>JANFAI010000007.1:0-2601438 GCA_024613185.1 Pisolithus microcarpus
TGAATGTAAACGCTACACTAGAGCCGAGTCCAGATGACGTCCACGAGCTGATGACAAGTATCCAACTGGTAGCGCCTTCACACCTGGTCTGTACCAGCCTTGATATTGCCCACAACTGTGGCTGCCTCATCATACGTTGGGTCATGGGTGGACACCAAAGCCTATCGTTGAGGTGACCTTGAGGGATTGGGCACCACAACTCTTAGGAGACTGCTTTCCAGAGGTCATTACAAGTATGGTGGTCATTCAGCCGCTGAGGAATGTGCAAGAACTTTATGTGTCGCTTCCTTATAGTGTGGAGAGACAAATTGCGACCGAGACTTGGGGCACTTCTTTTCTCATATCAACAGGGTTTCTCATATCCGCTTAGGCGCTCAACCACCTGCGTTGCTTCTACGAGCATTGTACCTGGATGCACATGTGGCGCACCTACAGCGTAGTGACGAATCCCACTTACTTTTGCCCTCTTTAGTGGAGATTTCCTTGACACCGATCTACGAATATCGTGTTTTCGTCGATATGATAGTGGACCTACGCGCGAGCGTCGCTGGCTTACTAACCACCAAGACTCTACTACAGCAATGTGCCGATGAAGGATTTGCGGATCTGGATGCCATACATGATCAGATTGTAGCATGGGCAACCAATCCAGGAGATACTGCCATTCCGGACTGGGTGGTGAGGGTTGTTGAGGATGAAAGTAGTATCGATGACTTTGAAGACTAGATTTTGTGTGCCACCCTATGTAATAAGCCGCTAAGCGTAACCCTACACGAATTAAATATTCCATGTCTGGTGGAAGTGCAGGCTCTTCTTGTTCCGCTCATTACACCAGTCATTCCCAAAACGGCGCATTTGTTGCTCTTTGGTTTGGCTTAAATGCTTGGCTTTGACTGGAGATTCGGTGTAGCTGGGGCAAGAACGGCTCATCCCTTATTCCACTTTCAACCATTGATATTGACCGACCCATGCTTCGCGCACTGTAAATCCCTTGTGAATGTTGCCTCTCCTGGTACTGCAGTAGTATGGCCATCGTTCTCCGATTCTAGCTTACCACGTTTTGCCAGCTCTATCTCATCCTTCTATAGCTACGTGGCTGCGCCAGTCGTGTCAGAGCCAGCATCCCTCCAACTTGCCGTAGTACTATTGTTTCAGCAACGAGTTCTTCTAGTCAGACTACTGCATCCACGAGTCCTCAGGATAAGCGCGGCTACGGGCGTTCGTGTCTCCCGCCAATCAGATTAATCTATTGGGAAAATGAGTCTTGCCACATATTCGCACACAGCAATACACCAGAAATGGTCCGTAGAACTCACTAGCTAGAATGAGGAAATCTGGAAGCAATAGTCATACTGCACAGCAGAATGCTGTGCGAAGGTCAGTGAACAGCCAAGTTGACCCGCCGGAGGAAAGTGTACTATTCAACGTTCAAATCTGTCACAGTTGATGTGGCGCAGACCACTGTCCGTGTTGTCGAGCAAGCGTTCGACATTACATCGGTCGTGACTTCCAGGAAAAGAGAATGAACGATACGTCCACCCCGCCTGCTGGGCCTCATAAGTGCCACAGCACACCCCAAAGGCGAAGCAGAGTGCGGACAGAAACGCACGAATCCAAACCTAGACCGTGTAGATTTTGCTACAACTGCGTGTTGCCGCATGCAACACCAAAACGAATGCCGTGGAATCGCCGAACCGGCGAGCCACAAGCTAATTTTGAAGAGAGCTCGTGATCAACAACGTGGGGGCTAATACAGCACGACATCTGGTCCCGTTACGGCGTATCGATGACAAGTGATGATCGATGACAGGTGATCTGAGAACCTAATTAGGATCGCAGCTAGGACACGGACGAAAGCGACGCCTTTGTGTTAATTAGAGTCGTGGTCAGCTATATTGGGTGTGAAATGTGAGGAGCGGGGACCTGTCCTATATGTATCATGTGGTGTGGTTTTGATGCCTATATTCGATGGTAGTGCCCCGAATTAGAAGAGATACGTACAAGCAGCCGGGCTCGTCATAGACTGCCAGCACCCACCGAGTGACTGAATAAATCGGTCATATTGTGTCAACGGTCCGGGTGCATGAGGTGTGAGATGTGTAAGGTCGGCTGTTTGTCCGGTGAACGTGAAACGTTCAACTCCGAAGCGACGCGAAGATCAGAGATCGTGGGAGTTCTCAATCGTCGAATCGCTCACTGAGGCGCCTCCGAGCCCGAATTAGTTTAAGTGCTAAAGATCGACCTAAACGCCGTAGCATACGCACTCACCTTCACGGTGAGTTTTGGCTGGACCGGCCATGGGTGTCGTAGACCCTCATCAGACAACACAACATGTACGGTCAGGTGTATCATCCAAAATTGCCGCGTCATGATGAAACGCCTCGTACCCACTAAACAATTGAATGTAGAGAGGGCGTCACTCGTGACCGTGGATATGGGGGTTCCATACCTCCCGCCCTCCGAAATGGTCTCTCTTCCCTGGGTACGTCAGTACTGTGCAGCAGCGGTCTCCCACTCGCACGCAGGTACATACGGTATCCTTTACTGTATTCATTAACCGGCACCGCGGCCGGGGGAATGTCGCTCACCTACCGTCGAAGAGCTTGAAAGCGATCGTCGAGATGCTAATTCGCGTTGCCAGTCCCGTCACTAAAACGTACTTCACCAAGATTCTTTCTATCATTTTCAAGCACGTTTTAGCACGCCGGGATCCGAATAACTTGACATGTATGCCAATAGACTTCTTCATATCCTCAAGTTACAATTCAGGAGATCATGATTGCTTGACTCGCCGCAGGAGCCTGCACCTCGTCACGTGGCGGTTCTGTCCCTTTGTTCTTGGGGTACGCATTTAAGTCATGCAAGGTCAGCTTCCTTCCTCCTTTGTAGGTTTGTTGTGCCACTCGCTCGTCATGCAAACAGGGGAGTCAGTACGCCTCACCAGCAATGCGGACGACGAAGGAGAAGTATTTTCCTTGCCTCGAACGCCAAGTAGGCCGCAGTCTGTCGTCCACTCTCGTGATACATGTGATGCCAATACCGTGATCCGTCTCATGGACACGGTTGATGGTCGAAGTGTTGCGGAATGTGACCAAAGCGTCGTCATCACTGGTCTGCGACAGACCATAGTGTTGTGGGATCACCAGAAGGTCGGTGTTACATGGATGCGTCGACGAGAGCGAGAGGGAAGGAGGGGCGGTATCATCGCGGACGAAATGGGGTGAGATCGGTATTTCCCTAGATCATGCTTCTTCTGCTGACCCTTTCATGTGTAGCCTTGGGAAGACTATCTTGGGTATAGCAAGAATACTCGATGGACGCCCTTCGTCTGACGATCGAGCTCAAGGATGGGCACGAGCGACCTTGTGAGCGAGCCTTTGTACATCGTGAAATTTGATTTTTATGGTGTTGGAGGATCGTATGCCCTGTCTCTCTGATTGGCCAATGGGAGAGTGAGATCGAAAAGTTTGCTCTTGGCCTCAGTGTTGTAAAGCATCACGGTCCGTTCCGTAGCAATGGTGGAGTCTTTGGGCTATCGTGGTTCCGGCCTCAGCTGACTTTGCTTGTGCCGTAGATCCTCTGACGTTACAAGAAATTCATGTAGTTATCACATCGTACGCCACAGTAGCATCCGAGTATGCTTCGGTCCGCTCAAGTCCTGGCACTCGCAAGTCAGCATTGTTTGGAGTGAAGTGGTGGAGAATCATACTAGGTACTTTCACGCGAGAAACAACAGACGGAGGATTAATCCTCGTACTCGCAGATGAAGCACACCTGATTAGGAACTGGACAGCAAAAAGCGCGGAAGCGTGCTTCAATCTAGTGGGAAAGTATCGATGGTGTTTCACGGGCACCCCTATGTAAGTGTTATGGTGGATGTCCACGAACAAGCTTATCCACGTCTGCAGACAAAATAAGGTCGAAGACTTGTACTCCATGTTTAAGTTCATAAACATTAGGCCCCTCGGCGACTTGCAAGAGTTCAAAAAATATATCATGAAACCCATCAAAGGTGGACAGGCCACCCTGGCCGTTGAGCGCCTACAGGTGAGAGTGGCTAGTTGATGAGAAGTTTCGAGGATTTATTGGCTGCGCTCGTGCGTCCCCCAGGTTGTGCTAAGTGCCATCATGCTTCGTCGCCGGAAAGACGTGATTCAGAACGATACACGCAACTCCCTGGCCGTCATGTCCACGTAGTTCAGTGCCAGTTTGATGAAGGTGAACGAGGATTATATCATGCCCTTGAGGGGCGCCTCCAGTCCAAAGTCGAGGATTGGGTAAAGCAGGGCGTAGTGAATACTCGTTTTGCTTGTGTTCTGGAGATGCTCCTTCGCCTCCGTCAGGGTGAGTGACCTGGTTCCTTGCTGCGTCACTAAGAGTTGACTTGTCTCACTCGGCAGTTTGTGATCACCCGATGCTCGTGCATTGTAGTCGCGACGTCGATACAGACGTCTCTGTAACGTCATCCTCCGATTCGCTGGGCGGGCTAAGTCGGTACATTGAAGATTTAAACAACGAACTCGACGATCTCTTGGCGAGACTTCATTTGGAGGCCGACGACGAGACTGACAAGACGTGAGGATGGACCTGTTGTTGTGCAACTAGCGATAGGCTTAACCAAACTTTACAGGGAGGCTTTTCGACGCACGAAGCCAGTGAAGACTTGCGGCCGTAAATCCGCGTCTGGGATATGCGGCCTTCCATCCCCGTCAGCGAAGATGAGGCAGCTGACTGAGCTTCTCCTTGAGATTGATGCTCGTTCAGCTGGCCAGGGGAAAACAATTATATTCTCCCACTTCACATCGATGCTGGATTTGGTGCAACAATTCCTCGGCGAGAAAGGCTTTTCCCTTGCTCGTTGTGAGTGCAAACGGCCCTCTGGCTTAACACGCTGATATATCATTTAGATGATGGATCTATGAGTCCGTCTGAACGTGAGCGGAACTTGGAATACATTAGGAGTGACATGAATGTGAAATGTATCCTCGTATCTATCAAGGCTGGCGGTATTGGTCAGTCTTGACGACGAATTGCCTACTGGTTCACCTGATTAAAGTCGCACTAGGGTTAAACTTGACTACGTGCAACAATGTCATCCTACTGGAGCCATGGTGGAATCCTGCGGTCGAAGTGCGTAGTCACCACACCCCTGCTTCAGATGGTTTGGATCTCAGCCGTGCGAACAGGAACAGGCTTTTGACCGCGTACATCGGATTGGCCAACGTCTACCAGTGAACATTTACAAGCTGGTGGTACAGGACAGTGTGGAGGAACGTATGCTAGAGGTCAGTCGACTGCATGGCGTCGTGTCAACGAATAGTATATGTCTGACCCATGTGAAAGCTCCAGAATATGAAGCGAAAGTTAGCAGATGCCACTCTAAGCGGCAATGTAACATCAGGCATGACTCTAGGCATCGATGATGTCAAGTGTCTCTTTCAACTGACAGCATAAAGCTTACAAGGACGGCCTAGTATAGCGTAGCCCCATGTATAGTAACGAGGAACCTATCGGTATTGGGTAAGGTGACGCAGTTGAACGTTGAACTGCGTGATACCGATTTGGCGGAACACGACCGCACAGCTCAGCCTCGGCCTGTGAAATTCGGTTGTGGAATGGAGGTTCTCTCGACTTGCACGATGCATCTTCATAGCCATCGATACATCGTTTGCCGTAATTAAACCATCTTGTGGCTAGTACGTAGAGCTCGCTGCCAGAGTGATAGCTAGCCAGACCACGAAGCTGGACTCCCCCTCTCCGAGAATCCGCCCTTTCACTAGAGACGTCGCGGCCACTGGGCCGGACGCCAGCAGAGGGAAAGCAGGCTGTCACTTTCAACAACCATAAACGACAAACGGCAGCCGGCCCGCACGTGCAGTCTATAATTCTCTATAGAGCGATCGGATCATTACCCCGTCGGTAACGTAGAACTAGCAACTTGTCGACGGGTCCATGCTTACAAGACCACAGGTAAGCATCTACATATAGACGCACTGTAATTACAATATGCCTCTACAGAGTTATATATGACTTGGTCAAACATGGCATCAATGCACATTGAGCAAGACGCCCAACGACAAGACGAGAAGCATGGCAGCCCTCACCACTCGCAGCATGTTGCGAGGCAGGTACCGGTCGTCGCTGCAAGATCCGAAGCGATTTCAGTTTCCCCGGTGCCATCCAACTATGTAAGAGCTACTACATTCTTGTATGTTGCATGGAAATTTCGATTCGGACATTATCCAGGTGGGGATCGTCATTGGAAGCACAAGAGACAAGCTACCGAGTGTGTTCAAGCCTTAAGGCAAATGCGCACAGGGCTGGTGACTACGTGGTGTGGTGCCACGGACCGTCGCAGAGCAGGGAATTCCAAGGTCAAGGGCAATTCAGCGAATACCACGAGGTGCACTGCTCGCCTTCAAGTTCAACCGCTGCGGTCCAGTCTGCTCTCGGAAAGGGGCTAGCGGGCATGGTCCGTGAAAACAAGGAGCTAACTCGTTTGGTCAATGAATACAGGACAGCCGATATGCCAGCGTATGCCGGGGAATCTGGGAGAGAATTTCATCCATCCTCTGCATGTTATTTCATTTTCACTCGAAACAGCAGGCTCGAAACAGCTTTCGCCGCATTGTTATTCCGGAATCATGTAGGTTTCTCCTCATGATTGAAGACGTTCTAAACGAGTGAATGTTGACATACCCTCTGTGCTACCTGCATCTCAGAGTGGTCCTTCTCCTGCCCGCGTC
This sequence comes from Pisolithus microcarpus, assembly GCA_024613185.1. NCBI lineage: Eukaryota > Fungi > Basidiomycota > Agaricomycetes > Boletales > Pisolithaceae > Pisolithus > Pisolithus microcarpus. The sequence goes on from JANFAI010000007.1 coordinate 6,747, forward strand.
GCAGCTGTGGAAACCGGCACCGGACGGTTCAATTTCCTATACGCGGAGGTCCCGTCGCTACCGTCCTAGCTCTGAATACACGCTAATAACCACTGACATCTGACGAAACTACGTAGTCGTTTGAGATACCCTCCGAACACCCAAGTCAGCATTGACCATCAACTCCGGTCTTACCACCGCCCTCACGGCAGCAGTATCCACAGGCCGTCTGAATAATTAATTGTTCAATGCGTATCAACATCAACTCTCCAGTCCTCGCTTAGCGATTTGTACTACTCTTCTCAAGGCGCCCAACATACGGTTGTAAGCCTCCGCGAAGGTTTGCATCTCCTGTAGTCAGGGAATTCTGAGCCTGAAACGTCACGACGACAACGGTGGGCGGTTTACCTGCGGCACGGCACTCACGATGATCTCGCCTGTCGTAGGATCAGTCAAGTGATTCTTCAACTTTCGGGTTAGCGGCCCTGTAGAGCTATGAGCTCGAGTTAAACCTACGAGCGGGATAAGAACACCAAGGTAGCTGAGACTCTGTTCCTCCTTTACGGATGTTGACGACATGCTAGGTAGAATCTCTTCCTGTTTCTAACAAAGGATTGTTTACGATCATCGTTCTTGGTGAAGACCTTCAAGCCTCGACAACATACCACGGGAGAAAGAGTGGTGGGGGAAATAGACGGATTGCCCGGACGCTGTGAGCACGCCGGAGGTCGGCATCCCTCTTGATTCTGCCGAGAACCAGTAAGCTAGCGGCATAATTGAAATAATATCTTAGCCCGACTTACTACGATCGGCCTGCCGGGTGTCCGAGGCAATGAAAACGCTCCTTCATCGCCCACTACGTTGCCGGAAAGGTGCGCTGGCTTTTCCGTTTGCATGATGAGCGAGTGGCACAACAAGACTGCAGAGGTACCGGAGGGAAGCGGACCTCGCACAACCTAGAATTTAAAAGTACCCTCGAGAAACAAAGGGACAGCCACGTTTCCAGTGACAAGTGGAGCGGCAGCCCGGGAACAGTAGTGTCTTTCGCATGACGGCCTCCAGACGTTCGAGACTACGACACACGCAAAATTATTGGTTCGCTGCTAATAGGCGTGTCGTAATTCTCCGTTGTACGGCTACCGGTGAGTGGGTACCTCCGTCCTCAACGTGCATGCTCAGCCTCGCTGGGGCGGGCGAGTACATCCCATTTGCGTAGGACCGCATAACTCACACTACTATGTAGTTCGTCCAGACTCGTATCGATTTTCTTTCTTTCTTTTTCTGGATCACAATGTGACCTTACTATAACTATATACAAGATGGGTACTAGTACGAAGATATGCAGGAAGTTATAAGGCGGGTGACAACACGTCGTGTCCATGTCCATTATGCCGCCTCCTCGCGGTCCGTGTTGGTGGCTACCTCCACTGGACTGGTAATACCACGGTGGGAAAAATATCAACACAACAGGAATGAAGAATTGATGTCAAGGAACTCGTACCCAGGGGCCGGCATCCCAGCGGGGACTTGGCCAGGGATCTTGCATTGCAAGAAGTCATCAAGTAACGTCGCTTCATCATAGGCGTACTTGGAGGGCCGAACACGGTATGCGACGCAACTTGTCACGTATTTGAAGCACCAGTACATCGCTGAATTAGCGAAAGAAATCCGAAAGGCTTGATATTCAACACAAAATGTGACGGTGTTGCCCTAAAATCTGCCGTCAGTCTAATTCAGCGAGTGACACAATTAACCAACATCGTCATCCCATCCAAGGGGATGAGCACCTCGCGCACGTTCATCTGGATTTGGGCGGAGAGAACGGCCAAGGTGGACAAAAGGCGATTTGATTAAAAACCATGCTGTTAGGAGCCATAAGCGATGGACGTCTTAGAATAGAATGCAGGCTCTTACGAGAATCCCCAATCTCCTGTGGAGCCAAAAGAAGAATGGATGCAGGAGCTGACTCGGAGATGGGAACGGCAGTGGAGGCCCACAACGCAGTGACAAATGCGTGCTCGGTTGCATAGAGAACATGTACACTGTGTATGCCTGGGTGAGCTGCATTTGTTCGAGCTTTCACGCACACTTACCCACTGAGGTTCAAAATGAGACCAGTAGCAGAAGCGGAATTAGAGTCCATTGAACGTGAGAGATTGAGAGGGAGAGAAGGAGGTGTCAGCAAACACGAGACGTTAAAATCTGTACGAATGGCCCACCTTTAAATATGCCAGAAGCGCGACTTGGCCACTTGAGAGACAAAGGACGGAGTATGTGGTATGTAGCGTTGCGTGCTGTGATATGATCGAGGGTGACTAGTGACTTGTGACATGTGACCAGCGATAGGGCATAAAGAAGACAAAGATCGGCGTCAATATACCGTTCTTGTAGAAATCCCGCTCAAACAGAAGGGGATTGAGAGCCACTCGGGCAGTGCTGACGCAGGTTGCGAGAACCTTGCTTGGTAGATGACAGATGAAACGCTATTCACGAAGTACGTAGGCAGGAAACGAGTGTCCAAGCACACGACACAATCTCGAGCTGTCGTCTGTTCCGATATGTAAAGGAATCCGTCTCTTTCTGCAAGTAGACGACAGAGCCGTGGGCGGTGTAGTACGCAGACCAACTACATCTCACCACCACGGACAGAGTCTCTCGCAGTCCCCCCGCGCGACATCGTAAAGTGCAGTTCAACAATGGTGTCCTGGAAAGATCGACAGTAAGCGGATGGCTGGATGAGGTCACCGACAGTGTCGTGAGCAGGCGCAGGATGAGTATACTGGGTGGATTTGAACGCAAGCACCTCGGCACGATTTCCTTCCCTGGTCGGAGGGCAAAGCTCAAAGGAAAAAAAAAACAAAAATCTCGGAGAACGCAGTTCATTAGTGAGAGCGATCGAGCGGTGTAGAACATACTTGAGCCGGTGGCGTCCGACACATCACAGTCAACGCCTGGGAAGGTGCTGTGAGCTTCGCTAGGAAAAGATGGCAAACCTGAGAAGAACCTCGAACAACCTTTGACACAGCGCATGTAAAACGGGAGGGCGCTGTTTTATCAGCAAAGTGGCCTGAGTTATCAGCAACTAGATGTAATTACCCTTGTTTCCACAATCAACGTTTATCTTGCTCTATTACCAAGATAAATCTGTCACAATCTACACACGTTTCGCTCTGAAGTACCATTTAGCAAGCGATGCGTGCCAAGAAAAAACGATGACTCCCATCATACAGCGGTTCCCACAGGGAAGGTGGGTGCGGACTCGACCTCAAGACAGCGGCGCATGCTCGGCAGCATAGCCCGACTCCACTGGGATCTCAGTCGATGTCACGGGAGCACCGTGCCTCCTTTGTGCTCTACAAATGAACCGATAGCAGCAACAAACGACAAGCGGCAAGCGACAAACGACAAACGGCATTGAACTTACGCGCGACCGACATGAGGTTGGTCATGTGACTAGCGCATGTAATCAGACGGTGCGTATGAGTGTCTCTCATGTACTAGGTATGCGTGGTAGGGCTCGACTCTGTGTTCTTCCAGGTAAGTTACCACGCACCACGTATATTTCATCGTCTTAGTACTGAAGTCATGCCAGCGATGTGCTCATAGCCTTTCCCATCCATGATACTGACCTGCGGCGAAATAGATATGCATGGAGGTGGGGCTCGACCCGGTGCTCTTCCAGGTAAGTTACCGCGTACCACGTATATTTCATCGTCTTAGTACTGAACTCATGTCAGCGATGTGCTCATAGCCTTTCCCATCCATGCTACCGACCCGGGGCGAAAGTAGAAACATGGAGGCGTTTGGGATGTCCACGACGTGGACTTTCTGGCGAGGGTTACACAAGCGTTGCATACTCCATCCTTTCCTACGCTTTCAGGCGACGAGGTCAGATCGCTCTCATTCATATTTGGTGCTTCTCTCACGGGAATTCCCCCGGACGGCCGTCGTAGCTTGTGCAAAACCCTTCCAGACACTGTTCCTCGTATGCACGCCGCCTTGACTTGCTTGGGGGCTCACAGATTGTTCTGAGTTAGGGGAAATACCCGGAGATGTTTACCACTACTCTCAACCGTCGTTGACTCGAATTTGCACACGACAGTTACCCGTTGGCATATCTTTTCCGCCGTGCGAAAAGAGGGTGAAGCTGGGATCGAATCTATCCTGAGCCTCGAGGCTCCGTTACGCCGCCGAATGGCACGTACCGCCTATCTTTGTTCATGCATCCTTTGTCTTGGTCGTGGCTTATAAGTACTTCCGGGCCACCCGCTGGGTTCTAGGAACAAAGCATTCGATGTCCCAGGTCAGTCGACGTCCTACAAGCGCACACTCCCGCGAGCCATTCCATCCATACAAGAAAGTCGCAGAAGATGCTCTCTCCCGGGGTACTATTGATATCGCTCATGTTTCTGGTGCCGGGACTGACATACGGCTAGCAGCTATAGTTCGCAAACAGGCTGCACAATTCACACGTTACAGGCGGAATCGCAAGCAAGCATCCCGTCCAAGGCTTCCGAGTTGTGATGAGGTATGTTTCCGGGTGCAAGCGCTGGCCTATCATGTTGTTCACTGCGTCCAAGCCAAAAGCCGGGAACGACGTTTCTGCCAGCGCGGAAGACTCGACTTATGTCCAGCAGAACACGCACGAGGAAGTAGCTGCCGATGCTATTGTTTCAGACGGCGTGTCTGGTTCCAATACGACACCCGAACGGACAGATGTGACGAAGGGACTACTGCCTTGGCCTGCCGGTTTCTTCGGAGGGGTGTGGAAGAGGCTAATAGGCGATGCACCGGTTTCTGGTGTCTACGTGCGTCCAACTCCGTTTCTGGATCCTTAAATCTCATTTTATACGTAGGTACCAATTAACTCAGCAGCGGCTCACGCTGAGCGGCATACACAACACGATGAGGTCTGTTTCAAACTCTCCTTTGAAGGGATTTAACCACTGGTTTCTAGATCTTGGCAAGAAAGCGGGGAAGGGAGGACGATGACAATGACGAGGGCGAAGACGAAGACGTACATACCACCGTCACCGGAGCGAAAGGTGATCAAGAACAAGGGGTTACCTCAAAGGAGCACCGGGAGAAGCACCGGGCAAGAAAACGCAGAAGGGACACGGAACCAGAGGAATCCACGTGTACCAGCGAAGTCTCTTGCGCCGACGATCTTCAGCAAGACATGCATGTTGGCGAAGAGACCGGTCAGGCGGGAGATGCGAGAGAACCAGAAACACTTGCGTTGGATCCCGGGAACCAGTCTTCGCACGACGCTGCAAATCCTGAGCAAGAAAGGATTGTCGAAGAGGCTGTGTGCCCAGAAGCCGAGTGTAGTTCTGGCGCCGACGAGTTTGCAGGCGACGCTCCAGATCCCGAGCAAGGAGGAGACGGTGAAGAGGCTGCGCGCGAAGAAGACGGGTATTGCTCCGTCGCCGACGGGTCAATGTACGATACAGAGGATTCCGGAGAAGGTCACAACCGAGAAGAAGAAAGTGGTGATGAGTTCGAGGGTTTCTTTCACATCGGGTCCTCGGAGGAGCGTGAACTTGACGACGAGGAAAGTAAACCAGCACAGTATGATCGCGTTCTTGTGCTGACTTGAGACCCTCTTTTCAGATGGCGGACAGCGGTCGGAGCGATTCAGAAGACTGTGAGGTTGGGGAGCGGAGTGTTTCTGAAAAAAACGAGGTCCGTGTCAGGTAGAAAATACCCCCGTGGCTTGGACTTAAAGGATGCTCAGAGAGAGTCGGAACAGTCCGAAGCCTCGGATACCAAGGGAAAGAAAAGGGTTCGTGTTCGGTGCAATACAAGTCGCAGTACCTTAGGCACTGACAAACCTCGCAGGCCGTTGATGTAAATCCCTTGGCCTTTCCTCGCCCACTCGATACGGGTGTGTTTTCTCGCGTTCCGTTGGACCCGGAGAGTGCTGCCAAAAAGGCCAACACCAGTGGTCACGGTTGGACCAGCCAGCCACCTACGCGCTCAGCGAAGGTAACTCCCTCTCTCGGTACAGCTGGAGGCATTGATTGAATTTGTTTTATGCAATGGCAAACGAAGACCTTCGCCTCAGTGGAGCTTCAGGAGCTTCAGGAGACCCTCGAGAGCAAGATTCGGCAGAATATACGACAGGAACTTGGTCAGATCGTCGAGGCTGCTGTTGCTAACGCAATAGCGAAGGCGCTCCCAAATGGCTTGATTCGATCGTCGGTTCCTGATTCCGCAGCAACCTCTGGGAACTCAATGCCATTGGCTAGAGGCCGTCAGAAAAAGGTCAAGCAACTTCCTCGACCCCGGCCATCTGAACACAATGCATTTAAGGTAAGGTGCGGCGACTAGACTTGGCTTGCCTATTCACGATTTCTTTGAACAGAAATCGGTTCGGGAGCTCGGACAGAAGCTGCTGGGCCTGGAAAGCTCCAAAGATTTGCCATGGTCCGTCGGTCAGGAGAAGATTGCTGCGTGGGATCCCAGACACGGCCCATGTTGTACAGTCGACGACTTCTCAGTTGATCTTCAGGGCTATGCACGCTCTGAGTGGAATAGATCTGCTGCACAAGTGTTCGCCGTGGAATATTTAAAACGCTACGAGGGGGATAATTACACGCTAGAATTTGTAGCGGAAGCGTGGCTAACCCGCGTTGCTGGAATGAAGGCGCAGTTCAAAAACTCGCAGCAGGACAAGGACTATTCGTAAAGACCGCAAAGCTCTACATCGACGACGCCAGAGAAAACAGGAGGTGTGCCTTTCCGTCCAGTGATTTCTACGTTGCTGATGCGCATTAGCTGTATGCGCGCCGTCTCGACACCGCCTATCGGTACGCCGAAATCAAAGACCAGGCTGTCCCTGTAGTGCAATCACTGGGCCTTGACGGTATGAGTTCCGACGAATCGGACCATGAGGGCCACGATGGAGAAGCAACGTATTACATTCTCGACAAAGACTGGCGCTCCCGACGCATCACTGCATGGCTACGCATGTTGGATGCCCTGCACCTCCGTCTTCGGTACTCAGGCGAGTGGCAAGCAACCTCCGGTGCCTGGCCCCACTTCAGAACTTCCAGTCTCAGAGAAAGTGCGAGGCCGGTTGTCGGGGAGCTGCCGACCGACTTCTATTCTCACAACTGGTATCAAGCGCAAAGCAGCTTCGTGAAGGGGCAGCTCAAGGCGACGAAACCACGTGTATCACTTGAGATACCCGCTGAATACTTAAAGTCAGCGTCCATTGCCATTTCTAGTCTCACCACTGACGTTCACGGTATGTCCACAGGCTGTCTGAACAATACAATATATCAGACCGCAAGGTGGTCCGCGGACAAATGTCCTAATCATATATATTACTATCCTGGATGCCCTGCTTGTGACAGCAGCCCACGACGATTTTAAGTAGATGCAGCGAATAATAATACAGTCGACTCCCTTATAACGTACAAGCGAGCCTTTCCCTTCGGACGTTACAACAGTAATTTTTTGTGCACTACATTAATTAGTACATGCAGTCGACGCAACGACTAACGTCAGTGTCGAATGGCAGTCACACCAACCGCAAAAGACAGTCACAACATACCAATGCTGCGAGGTAGCGAGACACAATACCTGGTTTGGAGTGATTGAAACCGACCGACGAAGCATGTAGGGAATGATAGACACTACACGACACAGCCATGCAAACTTGAAGAGGTAGGAATGGGCGGCACAATGCCGACGCAGCGCCACTGTCCACCACTGGCCACGCAAACTCCCCAAAAAGGGTTTCAGTCACGGCGCAACCGGGATTGAGCGAACCTATCAAAAGCGGGGAAGGTCACGTGGGTGGACGCGATGGCGAGGGACTGGTGCCTATAATATCTGATACCTCGCAAAACCCATACTCCCTCATAATGCATACATATTTGGATATCCCGAGTTGGTATGCGGGGAAATTTGACCAAAACCCATACCTCCCTTGTAACGCATAACACATACCATTTCTTCGTTGTCAAAAACCCATACACCGTGTGAGTTTAATTCTTGATTAGGCAATTTTCATATGTAATCCGACCATATGGGGATGGCAATATGCCACATCAACTTCACAACTTCGGTCATTATGAAACCGTTCGACATCCTGGAGCCCTCCAAAGGTCAAACCATACGGATCTCGCAAAGATTCTAACCCGGCCGCAGAGATGTGCAATATCTTCGAGGAAACTGATGAGGAGGTTTTTGAGGCAGTCATGGGTGCAAAGACGGCGCGGGAACTGAACATGGGAGGCAGTGATGAGGTCAGCAATGGGAATGATGACTCAAGCACTCCTGCAGGTCCGATGCAGAAGGGCATCTGCAAGACGGCCGAATTACAGCATGCGCATCCTACAGTTTTTGAATTGTTTTTGAATCGTCGGGTACTCGGCAAACAACACGTCGTCATTATGAGCCCATAATGACCCGCCTGGGTTTGCAGATGAAGGATGCACTTCAGGCCGGCCTCTCTGCTTTTGAGGGAGTATGTCAAGGACATCGATGATCCATTTGCCTCCAAGCTGGAACTGATACTGGGTTCATTTGGGCAGAGGACACGAGTTTTCGATACACAGGGTCAATGGCAAAATATCCTGTTTTTTTTTCAGCCTAACTAGCATTCCTACCTTAGAAAATTACTAGATTTACATGTCCATAGCTAATCAGTGAAGTTTGAGACGTCAATGACTGACCTCTCTAACACCACATACTCTCTCATAACACATACTTTTTGGCCTATCCCGAGGGGGTATGTGTTATAAAGGAGTCGACGTAGTTTCGTATCGTACATGCCATCAGTCAGTTCTGCGTGTTGATTCATCACGTCAGTGAATGGCCTAGGTTGGCATATTTCAATTTTGTAGGCTATGAACTTTGGAACCCAGGAGTGACTTATGACCCCCACATGAAGGGGTGGAAATGCTAGGTGTGGAATCAACAAATACCAAACACTGATGCCACTTGACATCGCAGTTTGCTACAGAGCTTTCGATAAGTGCCCACAAGCAACGAAACTGCGCAGCCCGTGCTGAGGGGTGAACAAAAAATGGGGAAAGGATATCGGAAGTCATCCTCCCGATCATCCACGGTGCTGAAAAGGCTGCCAGCGGCACACCTTTTGCCAGAGGTTGGTCAACCTCTTTCCCCCTCTCCTGATGCCACTATCATGCAGCACGCTACCTCTTCCTCGCCTGAACATTCAAACAAACAACATCGTGGTAAGGTCGTGAAAATGTAACTATAGACCTCCATTGCTGATCTCTCATTTATTCAAGCAAAATGCAAGGAAATCATCCGGGGTCTTTCTGGGGAACAACAAGGATACATAACGGTACGCCTGTTTAACTATACGGATTTCAAGAATTGACGAATATCTGCAAGTGTTATGAAGGTGTATCTCTGCGTGATTATAGCTATATCATGGATCAATTAGAGAGTGTTGAGTACGGGAAAGTGTGGAAGTGTGTTGCCCAGATTACCGTCACGCGCGGCTAGGTGGCTAATCTTCGTACTTCAAACCTAGATTGTCCTTTTTCCCAAATTCTCAACTTCTGATGGTTTCGTCACCCTCCTTCGCTCACGAGTCCGTCTTAGCTGTTGTCATGAGGAATCTTGACTCCGTTTTATCCGATATCCCAGCAGAGGACACCGTGGACTGCCAAGTTTACGCCAATAGCTATGTTAAAGGACCTTCAGTATGGTTTGTTCCGGACTTGCTCGTCCTCATGCACAGTGACAATACTATGTGTTCGTCACGTCCGCTTTGGTTGATGGAGTGTACCTTCACGCAAACCGATCGCGATGTCATGCGCAAACTGCATGCTTACGTCGATGACAACCCCACGCTTCTGGTCGTTTGCAAAATTCTACTCAAACAAGCAACCCCTTACCGCAGCCCAGGTTCGAACGGCTCTATCGCGAAGGAGCTTCGGTCGTCGCGGCTGCTGACACCGGTTGAATGGAGACGTCGTTTGGGCGACGTTAATGATATTACACAAGTGATCGTCGATGGTCATACTTGGTTTTCGTTATCGTCCGTCGAGATCCACCTTTGGATGCGACGATCCTGGCGACTCTAAGTTAGATATAGATCTCCAGGAAGGTGATGGCTACGCCTTTGGAGTGCGTCATCTCGTTTCATATATATGTGGTGTGCTGATAACTATTCACTTATGCTGATCAGACACTTTATCCCACCGTTAATCTTAGTGACATCAACAAGGCGTTCCGGTGTGGCCTTGACCTTGTTAAGGAAGCTGTTGTACTTGAGTTAAACCAGCTTCCTGATGTGGAGCAAGCAACGATTCATTCCGTGGAAGACTGGACGCCCCCTCCCTGTACTTTGGATCAAACGATACTTCTAAAGGCACTTGTGCGCGGGGCGCAAGCTACGGCCTATGACCGCTATCACGATTGGCACTCCAAGTTGCAGAGTAGTCCATATGGCACGACACGCCGTCGTTCTCAGACCTCTCGGACGCGCGCATCGCATCGTGTAAGTATCCGTTAAATCTCATGGGACTACGCCACATCGCAGCTTTATAACCATTACTGTACTTCAGAGTATGTACATAAAGCTTCGAAGATGATTCATGCATGGAATCCCGTGTATTCTAGACGGAGGGCCACAACCGCAGAACTGAATCCCCCGAAATCCCGAAAATTTAAAACTTGGATTCATGCCGGAAAGGATTCTCCCGGACAGTCCGAGTCGATTGAGTGTCGTTTTCGTCGAATTCCAGGTGTGTTTTGGACGTAATTTTAGGGTCGACGGGCCTTTTGACTATATAAGCAAAGCACTCCAAGCCCAGCTACATCATAGTCACTGTTGCGCTACGTACCACCTACAAACAGTCGGTCTGTGCTCACAGTTGTCGGCCTCCCGTCGTGCAACTAGGTTATGCCATCTTAGCAGGGGGCGGTTTGTGCCCGCCGTTGCGAGCCTTCCGTCCAGTCCGGACATGCCGGTATCTCGTTTTTACGATGCTGACGCTACTTAGATTTTTCGTTTACCCTCAGACTGGGATGATTACGGCTGCGTATTCTGGACGATCCTGTACGGCTTTGTATGTGCCGCTGCGGCCTGCTGTTTAGTGAGGTTAGCCCGGTACAGCATTTCGTGGACTTGGGTTGCAGGTGTTCTTAACCTTCAGCGTGCGTTTGTTCCATAAGGGACTCGCGTCTCGATTTACTCATCGTGTTGGCAGATTGGCAAAGTCATCGTTCTGCCCAAACGGATTCCTAGGAACACTGATATTCGCAACAGCTCCTGCCGACGCTTCTCACCCCTCCCCGACCCTCGCCACCATCCAACTCCTTGGCCAGTTCTGAGGGCGGAGCGTCTCGGTCGTGATGTACGTACACTTTGGATCAATGTCTGCTTCATCTGCGTAATTCACCCCTGCAGTAACCCATGAGAAATTATATTGCTACGCACCATTGCCGCACTTGGCATGGAAACAGCCAAAGACGACTTTCAGGTGGTCGACGTTGTTACCCAGATTCGAAAGAAGCAAACCTTTCGGGTGACGACAGCAGGGATGTAGATGGCTGGTGCGTGACTCGCATATGCGGATATTCATCAGGGTACGAATAACTCATTATGGACCGGGCCTCTCAATAGGTGAACCCTCTAGTGACTTTGGGTCAACCAGTTTTGGATACGTATTAATACCTCTACCTCCCTTCGCCATCGATAGACCCTTCGGATCCCGACTTGCCTGTTCAACTCTGAAGTGGAGGCGTCTCGCACCAATTGCGCAGGATGCATTGTAGTGCCGCCCGATGCGGTCCCCTGCAGCGTCCACTTTGTTGACAGTGATCTTCAATTCCTGAACGAGGCCTACGTATGTGTTGGACAAGGGTGACTCGAGGTGACTATACATACACCATTCCTATCGAGTATATTATTATTGAGAATATATATATATATACTTCACCGTGTCTAACAGATCAACACAACGCTCGCCGCGTTTCGCTGCGGCGGGTCGAACAAGTAGTGATGAACCGGACTCAATGACATGAGCAACAGATGTCAGCTAACAGCTTCATGAGTGGGGTCAAGGAATGCAGGGTGAGCACTTGGTCGGTGAAATGAGCGACAGACGTCAGCTAACACCTTCACGAGCAAGCGTAACCATCAACCCAACGAAACGAGCGACAGATGTCAGCTAACAACTTCATGGGTGGGGCCAAGGAATGCAGGGTGAACACCCGCTCGGTGAAACGAGCGACAGACGTCAGCTAACACCTTCACGAGCAAGAGTGACCACCAGCCCAACGAAACGAGCGACAGATGTCAGCTAACAACCTCGTAGGTGGGGCCAAGGAATGCAGGGTGAGCACCCGCTCGGTGAAATGAGCGACAGACGTCAGCTAACACCTTCACGAGCAGGCGTAACCACCAACCCAACGAAACGAGCGACAGATGTCAGCCAACAGCTTCATGAGTGGGATCGAGGAATGCGGGGTGAGCACCTGCTCGGTGAAATGAGCGACAGATGTCAGCTAACACCTTCACGAGCGAGAGTGACCACCAACCCAATGAAACGAGTGACAGATGTCAGCTAACAACTTCATGGGTGGGGCCAACGAGTGAGACTATCAACGACGGAGTTGTGAAAGCTTTGAACGCGCTGGTGCCACCGCTACGTGTTTTGTATGTACTCATTTGTTCTTCGAGTTTGTGCCAAACTCGATCTAACTCATTATAGTGTCGACGCGGGTCTCTCAATAGGTAGTCCTTCACAATAATCGCGACTTCGCTCCTATAGCTCAGTTTTCATGGCTCGAACGAAGCAAACAGCGGGGAAAACCACATGCGGTGCCGCTCCACGCGTGGAATTCTTCCACCCAACTCACACCGCGTTCTCCAAAGCAGCATCCCGGGCCATGGAATCGACGTCCTCACTGAGTTCACTCACGACTGCTCCATCATCTCGGGCGCCGAGTCCGGATAGTACTGGAGAAACTGCGCTTGAGCAGTGGGATACTAACAGAGTATGTCAAGTATTTCTTTCACATTGTCAGGTAGTATCTACTGACACCGGCAGTATTGCTACCTTTGTCATGACGGTGGCAAATTCCTATTTGCCTGCAATACCTGTCCGCGTGTAGTGTGCCAGCGCTGTTTAGGATTACGGGAGGACCTGATGAAGAAGGTTTGTGCCGTGGACACCAACTTCCATTGTCCTGGCTGCCATGAACTTCGAGATGGCGCCTCGAAGCGCAATTTAACACCCTATTTCGTGAGTCTTCCGTTCATTGACATTTGAATTAACCTAACGTCGATCCGAGGCATTTACTCGTAACGTACACGGGAAGACCATTCATGTCCTCGATCAACCCGTCATTATGTCGAGCGTCTGTGAAAGGGCATCGAAGTCGCAGGTCTGCGCCGAGTCGACGCTTATTCTTCACTTCCTCTGCACTGGAATGCAGACTCAGGGTTCCTTGCCCCTCCTCCTGAAGACGACCCTGGACGAATATCACACCAAAGCTTCCCTGGAATACACTGAAGTCACCTTTGACTTTGGTACGCAGAAAAAGCTCAACCGGTGGAGGGCGAAGGCCAAGAAACTCGGTGCAAAACTCGGTGCATCTGACTTCAAGCGCAAGATCATCTTCGTTACCGTTCACAGTGAGGTGACACGCGGTGATCTGTTTTCGGGGAAGGACGAGAAAGGTGGTGATGTTGCGATGAGGGTTGAAGAGGTACGTATTGCAAGATCGTATTTTGTTTTATTCTCATTCTTCATGTAGTTTATGAGTTGCCTGTTCTCCCCACCCCTTGAGGAGGTCGTGTACGCTTCCACGCTCTTCATGCTTACATGTGGTCCTTTGGTCTCATTCCAAGAGTCATTCACGTCCATGCAACAGTCAATCAGACAGTAAGGCGTATTTTATTAATTGCAGGGAACTGTCCTCATCCTTGGTAAGCCTCCAGCCAGAGTACACCATCGCATTTACCGCATTGAATTTCATTAACGCCGTCCTCAAACCTTTTCTCGTATCATACGGTGTCCAAGTCTTGATTGAAGGACATGCCTTAGGAGATGTTCTACAAGACCTCCTCAATGTTTCGCTTGGACTGCGGATGCATAGTGATGTTATCCTTTTTCATGTCGCAGGCTTAATTTCCTCGAAGGCACCGTTCTTGTTGAGGCGTGCCTCTCTCGCTACCACCCCTCTCGTCACAGGGTATAGATACTCTTGGTATCATAGCCATCGGCGTCCTTGGGGCAATTCTCTGCCTATAGGATGCAAGAAGTGTGCTGCGATTCGTCCATGGGGACGATCGAAGCTTGACCCTCAACCTGATCAACCAAAGGCTCGAGTAACCAAGTGCCAGTCGAAGGGTTGTGACTTCGAAGTGCGCACCCAGCCTCTACCGCATGAATACCAAGTGCTCCGTGGCGATGAGACATCTGGGTGGCTCAAATATGTGATCTGTGCTGCGGAGCCTCTGTGATTTTGGCTGTAAACGATTTACATGCTTTATACTTTGGAAGGTACTAATACAATCGTCGATGTTGAATTGAGTTGAATCTGCACCTCTGAGTGAACCATGCAGCGATCAAGTTATAGCGGCACATTTTGAGGTTACTCACGACATCTCCAATATTAATCCTTATATTTCACTACGTATGGGCCTACGGAGTTATCCTTAGTCATTCGACCCGCCGCAGCGAAACGCGGCGAGCTTTGGGTTGATCTCTCAGACACGATGAAGTATATATATATTCGCAATAATAATGACTCGAGAAGGCTTTCTCATAGCAATAAGGCGGCGAGGGTAGGGGATCGTACACTATGGGTGAGAGCAATTATGTGGGATGAAAGCGAAGGAGAGAGTAAATAAAATCATCACAACTCGGAGGCCTTGGACGAGTCGCTTGCTTGCGGTTCCGCTTGTAACGTGGGAATGGTGCAGCCTGTTGGCGCACTTATGGGATCCTAGCTGTATGTCAGTTCCAGGAGCCAGAAGTATGAACGATGTCAATGATACCTCGGGAGAGAGCATCTTGCAAACTTCCTGTACGGATGGAAAGAGTGTGCTAGTAGGGCGTCGGCTGACCTGGGACATCGAATGCCTTATCCCTAGAACCCGGTGGGGGACCCGGAAGTGCTTATAAGCCATGACCAAAGGCAAAGGACGCGTGAACAAAAATAGGCGTTACGCGCATTCGGCAGCGTAACAGCACCTCGAGGCTCAAGGATAGGTTCGATCCCAGCTTCACTCCCTTTTTGGACGGCATTACCTCCACGGCAGGATATGACGGCGGCAACTATCGTGTACACGTTCGAAGCAACGACCCGTGGTTGAGAGCAGCGGTAAATGACTCCGGGGGATTAACGATCTGTGAACCCTCGGGCGAGTCAAGGCGACTGCGTATGAGGAACGGTGTCTGGAAGGATTTTGCATAAGCCATAAGCTACGAACAGGCCGTCTGGAGGAATTCCCGTGAGAGAACCACCAGAAATAAACGAGCAAAACCTGACCTCGTCGTCCGAAGGCGTAGGAAAGGACGCCGCGCACCTCATTTGCATCGTCAAACGTCTCCACGTTTTTACTTCGGCCCAAGTTAGTATCGCAGAGTGACATAGATGGGCAAGCCTAGAAGCACATCGCTGACATGAATTCAGCACTCAGACGGAGTGGTACGCGGTAACACTTACCTGGCAGACCACCGAGTCGAGCCCTAATGGCTGCCAGCACGCACTTTTGGCCAGCCCATCGCGCCGTCTGAGTACATACGCTAGTCACATGACGAACCTCGTGGCACGTTTTGAGTCGCATGCAAGTTATCGTTTGTCGTTTGTCGTTGCCATCAATTCATTTATCGCTTGACACGTTTCAGTAGCCAGAGCACAAAGCAGAACTCGGGACCCCATTTGGCCTGAGGCACGGTGCTCTCATGACATCAAGTGAGACCCTAATAAGAATCGGGGCAAAAAACGGACAGGACAGCTAATAGGCAAACACTGGTAGGTGGCACAGACACACGGAGACTCAGGGTGGCAGACGACGGTGTGAGGGCGACGAGCAGTGGTCTCGTCTCATGATGATCTCATTCCCGGTAGCTACCGTTATATAGGTTTTCTGATATTTCATATTCCGTGGTCTGGGACTCACCCGGACTCGTGTCGTCGTCAACTATGATCTCAGCTTACCAATGCTTGAACTCAGGGTTGTTTCGATCAGAGTCTCAACAGACCCCAGTGAACCGAGGATGCCCCGCTGTCTTTGTGTGATATCAGTGACGACGGTGGTCGTGCACACTTGCTCGCCTCAGAACTTGCTGGAGCGTTAGTACATAGCATTCACTCGGTGTCTCGTTCCACGCTGAGGACTACGGCCTGATACGGGTCTATTTTAGCAATTAACAAGCCTGCCTTAGTAGATAATGATAGCCATGGAAATGGGATAGAAGATCCTATTGATTCTCCTTCCATTCTTTAGTGGGAACACCCCCTCCAAGCGACCTGGGGCATGAGGGTGAGCACGGAAGTGTTAGAGACATCTAGTAAATATCACGCACTCGGGAGATACAGCAGATGACGGACCAGGTACGAACGGATTGTCGCACGACGCGTGGCCCATACAAAGCCTGCAGCACAGTCAGTGCGCAAAGGTACCTTTGCTTGCAGATGTGAAAATATGAGAAATTCAACCATCTACCCGCTCGGATACAATTACATTAAAGGTACTGCGTGTACCTCGTTCAGTGCGAAGAGTGGCCCCGGTTGATAGCTGCTGCGCATATCAATTTATACATCCTCGGCACCTTTCACTACACTCACCTGTAATAGGTAACGAAGAGGAATGTCCTTCAAGCTTCAAAGGGACTCCAGTGCCCAGAGTGTGCGCGCGCACTTCCCCGATTGTCACCCTCGTTTCTTGAATGACTGTCTACCTGTGTGATAGATGCAGTAGCGGAAGTCCTGACCCCATTCTCTTGAAGCAACAAGAGGCTCTGCATGTCAGATTGGAAAGTCAGAGAGCGAACCCGATGCTGGGCACTTCTCCAGGCAGGAAAAGAGTGCTTTTGTTGACACAGAAGCTCGATTATCGCTACCGTTTCCATCTAAATCCGTCAGTCTTCACTGAAAAGTCCTCAGCTCGGGCACTTCCTCATCTCTTCTTTCGTTGCTGCCCAATGTCTCGAAGCTTACGAGCGGCTCTTCTTTGTGGCACTCAGGGAGATGTAGCAGTTCCTTGTAAGGTTTGGCTTGAGTCGCTCTGCAGAGTCTCTGAGGCATGACAGGAGAGAAAACTAGCAGTCCCGTAGTGCCTGACTCACTTCACGGGCCTTGGAGAGACGCGGGAGCAGCTGGTGCAGAAACAGGAGGGATGCATGTCGAACAAAATGAGCGGGTATGCACGTAGCAAACCGAAAAGACGACAGCAGGCCTTCCATTTCCCTGTGTAAGCACCCTTGCGACACTTAAGAGTGAGCTCGGGGAGAAGAGCGACGACAAAGGTTACATGTCAGAATTCCCACCAATGAGGGCTCGCTGGTTCGCACGTTCTGTGTTCTATCCCGCCCAGAGTGGGAACGAGACATCCAGTCCGGTGTGATCGGATGACACCTTGTGCTTTGTGGCAATACCGGCTGTGCATCCTCTTCCTCCAGCGTCTGAGAGCTCGGGGGATGGAGAAAAAAGACTCGACCAGCGGTTCGTCAATCCAAATGGGCTGAAATATGACAGGTATCTTCCGTATTCAGCTGCTGCAAATCCGTCGGATGAGGACATACATAGAATGACAATATTCACTAGCCGTAGGTCGCATGCCGGCACCAGTTTAACCCGTCTATGATTCCTTCTCCTCCTCTTGGATTAAAGAGCATCTCTGCAAGACCGCCAGATAATGAATCATTGAAGACACAAACAAGGTCAGATCGGAAGACACTCACGAAGTAGGCCGGGACGTACGTTGCACGTTGAACTGCGAGGTCGGAGTTGGGGGGAGCGGCGCACGTCGCCCTGACCTCAAGGCGGGCGAAACCACTGCTTATCCCGAGGGTGACTCGTGGATGCAGTTATCTGACTAGAAGAATCTCGGTTGCTACGGCCACCACAGAGACTACCTAGTAAAGAACCACATAATCGAGAACGTCAGCCAACACATCATCACTGCTAGTCAATCTTCACGCGCACGTACACATATACAATTGCCATGAACAGCGCGTTGTTGATATAGCACAACGCACTAGGTTTATGTGCATGGGTTTACACAGAGAAGGACTGTCCCAGCGTCCTGGGCCTTTGGCCCTCGTGCAGAACTTGTAGTTTGTCGGGGCCAGCTGAAGATGATTCGACTGCCATGCCAACACTGCATAGTCATGTGACCAAGCATGCTTACAAACTGTGACAACAAGGCAAAGTGTTGGAAGTTGCTTTGGCAGCACAACGAAGTCTCCTAGCACTACTCGGAACTTCCGGACTAATAGGTCTGTTGTTCGAGGTAGAGAAGAAAGTCACCGTATCGTATGTTACACTGCTTCTTTTATATGGTAGGGTATCGGTATCAGTAGGTAGACGCGGATACAGGTGATGAAGGTCGGGGAACATATTACATGAAAGAAAAGATACAACCACCGGGTATCATATATCATAGACGTACGTGTCACGTCCATCAACGTCAAACGGTACATCCCCCCTGCATGGTTCGAGGTGCCCTTCTTCACTCTTGCAGTGACCACTGACTCGGCATCTCCCGCAGAGTTCCCAGGCTCCATCGATTCGTCAGCCCCCGCCACTTCCATGATATCGTTGAACGGCAACTCGTCGTGTGTCGTACCACTGGGCCCCGCAATGGGCTGGTTGGACAGCATGTCCGTGAAGAACTCGTCGTCCGGAACGAAGCAGTCAATGATCTGAGACGAGTGATCAGAAGGATAAGGAAGTGCTTTTGCGGTCTCCGTCTGCCCGGGGGTTAGGTCGGCGGCCGCCTCCTGCTCGGGAGGTACGTCCGTGGCCTTCGACGCTTCGCAAGGTACGTCTGTGGCTTCCGACTTTTCGCGATGTCTCTCTGACCTAGACGCACGAGTGCCCTTGGAGTAGGGGCCTCCCCTAGGCGAGTGCCTGCACCGATTCGCAGTCGGCTCTCGGTCGTGACGTCTATCCTCCCTACGAGTGCGACGATCGAGGTACCTTTGATACGACCACTCTTTCTTCCTCTGAACCTGTTCAGCTAACTCCCACAGCATACCGTTTATGGTCGAAACTTGGCTCCTGGTCATCAGCTGCCCACCATCTCTCTCTTCCGGGCTCCTCAAGTCACGTCCATCAATGTCAAACGCTACACAAACACTTTGCTTACAGTAACCACTATTCGCCTGCCAGTGCTCCCGTCCCCGCTGCCCGTTTGCAGGCAATGACTACTTCCCCATCGACACGTACGTACCGTGTGAGTGCTAACACTCCGGTACTCCCTAGACAATTCCCCGATATCTTTGAATCACTTTAGCTTGGTGTCGCGTTTGAGCAGGATTATACACCTGCTCGGTGCTGTGATAGTGCAACTTCTTTGGTTTCCCATGCCACGTCTTCGACGGCGTTTCACCGGTCGAATGCTGGTTGAAAGGTTACTCGGATAGTTGTCCCCGGCTTGCAGTTATTGAAAAACTGAAGTCTCACTACCGAATTGCGTGCTCCTCCTTTGTTGCTATAGCACCTGTCACTCTCATACACATAGCTGGGTGTAGAAACGCCACACGAACTACAGTTTTAAACACGGACCGGATGCTTGCGTTAGGCAAGGATGTGTACAGAAAATCGTTACCGCTGTGAGTAGATGTGCTCAGTACGAGTGTAAGACTACAAAAATTGGTCCCAGGAGGGGGAACTGGCATGCGCAAGAACCGTCCAGCCACGGGAAAAACTACGCCTCCACAACCTCAGAATGTCTGCTGTCGAGTCTGCCAGGTACCAAAGTGTGACATAATCTAACCTTGCTGATTTTGTGGTCCACACGGTGAGAAGCTCCTTTTCCTTGCTCTCCGCATCAGCCTCATTCACCAGGGCGGCCGGTGTGCGTAAGAGGAAGCGGTGAAGTTGGGTGAAGCGGGATAAGTCGATGCTCCATGTGAATGCATCGTTCCACAGGACGACGACAGTCGCACAAATCGGCCCTGAAATCCATAGCGCGTATGAGCTAGTATGAATCAGTAACTAGAGAGAACTTACTGATGCAGGGCGCTGCCTCTCAACGAGCTTGAGGGCAGTGAGTTCTGGTGCGACTTCATGCAACTGCCTCAAGATGTCACAGGTGATCCGGATCGAAGTCGATGTGGAGGGTCGTGATGGTAGATGTCGAAGCCGACAATGATTTTATCGCGAACGGAAAGGCTAGGTTATCACAAATACCAACATCAATGATGACAACCCTCTCCACCAGGGTTGTTGTCTACCACACTTGTGATGCAAGCATTACCTGCGGTCACATCTGTCAAAAGTGGCAACGCACGACCCTCCAAGTGGCATTGTCCACTTCCACAGCCAACGAGTAGTTGCAGCGATTCGCATGGTACTTGCTGCAGAGAGGAAGGGAGCCAAGACGTCATGGGGACAATTACTGGAAAAGAACTGTAATTTCTTGAACCTGGACACGGCGAAGAACGTGGATCCAAGAAGAGGGAGAGAGTTTGACGAGGTGCAACTCCAGGTCTTCAATATTCTGGAGTAATAGTATACACTTCCGAAGCAACCCCAAACCCGTAATGGTAGCCAGTGAAATTGACAGTGAAAGGACTTGACACGCAAAGCGATTCTGTCATTGCAAGAGGCTCTAGCCATGAATCGGCTCAGCATGTCTTCATTCCTAATCACCACTATCTCCTACAACGCCGTGTTATGGGCAGGTTGGAGGGTAAGTCCATTGGAAAACTGTACAGCGGCTGGGCGTCGAAAGGGCGAGCTTACAACGTATGCAGGTGTGGGTAAGCACAAAGAAAGTGCAAGCGAACGGACGACATACTGTTACTGGCAGCTTTGCGAGTGTAATATCTCATCAGGAATAGCGGAATGCCAGAGAGAGGACGCAAGGTAGGGCCGTAGACCAACTGAATCGCGTTTTTGCATTTCCGCAACCTATATATATAGAGAGAGGGGGGGCCTTTGTTGATCGACGACTCTGCCATTGGCCTCGTGCCCTGAGCAGTAACCATATTGAATGAAGCATCAGCCCCGATGATCCCAATATGTCCCAATGAGCAGCCCCCGTATTACCAGTGTAAGAATTTGCGATAGGTGTCACCCCCAATACCAGGAGTTTTAGTCTTTGATGAGCTCCCCAATAGATTAGAACTCTGACTCAATTGCAACTAGCGACGGTACGTCCCAGTTCAACTCTAATCACAGATCGTCGACCGGGATCCCTGACCCCGCTTGCTTTATCACATTGAGCCACGATCAGAATTACTTGACAAGAGGCAGGCAATAAAGGCATACCGGAACTATCGGGATGTGGCTGCACATTTGGACGCGTGTGGTACTATCTCAAGACGTTTGTATTTGGTAATTTGGGAAGAGGGAAGACTTTCACGTCACGTAAGCAAACTGAAGAAATTCTGAACTCGCGAAATGCAGCAGGCAGCCTGTAACCTTGCTTGCGGGCATACAGCATGAACGGAGACGGGGAATGGAACGAAGTTACGCGTACTTGTTCACAGTGGCTTACTTTTTATATGTGAAAGAGACTACGACCACGCAGCATTGTTGGCATCGAAGAAGGGGACTGAATCGGCATCTCCCGGGACTACCATTTCCCACGAATATTGGGTTCGGAGAAACCTAAGTGGTGCGTAAGCTTGAACTTGCCAGGACCGAAGTTCGATATTTTGACCTTTACTTCTGTCGAAGGAAACCCCAACGTATACCTTTGTGGAACTGATTCTTGCTGCCTACTGGTCGTGTAATTAGGTTGGAGATGGCTGGCGTGCTACTTTCAAGATTGGCGTAACTCGTTTGCTTGAATTCTGGCGCACGCGTCAACTCTGCGAATGAAGCTCGTGACTTGGCGAACTAAACCTATTCGCAGCAGAGCTGGCTGGAGTCATTCGTTATGCACTCAAGAGTGCAGAAAACACGGAGAGTGGGCGATTCTCAGAGAAACCGGAAACCAACGTGCGATTCGTACGATTCTCGTCAACATGTGTAATCTCATCGACTGTCACCAGGATACATGAGGTTTCCAAGGGCACCGTGTTGATTATCTCGTGGGTTGTCTGACCATGTGGCCTATGTATACATATTCAATGACAATTTCCCTTCGCAATGAAGGCCGTGGAATTATCCCGTGATTCTTACCGTGCAACCCAGTTGTGGGAGCTATTGCCTGCAGGGTGCTGTGCGGTTTTCGAAGCCGTCCAAAGCTCTACCTCACTTTGCGGAACTCCTCATAGAGCCTGTCCACAAGCATCCTGACACGTCCGCTTATCGTGTCATCAGTGGTGCGATTCCCGATACAACGAAGATCCTCGAACTTCTGAATCAATGGAGCCATCTCTTCTACACTGGCAATGGTAAGGTCCCACGTATCGTTACAAGCGCAGCTGCTGAACGTTTGACACCCTGCTCGCTAGAACTCGGGTGGAAGAGTCCTGTCGTCGTGGATGCCGCAGTTTGACAGGGAGTTCGCTGCCAAGCGTATCTTGTAGGGAAAGTGTAATAATGCGGGCCGGGCAAGTGATTTGCCTATATAGAGTGTTCGACTGATATAACCCACACATAGATCTATTTCGCCCCAGATTATATGTTCCCAGAAAAAAATAAGATGAGTTCGATAGAGGATTTGAAAAGGCCTACAATTCCTTCTTCCCTAAATGGAGTGCTTCACGATGCACACTATGGGGACATCGTAAACAACTTTCACTTCAAGCGTGTGAGTGCAGTGCTTGACCACTCACAAGGAGAGAGTAGGTGGGGTATTCGATGGCAGGAGAAACCCTGCGAGACGGTGGTTCGAGCTTGTTATCGTCGAAGGCGTAGACGAAAATGATTCTCTGCTACAAGAGTACGTGACAAGTTGAGGATGAGATATCTCTAAATTTTTTTCAGAGAAATTCCTGGCGCTCTACTCCCTATTGCTGCTGTTGATTCTCTGGACGAAGCAATCGGTTCCGTCGATGCAGGATTGGATCAAGTCCAATATGAACCGCTGACTAGTATGTCGATGTAAGACCTGACTACCCGGTTTTATGTGCGTTCTTACGTTTCTTTTGTTTTCGCGGTGAGGAGAGCAACCAAAGCCCACCCCACTCACCCCACAAGCCCAAGGACTAGCATGAGGCGAGTCATTTTTACAGCAGTGAACTGTTGAACTGTGGATGTCATGCTGGTACAAGTCACGTGCAAGCCTCAGCTATTGGGCCTGTGGCTACTTCTCCAGCGCCGACTCCTCTCCTCGCTCATCACTAACACTGTTAGCGGAAAAAGGCAAAAATGAATCGTAGCGCTGGTGGAGGAGGTATGGTCGGGGCACCCAGTGTTGCAAAGGCGTCTTCGTTACCGCCCGCTGCCTTGTCATTGGGTGTTGGAGGGGCCCCCTTCAACTTGGTAGTCTGTTTGCGGGCGGTGTACCCAGGCCGAAATCATTGAAAACGTGTTTGGGCACTGGACGCACGTCGTCCTGTAGCCGCTACCTGGAAGAGTGCGAAAGGACGCGGATGCGCGAGATACGATTGTGAGTTACCATCTCTCCATTTCAAATATACGCATAACATCACCCATACCAGGTCTGGTTGCGCCTCCTGGAATAACGAGGGATAAATTTTATTGGCCGGAGATCGGTGTGTACAGCTGAAATTCGAATCTGTGTTCTAACTGAAGGAGTGTGCTACGTATAATACCAAAACTCAACAGGAATGCCAAGTTAACTTTCTAATTTTCGCTTTGCCCTTCCCTGATCAGAAACCATTGTCTTCCTCGTCACCCACGAGGGTTCCCCTTTACCAAGAATCTTCAAGCGATACTCAGACATAATTGGGTGAGTACACTCTGGGTCAGCAACGTCCCATCGATGGCCTGTCCACATCCAGATCTGTCGGACACTCTTCGCGGTCAGTTTTGGTGAATGTACAAGTCTGCAATTTGCAGGGGCGAATCGTATGCACTGCAGGCTATCAGGGGGTGAACGAAGGCTACCATTCCCCTTTGATTTGAACCACTGGACACACTCCCTCCTGACTTCTGATCGCCCTCTTCTCCCTGTTTCAGTGGCAAAGTCAGACTTTGCGGGTCAAGAGGGAACGGCGGTGGGTGGAGAGGGCAAAGCCACTTCCCCGGTAAGGAAGTAGAGGGATCAGCAGTAGGTCGCTGTAGGTAGGGCAGTCAATTGTGGAGATTCGGGAATCAACTGTGGAGCAGGAGTACAAGCCCCTGGGGTTGGACTGCGGGGTTCTTGTGCCGCACCTCGCGAGGATGAAGTCGAGGTAGACTTCCGTTCTGATGGTGGGTTCCCCGCCTGCAGGGAATCTCCACCACTACCTTGTGACAGTGTTAGGTTGGGACATCCTGGAGGGTGTGGTGGGCTTTGCTGCGACATCCTGCACTACTTCGTGCGGTGCGCTGGCATAACAAAAATCAGTACATGTTGCCTCAAGTGGAAGCGACAGTACTCGCAGCCTCGAGGACGAAGGAAATTATTAGTGATCAAGCACCTTGACAGTACGGTCTGATGTAGACGTCTGGAGGTGGCAGGAACGCAGTAGCTAAGAGAAAGTAGTCGCATGGAAACTTCAGGACCCTGTGCAAGCACCAACTTACTTCGCCACGGCAGGTTGCGAAAGATGGGGCTTTGATCGTTCTCGACGAATGGGGAATGCTTGACGCATGATCGGTATATCCTGGAAGCAGCTGTGAGGATCAGATTCGTGGGCCAGTATGTGGGAATCGTACATCACGCTCCAGACGAACGCCAGGTCGAGGAGTAGTCCTGATTCGAAAAGTGAGTGGTTCACGAGGCTCAAACATAGCTTTTTCGAGAAGCTAGGAGGTAGATGTAGAATAAATATCAAGCGATGGATGAATGAATGAACGGACGGTGGTGGGCGGTACTCTGTGCGAGATGGCACCGCCAGATCGTTCTTTAAATGTCTGGAGCATTATGGTATCCAGGTTATTGCTTGCTTGCGCTTTCAAGACTGAATGATGAATACTGCCACAAACGAGGTGTAACCGCGCGAGCCGCCGCCGGCCGCAAGTCTTTGTCTTGGGACCTACAAGGCTCAATGCGGTATCGCCAATGTGGGTCGAGGCCTACCGGATACTTGCAAACCCAATCATCCTTTCATGCTTGTGACGGTCGGCTAATCGCGCATTTCGGCCCAATTGATCCTACTGCCACGTGTTAGGAAGAATGCTTTGTTGTGTCGGTATATGAGAAAGGTAGGACTCGCCTAAGCCACTTTCCTTCACCATGGAGTCCGCCTACGTGGTACACAAGACTCTACTCAACGAGCACACCGATTCTGTCAATGCCCTTTCCTTCAGTCCATGCTGGAAGGTACCTTGCATCAGGTTCTTCAGACCGGTCAATCTGCATCTGGAAAGTCTCCAGCGGTAGATTCATCTTTCGCTGTTGTTTTTGACAGTCAGATCAATGCGTTGCTTTGGCATTCCGTCGAAAAGGATACTCTAATTTGCGGCTGCGAAGACGGTGCTGTGTTCTATCTCAGTGATTTCTCACCGGTAAGTTTACCCGTTAACATTATTATGTCCCATTCTAACTCGTACCATATACCGAAGACAGGTTTTGCAGGGAGGGAGGTCCGACTCGGCGTGAAGGATACGCCAGTTTTCTGCCTGGATTTGGAGCCAAACATGAGGCTGTTGGCGATTGGCAGTTGGGAACGAGGTTCACATCACAAAGGACGGATGCCTTCGTAAGATTCCTCCAGCTATCGTTGGGTGAGGGGTTACGGACTTGTATTGTTCTCCAGCGAGTTACACCGCAACAACCAAACTTCCGCATCCTCAATATAAACCTCAAATTGAAGGTCGTGATTGTCGAATTCGCCCCCGATCAATTCACTTTTACGAGAGAGGCAAGAGGCTCATTGTTTCATACCTCAACCACGGTGTCATGTACGAAGCTCGCTATACCAACGTCAATAGCGACTGACATAATTTACAGAGCGTGGGACATTGACTCCATGACAGCTCTCTGGCACATACTGCTCACGGGATACTCCCAAACAAATGTAGGTTTCTGACTCGGCAATCTAAATCCTTGCTGACGGACCACCGTTTTCATGAGTAGAGCGAGTTCTGCTGTATATCTCGACCTCAACGCGATTGTAATCAACACTCTGCAAGATGGTGTGTATTTATTCAAGTTAGGTTCCACTAAGCCGGTTCGGAAATGGGTCTATGACTGCTGAAGCCGAAGCCCGCTACCCGCTTTTGGTGTCTTTTTTACATGACGGGAAAGCAATCATATCAGGGTCCCCTACTGGTAGCGTTTGCATTTGGCAAACTGGCTCCGACGACCTTTACCAGGTTCTCCCGCACAGTGGTGAGCGGATCCGTCAATTATTTTACTAGGATATACTTATGACTCTGGTTAGGCGATATTATACAAGCCGTTTCGGTTTGTTGGAACCCTCTTCATACATTTGCTTGACTCATGATGTTCAAGGCTGCTCAGAGAGGTGCATGGAGTTACGTCGCCACAGCTTCTAGCGGTAAAGGTGCGGACACATACATCAAGATATGGAGGGCAAAATACTGTCTGTCATCTTGCACTGTTCTCCTGGTACGCAGCTAACTTCGACTTCCCAAGGTGCTCCTCGTGGCCAAATAGCATCCTTTTTGGACCGTATAATGGTTCGGAGATGCTGATATCCTGTTTTTATGATGCTGATGTCAGCTTAGATCTTTCGTTTCTCCTTAGATTGGAGTGATTACGGCCGCATGTCCTGGACGATCATGTACAGCATTGTATGTGCTGCTGTGGCCTGTGGTTTAGTGAGGTTGGCCTGGTACAACATTCCGTGGACTTGGATTGCGACGTTCTTGACCTACAGCGTGCGTTTGATCCATAAGGTACTTGGGACCAGCTTCACTCATTCATCTTGGCAGATTGGCAAAGTCATCATTCTGCTTTGGCAGACTGCCCAGTTTTCGTACTGAATGTCTACATAGCTTACTTCTCATAATGTGGGGGTCGCTTGTAGATGTTTGGGCGGCAGGCGTGTCATATACACGTTCCGCACTTCGCACTTTCATTGGACTGCCACCAGTCGGTGGTTTCCCGCACCCTCCATATCCTCAAGTGCCACCACAATACGATCCCCCAGTACCAATACTTAATTAGCCGTAATCCCCGGACAATCTCTACTAGTAGTGCCACAGTGCAATTGAACCGATCACTGAAGGAACTGGTGTGAAACGACGGGGTTGGTACGAAAGTGGCATGGAGCTTAGTTGTAACAAAGACTAAAATGCCTCCGGCCCACGAGTCATTCGGTTCTACCCAAATAGGATGTACCCGCCCGCCCCAGCGAGGCTGAGCATGCACGTTGAGGACGGAGGTACCCACTCACCGATAGCCGTACAACGGAGAATTACGACACGCCTATTAGCAGCGAACCAATAATTTTGCGTGTGTCGTAGTCTCGAACGTCTGGAGGCCGTAATGCGAAAGACACTACTGTTCCCGAGCTGCCGCTCCACTTGTCAGCTGGAAACGTGGCTGTCCCTTTGTTTCTCGAGGGTACTTTTAAATTCTAGGTTGTGCGAGGTCCACTTCCCTCCGGTACCTCTGCAGTCTTGTTGTGCCACTCACTCATCATGCAAACGGAAAAGCCAGCGCACCTTTCCGACAACGTAGTGGGCGATGAAGGAGCGTTTTCATTGCCTCGGACACCCAGCAGGCCGACCGTAGTAAGTCGGGCTAAGATATTATTTCCAGCTAAATTCAAAACGTTAGACCGCTTTCGAATGCTGTGTTCACCTTGGATCTTGGTTTACACTGATTTACGAGTACAAATAGAACTTAGCCAAACTGGGATTGTTTGCTCCCAGGTTTCGTGGCAATCGATGGTGCGTAATCAGCCAGAGAAAGTATGTATATCGAAAGGATTAGCAGAACGATTACTGGGGCTCAAGTGACTCACTACCGTACTTTTGTAACATCTTTTCCAGGCTGTCCAGAATGACCATGGCTGAAGTCCAGAGGATCCGTGTTGAGCTTCTAGCTTGGACTTGCATAGCATACACAATACTACGACCACCATGACCAACACTGTTAACCATGATTGCGGGCTAGTTGCACGACAGCAGGACCATCCTCACCTCTTGTCAACATTGCCATCGGCCTCCAATTGAAGTCTGGCCATATGCTAACAGCAACTGTCATGTACAAATTTGAGGCAATGACCCTGGGGTTGAGAGTAGTAGTAAACATTGGGTATTTCCCCTAACTCAGAACAATCTGTGAGCTCTCAAGCAAGTCATGACTGCATGCATATGAGGAACGCCAAACAGTGTCTGGAAGGGTCTTGCACAAGCTACGAACGGCCATCCAGGGGAATTCCACACCAAAAATGAAGGAGTGATCTGACCTTGTCAGCCTGAAAGCAGTGGGAAAGGATGGAGTATGCGTTGCTTGTTTCTACTTTCGCTCCGGGTCAGTAGCGCTGATGGGAAAGGCTATGAGCACGTTGCTATCATGAGTTCAGTACTAAGATGATGAAATATACATGGTACGTGGTAACTTACCTGGAAGAGCACTGGGTTGAGCCCCACCTCCATGCATACCTATTTCGCCGCAGGTCAGTATCATGGATGGGAAAGGCTATGAGCACATCTCTGGCATGACTTCAGTACTAAGATGATGAAATGTATGTGGTAGCTTACCTGGCAGAGCACTGGGTCGAGTCCTACCACGCAGCTGTCCTTGCTCAACCGCCCCCCGACATGTCACGTGATGGACCGGCGGCTTTCTGAATAGGGAAGGTCACTTAGTCAGCGAGTGGTTTTTTTTCCTAGCGCATCGCGAGCTGCCGTGACCACCACTCACGTGTGAGTGCAGACGGCGACAATGGTGAGTAGCGACTGCCGAAGACGATGACCGGCACCCGGAAGACGATGAGAACGAGTCCGGTAGCCAACGATATTGCATATGCTGCCGCTGCAGCCCTGCCTGTGATACACATCACGTGGCCTGCTGCCTCAGCCACTCGGCCCACTCGGCCCACTCCCCACCGCTTCATCTCAATGGGTCACTGGTCACCAGTCACCCCACATCTTGATGACGACAGTCCACTTCTTGACAGTAGATTGATTTTGGTATAGCTTTGGTATAGCAGTATAATGTAGTACAACAAATTTATATGTACTTAGTATCTATGGACTGAAGCTCAAATCAACACAAAATGTAGATTGATAACATTCAGGAATTCCCCAGTGTGTGGATATCAACATTCCAATATGAATTTGGGTGGGATTGGGGCATAAAGCTTAGTACTTGGCCTTCGTCACGAAGGCAATCCGAGCCCACATACTGTACATTACCAAAACAGGAAATGCTTTGCCGCAAATTCATCACGTGACATGTCGGGGGGTGGTTGAGCAAGGACACTTCTACCATGCATACCTAGCACATGAGAGACACCCATACACACTGTCTGCTTACATGTACTAGTCACATGACCAACGTCATGTCGGACATTTCGAGTCGCACATAAGTTCAATGCCATTTGTTGTTTGTTGTTTGCCACTTTCCATGGTATCTGTTACAATGTTCACAGTGGCTTGTTCCACACTGAGTGTTACTCTACAGGTCTAATTTAGCAATCAATGGGTCTGCCTACATCACTATATTCATTCACAGTATTTTATCTGTATCACCTGAATTCATTTGGTGTTATTTGGTCATCCTTTCCTTGGCTGTAATTTGTGTCTGAGCCAGTGCAAATTTCTTGTACTAAGTATTTGTTTATCAGCAATGGAAGTGGTGACATCATTCCTGTTGGAGCCACAAATACAGCTTGTGCTTTGGTAGTTTCCATGCCCTCTTCTCCCTTGCAGTTTCCTGTGATATGGTCCATTGTGATGGATTTCACTGGAATATGATGGTGCCTTCAAGGTGTGGGTGGATACATGACAGAGTGACAGCTAAGAATTTATACTATGTACCCAGAGGCCTTGAAGAATCCCAGCATAAGAGTGCATATGGTAACTTTGGGTAGCAAGCCTTACCCGACCACTTCTTTGGCAGGGAAATTTGGGTGATTAGTAAGAATGGTTGGAACTTGAAGATTGGCTACCTGCCACCACACTGATATCAGGTACTCACTATCTCTTCATATCAGCCATGGACGAAGGAGAAGTGCATTGAGAGCTCGTTTGCAAAAGGGCTTTAATTCTCATTCCCATCCTTGTCAAGTTAGTGGTTGACCTTGTCTCCAAAGGGATCCCCAAAGATCCCCAGCCATACCACACTTCTGCCCTCTCTGGAGAAGCATGGCTGGTGGAACTCATCCTGGGTCACCTGGACCATATATGTTGCAAGTTGGGTATGAGTGCATGGGTTTTCAAAGAAATCACCCTCAATCTCCAAAACCATGGCCACCAGTCCTCAAAGCATGTTTCCCTTGAAGAACAGCTTGCAATCTTTCTGTACACCTGCATCACCAGACTACCTACCAGACACGTAGGTGAGCATTTCCAGAGATCCAATGATATGGTCTCCAGGTATGTCACATCCACTTGTTTACTGCTTATCTCTGATACACCTAATTAGATACTTTTGGAAAATGGTGTCAATCTTCTCATCTGAACTGTTCTATTCAAAGTACATATCGCTCCCATTCACCTCTTCAGCCACTATGCTCCACCCATATATCCAGGAGAACTCCTGATTCTGGCCATACTTCAAAGACGTCATTGGTGCCATCGATGGCAGCCACATCCCTGCCACCCCCCCACTCTGTGACTGTGCAGCATACCGTAACTGAAAGGGATCCATGTCTCAAAATTGCCTGTTTGCATGTGACTTTGGGATGAGATTCAGTTATGTATTAACTGGCTGGGAGGGCTCAGCTATGGATGCCAGGATTTTCCAGGAAGCATGTGTGTCAAGTCTTGATATCCCACATGGTAAGTATTTCCTTGGTGATGTGGGTTTTCCCTTGTCACCAGGAGTCCTTGTACCATACTGTCACACATGCTATCACCTGGCAGAGTGGTGCCAGGCATTGTTAAAGTACACATCCATATGATATGTGTTTTTTAACTTGATCTCATTTTATAGGCCTGCAAATAAAGAAGAACTATTTAACTTGCAGCATGCATCTGCACAGAATGTTGTCAAGCACATCTTTGGTGTCATCAAGCATCACTTCAGAATTCTTCTTCTCCCTCTGGAGCATCCCATTGAAATCCAAGCACTCATTCCTGTAGCACTCTGTGTGGTCTACAACATAATTAGGTCACTTGACAAGGAGTCTGACTCTGACAGCGAAATGGGGGACTCAACCTCTTCCATAGTACAGGAGGGTAACGGAGATGGTGAAGGTGCAGGGGTTGATGATGAGGATGATGACAAGGTAGGAGACATCATGCCCTTAGGAGATGAGGAAGGTGAGCTCAGAGCCCTCAATCAAGAACCTTCAAGCAAGGCCCTCCAAGATTCTATCACTGAAGAAATGTGGCATGACTATCAGAATCACCTGTGCAGTGCACATTAATCTTTTAGCACTTTTTTTTGTATTGTCATACATCATTTTCAATCTGACTTGCAATGATGATATTCTGCATGCACAATCCAGATGAATTACAAAACTAAAAAAAACAACATGATGGCTACAACATAAAATCACAGGGTACAAGCTGCATGTTACAAAGACAAGTCTGGATCCAGTTCCTGCAAAGATGCTTATTGTGTGACATGATATACAGATCAATGGTGCCTGGGTCCATCTGAAATGCTTCCATCAGGGCTTGACTGGACTTCCACAGGGAGGTTGGCATCTTGCTCCTTGAGCAACTCCATAGCAGTGTGCATTTGTTTGCTATGCTGTTCCTGGGTGGTGACTGCAGACAAGGAACTGATTATGGATCCAAGATATGATAGTGAACCCTGTACACCAACAAGAATGGAAGGCATTGACTGTTCTTTATTCTTCTTGGCCTTCTTCGAAGAGCGATCCAGTGTTGGCCTGGAATGGAAGCAACTGAAGAGCCACCTGTGCTGATGGAAACTGTGACCCCTCCATTGGAATACCAATGTTGGTTGCTGCATAAGCATGCTTCCTACCCCCCTGCATGGAACTTGTGGTTGAGGGTGCATAGAAATTAGGGTATGTCATGGGGGTGGGTGGGGTTGGCACTGTAAAATTGGATGGGAATTGCTGAGGCAAGAACATGAGGGGCTGGGTAGGAAGTACTTCCTTGTTGATAGGCAATTTGTCAGTCATGTCACCTGTGATGACACTGGAAGAACCTTCAATCTGAGGGGCTGTGAAGTGTAAAGGAATGGTGGAAGGAGGTGGTGTAACTACCAGGTTTCTGGAGGTATTGCTGGAGGCATGCATGGACAGGCTGTGCCCTGGGATGTTGGTCGCAGAGGCTACGGTTGCAGCCATGGTTGCAGCTGTGGTGGTGGGATGATATGTGTGCATACCACAAGCTTGGTTGTTCAGAAACAGTACCTCCATTCCTTCAAGCAGGGTCCACCCACTAGTTTTGAAGAGGCAGATTGAATTCCTGGGTCGACTCTATCGTTGGAGGTCATTAGTACTGAGAGACCAAATAAAAGAGACGTTGTACCCCAATCCACTCCTGGTAATCCTTTTCCTTGTCCTCTGTAGCAATATTTGTCCCATTCACATTGTCCCAGTGCTTCCCAGAATGAGCATGCCATAAATTGATATCCCTCAGCACTGTTTTAAGCTATATTGACAATGATCAATCAGTGTATGGATCTGAGAGAAATGAATAAGTACTTATGCTGGTAACCTTTCCTTTACACATCTCAGCAGTCTTCATTGGTCCCTTTTGGTTCAGAAACTTCTCAGCTAGGTGGTCAGCAGCAGCATTCCAGATTGCTGGCTTGAACATCAGGGAACCTTTGATGTGCTGGTATTCCCAGTTAATTATGGTAAGTAGTTATCCATCTGATATGAATTGGATAATGGTGTATAGGGCATGATCATCTATAAATCATAATGATAATAGTCAGACAATGCATTAGAATACCTGGCAGACATTTTACTATCTGGTCAACTGCATATAGGCCTGATATAAGAATTATGATACTTTTGTCATCATGATGTAATGATGACAAGAGCTGATATGCCATATACAATAATACTATGTATTTGACAATACATTATAATTGCTCATCAGATAATATCATCATCATATCAATGACAATATTCTTTTCAGTCTGATTTCACTTTGATCATCAATATCTAGTCTTGTCATCTATGTCATTTATGATCATATGAACAATTCTTCACCAGCCACAAGTGTGGGAATGTCTTTGTAATGACTGTATAGTACATGTTATACAAACTCATCCTCTCTCCCCTTCTCTCTCTTCTTCACTCTTGTCTCTGAGTTCTATCTCAGGGCAAGAGCCACTCTAAGACTCTAAGTCTTAGGGTTCATATATCCAGGTAAGTGTACCCTTGTGTGAAGCCATCTGTGAGTGTCTTTCTCTGCTTTATTTTCACTTTTTTGGAGGTTTAAGTAGTTCATACTTAGTAGGAAGTGTACTCAGTAGGTACTGATTATGTAAATGTTATTGAATGAAATTGCTTTCTTGTAATACCATGATTGATAAGTTGAATTGAAGGTTGCTATAGCAATTTTTATTTTTAAGCTGTTGGTGGTGTCAATGACAATTGTTGGTAATGTCTGATAATGAAAGACATATATGATCTACTGTTCACATTCTGATACATATGATCCACTCTACCTCAATGATAACTTTTGACCTATGCTGCCATGGCTGCCCAAAAATATATAACATGACCAATGTGTGTGTCATTATGATAAACCTTATAGGCCTTTTCAGGGTAGATAAAGTCTTATATAACATAATCATTTCATCACCATTTCCCTGATGTGAATGCTGCATTTGAACTTGAGCTCATCCTGCAATTCATCAAGGTAAATTGAAGGGTGATGTGGGCAACTCTTCCTGTGAGAGTGCAAAAGGGGAAAGGGGAAAGCTGTAGGATAGACCTAGGCTGGTCCCAAGGGGTCATGAGTCAGAAGGGAGATGGGGGAAGTGACTGGGAGGCAAGGGGAAACCTCCCCTGGGGTCTGGGCAGTGTTGGCAGTGTAGAACTTGAATTTCTGCCACAAATGGGCAGGAGGGTATTTTTCTAGGTGGTGGGGCAGCTTCTGGAGGCTTGGAACTTGATTGATACTGGACACTTGTAGGTGGTAGAAAATCAATGGACACAAGAGGGACAACTCTGAAGGCAGCAGAAATTTTTACAATGTAGGTAGACTTGAAGTTAGCAGTAAAACTCAATTGAGGACTCTGGGGATGCAAGAAGGACTTGAAAGGCTTGGAGATACTCTGGAAAATGACTCTGGGGACTCAGGATGACTCTCAGACACAGATAGTGATGCCAGAAAAGTGGGTATATTTTTCCTAAGTACAGCAGTGTTTTGTAGTGTAGAGGGGCTGTCACTAAGGTAGCTTCTGGCAAATTCTGGAACTATCATATGTCAAGGAAAATTTGAGAGAAAGGTGCTGAAGTAAGGTACTACAAGTTGTAGGTATGAACAGAGGGGAAGAGAGTCCAAGAAAGACCATAAGAAAAGAGAGGTGGCAACAAACTACATGCCTAGAGGTCTATGGTGTGCTGACTGACACTGTGGGAATCCCTCAAGGTGATCTGAAGGTGATCTGAGGCAGTGTGGTAGCACTTCTGGCAGCAGCAGGCATCAGAGACTTGAGTGGGGCCTATGGTGGCCAAGCTGCCAATGTCACAGGTTTTGGTGGAGGCTGCTGACAGTCAGTAGTCACATATACTTGTCTGAAGGACCAAAGGCCAACATAGATAGGGGGTGGACAACATGTGTAAGCATGGACAGGGGAAGGCAGCAACTTGCAGTGGCAGTGAATGTCAGCAATAGGGGCTTCTTCCAAATTAGGTGGCAGTGGTATTAGTAAGTGAGGGAAGTGCTTGAATTAGCCAAGTTAGCTGAGAGTGGGGTGGTGGCAATGTTTTCTGAGGGACAGTAGACCTGTGGGAACTGGCTAGGGTGGCAAGGACATTGATAGAATATTGTATTATTCAACCCTAGGGAGTATGAACTCCCTACAGTGATGGTGGATAACAGCAGAAACAAAAAAAAAGATCATGAGGACTGAGGATACAAGGGCAGCCCACCAAACATGAGTAAGTGTGGGGGTTGGAGATGCTGTGGCTGGGAACTCTGTAGGCTGTAGTTTTTTTGATACTCAAGAAATGACAGATACACTTGACAGAATAGCCCTTGTGATAGAGGGCTGGGATGCAAGCTTTCAGATCATCTGAGGCCCCCCATTATGGCATGAAGAGAGCATGTGGCTGATTACTTGTGGGAAACTAATTGTGTGTTCAACAACAGCTGATTAGCTAGCATGACTAGTGACTACAAATTCTAACTAGGGCTACTTCCAGCATCCTCACCAGCAATCCCCACAATGTGACTTTTGATTTTTGGGTTTTCCCCAAACAAATGAAAACAGCTGTAATAAAGTCTGCATCAAGGTTCCTCAAAAAGATGTGATTGGGTTTGACAGTTGCACTTCCAAGACCACTGGTGACTGGAGTGAGGCAAAGGCATGTCTTGTAAGAGACACCCATACACTGATACACATTGTCTGATTACATGCACTAGTCACATGACCAACCTCATGTCAGACATTTTGAGCACTAAGTTGTCATTTGTCATTTGTCACCTGTCATTTGTTGCTGCCATCAATTCATTTGTTGCTTGACACATTTCAGGAGCCAGAGCACAAAGGAGGCATGGTGCTCCCATGACATTGAGTGAGCTCTGGGCCAGTCTTGTGAGTCAGGCTATGCAGCTGAAGATGTCTTGCTGTCTTTCTCTCAAGTCTTTGTTCTGGCACATACCTTAGTCAGAGGAAGCAAGCTGCTTATCCTGGATTGTGGTTACTTGGTAGACAACTCCATGCACATTCCTCCCAGCCAATGCAGCCAGTATGACTGGCCCTTCCATCTAAAAATAACTCTGCCCAGCCTTGTGGTTCCCCAATGTCTTCCAATCACTGGCACCATTTCTCATCTGTTCCAACTCATTCACCATCAGTTTGATGCTTCCATTCATCCTTGACATAACTTTTTGTGGACCATCTTGGGTGATTTTCAAGTCTCTGGCATCACTTGAGCTGTTCTGACATTCTGCTGTGCATTTCAAGTCATCTTCAAGCTGTCATTGTGGCATGCCAGCCTGATTGAGGTGTCTTTCACCTGCTTGGACCACCTTCATGCACACCCAGTGCCAGCCTGCTCCCCCTCAAGCAGTGCCCTTCATGCATCAGGTATGTCCCACTTCATGTAGCCATTCAATTCATCTGCATGCCCAGCTAGTGTGTTTGGTATGCCCTTGCCATTCTCTTCCTCCTGGCCATGGGCTGTTGGCCATCATAGGGTGCCACCTGGATCATATACAGTAAGTCATGGCTCCTTGGCATTGCTGCCCTGGACATCTGTGATGCCACTAGTACTGCTTGCATTTGGGATATCTGCACCTGTACTACCTCCATAGCAATATGACTTGATTTTTATGAGCCTTGGCTGTTTGTCATTCAAGTTCATGGGGCTGCTGCTCATGTGCAGTGCTTGCTCCTCCTCAAGTGGCATTAATCTTGGGGCACTAGGCAAACCATTAATCATGCTTCCATCACACAGTGGCAGGTCTTCATGGGCCATCTTGTTGCTCATGTCAACTCCACTGGCATGCCCTGCTGGCTTGCTGGCTAGCTTGGCCTTCCTACCAACATCCTCAACCTCATCTGGCATCTTCAGGCCATCCCACCCATTTAGCACCTCCATGTGTTCTCTTTCAAGTGGCTTTCCTGCCCTCAAACTTGGCTGCTCACCTCAATGCTTTATAATAAAACCTGTTGGGCTGCTCCTACTGCTGCCTCAACTTCCATTGCCAATCAATTCTTCAACTGGCCTCTCAGTAGGGTAGGGTCTCAAAATCTAGTATTTCTCTCTGCTCAGTCTGTCAAAGTTGAATGATATATTCAGCCTTCAAACCTGGAGGACAAGTTGTAAGAGAATACCTAGTCATCCCTTCATGGCTGCAACTTTGAGTAATTTCCTGCCATTTTCCCACTATGATTCCACATCTTTTCCCTCTGAATTCTGCAGCTTTCCATATGGTTTTATCCATGATAAAACAATGCCTGCTTCTTCTGTTTGTTTTTGTACACATGTTTTCTCAAGGAAAATCATGATATATTTTGTGGAAACATTCTGTATGTTCCTGCTTGGTAAATTTAAAATATATTGTTTGGTTGTTTTCAAGAGAGAAATATTTGATATTTTGCTTGCTATACTGACTGAGAATATCTTGGTGTTTCCTAGATATTCTTGCAGAAAATGCACAACATTTCCACTGGATATTTTAGAGGAAAAAAAAAAACATGATAATTCAGTGTTTTGTCAAATGATACTTTGTGAGATGCTCAGAGTTTCTTGTGCATGAATAATTGGCTATTATATCTGAAAAAAGGTAATGGAAATGGAAGAAACAAACAGTGTATTTCCCTGACTATTCTGTAAAAGAAAATCTAGGAAATTGAGTCAAAATATTTAAACTGAAGGACATGGATAATATCATCAACTCATGTCTATGGATAGATCAGACAAAGAAAATGAAACATTATTTTAGAGTTTTTCTTTCAATAATATTGATAAAAAAACAGTATCTCTTCCTTCAATTTTTTCACCATGTTTTCCC
Source organism: Pisolithus microcarpus (assembly GCA_024613185.1). Lineage (NCBI taxonomy): Eukaryota > Fungi > Basidiomycota > Agaricomycetes > Boletales > Pisolithaceae > Pisolithus > Pisolithus microcarpus. Next base: position 44,676 of record JANFAI010000007.1, read on the forward strand.
AAGAAAAATTGTGCAATGCTTGCAGTGCGTCTTGCTGTTCAGAGACTTGAACCACTGGCTCCTGTTTCCATCTGCAATTAAGCAAGTGAATTTGTCACATCAAATGCCTGATGCACATATCGCACAGATAGCATAGCATGCACAATTCAATGGATCACCCCTCACAGCTTCTACATACACATCCTTATCCAAGGTATCCATGGCCCAACTCTTGTCAAGCTCATCTGCAGCGCTGGCTGTGGTAAACTTGCTTGTGACATCTTGCACACAAAGGTTGATGATATGTGCAAAGCACATGATATGCCTGTCCTTCGTGACAAAGTCGAAAGGCAGCTCTCGTTCTTTGAGCAGGGTAGCCAGCTCATCCATCATGACGATGTTGTTCTTGGCATTGTCCATCAAGAGATGCCCTACCTTGGCAGCAATATGAGCCTGATCAAGTAGATATAATACAGTGTGGGTGAGAGCCTTTCCTGTGTGTTTGTCATGGAGGTGGTGAAATCTGATTAGCACTGACATGAATTGTAGAGAACCAGAGACCTCCACTATATAGTCGGTGGTCATTGCTAGGTACAGTTGTCAAGAATGTGAGGACCAGATGTCAACTGTGAGTGATATGTTCCCAACTCCACACTACACAAATAGTGGATGAGTCAGCTTGACAGGGCTCATAACCTGTTGAGAGATGAACAATAAAGGAAGCTTCTATTTGATAGAAGGTCATAGTAGGAACAAGTACAGAGTAAGGTATAAACAGTTGAACCATCCAGAAAGTATTATGTAAGATATTACTGGTGCAAACAAGGACAGGTCAGGTGACCATGTAACAACACTACTTGACCTAGTCCAAGAGAGTTGCATGGAACACTGTGAGCTTTCCATAGAGGACAAGGATCGCCTTGTGGAAGAATTTTGCTGGTTTAAAGAGTTGAAGGCCATTGGGATCCATACCACAACAAAATCAAAAATCAATGATATCACCCATATGCTGAAGGCTATTGAAAATGAAGTATGCCTCCCCACCTCCCCCCTTGCTGTCCCTGCTAATTTTTTTTTCAGCTTAATAATCACAAGTTGCACACTGGTGTCAAAACTGTGCTTTACTCAACACATGGGATAACTGATCTTCCACTACAAGGGATTGCCTTCACAACTGATGGTGTTGCAGACTTTATGGGTTCCATGATGGGCATCAATATGCAGGATCTTGTCAGCAAAATGGAAGGGTTTGCCATACAGGGAACCAAAGGTATTAACTAATTTTTACTAGGACCTGTGAAGCTAAATTGTATCTAGGAGCAGCCCAGAACCATCACCAACACATTTCAAACATTCACACAGCTCTTCATAACATCATTAACCATCAACTCTGTGAGTTCTTCCAAAATTTGACTGCTAGGTAAAATAACAAATCATTCACACATAGGGGAGGTTACTGGAAGCCCAAAAGCAAGATGCAGTGGGCACAATAGAGAGTCTCAAACTTAAATTCATGATGTGAAAAGTTGTCATGCATGTGAGGTTGAGTTTGGGATTTCAGCACAGAATGGCCAAGGTGCCAATTAAAAGTTAAAACTCTGCTGTCTCCAAAAAAGGCAATCACTTAGCTAATCCTCGTGCACACACAACTCAGTTTATTCCGGAAAATTTGCAGTAGCAGTGCAGCACCGCCACTCTGAAAAAGGCAGTTGCTTAGCCAATCCTCATGTGCACACAACTAAGTCAGATGTAGCCACATTTTGTTATCTGCTTATCAAATGAGAGATATAAGGCTACCCATGCAACACAGCAACTGATAACCACATACCCCCATCATGCCTAAGGTATCTGAGCATCAGGAGCTGTTGGACATCCTTCAACAAGCCAGAGAGCACTTTGGTTTGCTGTAATACCTAGATATCCTTCATGTAGCATTGCAGGAGGCTGAATCTTCTGACTCTGAAGGCTCAAGGGACAGCTCAGATGGCAACACTGGTACCCCTTCCTCCCCATCTTCTGAAGTCTCACCCTCAGACACCTCCTCATCTGACCTGATGGAGCATGTCTTATCCAGCACTATTGCTTTCTCTGGCTTCAGTGATGCTATTGCTGCACTCCAGGATGAAGTTGACAAGACCCATGTCCTCAATAACCAACCAAGACCAAGCTGTTCCCCCCAACTCCACCTCCTTGATGAGTGGAAAATGGATCACCCCCATGTCTTTCAGTGCAAACTCAGAGTTTTCCCAGATGTTTTTTCTTCCATAGTGGACAAGATTGAGGCACATCCTATTTTCCACAACAATTCTAATAACCCCCAGCTCCCTGTCCCAATCCAACTGGCCATTTTTCTGAATGCTGCTGGGCATTATGGGAATGCTGCCACTTCCCAGGACATGGCTGAGTGGGCTGGTGTCTCTGTTGGAACTGTCCACAATTGCTACAAGCAGGTGATGGTTGCTATTCTGCACCATCATGATGAAATGATTCACTTCAACCCAGAAAATCCAGAGGACAGGAGGGAGAAGGAGATGGCAAAAAGATATGTGGAAGAGAGAACATGTCCTCAGTGGAGGGGGGGGTTTTGTGTGTAGATGGAACACCCTTCAATCTCTTTCAGAAGCCTGGGTTGCATGGAGAGGGATTTTTTGACAGAAAATCCAATTATTCACTTTCTAATCAGGTGAGCATTTACAACTTGGTGACCATATGTATTCACTTGCATTTAAGGTCATCATCTTCCCCCACAATCTTTGCATTGTGGATTATGTTATTGGAGTTCCTGGAAGTCTCCATGATGCCAGTGCCTTCCAGCATACCCAATGTGCCCAGTCACCTGAAAGGTTCTTTGGTCAAAATGAGTGGCTCTGGGCTGATTCAGCATACAGTGGCTCAAACAATTGTCCCAATGTTTGTGGGTTTGTCACTAATTACAATGTAGCTAGTGCAATATGATGATCTAGTTCAAGGGGTTGGTGGATGAATTGAAGTACTTGGTCATGGCTTTCCAAGGAGTGTCATTACATAATATCTGGATAAAAATAGGTGACAGAATAACTGGATGAAAATGCCACCTCATTGGGACAATTGTTTGACTTTCAGCTTGGAAGGTGGGATCTAAGCCAAATGAAAGAGTATATGTAGTTGTTTGGTTCTACAAACAAACCAGAGCATATCACATGATATAACGGATGATTTGTCAGCACATAAACAATGCCAAACACTGAATTTGTACCATCAAGCCTCCCTTTGTTACCACAACTCCAGAAGTCACTACTCTGGCTCACCAGGGTTGTTCTTTCAGGGAAATCTCAGCAGATATTTGTGTCTACTACAGTACCAATAGAATGATGCACTATTATGCCCATCAGTCATATCAAAAAGCTGCAGGAAGTCATCCCTGTGTTGTTTTCCTCAACAATGCCTGATGAGCCTTTCAACTAATCAGTACTGGGACAGCTGAAGATGTCATCAACATTGAAATAATGCTTCTGAATATGAAGAACAACCAATGCCCTCACAACTATGGTATTTTCACCAATGGGAAGCTTACCTGAATGCTGGAATGAAGCAAAACCTTCCTTTGCAGGTTGGGGGCCATGACAGGGTTGGCTAGATTGTGCTCTGAACCAAGCCATTGATGAATGGGAAGTGGTTATTTAGTTACATGGGAACACAGGAAATATATTGGGGTAGATAGATGGAAGTTATCTGCACTCTACCAGCTTAGTTGGCTATCCATTCCATGACTCCTGGAATATGCAGCAGGAGTTTGGTTCATTCTGGCCTTCAGGTAATCCATTGGTGAAAATACCCTAGTTGTGAGGGCAATGGTTGGTTCTTCATATCCTGAAGTGCTAATCCAATGTTGGTGATATTTTCAGCTATCCCAGTACTGATTGGTTACAAAGCTCAGCAGGATTGGTGGGGAAAACAACACAGGGATGACTTCCTGCAGCTTTTTGATATGACTGATGGGCATAATAGTGCATCATTCTATTGGTACTGTAGTAGACACAAATATCTGCTGAGATTTCCCTGAAAGAACAACCCTGGTGAGCCAGAGTAGTGACTTCTGGAGTTGTGGTAACAAAGGGAGGCTTGATGGTACAAATTCAGTGTTTGGCATTGTTTATGTGCTGACAAATCATCCGTTATATCATGTGATATGCTCTGGTTTGTTTGTAGAACCAAACAACTACATATACTCTTTCATTTGACTTAGATCCCACCTTCCAAGCTGAAAGTCAAACAATTGTCCCAATGAGGTGGCATTTTCATCCAGTTATTCTGTCACCTATTTTTATCCAGATATTATGTGATGACACTCCTTGGAAAGCCATGACCAAGTACTTCAATTCATCCACCAACCCCTTGAACTAGATCATCATATTGCACTAGCTACATTGTAATTAGTGACAAACCCACAAACATTGGGACAATTGTTTGAGCCACTGTATGGGTGTCAGAAGTGGTGCATCATTCCATTCAAAAGACCTGCTTCAGGTCACTTGACCAGGGTTCAGAAGACTTTCAATTATCATTTGTCAAAGGTATGTGAAGTTTTTTTTACACCTAGTGCTTACACACTCATTGGCTGGCAAGATACATGTTCAATCTGAGCACTTCTATGGTTCTCTCAAAGGGCATTTCCAATCCCTGAGAGAACTCTGAATTCAAATACAAACCCCAGAGGACTTGGAATATTGCAATGCATGGGTTAGAACTTGCTTGGTTCTCCACAACATGATCATTTCCATTGAGGAGGACCTTGGGTTAACACCATCAGCTGAAGGATTTGCTGAAGGATTTGCTCCCTCTGAGGATGATGATGAGGGTGAGGATGAAGGTGAAGATGCAAATAACCAAGGCAATTATATTGGATCAGAGGGCCAGGTGTTTAGAGATGGGCTTCTAATCCATTTACTTCAGCACTTAGAACTGTAACATGAACACTTGTACATGTAAATACATATCAATTGTATATTCTACCTTGATTTTGTTTTCTCAAAGCTCATTAAAAGACCAATGGGGTGGACATAACACTTGTATATTCACACTAGTATGTACACTTATGTGTGAATATGTATGGGGGGGAGGGGGGAGATACTCTACATAATTTGGGGAGGGGGGGGAGGGAACACTACATATGATTGGGGGGGGGAGCATTCACTTCATTCAAATGATTATGAGTATCCAGTCATACACTAGGAAGGGAAGGATGAACATCTTGGTCACCAGAAATACCTTGATCCTCACCACCTGCTATTCCTCTCTGCAACACAAGGTTCTGAGCATGAAGCTGCTCCAGCTGAATCACCAGCTCCATCTTCTTCACCTCTTGTGCACCCATCACCAGTTCATGTGCATACTTCTCATGTTGCACCTGCAGCTGAAACTCATGCTCCTCTTGACCTGCAGCCACCTTCACCTGTGCCTTCCAGTAGTCAAGGTCAAGATGGTGTCACTTGACCTGTGGCCATTCCTGCTGTGACTATTGGAACTGCTGGACAAAGGTCATTGACATGGATGTGAGATTATTGGAGAATCAATCAGCAGGGGTCTCATGCACATGCTTCCAGGTCTGCTTGGACAACAAAGGCTTCAAGTTGCTATCATCAGAGGGGAATGGACTGGATGGAGACAAAGAAACACATAGAGCAGAAAAAAATTTTCAGGGCATGATGTCTGAATCAGATGACTCCTCCATGTTTGGCACTGATGCTGCCTTCTGCCAATGGTCCCATGGCTGTTCACAAGGTGGATGGCTTGGCTGAATTTTGGGATGGTTGGGAGGGAAGATCAGAGGATTGTCATTCAGGCTGATTGTTTCCCCAGTTGAATGGGGGGGGTGAGTGTTGCTCAGAAGTAAATGTGGGGGGCAGCAAGGGCCCAAGAGCAAGGGAAGGTAAGATAGGCAATGGTCATTCCAAAAAAAAGCAGGGGGAGATGGGAGAGCAAGCAATGGGCAATGGGGCAATGGAAGAGCAGGCAACAAGTGAGTGGGTGACAGAAGAGCAAGTGACAAGCAATGGAGGTCAAGGGATGGGTAGGGTGATGCCTGCTGAACAAATGGGGGGGGACTACAGGGGACACAGGGCTATTGTTGTCTACACTCATACCTACTAATGGTGAGTCAGCACTACCAGAAAAGCCTTCATCATCCTCGATCTCCCCATCCTCAAGTCCACATGGCATAGACAAACATCACACAGTCAAATTGGCTGGCTGAACCTCAGGATCCATTGTGGGGGGGTCAGCTGCAGTTTGAAAAGCTCAACTGCACATGCTGCAAAGTCTTGCCTGACATCAGCCACACTGAAAGTGTTGTTGTATGCAGGGTTGGTGCACCACCATCTGTGCGGATCAGCCCACCATGGAAAATCCTTCATGATTGCAGCTGATACCTGTTAGCAATCTGAAAGCATAAAATTGAAAGAAGACATACCTAGAATATTTTTTGTTCTGTCATTGCTGAGGAGGTCCTCATACATGTGCCCAGCACCTGTCTGCCCAAGCAGGGCATTCTGCTTCCAATACTTCATTTTCAGCCTGTGATTTTTGAGTAGAGACAAGAAGTGATCTGGAAGAAAATGTACACATCAAGGCAACTGCAGATTGAGCTAGCAAATACACCTGGATTCATTGCAGCAAGGGAATGGAATTCCTCTGTTTTGTTGTACAAAAAATAGCCTTGGCCATCTCAATGTAAATCTGATTTTTCCCATGGTGCAGTTGTTGTCTGCTTCTTCCTTCTTCTTGAGCATCTTGCATGGAATCAGAAAAGAGCTTCTTGCATTCTGCTTCATGGGTCCAGCACCATTCAATAAGACAATCTGTTCAGCTAGCATGCACCTTTTCCCATAGGACACAAGGAACCACCAGTCTTGAAGATTTGGAGGCTGATCCAATGGATCACAAGATGGGGAACATGGGCAATCCACCTGCTGAGTCCATTGCAGATGACAATGGAGGCGGTCAGAGGCAAATACAATCTGAGTTTAAACTTTGCCATATGTCAGCAACCTTGGCTGAAACTCACTGTCTACAGCCAACAAACACCTGACAAACATGCAAACCTTCTGCAACTTTGAGACACTCTAATATTTCCAAAATGTTGTTGCTCACTACTGTGTCATCATTGAAGGGTGGCCAGATACCATCACATTTGAAAACCTCAGTAGTGCCTCTAGCTCACTCTCACAGCTTGAGGTATTGTTGCAAAAGTGGGAGATGGGATCAACACACTGGAAGAAACTGTCAGATGACAAGTTCACAGAACTATGACAGGAAAGGAACAGGCAATTAGAAAGTGCAGAAATTGAGGCACATTCATGCCATACCTGCTTGGATAAAGGTAAAAAGTGTACTACTCATTCCTTAGATGCCCCAAGAAACAAGAAGTACAAATCTGCTGCCATCATCAATGATGAAGATGAAGAGAGTGCAGATCAGGCAAGAGTGCAGGGTCCCAATCTTCCCTGCAGCCATGCCAACACCCATCCCATCAACAACACTCACCCTACAGTAGGGACCACCATGGCTGCTAGTACTAGCAGTGCCATGCAAACCAACCCATAGACCCTGGTCTCGACACTAACAATGAACTTCTTGACCAACTTGCAGAGAATGTGCTAACCTTCAATGCTGCCATGGTGACTCTATACTAAATATGTCAAGTTATAATCTGTCAATTGCATACTTAGGAGAAAACATACCAAACTCACACACCCTAGGGCAGGGGGAGACAAGTGCAGAGCATCAGCACCGTCTACCCACCACCACAGACAGGAGTCATACAAATATCAAATGGTTGGATGTGAGACCATTGTGCATAGGCTTGATTGATACTCACCATTGGTCCAGCCAGAGCATTGGCAATGGTTTCATAGCCATACTTGTACCTCCAATGCACAGTTTACTGTAGACCAAGGAATACCTGCTTGTTGGCCCCTGCTGCATATTGTTGGTCTAAAAAATACACAACACCAATCCCACATGGCTCACCTGTCAGGACCTACATTATACCATGGATATTCATGGCAGGGCACACAACAGGTGTGAAGGCAAGTTGAATGACTGTATATGGGGTGCAGGAGACTTTAGGAAGAGTAAGGAAGTTCACCTGTGTCATTTAGGGCATGAGTTGGTAGGCAGGGGGCAATGAGAGTAATACCACAGCAGCAATGACAATAAGGGGACAATTTGAGGAGGAAGTGGGTGATGGAAAGGGTATGAAGCTCACCTTAATTGTGTAGGCAAGCCAGTAGGTGGGGGGATGGCAAGAGTGATGCCACAGTGGTAGTAATGAGGCAGGGGGGCAGCAAGGGTAATACCACAGTAGCAACAGTGATAAGGGAGTGATGTAAGGAGGAAGTGGGCATTGAAAAAATTACAAAGCCCACCTGAGCTGTGCAGACTGGGAGTCAGTAGGTGGGGGGTGGGGGGAGCAATGCCATGGCAGTGACAATGACAACAATGATAAGAGAGCTGGAGAACAGGTGTGAGGGGAAGTGAAAGGGAGAGAAGCTTGCCTGTGTCATGTAGTGTGCAAGTCAGTGCATGGCAAGTAGCAACAGCAATGCCATGGTACCCAGAGCAGCAGTGGCAACAATGACAATGATAAGGGAGTGCAGGAGGGGGTGTGAGAAGAAAGCAGAAAGGAACAGCAGCATAGCAGCCCATAGCTGAGCAGTGCCTGCCACTACTATACCTCCATACTCTAAGTCTACTAACACAGTGGTGGTTTCAGTATTATCACAAGCTCTAAAGAGTATTGAAAATGGAGAACAGTATATTTTTGTAATTCAAGTTTTCAGTATCTTGTAATTATTTATTCTGAGAGGACATATAAGATTTATCTCAAGTCTATTTTGGGACCAATATTATGATATCATCAAAAGACAATTGAAAATTATATATTTTAGGGATAATTGCAGTGAGAGCTAATGCTGGTGTTGGAAAAATTGAGTTGGGAAGCCAAATTAGGCATGATGATGCTGTGTTGGAGCATGGCTGATTAGGCTTAATAATCAGGAGGTATAGGTCCATTGAGTCCTGGGTGACTGTCACACTGTCACACTGTGGCTGAACTGTGACATGCTGTAGCATGCTGTGACCACTGTCCCAAAAACAGTGGTTTGCTGATGCATGCAGAAAATCTAAAAAGTCTATGATCTCAGAATGTATTGCCTAACATAGAATTAAGCATGCCTGCAAAGTAAATTATAAATTTAATCTTGGGTTGATGTTTCTATCTTTTTATGAAGTTATAATTGTCTATAACCTTGCAATATTCCTCTAATATATATTTTTCAATTGTCTTTTGAAGATATGTTTCTCTTAATATAGACTTTGGATAAACTTTTTAAGTCTTCTCGGAATAAAATTTTACGAGAGGCTGGTAATTTGAATCATGAAAAAAAATGCAGTTTTCGCTTTCGAATACTCTTTAAAGCGGGTGATAACATTGAAACCGCCGCAGCGTTAAACACACATGATGCGGTACCTAATTTGAGAACGAGGGTAGCAGGGAAACCATCTAGCTGGAACAACTGCACTGAAACCAAAGCATCCTCCTGTCTCCGAGACCGCAGTACCGTCGTTCCTCCCTTCCTTATTCGCTCAATTCTTCGTCTGGCATACACCTTCGCGCCCCCATGGTTTACACGGAGAACACGCCATCTAAGCAGAGATTCATGACAATCAGTCAGCAGAATCCTTACAGCCTACTTACCTGCATGACTTTGCCAAGAGCGTCCTTCCAGTTGCCGGGTCATGTTCAACCTTCTTGATGACCTCCTCAAGCAACCACTGCCTCAGCACGAAGCGAGGGTTTGCGGCCATCACGGCCATTTCCCGCGCCTCGTCGAAATCTTCGCCCCATTCACCGCTGGTCTTCTCAGACTCGATGCGAGCGGCGTATGTATCAAGCCATGCGAGCCATTCTTCCGCCGCCCTGCCCGTGTCTAAGAGTTCAGGCTCCGGTGTTCCCCCGAGTAATCCTGCAATCTTTAGTAGATCGAACGGACTGTAGAATACGAGACCAACATCACGTTAGGTTGTTGCTGCGAAATGTCATTTAAGCGAGGTAACGGGGCCGACAGAGAAGACGAGGCTCACGTTGTAAGCATACCGACCTTCTTGGTCGGAGTGATTGCATATGCAGTGGGGGTCAAAGACGTCCATGAATGCATACGGTCCTAAAACGAAGTGAAGAACGGGCTCAGGTTTAGTGCTACTACCTTACCGTAGACTATTGTAAGTCCAGCAAACGATACACTGTCAGGGATCAGATAGCCGCATGATGCAATGACTTGGAGACTTGCTTGACCGTATTGATGACGCCGTGCATGAATCCGTACGCCTGCCATGCTGCAACCATCTTGGGGTTTCTTTTGGGGCACTTCGAGGACCAACTCCTTTCCTCACGCATCGCCGGCATCGAGATTGACATTATCGAGCATAGGAACGCGCATGACAGTCCACTCTCCAAGGATTCCTAGAGACTCACAGTCGGCATGCTGCTGTAGAAAAACATGGCGCGTGAAGGAGAAAGTGCTTCGAAGTTACCTATCCGCATGAAGGTTTCCGCGACTCTCGTCGTCACACATGCTTTCTCAAGTCATTCGCGTAGGACGGCCATTTCCGGAGACCGGGTGGTAGGGATACCCAACACATGCACGGCTGCCAGAACGTGAGGTCACTGGCGCGGGTGACAGCAATGAAAGTATGCGTGGCCTTCTGAGCATATGTACTCACGCATAGATGAGCGAAGAACTGCAAGGCCATCGGCACTCCGGGAGAATGGCGTGCGGCCAGCACCCTTGAGCTGAAACTCGTATGTTGTGTCAGGGTCGGGACGGCTGAGTGACGACTGGAAGACATCAGCACCCGCTACAAGGTGAAATTTATGCACCTACGAATCGAAATTGCTCGCCGGTCATCGAGCCGCCCTGCCCGGATTTCGACAAGAGAAACGAGCGAGCAGGTTATTGGTTGAAATGAGCAGTTCCTGGGGGTTCACCGATGAGACCAGTTCCGGGAACGGCACGTAAAGCTAGCCGCAACCTCGTAGCGTGGACTCAGACGAACAAGCCGTATCGTCTCGAGAAAACCGATCCATCAAGAAGCTGCTGTGTGGGATCAAGGAGCTGTCCTAGCTCAGCCGCCCCCAGACATGTCACGTGATGGATCGGCGGCTTTCCGAATACGGAAGGTCATTTAGTCAGCGAGTGGGTTTTTTTTTCCTAGTATCCTCAGCGCATCGCATCTTGAGTACTGCTGCGACAACCACTCACATCTGAGTGCAGACGGCGACAATGGTGACTAGTGACAGCCGAGGATGATGACCGGCACCCGGAAGACGATGACAACGAGCCACACAGCCAACGATATGGCATATGCTGCCGCTGCAGCCCTGCCTTTGACCACACACCACCCAGCCTCAGCCACCCCCTACCACTTCACCTCAATGGGTCACTCGTCACCCCACATCTTGACGACAATCTACTTCTCGACAGCGGATTAATTTTGGTATAGCATTATAATGCAGTACAATAAATTTATATGTACTTAGTATCTATGGACCGAAGCTCAAATCAACAAAAAATGTAGATTGACAGCATCCAGGAATTTTCCAGTGTGTGGATCTCACCATTCTCATATGAATTTGGGTGGGATTGGGGCATAATGCATAAGCTGAGTACTTGGCCTTTGTCATGAAGGCAATCCGAGCCCATGGTGCACTGTACATTACCAAAACAGGAAATGCTTGCTGCTAATTTGTCACGTGACGTGTCGGGGGGCGGTTGAGCAAGGAGACACTTGGGATCAAGGGAACCTGTTCAGGCAGGGCCTAGGGTAGGAATGCATGGGCTGTGCTCTTCGTATGCCACAGCTTCTTGCCCTCTCTCTCTTACAGACGTCCACTAACCGTTCGACTACCGGTGAGCTTTTCCTCATCTCCAATCCGTGCCACGTGCTCAAGGAACACAGTCAAGTTTCCTCTCGCTTCTCCAACCAACCTGCACTTCTCGAATTCATCGGTGAGCTTCCTGTCGGCCCACCTTTACATTATTTGCGCTTACCGGCATGTAGCTTCGTTCCTTATCCTGACACTCAAGATTGTCTGCAGCGTAGTCTGTCTTCACTTGCGGGTTCCTTCTCGCTGCTCAATTAGCCCCGCTGATTCGGGTAGTATTCTGACTTTCAGGATTACCTACTTTCTGGTTTAGACAGGTATGACTCTGACGTCCTTGTTATACGGCAGTCGATGGTCTGAAAGGCGTAGCCATTTCCATCCTGAATAACCTCGCAGCGTAACGACATTCGACGACTGCAATGGACGACGTTTCCCGCAGACGAGGGATATTGGAACACTGTCCACCCGGGCATGCTAGTCGTTATGTCGCCCTCTTCAACCTGGCATATGCCCTCTGTGAGAGATTCGAGAAAGAGCACAAAATCGACGACTTGAACGAGGCAATCACTGTGAACCGCGACGCTTTGGAACTCCGACCCGTCGAGAATGAGGAGGGCGATCGGTCCGACTCACTCCAGAACCTCGCTTTCTGCCTCGACTGTAGATATGATGAGCTGGGGACAGTCGATGATTTGGAAGAAGCCATCACACTCGGACGGGAAGCACTGGCGCTGTGTCCACCAGGTCATCCCCGTCGTGATGTGTTTCTCAACAATCTTGGTGTCCGCCTCTGGGCGTGGTTCGAGAAGCAGGCTGAGGTCTGCGGCTTGGAAGAGGCGATTCAGCTGCTCCGTGCATCTTTGGAATTACATCCCCCTGGCCATCAGCAGCGGTCCTCATCGCTCCGTCACCTTATTCTTTGTTTCTCGAGTAGATATGAAAGCCAGGGGCTAGTCGCTGACTTGGATGAACTCGTGACACTCAGACGAACACAACTAGAGCTCTATCCGCGAGGACATTCTGATCATGTCGCATCTCTCCACAACCTTGCTTGTGACCTTAGGAGGAGGTACGCGAAAACAGCTGCAATAAGCGACTTGGAGGAATCCATCGAGCTGCATCGCGCAGCCTTGGAACTACATACCCCTGGACATCGTGATCGGTTCTCAACGCTCCGTGAACTCGCCCTCTGTCTGTCAACCATATATGATAAGCTGGGGATGGTTGTCGACCTGGAAGAAGCCATTGAATCCGGACGCGCAGCACTGAAGCTTCTTACACGAAGGCACCCCAGTCGCGGTGAATCTCTTCACAATCTTGCCTGCAATCTCAGGAAGAGGTTCGTGAAACAGGCCGCGATGCAGGACCTGGAAGAAGCGATTGAGCTTCTCCGTGCAGCTTTGGAACTACGTCCCACTGGACATCTTGATCGGTCCTCATCACTCCATGAACTTGTTTTCTGTCTGTCGCGTAGACGCGACGAGTATAGGGTAGTTGGTGACTTGGAAGCGGCCGTTACGCTAGGACGTGAAATACTAGAACTTTGTCCACAAGGGCATCCCAATCGTGCTTCGTTCCTCCACGACCTTGCCCAGTGTCTAGCAGACCGGTTTCGTCAACAATCCACAGCAGCTGATCTGGACGAAGCCATTGTCCTCGAACAAAAGGCCCTGGATATACTCGTATGTGGAGGTCCGAGCTACGGCATATCCCTGCGCTGTCTCATGGCCTACGTCCAAATGAAGATCAAGGCACAAGTCGCTGTGATGTCCTCGGATGCCTCAGGTATTACCCACTTTGACGTTGACCTAGTCATCCGTAATACTGCATTCGAGACCCTCAAAACCATGCCTACCAGGCTGCTCCACACGCATACCGGCATCCTATGCAACCGGGATGCGCAGGTGTCGCACTTTCTGAGTAGCCCACAATACAAACATCTGGTGTCTCTGTGTAAAACACGCGACCGAGATCAGCAAATGGAGCTGATACATACTGTGGTCCCGAGACACTTCCAGTACGTCACACTTTCTCACCGCTGGGGAGCAGGCGAGCCATCATTGCGCGACATCGAAGGCCGAAAGATATATAATATACCGGCTATGGGGGGCTTAGGAAAGCTCCAAGGTTTCTGTGCTGTTGCTTGTGAATGGGGTTACTCGTGGGCATGGAGCGACACGTGCTGCATCGACAAACACAGCAGTGCTGAGGTACAGGAAACGATAGGATCGATGTTCGCGTGGTATCGACAGTCTGCGTTGACCATCGTATACCTTTCCGATGTCCCAGATACCGGTTCAATTGGGAGCAGCGAATGGTTCAGACGTGGGTGGACCCTCCAAGAATTACTCGCTCCCCGAACCGTGCTATTTTACACTCGAAACTGGTCACTTTACAAGAATCTCACGTCTGCAAACCATAAGAAGGATGCCACCGTGTTAGCAGAGCTAGCAAGGGCAACTGGAATAGAGCCGCAGTTCCTCTATGACTTTTCACCGGGCAAGGACAATCCACGTTCAAGACTCCAATGGGCATCATCACGCCTTACCACTCGGCCCGAAGATATTGCCTATTCGCTTTTCGGGATCTTCAACGTCCACCTCCCCGTCTTGTATGGTGAATCTGCTGAGCACGCACTTGGCCGTCTCCTTACCGAAATCGTATCGCAGTCTGGGGACATCTCGGTTCTGGATTGGGTTGGAGAGCCATCACCATTCCACAGCTGTTTCCCTGCTCACATCACCTCGTATCAAAGACTACCAATGCCTCCTCACCTGAATGCAGAAGAGCGGTCATCGGCGATAAGTGAGGGGCTCCGGTCATTCGAAGTACTAAGTCTACAGGATGTCCCCGGCTCCCCTACGGTGCGGTCGGTTCAGCTGCGAACCCCAGACTCAAACGTACTTGGCGAGGTGCACGATATCCACTCACCTGATAGGGTGCCCCTTGTGCGATTCTTCGGTCGCCTCCTTGCACTACCCTGCATTCCCTATCAAGTCATAGCGATTCAGCTGAAAGGGGCAGATCCGTCGTCACCGAATTATATGTACAACATCCGGGCGTCCGGTCTGACACCACTCGAGATCGCATTGCCGGTCAACCTAGAGGACGTAACGAGGTCCCAAGGTGTTCTATACCTTGTTCGCCCTTGGCACTCGAAATTACTCGGTCCAGTCGCTGAGCTGCACGCTGTGACTGACGAGCAGCTGGTTTCCACACTTTGGACGCCATTTAATGCACTTTTGTTGACTCAGCTACCGCATAACGAGTACAAAAGGATTGCGTCTTCCACCCTCATTACCGCTCACCCCTTGGACCAGGCTAGCGTTGTGAACAGCAAAATTAGGGTATTCAATATTGTTTAGATAGCCATCTGGTCGTGATACGAGTTACGAAGACTATTGTACGTTGCGAGTTTACCAGTAGTACCTACTTGTGCGGAAATCGCAGTTCGCCTGATTGATAGCAGTCAAGACGACTTTCTCCACCCATCGAGTCTGCCGGTGTCTATGGTGTTGTCGCCGGTTGTATTTCGCTCTTGCCCTCTATCGCATGTCTCGAAGCTTGCACTCTTCAACGCTCAACGTTCTGAACTGTCAGCAGACACTTGTCAGTCTGCATCCATCAGGTTGCTGAGTCTCGCACATAGCCAAAGCATTGGTCGGCTACTGTTTACTGATCATGCTTTGGTAGTTCTTCACTTGTGTGAATGCTGACGACCAAGCTACTCAGCAGCAGAATACGCAATGGTGAGTTGCCGGCCGGAGGTTCCATCAGTTACAGCGGACCGTGGAAGTAAACAATGGTCGACGTACGTGTCACACGAGTGCGAGTCGATCTTTTTGAAGTCGGTATGAAGCCTCGCAGCAAGCAATCTCGTGATAGTACGACCAAAAACATGTTTGATGCGACTCACTTTCACCGGAGGGGTTCAGAGGGCACCAAGGGTATGATAAGAAAGCAGCTCGAGCTTACCTTTCTTGGAAGCACTTTAGAAAATAATTACATGGAATTCAGGGATATCCGCTTGGAGGTCGAAGGTCTTGATTGGGACGTACGTGCGCACTGCTGCACGGGCGGCAAGAGTTGAGGTGGCTGACTTGTCTTCACAGCACTGGCACGTCTTCGGTCAGACCGCAGGACGTGTACGGTTTCGCATGACCTACAGCAATATCATTCATTAGCTGATGCGCTACAACAGCAGGATCTCACTTCGCCCTACCGATGAACTTGGCAACGGCGGATGGTAGTTTGTGATTGTCAATCCCATATTCGACGGGCAGGACCTCGCCCAAGACGAAACAGCTCTTGTGAACCGTATCAAAGACTTTACAGGCCTCGGGGACGATGTCAAGATTAAGGAGGTGATGTGGGTCTCAGGGTTCAGGTGCGTTTTGTCAGGTTTCTTGGTCACGTTGGCGGCTTGGTGCGGATGTTCATGCATCCGTGGACTAGGCCCAACATAAGGATGGTGAACGAGTTTAGTGTGGGAAGGGCTTTCGTCGCAGGAGGTATGAATATGGCTTGTGTCCAAGGTTCAGTCGTATTGTCTCCTGATGTCAGACGCCGCCCAGTAAGTAATCCACAGGGAATCAATTGCACCCATACTGACCTTATTGTTAGTGTACACAGTCCCGCTGGTGGACAAGGTCTGAACTCAGGCGTTCAAGATGCGGTAGACCCAACCCTCTCCATATCATTCTCCAGTCAACATACGATTGACAGTTTAACATTGCCTGGAAAATTGCACCGGTCTACAAAGGGTTATCCCCAGCATCCCTTCTGGACACTTACACCACAGAGCGGCTCCATGTGATCGCAGAGATGCTTGGTTTGACGACCCAGATACACACGCAAATGTTTGGTGAGTCTGGCTCTGGACATACATACTCCGCAGTCGATTCCGGATGGCAACGGCAACTCAAAGAGTATAGCATCCAATCTGGAACAAGCAATGCGTCGCAGAAAGAACGTATAAATGCTCGGTGTGAATTACCGTTCAAGCCCGATCGTCGTCGATGAGTTCGTTTCTACTCTGGGAGGGTCAGTCGCACACACCGCATACGGAGAAATGCAGGAGGGCGTTTTGCAAGCAGGCGATCGCGCACCCGATGCGCCGAATCTCGTGTCCGTCATCACACCTAACCGTGCGCCACACCATGTCCCGAGTGGTTCCCAATGGACTGTATCGCTCCCGGACGGAGTGGCTGGGAGCACTCGTATGTTTGATATCTCCGCGTCGACGCATCACACTATTATCATCTTTGCACCGTCCTTGGCTGTCCCTGCCGTGCAGTCCATGATTGTGACGTTCCAGGAGGTCATCTCGACGGAGTTAGCGAAACGAGTAGTTGTGCTTCCTGGTTCTCACTCCGAACCAGGTGGGCATGTCGAGAATCGGATGTCTTCAGGGGAAGATGAAACCATCGACATAGAAGTACTAGTCGATCAGGCAGGTCACGCGTACCGAGGGTATGCTGTCGAGGAGGGGGAGACCAAAGTTGTGGTAGTACGTCCAGATGGGGTGGTCGGTGCGATCGTGCGCGGTGTGGCGGGGTTGGAGCGATACTTTGAGGGAGTATTTGGGAATAGAAGGGGCGTGCTTGCTATGGAAGATGCTGTGCAAGTTTAACGAGGTCTCGGGGAGAGTGTTCGGTAGTACTGAGTAAGTGAATCGAAACAGTAGACAGATGAATGTCTTTGGCCAGTGCAAAGAAACCGAAGATGATGATTGCAGACATCACCAGGAACGAAGAATGGAGATCTAACAACAGGAGGCGACGTGAATGTGAACTTGTAGCGGAAACTCTCGAACACATCTCGGCGCTGATGAACAAAACCAACCAACGATCAGATTAGCAGCGCCGAAATAAGAAAAACGACGTCAACACGAAAGCAAGTACGCAGAATTTTCCAGGACGCAGAAGCAGTCCTGGTCTGGGTGAAACTCTCTACCCCTCCTCCCGTGATGGCCCCACCTTCTTGATTTGGGTGTTTGCTTGTTTGTACATCAGTCGTGTCTACCATCAAATTACTGTACCTTGGCCTTTCAAACTTAAACACCCATGATGGGGTACTTAATCAAACGTTACTGCATGTCCGGGCATCCCCAAGACGCGTTAGTTTGTGGTACGGTTATGATTTAGGTTTAAATATGTACAATTTGTGGGAAAGACAATGAAAATCCCATAAATTCTATCCGGCGCACATGAACGCATCGGAGGAGGACAGAGTCGACTTGATACAGGACACCTACTGTTGTCTTGGCATTGTGATGAACTACGTTGTAGCTGCGTCCTAATCGATGATCCCTCGGGTGGTCGCTCATGACGTTTGGGGTCTAATGCACAGAAATTCTGCGAGTCTGGCTGACAGCCCATGATGAACGCTGAACTTGGATAGACAGCCAGCATCAGCATTTCGGGGACCAAAATGAAAGACGGGATGATCGCACCTTGCACACCTGACTTCACTCCATGCGGAAGCGAACGCGGTTCAGCAGCTGCAGCCGCAGGGTCAGACAAAGTTCAATGGTCGGGGCGACATTGCGATGCCAGTGGCCCAGTGGCGTACTAACACGCTTTCCACACTCCAGTAACCTGGCCAGGGAACCTGTCTGAGCAAGGCGGTTTGTCTAGGAACTACTATCAAGATGATGGAGTGCAAAGCGAGGACTGAAAATACCGCTTCGAAGCAGACTCGTGTCACTGATATACAGGAACCTGGATTGTCAAGGAACGACACAGCTGCTACATGGTGCCCACCGAGTACCTGCCAAGTCATGCATGGCCACCTCAACGTTCTTCCAAGTCGACAGTGCACTGCCTCCTTGACGTCGACACGCTGGGAGGCTCGCCAACATTTACAACATTCATATGCATTCTTCGTCTTCGTTCCTCGCCAAGCCTTTGAACTTGCCATCACATAACTGTCTTGGCTGTTGCCCCTGGAGAAATTCATCAATCACAATAATCTGTCACTGTCGTCTGACCGTATAAAATGTCGGGTTCACTTGTCAATCTCGAGCATCCCCTCTACCCAGCAACGGACTATCGTCATGTTCCGTCGTCTCTGCATTGTGTCTTTGTTACTCTCTGCTCAATTCGCTTTCGTTCACGCCGATGAATCAACCCAGCGTACACACAGCCCTCACACGCCCAGTGTCCTCATCGGACTCTTGAACCGTAGTGCAAAGTTCGCGGAGAGGCAGTCGGGGTGCCCCACTGGTTATCGTATGTCGATCTATCTCTGCTTCGTGCCAGTCTCACTAGACATCTATGCAGAACAGTGTACCAATTTCCCCAACTCCTGTGCCCCCGTTGGCGACTACTGTGTAGGCCTCCATCTAACAAACAGCAGCGTTGTCGATGCTGACCATTTGACAGTGCGACTCAGTCGCCAGTTGCCCTAATGGCAGTACTTGCTGCACCAACGACAGTGGATGCTGTGAATCTGGTTCTTTCTGCTGCAATGACGAATTTGGCGGTTGTAAGTACCCCGTCCTCCAACTTCGTGATTGGCTTTCATTTGCTCATACGGCGTCCAGGCTGCCCCTCTGGATCAACTTGCACGGTTGGGAGTGATACCTGCTCCGGTGGCGGAGGTAGCACCGGTGGCGGTAGCTCTGGTGGCGGTAGCTCTGGTGGCGGTAGCTCTGGTGGTGGTAGCTCTGGCGGTGCCTCATCCCCCTCGCCTACGTTTGCTTCTCCCACTTCATCCCCTGCAGCTTCCCCTACTTTTGCTTCCCCAACCACAACCCATGCTGCTGCCGGGGGTAGTGGAAGCTCTACTTCAGCCGTCGTGGTCACCCCATCGACTACCGCAGCGTCTGGGGGAACTACATCCGGCGGTAGTTCCTCGTCCGGTAGCGGTCTACGTATGTTTCCTGAGTAGTTGCTGATATAGTTCCGTTGCTAACTTATTTCTCAGTCCCTAGCAGCAGTAGTGCATCCCAAAACATCGCTAGTTTATCTGCTTGGCAGCTTATTACCGGTCTTGCGGTGGTCGTCGGCGCGCCACTGTTCGGTGCTGCGTTTTGACAGAACACGAAAGGTGATACGCGCTTGTTCGAACACTCCTCCCTTCCCTCTATCCACTATCGTTCTAAGCTAGCACATCCTTGCATAGTCTCGGGACGAACATTACTTTGTTCACCTTATTTATCAGAACTGTCATTTCCTACTGTTTCATCGAGCTCGATTGTTTTACCGGCACTCGCAGCTTGGCTTCCGGTGTATGTACTGTATGTCGTAGGTGATTATACCGTCGTCTCCTTCACCGATCTCAATCTTGCCATCCACCTGTCCTTCGTTTTCCCTGGGAATGAATCCTAGCGAGTCCATGTTGGGAGATCAACCGTCCTGACGATGTTTAGGAATGATAGGTGCTGCTTTGGTACGACGTTCGTCTCCAGCGGTTATTGTGTCTACACATTACTTGGAGGTCGGGCTCCAGCTCTGTTATTTGTCGCCACGTTTCTATGTCGCTACACGGAGTTTCGAGGCAGATCTATCGAGAATTGTCCCGGTCAAAGGCGACGGCAGGGGGGTCTGCCGCCGCGAGAAGTCGGGGAGCATTGGCAGTATATCTGGCCATAAAAAGGACATGTTTCACTCTTCATGAACATGACTAGATCGTTGTACGTAAACGACGACGAATGTACACGTATCCTACTCCGACAAAAGTGGTCCTACGATGCTGTCTTGTAGCGACGACACAGAACCCTCACACCCAACGCTTAGCATTTCTACACCTTCTTGTACTACCTTCCTAGTCTGCTCTCGACCGCCCCAACTGATGCGAGCCGCCCAAGTTACCAGGTGCGCACCGATGTGACCTACAGCGACGCCTGCAAGTGCAGGGTCCACCTTTCTAATGCTTCGTCTGTAGGCTGACAGCAACGACGTCATCACTGCTGTCGCAGATTCTTTGCGATGGGGATGGAACCTAGAGATAAGATACAGCTCTGCGCAGAACTGGCCAAGATCCAACCCCGGGAGACCCGTCTTTGCCACCTCCCAGTCCAGAACACACAATTTTTTCAGGGCCTCTACCTTGCCATCCGTGCCTCGCCGAAGGCACACCACAACATTACCCGGCCAGAAGTCACCATGAGTCATGGCATCGGCAGCGGTCGAAGACCAGATCTCCCGCGACCTCGTTTCTTTAAGCTTAGAGAAAGTCGCCAGTTTTTCGCTCGGAATGTCGAGAAGGGGGTTGGAGAGCGCGGGATATTCGTGCTTGCCGGTCAGAGTGGAGACAATCCGACTGTATGTCACCCTAGCCGAAATCTCCTTCTCGACCTCGTTTTTCGCGAACAAGCTCAGATCAACATCGCGACGCTCGTGCGATCCATGCAAATGGCCCAGGAATAGCCCGAGCGCAATCCCCACCTCCTCGAGCAAAGCTATTGGAAGGGTTTCGTTGATCAGGACCTCTTTCAACGTACGCGAACCGATTCCAGCGTCGTCGATTATCAAGACATGTATTTCCTCGTCATAAAGGCGTAGGGTGGGGACCTCGACGGTGACTTCATCGCTTTGTATTGAAAACTGATGGGACAGTCGGAATGCCTCCGCTTCGAACTTCTGTTCACCTTTCATGTCAGTTCGTCAATGCAAACGTTGATGGATCCCATCGGACTTTCCTGACGCTCTAAAGAGTGCGGCGTCCTAGCAGGGCCGCCAAGGATGGATGAAGCCACGTATGGAGGCGCATACTTCAGAACAAAGGTCGATCTTCCATCGATAGGCGTGTGCAGATGAATCCTGTATGCGAAGTTGGTAAATCCTCCACTCAGTAAGTCGACTGTGTGCGAGGCAAAAGCTGTGTTTTCGAGATAGGTTTGGACGCCAGCGGCGGCAACTAGCGTCTCGGGGGTAATCGACATGGCCAACGAAATCACTTGGTTTGCTCAACTTCTCAGGTGATCCTTACTTATCAACCTACATATGACGAGTCAATGCGACCCCGGCTACCGACTGGCTACTAGCTGTGCCGCACTGACTCAGGCGCGGCCGATGATCGATGATCTGGCGACTGACTCGATTGAAACCAGTTCGGATCCGGTGTTTTGACAACTGGCCAATAACAACGGCAACTTTCTTAAGCATGGCTTAACTTAAGGGGTCGAGGGAGTGTAAGGAGCTTTTTCTTTTTCTTTTGGCCTCTGCGTTTTAGCTGTTGGTGAGGGCATGCAGTCCCACGTCGCACTCAACCCGCTCTTGTCTACCGGTGCGTGAATGACCTACCGGGAAGAGCTTGGCAATTTTTAAATATGGAATTTCGTTCGTGGTTGGTCTAGAGATCAAGTGAGTGCGGTGAAGGTCTCTACCGTACTATCGTTATGCGGGCACGCCCAATGAGCCGTGCCGATGGGGGTCCGATATTTCCAATTTTGGGAATGCTACATCATCCTGCAATCCGTTTTAACTTTTTGAGTCCTTTTCTTACTACACTATGTTGATCTGCCTGTGCAAGCTGACACAACGATACAGCCAACGTTCTCAGCGCCATGACTCACTGGTCACTTATCTGATCAGAGCATTCCGATACCGGAAGAAACAATGAAACCACGTGTACGTGCTTCATGACGCTGGGGAGCCTTGATTGGTTGTGCGGCCCCGCGGATATACCGCAGCTTTCAAACTATCGATGATGCCCGTGATACACCTTAGTAAATTGGTTCTAACCCTGCACTGCTCCCTGGATGCTCCGTTCATTCGTACAGTGTGTATATAGAGCCCTGGTCACTGGCTAGCTCCCATCTGCATTAGCATTCCCGACAACCAATCACCTCATCATCAGACGTAGAATGTCAACTTGCATGGCACCTGTACTTGTGGTATGTTCAGCCCTCTCTTCCGATCCCCGCAAACTGTGTCATCAGAATTCTAGGTCGGAGCCGGTCCAACCGGCCTGGCCGCGGCCTTGGCGCTTGCCAGGAATAGTGTGCCGGTGCGCATCATAGAGAAGGAACCACAACACCGACGCGGCCAGCGTGGCACGGGCATCCAGGTAAACTACGCATGCCATCAAATCTCTTTGTAAAGCTAATGCAACTCAGCCTCGCACGTTCGAAGTATTCCACTTCCTGCGCGTTCCTGAGATCCACGAACGCGCGACTTTTATTCCTCTGCTTCAACAGCACAATAGGGGTTCGCTAGAACCTTTGCAGACGTTCCCCATGACACCCTATACGGAACCCACACCCGCCATCCCATACGTGCGTACTTTTTACTTCTAGGTCCTTGCCTGTCGTTAGCTTGTGTTGGGTCTTGGAGTTGCGCACTGATGGGACGTCACAGTATAACACCAAAGCAATGGGTCAACCTGCACTCGAAACGATTATGCGCGCGCACCTCGCTGAGCTCGGTTGCACCGTCGAGTTAGGCACTCGGTTGGTTTCCTTCACGCAAGATGAGCAATCCGTCAGAGCGAAGGTTGCCAGACTTCGCGTCGATAATGAGGAAGAAGTCGAGGAGGATTTAGAAGTGGCGTACCTGATCGGTGCAGATGGAGCGAAGAGTTCGACAAGGAAACAACTTGGGCTTACCTTTCTTGGAACCACCCGGGAAGACAATTTCGTGGTACTAGGAGATATCCGTTTGGATGCAAAGGGCCTCGATCGAGACGTAGGTGTCGCTCCTCCATTTGGCGATGCGAGTGAGAGGGCTGATGCACGCCTGCAGTACTGGCACTTTTTCAGCCCGATTTCGCAAGATATGTAGGTTTTTTTTCTCACATTCTGAAGGATGACATCAGCTAACGGATTGCATATTGGCAGGATTTCAATTCGCCCTACTGATGAACTTGGCAAGGATGGATGGCAGTTTGTAATGGCTAGTCGCACTGTCGACCTAAAAGGCCTTTCCCAAGACGAAGAGGCCCTTGTAAACTGTATCAAGGACTTCGTAGGCCTCGGAGACGATATCAGGGTCAAAGAGGTGATGTGGGTTTCAGATTTCAGGTGCGTCTCGTTCGTCTTGTCGGTAATCTTCATTTGGCGGGGGTTTTAACGCCTGTGTGGGCTAGGCCGAACATGAGGATGGTGAACAAGTTTGGAGCGGGAAGGGTTTTTGTTGCTGGAGGTATGGAGCTGATGTGTGCTCAACGTTCATATTACTCACTTGTGTTGCCCACTGAGTTCAGACGCTGCCCAGTGAGTATGCACACATTCTGGGAAAGACATCCCTACTGACGCTTTTATCAGTGTACACAGTCCAACTGGCGGACAAGGACTGAACTCAGGAGTCCAGGATGCAGTCAGACTTCACGCACTCTAAGTCACAAGACTCGGGCTAACATACTCTTGACAGTTTAATATTGCCTGGAAAATTGCATTGGTATACAAGGGCTTATCCCCAGCGTCCCTTCTGGACACTTACACCGCCGAACGACTCCCCGTGATCACTGAAATGCTCGGTTTAACGACCGAACTGTACAACCGTACATTTGGGCAGTCCCGTGCCGAACACACTCCAGGATCGACCGCCAACGAAAACAGCAACTCAGAGCAAGTAGAATCCAATTTTGAGCGTGCAATGCGTCGCGGAGGGAAGTTGCATATGCTCGGCGTGAATTACCATACCAGCCCAATTGTTGTCGACGACTTCGTGCCTGCTCCCACTCCGGGAGTCGCGGTCGTAAACAGCGCATATGGGGACACCCAAGAAGGCGTCCGGCAAGCAGGTGATCGTGCACCCGATGCACCGGGACTCGTGCCTGTCGTTCTACCTAACCGCGCATCCACCAGCATTTCAAGCGGTTCTCAGTCAAACGGAGTGGCTAGGAACACCCGGATGTTTGATATCTTCGGGTCGACGCATCACACTGTTATCGTTTTTGCACCAACCTTGGATGTCCCTGTCGTGCAATCCATACTCACGACACTTGACCGGAGTCTCCGGAAGGCATTAGTGAGGCGTGTAGTCGTGCTTCCCGGTTCTATCTCCGAACCAGATAGCCGTCTCGAGATGTCTTGGGAGGAAGATCAAAGCGTTGATGCGGAAGTGCTTATCGATGAGGCGGGTCATGCGTACCGAGGGTATGTTGTAGAGTCGCAGGAGGTGAAGGTTGTGGTCGTACGTCCGGATGGGGTGGTCGGTGCGGTCGTGCGTGGTGCGACGGGGTTGGAGCGATACTTTGAGGGCGTGTTCGGGAAGACGGGGAGTATGTGTTGATGCTCATATTGACCCATTGGTTTGAGCGAGGATTCCTTGTCCATAACCCCATTTTTATACCATACCCGTAACGACACAGACCCTTGTAGCGATTCGACTCGACGTCGGTGGGCGAATGCACAGATATGATAAGAAGTCTCTCGACTGCTCTCTTACCAAAAAAAAGTACAGAACATTTTGTCTGAAATTTGTGTAAACTTCAAAAATTTTCATCCATAATCGATTTCCACACCAACACTGACCCCCCAGCAACCGCCTCCAATCGATCATAACGTTGGCATTGCTGAGAAGCCTACCATTCCTCTGCATCCCGCACAAGACTGGGAGGAAGTCTAAGAGGCGGAGAAAGTGACGTACAAGAAATCTACTCCTGCCCACCCATTGTCGGCTCCACTTGGGAGGGCAGTCACGTCGAGTTAGAGTGAAACCACTCGGGAGTGAAAGGTTTCCGTCGTGAGGTACATGTCGACTTTTGCACGGATATCATAAAGAACGGACTGATCCGTCCTTTCAGCACGGCACCGTCTGAGGATGAAGTCGCAAGGTATGTACATTTCCGACGCACAACCTGCGCTCCCCGTATCAGTTGGCGTAATGTGACTGTCAGAGTCCCGGTCCCCCTCCCCCCACCACCAGCGAGCCCGGCATTTGGCTGGTGGGTCATGTGGTGTCCAATGGTAGAATAACAAACCGAGCAGAGTTGTCAGTAACAGTGTCTTCAACGCCGCCTTATCTATCCAGTCTTTCCGTTGTTGGAACCAATCCTTATAACTATGTTCAAGGTAAGTCGCTCACTATCCCAGCCCACTTTTTCGTAATCACTGCATATAACATTCCACCCCAAAGCCACCCGAGGCTTCCCGGGGACCGCCACTGAGCTGTATCAAGTTACTGGTATACAGGTGCTAAAAAATCAGCATAGGATCGGAAAACCGGTGCCACCAAACCGGAGGACCTGATAATGAATATTCTCAGTCGGATGTTGAAAAGATGTGACCACGGAATCAGTGAAGGTGTCATTGATCTTGGTCATATCAGCATCCGGCTGTTCTCAATAACACCGATGCTGACTGCACTTCCTGCAGCGTGGTGGACTGTGGCGAGTCGCAACCCTGAACTACTCCCAAGCTGAATGTTCCGATTATCGTCATAGTAGTATATATATATATAGGGTCTAGTCACTGGTTAGCACTGTTCCCATTCCCGACAATCATCGCTCCCACATAACGCCAGAAACTTATCTTCGGACACAGGATGGCAACTTGCACGGCACCTGTGCTTGTGGTATGTTAAACCCTCTCTTCCCACCCCTCCCAGACCGTGACATCGGAATTCTAGGTCGGAGCTGGTCCAACTGGCCTAGCTGCAGCGCTGACACTTGCCAGGAATAACGTGCCAGTGCGCATCATAGAGAAGGAACCACAACACCGACGCGGCCAGCGCGGCGTCGGCATTCAGGTGAGCCAAGTGTGTATGAAATTCTTTACGAAGCTAATGCCACCCAGCCTCGCACATTCGAAGTCTTCCACTTCCTGCGCGTTCCCGAGATCCATGAACGCGCGACCTTCATTCCCCTGCTTCAGGAACACGATAGGGGTTCGCTCGAACCTCTAAATACGTTCCCCATGGCACCCTATACGGAACCCACACCGGCGATCCCATACGTGCGTATTGTTACTTTTAGGTTCTGGTCGTTACCTGAGGGAAATATGCACTAATGGGACGTCACAGTATAATTGCAAGTTAATGGGCCAACCTGTGCTCGAAGCAATTATGCGTGAGCACCTCGCCCAGCTCGGCTGTACCGTTGAGTTAGGCACTCGGCTGGTTTCGTTCACGCAGGATGACAAGTGTGTCCGAGTGAAGGTTGGTAAGCATCGTGATGACGGCAACGAGGAAGAAGTCGAGGAGGATATAGATGCGTCGTATTTGATCGGTGCAGATGGAGCGAAGGGTATCACGAGGAAGCAACTCGGGCTCACTTTTCTCGGAACCACTCGAGAAGACAATTTTATGGTAATAGGGGATATCCGTTTGGACGCGAAAGACCTTGATCGGGACGTGTGTATCACTTGAAGTCTTCGTGGAAGACATGAGTGAGAGGACTGACGCAACCTTATAGCACTGGCACTTCTTTAGCCCGATGTCGCAGGATATGTACGATTTTTCACATCCCGCAACGTCTCACTAGTTGACGGATTTTACATATTGATAGGATCGCACTCCGTCCTACTGATGAACTTGGCAAGGATGGGTGGCAGTTTATGATGAGGGGTCTCCCAATCGATCTGCAAGGTCTCATCCGTGATGAAGAGGCCCTTGTAAAGTGCATAAAAGACTTTGTAGGCCTCGGAGATGATGTCAAGGTCAAAGAGGTGATATGGGTCTCAGATTTCAGGTGCGTCTGGTTCGTTTTATCGGTGAACTTTATGTCGTGTGGGTTTTAATGCTTGTGTGGACTAGACCGAACATGAGGATGGTGAACAAGTTTGGAGTTGGACGGATTTTCGTTGCCGGAGGTATGGATCTTGCACGTGTTCAGCTTTCATATTGCTCACATGTTTTCCATCGAGTTTAGATGCTGCCCAGTGAGTGTCCGCGTTTAGTGGGAACAATCACCCTACTCATCCTTTTGTTAGTGTACACAGTTTAGCTGGCGCGCAAGGCCTGAACTCGAGCGTTCAGGATGCAGTAAGACCTATTGTACAGCAAGTCAGAACACTCGAGCTAACAAATCCTTGACAGTTTAACATCGCCTGGAAAATTGCATTGGTTTACAAGGGTTTGTCCCCGGCGTCCCTTCTGGACACTTACACCATCGAACGGCTCCCTGTGATCGCGGAAATGCTGGGCTTCACCACCGAAATGCACAAGCTCATGTTCAACGAGTCCCATGCAGAACGTCCTCCACATTCGAGTGCAGATGACAACGGCAACTCAAATAATGTAGAATCCCAATTCGAGCGTGCAATGCGTCGCGGAGGGAAGTTGTACATGCTTGGCGTGAATTACCGTACCAGCCCGATCATCGTCGATGAGTTCATTTCCACTCCTACTCCGAGAGCCGAAGTCGTAAACAGCACATATGGGGACACTCAAGAAGGCGTCTTGCGAGCGGGTGATCGTGCACCCGATGCACCGGGACTCGTGGCTACCGTTCCACTTGACAGTGCGTGTGCCAGTGGTTCTCGGACAAAGAGAGTAGCTGGGAGCACCCGCATATTTGATATCTTTGGGTCGACGCATCACACTGTCATCATTTTCGCACCTACCTTGGCTAACCCTGTCATACAATCCATACTTGCGACGCTAGGCCAGAGTTTCCCGAAGGAATTAGTGAGATGGGTGGTCGTACTCCCTGGTTCTGTCTCTGAACCAGATGACCGCGTCGAGACGTCCTCTGAGGTAGAGAAAGACTTCGACACGGAAGTACTCACTGATGAGGCGGGTCATGCATACCGAGGGTATGTAGTGGAGCCACAGGAGGTGAAGGCTGTCGTCGTACGTCCGGATGGGGTTGTCGGTGCCATCGTGCGCGGTGTGATGGGGTTGAAGAGATACTTCGAGGGCGTGTTTGGAAGGATGGAGGGCATGCGTGTCGCGCAGGATGACTTCCAAGTCACCCCAAGTAGATAAATTGTCTTTACCCCAAGTTCATACCCATAGAAGTATACCAAAGCCAATTAGGTTTTCAATCGTCGCGCAGGTGACCAGGAGGAAGTCTAGAAGGGGGCGAAGTAGGGGCTTGATCGTGATGCCTTGAACTGCTACCTGGGCTACCAAGCATTGCCAGCACTTAAAACAAATGCCTCGAACTTGCGAAGAGTATTCGAAGCCAGTTTGATTCGGGGAGGTACGTGGAAGAGTAGCTGATTTATTGTCGAATACTTGGCTACTTCCTTCTCTCTTCCAGGATGCGACATAGTTGACTCTGCCCGGGAGGTCGAAAATAACAGATTGGACCACGGAACATTACTGGTGAGGGGAGCATTACTGCGTAGGGCAACAATGGAACGCATCTGCCTTGTTCGCCATAATCCGCAGAAGCTGCTGAGTAGCAGCTGCGCGCTAATGCCTGGAGACAGTCGGTCTCATGTCAGTCAAGTTCGAACTCATCTTCTTGGTAGCACAACTTATACATCGATGCACCCCTCAGCGAACAGACTCTTGTCTGGCTTTATCGATCATCGAACTTATGCAAAACCACTGCACGAAGCCAACATGGATTGTAACCAACCTGCGACTTTGCGTTCGCTTTCACTCGGTGTCTCTTTTACTTGGCTCTCTTCCACACATCTCAATGGACTGTCGTCCTCGCCGACCTTAACGATGTCAAAATGACGACGCGCCTGCCTACAGAAGAACACGACACGGTCGTTATAGCCTAGCGAAGTTCTTCCAGATCCATAACAACTTAGACACGGACGGTAGTCGGCAACAGACCTCCCACAGATGGCAAACTTCCACGTTGTCGCGATCGACTACTGTAGGATTTCTTTATCCATACTGCATACTCGCGCTGACGTGCCTTTGCAGGCATTGTGGGAGGCATATCGTATTCACCTCTAGACGTGACCTCCTTCTCCCTTCGAAGTCTGCTGTGCCGTTCTCATACCGGTGACCTTTGTCTTGGGAAAAAAATTCTCTCCAAATCCGGCGCCATTCACCTCACTTCCAGACCTCCTGTTGTGTCCTCGTCATCAGGCGCGATCGTACCACCCAACGACTAACCGGGCTCGAAGTCGTAAGCACCTCCTTCCTCATGTCTTTCCCCCTCGCATATACGCGAGGGAACGGGGTTGGCGCTATGGAGTCCATCATCACATCGTACAGCAGAACTACAGCGTTGGGAATCACGCCCCTACTTTTCGCTTGCACTCTCTACTCCTACATGTCAGCTCTCAATATGGTGATGTTATCACTTTATCCGCTTCGACCTTCCAATCGCCGAGCAGCCTACTTACTCCCCCTTGTCGAGCACGGTTTATCGATACTCTCCCACCGTCTTTCTCTCCTGGCTCACTGCTGTTCTCAGATGGCGGAGCGGACACGCGTAGCTTCACCACCAACCTCGCACAACTCCGCCTGCGCACCCAGAGAGCATCACCTTGTAGTTGGGATATGGAGTAGGATGAATGAGCATGAGCGATGGCAAGAACGTGGAGGGCGGATGTGAGCGCAAACACCTAGGCTTAATTGTTGTTCGTCGTAAGGGTGAGGAGATGGGGCATGCGCCAACCATGTGTGTTGAGGCGGGGGATCAATAGGGGACATCGGGGACGGGAGTTGTGAGGAGGGGCAGTGCGTCCCCAATCCTTCTCATCTCTTCGCGAGTTAGCAAGGACGACCTCAACCGGATAATGATCGGTGCAACCGCAAACGATTCTCGCTCTCACCTGCGGAATCCACACCAATATTTTTTTTATCCGGCTCAACGTTGGCTTCCGTGCTGGTGGGGAGTCCGTCACTTCCTGCCACTTCACTCCTAACCCCAGGTACGTCATCGTTCACGATCAATGTTACTGGACCTTCTTCCAGAGCTATGACTGCAGTTTCCATGTCTCGCGAACGCAAGTCTCGGAGTACGATAGAGTCTTGGTTCTGTCCACGTCGTTGCGTCCACCCAAAAGTTGATTCTCTGTGGGAGTGGAGAAGTTTAGTCGAACTTGGCTTTGCTTGTTTGTAATCCCCACGCTGCGTGGTATGATTCTCCCTCTTGCAATATTCTTTGACTGTTCTTGTGCTATGCAGCCGTTCCATCTCTTCGCATACACTGCATATACATTGCAAGCGGGTTGTATCCAGGTTCTCTTGTCCCTTCGGTTGACTTGGTAGTTTCCTTAGACACCTCTAACCGTCATTACAGGTTTTGGGCTCTAAAAACGCGTACTATTTGTCTTTCTTCCCCCTTTTCCACCACTCTAGTTGCCCATTTCTTCTCTTGATCCCTCCATATATGGCTAAGAAACTCTAATGTGAGCAGAACTATCAGAATATTCGATCTCGATCACGGGACACGAACAGCATAGACTCAAATGCACAACGGTATTGTTGGGTTGTTTTCTGAAATAAAGTAACCTTAGGAGGAAATAGGCTCGAGTCAAGCCAGCAGAACTGACTAAAGACTCCGAGTTGGACCCTATCTGACATGCGAACTTCGAAACGTACTGTCTACACACGCAGGGGTACAGAATGGGCGGCAATTCTCTGTTTTTCTTCGTGGATCACAGCAACCTGCGCTCTCACTCCCCTACCAACATCCGACCAATCGTTGAGCTACTGGTGAGCGCTCCCTCGGGTTTTTCACTCTGGGCAGTCTACTCATGCAACGCGTAGCCTGACTTTCTTTCGCCCCTCCAACCAACTTGCACCATTCGGATCTATCGGTGTGGTCCCTACCCGTCCTCGTTGCGTTGTATGTGTTGACCTCGATGTAGTTTTATTCGCGCTTACGATCACCCTCTCTATACATGAACGTGGCTTTACCTGTATGTTCTTTTACGCTGCTTAATTGGCCTTACCAGCCGGGGTAGCATTCTGACATTCAAGCTTGCTTACCCCGTTTCCAAGGATAACATATGAAGATACTACTCCTATCCTAAGGCACAGCCATTCCCACCACGAACATCTCCCCAGTACAGTAGCATCCCGTGGATTCGAGCGCCGTTTCTAGGAAACGAGGAGAGTTGGAATGCTTTCTCCTTGGATAAGATGGATGGTTTGATGCCCTTACCGACCTGGCGGGCGCTCTCTACGACAGATATAAATAGAACAGTAGAGATGAGAATGGGCACTGCAGACGTGGCAACACATGCTCCAAGCTGTGGTACGTGTGATTCAGTTGCGATAGATCTGGCTCACTCGGTTGGACAGCTATAACACGATAGGCAATACAGGGATGTATGACGAGGCGGTTGAGAAATCTTGAACGGGGCACCCTAGTGAGTGAAAATCCTACACGTCGCTTGTTGAGTACAAGTCTCGGGTTTGCTACTGAATCGCCGGAACGCGATGGGCGACACTTGACCGTGTAAGGGAACGAACCAGAGAACCAGGGAGAAACGACGCACAAATGAGCCAGAGAAGTACTTCAAAGGAAGAGGACCACTGAATCATCGTCGATGGTTGTTCTTCAATGGCCAGGTAGAGTGAGGGTGCCAGTGGGTCTTTGATAGGAGGTGATGTGAGCGGGAAAACAGCTATGAAACGGTGATGGTTCTCCGACCCAATCCAAAACCGAGATTTGTGCAGACTGGTATGATTTCCGCCAGGAGACGGCCAAGCGCATGCTCAACAAATTCGCCATACAGAACAGAGAGACGCACGCTGAGGATCTAAAAAAGCGAATAAGCAATATCTTCAGGTCTGGTAGAGCTATTGAAGCCAGTCGAAGTGTGGTTACGACTTCCCACACAAGTAAATACTGCAGGCCGTGAATATCGCTATGTACTGTACAACACTCTTCGCGTAGGGCGTGCACGGCCGATGATCAGAGGGACAGGCTGTCATCAGGACCAGTCAGAACCGCACGGGTACCATCGGTTACCACTTGGTACCACTGGTCACTTCGCTGATGGCCCACCCGCCTCGCCGCCCACTCACGACCAGATAACTAACTAAACAACATTGAATATCCTAATTTTACTGTTCAGAATGCTAGCCCGGTTCGTGGGCCGAGCGGTGATGAGGGTAGAAGAGGTAATCCTCCTATGCTCGTTGTGAGGTAGTTGAGTTAACAAAAGTGCGTTAAATGGCGTCCCAAGTGCAGAAAGTATCTGCTGATCAGTCACGGCATCTAGGTCAGCGGATGGACCAAGCAGCTTCGAGTGCCAAGGGCGGACAAGATGCAGAACCGCTTGTGGCCTCGTTACATCCTCTAGCTTAGTCGGTAGTGCAATTTCAAGTGACATCAGACCGGACGCCACGATGCTGTACATATAGCTCGGTGTCGACGGATCTGCCCCATTCAGCTGAACCGATGTGACATGATAGGCAATACATGGTAGTGTGAGGAGGCGACTGAAAAATCGTGGCAGAGGCACCCTAGAAAGTGAGTGGAAGTCATACACTTCGCTTGATGCATATGAAGCTGGAGTGCGTGGGTGAACTGGTAAAATGCGATGGGCGATACTTGACGGTAACAGGGATCGACCAAGAAAGTGAGGGAGGTATGAGGTAGCGAGTGAGCCACACAGTTCTCGAAGTACTTCGAATGATGTAGGCTGCTGATTGATCGCCGAGCACTGTTCTTCGGCATTAGGTTGAGAAGTAGGCAATCGTAGCATTTGATATGAGGCGACGTGAGCAGGGAAACAGCTATGAAACGGTGATGGCTCTCCGACCCAATCCAAAACCGAGATGTCCCCGGACTGCGACACAATTTCTGCCAGGAGACGGCCGAGCGCGTTCTCGGCAGATTCGCCATACATAACGGGTAGGTGGACGTTAAAGATCCCGAAAAGTGAATAGGCGATATCTTCGGGGCGGGTGGTACGACGCAGAGACGCCCACTGCAGTCTCGAACGTGTGTCATCTAGGCCTGGAGAAAAGCTGGTGAGGAACTGTCGGTCTATTCCAGTTTCCCTTTCTAGCTCTGCCAACACGGTGACATCTGCTTTATGATTTGAAGATGGGGAATTCTTGTAAAGCGACCAGTTCTCAGTGTAGAATAGTAGGCTTCTGGGAGCCAGTAGTTCTTGGAGGGTCCACCCGCGTCCGAACCATTCGCTGCTCCCAAGTGAAGCAGTATCAGCCACGTCAGAAAGGTATACGATGGTCAAGGCAGACTGTCGGTACCACGCGAACATCGATCCTATCGTTTCTTGCACCTCGGAGCTGCTGTCTTTGTCGATGCAACACGTGTCACTCCATGCCCACAAGTAATCCCATTCCAAAGCAATACGACAGAAGGCTTGCAGCTTTCCGAAGCCCCCCTTGATTGACATGCCATATATCGTGTGGCCCTCGATGTCGCGCAATAATGGCTCGCCTTCACCCCACCGATGAGATAGCGTGACGTACTCGAAATATTTTGAAATGATAGCACGGATGAGTTCCATTTGCTGATCCAGGCTACATGTTGCGCACTGAGACTCCAACTGTTTACACTGTGCACTATCCAAAAAATGTGATACCTGTGCATCACGGTTGCACAGGATACCAGTGTGTGTATGCAACAGCCTTGTTGGCATGGTTTTGAGGGTTTCGAAGGCGACATTACGGATGACTTGCTTCACGTCGAAGTGGGTAATACCTAAAGCACCTGAGGACATCATAGCAGCTTGTGAGTCGAACTGCATTTGCAGGCAGGCGCTAAGACAGCCCAGAGATACGTGGTAGTCCGGAACTCCACGCACGAGTAGCTGTAGGGCTTCCTGTTCGAGGGTAATAGCCTCGTCCAGATCGGCTGCTGCGGGTTGTTCACGAAACCGGTCTGCCAGACACTGTGCAAGGTCGTGGAGGGACGAAGCACGACTGGGATGCCCAGCGGGACAGGTTTGTAGCGTATGTCGGTAATATGTGATGGCCTCGTTTAGGTCGATAATTGCGTGCTGAGTTTGGAACCTGGCCCTATGGTAATTCGCAAGTGTACGTAGATTGTCTACCACTCGCCCAGGCATGACAAGTTCATCTGAAATTGCTCTCTTGGCCAGCCTCTGGACCCATGCTGCGACTGAATCATCTTCAAGAGGTAATCGGAGCTCCAAGGCATACATTGCAAGACAAACAGCATTGTCTAGATCAGTCACCCTGACCTCCTTCTGAAACTGGTCCCAGAAGTGTTGAGAGAACTCGAAAAGGGAGGAGGCGAGATCAGCTCTGCTTGTCGGACGGACGACCGCAGCAGTCTGATGCAGGTACTGAAACTTCGTCCAAAGGTCGCAAGCAAGGCTGTGAAGAATTACACCACGATCAGGATGCCCTGATGGACAGAGCTCTAGTGCTTCGCGTCCGAATTGGATGGCCTCTTCCAGACCATCGGCTACCCCGTACTTGTCGTGTCTAAGCGATAAACAAAGAGCAAGTTCATAGAGTGACGAGGATCGATCAGGATGTCCGATAGGGTGCATTTCTAGAGCTCGACGGAGCAGCTCAATGGATTCCTCCAAGTCACGGATCGCAGCTGTTTGCATGGAACTCTTCCTGAGGTTGCGACCAAGGTTCCGGAGACACATGCCACGATCAAGATGCCGGGGTGGACAGAGCTTTAGTCCTTCACGTCCTAGAGTAACGGCTTCTTCCAAGTCTTCGGCTACCCCATGCTTGTCGTGTCTACGCGACAGACAGAAAGTAAGTTCACAGAGTGATGAAGACCGATCAGGATGTCCAATTGGACGTAGTTTTAAGGCTGCATGGAACAGCTCAATCGCTTCCTCCAAGTCTTCTATCGCGGCCTGTTTCACGAACCTCTTCCTGAGGTTGCAGGCGAGATTGTGAAGAGATTCACCGTGCCCTTGTGGAAGAAGCTTCAGGGCTGCGCGTCCGAATTCAATGGCTTCTTCCAGGTCGGCAACCATCCCAAGCTTGTTATATCTAGTTGACAGACAGAGGGTGAGTTCATCGAGCGTTGAGGACCGATCGCGATCTCCAGGAGTTCGTAGTTCCAAAGCTGCGCGATGCAGTTCAATGGACTCCTCCAAGTCACTTATCACAGCTGTTTTCGCGTACTTCCTCCTGAGGTCACAAGCAAGGTTGTGGAGGGATGCGACGTGATCAGAGTGTCCTCGCGGACAGAGCTCTAGCACTGCTCGTCTGAGTGTCACGAGTTCTTCCAAGTCAGCAACTAGCCCCTGGCTTTCGTATCTACTCGAGAGACAAAGGATAAGTTGACGGAGCGATTTAGACCGCTGCTGATGCCCAGGGGGACGTAATTCCAACGCTGCACGGAGCAGTTGAATCGCCTCCTCCAAGTGGCAGACCTCAGCCTGCTTCTCGAACCTCGTCCAGAGGGAGACACCAAGATTGTTGAGAGACACATCACGATCGCGATGTCCCGGTGGACGCAGCGCTAGTGCTTCCCGTCCGAATGCGATGGCTTCTTCCAAATCATCGACTGCCCCCAGCTTACGATATCTACGGTAGAGGCAGTGAGTGAGGCTGATGAGTGAGTCGGACCGATGGCCCTCTTCATTCTCGACGGGTCGCAGTTCCAAAGCATCGCGGTGCAAAGTGATTGCCTCGTTCAAGTCGTCGATCTCTTCCTCATTCTCGTATCTCTCGTAGAGGGCGTCTGCCAGGTTGTAGAGGGCGACATCGCGGCCAGCATGGCCCGGAGGACAACGTTCTAATCTCTCTCGTTTGCGGGAAACGTCGTCCATCGAATGTCGTTACACTGCGAGGTTATTCAGGATAGAAAAGGTTCCGCTTTCAGACCGCCAACTGCCATTTGACAAAGATGACAGAACCATACCTGTCTAAACCAGAAAGTGGGTAATCCTGAAATTCAGGATACTACCCAGATCAGCGAGGCTAATTGAGCGAGAAGGAGCCCACAAGTGAAGGCAGACTACGCTGCAGATGATATTCGGTGTCGGGATGAGGAACGAAGCTACGTGCCGGTAAGTGGAAATAATGTAAAGGTGGACCGACAGGAAGCTCACCAATGGATTTGAGAAGTGCAGGTTGATTGGAGAAGCGAGAAGCAAACTGACTGTGTTCCTTGAGTACGTCGCATTGATTGGAGACGAGGAAAAGCTCACCGGTAATCAAACGGTTAGTCGACGTCTGTGAGAGAGAAACGGCAGGTAGCTGTGGCATACAAAGAGCACAGCCCACATGTTTCTACCCTGGCCTTCCCTGAACACGTTCCCTCCTCGCGTCTAATGCGCCACTGATCCCACACGGCAGCTTCTTGATTCATCGGTTTTCTCCAGACGATACTCCACAATGTAGCTTGTTCGCCTGAATCCACGCTACGAGGTTGCAGCTAGCTTTGCGTGCCATTCTTGAAGCTTGAAACTGGTCTCATCGGCGAACCTCCAGGTGCTGCTCATTTCACTATTCTCCCGTTTCTCTTGTCGAAATCCGAGGGTCGTTTGCCACTCGCCAGAAACGTACTTGCTCTTATCAACCTTCAAGTCCGATCGGGTCCACTAGACTTCATGGCCTGCATTGAGGATTTGAAATGAGGCGGATGCGTGTCTCCTACATTACACTTGGGTATTGTTCATCATGGTACTGTTTCACTTGTACCTTACTCTTTCCTGCTCTACAGCGGGCTGACGTCGTTAAGGGGCCGAGGCACTCGATTCACCCAAACATGTATTTCCATGTGCTAGGGAAGAAAACCGAGAAAGACGGTGCCATGACGTATGCTCATAGGAAAACGAACGTTTCGTTATCCGTCCAGGTGTGGGAACAAGGTACACGAGCCAACAACGGCGTCTAGGCAGGGCAGCTCGGTGACGGGCGAGCAATAATCTCGATTCGTAAGCGCATAAATTTCACGTTGTAACGAGTGCTGATGTTTTCCAGTCGTCTCGCCTCAGCCGTCCGACCCTAACACAACATACGTGGTTCAGCTCAAGGGTGCTGGTCGCACGCCATTCTCCCGGAGTGCTGATAGCCTTGCAGTTCGTCGTTCGTCTATTCGTGAGTAGCTATGCTCAGAAGGTACGCATACTTTCATTGCTGTCGCACGCGCCAGTGACCTCACGTTCTGCCAGCTATGCATGCGTTGGGTATACCACCCGGTCTCCCGAAATACCCCTCACGCGCGAACGACAAGCGTCGCGGACACCTTCATTCGGATAGGCAGCTTCGAAGCACTTTCTCCTTCACGCGCCATGTTTTTCTTCGGTGGTGGACGACAGTATGCCGACTACGAGGCTCTCCGAATCCTTGGAGAGAGGACCGTCAAGCGCGTTCTTAAGCTCGATATCGTCAATCTCGATGGCTGCGATGCTTGGGGCAAGGAGTTGGTCCTCGAAGTGGCCCGAAGAAACGCCAAGATGGTTGCAGCATGGCAGGCATACGGATTCATACACGGTGTAATCAATACGGACAAGCAAGTCTCCGAGTCATTGCATCATGCGGCTATCTGATCCCTGACAGTGTATTGATCGCTGGACTTACAATAGACTACGGTAAGGTGATAGCACTAAATTTGAGCCGGTTCTTCACTTCGTTTTAGGACCGTATGCATTCATGGACGTTTTTGATCCCCACCATATAGGCAATCACTCCGACCAAGAAGGTCGGTATGCTTACAATGTGAGTCTCGTCTTCTCTCTCGGCCTCATTACCTCGCTTAAATGGCATCTCGCAGCAACAACCTAACATGATGTTAGTCTCGCATATCACAAACTGATTGAGATGTACTAAAATTCTTCGCAGCCTCTATGCTTGTCGTGCCCTACTTGATGCTCTCGCCTCTCTCATTGGCGCTGAAATCGCTCTCGGCAACAAGGCCGTACAAAGACGCTGGGCCGGCAACGTCAACGACGAGACCGTATCGGAATGGCGTGCAGCGGAAATCGGAGAGGTTGGATCTACGATGAACCATATTATCGAGTCAACTCGCGCCAGTGAATATGGTATGGCGCTTCGTCGGCATCTCGCACTTCATCGCGTCGATTCCTCAGCTCAGCATACAATCTTCCAGCCTCTCTTGGATATGATGGAGAAACACAGACTAGATTTCCGTGGCATATTCACAAAGCTGGCGTTCTTCCGACCACACATACTCCGAGGGGACCCTGATAGTCATGCAACAGCGCTGGAAGGATTCATTGCAGGATTGCTAGAGAGCCCGAACGCTTAGACACAGGCAGGGCGACAGAAGAATGGCTCGCATGGCTTGATACATACACAGCTCGCATCAAATTTGAGGAGACCAGCGGTGAATGGGGAGAAGATTTCGAGGAGGCGCGGGAAAGGGCCGCCAACCCTCGCTTCGTGCTGAGGCAGTTGTTGCCTGAGGAGGCCATCCAGAACATTGAAGATGACCTGGCAACTGGCAAGCACGTTCTTGGCAAAGTCATGCAGGTAAGTAGCCCGTAAGGATTCTGCTGACTCGCTGTCACGAACCGCTGCTTAGATGACATGTTCTCCGTTCAACCTATGGGGACGCGAGGGTGATATGCCAGATGACGAATTGAGCGAAGAAGAGAGAGAAGAACGGCGGAACTGCGGTCTCGGAGACAGGAGGATGCTTGGGTTTCAGTGCAGTTGTTCCAGCTAGATGGTTTCCTTGTTACCCTCGTTCTCAAACTACGTCCCGATCATCAATCGGCGGGGGGAATACATGTTACTTGGGCCCACATGCAATATTGTTCAGATGTGCAATTCGGGATTTGAGTTCTCTGTAATGTGCCTATTACATGGTTAGTGTTGCCCTCGGGATGAATGTAGCTGCGTAATCGCATCTAACATCACCGGGATTGGGCCTTCTACGGGTTCGCCGAACAGTCGTGACTCACCGGACTGGGACATGATTATGGGTTGTTGTGCCACGCATGGCGGGATGATGAATGAGGGGAAGAGGCAGAAAACACGTAGCGGGACGCTGCGAGCAAAAGGTACACGGCTCAGGAAACCCATGAAAAGGGAGTGACCAAGCAAGTGTTGATAGTAGATCGGCATGCACGCCCGGCTTGCCATGGGTAGACCCCATCAGAGTAGTGACAGAGTGCGAGGCGGCGAAGTGATTTACCGTAGTGTTCCGAGGTAGGGCCAGTACTTCAGTCTCGTTAGTTTTTCTTGAAGAAGGGATTGCTCGCCACCTTCTCCAGCGGAACGGTCGTGGTGTCCGCAAAATCATCCCGCGCAAGACTCGCGAGCAGCGACCTGACTCCGTCGCCGAGCCTCCTAATTGGGTCTCATGAGATGGCACGGGTATATACTGCAGGTGAACTCTCTATGTACAATAGTATTTGAAACTCATATCACGACCAGACATCTAAACAATACTGAACATCCTGATTCCGCCGTTCAGAACGCTAGCCCGGTCCACGGAGTAAGCAGTAATGAGGGTGGAAGACGCAATCCTTTCGTACTCGTTATGCGGTAGCTGAGTCAATAGAAGTGCATTAAATGCGTCCGAAGCACAGAAACCAGCTGCTCTTCAGCCAAAGCATCTAGATCGGTGAATGGACCGAGTATTTTCGAGTGCCAAGGGCGAACAAGGTACAAGTGAGAGCGCCTCGTGACCTCGTTACATCGTCTAGCTTGACCGGCATCGCGATCCCAAGTGGTGTCAGCCCGGACGCCCGGATGTTGTGCATATAGCTCGGTTTCGACGGATCTGCTCCGTTCAACTGAACCGATGTGACATGATAGGCGATGCATGGTAGTGTAAGCAGGCGACCGAAGAACCACGCAAGGGGAACCTTCGCAAGTGAGTGGAAATCGTACACATCGCTTGATGCGTAAGAGAACTGGAGTTTGCGGCTGAGCTGCTGGAACTGTAGTGGGTGATCTCCAGATATTTCGCAGTACTTCGATTGACGAGAGCCCTTCACTTGTCGCCGAGAACTGTCCTTCAGTACTAGGATGGGATGGGGGTGATTGTAGGATTTGATACGAAGTGATATCAGCAGGGAAACAGCTATGGAACGGCGATGATGCTCCGACCCAATCCAAAACTGAGATATCTCCAGAGTGCGAAACAACTTCTGCCAGGAGAAGGCCAAGTGCATTCTCAGCGGATTCACCATGCATAACAGGTAGGTGAAGGTTGAGGATCCCAGAGAGTGAATACGCGCTATCTTCGGGGCGGGTGGTAGTACGCTGTGATGCCCACTGTAGTATTAAGCATGCATCGTCGAGGCCAGGAGAAAAGCTTTTGAAGAACCGACGCTCTGTTCCAGTAACCCTCTCCAGCTCTTCCAGCACGACGGCATCCGCTTTATGGTGCAAAGACGTAAGATTTCTGTAAAGTGGCCGGGTTTTGGTGTAGAATACTATGCTGTCAGGAGCCAGTAGTTCTTGAAGGGTCCATCCGCGCCTGAACCATTCACTGCTGTCAACTGAACCGGTATCGGGAACATCACAAAGGTATACGACGGTCAAGGCGGACTGTCGATACCACGTGAACATTGATCCCATCGTTTCTTGCACCTCGGC
This sequence comes from Pisolithus microcarpus, assembly GCA_024613185.1. NCBI lineage: Eukaryota > Fungi > Basidiomycota > Agaricomycetes > Boletales > Pisolithaceae > Pisolithus > Pisolithus microcarpus. The sequence goes on from JANFAI010000007.1 coordinate 85,824, forward strand.
ACTGCCGTGTTTGTCGATGCAGCACGTGTCGCTCCATGTCCACAACCAACTCCAAAGCAACATGGCAGTGTCTGACGTGCCATCGATCTCAGGCAGTGGATTGTTGGTCAGTTCCTCTAGATAATACTCCGTGATATTGCTTATTTGCTCTATCCACGCTGCGCAGTAGCAGTTCGTAAGGGGCACGGAAGCCAGCTATGGGTGCCGTTCCCGACGCTGTTCTCATCGGTGAACGTACGCAGAAATAAAGATGATTGCATAGAAATCACGCGAAGGGCTTCCTTACCTTTCCAGGAGATGCTTCGAGTGTCCCAACGGAGAATTGCAGGGCCCGAGGATTGACAGTAGGGGAAAGATGATGGTAGATTCTATGGGAGGACCAGTGATGGAGTACGTGTCGGTGGATGGATTTGCAGGAATGCTCGGAGGTAGCGTCCGTTTGGCCGGCTTTATCCGTGCACCACAGAAGGAGGTTACTCGCCACCCCCTTCAGTGGGATCGCCAACGTCTGCGAAAATATTCCGTTTAGCATCCGCAGGACCAAGATAATCTGTGTACAAAACACACATTCCTGGTGGCGTAGATCTGACTATGCTGCTGCGGGCATCATCTTCTCCCGGGTTTCCTGATGGTCGTGGTCCTCTTGAGAAGAAAGTATCGGTGCAGTTTCACCGTTCCATAAGAGACTACGGGTTGCCCATGAATGTGCGTGATGGAGGTGGTTTCATGATCTCGGCAACTTGCGAAGTCGTCTCAGTGGTTGGAGAGGGATAGTATTTCTTGAAGGGTCAGTATGTGCTGGAAAACTCAGGAACGTGAGGCCCCTCGGATGACATCTCCATAGAGTTGGTACTGTGCGAATGACTTTATGTCACTACCAGCTCTCTCAATACCTTGATGGTCTTCATTGTCGTCTCCCAAGTAACCCGATGTGAGCGAAGATGCGAGGCATTATTCGTGGCGTCACGATGACAGAAATATGGAGAATGCTCTCAGGATATCTGGTGGTCAGAATGGTGGAGGACGACTAGGAGAGTAAGAATGGGCACCGGGAGCGCAGCAATGCATGCTCCAATGGGTGACTGTGTTCAGGAGTATCTGACCGCTCGACGAAGAGGAAGGGGAGTTAGCAGTTGTGATTTGCCCAGGGGCGAAAATGAGACGCGGCGTGGGAAGATAGCGGGCCGTCCGAGCCGCACTGAGAAGCATCAGCGTTTCGCTGAAATGAACGCTTAGCAAGCGGGACCCTGACGGGTGACGGAAGGTTACGATTGCTCAAACGGTGACCGCTGATTGGCTGGTGCTTTTTTTCTTTTTCTTTCTTTTTTTCGTTTATAATTATTAACTAGTAGCCAATAATTATAGTCGTTAGTACGTCCATTGGCATCTTATCTCGAATTTTAGGAATTCTTGAATCCATCACAATGAAGACATTTGATTCAAGTCGTGGCTACAGGTCTGTAAGTACATGAGTCCGAGCTAGTTTCAACGGTACGACTACATCTGCCCAAGTGTATACAACGTATCAAAATCCTCCTTGGTAACATAGGAATTGAGGTAGAAACGATCATACCTTTCCTGTGAGCTAACCATCGTCAGAGTATGGTCCACTTTCTCCCCAAAAACAGGTACTAAGTCCGCCGCATGAGTGACCTCAGTCAAAGGGAGAATAAAACCTATACGACAGGCTGGTGCCTGGGGTGAAGATGGGCTGTATACTCTTTCGAGGATCCAGAGGCATGTATCCAGTTGACTGTCTGGCGTGGCGATGACATGGAAGGGCCAAACATAAAGGAGCGGTTGAGACAGAAAATCGGGAAGATCGCGAGAATGGTGGGAGCGAACCAGCTGAAATACAGCTCGCACTTCTGCAACATGAACTGTGTGAATGAGTAATACGTTAGCCATCCGGGAACATACATCAAGTAACTCACAACCAGGGTTGTCTTGACTCTGCCCGTCCACATTAAGAAGCACGGCATCGCAGTTCCCGAAGGGGAGGTCAGACGACAGAGGCTGAGCTTGAACTACTTGACTGGGCATGATCATGGAGGGCCTGCAGGTCGAGTACTGCTGGATACGGAATTTATACCACACTGCTATTTCATCAAACACCCGGGGGGTTGGGCCGGACGTGGTGCTCTCCGCGTGACGTGCAACGTATTCGTTAAGCCCTGTAGTGAAGTCGGGAAGTGCATAAAGGTTGCTGATATCAGCGATCTTGAGTTTCGAGCGATCGGGAGTGACTGTGACAGACAGCGCAGCTGTGGCGCCATTGGACATGAGACCCTTTGTAAAGAGATTGCGGATGGACCGAGGAGCTTTGAAGTGGTGTTGTTCACCAGGAACAACGCGAGAAATCCATGTTGATGTAGGATCCGCCGAACACAGAAGGTTTTCTTCATCCTTGGCAGCATTGACCAAGGGCTCGTCATGCTCACGTAGTAAAAGGTATACGTCCAACAAGCGAATGCGCTCCTCACGGTCAAGGAGGTGGACGATCTGTTCTGCGAAGTCAGACTGCCTATTGGTCCGGGTGAACGGAACCTTGCAGTGAGTAATGAGAAGACGTTCGGAAACATCGGCACTGTACTGAATTAACCCGCCACTTCTTCTGATGGCATCCGCGAAGCTCAACATGAGCTCTAACTTAGGGATGTTGAAGTTGTCCTTTCCGGCACGACCTCCAGCGTCAAGGATGTTGTGCTTTGTCGCATGAAACTCGGCGAGTGAAGCCTCCATGTCTCCGATAGACGACTCCGTGTGGACATGCCTTTGGGCAAGATAGATAAAATCGATGAGTGCACAGATAGACCGAACCATCGCAGGGGGGGCAGCGCCAGCGATCATGGCAACTATAGTGCGCTGTATGTCGCGATATTCACGGCCCGTCATTTGAGTCGCATGTGATATCCCAGAATTGAAATGGCGTACACCGATACGTTTGTGATGGACTTTGTAGCGAGCGTCGAGTTCATCAGTTCCAACCACTTCTTTGCACCACTTTAGCACATGATCCCAAAAAAATTTATGGAGGGAATGGAGAACTTCGGGTACAAGAAAACAAGAAGGGTCGCTATTTTTCCAGTTTCGGAAGAACGGGAGATGAACGCCGAGGAGTTGGTTAGCCTGACCCCATGTAGTCACATTAGTCACAACATATGAGTAGCCTGCGCGCCAAACTGCCAACACATATGGGTAGCCCATGGCGGGCCCGTCGTATTAATTAATACATGACAAATAGGCGGGCCCGAGTACCCTGAGTGACAATAACAAGTGAGTGGGCCTGTCATATGGGTGAAAGAGGAATGCAACCACACATGAGCAGGCCCGCGAAAGTTGGATAATACAACATATGGACGGGCCCGCCAGTAAGGGTTAGAGTGATTATGTACAACATGTAGACTGGCCCACCTGTGTGAAACAGCCAAGGCAATACCATCACAAATGTACGGGCCCGTCCATGATGTGAGAGGAATACCGCGCAATTCATGGATGGGCCCGTCCAAGGTATCAGGTAGGAGTGCACAACCCATGGACGGGCCCGGCCGCGGTATGAAGGTAATAGCGCGCAACTCATGCAATGGCCCGTCCAAGGTATCAGGTAGGAGTGCACAACCCATGGACGGGCCAGGCTGTGATAAGAATGTAATAGCGCGCAACTCATGCACGGGCCCGTCCAAGGCATCAGGTAGGAGTGCACAACCCATGGACGGGCCAGGCCGTGATAAGAATGTAATAGCGCGCAACTCATGCACGGGCCCGTCCAGGGCATCAGGTAGGAGTGCACAACTAATGAACGGGCCAGGCCCTGATAAGAAGGGAATACCGCGCAACTCATGCACCAGCCGGTCCAAGGTATCAGGTAGGAGTGCACAACCCATGGATGGACCTGGCCATGACAAGAATGTAATACCGCACAATCCATGAGCGGGCCAGTCCAAGCTATCAGGTAGAAGTGCATAACTAATGAACGGGCCAGGCCATGATAAGAAGGTAATAACACACAATTGAAGGGCGGGCCCATCCAAGGAAACAGGTAGGAGAGCACAACCCATGAATGGGGGTGTCCGTGATAAGAATGTAATACTTCGCGCGATAATCCCCCGCCAGTCCCCATAATCTTGGCCCTGAACACCATCAGTCACTGGTCGGCCCATCCATGATATCTTGACCTGCCGCGCAAAGGATGCATTGGAGTGGCCGTGATATCAGGTCGGACGGCATAACTCAAGTGCTCGGCGATGTGTGATATGAGGTTGGTCGGCAGCACTCATTTCAGAACCTAACCAACATATCACGTTGGGTGGCATAACTTACAGGCTCACCCTTCCGCGATTAGAAGTACGGCCCAATGACACATGGGGGTCCTTTGCAGGAGGCCAATATTTGCTGGCAATGACGGAAAGAAAATAGCTGACGACATCGCGTGACGTAACACAACAGACAATAGAAAAATTTTCACTCATCGTCGCGTAACCCGCAATAAGTTCACCAAGGGCAACAAATGTCTCACATACCCCATGGCTGGCGCATGCAGCTGACGGAAAAGATGGCCGAATATATGCAAAGCCGATTTTGGGAGGAGGTGTTCACCGGACAGCGCACCCTCCCCGATATATCAATTCCAGTACCATTGTTACATCATGCGGATCGCATGATTCAAGCAATTGTACAAGCATATCGGCATTCCTGTGAGTTCAAAATACCCATGCAGAACAATCTTCTCATTATACAGAAGTTACAGTCCAAGGAATTCGGTGCGGAAAGACTACCAATATCGCGGCATCACTACAATACGAAGAAATCACCGATCCAACCGTGTTATTAGATGGAGATGGAAATATCAAGCTATGGTATCTTCCAGGCGCCATAGACCCAATACTTCAGGTGATTACCTCTGGATATTTCAACATTTCCGGATATTCAAATACTGGGCAGAAAAATGTGTGGGATTCACTTAATTTATTGAGAGCGCCATTGGAGGAAAGCGTCAAGAAATCGTGCAACCATGGCTGGAGAAACGATCGGGCACTATTCCAGGAAACTGGAGATCTTCTGGGAAGCATAGACCTCTCGCCAGGATGGTATCAGCAAGGTCGTGGGGTAGGTTACCTTCCTCTCTGAGGTGATATATCACCGACGTGCACGCAGCCCCCCAACTTCCACCCCGAAGTGTCAAGACTATTAAAATCGGGTCGGGAACGCAATGGCGCGCGGCAATGGGTGAATGAAATGTGCGAATTTCACGCACTCCTATCCGGAACGCTGGCCGTCATCCACCCACGGATGTATACTTCAGGGCGGGAAGCTCGCATCTGCCTCGAAATGGAGGCGAAACGACGCGAAGATGTGGATATGGCTTCCATACTGCCCAGTTGGAATTCCGTTTACAACAGCATGTCTATTATCACTGCAAGCATTTCACTGTTTTTCTTCAGAAAACATGCTGAAAAAAGGGAGGGAAGAGATACTCTTTTAATTTTGATGATTGGACAGAAAAAATGTGAAAATAATGTGTGATATTCTTCCAGAGAACATGAAATTGATGCTAATGCCAATTAGAGTAGAAGCTAATGGACACTACCATCAATCCATGTTTTTTGGACAAACATAAAATATCATTTTTGCATTTTGCCCTTTCAAACATCAAAAATAAAAGAGTATCTCTTTCCTCCCTTTTTTCAGCATGTTTTCTGAAGAAACATTGTGAAATGCTTGCAGTGTATGGTCAACCGCGCAACACCTTACCACACCGACGTAAACGGACGGGAGCAGTGGTTGGACATGCTAGTCACAGTGGGCGACTATCCGCCCCTCGATTTCGTCGTTCCAACGTTGAATCTACGGTTCCGCTATAATCCAGGCACCGTCATCGCCATGTCGGGTTCCGCATTAGAACACGGGGTTGGACATACAAACGGTAATCGCGCATGCCTTGCATACTATATGCGGCACAACGTGCATCAATCGGTCGCCGTCCAGTTATGCCCTCAGCCCAATCTCACAGATCTAGAGCCACTCATCAATGTCAATTCCTAGATAATTAACGCAATATGTAGACATTGCAGCCGACCATAAACCCACCTGACGCTTGTCCATAAAGCCCTTACCTACCTTTCCCGCGATACCCCAGGCAACTAAAGCGCCATACACTTCAGCTGTCTGCTCAACGGCTGCACGATGGCAAAATCGCGCTCGCTACCCCATCCCCCACAACATCCCCAATGCAATTGTATTTGATACACCACACACAGTGAAAATTATCTGTTGGGATGATGTACAAACCGCTGCTACCTAAGCTACATCCTCCACCCCAAGAAGTGCCCTTCGTCAATGTTGATTCCTAGATAATTAGTCAAAGAAATAGACATGGCGGCCAACCCGAATACCAGTTGGCCCGCATCTCTAGAGCTCCAACCTGCCTTACCCGTGATATGTGTGTGACCTGCAACGTGATTACCGTCAGATCTTTGCTCAATGGCTGTGCGATGGTGAAATCGCGCTGCCTGACCCCATTCATGACAGCAACCCATATGTATTGATAATCGACTTCGCATGCCCTGTACAGGATACACATCGGAACATCTTAATATACACCCTGTCGCTAAGCTATATCCTGCACGCCAAGGAGTCGAGACAGGGCCGCCCACCGCGCAAACAGGTGGTTCACATTCCTTTCTGTAGCCGCAATCTCCTCCACGATTTCCCTCAAAGATTTCATGTACGTATTGACCTGGGCTTCGATCCAGCCATCGATCTGGTCTCCCATTGAAGAGTTTCTAGCCGGCCATGCATACTAGTGTATGGTGAGAAAATTTTACTTTGAAAGAAATATCAAATTACCCGGAAATACTCGTCAGCGATGTGGAAAATCCTTCCACCCCTCAATTGTTGGAAGTCTGCCGGATACTGTGGAGACCCATGGAGCCACCATGGGAAGACGAACCCCACATACTTGTTGGGTGTCCTTGGCGTCCAATCGGGAATGTAATGATGGAGAGAGTCGATCATCCGAAAGGCGCCCAATGGAATATTGGATATCTCCTGCTGAAATCTGGCCTTGTCCTCTTGGCAACGGAGATATGCATGGAAACATGCTGGGAGTAAGGGTGGGAAGCTCTCCCGTGATACTGTCACTAGAACCAGGTGTTCTAGTTCTTTCTGCGGTGACGTTCAGGGTCATGATTCCTGGTGAGTTATATAGGAACGCACTAAGTCCAGGCAGAGGTTGTAGAACCACTGCATAGGCCAGTCTGATACTTGCCGCATGCCCAACAAATGAATTACTGCGCATTCAATGCGAACGCCCCAGTATATAGTAGCCATCTCGATGACTGACTGTCTGGACGGGTATGCCGGACTGCCAGTATATGGCCGTACATCATACCCTACATGTGGGTACCGCGATACCTCCAGCAAGTCAATCATATCAACTGTATACTGTCCAAGTTGCATAAACTTCACCCTGTTTTTTACGAGCTGTTGAATGTCAGCCCCCATCCGCTTCATTGCCCGCACAATATGCACATCGAGGTTCTTGTCATAAGGGTAATGCGCAGGTGGTGGGTGGTCGAGGTGCCGCGATTTGAACTCTTGGAGCGCGTGCAAAACTAACGGCCAATATTAGAAAAGAAGATGCATGAGTACAAAATACCTACCATCGTCCTCGGTATCTGTGGAGGCCAACCCTGCTCGCTGCAGATCCCGACGCTCATCATCTGTAGGTATATCGCCTACATGGTCATCATCGGCAATAGGCACGAAATGAAGTTTGTAACAGCATATACCCGTTAATCCAGTATTGAACAAGGCTCGTAGGCGCCCCCGGTCTGGATCACCAAAGTCAATCCTACAGCCGCGGTCAGGTTCGTCCCCTTGCTCTATGTGTAATTCTGTGAGATACGATACCACGCTTAGGCTCAGCTTCTACAATCACCCTATAAACGCTTACCTTCAAAATGAGAGGACGGTGAAGGAACTGCCACGCTTTCTAATGTCTGGAATGGGTCCATTTCGGATGCTTAAAACGGGAAGTATTGTTATCAGCTTAATCCTACGTTATAATGGATAAATGCGAACCAGGAGGGGGGGTTGGTGGTGGGGGAACTTGGGCATGTCGCATTCTTTCAAAGAGATCCAATTTGGAAGCTAGGGACCGCAAACATTAAGGTGAGGATTATATGGAAGTTGCCATAGATCAGTACTTACCTGCGGCTGGAGACGGTAGCCGTTCTTGGACTGGAGATGGTGGAGATGGAACTTTGGCGCGCTTCATTCTTTCGAAAAAAGAGTGTCTGAGAGATGGGGATGGTGACCGGACCACCGTCCTCCCAGAGCTCTCTGCAAATTCTAATTCCAGATCTTTTTCAGGAGAGGGTAGCCGTTCTTGGAATGGAGATGGTGGCGATGGAACTTTGGCGCGCTTCATTCTTTCGAAAAAAGAGAGCTGTAGAGATGGGGATGGTGACCGGACCGCAGTATTCCCAGAACATTCGGTCAACTCCATTGCTGGATCTTCTTCAGGCGAGGGTAGCCTTTCTTTGACCGGAGATGGTGGTGCTGGAACTTCAGCGCGCTTCATTCTCTCGAAAAGAGAGAGCTTGGGCGATTGGGGAGGGGACTGCACCATAGTATCTCCCGAGCTCTCGGTCAAATCCATCTCCATATCTTGTTGGGATGAGGGGACCCCCTCATGGACTGGAGATGGGGGCTTGGGAACTTCAGCGCGCTTCATTCTCTCGAAAAGAGAGAGAGTCGCTGATGGGAAAGGGGTTTGGACCATGGTACTCATCTCGGTGGGGGGGGAGGGTGACTCATCCCCATACAAACTCAAGGCCTCCATGCTCGGGCAGCTTTTGGACACCGTCCCACCTTGAGAACTGGAACTGTCCATTTGCTCGGGTTGAGCCGAGGAAGTCCGGTATTGTGGCCGAGGTGAGATTGGCACAATGTCCACTGCGCACAGTATGAGCATATCAAAAGCGCACGGATAGATGGATCTCACCTTGACGATAGAATCTGACTTTGCGCTGCTGTTGTTCTGACATGGTTGCCTGCGATAAGAAAATTGATTGATTACTATAAAACTCTGCACATGCGCTTTCACAGTCCGACCGTGAGAATAAATGTGGCACAGCAATCGGTTTCTGTGCCATGAGGCACAGTGGCATCTCCCTAAGGATTAATATATATAATCGCGGCGGCTTAGTGTACACATATTGGCGGTAGCATAGTTTATATACAATCGCGGCGGTACGTATTTTTATATGATGACAATGTTCCTATTTCTATCAGATCAGGGTTCAGGTTAGTATATAATCGCGGCGGCTTAGTGTACACATATTGGCGGTAGCATAGTTTATATACAATCGCGGCGGTACATATTTTTATATGATAACAATGTTCCTATTTCTATCAGATAGGGGTTCTACGACCTTTGCCTGCCTTCCGTGGTTTCTTGGGTTTTGGGGGGGGCACATTGGCATCTGCCGGCGTAGGGGGACGGCGGACTCGGGGGGATTTCCAGTGCCTGCCTGAATTTTATACCCAAGAATATGGTTAGTTGGCAGACTTCATAGCTCAATCGTCATACCTTCTTCTGCAGGGAGGCCAACGCGACCTGGGTCATTTCCTGCGCCTGAAGTTGTTCCCTTTTTCTGATTTGGCTTCCTAGACCGCGGCTTGTTCCCATGGTCCATGCGGCGTGGTTCCGATCTTGCAATCTGCTTGAGCGCAGGTTTCAACTTCCCAATTACTTGACGTTGACCTGATGGCCCAGGTTTGGCGGTACGGTCATCTGTGAAGGGAATACTTTCAAACCCATCACTATCCGCGTATTCACTAGTGTCTTCCAGAACTGATGCCAGAGCCAATTCTAATGGAGCGTGAATTGTCAGTACAAGTGAGTGAATCATGGTGGTGGATGACCTTTGTTGCGGATAGCAGGTTGTTTTTGTTTGGGCAGTTTTTCCAGTACTGGCAAATTTGTGTCAGCATTACTCTCTAAATCCTCCTCATCTGTGGAGGTATGGCCGTCTTCATCGGTGGTGTAGCTGGGTATCTTGCGCGGCATTGGAGTCTTCTTGCGCGGGTGGCTAGTAACCCGGGAGGTCCCCATAGAATCATTGGAAAGAGGGGGCCTGGAAGATATATCGTCGTACTTGGTGTCTGGATCCCCATCTTCGTCTGCCGTGCTTGCATCTGCTGAGATTGACGGTTCCCGCGATTGGCGCTTCCTTTTCCTGGCAACCTCGAGGGGCTTAGCAGTTCCGTCCGATGGTTCTTGTAAATTTCCAGTTTGATCCAGCCATTTTTGAAATGAGAACACGTCATTGGGATTGGATATCTGTCGCTCACGCCAGAAATTGAGCAACTCCTTGGCAGCTGAGAGGCGCATGTGGCTTGGGTCGACGGTAAAGCTGAAGTTCTCGGGGAGGTGGTGGGGTGCAATCATCTCAACCTGGTACTGTCCCAGTTTCTTGAATGGTACGGTGGCAGAGCGTCTTCTACATGCCCGTCCTAATTAATCGCGGTAAGCCTGGGAAGCGCATACTGTACACACACTCACGGTAATGAGCGGTCAGATACCCGCGAACCATTTGAAGAATGGAATCGTGGCTATGACCTGTCAGGTCCCCAATCCAAATTTCCCCGTCGCCGTTGGTAACCAGCTCTATGGGGTCACTTTTTTTGGCCCTCAGGCGGCTCACCGCCATATTGGGCACCTCTTCTCCTCCGGCAACATCGGGATTCTCAAAGGCGGTCCCAAGGTAGTCCCTCCAGGTGGCATCGAGGGTGTGTATGTCGTTAAAGGTGGTTCCATCTGCAATGTCACTATTGAAGTCCATGCTTTGCACTGATGAGATGATTGTATCATTGAGAGAGCTTTCTGAGACATACCAACAGGCCTGTACAACCCCATCATTGTCTTTCCAACCTGTCAATGAAACCATCCTCATGCCACAATATCTCCACATCTCCTCTGCAAAATTCTTCATGAACTTTAGCGCATACTTCTTCGCATTTCTGTTGGAAGAATGAGAAACAAATTGTCGCTTGTGGTCGGATGAACTTACCGCGCTTGGACCTCAGCGGATGGACCCTCGGGTCCATTCCACTTTTCCGCGATATCACGGGCTGCTTGAAACTGCTGATTGGTGAGGTCGTCCCGTATAAAATCGGTCAATGCCTGCTGATACAAGTCGATCCGTTGGTTGTTCCCTTCAGATCCCCCTTCATTCTTCATAAGCGCATGTTTCTGTTGTATCTGCTTGTGGTATATTTCCCGAACCACGGACCGAACTGAGTACTTGTAAGCAGACCTAACTGTTACACGAGGCTTCCTTGTGCGAAGCGGCTTTTTAAACCATGCGGTTATTTGCTAGTAGGAGCGATTCATCAGCAGAATGATATATTGAACAATGGAAAATGTACCTCCTCCTTTTCCTGCCGCTCAGCTGGCCTCAAACCGTGGTTCTTCTCCAGTTTAGCAAATTCTTTATATATTTCCCGCAAAATCATTGGTTTCTCTTTCTTTCGGGCTTGCATCCACTCCCTCCGACTGCGGGCGAGTATCTCCAATTCTGCTATGTTGAAGGGGCCGTCCAGATGTTCTTCGCCAATAACTGACACCTCCCCCTCTTCATCCATTCCACATACTGCGTCAGTGTCACTCGGGTTGCCATAGTCTGTTCCAATGTGGGAGTCCATGGGTAGTTGCACGACGGCGAAAATTGGGAGTTTGCAGGAAAACGAAGACTTTTCCGTCTAGCTCTTGCGATGTGTCACTCTGACCCGAAGTTCTATCCACCATCATTCCCACACTGTTCTGGTGCCGGTCACTGATTGGGTCGGCCTATGCTGATCCCTTCCACTGATTGGGTGTTCGGAAGCTGTCAAACTCGAGATATGGTTACCCGATCCAATCATGTGCCTGAGGACTCGTGTTCGGCCATCTGGCTACTCCTATTTTGGATTAGGTTAGCTTCATTTGGGTTGCATTGACAGCTTGACAATCAAGTGGCGCTATCCTAGTACCCCTGGAAATGCAATCTACACGCTAAGTGACCACAGACGGTTCCACCAACTATCCTCAGTGATCCCCTCGAGATGGCCAAAGGAAATGCTAGGAAGGGGATGACTATGATCGGTCCCACACCAGGTCATCGGGTTAAACAGCTGGAAGTAAGGACACGAAAAGCCAATGGTCGGAATAGATCACGACTAGTAGAAGTTGCGATCAAGGAACCTGTCGTGACAACCACTGGGCACTCCAAGTTGTTTCCCTCCTCATCACCGTCCAAGTATTCACGATCGCCGTCCAAACACCACTTACAGGGTGAAGAGGGAGTTGAAAACTCCTATGATATGAATGATCCCCCTGTAGAACCCTTGCCAATACCCCGAAAGAAGGTAGGTTGCTACTCGATGGCCAGACATACAGCTTCATATTGGAAGTTCAGACGCAGAACGATTATATCCGCGAATGGCTACCGCAAAAGGAGGACTTCCTCCACATCCTTCTGGAGTTGGAAGCCCCCCCTGTTCCACGGATCTGCAAGATTTGTCGAAAGGATGGGGTGTACAGATGCCCAGATTGCATGCATCAGCCGCTTCTTTGTACAAATTGCTGCCGCACGAGGCATGAAGCCCACCCTTTCCATAGGATCCAGCAGTGGACTGGGGACTTCTTCGAGGACTGCGCCCTCCACATGGTGAGTGAAGATGAAATCGATGATACAGATCCACATGATGACCCACAGACCGGCCTTCAACTACACCTTGGGCATGGCGGTGCGCCCTGCCCATCTGCATCCTCGAATGAACCGCCCCCATTCAGCGAAAAATCGCGGCATGCCACCGCAGGCAAAGGTGGAGATCAGGCGAAGGGTGATACACAAGATACACGAGCCGTGGATGATGGTGAATGGGAAGACGTGGACAACATTCCCCTTCACCTTCGGCCGCCAGTGGGGGCAAAATATCTGACAATCATCGATGTCACGGGGGTGCACTTCGTACTAGTGCGAGCCTGCCAGTGTCCGAATGCCGCTAGCTATCACATGCAACTATTCCGCGCAAAGTTATGTCCATCCACCTTTGAAAAGCCCAGCACCGCATTCACATTTTCAGTCTTGGATGATTTCTTGAGAGACAATGTGGAATGTGGGACGTCTGGCATGAATTATTACAGCAAGCTTTGCCGGGTGACATCCAATGTTTTTCCACACTTGGTTGTAGTAAGACTTCTGCCACCTCAATCCAACCCTTTGATGTCAAGACCGTCTATGTGATTAGGACAGATATCGGGAACTTCTGCGGGTGGCGCGGCAATGGCGCCTCCTCAAGCTTCTCAAGTGGAATGGTTTCCAAGATAATAAGAACTGCTCGAAGGACGGGGATCTTGCACTATTTTGCGCGGCATGTCCTCAGCCAGGAATCAATGTAAGCACAACTGCTAATTTGGATCAGTAAGTACCCAATTAGGTGCAATCCTATCGCGCTAATATTTAGCAGCTGGAAGTACACAAGGACGGTAGTGATGGATGGGAATTTCAAGGCGGAACACATGCACGAAAGGCGGCCGGACGATCAAGTGTGGTTGATGGATGGACGCGGGTTTATGGTCACCAATCCACCATATCGAGCATATTTGAAAGCTACTCCACATATCACAGAGGTGGGTATCATCACTAGCATATGACTCAGAATTTGAATCACGCGAAAGAAATCCCCCTGCAACAATCACAAGGCGATCAGTCAGGCAAGTGCAAGCCGCGGTAAATTGAACTCTACAGGAGTGGGTGCAACAGCATGCGCGCGGCACGGTTGCTTTTACCCACATTCCGTTGTTGACTTTCAAAAGGGTGAAAGGTGAGCGTGGTATGGTCGAATTACATCCACTCATGGCAGTTAAGGCAGCTGAACATGGACTATTCCCTGGCGCATGCGCTGAGCTACAACATGACCGGCATAAATAATGTTCTCTGCTTTTACGACATCAACTGCGCATATATGAAAAACCTGCAGAGGCGTGTCGACAGCAGCGATTTTTTGCACATTCAACCAGCAATGAAAATCACGGCAGGAATCGGAATGTGGCATGTCCACGGCCACAAAAAGGAATGTTATGCGCGATATTCGCCGCTATTTATCAAAGGTTCTGGTTGGGTAGATGGTGAAATCATCGAGACATTGTGGTCGACATTGAACGTAGTATCGGCATCAACTCGCGGCATGACCTCCCCCCATCGCCAAGAACTATTGGACTTCCAGATGAACGACTCCAACTTCATGAAAATGATTCGGATGGGTATGGACATCCACGGGTGACATTTGAGGACGCACTGATGGAATCATAGCTGACAGCTTATCAAGGAAGCTCAAGACAGCACGGGCATCTGTAGTATTGGCCCGAGAAGCATTCGACAGGTTCAACAAGGCTATCACACCGATTCAACGGACTAATTGGAGAAAGCAAGAGGAGTCCGCTCTCCTTCATCACATCCATGACCCATCAGTGATGGATGTCTTTGAAATCCAATTGAAGAAAGGTATCGCGGTTTGTGTATTACGCAACGTGCAAATTATATTTACAAGTCCTCCAAAGCTCCAACAGTGCATGCAGTTGAACTACAGTTACTGGAGAAATCAACCCAACAGGGAATTCACCATGGAGCCGCGAGTTGGATCAGACGTGGTCTAGCAGTTGAAGAGGCAGCAATCATTTTAAACATAAATAGAAAGGACGGGAGACATAACCAATCAGAGCTCACGAGACTTGCAATAGCTCGTTGTGCAGATAAATTGGCGGCGGAGCAATCAAGATTTATCGCGGAAGGAAGAATTTATCTGCGCATCGACGATGAAATGGAGCGGAGCGATGAATCTGATGGAAGGACCGATCACATGGCTGGAAAAGATACTCTTGATGATGAAGAAATACTTTCCAATGACGGTGATCAAAATAGCGCCGCGGATGAGGAGTGCGGGAGAGAACCATTTGATGACCCGACATCATCATGCTTGACACTTCCATCAATGTTTGGGATTGATCACTGCAAAGCCAACAAGTTTCATCGACTGGCACAAATGGAATTGGAGTTGCGCATAGGACAGGCAAATGATGCACTGCATGGGTTGCGTCTTGCATTGGCAGACAAAGCAGTCATATTCAGGGGTGCTGTGAGACCCGCGATGAACTATTCGATGAGAACATGGGCATGGCAAATGATTCATTCCATCGATAGCTCAATCAAACAATGCGCCGCGATTTACAGATGATGCCGGGTGGCTATTTTTGCACTCGGAGCTGGTTCAGACATCCTCGAGCGCTACCAGGAGCTTGAAAAATCCCACCTGTCAGCAACCGCGGCCGCCTTTACACAGGGAGCACATGAACATCGCGGCTCCCAACTTCCATGGTTCTGGACGATTGATATCCCCAAAGATACAAATTCGAAGAGTTGGCTCTCTGAGTGTATGTTTTTATTTGAGTAATTTTTCGGAATTTTCGACTGCATCCCCACAACAGTTTATCGCATTCACTGGCTCCGCGCTAAGGCAGCACAGGATCGTTGGGAAGAGGAAGAAGAATTGGTAACCTCCGAATTTCAATGGGTGACCAACTATTTCCAATACCGAGCGAGGAGATGGAATGAGACATATATGGACAACAAATCAGCAGGAAACCATGGTGCCGCCTGCTATGCAGCAAGGCAGAAGGCCGTGTATGACCGGCTTGCAGAGCAAGGTGAATTGATATGGCAGGAGATGAATCCAAATGATATCGCATTCCATCATGGTATGTAGTTTTTAAAATATGATAGACCTTGTGGCATCCCTTGTTGCGATCACTTTATCTACCCACATCGAATCTTCACGGGCAATCATCAATCGCGGCAGCCCGTCATACTGGGGTACTGTACAAGTATGATATTCATTTACAACTTCTGAGGATGCAATACTGGTCAAAATAGATCATTATTCGTGACACATGTGTTACGTGTCCCATTCCCCTAGCTCCCGAAAGTCAATTTGAGGTGGAATTGCGGGGCTGTGCAGGATCAGCAGTACAAAATAATAGTAAAGCTGTGCGAGACTTTCAGGAGTTTCCTCAGCTGGAGGACCAAATGTGGTGATGGTATCGAGAATTTATACCGACCGTAACTTTCGAAAATCCTACGCCGCGATTTTGGACAATCGCAGCTTTCAAACTTTACCCAAAACTATGTATTATTCTGTGCTTCCAATATGATAGACATTTACAACGTTATTTATAGTCCAGTATGTATTTTTGCAAATGTCTATTAATGATTATCTGCGCAACCTAAAGTCCCACCTTGCTCGTCATTTCCCGTTGATGCGGCCACACTTTCACTCCCCACTGGTATGGAACCACTCTCCACTGCAGTGTCTGCGCTGCCCTGTCGAACTTGCTGATTGATCTCGATGTCACGACTGCTTTGCGTTGTGGTGACCACCAACCCGTGAAGTTCCGCAGTAATCGAATCGGCCCCCTGATGAGTTGCGGCGTCGCTTGGAGACGGTCCGAAGAGATTGAGAAGATCTTCATCCGCAGTGGGTGGTCCAGTGGTCTGCACGGGTTGAGCGCCGCGTATACTCGCCCTTAAAGTTTCCATCTCGCGCGTCAGGGTTCCCACCATCAACCGGCAGTCGGCCAATTCTTGCTCCAAAACCTGCATACGAGCTTCGGATATCTCCTGTGTGCGACGTTGCAATCGAGCCACCTGCAAGTCAGTTTGGTCGACTCGGCCAAGGATCAAGTCTTGCCGGCAGATGATATCGTCCAGTCGACGATGGATGGATAGATCTGCAGGATCTACTTGTGGCATTCGCGGGGGGGATGGTGCGTCTGGAGGCGGCGTGAAGGCTATGCTAGGATGAGGGGGGGCGCAGGGAGTGGGGTATAAGATGACGACTCGGGTCGAATCGCGGGTGGTACTGCATGCGTTGAGGTGCTTTGTTCTGGAGGGCGAACGATGAGAGCTACATGTCATGCAGTCAGAACCAGTAGTCACGTATAATCTTGAATACTCACTAATTCGCCGTTGTGCTGCTGATGAGGATGACGCTTCTGCCCCACTCTGAGGGGTCTGGCCACCCTGGGAAACACGTGCCTTTTTTCTTGGGGGGGGTGCTGGGGTATCGCCGTCGTCGTGGGGTGGAGGTGCTGGTTTGCGAGGACGAGATGACTTACGTTGTGAGGGGGTTGCTTGGTGTCGTGCGGGAGGCTTGGGAGTACGAGCCGTTGATGCACGGCGGACATTAGCTTTCCCGCAGCCTATTTTCCTCTTCTTGCACGGATCGCAGGGTACGTTACCGGGGGTCCACGTGCATACCATCTTGCGGCTGATGCAGTTCGCGCAGGCTAGAGGATCGGGGGGTGGTGTTGTGCGAGCAGCGACTTGAGCCTGGCCATACTTTGGCTTTGGCGTGGGTGGAAGATTTGAAGTCGAAGAAGTACCTTCCACCTGAGTTTCTCCATCCTTCGTACCAGATCTCTTAGGCCGCGATTGAGACTTGCGTCTCGTCGACGCTGGCCGCGATTCCGAACGGGACCTCGCTCGTTTTGGGGGCCTTCCACGAACTGGCTCCGACGTCTCCTCATCCATCTCAATGTCCTTCTCCACCACCTCACTCTCTCCATCGTCGTTCCACTGATGCTGACTGGTACCCTCTTTTTCTATTCCTTCCGACTCCCGAGGCACTTCTTTTGCCTTACCTTTATGGACGGAGAATTCGTGGGTAAGCTCGACGTTACTCGTTGGTCGGGTCGTTGGTTCTAGCGTAGTCGTTGGAATTTGAACCAATTCTGGCTCAGATGTGGACGATTCTTGGCGCACCATCCAACCTAGGCGGGTCGCATCGTATCGTTGTTCGACCTTGAGCAGCCAAGGATGGTCTGCGATGGCGTCTCGGGAGGGGAAGAGGGAACGGTTCCAGTCAGGAAAGGGAACGCCTGGGGCACCGAGCTTGTCCGTCCAGTGAACGAAACGGTCTACCCCAATTAGCATTAGGGGGACGTTGTCCGTTCTATTCGCTGTCTGCCTCACAGACTCCTGTATTGGTAGAACGTGAATTAGTGATCTGAAGTGGTGTCATGCAGTCACGATGCACCAGTACAGTCCTCATCTCTTTCACCGCTTCTCTCCAATGTCGATACTTCTCCACCGACTTCAGTGAACCCGACTTAACAACGCGCTGATCGTAAATGTCGAGGATTTTGGTCTCGGCGGCGTCGAGTTCTTTCGAGGTGTTGAGAAACTTCATATTGGGTCGGTGGTGGAGGGTTGGGTAAGTAGTAAATAGACGTGATGAGTGGATGGAAACAATGAAAACAAAGTATTGAGCGCGACACGACTTGGGCTGACGCGCGATAATTTTATATTTCCCACGGATTGCCGGCATCGCTACATCTGAATGGCCAAGTACGTTAATCGAGCTCACTACAGGTTTATTGTATGGAATACGTTCTGTTAATGCCTACGCGTACGTTGTTATCTTCAACAAAGCTGTATGTAGTGCATGCACCTGCATGGCCGATCCATGTGTCAACATAATCCAGCGGCGCAGATGTCTTTCGTAGTTCACCTTTGTGTAAGAGGTCGTATCCATACGGCATTCTTGTCGAAGATACAAGCAATTTCTAAACCAGCATAACATCCGCCCATCCTTGTAAATATTAGCGGTGATAAGAGTCCTTTCGTTACCGCGTGACATCTGGCGTGGATCGTCCTTTGCATTAGTTGACCAGTAATCTCTACAGTTCATAGGCAGGGTACCCTTTCGTTGCTGCATCTACTCCCATTATAGATGAATTTTGTCAATATTGTTTAACATAATTTTTTGAAGTCGTTTGGATAAGAGCCGCGATACCAATCTCCAGTCATATCTCAATCACGGATAAGCCGCCCAATCAGTTGGGAAGTCTCACCTCACATCATGGACGGGCCTGTCCAATAATTGCGCGGTATTAATGGACAGGTCCGCTCATGGGCTGTGCGGTCTGATTGTATATGACGGACCAGCTGGTCCGTGAGTTATGCATCCCTACCTGGTGTCTTGGACGTGCCGGTCCGTGATTTTCCCGGTATTGTCTTTCACGGGCCCATCCATGGATGGTGCGGTATTATCTACATATCAGGGCAAGGCACGTCCATGAGTAATGCGCTCCCCGTCCAAGAACTCTGCGGTATGACTTTGATATCACAGCCTGGCCCGTCCATGGGTTGTGCACTCTTACCTGATGCCTTGGACCGGCCATTGCATGAGTTGCGCGCTATTACATTCTTATCACGGCCTGGCCCGTCCATGGGTTGTGCACTCTTACCTGATGCCTTGGACCGGCCATTGCATGAGTTGCGCGCTATTACATTCTTATCACGGCCTGGCCCGTCCATGGGTTGTGCACTCTTACCTGATGCCTTGGACCGGCCATTGCATGAGTTGCGCGCTATTACATTCTTATCACGGCCTGGCCCGTCCATGGGTTGCGCACTCTTACCTGATGCCTTGGACCGGCCATTGCATGAGTTGCGCGCTATTACATTCTTATCACGGCCTGGCCTGTCCATGGGTTGTGCACTCTTACCTGATGCCTTGGACCGGCCATTGCATGAGTTGCGCGCTATTACCTTCATACCGCGGCCGGGCCCGTCCATGGGTTGTGCACTCCTACCTGATACCTTGGACGGGCCCGTACATTTGTGATGGTATTGCCTTGGCTGTTTCACACAGGCGGGCCAGTCCACATGTTGTACATAATCACTCTAACCCTTACTGGCGGGCCCGTCCATATGTTGTATTATCCAACTTTCGCAGGCCTGCTCATGTGTGGTTGCATTCGTCTTTCACCCATATGACAGGCCCACTCATTTGTTATTGTCACTCAGGGTCCTCGGGCCCGCCTGTTTGTCATGTATTAATTAATACGACGGGCCTGCCACGGGCTGTCCATATGTGTTGGCAATGTGGCGCACGGGCTACTCATATGTTGTGACTAATTATGACTACTATATGTGTTAGCCTTCGCTATCTTTTGGAATCGATCTAGCATCCAAGGTTCTACATCACCGCTAATTGTATGAATGAGATCGAGGGTACAGTTTTTCGTGCGAGGGGGCTGATGCATCGAGTCTCTGAACTGCTCGAGGGTGGCCAGAGTGATTGGAGATGCATTTCTAGACACGGATGTGATCAGCTGTTGTTCAGGCAAGTCTGCCGTCCATGCTACCAAGGGTGTGAAGCAGTGCCAGACATCACCGAAAGGGTCGGTCATAAACTCTCCAACATTTGCAGCGCGCTTCAGTTTCTCTGTGACGATATCAACACATCTGTGCCACAGCCGAGCTTGCAAAATGGTCTGATAGTCCGGGTGAATGTCAAACTTGACGGTCGGCATGAATGCGACGCAATGCCAGGCATACGCCGTGGCCTTCATGTGAACGTCAGAGTCAATGTTGCCAATCGTTAGGAAAAGGGGATGCATCTCGAGGCTACCAGTATGCCTGGTGACAGGTGTCTTGTCTGAAGCGGCGATGATGGGAACAAGGGTTGCACCCTCAGGAAGTGTGTCCTTGATTGATATTAGCGGGTAAAATAGACAGAAACTGACTAGAAGTGACCAACCTGGATACGTATTGCCTCGCGCGCTGTGAACCATTCTCCATACTCACATTCTGCATTCCTCCACACGTGAAGGGGGTCGAATGA
This sequence comes from Pisolithus microcarpus, assembly GCA_024613185.1. NCBI lineage: Eukaryota > Fungi > Basidiomycota > Agaricomycetes > Boletales > Pisolithaceae > Pisolithus > Pisolithus microcarpus. Next base: position 106,560 of record JANFAI010000007.1, read on the forward strand.
CATATTTTGAGCGAAGATCGGGTTTCCGAAAAGACTCTCTATGACCTCCAGTCCGTCTCGATAAATAAGTTCGATCTTCTTCTCCGTGTTGTAGCCATCGACTTCAAGTTCCATGACTTGCCATCTTGGCCCAGACGGCAGGGCGTCCATCCAGTCCAAGAGCTGGCGAGCTGACGAGAATGATGGCTTTTGGCTGTCCAACTAGCATCAGAATGTATGAGGTGAGCACCGCAAGTGGTATAAAAACAAAAACTTACCCAATCTAGCTTCAGGAATGCGTTGATTTGAGCCTGCGTGAGGTTCTCAGCAAGAAATTTACCCAGCCTCCATTCTGCACGACTTTGAAAAGGCCAGTGAATATTTGTTTCTCGATTCCTCTCATACCGATCATCTTGTATGCGTTCAAGTGTGTTCTTCGACCGACCATACACCCAGCCTGACTTTGCATGGTATTGTGCATTCCGGTCCCCAGAGTCCCGGGTTGAACGCAGAGCAGGGGGAAGTGGGTGGGACCGGGGAGGATCCATGTGCATACCGAGGATGAAGCTCACAGCTCGAAATTTCCCTAAGTCTTTCAAACTCCGCTTCCCTCCACTGTCCCCCCAACACTCTCAGTTGGAGTGGCGATTTGCAATTATGTCTTCTCACCTCACACCTCCCCCTAGTTCTCCTCAATTTTATCACATGAATGCTAGTGAATGTCGCAGTGAATTGCCACCTTCTTCTCCCCTTCGCACCCCCAGAATCCGGAAAGCATCCGATGGCAAAACTGATAAGGGCACTATGCAGTTGCCCAGTACTCCTGTTCCAAAGCACGTACTCGGACGTAGCAGTTCGCAAGGGACGGTTCGTGTTCCCCGCAGTATTGGGAAGAGTCCCTCGGGGGATCACTCAGGAGACTATCTTGCTGCATCACTCCCTCCTGCCATTCATAAGCTATCGGCCTGTGCAAAACAAGCTTGCAACAAGTTTATGCCATACCACAAGCCACACGGGGCAAGTTCTATCGAACTCCGCTTTACTGAGAAGTCCCTCGACAGACATCCATGTAATGATATCACTTTAGAAGATGCAAGAAAGGTACAGAGTCCTTTAAGCCTTCCCCTCGCTTTCTCACATATTATTCAGGGAAAAGCACTTCTCATGCGTGGACTGAGAGCAATGTCTGAGAACACTTTTAGACCGAGAATCGGCACGACTGCGTGCCCTGATGACTGCCTGGGAGCTGGAAGCTGTCAGCCGTCGGAGAGAGTTCCTTCTTGCGATCCAGGAAGAGAACATGCAGCAATTCCTTCAATCAGCTGATGACCTCCGGTTCTTTACGAACATCTTGGAACGTCGCTCGGTCAATGAATTGAAAAACGAAGAGGACTTTCAGGTTGGCACATACGGTCAAGATTTAACTTCGCTTGCATTGGAAGATGAACGCCTTAGTCAGATGGAGGAAGTATTGGGTGAACGAGTAGAAAGAGAAGCTGTCGACTCCCAAGATGACTTGTCAGCCATCTTGGCTGCTGCGGTCAATGTTGATGCTTTGGAGACAGATGGGAGTGAAACTAGTGAGGACGAAGTGCGTTTATGATATTATAGTAAGTCTCATTTTCAACTAGTATTATTATTATTGACCGACTCTCCAGCTTCCTGGTTAGACATGTTTTGTTATCGTGTTGCCTCGATATTTTTGTCTTGTATAACTCAAATCTCCGCACATATTCTCGTATGCAGAAACTCAATCAACAATCGATTGTGATTTCGATAAGATATTACGTGAGACCTTTACCACCTTCGAATGCTGGTAGCTGTCCTTCACCAAAGCCATCATGAGAGCACAGTCGAAGGGAAAGCGACCAAGAAAAGTGAGTCAAAATCAGTCCGGCTCTCAAATGATCTAACATTTTCAAGACAAAGCAGAAGTATCCAGAGTCGTCTGGCTACAATCCATCTGGAAACTCCGCGGTGACCCAGATCGGTATCACGGAGGAGCAGCCATTGCCAGTGGCCGAGATTGAATGGCAACTACAAACCGAGGCCCATACTTATCATCATGGTGGTATCGACAATGATCAAGAAGATCGGATGCCTTCGACTAGTGGGCATGTACCGCAATTCACGCGGTCAGTCCCTGTTAGTGAACATCCTTATGAACGCTTCTTCCTAGGATCACAAGTGCACACGGAATCTGGTCCCCGCTCCGAGACATTCAGCCTGCAGTCATCCCTCGCCTATCCATCTTTTCTGCCAGAACTTGGCCACACCTCATCCACTTTCCCAGAGTCGCAAACGCACGTAGAATTCAACCCTATGGGTTACACTAACCCTCCCCAGTCCGAAATATTCAATCCGGCATCATCCCTTGCCTATCCCATACAAGAGGTGCAGCGTGGTGGCTCATTGCTACCTCCCTACCCGTACTTCCCACCGGAACTTGACTATGCCCCGCCCACACTTACCACCAGATTCTTATGCCAACCAGTTTCATGCGTCACTCCATATAATGTGCGGTCTCAGCGCCTCGAGGCGATAGAGAGGCCACTTCGGCCTGGAGAAACAGTGCCAAATGAGGCTTTTTCCATCTCCAGATGATCAGTAATTCGGGTGAGTTACTTATCATAGCTGATATCTATTTTATGGTCCTAATATGTGCTGCAGCAGGTGGGCCAAACCACTCGGAGCATTACCCAGGATCCCCCTACCTCCCGACTCCCGCCTGTACGTGTACCAGATGCGGGCTGCAAGTCTTCGGTTGTTCTGGGAGTGCAGGAAATCAATGACATCACTACCAATGCACGGTCGAATCTGAAGCGACTGATATTTACTCAGAATATACTCCCTACTGCTGACGAGCTAAAAGTCATGATCAGACAGGTGCTACATGATGCAGCAGTGAATTACGACAAAGGTAAATATTTTACTGATGTGCAAGCCATGTTAGCTGACAGTCCTTGTAGTCGGTGTAAAAGACTGGCTAGCAAAGAACGCCGAAAGTGAAGTAAAAAAGCTGAAAGATATCACCACGAACATTCGCAATGACTTCAAGAACGTCGCACGCATCTTAGCGCTACCCCTGTATGACCTTGTTATCCCTATACAACGTCGCGACCAAGAGGCAGCATTGCAACGACAATGGGTACCCATACTATGCTCGGATTTTACATGGTTAGACGGTGACTTTACGGTATGACTTTTTCATGTCATGAATTGCATTTCTTATGATCCCACCTCAAGGATGAGTGCGGTACGAGTCGGGTGCCCTTCGGTCATACAGCGCTCACGCAAATCATCCTTAACTTACTCTGGGGCGAAAAGCAATATTGGCGATACCTTCAAGTTGGAAATACTGATCTCACTCGGGTCATCGCGTTTGCTGGGACCATTCTACATCAGGTATTAGATGAGTATGCTGGAGGGACCTTCTCAGCTCAAGAGTTCAATGCGAGGACGAGCGGCGCGCTGTACAAGACCCTATACACTCGTGCAGTCAGTCTAGAGGGTCGTGCACTGGCGAGTTACATCAAGCTTATGGAGGATCTGCATGCACGGGGAGCAGAAATGTTAGGGGGACATATGTAGTACATATCATTAGCAGCATAACCGAATATATTTTTCATTTTACGCATTAGAATTTGTATGATAAGTTCGAGTTAACATTTTTTGGTGGTGTTGCAAAGCGCACGTAATCTGTCAGCTACCGCTTGCGCGGCGTTGCCAACACGTGTCCATTATGGTCCATTACGGTGCGGTTAGTTTTGCAGATGAGGAGCGCCCGATTGTCTCTCTCAAGAATTGATCGTCTCGGTAAACGAATCTCTGAATTTGGACAAGGTGTTTCTTGTCTCTCCCCTGCAGGTGACAAGAAATTTGGTGTGCAACATCCCTGCTGGGAGCAGACCCTTGCTTTTCCAAGTAGAAATGCCACCACATACCCCCCCACTGCCAAACAGCAATATCTCTCGCACGAGCTCTGGTAGTGTTGTCACGGCCCAGCTCGGCTCAAAAGCCGCGGCTTGGGCTCGGCCTGTGAGGGCTCACGGCTCAAAAAATCACAGGCCGAGCCATGAGCCGAGCCGGGCCCTAAATGACGGCTCGGCTCGGCCTGGATAGTGAAGACAGCAGAAGACGAGTATATAATATGTAGTCTACTTGTAGCTAAAATAGACTGTGAGCTTGTACCCATTTCTGCCAACGAGTCCCAGTATAACAGAAGAACGACTACTGTGGTAAACCTGAAGCAGTATATGAAAGGATACAAGTAGAAGAATTCCGGCTTACATACCTCGACTTCAACCAATCAATCATAAAATTTCTAGCATAGAAGTCATGATCGGTATGAAATGATGGTGTGTCGACAATTAAGATGCTGCCTGTGCTGTTCTTGAAGTTGCATCTCGATACTCTAAGATGTCACTTCATGCAGGGATGTCGAATCTCCTCGACTGGGACAATGTCGTTCTGTGAAAACTATCAACGAATTAGAATATGTTGGCTATAGCACGGTGTCTGCACTGCGTACCCAACTCTTGCCTGCTCCTGTTGGGCCAACCACACTAAGCACGAAGGACTTCGGACTGCAGAAAGAATCCGGAGTATAGAGAAAATGCTTGCTCCGAGTTGCATCGATCAATACTGTTGTTACTCGCAACCAGCCTCCTTTCCTGCAAAAAGAAATAGACGTTTGACCTGCGGGTACCCTCGACCTCCACTTCGACCTCCTTCGTCTCACCATCGATGACATGTGTGATGATACACGACGACACATGTTTCATACCTAAGTGGTGGAGGCATACCTTGACCAACGTTCCGGGATTCCAGGATGTGGGTTGGGCGCCACCCACGTTCGACCCAAGGAACGCTGTAACTGAATGAGATGGTACACATAAACTGCAAAAAGTGCACGTACATTTGGACTCAAGCCCATCCAGTTGACCTACCAGGGCTAACAGACATCAGTCTCGATGTCCTCATCACAGTAGCAGCATGTAGCGGTTGGATAGAAGATGTGGTTGTTCAGAACTGAACAGCCACGTCAGCGTCACCACCAGGTAAGCACAGCCACCCAAGCCGCGGCCTAGGGCTTGATAAAACCTCAGGCCGAGCCGTGAGCCCTCACAGGCCGCCACGACGGCTCGGCTCGGCTCGGCTCAGGGCCTGAGGCCGGGCCGTGTACAACACTAGCTCTGGCACTCGACCTTCTTCTGTATTCCAGGCGGGGATACTGAATGACGAAGAAGGCGAACGCACTCGTGCATCATACTTCAGAAAAAACCGCACACATATCAATGGTGTCTCGGCCGAGATCGATCGCATCAATAAACATGGTATTGCGTTCGCGATACTTGAGTACTTGAGTGCTCGTACCTTGGCATTATTTTAGCGCTCACACTTTCACCCCCACCATCTGCATCATATGGATTGCGCAGGGTCCAATTCTCCCGTTTTCCGACATCTCTCTACTTCACAAGAGCCTTTGCAAGTCGATTCTTGTACTTTCCGTACGTTACATGACACTTCCTCACAAAACTAGCAACAATTGGGTAAGCCTTCGAGCTCACTGGACTGTACTCCACGCTAAATCACACCTAGCCCGAATAGAGTCTTACACCAGGAAAGAAGGCTCAAAGGGTCGAATTATGTGAGTGGAGTAACTTATCATGTACCAGCGTCGAAGTTCGTTTTATAAAGGCGGCCGATTATGCCTGCTAGAAGAGGCTAACGTCCTTCACACTCATCGCCAACCCTGCAAATGATGGAACACCAATGGGAGTAGGTTAGCTGGGAGCATGACGATTACGACATTGGTGTCCGAGTTGGTGAGGAAGTTGCATGGACCTAAGCAGGCCGTGGTGCAAAGACGCGGTTGATCTCGATCTTGTTTTCAAACGAATCTTTAGCATTCGTCGATTGAAAGGTAGACTGGATCATCGCAGCAGCTACTCACAGCGAGGCTTGTGCAAAGTAGAGTCCGGGACAGATCGTGCGAACACCCTCAGTGTTGCCGGGAAAAGGTTCCTACGTCACTCATCTCCTTCCGAAACTAAAGTACTTTGAGTTGACTTACCGGTTTCAGCTTATCCTCCACGGTGAGGTATTGGGATGGAAACTCTCTGTGTCAGTTAGCTCGATAGTCACCGCGGCTCTAACGCCTGCTGCTGGATATTCAATCGAAAGCTGTACGACTGACCAATGAAATTACCAAGAACTGAATATCACCATGATTCCTGCAGTACTTGGTGGGCTTTGCGCGCACAATTTATACGTGAACATACCTTTTGTAACCTCATATCCTTGCATGTCTTGGCATGAGGAGCGTCTGCGTTCTTAGTCAGGACCACTGTGCAACCTCGTAGATGGAATACCAGCGACCTTGAGAGGCGATTGGGTGTCATCTCGTGATCTCAAACGACACGGCTTGAAATTGTGGCGAGTGTTCTCTGTCTTCAAAGTCTATTAAGATTCTCTTCCCAACCTCTACGTCTAGTTCCGCGTGAACCCTGGATTCCAGCTCTGGGTCACATAGACGCACGGAGAACTCTCTCAAGGTGAAGAAGAGCTAAGGGGGCCAGCCAGTCATTCATCGTGTGGGAACAATCATACACACCTACGCTTTCTCAAGTAGCTACAATCTGTGGTCTATCGGAAAAGAAAAGGAACGTACCTATATAAACACCCGCAAGTCGCCTCCTTTCACTCCCTGCCATGGAATATCGGAAACAGCACCAGGCTGTGGTATATGCGCATCCTACCATCAATCAGTGTGCGCATCGTCCCGTGTCCTGGTGTCAAAAGAAAGATATTATAATATTTCCATAACACCATGCTTCATTCTGGAACGCGGCACCTAGGAACCAGGCTGGAAGAAATTTAACCGGGCCACAGCTCAAAGAGTTTTCGTCGTGTCAAACATGACGGCAGTATAAACGAATAGCCCAACACACTTACGGATCGAGGGGGTCGTAAGAATTCTCCCGACGTACGTTGTCCGGAAATCGGCGAGCATCGCGAAAGTGTATCTCTTGCCTGTGAATATCATCGTGACCAAGACTATGATGGAGAAGCTTCCACCGGGTCGTCCATTCCCAGCTATGATCCAAAATAGTGGGTCATGTGAGAAATTAGTCACTGGACGCAAGTTGAGCATGTCGCCTGCAAGACTTACGGTTGATAGAGGTAGTTCAAGTGGGTAGTTGACCCTAGTTCATCCAGAACTCGTGTCATCCCCGCAGAATCCACGATGACGATATCTTTGTATGAATATGTGCGACAATAAACGGTTCCCTCTGTTGCAGGTAAACTTAGTGGGCGCGGGATATCGTAGTATGGACGATGGACCATAAGTTTCGCCCTCTCTGTATACGTCGGATGGGGCTCTTCGGGATCGAATCAAAAGCACTTCCAACGATAGACAGCTTCCTAAGACCTGGAGGATAGGATAGGCGTGATTTCTTCAAATTGAAATTTACAAGCCAGCGATAACTGCACGTGCGGTACTTACAAAAAGGAAGGGGATCCCATGCTGGCTAGCCTGCCAAAGCGAGCTGGAGGAGCATGCTGCTCTTGTGGGCACGAGGGCTTATCGCACTGACAGCGTAGGAGCCGGTGCCATACACGAGTCTGAATTTGGGGTAACAAGATATTGTGGTGGAGTACACGACAAGCGTAGGCGTCAGGACGGACTTGAGAGTAAGCGCGCCTGCCGAGCTTCATGCGACGTCGATAACATGACAGTTGCTGAGACAAATAAACCCGTACATTAGGTGAAAGTGAGTCGTATTAAAAGTGTTTTTGGACGTACTATCACGAGATTGCTTGCTGCGAGGCTTCATCCCGACTTCAAAAAGATCGACTCGCACAAAAGTGTGACACGTACGTCGACCACTATTTCCTTCCGCAGCCCGCCGTAACCGATGGTAGCCTCCGGCCGGCAGCTCACCATTGCGTATTCTACTGCTGAATAGCTTGGTCGTCGGCACTCGCATGGGAACGTTGTTCCAAGCGAAAAACTATCCAAACATGATCAGTAGTAAACATTGGACGGGAAACGCTTTGGCTAGGTGCGAGAGTCGGCAGCTTGATGGGTGCAGACTGACAAGCGTCTGCTGACATTCCAAAACGTTCGGTGTTGAACGTTGAGGAGTGCAAGCTTCGAGACTAGTGATAGAGGACAAGAGCAAATACGACCGGCGACAACACCGTAGACACTGGCAAACTCAGAGGGTGGAGAAAAATATCTTGATTGCTAATCAATCAGATGACCTGTCATTTGCACGCAAGTAAATACTACGGGTAAACTCGCTATGTACAATAGCCTTCGTAACTCGTATCACGACCTGATGACTATCTAAACAATATTGAAAACCCTAATTTCGCTGTTCAGAACACTAGCCCGGTCCATGGGGTGAGCAGTAATGAGGGTGGAAGACGCAATCCTTTTGTACTCGTTATACCGTAGCTGAGACAACAGAAGTGCATTAAATGGCGTCCAAAGCGCAGAAACCAGTTGCTCGTCAGTCACCGCATCTAGCGCAGCGAATGGACCGAATAACTTCGAGTGCCATGGGCGAACAAGGTATAGAACATCTTGGGACCTCGTTACGTCCTCTAGGTTGACTGGCAATACGATCTCGAGTGGTGTCAGACCGGACGTCTGGATGTTGTACGTATAATTCGGTGTCGACGGATCTGCCCCTTTCTGTTGAATTGCTGTGACTTGATAGGGAATGCAGGGTAGTGCGAGGAGGCGACCGAAGAATCGCACAAGGGGCACCCTAGCAGGTGAGTGGATATCGTGCACGTCGCCAAGTATGTTCGGGTCTGGGGTTCGCAACTGAACCGACCGCACCGTAGGTGATCCGGGGACGTCTCGTAGACTTAGTACTTCAAATGACGGGAGCCCCTCACTTATCGCCGATGACCGCTCTTCTGCATTCAGGTGAGGTGGAGGCATTGATAGTCTTTGATACGAGGTGATGTGAGCAGGGAAACAGCTGTGAAATGGTGACGGCTCTCCAACCCAATCCAGAACCGAGATGTCTCCAGACTGCGACACAATTTCTGCCAGGAGACGGCCGAGCGCGTTCTCGGCAGATTCGCCATACATAACGGGTAGGTGGACGTTAAAGATCCCGAAAAGTGAATAGGCGATATCTTCGGGACGGGTGGTACGACGCAGAGACGCCCACTGCAGTCTCGAACGTGCATCATCTAGGCCTGGAGAAAAGCTGGTGAGGAACCAGCGGTCTATTCCAGTTTCCCTTTCAAGCTCTGCCAACACGGTGACATCTGTTTTATGATTCGAAGATGGGGAATTCTTGTAAAGCGACCAGTTTTCAGTGTAGAATAGTAGGCTCCTGGGAGCCAGTAGTTCTTGGAGGGTCCACCCGCGTCCGAACCATTCGCTGCTCCCGAGTGAAGCAGTATCGGCAACGTCAGAAAGGTATACGATGGTCAAGGCAGACTGTCGATACCATGCGAACATCGATCCTATTGTTTCTTGTACTTCAGCGCGGCTGTGTTTGTCGATGCAACACGTGTCGCTCCATGCCCATAAGTAATCCCATTCTAAAGCAATACGACAGAAGGCTTGCAGCTTGCCGAAGCCCCCCTTGATCGACATGCAATATATCGTGTGGCCCTCCATGTCGCGCAATGATGGCTCGCCTTCACCCCAGCGATGAGAAAGCGTGACGTACTGGAAGTGTCTTGATATATCAGCATGGATGCGGTCCATTTGCTGACGCCCGTCGTATGTTTTGCACTGAGAAACCAAGCGTTTGCACCGTTCACTGTTCATAAAATACGATACCTGCTCGTCACGGTTGCACAGGATGCCGGTAGGCGTGTACAAGAGCCTGGTTGGCATGGTTTTCAGAATTTCAAATGCAGCATTACGGATGACTTGCTCGATGTCGAGGTGGGTGACACCTGAGGCATTAGAGGACATCATAACAACCTGTGAGTTGAACTTCATTTGTAGGCAGGCTGTAAGACAGCGCCGAGACACCGCGTATTCCGGTTCTTCATGCACGAGTAGCTGCAGGGCTTCCTGCTCAAGGGCAATGGCGTCGTCCAGATCGGCTGCTGCAGATTTTTCATGAAACCGGTCTGCTAGACACTGTGCAAGGTTGTGGAGGAACGAAGCACGACTGGGATGCCCTTGTGGACAAAGTTCTAGTGCTTCACGTCCTAGAGTAACGGCTTCTTCCAAGTCCTCGGCTACCCCACGCTCTTCGTGTCTACGCGACAGACAGGAAGCAAGTTCATAGAGTGATGAGGACCGATCAGGATGTCCAATGGGACGTACTTCCAAAGCTGCACGGAGCAGCTCAATCGCTTCCTCCAGGTCTTGCATTGCAGTCTGTCTCACAAATTTCTTCCTGAGGTTGCAGGCGAGTATGTGAAGAGATTCACCGCGACTGGGGTGCCCTTGTGTAAGAAGCTTCAGTGCTGCGCGACCGAATCCAATGGCTTCTTCCAGGTCGGCAACCATCCCCAGCTTGTCATATCTAGTTGACAGACAGAGGGTGAGTTCATGGAGCGTTGAGGACCGATCGCAATGCTCAGAGGGACGTAGTTCCAAAGCTGCGCGATGCAGCTCGATGGATTCCTCCAAGTCGGTTATCGCAGCTGTTTCCGCGTACCTCCTCCTGAGGTCACAAGCAAGGTTGTGGAGAGATGCGACATGATCAGAATGTCCTCGCGGACAGAGCTCTAGCATTGCTCGTCTGAGTGTCACGAGTTCTTCCAAGTCAGCAACTAGCCCCTGGCTTTCATATCTACTCGAGAGACAATGAATAAGTTGACGGAGCGGTGAAGACCGCCGCTGATGCTCGGGGGGACATAATTCCAAAGCTGCACGGAGCAGCTGAATCGCCTCCTCCAAGTCGCAGACCTGAGCTTGCTTCTCGAACCTCTTGGTGAGGGCGAAAGCAAGATTGCCTAGAGACGTATCACGACGGGGATGTCCTGGTGGACGCAGCGCCAGTCCTCCCCGTTGCATTGTGATGGCTTCTTCCAAGTCATCGACTGCCCCCAGCTTACGATATCTACATCCGAGGCAGAAAGCGAGGTAGTTGAGTGACTCGGACCGATGTCCCTTCTCATTCTCGACGGGTCGGAGTTCCAAAGCATCGCGATTCAAAGTGATTGCCTCGTTCAAGTCGTCGATTTGGTGCTCTTTCATGAATCTCTTCTGAAGGGCGCATGCCAGGTGGTAGAGGGCGACATCGCGACCAGCATGCCCCGGAGGACAACGTTCCAATTCTTCTCGTTTGCGGGAAACGTCGTCCATTGCAGCCATCGAATGTCGTTACACTGCGAAGTTGTTCCCGGTGGAAATGGTTCCGCCTTCAGACCATCAACTGCCATATGAGAGGGACGTCGGAGCCATACCTGTCTAAACCAGAAAGTGGATAATCCTGAAAGTCAGAATGCTACGCAAATCAGCGAGGCTAATTGAGCAGCGAGAAGGACCCCACAGGTGAAGACCGACGTTGCTGCAGATGATCTTGGGTGTTGGGATGAGGAACGAAGCTACATGCCGGTAAGCGCAAATAATGTAAAGGTAGACCGACAGGAAGCTCACCGATGGATTCGAGAAGTGTAGCTTGGTTGGAGAATCGCGAAGCAATTTGACTGTGTTCCTTGAGTACGTCGCACGGATTGGCGATGAGGAAAAGCTCACCAGTAGTCGAACGGTTAGTGGACGTCTGTGAGAGAGAGAGGGCAGGAAGCTGTGGCATACGAAGAGCACAGGCCACGCATTCCTACCCTAGGCCCTGCCTGAACACGTTCCCTTGACCCCACACGGCAGCTTCTTGATCGGGTTTCTCTAGACGATACTACACGATACGGCTTGTTCGCCTTAATCCACGCTACGAGGTTGCAGCTAGCTTTGCTGCACGTTGTAGCGAGTCCTTATGTCTCCCAGTCGTCACGCCTCACCCGTCCCGACCCTGGCACAACATACGAGGTTCAGCTCAAGGGTGCTGGTCGCACGCCATTCTCCCGGAGTGCTGATGGCCTTGCAGTTCGTCGTTCGTCTATTCGTGAGTAGCTATGCTCAGAAGGTACGCATACTTTCATTGCCGTCGCACGCGCCAGTGACCTCACGTTCTGCCAGCTATGCATGCGTTGGGTATACCACCCGGTCTCCCGAAATACCCGTCACGCGCGAACGACAAGCGTCGCGGACACCTTCATTCGGATAGGCAGCTTCGAAGCGCTTTCTCCTTCACGCGCCATGTTTTTCTTCGGTGGTGGACAACAGTATGCCGACTACGAGGCTCTCCGAATCCTTGGAGAGAGGTCCGTCAAGCGTGTTCTTAAGCTCGATATCGTCAATCTCGATGGCTGCGATGCTTAGGGCAAGGAGTTGGTCCTCGAAGTGGCCCGAAGAAACGCCGAGATGGTTGCAGCATGGCAGGCGTACGGATTCATACACGGTGTAATCAATACGGACAAGCAAGTCTCCAAGTCATTGCACCATGCGGCTATCTGATCTCTGACAATGTATCGATCGCTGGACTTACAATAGACTACGGTAAGGTAGTAGCACTAAACCTGACCTGGTTCTTCACTTCGTTTTAGGACCGTATGCATTCATGGACGTTTTCGACCCCCACCACATATGCAACGACTCCGACCAAGAAGGTGTACTTACAATGCGAGTCCCGTCTTCTCTCCCGGTCCTGTTGCCTTGCCTAACTGGCATCCCGCAGCAACAGCCTAACATGATGTTTTTTTCGCATATCACATACTGATTGACATATACTAAAATTCTTCGCAGCCTCTATGCTTGCCGTGCCCTACTTGATGCTCTCGCCCCTCTGATTGGCACTGAAATTGCTCTTGGTAAGAAGGCTGTACAAAGAAGCTGGGTCGACAACGTCAGCGACAAGACCGTATCGGAATGGCGTGCAGCAGCAATTAAAGAGGTTGGATCTATGATGAACCAAATCATCGAGTCAGCTTGCGCCAGTGAGTATGGCATGGCGCTTCATCGGCGTCTCGCACTTCGTCGCGTCGATCCCTCGGATCAGCGTTCAATCTTCCGGCCTCTCTTGGATATGATAGAGAACCACAGACTAGATTTCCATGTCACATTCAGAAGGCTGGCGTTCTTCCGACTACACATACTCCGTGGAGATGCTGATAGTGGCGCAACTGCGCTGGAAGGGTTCATTGCCGGATTACTCGAGGGAACACCGGAGTCTGAACGCTTAGATACGGGCAGGGCGGCGGAAAAATGGCACGCACGGCTTGATACATTTGCCGCTCGCATCGAATCTGACAAGACCAGCGGTGAATGGGGAGAAGATTTCGATGAGGCACGGAAAAGGGCTGCGATGGCCGCCAACCCTCGCTTCGTGCTGAGGCAGTTGATGCTTGAAGGGGTCATCGAGAACATTGGGGATGACCCGGCAACTGGTAAGCACGTTCTTGGCAAAGTCATGCAGGTAAGTAGCCCGTAAGGATTCTCCTGACTCGTTGTCATGAACCGCTGCTTAGATGACATGTTCTCCGTTCAACCTATGGGGACGCGAGGGTGATACGCCAGATGACGAATTGAGCGAAGAAGAGAGAGAAGAACGGCGGTACTGCGGTCTCGGAGACAGGAGGATGCTTGGGTTTCAGTGCAGTTGTTCCAGCCAGATGGTTTCCTTGTTACTCTCGTTCTCAAACTACGTCCCGATCATCAATCGGCGGGGGGGAATGTATGTTACTTGTGCCCACATGCAATATTGTTCAGATGTGCAATTCGAAATTTGAGATCTCTGCAACTATTACATGGCGACGATGCTCCGACCCAATCCAAAACCGAGATATCTCCAGAGTGTGAAACGACTTCTGCCAGGAGACGGCCAAGTGCATTCTCAGCGGATTCACCATGCATAACAGGTAGGTGAAGGTTGAAGATCGCGGAGGGCGGATACGCGATGTCTTCGGGGCGGGTAGTAGCGCGCTGTGATGCCCAATGTAGTCTTAAACGTGCATCGTCCAGACCGGGAGAAAAGCTTTTGAAGAACCGGCCCTCCATTCCAGTAACGCTCTCTAGCTCTTCCAGCACGACGGCATCCACTTTATGGTTCAAAGACGTAAGATTTCTGTAAAGTGACCAGGTTTTGGTGTAGAATACTACGCTCTCAGGAGCCAGTAGTCCTTGAAGGGTCCATCTGCGCCCGAACCATTCGCTGCTGCCGATTGAACCGGTATCGGGAACATCACAAAGGTATACGACGGTCAAGGCGGACTGTCGATACCACGTGAACATTGATCCTATCGTTTCTTGCACCTCGGCACTGCCGTGTTTGTCGATGCAGCACGTGTCGCTCCATGTCCACAACCAACTCCAAAGCAACATGGCAGTGTCTGACGTGCCACCGATCTCAGGCAGTGGATTGTTTGTCAGTTCCTCTAGATAATACTCCATGATATTGCTTATTTGCTCTATCCACGCTGCGCAGTAGCAGTTCGTAAGGGGCACGGAAGCCAGCTATGCGTGCCGTTCCCGAAACTGTTTTCATCGGTGGACGTACGCAGAAATAAAGATGATTGCATAGAAATCACGCGAAGGGCTTCCTTATCTTTCCAAGAGATGCTTCGAGTGTCCCAACGGAGAATTGCAGGGCCCGAGGATTGCCGGTAGGGGAAAGATGATGGTAGATTCTATGGGAAAACCAGTGACGGAGTACGTGTCGGTGGATGGATTTGCAGGAGTGCTCGGAGGTAGCGTCCGTTTGGCCAGCTTTATCTGTGCACCACAGAAGGGGGTTACTCACCACCCCCTTCAGTGGGATTGCCAATGTCCGCGAAAATATTCCGTTTAGCATCCGCAGGACCAAGATAATTTGTGTACGAAACACACATTCCTGGTGGCGTAGATCTGACTGTGCTGCTGAGGGCATCATCTTCTCCCTTATTTCCCGATGGTCGTGGTCCTCTTGAGAAGAAAGTATGGGTGCAGTTTCACCGTTCCATAAGAGGCTACGGGTAACCCATGAATGTCCGTGCTGGTGGTGGTTTCATGATCTCGGCATCCTGCGAAGCCGTCTCAGCGGTCGAGAGGGATAGTATTTGTTGAAGAGCCAGTATGTGCTGAAAAACTCAGGAACATGAGGCCCTCGGATGTCATCTCCCTAGAATTGGTACTGTGCGAATGACTCAATGTCGCTACCAGCTCTCTCAATACCTTGACGGTCTTCTCCCAAGTAACCCCGATGTGAGCGAAGATGCGAGGCATTATTCGTGGCGTCACGATGACAGGAAGATGGAGAACGCTCTCGGGTTATCTGGCGCTCGGAATGGTGGAGGACGACTAGGAGAGTAAGAATGGGCACCGGAAACGCAGCAATGCATGCTCCAATGGATGACTGTGTTCAGGGGTATCTGACCGCTCGACGAAGAGGAGTCGGAGTTGGCGGTCGTAATTGGCCCGGGGATGTCTGAAGACGCGACGGATGGTAGGAAAGTAGGTGCAGTTGTTTTCTGAGCGAAAGTGATACGCGGCGTGGGAACATGGCGGGCCGACCGAGCCGCACCGAGAAGGAGCGCCCGATCGTCTCTCGAGAATTGATCCAGGCTGCTAGTCTGATGCGCCACTGATCCCACAGCAGCTTCCTGATCCATCGGTTTTCCCCAGACGATACAGCTTGTTCGCCTGAGTCCACGGTATGAGGCTGCAGCTGGTCTTGCGTGCCATTCCCGGAACTGGTCACATCGGTGAATTACTTAAGCCAATAACCTGCTCGCTCGTTTCTCTTGTCGAAACCCAAACGTCGGTTGCCCTTCGCCGGAAACGTACTTGCTGCTCGTATAGTCTGCTTGTCAAGTCCGATCGGGTCCACAAGACCTCGTGGCCTGCGATGAGGATATGCGGACGCACGTCTCCTACATTACACTTGGGTATTGTTCATTATGGCACTGTTTCACTTGTACCTTACTCTTTCCTTCCCTTTAGCGGCGATGACGTCGTTCAGAGGCCGAGGCACTCGATTCACCCAAACATGTGTTTCCATGTGCTAGGGAAGAAAACCGAGAAAGACGGTACCATGACGTATGCTCACAGGGAAACAAACACTCCATTATCCATCCAGGTGTGGGAACAAGGTGCACGACCCAACAAAGGCTTCTGGGCAGGACAGTCCGGTGACGGGCGAGCAATCTCGATTCGTAAGTGCATAAATTTCACGTTGTAGCGAGTCCCGATGTCTTCCAGTCGTCGCTCCTCACCCGTCTGACCCTGACACAGCATACGACTTTCAGCTCAAGGGTGCTGGTCGTACGCCATTCTCCATCTGATCCCTGACAGTATATCGATCGCTGGACTTGCAATAGACTGCGGTAAGGTGGTAGCACTAAATTTGAGCTGGTTCTTCACTTCGTTTTAGGACCGTATGCATTCGTGGACGTTTTCGACACCCACCATATATGCGACCACTCCGACCAAGAAGGTCGGTATGCTTACAACGTGAGTTTCGTCTTCTCTGTCGGCCCCGTTACCTCGCTTATATGACATCTCGCAGCAACAATCTAACATGATGTTAGTCCCGCATATCACAAACTGATTGAGATGGCTAAAATTCCTCGCGGCCTCTATGCTTGCCGTGCCCTACTTGACGCACTCGCCCCTCTCATTGGCGCTGAAATCGCTCTCGGTAACAAGGCCGTACAAAGAGGCTGGGCCAACAACGTCGGCGATGAGACCGTATCGGAATGGCATGCAGCGGGAATCAGAGAGGTTGGATCTACGATGAACCAAATCATCGAGTCAACGTGCGCCAGCGAATATGGTATGGTGCTTCGTCGGCGTCTCGCACTTCGTCGCGTCGATCCCTCGGTTCAGCATACAATCTTCCAGCCTCTCTTGGATATGGCGGAGAACCACAGACTAGATTTCCATGGCACATTCAGAAAGCTGGCGTTCTTCCGACCAAACATGCTCCTGGGAGATGATGATAGTGGCGCAACAGTGCTGGAAGGGTTGAATGCAGAATTACTGCTCGGCGAGCAACGACACCGAGATAAGGTCAGATATCATTTGACGTGAGTTCTTCCGCAAAAATCAAGAACTCCAGCCAAGCCTGGTAAGGGTGACGGCTCATGTCATTGACTGGTTGGTTGGTCGGCCAATACTAATCAATAGTAGGCCTTCTTCAATGCCTCGAGTCAAGCCAGGAGAACTAACTAAGGACTCCGAGTTGGACCCTATATGACATGCGAACTTCGAAACGTGCTGTCTACACTCGCAGGGTACAGAATGAGCGGCAATTCTCTGTCAACATCCGGCCAACTGTTGGGCAACTGGTGAGCGCTCCCTCGGGTTTTCACTCTGGGCAGTCTACTCATGCAACGCGTAGCCTGACTTTCTTTCGCCCCTCCAACCAACTTGCACCATTCGGATCTATCTGTGTGGTCCCTACCTGTCCACTTTGCGTTGTATGTGTTGACCTCGACGTAGTTTTATTCGCGCTTTCTCTTTAGTCTCTACTGCAACGCGAGATCACCCGCTCTATACATGAACGCGGCTTTACCTGTATGTTCTTTTACGCTGCTCATTTGATCTTGCCAGCCGGGGTAGCATTCTGACATTCAGGATTGTTTACCCCGTTTCCCAGGATAACGTATGAATATACTACCCCTATCCTAAGGCACAACCATTCCCACCATGAACATCTCCCCAGTACAGTGGCAGGAGAATTGGAACGCTTTCCCCCTGGACAAGACGGACGGTTTGATGGCCTCACCGACCTAGTGGGCGCTCTCCATGACAGATATACATAGAACGGTAGAGGGCGAGTAAGACAATGAGAATGGGCACTGCAGACCTGGCAACACATGCTCCAAGCTGTGGTACGTGTGATTCAGTTGCGATGGATCTGGCTCACTCGGTTGGACAGCTATAACACGATAGGCAATACAGGGATGTATGACGAGGCGGTTGAGAAATCTTGGACGGGGCGCCCTAGTAAGTGAGTGAAAATCGTACACGTCGCTTGTTAAGTACAAGTCTCGAGTTTGCTACTGAATCGCCCGAACGCGATGGGCGACACACTTGACAGTGTAAGGGAACGGACGAGAGAACCGGGGAGCGACGACGTAACAAATGAGCCAGAGAAGTACTTCGAAAGACGAGGGCCACTGACTCACTGTCGATGGTTGTTCTTCAATGACAGGGTAGAGTGAGGGTGCCGGTGGTCTGATGGGAGGTGATGTGAGTGGGAAAACTGCTATGAAACGGTGATGTTTCTCCGACCCAATTTCCGCAGACTGGTACGATTTCTGCCAGGAGACGGCCAAGCGCGTACTCAACAGGTTCGCTATACAGGACAGAGAGACGGAAGTTGAGGATCCCAAAAAGCGAATAGGCTATATCTTTAGGCCGGGTCGGTACAGCCATTGAGGCCAGTCGAAGTGTGGCTACGACTTCTCACAGGAGTAAATACTGCAGGTGAATATTGCCATGTACAGTACAAAAGTGTTCGCATAATGCATATCACGACCAGATAACTAACTAAACAACATTGAATATCCTGATTTTACTGTTCAGAATGCTAGCCCGGTTCTTGGGCTGAGCGGTGATGAGAGCAGAAGACGCGATCCTCTTATGCTCGTTGTGAGGTAGTTGAGTTAACAAAAGTGCATTAAATGGCGTCCCAAGTGCAGAAAGTATCTGCTGATCGGTCACGACATCTAGGTCAGCGGATGGACCAAGCAGCTTCGAGCGCCAAGGGCGGACAAGATGCAGAACGGCTTGTGGCCTCGTTAGATCCTCTAGCTTGGTCGGTAGTGCAATTTCAAGTGGCGTCAGACCGAACGCCTGGATGCTGTATGTACAGTTCGGTGTTGACGGATGTGCCCCTTTCAGCTGAACCGATGTGACACGATAGGCAATACATGGTAGTGTGAGGAGGTGATTGAAAAATCGTGGTAGAGGCACCCTAGCAAGTGAGTGGAAATCATACACTTCGCTTGATGCATATGAAGCTGGTTTGCGTCGGTGAACTGGTAACACGCGATGGGCGATACTTGACGGTAACAGGGATTGACCAAGAAAGTCAGGGAGGTGTGAGGTAGCGAGCGAGCCACGCAGTTTCCAAAGTACTTTGAACAATGTAGGCTGCTGACTGATCACCGAGCACTGTTCTTCCGCATTAGGTTGAGATGTAGGCGAGCGTAGCATTTGATACGAGGTGATGTGAGCAGGGAAACAGCTATGAAAAGGTGACGGCTCTCCAACCCAATCCAAAACCGAGATGTCCCCAGACTGCGACACAATTTCTGTCAGGAGACGGCCGAGCGCGTTCTCAGCGGATTCACCATACATGACGGGTAGGTGAACGTTAAAAATCCCAAAAAGTGAATAGGCGATATCTTCGGGGCGGGTGGTATGACGCAGAGACGCCCACTGCAATCTTGAACATGCGTTGTCCATGCCTGGAGAAAAGCTTTTGAAGAACCGGCGCTCTATTCCAGTAACGCTCTCTAGCTCTGCCAACATGGCAACATCCGTTTTATGATTCAAAGATGGGGAATTCTTGTAAAGCGACCAGTTCTCAGTGTAGAATAGTAGGCTCCTGGGAGCCAGTAGTTCTTGGAGGGTCCACCCGCGTTCGAACCATTCGCTGCTCCCGAGTGAAGCAGTATCGGCAACGTCAGAAAGGTATACGATGGTCAAGGCAGACTGTCGATACCATGCGAACATCGATCCTATCGTTTCTTGTACCTCAGCGCTGCTGTGTTTGTCGATGCAACACGTGTCGCTCCATGCCCACAAGTAATTCCACTCCAAGGCAACACGGCAGAAGGCTTGCAGCTTGCCGAAGCCCCCCTCGATTGACACGCCATATATCGTGCGGCCCTCGATGTCGCGCAGTGATGGCTCACCTTTACCCCAGCGATGAGAAAGCGTGACGTACTGAAAGTGTCTCGAGATATCAGCGTGGATGCGGTCCATTTGCTGATGCTGGCCGTGTGTTTTGCACCAAGACACCAACCGTTTGTACTGTTCACTCTTCATAAAGTGCGATAACTGCTCGTCACGGTTGCACAGGATGCCGGTAGGCGTGTACAAGAGCCTGGTTGGCATGGTTTTCAGAATTTCAAATGCAGCATTACGGATGACTTGCTCGATGTCAAGGTGGGTAACACCTGAGGCATCAGAGGACGTCATAACAACCTGTGAGTTGAACTTCATTTGTAGGCAGGCTGTAAGACAGCACCGAGACGCCTCGTATTCCGGCTCTTGATGCGTGAGTAGCTGCAGGGCTTCCTGCTCAAGGGCAATGGCGTCGTCCAGATCGGCTGCTGCGGGTTGTTCACGATACCGGTCTGCTAGACACTGTGCAAGGTTGTGGAGGGATGAAGCGCGATTGGGGTGCCCTTGTGGACAAAGTTTTAGTGCTTCACGTCCTAGAGTAACGGCTTCTTCCAAGGTCTCGGCTGCTCCATCCTTGTCGTGTCTATGCGACAGACAGAAAGCAAGTTCACAGAGTGATGAGGACCGATCAGGATGTCCCATGGGACGTAGTTCCAAAGCTGCATGGAGCAGCTCAATCGCTTCCTCCAAGTCTTCTATCGCAGGCCGTTTCACGAATCTCTTCCTGAGGTTGCAGGCGAGCTTGTGAAGAGATTCGCCGCGACTGGGGTGCCTTTGTGTAAGAAGCTTCAGGGCTGCACGTTCGAATTCAATGACTTCTTCCAGGTCGGCAACCATCCCCAGCCTGTCATATCTAGTTGACAGACAGAGGGTCAGTTCATGTAGCGTTGAGGACCGATCGCGATCTCCAGGGGTACGTAGTTCCAACGCTGCGCGATGCAGTGCAATGGACTCCTCCAAATCGCTCATCGCAGCTGTTTTCGCGTACCTCCTCCTGAGGTCACAAGCAAGGTTGTGGAGAGATGCGACATGATCAGCATGTCCTCGCGGATAGAACTCTAGTTCTGCTCGTCTCAGTGTCACGAGTTCTTCCAAGTCAGCAACTAGCCCCTGGCTTTCATATCTACTCGAGAGACAAAGGATGAGATGATGGAGCGATTCAAACCGCCACCGATCTCCAAGGGAACGCAATTCCAAAGCTGCACGGAGCAGCGGAATCGCCTCTTCCAAGTCGCAGACCTCAGCCTGCTTCTCGAACCTCTCGCTAAGGTAGACACCAAGATTGCCGAGAGGCGTATCATAACAGGGATGTCCTGGTGGACGCAGCGCCAGTGCTTCCCGTCCGAGTGCGACGGCTTCTTCCAGATCATCGACTGCCCCCAGCTCACGATATCTAAGGTAGAGGCAGACAGCGAGGTTGTTAAGTGAGTCGGCCCGATCGCCCTCTTCATTGTCGACGGGTCGGAGTTCCAAAGAGTCGCGGTTCAAAGTGATTCCCTCGTTCAAGTCGTCGATTTTGCGCTCTTTCAGGAATCTCTCGCGGAGGGCGTCTGCCAGGTCGAAGAGGGCGACATAACGACCACCATACCCCGCAGGACAGCATTCCAATAACTCTCGTTTGCGGGAAACGTCGTCCGTTGCAGCCATCAAATGCTGTTACACTGAGGTTATACTATTCACAGTAGAAATGGTTCCGCCTTCAGACCATCGACTGCCGCATGACAAGGACACCAGAGCCATACCTGTCTAAACCAGAAAGCGGGTGATCCTAAAAGTCAGAATGCTACCCAAATCAGCGACGCTAATTGAGCAGCCAGAAGGAACCCACAGGTGAAGACAAACTATGCCGCAGATAATCTTGGGTGTCGGGATAAGGAACGAAGCTACATGCTGGTAAGCGCAAATAATGTAGAGGTGGACCGACAGGAAGCTCACCGATGGATTCGAGAAGTGCAGGTTGGTTGGAGAAGCGAGAAGTAATTGACTATGTTCCTTGAGTACGTCGCACAGATTGGAGTTGAGGAAAAGCTCACGGCCAGTAGTCGAGCGGTTAGTGGACGTCTGAGAGAGAGGGGGGGGAGGGGAGCAGGAAGCTGTGGCATACGAAGAGCACAGGCCACGCATTCCTACCCTAGGCCCTGCCTGAACACGTTCCCATGATCCCACACGGCAGCTTCTTAATCGTGTTTCTCTAGACGATACTCCACGATATGAATCCACGCTACGAGGCTGCAGCTAGTTTTACGTGCCGTTCCTGGAACTGGTCTCATCGGTGAACCTCCAGGTGCTCCTCATTTCACCTATTCTCTTGTTTCTCCTGTCGAAACCCAAGGGTCGGTTGCCATTCGCTGGAAACGTACTTGCTGAACATCCTTGACAATGCTGTTCATGTAGTCTGCTTGTCAAGTCCGATCGAGTCTACCAGACTTCGTGGCCTGCGTTGAGGATATGAAATGAGGCAGATGCGTGTCTTCTACATTACACTTGGGTATTGTTCACACATGGCTCTGTTTCACTCGTACCTTACTCTTTCCCGTCCTTTAGCGGCGATGACGTCATTCAGAGGCCGACGCACTCGATTCACCCAAACATGTGTTTCCATGTGCTAGGAAAGAAAAACGAGAAAGATGGCGGCATGACGTATGCTCATCGGGAAACGAACGTTCCGTTATCCATCCAGGTGTGGGAACAAGGAGCCAACAACGGCGTCTGGGCGGGACAGCTCGGTGGCGGGCGAGCAATCTCGATTCGGAAGTGCATAAATTTCACCTTGTAGCGAGTCCTGATGTCTTCCAGTCCTCGGTCCCGACCCTGACACAACATACGAGTTTCAGCTCAAGAGTGCTGGTCGCACGCCACTCTCCCGGAGTGCTGATGGCCTTGCAGTGCTTCGCTCATCTATTCGTGAGTACCTATGCTCGGAAGGTTACGCATACTTTCGTTGCTGTCGCCCGCGCCAGTGACCCCACGTTCTAGCAACTATGCATGTGTTGGGTTTTCCCACCACCCGGTCTCCCGAAGTGCCCATCACACACGAACGACTTGAGAAAGCACGTGTGACGACGAGAGTCGCACAAACCTTCATTCGGATAGGTAACTTCGAAGCACTTTCTCCTCCTTCACGCGCCATGTTTTTCTTCGGTGGCGGAGCAACAGCATGCCGACTATAAGGCTCCCCGAATCCTTGGAGAGTGGACTGTCAAGCGCGTTCCTAAGCTTGATAATGTCAATCTCGATGCCGGTGATGCTTGGGGAAAGTAGTTGGTCTTTGAAGTGGCCCGAAGAAACGCCAAGAAGGTTGCAGCATGGCAGGCGTACGGATCCATGCGCGGTGCCATCAATACGGACAAGCAAGTCTCCAAGTCATTGCATCATGTGGCTATCTGATCCCTGACAGTGTATCGATTGCTGGACTTACAATAGACTGCGGTAAGGTGGTAGCACTAAACCTGAGCCGGTTCTTCACTTCGTTTCGGGGCCGTATACATTCATGGACGTTTTCGACCCCCACCACATATGCAATCACTCCGACCAAGAAGGTCGGCATGCTTACAACGTGAGTCTCGTCTTCTCTCTCGGCCCCGTTACCTCGCTTAACCGGCATCTCGCAGCAACAACCTAACATGATGTTAGTCTCGCATATCACAAACTGATTGACGTGTACTAAAGATATTCGCACTCTATGCTTGCCGTGCCCTACTTGACGCTCTCGACACTCATTGGCGCTGAAATTGCTCTCGGCAACGAGGCCGTACAAAGAGGCTGGGCCGACAACGTCAGCGACGAAACTGTCTCTGAATGGTGTGCAGCGGGAATCAGAGAGGTCGGAGCTACGATGAACCAAATCATCGAGTCAACGTGCGCCGGTGAATAATATGGTATGGCGCTTCGTCGGCGTCTCGCACGTCGTCGCGTCGATCCCTCGGCTCAGCATACAATCTTCCAGCCTCTCTTGGATATGATGTAGAACCACAGAGTAGATTTCCATGGCACGTTCAGAAAGCGGGCGTTCTTCCGACCACACATACTCCGGGGGAACGCTGATAGTGGCGCAACAACGCTGGAGGGGTTCGTTGCAGGATTACTCGAGGGAACACCGGAGCCTGAACGCTTAGACACGGGCAAGGCAACAGAAGAATGAGTCACATGGCTTGATACATATGCCGCTCGCATCAAATCTGAGAAGACCAGCGGCGAGTGGGGAGAAAATTTCGACGAGGCGCGGGAAAGGGCCGTGATGGCCGCCAACCCTCGCTTCGTGGTGAGGCATTGGTTGCTTGAGGAGGTCATCAAGAAGGTTAAAGATGGCCCGGCAACTGGCAAGTATGTTCTTGCCAAAGTCATGAGGGTAAGTAGGCCGTAAGGATTCTGCTGACTGGTTGTCATGATTCTCTGCTTAGATGGCGTGTTCTCGGTTCAAACCATGGGGACGCGAAGGTGATATGCCGACGAAGAATTGAGCCAAGAAGAGAGGAAGGAACGACGGTACTGCGGTCTCGGAGACAGGAGGATGTTTGGGTTTCAGTGCAGTTTAGATACTTCCTCGTTACCCTCATTCTCAAATTACGTTCCAGTAATCAATCGGCGGGGGGAGTATATGTTACTTGTGTCCACACGTAGTATCGTTCACATTTACACGACATGAAAAGGACCAAGCAGGTGTTGATAGCAGATCGGTGCATGCAAGTCCGACTTGCCATGGGTAAACCCCATCAAAGTAGTGACAGCGTGAGTCGGCGAAGTGATTTACCATAGTGTTCCGAAGTAGGGCCAGTACTTCAGTCTCGTTAGTTTTTCTTGAAGAAGGGATTGCTCGCCACCTTCTCCAGCGGAACGGTCGTGGTGTCCGCAAAATCATCCCGTACAAGACTCATGCACTTCACGAGCAAAGACCTGACTCCGTCGCCAGCGCTGTCGCCGAGTCTCCTTGGGGTCTCATGAGATGACACAAGTATATACCGCAGGTGAACTCTATGTACATTAGTCTTCGTAACTCGTTTCACGACCAGATAGCTATCTAAACAATATTGAACATCCTGATTCCGCCGTTCAGAACGCTAGCCTGGTCCACGGGGTAAGCGGTAATGAGGGTGGAAGACGCAATCCTTTTGTACTCGTTATGTGGTAGCTGAGTCAATAGAAGTGCATTAAATGGCGTCCAAAGCACAGAAATCAGCTGTTCTTCAGTCAAAGCATCTAGATCGGCGAATGGACCAAGTAATTTCGAGTGCCAAGGGCGAACAAGGTATAGAACACCTCGTGACCTCGTTACATCGTCCAGCTTGCTCGGCAATGCGATTTCAAGTGGGTTCAGACCGAACGCCTGGATGATGTATGTATGGCTCGGTTTCGACGGATCTGCCCCTTTCAGCTGAACCGATGTGACATGATAGACAATGCATGGTAGTGTAAGGAGGCGACCGAAGAACCGCGCAAGGGGAACCTGCGCAAGTGAGTGGAAATCGTACACATCGCTTGATGCGTATGAGACTGGAACCTGCGGGTGAACTGCTGGAACTGTGGCTAGTGATCCGGAGACATTTCGCAGTACTTCGAATGAGGAGAGCTCTTCACTTGTCGCCGAGAACTGTTCTTCAGTACTAGGATGGGATAGGGGTGATTGCAAGATTTGATACGAAGTGATGGCAGCAGGGAAACAGCTATGGAACGGTGACGATGCTCCGACCCAATCCAAAACCGAGATATCCCCAGAGTGCGAAACGACTTCTGCTAGGAGACGGCCAAGCGCATTCTCAGCGGATTCACCATACATAACGGGTAGGTGAAGGTTGAAGATCCCGAAAAGTGAATAGGCAATATCTTCGGCGCGGGTAGTGGTACGTTGTGATGCCCACTGCAGTCTCGAACGCGCGTCATCTAGACCTGGAGAAAAGGTGGTGAGGAACCGGCGCTCTATTCCAGTAACTTTCTTTAGCTCTTCCAGGACGACGTCATCCATTTTATGGTTCAAAGACGTAGGATTTCCGTAAAGTGACCAGGTTTTGGTGTAGAATACTACGCTCTTGGGAGCCAGTAGTTCTTGGAGGGTCCATCCGCGCGTGAACCATTTGCTGCCTTCGAGCGAATCGGTATCAGGGACATCGGAAAGGTATACGATGGTCAAGGCGGACTGTTGATACCACGCGAACATCGACCCTATCGTTTCTTGCACCTCGGAACTGCTGTCTTTGTCGATGCAGCACGTGTCGCTCCATGCCCATAAGTAGTCCCATTCCAAAGCAATACGACAGAAGGCTTGCAGCTTTCCGAACCCCCCCTTGATTGACATGCCATATATCGTGTGGCCCTCGATGTCGCGTAATAACGGCTCGCCTTCACCCCAGCGGTGAGATAGAGTGATGTACTCGAAATATTTTGAGATGATAGCACGGATGAGTTCCATTTGCTGATCCCGGCTACATGTTGTGCACTGAAACTCCAACTGTTTACACTGTGCGCTGTCCATAAAACGTGATACCTGTGCATCACGGTTGCACAGGATGCCAGTGGGTGTATGCAACAGCCTCATTGGCATGGTTTTGAGGGTTTCGAACGCGACATTACAGATGACTTGCTTCACGTCGAAGTGGGTAACACCTAAGGCATCTGAGGACATCATAGCAGCTTGTGAGTCGAACTGCATTTGCAGGCAGGCGGTAAGACAGGCCCGAGATACGTGGTAGTCCGGAACTCCGCGCACGAGTAGCTGTAGGGCTTCCTGTTCGAGGGTAATAGCCTCGTCCAGATCGGCTGCTGCGGGTTGTTCACGAAACCGGTCTGCCAGACACTGTGCAAGGTCGTGGAGGGACGAAGCACGATTGGGATGCCCAGTTGGACAGAATTGTAGCATATGTCGGTACAATGTGATGGCTTCGTTTAGGTCGATAATTGCGTGCTGAGCTGTGAATCTGGCCCTATGGCAATTCGCAAGGGTGCGTAGATTGTCTACCACCGGCCCAGGCATGACGAGCTCATCTGAATTTCCCCCCTCGGCCAGCCTCTGGACCCATGCTGCGACCGAATCATCTTCAGGAGGTAATCGGAGCTCCAAAGCATACGTTGCAAGACAAACAGCATTGTCTAGATCAGTCACCATGACCTCCATCTGACACTGGTCCCAGAAGTGTTGAGAATACTCGAAAAGGGAGGCGGCGAGATCAGCTCTGCTTGTCGGACGGACGACCGCTGCAGTCTGATGGAGGTACTGAAACTTCTTCCAAAGATCGCAAGCGAGGCTGTGAAGAATTACACCACGATCAGGATGCCCTGGTGGACAGAGCCCTAGTGCTTCACCTCCAAGTAGGATGGCCTCTTCCAGACCATCGGCTACCCCGTGCTTGTCGTGTCTAAGCGACAAACAAAGAGCAAGTTCATAGAGTGACGAGGACCGATCAGGATGTCCGATGGGATGCAGTTCCAGAGCCCGACGGAGCAGCTCAATGGATTCCTCCAATTCATGGATCGCAGCTGTTTGTATGGAACTCTTCCTGAGGTTGCGACCAAGGTTTTGGAGACACATGCCATGATTAGGATGCTCTAGTGGGCAAAGTTCTAGCGCTTCACGTCCTAGCGTAACCGCTTCTTCCAAGTCCTCGGCTACCCCATGCTTGTCGTGTCTATGCGATAGACAGAAAGCAAGTTCACAGAGTGATGAGGACCGATCATGATGTTCAATGGGACGTAGTTCCAAAGCTGCATGGAGCAGCTCAATCGCTTCCTCCAGGTCTTGCATCGCAGTCTTTTTCACGAACCTTTTCCTGAGGTTGCAGGCGAGCTTGTGAAGAGATTCGCCGCGACTGGGGTGCCCCTGTGTAAGAAGCTTCAGTGCTGCATGTCCGAATTCAATGGCTTCTTCCAGGTCGGCAACCATCCCCAGCTTGTCATATCTAGTTGACAGACAGAGGGTGAGTTCATGTAGCGTCGAGGACCGATCGCCATCTCCAGGGGGACGTAGTTCCAAAGCTGCGCGATGCAGTTGAATGGACTCCTCCAAGTCGCTTATCGCAGCTGTTTTCGCGTACCTCCTGCTGAGGTCACAAGCAAGGTTGTGGAGAGATGCGACATGATCAGAATGTCCTCGCGGATAGAGATCCAGTTCTGCTCGTCTGAGTGTCACGAGTTCTTCCAGGTCCTTAACTAGCCCCTGGCTCTCATATCTACTCGAGAGGCAAAGGATAAAGTAGCCGAGCGTTAAAGACCGCTGCTGATGCCCAGGGGGACATAATTCCAAAGCTGCACGGAGCAGCTGAATCGCCTCCTCCATGTCGCAGACCTCAGCCTGCTTCTCGAATCTCGTCCAGAGGAATGAAGCAAGATTGTGGAGAAACACATCACGATGGGGATGACCTGGTGGACGCAGCGCTAGTGCTTCCCGTCCGATTGTAATGGCTTCTTCCAAATCATCGACTGCCCCCAGCCTGTCATATCTATACGAGAGGCAGAAAGCAAGGTTTGTTGGAGCAGATAAATCTCCACTATATTGCAGGTCCTAGGTGCGATGTTTGGGTGCTTACATAATCACCTTAGAGCGGACTTAGCAGTACATTCCTAGAGTTCCCTCAGTAGCTCACAGCCTACTGAGGGTAAGCACCTACATATTTCACAGTATATTACTTACTGATATCCTGTAGTAGCCTACAGGTACAGTACCCTACTCAGTAGCTCACAGCCTACTGAGGTAGCCTACAGATTATATTTCAAGAGGTTATGAGCCCCGCCTAGCGCGGAAAATTTTCCTCATAGGCATAACCCAGTTGAGACTACTCAAACTTGCTACGAAACGACTCTAGTACTCGAAAGTAACTGGAATATACTATGGAACCCGAACTCGCAGCAGATGGCTGCAACTGGCACACCTATGGTAGTTGGGTGCTGAAGGCTATCTCAGAAGACGACTTAATGGGTTACCTCGAAGGGTCTGAAACACGACCTACACATCCAAGTTTACTACAGGGAGATGGTGATGGTTGGACACCACGAACCGACGAGGAACGAGAAGCTGTCACGGTCTGGAAAACCGCTGACGACGTGTGGCATCAACGGGCTGCCATGGCCCACCAATACATCATCTTCGGCCTACCCGACTCGATTCTAATGCTCTGTATGCATTTAGATACTCCTCATGAGACTTTCGTCTACCTCGAGAACCGCTACGGCCAAATTCCGAGACCGGAGATCCAAAAGACAGTTGATGAAGCTGTACAACAGCACGACTTATCCTCCAAGCAAGATGTGACTGTGGAAAGTGCTCAGGGCACTTGTGACAGCGACAACGAACCCGAAAGTTCACCTGATGGGTCGGATGACTCCCTAGACAGTCCTAGTGACTGCACCGAGACTCAGACTGGGCACATGAAACCCGAGCCTGAGGTCGCAGATGTGCAGCAACTCGAGGATCACCTACTGGTGGTTGAAGCTGGGGCTGTGGACTCGATACAGCCGGACGAACGTGCGAATGCGCTCGAAGCACCTGACGAGGGTTGTCAGTGTGCTAGTGACAAGATCGAGGAGAGCCAGGACTTGCCAAGGTCGAGCTCGAAGTCTCTCGAGCCCAAAGGTGACACCACCAGACTGGCTGGTGGACACTCTATCGAAAGTGGGCTGCTACCATCTATCGAGGAGAATCAGCGCACCCGGTCAAGCAGCGAGACGATCGCCAATGTACCGGACCCACCCGGCACTCATGCCAAACTTCCAAATCCACAAGTCGAATCTTCTACACTACGGAGCGAGCCCGAGGTGACAGGAAGTATGCTAAAGGACCCCAGTAAGGAGTCAGAAAGGTCTTCGCAGCTGCGAGAGACCGAGCGACCCGAACCTCATCGAGATCGCACGTCCGAAGGAAAATTTCGCATTTACGAAGGACGCTTTACCTCGGACACCCCACCTAACGAAGCCTGGGGGATGGGGGTGCATAGGCCTACCCAAGTGGGTTTGGGGGATAGCACAGATGTCGAGGCGAAAGCGACGAAGCTGGAGATAAGGCCTGTTAGCGCCAAAATGGCTGGGATGCAGGATACCATACCTGTGCCACCAGAACCGCCTCCTAATCCCCTTACTCACACTCCTATGACCATCAGCGACCCCCATCGACGTGGAAGACCAAGACCGAGAGCTGAAAGGGTCAGCAACGAGCCTATGAGGCAAAACGCCTGTCGTGCACGAGCGGTCTTCATGCGGCCACTTATGCCCCACCTCGCACCCTCGAAACGGTTCATATACCCTGCCAGAGGGTTATGGACGACGAAGATAGGCTGTAGAGAGGTCAGATGTGCGAGACGAATCGAAACGAGAGGGTACACGTACCAGGTAGCTCGCATCCTCATGCAGCTGCCTCAACCCTTCTCCATACCCTCGAAACGGCTCCGATACCCTGCAGGAGGGTCCTGGATGGTAAACGTAGGCTGTAACAAGGTCAGGAGGGCACAACGAGTCGAAACGAGAGGACATACGCACCACATAGCAGGCATCCTCATGCCAGTGCTCCAACTCCTCTCAAATCCCTCGAAGCGACTCCGGAATGTCGCCAATACTTACTGGAGACAGGGGGTGCCTCCTGGATCGATGCGAAGTGATGCGAAATGGCCGAGAAGTCTTCATATGGCCAAACGACTGCCTGTGAGCAGTGGTATGAGGCAAGATAACGAGCGCAGGGCCAAAAGGCCAAACGACTTACCTGTGCAGCTCAAACCACCTCAAAACGACTTCATGCACCATCCTGGGACCCAAAGGGACACACGCCTACGCAGCAGGATCAAGACGAGATCTAAAAACGTCAGTACAGTCGAAACGAGAGGCGCCAGAGCCTCTATACTCACCATTCCCATTTCGCCACCTCGCGAGCTTGCGAGAACCCTCTGGAATGTTGCTAATACATACTGGCAACATGGGATACCTCCCGGATGGATGTGCAATGTCAAAATACCTTCGTCATTCGAAACAGCGGCCTTGCGACAGCGGTACAAGGCCAGAGGACGCCCGCACAGCAAACGTGCTCCCAAAATGGCAGTTGCCACGACGCGCAGCACAGCCACAGCCACGACTCGCACACCACAAGGACTCGAAGCTGCATTTGCAGCAATTACACTCATTTATTTGAATATTTGGTATATTATTTCTTTCGAGTTCTATATCCTTCACCCCTACCTAATCATACAGTGGAGTTTAAGGGGGTGTGTTGGAGCAGATAAATCTCCACTATATTGCAGGTCCTAGGTGCGATGTTTGGGTGCTTACATAATCACCTTAGAGCGGACTTAGCAGTACATTCCTAGAGTTCCCTCAGTAGCTCACAGCCTACTGAGGGTAAGCACCTACATATTTCACAGTATATTACTTACTGATATCCTGTAGTAGCCTACAGGTACAGTACCCTACTCAGTAGCTCACAGCCTACTGAGGTAGCCTACAGATTATATTTCAAGAAGGTTCTGGAGTGAGTCGGACCGATCTCCCTCTTCATTCTCGACGGGTCGGAGTTCCAGAGCATGGCGGTGCAAAGTGATTGCCTCGTTCAAGTCGTCGATCTCTTCCTCATTCACGAATCTCTGCTGGAGGGCATATGCCAGGCTGTAGAGGGCGACATAATGACCATCATCCCCTGGGGGACAGCGTTCCAATTTCTCTCGTTCGCGGGAAACGTCGCCCATCGAATGTCGTTACACTGCGAGGTGATGGAAATGGTTCCGCCTTCAGACCATCAACTGCCATATGAGAGGGACGTCGGAGCCATACCTGTCTAAACCAGAAAGTGGGTAATCCAGGAAGTCAGAATACTACCCACATCAGCGAGAAGTAACCCACAGGCGAGGACAGACCACGGTGCGGACGATCTTGGGTGTCGGGATAAGGAACGAAACTACATGCCGGTAAGCGCAAATAATGTGAAGGTGATCCGACAGGAAGCTCGCCGATGGATTCAAAAAGTGCAGGTTGGTTGGAGAGGCGAGAGGAGTTTTGACTGTGTTCCTTGAGTACGTCGCACGGATTGGAGATGAGGAAAAGCTCACCAGTAGTCGAACGGTTAGTGGACGTCTGTAAGAGAGAGACGGAAAGAATCTGTGGCATACGAGGAGCACAGCCCACGCAACCCTACCCTAGGCAGCCCTGCCTGAACACGTTCCCTTGTGTCTGATGTGCCCCTGATCCAACACGGTAGCTTCTTGATCCATCGGGTTTCCCCAGACGATACAGCTTGTTCGTCTGAGTCCACGGTATGAGGTTGCAGATAGCCTCGCGTGCCGTTCCCGGAACTGGTCTCATCGGTGAACAAAGCCAATAACCTGCTCGCTCGTTTCCCTTGTCGAAATCCAAGGGTCAGTTGCCATTCGCTGGAAACGTACTTGCTGCGCATCCTTCACAATGCTGCTCATAATAGTCTGCTTGTCAAGTCCGATCGGGTCCACGAGACTTCATGGCGTGCGATGAGAATATGCGGACGCATGTCTCCTACACCACACTTGGGTATTGTTCATTATGGCACTGTTTCACTTGTACCTTACTCTTGCCTTCCCTTTAGCGGCGATGACGTCGTTCAGAGAACGAGGCACTCGATTCACCCAAACATGTGTTTCCATGTGCTAGAGAAGAAAAAACAAGAAAGACGGTACCCATGACGTATGCCCACTGGGAAACGAACGTTCTATGGGAACGACTGCGCGAGCCAACAACGGCGTCTGGGCAGGGCAGCTCGGTGACCGGCGAGCAATCTCGATTCGTAAGTGCATCTCACGTTGTAGCGAATCCTGGTGTCTTTCAGTCGTCACGCCCTACCCGTCCGACCCTGACACCACATGCGAGGTTCAGCTCAAGGGTGCTGGTCGCACACCATTCTCCCGGAGTGCTGATGGCCTTGCAGTTCTTCGCTCATCTATTCGTGAGTATCTCTGCTCAGAAGGATAGCATACTTTCATTGCTGTCGCCCGCGCCAGTGACCTCACGTTCTGGCAGCCATCCCCGTCCTACGCGAACGACCTGAGAAAGCATGTGTGAAGACGAGAGTGGCGGAAACCTTCATTCTGATAGGTAACTTGGAAGCAATCCCTCCTCCTTCACGCGCCATGTCTTTCTTCGGTGGCAGACAGCGGCGTAGCGCATAATCGCATCTAACATTACCGGGATTGGGCCCCCTACGGGTCCATCTACAGGAGTAGTCCCTGACTCACCGGGCATGATTGCGTGTTGTGCCACGCATGGCGGGATGATGGAGGGAACGATGCAGAAAACACGTAGTGGGATGCTGCGAGAACAACGTACACGAGGTAAAAGTTAAAACATGAAAAGGGAGTGACCAAGCAGGTGTTGATAGTAGATCGGTGCATGCAAGTCCGGCTTGCCATGGGTAGACCCCATCAGAGTAGTGACAGAGCGCGAGTCGGCGAAGAGTTCCGCTCCCTTGTTATCCAAGCAATAGTAAAACAAGATCGGAAAAGCTAATGGCATGCACTGTTTATCAGAAAGTACAGCTGGTCTACCGACTTACAGAGTAGAGAAAGTGGCCTGCATAATCCAGAAGTTGTGTCTACATCCATATTCAAAAATTCTATATGTCTCTGAATTCCAACCCGTGGACATTCCTCCCACATAAACCTACACCAATTCCGATCTCCCAGACAACGCCTCCACCCAACCCTTGACAGGTTCCCACCACGCTTCCTTTCCCCTCCTATTCTTCATATCGGCATGCTTTACCATTTCTGTTACTGGTACCCACTTCAATGCTGATCCCTGGATCGTGATCACAGCCGCACTCTCCGGGGGAGCACACCGCGATTTAAGTGGTTGAGCGAGCAACGATTGGTGATGTTCCTCGAGGAATGCCATACATCGTAAGGAGAGACGGGCAGCGCGGGCGCGGTCCATTGGGGTAGGTACCCCGCCCTGGAGGATATGTCCGAGCGACGCGTAACGTGAATCGAAGAGACCGCCACCTTCTTCGCGGAACATGTCGGTGAGCATGTCGGTGGTGTACACTTTAGAGGCACATTCGTTTCTGGGTGGAAGTAAGGTGTCAGTGCACGTGTCAGGTGTACATGAAAGAGAATAAATGAAGAAAGGAGGGACACAGACCGAATAACTAGACGTCCCTCACTCTTGCCCTTGGCATCCAGTCCATACCGTATCTTGAGGAATTTAACATCCGCGCGCAACATATCAAGATCCATCCCTTGCTCAGGTGTATACACGAGTGACGCTCCCGTCTTCCCAAGAAAAAGGTTATCATCAACGTTACAAGTCACTCGGAAAAACGACAACATACCGCCAGCGCACCCATCGCCGCAATATATCCGCACTGTCCACCCTGCGTCTCGACAACAAACACCCTATTCCTACTCGCACTCGCACTCTGCTTGATCGCATCACACGCATCCACGAGCGCATTCAAACTCGTGTCACTTCCAAGACTGAACTCGGTCATCGGAACATTGTTCGAGATCGTCGCCGGAAGATGCACCATCGGGATATGAAACGCTGGATACAGGCTTCTCCCGTTCTCTAAGATCAACAGAGAATTGAATGCTTCAAAACCACCTATGAGCATCAGAGCGTGGAAATCGTGCTGCTGGAAACGGGCTGCAACAGCACCAAGGTCGACGCTGGGTAAGGTACGGTTCGTACCGAGCTCGGAGCCTCCACGAGATGTCCAGCCATCGACACCGAGCCAGGAGAGTTCGTGGATAGCGCCGTCGAGGAGACCCTTGAATCCATTGTGAACGGCGAGTGGAATATGTCCTTGCTTGATGCTGTACCGGACTGCGGCACGGGTAGCAGCATTCATCCCCCCGGCGGGTGCACCAATACTAGAGGAGGTGAGAGGATGACGCATACGCTTGGATGCCTTAACTCACTGCATGATGGCTACCCGCATGCGCTACGAGGGGGATCAGCCAAACCAAACAGCCCGTCACAAAGTGGGCTCACCTTTTCTTCAAAAAGCATCTTCTCCTTGTACAGTAGAGACGTGGTCATGAATCCTTCCAGACTCTGCAGAAACTCTGGGTCACGCAAAGACATTGCCTTTGCGAAATCCTTGGCAGCAATGGCATCCGCAACTGCTCGTGTCTGGAATGGGCCTCTAGAGTAATGTACCGGGATGTAGACAGCTACACACATACCATTTCCACAGCCTCCAATAAAGGCACGCGTGTAATTTTGTTCTCTCTCACGCCGATCATGTAGGAAGGGGTATCTGGCGTAGCCTCGAGAACCGCCTTGACTGCCTCTATACCTTGCAAGGTAGGCTGTATGCCGTCAACCGAGTGAGAAGTGAACAACACTCGAACCAAAAAGCCAGCTCACCAGGATGCGATCGAAGGCACACGGTCGCCCACCGCGTTGGATATGTCCGAGTGTAGTGACGCGTGAATCGAGACCGAGGCGTTCGGTGAGAACGTCCCTGACGTAGTCTGCACGAATGGGTTTGAGGTTGCTGTCATGGGCGCCTTCGGCAACGATCACCAGCGTCTTGCGTTTGCCCACTTCGCGGTGCTGAGAGAGGTGATGGGTGAAAGAGATCGTACGAATAAGAGTGGAATTACCATGGAAATGGCTTCGCACATCTCGTCTTCCCATGAGTCTGTCTGGGGTGGCCGCTCTGGGATGAAAATGAAGTCTGCACCGGCACTGGGTGCATATTGCGTAAACTTGTCGTCTACACCCGCAACGAAAAAGACAGACCTCACGCCTGCCAACAAAGCTAACCATCCGCAGTGTCTACCCATGACCTCGAGTACAAAGGCCCTCGAGTGAGATGTCGCGGTCGAATTGATATTGTCGATCGCTTCGCAGATCCGATGCAATGCTGTTGGGGCGCCAATCGTGAGATCAGTCATGCTCATATCATTGTCGATCGAGCCGACGAGTCCAACGATACGCAGATGCCCATGCTTTGACAGCTGTTCGTCCGTAATTTTTCCCTCAGAATGGAGAGTAGAAATGAGAGAGGGCCATTCTGAGCGGAAGAGGTCTGCTCCAGTGAGAGATCCATCGCCTCCACATACGACCAGAGCATCGATGCCTTCCTTGATAAGGTTGTAGGCCGCTGCAAGTCGACCTGCTGGGCTGCGAAATGTTTTTGAGCGCGCTGTACCGATGAGGGTGCCGCCCTATGATCAGCGGCAACTAGGATGAGCGACGGTCGAACAATGCTCGTCGGACGCACATCTGCGAACCAGCCCCTGACGTCGTCCCACCCTGCACGGACGATGTATCTGCCCTTGAGCGTCCGTCCCCTTGCATGGTCACCCGTACCATCGTGAAGCAGATCGCCATCACCGAACCGAAGGTTTTCGACGAGATTGGTGGCCTTTCCGCTGCGCACGCGTTGCCTAGCGGAAGGATCGGCGAAGGGCTCATCGATGGTGGAGGGTATCTGTGTATCCGTGTTACCTCGAACGAGACCTTCGTATCCCTCGCGTACGATCCAGGTCTCGCAGCCACTGAACAACGTTGAGAGGAGTGCGGACACTGTACGAGTCTACCTACTTTAGTATTCCTGCTTTGACGACAGCACGCACGACTGCGTTCATGCCTGCGCTGTCGCCACCCGACGTGAGTACGGCGAGTTTCATGCTGGGCTTGATGGTCGACGAGAGAAAAGACAAGTAAGAGACGTCGTCGGTGATAGAGACCAAGTTATGATATCGATTTGGTTAGCGTGCACGGCCCTGGCCTGTCCGACGGCGAAACTTTGGGGACGTCCGTCTGACAGCCGCCACTGTGTGCGACGACGACGGCGAGGATGGTTGCCATACATAAAACGTTGAACACTCGCGCAGAGTGACCTTGAATATTGAATGATGTCATGTACAGCTTGATTGAAGACCTGTAGCGTGTCATCCTCAGTTGACCTCCAAATGTCGTCGAGGACCGCAACAACGATCCTGTTCGTTTGTCTGTTCATTCAGTGCGTTCTGCTATCTCGAAGCAGACACGCACGGGTACCTCAGGAGTACCAGCTGGTCAGCGCGCTCTCCAAGCGACTCGACCACCCCCAGGTAAGCCCGCAAGTCAGCTTCTCGCAACTCGTCAAGTCTGACGTCCACGGCCTGCAGTGTCACCCGTTGGATTTCAGGACACAGGCTGCCCAGTGTCTCCATGTCCGGCAGGAGTGTCCTGTCTCAGATACCGTCCTGTCTTTTCCGTATCTACAGACCTACTTTTGCTCAGATCTCAGCCTACGTCCACTCATCTTCACCGCCCTGTTGCTATGGCTCTTCTTCCTCTTCTCCACGCTAGGTATATCCGCCTCCGATTTCTTCACCCCCAACCTCGCCACCATTGCCCAGTTCCTTGGCCTCGACGAAAACGTGGCTGGCGTCACCTTCCTCGCCTTTGGAAACGCCAGCCCAGATGTCTTCTCCACCTTCTCAGCCATGCGCGCAGATTCAGGCAGCTTGGCCATAGGTGAGCTCCTCGGGGCTGCCTCCTTCATCGTCTCCTGCGTTGTCGGATCCATGTGCATTATTCGTCCTTTCAAGGTAGATCCGCTCCCGTTCCTAAGAGATGTCAGCTTCTTCACAGTCGCTGTTATCATGCTACTCGTTATCCTCAGAGACGGTCTTATACAAGCTTGGGAATCAGCCATACTTGTTCTATGGTACGTATGCTACGCTTTGGCGGTTGTCGTCGGAAGCTGGTTAGAAAGACGCATGAAACGTGCCCGGCGAAGAGAAGCTATCATACCTGGCGAGCGCAGCGACGAACCCATCACCCAACACTACACCGATGAAGAACCGTACCATGACGAAGGTGAACTTCCCATCCCCGTCGATTGACATACGTATTGATCTCGTGACCTGGTATCTTCAGCAGCAACGGTCTCCACCGATACCCTTGCAGTTGCTGCAGCACCCCCAGCACCAATGATATCCAGCTCACGGCCACCCAGAATCGGCATCCAAACCCAGTTACCATCACATCCCAAATCGCGCACACCCTCCCCTATTCATACACCCTCCCACCTTACCCACATGCCCTCCTTCTCCCTCGTCGGCGCACTTGAATTCCGCCAAGTCGTCGAATCACTGAAGACACACGCTGCAAGTTCCTCGCTGGACGTGTTCGATTCCCCTCTCACCCCTTACGCAGGGGGACACTACCACCAGCACCAGCACCACCCTCGCGGTTCCTTACAATCACGTAGCCCATCTCGCACTGGACCAGAAATTAATCCATGGGATGCGGAGCTCGGCGTACCCCTCGACGACCGCTCGCCGCGTCTTCTGCGCTCATCTATCGCCGAAGACCGCGAACGGGAAGAGAGCGAGAGACCGAGCGCGCTCGATGAAGGTATCCAGCTTCTTCGTACCCCTCTGTCAGGTCCAGAGGCAATACCCTCGATTTCCCGCACGCCAGCGTCGCCGATTAATTCCGATGCATCGACGGACGTTGAGCCGTACATTCCACCCACGAAAGGTGAACGCGTGAGGCACGTCCTAGCAAGGACATGTCATATTCTCCTTCCCTCTCTCCACCACTTCCGGTCAAAGACCATCCTCAGGAAGATCGTTGCACTTCTCGCGGCGCCCGCTGTTATGGCGTTGACGCTCACTCTTCCTGTTGTAGTGATACCATATGGTTTGGACAGTGCCCACGAGGAGAAGCATTTGCATCATCATCACCACGGCCATCATGATACAGAGACGGAACCGCGACTTGTCGAGTTCGAGGAAGAAGGCGTAGAGAGGACGTTGATGGCAGAAGAGGTCGTACAAGAGGACTTTCATGAGATGACGTTTAATAAGTGGTTGATGGCTGCTCAATGCGTGTTTGGCCCGTTGTTTTGCGTGGCCGTCTTGTTCAGTGCGTCTCTTTTTATGATGTATTCTCTTGGGAAGCCATTCATCTAACGTGATGTATAGACGGAACGGAACATCTTTTGTGGTTACTCGGTGGGACTGCGCTCGGAGGTGTGGCTGTGGCATTACTCGTGCTGATCTTTTCCGACGATGGGTTCCACCCGACTGCGCGTATGGTGCGGTGCTCGATGGGGTTCTTCGTCGCGATTGTCTGGATCATGGCCATTGCGGATGAAGTAGTGAATGTTCTGCAAGTGTGTTTCGTCTTCTCCCGACCTCCCTCATCGTTCAAGGTATACTGACACATTTCCAGACATTTGGATTCATATTTGGATTGTCGGATGCTATCATCGGGCTCACGATATTCGCTATCGGGAATTCTCTCGCTGATCTCGTCGCTAACATGAGTGTTGCTGTACGTTCTTTCTCTTCTTTCTCCCTTACACACCCATTTCCCTTGCCGTTGTCAGGTCTTTGCCCCTATCATGGGTTTTTCTGCTTGCTTCGGCGGACCTATGGTCAATATTCTTCTCGGCGTTGGGATCTCCGGATCCTACATCATCTACAAGACTCCAAATTCCCAACCCTACCGTCTACACTTCACGCCTTCCCTCATAAGCAGCACGGTCGGGCTACTCGGGTTACTTCTCATCACGCTGATAGGTGTACCGATGAATGGGTATCATTTGACGCGGAAGTGGGGCATATTTTTAGTGATAGCCTATACAGTGTTGATGGTGATCAACATACTCGTAGAGGTAAAGTATTGAAGGCGAGGTCTTGTCAACAGGATCTTCCTCATTTTTCTTTCCCTTCTTCACCTGTTTTTATCTATCTAAACATGGTCCGGTTGATCGCCCAGTCCGGTCAATCGGTCGATTGCACTGGATGCGGATTTACACCATAGACAGGACGGTTTCTGGATATCTCCTTCGCACATCCTAGCCATGCCTTCCCTCGCGTACGTCTAACATGCACGCTGCGGTTTGTATATTTGTGTAGTTATCTGTTGCGTTGGTCGTCACCGTCCTTTTTGACCAGTGTGCTTTGCAGTTGTTGTTTTGTTGTACTGAGTACTTGTAACAAATACTGCCGCGGATTCAATGTACAGACTCGGGTGCTGGACACTCTCAACAGCGCGGTAATCCCAACACGGTTTGACGGATTAAAAACAGATCGATAATATACGCCAGTCTAAGAAGTTGCGTCCATCGAAGAAAGGCATAGCGTGACAACGGCGAGTGTAACTGGCAAGAGCGTAAAGAGACAATCCAAGGATTTGTCCATCATCTCATACGTAGCAGAAGGGTTCAAACGAATGTTTGCGATCACACTCAGAAGAGAGTAGCACCGACGAGGCTCATCACGGCACCGACACCGAAGGCAGTCGAGATGCTGACACGGCCAGCTCCGCTGGTGGACTTGGATGTCGTGGAGCTAGCAGTGGAGCCAGAGGCAGTGGAAGTAGCCGAACTCGAACCGGAACTAGCCCCGCTACCACCAGTAGCACTAGCAGTAGCAGAAGCACCAGCACTAGCACCAGCCGAGGTTGCAGAACCTCCTTGGATGGAAGAGTTCGCGCAGCTGGGTGAGCCATCCAGTTGTGAGAATTACCGCATCTCCTAGTGAAATACGTCTTACCTAGTGGATCCGCCTGACTGGACGGTGACGATGTCCGAGTATGCTGTCGCACCAGTACTGTCCTTCAATGCGACGTTACTTGAACGAGTTGTCAATCCAGGACCATTCCAACAGTGTAAAACGCGTCCACTTACAAGCTGACTCCGGCTTGGAGATCGACCGTCCAAGTGTACGAATTTCCATTTTGGGTAGGTAACTGCTCAAGCTGGAAGGCAACAACAACCGCGTCTCGGCAAGGAGCTATGGACCTGAAATGTCACAAACACTCACAGGAGTCGCCGACGACTGTCCTCCTGTAGATTAGTTACACTCTAGTCAGCACATACGCACCGCGTCGGACGCGAGAACACGAACCGGGAACGAGAGACAAGTAGTAAGGGGCTTGACCGCCGGACCAGGTGAGCTGTGTGGGTTCTGTAACAAGCCAGTTAGATTCTCGCAAGCCAAAGCAAGTCCGCTGGGTGGAGCAGCCTAGCACTGACCGCATTCGACGACGTTGGATCTGTGTGCGTACATTTCAGTACAGGTCGGTTGACCCAGTAGGGGTGATACTCACGGGGTGTTAATGGTCAATTGTCCGAGCACAGCGGGCACGATGGCAACGAGAGTTGCGATGAGGGTGATGAAGTTCATGGCTGGCTGTTGGTAACAGTAAAAACACGAAGGAGCGACGGTGATTGCAGAACAGAAACGAAGAAAGTGAAGAAAAAAGTTGGGAAACGACGAGCTGCCCCGAATTTTTGGGCCGCCACTGAAACTCGCTCGGAGTTCCAATCACTTGCCTTTTATGGTATTCATAAGGGATTTCCTTCAAACAATAATTACTAATTACTTATTATTACAACCTTGGGCCGTTGAGTAATTTTGGAATTTCGGGTTGACACGCAAGCCGATTTCTTGTCATGTGTGAGATAGTGGTGGAGCCGTTGCAATGTCGCCATGCCGTTGTCGTGACCCCTTTTCATTTTCAATGTTTCAAAAGAAAAGAAAGATCCATCGACGTGTGGGTCCGCTCACTGCGAGAATTTTCACCGGAGCGAGCTGGGTTTCGTGACATACCTGGGAGTGGTGGTTGCCCCTTGCATGCCTGTTGGCCATGGTCGACCATTGGCAACGGTCGCTCCGAAATCAATTTTATTGAGCGATCTACATCCGAAAGACTCCCAATCGGCGATCAGCTTTTATTCAGAGTATCGAGGGTTATATCACCGGCTGATTACAACCCTATCCAGCTGCTCCGCCCACCAGCGTTGTGAAGAGCAGTCTGCCCAATCTTCACCACACCAGAAGCTGGCTTGGCCGGTTCCGCACCCATTTTTGACGTGACGGAACGCGGGGTCAACGGGAATGCATCTACTGCATCGATCAAAGGGCTGGGTACTGCAACGTGCGTCGAAGACGATGCAAAGAAGGATCCATCCGGACCCAAAACATCCTCGGATTGCTCTACCGGCGATGGCACGTTGAATACTGGAAGAAACGATTCTGCATACCATTCGTACCACACTTGTCTGTCGTTGGTCAGTCGCCATATAGACACCTGCACTTCCGAATTGCTAGGCAAATACAGAGGTTGCTGTGTATAAGCAATCCGTAAGTTTCTTCATTGCCAAGGGTTTGCATCGCACAAACGCACCCGTAGTGGCAAAAACAGCGGAAACCAGCTCAGCATGTCTTTCGATATGTAATCTTTTCGTTGTGGGTGGATGCTCAAGCCAACGTGGCCATAGAGTATAGCTTCGAAGTATCCTGCGAATCCATGCATCACGCCAGCGTGCGGAATGTGGAAACACAGTCTGGCGGCACGAACGTTATGACTGTTCGTGAATGGAAGTCCTGAGCAGCCCGCTGTCAGCCCCACTTCATATGCGCGCATTAGAGGTGACAGATCTGACCTCTGTCATCGACTGCCACATCTCGTCTAGGGTGCACGAATTCCCAACACTCCTGAATTTTGGGACCACATCGCCCCCCAACACCTCCACCATCCCCGCTCAGAAGATTGACATTTTGAAACATCACCACGTACGGCGTTTCTACACCCTTCAGCTCCCTGCTCTCCCGCGCCGCGTTGTACAGTTTCGAAGAAGATAAAGGGGCGAGATACGCGGTGTACGAACTCGGTATAGAAATTCCATCCGCTAAGCGGCTTGTCACCACAACAAGTCACAATGCAGCGACGTCGTGCTTACTTACGCTTCAAGAATCGCATTGCACCGTCAAGACATTCAGGGCTGAGTTCATTATCGCCAAACGAGCCCAACAGCTCGCTGACCAGAATGTCCACCTTCTCAGGTAATTCCACGTATCTCATGTCCCCAAAGACGAGTTCCACGGAGGAGCCCCAATCTCTGGCTTTACGTTCCTGCAGACTGCGACGCTCCGATTAGCTCGTGGGAGAGATCAAAATGCGACAGGACGAACGTGATCCACGCAGTAGGGTTCTTCTCCAGCGCATAGATGAAGGCCTGTCTGTTAGACCGACGGACAGCCTCGAGGCTACGTGCCACGAGGGGCCCACGCCCCGCGCCAGCGACACATATCACACTGTGTTTCAAATTTTAGGCTCCTCCATTCTGCGGAGAACACTGAGCACTCACATGCGGTCGCTATCAGGAAGGTCGACCAGTGCGCGGTAGATGGCCTACACCAACATTGATTACAAAGCGTTTACCCTGTGAGACCCCGCATACCTCTTCGTAGTTGTGATACTTGACAGGGTCTTGCTCGAAAGTTTGATACGTAATCGATTGCAGGTTATCCATCAACGGCTATCCCAACCACGCTGATCAGAACCAGGTCGTAAGGGTGATGATTGATTGATTGGATTTACCTGTAAAGGATTCTGTAGATAATCCTGGTAACCTTGTCCAAAGTTCTCGACGGTTCCTTCCGTCCTCATTGCCTGGACAGATGGACTCGATTTCTCCAGGTACTTCACGTATTGCGCATAGGCTGGTTCGCCTCCTTTCGCGTGCAGTCCTGACCTGACACCAGATAGGATAATAGTGGGCCGGTGCTGACACCCATCCGAGTCGGACGTATGTAAACATAAAATACACGATGACGAACTCACGATCATGCTTTGGCGGAGGAACGCCTGAGTACCTTTTGGTAAAACCGGGTATCCCTTGACGTTTGCGATGAACGCTGACGCAGGCAAGATAATGTGCTTGACGGGTTCAGCTGCCCAGCGGTTGAGTACCCCGGCGTTAACCGGGAGCGGAGGGGTCAGATCCAGTGCTAATGACATGAACAGGAGTCAATCGAAGCCCACAAGGACGAACCCACCGAGAGTCAGCCGGATATTGTAGTCGCAGACGTTGCGGACGATATCCCACATCTCCCAAGTAGCGTTGAGTTCGCCTTCGGGCGCCTTGGTGGATCTAAGAGATCCCGGTGGATATGAGCTTGAAGTGGCCATTTTCGGTGGTGTAGTTGGTGGGTGCGGAGGCGACGACGCTCCACTCCATCCGTGATCCCCGTGGGAGTTGGGTGAAGAAGGTTCCTTGGATTGAAACACAGCGGGATCATAGATGGGCAACCGGACGGAGAATTGCATATATGGGACGCTTTTCAGGCAGTCGTTGATGACGCGTGCATAAGAGGCGACCTGTGATCGCTTTCGAGGTGGGGGTAGTATAATTGTGGGGACGTTGAGATAGGAAGCATAAGCCACCTCCTGTCGCAAAGCCTGAATATGAAAGACGAGTCCGTCAGTAGACTGCCGAGGGGACGCCTGGACACCCTGCACAAGGTCACTGGTCTGAACATGCGACGCAAAAGCGCGGCGCAGACGAGTTAAATAGATGTCGAGAACTTACGATGGCTGAATCATGGCGGACCCAATCATCATCGGAGTCGAGGCGCAGCCATTCAGATGCCATCGCGAGCACGAACTCCGCCTCATCTATCATTTTCATTTCTTTAATGGCACGTCGCACGGGGCCCGTATAGTAATTGATATCTCACCGAGTCTTGTAATCGTCACCTCATCGAGTAGGAATGAAGGAGACTTCCTCCAAGCCTCCGCTTCCTTGTCAGCGGCTATGACCGCTTCGTTTCCAGCATCTGCTACGGAAGGCATGATGCACATGTTCCTCCACCGTTCCTGCCATTTAGTGGTGGTTAGTGGTAGACATATCGCCTGATAACCTTGGGATTGGCAGTCGGCGGAAAGGGCAAGAACTGCTGTCTCATGGGGTTCAAAGACACCTGTAGCTTTAATCTGTATGTCCTCAAGCGTGATCGTCGTGGCCAGAGTGGCAAACGGTGACATTTTCTTGTTTGTTCCAGTACGCGGCACACGGCAAAGACTCGAGACGATGTGGCGGATACTAAAAGCATCACATAAATCCAAAAAAGGCAGGTCCAACTGGGCAGCGTGTTGTGTGCGTGTTTGACCTGCTGGTCCCATCATTCGGGCGCCTGCATCCTTTCTTGCCAACCATTTCTTGAGGTAGAC
Organism: Pisolithus microcarpus; assembly: GCA_024613185.1. Lineage (NCBI taxonomy): Eukaryota > Fungi > Basidiomycota > Agaricomycetes > Boletales > Pisolithaceae > Pisolithus > Pisolithus microcarpus. The sequence continues at coordinate 151,333 of JANFAI010000007.1, forward strand.
AAGGGACCCGAGCCGCCGCATCTGCTTTCATCGTCTCTCTTGAATGATCATGCCAAAATGAACCCATGACGTTGCGGACGGGATGAGCCGTTTGCCACCGGGCCTCGCAAAGACTCCACCAATCCTGTCCGCAGAGACACTTCTTATCTCAGAGGTGGGCAGTGGACCGTATTTGTCAAGCAGCACAGGTTCACCGAGGCAGAGGGTCACTGCGGTCCGCTGATTGATTGCAGAAGGTGTTGTTTTTGGTTTGACCTAACCACTTTTGAGAGTCATGAGGATGTCCTTTAGACTCCGTTTATTGCAGCCAACTTCGAATTGAAAATATGCCAATTTGACGAACGTCAGACCAACGGCGGACGTGTTCATCCGTCAATAATGATTTCTACCCCACCGCGACGGCGTGCACGTCAGTTGTGTGGCTGCCCGCCGCGTTTCCTTATTATGTAGCGTGCACGTGTTCCATCGATCAGGCCGAGGCGCCACGGCGGTGGGCGTTGCACAGAGCGGGCTGGCTGAGGGGGGTCGTTAACTTAACTTTAGGTGTACAGGATTTGCGATGGTGACAGCTGTCTGTTGATCGATCATGATCTAACACCCTCAACAGTAATCTGATCAAAAGATCATACGTAGGCGCTGGCGGATAGACTACGACTACTACATTGTATCTACCTATCAAAATCACTAACCGGTACCGGCGGCGGGTCCATCCCCACGGTGGTCGTTGCCTCCTTCGGTCCTAGGACGCTTGCAGAACTCGGAGTCCTGTTCTGACCGGTCTTGTTGGTTCGACATCTCGTAACCCGTCAAGACGCCCTCCAGAACAGCCCGGCTGACGGCCTGTCTGAGCTCTTCATCTGGGTTGGTACCGTCCGTCTCGGCCCGTCGCATGATATCTTGCACCGACTGCATCAACGCCAAGGTCAGTGTTTCCGATGCCACGTCTTGTTGGTGCTGGGATGGTCGTGAAATCGGGATTTCGCTGGGTGCGACCGGCTGTCCGGTCAGCTGTGATCTCAGAAACACGGCGACGTCGGGAAAATCCTCTTCCAAATGGTCCGCTGGCTTTGGATCACCACATAAGTCTAAGCTTCATGGACGCGCTGATGAGAAGCGAAGTTGCTCACCGAGATGCCTTCGTTATTACGTCTGTCGATGGCTGCGCCATGACTGATAAGCCACTGGGCGGTTTCGACGTTTTCGACGGTGTACAGGGGTGTGTCACCGTCCTCGTCGATGACGTTCACGTCGCCTCCTGAAGAGATGCTTTAGAGAAGAGGCGATCAGCGCAGCGAAAGTGTTTAGTTACCCTGGCTGACGAGATAGGACAACACTGGCAGTTGGCCATAAGATGCAGCTGCGTGCATTGGAGTGTAAGTGAATGCATCGGGGGCATTTGGAGAGATCGCTGTGTAGGATCCGGTCAAAACTGTATGTGTGATGCCGGGTGAAGACGTGCCTTGTCGTTCCACGAGTTCCTGGAAGCGGCTTCAGCACAAGCCAGCAGCGGGATCGCATATCTAATGATGGCTCGAACCTGGACTCTGTTCAAGTCACCGTCGCCTGCTGCTACCCATATGTTTTTTTCCTGTGGTATTCTGGTTGGGACGGGCATCGGTGGCGCACTACGCTATAACTACCAGGTAGTACGATTGAATCTCTGATTGCTTCGATCACCCGGGTTATCTTCCATTTCCCGAAAAGGCAAGTCGTACAAACCGAAGACAAACATGTTTCGTAGGTGAAATGACGAGAGAAAGTAAAAAGTGTGCGATTGGATCTCTGGCCGTGTTCCCTATGTCGGTAGTCGCAGTGACAGCGTCAACGTTCCAAAGACAGTCATGAGCTTCCTCGTGCCGTCGCAACGAGGCTTGGTTCAACAGACGTTAACTGAGCTCTCTTCCGTACATAACCATCCAGACAGATCGCAATTGCCCCTTTCCTCCTTTCAAGGGTACCCTCACCTCCACCAGGGCATGCCATCCGCCTCAAATACTTGCTTTCTTCCTTCGCTGCCCCCAGATCCAATGGCGCACTCTCTACCAAAGCTAGGGGAAACGCGCTGCTGTAAGTACTCGTCATGTCTTTCCCCGATGATTTCATTACCCGCTGCCCAACCCGCCACACCCGATCGTCGTCTTTCGGTCTTTCCGGAGCCCGTCACTGACGCTTTTCACGTTTCAGACTGGTCCCTGTTGTCATCAGACCTCTCCTTCATCTATCTTGATCCCACCCTTGCTAATCATCTCGACGATCAGGCGTCCCTACTCCTCGGAAAGTCCCTTTTATGCTTCGTACATCCCGACGAGCAAGAAACCGCTCGCAATGACCTGACCGATGCCCTCGAGCAGAAAACCATGCATGGAAGTGTGACAAGGTCCGTCCGCCTCATTACCAAGCATGTCAGCAGTTTCATATACCGCCCCCTTTTTTAGGGTAAGATATTGCCGACTACCTAGGGTTCGCCGCCTCCTCGGATATGGCGGTTTGAACCAGTCATGGAACGACGCAGACAAAGCGTCGTCTAATGAACTGTACATGCCCGTCGATATCGTGATCAGCTGGGCCGCAGAGGGTCTAGTCCTGTGTTTCATCCATGCGGTCGCTGAACTCGACCTCGCGGATAATAATGAACACCACAAGTCACCTTGGACCACTTGGTGCGGAACTCCGACGATGAACGCGAGTCATTTACAACTTCTTTACCAACGGCTGCAGTGCTGCTGTCCGCAGCCCGGAGTGCTTAGCAGGGTGTTCCAGATCTTGACCAATTCCAGCAATCAAGATTACCAGCTGCTGTTCAGCTGGCCGCCGGACACTAGTCATGAATACTCCAACAAACCATCTGCCAAGGATTTCGCCAGGAGAGCGGAAGGTGTCTTGCCATCTTCCCACGATGCTAATGTCAAGACGAGTTGCACAAAGAGGTGGCGGATTGGTGGCACAATGCCCGCAATCAATGGCGAAGTGGAGAGCGTTTTCATACCTCATGGTTCGTGGTTTGCTTGACGTCACGCCTCGCGCCATGTGTTTCTGACTGTCAATGTAGGATCTATCATGTTTGCCTGTCATACGATCCAACCCAGCCCTCGCAACGGAGTCGGCGCTCCGTCACATCCGCAGTATCCAACAAGAACCAACGAAGGTCATGCATCCCATCCGCCCCAGCATGCTTACGATATCTCAGCGAATTCTTACACGTTTCCGCCCGTGTCTGCATCAATCCCAACCTATAGTCATAATGGTTCTCTTCCACCGCAATATCCATCCCAGTCCTGGACGGGACACCCAGAGTGCTCTTCGCTATTGAACTACAATAGGTGGCCCAACAATAGTTCGACACAATTGACCTCAATCTCTGGGTCTTGCCCCGTCCGCGAAGCAACATACGGAGTTCCGTCTCCATGCAGGCCAGGTGATTCCCCGACTTTCGGTGATTTGCGTGCACCACAGCACGGGTATTCAACCCCAGCAAATCCAAATGCAGAGTATATAGACAGGCGCGGAAGTGACATCCCAGGACTGTCCAGCTCTTTTCCGGACGTCGTACCGCCCCCAAGGCATCGTGGTAGTCCTGGAGCATCGCGCGAGTCCTTCGGTCGGACAGGAAACCGCCCTGTTGGTACATTGAAGTGTACCAGCTGTAAAACGACACAGAGTCCAGAGTGGCGGAAGGGACCTAGCGGGCGGAAAGAACTTTGCAATGCGTAGGTCGCTTATTGTTATTTGCCGGACATTCCCTCCTCACGCGTGGCACAGGTGTGGCCTCCGCTACGCCCGCTCCCGTGCGAAAAAGGAGGGACACGTGGTGACGGGACAGCGCCGGAAAAAGGAGAAGTCCGTGTCTATGGGATTCAAGGAGGACCCTATTCATGCGCAGTCCCCACCAATAGCGATTGCCGGAGCGACCGCCCGATCCACCGCCTTTGAGAGTAGTTCGGTTGGCTCTGCATCTGGTAGCGAGGTTTACTCGCAACACAGTCCCGTGGCTACAGAGCCGTCGCCATCGCCTCCCAGCCTTAATTTTGTACATTATTCGCATCCTCCAGCTGCTCGGAGTGTCCAACCGAGAAGTGATCGACGATCTTCCCTGCAACCAAGTGGTTCCTTCCAACAGGTGCCATCCCCACTGGCTAGCCAACAGGCACAACGTGGCTATAGAACTCGGGAAGACACGACTTCTCTTTCCTCACGGTTTGGACCGTACAATGGTTACATCAGTTCGACGACTTCCGCCAATACGTCACCAGTGGGGAATCTTACCCCACTACCTTCTTTTGAACGAGACAAGGTCGATGACCGATACCTTGCACCTCCACCCGGATCCTCGGAGGCCAAGTATGACAGGTTCACAATGGCCATGCAGCGCTAAAGCACATGCGCCACCGTGATTCCCAGTCATTTAAGCAGATCTTTCGTTTTCCGACCGAGATTTATTTGCTACGAGTATGTACTGAGATGTCATGAGTTTCAGCCAGTTAGCGCATGTTTTTGTTTTCATTTTCGCAGTGGTATCTTACTATTTATCCACTTCACTCAGCCACCTACCACCTCCCTCAGCCAAGTGGACCATCCAGGGAAAAAAATAGTATTCATCTATTGTGTAGTCCTCAAATGTATTTCTATCATACTACTGAACGTCTAATAAAACGGATGTTGACCTGGCCTAGACGAAATGAGCGGAGATCCCAATATGCGATCGATATGATGATGGGGTTTACAACCTGGAGGGGGTTGCTGTAGAGATGCCATGAGGTTTCTGAATGACGGAAACTTTCACGCATTTCACTAGGCTGGCAATCGGCACTTTTTAGTTGAAGAGGCTGGGGAATATATGTTATACGGTATGTACGAGGTTAATATTGTGACCCTGCACATGAGGCTGCCGTGTTGTTTCGTCACCGGATGTCGAAGTGCACAGCCACCGGAGCAATCATTCCCTTTGTTACCTAACGTTGGGGTACCCAGGTCTGACCCAGGGTTACAAGTTTAGTAGGCCGCGATCCCCCAGCTGCTGAAGGAACGACTCGACACCAAGTCGACCCATCATCACTGCTTACTGGCCTTTTAACTTGGTGACCATGTCAGGTTCGACTGCCGCTGTAAACGCTGAGAGTTCGGGCGCGAACAATGTACCCGACGCGGAAGATCGGTAAGCGAGAGTGGAAACTTCGATTAAGACTTAACCTATACTGGTCTCTCCCTATTGATTTAGCCCAACCGCGAGGGTGGTGATAACTTCTGGAGATGACCACGATGCCGATGATCGCGACGATGACGAGACAGGTGACGCAGTGACAGACGGGGATGACGAGGACATCCTGGAGAATTACCCTGATGAAACGACTGTAAGTGATAGGTCATGTTGGCCCCACTTGCCCCCACGAGAAGCCGCCCGTACAGGAACTGGATTTATGGGACATGCGTATCACTTCGCTAGCCCCTCTGAGGCTGCAACGCTTTGCCGACCACCTCACTCGATTAGTCCTGAGGAAAAACCTGATAAAAGAGCTCGATCCTGCAATATTTCAAGCCTTGTCCAAGTTGGAACACTTGGACCTCTACGACAACAAGATAAAGCATGTCGGAGATGCGCTGAGCAACCTGACTTCACTAGAGTGGGCTTTCCTGGTTTCAATTGGCGGAAATTTTCACGGGCGTCACTGAGTGGAACGTGATACTTCTTATCTTTCAGGCACTTGGACCTTTCCTTTAACGTTCTGCGGGAAATTCCAGAAGCGTTGTCCCGTTTGACGGCGTTGAAAATAGCGTTCTTCGTGCAGAATCGCATATCACATATCACTGGGTTCCAAGGTCTCGGTGCGACCCTTACCTCTCTCGAGTTGGGAGCGAACCGTATCAGGGTAGCTGTGGCGTTAATCTTTTGGTTGATCGAACGTGTATTAACACGCTCTTCCTCTTCTAGCGGATAGAGGGTTTGGATGCGCTTGTCAACCTGAAAGAGCTGTGGCTTGGGAAGAATAAGATCGCTCAGATCGAGGTAGGGTCGCGGGCCGTAGCTTGTTCGCGGGATACGTATACCGACCGCCACACCTTAGAATTTGGACAACTTGAAGCAGCTGACGATTCTGTCCCTCCAATCAAACCGGATAACCAAGGTCGAAAATTTGGACAAGCTAGAAAACCTCGAGCAACTGCTTCTCAGTCACAATGGTATAGAAAAGTTGGAGGGACTCGAACATAATGTGAGAGGACCGCTGAGTCCCTGTTGTTGGCGGTACCCTGACACAAATATATGCAGACGAAACTCAAGATGTTGGACGTGGGTTCGAACTTTATTCCAGCCATTGAGAACGTCTCCCATCTTACGTCTTTGGAGGACCTTTGGGTGGGTTATGCCTAATGCTACACGGGCAGGTGCTGATATGATTGCACCCTCTACTCAGCTGGGAGGGAACAAGATCCCGGATCTACAAACGCTTGAACCTCAGCTCAGACACATCTCCACGCTCCAAACAATTTATCTTGAAGGAAACCCTTGCCAGAAAAATGAGGGCACGAGCTATATGAGAAAAATAAGGCTGGCCCTTCCACAGTTGACTCAGATCGATGCAACGTGTGTACCTCGCCCTTTCCTTGGTGGTGATGTCGTAGCTGACTTTGGGAATACGTTTCAGATATCTGTAGGCTGTAATGTGACCCTTGTTCTTTTCGTGACATATGTATAATGTTGTATTCAATTACCCGCTCTTGTCGGACTATGGACATCATGGCGTTGGTACGAATGACTGATCTCCGTGATGATATTCCCCGTTCCAGTCACGTGACAGTCATTAGCCTAGCGCTTGTCCAAAGGCAGACAACGCTCGATCCATTACCATCACGCAATGGTGCCAGCAACTAAGAGTAAGGCTGGCAGTGTCAGTGCAACGTCTTTCTTTGATTTGAAGTCTGAGCTCGCCAAACAAGCTGAGGAATTTACGAAGGACAAAGCTAGGACTGGCGCCAAATATCTCGGTGAAGCCAAGAAGGCGAAGGTATGCTGTAGCCGCTTCGAAAGTTTCACCGAGACAACTAACGTATTACGGTTATAAGTCGACGGTATGGGCGCGGTCTAACAAGGGTGTCGAGGCTCGGGCGAGGCGAGACATTGAGCTAGAAGAGGTCAGCAAGTCGACGGTGGAATCGGCACGGGCTGCTCTCGAGCGCAAAGCTCAGATCTATGAAAAGCTGAAGAAAGGAAAGTCGGGCGGTCTCAGCGAACAGCAGTACGACGCGCTTCTGGTGGATGTGAGTAGTGGTCGGTTGGATTATTGTTTGGTGCAAGTGCTAATGGACCGTATGTGCCCTTACAATGTTAGTTTGATTCGAAGACCATGGATCGCTACGAGTCTGATAGCGATGATGTCGACGAGTCTCTGACTGTTCCTACAGTACCGCAGCACGATGTAGGTTCACTTGAAGTGCTGTCCTCCAGTGCCGTCTGACGCATTTCTCAGGATGATCCAGTCATCGAGTACGAGGACGAGTTTGGTCGTATACGGACCGCTCGCAGGTCTGAAGTACCTCGACATCTGTTACCCGCTTCTAAGGACCAGGAAATAGGAGAAGAGTAAGTTGATCTAACCTCCTTCCTGAGTAACTACAGTCGCTAATGCGGCGATCCTCCAGGGACGTCATATGTACGTATATGCGGGCTCTTGCGATGATATAAATGATTGAATACTGACACTGATGATAGACAACCCCGTGGATTTCTTCCCTGTTTATGAACCTTCTGCAGAGCGAGTGAAGGCTGTGGAAGAGGAGTTGGCTGAGGCCCAGAAAAAGCCTGAAATGCACTATGATGCGACGAAGGAAGTGCGCGCAAAGGGTGCTGCATTCTACCAGTTCTCCGCGGACGAGGAAACCAGGAAGCAACAGATGGAGGAACTTCGATCCGCCCGGGAGGAGACGAAGAAGACACGAGATGAGATAGGCGCGGTCGACGTGGTTCCTGGTGAAGTGGAAGGTATGCGTGCCGAGGATTCTGGCAGCTCTGGCAGCCGGGCGCTGGAGAAACGCAAAAGGGAAATTGAGAGTAGACGTGCTCTACTCGAGGCGAAACGAAAGAAACCGAAAACTGACGGAGAAGTGCCACCTTCGCAATCAAAATCGACCTCGCATACTCTGGTTACCATTCCATCCAAGGATCCCTTCGCTGCATTAGAACAGCAGATATCTAGATCGCCACCCGCACCCAAGCAACCGGCAGCTCATGCACAAGTGATGATAACCTCAGAAGCGGATGCCTTCTTGGCGCAGCTAGAGCAAGAGGTACTTAAGAAACAAAAGTAGAGGTTAGTGAGCATTTGCCATCACGCTGTAGGTCCTGTCGGAACCTAGATGGTTGATATCCGCAGACTGATATGACCTTCTGGGCCTCTTTCTGGGCATATCAGAGGAAATCGCCCGCTCCTCTGTTTATATTCGACCACCCATTGCCCTCTCCGAAAATGTCTTCTAGGTGGTCCTGTTCCCGACACCACGTCTTTCATGAACTCTCGAAGGACCTCGATTGCCGGTTTCATGGCCATTGCGTGGCCACAGTTGATCCTGATCTCGCCAGGGTCCGGGTGTTTGCAAACCAAGGCGAGCGGCTTATCGACCGTAGCAAACCACTTCCCTCTTCTGGGAAATGACGGGACTGTCTTCATAGAGTGTCGCCGGCGTAGAGCATGCTTTCGTTGGCGTCCCAGAGAGCCAATTCATCCGGAGTATATCCAGGAGTATGCAACACCGTGACTCCCAGGGATACCTTGCTGGCGGAAACGATATCATGTAGATGAGGCACAAAGCTGAGCTTATAGGATGGCGTCCGGATACCCGGGAGAGCAGAGCCGGTGAGCAGCGAAATTATCTGGTGAGGCAAGGATTGGATCGCGTCCCAAGCCAAGAATCACGCTGTCCGAAGCAAACGCTTCCATTCCCACTGAGCGTGCAAATTCTTATCAACATCGACTGCTGCGGAACCCATTCCGTATACGTACGTATATGGTCGTAGTGGCAGTGACTTTGTACGACGATGTACGCCAACCGTCCTCCGGGGTTCAACGTTCAGAGGCACTCTTCCGTTTTCCTCGATGTGAACTGTTTCGATGAATTCCCTCAGACCTTTCACTCCGATATGGGGGTTGCTCAATGCCCCTCAGAATCGGTGTCAAGGATCAACGTATCAACATGGTTCGGACAGCTTACACGAATTTCGCGTAGATAAATGGGTGCTCGTTGTAGATGTCATCCCACTCGGTGATCAAGAAGGTGCTCGATGTTAGTCGGCGAGCTTTGAATGCGGGGGTGATCGACATCACCGAGTTAATTTCGCGAGTTTCTTGCTCTGGATCACTGCAGTATGTGGGTGATATTAAGAGCGTACTGGCCACTTTGGGTAGGCTGAGAGAAATACACAGTATGCTTGCAGCAATGAAAGTTATGGTTGAGTAGTCGCAGAAACATTCTATCGTGTCTTCTGGCTTATCATGAGATGTAAAGATAAGATCAGGCGCTGTTCTCTCACCATGGCTATCCACCTGACACAGGTGGGATGACTGCCACTTCCTCGCCGCCCTTGAGGTGGCAGGTTTCCGGTTCATGCACCATCACCGCGTCCACGCTCCATTGACTGGTGGTCAGCACCTTATCCAAACCCGTACCCGGGTGGAGTGAGTTGAGGTGGGATGCCAAGGGTGACAGGGGAAAGGGTGTCGTCGGGAGCGTTACCGTCTCCTCGTATTGACCGGTAGCGGTGGACGCCCCAGCGAAGTAAAGAACGGTCACCTGAGCCATGTGCGTGCCGCGCGACGTGGATACTCGTAGATAGCTTTGTAGTAGCAAAGAACGTCGACGACCATACATACTACCCATTTCGGACCCTAACCCCAGACGAGACACATCAGTCCTTCCTATTGGACAGCTCTACACACCACCAGATTGGTCTTGAAGTGTTGATCGTCACATATTTTTCTTCAGGGACCAGGTGGTTCGATGTCGAAATCAACCCGTCGAACGATGACCGTGCTTCGGCTTAGAGAAGTGTGTCAACGAAAACGCCATAACAAAGATTGCTTTCGCGTACTCAGGTTCCAGCGAAGACCGGTGGTCGTCAGTACCGTGGATTCGACTCCGATGGGTAGCAGTCCACATGTGGGACCCAGTATGTCATGATCGATGAGAATACGATGTTGGCCCTGGATTGTTTCTTCAATACCACGCCAATCCCCACAAGATCATGTCACGTGTACCTCACCGAGCACCCAGGAAATGTTGTCGTCCGTGACGACAAACACTTTCTTTCGCATTCGCCGCAGCTTATGCACGTAGGAGAGAGTATGTACCGTCTGGTCCAATCTCCCTCCCAGTCCCCCGAGGAGGACGATGTCGTACTGCGTCACAGCCCCTGAAATTGAGGGACTTCTGTTTACAATATTGAAAAGCAGGAGCCTACCTCCCGACTCTCTAATTTCTCATGTTCTTGGATGGCTTGAACGCATTTCATCAAATCTGTCGAATTTTGGTCGTGGTCTTGTACGACAGAAACGCCCTGCCGACACCCCAGACATGAAAATAGACTGAGACTCCAACACCGATTCTCAAACCTTGGAGGAATAGTAGTCCCGTACATCGGCCCGCAAGGAGTCCAGGTCACCTTTAATCAGGTCCGGAACGTATCTGAGATCATGTCGCGTCAGGCAGTCATGACGCATATGAATGCGACATCAGCAAACCCACGAACAACGAAGTTCATCCGGGAGGAGATCAAAGAGTCGGTTGGCACCACCGTCAGCACAGCAATGCCACGAACAAGCCTTCCATAGTCCGTCGAGCAGGCTCCTGGAGAACGGTTGGTTGAGGATGATCAATCCGCGTGCAACCGGTGGCGCGGTCGAAGTAGAAGGGTTTAAGAATGACAAGTCCCAGTCTGTATCCCCGGATGGAGTATTGCGTGCGTTGAACAGCGTGCTTATGCCTGCGCCCATGTCATCCCCAAGCACGTCTGTTTGGGATATGTCAAGTGTCACCTGATGGCCCCATTCGTATCACAATAACATGCGGTGCTGTGGCACTGCAGCGAGTCTACGCCCGGACACAATGAGGGAACGTGTTCTGGCGATAGCTCTTTCCCTCTCCCTCTCACAGCGTCCACCTTCTCTGACTTGCTCAAGGGCAACAGCTGGATCGTTTCTTACGTCCCTGGCCACTTTGCACTCTTCGCGTCTCCTTACATTGTATATGCGCTGACCTCCGTGTAACGAATTATCCACGCTTTGTTCTCGCCACGCCAACGGATCAGGATTGTCTGTTCAACACGCTTTTGTTTTTATACATATAGCTGTGGCTCTGTCTGTGCTGATTATTTCGCCGTGCCGCTTTTTGGGTTATCGTTCTGACATCCAAACCTCGCTTGTTTCAAGGGTATGGATCTGTTGTTCCTGTCTTATGCTGGAGATGATCACTGAACTTGCCAAGGCAGAACCACTTCCACTGCATATATCCTTCCAGTGTAACAACACTCGATGGCTTCAACTGACGACGTGTCCTGCAAACGAAGGAGGTTAGAACGCCGTCGTCGAGGGAGTCGCGGCCGCGATGTTGCCCTCAGCGAACTGGCAGACGCTCTCCACAACAGATTCCGGAGGGAACGTAAAATCGCCGATTTGGATGAGGCGATCAGTTTGCATCGCGCTGCTCTGGAACTTCGACCACTCGGAGACGTGAACCGGTCCTCATCACTCCGAAGCCTTGCCTTCTGCCTTGCAGATAGACACGACTTTCAGGGGGTAGATGCTGACTTGGAAGAAGCTTTGACGCTCGGGCGTGCAGCGCTAGCGCTCCGTCCTCCGGGGCATCCTGATCGTGCCATATCTCTCAACGATCTTGCTTGCGACCTTGGCACACGGTTTGCGAAACAAGCTGACATGCGCAACTTAGTGGAGGCAATTGAGCTCCATCGTGCAGCTCTGGAACTACGTCCCTATGGGCATCCGGATCGATTCTCATCGCTCCAAAACCTTGCTCGGTGTCTTAGAGATAGATATGACAGTTTGGGGGAAGCCGCCGACTTGGAAGAAGTCATCTCGCTCAGATGTGCAGCATTGGAACTCTGTCCACAACGACACCCTGATCATTGCACGGCTCTCGACAGTCTCGCTTGCGACCTCGGGAGGAGGTTCGAGAAGCAAGCCGACATGCGCGACTTAGACGAGGCGATCAAGCTCCATCGCAGAACTTTGGAACTACGTCCCTCCGGGCATCCAAATCGGTTTATGTCACTCCAAAACCTTGCTCGCTGTCTTAGACATAGATATCGTGTTCAAGGGGTGACTGCCGATTCAGAAGAAGCGGTAGAGCTGGGACGTGCTGCGCTGGAGCTCTGTCCACCAGGTCATCCCGACCGTGGCGCATCTCTCGACAGTCTTGCTCGTACCCTCAGGACAAAGTTCGAGAAACAAACTGACCATTGTGAACTCGAGGAGATAATTGACCTGTATCGTGCAGCTTTGGAATTGTGGCCGTCTGGGCATCCTGGTCGGTTGTCATCACTCCAAGACCTTGCTCATTGTCTTCGAGACAGATATGACGATCGAAGAGTAATTACCGATTTGGAAGAAGCCGTGATGGTCAGCCGTGCAGCACTGGAGCTCTGTCTACCAGGGAATCCCGATTGCTTTGTATCTCTCAGCAGTCTCGCTCTCAACCTCAGAACAAGGTTTGAGATAACAGCTGACATGCACGACTTGGACGAGGCGATTGAACTCTTTCGGAAAGCTCTGGAGCTATGTCCACCTGGACATCCTCTTCGGTTGTTCTCTCTGGAAAACCTCGTCATCTGTCTTGTGAATAGACATGACAACCGGGGGCTAATCGCCGACTCTAAAGAAGCCACCACGCTGGATGACACGGCACAAACGCTCCGTCCACCTGTTCAACCTGATCATGGCACGGCTGATTTAGACGAGGCTATTGTGCTTGAGCAAGAGGCCCTACAGCTGCTCACTCCCGGAGATCCTCATCACGACCTATGTCAGCGGCGTCTTGCGGCTATCCAAATGAAAATTCAATCAGAAGATACTAATAATACACCGTCCTCCGACACCTCACCGGCGCCTGTTACCTGTTGAAGTCAATCTGCTGATCAAAGATTCGGGTCTGATTACATAGTATGTCTTTTTTTTATATGCTGGGAAACACTTCTGTTGATTCAACTACGAGTCACAACGAGTACAAAAGGATCATATTTTTATACATACTTCCGTTACCATTCCACTCGTAGACTCGGGCAGCATTCTGCAGAGTTGTACAGTATCATGTAGATTAGCAATGCAACTCATGATATCAGAATCAACTTGATTGGCTCATTTTCAAGTGTCCTAACGTCTTCACATGTGTGACATTGCCCTGCCTAACAAATTGGGACACTTTCGATCAACTTCTGCAAGTAGTGGTGAATTCAAGTCGCTTGACTGGGACCCGACTCTACTTAGATGTAAATCTTATCCTCGAACGACAATTACAAGTTTCACCGGTTCAGTGAAGCACGAATCGTGCAATGGGACACGAAGGAATGCGTGTTCTCGTCACTTAAATTTGTACCGCATCCTCCAAGGCAAGCATATCCCCTTTCTTCCCAAACACGCCCTCAAAGTATCGCTCCAACCCCGTCACATCCCGCACGATTGCACCGACCACTCCATCCGGACGTACGACCACAACCTTCACCTCCTGCGACTCCACGATATACCCTCGGTACGCATGACCCGCGTGATCGACGAGTACTACCGCCTCAATGGTTTGATCTTCCTCCGAGGATGTCTCGAGGCGGCTATCTGGTTCGGTGGCAGAACCAGGAAGCACGACTACTCGGGTCACTAACTCCTTGGGAACAACTTGCTGTAGCGACGCAAGTATGGATCGCACGGCGGGGACGACCAAGGTCGGTGCGAAAATGATAACGGTGTGATGCGTCGACTCGAAGATATCAAACATACGAGTGCTCCCAGCCATTCCGCTCGAGGACGATACGGTCGATTGAGAGCCACTCGAGATAAGGTGTGGCGCATGGTTAGGAGTGATGATAGACACAAGTCCGGGCGCATCAGGTGCGCGATCGCCTGCTCGCAAGACGCCTTCCTGAATTTCTCCGTATGCATCGTGTGCGGCTGACGCTTCCGGAGCAGGAACGAATTCATCGACGACGATCGGACTTGAACGATAATTCACCCCGAGCATGTACACATTGCTTTCGCGACGCAGTCCACGTTCGAGATCGGTCGTCTTAGTACCCTTTGACTTGCCATCGTCATCTGCAGTCGATTGCGGGGTGTGTTCAACGCTGGACGCGTCAAACATAAGCTTGTGCATCTTAGTGGTGAAACCCAACATTTCCGCAATCACAGGGAGCCGTTCGGCGGTGTAAGTGTCCAGAAGGGACGCTGGAGAAAAGCCTTTGTAGACCAGTGCAATTTTCCAGGCGATGTTGAACTGTCAATGGCATGTTAGCTCGAGCGTCATGACTCGGATTCCATCAGGTCTTACTGCATCCTGAACACTGGAATTCAGACCTTGTCCGCCAGCTGGGCTGTGTACACTAAGAAAAGGATCAGTAGGAAGGTTATTCCAATTAAGTGTGCGTACTCACTGGGCAGCGTCTGAACTCGACGGAAGACACATAAGCAATATAATAGTTGAGCATATGCCAGATCCATACCTCCGGCAACAAAAACCCTTCCAGCTCCAAACTTGTTGACCATCCTCATGTTCGGTCTGGTCGACGCAGGTGTCAAAATCCGCACAAAACTACGCTTAACGATAAAACAAGCGAGACACACCTGAACTCTGAGACCCACAAAACCTCTTTGACTTTGACATCATCACCGAGGCCTACAAAGTATTTTATACGATTCACAAGGGCCTCCTCATCTTGGGCGAGGCCTTGCAGGTCAACTGTGCGACTGCTCATCACGAACTGCCATCCATCCTTGCCAAGTTCATCAGTAGGGCGAAGCGTGATCCTGCCAATCGCAGCGTGTCAGTTTATGAATGATACTATTATAGGTCATAAAAAAACCATACACATCATACGACGTCTGACCGAAGAAGTGCCAGTGCTGTAAAGGTGACTCAGTCTTCTCACTTGCGTCGTCGCGAAGGAAGGATACATACGGCTCGATCAAGGCCTTCTACTTCCAAACGGATATCTCCCAGTACCAGAAAATTGTCTTCCTGAGTGGTTCCAAGAAAAGTAAGCCCAAGCTGCTTCCTCGTCACACCCCTGGCGCCGTCTGCACCGATCAGATATGCCGCCTCTATATCCTCCTCGACTTCTTCCCCGTTGTCACCGCGGTGTTTGACAACCTTCGCTCTAACGCACTTCTCATCTTGCGAGAACGAAATCAGCCGAGTGCCTAACTCGACAGTGCAACCGAGTTTGGAGAGGTGCTCGCGTGCGATTGCCTCGAGGGTGGGTTGACCCATGAGTTTAGCATTATACTATAACATCGCCGTTAGTATACAATCCCATACCTTCATACAGTAGAGAATGACAAGACCGTAGAAGTAAAAGTACGCACGTATGGGATCGCCGGTGTGGGTTCCGTATAGTCTACCATGTGAAACGTCTTGAGAGGTTCGAGCGATCCCCGTTGGTGTTCCTGGGCCGGGGGAACAGGGGTTGCGCGCTCGTGGATCTCAGGAACACGTAGGAAGTGGAAAACTTCGAACGTGCGAGGCTAGATTACATGTCATGGCTTTGTATAGAAAATCGGAGGCAGGCGAAGCTTACTTGGATGCCAGCACCGCGCTGGCCACGTCGGTGTTGCGGTTCTTTCTCTATGATCCGCACTGGCACATTGTTCCGGGCAAGCGTCAAGGCTGCAGCTATGCCGGTTGGACCGGCACCGACCTAGATTTCTGACTTGACGGTCTGCAACGGTGGGTATAGATGGCTGAACATACCACAAGTACGGGAGCCGTGCAAGTTGTCATCCTGTGTCTGAACAGTTTCTGTGAGATGATTGATTGATCAAGAGTGTAAGTCTAGATGGGGAGCTAGGCGGTGACAAGGGCCCAAGTTATATACGCTGCAAAGAGACTCTGTTCGGGCGAGAACATTCCCCGTTTCCCGTCCCGTAACTCTGACTAGATAAGAGATGAATAATAGTTATTAAATGACTAGACTTAGAATACTCACTGGGACGTATCGACGGCTACAGCCTACGGCTGCAGTACGCAGCCGGGCCTATGTCGGGAACCAGAATGTACCCCGGCAGTGGCAAATGCGATCATCGCCACGGTTCTGGTACAAGATTGATTCCGTCATGACTCATGGAAGGGGACCTCCTTGAGTAAGTATGTGATCAGTGGCACGTACTGCGGCGAAGGTAAAGTCTCAGATGTCAGCCTTGGAGTCGAGACGCAAGTACATAGAGCTCCCTTCTCCCTTGTGCATCTACCCAAAATGCACACACGACGGCAGATGGTGGGATTGCTGGTCTCACAACACATAGGTTTAGGATGGTAATATCCTCGGAGTGGCGGTGGCCTCGAAACCGCATGCCTGCCCGCCAGTATCACCCAGACCCTATCTTCAGGAACGGGTGACTGTCGGATGCAGTAAGTAGGCGCTCAGCCCAACTACCACCCTCGAACGTAAAATACGCACGACCATCCGACGTGACGTTACGGGCTACAATTACATTGTAGGGTACACAAGGCTTCCCTACCTACACGTTAACGCAGTAAGTACAAAGGCAAAATCACCACTAAGAAACAGACAACATACGTACCTTTTGAGCATTCTGTCTATGGCACCTCTCCAGCACCCACACACCTCTTCTTCCCGAAGATGCCATCAAAGTACCGCCTCAATCCCTCCGCACCACGCACGATGGCTCCGACTACCCCATCTGGGCGTATGGCAACGACCCTAATCTCATCGTTCTCGATGACATACCCTCGGTACGCATGGCCCGCACGATCAACCAATACCTCCGCACCGGGCGTTTGATCTTGCGCGGAAGACGTCTTGACTTCCCCATCCGAATCAAGGAGAGCGTCAGGAAGCACGACTAGGGGTCTCACCAAGCCGTTCTGCGGGACACACTGCTGTAGAGCAGACAGCACAGATGACACGACGGGGTTTGCCAAACCAGGCGCAAATATGAGAACGGTATGATATGTTGGTGCGAAGATATCAAAAAGACGAGTGCTCCCAAGTCCTTTAGCCCGCAACGTCGAAATACCCGGGGCACTGGATGCTGCACGATTAAAGTTCGCGACGAGTACAAGGTCTGGTGCATCGGGTGCACGATCTCCAGCATGCAAAATACCCTCTTGGATGTTCCCATATGCACTGTGTAGGACTGCGACTCCGGGAGTCGACGAGGGGGCAAAATCATCAACCACAATTGGACTAGTACGACAATTGACACCGAGCATGAACATATTCTTGCCACGATGCTTCACACGTTCCAAGTTCGATTCCACCTTCGCGTTGCTACTGCCGTCGGTCGACGTCTGTGCATCTTCGGCCTTGGACTCGCCGTGAATGCGTTTGAGAATCTCAGTGGTGAGACCGAGCATCTCGGTGATGACCGGGAGTCTTTCGGCGGTGTAGGTATCGAGGAGAGAGGCTGGCGACAAGCCCTTGTAAACCAGTGCGAGTTTCCAAGAAAGGTGGAACTGTTGAGGGTGAGTAAGCTTGACTTTTCGAGACTTGCGGATGGTCTTACCGCGTCTTGGACACTCGTATTCAAACCTTGTCCGCCAGTCGGACTGTGTACACTGTCAAAGAAGTCATTAGATTTCGATCGGATCCTAATAGATATGTTCACTTACTGGGCGGCATCTAAGCTCGGGGGAAAAAAAGTAAGAGAGTAGTTGACGACGTCGGACATGTACAGGAATTCGTACCTCCCGCAACGAAAACCCTTCCCACACCAAATTTGTTCACCATCCTCATATTGGGTCTGCTCGCCAAACAGTATCAACAGCCGCTCCAACCCCACCAAGTTTACTGAGAACAAAAAATGTGACGCACCGAAATTCAGAAGCCCACAACACCTCCTTAACCTTGACATCATCACCGAGGCCTATAAGTTCTTTGATACAATCCAGGAGAGCCTCTTCGTCTTGGGCCAATCCCTTCAGCTCGCGTACACGGCTGGTGATTAGGAATTGGTATCCATCCTTCCCAAGTTCATCAGTAGGGCGGAATGAGATCCTGATAATTGTAATGCATGAGCCGATGCACGATAGTGAAGGTCACACGGAAACGCACATTTCTTGCGACATCATGCCGAAATGGTGCCAGTGCTGGAAGGATGGATTAGTTGACTTGGCGCGTCCGTGCAGAAGTCGACACACACTTCACGGTCGAGACCTTTAAGTTCTAAACGGATATCACCCAGTACAATGCGGATATCTTCCCGCGTGGAACCGACAAATGTAAGTTGGAGCTGCTTTCTTGTCACACTCCTTGCGCCATCTGCACCGATCAAATATGCTGCCTCCACCACTTCTTCGACTTCCTCTGCTTGGTCAGTACGACGCTTGACGATCTTGGCCCTGACGCACTGTTCATCTTGCGTGAACGACGCCAATCGAGTGCCTAATTCGACGGAGCAACTGAACTTGGTAAGGTGCTCGCGCAAGATGGCCTCGAGCGTCTGTTGACCTATAAGTTTGGGATTGTACTGTGGTGACCCGTTAGCCCTTCATTCTGCCCATCTGCACTGTTCATGTAGCGGAAAAAATTACGAGAAGGTAAAGAATACTCACGTATGGAATCGCCGGCGTGGGGTCCGTGTAGGGTGACACGATAAATGTTTTGAGAACTTCTAGGGAACCCTTGTTGTGTTCTTGAAGAGGGAGAATGAAGGTTGCACGTTCATTGATCTCTGGGACGCGCAAAAAGTGGAAAACCTCGAACGTGCGGGGCTGAGTGGAATTAGGCGCTGTAGGAAGACTATTGGAGGTGACGTGACTTACCTGGATGCCAGGACCACGCTGTCCTCGCCGGTGTTGGAGTTCCTGCTCTATGATGCGAACTGGCACATTGTTCTGGGCAAGTGTCAAGGCCGCGGTCAGGCCTGTTGGACCTGCTCCGACCTAGTGTCAGTGTCAGTTAATCTGTGTGGGTAGTGAGTGATAAACATACCACGAGTACGGGAGCCGTGCAAGCTGCCATGGATCGACAAGTAGTCAGTGTGCCATTACATAACTCATCGACGCGCTGTCGGAGTTTGGAATGTGTGGCTGTGTCGCGTCTGTTGAAACGTGACTTGCACGTCGACGAGTTGGTTGCACTTTGGACCCCGCATCACACTTGCCACGCCCGTTCCGTCCCCTTTTCTTGCTGGTCCCTCGCATTACCCACTGTTAACGATGCCTCAACGACCAGAACTGCCCACAAGACAACTGAATCCCATTCTCAAGTCCTGTACGTCATTCAGCTCTCAGGAATACCGAAATTCAGGCTCAATAGACGCTCGCTTCATGAACCAGTCGAACCTAGCAAATTGCCTCCTGTTAAATATCAATCGCTCGATCGCGATGGACATGAGGTTCTGGTACTGCACATCGTTCTTTCACAATTCGTCATCCACGCCCCTAATATATCCCGTTCTTGTAGGTGGGTCGTCTGAAGATCCCGACAGTATGTCCTACCCTTGTCACGTATTTCACGACTCATCCTTACTGTCCACCTCCAGCAAGGTGGCCATGCCTTCATACTACGCCGCTATGATACCGGCGCAATCAGTCTTACCACCATGTTCCGTGCGGCCTTTCCCACCGCCAGTGAAGCTGACGAACGGAAAGAGACTCAGTGGGTAAAGGAGTCCTACGACCTGTCTGGCAACAACGGTTCCACTCGGGAACCGCACATCGTCCGTCTCGCCGGTACTTGGGTCAGCCCAAGCACCGCCCTACTACCTGAATTTGCCGAGTGCTACAACCTTGCTGACATCGTTACCCACGTCGCGAATGCAACTCCGGATCCCAACATAAGCTACCGTCGGTCGACGAAAGGGGGAACAACGCCCAAAGCTGAAGTTCCTGCTTCTCCAGCTGCCGGTTCGACTACGACGTCGTCTGCCATCGCGGCCCCAACGCCAAAGAGACGTAGGGAGTCGTCGCCAGTACCTGCCCCAACCGCCCCAACCCCACAATCTAGCTTACCGCCCCCGCGTAGATCAGCTCGCACAAAGAGTCCTGTCCCTCCTCCACTCCCCCTGCCTACTGTCAAATCTCCCAAATCGGTTAGAATTGCACGGACCATCCGTGTAGCTGAAGTCACCACACCTGGGGGATCAGACGAGACAGTAGTGGACGAGGAGGCAGAAACGATGGAGATGGCAAAGCCTAACATGTCGCAAGATATTGCGGACCAGAAGGAACTGATCGAAAGATTGAAAGCTGAGCGGGACGCACAAAGCATGGAGACAGACCACATGGTCGCACCATTGAAGAGAGCACGGGAGGACGACGAGAAACCTGAACGGAATTTCAATCCCAAGGAACCAGAGACCGAGGAG
The DNA here is from genome assembly GCA_024613185.1 of Pisolithus microcarpus. NCBI lineage: Eukaryota > Fungi > Basidiomycota > Agaricomycetes > Boletales > Pisolithaceae > Pisolithus > Pisolithus microcarpus. Next base: position 171,864 of record JANFAI010000007.1, read on the forward strand.
CGGAAGATAGCAACGAACAAACGCGTTTCGAGGTTCCATTTGGAACCACGGCAAAAGTCATTTGCTTGGGGTGTTGCAGCATTCGCGATCGGCATGGGCGCAATGTAAGTGTTGATCATTCGCATCGTGACATGGACCGTGAACCAATCTTACTTTCTCAGGTCTTTCCTTCCGAATTTTTTTTAGTATCTTTCCAACTTTCATTTCTGTCGCAACTTGGGCTACACCCACAGTCGCAGATATCATGTTGTACGGGTGTGTTGTAGCACATCCTCTCGCGATAACTGTAATGAGTACAGCGACACCCCCTTCATCGGTTACATACATACTTCTAACCATACGTTATAAAATAAGGCAGCGATCCCATAGTAGACGGAGGCGTTCATTGATGTGGATGTGAAATAGGAATACGATTAACTACACCAATGCAGGCTCAGGTCCGGGCAATGGCGCTTGCAAGTCCATGAATCGAAACTGGTGAATTTGCTGGACGCATTGCCAGTGGCCACGAGGTGCACAATGGAGATATCTTGAATTTTCTTGGGGAATTGCGAGGTAGAAAATGAAGGGAGGATGTAACGAGGAGCTACGAAACTTAACCAGTCCAACAGCACAAGTGAATCAGGGAAGGAAAAATGAGCACGTGCATGTAACTTACAGCACAACATAGGAGAGGACTCGCTGGGAATGTCGCAGTTACATTTCTCCTCATCAAGAAATGGCATTACTGCGAGGCGTGAACAGGAGAGAACACCGACAATCTCCATCCCCCGCTTCAAGACTCCCAAACCATGATCCACTGGTGTTTTCGGGGGGCACCGACTGTGGAAGTCAGCTACGAGTAGCATGGGTAGGACATTGCACGCACTTGAAGGGCCTCACATACGCATCGAATTTGCGCAGGAGGAAATAACACAAACATCTGTGGATCGGAGGAACACGTCGTGTTTCAGGTGTCCTTTGGGCAAGATCCCTAATGATTTCTTGCACATGGTTCGCTCCCCTGGTATTAAGTTTAGATATGTGATTTTCATCATATCCTTACTCTGCACGCTCGTAGACAGCTGTCGTTATATCTGCGGATATATTTGTTTCTTTTGCATGCTCAGGTACCCACGTTGATGAGTAGTTTGATGGTTTACAAAACTTGGAAAAGCGCGCGACGGGTTTCGGTCATGGTCTACGATAAAATAGCCATCAAGAATTTCAAGTCATACCATCGACACTTACCTCATTGGACGGAGCAATGCTAACGTATGGAGCGATCACACCCTTGAGGTGATGGATCGAGACAAGTTCTGCCGTGCCAACGGCAGCCTGTAAAGTGGGTGCTACCTGAGCCTGAAAGCACCCATAACCTTCTACACTGCAGAAAGCGTTTTCTTAGTGCCCATTTTAACAATTCGAAAATCCCCTTGGAACCAGACGTGAAATTGTACCTGTCCAAAACGGTCTTTCCAGCAGTTGTTCGTTGAAGTGGTAGGTGTTTATCCACCATTTCCCGCTGGAGTTCAAGCGGGCGGTGCTGAGCCGGCCAACAAATAGAAAGGGAATCAATTATTTTCCAAGCGGATTCGGTAGTCCCTTCGAAGCGGTGAGTGGTTGATCCAGGTTGATCATTGGCCCCCAGGAGACAGCCTGTACTTCCGGCTCGTGTTCGGGGCCAACCTCTTCCGATACCACATCGTGGTAACGACTCGGAATACGATAACATTCTTGCAGTTGTCATTTCCACATCAATTTTTGAACATCTTGACGATGCACCTCTCATTCTGTAATCTGAAATCCGATGGAAATACAAGATACCATTCAACTCGATGTTCTTTCTGTAGTAGCTAAGAAGGCTATCAGAGTTGGAACCACTTGATAACAAACGAGTTACTTGCATCGAATTCAACCACCCCGCAATTTCTCCAAGAACCTCAAAATCCCCTTCCACGGGATACGTTTGAGACGAGGTTTCCTAACAAGTTCGTGCTGGGATTCCGGCTAGTTGTCGGAGCTGGAATTTTTGTGGTACTTACTCACCGGGTGACCACTGCCATCTAGGCAAACAACGTCCCCGGCTTCAGAATACTTACTTCGAAGTACATCCTTCCGAAACTCCCATATGACCTTACAGCTCTTGCGGACCTCCTTTTCGAAAGTTTGGATGCGAAGATCGTACTCAGGCGAATTGCATGGGACCTCACTCCCGGTCACGTTTCAGCTCTCATCGTTTGTGCCGATATTCTATCCGAGCGATTTGGGAAATAAGAGAGTAGACTTGGATGAGCTCGTCACTCTTAGACGAGCTGCTCGACTCTCTGGAATTCTTCAAGGTCCACTTACCAGTCTTCTATGGCAAATTTATGGAGGATGCTCTTGGACGTCTTTTAGCAGAGATCATATCACAACCCCTATTTCAGTTCCGGATTGGGTTTGGGAGGTGTCATTATTCCCCAACTGCTTCCCTGTTGATCTTATACTACTTGACTGCACACGGGTTGTTGTCTGATATGGTATCAGACAGTGCCCCATATGCAGTCAAGTCCTGGAGACCCTACCAGATGCATAGTTTCCAATTCGCGGGTGCACGGAAACCGTACAACACCCTTGCAAAGTCACCACATCCCCGGTTTGTCAATCATAGGCTTAAATTGTCCTGCGCTGCCTATCATGTCATGGCAGTCAAGCTCCTGTGAACTGCTACTAGCCCTCCCAGCTACCCATGTATGGGTTTCATGCGTCGTACCTGATGCCCCTGGTGGTCACACTGTCGGTCTGTCTGGCGAGATGGCTCGCAGCACAGACGGCGAATGAGGTCGACGCTACGTGGGAGGTGTTCGGACAGCTCGAACAGCCGTTCGGTCCACTTCTGCCGACGAGACTACCCCATAACAAGTACAGGAGAATCACAAGTAACTGTATGGTCACCGCTCGTGTTCAAGACCTAACGAGTAGTACAGACAGCGAAACCGTATCCCTAGACATTGAATAGGCCGGGTGACCTCGTGTGGCCGGTGGCATCGAGCCCAGTCCCTTTCTTCGCTGCATGTGTTGTTCCGATACTACAAATCTGGACAGTTTTGAACGTACTACAAGCAGACGCTCAGATGGACCTGATCAGCATACTTACACGGCCCTGCATTGCTCGTTCCCACTCATTTAAGTATGCACGACAAGCAAATAAATTCTACTGAATTCGAGGTATTACAGGAGGAAAGTTAACTCCGTTGGATACTTCTGCTTGCATACATAAATACTAGGGTGGAGAGACAGCCCGAGGAGCACAGCCGCGGCAGTTCTCGCTTCCTCAGCCAATTTGCATGGTGTTCGAGCTTGTCGGTGAGGTCCCTGTCGGTCCGTCACTGCGTTATATGCAACTACCTGCTTGTAGCCTTGCCCTTCTTACCGACACTCATAGTACCCGCTCTGTATACCCCCGTGTCTTTATCTGCAGGTTACTTTTTGCTGTTTGGTTAGCTCCGCTGATTGGGGAAGCACTCCGTCATTCAAAACTACTTACTCCGTTTTACTCTGCTTTTGAAGGGTATGGCTCGACTTTCCTTGTCCTAATGTCGCTGATGGCCTGCAGGTAGACTCATTTCCACCTTGAATATCCTCCAGGTAGAAGAGTGTTTAATGGATTCAACAGACGATGTCTCCCGCAAACGAAGAAGGCTGGATTGCTGTCCTCCAGGGCATGATGATCGCTACATTGCCCTCCACGACCTCGCGGATGCCCTCTACAACAGATTTGCTAAGGAGAGCAAAAGTGACGACTTAAGTGAGGCAATCACCATGTATCGTGCCGCTTTGGAACTGCAACCCGCCGAGAGTGTCGAGTATGATCGTTCCTGCTCACTCAACGAACTCGCTGTCTGTCTCTCGTATAGATATGACAAGAACGGGGTATCTGATGACTTGGAGGAAGCCATCACACTTGGACGTGCAGTGCTAGAGCTTTGCCCACAAGAGCATTCCGAACGCGGGTTATATCTCTACAATCTGGCTTGTCGCCTCAGGAAGAGGTTCGCTGAAAAGGCTGCAATCTATGATTTAGAAGAGGCGATCGAGCTGCATCGTGCAGCCTTGGAACTACGACCGTCTGGGCATGCCGACCGACCCTCATCGCTCAATCAGCTTGCTTACTGTCTGTCGAATAGACATCACAAAAACGGGATAGCCGATTACTTGGAAGAAGCCATTACACTCGGACGTGCAGCATTAGAGCTACATCCACCTGGGCATTCCGACCGCGGGGTATCTCTCTACAACCTTGCTTGCGACCTCAGCAGGAGGTTCTCGAAACAGGCTGCGGTTTGTGACCTGGAGGACGCGATCGAACTGCATCGTGCAGCCTTGGAACTACGTCCATCTGGGCATTCTGACCGACCTTCGTCACTCCATGAACTTGCTTTCTGTCTTTCGAATAGACACGTCAGCCGCAGGGTAGCTGATGACTTAGAAGAAACCATGAAATTCAGACGTACAGCACCAGAGTTCTGTCCACCAGGACATCCTGATCACGACACAGCTGATCTGGACGAGGCCATCGTGCTTGACCGAGAAGCCCTGCAGCTACTTGTACCTGGGGATCCTCGTTACGACATATCTCGGCAGCGTCTTATAGCTCACCTCCAATTGAAGATTGGGCCGCAACGTGCTATACCATCTTCGAATGCTGTTTCCCACTTTGACGTCAAGCAAGTCATCCGCAATGTTGCATCGGAAATACTCAAAACCCTGCCAACTAGGCTATTGCACACGCATACTGGCATGCTATGCAACCAAGATGCGCAATTATCCCACTTTATGGGAAGTCAACAGTGCGACCAGCTGTTCTCGTCGTGCGCAACATGTGACCCAGCTCAGCGAATGAGACTCATCCATGCTGAAGTCTCGCGATACTTTCGGTTCGTCATGCTTTCTCACCGCTGGGGCGAAGGTGAGCCGTCATTACGTGACATCGAGGGACACTCGATCTATGTCATGCCAACGAACGGGGGCACTAGAAAGCTCCAATCCTTCTGCGCAGTCTCTTGCGAGCGAGATTACTTATGGGCATGGAGCGACACGTGCTGCATAGACAGAGACAACAGTGTCGAGTTGCAAGAATCTATTGCATCGATATTCTCGTGGTACCGACAGTCTTCGCTGACCATCGTATACCTCTCTGACGTTCCTGATATTGGTTCACTCGCAAGCAGCCAGTGGTTTGAACGTGGGTGGACCCTCCAAGAATTGTTAGCTCCACGCGGGATACTATTCTACACTCAAACCTGGTCCCCCTACAAGAATCTCACATCGTCGAACCATAAAGCCGATGTCGCCGTGCTGGAAGAGCTGGAGAGGGTCACCGGAATAGAGTCGCGGTTCCTCACCAAATTTTCCCCGAGTATGGATGACGTCCGCTCCGGACTGCAATGGGCATCATTCCGTCGTTCTACACGACCTGAAGATGTCGCATACTCACTTTTTGGAATCTTTGACATCCACCTGCCCATCCTATATGGCGAATCTGGTGAAAATGCACTCGGCCGCCTGCTAGCCGAAATCATATCACGGTCTGGGGATATCTCGGTGCTGGACTGGGTGGGAGAGGCGTCGTGGTTCCATAGCTGCTTCCCTGCCCAGCTTACCCCGTATCGAACACTTCCATTGCCTCCAGTCCAATCCAACGCTGAAGATTATACGTCGATAATGAGTGAGCAGCCTGCGGCATTAGCCGCACTACAGACGCTCTATCGTACACTTGCTAAGTCACCCCTTCCGCGGTTCGCCGCTCACCGCCTCGCACTACCATGCATTGCCCATCGTGTTACAGCGATTCAACTGAAAGAACCCTCCGCCTGTACTCCGAGCTACTCGTACGAAATCCAGGCATCCGGACTGAAGTTGCTCGAGGTCACACTACCGAGGCAACTAGAGGGCGCTGCGATGCTGCCAGGTGCACTGCAGCTTGTTCGCCCTTGGCACTCGAAGTTGCTTGATTCATACACCAGGGATTATGCCAGGACCGAAGAGCAACTACTTCATACACCAGGAAGGCCCTTTCGTGCGCTTTTATTGATCGAATTGCCTCGTAACGAGTTCAGAAGGATCGCGTCTGCTGCCCTCATTACTGCTCAGCCATTAGGCTCAACCAGCATTGCGGAAAGCAATGTTAGGATATTCGACATTGTGTAAACATTATCCTGCTCCTAATTTCGCTGCAGCCAGTTCACCTGTACGGTGATATGTACATGTGCTACCATGCAATACCAGGGAGTTGTGGCACACCTGACGGTCCTCTGTTCATCCTTCAATGCACTTGGTGGTCCCCGATCGCGTGTAGCTCATGTTGCTCTGTTGTGCTCCGAACTCTCGTCACATGCTGCACAGGTACGCATGCTGCCATGTCCCTGAGATATGCTGGATAAGCAACGCTAGGAATGTGTGTAATCAGAGTTCACTTCGTCCGCATTCAAGGTGACCGGTGGTATGTATATGATATGAGTTCGGCACTCTCGAGCGTATGAAGACAACGCGGCGGCACTGAATGCAGCTCTATAGCAGCATGCCTCCAAATTGTTCCCCTTGCACAAGGTCATATTGAAAATATGTAGACTCAATCAATTCGACGAACTTGACAAACGGGCTGTGTGAGCAATGTGACGAGGAATATTATTGGATGCACGCTTTAGGCAAAAGGCAATGGTTCAGCTCCACAGCCATCGATTTTGTCGAGAAGGGTTCTACCAGCACTGAAAGCAGAAAGCGAACAAGAAATGTTAGCATGATGAGAATGGTTTCAGGAATTCGGGCACGTATGGCAAGCTTACTCTTAAAAGACCGACCACGAGCGAGAGTCCGAGCCGCGAATGACTACCGGAATCCGGTCGGGTCGCCAGCTTCATGGGGGAGTCGGATGACTTTCAGCCTTACATAACTACTCTTCAGGACTAGCGGGTTCTGTAGTTTGTCTTGTCTCTCCCACAGAAGTCGCGAACCCTTCCGTTACCGGTGAGCTCTTTTCCATCTCCAATCTGCATATATGACTTACTCAAGGAGAACAGCCGAATTTTCTGTAAGCTCTTGCTTCTCCAGTCAACTTGTACGGTTTCGAACCTGTCGGTAAGGTTCCTATCGGTCTGTCGTTGCGTTGAACGCGTTTACCTGCATTTCATGCCAACACTTAGGATTACCAGCTCGATATACCCTGTGTCTTCACCTGTGGATTTCTTCTCGTTGATTTGGGTAGTGTCCCGACGCTCAAGATTGCTTGCTCTGTTTCGTTCTGATCTTGAAGGTATGGCTCTTCTTTCCCTGTCTTGCTACGGCCGATGGTCTGAAGGCAGAATCACCTCCGCTGTGAATATCTTCCCGGTGTAAAGGCATTCAATGGCACCAATAGATAACGTTTTCCGCAAGCGAAGAAAGTTGGAACGCTGCCCTCCAGGGCATGGAGCCCGCTACACTGCCCTCTCCAGCCTGGCAGATGCCCTCTCCAAGAGGTACAGTGAGGAGGGAGTAATCAACGACTTGAATGAGGCAATTACTATGCATCGTGCTGCTTTGGAGCTTCGACCCCTCGAGAATGACAAGCACGAACGGCTCAAGTCACTCATTGAACTTGCTATCTGTCTCGGGAATAGATATAAAGAACTGGAGGCAGTCGATGACTTGGAAGAAGCCATCACACTAGGGCGTGGAGGACTAGAGCTCTGTCCATCTGGGCATCCCGAGCGTAGCGATTGTCTCGACAACCTCGCTTTCGACCTCAGAGAAAGGTTTACGATAAAAGCTGCAATCTGCGACCTGGATGAGGCGATTGAACTCAATCGCGCAGCTTTGGAACTACGTCCCCCTGGGCATCCTGGTCGACCATCGTCGCTCGATGAACTTGCTCGCTGTCTGTCACTTAGATACGACAAGAATGGGGTATCTGATGACTTGGAAGAAGCCATCACACTGGGACGTGCAGCATTAGAGCTCCATCCACCAGGGCATCCTGACCGTGGGGTACATCTCTACAACCTTGCTTGCGATCTCAGCAGAAGGTTCTCCAAACAAGCTGCAATTTGTGACCTGGAGGAGGCGATTGAACTAAATCGTGCAGCTCTGGAGCTACGTCCCTCTGGGCATTCTGACCGATCCTCGTCGCTCCGTGCACTTGCTCGCTGTCTGTCGCATAGATATGACAAGAATGAGGTATCTAATGACTCGGAAGAAGCCGTCACACTTGGACGTGCAGCGCTAGAGCTTTGTCTACAAGGGCATTCCGACCGTAGGCTATGTCTTTACAACCTTGCTGGTCACCTCAGGAAGAGATTCGCGGAAAAGGCTGTGATCTGCGATCTAGAGGAAGCAATTGAGCTGTATCGTGCAGCTTTGGAATTACACCCCCCTGGGCATTCTCATCGACCCTCATTGCTCGGTCAACTTGCTTGCTGTTTGTCGGATAGATATGACGAGAACGGGGTAGCTGATGACTTGGAAGAAGCCATTACACTCGAACGTGCAGCATTAGAGCTCCATCCACCAGGGCATTCCGACCGCGGGGTATATCTCTACAACCTTGCTTTTGACCTCAGAGTGAGGTTTGTGAAAAATGCTGCAATCCGCGACTTGGAGGAGGCGATTGAACTGAATCGTGCAGCTTTGGAACTACGTCCCCCTGGGCATCCTGATCGATCCGCCTCGCTCCATGAACTTGCTTGCTGTCTGTCACATAGATATGACAAGAACGCGGTACATGATGACTTGGAAGAAGCCATTACACTCGGGCGTGCAGCGCTAGAGCTTTGCCTGCCAGGGCATCCTGACCGTGGGTTATATCTTTACGATCTTGCTTTCTACCTTAGTAGGAGATTTGCGAAAAAGGCTGCAATCTGCGATTTAGAAGAGGCGATTGAGCTGCACCGTGCAGCTTTGGAACTGCGTCCCTCTGAGCATCCCGACCGACTCTCGTCTCTCCATGAACTTGCTTTCTGTCTTTCGAATAGATATAGCAACCGCAGGGTAGCCGATGACTTGGAAGAAACCGTCACATTCGGACGTGCAGCGCTGGACCTCTGTCCACCAGGAAATCCTGATCACGACACAGCTGATCTGGACGGGGCCATCGCGCTCGACCAAGAAGCCCTGCAGCTACTCGTACCCGGAGATCCTCGTTATGACATATCTCGGCAGCGTCTTATGGCCCACCTTCAAATGAAGATCGGCGCACAAAGTGCTATACCATCTTCCAATGTTTTGCCTATTTCCCAATTCGACGTTAAGCAAATCATCCGTAATGTCGCATTTGAAGTGCTCAAAGCCATGCCTACTAGGCTGTTGCACACACATACCGGCACGCTATGCGACCGTGATGCGCAACTATCTCATTTTATGGGTAGTCAACAGTGCGACCAGCTGCTCTCGTCGTGCACAACATGTGACCCAGCTCAGCGAATGAAACTCATCCATGCTGAAGTCTCTCGATACTTTCGGTTCGTCATGCTTTCTCATCGCTGGGGTGAAAACGAGCCATCATTGCGCGACATCGGGGGACACTCGATTTATGTCATGCCGACAAACAGAGGCCTTCGAAAGCTCCAATCCTTCTGCGCTGTTTCTTGCGAGCGGAACTACTTATGGGCATGGAGCGACACGTGCTGCATAGACAAAGATAGCAGTGCTGAGTTGCAAGAAGCAATAGGGTCAATGTTTGCATGGTATCGACGGTCTGCTTCGACCATCGTTTATCTTTCTGACGTTCCCGATACCGATTCCTTTCGGTGTAGTGAGTGGTTCAGACGTGGATGGACTCTCCAAGAACTATTGGCTCCACGAAGCCTACTATTCTACACCCAAACCTGGTCCCTCTACAAGAATCTCACATCGTCGAACCATAAAGCCGATGTCGCTGTGCTGGAAGAGCTGGAGAGGGTCACCGGAATAGAGTCGCGGTTCCTCACCAACTTTTCTCCGAGTATGGATGACGTCCGCTCCAGATTGCAATGGGCATCATTCCGTCGTACTACACGACCTGAAGATGTCGCATACTCACTTTTTGGAATCTTTGACATCCACCTGCCCATCCTATATGGCGAATCTGGTGAAAATGCACTCGGCCGTCTGCTAGCCGAAATCATATCGCGGTCTGGAGATATCTCAGTTCTAGATTGGGTGGGAGAGGCGTCGTGGTTCCATAGCTGCTTCCCTGCCCAGCTCACCCCGTATCGAACACTTCCATCGCCTCCAGTCCAATCCAACGCTGAAGATTATACGTCGATAATGAGTGAGCAGCCTGTGGCGTTAGCCGCACTACAGACGCTCTATCGTACACTTGCTAAGTCACCCCTTCCGCGGTTCGCCGCTCACCGCCTCGCACTACCGTGCATTGCCCATCGAGTTACAACGATTCAGCTGAAAGGACCCTCCACCTGTACTCCGAGTTACTCGTACGAAATCCAGGCTTCCGGACTGAAGTTGCTCGAGGTCACACTACCGAGGCAACTAGAGAGCGCTGCAATGTTGCCAGGTGCTCTGCAGCTTGTTCGCCCTTGGCACTCGAAGTTGCTTGAGCCGTACACCAAGGATTATGCCAGGACCGAAGTGCAACTGCTTCATACACTAGGAAGGCCCTTTCGTGCGCTTTTATTGATTGAATTGCCTCGTAACGAGTTCAGAAGGATCGCGTCTGCTGCCCTCATTACTGCACAGCCGATGGGCTCAACCAGCATTATGGAAAGCAACGTTAGGATATTCGACATTGTGTAGATAGTCATGGCGTTATCCTGCTCCTAACTCCGCTGCAGCCAGTTCACTTGCACGAGTAGTAAGTGTGTAGCAGGTTACAGCCGTTCATCGAGTCACTGGACCCCTTTCTTCCTCAGTGCGTTATATACCTCCTTGGTGTTCCTCATTGATTGGGACCCAACACCTTTACCTTACATCATATTGCATCTTCCCTAACACCGTCGTACAGTCTTGACTGCTTTTAATTTTTGGCTGGCTCCCTTCACTCGCCTCTGGCATTTGCTGCTGTTTTACGCACCCCAAATGAAATCGAGCCCGCATCACTCTGGTCGATTCAGCACAAATGTCATGGCATATACCAACACGAACGCGTTAGCACGAGGACGCCTACCGGTAAGCCTCACCACTCAACATATCTCTCGATTCAATGAAACGGACGACGAGGTGACGAGAAGACGCGATCTTCTAATATTCGAGCAGTATTTTTATCAACAACTGTGCACTAGGCAGCTACTGGTGGCTGTCTGCGAGTTCGGCCTTGAATGAACTTGAACACCGAGGCGAAGTAGAATAAATTGCGGCTCTGCCAACTAGGGGATCGCCCATAGCAGCGGTATTATAACTTCGGAAATGAGCGTCCTCCAGGTTTCCGGTTTCTTCTTTTTCTTCGATGATCTGATGTGTACTTCATCGAATCAGTCGATTCCGGTACACGAATGGAGCGGTTTGAGGTACAGATGTGAAGAGAAAATAAAAATGGGACTTCAGTATTGAGACTGAACAAACCTGCGATCCCGCTGGGTCAGGCAATCACGACAAATAATTCGCCAGCAAGAAACCTAAGAGTAAAGGAGACCATTATTCGGAAGGAGGCCCAAAGAACCAGTTGTCGCCTCCGTCCGCACAACGCAGCATTCCACACTAATGGGGATGCTCAGAGGGACGTAGCTCCAAAGTTGCACAATGCAGTTCAATCGCCTCCTCTAAGTCGCCCACGTCAGCTCGTTTCTGGAACCTCGTCCGAAGGTCGCAAGCGAAATTGTGGAGAGACACGTCACGATCGAGATACCGGGGCGGACAGAGCTCTATTGCTGTACGTGTGGACGTCAAGGCTTCTTCCAGGTCAGCAACTGCTCCGAGTTTTCCATATCCACTCTCAGGCAGCGACTAAGGTTTTGGAGGGACAAAGACCAGCGAGGATGCCCGGGAGAACGTAGTAAAGCTGCACGATGGAGCTCAATCGCCTTCTCTGAGTCGCCAAGTCAGCTTGTTTCTCGAACCTCGTCCTAAGGTGGCAAGCGAGATCGTTGAGAGAGGCGTCGCGATCTGGATGCCCGGGTGGACAGAGCTCCAGTACCGCACGTGTGAGCGCCACGACTTCTTCCAAATCAGCAGCTACCTCAAGAACCCCATACCTATCTCTAAGGCAGCGAATGAGGTTGTGCAGCGATGACAGTCGACGAGGATGACCAGGGGGACGTAGTTCCAAAGCTGCACGATGCAACTCAAGTGCCTCTTCTAAGTCGCGCATGGTAGTTTCTCTCCGAAATCTCGTCCAAGGGTCGCAAGCAAGGTTGTGGAGAGACACGTGACGATCTGGATGCCCGGGTAGGCAGGGCTCTAGTGCTGCACGGCCAAGCGCCACAACTTCTTCCAAGTCAGCGGCTACCCCCATAATACCGTATCTACTCGCAAGACAGACGGCGAGGTTTTGGAGCGATAGCCACTGAGAATGCCCATAAGGATGTAGTTCCAAAGCTGCACGACGCAGCTCAATTGCCTTCTCTAAGTCGTCTACGTCAGCGTATTTCCGGAACTTCGTCCTAAGGTCGCAAGTGAGACTGTTGAGAGACACGCCACGATTTGGATACCCTGGCGGATAGAGCGCTAGTGCCGCACGCCCGAGCCTTACAGCTTCTTCCAGGTCATCAGCTGCCCCCTGACTCCCAAATCTATCTGAAAGACAGATAGCGGGTTCTCTAAGTGATAGGGATCGTCTCCTACTCCCAAATGGCCGGAGTTCCAAAGCAGCGCGATGCAAAGTGATCGCTTCGTTCAAGTCGTCAATTTTACGCTCTTTCTGGAATCTGCCGTGGAGAGCCTCTGCCGGTTAAAGTTGCTGAGGGGAATATCGCGGCCACTATTCCCTGTATGGCAGCGTTCCAGCTCTGTTCGTCTGCGGGCAACGTCGTCTGTCGATTCCATTAATTGCCGCTACACTCGGGTTGATTTCGACATCGAACCACCTGGTCCCCGAAGAAAAATATGTGACGATCAACACTTCAAGACCGATCTGGTGGTGTGTAGAGCTGTCCAGTAGGAAGGACTGATGTGTCTCGTCTGTGGTTGTAGGGTCCGAAATGGGTAGTACGTATGGTCGTTTGCTACTACAAAGCTATCTACGAGTACCCACGTCGCACGGCACGCACATGGCTCAGGTTACCGTTCTTTACTTTGCTGGGGCGTCCACCGCTACCGGTCAATACGAGGAGACGGTAACGCTCCCGACGACACCCTTTCCCTTGTCATCCTTGGCATCCCACCTCAACTCACTCCACCCGGGTACGGCTTTGGATAAGGTGCTGACCACCAGTCAATGGAGCGTGGACGCGGTGATGGTGTATGAACCGGAAACCTGCCACCTGAAGGGCGGTGAGGAGGTGGCAGTCATCCCACCTGTGTCAGGTGGATAGTCGTGGTGAGAGAACAACGTCTGATCTTATCTTCTCATTACAACTCATGATAAGCCAGAAGACACGATGGAATGTTTCTGCGACTACTCAACCATAACTTTCGCTGCTGCAAGCATACTTTGTGTTTTTCTGTCTACTCCTCTCGATGTCCCCTTCGTTATCCAGGACCTTCCTAAACTTCGTATCCTTGCGTCTTGCCCAACATCGTTGTGCACTCTTCACCGCTTCTGACTTCGGCTTGCTGTCTTCCCTTGTCTATTGCATTTACTTATTGTTTCACGCACGTCAAGTCGAGTGGATCCCCCATCGCTCGGGTCAATTCAGCACAGATATACTGGGATAGGGTACGTACACTGACACGCTCGACATGTCCCTCAATCGTATGGAACGAACGATGAAGTGACAAGAAGACGCGATCTTATATTCGCGGCGTTGGTCTTGAGTAATCTTGAATTCCAAGACAAACAGCAGGGTCGCCGATGGGGGGTGGTAGCGCAGCCTTGACATTGGGCAACTGGATTCTCTAGTTTCTACCAGCCTCGGACGGACTGAACACACATGCATCATGCAAATCATTCATGTTCCAGTCCATGATCACCTACGACGGGAACGCCCTGAGATGCAGACGTGATAAAGACTGAGGCTTGAACGTCGATAGTAAACAGTACTCTCGTGCGTCGGCCCGCAAGCAACCTGGGCGCGATCCTGTTGGGTCGGGCAATCACGACAATCGATTCTACAGCAGAGAACGGAGACCATTATCCGGAAGGAGGCTCAAGCGCTCAACAGCCAGTTGGCGCCTTCGTCCGCACAACGCAGTATTCCACGCTATGTCCAGTAGATTCCGGAAGGACGGTTTGTCCTAGATGGTCAACCCGCGTGCAACGGGTGGTACTCTCGAGGTAGAAGGGTTTGGGTGTGGAAGTCTCGGTCTGTAATCCCAGACGGATCATTGCGTGCATAGAACAGCGTGCCTATGGTCTGCGTCCACGTCACCTTCGTCTGTGAGTCTGGTGTATGCCAAGTGCCACTTGTTGGCCCACTCCAACCAGTGCGTCATATCGGATGCGATGTTGTGTAATGCCTGGTGGAAGACAGCCTGCGCGGTGTTGCAAGTAGGTGCTGACCCACACCTGGGCGAACTCGCGAAGCGGTGCGCACGAAGTAGACTGGCATCGTATGTACATCGAACACGAACTCTATGGGACCCAGTCGAAAGCCAAGCCACGATGAACTAAAAACGCTACTTTGGCAGAAGGACGAGCAAGTACGTCTCATAGTCCTCGCAAATCCGACTGTACGCTCATTTTTTTTGGCAGATTACAGCCCTCAAGCGCCAGCTGGAAACTTGTAGTGCTCGAGCATCTGCCACTCACATTCGCTTACTCAAAACCGTGGACGTCCTAGACTCGCTGCGGGCACAACATGCTTTGGAAATTTCCGCTGTAGAGCAGGAGAAGATTAAACTTGCGTGTGACGTCGACCAATGGCGTACCATTTCCAAAGCATTGGAGGTCGAAAAAGATGAAATGAAGAATGTGGTGGAAGATCTCATCGAGAAAAGTGTGTGTAGCACTTCATGTTTGTTCTCTGCAGTCCTGAGGATCGGTTTACATAGTTCAGATATCCAACGAATGGAGTTCATGGCCTTGCAGTCGTATGCACATCACCAAAGCTGCCGGTCAGTTTTCTGCCCGCTCGAGCCTGCTTTCGAACTAAACGATTCTCAGAACTTCCATATACACCTGCCAATGGACTTGAATCTAATACCAAGAGTCCCAGCGATGACCTTCTTGCATACGCGTCTGCAATAATTGCCAGACTACGGAGCGAACTTGAATTCGAACGTCGTGAACATCGGAAGACTATCGAAGAAGCTAACCTTCATATCGAAGAACTTGAAGCACAGGTCGCCATTAGGGAGACGGAACTGGAAGCGTGTATTCGTTTACCAGGTCAAAGGGTATTCGAAGGTGACACCGGTAGTCGTTTACCCGTACGAAAGATACCGACGAAAGTGCGTTTATGTCCGAAGACGCTCTCGGACCAGGAGTGTCTTCATGTTCTGGAGAGCAATAGTGTACGAAATAGGTCGATGGAAACCGAAATTCGTGGTATACTTGCCAAGGTAAGCCATCTGTTCCCTCCTTATATTCTTAGTGCTTGATATATCGAGGGGTAGCTTGAGGAAGCTAGACTCGCGGCGCCCTCAACGAATGGACCTGACTGTCATCCCGAGATACTTCAAAGTGGGACACCACTGAGTAATGGTAATCTAGCTCACAACAGTCGTTCGGTACGTTGCGCAAGCCCTGAGGCACAGACACCACGTACCTCAACTACTCCAACGCCAAACCTTCCCCTTCCCTTACCTCCCAAAAATGATGGAGAACCGCAACATTATCCACTTAGTACACATCCCCCCGACTCCCCCTCAGCCATGTTAGCTATCGTTCAACTAGATAATCACATACGTGAAATGTCCGCGCAAACCGAGGCCGCAAAAGCCGAACGACAGGCTCTTGTTGCAGCGGCTGCAAGACAAAAGCGGGTACGCTGTCGCGCGTTCTAGTGATGCTGGAGTGTCATTCACCTAGAGCAGGTAACATCTGGCACGAATGCGCATAGCACGGAAGACATTCTACGGATCGAAGAAGAGTGTGTCCGGTGCGCCCATGTGTGTCCTTGCTCTTTACAATCGTGTACTGATGCGGAGACAGGTTGTCTGCTCAAGTCTGCCATCTTCGACAGCAGATGGACAGGGCCAAGGTCGAGACGAGTTCCCGCGAAGAAGGGCTCTTGAAAGAGATCGAAGTCTTACGGTCTCAGGTCAGGGGAACGTCTTCTGTGAGTCTCTCTGCTATACCATTGGAGTCTAGCAGACTCACGTACTATACAGCCACCGGTCCCTGTCGATGCCAGTATACCGGAAGAAAGCATGGAGCTTGCGACACCTCTTCAGCCAACTTTACTTCTATCCGCGCGGAGCCCCGATACCCTACCAGAACCGATCGACCCTTCTCTTATTCCATTACCCTTCTCTCCTGTGCGAACATCTTCACCTAGTGTCTCACCCCAATGTGTTTCTTCACATAGTCCTACCTTTTCCGACATACAGCGAGTACAAGATGCTCTTACGACAGCTAAAGAAAATCTAGCGCAAAAAGAAAATGCACTGGCTCAGTTGCGAGCGGAGGTCGAAGATCTGCGCCGACAAATACCACTCCCTAGTCCACCGCAGGACAAGCAGCCATGATACTTGAATTGTGGATGTCTTTCTATTGCTATCCATTTGCTTTCGTGTTTATCTATCCTTTATTCCCATGCCTGTTCTGTTTACCCTATGAATTTGTTGTCTTGTCTGCTTGTGTACTGGTGTCGATGTAGCATAGTTGGCCTGTGGATAATAGTATCTAGGGTCCGATCTCTCTCCTCTGCTGCCGTCTGCCATGCGCATTAGGGTCTTTGGGTGGAGGAATATATTCCAGGTCGGGAAATTGTATATTTTTCCAAGGATGGTCTGGGTCCGGAGGTTCTTTCACGTAGTTAATTTCTCTTGGAGGGGGAGGGACCCTACGTGGCTCTTCTGGAGTGGGAGATGGTGGACGTGATGAAACGGGTGTGCTGGTGTACGACGACACGGTTACTTTCTTCGTCGTGGAGTTCAAAGACAGGACTTTATGGCTTGATTGGGAGCCAGCAGCTGCACCCTTGCCAGCTGGCCGACGTGCTCCCTGCGTACCACCGGCACCGGGAAGCATGGGGAATGCGCCCTCTGCTTTGCGAGCGTCCTCGATAACCCGCTCCCGTTCCTCCCCCTCTTTCGCGATTTGCGCACTCAGCTCCTTCTTTATCTGGGCGACCAACGCCGGTCGACGGGTGTTGCCAAGGAACGACTCGCCGCAATGCGGGCATGCATAGTGCGGTAAGTTGAGCTCGCAAAGCACGAGGCCGCAGCTACAGCAAAGGGGAACGTAGGTAGATAGACCGTGTTCCCTAGCTGAACGTATGTAATTTCATGGTCGACGACCTTCCTGGCGATGGAAAGTACAGCGATCGCATACGTACCTAGACAGAAACAGCCGCCTTTGGGGTCTTTCTCCTTCCCGGAGGCGTATTCTACGTTGTGAAGGCGGTTTTCGAGTGCTAAGACGGTCTTGCTTTTGGGAGGCCCCGCCTGGCCTTTTCCTTTTGCCTGTTGTTTCACGGGGGTCGTACTGGTGGGGAAGTGTCGCGCTGGTATGCGATCAGATGTAAGGGATCCGGATGATGTCCATCGCGTTCGGTGCATGTTAGGGGTTCGAGGTCAAGTTGGCTCTGCCTCGCATCCGACCACCACATACGACTACGATGACCTCCTCCTCACGCACACCACCATACTACGTGCTCGCATCTCACAACACGCTCCAGCCTAGTACATCCACACAGACCTCGAGCATACTCGCCCACGTCGACATACAATATCGCCACGCCGATGACTCTCCACTGTCCTTACTTCCCAGTCACCCAGACGAGCATGTGTTCGTCCTCTACCACGACCCAGACAATCCTACAGCTCCGACCATCAAGAGCACCTCGAGCCAGTTCGCTCTTTCGGGTGTTAAGGTCTCGCAGGCACCAGGGGCTGGTATGGACGACGACAAGAACCCTAACATGTACGTCCTACAAGTGACATCGTCCGTCGGTGCAGATCCCAGCCAGTACGCCATATACATTATTATGGAGGGTACACTGAATAATAATCGAGCGTCCCAAATTATCATAGCGTCGATTTAGAGTCGTCACAGGCATGTCTACGGGACCCACAGGCATTGGTGACACGTTTCAAGCAAAGGTTCGTCGGACCAGCGCACGCTCTTAACGCGATGTGATGCTAACAGCTGGGTTCGATCCCCACTCAGGAATCATGCCATTCGTCGTATCTTGGAGTACCCGGGGTAGAAGAGCCGATCTCCTGCATCAAAGACAACCCCGCCTCCCCCACCCGGACGATGGCGACGACGCCATCATTTCGCAATTGATATTCGCGTCATCAGTTGGTGTGTGTATGTATCGATGTATCGTTACTGAATTGTGTCGTTGTACCGTGACGTATAGATTACCCTGGTGCCAACGACCTATCAACAATTCGATTTACATTGCGTGGCACGATTCAGACGACGCGAGTGTTCAAGGTTTGATGTATGACGCCTCGTAGGCCCCGCGCCCAAAGTTGAGCCGACATGTTGAATTGGACGATGGCATCCATCGGTGACATTATTATGTGTTTACATCAAAGCCACAAATCCTCAACACTTGTGATCGCCAGTGAATCAACGTGACACAACGATACAGAGCTTCCTCATCGCTGGGTCGTCGGTGATGTGTGTGTATGCACGTTGTTGGAGAACGTGCAAGCCTAGTATTGGACGTTTCTTGTCAGTCCCACGAATGCAAAATGTAAGCAGTTTCCATTCCATTTCTCTTAAGAAAACAAAGGATCCGAGTAATGACGCCGAGAACCAAGTCACTGGGGAAGACTATGTATATTATTGAAACAAATCTCACAACGACAACATGGGGATAGCAATGAATTTACAGTAAATAGCATGTACCGTAATTAAGACCCCTGATTTCGCCTCCAAGTGGAAAAGCTAAGAGCGCCAATAACGCCAACGACCAGCAACGCTGTCCCCGCACCTACGAGGCCAGGGACGTACAGGTACCAAGCGTTGTCGATATCGTCTTTACCCTTGACATCGTCGATGAAGATCAACTCGTCCTTGGTCCGTTCCTGTCTTCTTCGCCGGACGACTCTCTCCTGCTCCGAGTACAATGACCCTTCGCCAGAATAGGCACTATCCGTCGCAGAGTGGTGGTGGGGGATTTCCAACGAGGGCATTTCGAGTTCGTGCACTTTGGTCTGTCTGCTTCTCTCGTCTGAAATCACCGGTATGTCGAGATCCGAATTCATCGCACGGGCACGGTCGAAATAACAGCTCGCAGCATCTCTGTCCCGCTTCCATGCATCTGCATCGTTTTCAGGCTGGGGGTGCGAGGGAACGCGAATCGACGACAAGGTCGCATATGACGCAGAGAGCACGACGGAAGCGGCACCCTCGAGATGGAGGAGGCCAGCTTCCAGATACAGCTGCCCAAGTCCAGCGGCGCCGCCGACACATTGCACGTAATAAGATAAAGTCCCCCGCGTAGTTTCTTCGGCCTCCTTCACGTGACTCAAAGATGTGTGCGGTGGGAGGTAGTGCGTAACCAGTTTCATAGTGGCAGATGGGAGGTGGGCTTGGTGCCACGCTCGCCTGAAAGAAGAAAAATAATAAAAAGTAAAAGTCAGTCTACGAGAGGCGCCTTCGAGAAAAGGATACGTGCACGAAGCATTCGAATGCTTCCTCCTTGTCCTTCCTGATATCGAGAAGTTCAATGGCAAAAAGGACGAGGCTAGTGGGGTCCATATTGTATTTCACCTCGAGATCGGGGTCATATAGCATGGGGATCGGAGCGGACGGAGAAAGTTCCTGAGGTACGGGGCCCACAATGAGGGAGGGCCATATGACAGACTGGTCCTTTTCCAGGTGCAAAGTTAACAGTCTTCCGGAGGGCGAGTGCAACGACTCCAGAGAGGAGAACGACGAAAGGGCATGGGGTTGCATGACCGGCGACACATGTCCAGATACAGCTGGGACTGCCCGTCGATGATATCCAGGATGTTCTTCTGCGGAGGACGTGGGCGAAGAGAGCGCAGGGGAGGGCGTAACAGGCTCTTCAGCATCCGACGCCTGCGCGCTCTCTAGTGACGCAGCGAAGCTGCTCGATATATCCGGGTCGGATACGAAGGCATAAGATGATTGGGTAGATGCGGTCGATAAAGTCGAAGTGGTACGTTCCCGCGCGGAAGGCCGAGAAGTCCGCGGTTCGAGCTGCCACGCCGAGTTGGCGACGTCCACATTGCCATAGAGGCGTCCCTGAGTTCACGAAATGTAATGCTGTATGAGAGAGGGATACCAAAACAAAAAAAAGACCTAGGTGATCGTTTTCAATATTGCATACCTTCACTACAGGTTGTTGACCCTTGACTCCGGCCAACAAGTAACTCCGTTCTATCACAACCTGTGGGAACACTCCACATGGGCACACTCCTATATGGTGGGAGGCGGGGTATAACTCACGGCGACGTCTTCCTCTGAGGTGTCGAGCGGAACTAGCAACAGTACAGTTGCCTATACGCGAGCCACTGGTTAGAAATCCTGGTACCATTGCCGAGTCAACTCGTTCACCTGATCATGAGACTACATACGAATTAGATGGGTCGACGTGTTAGCCGCTGAACACCCGCAGCGATGAACCTCGAACGCACCTGATGCCAGGAATACGAGTGCTTGTAAGCGCCAGAGTTCTCCATTGTCATTTACCTGAACTCAGTCGTGATCGGTCGTGTCTTACTTTCAACAGGGTCGTGAGGGTCGAACAGTACAGCAGCAGCTTAGCGGCGCTGGCGAGTTGCAGCCTGGGCGGAGTCAGAACAAGCTCACGTGTGGCGCAGCTCACACAGGGGCCAAACTGCCTGCTATGGAATCCAATTCCCGTCCGATGAAGTCGCTAGACCAGGTAATGGCAAGGTATCGATCATGTACATCCCAAGTTACAATGGAAGACAAATGTAAAAACAACGAAAGAAAAAAAAAAAAAAAGAGGATGTGTGGTATATGTAGGTAGAAGTTGCGAAAGCAGAACAGAAAGCAATGTGGGTAGAGTAGAAAAAAGCTTCATGACTTGGGTACTTTTGCTGTTTCAGCAATCCTCCTCATCGTGTCTCGTTCCGCCTGCATGTGTTGTATGACCATCCCGTCCAATTTCTTTGACGATTCTTCTAGAGTTAACTGTTCCCTCTGCCATCGACGAATGTTTTCTTCCCCCGGCGTAGCTGGTCGGCGAACGGGCGAAGACGAATGGGACTCGACAAGATGCTCTGTCGAGTGCTGGGATAGCGATAGCTGTGTGAGGGAATGGGGCGACGCCTTGAGGTTCGTGAAATAGTGATTTTTCGGAGGGGTGTTGCCGACCGGCTTCCTGCGATCTTTAGGTATACCAGTAGGATAATATGGTACGGTGGCACCACAGATGATGTCTGGCGTAGAATGATTGCCCAGTCGCGTAAACGAACGCTGCGACTGGGAGGGAGGAGGGTAAACGGCGGTCAATTCTGGGTCCACTTCACTGGTGCTGTCCTCCGAATCATATAGACCATCCATCGCGCTTGGATAACCTTGTATATGATCAAAGAATTCAGCGGTGGAAGAAGGGGGTGGTGCGGAATGGAAAGCAGAATGAAAACTGAGCACTGAAAGATTCACGTCTAGAGGTGTGGGCAATTGCATATGCTGTGATGCCGAAGCTGATACAAACGAGCGGAAGGTACCTCGGCTAAGCTCGGAGGATGACCGAGAGGGTTGCACGGCGCGCGAAGGCGTAGAGTGGAAAGGTAGGTATCCTGGACGAGGAGCTGGGGTAAGAGCGATACCGGCGACCGAAGACGACGATCGGGGCGGCGGAGACATGGCGGATATACGTGTCAAACGATTACCAGGTGATGTAAGGGACTCCCGGAGATTATGTGGCGTCTCTGCAAGCTGGACTTGCGAGTTGGCAGAGTAGTACCCCTCTGACCAGCGGTCTCGGAATGCGGAGGCAGTAGGCGAAGGCTGTGAGTATTCGGATGCAGTTGGACGGCCATCTATACTTTGCACCGACAGGGCAAGGGACGGCCGTGAATTTGGTTCGTTGGGAACGACGATGTCGTCAGGCTCACTCGTGTAACGCGACAAGCTCGTGATCAAACTGATACGGTGGTGCGACGAGGGGGCTGGCGAGACGCTGAGGGAAGGCATCGGGGGTGGAGTCTTCGTTGGTGTTCTTGTCCCAACAGTCCTTACCTCATACCCATCAGAGAGCATAGGTGATGACATGGACCTGCGCAACACTTTCCTGGTCTCTCGAGCAAGAGGCGCTTGTTGCGGAATTGACAGATCTGTTTGCGACTTTGAATACGGAAGCGCTCGACGCGGTGGTGGAGATAGAGGCATGTGTGGTACAGGGGTTTCAACACGGAGGGGCGCGTAGTTAGACAGCCGATGAATGTCTGGCATTAGGGCTGGTGTAAGCGTCGCAGCAGGCCCACTGGGATTGATGGGAGCGGCAGGGGTCGGACTGAATGGGGGGTCGAAGTCATCAGAAGGATCGATGATCGGATGGCTCAGTATCTTCTGGTCTAACAGTTTCTTCTGCTGTTGGATAGTTCTACGGTTCAGAGACTCGGACGACCTGATGTGGTGTGGAGACTTCGTAGGTGTCGACTGAATGATGGAGAGTGAGGCAGCTGAATTGTTGAGGGAATGATTGACAGCTTCATGGAGCAATGCTTTCCTCCATGCGTTATCCCGAGGATCCAGAATGGAGGCACCAGGGCTCCCAGGTGGTGGTAAGCGTTCCGCTAGCACGGCTGCCCCAACCGACTCTTCGATGCCCATGCCATGTAGAGCGGAAGCCTGCAAGGCAAGTGGATAGTTCGCAGAGGGTGGTGGGATATCGACTACATCCGTAGGATCGACAATCCCATCGAAAATCTCTGGCTTGCTTCTCCGAGTTGCCCGCTCGCGATCGGCCAGGAACTCGTGACCGTTCAGATCGACCTCTGCTTGCTTCGTAGCAGTGTCCAGATCGTCCACCTTTTCCCTAACCACGACGACTCTCGTCATGTGTTGGCAAGTGACTGGTGGGCGGAACACCTGCATGGACGGGCGTGGGTAGTCGCGAGTTCCAGCATGACCGGATGCGGTCGTCGAGTCTGACGTCACTCTCACCACGGGAGCGGCTGCGTCAGGACTGCCCGGCTTTGATTTTGCTTTGCCAACACGGAACAAGTCCAAAAAGGCAGGTGCGGGCGCCTTCTTCGTGGGATTGATGGCAGGAGGAAAATCAGAAGGCGATGGTTTGGAGTGAGCGGGTGGAAGAAAATAACTGTTCTTCATAAGCAAACGGAGCCGATACGACACATCGTCTGCGTCGAATTCCTGCACTCTCGGGACATCCAAGCCAACAGCAGGGACGGTCATGGAGTGGGCCTGCTCGACGGGCGACACCGGGGACGGGGGAGACTCTGTTCCTGTCGACGTGCTGAGCGGATAAACCGAAGAAGACGTCGAAGACTGTTGGGTAAGCAACGAATCCCGCATGCTGCTTCTGACGGTATCCCCTTCAACGGGAGTAGGTCGGAAGGAAGACGGAGGAGAAGTCAGACGGGGTAGATTCGAATTTCGCCCCTTCCCCTTCAACTACGTCGCTTCAGTTTAACGCGTCACTGCAGTGCGACGACTTACGAATGTGGTTGGAGTTGCAATAATTTCCACTCTCCGAGGTGGCTCAGGCTGACTACCCGCCGGACCCACTCCGCCACTTCCCGGGGTCGTCGTTCCTTTCCGCCCAGCCTGTCCAAACGTTCCGCATGTTCCATTGCTCGTATTAGGGTTAGAGGTAGTATTCCCAGTCTCAGATTGGGATGCCGGGGGGTCGATAGGTGTCTCGGATGGACCGTCGACCGAAGTAGAGACCAGCTCTTGCGTGTGCGAAGCAGAGATGTCCAAGACGGTGTCGAATTCACTTGGTACGCACTCTGGACGCGAAGACTCCGTGGTCGTTCGCGTCCGTTTTCTTATGCGCGAGCGACGGGTTAGACTGGCCCCGCTGCTACTGACTGTGCTTGCCAACGAATTGGAGCGAGTTGCCCCGGGGAATATGACAGACGAGGAATCCGGCATGAGACACCCCGCTGAAGTTGTTGCATGGGTTTCCAGGTCCCACAACTGCTTCAGAAGGTAGCAACTGGCAAGACGACCGCAAGTAAAAACTGGAAAATCCACTTTAGGAAATCATTACGTTGTCTCCACGTGCCTTGAAATGTAAAAATGTGGGCCTGGGCGTCAACCAGCAACTCAACAAAATGGCACTGGACACGCACACCGTCCTCGAGCGTAGGTCCAAACTCACTCCCATAGAGTCTGGCTGACGACGCAGTAGTTCTGCCAAAGGGCGAGGGACTTCTGCCGAAATGGCAGCTATTGGTGGCTGCTATGGCAGTCTTCAACACCCTGCAAAACTTCGCCACGTTGAAGTTGACACGCAGAGTGTACACACGAGTACCACCCAACCAAGGTGAGTCTTCTCTCTCTTCTTCTGGAAAAAGCAGCCCCCATATTCTGTCGAGAAGTTACCGCTTTACAAGCGAGGACCTTCGCTGTCTGGACTCTGACTGCTGCGATCGTCCGCGGATACGCCGCATACTATATCCACGACAAAAGGTGCGTAACAACTTATATTCATCCCTGAGGTTCTGATTCCACGTACTGTAGGATCTACGACATGGCTCTCTTTACGTACCTAATCGCTTTCGGCCACTTTTCTTCTGAAATTTTGATATTTCGAACTGCGAGCCTCAATTCGGCAGCACTGAGTCCGGTGATTGTATCCAGTTGAGTCAATTCAATCCTCGATATCGCCAACCCTTCTGACGGTGCTTTTTCAAGCCGTATCTCTGATATGGATGTTGCGCGATTACAATTTCTACGTCACTCCTTGAGTATTTACTTGCAGATTTGGCATGCGATGTGTTCCCAACGATCAATGTGCATATGTCTGTAAACCAGCTCGGAGCAACCAGACCACCGATAGGCTTGATAGGATTAATCAAAACCCGACGCGAGGGTCGCACGATATTCCGAAGTTCCCCATACCCCGTCTTCCACTCCCTAAAAATGGCAGCGACCCGGAACAGACGAAACCTGTTGTCCACGGGAAATCCAAATCCGGGCCATCGCGTTGTCCTCTTCTGTACGTGTGGTCGTCCCGAGCTCTAAAAAGTCCCGCCAATGCGGGAGTCGGTATGAGAGTGAGCGTGTCGTGGTCAGAATTGCTGTGTAATTGACTTGCGTAGCTGAGATGGGCCCACCACAGTTATTGCCGTGTCGTGGCACATTATCTTCGCATATTGCTAAGCCATTTTCCCTTGGAATTGGTCTAGATTGCCAGCTACCCAGTTACCCTTGTGGTATGGTGAGGGATGCGCCGTGTCCAACAGAATGGGTAGATTGATCAGTATCATGACATCACATACATTTGTAGCATCCTACTTTCGAGAGCTGTAGGATGCCAAACCTGGCAACCGGATGATAGCGTATTTGAGATGTCCCTTCTCCCGAGGCTACGTAGCAAGACAACCGATAGTACAATCCGCCGCCCTTGAACTTGTTGTGTCTCCTATCGCCCATTCGAATTATGCCACGTTCCAGCACACTCGCTTCGGATTGCGCCTCTGGATGGCAAGATGATGTACTTCGCCCGGTGCATTTCAAAGTCATAAATCGTCATTTCCAGCTTCCCAACATCACAATATTCTGGGGTGGTGAAAACGCTAACCCCAAGGGGAAATTCGTGGTGGAAGGCAGGGCGGAAATTGCGCGAAGAGGCGTCATATGTAGGTGGTGGTGTACTGTTACGCAACAGGTACAATGCTTGGGAGCTCAACGTCGTGAAAGTACCCGCAGGGAGATGGTGAAATTACGAAGGTATTCACCTGACGCCGTTAGTTCTTCGAACGTGTGTGGCCCCGGCGCACAGGTCAGGAGCTTCGTGACCAGACACGTTCATTTTCGGATTTAACTATGTGGGTAAACGAGAGTCTCGAATGATCAAGACGTAAAGAACGGAACGGTGCGGTACCTGGTGATGGAGTAGGCTGCTGTGGGTTTTTACCTCAACGGTCACGGGGTGCCACCAGTCATAACCCAAATTTCAGAATCGGCCATCTGCTGTCACCGAGATTTTCGACGATGCTGGTCGCTGGCGGTTCATACGGGTTTTTTTAATTCTCCACTGCGGTGGTTTTACTTGGTATCAGGTTACCGATCTTCGCAAGTGCGATGCTATTGAAAGTGCTGGACGATCATTCCCCCACAATTAAGGTGTAAAGGTCGCCCCAGATTACGTAACGAACGCATCCGCCGGCTAAGTGATGTCAGGCTAAGGACCGACCGTAAAAGAAACATTATAAAAGAGGCTCCGACCAGGCTTGCCCACTCCTCGTTCGGTGCCATCCATTTCTTCGTGTTCGCCATGTCTGCCAACTTACGATGCCCCTCAGAACTACTCTTCATAATATGCTCCTATATCTATGCTGCAGGTGTACCCGCTACCCCGAGCTCGCTGGATCCCGTGGCATTGGGCGACTTCGGCATACCGACCGGACTTCCTTCATCGATGGCGCCTAGTCACTGGCCGGAACCCCTAGTGCGCAAGACTCTCACCAACCTCTGTCTCGTCAATCACGCCTGGTGCGAAGCTGCCAGACCATGGTTATGGCGGAGGATAGAGGTTCGCCTTCCTCGCAGCTGGCTCTCCGTGGTGGATGAAATTACTGGCGGAGAAGATGAACAAAGCGTCGAACGGACCGCTGTTGCTGTCGAACAGTCAATCCAAGCCGTCGCAGAAGCAGCCGTAGCGACGACTGGAGCCTCCTCAGACGAAGAGGCTCTCAAGAAGTGGAAGGAGCGTATTCTCCAGACTCTCGCTGGACCGGATGGATCAGTTCCTCCAGAGGTCCTGACTCCCCCGGCTTCCCGTGATCCGAGTCCGAGACGTTTGCGGGCTAAAAGCAAGAGTCCGGCTCGCTGGAAACTCATGCGGTCCATCAGTGACGCCGTCCAAGACATAGCTGACCGCAATGAATTCGGTCTATACGGTCCGGTTACTTTCTCGTGATCACGTTCGGCATTTCGCCCTGACCCTCTTACCTAGTTCCGAGAGTGCATGACCCCCGACCCGGGAGGTTTATACGGCACGTTGACTTTAACCACTTCCGGACCATTGGCATGCGTCGTTCCGTAGAAGAAGGAGTGAACAGCCGTTTTGTTACCGGACAGCGCGTGGAGGCAATTCTCAAGGTACACTCCACTTCTTACTATTGCGCCCATGCCTAAATTCTGTTTCCCAGGAAATGCCAAATCTAACTGCATTTGGTGCGACTGAGTATATGGACGGTGCATTGACACTGCCCGTTCTGAACGAACTTTTCCTTCGTGGTCCCTCCTCTCGTGTACCAGGTCGTCCCTCTCGTGGACGTGGGTTAGTCGACCCTAACATCGCCGACGAGGAAGATCATGAAAGAAGACGTGACTGCAGCGAGCTCGAAGCTGTAGATTTCACGGGTTGTGTCAGTGCTGTGTTCGTGAGCGCTCTCACGGAGTTTGTCGACACCCATTTGTCGCTGGTGACCAATGACACGAACGGCGAAGATCACAGGGATGACAGACGTCTCCGCCGTGCGGTACGCTTCGAAGAGGATGGTCCGCTGACGTTCCCTGGCCTGCGGCGCCTGAGTCTCCGTGGTGTCAAGTCAATCCAACCGCACGTTCTCAGCTCGTTCGTACTCGCCTTCCCCTCACTCACTCACTTGGATCTTTCTGCCACGCGGGTAACACCAGACTTTCTCACTGCACTTGGAAACACGTCCGTCAGGCTTCGTTCTTTATCACTTGCCCGATGCATCCGGCTGACCGGGGAAAGTATCAAGACGTTCTTGATCCAAGCGCCTGCCGCAGCCCACATTCAAGAACTGGCGCTTTATGGGGACCAGACGTTCCCTTCTCCGCTTTCCACCGAAGACCTCGAGGAACTGTTCACACTTGCGCCTTGCTTCACTAGCGGTAACCTCATCTACGTGGACCTCTCGAGCTCCCCTGTGACTGGAGAGTCGTTGTCCAAGTTAGGGCCGCAGCCAAAGCTCAGATCACTGGGGCTATCTTATATTCCCGACCTAGAATTGGAGGCTATCGCTCAATTTATCAAAGACAAGGCACAAAATATAGAAATACTGACGCTAATATCCACGTCTCAAGACTTAGAGTGGAGCAGAACCGGTGGAGGCATCGAAATTCCAAGAGGTACTGCACTGCAGACCTCGCTTGCGCTACACTCGAAAATTATCACACCACTATGTACACCTCCGCTTACCTCGATCCTTGCGCCAGCCGTGGCGCAATCGTCTACCCGCGTACGGGTGATAGAACTGTCTATGCCAGTATTGGTCGGCCTCGGTGCCGGTGCCGGTACATGGCGTACCATTCGGAGTAAGGGTGGTAGGGGCTGGTATGTCGACACCGCCAGTGGCTGGGTCGGAGGCGAACTCGTACGCGGCTTGCCCCGTGACCACCCTTTCCGTATAGAAATGAACCGCTTGGCAGACGCCAATGGTAATGTCAATAGTGGAGTAGGCTGGCACGCTCGTAAGATGGAGGTACGTTACCCGTCCGTCTGTCAACGTGAAACATCGAGATTGATCGGCGACCTTTCCCAGGTGCTGCATGGATGTGGAATGTCGGGGCGCGAGGATGGCCTTTATGGTGCCGTCTCCTTTGCGTACCAAGGGTGAAATAGCGGTTTTCCTTTTTCTTTCTTTCTTTCTCTTCTCTGACTATATATCTCTTTCGATTGCTGGAGCTAGGTCTTGCAGCCCTCATACGCTATCACCTGTGCTTTTAGTTGACATTGCTAGGATGTAATTATTCGTGTAGAATTACCGACCTGTTTACAATTGGTCGACGTAGACCTCGACCAGCAGATAAATCATAAATGGTCAAGGTGTTTGGAACTCTAAGTCCTGAGTCGGAAATGTTCTAGTCTGCTAGTGTGAGTTGGGGCACGTCACTTCGCATCTTGACGTGGACCAGTACTTAAAACTATTCCAACAACTTGCAAATATGATAGACGTGACTAGTCTTGCGAGATACTGAATTCCACCCACCAACTACCCCTGAAGGGAACCGACGTCCGATTAGATTCCCGGTTGCCCATTTTGTTCACGAGCTACCCAGTGACTTGCTATGATTACACATACAGAAAGTACCTACCGAGGCAGGCGGGGCCGGTTGGAGTCCAGCAGTCTTTCCTGATTTTTGCAAGATCCACTTGTATCTTATGTTGCAAGCTACTTGGGGGCGTATTCGTGTTGGTGTATTCCGAGGCAATGTCCGAATTTCAAACTCAGCATAACTTTGATCACCTGAGCACCTCACACAAGGTTTGCGCAGATGGCCGAAGTATATGTACACACTCAACTTTGCTCTCGAATGCAGCTTTACGACAGTTCGCCAGCAGGTAAGAAGCCATGGAATTTCACGTTCAATTTCTCAGTCGGAAATCATCGTTTGATTCCATCCCACACTAACCATTACCAATTACGCCAGAACGGTTTCTACCTTCTGAGCGGGGGACCGAAACCCAAGACGTAGCTGCCCCATCGCTAGCGTCAGTCGTGAATATACGACCACATTCGGTCGCTAAGGTCCGCAGAGTTGCTATTATCGTTCTTGGAAGACTTTCATGCGGGTCGCAAGCCACCGCCGTGTGCTGCTGCAATATTGCCGATCGAGGTTTAGTAATTACCCAATGGCTAGTTTGTTTACCCGCAACAGGGGATTGGTTCCGCCAACTTCGCTCAGGTGTGTTTTACATGACGCGCCCGGATCCCACCTCGCCCATGTAATCGTGCTTGAATTTTTCCGAACTTATCCGTGCGCCGACTCCGAGGGCACGTGTACACGTTCCGGTTCGGAGATCCTCGTCTTGTTTTACACTTCCCAATCCAATACATGGTTTCCGGGTGCAGTAGGGGCGTAAGGCCTTCTCTGAACATATGCTGTCAAGGTGTCATGTGGATTCCATGAAAAAGGAAGTCTCGCTCCTAACAAAGTCAGTTGTACGCCGGGCCCTTTTCCTTCCTGGGGCCGACCGGCAGCCGATGGGAAGGTGCTCGGTTTCATGCTCAAAGGTCACCCTCCATGTGCCTTGGTCACAGAAGTCGGGGCCCTTTGAAATTTAGGCTACGTTTCTTCCGTCTCGTGAACACCTACTCTGCATGCTTGCAGCACCTACCAGCGAGAAAAAAGCCGGCCCAATTTCCGTCCCTTCATCTTATAAGCTGTGGTCTTCGTGTGAAAGTCGCAGGAACGCCGATGTATAGTCAGTGTTCGCTGTTGCCAGGGTATCTGCGTGCGTGAGATTTCTTTCAGGTGTAACTGCAGTCCCGTATAGCTTATTACTCTGCGGTTAGTACACATAGCTGCCGCCCCCACCCAAAAACTATATACCTTGTGTTGATTGACGGAATTATATACCGAGTAATAACTCGCCAGTCATGTTCTCCGCAACAGTTCCTTACGGGTGGGCTGGGATTCCAGTAGGACAAGTGCTATGTCCGGCCAGCGGGCATGAATCACCAAGTCCTGTGAGGATGACGGCAGAGGGATTTCTCAATGCGATGTCAACCAGGACGCACAGGACTCACTGCGGGTGAGGCAACCGAGAGATAATGTCGGGTGCACTCACCACTCTGTCAGACAACAGCCAGGAACCCACTGAGATAGCAGCCGGGTTCAAAGGGTCATGACCTCACGTGCTCAAGGAGTCGCGCAGCTACAAGTCGGGTGTAAATAGTACGTTTGTGATATATCGTGAAGTAGGCTCTCAAATTGAAGTGGACTTGTCCTGTGCTTGACAGGTGCTTACATCTTACCACTTACCAGATGAGGGTGGCTACTAGGGAATCAAGACGTACGCGGTGATAATCCAAGCCATTGATCGCATGCTCTAGAGTCATGGTAGAGAAAGTCTTACATGCAAAAGTGGCGATGATGGTCTGAGCTCAAGGTGAGCAGCTCAGTAACACCCTGAAGTCTGACGGGACGAAATGCTGTACAAACGCTGTATGACACCGCGCTTGCAACCGGACGCAACAACTTGCCGGGTTTTTGGTTCTGTCTCCGAGTGAACCACGCTGCTTGCACGGGTACATTGACCACGATCCCAGGTGACGCCGATGTTCGGCGAATACAGATCGCTTGGAACTCACCACGTTCTTTTTTTCAGGAACAGCCACGCTGTTTAGTCGAGGAAGGGGAGCTCCAGTACGCCAACTCACGACGTCATTATGCCGACGCCAAGTTCGATCCCTTGGTCCGCAACCAAGTAGCGAGGCTACTGTGAACGGTACACCCTGCTGCGGAATGGTGAATGAGAATGCACTGCCCTCTTTCCGGGCATATGAGGTTTGGAACTCCAGACGTCATAGGAGGTGTTGTGTTGAGATATTGGGGAACCCCCGTTCGGTCGGACCAGCGCCACCAAAACTACGTAGAGTTTGCAGGGTAGATGGGTCTCATCGCCAACCTCTGCAGGTTGCAGTCAACGCAGCTCTTCGTGACGCACACCTACAACTCACGTGTCACGCGAATTGTTAAAATCATTTCTCCTCATCGTCGTTTGCCTGCGGGTGGGGGGTTGATCCCCGCAAAGCACTCGGTATCGGCGCGTCGCTACTGAGCTTGTCCGGAGGGCCGCGTGTCTTTGCTAGCAGGGCTAGGGTGGATGGGTCGCGTTATACTCATTAGTGGGTAAAATTAAAATAAGTGTGGCACACTGACAAGGCGGCATAGTCAATTCGGGCCGGGAATCCTGTGACGTCCCCGAACGCGATGCGGAATGGTTTTAGCGCAAGTAGGTCGAGGTAAAGTCAAAGATCTGACTCCACCCTCAAGCGATTGACAAGGTGTCCCATGTCTTGAACATATCCGGAGAGTCAAAGCGGGCCTCTGAACTCAATGTGTTGTCAAGTGGAACAAGGCTGATAATATTGTCCTTACCGCATTGGAGCAAGGACTGAGGCAGTGCGATCGATGCTGCATGGTACGTCTATATAGAATGTTCTGTTAGAACACGGCTGTTTCTCCCATAGCCGGGAATCTCCGCCCACGAGACACTGCTTGACCAGTGGGCGGGCCCTCCGCCATTGTACTGCTTTGGTCATTCTTGCAAAGACGGTGGGCTCCTACGTCGGCGGTACTTAGCGGTGGCCAATGGGGAGGTCTGCGGGATTGGAAGCGACGGCGGATTGTGGGTGATCGACGCCAATTATCTTACGTAACCAGTGTGGTTTTATACATATGCCAAGAACCAGAATCATGGACCGCAAAACTGCCCTCTTAGAGTCCGCCCAACTTCACAGCTGTCTTTCAACCTTTGTGCAGGCAGTAACCTTCCGACGAAGAATCCTCTGCTCAGCGCCCCCCCTAGAACCTGTGCTATCGAACGTATAAATTGCTAGTACGTGGTAGGAGACGGCCCCATTCACAATCATTCATGGACGAGTCCAAATCAACAGTGTCGGTTCCGGAATCGACTTTGGAGCACCCTCCATCTGACTCGCGGCTACTGCAGTCGGATGAGCCTCCAAGTACGCTGCAAGCTACCCGGAATTCCACGAGGCCCACTACACAGAGTAGGCCCACCAACCGCGTCGCAAGCGGCCAAACGCTGAGACGCCACATTACAATGCTACT
The DNA here is from genome assembly GCA_024613185.1 of Pisolithus microcarpus. Lineage (NCBI taxonomy): Eukaryota > Fungi > Basidiomycota > Agaricomycetes > Boletales > Pisolithaceae > Pisolithus > Pisolithus microcarpus. Next base: position 204,700 of record JANFAI010000007.1, read on the forward strand.
CCAACCAGAGAAGAAGCTTTCTTCTCCCCCTTCTTCCTGGAAAAGTCTGCGAGCCATTATTCTAGCATCTTGTAAGTCCTTTTGTCAATTCACTGTAAGGACTATCACACATCCGCACCCTAGGGTTAAACGTCCTCTTAGTCTGCATCCCAATATCGGTATGTAGCTCGTCGATACCGGCTTTATTCCTGACTGAGAGGGGTGATACAGTGGGCTCTGAACTTCGCTCTGCCCGACCAACATACTCTTATATTCGTTTGTACGCATGCCCTATTTTTGTTCCTGTCTCTCTCTTCCAACATAGACGACAGTCTCATTCCTGGCCATAATACCACTTGCCAAGGTATGACACTTCAATTTTATTAGTGATTTTTTTTGACGAGACACAAAAGCTCCTCGCCTTTGCTACTGATGAGTTGTCGATGCGTGTTGGGCAAACACTTGCAGGGCTTATGAATGCAACATTGGTGTGTACGCTCGGTTTTCTTGTGGATCACCGACTGATTTGACTGCCTAGGGAAATGCGTAAGTCGCACGTTCTACACGCAAGCACTCATTCACTTCATCCGCATTCCAGTGTTGAACTCATTGTTTCGGTGCGTTCTTGTCCTCATTTCCGAATTTGCTATTCTCAACGACCGGCCAGATAATCGCTTTGGTGAAGTGTGAATTGCAGATTGTTCAATCGTCCCGTGGGTCCCGTGCCGATGACTGAGTGAATGCCAAGGGCTGACGCTTTAATTAGTGGTCGGATCCATCCTGAGTAACTTGTGTATGTCTTTGTACGAAGTCACGGACAACGTACTGATGATACACTACCAGTACTCGTTCTGGGCATGTGTTTTTTCGCAGGTGGTCTGCGGTTCTCGGAGCAAGGATTCGGACACGGTCTGCAGCCGCCATCCCTACAAACTATCCATACTGACGTGGTCCCGTAGTTGCGGCACAACTGAATTCTTCCCTCCTAACGATCAGCGTTATCGCCGTCCTGTTGCCTGGGGCTTTCCATATGGCTTTGCAGGGCTCCACCTCCCTCAGTGAGAGTGATGTAGATGACCGAATCTTGAGGACTAGTCATGGGGTGAGTAATTTGCAAGCACATGGCATCAAAGTTAACTTTTATCCAAGGTTGCCATTATCCTACTCTTCAGTGAGGCGATTCCCCTCATTGATTGAAGCTAGCAAAACTGATTCGATGGTCCAGTTTACTGCTCATATCTCCTCTTCCAGCTTTTTTCCCATAAGAACCTTTACAGCGACCACGCCATGGAGGCATCGAAGAAATATACGGGCGGAAACCCTTTCAAACTGAATCACAGATTGCGTCACAAACGACGAGCTGCAAATAGCGTGGGCTTGACAGATCTTCCTATGGTTTCCTCTCCCCGTCAAGAGGCCATTCACATCGACGACGGCGACGAATGTTCCTTGCCTCACGATGCTCACGATGATGTCGAGGGCGGATCACATGAAGAGGAGGAAACGCCTCAGATGACAGTACCTGTCTCCATTGGCCTTCTCGTTGCAGTCACGGTGGTAAGCTTGCACAGTTCTGGCTGCCAATTTAATCACCGACAATATCATCGAAACACAGCTGGTTGCTGTCACTGCAGAATTCCTGGTGGATTCCATCAACGGCTTAACTTCTGGAGGCGCTATCAGTACGGAATTTGTTGGAGTGATATTACTTCCTATCGTTGGCAATGCGGCGGAACATGTTACTGCGGTTACAGTGTCAGTTAAAGACAAGCTAACCTTGAGCTTGGGTGTGGCAGTCGGATCCAGCATTGTACGAAGTTCCAGTTTGACATGCTTTTGGTCTGTCCTCACGATTTTTATTTACAGCAAATCGCCTTGTTTGTCATTCCGTATGTGCATATTGTAGCATCATTGTAACCTCCATGTTCACCAGTTCGACAGCTTCACCGTTACACTGGGGTGGATTCTTGGCAAACCGTTAACCCTCATGTTTGACCCGCTGGAGTCAATAGTCATGTTCCTCGCTGGTGAGTCGACCCCCTTAGCCAGTCGCATCAGCGTAACGGAGAACTTCGCAGTCCTCACGGTCAACTACGTCGTTCAAGATGGCAAATCGAATTGGCTCGAGGGCATGCTCCTCATGAGTAAGTCCTTCATCTCGCTCCGTCGCTGTGGATCATCTAGACGCTCACGGGTGAATGGGCAGCTTTGTATCTCATCCTTTGCGTCACATTCTGGTATTACCCCGGTACGTTAACTCTGAACATGCACTGAAATCCTGATGACTCATTGAGTCATGATTCAGGTACCCCTCCAATTTTAAGCTGCTGAATTTCCATCCTAATATTCGCAATGTAACTATGAGTCCATTTCTCGGCTTGATTGCAGTGTTCGCTCTGCAGTGAAGTCTATGACCTACTAGATTCCTTATGTCGTCTGATGATGGAAGATGCCTCGACGCCCAATTATTAGTTCGTATAAGCGTTCAACTTTACAGCACATTCCGAGTGCCTAATAATGTGTCACGGTCAGACCTATGATAGTATGTAACTTGTTCCTCCTAGGAGACTGTCGTATACACAATGAACAAGTTTGGCTAGATTAGGCTTCTTTGACCTGGTGACACCATGCGGTCAGCGGAATTTAGACCAGTCCTAAGCGGTGTGCAAAACTTCAAATAAACATTTAGTGCGCAATCTGCAAGCAAACTTAATGTTTCGCTTCCATTTACGAAGAAAGCCTCAAGTTGAATCCAGGTTTGGGTATGCAAACAATAAGTCAGACCTTCAGACTTGTTAAACGGAATGTTATATCTCGAGTTTCGCACTATATGTCCAAAATCCGCTAACTGCGTTGTGTGAAATATTGAAGCCATTCAATAATTACAGGAATGGTAAGGTGGTGAGCATAAAATATTTACAATCTAGCCTTGGCATCCTCGTTGACAAGTGTAGCCGCTGCTGCAGCAAGGACGACCGTTCCTCGTTCCTTCACCTTAGTTACTAAATCGGAAAATACATCATGAAGTTAGCCCCTGAAGAACATGGATACTGACGCGTGGATGACGTACCGAAAATGACCTTGGAGCCTTCTTTCCACATCTCGGTGACGAGCGTTTCACCAGGAAAGACCACTCCCGCAAAGCTGTGCGATGGTAAAATGAGGGGAAAGATGGAGGGGGTAAGGAACGCGTGTCATCCTTGCGGAGAGTTCAGTGGAAAAGAAGAAGGCGTACTGACCGTACTTTGATGTCATTGAATGGTCCAAACGTTCGCAGCACGTGTTTGCCAGCAAATCCCATAAAACACAGTCCTTATCAAACACAAAGGAAACGGATAGCAATTCAGACAAGGATAGACGAAGCTTGGCATTGCTACGTGAGATAGCGCCACGTACCATGAAGGATGGGTTTATCAAAGCCACCCATGGCAGCAAAATCGGGATCTATCTATTAGCACCATCCAAATCCAAATCGATATCAGAAGTTTCCATAAAGCTTTCTGGAATTCTAGGACGGAACACTCACGTGCAGTGGATTGTAATCGCCGCTTAACCTATATTGACAAGGTCGTTGACGCAATCGTGTGATGCCATGACAGGCATAAGTGAACCAAGCAACAATAATACACAAGGAACACAGGCTTACCGATAGAGTGCAGCTTGGCTGGGTAGCGTTTTTTCTTCCACCACAGCATCCGGCTTACGGGTAGGTGGCACATTCGCGGCCGTGGCAGGACCTCTATCTATGGATACGGCAGCCCATAATCAGCGTCTTGAGAAGAGCGAACGTCAGCCATGAGATGTTCCCACCTGACCCGACCCGTTTGCCACCGAAGCCTCCAGCACCGCGGATAAACACCGTCACCTGGTTCTCGAAAAGAACCCTTCCAGTATCTTTGTCCTTGGTATGAACGATGCTAGTGACTGATGCGGCCTTCCCTTTGTCTAAAACCTCCAGAAGCCTGAACAGTATAGCATGTAGTCAGACACCCACAAGAATGCTACTATTGTCCGTGGAGCACTACCTAGTTTCATTTATGACATTTCCCGAAGTAGGTATAGACCCCTTGATGGCCAAGTACTGCTCTCCATGGAGGAGCTTCGCCTAACCACAACCAGCAATAATTAGAAGTTCATGGTTCGAAGGAATAGTAACTCACTGGGCTAAAGTTTGGGAGCCATCCAAGAGAAATGCCTGAGCTGGCAGCAAACTGTGGAACCACGCCAAATGTTGGGAGTGCTGCAAAGTCGCTATGGCCCTCATACGTCCACTGGAGATCGCGTTCTGTAGCTCCTATGCCAAGGTTGTACAGGATGACGTCGCGTTCGGTGTATGCGAACTCTTCGTCCGGAAGCACCTCCTTTTTTGCTTCTACAACCAACCTTGAATCCTCTGGGTCTGCAAAGACGGCGGGTAAGGTCATCGTGGAAGTTTGCCAGTGGGAAGCAGACTGCCCGCTGTCGATATAAGCGGGCTCCCAGGAAATCACATGCTCGGCAGTCGAGTACTGTCCTCAGCTCGGACACCGAATCAAATGACACTCTCCACTCTACTGGTGGACATTTCGCTACATTATACTCGCACAGGAGTCGATATAATCAATCAACAGTGTTTCTCTCTTTACAACTTCGATTTCAGTGCTCTCCCAGCCTCTTTGACTGCCTCCACAGCACCCTCGACCACCGATGACGCCTTGTTCTCGAAGTTCTCAATGATTTGCTGCAAGCTCTCAGCTGTTGTTGTTGGGAAAGTAGACCTTCCATCATCTGCAACGAGTGTCATTAAAGACAAACACCTTGGAGGCAACGACCACAACACACCGAAAGTCGTAAACGTCTTCCACTTCGCCGCGACTTCTTCAGGGGTCAACTGCACGTTTGTCGGGAAGCCGTGACCGCCCGTTCGTTGCCAGCGTGTCTCTGCCGCCCAACCTCCAGAAATTTCGAACAACCGGCCAGTGGTATCAGCGTTATCCTCGCTCGTCAAGAAACCTACAACGGGAGCTATGTAATCGGGCTGGATGAAAAGGAACGTGTTGAGACGACGAATGTGATAAATGATGAAGGCTAGCGAACTTTGTATGCGTCCACCATCTCTTTCGGCCTAAGATATCTCAGTGTCAAGAGAAAAAGACAGGTGCTGAATGCGCGCACCATATCGTCATAGTCATCGCGGTACCAGCAGAAGGAGCGATGGCATTACAGAGAATATTGTATTTTCGACCTTCGAAGCCAAGGGTTTTGGTAAAGCCAATGATGGCGGCTTTTGCAGACGAGTACTAAACGGTGCCCATAGATGAGCCCAACGTGTCACAGAACAGAAAGGGTGCCTTACATTGGTCTGCCCGAAGTTACCATCTAGGATTTTTGAAGTCAGGCTAAAAAGATGTACACGGAACTGACGAAACCTCACATATGCCAACCTGCGAGGCCGTCGTAACGATGCGGCCGTATTTCTGCTTCTGGAATACCGGCCACACTGCCTTCGCACACTGAACAACCGTATAATCAGCCACGTACATCTTGTTGTAATAGCCCCAACAGACCTTGTAGGTACCACGAAGATGGACAGCGATCACCATGTCCCATTCTTGCTCAGTCATGGCTGCAAACGATCGATCTCGGAGTACGCCCGCGTTGGCAACTAGGACATGCACGCCACCGAACGCGTCCAGGGCTGCCTCGACAATTTTCTCCCCTTCTTCCGCAGAGCAGACAACAGGGACCGCCTTTCCGCCGGCTACCTCTTGCGTTGAATTGATTGTTTCTATGCAATTAATCTCTGTTACGCACCGGCTTCAACCTCCTTGCGGACGCCGGTCGCTCCTTTCTCGTTGACGTCGTTCACGACAACATTAGCTCCGAGACGGCCGTACATAAGTGCATACGCGCGCCCAAGACCTGCACCTGCACCCGTAATAATGACAGTCTTTCCATCAAAACGGACTGGAGGCGTCGCTTGAGCGTTGGGAGGTAACTTGGCAGCGACCTCGAGCTGGGAGCATCACAAGATATAAATCTCTCCATTTCGCGCTGCAACGACATTTCGGTGACTTACCGTCTTCTCAGCGTCAGCCATTGACTCCGGACTACGCGCATGGAGCACTTAGGAGGAGGAGGGAGACCACAGGAGGATATGTACTTACTGCCTCGGGTCCGAGAAGTCAGTGACCTCCGACCACTTGAGTTTGACCTGAAAATCGCTCAGTCGTGACTACCGCAGCAGAAGGTAGAATGCAGTACTTACAGCGGAAGGAGTAAACGTTTCATCAGTCTTCCAGACTATTCCCTTGCTTCGCTCCCACCGGACCTCAGCGACGAAGCCAGCGCCGACCTCAAACACACGTCCGGAGGCGTTCGGACCATCAGGATGGCAAACAGCAGCTACAAACGGTGCTATGAATTCAGGCTGTCGCGGAAACGATTCAACACGACTGGTGCCTGCTAAGTAGAGTAGAGAACACTACCTTCAAATTCGCGAGCATGTCCGGAGGCATAATCGTCTCCGTCATTTGTGACGCAGCTACCTAAACACACGAACGCTTATCAGACCAGAACTCTCTCCGAGTAGCAACGACAGTACACCCGTACCGGTGCGACGGCGACGGCGCCAATACCATACTTCGCGCCTTCCCTTGCAAGAGATTTCGTGAACCCGATTAACCCCATCTTCGCGGCGCTGTAGTTGGCTTGTCCGAAGTTACCTAGAGAAGCCAACATTCTCGTTCATAACCTTTCTTCTTTTGTTTTTATTTTAGGAGAACGAACCATAGATGCCAGCAGCACTAGTGATATTCACGATCCGACCAAACTTCTGGTTCCGGAAATGAGGCCATGCAGCTTTCGTGCATGCGAAGGCGCCCTTCAGATGGACAGCGATGACTTGGTCCCATTCCGCATCGGACATGTTCTTGAACCTGATGATAGAAATCTCGGTAAACACCCGCATTTATCCGGGTTACTCGTATGTATGCGAAGCAAAAGTAACACTGACCCCTTGTCCCGCAAAATACCTGCATTGTTGATGAGGATAGTAACTCGCCCGAACGAGTTGATCGCGGTCTGGATGACGGCGGTACCATCCGTTGCCGAGGATGCGTTCACGACTGCGTTGCCTCCGGCTGCCGACATGCGTCATACCCCACAGTCACCGGGATAGAACTCAGAACGGTTTAACGATTGTCCACTCTCACCTTGTTTGATCTCGTCCACTACCTTCTGTGCAGCAGCTGCATTGAAATCGTTGACGACGACGTTGGCACCCCGAGAAGCAAACAAGAGCGAATAGCTGGATTGCGTTTATACGCGTATAAGGTTAGTTCACAAAATGCCAATACATTTCTCCATTACCCACTCACGCTTTGCCCAGGCCACCACCCGCACCAGTGACGACGACTGTGTGACCCTTGAACGACAACATTGTTTTAGCTTGAATTGCAGGTTACGGGGCTATCCTACGCCGGGAGCCCTTATTTGTGTACCAGTTGCACGTGAAAAAATGTGGCCCAAGCGTTGCTACCTCCAGCTGATATCGTATAGCCGGACTCCACACGATTGTTGGCATGATCATGATCATCAAATCTCACATGCACAGTTGTAAGGGCATAAATAACGGTTGTGATTTTGAGGTCAGTTGAGCGCCCGGCGCGGCTAAAGTCACAGTATATACACTGTCGTTGTGGTGCCAAGACTCTAGCTTCAAGAACCAAAGAAGCGACGGGAACGCGCCGGAACAAAAACGAGAAAAAAATCGTTCCCGCCAACCAAAAGTCGTTGAAAGGGAGTAGGGGGAGGGGATGAGGGGGACCTGTAAAACCGAGCCCAACGAAATAGAAAACTGACCACGAAGCAGCCAGCTGAATGTAAACTTCAAAGTAATAGATGACTGAAACAATAAACACCACGAAAAAAAATAAAAGAAGAAACAAAGCGACAAGAGATGATTGAGAGAGTGCATGGCATACATGAGTGATTGTAGGCAAATGCCAGAGATGCGTATAGAGTGTAATGAAGGGCATAGGCGAGTAGTTGTGTGGGTAACAAATACGCGGTTCGACCAAAGGAGGATGACACTAGGCCAGTGATGCGGCTGACAGAAACACGTGGCGGCAGATTAGAGTGTCCAAACGGGAAGGAGGAATGCATAGGGCAGATAGCAAGGCAAAGCGACACATACGCAGATAAAGACATGACTCGAGTGTGTGTAATCAGACAATTGAGATTGCGAAGACGATGCAAGGACGGGTATGCAAGCACAAGATGACGCGATGAGACTGAATGATACTGCGATGTGGGGGGTATCGTGAATCCCCTGGATCTATTTCTTGAGCATCAAGTGGTCCTGGTTTGTTGATTTCCAGTTGTTCTTTGCCCAATCGATGGCGAACAGCGAGGCCTTGAGGAATTTCTTGTGCGCATACTTCTGACACACGTGTAGCTGCGTAGAATTTTCCTCTAGAAGTTTTTCGCAAATCCATTGGTGACCTGGCTCCAGGTGTTCGTCCACAAAGCCAGAGTAAAACACAAACGCGTCATTCTGCCAAAGGAAGGTGAGTCGCACGTATCACGTGTGGTCGAGAAAGTCAACCCACCCAGTCGCCGCCTAGCATCTTCCTTGCACTGTACATTGCAACCGCAGAGATAAGGCTGGGCTTGCACCTCAAAAACCGGTGGTCAAGCAGAGCAATCTCCGCGATGAACTTGCCAAGGGTTCTCGTCTGAATGTCGTAGTTGTCTGCCTTACTGATCCGACGCATCCAGCTGTACGGCGAGCAGTACTGCGAAATTTTGAAGTCGAGGGTTTGCAGGACGACACGCTCGCCCTTCAAGATCTCTTCCTTCGTGTATCCGTTTTCAGTCATGTAGACGAACTCGTCCACCGACGGTGCAACGATTTCTTCGTACTTGGCCGCAATGAACATGGCGGTGACACCTACGAGCTGGAGCTTGACCAGTGCGACGGGACGCCTGCTGAGGAAGCGGTCGACGATGTTGATAGCTATCCAGAGTGTCTCTGGAAGCATGTGCCATCTCAAATGCACTTGGAGGAGCCAGTCGACGAGCGTTTGCCTCATTGCCCAGGTAACCTCCGCCTGCGCATCCATATAATCGGGGTTGGGCATTATGTCTTCCTGGAGGCAAGTCAAATTCATATCGCTTTGTGGAAATCAGGGGTTATTTACCTCCAACTCCGACATGTACTGGAAGATGTCATCGGCGTACTCCGATACCATGGTGGTGTCGTAGATATCGACCTCGTCTTCGAACGACTCTTGGATTTTGGCCACTTGTTTGTGGTGTCTCATCGCGCGATCTGTGTCAATATTGGGCCAGACACGGGGGGACTTGGGTGCCGGGGGCATGTCCTCTGCAGTTGTGGCCACTTCGGCTTCTATGTCCTGGACGTCTACCATGCTTTCTACTTCCCTTTCGTTGATGATGCTGAGTTCTGGGTCAGCATCTGGCTCTACAATCTGAGCAACCTCGATATCCATGTCGTTTTCTTTGTCATCTTCTGTAGGGATGATAACTGGTACAGCGGTTTCCTGCCGCGACATACGTTTGAAGACCGATGTTTTCTGTGCGCGAGCAAGGACTTGACGGGGTACATTGGATGCACTCTCCGCTCTGCCTGGACCGAGTGGAACGCGCTGCGGGCCGGTGGCAGCTGCAAGTGACGACGAGCGGGTACGCTTGAGTCCCTGCTCTTGAGAGACATCCTTCAGTCCATCTTTGGCAATGGGTTTCCCCGCAACATCCTAGAAAGGGGTGTGCACGCGTCAGTCGATATGTGATGTGGCATTTACGCGTATCTACTGACCTTGCGATTGACAGCGGTCGTCGTCACTTCATTAAGCGCGGGTCGTTGCTGTCCGACCTTGAGTCCGCCCACGACGGCAGATGCGCGCGACGCGCCTGCACCGACGATTCCTGATCCCTGGCGCAGGTGCTTGCTGGTGGCATTTTCGTCGCCGTTTGCCTTGCGCGCGCCAAAGCGGGTGCGGGTCTGGGATGGCTGTGGCGTAGATCAGCGACGGAGAAGGAGAGAAGATGCGATGGTCATACTCGGATAATGTTGTTAGGCATGCTAGAAATGAAGTGTATATGGGAGAGATGCTACAGAGATACCAAACTCTGAGAGCGACGAGGTGATGTGGGGTCGAGAAAGTTACAGAGAGAGAAGGGATTGTGATGGTAAAGAGAAAGAAAAGAAATAAAAGCCAAACCGTGGCTGTTTGCTAATAAAATGTGGTCGAGTGTGAGTTCGTCGCTCTCGGTCAGCCGCGTTCGAAGTGGACGAGCACAGACAAAACCCAACCACTGCCGAGAATTTGTCGCGTAGTGGTGGAACGCGAACCAACCACGTGACCAAATAACACCCCACAACAGACACGTCGCGACGCGATTTTCTTAATTACAACTGGGCAGTTATTGGCTTGTGCGACTGACAGTGGTCATCCTACACGACAACAGTACAGGCATCGGTGAGTACCAACAGATATTCCTATGCGAATTGACGGCCTATCATCCATCAATCAACAACTGCATCACCGTACACGGGTTCGCACGGATCATGCACTCATTGACCCGGGAGATAAAGTCAACAGCATGACGTCTACGAAAAAGATAGTGGCGCACTGCGACCCTGTCATTCAGTCAGACGAATAAGCGAAGCCGGAAAGCCCAACTGACAATCATATTAGCCTGCCCCATTCTCTGTGGTTTTCATACTCTCCCACCGCCGCTCTTTGCTTTCCTCTCGCCACCGGTGAAAGGATTGTGAGGGTGGCCCCGTCTTGTCCGGCATCCCGAGACCAGCTCTGGACGGGAGTGGGGTCACCTCCAAGGGCACCACCAGTCCCGAGCCATTCTTGCCGTCCTCATCTGAGGACGAGCCCAGAGCCTGTCCAGGAGTCCATCCCTGCTTCAGGAGCAGTTGCCGCCCAATGTTGTTCTCCGGTAAGGGTCCAGGGGGTCGCGGAGCTTCAACATGGGAGGGAGTTGCATGTGGGACAGATGACTGCGTCAATTCAAGAGTCGGTTTATTGATACCCGGTGAGTTGCCTCTAGGGCTCTGAACCCCAGGACTATCATATTGGGAACCCGGATTCATCGCACGGCGGCGTGCAGAACGATCGACGTAGGTGGCAGTAGGCCGCGTGGACGTTGGTAAGCTTGATTCAGATGGCTCATGATGTCGTGAAAGGAGAGCACGTTTGAGGGTGGTCAATGCTTTCTTCGGATCCCTCCTCTCAACAATCGTCTGCCGTTGCTCAAGTCCTGCAGATTCAGATGACCTCTTCTCGGCGATGTGACTGTTGTCTTTCGGGACAGGGAAGAGAGGTATGTCACCCTCGCCATTGGACATGCATTCTACACAAGGTTTTCGGTCCTCGTGTATGTGACAAAGGAACGTGGTACTGCCAATAATCAATCGGTCAAGGTGACTTAGTGGCCGTGGTATGCTGGCTACCCGGGGAGGAGACAGACGAATAGGCTCCAAGTCAAGCTGACGCCCAGATCGTAAGAACGTGCCATGCTTAGAGCCCATGTCTACCACAGCCCACTCTCGTCTCCCCTTGTCCCAATAAGCAGTAGCATGTAGCTTCGAGACCTCCATCTCCTTCAGTCGAATGCGTGGTACAGCGCTACCCACAGGAGCATGATCGCGCCCGAATTGAGCCTCTCCATAGGCGTCGAGCACAGCAACCCGGAGGTGTCTGTGAAGGATGGAACTTCGGAGGACTAACAGACGCAGCAGCGGCCACGCTGTCAACGTTGCCCGCTCAGAGATATCGTTGTCACCGGGCCATTCGTATGCATGGTCGTACTCGGACGTCTCGTAGTCGCCCGCTGTGCTGCAGTCCATGGAGAGACGCTTGAGACATTTCAAACTCCGATCCCCTGTCGGCCAGCAACGTCAACTCATGGAGGACTTCAGTGAGGTGCAACAGAACTTCGTCGTTCATCACTGCACTACCACACGACGTGTCTGACGCATGGCCCAACCACACAGGAACACTCCAAGCTTCTGCTGTCGAAGGAGTGGCTGGTCAAAGTCGACGCACAGACGTCCAAGCCATATCTATTTGTCCGTCGCCACCTTTTCTATTACCCACACATTTAGCCATTGACATCGTTTCGGTCCCCATGTATCCTGCCACATCATGCAAAACAGAAATTTTACTCTTCCTCAGTAGATCCGACATGCTGTTTCTTAATTACAGATACCAAGAAAACTTGGGCAGAGGGTGAGTGTTTCCGGTTCACCGGTAATTAACGAACCGAAACACACCGGCAGCTTGACATTTTGCCAGTGTTGAATAGCAACCAATTCGCCCGGCGCTGGCGTGAATGCAACGAGAGGATCAGTTCTCCCTTTTTGGATGACGCCGCGGAAGAGGCATGGAGAACACGCAACCTCGAGATTTTGTCCCGGGCGCATACACTAGGCACCGTGTCAGACTTGTCCTTTGAGCTAGCGGAATCCAAAAAAGCGGTGCATTTTTTTATGTTCTTGCGTGAGTAGTAGTCGTGTTTTGGCTGATTCATGATGTGTAATAGGACCTGGCGTTTGAATTGGGTTGTGATACGTTCAAGTGGCGGTGGGACACTATCTTCGTGGGCCACAAGGCCTCGGCGGACATTTTGTCACAACACCTCATCATGCCCCTGATAAGCGTTAACCATCTCGCCTTCAGTACCCCAGATGTAGTTGGCGATCTCGGTGTAGAGAATCTAGAGAAGGTTTGTACCTCCTCGAACCACGCGCTTGGCAAAGAAAACAGTGACCTTTCACACACGCTCACTCACAACAGGCTGTCGATAAGATTGGTAGAACAGCTCGCTGGACCGTCGACACGCATATCAAAAATGCACTGTCTAAGCCCCGCTTGGCAACGACCCTTCGGCGCATGACTGCAGTTTTCAACTTCATTTCGGACCTGCGTGGGTTATACACGACTCCCTCCGGCGTCGAAATATTAAATTGCCGGTTGTTTCCAGCTAAAATTACGACTGCTATCGAAGTCACCCCTCTTCAGCCTCGTGAACCAACACCGAAATTAAGCGCACAAACTGAGCCCTCGAGAAGTACGGGCGATTATGTAACACATGTGAGCATTCATCAACGTTCTTGACTATATTGCCAATGGTGAGCCTCATGCAATTGTCAGAACACGACTGATATCAGAGGGGATTTGAAATCTGAGGGAAAACATATACGAGTACAGAGTCCCATCACTGCGGACGTGGATATGGGTTCTGCCACAGAATCTGAAAGTGACGGTCACCCTCCTATACTAGGGAGCCGTCAGTCCAGGGACAAGTCCTCTGTGGCTACCAGTCAACACAGCGTAACTGTACCGTCAAAGGCACCCTCTCCTGCTCCAAGCGGGGCACAAAGTCGGACCGCAACAAAACTGCCTCTGTCTAGCGACACAGATTCCTCCCCCCTCCGACCAGCAAAGAAATCGAGGCCGTCGCCTGCAAGCGACGAAGACAGCGAAGAAGAACGCAAGAAACTTGCAGCCCAAATCAAAAGTGGGGCTGCTTCCATACGGGGGACAAGACAACCATTGCGACGAGGAGGCAGGAGGTTTTGACCCCTGTTCTTATCAGGAAATGTCCTTTCCTGTCTCAAGTATCCCATTCAGGAGGAGTCTTGGCGGATGATCATGAATTGGTGTGTTTGATGGATGGCGCCACGCTGCGTTTGTATGATTTCGGCTGCGCGTAATGGATTCCGTTCTCCTCAGATACTCGTTTGCTGCAGGCCCTAGTCGCGTGTTCCGACGAATGTCGTAAAGGCAGATCGAGGACTATGATCGCATTGGATAAGTAGCATACGTGGAAAACACGGAGTTGCGAGTATTCATGGAGGTTTAGGCTAGTATCAAAGCTAGTATCGCTTGAGATAAGTTATACGGACGAAAACAATGCGGCTAAAACATGCATGTGTGTGTGATATGATAGCGGCAAAAAAACAAATGGGGGTAATATCAGTCGGCGATGGTGGGTCTGCGCCGTAGAACCGGATACGAATCAGATAGCTCGGAGCAGCCAGGACCGAATTCGTCTTTCACCATTGTCGACCTGGTCGCCGACCGTACTCAGCCCCTTGTGGGGCTTCGTCTGCCTGGCACATATCGCATTTTGTCTGGAAGAGATTGCGCACTCTCCGGTGATCAGCGTATTCCTAAAACGGGTATCACATTCGGTCGACGGTTCGCTCGACTACTCGGTTATGCACGCGATATAATTGCTACTGACCATGTTGCAACCGCAGTTCTTAGCGGTTTTGTGCATGTGTGCGGTGCTCAGCTTGCAGTAAGGAGATCCGCAATCCAACGTGATGCCTGTTTGGTATATCCGGACGTAGTGCTTGATGACGACGAGGACGGGAGTACTGTCAGCGACAAAGAGAACCACCGGGGGAAGTGGCCAAACGAATACCTACCCCGCAACCCCTGTACTGGTCTCCGAAGCTGTCGTGCCGTCAGAGAGAAGTTCAGCGAACTCGGATAGAAGTGGCGTTCACCATTCCATGCTGCACATTCTGGACGGCGGTAGAAGGGGACGAGACGGTATAGAGAGATGAGGATTCGGTTGGAGGCGGGATGTCAGTAGTAGGAGTAGGAGTGGTAGTAGTCGATGGTTTAGCGGCGTCGTAAAGCGACCAGGTTTTATAGCCGAATGGGATGGCCACTCGGAGGGCTGAGGTATTTAGTATTGCATGATTTGGTAAGGCGTGTATTAGTTCTTCGGGGCAGCGGAAGTCTGATTGGCACGCTCGTGGGAGCCGAGTCATATGGCATTTGCGTACTAGTGAAGGGTATACGTGCAAGTATCAATCATACAGCGGCGTGCATGGAGGTCGGAGCTGGATCGGTGGCATTGGCAAGTCCTGGATCTTCCACTCTGATCTCTGCTTCCCTGCAGGATATCTCATTTTCCACTAGTCGTCTACTGTAACTTCCTGGAGGCTTCATGATTTCATCACAGGTACAGTGCGCGGGGGTTTTGCTGCCCACATGTCACATCTCTTTCATCGATAACGTCGACCTCCCGAATCAGGCTGTGACCCTGAACGGCACCTGTCGTTTATTGCCTTCACTGGATCAAGGCACCACCAGTAAGTACCTATAACGCCTTTGTCGCACTGTAGCGGGCCGTGTCGGTCCGAGTACATGACGGTGGTTCAACGAAACAGGACCAGATCGACCACCCTTGTGTATGTGCGTATCTTGATTGTCGCAGATTTAGCCACAGGCTTTTGTTAAAGAGACCGTCCTCGCCACAGGCAGGCAGACTACTGCAAGACACTAAAGTACGTCGTTTCATATTACCTCCATGCGGATGATGAAACAAGGCTCCTCTTGTGAGTTGTAATTAGCAAAAGTTAACCGCCCGACGACACTAGGTATGTACACGCGCCGGGGCTCTGGAAGACATGACGGGCACGTTGTGCGGTGCCAGTGGCCATGCAGCAGGTACGAAAACATGTTGATGGGATATATTTCAGTTGGAATCAGCAGACCTTCTTGATCGCTCGACAGATGAACAAACGGCGGCTGCCGCAGGAAGACACAACACATGACCACCGAAGACACGGAAGCAAGCTGAGGCATTCTTCTTCTCTCCCAGTCAACACTGGACAACAGCTTGTCGAAATTGTCGATCACGGGTCCAGGGCATGAAAAACTGCGTCTTCTTATCCAACCCGTTCCCCAGGAATCGGAGAGACAAACAATTATGCGATAAACAAATTTGGAACCGGGGTCTGGTCAGGGGCTTTTGAAATGTCCGTAATGCACTCATGAGAACAATATCACCACCTCACGTATACCGCCGCACGTGGAAACCAGCGGCTTATAACGGAACAACGATGACTCCGCTTTCCCCACAACAGGGATAAGTCCTATCATACGCGTTGACATCTCGGGTCAAGTGGTCGCAAAGCTGTAAAGAAGCCGTCCAAGGGGGCGCAAACTGTCGTTATGGGGTCATTCCATCTCTTCTGTGCACCCAATTCCCCCGGGATCAGTTGAGGTCGTATATTGCAAGCCGTTGATCGGTGTTAGCGGACTCAGATCATCGGTGAGGGCGTTTGCACTCGTTCCTAACAAGAAGCCATCATCGACGGTGAGAGCGGAGGGTGACTCTATGGCGAGCCTTCTTTTGTCGCAGACCGGTCACCGGAAAGAGGAATCCTGCCACCAGTTTCTCACCTGACCACGCGACGTGAAGCACACCGTCATAGCTATGAAGGTGTGATGCTATGATATAGCAACTTCGCGATCACATGTAGACGTGTACGTGTGTCTCGTGACCATCAACATGGTTCCCGGAGCCATCGAAACCCACACAAGATAGAAGAGTTTTAGGCAGATGTCGAGTAGGGGAATTAGAGCAACGCCTGCGACTGTCGCCCAGAAAATTCAAAGCGGTCCGATAAGCTGTCGTTGCTAGTGCCGCACTCTCGCGACTTCCCGACCCTTGTACTTGTTATCGGGTTCTGGAAACCCGAGGAACGCGGTGTGAATGTGCAGAAGTCGTCACCGGTTGCCACTGATCTGGTTATCTTCGCACAGCCGGACTCTACGCTTGCAGTTCGTGGTTCCCGTCCAAGAGTAACTGCGGGGAAAGTCTCACACAGGGAAGCCTGTTGCGGAGACTGGGTGGGCGATCTGTTAAATGTCGTTTGGATGGCACGGCATGGAGCATACCCCGCTTGCATATGGTAACATGACTTACAGAGTCGTAAGTAACGATGCGCAATGGGGAAAAGCAAAATCGTACCACTCCACCTCGAGACCGCAAATATTTTGATGTTCCTACCGAAGACCGTGCAGATTTGGAGAGCTATGAACGTGTTTTGGTGGGGAGGTTGCTTCCCGCCGACGGGTCTTCAATCTGTAGCACGGAACGGCTCCTATCCTACACCAAGATGCAATACGTCTGAATCACGGAAGGACCTGGATTATCCTTCTACCGTAGTTTCATGATCTTGAGGCTGTTCGACGGCGAGCACGAGATTGTTTTTTCAACAAAGGAGAGGTTAGCTTCAGCTCGTGGCGCCTGGTATGATAAAGCCTTGCGAACAGGTTCGAACTGATATCGGAAGCGACTACTAAGACGTCAGATCGGTGTCGCGATTCGGTGGCGTTCGACGGTTGGCAAAAGCACAGCCAAGTTGGGATATCAAGGAAAGCACCGATGGGGGTATCTACTTGGTTTCGGAGAACCGGACGAACGGTCGCATGGATAGCGTTGAGTTTGAGATGTGATATCCAAGAGAAGATCACAGCAGCCTGCAGAAGTTTTGACGCTCACAGTTATTTGGTATTTGGCAGCTCGAATCTTGAGATCTTCGAGACGGGAAGCTGCCTGCAAGCAACTTCTGATAGGATAGCCAACACGACAAGGCATCAACTGACGAAAGAACCATCGGGTATGTATTTGTCGTCGTTGTGGGTCCAATACAGTCAAGATCCGACTTGCAGTGGCTGGACGAGAGGACTTGGAGCTGACTACAGTTCAAACACTACCCGTTCGCACCCGCTTCATTGACTATACAAATCTCACTCAAGAACTCTCCGAGTCATCGCACAGGCATATCGGCGAAGAGGCCGTCTGCCTACCGGGCATAACATTCACCCAAACTGTCCACACACGGGGCAATATTGCCATGGTGAACGTGCCAGCGGTCAGGTAGGCTTCCCATGTCCTCCATGTCTTCCGCATGGCCCGGGGATGGGCTGATGGCCATCCTACGTCCGCTGTATCACATACGTCAAGATGACGAGGTGGGTCAATAAGAGCAGTGATGCTACTGCTCCGAGTTTGTCAAGCGACTGGTATCAGCATCACGTCAGGTCTCGCGGAAAGAAAGGTCTCGGGCACTCGATTTCTAGGCATGGGCAGGGATCTTTCTTATCTTGATTCTTTTTTTTTGTATGCAGGCAGTCCGGGAGCGAACTTTGGCTCTGATGAGCCTGAACTCTGGGTAACTGCATAGTTCGGGTGCGCAGTACCGTGCAGTAAGCTCCGTGAGTGGCAGCGCTCCACAGTTTCTTGTAAGTGGCTCGGAAGGGACTTATGCTAATAGGCAGTTCGTTTAAAGTATTTCCTGCCACTGCCACTGCAGGCAGAATGACGACGGGTCCCCGTAAGACCTCGGAGTTCAAGCGTAGTTGCGGTCCGGGTCACTGCACTAGCTTGCCATTTTAGACAGTAACACTAGTTCGTCCACAGATATCACGACAGAATCACGACAGCGAGAAATATCTCCGTCGTCTTTTGCATTTCCTCCGCCGAAGTGAAACGACTGTGATCAAGTGACCCAGCGCCGCGTGGACCTATGATCAAAAACCGATGGGGCTCGAGGTGCTCAGAGTATCGGAAATTTGACAATCACAACTAGTGAAATGTGTACACATTTGTGGCCGTGCGTGGTAGAATTTCCGCTCCTTTCCATTCCTCGAGGCCACGTGCATGGAGCGACTTGATCATGTGTGTATGTATATCTTGTAGCGCCAGCACTAGTCCGAGTGGCCCCACTAGGTATGCCACGATTTTTGGCCACCGAAAGACCAACTCTATCAGTCAAACGTTCGTGGCAGCCCCACCGCTTAGAGTTGATGACCCGAGGTAGTCTTTAGTCAAGCGGGGGACGAGTTCACGGCCGACCTACGGCTGGTGTCAGAAGGGTCCAAGCCCCACAGGCATTGTGGATTCCAGACCAGACCCGTAGGCTGGGCTCGTACGTCATACGAAACCCTACAGACTGTCTGTACCCGGAAAAATGACGTCTCCCGTCGACAGCTTCTCCCTCGCCTGTCAGCTGGTCTGCATCAGATCGCGAGAAGGTACATGTCCCAGTCTTACCTGAGCCAATAGGTCACTATCTATCTCCGGTAGAGTCTCTCGTACATCCCCGGGTAACGGCACGACGTCCCAACGCGTAGGCGGGTTCTCAATGCACGGACACAAATCGGCAGGGATATGAGCTCCATGTTCCGCGTTGAAATCTTCCCGTACTTGGCGTTCCTCTATCGACCTCACTAATCAATATTAAACGGTGGAATTTGCAGAGGGGAGATGCTTGCCTTCGGCCATCGCTCGCAACTGCCCTACCATGCCATCAACGATCTTCTCAGCCGCCTCTCGGTATTGTCGTCTGCGCGCGATTTCAACGAGTAATTTGTTGAAGGAGGATTGGTATAACACATATCGATGATGAAGCTCTTCGACTACCTGCAGTCGTTGTTGTAGGCCTTCTAGAACATCTTCGCAATCCCCCTAACCGGCGGGAGAAGCCGTCGTTGAAAGGATGAGCATGGGAAGCATGCGGCGAAAGCTTACTTCAATTTCCTCTTGTTTCTCTAGCATGTCTGACATGATTTCTCCCAGTTCGTCGAGGTCATTGAGGATACTGCTACTGGCATCCAGTTTCTCGCTGGCAGCTACTTTGGCTGTTAGCAGTTTCTCACTGACGATCGTTAATCACTTGTACAACTGCACACTATGCTGTGGTTTCCACTCACTGAGCTGCTTCAACTGCCTTGACACTTTCTTCGAGTTCCGACATGATTGCCGGTAGCTCATCCGTGTCCCGGTTCATCTCTTAATTGCGACGGGACAGCTTAAGATATGGGGTTCCGCGGGTAAGCTGGCTTACCTTTCAAGTCCTCTTCGCTGAATACTTCACCTGTTTCACTATCGCGCAAAGCACTCGCCATCTGCTCGTAGTGCGCAGTCAGACTTTCTAGATGCCTGGCCATGTCAATCGTGGTATGCTCCTGAATAGATAAGATGGGGTTTATGGGAGGGTAGGCGCCGCTGCTTGGCAAGGATTCTCGTATTGACGTTACTGCATTCGACAACGTCTCGGGATAATGATACGTGGATGTCATGATGTCCTATGATACGTTTCACACGATCGGGGTGCTCTAATTTGTACGACCACTCACATCGAGACGCGTCCTCTCACTCTCTACGGAGTCCAGAACATCTTCTATGGCTGCCTCGTCTACAAAGTCGCGGAGAGTCTTCCATCTCGTCCTGTCGACACTGTGGCGAGTCTTTCGACTGATCTGGTGGTCGCGTAGGGTCGCAGACGGGCTCAACCGCGGATCACTGATTCCGTTCGGTTTATCGATAGAATCGTGGCTTCCAAATAGTGATGAGTCCGAGGAGGTTTGGTGGAAATCTGGTGGAACGAGTTGGGCCCCGAGTGCTTCAAGTATGTTGTCTAGAGCAGTCGTGTGCTGCGAACGAATGGTGTCCCATTCCTGTAGACGAGAGTGATGTAATATGATGCTTGGATACCCTAGTGAAGATACGTACACGAATTCGTCGTTCTAGCTGAGACCGTCTGAGCTCGATGGACTTCGCCACGCTAGCAGCAAGCTACGGCCAAATGCGATGTACAGCATCTCGGTGCATTGTCTTTGAGCGCAGACAAGGTTGAACAGCGCACCTTAAGCTGTTCGATTACGGCTTCGCTGACCCACTTCACTTTAGCGTCCAAGGCGAGTACGTCCACAGCACACTGCGCGGACGCGTTGGTGAGGGAGTTCGCCTTCGAGCAGAGTTGTTCTCCGTGTTGAAGTGCCTTCTTGGACTGTACAACCAGCGACACGAGGGGCGGCTGCTCTGCACGAGTCTCGCTTGGAGGTGAGTTCATCGTCGCCGGTGTCCCCAGTGAGTTGGACGTGAAAGGAGCCGGAAATCCTCGGTGTTTGGTGGCTGTGCTAATAAGGGACGCTCACCACTGACGATCACGGACCCCATGAATATTCGACCAAACCGTGCTACCAATCTATGCCTAGCTTGCTCGTCCTCTTTGCCCCCCAAGGCTCAGGATGTCTTCCTAACACGCTGCTGTGCACGACCGATCTGTCTAGCGTGTCTCTCCTCCAATCCACGACTTGGCAGATACAATCCTTGTCTGTCATGTCTAGGAGGCACCGCAGTTGTCAGTGCATCGTCTTCTAGTCGTCGTCTTTCCCATACTCTCGCAACTTCGGAGAAAAATACGATTAATGTTGACGGTGCTCTCCGTGATAACGATATGTTTGTTCTCGGAGATGATGACGAGGAGGATCATCACGCAGAGCATAAACTTTCAGGTGACACCGGAACGCCTAATGTCAAGACCTCCCCGTCGCACCTTACTCCTCACGAACCTACTATAGATTACACATCTAACTCGCACATTCGAACGGAGCCTGGTCTGCCCTCCGAACAAACATCCTCCAGCTATGAAGCAGTGCCTCCCTTGTACCATCTCAAGCGCGGGGATACCCTACAGGGTATCGCTCTTCGTCTCAACTTGAACGTCAGTACCGTTGTCAAACCCAGGTAGCCATCAGGGCTAATCTAGGACCTAAGGGACACGAGTTGTGCCGCCTGAATAACCTTCCGATGAGCACACTGACTACGACGCCCCACCTCCTACACACTCGCACGTCTATTAGGTTGCCCCCTGGCGCACGCCTGCAGCATCGCAGTGCACCCACCTCAGTTGATCCAGAGGCACAGGATAGAGCTGCTCGCGAACGCGCTGAGAAGCGGTTACAAGTGGTTTCGGGAGAAGCGGATTGGCGCGTGGCTAAAGCGTACGTTGCGCTTGCAGATGACCCGGAAGCTGACGTTCTGTTTGATGCAAAGTGCAAGGAACTTGGTGCGGACATAAACGGCTCCGGTTTAGAAGCTCGTGCCCTCGACATGTATTTAGAAGACGAGGAGTGGGAGAAAGAACAGAGGAAAGTTGGAGTAGGACCTACAACGTATCGCAAAGCTTTGTGAGTAGAGATGTGCATACTACCTGTTATGATCTGCGATGCTGCTTATTCTGTCGAACGACGCAATACTATGTGTGGTCAGCTAACGTCGTTTACAATAACCGACAAGGGCCCATATCCTGGCATCGTTCACAATAACCGAGGAGGAAGTCATACCCTCGGGGACTACAGCTTACATGGGACAACAGAACATTCTAGTCCATTCATACGCAATGTACGTTCACAAAAATACTACGCATGGTCGTGCTTCATCTATTCGATCTTCCTCACGATGTTCTTCTCCTGCAGCACGACGTAAGTTAGCGCCCAGATTGACGTGATACCCACAATCGCACCTGGTAACTGGTAGTTTTTCCAGTGTTATCGTTCTTGATAACATACCTCGCTTGCTACGGTAAAGTCAGTCAAGGGTCTTTCAAACTAGGATGGAAGGCTTACCTCGCCCGCTCCCTCTATAGCCTCGATGGAACCGGTGCTATGGGAAACAGTGTCTTCGGCCCCGCCGACGGGCCTGTACTCGACATGGTCACCTTCCTGATGAAGAGTAAGACGCGGTTCCTCCACCCCTACGTTGAATGTCGCATTACCTTGTAGTGAGTCTTCGCCTCGTTGTTAGCCACACACGCATCTTCGAAATCTAGAGCGGGCTTACCATTTTTGCCTCGTAAGTTTGCGATGCGTTCGATTTGAGAGCAACTAGTGTGGGTGCAAGAAGTTCAAGATTCTGGTTTGTGCTCTCCAGGTTGTGCCTCCTTATATGTGCGAGGACCTATCTTGCGTCATACCGGACGTCACTCCAGCGATTTCAAGCAAATTTACGTCGGTGACGTCGATGCAAAACCCCTGCCTGAAATTTCAGCACGATCTTACGGCCTTGGCCTCCTCACTTTGGTGATAACCTTGCAACTAGAACGTCGATCAGCTACTAAAAGAAGATCTCTTATGTAATGACATCACGTGCACTCCGTGTGAATATTCCTTGTTTCGGTCGTCGGTTGCGTCGGTCGTTCGGTTCTCGAGTGCTTCATCCCGCCCGACGTCGTGCAAAATGGCGGAACTCGACCCCGCAGACGAGCAAATCCTCAGGGTGCGTACGTGTGAAATGTAAACATTGCTCTGAAAGTGCCTGACGGGTCTGTACAGGCGGCGTTGGAACATCCTTTTGAACCCGCCGATGTCCCCATAAAGCCTGCAATTCCACCTATCAGCCCCAATGAAATAGTCACTCCAACGGCGAATGCACCAACGGCACCTACCGAGCCTGTGACATCATCAGAATCTGCCGAAGAAGATCCTTGGAAGGCAGAGTTTGAAGCTCAAGTAGAGGAATGGCGCGCTAGATCTGCGGAAGCACGGGAAAAGGCGGAGCATGAGAGGGCTAAGTGGGAAGCGATTAGAAAACAGGAGGAGGAAGAGAGGCAAGCTCTTGGTCAAGAGCCAGAGACGTGGGAAAGCCTCGGGTCGCACATCACGACTTCCATCGCTGCCGCTAGCGAAGTCCTGGCAGGTTCGACTCCTTCACTGGTGAGCACTCCCTCCCATGCAGATGGTGCGGGGACGGTAGTGAGCAAGAGACCTGAGTCGCCCTCCCATTCCACTCCTCCATTTACTGGCCTCTCTCCATATCAACAGTTGGTAAACGATCCCTCTTCGCCAGGGTCTTACCCGTCTCTTTCGCTTTCCGACCCGTCCGCTTTACAATCTCCATCCCCCCGTCGTGATTCTTTTCCCGTAGAGTACCCCCCTTCATTACCTCAAAAGGCGGTCGAACCCAAAACCACTGGCCCACCTCCGTCTACCCTTCCTTCCATCTTGGACGGCACGATCAACCGACGGACACGACTGTCCCTCATACTGTCCTCTCTTGCTATCAACTTATTACTTCCATTCATAAACGGGGTCATGCTCGGGTTCGGTGAAATATTTGCCAAGGATGTGTTGGTCGGCTGGCTTGGATGGAGATTGCGGAGCGGGCGTACGACTGCGAGCGTCGGTCTTCGACAGTGAACTGTTATTTGTTGCCAGAGAGAACACCAATACCCCGTGTTGGGCGTAGCATACCTGCCACGGTACAGAGCACTCGGAATGTATCCTTCACGTAGACGTGGATACTCGCGCTGGGGTGGGTTATTTAGGTTTCGCGAAAGCCATAGTCGCGTGAACATAGAGCCGGCTGGAATAGTCTCATTTATTCCACGCATAAACCTCTTGGAAAGAGTGGCACTTACCAAGAGATAACTTGGTACTCTCCTTGCAGCATTTCACAAGAACTTACAGGGTGTACGCATCTTCAGTTATTGAGAGTTCATCATACCTCCCGGAGACTGCTTAGCTGCCACTCTCCACTCGACACCTCTGAGATGTCTGGGAAGCGAAGTTATAAGTTGGACGCTTCATGACGCCGCCGCTGCATGCAAGCACATGACCGACTTGTTCCATTTCCTTGGCACAATAGAGTGTTTTCGTTTTGCATTGGTACTCACGATGCTATTCCTTGTCCTAGGCGCAACGTGTCCCGCAGTTGTCGACTTGCGGGAACTGGCTTCTCGGGCGAAGTCCAAACTGCCTTGTCTGCCTGATCACTATCGACCCTCACAATTTACATACTTATGTATGCTCGGTGGGGCAAAACTTACGGTTTGTGGACTAGCACATGTTCATGTTCTAAATTAACTCGGCTTTCAATTGTATCAAGGACACAGCCAACCCCAAACAGATACCCCGTAGATGTAAATTACTGCGTGGTGAGTGTTTCAACATGTAGGATGATTGCCGGTTACCGACCTCACCGGACTACACAGGTCGTCGCGTGAAATCACTGATGGCACAGTTGATCCAGCCCTGACCATTCCCAAACCCACCGATTCAATCAATTGAGTACCACAACTTGACGAGTCATAAGGAGTCCTTGGTATCACGACAGACACGAAATTCCGCGTTTGACGAGGCTCGGACGCATCTGAGGACACGTGGCATGAATATACACGAGCTCCAGGAGGTGACGTCTTCGTGGAGAGTACTTGAAACAGGGTGATGCGAAGTGTCCCACGGGTGGTTTAGCGGGTTCCCTAATGTTTCTGACTTAACAAAACCCTCCCCATTCCAGGGAGTCGAAATACCTCCCCAGAGCGTTCCCATCATGATGTTCCTTCTTGTCTTATGCGCGGCATGTGCTGCCATTGTCGGATTGCGGGTGCTGACGAGTCGAGCGAAGCCTAAACTACCCTATCCACCTGGACCCAAAGGGCTCCCCTTCATTGGGAATGCTTTCGATATCGACCCGCAGGGACCCCAACCTACGTATGCTCAGTGGAGCAAGACTTACGGTTTGTGGGCCAACGCATTCAAGTTCCAAACTGACTTCTCTGGAGGGGACATCGTTTACACTCGTACCTTCGGACAAGACATTGTCATCGTGAATTCGGAGAAAACCGCACGAATCTTAGCCGACGGGCGCTCTGAAATTTACTCAGATCGTTACCGCTCGCCTATCTACAAAGAGTAAGTTGAAGTACCGATGTCTTCGTCCGCATCCTATAACAGCTGGTAGTTTTGGTACCTATCGCATGACCTTTGTCTTGGAGTATGGCAAGGAGTGGAAGACACATAGAAGGTTGTTTCATCTCAGTCTCCGACACGACGTTGTCGACCAGTACAACGACCTGCACCTCAATCATGCTCACCAGCTCTCGGAAAATATATTACGTGACAGTACAAATTTCTTTGAACATCTTGATCTGTAAGTCCATGTCTTCCCGATGGCCAGGTGTCGTGATGGGAGGCTAGGTATGCCGGTGCGATCATAATCGAGCTCCTATATGGACGGCGAGTAGAGGGGAAGGATGACCCTGTCTTTGCAATGGCCAGTGGCCTAGCTGAAGTTTTGAGTAGGGAAGTGACAGCGGACAGGATTGGTCTGCTGAAGGTCATGCCGTTCCGTGGGTGCAAATTTCTGTTTTCGCCCGATTGCACAAATACTCATGGTTGATGGTTAGTCCAATATCTTCCATCATGGTTTCCTGGTGCTGGCTTCAAGCGCAAAGTAAGCATGTGTAGAAAGATGGCTGCAGAGATGGTGGATCTCCCGTTCGCAGTGGCAAAGGATGAAATGGTAAGTCATTGACCATCACGCAAAGCTTTTACTTATTTCCCATAGGAACGCGGTGTATTGCCGCACTGTATGATCTCCGATATGCTGAAACACGGGAGAGTAGATGAATCGTCGGCAAAGGCTGCAATCAGCGGTGTCTATCTAGGTTTGTCCCCTTTCCTGTAGCTCTGGAACTGATGGTCTCGTGTTGATCGGCAATCAGCTGGGACGGAGACGGCAAGTACACACCGGTCACTGCTCAAATCGAGTTTAACTGTCCTATAGACCTCTTCCGTATTGAAAACCGTCGTGTTAGTTATGATACTTTACCCAGATGTTCAAGACAAGGTTCACGCGGAATTGGATACTCTCATCGGAAGAGGAGCTATACCAACTCTTGCAGATAGACCGCGACTGCCATATTTGCAAGCTGTTTTGTATGAGGTCATGAGATGGAACCCACCCGTCCCGCTAGGTCACTCGACCTTTTACTTTCGTTCATGCCCTGACATCAGAACCAGGCCTTCCCCACGTCACGACCACAAGTGACATCTATGAAGGGTACTACATTCCGAAAGGTGCCGTATTTTACTTTGTTTCTCACGGCTATTTCGATGAACTTGCATGCCTTTCGGCCACAGGGACCATGGTGTTATTCAACTACTGGTGCGTCAGTTTCCTCAATGCCGCTTCGTCATGCTAAGAACCAAGTAACAGGGAAATGAAAGCCCGCGGTTACGATGACCCGGATCGTTTTGACCCAACTCGGCACCTGACGCCTGATGGCCAACTTATTCCTGAAGCTAGACAGAACAACTCCATCTTTTACGGATTTGGAAAGAGGTGCGTATATCATCGAGTGGTTCGTGGCTACATAGAAAGTGACGGAGCGGTCAGAGTTTGTCCTGGGCGTTTCTTTGCCGATCATTCCATCTGGGCGGCAACGGCTGTGATGATGTCTACTCTTAAATTTGGTAGAGCTAAGGATTTATCTGGGAAGTATATCGAAGTAGAACCCGTCTTTCCAAATGGTTTGATTAGGTGAGTGGCTCCAAGTATGTTGTAAATACTTCGTTTACTACTGAACACTGTACGCCTTAGCTGTCCGGCTCCGTTCCCGTGTTCTGTTACTAGCAGGCTCGTGGGGTGAAAGGAGTAGGTGGCTGTATGGGCCATACTTCGTTACCGAGGACGTTTCATGTTTTGTTACCTGCTGTATGACTGTTGTCTGAGCTGTCAGACCCTTTTTTGAGGTTCTGCCTCTCTCCCAAACGAAACAACCTTTCGATTATACACACTCATACACACTCCACGGTCTGCACACTAGCACGTCCATCATACCCACACGTGCTCGTATCCTTTTGACTTTCTCTGCAAGTCTGCTTGGTTATAAGCACTGGGAGACACTAATTCCCACAACACCAGTGCTGTCGAGGCTGTAGAGGGAACGGAAGATGCTACGCCTTCCAAATCAGTTCAGAGGAAGAGGCTCAACTGACCTGGCGTAGCAAAGGAAGTGGGTTAAGAAACGATAACACTAGGGAGGTACCCGGCTACTAGACACGACTGCAAGTGTTATGTCAGTCTCGCTTACCTAGATGCGCACGTATGAAAATGAACTGGAGTATACTGTTGTCCGATGTAACCTATAACCCTCGAGACATTCGCTTCTACCAAATTATCATGACTCTGAGGGATGTAGGCAGCCATCGGAGATGGTGTTTTGCAAGGCACAAGCAGGGAAGTGCGTACCTTGACTCGGTGGTAGGATCACAGGTCAACATTAATACCTCATAGTACTTGTGGGGCTGCTCGCGCTGTTCTCTAGTGATTTTTCCACTCCTCGTCCTCTACTAGGTACCTACATATCCACAGCGCGAACCTCTAGACCGGACCCGTTGGACGTCTGTACCCAGTCTCTTGCACTCCGCACGAATCAGATCGAAGAACACGTCAACTTCTGGACATCCGCCAAAATGACATATACTCTATCCACGCGCCGATCTACTTCTCCCGCAACCACCTGCAGTGGTTTCTGAGAGCAGTCGCGAGCGGCTCAATCCTTGGTCTTTGGACCGAGCAAGGCTGCAGACAGGGATACATCATCACTGAAGCCGCACTTTTATGACCAGAGCATTATATACTGTTATAATGTGTGTAATCCTCACCATCTCATACAATGTGGCGAGTTTCGTTGTAAATATGCATACAGCATTACACAGGTACCTCCCGGTTAGCATTGAATAAAAAATGATGGTCACTGATGCCAAAGAGGAATTTTGACATTATGCCGAGAAAGTACCACTTCGGAATTTGCCTTTACTCGACCTTTTGTGGCTACTCCTTTTGGCATTTGAATCGGACAAAATTCAGGCTAAATTTTATTCATTAACAAAGCAGAACATACTGTATGGATATTAGATATACAAGTACTCTAACTATCACATATCTGTGGTCAACAAAAAGGGACATAAATGACAACAACGAGATAGTACCGGTGTTTGTGGTACAGGTGGCATACTGTCGAAGTCAGGATACTCAATGCTAGTCTCAGACCTACCATAGACCTACCATACCAGTCGAGAGCACCAACCGCTTGTGTTATGTGATACGCACCTCAGTGATTCGGGTGGGAAAAACTCACGGATGATGGTGCAAGGACTACCTGCCAAAACAAGAATGCTTACCTAACTTACAGCCACAGACACCACAGGAGACTGAGAGTGGTTGCGGAAAGAAGGGATAAGTCGGGTGGAGGTTCATGCAAATGCCTGAAACCTTGAGAGCATACGTTGAACGATACGACGGGGCAATTGTGACAGTCCTGAAAGTCCAGAGGGTCTTGTTATATACAGCGCGAATGCAGTGGCAGTGGTTAAGATCCGACTGGCTACATCACATCAACGGCCATGACAGAAGCATATTAGCTCAACCAATAGAAGATGTACCTCATTCCTACAAGTGCCCGTCCCGCACCACACTAAAATGTTTCGACTCCACTGAGAAAACCTCAACAGTTCTCGGGGTCCCTTAATCATTTTCATTTGTTTGCATCCCTACTGTAAATGGTAATACTACCACGATGAAGTACTTGCGTGATTCTTCTCAATTGGCGCACATTTGACACGCCTCGCCACAAGGCTTATAATCCCATTACAAGGCTCACCTCTTATAGCTGCGGTGTGTCCAACTAGCATATCCTTACTTTACCATTACAATGTTTCATAGCATTTTGGAAATGTAACTCATTCCTGTGCTCAGTGACCACGAAACAATCTGTTTGCATTCACTCTACATGACAATATAAATTAATGTAACTCGAATGTAACTTAAACATTTTTGCTGCTGATTAATCATGGTTAAAATGACATAGCACGAAACTGAAGTTTCAGTGATGCTACGTGAGATAATGGTGGTCCCAGCAACCCTCAAACTATTCCCAACCTGCTGCTAGAGTATCAAGCAGCAAGTCTGTATATGGTTTCCCAGGAAGTTACATGGTCACCGGAGCTGAGAATCGTGGCTAAAAGTGGTCTTGGTATCAAGGACTTATTGACCAATATGGGCAACCGTAAGCAAGATCCCTGCTGCACGACTCACCAAGCACTAATAAGCGCTACAGCAGTTACTAAGCGATTGAAGGCGCTAGATGGGATCATAAAACTGCGCACTACGAATACATGACTGGAATTTCCAAACTCCTCATATCATGATGTTCATGTTGACCTTGGGCGTCACATTCGCCACAGTTGTCGGATGGTGGGTGCTGGCAAGTTGGGCGAAGCCTAAACTGCCTTACCCACCTGGGCCCAAAGGGCTCCCCTTCATTGGGAATGTTCTCGATATCGACCCGCAGGCACCTCGACCTACGTATGCTCAGTGGAGCAAGACTTACGGTTTGTGGAACAACACTTTCAAGTTCTAAATTGACTTGCCTTTCACCTCTCTGCAGGCGATATCGTTTACATTCGTGTCTTCGGGCAAGATATAATCATCGTGAACTCAGAGAAGACTGCACGAATATTAGCCGACGGGCGCTCCGAAATCTATTCGGATCGTTACCGTTCGTCTGTCTACAAACAGTAAGTTCAGATGCCAACGTCTTCGTCTACATCCCACATCGTTCTTGGCAGTTTTGGTACCTCTCGCGTGACGTTCGTCTTGGAGTATGGCAAGGAGTGGAAGACACATAGAAGGTTGTTTCATCTCAGTCTCCGAAACGACGTTGTCGGCCGGTACAACGACCTGCACCTCAATCATGCTCGCCAGCTGTCGGAAAATATATTACGTGACAATTCGAATTCCTTTGAGCATCTTGATCTGTAAGTCTATGTCTTTCCGATAGTCAGATATTGTGATAGTCGGCTAGGTACGCTAATGCGATCATAACCGAGCTCGTATATGGGCGGCGAGTAGAGGGGAAGGATGATCCTGTATTCGTAATGGCCAGTGCCCTAACTGAAGTTCTGAACAAGGAAGTAACAGCGGACAGGATTGGTCTGGTAAAGGTCATGCCATTCCGTGAGTATAAAATCCTGTTTTTGCACAGCTGTACAGATACTCAACGTCGAGGTCAGTCCTGCATCTTCCGTCATGGTTTCCTGGTGCTGGCTTCAAGCGCAAAGCACGCCAGTGTAGAAAATTGGCTACAGAGATGGTGGATCTCCCGTTCGCCATGGCAAAGGATGAATTGGTAAGTCATTGGCCGTTTCGCAAAGCTTTTGCCCACCCCGTACAGGAACGCGGTGTATTGCCGCACTGTATGATCTCGGATATGTTGAAGCAAGGGGGAGTGGAAGAATCGTCGGCGAAGGCCGCAGTCAGTAGTGTCTATCTAGGTTTGCTCCCTTTCCTACAACTTTAGAACCGATGGACTCGTATTAATCGACAATCAGCTGGGACAGAGACGGCAAGCACACACACTGGTCACTGCTCGAATTGGTTTTAACCGTCCTATAGACCGCTTCCGTGTTGAAAACCATTATGCTAGTTATGATACTTCACCCAGATGTTCAAGACAAGGTTCACGCGGAACTGGACACCGTCGTTGGAAGAGGAACTATACCGACTTTCGCAGATAGGCCACGGTTGCCGTATTTGCAGGCTGTTTTATATGAGGTAATGAGATGGAACCCACCCGCCTCGCTAGGTCACTAGACGCTTTACTCTCGTTTATTCCCTGACGTCAGAGCCAGGCCTTCCCCACGCCACAACCACAAGTGACATTTATGAAGGGTATTACATTCCGAAAGGTACCCTAGTTCATTTTATTTTTGGTTTCTGGTTTCTCTCAGCCATTTTGATAAACTCTTATGTGTTTCGGCCACAGGGACTATAGTACTATTCAACTACTGGTTCATCACTCTCCCCTCAACGCTGCTTCGCTGTGCTGAGAACCAGCTAACAGGGCAATGAAAGACCATGGCTACGATGACCCGGATCGTTTTGATCCAACCCGGCACTTAACACCTGATGGCCAACTTAGTCCTGAGAGTAGACAACACAATCTAATCTTCTACGGATTTGGGAAGAGGTGCGTATATCATCGAGTGGTTCGTGGCTGCATAGAATGTGACGGAGCGGTCAGAGTTTGTCCTGGGCGTTTCTTTGCCGATCATTCCATCTGGGCGGCGACCGCTGTGATAATGTCTACTCTTAAGTTTGGTAAAGCTAAAGATTCATCTGGGAAATATATCGAAGTAGAACCCATTTTTCCGAATGGTTTGATTAGGTGAGTAGCTCCAAGTACGTTGCAAATAACTCATTTTGTTGAAACCTGTACGTTTTAGTTGTCCGGCCCCGTTCTCGTGTTCTGTTACTAGCAGGCCCGTGGAGTGAAGTGGTAGTTGATTGCCTCGGACAAGCATGTAGTCCTTTTGTTAGCATTACAGAATACGTACTTCGTTACCGAGATCGTTCCATGTTGTTTTGTGATATGCTGTATAGTACTTGATTGTAGTCCGAGCTGTAAGAAGCCTCTGGAAGAGTTCCTCAGCCATGCGCCTCCTCCCGAAAGATAATGCTTTCGAGTTGCTTTCCACCGGTAGAAGGCAGATGAGGTTAAAAAATTGAGATTGCTCAGCCTTCAACTGCCGGTAAACCTGTCAACAATGGAACATTGGAAGGGAGCGGGGTGACTGCGACCGATGAATCGTAAGTCGATGTACGACAGCGCCAGGCGATAATTAAGATTGCTACTCACCTGATGACGCCGGGTCGAAATACTGGTACCACCTCAATGTCGTTCCCGAGGGGATCCTTGGCTTGTTCAAAACGAAAAGCGGACATAATGACTGCCGCAGCTGCCCACAAAGCATCGTCCGCGAAGAATCGTCCAGGACAAGCTCTGCTGGATAGTCACTAGTGAGGTACGGCGTTTTTCCACGTTGCACGTACCTCCTTCCGAAACCAAAGTACTTTGAGCTGTTCTGCTTGGCTTCAGGTTTTAATTTCCCATCGACGTCGAGGTGGCGTGTGGGATCGAAGCGCTCCGGATCACTATACTCACAATTTGACATACCCCTGATACCTGCAGTTCAATATCTCATGAGGATTGGACACCAGGTAAGACTTGCCAGGTATTGAAAATTACGACAGTGCCTGCCGTAGAACCCTATAATGAGCGTCTCCTACATGACTAATGAGATATGCGTACCCTTCGGAATGTAGTACCCTTCGAAGACGTCGCTGGTAGTAGTGAAGTGAGGAACACCTGGTTTCATTGTGAGTAACATCGGGGTGTATGCTTCGGAATTGCCGACCTAGTGGGAAGGCAGGATGCCATCTCATGACCTCGTAAAGAACAGCCTGCAAATACGGCAACCGTTCCCTGTCTTCGAAAGTTGGCGTTACGGCCTTTCCAAGGACGGCGTCCAATTCTGCATGGACCTCGTCTTGAACCCCGGGATTCAATATCATGGCCAATATGAGGATTTTCAAGGTAGCGGACGACTGAAAGTGACTGATTTGTTACGTGCAGTGTGAAAAATCGAATTTAGACGCACGCTCTCTGCGGCAGCTAAACACCGTGGTATCAACGGTTAAGAAATGACGTTCAGGAGGAGGGCAACATACCTAGATAGACACCTGTGGCCGTTACCTTGGCTGCCGATTCTTCTTCACCGTGGGTTAGGATGTCGGAAACAAAGCTGGGCTGCAATCCGCTTGTTTCCTGCCAATAGTCAACGTCACCCATTTGCCTAAAGTGCGAAGAACTAACTGCCTGTTTTTTCGCCACCGCGAATGGAAGTTCAGAAAAAGCAGCAACCAAATCTCTGCACTGTTGCGCTTCGTGCTGGAACGTGGCACCGGGAAACCATAACGGAACGTATTTAACTGCGACAACCATCCTTAGAGGTGTATCATGTAAATGAAACTCGCACTAACGCATTGGTAAGGCCCTCAACAGGCCAATCCTTTCTCCCGTGATCCCCTTGGACATGACGTCGGCTAACCTATTGGCCAGGGAGATTATAGGATCATCTTTCCCTTCTATCCTTCGTCCGTACGTGAACTCAAGAGCGAGTGCGCCAGTATACCTGGATAGGAATCACACAAAAGATCCGCGCAGAGGGCCGACGTACTCACAGGTCAAAGTGTTCGTAAAAGTTTTTACCGTCGCGCTGTATGTTTTCCAAAAGTCGGTGTGCACTACGGAGATGCACGTCTCGATACCGGTCGACGACGTCATTCCGGAGGCTGAGGTGGAGGAGTTTCCTCTGTGTTTTCCATTCGGTACCATATTGCAAGCCCGGAGTCATATGATGGATACCGAAGCTGAAAAAAAATACAGGTGTTAAGGGAGAGCCAGGGGCAAGGTGTGTCAGAATCTCACAGGCGATAAATTGGGGAATGAGGTCGATCCGAGTAGATGGAAGAACGCTGGTCGGCTAAAAGTCTTGCCGTGTTCTCTGAATTCACGATGAGAAAGTCTTGCCCAAAGATGCGGGAGTAAACCAAGTCCCCTGTGCAAAGTAACATGATTGGATTTAGAGAGCGTGGACAAGACAGAAGACGAACCGTAAATCTTTCCCCACTCCGTATACGTGAGATATGGCTCCTTAAAATCAATATTGAAGGCATTTCCAACAACGGGTAACCGTTTAGGACCAGGGGGGTAAGGCAGCCCGGCTTGCTTCCGAGTCGTGCGAAGCGCAAACCATAAAACAACCACAATAGCGCATATCACGGGGAACAGAGAAGCAGCCATTTCTCGTGCCTCGTAAAAGCAGAGGTGAAGTCAGGGCATCTTATATGTGTGCGAACGGTGTACATGAGAGTAGTGGGGCTGACAATGTCTTAAATCAAAGTAAGCGGATGAAACATAGCAGTGCAAGACTTACAATGACATTGCATCCAATGACAGCATTTTGCCACCACAAGTACTGACGAGTCCGACAGGGGGGTTTGCTACAATAGCCCAGCTGCCCCTGCCCCTATGTCATACACATGCACATGACATGGTTCATTCGCATAAGCATTGTCATGACGTTCCATGCTTAGAACGCAATGGTCGTTGACATGGACACCTGGCTAAGAAAAGATCCCGATGACCACGCGGAGTCAACGCCTGAACAGAAACCACGATCCGAGAATAGGGTAATTGTTCACGAGCTGCGGCTCCGGAACTACCAGGTCACAAAACAATATACCTCTGGAAACCTCTACTGGGCCCTTTAGTATTTTCTGGGTGCTGCTTTCTTTTGAAGAGAACCTGGGAGTGCACTGTGAGCATTGGCATCAGTGCTACTCGAAGACATTCCTCAGGCTACTGAGGGTCTCCGATAGTGGCTCTCGAAACAAAGTTAGGCCAGCACATGGACTTCCATGGAAACCAACGACCTTCGCGGATATTGATAATCTTACCGCCTGTGCTAGTTGCTTAGCAGACACCCTGCCAGGGCGATGAAACCCCGTAGACTACACATATGATTGCGAATATTTTCACGGGGATGCACAACCGGCGATATCTTCCCCAAGAGTGCATGAACTTGTTGAAAGAAGAGGAAATGCGCAGTAGCAATAGATTGGAGTGTATTTTTTCATTTTTCCGTGAGGTCGCAGTATAACACAAGTACGGCTGTGAGTTTTTCCCATATGACCACTCACTTGACCTTTCAATTTTAATATCTCCTCGTTTTCAACTCGGTAACGCGCTTTCGACCACCCAGTCCACCACGGCGTCTCAAGCAGCGCCCCTGCAGGCGCTCTCTTACAGTCGTCGACGTTGTCTGCGACGGTACTAGCAGTGGACCTTGTACGTATTACATGGGATGTGGTGATTGCAAGCCGTGGGCGCGCTGACGGGAACCGACTAGTAGCGACTTAGCTCTGGCCTTCTTTTGACCAGAGGTTTCCTGCTCTCGAGCTTTGATCCCATCTGTGTTGGGACTTTTTTCATTATACTCCTCCACCCGTCGCTCCTTCCACAGATAACCTTCCTTCATCACGATGTTCCACCACCACCGCCCGCGACTGTTACAACTGCGACAGGATAGCACCCTCCTCCCAGTCTCCGGGTCCGTTGTCGTCAGCGACCCGACCCCAACCGCGTCCGCTCTCGCCCAGAACACAGCTGCAGTTGCTTCCGGTACACAAGCAGGCATACCACTCGTCACCTCCTCGGATAATTCCCAGTCAACTTCAACTACTGCCGCATCCGACTCATCTACGACTACCGACTCTTCCTCGTCTTCTTCCTCAGGTAGTCAGATCCCTTTAAGCACAGTCATTGGAGCATGCGTCGCTGCGTTCACAGTGCTCATTTTTGCCGTCTTACTCGCCATATATTGTTCCAAACGCCAAAAATCAAACCAAAAGCAGTCTGCGTCTTCCCGCCATCGTAATGCCGCAAATGATGTTTCGCGTCGTCGCTCCCATCTCGAGCCTTGGGGTCGCTTACCAGACTACAACGAAGATCACTGGGAAGGAAAATCATCCATGAGACAACGCCCTTCCTCCAGTCCGATCGATAAGCTGGCGGCAATGTTCAACCGTACCCCCAGTACCAACTCCGGAGAGAAATCATCCGAGGGACCTCACGCTCGCGAATCGTTCGGCACATTGCAGGCTTTTGAGAAATACCACCCTGATTTGGCCGCTGAGATGGCTTCCCAGGCTGCTGTCGCAGAAGCGGATGCCGAGATCATGAAACCGCCTCCAGCACGGACATACATGAATCATGGGGAGTCTATCTCATGGGACGGGGACACTGTCCGTGGTGACTCTTTCTTATCGAGAGGGTCACGACTATCGGGAAATATGTCGCCTACCGTGATGTCTAAGGAAAAGATGACACCCCCGGCAGTAGAGTCACGTCTACATCGCTGGGAAAGCGCTGAGGTACTGCACACAGATCATCCTGGCCCTGCACATGGTAGACAGAATCCTTTCGCGGACGCCGCAGCCGTTTCGCTCAAGAGGGGGGCAAGTAATCCCTTTTTCAATGCACAAGAAAAGCCAACCAAACGGACGCTACTTCCGAACATGTCTGTCAATCCTTTCGCTGACTCGCACTCCGTCACCTCTCTTCCCACGAATTCCGCCACCAATCCAGCCCCTGCTGGCAATGTTCGAGCCCTACAGTCTCTCATCGCCGCACTTGAAACCTCTCCGGCGGAAGTGGAGGAACGCCTTCGCGTTATTTCTATGCAATCGTCTGTTTATTCCCATGGTTCTTACTCAGCATGCGAAACGGGCGAGGACGCTGTCAGCATAACGGCCTTCCCCTATCCTCCGGCTCAGATCCCGCACTCATAGTTCCGCCGCTACGTTTGGTGTTTGAGACAATCCAATCGCCCCCTAGCTAAGCGTACTGCCCTCCGCGCACATCTTTCCTACTTCTGAGTACGTACGTTATTTCGTTTTTATGTGTCATCTCGTGTTTTCCGTATTGCCCATATCTATACTCTTACATACCCTTCCTCGTTTCTACACATGTACCGGCCGGGCTCGCATGCCGATCTGGTATCGACACCCACTTGGTCACTCCTTTCCATGCATAGCCTCGTGCTCGCACTTCGATCGATACTGGAACGCGCGTTTTTCCTGTACACGTATGCCGTGCCACTGGCCCCCCCTTTTTTTCTCCCTTTCATCGTCTCGTCATATGTGGTCACACTTCCTTACCTGCGAAATGTATGACTGAAACGCTGACACCACTATGTAATTGGTGTGGACTATCCTGTATCGGATGGTGACCGGTGATCCCGCTGCCTTGGTCATCGGCGATTCAGCTAGTCAACTTAGAAGGAGCATATCGTCTCTCTCAAATGCCGTAGAGTCGGGAACAAACTTTACTCTATTATACAGGATCAGAGTGACCAGTATCTGCTAACAGGTGAGCACTTGAATGTCGAGGTACATGATATGGTTAAAGCTACAGCTTGCAGACTGACGACAGATACAACATACACACTACCTACACAATGTCGAGTATCCTAACTTTGCTTTGCAGAATACTGTCGGAGTCTACAGCCTGAGCAGTAATGAGGTTAGGGGAGGCAACCCTTCTGTACTCGTTATGGGGTAACTCCGTCAGTAAAAGAGCGTTGAATGGCTGTTCCAACGTGAAAAGTAGCCGTTCTTCAGCCGTAGTGTAAGGATTGGTAAATGGAGAGAGCAACTTGGAGTGCCAAGGACGAGCAAGTAGAAGAGCACCTCGCGACATTGTCACATCTTCTAGCCTTTCTGGCAGAGCAATTTCAAGTGGCCTCAAGCCGGATGCCATCATTTTGTACGTGTAATTCCTGGTCGAAGGATTAGTCTTTCTCCGCAGCATCGCTGCGACGCGGTAAACGATGCATGGCAGTATAAGGCGACGATTGAGAAATCGTGGAAGGGGCAATTTAGTGAGCGAACGATATAGCATTCGTAGCGTTAAAGAGGGCGACACAGGCTGCTCCGCATGCAGCATCGTTCCAGGTTCCTCTGCGATAGACCGTGGTGGGGGCGAAGGCAGCTTTTTATACGAGGTAAGGTGCGCAGGGAAACAGCTATGGAATGGTGACGGCTCCCCGACCCAATCCAGAACTGAGATATCTCCAGACCGCGATATGATTTCGGATAGGAGACGGCCAAGAGCGTTCTCAGCGGATTCCCCATACATGATGGGCAGGTAGAGATTAAAGATCCCGAAAAGTGAGTAGGCGATATCCTCGGGCCGGGTGGTAGCACGCAATGACGCCCATTGCAGTCTCGAACGTGCATCCTCCACGCCTGGAGAAAATTTCGTGAGGAACCGAGACTCTATTCCAGTTGCCCTCTCCAGCTCTTCTAGCACGGCAACATCAGCTTTATGGTTTAGAGACGTGACGCTCTTATAAAGTGACCAGGTTCGAGTGTAGAATAGTATGCTTCGGGGAGCAAGTAGTTCTTGGAGTGTCCACCCACGTCGAAACCATTCGCTACGCACAAAGGAACCAGTATCGGGAACATCAGATAGGTACACGATGGTCAGGGCAGACTGTCGGTACCACAGGAACATTGATCCTATGGCTTCTTGCAACTCAGTGCTGCTATCTTTGTCTATGCAGCACGTGTCGCTCCATGCCCATAAGTAACCCCGCTCCCAAGCAACGAGACAGAAGGCTTGGAGCTTTCCGCAGGCCCCGTTTGTTGACATATGATATATCGGGTTGCCCTCGACATCGCGGAATAGCGGCTCGCCTGCACCCCAACGGTGAGAAAGCATGACGTACTGAAAATATCTGGAGACCTCGGCACGAATGAGCTCCAGTTGCTGAGCTGGGTCGCAGGTAGCGCACGAGGACAGTAGTTGTTTGTATTGTTGACTGCTCATAAACTCGGATATTTGCATATCCCGGTTACACAGGCTCCCAGTATGCGTGTGCAGCAGCCTGGCCGGCATGGTTTTGAGCGTTTCAAGTGCGACATCACGGATGACCTCTTTAATGTCAAAGAGGGTGACATCTGAGTCATTCGGGGTAAGCTGTGAACTGATCTTCAAGCGGAGGTTGTCCATAAGGCAGCGCCGCGATATGTCGTAGCAAGAATCTCCAGGTGAGAGTAGCTGCAGAGCTTCTTGCTCAAGTGCGATAGCCTCGTCCAGATCTGCTGCTACGGGTTGTTGACGATACTGGTCTGCTAGACACTGCGCGAGGTCGTGGAGCGACGAAGCACGACTGGGATGACCAGGTGGGCGGAACTGCAGTGCGTAACGGGACAATGTGATGGCCTCTTTCACGTCGACAATTGCACGTTGCTGGTGAAATCTGTCCCTAAAGTAATTCGCAAGGGCGCCGAGATTGTCTACCGCCCGACTTAGAAGGACCGGTTCGTCCGACTTCGACTGTTGCGCCAACCGCTGAACCCGCTCCCCAATGAAAAGAGCGACCTGATTGAGGAAAAGAGGGTAATCAGGGTGTGCTGGTAGTACAAGTTCCAAAGCATGCGTTGCGAGGCAGATAGCCTCGTCCAAATCAACCAACTGGGCTTGCTTCTGAAATCTGTGCCACAGGTGTAGTGAGAGCTTGAAGAGTGAGTACGGAGTATCAGCAATGCTTCGTGACCAAACCCGATGACGAGAACTTGCACCGTGCAACCCAGGCAGGTCAGTTTGTTTCTGAAACTTTGTCCAGAGGACACGAGCAAGATTGTAGAGGATTACGCCACGGTGGGGATGCCCTGGTGGAAGGCAATCTAGTGCTGCACGTCTGAGTGTAATAGCTTCCGCCAAGTCGGCAACTACGCCCCAGCTATCATATCTATATGAAAGACAGAGAGCAAGCTGATGAAGTGCGAAAGACCAGTGAAGATGTCCAAAAGGGCACAGTTTCAATGCTTCACGAAGCAGCTTAATCGCCTCTTCCAAATCGTGCCTCGTAGTCTGCTTCTGGAACCTTCTCCTGAGATTGCAAGCGAGATTGCTGAGAGATACGCCACGATCTGAATGTCCTGGTGGGCGGTTCTCTAGTATAGCACGTCCGAGGGCGACGGCTTCGTCTAGGTCAGCAGCTACCCCCTGGCTGTCATATCTATTCGAGAGACAGAGAGCGAGTTCATGGGATGAATATATCCGATGAAGACATCCGAAAGGACTAAGTTCCATAGCTGCACGGAGTAGTTTGATTGCCTCTTCCA
This sequence comes from Pisolithus microcarpus, assembly GCA_024613185.1. Classification (NCBI taxonomy): domain Eukaryota; kingdom Fungi; phylum Basidiomycota; class Agaricomycetes; order Boletales; family Pisolithaceae; genus Pisolithus; species Pisolithus microcarpus. The sequence continues at coordinate 244,678 of JANFAI010000007.1, forward strand.
AATCGTCCACCGAATCTTGTGTCTGGGACCTCCTCCGGAGGAGATGAGCGAGATTGTTGAGAGACAAAATGCGATCAGGATGGCCTGGTGGACGGAGCTCCAGTGCTGCGCGCGCGAGGGTGATAGCTTCCTCCAGGTCGGCAACTTGCCCCTGACTATCATATCTGCCGGAAAGACAGATAGCAAGTTGGTAGACCGACGAAGACCGACGAGGGTGCCCGGATGGGCGTAGTTCCAAAGCCGCACGATGCAGCTTAATCGCCACCTCTAAATCAGAGATGCCAGCCTGTTTCATAAACCTCCTCCTGAAGTTGCAAGCGAGGTTGTGAAGAGATACACTGTGATCGGGATGCCCCGGTAGATGGAGCTCTAATGCAGTACGTCCAAGTATGATGGCTTCTTCCAAGTCAGCGAGTACCCCCTGGTCGTCATATCTGTGTGACAGACAGAGACCAAGTTCATGGAATGAAAATGCTCGGTAAAGGTTTCCAGAGGGATGTAGTTCCAAAGCTTCGCGGAGGATTTTAATCGCCTCCTCCAAATCATGCTTCGAAGCCTGTTGTTGGAATCTCCTCCTTAGGAGATGAGCGAGATGGTTAAGGGATAAAACGCGATCGGGATGGCCCAGTGGACGGAGCTCTAGCGCTTCACGTACAAGACTGACAGCTTCTTCCAAGTCGGCCACCACCTGCTGACTGGCGTGTCTGTTCGAGAGACAGAGAGAAAGTTGATGGAGTGATGAAGACCGATGAGGATGTCCGCAGGGACGTAATTCCAAAGCTGTACGGAGCAGTTTAATCGCCTCCTCCAAGTCGTGGATCGCAGCCTGTTTCACGAACCTCATCCTGAGGTCACAAGCAAGATTGTGTAGGGATACGCAACGATCGGGATGCCCTGGCGGACAGAGCACTAGTGCCTCACGTCCCAGCGTGATAGCTTCCTCCAAGTCGCCAGCTACCCCCAAAGTCTCATACCTATTTGATAGGCAAACCGCAAGATTGTTGAGAGAAAAGGACTGATCGTCATCCTCGATTGGTCGGAGCCCCAAAGCATCACGGAGTAAAGTGATCGCTTCGTCCAAGTCCGCGATTTCCCCCTCTTTTTTATATCTGTCATAGAGAGCGCCCGCCAGGTCGGTGAGGGCATCAAACCGTCCATCTTGTCCAGGGGGAAAGCGTTCCAATTCTCCTCGTTTCCTAGAAACAGAATCGCTCGAATCCACAGAATGCCACTGTGCTGGGGAGATGTTCATGGTGGGAATGGTTGTTCCTTAGGATAGGAGTAGTATGATCATACGTTATCCTGGAAAATGGGGTAAATAATGTCAGAATGCTACTCTGTCTGGCAAGGCTAATTAAGCAGCGTCAAAGAACTTACAGGTAAAGCCACGTTCATGTATAGAGCCGGCGATCTCGTGTTACAGTAAGAAGAAACGGCAAATAAACTACATCGAGGTCAACACATACAACGCAACGTGGACGGGCAGGGACCACACCTGTAGATCCGAATGGTGCAAGTTGGTTGGAGGGGCAAAAGACAGTCAGGCTACGCATTGCATGAGTAGACTGCGCAGAGTGAAACCCCGAGGGAGCGCTCACCAGTAGCTCAATAGTTGGCTGGATGCTGGTAGGGGAATGAGAGCGCAGGTTGCTGTGGTCCACGAAGTAAAACAGAGAATTGCCGCCCATTCTGTACCCTGCGTGTGTAGACAGCACGTTTCGAGGTTCGCATGTCAGATAGGGTCCAACTGAGTCCTTAGTCAGTTCTCCTGGCTTGACTCGAGGCTTTGAGCAAGGCCTGCCACGGCCGACCAACTAGTGAATGACATGAGCTGTCAGTAACAGGCTTGGCTGGAGTTCTTGATTTTTGCGTAAGAACTGATGTCAAACGATATCTGATCTTATCTCAGTGTCGTTGCTCGCTGCATCGTGCCAATCGCTATAGCGCTGTTGCTGACTGAATCACACAATCGGCCTGCTTGTTGGCACTTCTCGCCCCTCGATCGATGCTGGAATACGCTTTTCCCTGTGCATGCGTGTCCCATGCGTGGCACAACGCGCATGATCATGTACGTTGAGTCAAGACTGTTCCTAGTACGGTGACCGGTCCCGCAGGTGGACCTGCAGAAGGCCCAATCCCGATAATGTTGGATGCGATTTACCCACCTGCAATACCCCGAAGGCAACACTAACCATGTAGTCACGACTACAAAGAACTCAAATTCCGAATTGTATCTTATGAAACAACATTGCATGTGGGCAAAGTAGCGTATATTTCCCCCGATTACAGTGCCATAATGAACAATACCCAAGTGTAATGTAGGAGACGCGCGCCCACCTTATTTCATATCCTCAACGCAGGTTGAAGTCTAGTGGACCCGATCGGACTTGACAAGCAGACTATATGAGCAGCATTGTGAAGGATGCTCAGCAAGTACGTCTCCGGCAAATGGCAACCGACCCTTGGATTTCGACAAGAGAAACAAGAGAATAGGTGAAATGAGGAGCACCTGGAGGTTCGCCGATGAGACCAATTCCGGGAACGGCGCGCAATGCTAGCTGCAACCTCGTAGCGTGGATTCAGACGAACAAGCTGTATCGTGGAGTATCGTCTAGAGAAAACCAATCAAGAAGTGGGATCAGTACTCAGTGGCGCATCAAACACAAGGGAACGTGTTCCGGGTAGAAACGCGTGGGCTGTGCTCTTCGTATGCCACCGCTTCGTGCCCTCTCTCTACCACAGACGTCCACTAACCGTTCGACTACTGGTGAGCTTTCCCTCATCTCCCAATCTGCGCGGCGTACTCAAGGAACACAGTCAAGTTTCCTCTCACTTCTCCAACCAACCTGCACTTCTCGATTTCATCGGTGAGCTTCCTGTCGGTCCACCTTAACAATATTTGCGCTTACCTGTATGTGGCTTCGTTCGTCATCCCGACACCCAAGATCGTCTGCAGCGAAGTCTGTCTTCACCTGTGAGCTCCTTCTCGCTGCTAAATCAGCGTCGCTGATCTGGGTAGTATTCTGACTTTCAGGATTACCCTCTTTCTGGTTTAGACAGGTTTGGCTCTGACATCCTTGTCATATGGCAGCTGATGGTCTGAAGGCGGAACCATTTCCACCGTGAATAACCTCGCAGTCTAACGACATTCGATGGCTTCGATGGACGACGTTTCCCGCATACGAGAGAAACTGGAACGCTGTCCTCCAGGGCATGCTGGTCGCGATGTCGCCCTCTTCAACCTGGCATATGCCCTCCAGCAGAGATTCAAGAAAGAGGAGGAGATCGACGATTTGAACGAGGCAATCACTTTGCACTGCGACGTTTTGGAACTCCGACCCGTCGACAACGAGAAGGGCGATCGGTCCTTCTCATTCCATGAACTTGCTCACTGCCTCTGGCATAGATATCGTAAGCTTGGGACAGTCGATGATTTGGAAGAAGCCATCACAATCGGACGGAAAGCACTAGAGCTGCGTCCACCAGGGCATCCCCTTCGTGGTCCGTTTCTTCACCATCTTAGTTTCTACCTCCGGTTGAGATTCCAGAAGCAGGCTGAGGTCTGCGACTTGGAAGAGGCGATTCCGCTGGTCCGCGCAGCTTTGGAATTACGTCCCCCTGGCCATCAGCAGCGGTCTTCATCACACCATGAACTTGCTATTTGTCTCATGATTAGACGTGAAAGCCAGGGGGAAGCTCGTGACTTGGAAGAACTCGTGACGCTCAGACGTGCAATGCTAGATCTCTGTCCGCGAGGACATTTCGATCATGTCGCATCTCTCCACTACCTTGCTTGTGACCTCGAGAGGGGGTACGCGGAAACAACTGCGATAAGCGACCTGGAGGAGTCCATTGAACTGCATCGCGCGGCTTTGAGACTACGTCCTCCTGGACATTGCGATCGGTCTTCAACGCTCCATGAACTCAACCTCTGCCTGTCGACTAGATATGACAGGCTGGGGATGGTTGCCGAACTGGAAGAAGCCATTGAATTCGGACGCGCAGCACTAAAGCTTCTTACACAAGGGCACCCCAGTCGCGGTGAATCTCTTCACAATCTCGCCTGCAACCTCAGGAAGAGGTTCGTGAAACATGCTGCGATGCAAGACTCGGAGGAAGCGATTGAGCTGCATCGCGAAGTCTCAAGATATGTCCCTTGGGACATCTTGATCAGTCCTCTACGCTCCATGAACTTACTCTCTGTCTGTCGCTTAGACACAACAAAGATGGGGTAGCCGAGGATCTGGAAGGTACCATCACAGTTGGACGTGAAGCGCTAGAACTCTGTCCACTAGGGCATCCCAATCATGACCTATGTCTCCAAAACCTTGGTCGCGATCTCAGGAAGAGGTTTGTACAAAACGCTACAGTCCGCGACTTGGAGGAATCCATTGAGCTGCTCCGTCGAGCATTGGAACCACGTCCCATCGGACATGCTGATCGACCCTCATCACTCCACGAACTTGCTATTTGTCTGTCGCGTAGACACGACAAGCATAGGGTAGTCGGTCACCTGGAAGAGGCCATCCTGTTCGGACGTGAAGCACTAGAGCTCGTCAACTGATTTGGGGCACCCTGGTCGTGGCGTAGTTCTTTACAGCATTGCTTGCGACCTTTGGAAGAAGTTTCAGTACCTCTGTCAGGCTGCAGCGGCCGTCTATCCGTCAAGTAGGGCTGATCTCGCTTCTGCCCTTTTCGAGTTCTCTCAACACCTCTGGGATCGGTTTCAGGAGTAGGCCATGATGACTGACCGAGACAATGCTATCTGTCTTGCAACATATACTTTGGAGCTCCGATTACTTCCTGAAGATGCTTCGGTTGCAGCATGGGTCCAAAGGCTGGCCAACAGGGCAAATCCAGATGAACCTGTCATGCCTGGGCAAGCGGTAAGCAATCTACGTACCCTTGCGAGTTACCATAGGGCCAGGTTCCAAACTCAGCACGCAATTATCGACCTAAACGAGGCCATCGATCACATTTTGCCGACAAGTGCTACAATTCTGTCCAGCTGGGCATCCCAATCGTGCTTCGTCCCTCCACGATCTTGCACACTGTCTGGTAGACCGGTTTCATGAACAACCTGCAGCAGCCGATCTGGACGAGGCTATTTCCCTTGAACAAGAAGCCCTGCATCTATTCGTACGTGGAGTTCCAGACTACCACGTATCTCGGCGATGTCTTGCGGCCTGCCTGCAAATGAAGTTCAACTCACGAGTTACTATGATGTCCTCGGGTGCGTCGAGTGTTACCCCCTTCAACGTGAAGGAAGTCATCCGTAATGTCGCATTCGAAACCCTCAAAACCATGCCAACCAGGCTGCTGCACACACCTACCGGACTCCGGAGTCCTGTGCAGCCGTGACGAACAGATATCACATTTTATGGATAGTCAACAATGTAAACAGCTGGAGTCCCTGTGCACAACATGTGATCAGCATCAGCAAAGGGAACTCATTCGTGCCCATATCTCGAGACACTTCCAGTACGTCACACTTTCTCATCGCTGGGGCGAAGGCGAGCCATCATTGCACGACATCGAGGACCACACGATATATGACATGTCAATTGAGGGGGGCTTTGGAAAGGTGCAAGCTTTCTGCCGTGTTGCTTTGGAGTTGGATTACTTGTGGGCATGGAGCGACACGTGCTGCATCGACAAACACAGCAGTGCCGAGGTGCAAGAAACGATAGGATCAATGTTCACGTGGTATCGACAGTCTGCCTTGACCGTCGTATACCTTTCTGATATTCCCGATGTCGGTTCACTCGGGAGCAGTGAATGGTTCAGACGCGGATGGACTCTCCAAGAACTGTTGGCTCCCCGCACCGTACTATTTTACACTCAGGACTGGTCACTTCACAAGAACCTCGCGGTTTCGAACCATAAAGCGGATGCCGTCGTGCTGGAAGAGCTAGAGAGCGTTACTGGAATAGAGTGCCGGTTCTTCAACAGCTTTTCTCCTGGTCTTGACGATGCACGTTTGAGACTACAGTGGGCATCACAGCGTACTACTACCCGCCCCAAAGATATCACGTATTCACTCTTCGGGATCTTCAACCTTCACCTACCCATTATGTATGGTGAATCCGCTGAGAATGCACTTGGCCGTCTCCTGGCAGAAGTCGTTTCGCACTCTGGGGATATCTCGGTTTTGGATTGGGTCGGAGCATCGTCGCCGTTCCGTAGCTGTTTCCCTGCTGATATCACTTCGTATCAAATCCTACAACCACCGCCATCCCATCCTAGTACTGAAGAACAGTTCTCGGCGACAAATGAAGGGCTCTCGTCAATCGAAGTACTGCGAAATATCTCGAGATCGCCCACTACAGTTCCAGCAGTTCGGCCGCAAACTCCAGTCTCATACGCATCAAGCGATGTGCACGATTTCCACTCACTTCCGAAGATTCCCCTTGCACGATTCTTCGGTTGCCTCCTTACACTACCATGCATTGTCTATCATGTCACATCGGTACAACTAAAAAGGGCAGATCCGTCGAAACCGAGCCATACGTACAACATCCAGGCGACCGGTCTGACACCACTTGAGATCGCACTGCCGGGCAAGCTAGACGATGTAACGAGGTCACGAGGTGCTCTATACCTTGTTCGACCTTGGCACTCGAAATTGCTTGGTCCATTCGCCGATCTAGACGCTTTGACTGAAGAACAAGTGGTTTCTGCGCTTTGGACACCATTTAATGCACTTCTGTTGACCCAGCTACCGCATAACGAGTACAAAAGGATTGCATCTTCCACCCTCATTACCGCTTACCCCGTGGACCGGGCTAGCGTTCTGAACAGCGGAATCAGGACGTTCAATATTGTTTAGATAGTTATCTGGTCGTGATACGAGTTACGAAGACTTGTACATAGGGAATTCACCTGCAGTATTTTCATGACACCGAAGGAGAACTCGGCGACACTGCCAGCAGCGGAGTCAGATCGTCGCTTGCGAAGCGTGTGAGTCTTGTGCAGGATGATGTTGCGGACACCGCGGCCGTTCTGCTGAAGGTGGTGAGTAATCCCTTCAATACACAAGAACTAACGAGACTGACCCTACCTCGGAACACTATGGTAAATCACTTCGCCGACTCGTGCACTCACCACTCCGATGCGATCTACCCATAGCAAGCCGGGTGTGCATGCCGATCTACTATCAACACCTGCTTGGTCACTCCCAGCTTTTCATGTGTTGCCTCGTGTACCTTGTACTACATCTGAACAATATTACATGTGGGCACAAGCAACGTAAAATCCCCTGATTGATAATTGAGACGTAATTTGAGAACGAGGGTAACGGGGAAACCATCTAGCTGGAACAACTGCACTGAAACCCAAGCATCCTCCTGTCTCTGAGACCGCAGTACCGTCGTTCCTCCCTCTCTTCTTCGTTCAATTCATCATCTGGTATATCACCCTCGCGTCCCCATGGTTTGAACGGAGAACACGCCTTCTAAGCAGAGATTCGTGACAATCAGTCAGCAGCATCCTTACGGGCTACTTATCTGCATGACTTTGCCAAAAACGTGCTTGCCAGTTGCCGGGTCACCTTCAACGTACTTGGTGACCTCCTCAAGCAACCACTGCCTCAGCACGAAGCGAGGGTTGGGGGCCATCGCGACCCTTTCCCGCGCCTCGTCGAAATCTTCTCCCTACTCGCCGCTGGTCTTCTCAGAATCGATGCGAGCGGCGTATGTATCAAGCCATGCGAGCCATTCTTCTGTCGCCCTGCCCGCGTCTAAGCGTTCAGGCTCTGGTGTCCCCCCGAGTAATTCTGCAATGAACCCTTCCAGCGCTGTTGCACCACTGTCAACTTCCCCCCGGAGTATGCGTAGTCGGAAGAACGCCAGCTTTCTAAATGTGACATGGAAACCTAGTCTGTGGTTCTCCATCATATCCAGGAGAGGCTGGAAGATTGTAGGCTGATCCGAGGGATCGACGTGACGAAGTGCGAGACCCCGATGAAGCGCTATACCATATTCGCTGGCGCAAGTTGATTCGGTGACTTGGTTCATCGTAGATCCAACCTCTTTGATTCCTGCTGCACGCCATTTAGAGATGGTTTCGTCACTGACGTTGTCAGCCCAGCCTCTTTGTACGCCCTTGTTACGAAGAGCAATCCCAGCGCCAATGAGAGGGGTGAGAGCGTCGAGTAGGGCACGGCGGGCATAGAGGCTGCGAAGATCTTTAGTAGATCGAACGGGCTGTGAAATACGAGACTAACATCATGTTAGGTTGTTGCTGCGGGATGCCAGTTAAGCGAGGTAACGGGGCCGATAGAGAAGACGAGACTCACATTGTAAGCATACCGACCTTCTTGGTCGGAGTGATTGCATATATGGTGGGGATCAAAAAACGTCCATGAATGCATACGGTCTTAAAATGAAGTGAAGAACCGGTTCAGGTTTAGTGCTACCGCCTTACCGTAGTCTATTGTAAGTCCAGCGATCGATACTGTCAGGGATCAGATAGTCGCATGATGCAATGAACCGGAGACTTGCTTGTCCGTATTGATGACGCCGTGTATGAATCCGTACGCCTGCCATGCTGCAACCATCTTGGCATTTCTTCGGGCCACTTCGAGGACCAACTTCTTTCCCCAAGCATCACCGGCATCGAGAATGACATTATCGCGCTTGAGAACGCGCTTGACAGTCCACTCTCCAAGGATTCGGAGAGCCTCGTAGTCGGCATGCTGCTGTCCGCTACCGAAGAAAAACACGGTGCGTGAAGGAGCAGAAAGTGCTTCGAAGTTACCTATCCGAGTGAAGGTTTCCGCGACTCTCGTCGTTCGCGTGTGACGGGCATTTTGGAAGACCGAGCGGTAGGAATACCCAACACATGCATAGCTGCCAGAACGTGAGGTCACTGGCGTGGGCGACAGCAATGAAAGTATGCGTACCTTCTGAGCATAGATACAGTACACTGGCTCGTATTGCATACGGTCGGGACAGCCCAAATACCTATGCATTACGAGGCTTATGCATCAGCAGGCTGTCACATATTTGTGACGTCGTGTGACACCCTACGAGTGCCAAAAATTTACAGCGAGATACAGCTATTAACACTGGATATACTTGTCTAGAGTAGTCTGGGTAGAATTAAGTATGTCCTCCCGTCGTAACATTGCCCGGTATTTATGCAGAATGTTTGTCAATGTGAGCGAGAACTGAGGATCACCAAATTGCATGCATACCCCCTCGAGCTGCTGACAAAGCGCAATCAGCTCAGTGCGTGATGTTGACGGAGTGGGTTCTTCGTCATCCTCATCATCCTCAACTTCGATCGCACCAACGCAGTCAGCCGAGAATTCCTCTCGCACCTGGTTAGCAATTCCCTTTACAGTTCCATCTGACTCACTTCCCTCCAGCTGCCTCTCCTCGACTGGGCTGAAGACTTCATCTAGTGTGGGAACATCTCCAAAGATACGCTTTCGGGTCTTGAGTGTAGAAATATGGTCCTCTAGCTCTGCTTCAACAGATGTAGATTGACGTGTTTTCAGAAGGCCAGAAGATTGGGCAGGAATTTTGATTTTGAGACCAGTCCGAGATGCAGCTGCATCCTGGAGTTTGTCAACAGCCTCAAGTGCCTGATCAACATCACCTTCTGCATCCATAACTACTTTCAGTGCCGGTTGCCAGTCTGCATCAATGAAATGGTCTCCCAAGTGAAGCTGAAGGGCTGACTCGACCTCAGGGAGGGTCATGTCCGAAGTTACAAAGTCACGGACAATAGTCCATGCAAGTGGGTCAGCATGAGCTGGATAAGGTAGGAGGGATTGGATGGCCGATGAATCTCTGAGGCAACACTTAGTGGATTTTATAGTCAGCAGAATGGGAACTTACGGTTGGATACGAGTGTGATTCCAGCAATTCTTGATTGTCTCTCGTGTCACCATAAACCATGCACCTTTTGCCATTGTCATTGCCTCCAACAAGTCAATTTTGTAGATGTTCACTTCACCGGCATCATCAAGGTCAAGAGCTCGAGCACAAAAGCTTCGGTGATAGATTGCTGTTACGCCCTAGACGCCTAACCGTGTGGCCGTGCTGGGCCTCACCGTTCGTAGACGACTCCGTCTACGCTCGTTTCCTGTTCTACTCGACTGCTACGTGTTTCCTTTTACTTTTCCTTCTCTTACCCTTGTACTTGTACCACAGTGCGCGTGGTGGCACTGCCCCCAGTCACGTGTGAGACACGACGCGTCAATCACGTGACGAACGCGTCCCTGCCTCCCAGTATGTCCTTGTTACGATACTATGTATTGGTCGTCCCCTCTTTCTCTTCCGGGACGACCTCGTTTCTGTTGCCATGGACGTCGCTTTCCGCAGCCTCTCGGCTCGGGTCACGTCCTAGGTTCTATTCTTACTTTATGACTCCTCCCGACTCGACCTTCGCTTGGCAGCGCCCTCCGGGTTTATGCCACAGGTCAGTCTCTGTTGCTACGGTACAGCTACTTACTGCGGAGCTGCGCATACCAGTGTAGTGACTTGTCGTCGAGTCATTTCCCTTGCCTGGTAGTGTTTTCGCTTGCCCGCCCTCGTGTATCGTAGGAGTATTTAGAGGCTGGCGGATCGTTGTGATCCCCAGCTTTTAGCTACCTTGCAACGAACCTCTTTTCTCACATTTTCTGTGATCTACTCTGGTCGACCGACTCGAGTAAGGGTTCGCCAAGTCCAGCTCAAAGTACTATCGCTGGCCAGGTCTCTAACTCTCGTCTAGAGGGTTTTCTATAGACCACGACTCAAGTCACGTTGTCTGGCACGGACTTTCGTCGCGGCCTAACAAAAGCTAAAAGCTCCCTTTACCCCCTTCCCGCCTAGCTTCCGCCCACACGCTGTCTGGCACGTGTAGCGAAAGCAAAGCACCCCTCGACTCTTCCACAAGTAATCGCTGTCTGGCACGTTACTAGGCCGAGTCAACAAGACACCCTACTTGGATTCTACTAGGCAGCCACCCGGTACCTAGTCCGAGTATTGTCCCTACCACTGCATCGAGATCTTACCTTTGCCATACCTGTCTTCCGACTCCCTGGCTAGGCCCGAGGTCTAGACGCCCCCTGTCAAAGCGCCAAGACGTCGTCCCCGCGCGGAACTCCACCAGTCCCACCGCGACAAGGAAAGGAGCGTGCAGATCGGCCACCGCCGCCGTTGCCCCCTTCACCTTTCAGCTCATCCCGCAAACGACGTTACGCTTCGGAACAACGAACCGGATCTCGATCCGCGTTACCCCCGTATTACGTTCCGACCCCTTTATCCAACCCCGCATTTCTGCAAACTAGGAACCCCACCGAGGGCGACGTTTCAGATACCGATCAGGAACCGGAAATAACTTCTGAGTTAGGATCTGCCCTCGGCGATCAAGACGTCCATATCCCCGAACCCGCTTACGATCAAGAAGTTGAACAGTTCGCTTCAGGGTTTAACGCAATGGCGTCAGTAGAAGAAGGCCAAGGCAGCACGGTTCCCCCCGTTCAGTCTAATCCCATTCCCGGGCAGTCCGAGCAGCCGAGCGCTCCTGCCTCTCATCCAAACGTCGGACTCCAACAGCGGCTCACTCGAGAGCAGGCTGACTACTGGCATCGGTTCTATCACCCGGGGGACCGCGACACGCGCCGTAGTGACGTCAATGGAGGCCGAGAGTTCAATGTCAACAAACCCTCAACGTTCTCAGGCAGGCAAGGCGAACTTCGCCCCTGGCTAAACCAAGTAGCCGCCTATCTCGCACTGAACGCTCACGTCTACACGAGCGATCATGTCAAGATCGGGCTGGCTCTATCCTATATGACAACAGGCGTAGCTGGAGCCTTCGCATCAAATTATATTGCCAAGTACGTTGATGGTTGGGAAGACGTTTACCCCGACACGTGGAACAGCTTCAAGGAAACCCTATACGCGACCTTCGAAGCCGGTGATCAAAAAGCCCAAGCGGTCATCAAACTCAAAGCCCTTACCCAGGGCAACCGCCCACTCGAGAACTATACCGCCGAGTTCCTGGGACTTTTCAATCAAGCCGGACTTCTGCCGACTTCTATCGAAGGAGGCGTCCTATTCGCTCAAGGGTTATCCCAGAATCTCCGAGATCGCATCCTCGACCGCCAACACCCCCCTACAAACGTCGGAGAGTGGGTGAAGGCTGCCGGAGAAGTTTACACGTCTCAGATCTCGAAGGACATCTACAACAAGGGACCAGGCGCACACCGCGCCAATCCTTTCACGTTCCACCGTACGCCCCCTGCCCGTGACCCTAACGCCATGGATATAGATCAGGCTCGACGAACCCCTCGTCGCCGATCAAATGTCCGCGCAATCACCTGTTACAATTGCGGCAAAGAAGGTCACATGAAGAGGGAGTGTCAGGAGAAGCCGCACGTTCCCAAGTTTAACATCAAACGTACCGAACGCGGTACCTACGAAATCGACCCCAAGGTAGCCGAAGAAATCCTCCACAAACAATCCGGAGAACAGTCTGGAGAAAAGGTGTTTGAGGTTTCGGAGAAGACCTTGAGGGATTTTTAATCGGGCAAACCACCGCCACTGTGGTACGCCCTAACGCTAAGATTCTGTCACTAAGATCCTGTACTAGTATCGCAAATGAAGATGACATGTGTGCCGATTCCCCGACCGGCTCTCTTTATTTGGTTGACAGAGAAAATGTGGCTATACAAACTACGATCGACTCCGGTGCGGAAATCAATTCGATTGACCCCCGCGTGGTCGAGAAGTACAAGTTAAAAACCTACCCGATCGAGTACCCGCTCGGGGTTACTGCTTATAACGGTGGAGAAGGTTTTCAAATCAAACGCAAAGTAACGTTGCATGCCAAGATCCAGGATCGTGTAATGCGCATCAAAGCTTACGTACTCCCGCTTCGACGCGAAACGATTCTTTTGGGCATGCCGTGGCTTAAAAGATTCCAACCCGACATCGACTGGAAGACCCGCAAAATCAGAGGATGGAATGATGAGGAGTCTATCCCCAGAGTACCCCGTAAGGAGGGTACAGTAAGGAAGACGACCATCTCGACCGACCTCGAGGTCAAGGCATCCGCCGGGAAGGAAGAAGTTAAGCTCCCCGATCTGTATCGGGAGTTCGAAGAGGTATTTTCCGAGAAGGATATACCGTTACCACCTCATCGACCAGGTCTCGATCATGAGATCAAGACGAAACCGGACTTTCCCCGACAGAAGGGACACGTCTACCCGATGTCCCAGGACGAGATGAAATCGCTCCGCGAATTCGTCGACGAAAACCTAAAGTGTGGGAAGATCCGTGAGTCTAAATCTGATCAGGCCGCCCCCGTGTTCTTCGTAGGAAAGAAGGATGGAAAGCGTCGACTCATACAAGACTACCGTCATCTAAACGAACATACGGTCGACGATTCCTATCCTCTTCCCAACGTCCAACAACTCATCGACGAACTATGCGAGTCTCGCTTCTACGCGAAGTTCGATATCCGATGGGGCTTCACCAATATCCGTGTCAAGGATTCCGACATATGGAAGGGAGCCTTCGTCACGCCCCTCGGACTATTCGAACCCCTCGTAATGTTCTTTGGACAGAAGAATTCACCGCCGACGTTCCAGCGATACATGGACGTAACTTTCCGCGAGCAGCTGATGAAGCGCCAACAAGTTGGGTATATGGATGATGTCGTCGTCCATGCCAAGACCCGCGAAGAGCTTCGTCGCCGCGTCCGCGAGTTCCTCAACGTGTGCCGTCGGGAACAACTCCGGCTCAAAATCTCAAAGTGTATCTTCGAGGCCGAAGAAGTGGAGTTCCTCGGATACGTCATAGGCGGTGGACGGATCAAGACTCATGCCGTGAAGACTGATGCCGTCCAGGAATGGAAGGAACCCAAAAATCTGACGCAACTCCGATCATTTTTAGGGTTCACTAACTTCTACCGGAAGTTCATAGCCGGTTACTCCGCCATATCCGCTCCGCTTCATCACCTCTTGAAAAAGGATGTCTCCTGGAACTGGGGACCAGATCAGCAGCAGGCTTTCAATAAGCTGAAGGCCGCTCTAGGATCCTCACCCGTCCTAAACATCCCCGATCCTACCAAACCCTTCGCACTGTTCACCGATGCTTCGCAGTCGGCGACAGGTGCGGTATTAGCCCAGAAAGGCGAAGATGACGAGTGGCATCCGTGCTCCTACTTGTCCGAAAGTCTCAAAGGCGCCGAGAAAAACTACCCCGTATACGACCTCGAGTTCCTCGCGGTCATACGCGCCATTAAGGCCTTCCGGCATTACCTCATATCCCCCGTCGCACCCACTGTCGTCTTCACCGATCACAAGAACCTCGAATACTATAAAGAACCTCAAAAGTTCTCTCAGCGGCAGACCCGCTGGTTTTCGTATGTACAGGGGTTCCCCCTCAAGTTCTCTTATACTCCGGGTCGTCTTATGACGGCCCCTGACGCTTTATCTCGACGCAGTGACCACTCTCCCCCTGAACCCGTAGTCGCCACTTTGCTCCCACCGAGCGCGTGGCTTGAGGGGGGGGTGAAACCCACTGTTCCGACCGTTTCTCTTCCGAAAACGGCCCCGATTTCAGCAAAACACGCTTCGCTGCCCACTGAGGAACCCGTCAAAGAGCGAAAACGTGGAATCTACGCCCTGTCCGCCGAAGTGTATGAGCGCGCCAAGAGCGAAATGCCAAAGGACTCGACACTTTCGAACGACAACCCTGAAATCATCTCCCATTCCGACGGAACTAAGCGTCGCAAGAACCGCGTCTACATTCCCCCTGGTGCTCGAAAAGAGTGCCTTCTATCCTATCACGATCATCCGTCCGCCGGACATCCCGGAATCAAGGCAATGACCCGCAAGATGGTCAAGGACGTGTGGTGGCCTGGTATGTGGAAATACATCCGCGACTACGTCAAGGGCTGCACTGTGTGCCAGTCCGCCAAGGTTATCACACATCCCGTCACCCCTCCGGTGGTTCCCAACGACGTACCAAAGAACCCTTTCCCTTTCCAGCAGATCTCCATGGATCTGATCACCGATCTCCCCGTCTCCAACACGTTCGATACCGTTCTTACCATAGTCGACCAGGGCCTCACCAAGGCCGCCATGTTCATCCCCTGTCGAAAGGACGTCGACTCCCTCGGTATCGCCCGACTCTTTCACAAACACGTATACTCTCGTTTTGGTCTCCCCGAAGCTGTCATCTCCGATCGAGGACCGCAGTTTGCGTCCGCGTTCACCCGCGAACTTTACAAGTCCCTCGGAGTCCAGTCCAAACTCTCCACCGCCTATCACCCTCAGACCAATGGCGAAAGCGAACGTGTCAACCAGGAGTTGGAGACGTATCTCCGGTGTTACTGCGCGGAACATCCTAACAGCTGGTCGTCCAAACTCCCGGATGCCGAGTTCGCGCATAACTCCCGTATCCATTCCGTTCATCAACAAACGCCGTACAGCCTCCTCTATGGCTACGACCCCTCCCCCTATCCTGAAGTTCGGCTCACATCAGCGCCCAGCGTCGACGAACGCCTGGAACGACTTGCCAGCTGCCGTGACAACGCCATACTCGCTCACAAGGCTGCGCAGGAAGTTATGAAACGCCGATCAAAAGGAAGCTACGTTCCGTTCAAGGAAGGAGATCGAGTTTGGCTCGATTCGGGCAACCTCCGTGTTCAAGGGCAGTCCCCTAAAGTCACTCCCCGACGTTTCGGACCGTTTGAAATAGAACGAGTCATTTCCCCCGTGGCTGTTCGACTGCGCCTCCCTGATACGTGGCGTGTGCACCCAGTGTTCCACACTGGTCGGTTGCTCCCCTATCATGAGACGGCTGAGTATGGAATCCCCGACCCTCCGCCGCCTCCCGAAGTAGTGGATGACGAGGTTGAATGGGAAGTTGAGTCAATTCTAAATCATAAAAACACAGGTCGCGGTCGTCAGGCGCATCGCACGTACCTCATAAAATGGAAAGGCTTTACGCACGCGGACAATTCTTGGGAACCCGAGAGCTCGTTAAAAGACCACGCAACTGAGCTACTCGACCAATACAAACTTTCCCGCCGCTTGCCCCTCACCTAAACCGCCTTCCCCGCTATGTGCGACGATGTACCCGACTTCCAGCGATGTGACGGTTACGATGCCCCGCTCAACACGCGCCCCTACGCGTTGTTCGACGCATCGACCGGCGACTCCGCCCCGTCACCTCAACTCTCCAGTATATCATCCCAAATCGACCTATCCTCCTTCGACTCCTTTGACGAAATTCCCCCGCCCCGGTCTTTCCCCGGACAGTCGTTCTCCATCCGTCGCGTCCCAGTTACGCGCGGACGACTTGAAAAGGGAAAGAAGACCGAGCGAAACCCCCCTGTTCACCAATCCGTTCTGTTCGCCGACGGTTCCCGCCCCGGTGGTGTGTCGGCAGCCTCTGCCCACTCCACCCATGCAGGTGGACTTTCTGTCCCATCCGCCAGCACTGCTCCAGAGGTCCCCCAGGTCAGGATCGTCCCCCCCTGCGACCCAGACCGCCTCTTCCCTCCCTCCAGTGGGGACCTGGTACCCGCATCGCCAGACTACTTCAACTACGTTTGGACGCTTGCTATCTACGACAGAGGGTACCCATTCGACGGGAAAACAGAAGAACAGAACGACCGCGTTCGGGTGCTGTCTGAGGTCTACCGAGGAACAGACATAGCTATGGATCGGGTCCCTGACCTGCTGAGCAAGACCCGCGTATGCCCCTCCGACTCCCTTGCTGAATCCATCGATCGGACTCTCGCCGATCTCACCGTCAACATCTCTGCCATCCAGTATAAACTCGTTCTCGAACTGGCCTCCATAGTCTCCGCGGACGAATGTCGTTCCTTTCGTAACCGAGAGATCGACCGCTACGTTCAGAGGGCCAAAGAGCGAGTTAGTTCTGGCGAAGATACTTCAGCAGCAGCAGGATCGGCAGTGGGTAAGGAGTGTCCTGACGTAACGATCAAGAAGGAAGAAGCCGAACCGGACCCCTGGTCCACGGAGCCGATAGAGTTTACTGCCGACGACGGATATAGCAAGAAGCGGGAGGCTTCTTTCAGCGAAACGGCTAAGTTTCTCGAGCAGTCTGTCCCATCGGCCGCGTCTGCTTTTCACTGGCGATCTTTCTTAGACGCAGCCGCCTGGAACAAAGCCGACCATTCGCTTCATAATGCAATCAACACGACCACGCCCATTCCGCCCGCTACCTTCCATCCCGTCGTCGTCGACTCGATGCTCCGACTCTACCTCGCCGGCCGTGCCCCCGTTCCCCTCGCTCACCCCCTCTACGAGTATGCCTGCTACGACTGCCGTCACTTCGGACATTGGTCCTGTCGTAACGGCCGTGGCTCAAGGTGGACTCCCGCCAGTAATCTATCCGCCGAGGATGAGAACGAGGGACCACGCCGCTCGACCACCCGTTCGCTTCGCTCCCGTCGCAACCGCTCCCCGGCTCCCGAGTCGCTTGTCAACCCTGGTCGATCAGGTGTTCGACGAGCCTGAGGGGGGGGTGATGTTACGCCCTAGACGCCTAACCGTGTGGCCGTGCTGGGCCTCACCGTTCGTAGACGACTCCGTCTACGCTCGTTTCCTGTTCTACTCGACTGCTACGTGTTTCCTTTTACTTTTCCTTCTCTTACCCTTGTACTTGTACCACAGTGTGCGTGGTGGCACTGCCCCCAGTCACGTGTGAGACACGACGCGTCAATCACGTGACGAACGCGTCCCTGCCTCCCAGTATGTCCTTGTTACGATACTATGTATTGGTCGTCCCCTCTTTCTCTTCCGGGACGACCTCGTTTCTGTTGCCATGGACGTCGCTTTCCGCAGCCTCTCGGCTCGGGTCACGTCCTAGGTTCTATTCTTACTTTATGACTCCTCCCGACTCGACCTTCGCTTGGCAGCGCCCTCCGGGTTTATGCCACAGGTCAGTCTCTGTTGCTACGGTACAGCTACTTACTGCGGAGCTGCGCATACCAGTGTAGTGACTTGTCGTCGAGTCATTTCCCTTGCCTGGTAGTGTTTTCGCTTGCCCGCCCTCGTGTATCGTAGGAGTATTTAGAGGCTGGCGGATCGTTGTGATCCCCAGCTTTTAGCTACCTTGCAATGAACCTCTTTTCTCACATTTTCTGTGATCTACTCTGGTCGACCGACTCGAGTAAGGGTTCGCCAAGTCCAGCTCAAAGTACTATCGCTGGCCAGGTCTCTAACTCTCGTCTAGAGGGTTTTCTATAGACCACGACTCAAGTCACGTTGTCTGGCACGGACTTTCGTCGCGGCCTAACAATTGCCTTGAAGCATCGAATGATGCCAGCATCACATGGCTGAACAAATGACGTCATATTTGGCTCGAAAAACTCTAGGTTGACATTTGTTGGTTTGTAAGGTGTCGCAACGTGGGCACTGAAATTGTCAACATAAAGGCAGATATGCCAATGCCGTTGCTTCATACAAAGGTCAAGCCTCTTTAACCACCTGTTTTCATGGCTCCGAGTTAAAGTCTGTCTGAATTATGTAATCAATCATACGCACTCTTCAAACAGGTCTGCTGTCATCCAGGCCTTGGTGTTGTTCCGATAATAGAAGCCACATTGCTCTGGACTTCGGTTCTTGAAGCATTGTGGTTTCCTGGATTTTCCAATAAAAAATGGCTCGAGTTGTTCACTTCCATCGGCATTACATGCAAGGCCTACAGTAACCCGGAATTTATCCTTCTTTTTGCCACTCATTTGTTTCGTTGCAAGGCCACGATCAGGAGGGCAGCTGTAAATTAGATAAGAATTAGATAAGATACATTTAAATTTTGTGTGGCTTACAATGGGAACAGCGCCGTTTCATCAAAGTTAAATCGATCACGTGCTGCATACTTTGCGAGAACTCTTTGACAACGTTGCCTCTCCCTCTCGACTGCATCAGTATCAACTGAGCCAGCCTCTCCATGTCGTCAATGCTCATGGATCTTGTAGGTCTTGCAAAATGATGCAATCCAGCCATCACCTGGGAGTCGTTCCTCTTCAGGAATTTCCAATTCTTCTTCAAAACGCTTCCGTTTCTCCTGTAACATTGGTCCATTAACTGTTTCTCCCTTATCCTCCATATGTTTTATCCATAATACTAGTGCACGTTCAACCTGTGGGCAAGTAACAATACGAGGCCGCTTTGATGACAGTGCAGTAGGGTTGTCATTGATCTGAGCCTCCATTTTGGGACGATCTCGTAATTTGCGTGAGAGTGTTGTCTGATTAAAGATGAGGGCACCAGTCTTGAGGGCAGCAAAATGCCGGACAATGTCCAACTGAGTCATGTGAGGGTGAGCATCAACGAAACTATAGACAGAGATCCAATCTGAAAGTGTGAGGTGTATACGACTTGAAGTGGATGCCAACTTCTGAGCAGAGGTGGCAGGTGCATCAGCAACCTTCTGCTGCTTTGTTGGCCGAGGGGGTGGAATGGCAGGTTTATTGCGTGGTTTGTGCTTCAAGGTTTCTGGCATTATGATTGGTTGGATAGGGTGGGTGGTTCCAGGCCACCTTACATATGAGTTTGCAATTTATTGTCAGTCCCACTGTCCCATTGTGCCCTCCTCCTAATGCATAATCACCATTGTGGGTCTATGCATTATCCTTGTTTTTTCAGTGAGCCCGACACGGGAACTCAAAAATCTTATGCATTATTAAAATTATGCATTATTACATCATGCAATATGAGCCAGTGTACTGTACTCACAAATAGACGAATGACGAACTGCAAGGCCATCAGCACTCCGGGAGAATGGCGTGCGGCGAGCACCCTTGAGCTGAACCTCGTATGTGGTGTCAGGGTGGGTCGGGACGGCTGAGGCGTGAGCGTGACGACTGGAGGAGCATCAGGAGTCGCTACAAGGTGAAATTTATGAACTTACCAATCGAGATTGCTCGCCGGTCACCGAGCTGTCCTGCTCAGACGCCGTTGTTAGCTCGTGCACCTTGTTCCCACACCTGGATGGATAATGGAACGTTCGCTTCCCTGTGAGCATACGTCATAGTACCGTCTTTCTCGGTTTTCTTCCCTAGCACATGGAAGCAGATGTTTGGGTGAATCGAGTGCCTTGGCCTCTGAACGATGTCATCGCCGCTAAAGGGCAAGAAAGAGTAAGGTAGAAGTACATAAAACAGTGCCATAATAAACAATACCCAAGTGTAATGTAGGAGACATGCGTCTGCCTCATTTCATATAGGTATGTGCTCAGGGTAGAAATGCGTGGGCTGTGCTCTTCGTATGCCACAGCTTCTTGCTCTCTCTCTCTCAGACGTCCATTAACCGTTCGACTACTAGCCGTGAGCTTTTCCTCATCTCCAACCTGTGCCACGTACTCAAGGAACACAGTCAAGTTTCCTCTCGCCTCTTCAACCAACCTGCACTTCTCGAATCCATCGGTGAGCTTCCTGTCGGTCCACCCTCGCGTTATTTGCGCTTACTGGCATGTAGCTTCGTTCCTTATCCCGACACCCAAGATTGTCTGCAGCGTAGTCTGTCTTCACCTGTGGGTTCCTTCTCGCTGCTCAATTAGCCTCGAGCCTCGCAGATTTGCGTAGCATTCTGACTTTCAGGATCACCCACTTTCTGGTTTAGATAGGTATGGCTCTGATGTCCTTGTCATATGGCAGTTGATGGTCTGAATGCGGAACCATTTCCATCGTGAATAAGCTCGCAGTATAACGACATTCGATGGCTGCAACAGACGACGTTTCCCACGGACGAGAGAGATTGAAACGCTGTCCTCCGGGGCATGCTAGTCGTTATGTCGCCCTCTACAGCCTGGCGTGGACCCTCCAGCAGAGATTCAAGAAAGAGCGCAAGATCGACGACTTGAACGAGGCAATCACTTTGCACCGCGACGCTTTGGAACTCCGACCCGTCGAGAATGAGGAGAGCGATCGGTCCGACTCACTCTACAACCTCGCTGTCTGCCTCTACCGTAGATATGACAAGCTGGGGGCAGTCGATGATTTGGAAGAAGCCATCGCAATTGGACGGGAAGCACTAACGCTGCGTCCACCGGGACATCCCCATCGTGACGTGTCTCTCTTCCAGGTTGGTGCCTACCTCAGGATGAGGTTCGAGAAGCAGGCTGAGGTCTGCGACTTGGAAGAGGCGATTCAGCTGCTCCATGCAGCTTTGGAATTACATCCCCCTGGCTATCAGCGGCGGTCTCCGACGCTCCATCACCTTATCCTTTGTCTCTCGAGTAGATATGAAAGCCAGGGGCTAGTTGCTGACTTGGAAGAACTCGTGACACTCAGACGGACAATGCTAGATCTGTGTCCGCGAGGACATTCTGATTATGTCGTATCTCTCCACAACCTTGCTTGTGACCTCAGGAGGAGGTACGCGAAAACAGCTGCGATAAGCGACCTGCAGGAGTCCATCGAGCTGCATCGCGCAGCTTTGGAACTACGTCTCTCTGGGCATCGCGATCAGTCCTCAACGCTCCGTGAACTCACCCTCTGTCTGTCAAAGAGATATGACAAGCTGGGGATCGTTGCTGACCTGGAAGAAGCCATTGAATTCGGACGCGCAGCAATGAGGCTCAGTCCACCAGGACACCCCGATCGCGGTGAATTTCTCCACAGTCTTGCCTGCAACCTCAGGAAGAGATTCGTGAAACAGACTGCAATGCAAGACTTGGAGGAAGCGATTGAGTTGCTCCGTCCAGCTTTGCAACTACGTCCCATTGGAGATCCTGATCGGTCCTCATCACTCTATGAGCTTGCTTTCTGTCTGTCACGTAGACACGACAAACATGGAGTAGCCGAGGACTTGGAAGAAGCCGTTGCTCTAGGACGTGAAGCACTAAAGCTCCGTCCACCCCGGCATCTTGATCGCGGTGTACTTCTCAACAGTTTTGCCTGTGACCTTTGGAAGAAGTTTCAGTACCTCCGTCAGGCTGCAGCGGTGGTCCGTCCGTCAAGCAGGGCTGATCTCGCTTCCGCCTTTTTCGAGCTCTCTCAACACCTCTGGGACCGCTTTCGGAAGCAGGCTACGTTGATTGACTTAGACGATGCTATTTGTCTTGCAACATATGCTTTGGAGCTCCGATCACCTGAAGATGATTCAGTTGCGGCATGGGTCGAGAGACTACTCAAGGGGGAAATTTTATACGGCCCTGTCGTGCTTGATGAAGCGATAGACAGTCTGCGCGCCCTGGCGATTTATCATAGGGCCAGATTCCAATCCCAGCATGAGATGGTCGACCTGAACGGGGCTATCACATATTACCGACATATACTGCGATTCCACCTAACGGGCCGTCCCAATCGCGCTTCGTTCCTTCATGATCTTGCACAGTGTTTAGCAGGCCGGTTTCGTCAACGCACTACAACAGCTGATCTAGACGACGCCATCACCCTTGAGCAGGAAGCTCTGCACCTACTAGATCGTGAAGATCCGGAATACGATGCGTCTCGGCGCTGTCTTATAGACTACCTAAAAACGAAATTCAGCTCGCAAGTTGATGTGACTTCCTCGGATGTCTCAGGTGTTATCCACCTTGACGTCGAGCAAGTCATCCGTGATGTCGTATTCGAAACCCTCAAAAATATGCCAACCAGGCTACTGCACACGCCTACCGGCATTCTGTGCAACCGTGACGAGCAGGTGTCCAGGTTTATGAAGAGCAAACTGTACAAAAGGCTGGTGTCTCTGTGCACAACATACGACTGGCATTAGCAAATGGACCGCATCCATGCTGATATCTCGAGAGACTTCCAGTACGTCACGCTTTCTCATCGCTGGGGTGAAGGCGAGCCATCATTGCGCGACATCGAGGGCCACACGATATATGGCATGTCAATCAAGGGGGGCTTCGGAAAGCTGCAAACTTTCTGTCGTGTTGCCTTGGAGTGGAATTACTTATGGGCATGGAGCGACACGTGCTGCATCGACAAATACAGCAGTGCTGAGGTACAGGAAACGATAGGATCGATGTTCGCGTGGTACCGACAGTCTGCCTTGACCATCGTATACCTTTCTGACGTTACCGATATCGGTTCACTCGGGAGCAGCGTATGGCTCAGACGTGGGTGGACCCTCCAGGAACTGCTGGCTCCCGAGAGGGTGGTTTTCTACACCAAAACCTGGTCACTCTACAAAAATATTACGTCTCTGAACCATAAAATGGACGTCATAGTGTTGGAAGAGGTGGAAGGAGTTACTGGAATAGAGCGCCAGTTCCTCAGAAAGTTTTCTCCTGGTCTAGACGACGCACGTTTAAGACTGCAGTGGGCATCTCCGCGTACTACTACCCGCGCCGAAGATATCGCCTATTCACTTTTTGGGATCTTCAATGTTCACCTACCCGTCATGTATGGTGAATCTGCTGAGAATGCACTTGGCCGTCTCCTGGCAGAAATTGTTTCGCAGTCTGGGGATATCTCGGTTCTGGATTGGGTCGGAGAGCCGTCGCCGTTCCATAGCTGTTTCCCCGCTTACATTATCTCCTATTCAAAACTACCAACCCCTCCACCCCAATTGAACACAGAGGAACAGCCATTAGCGACAGGCGAAGGGCTCTCGTCATTCGAAGTACTGCGACATGTCTCCGGATCACTAACCACAGCTCTGGCAGTTCAACCGAACTCCAGACACATACGCGTCAAGCGATGTGTACGATTTCCACTCACTTGCGAAGTTTCCCCTTGCACGATTCTTCGGTCGCCTCCTTACACTCCCATGCATTGCCTATCATGTCACATCGGTTCAGCTGAAAGGGGCAGATCCGTCGACACCGAATTATACATACAACATCCAGGCGTCCGGTCTGAACCCACTTGATATCGTATTGCCGGGCAAGCTAGACGATGTGACGAGGTCACGAGGTGTTCTATACCTTGTTCGCCCTTGGCACTCGAAGTTACTCGGTCCATTCGCCGATCTAGATGCTATGACCGGAGAACAACTGGTCTCCGCACTCTGGATGCCATTTAATGCACTTCTATTGACTCAGCTACCGCATAACGAGTACAAAAGGATTGCGTCTTCCACCCTCATCACCGCTTACCCCATGGACCGGGCTAGCGTTCTGAACGGCGGAATCAGGATGTTCAATATTGTTTAGATAGTTACCTGATCGTGATACGAGTTACGAAGACTATTGTACATAGGGAATTCATCTGCAGTATTTTCATGACACCGAAGGAGAACTTGGCGACATCACCAGCAACGGAGTCGGATCGTCGCTCGCGAAGTGTGAGTCTTGTGCAGTATGATTTTGCGGACACCGCGGCCGTTCCGCTGAAGGCGGCGAGTAATCCCTTCTTCAATACACAAGAAAGAACTAACGAGACTGACCCTACTTCGGAACACTATGGTAAATCACTTCGCCGACTCGCGCTGTCACTACTCTGATGGGGTCTACCCATGGCAAGCCGTGAGCGCATGCCGATCTACTATCAACACCTGCCTGGTCACTCCCTTTTCATGTGTTGCCCCGTGTACATTTGGGGACAAGTAACATATATTTCCTCCCGATTGATAATTAGGAAGTAATTTGAGAACGAGGGTAACGGGGAAACCATCTAGCTGGAACAACTGCACTGAAACCCAAGCATCCTCCTGTCTCCGAGACCGCAGTATCGTCGTTCCTCCCTCTCTTCTTCGCTCAGTTCTTCATCTGGCATATCACCCTCGCGTCCCCATGGCTTGAACGGAGAACACGCCATCTAGATAGAGATTCATGACGACTGGTCAGCAGAATCCTTAAGGGCTACTTACCTGCATAACTTTAGCAAGAGCGTGCTTGCCAGTTGACGGGTCATCTTCAACCTTCTTGATGACCTCCTCAAGCAACCACTGCCTCAGCACGAAGCGAGGGTTGGCTGCCATCGCGGCCCTTTCCCGCGCATCGTCGAAATCTTCTCCCCACTCGCCGCTGGTCTTCTCAGATTCGATGCGAGCGGCATATGTATCAAGCCATGCGAGCCATTCTTCTGTCGCCTTGCCCGTGTCTAAGCGTTCAGGCTCCGGTGTTCCCTCGAGTAATCTTGCAATGAATCCTTCCAGCACTGTTGCGCCACTATCAGCGTTCTCCCGGAGTATGTTTGGTCGGAAGAACGCCAGCTTTCTGAATGTGCCATGGAAATCTAGTCTGTGGTTCTCCATCATATCCAAGAGAGGCTGGAAGATTGTACGCTGATCCCAGGGATCGACGCGACGAAGTGCGAGACGTCGACGAAGCGCCATACCATATTCACTGGCGCAAGTTGATTCGATGATTTGGTTCATCGTAGATCCAACCTCTTTGATTCCCGCTGCACGCCAGTCAGAGATAGTCTCGTCACTGACGTTGTCAGCCCAGCCTCTTTGTACGGCCCTGTTACCAAGAGCAATCTCGGCGCCGATGAGAGGGGCGAGAGCGTCGAGTAGGGCACGGCAAGCATAGAGGCTGCGAAGAACTTTAGTACGTCTCAATCAGTTTGTGATATGCGAGACTAACATCATGCTAGGTTGTTGCTGCGAGATGCCATTTAAGCGAGGTAACGGGGCCGAGAGAGAAGACGAGACTCACATTGTAAGCATACCGACCTTCTTGGTCGGAGTGATTGCATATATGGTGGGGATCAAAAACGTCCATGAACGCATACGGTCCTAAAACCAAGTGAAGAGCCGGCTCAAATTTAGTGCTACCACCTTACCGTAGTCTATTGTAAGTCCAGCGATCGATACACTGTCGGGGATCAGATAGCCGCATGATGCAATGACTCGGGGACTTGCTTGTCTGTATTGATGACACCGTGCATGAATCCATACGCCTGCCACGCTGCAACCATCTTGGCGTTTCTTCGGGCCACTTCAAGGACCAGCTCCTTTCCCCAAGCATCGCCGGCATCGAGATTGACATTATCGAGCTTAAGAATGCGCTTGACAGTCCACTCTCCAAGGATTCGGAGAGCCTCGTAGTCGGCGTGCTGTTGTCCGCCACCGAAGAAAAACATGGCGCGTGAAGGAGGAGAAAGTGCTTCGAAGTTACCTATCCGAATGAAGGTTTCCGCGACTCTCGTCGTCACACATGCTTTCTCTAGTCGTTCGCGTATGACGGGCATTTCGGGAAGATACACTAAGGCGAGAGACCGGGTGGTAGGGATACCCAATGCATGCATAGCTGCCAGAACGTGAGATCACTGGCGCGGGCGACAGCAATGAAAACATGCTTACCTTCCGAGCAAAGATACTCACGAATAGACGAACGAAGAACTGCAAGACCATCAGCACTTCGGGAGAACGGCGTGCGACCAGCACCCTTGAGCTGAACCTCGTATGTGGTGTCAGGGTTAGACGGGTGAGGAGTGACGACTGAAAGGCATTAGGATCGGCTACAACGTGAAACTTATGTACTTACGAATCGAGATCGCTCGTCCATCACCGAGCTGTCCTGCCCAGACGCCGAACTGGTGGCCGCTGTACCTAAGAGACCAAGGAGCGAATCCTTTCCCACCTAATCTGTCTGATCCTTCCGGGATCATAAGAGAGGTGTGACCACCGAGAATATCCACGAGCTCCTGGCGAACATGCTGAGCCTCGCTAGAAGAGGTGGTCTCTTCTTTGTTTGACTTGGACGGCACCAACGCGGGTCTCAAAGTGTCAAACGCATCTCCGCAGTCTAGGAGCGGCAGACAATCGTTGACACACGTTTCGGATAATGCGATGAGCTCTCTCCTGTGGTTTCGCGACTTGGGAGTGTATTTATGCAAGAGTATGTCGCCGGACGGTGCGGACGAAGCGTCTGTTGGGATCTTTGCTTCGCGGTCACTCAGCCACTGCTCGATGTACTCGGCTTTGTCTGTGACGACTTCGGGTGGGTCCGGCGGTGCAATCTCGTACGGAAACTCGAGAGGCATCGGGTTCACGTATGAAAAGTGTGCTTCGGGAGACAAAAGCCTGGCACGGCGCTGGATGCTCGGTGTCCTGGAGAGCACATCGGAGAAGAAAGACGCAGGATCCGTAGTGCGTGGGTCTGGCGTGAGGTTGTGGGTCAGCAGATGCGAAGAAGGCGGTAAAGGCAGTTTCGAGAGCGGCACTTTGACATTTCTCGACATGGCGGCGGTCTTGTTCAAGGCATTCCTCGAAGCTAGGCTCATGTAGGACTGATAAGAACACCGAACATCCGTGACATCATTCCCAGCTCCTCATTACCAATTTCTCACAATTTTTTTCATCTAGTTAGGGTCTCTGAGCAATGAGCACGCTATAATCCCATCCCGACCGTCCATTCCTGCTCAGGGTGCCCGACGAGACCTAGGGTGCGGTAGTGGTCGAAAGTCGCACTGAAGGAACAGCATCCCTGTAGTGGTGTCCTACCTAGATTCGCTTGAGCACGATTATTGGAGCGTGCATCGCGGCATTTGTAGTGCTCTTTCTCGCTCTCTCTACCCGCCCGTTCTAAGCGCCCAGAATTACATAACTAAACGTCTCATCGGGGTGGAAAGGTAATCATCAAACAACTCCCCCCTCCCTCTTCAAGTCCTATTGAGAAGGCTCCCAGTGATGTTCAATCCTTCGTCCGGTACCGACTCCAGGGAGCTCACGTTCGCGAATCTCTCTGTACGTTGTGGCCTTTTGAGAAGTGTTATCGAGAAGTACTCTCTCGACTGAGTCGACTCGGCTTTGCAGGTTGCGGTCCTCGAGGCAAATGACCAGATTATCGAGCCATTGCAAGTACGGACGTTTCATGGGTCATGTGAATTCTATCTCGTGGAGGTCACGACTTTCGGGAAATATGGCATTCCAGATGACGCTGGGAAAGCACGCAAGTGCTTTACACAGCTCATTCCGGCCCTGTAAACGACAACCAAAGTGCTATTGTGGCCTTCACGGTCGTTGTGGCAGGTAACACTTTCTTCGGTGCCCCGGAAAAGCTAACCAAACGGACACGCATGACTTTCGGGAATGTTACTGCAAATCAGAACACGGCCATGCTTCGCTGGGAAGCACCTCTTTGCCATGAAATCAAGCTTGTCTCATTGGAATTATGATGTTATTTTAGGCATCAAGGATTCAACAAACATACAGTGAATCAGCGTAGTTCAATCGCCAATGCACGATTTCTGTCTGTTCAGTGTAAGTATGTGTGGTGAGAGAACATACGATCTTCCGCATACCTTTGAAATCAGGATTACGGTACTACATAGCTCGTCGGTAATCTTGCGGTCCATGTCTATGGACCCACCTTCAATAGCTTCCGAACCCACTGCAGACCGGCATTCAGAATAGGAGCGGCACTGCAAAAACATAATCACGGGCGTTTCGAAAAGTGTACCAGTAGTGGCTCACCCAGGTCAGATTCGAAGATTTGGATTCTATCAATAACGCGGCGCCATGCGCGCCTGTAAAAGCGAAATCCTGAGAGTGAGTCTCAGGCTGGTCAGAGGTACCCCTGACTGCTCCCTGAGGGAAAGAGGAGTCGGTTATTTACATAATCAGTGAGTCAGAGGAAATGTGACTTACAGACGCCAGCCGTCTTCCAAACTGTGCGACTCATCCAGGGAGAGCAACAGTACTGGTGACCGGTGAGGTTCCTATCCGGCCATCATCGTGTCGTATACACTTAGCTTGGTTCTTCAACGTCTCGTCTTGCCGTTCAATTACTGGCCTCGCTGAATTGGGTCGTATTCCAACGTTCGAGCTCGCGTCCTCTGCTTCTTTCCGATTCTGAAAGGTATTATGGTTATGCTTTCCTTATCCTATTGAAAATGACAGCCTGAAAGCAGAACCACTTCTATCGCGTGCATCCTCACAGTGTGACATTCAATGGCTTTGACAGATGACGTTTCCCGCAAACGAGAAAAGTTAGATCGTTGTCCTCCGGGACATGACGACCGCTATCTTTCCCTCCACAACCTCGCGATGGCCCTCTACGACAGATTCGTGGAAGAGAGTGAAATCGACGACTTGAACGAGGCGATCACTATGCATCGTGCTGCCCTGGAACTTCGACCTGTTGAGAATGACGAGTGCGATCGGTCCTGGTCACTCAATGAACTTGCCGTCCGTCTTTCGCATAGATATGACCAGGAGTGGTCAGTCAATGACTTGGAGGAAGCCGTCACACTAGGGCGTGAAGCACTAGAGCTCCGTCCACCTGGGCATTCTGATCGTGCTCTATCTCTTCAAAACCTTGCTTGCGATCTCAGAAAGAGGTTTGCATTAGAGGCTGTAATGCGCGACTTGGAGGATTCGATTGAACTACTCCGTCAAGTCTTGGAACTATGTCCCACTGGATATTCTGGTCAGCCCTCGACGTTCCATCGACTTGCTCTTTGTCTCTCGGAGAGACATGACCAATTGGGAGTAGTCGATGACTTAGAAGAAGCCATCACTCTCGGACGCGCAGCACCGGAACCCTGTCCACCAGGGCATCCCGATCGCGGTGCAATTCTTTACGACCTTGCTTGGGACTTTTGGAAGAAGTTTCAGAAACAAAGTGACATACCCGGGTTATACGATGCAAATTTTGACAATCAGGTTGTACCGGTGGTTCGTCCAACAAGCAGGGCTGATATCGCCTCTTCCCTTTCCGAGATCTCGCAGCACCTCTGGGAGCGGTTTCAAACGCAGGCCACGACGGCTGACTTAGATAGCGCTGTTCATCTTGCAACGTATGCTTTGGAGCTCCGATTACCTCCTGAAGATGTTTCCGTTGGAGCATGGGTCCAGGGACTGGCCAAGGGGGCAAGCTCGGACGAACCTTTCGTGCTTCATGGAACGGTAGACAATCTATGTGCCCTTGCGAAATATCTCAGGGCCAGATTCCGTATTCAGCGCGCAATCGTCGACCTGAACGAGGCCATCACCTGATACCGATATATGCTGCGGTTCCCTCCCACTGGGCATCTCGATCGTGCTGCGTCCCTTCATGAC
Organism: Pisolithus microcarpus; assembly: GCA_024613185.1. NCBI lineage: Eukaryota > Fungi > Basidiomycota > Agaricomycetes > Boletales > Pisolithaceae > Pisolithus > Pisolithus microcarpus. The sequence goes on from JANFAI010000007.1 coordinate 274,559, forward strand.
CTTGCACAGTGTTTAGCAGACCGGTTTCGTCAACAAGCCGCAATAGCAGATCTGGATGAGGCTATCGCCCATCAACAAGAAGCCCTTCAGTTACTCGTGCGTGGACATACGGATCACGACGTGTCTCGTCGGTGTCTTACAGGGTACTTGCAAATGAAGTTCAACTCTCAAGTCGCCATGACGTCCTCGGGTGCTTCAGGTGTTGTCCACCCTGACATCGAGCAAGTCATCCGTAATGTTGCATTTGAAATGCTCAAAACCATGCCAGTCAGGCTGCTGCACACACCAACTGGCATTCTGTGCGACAGAAATACGCAGGTATCACATTTTATGGACAGTCGGCAGTGCAAACGGCTGGTATCTCTGTGTTCAACATGTAGCCAGGATCAGCAAATGGAACTCATCCGTACTGATATCCTGAGGCACTTCCAGTATATCATGCTTTCTCATCGCTGGGGTGAAGACGAGCCATCATTGCGGGCCGTCGAGGGCTGCTCGATATATGGCATGTCAACCAGGGGAGGCTTCGGGAAACTCCAAGCTTTCTGTCGTGTTGCTTTGGAGCGAGATTACTTATGGGCTTGGAGCGACACGTGCTGCATCGACAAGTACGACTGTGCCGAGGTGCAAGAAACGATAGGATCGATGTTCACGTGGTATCGACAGTCCGCCTTGACCATCGTATACCTTTCTGATATTTCCGATGCCGGTTCACTCGGGAGCAGTGAATGGTTCAGACGCGGATGGACTCTCCAAGAACCGTTGGCTCCCCGCACCGTACTATTTTACACTCAGAACTGGTCACTTTACAAGAACCTCGTGGTTTCGAACCATGAAGCAGATGTTGCCGTGCTGGAAGAGGTAGCAAGGGAAACCGGGATAGAATCCCAGTTCCTCACCAACTTCTCTCCAGGTATGGACGACGCTCGCTTGATTCTGCAATGGGCATCATCGCGTCGTACCACCCGGCCTGAAGATATCGCGCTATTCGCTTTTCGGGATCTTCAACGTCCGTCTCTCTGTTCTGTATGGCGAATCTGCCGAGCACGCGCTTGGCCGCCTCCTGGCTGAAATCATATCGCAGTCTGGGAAAATCTCGGTTTTGGATTGGGTCGGAGAACCATCACCGTTTCATAGCTGTTTTCCCGCTCACATCGCGTCATATCAAAGACCACCAGCACTCCCATCCTATCCGAACACAGAAGAACAGCCAATAACGATGAGTCAAGGACCCTCGTCCTTTGAAGTAATGCGAAACTTCTCTGGTTCGCTCGCGACGTCATTGCTCCCTTGTTTTCTCTCTCGTTCCCTGACACTGTCAAGTGTCGCTCATCGCGTTCCGGCAGTTCAGCAGCGAACCCCAGACTCATACTCACCAAGTAACGTGTACGATTTCCACTCACTTACTAGGGTGCCCCATCCGAGAATTCTCAACCGCCTCCTCATACTTCCGTGTATTGCCTATCGTGTTATCGCTGTTCAGCTGAGTGAACCAGATCCATCGCGACCGAATTACATGTACCATATCCAGGCGTCCGGTCTGAAGCCACTGGAGATTACATCGCCGATCAAGCTAGAAGATATAAGGACGCCGGAAGGTGCTCTGCACCTCGTTGGCCCCTGGCACTCGAAGTTGCTTGGACCATCTGTCGAGCCAGATGCTGTGACTGAGGAGCAGCTGGTTTCTGCGCTTGGGACACCGTTTAATGCACTTTTGCTGACTCAACTATCTCACCACGAGTATAAGCGGATCGCGTCTTCTACCTTGATTACTGTTCAATCCGTCGACCAGGCTAGCATTCTGGAAAGTAAAGTAAGGATACTCAATGTTGTTTAGGCACTTCGTGACATGCATTACGCAAATTATAATAGTGAGTTCACTCGCAGCCCATTCTTGCTGTTTTATTCGTCTCCTACTACCCTAAGCGCTAACATATCTATTCTTCCGTAATGTCGCAAACAATGCCTCGCACCGTCACTCACATTAGATATACTCACTAGACGACAATGAAGACCGTTGGGAAGAAAAGTTTTCCGCGAAGCAATCCCTCCCTCTTCTCCCCTTCAAGTTCAGTTTACTGAGCTGTCAGCAAATGTTCAAACATTCGCTCAGTACCAACTCTGGAGAGAAAGCTTCCCAGGGATTCCGTGTTACGGCTTTTCGAAACATACCATCCACTGGATGGCTTCGCAGGCTGCCGAGAACATGCAACCACATCCAGGAGGGGTATTCATAGTCCATGCATTGTTTGGGGGCAGTGAAACTGTATACTGACCCTTCCCTGTCGAGAAGGCCACAGCTATCCGGAAATATATTTACCCACCCATGACATGCAAGGAAAAGATAACGTCAGCAACAACAGTAATCGGACTTGCTTCGCTGGGAAAGCGCGTAAATCCAGCACACCGATCATCGATCATTTCGACCCTGCAGATGGTAAACGGGATCTTTTTGCAGCGAGCATGGCTGTTCGGTGACCCCTTCGATGCGAAGGTAACGCTCACTAACAGGACACGGCGGACGCTACTTCGGAATACTACCGCCGGTCTACGCTTACACGACTGCTATAGGATCTACAGCCAACCTACCGGTTCGAGCCTTGCAATCGCCGTTGCAGTACTCGAACCGTCTCCTGCGGAGATGATAGAATGCCTTCGCATTAAATTCATGCAACCATCTGCCTATTTCCGAGGGTGTAACGGTCTTCAGGCTGTCCCCTCCGGTTCAGATTCCGCACTCACAATTCTTCTCTCTTGGTGCCTTTGACAGTCCAATCGCATCCCTGTTCATGCCGTCCGTGTCATTTCGTATCCCCATGTCCATATCTGTAATTCTATACACTCCCTCATTTCTACACAAAAAATGTCTTGAGTCCATACCCCACGTAAGCCAGAACGGTAGCTCGGCTGATTCATATATTATGTATGAGGGTCGGGTGTGCGTGCCGATCTACCCTTTTCGCCCGTTGCCTGGTGTACCTCGTTCTCGCACTTGAATCGATAATGATGTGCAGAGAGTTACAATTGAAACCGCACAGTAACCAGCAATATCTGAGTGCAATCTAGGAGACACGCATCCACCTCTTTCGTATGATCGAGGCAATTTATGAAGTCTCTTGGATTCGATCACTGCATTGTATGAGTAGCGCTTAGCACTATGGAGGCACAACAGATAAGATTCAAGCGAAGGCCAATGGAGCCTTAGATTTGGCCAAGAAGAAACGAGTGAACAAGACAAGTCACTGGCTGGAGTGGGCAACACTCGGGCATCGAACGATGAAACCAGTTCCAAAGGGGGGGGGGGGGGGGGCTAGCTCCCCTTACTAGCGGCAATTCTCGCGGAGTGAATTCAATACAACTTTCCTGTGATACGGGTCTTGCAATACAAAAGCTGCAGTTTGGAATTTGTGGCGCATCAGAATATAGTAGAAATGCATGGCCTGTGCTTTGAGTATGCCGTAGCCTTCTAAACAATTTTGCCGTCTCCTACATACAGACGCGCGCTAAACTGATCGACGACTTGGACTGGTGAGCTTTCCCCAATCTCCAATCTGTGTTACTCACTCGAGGAGTACAGCCAAAACATCCTCTCGCTTCTCAAAGCCCAAGCAATTAACCCTGGTCAAATTTTTCAGTGAGGTTCCTATCCCTTGTTCATTCGTTACATTCATTTAACCTGTGCCTAGCCTTGCTCTTCGTACCGACACCCAAGCTTGCCTGTGGTACATTCCGTGTCATTACTGCCTGTGCGTTCCTTCTCGCCGCTTAGTTAGCCTCGCTGATTTGGGTAGTATTGCGACACAAAATTGCTCCGCGCCGTGTCTTTCTGATTTCGAAGGGTAAAGCTCTGTCATCCTTGTCTTGTCTTATCGGAGCTGATGGCCCGGGGTAGAACCGCCGCCGCCGCCGCATCCTCCCAGTGTAACGGCATTAAGATCATGGAATTGGCAGAGGATGTTTCCTGCAAGCGAGAAAAATTGGAACGCTATCCCCTGGGGCATGGAGATCGGTTTGATGCCCTCTTCGACCTGGCAAAGGCCCTCTGCAAGAGATTCAAGAAAGAACGTCAAATCGATGACTTGAACGAAGCAATCACCTTGCATCGCAATGCTTTGGAACTCCGACTCGTCGAGAATGACAAGTACGATCGGTCGTTGTCACTCAACGAACTTGCGATCTGCCTCTCGTATAGATACGACAAGTTGGAGGCAGTCGATGACCTGGAAGAAGCTATTGCACTGGGACGAGAAGCACTAGCGCTCCGTCCACCAGGGCATCCCCGTCGTAGCGTGTCTTTGAACAACCTTGCTGGCAACCTCAGGAGGAGGTTTGTAAAGCAGGCTAAGACCCGTGACTTTGAAGAGGCGGTCCAACTGTCACGTGCAAGTTTGGAACTGCGTCCTACTGGACATGAAGATCGGCGCTTGCCGATCCGTCAGCTTTGTCTCTGTTTGGCGATTGGATATGACAAACTGGGGGTAGTCGATCATTTGGAGGAAGCCATGTTACTCGGACGTGAAGCACTGCAGCTCTGTCCACCAGGGCATCGCCATCGTAGCATGGTTCTTTACAATATGGCTTGCGGCTTTGGGAGGATGTTTCAGAGACAACCTGACATGCCCGGGTTCTACAGGGCATATGTTCATTGCCGTGCTGCATTGGTGGCTGATCCGACAGCCAAGACTCAACTTGCCTCCTCCCTTTTTGAGCTCGCACGGCACCTCTGGGATCGGTTTCAGAAGCAGGCCACGATAGCCGACTTGGACGATGCTATTTGTGCTGCAACGTATGCTTTAGAGCTCCGATTACCTCTTGAAGATGTTTCCGTTGAAACGTGGATTCAGAGACTGGCCCGGGGGACAAATTCAGAAGACCCCATCATGCTGAATGGGGCGGTAGACAATCTACGTGGCCTTGCGAGTTACCTTGGAACCAGATTCCAGCTTCGGCGTCAGATCGACGACCTGAACGAGGTCATCACATTACACCGACATATGTTACAGCTCTGTCCACACGGGCATCCCAATCGTGCTTCGTCACTCCATGACCTTGCACACTGTCTAGCAGACCGGTTCCGTCAACAGCCTGCAGCAACCGATATAGATGAGGCTGTTGCCCTTGAACAGGAAGCCCTGCAGCTACTCGTGCATGGAGATCCAGAATACGACATTTCTCGGCGCTGTCTTACAGCCTACCTACAAATGAAATTCAACTCGCAGACTATAATGACCCCCTCGCATGCCTCAGATGTTGTTACCCACCTTGACATCGAGCAAGCCGTCCGTAACGCCGCATTCGAAATTCTCAAAACCATGCCAATCAGACTGCTGCACACGCCTACTGGCACCCTGTACAACCGTGACGAACAGGTATCACATTTCATAAAGAGTAAACGGTACCAACGACTAGTGTCTTTGTGCGGGACGTACGACCGGCATCAGCAAATGGAACTCGTCCATGCTGATATCTCGAGACACTTCCAATACGTCACATTTTCTCATCGCTGGGGTGAAAGCGAGCCATCATTGCGCGACATTGAGGGCCGCACAATATATGGCATGTCGATCAAGGGGGGCTTCGGAAAGCTGCAAACCTTCTGTCGTATTGCTTTGGAGTTGGATTACTTGTGGGCATGGAGCGACACGTGTTGCATTGACAAACACAGCAGCGCTGAGGTACAAGAAACGATAGGATCGATGTTCGCATGGTATCGACAGTCTGCCTTGACCATCGTATACCTTTCTGACGTTCCAGACACCGGTTCTCTTGGGAGCAGCGAATGGTTCAGGCGCGGGTGGACCCTCCAAGAACTACTGGCACCCAGGAGCCTACTGTTCTACACCGAAGCTTGGTCGCTTTACAAGAATCTTGCGTCTTCAAACCATAAAACGGACGTCGCCGTGCTGGAAGAGATAGAGAAGGAGACTGGCATAGAGCGCCGGTTTCTCACCAGCTTTTCTCCAGGCCTAGATGATGCACGTTCAAGACTGCAATGGGCATCGCTGCGTCGTACTACCCGCCCCGAAGATATTGCCTATTCACTCTTCGGGATCTTCAACCTTCACCTACCTGTTATGTATGGCGAGTCTGCCGAGAATGCGCTCGGCCGTCTCCTGGCAGAAATCGTTTCGCACTCTGGGGATATCTCGGTTTTGGATTGGGTCGGAGAACCGTCGCCATTCCATAGCTGTTTCCCTGCTCACATCAACTCATATCAAAGGCTACCAACACCCCCACCCTTCCCGAACGCGGAAGAACAGTCATCGGCGAAGAGTCAAGGGCCCTCGTCTTTTGAAGTAATACGAAACTTCTCCGGCTCAGCTGCCACCTCGTTACCCCCTGATTTTCTTGCTCATTCCCTTCCGCAGTCAAGTCTCGCCCGTCACGTTCCAGCGGTTCAGCCGCAAACTTCAGACTCATACTCAGCAAGCGACGTGTATGATTTCCACTCACTCACTAGGGTTCCCCCTCCACGATTTTTCAACCGCCTTCTCATACTGCCGTGCATCGCCTACCACGTTACAGCTGTTCAGCTGAGGAGGCCAGATCCGTCGAGACCGAATTATATGTATCACATTCAGGCGTCCGGTCTGCGGCCACTGGAGATCACATTGCCAGCCAAGCTAGAAGAAGATGTAACGAGGCCAGAAGGTGCTCTGCACCTCGTTCGTCCCTGGCATCCGAAGTTGCTTGGTTTATCTGCTGAGCTAGACGCCATAACTGGCGAGCAGCTGGTTTCTGTGCTTGGGATGCCATTTAATGCACTTCTGTTTGCTCAGCTACTTCATAACGAGCACAGGCGGATCATGTCTTCTACCCTAATCATAGCTCAAGCCGTTGACCGGGCCAGCATTTTGAAAAGTAAAGTCAGGTTGTTCCATGTTGTTTAGGCAGGCGTATCTTGTCACGACGTGCTTTACAGAAATTATCATAACGAATTCATCCGCAGCACGACCACAATCCTTGGAGTATGCATCGCTACGTCTGTAGAGTCCATTATTGTTGTTTCACTCACCCTCTACTGTTCTAAGCACCAACAGTCAATTATCAGTCTTCTTCTCGTGGTAATGCCGCAGAAGATGCCTCGCAGCGTCGCTCTCATCGGCGCTAGTCAGATGACAGTGAAGATGGTTGGAAAGGAAAATCATCCATGGATTCTCCTTAGGCAAAAGTCGTTGGTTTTGCGAAGAAGTGTCGAACTTTACAGAGAGTGGAAGAATCGAATTGCGAAGGTTCTTGTGAAGTCCCTGCGAAGCTGTGAGTTATCAGAAAAAGGCTGGGACCCTAAAATGCCGGTGGTAAGGATGCATGTAAGTGTGGAGATAATGGCAACGTCCGAGCACCCAAATACTTACTGAGATCCCGCAACATGTATTTGCAAACAATTTACTTCCACACATTGGTACGGTCAATCTCGTTTTAGATGCCATTGATATGTACATGGTATTTTCTACAGTGTCAGTCTTCACAATGCACGAGTGTCTTCGTCTTCTTCATTGTTCAGCATCCTCACCTGGGAGACAAATGAGGGTTGAGGGGGGCTCGTGCGAGGGGTGATATTGCCATCTGGCAGGGAGGAACATGTGGAGGATGTGTGTTTGTTTAGTAAAGCAAGCGTCGGAGACCACATGTACGTCAGATGCCGAATGTCTTGTCATCGTCAGCAGAGAGATGGCAAAAAACACGTACGTACAGAATTTCCTTCACTCACTGTACCAACGGCGGTCGAGGAAGGGTCATACACTCGCTGAGATTCGTAGACTGACAGAACTACTAATGCGGTGGGGTCGATCCCGAACACGCCGATTAATAAGGACCCGATCGGCCCTTTCAAGCAGATTATATGAGCACCAGTGTGAAGGATGCTCAGCAAGTACGTTTCTGGCGAAGGGCAACCGACCCTTGGATTTTGACAAGAGAATAGGTGAATAGGTGAAATGAACAGTACCTGAAGGTTCACCGATGAGACCAGTTCCGGGAACGGCGCGCAAAGCTAGCTGCAACCTCGTCGCGTGGATTCAGGCGAACAGGCTGTATCGTGGAGTATCATTTGGAGAAAGCCGATTAAGAAGCTGCCCTGATCAGTGGCGCATCAGACAAGCAAGAGTGTGTTCAGGGTAGAAATGCGTGGGCTGTGCTCTCCGTATGCCACAGCTTCCTGCCCTCTCTCTCTCTCAGACGTCCACTAACCGTTCGACTACTGGCGAGCTTTTCCCTCCAGTCCGTGCGACGTACTCAAGTAACACAGTCAATTACTTCTCGCTTCTCCAACCAACCAGCGCTTCCCGAATCCATTGGTGAGCTTCCTGTTAGTCCACCTTTACTTCCTTTGCGCTTACCGACATGTAGCCTCGTTCGTCTCCCGACACCTAAGATCGTCTGCAGCATAGTCTGTCTTCACGTGTAGGTTCCTTCTCCCTGCTCAATTAGCGTCGCTGATTTGGGTAGTATACTGACTTTCAGGATCACCCACTTTCTGGTTTAGACAGGTATGGCTCTGACATCCTTCTCATATGGCAGTTGATGGTCTGAATGCGGAACCATTTCCACCGTGAAACCTCGCAGTGTAACGACATTCGATGGTTTCAATGGACGACGTTTCCCGCATACGAGAGAAATTGGAACGCTGTCCTCCAGGGCATCATGGTCGCGATGTCGCTCTCTACAACCTGGCACTTGCCCTCCAGCAGAGATTCAAGAAAGAGCGCAAAATCGACGACTTGAACGTGGCAATCACTTTATACCGGGATGCTTTGGAACTTCGACCTGTCGAGAATGAGCAGTGCCATCGGTCCCTCTCACTCAGCAACCTCGCTCACGGCCTCGAGTGTAGATATCATGAGCTGGGGGCAGTCGTTGATTTGGAAGAAGCCATCGCACTCGGACGGGAAGCACTAGAGCTGCGTCCACCAGGACATCCCCGTCGTGATGTGTCTCTCTTCCAGGCTGGTGTCTTCCTTAGGCTGAGGTTCGAGAAGCAGGTTGAGGTCTGCGACTTGGAAGAGGCGATTCCGCTGCTCCGTGAAGCTTTGGAATTACGTCCCCCTGGGCATCAGCGGCGGTCTAAATCGCTCCATCAACTTATTCTTTGTCTCTCGAGTAGATATGAAAGCCAGGGGGGAGTTAATGACTTGGAAGAACTCGTGACACTCAGACGGGCAGAACTAGAGCTCTGTCCGCGAGGACATGTCGATCATGTCGTATCTCTCCACAACCTTGCTTGTGGCCTCAGGAGGAGGTACGGGAAAACAGCTGCGATAAGCGACTTGGAGGAGTCCATCGAGCTGCATCGCGCAGCTTTGGAACTACGTGCCCCCGGAGATCGCGATCGGTCCTTAACGCTCGATGAACTCACCCTCTGTCTGTCAACTAGATATGACAAGCTGGGGATGGTTGCCGACCTGGAAGAAGCCATTGAATTCGAACGCGCAGCCCTGAAGCTTCTTACACGATGGCACCCCAGTCGTGGTGAATATCTTCACAATCTCGCCTGCAATCTCAGGAAGAGGTTCGTGAAACAGGCCGCGATACAAGACCTGGAGGAAGCGATTGAGCTGCTCCGTGCAGCTTTAAAACTACGTCCCATTGGACATCCTGATCGGTCCTCATCACTCTATGAACTTGCTTTCTGTCTGTCGCGTAGACACGACAAGTATAGGGTAATTGAGGACTTGGAAGCAGCCGTTACGCTAGGACGTGAAGCACTAAAAACTTTGTCCACAAGGACATCCCAATCGTGCTTCGTTCCTCCACAACCTTGCACAGTGTCTAGCAGACCGGTTTCGTCAACAACCCACAGCAGCTGATCTAGACGAAGCCATTGTCCTCGAACAAGAGGCCCTGGATGTACTCGTATGTGAAGATCCGAGCTACGGCATATCCCTACACTGTCTCATGGACCACGTCCAAATGAAGATCAAGGCACAAGCCGTTGTGATGTCCTCGGATGCCTCAGGTGTTACCCACCTTGACGTTGACCTAGTCATCCGTAATACTGCATTCGAGACCCTCAAAACCATGCCTACCAGACTGCTCCACACGCATACCGGCATCCTGTGCAACCGGGATGCGCAGGTATCGCACTTTTTGAGTAGCCCACAATACAAACATCTGGTGTCTCTGTGTAAAACACGCGACCGAGATCAGCAAATGAAGCTGATACATACTGTGGTCCCGAGACACTTCCAGTACGTTACACTTTCTCACCGCTGGGGAGCAGGCGAGCCGTCATTGCGCGACATCGAAGGCCGAAAGATATATAATATGTCAGCTATGGGGGCCTTAGGAAAGCTCCAAGGTTTCTGTGCCATTGCTTGTAGGCGGGGTTACTCGTGGGCATGGAGCGACACGTGCTGCATCGACAAACACAGCAGTGCTGAGGTACAAGAAACGATAGGATCGATGTTCGCGTGGTATCGACAATCTGCGTTGACCATCGTATACCTTTCCGATGTCCCAGATACCGGAGCAGCGAATGGTTCAGACGTGGGTGGACCCTCCAAGAACTACTTGCTCCCCGAACTGTACTATTTTACACTCAAAACTGGTCACTTTACAAGAACCTCACGTCTGCAAACCATAAGAAGGATGCCACCGTGTTAGCAGAGCTAGCAAGGGCAACTGGAATAGAGCCGCGGTTCCTCTATAACTTTTCTCCAGGCAAGGGGAATGCACGTTCAAGACTCCAATGGGCATCATCACGCCTTACCACTCGACCCGAAGATATTGCCTATTCACTTTTCGGGATCTTCAACGTCCACCTCCCTGTTCTGTATGGTGAATCAGCTGAGAACGCACTTGGCCGTCTCCTTACCGAAATTGTATCGCAGTCCGGGGACATCTCGGTTCTGGATTGGGTTGGAGAGCCGTCACCATTCCACAGCTGTTTCCCTGCTCACATCACCTCGTATCAAAGACTATCAACGCCTCCACCTCACCTGAGTGCAGAAGAGCGGTCATCGGCGACAAGTGAGGGGCTCCCGTCATTTGAAGTACTAAGTCTACGGGACCTCCCCGGCTCACCTACGGTGCGGTCGGTTCAGTTGCGCACTCCGGACTCAAACGTACTAGGCGACGTGCACGATATCCACTCACCTGCTAGGGTGCCCCTTGCGCGATTCTTCGGTCGCCTCCTTGCACTACCCTGCATTCCCTATCAAGTCACAGCAATTCAGCTGAAAGGGGCAGATCTGTCGACACCGAATTATACGTATAACATCCAGGCGTCCGGTCTGACACCACTCGATATTTCATTGTCTGTCAAGTTAGAGGACGTAACGAGGACCCAGGGTGTTCTATACCTTGTTCGCCCTTGGCACTTGAAGTTACTCGGTCCATTCGCTGAGCTAGACGCTGTGACCGACAGGCAGCTGGTTTCTGCGCTTTGGACGCCATTTAATGCACTTCTGTTGTCTCAGCTGCGGTATAACGAGTACAAAAGGATTGCGTCTTCCACCCTCATTACCGCTCACCCCTTGGACCGGGCTAGCGTTCTGAACAGCGAAATTAGGGTATTCAATATTGTTTAGATAGTCATCTGGTCGTGATACGAGTTACGAGGACTATTGTACATAGCGAATTTACCTGTAGTATTTACATATGTGCAAACCACAGCTCGCCTGATTGATAGCGGTCAAGATGATTTTCTCCACCCATTGAGTTTGCCGGTGTCTGTGGTGTTGTCACCGGTCGTATTTCGCTCTTGCCCTCTATCGCTGGACTCGAAGCTTGCACTCTTCAACACTGAACGTTCTAAAATGTCAGCAGACGCTTGTCAGTCTGCATCCGTCAGGCTCCCAACTCTCACAGCTAGCCAATGCATTGCCCGTCCACTGTTTACTGATCATGCTTTGGTAGGTTTTCGCTTGGAAGAACGTTCCCATGTGAGCGCAGACGACCAAGTTAGAGTCTCAGTAGTAGAATACGCAATGGTGAATTGCTGGCCGGAGGCTGCGTCAGTTGCAGTGGACTGTGGAAGGAAACGTACGTGTCACACATTAGTGCGAGTCGATCCTTTTGAAGTCGGTATGAAGCCTCGCAGCAAGCAATCTCGTGATAATAGTACGTCCCAAAAACATGTTTAATACGACTCACTTTCATCTAATGCACGGGTTTACTTTGTCTCAGCAACTGCCATGTTGTCGACGTCGCATGAAGTTCGGCAGGCGCGCTTACACTTAAGTCCATCCTGATGCCTACCCTCGTCATGTACTCTACCACAATATCTTGCTACCCCAAGTTCAGACTCATGTATGGCGCCGGCTCCTACGCTGTCTGTGCGATAAACCCTCATGCCCACAAGAGCAGCATGGTCCTCCAGCTCACTTTGGCAGGCTAGCCAGCATGGGAACCCCCCTCCTTCCTGTAAGTACCGCGCGGGCAGTTATGGCTAGTTCTTAGTTCTCAATTCGAAGAAATCGTACCTACCCCATCCTCCAGGTTTCAGGAGGCTCTCTATCGTTGGAAATGCTTTTGATTCGATCTCGAAGAGCCCCATCCGACGTATACAGAGTGGACGAAACTTATGGTCCGTCGTCCATACTACGGTATCCCGCGCCGACTGAGTTTACCTGCAACAGAGGGGATTGTTTATTATTGCGCATATTCGTACAAAGATATCGTCATCGTGGATTCTGCGGGGATGGCACGAGTTCTGGACGAACTAGGACCAGCTATTCACTTGAACTGCACGGGCTTACCTCTCTCAACCGTAAGTTTTGCAGGCGACATGCTCAACTTGCGTCCAGTGACTAATTTCTTACATGATCCACTATTTCGGATCATAGCTGGGAATGGACGACCCGGCGGAAGCTCCTCCATCTTAGTCTTAGTCACGATGATATTCACAGGCAGGAGTTACACCTTCGCAATGCTCTCCGATTTCCGGACAACATGCGTCGGGACACTCGAGAATTCTTACGACCCCCTCGATCTGCAAGTGTGTTCGGCTACTCGTTTATGCCGCTGCCATCTTTGACACGACGAAGATTCTTTAAGCTGTGACCCAGTTAGATTTCTTCTATCCTGGTTTCTAGGTTCTGCGTTCCGAAATGAAGCATGAAGTTGTGGAAATATTATAGTATCTTACTTTGACATTCCTTTTGCTATGGCAGAGACAGTCAATAAGCCATTGCAAGACACGGAACGATGCACACACTGATTGATGGTAGGATGCTGATATACTGCAGCCTGGTGTTGTTTCCGATATTCTACAGCAAGGAGTGCAGGAGGCGGCTTGCGGATACTTACGTAGATACGCTCCTTTTCTTTTCCGATGGACTCCACAGATTGTAGCTAATTGAGAAAGCGCAGGTGTGTACGATTGTTTCCACGCAATGAATGACTGGCTGGCCCTTTAGATCTCCCTCACTTGAGAGTTCTCCGTGCGTTTATGTGACCCAGTGCTGGAATCCAGAGTTGACGTGGAACTAGTCGCAGAGACTAGGAAGGGAATCTTATACACTTTGAAGACAGAAAACACTCGCCATAATTTCAAGCCGTGTCGTTTGAGATCATCAGATGACACCCAATTGCCTCTCAAGGTCGCTGGTTTTCCATCTACGAGGTTGCGTAGTGGTCTGACTAAGAACGCAGATGTTCCTCATGCTAAAACATCGAAGGATATTAGGTTCCAAAAGGTATATTCACGGATGGACTGTGCGCGCAAAGCCCACCTCGTACCGCAGGAACTATGGTGATGTTCAGTACTTGGTAATTTCATTGCTAACTGACACAGAGAGTTTCCATCCCAATACCTCGCCGTGGAGGATGAGACGAAACCGGTAAGTCAGCTCAAAGTACCTTAGTTTCGGAAGGAGGTGAGTGACGTAGCAACCTGTGTCTGCAACGCTGAAGGTGTTCGCACGATCTCTCCTGGACGCTACTTTGCAGAAGCTTCGCTGTGAGCAGCTGCTACGATAGTTCAGTCTATCTTCCTTTCAAGTGGCAAGCGCTGAAGGTTCATTTGGAAACAAGATCGAGATCAACCGCGTCTTTCACCACGGGGTGCTTGGGTCCATGCAACTTCCTCGCCAACTTGGGCACTACTAAAATGTCTTAAGCGTCGTGCTCCCAGCTACCCTACTCCCACATCGGTGTTCCATCATTTGCAGGGTTGGCGCCGAATGCGAAGGACGTTAGCCTCTTCTAGCAGGCATAATCGGCCGCCTTTGTAAAATGAACTTCGACGCTGGTACATGATGGGTTATTCCACTCAAACAATTCGACCCTTCGAACCTTCTTTCCTGGTGTAAGACTCTTCGGGCTAGGTGTGATTTAGCGTGGAGCACAGTCTAGTGAGCTCGAAGGCTTAGCCTAGGTAACAGTTGCTGGTTTTGTAAGGAAATGTGATGTATCGTACGAAAAGTACAAGAATCGACTTGCAAAGACTTAACCGACTTTTGTAGTCAGTTTATTCCGGAAATTTTGCGGGTGGCGGTGCTGTCACGCTGCAAAGGTTTTGTGCACTGCCACTGCAAACCCATTTGCCCCGCTGACTAAGCAGAGGGCTGTCGGAAACCGGCTGGGTCACGGGAGGATTGGATCCTGCGCGATCCATACGATGCAGGCGGTGAGGCTGAAAGTTGTGAGCGCCAAAATAATGCCAAGATACGAGCACTGAAGTACTCAAGTATCGCGAACGCGATACCATTGATATGTGCGTGGTTTTTTCTGAAGTATCAATCGTCATGATGCACGAGTACGTTCGCCCTCTCCGTCATTCAGTATCCCCGCATGGGATACAAAAGAAGGTTGAGTGGAACTCGTGCGAGAAATATTGCTGTTTAGCGATGGGCGGTATGCGGTGGTGTTTCTACTTAGAACAGCAAGGGTCCACTCCCAGCAGGGTATGTCGCGTACCAAATTTCTTGTCACCGGCAGGGGAGAGACAAGAAACACCTTGTCCAAATTCAGAGATTCGTTTACCGACGGGATCAATTCTGAGAGACACGATATAGTCGAGTCGTTGCGTCGGGCGCTCCTTCTCAGTGCGGCTCGGTCGGCCGTCTCATTTTCGCTCAGAACACAGCTGCAGCTACTTGCCTACCATCCGTCGCGTCTTCAGACATCCCCAGGCCAATTACGACCGCCAACTCTGCCTCATCTTCATCGAGCGGTCAGATACTCCTGAACACGGTCACCCATTGGAGCATGCATTGCTGTGTTCCCGGTGCCCATTCTTACTGTCCTACTCGTCCTCTACCATTTCGAGCACCAGATAACCCGAGAGCGTTCTCCATCTTCCTGTCATCGTGACACCACGAATAATGCCTCGCATCGTTGCTCGCATCGGGGACCTGCGAGACGACAATGAAGACCGCCAAGGAGGAAAGTTATCCGTGGAACAGCACCTCTCCCCTTCAAGTCCTAATGAGAAGGCTGGCAGCAACGTTCAGTCATTCGCACAGTACCAACTCCGGGGAGATGTCATCCGAGGAGCCTAATGTTGCTGAAATTTTCGGCACATACTAGCCCTTTAAGAGATACTATCCCGCTCGACCGCCGATACGCCTTCACGGGATGCTGAGATCATGAAACCACCTCCAGCACGCACATTCATGGGCTACCCGTAGTCTCTTATGGAACGGTGAAATTGCACCGATACTTTCTTGTCAAGAGAACCACGACCATCAGTAAAGTAGAGAGAAGATAATGCCCGTAGCAGCATAGTCAGATCTACACCACCAGGAAAGTACGTTTTGTACGCAGATTATCTTGGTCCTGCACACGCTAAACGGAATATTTTCGCAGACACTGGCCGTCCCCGCTGAGGAAGGTGGCAAGTAACCCCCTTCTGCAGTGTACAGGTAAAGCTGGCAAAACGGACGCTACCACTGCAAATCCTTCCATCAACTCGTACTCCATCACTGGTCCTCTCATAGAATCTTCCATCATCTTTCCCCTACCGGCAATCTCGGACCCTGCAATTCTCCATTGGGACATTCGAAGCATCTCCCAGAAAGATAAGGAAGCCCTTCGCGTGATTTCTATGCAATTATCTGTTTATTTCTGAGGTTCGTACTTAGCGAACGGAACTCGCAAATGCCATCAATAATGTCCTTCCCGTATCCTCTGGCTCAGATCCCGCATTCGTAATTTTTGCTCTCCTGCATCCCTACGCACGCCGCCACCTTCCGCACACATTCATCATACCTCCGAGTGGGTGTATTACTCCCCCTTTATGTGTCATCTTGCGTTTCCATCATGTCCATATCTATGGCGACCATGCCAATCAGGTATCGATACTCACTCGGTCACTCGTTTCCTTGTTCCCACACTTGGATCGAAAATGAGATGTCTGTTTTCTCTGTACGCACATGTCAAGCCACTAGATTTTTTTATTTCTCTTCCCCTCATACGTAGGTACATGGAAATACATGTCCATTGAATCGATTGCCTCGCAACCGGGCCTCTTATTATGACACGCCACTGTAGAGCAAGAGAGAGCAATGCACAAGTGAAACCGTGCTGTAATAAGCAATATCCGAGTGCAATCTAGGAGACACACCTCCGCCTCGTTTCATATCTTCAAGGCAGGTCACGAAAGCTTGTGGGCCCCGATCAAGTCGGCGAACTTGACAAACGGATTATATGAACAGGATGCCCAGTAAGTGCGCCTCTGGTGAAGGGCAGCCGACGTTTGAATTTCGACAAGAAAAACGAGCGAACAGGTTATTGGTTGAAATGGGCAACACCTGGAGATTCACTAATGAGAACAGTTTCGGGAACGGCACCCATATCTGGCTTCCGCACCCTTTACGAACTGCGACCGCGCAGCGCGGATAGAGCGAATAAGCAATATCGTGGAGTATTGTCTAGAGAAACTGATCAACAACCCACTGCCCGAGATCAGTGGCGCATCAGACACAGGAACATGTTCAGGCAGGCCTACGATAGAAATGGGCGGCCTGCCCTGTTCGTATGCCATAACCACCTGCCCTCTCTCCCACAGACAATCACCAACCGTTCGACTACTGGTGAGCTTTCTCCCATCTCCAATCTGTGCAGCGACGTACCCGAGGAACACAGACAAATTACTTCTCGCTTCTCTAACCAACCGGCACTTCTCGAATCCATCGGTGAGCTTCCTGTCAGTCCACCTTTGCGTTCTTTGCGCTTACCTGCATGTAGCTTCGTCCGCCATCCCCATACCCAGGATCTTCCCCAGTATAGTCTGTCTTCACTTGTGGGTCCCTTCTCGCTGCCCGATTAGCCTCGATGATTTGAGTAATAATCCGACTGTCAGGATTACCCACTTTCTGGTTTAGACAGGTATGGCTCTGACGTCCTTGTCATATGACAGTTGATGGTCTGAGGACGAAACCATTTCTACTGTGAATAATACAACCTTTCAGTGTAGCAGCATTCCGATGGCTTCCACGGACGACGTTTCCCGCAAACGAGAAAAATTGGAGCGCTGTCCTCCAGGGCATGATGGTCGTTATGTCGCCCTCTACAACCTGGCATGCGCCCTCTACAAGAGATTCAAGAAAGAGCGCAAAATCGACGACTTGAACGAGGCAACCACTTTGAACCGCGACGCTTTAGAACTCCGATCCATCGAAGATGAAGAGAGCGATCGGTCCGGATCACTCCAGAACCTCGCACTCTGCCTCTACTGTAGATATCATGAGCTGGGGGCAGTCGATGACTTGGAAGAAGCCATTCGCCTCGGACGCAAAGCACTGGCGCTGTGTCCACCAGGGCATCCCGCACGTGACATGTGTCTCCACAATCTTGCCACCGTCCGGAAGCAGACCGAGATCTGTGACTTGGAAGAGAAGATTCAGCTGTATCGTGAAGCTTTGGAACTACGTCCCCTCGGACATCCATTCCGGTACTTAACGCTTTATGAACTTATTCGCTGTCTGTCGCATAGATATGAAAAGCAAGGGTCGCTTAAGGACTTGGAAGAAGTCGTGACACTCAGACGAGCTGAACTGGATCTCCGTCCACGGGGGCACCCTCATCACGATATATACCTCCATAGTCTTGCTTGTGACCTCAGGAGGAGGTTCGCGAAAACGGCTGCTATAAGCGACTTGGAGGAGTCGATTGACCTTCATCGCGCCGTGTTGGAGCTACGTCGCCTTGGGCATGTCGATCGGTCCTCAACGCTCCATGAACTTACCCTCTGCCTGTCGTATAGACATGACAAATACGGGGTAGCCGATGACTTGGAAGAAGCCATCACACTAGGACGTGAAGCCCTACAGCTCTGTCCATCTGGGCATCCTGATCGTGGTGAATTTCTCCACAATCTCGCTTGCAGCCTTAGGAAGAGGTCCGTAAAACAGGCTGCGACACACGACTTGGAGGAAGCGATTGAGCTGCACCGCGTAGTTTCAGAACTACGGCCATCCGGCCATCCCCAACAGGCCTCAACGCTCCATGAACTTGCTCTCTGTCTGTCGAATAGATATGACAAGCTGGGGGTAATCGATAACTTGGAAGAAGCCATCACAGTTGGACGTGCGGCACTAGAACTCTGTCCGCTAGGGCATCCCGATCATGGCATGTCTCTCCAATGCCTCGCTCGCGACCTCAGGAAGAGGTTCGCGAAAAATGCTACGACCCGCGACTTGGAGGAATCGATTGAGCTGCTCCGTCCGGCATTGGAACTACGTCCCATGGGGCATCCTGATCGATCCTCATCACTCCACGAACTTGCTCGTTGTCTGTCGCACAGACATGACAAGCATGGGGTAACCGATGGTCTGAAAGAGGCCATCCTACTCGGACGTGAAGCACTAGAGCTCTGTCCACCAGGGCATCCTGATCGTGGAGTAATTCTTCACAGCCTCGCTTGCGACCTTTGGAAGAAGTTTCAGTACCTCCATCAGGCCGCAGCGGTCGTCCGTCCGACAAGCAGGGCTGGTCTCGCTGCCGCTCTTTTCGAGTTCTCTCAACATCTTTGGGACCAGTTTCAGAGGGACGTCATCATGACTGACTTGGACAATGCTATTTGTCTTGCTACATATGCTTTGGAGCTCCGATTACCCCCTGAAGACGTATCGGTTGCAGCGTGGGTTGAGAGGGTGGCCAAGGGGTCAAATTCAGACGAACCTGGACGAGCGGTAGACAATCTACGTGCCCTTGCGAATTATCATAGGGCCAGGTTCCGAGCTCAGCACGCAATTATCGACTTAAACGAGGCCATCACATTTTACCGACATACGCTGCGATTCCGTCCAGTTGGGCATCCCAATCGTGCTTCGTCCCTCCACGACCTTGCACAGTGTCTGGCAGACCGATTTCGTGAACAACCTGCAGCAGCCGATGTGAACCTGGCGATTGTTCTTGAACAAGAAGCCCTACATCTGTTCGTGCGTGGAGTTCCAGGCTACCACGTATCCAGGCGCTGTCTTGCGGCCTACCTGCAAATGGAGTTCAACTCACGAGTTGCTATGAAGTCCTCGGGTGGCTCAAATGTCACCCCCCTCGACGTGAAGCGAGTCATCCGTAATGTCGCATTCGAAACTCTCAAAACCATGCCACCCAGGCTGCTGTACACACCTACCGGCTTCCTGTACAACCGCGATGAGCAGATAACACATTTTATGGATAGTCAGCAATGTGAACAGCTAGAGTCTCTGTGCGCAACATGTGATCGGCATCAGCAAATGGAACTCATTCATGCTGATATCTCGAGACACTTCCAGTATGTCACGCTTTCTCACCGCTGGGGTGAAGACGAACCGTCATTGTGCGACATCGAGGACTGCTCGTTATATGGCCCCTTTATTGACGGGGGCTTCGGAAAGTTGCAAGCTTTTTGTCGTGTTGCCTTGGAATGGGATTACTTATGGGCATGGAGCGACACGTGTTGCATCGACAAAGGCAGCAGCGCCGAGGTGCAAGAAACGATAGGATCAATGTTCGCGTGATATCGACAGTCTGCCTTGACCATCGTGCACCTTTCTGACGTCCCCGATACTGCTTCGTTTGGGAGCAGCGAATGGTTCGGGCGCGGGTGGACCCTCCAGGAACTGCTGGCTCCCAGGAGCCTACTGTTCTACACTGAAAACTGGTCACTTTACAAAAATCCTGCATCTTCGAACCATAAAATGGATGTCGCCGTGCTGGCAGAGCTAGAAAGGGAAACTGGGATAGATCGCCGGTTCTTCACCAGCTTTTCTCCAGGCGTAGATGACGCACGTTTGAGACTGCAGTGGGCGTCTCTGCGTCGTACCACCCGCCCCGAAGATATCGCCTATTCACTTTTCGGGATCTTCAACGTCCACCTACCCGTCATGTATGGCGAATCCGCCGAGAATGCGCTCGGTCGTCTCCTGGCAGAAATTGTGTCGCAATCTGGGGACATCTCGGTTTTGGATTGGGTCGGGAAGCCGTCACCGTTTCATAGCTGTTTCCCTGCTCACATCACCTCGTATCAAATGCTACGATTGCCTACATCTCAACATAATGCTGAAGAACAGTCCTCAGCGATCAATCAACAGCCTACATTGTTCAAAGTACTTCGAAAACTGCGTGGCTCACTCGCTACCTCACACGTCCTCCACTTTCTCGGTCGATCCCTAACATCGTCAAGTATTGTCCATCGCGTTTCTCCGGTTCGGCTGCGCACTCCAGTTTCATATGCATCAAGCGAAGTGTACGATGTCCACTCACTTGCCAGGGTACCCCTTGCGCGATTCTTCAATCGCCTCCTCACACTACCATGTATTGCCTATCACGTCACATCGGTTCAGCTGAAAGGGGCAGATCCGTCGACACCGAGCTATATGTACAATATCGTGGCGTCCGGCCTGATGCCACTTGAAATCGCATTACCGACCAAGCTAGAGGATGTAACGAGGCCACAAGCCGTTCTGCACCTTGTCCGCCCATGGCACTCGAAGCTGCTTGGTCCATCCGTCGAGCTAGATGCCGTGACCGAACAGCAGCTACTTTCTGCACTTTGGACGCCATTCAACGCACTTTTGTTAACTCAACTACCTCACAACGAACATAAAAGGATCGCGTCCTCTACCCTCATCACCGTTCAGCCCATAGACCGGGCTAGCGTTCTGAACAGTAAAATTAGGGTATTCAACGTTGTTTAGTTAGTCGTCTGGTCGTGATACGCATTACGCGAAGACTGTTGTGCTGTACATAGCAGAATTCACCTGCAGTATTTACTCGTGTGGGAAGTCATAGCCGCGCTTCGACTGGCCGCAATAGCTGTACCCGGCTTGAAGATATCACCTACTCGCTCTTTAGGATCTTCAACGTCCGTCTCTGTTCTGTATGGTGAATCTTTTGAGCACGCGCTTGACCGTCTCCCGGCGGAAATCGTACCACAGTCCGCGGAAATCCCGGTTCTGGATTGGGCCAGAGAACCATCACCGTTTCATGGCAGTTTTCCCGCTCACATCACCTCCTATCAAAGACCACCGGCACCCCTACTCTACCCGGCCATTGAAGAACAACCATCGACGACGAGTCAGAGGCCCACTTCTTTTGAAGTACTTCTCTGGCTCACTTGCTACATCGTTGCTTCCTGGTTTTCTCGTTCGTTCCCTTACACTGTTAAGTGCCGCCCATCGCATTCCGGCAGTTCAGCAGCAAAACCCAGACTCATACTCACCAAGTGACGTGTACAATTTTCACTCACTTACTAGGGTGTCCCGTCCACGATTCCTCAGCTGCTTCCTCATTCTTCCGTGTATTGCCTATCGTGTTATAGCTGTCCAACTGAGTGAGCCAGATCCAACGCAGCCAAATTACACGTACCACAGTCTGGAGCATGCGTTTCCGCGTCTGCAGTGCCCATTCTCATTGTCTTACTCGCCCTCCACTGCTCTTAGGGCTAAAAATTAATTATCCATCTTCCCCTCGTCATAACGCCGCAATTAGTGCCCGGAATTGTCGCTCACACTGCGGTTACTCACCAGATGACGGTGAAGATCCTTGGGAAGAAATGTTATCCACGGAGCGGAGTTAGCGTGGAGTGCACTCGAGGGTTTTCCCTAGGAAAAGTCGCGAGGAAGTGACATGCTCTACGGAAAGTAGGAGAATCTAGTTGCGGAGGCTCTTGTGAAGGAAAACGGAACCCCTGCGGAGCTGTGAGGTGTCAGGAAAAAGGTTGGGTCACATCGAACCCCACGCGACCCATACGACTCCGGTGGTGAGGCCCGAGGATGAATGTAAGTGCGGAAATAGCGACTATACTCGAGCACTGGAGTACTCAAATCCCGCGATACCATACGTCGGCGCAGTCAATCTCGTCCGAGATACCATTGATATGCGCATAGTATTTTCTGTAGTATCAGTCTTCACGATGCATGAGTTTTTCTTCCTCTTCGTCGCTCAGCGTCCCCGTCCAGGAGACAAAAGAGTATTAATTGAGGGGACCTCGTGCGAGAGGGGATATTGCCGCCTGGTGGTGATGGGAAAGCAAGGATCGAACAACGCAGGGATATCGCATACCAAATTTCTTATCATATGAACGGCAGCCGAGGAAGTGACCAGCGAGTAATCGTCCTTTTCAAGTTTGTATTGCAGCGATCTGCACTAATCCGGCTCAGTCGGCCCGCCATCCTCCGTTGTTCCTACCCTGACCCCGTCTTTTCACTCGGAACACAATTGCAGTTCCTTGTGTACCAACCGTGACAATTCCCGGTCAACGACGACTTCCAACCCTGCCTCCTCATCATCGGGCACTCAGATCCCCCTGAAAACGGTCGTTGGAGCATGCATCGCTGCATTCCCAGTGCCCATTCTTACCGTCCTACTCACCCTCCACTGTTCCAGGCGCCACGATTTAACCCGGAATTATTTTCCATCTTCCCGTCACCATAATGTCACAGAAAATGCCACCCGTTGCTCACATCGTGGTTACGTACCGTACGACAATGAATGTCGTTGGGAAGTAAGGTTATCTACGAAACAATGCCTCCTCCCTTGAAATTCTGTTGAGAAGGCTAGCAGCAACTTTCAATCATTCGCGGAGTATCAACTCGGAGGAGATATCACCCGGAGGTCCTCCGTGAAATCTGCAGCAGGTTGTAGGTAGCCTTTCGAGAAATGGTATTCAGTTTCACTGCTGAGACGGCTTCGCTGGGTGCCGAGGTCTCGGAACTACGGACATTCATAGGGTATGCGGAGTCTGTCTCATTGGAAATGGTGAAAATCGTGTACTGACCTTTCTCGTCGAGAGAGTCACGGCTATCAGGAAAGTTAGATCTGCATCACCGAGGGAGTGCGTTCTGTACACGAATCATCTTGTCCCTGCCGATGCTAAACAGAATCCTTTCGTGGACATCAACACCATCCTCCTGGAATGGGTGGTAAGTAACCCCTTCAATGCACAGGTAAAGCCAATCCAATCGGCGCTACCTCCGAACATTACTGCAAGCCCCTCTACCGGCTCGTACTTTACCCCGGACCCCCCATAGAATCTCCCATCAATCTTCCCCCTACCAACAATGCTCGAGTACTACAATCCCCGTTGCGGCCCCTGAAATGTCTCCTGCAGAGATGGAGGAACGCCTTCACGGGCAACTGTCTGTTTATATCCACCTATTCACGCCGCTTTCCTCCCCACACATCCATCCTACTTCCTAGTAGGTGGTTATTTCGCTTTTACGTGTCGTCTTGTGTTTTCATCATGTCCATATCTATACTTTGAAATTTCCATACATGTACCGGCCGGGTGTGCATGCCAATCTGGTATCGATACCCCCTTGGTTACTCTCGTTTCATCCATTGGCTCGTGTACCTTGTTCTCGCACTTGGATCGATACTACAATGCACGCTTTTCTGTACATGTATGTCATGGCACTCGCATCTTCGTTTCTCTCTCCCTCAAACGTAGGAGTGCGTGGAAATAGGTGTCTGGTGATTTGAGTGCCCCAAAATGCGGATTCAGGTGAATAGGCAGCAGTGTCATGGCCGAGTCTCGTCTAGAGAAACCGATCAAGACTGCTGCGTGGGATAAGTGGCGCATCAGACACACTGATGTTCAGGCAGGATAGCAACGTATGGGCTGTGCTCTTCGTATACCATAGCCTCTTGCACAATATCTCCCACAGACGACCATTATAACCATCCAACTACTGGTGGGCTTTTCCTCATCCCCAATCTGTGCGACGTGCATAACGAGCAGAGCCAATTTTCCTCTCTCTTTTCCAACCAATTTGCACTTCTCGAATCTATCGGTGAGTTTCCTATCGGTCCATCTTTGCATTATTTGCATATACTTGCATGCTAGTCTACTAGCTTTGTTCTTCATTCCGACACGCAGGATTGCCTGCAGCGTAGTCTGTCTTTACCTGTGGGTTCCGCCTTCTCACTGATTTGGGTGGTGTTCTGACTTTTAGGATTACCTACTTCTGATTTAGACGGTACGGCTCTACTGTCCTTGTCATACGGCAGCTGGTGGTTTGAAGGCAGAACCATTTCCACCGTGAATAACCTCGCAGTGTAACCGCATTCTATGACTTCAACGGACGACGTTTCCCGCAAACGAGAGAAATTGGAACGCTGTCCTCCGGGGCATGATGGTCGCGACGTTGCCCTCTACAACGTGGCATGGGCCCTCTACGAGAGATACCTCGAAGAGGACGAAATCGACGACTTGAACGAGGCAATCACTTTGCACCGCGAAGCTTTGGAGCTCCGACCTGTCGAGAATGAGCACTACCATCGTTCTTCGTCACTTAGCGAACTTGCGCTCTGTCTCTCGTGTAGATATGACAAGCTGGAGGCAGTCGATGACTTGGAAGAAGCCATTTCTCTCAGGCGTGCGACACTAGACCTTCGCCCACCAGGACATCCTCGTCGTAGTTCATCTCTCTACAATCTTGCTTACGTCCTCCGGAAGAGGTTCGCGAAGAAGGCTGAGATCTGCGACTTGGAGGAGGCGATTCAGGTGCACCGTGCAGCTTTCGAACTTCGTCCGCCTGGAAATCCAGAACGGTCTTCATCGCTCCACCAGCTTGTTCTTTGTCTCTCGTGTAGATATGAAAATCAGGGGGTGGCTGACGATTTGGAAGAAATTCTGACACTCAGAAGAGCAGAGCTAGAGCTCTGTCCACGAGGCCATCGCGACCATCATGTGTCTCTCCATAACCTCGCTTGTGACCTCAGGAGGAGGTTCACGAAAACGACTGCCATACGCGACTTGGAGGAGTGCATTGAGCTGCATCGCGCAGCTTTGGAACTACGTCCCCCTGGGCATGTCGACCGCTCCTCAACACTCCATGAATTTACCCTCTGTCTGTCAAGTAAATATGACAAGCAGGGGATGATTGATGATTTGGAAGAAGCTATCACAATCGGACGTGCAGCACTAAAGCTCTGTCCACCAGGGAACCCCAATCGTGGTGAATCTCTCCACAATCTCGCCTGCAACATCAGGAAGAGGTTCGCGAAACAGGTTGCCATGCAAGACCTGGAGGAAGCGATTGAGCTGCTCCGTCCAGCTTTGGAATTACGTCCCATTGGACATCCTGATCGATCTTCATCACTCTGTGAACTTGCTTTCTGTCTGTCGCATAGACACGACAAGCATGGGGTAGCCGAGGACTTGGAAGAAGCTGTTGCGCTAGGACGTGAAGCACTAGAGCTTTGCCCACTAGGGCATCCTAATCATGGCATATGTCTCCAAAACCTTGGTCGCGACCTCAGGAAGAGTTCCGTGCAAAAATCTGCCGTCCGTGGCTTGGAGGAAGCAATTGAGCTGCTCCGTCCGGCTTTGGAACTGCGACCTATTGGGCATCCTGATCGATCGACATCACTCCATGAGCTTGCTCTTTGTTTGTCGCTTAGATACGACAAGCATGGGGAAGCCGGTGACCTGGAAGAAGCCATCATGTACGGACGCACAGC
The DNA here is from genome assembly GCA_024613185.1 of Pisolithus microcarpus. Classification (NCBI taxonomy): domain Eukaryota; kingdom Fungi; phylum Basidiomycota; class Agaricomycetes; order Boletales; family Pisolithaceae; genus Pisolithus; species Pisolithus microcarpus. The sequence goes on from JANFAI010000007.1 coordinate 300,392, forward strand.
ACTAGAGCTCTGTCTACCGGGGCACCCTGATCGTGGTCTAGTCCTCTACAGCCTTGCTTGCGACCTTTGGAAGAAATTTCAGTACCTCCATCAGGCCACAGCAGTGGTCCGTCCGACAAGCAGGGTTGATCTCGCCTCCTCCCTTTTCAAGCTCTCACAACAACTCTGGGACGAGTTTCAGAAGCAGGTCATGGTGACTGACCTAGACAATGCTATTTGCCTTGCAACATATGCTTTGGAGCTCCGATTACCTCCTGAGGACGTTTCGGTCGCAGCATGGGTCCAGAGGCTGGCCAAGGGGGTAAACTCGGATGAACCTGTCGTGCTCAGTGGAGCGATAGACAATCTACGTGCCCTTGTGAATTACCATAGGGCCAGATTCCAAGATCAGCATGCGTTTATCGACCTGAACGAAGCCATCGCATTTTACCGACACATGCTACAATTCTGTCCAACTGGGCATCCCAATCGTGCTTCGTCCCTCCACGGCCTTGCACAGTGCCTAGCGGACCGATTTTGTCGACAGCCCACAGCAACTGATCTAGATGAGGCCATCGTCCTGGAACAAGAAGCCCTTCAGTTACTCGTGCGTGGAGATCCGGGTTATGACACGTCCCGACGTTGTCTTATGGCCTATGTCCAAATGAAGATCAAGGCACAAGTTGCTATGATGTCTTCGGATGGCTCAGGTGTTACCCACTTTGACGTTGAGCAAGTCGTCTGTAACATTGCATTTGATACCCTTAAAACCATGCCTACCAGGCTGCTACACACGCATACCGGCATCCTGTGCAACCGGGATGCGCAGGTGTCGCACTTTTTGAGTAGCCCACAATACAAACATCTGGTGTCTCTGTGCAAAACATGCGAGCCGAATCAGCAAATGGAACTCATCCGTACCGAGGTCTCGAAACACTTCCAGTATGTCACGCTTTCTCACCGCTGGAGCTCAGGCGAGCCATTATTGCGCGACATCGAAGGCCGAAAGATATATAGTATGTCGGCCATGGGGGGTGTAGGAAAACTTCAAGGCTTTTGTGCTGTGGCTTGCGGGTGGGATTACCTGTGGGCGTGGAGCGACACGTGCTGCATCGACAAACACAGCAGTGCTGAGGTACAAGAAACGATAGGATCGATGTTCTCATGGTATCAACAATCCGCCTTGACCATCGTATACCTTTCCGACGTCCCCGATACCGGTTCACTTGGGAGTAGCGAATGGTTCAGACGTGGGTGGACCCTCCAAGAACTACTTGCTCCCCGAACCGTACTATTTTACACCCAAGACTGGTCACTCTACACAAATCTTACGTCTTCCAACCATAAAACGGATGTCACCGTGTTGGCAGAGCTAGAAAGGGAAACTGGAATAGAGTCTCGGTTCCTTTATGACTTTTCTCCAGGCATCGACAACGCACGTTCCAGACTCCAATGGGCATCATCGCGTCGTACCACTCGCCCCGAAGATATCGCTTATTCACTTTTCGGGATCTTCAACGTCCACCTCCCTGTTCTGTATGGTGAATCCGCTGAGAACGCACTTGCCCGCCTCCTTGCCGAAATCGTATCACAGTCTGGGGACATCTCGGTTCTGGATTGGGTTGGAGAGCCATCACCGTTTAACAGTTGCTTTCCTGCTCACATCACCTCGTATCGAAGACTATCAACACCTCCACCTCACCTGAATGCAAAAGAGCAGCCACCGGCGATAAATGAGGGGCTCAAGTCATTCGAAGCACTACGAGACGTCCCCGGCTCACCTACAGTTCAGCTGCGAACTCCAGACTCAAATGTACTAGGTGACGTGCACGATATCCACTCACCTGCTAGGGTGCCCCTTGCGCGATTTTTCGGTCGCCTCCTCACACTACCATGCATTCCCTATCAGGTCACAGCGATTCAGCTGAAAGGGGCAGATTTGTCGACGCCGGATTATACGTACAACATTCAAGCGTCCGGTCTGACACCACTTGAGATCGCATTGCCGGTCAAGCTAGAGGACGTAACGAGGTCCCAGGGTGTTCTATACCTCGTTCGCCCATGGCATTCGAAGTTACTCGGTCCATTCGCCGAGCTAGACATTGTGACCGAAGAGCAACTGGTTTCTGCGCTTTGGACGCCATTTAATGCACTTCTGTTGACTCAGCTACCGCATAACGAGTACAAAAGGATTGCATCTTCCACCCTCATTACCGCTCACCCCCTGGACCGGGCTAGCGTTCTGAACAGCGAGATTAGGATATTCAATATTGTTTAGATAGCCATCTGGTCGTGACACGAGTTACGAAGACTATTGTCCATAGCAAGTTCACCTGTAGCATTCTTGTGTGGCAAAATCACATTGATAGTAGTGTCTATGGTCTCCCGCGTTCTGGATCTTTCGCCCTTCTGTTGGTGGGAAGTTTTCTCTATCATTGCGTCCTCTTCAACGTCGCTGTGTCAGTGTTCACATGCACAGGTCAATTTTGCTTCCGATTTCGATACGACTTTGTCCGGAAGCTCCCTTGCTCAACCGCCTCCCCGATACATGCTCATACTCAGAACCTTACTGCCGACGAGCTGAACTCACAATCTCACATGTACCTCACGCGCTGACATGGCAGAGAATGCTCCTATCTAGACTCACTAGGCTAATCGCGACTGTAGCTAAAGAGCGATTAGCAGCAACGCGCTACTGGTAGTGGAAATAGGACATACCACTACCAACGACGTATTAAATATTAAATCCTAGGAAAAATTAGCATACATACAGAAGCTGAAAGAATACCAACGGTAAGATATTGACACTGTTGGCCGAAATATTTGTGGAGGCATGAAACGGACACCACGACGTGATTGGAATTCGGCTCTATGGACCTCACCTGTCGCTCACCTTCAAGACTGGAAGACGGAGCCCATCACCGTCGTCCACTCCACGCGAGACGCGTAGAGGCCTTTTTTGCTTCGACGGCATGAGGATGCAATCGGCAGAGTGCCGCTTGACGACATCGCCCGGGCTGAGAGGTATGTACGTCGAGTTCAAATCCACGCAGGCAGGCATTATTAGCGGGTAGCGAGGCTTAGCGCGGATGCGTAAGATGTGGAATGAGGGGCTTATCAAGCCAAGCCCCGTGACAGCGTAAGACGCACTGCTCCCTAAACGGCAATGTTACTGAGCAAGGTTGTAGGCAAGGGCCAGGTGCAGACCAGCTCGGCGCCCGCAAGCGGCGAGACGACGTCACCTGCCTCGACCAGGCGGCCAACGAAGATGACCTTGTCAGCGCTGTCGATGCTCTTGTCAGGGTAAAACCGGGGAGTAAAACAACCACCACATACGAGAGGGAAGACGTAGTATACATAAACGTATCGACGATAGGGTGGAGCGATGGCGTGCATGGCCTAGCAATAGTCCTCTTCAGCGCATGCAAATACAAGAAAGTTTTCTCTGTCGTGACAAACAGGTATTTCGGCACACGTCCCTCCACCTCCGACGAAATCTGCCCATTGCCGTGTTAGGTAGAGCTAGACACAGCCGCCTTAAAACCTATGCGATGGGCGAGTAATGCCGTGCGGCGAGACTGGATTGATCACAGTCACTTACCTAAGGCATTGTTGCCACACACGAGCATGAGACCCGAAGCTAAAGACATTGCATAGAGGTTGGCAGAACGCGGATACTGGAGGCGTTGTGCCACGCAATGCACAAAGACGTCCCACGACCGCTTCAACGAGAAGGACATGAAAGAGGGTGGTAGGAAGCAGGTACGGCCGAAGTCGATAGCCCACAGTTTTTCCTCGTCATCGATTATGAAATTGGAAGCGTGGAGGTCGGATGGACAAAGGATCAAGCCGTTTGCGGTCTCAGTTTGGAAGTCAACACGGAGACCCTGCCCCTGAATGCGAAGCACCTTATTTACAACCAGAGCACGGGAGTGTCAATGCGAATTACCAAAAGCGAGCGGAAAGCATACCTCGTTTACCTGTGCCTGGAGTTGCCCTACCGTAGAGTACTTGCAGTCTGACAAGCAATCAACGAAGAAGTCGTGGCCGATAAGACCGCCGCCAACAGGGCCGGGGGCGGTGTCCGCAGGCATTTTGATGTCGATGAGCTGCTTAACGGCGGCAGCAGCAGCTTCGACATCTTTCTCGTAGTAGTTTCCAGTGGGTGACTTGCGGTTGTCGATTGTCTTTCCATGGACGTAGTCCATGACAATATAGCCCCTCCCCCCGCGTGAGAAGCCAAGGTGAACATCGGGGACGCGGACGACGCTCGCAGGGTCGGCGTTCACGATTTGTGCCACGTAAGCCTGCGTACGGCCTTCACCTCGCATGACATAGTCGTCGCCATATTTGACCCATAAGGAAGGCTTGCCCGCGACTTGGATGCAGACGCCGTTCCTGTTGAAACCAGCTTCAGTGCACGCATTGACGATGTAGTCGTAGGTCGGGAGATCCGCTGCGGCGTTTGGTAAATGCCAGACCTGGTTGTCTGCCATGGCTAGAATGCATGTAAGTCGAGGAATAGGGGCGAAGGGTCTCGGGGATGACCTCACTTCAAAGACCAGAAAGTGCAGAACACAAAAAGCGAAGGTGAGATATAAAGGAGTGTGTGTGGGGTCAAGGCGCTCGAGGCTTAAGAATCCTACATAATCATATGTGAGCACTTGTCGTTAAATGAGAAACGCGAGGGTGATCGGGGGCTGTGCATTGAACATATCCCATGTTTCGTTGTGACTTTGCCTCCGGTAAGACTTCGGAATGATGCTACCGGCTGAATCCATATCACTGTACTCATGACAGTGCTTTGTTTTCAGTCCAGAATAGGCTTGCGAATGCTGAAATAGACTATTGTCTCCTCCCATGAGTCGCCATTAGCATCCATCTTCACGTCTTATAGTCAGTACTTCAGCACCCAAGACTGGTCTGTCATGGAGCCCACAGCCCAGATTGAGACGCTGCGTTGCCGGTGGGTTACTTTGTCTCCTTTTCTTCTTCCGTTGAGGCCCGGGATGAATTGGTATATACATAGTTGGTGTGGTTTTCGTCCTGGCGCGCGAGAGCGTGAGGTCGTATCGTGTTTGTTGGAGAAGGGATCCGAGGCAGCTGGTACGTTTTTTGCAACGATTCACATGATGGTGTGCACGACCGCATCAGCCGCTCACGAATGTCCAGTGGTATGAATAGGTCAAGTTGCCAGCATCGTTGCTAAGTTGAGTGCCCTTGCACCATCTGCAAGTGCGAACACTAGTGCGGATGGCAGTGCCAATGGGACGCCCGGCCAGTCACTGTTTCCAGTACTGCTGGACAGGGCACCCCCTAGGATATGTGAGCCAATCTCAAATTTTGTTGCTAGCAAGTTCGACTTGAAACTTCAACATAGGCCAGACCCACTCGCCTAATGGCCAAGTGGGGTCACACGAAATCGAGATCAATTCCCATCTTTCGCCCTGGCGTGCTTAGGTCGGTACAACTTTCTTGTTAACTCGGGCATCATTGTCTCAAACGTCATGATCACAAGTACCACCCATTTATTCGTGTTCTTTCGTTAGCAGAGTTGGGACTGACGTTAGCTTCTTCCTAGAGGGCGCAATCGGAGGTCTTCGCAAAAAAACCCTCGTTTATCACCAGAACATTGTTATATTATAACTACTCTCAAGCAATTAGTCGACTCTGGGCTTTTCATTTCGGATCGGCAGAACTGCATTCGGACTGGCTATGGAGTTAATGGCGTAAATGGATGACGGGAGTTAGCGCGGAGTGCGCTTCATGCCAAAGGACGGGGAAATCAGAAGTGGCCACAGACAATGGGCATTGAACAGATTCTTCCAAGTTGTGCAGTGAATACGGGTGACAACAGACATGCCCGCGAGTGCAATGTGGACCAGCGGTAACGCAACTAACAAATGCAGCAATTGTTTCATTGAAAGGCTCTCAGAGTTCCCGTCGGGGACCGTAGGGGTGAGTAGCGCCAGTTGTAAAACGCTCTGTACTTCAAGAGGTGCAGATGCATTGCCAGTGATGCTGGGGCTGGTGCACTGGTGAGTCACATGTAGTATGCATATGCATCACTACTATCACCGTGACTGTAAGATTCGATTGGTCGTTAGCGTAGGAACCACAACACGCAGGTGGTTCGCAGCAAACCTGGCGTAGAGATAACACTTGGGTGGGACCGGAGTCACGTGGACAGCCATGCTTATACAAGCAGATTACCGTTTTTGCGCCTCCCGTCGGCTGCTGTGTGACTTGTCTGAATCAATTACGACCGTCCACGGACGACCACCCCTCCAACGCTGTTTAGACCATTCGACACTCTTTTTCTTGGACTACCATCACCACGCCACTCACACAAGACCTGCCCGCCTTACTCCGTGCTTCATTGCTACCGCAAAATGTCGACGTTCTCGAGCCCGACTCCAGCTCCGGGCGGCCGCAAGTTGGCTACGAGCGCCCTCAAGAATGCTGGCCTCATCGACCGCGATGAACACATGCGAGACATCTCGTCTGAAAATCCCGGTGGCAGGAAGGGCATCTCCAAGATTCGCTCCCACCGTCCACGACCGATGGATATCTTCAAAGACCAACCTGGCCATTCGCGTGCAACGACGGTAAATATAATACCTTACTTTTCATCGTTCGTTCGACCCATATTTACGGCATAACACTACATGGTCTTTCTTCCTTGCACGTTCTCGAAATACCTTGTATACTCCTTTCTTAACTCTTCGCACACACTCATCATTTCTTACTCCCTCCCCTCCTGACCCTCATCGTCCGGGCTGCTTTTCCCATCACGTCTCATGTATGATCGTATCGTCGCACCTCCGGACGTGCTTGTTCCCCCAACCTTGAAAACAATGCGCTTACCCCATTTTCTACTCGCTCCACCGCCGGTTGACCCACCCTGAAATGGACACTTGTGGGAACAGCTGGCCTCGCGATCCCAGCCAGGCGCCTCGCTGGAGGGTATTTCGATCCGTGGTGCTGCGAGCGCGAGGAATCCGACGGTGGGGCGTCTTCGCAGGAACGTACCCGGTATGGCATCGGTATCAGCTGCTGCTGCGGGCGGGAGAGTGGCAACTGTGGCGGTGAAAGCAGTGGATATATGGAGAGATTTTGTGAACAGAAGGTGGAATCCCGAGACGAGATTCTTAAACCTCGAGGTGAGTCGCTGCTCAGGGATGTCTGTCGATAGGTACGTGGATGTTCACCACTAGATGATGTAGTCGATGTCCGACGACCCTGAGCTGGGAAAACATGGTTTACTTCCTCCTGGTGTTCCGGGTTCAAGCATAAGGGAATCTTCCGTAATCTTCAAATTGGCTTCTCAGCTCAAACCTCTGGTGAGTGGCGAGCTTCTTGAAAAACTCTGCTGGAACTCAGCGTCTTCTAGCCGCAAACCATCTCCCTCGCAAATAACAACATCGGCTCAGGGCAGGTCCTCTCGACCCTGGCTCACTACCTCCCTAAGCTCGCCAACCTTTCCCTCCAGAACAATGACCTAAAGGTATGGCGTGACATGGACCATATATCGGGGCGGAAGGGGAAATTGGAACACCTTAGGGAGTTGATTTTGTTGGGTAATCCAGTACGCGAGCTTGAGATAAAACATGGCCGAGGAGACAAATACAAGAGGTGGGTTTGCCTTATTAACGCTCCGAGCAACTTTGTAACCTATCATAGCGAGGTGACCCGGCGATTCCCCTCGTTAGTAATGTTAGATCAGGAGGCCATTGCGACCATCGCGTTCGACGCGCCCGTACCTTCATGTACGACCTCGACGGAAGAGCGGCCTACTGCTACGACATTCCCGTTCGAAATGAAAGCTTCATTCATTACCGGAGTGGACAACGCCGTCGTTAGCAGCTTCCTTGTGCGGTGGGTGTCTTGATAAATCGGTTTTGGCTGTCCGCATTGATTGCACGCTTTGTCTAGGTTTTTCCCGTTGTTTGACAATCAGCGAGCGGCGCTTCTAGATGCATATCATCCCTCCGCAACCTTCTCGTACTCTGTGAACACTAGTATCCCCTCTCGTGCCCGAATACAAGGGCTGCACTCGTCGCGAGAATTTCCTAATCAGCGCAAGCTAGATTGGGCTGTCTGGTTGGGTGATTCACGAAACCTCACTCGACTGGGTCGCAGCGACGGGGCCCAGAAGGCTACCAATACATTGCATGTTGGAAGCGAGGCAGTCGTTCGCGCAATAACGTCTCTTCCGAAGACAAGACACGAGATATCTGGTTCTCCTGACAAATTCTGCATCGATGCCTGGCCAATAGGGCAAGGCGATAGTATGAGATTGTTTATCTCGCTTCATGGACAGTTCAATGAAGGTATGTTTTATTCGGTTCCGAATTGTATTACCGCGTTACTTTGCGGCCTCGCGGGTTCACATTGAGGACTATGGGCGCTGTGATGTTTATCGCTTGATGGAACGGGCGTTAATTACTTCTTCTTTGCAGAGCCCTCGCAGGGTATTCGGTCGTTCGACAGGACATTCGTTCTGGCACCTGCGCCACCGAGTTCACGGTATGTAATCGGTTTACCCGTAGCAACGTGTTTTTTTTTAACTTTCAGTAGTGCCAAGTTGAACGGGTGGGATGTTGTGATACTTTCCGACCAATGGACGATTAGGGCATACTCCAGCCACGAAGCGTGGCGTCCTGGCCCGATGCGGGTGCAAGCGGGAGAGGGATTACCTACTACTTCCCAGCAGCCCCCGCAAGCGATGCCGCAACAATCGGCCTCCACGACGATAGTCCCATCTTCTCAAGCGCAAGTCCAGGAAGCTTTATCTGGCTTTGTAAGTTCTCGCTTCCCGACGTTGAGTTTAAACCGCACAACTTACACGGGATCCCATCAATTCCGCGGCGGCGGACATGTCTTACCATTCATGGATAGTCCGAGCCGCAGCGTCGTTTGATTGTGGAGATATGCCAGCGGACGGGGTTGAACGTGAAATATGCCGTGGATTGTTTGCAGAACAATGGGTGGAACCTGGACAGAGCGATTGCAAACTTCGAGCAGGTCAAGGTATGTGTTTCAAATTTCAACAATGGGAGTGCAAGATGGGTGGCTTACGTTAGAATGGCAGGGAGTGTTATCACGTGATGCGTTCATGTGACGTGGGAAAGGTATTAGCGTGGGCTACAAGGTTTCACACGGTGACATTGGGTTCACTACGAAATCAACGGACGCTTAGCAGCTGGAAAGTCAACGACATCCGAGTTTCCAAAGTGACACTCCACACTCGATCTATCTATCTGCATTGGGCAGGTCTTCTGTAGTAATTTGCTTTTTTCGACAGTAAATGTACCTTACTCATATCATGTCTATGCGATCGTCTTTCGCATCGAGTCCTCGAACAATCAGTGCGTCAATCTATACTTTTCCGCTACCACGGGTTTTCCAGAAACTGGGTGCGGTTGAAAACGACACAAAGTCCGCCCGACGTCGCCAAGGGTGGCATACGGGTGGGATTTTCCGAGACGGATGCTACCCTGGGTGTAAACACGAGGCAACGACAGACGCGACAATGCGCAGGGACAATGTTTGTCCGACCACGAGGCTGATTTTCCGCCAGAGTCTAATGTCGACTCCCGACTGGATGGAACGCACTTTTGAGAGTATATTTCTTTCTGATACATACATATAAACGCCTCGTTGCATGTTCATACAAACGCGTTTTATAAAAACCCGACTCTTCCTCGATCACGTACACTCGCCGCATCTCCAAAAGAAAATCATTCCCTCCCCCTCTTCTCCTCACCACCACCATATCTGCTTACCTACACGACCCGCCTTCCTTTGCTCCACACGGCCAAGCTTCCATTTCTTTTATATTTCTCATCCCCTCAGCGCCGTCCAAATTGCCAGTCGTTTTTTACGATCCCCTCACGACTTGCCATGAGTCGAGTACAACGCTCCTTTGAAAACTCTGCACTCCTCCAGGCAGCCTCCGAGGGCTGCGCTGGTGCCGTGCGCGATGCCCTCGAGGCAGGCGCAGACATCAACGCGTCTGATAGCTCTGGTCGCACTATCCTGACTTGTGCGCTCACAGCTGACAGGTATGTTGTTGAGCACTCCCAGTCACCGATCGCTCGAGGACTCATGTTTTCTCACGAGATGGGAGACGATCAACGCGTCTGACGCGTCGTTTATGTCGGAGGACCGTCTCAGCGTCCTTCGGATAGCGCTCTTACACCCCGACATATCCCTCTACACGCTCAACGCCCCACAGGAATCCATCAACGACGTCACTCCGCTAGGCATGGCTGCGTGGCTAGGCGTGCCCCACGTAGTCAAACTCCTGCTCGACTATAGCGCAGGCGCCATCTCTGTTGACGGCATGGACACAGACGGCGCAACTCCCCTCATGTGTAGGTCATCAGTGTCTCTCTATCCCCCACTGTCCCAAGTGTTGATTGATTCTGCATAGACGCTGCACGTGATGGCAGATTGGAAGTCGTTCAACAGTTGGTACGTGTATTTGTTCTACCGTTGGAAGAGCTTCTATCTGATGGACCTCATAGCTTTCTCGTGGTGCTCGTCCAGATCTTAGAGATCGGAACCACCGTTCTCCCATCCAGTTTGCACTACCCCATACTAGCGTTCTCTGGGCATGCGAACGCGCATTGCGCGCTTCCCGTTGGTCCGAATTCAAGGTGGCTTCTCCTTAATTTCGTGTACCGATCAAGCTAACCACTGGCTTGGTTAGAACGGAAACAAGAAAGCGCTCTGCCAACCATCCCATGTCGACATCGATCAATTGTCTCCAGATGCGTCCGCACTTCCGATGATGTACGATCCTCCTCCGACCGCCTTTTCTCCCGAGTGCATCTCGCTTATCACCGACAACATCGTACACGCTGTACTCACCACCGATCTTTCTATGCTTTACTCCCTGTTGTTTTCTCCACAATCATTCGAACCTTCTCCCCTCGAAAACGGACCTGTTGTCGTAAATGTACCCGACGTCGAAGGATGGAGCGCCATTCACTACTGTGTCTCTATGCCAAATCCTTCTATTGAAATGCTCGACGCCCTGTACCGCGCTGGCGCTGATGTCAGCTTGTTTACTACTCGAGAACAGTTCACCCCTCTTCACTGCTTTGCTCGTCTCGCTCGCATGTCCGACGCTCCTGACTCTGGCAGTGGTCTGTATGACTTTGCCTTACACCTCATCCGAGACCTCCGGGCACCACCATCTGCACGTGACAAAAACGAAGAGACATGTATTCATGTAGCCGCCGAACATGGCCAATGTATCGATGTACTTTTAGCTTTCCTGGAATGCGATCCGACCGGATCCATCAGGAATCTGAAGAATTCTCGAGGGTATGTTCCGCATCCGATCTGATTTTTCCGCGTTCAGATGCCTGATTGGCTTTTTTGCTGGACCAGTCTCACCGCATACGAAGTAGCGAAGCCCCAATTCCGGTCTGCGTTTTGCCAGGATGGTTCGACGAATCGGCCGCAATCATCCCTTTCTGATCGCACCATTCGCCCCAACTCGCCCATCCAGCTTCCATCCATCGCTTCCTTCACCGACTGGACGAGTCCCCCTGTTAACACCAGAGAATCTACTGGTCCCGCAAGACACCTTCCCCCCGACTTTGATGCGACGTCGACATGCGAGCGGCTCCTCGACAATATCCAGTACCTCACCACTGAAGCACAATTCGTCACGGACCACGGCGGATTGGACAATCTCGAGTCCGCTGTGACCGAAACGTCTCGACTCGGCGAAGACGTGCTCTCCCACTTCCGCGGACAAGTCCATGATGTCACACAAGATCTTCGGGACATGCGCGAGGATTTAAAGATGGCGGATCATCTGTGGAGTACTGCGTCCGAGGAAGCGGAAGAATACCTCCGCGCACGTGGGAACACACGCACTTTGGCACATTTGCTCTCACACAAACGATCTCCGCGAGGTTCCGAGGACTCGCAAACGACCGCTGTCGAGGGCGAAAGCGTAGAGATAAAGGTGTTGCCGAGACCCAAGGAAGCGAGCAAGGACAAGTATCGTTCCGTCGCCGTGCTAACGGAGGTAATACCGTCCAAGACGATCGTGACCACGGCTGCAAATGGGGCCCGAGCAGTACCGTGGCCGGAGTGGTTGGACTCGTTCATTTTGAGCGCAGACTCGTCAACGTATAAGATGCACCTCGCCAATTTGATGGAGATTGAGCGGGAGTTACTTGCGAGGGATGCCATGAGCTCGTTTGAGGAGAAAGTTCCTTCAAAGGAGCCCATAATCCGGAGCTTGTTAAAGAGTCGGAAGCGGCAAGAGAAAGTGGAGAGGAGCAGTGCGTCGAAGTTGAAGACGTGGTTGAAGAGAAAGATTACGACGGATAAGCCCTTGAGCCTTCAGCTCTGTTATGACCTAGACGACCCCAACTGTGCCGTTGGAAGGGAGACGAAACAAGACCCCTCGTCGCTGGGGTGGTCACCGACCCTCACTGAGGCAGAACGTGAAGCGTACGACATCTCGTCCGTCTTATCCGTTGCCAGCAAAGACCTCTCCAACATCGAAGAATGTCTGCGTGGGGTAGGTTTGAGTTCACTGACCTGGATGACTATGACTCATCCCGTTTATAAGGTCGAAGAGTTGGCTACCTCTGCAAACCACTCGATCTCTCGCACCGACCGGCTGATACGACGGACTGTAAAGGCAAGTTCACTGCGCTGCGTACCTCTTACCGCTCTGTTGATGACGACGACAGGTTCGGGAAGTCATGGTTCACAATCTGCGTTCGCGATACCCCCCAGCATACACCGACATTTTCGCATTCTCTCCCGATGGTAGTACACCCTCTGCCTACTTTAGTCTTCAAAACAGAAATACCTCCTCATCCGTATACCTCTCACCACCGAACAGCGATAACTCCTCCCGCATTAGTTCCGCTCGGTCCTCTTCTGTTTCCTTGGCAGCGACGCTACACGGCGAAGAGGACGAGGACACTCGAGCGTTGCGAAGACTAATACTACGCAAAATAAACGCGCATATCGAAGGCGCATTCGATGAGATCGATCGGGCCAACGTATGGTTACGCGTTGTCAAAAATGTATTGCGGGATCTACGTACCCGGACGTCGACATCAATTTCACGCCTACCTTTATCCTCACCACCCGCATCATTCCCTCCAATTTCCCATTGTTGAATACATTCTCCCCCCCCATACACCGCACACCGCACAGTCATCCTCAGCATATCACCCTCTAGCATCCTCCATATCATCTGCATCGGCATGAACAGATACGACGACCAAGAAAATAATACGTGGCAAAAAAAAGAGGACTCCTGTGGTGCGCTTATGCAATATTGTCTGTATGTTATTGTGTAATGTATGTATATTAATGATGCTGTTTGTCGTCGTCCGTTGCCCCTTCTCTCGTACTAATCGTCCTTGTTGGCATTCTTCTCTTCGCTGTTTTGCTTTTCGTTCTGAAAACACCTTTTCTGTCATCCCACCCGTGAGACGCTTTTCTTGCTCTCGTTTTCTCAGTTTCGCTTTTTTCCCTGAGAGTGCGCGCGGCTTTGTAGCATTTGTAGATAAAACACCGTAGACAGGCATGCCCGAACTTTCTCGAGCCAGAATGAAATTGACCCCTCCGTTGCATCGAATAACTTCAACTTCAGTCGTGTATATGTACAAGGGGTATGTACATCTGCTAGTACATTAAGAGGCGTTGGAGCATGTGTAACACAACGAAAGATCCTCCAAGCTAAACTCTATCACGTTCATTCACATTGTTGGTTCTGCTAATGATCGAACATTGATACGGAGCCGGGTGACTAATTGCGACCTGTAAAATCAACGACGGCTGGATTGCCTAGAACAGTGTACTCGCCTAACCGCGCCACGCCGAAAGACGGGTACCACCTCGATCTCCTTGCCCAAGTCATCTTTGGCTTTCTCGAAACGAAAAGCGGACAAAAGCATTGCAGCAGCTGCCCACAGTGACTCACTCGCAAAAAACCGTCCGGGACAACTCCTACGTGGAATCCCTCTCAGCAACACGGGAAAAAGAGAGGGAGCGTCCGCTAGGGTGCCACGCACCTCCTCCCGAAACCGAAGTACTTCGAGCTGTCTTGCATTGCATCTGGTCTCAACCTCCCATCCTCGGTGAGGTGTCGGGTAGGATCGAAATGTTCCGGGCTACTATACTCGTTATTCACCATACCCCTACGGTCTGTTGCTTGGTGTTCAGTCGCCTGACACCACCGTTTTGACATACCAAATGTTGAATATCACCAAGGTCCCTGCGACGTCCCAGTAACTGCCACGTATAGACGTCGAGTAGTACGGTAGACAAACCTTTCGGGATATGATATCCCTCTACGACATCACTGGCAGTCGTAGCACGCGGAACACCTGTTACCTTGGTCATTGCCCCTAACTCGGTGGATGGGACCATAGTTACCTAGAGGAAGGACAGGGTGCCATCTCATGACCTCGTATAACACGGCCTGCAAATATGGCAAGCGTTCTCTATCTTCGAACGTGGGTAATACACCCTTGCCAACGACTGCGTCTAGTTCTTCGTGAACCTTGTCTTGGATCTCGGGGTTCAGTATCATAGTTAGTATGAAAACCTTCAAGGTGGAAGAGGTCTGGGAAGCCAGCTCATAAGTCCGTTGCATGGAGATGATTGTGCACACCTACGGTTTCCGCGGCAGCTGATGTTAAGATCATCGAAAGTGAATCCACTGAATCTATCGATGGAGGAAAGAAACGTACCTATATGGATACCTGCAGCGATGTCCTTTGCGTATAATCCCTCCGCCTCACCTTGCTCCAGCATATCGAGGACAAAGCTGCGCGGCAACCTACCGGTTTCCTGTTTTTCATCAGTACGTATAGCGTCCGAAGTAGCATGACAGCTAACCGCTTGTCTCTTGGCCATCGAGAAAGGCAAGTCGGAGAAGGATGCTACCATGTCCCTGCACTTTCGTGCTTCGCTCTGGTATTCAGCACCAGGAAACCAGGATGGGACGTATTCGACTGTACAACCCATTGAGAAATTTTACCATGGATACGTACGAGTCGGACTAACGAATGGGTAAGGCCGTCAACAACCCAACTCTTTCGCCAGTCATGCCCTTCATCATAATCTCCGCAAGGTCTGTGGCCATTGTAATGATGGGATCGTTCTTCCCATCCACTTTATGTCCGTAAGTGAACTCGAGAGCAACGGATCCGGTATACCTCAACAATTGTCAATATGTATGTGTGCGGGTTGAATGGTAGTCCAAAATACACACAGATCGAAGTGGCTGTAGAAGTTTTTACTGTCCCGCTGTATGTTCTCTAAAAGTCAATGAGCATTGCGGAGATGTAACTCATGATACCGATCGATAACATCATGACGAAGGCTAAGATGGAGTAGCTTTCGGTGTGTCTTCCATTCCTTGCCGTATTCCAGAAGAGGGGTCATGTGATGGCTACCGAAGCTGTGGAGCAAAGCGGCTGTTAGCCAAATACCACGCATTGATCCGGACATTTACAGACGATAGATGGGTGAATGAGGACGATCCGAGTAGATGGACGACCGCTGATCAGCAAGGAGTCGTGCCATCCTCTCAGAATTTACGATGATGACGTCTTGACCAAACATGCGGGAATAAACGATGTCCCCTATCGCCGATAGACTCAGTGGGATCACGATTGAGTCGTACGAATCACAAACCGTAAATCTTTGCCCACTTCGTATATGTGACGTGGGGCTCCTTGAGATCAATGTCGAACGCATTCCCAACAATGGGCAACCGCCTGGGTCCTGGGGGATAGGGCAGGGCAGGTCTCTTGCTAGTAATACGAATTGCAAGCCATACACCGATCGCAGTCACGCATGCGGCGCCCGCTGTGAGGAAGGAGGTTATCATCGTTACCTGATAGCGAAGGTGGCAGGTCGGCCCATGTTCTTATACGCAAGATGTCACGGTGTTTACGAGACCTAGTCTTGATGATCAACCCACGCGGTTACCTCATAGATTATCAGGTGTTGGTTTTGTACGTCGTTGGCTCCAATACGGAGAAACCAGGAGCACCTGCGGAAGCCCATACGATATCCTTTCACTCGGAAGCTCTTGCAGCAGATCCGACTAATGGATTAGGCGACCAACCCACTTTCGGATAAATTACATGTAACGCTCAAAATCAAACGTTCAAAGCCACAGACGTGCAGCAGATGGCGGCACACTTTGCTCCACGACCGACAAGCCTGGGACGTCCCGAGAGGATGGCCAGATTACGACCGGTGGACGTACTGTATATGAGGAAGTGCTAGGCAGGGGTTTCGAAGGGACTGTGCGCCATCAGAAGTGCCAGCACAACATCTCAGCCTTGCTTTATATAGTGCCGTCAACGTAGTAAGTTACTTAAGAGACCGTTTACCAGAGCTTCAAGAGATAAAACGCACCACAAAATGTATGTTACTGGGGGGGCTTCTTGGTGTTTCGTTTTACATAGTGAAACAGCAGATAATCCGTGGCGTTGCTACTTCGTGTATGCAGGCTAAACTCGGTGTCAGCGCTATACAATGTTCTCGCTGCAACTTCGGGCGTTGAAATGGAATTACGTAAGAGAAGCGCTGACGCGTCGCTCATAGAGAGAACCGTCTCAACGTCCTTCGGCTCGAGTAGCGTTTCCCATTTACCGCCACATACTAACCACTCTACAGGATTCCGTCAACGATGTCTCACCGCTAGGCATGGCTGCATGGCTAGCGGTGCTCCGCATCTTCAAATTCCTACTTGACTATAGCGTGGTTTTGATCTCTGCGTGGGTCGTCGACCTTTCTCTTTCCCCCCATTCATTTATTTGTTTGCACTAGGTAGACACAGCACGTCCAGCGTGCACCGTATTCTCCCCTTGCCTACTTGGTGTTCTATACAGAAATTCCTCCTTACCTGTGTGCCCCTCACAGCAGCTATAAATTCTCCCGAACGAATTCTGCTCAATCCTCTGTTGTTTCCCTGGGAGCGAAGCCAAACGACCAAGAGCACGAGGACGCTCGAGCGTTGCGAAGACTAGTACTACGCAAAATGAACATCGATGGCGCATTCAATTAGATCGACCTGGCCGACGTAAGGTTAGGCGTTGTCAAAAGTGTATTGCTGCATCTATACCCGGACATGGACATCATTTCCACATTCGCCTTCACCCTCCCCACCAGCATCAGGTATGCATATGGTCGACGCTGTTGTATGCGTCGCCCGTTTCTCGTACTAACGTCCTTGTTAGCACTTGAACACCCGAGCCGGGATAAGGTCAACCTTCCACTGTACCGACCAAACCTCAGCTCCAGTGGTATATACACAAGGAGTACGTACGTCTACTAGTACACCAAGATGCGTTGGAGATCGTATGACATCCTCCGCTCACCTCTTGCATACAGCACAAGGGAAAATCTTCTACGGAAGCAGACTTCTTTCACATTCACTGCCAGTTCTGCTAATGATTGAACATTGATAAGGAGCTGGGTGACTAGTTACGACCTGTGAATCAACGATGGCTGAATTGCCTAGAACATTGTACTCGCCTAACCACGCCATGCCGAAAGACGGGCTCCACCTCGATCGCGTTGCCAAAGGTATCTTTGGCTTTCTCGAAACGAAATGTAGATAGAATCACTGCAGCACCTGCCCACAGCGCATCATCTGCAAAGAATCGTCCAGGACAGATCCTACGGAGAAACCCTCAACAAGTGGGGGGGGGGCGTCCGTCGTAGTGTCACGCACCTCCTTCCGAAGCCGAAGAACTTCGAGTTATCTTGCTTTGCATCTGGATTGAGCTTCCCATCCACAGTGAGGTATCGGGTAGGGTCAAAACGTTCTGGGTCATTGTACTCATTATTCGCCATCGCCCTAATACCCGCTGCTTAGCGTTCATGTCGCGGGTCGTTACCGCTTTGACACACCAGGTATTGAATATCACCAGGGTCCCTGCGATGTCGAAGTAGCCGTCACCGTACGTACGTCGAGTAGAATGATGGACATACCTTTCGGGATGTAATATCCGTCTACGACGTCATTGGCAGTCGTAGCGCGCGGGACACCTGCTCCCTTGGTCATTGCTACTAATCCGGTGGATGAGAACCACAGTCACCTAGAGGGAGGGCAGGGTGCCATCTCATGACCTCGTACAATACAGCCTGCAAGTACGGCAAGCGTTCTCTATCCTCAAACGTGGGTAACACGCCCTTTCCGACGATCGCATCTAATTCTGCATGAACCTTGTCTTGGATCTCGGGGTTCAGTATCATAGCTAGCACGAGAACCTTCAAGGTGGAAGCGGTCTAAGGGGACAAGCTCATAATCCGTTGCGTGGAGATGATTGTGCACACTCACGGTTTCTGTGGCAGCTAACAAAAAGTCAACCTATTGGGTATACAGGAAAAAGAGCGAATAAACGAATGTACCTAAATAAATACCTGTAGCTGTTTCCTTTGCGTCTGACTCCTCCACCTCACCTTGCCCCAGCATATCAGAGATAAAGCTGGGTAACAATCCACCGGCTTCCTGCTGTCGATCAATGTGTGTACAGCACACTACAGCAGCATGATACCTCACCGCTTGTCTCTTAGCCATGGCGAAAGGATAGTCAGAGAAAGAGGTGACCATATCCCTGCACTTTCGTGCTTCGCCCTGGAACGAAGCACCAGGAAACCAGGATGGAACGTATTCGACTGTGCAACATCCGTCTAAGAGCTTTCACCACGGATAAGCACAAGTCAAAACTAACGAATCGGTAAAGCCGTCAATAGCCCGGCCCTTTCACTGGTCATTCCCTCTGCCATAATGTCTGCCAGGCCAGCGGCCATTGTAATGACGGGATCGTTCTTCCCATCCACTTTACGTCCATAAGTGAACTCGAGAGCAACGGACCCAGTGTACCTCGACGACTGTCAACGTGTGCGCGTGCGAAACGGTAACCTAACGCACTCACAGATCGAAGTGATTGTAGAAGTTTTTACTGTCCTGCTGTATGTTTTTCAAAAGTTCATGGGCACTGCGCAGATGTAACTCCCGATACCGGTCAATAACGTCATGGCGAAGACTGAGGTGGAGTAGCTTGCGCTGCGTCTTCCATTCCTTGCCATATTCCAGAACAGGGGTCATACGATGGGTGCCAAAACTACAAAGGAAAACAACTATTCAGAAGGAAACCAGGTATTGGTTCGAGAGATTTACAGCCGATAGATAGGTGAATGAGGACGATCTGAGTAGATGGATGACCGTTGATCAGCAAGGAGCCGCGCCGTTCTCTCAGAATTTACGATGACGATGTCTTGACCAAATATGCGGGAATACACGATGTCGCCTGTCGCAAGTAGTAAGTGACCTGAGAGGGAGCGCAAGTTTAATCGTATGGATAACGAACCGTATATTTTTGCCCACTGTGTATATGTGACGTGGGGCTCCTTGAGATCAATGTCGAACGCGTTTCCGATAATGGGAAATCGTTTGGGTCCCGGGGGATAGGGTAGGCCAGATCTCTTGCTAGCAGTGCGGATTGCGAACCATAAACCAATCACGGTCACGCACGCGGCACCTACTGGAAGAAAGGAGGTTATCATCGTTACCGAGTCGCAAAGGCGGTAGTCTTCAAGAACTTGTCCTTCTTATTAGTACCCCAAGGCCACGGCGTAGAACGTGTCAAACTCAAGCCCATCGGTATGAGACATCACGGTAGAGTTTACGAGACGTAATCTTGATGCTCAACCAACTTGATTACCTTACTGAGTATCAACATTGTTTGCGTACATAGCAGGCTCCAGCATGGAGAGTGTGGTAGCGCCTGCGGACACTCCCGAAACAAATTCAACTAATGCACTAAGTGACCAACCTACTTACCAGAGGATACATTATAGGTAAAGCTTGAGTTTTGAAACCCAAGTTAGCAAGTGCAGAGACACGCTGCAGACGGCCAACAGGCTCAGAACGTCTCTGAGAGTGACTTGTGAGACTGTAACCGTCGGATGCCTTTTGACAGATTTACAACCGGTGCACGCAATACAGCGATGAGAGAGCCCGAGGGTAACCTCCATAAGGAAGTCTTGGACCATGTACTCGAGAAGGGCCATCAAAAGTGCCAGTGCAGCCTGTCTCAGTCTTGCTTTATACAGTGCCCATCTGATTGGATCGAGCATCGTAAGGTCTGAGACCGCTTACCAGAAAAACCACAAATCCAAGACATGGGACGCGCCTCCAAACGTACGCAGCCAGCCACTTGAAGCGAGTTAGGTGCTTGAGGCTGGGTAGTGGAGCTTTCCTATAGTTTTCCTTGTTGGCATCTTTCTCTTTGCTTTTGTCCATTCGGAACATCTTGTCCCCCCGTGAGCGTTTGTTCTTGCTCTTTCCTCAGCTCTCCCAGAAAGTAGCATGTGCATGGCTGTAACACCGTTTGAGTCGGAGATGGATTTTCATGCACAAGTCTGTCACTGTCTCCCACCCGTGCTAGACTGAGGAGTGAGATGAGGAAGTGCTGGCCAAAGGTTTCGAGTCATGCATTCAGAAAGGGACATCAGTGATATCAGCGCGAAAGTATCTATCTTGCTTCACGCAGTGTCAACTCGACTGGATCACACATCATAAGGTTTGAGACCGCTTACCCAGGTACGCACAGACCCAAGACATGACGAAATGCGCCTCCAGACATATGTAGCCGGCCATTTGAAGCGAATTCGGTACTTTGGGCTCGAAAAGAGCCTTCTGAGGGCCCGACGGGTTGTGTTTCAGTCGAAATACACTGTCTACTATCTGGCCCTCATCGTCGATGTCTTAGTACTCCACCAACGTAAGTCGCATCTCCGTTTGACTATACTGCTTTTTGACTTTCCCGGTCTAGCTATCTCAATATGAACGAGCTGTATAAAGATGGCAGACCAGTGGGGTAGTGGCTTGGACGAACCCGCAATGGAGCATACCCTTTTCCAGACAAAGTTATCGTCGTTGCCACCCTCTCTTGTAGTCGGCGTACTCTGCGGAGTTGCGTTCAGTCTATGGCTTGCTATTCGCAGTAAGGGCGGACAGCCTCCTTATCCTCCTGGCCCAAAGAGGCTCCCGTTCATCGGAAATGTCCTCGACGTCAACCTTAAAGAGCCTCATATCACCTATACTCAATGGGCAGCCAAACACGGTACGTGTTCCCTGTTCCGTGCGACTCCTCCGTCGTGCATTGCTGAAGGACTTACAGGGGACGTTGTTTACTCTCGTATTTTAAATCAAGACTTCGTTATCATCAGCTCTGAGAAGATCGCAAGACATTTAGCAGACCAGCGTTCTACAATTTACTCGGATAGGCCGCAATCACCGTTATATAAGCTGTGAGTCTCGCGACATTCTTTTCAATTCACTCAATGACGTATACCTCACAGTTTCGGCGTAGAACGCATGACATTTCTCTTAACGTACTGCAACGAATGGAGGGCGCACAGGAAGTTGCTACATCTCAGCCTGAAGCCTGAGGCAGTAGACAAATATCAAGACCTGTATCTCACTAATGCTCGGAGACTCCTAGATAATTTGAAACAAAATGGAGTCAAGTTTCGCGAGCACTTCCACTTGTAAGCACGTCGCAGCTTTGCGGTATTTCCAATGACGGTCGCTCAGGTACACTGGTGCTATCTCTCTCGAATTGACTTATGGACGAAGAATCGAGGGAAAGAACGATCCCATCATCGCCATGGCCACTTCCTTGGGTGTCATTCTCAGCGAAGAAACCACGCCAGAGAAGGGTGGCCTCTTGATGGCCTTCCCACTGCGTGCGTCTAGTGCTAGCTCTGGTTAGGAAGCCAACGATATTGATATGCCCCTGTGTAGTTCGGTACTTTCCGGCGTGGTTTCCGGGCCTTGGGTTCAAACGTTATGCTGGAGCTTCGAAGAAAATGGTCCGCACACTGGCGGAGCGGCCCTATAATACGGCAAAGCAACAGATGGTGTGTTCGCCTTAAGGAGATGATCGACGTAAATTGATCTTCCAAAGGAATCGGGTATCCTTCCCCAGTGCCTGGTGCATGATTTCCTTACGCACGGAGATGTTGAAGAAGCA
The DNA here is from genome assembly GCA_024613185.1 of Pisolithus microcarpus. Lineage (NCBI taxonomy): Eukaryota > Fungi > Basidiomycota > Agaricomycetes > Boletales > Pisolithaceae > Pisolithus > Pisolithus microcarpus. The sequence goes on from JANFAI010000007.1 coordinate 322,432, forward strand.
TCTGCAAAGGACGCAGCTGCCGGCGTTTACCTAGGTTTGTCTACCTCCGTTGCAGCGGGTTTTGCGCTGACCAAGTGACTTCGTTAACCAGCTGCGGCGGAAAGCGTGAGTGGTCAGCCTTTCTCAAACGCCTTCTCTAACAAGTTTTAGGCTGCTGCAATTTTAGAAACCCTTGTCTTGGCCATGATACTTTTCCCGGAGGTGCAACAGAAGGTGCACGCTGAGCTCGATACAGTCCTCGGCAAGGGAAACTTGCCGACCTTCGCAGACAGACCACGACTTCCCTATCTGCAAGCCGTGCTGTTCGAAGTTCTGAGATGGCAACCAGTCTTCCCGCTAGGTACCCATCTCGAGCCCCTTCCTTAGGCCATCTGACGGTATCTTCTAGGCGTTCCTCATGCTACCACTGCGAGCGACATCTACGAGGGACATTACATTCCAGAAGGTATGTGATTGTCTGAAGATAATTGTTAACGGCTCACACGATACGCCTGCGGCGTAGGGTGTATCGTGATCTTCAATGTCTGGTATGTTGGCTGCCCTAAAGTTACCAACAATCGCACGCTCATGTTAATCAGGGCCATGACTCGCAACTGTTCCGATCCAGAACGCTTCGACCCGAAACGGCACCTTACACCTGATGGTCAGATCATTCCTCAGGCCAGACAACACCATGGCATACACTTCGGTTTCGGAAGAAGGTCTGCCGTACTATTTACACATCCGTCATCAACTTGCTACTGACACCTTACAACCTTGTCAGAGTTTGTCCTGGACGCACCTTTGCAGAATATGCTCTGTGGGCTGCTGCTGCTACGATGCTCTCTTCGTTGAAGTTTGAAAGAGCGAAGGATGCCAAGGGGAATTATATCGATATCAAGTTAGCCTTCACCCATGGGCAAGCCAGGTTAGTCCAACTCTCATGGTGACCCAGCTCAAGTTCGCGGCTGAGTGTAATCGATCGTTGGTAGTCATCCATTACCTTTTGAGTGTTCCATCTCGAACAGGTTGGACTAATGATTGCCAAACGTCGGAAACGGGACCTTGTAGGCTATCATACACGGATCATACTGCTTTAGAGTCATCTGATCGTTGACTGATGGAGAAGTCGGTGTTGTAGGTATCTACAAACAAACTTGTTGTGCCGTAGTGTATTCCCAATATGATGACTTTGAGGACACTATGAAAAGTCAGGACACTTAAAATAAGTGTCTAAAACACTTTTAGTAAGCGTCACAACAGCTAAAAATCAGCGTCCGTCATCGAATTTCAGCGTCTTAACATGACGCTGAAGTGGACATGCGGCCTACTAAAAATCAGCGTCAAGGACAATGAATAAAACTGTCGAGGGCATCGAAGAAGAGTGTCACAATCACCAAATAAAAATGAATTATATACTGCTTTTCATTGCATCAGACAGTTATGACCGGTTCACAGCTGGCTCCATTCCAAGCAGATCTAATACAGTCACGTACTATCCTACACACAATGCGGGGGGATACATGCACACTCCTGCATCAGGCGGCAGGCCATAGCGGGGTCCAGTACATGAACTACGACCAGGGAAGGTGGGACGTCAAACACGAGAACCCCATGCGGCTCAAAATATCGCATATATGGGCAGGCTACAGGCAGAATCGCACAGCGGTGGGGCAGGGAATATGAGGCACCGAAAGTGAGAATATTGCACACCTCAAATTATCTCTCGTGTGGGCATCCGCTGTAGTGGGGTCCGGTACACGAAATGTATAACAGTATGACCAGGGAATGTGGGGCGTCAAACACGAGAACACTGTGCGGCTCAAAATATCGCATGTGCAGGCAGGCTACAGGCAGAATCACATAGCGGTGGGGCAGGGAATATGAGGCACCGAAAGCGAGAATATTGCGCACCTTGAAATATCTCTCGCATGGGCATCCAGCGACGAAGTACTGTAGCGGCAGGGAAGGGAATGTGAGGCGTCGAGGGTGAAGTTTACGCTTCATGAAGATCATGACTGTCTATTGAGCATCACCCTACAGAGTGGAGTAGCATTGTGACAAAGGTCACCGCATACATTCACCTTTATGTTCTCTAGCTCGAATCCATACTTGCCCCACCAGATCTGGCCTCAGACTTGAGTATGGTTGCGGCTAAATGTCAGTGTTGCGGTTCAGAATCTTGAGATCCCGCGGTCACATCGCACCAGTACAAACCACCACCGCGTCGTGTTCAGATTGGAGTGCCACTGCGTCCACGTTGACACCTACGTGAGTGTTTGGAACGAAAGTCTGTGCAGTCATCAAATCGTCACATCAACACGTGATGGAAGCTACTCACGACGCCCTCGGCTTCCATCAGGTCTATGCAGTGCTGAACTACACTCTTGTCCAGCTTCATGCTACAGCGAAATCAAACAATGAAAAGCCATCGAAACGCGACACTTACTTCAGTATACCATACATAAACAGCACATATAGGGACTCATATTGCACATATCATAGAGCCGGTCAGTCCTGCCTAATAGAAACATGGTGATATCCTGAGACGTACGCGAGAACCCCGAGAAAATAGCCTATCTTGTGAGAAAGACAAGGAGTTGTTCAACCTTACCAGATACCAACTTGTTTCTGTTGGTATGGGGCTCTGCAGCGTGTCGAATATACTGAGTACAGCCTGGACGGGTGCTTGAGATCCGGAGTGTGATAGGTCCGCACTTGCTGCAAGTGGCATGTCGAGGAAAGAGATGGGAGGAAGCGAAGAATGGGAGCTGGTGATAAACACGTGAGCGTGACTGTCACGCTGTTAGTAGAGACAGGATTTGACAGAATTGATCATGAACGCACCGTCGCATTACGTAATTTCGCCAGGACTTGAGAGATAAATAAATAAAAAACATGAATCTCATTTTATTAGGTAAGTCAATTTGTGCGCTCGGTACCCCACTTCAGACATGCTTGTACTTACTGACTAAGCATCTCTCATGGACCATGCTAAGTCAGTTTATGACGCTGATTTTCTCCCCCGACACTGAAAATCAAAACATTTATTTTTTGTGACACGTAAAATCACTGTCAAACAATGATGCTGAAAAGACGCGTCCACTGTTTCAGCGTCACAGACACTGATTTTGTGACCTATACATCCCGATTATTAAGCCTAATTAGCCACGTTCCAATACACCATCGTAATGCCTAATTTGGCTTGTCAACTCGCTTTTCCCAACACCAGCAACAACTCCTGCCCCAAATACCCTCTACCTTCGTAGAACTGGAGTACCAAGGTACGATGGCTGGTGGGCACTGCTCGGCTACGTGCCGTCATGCCGCTCCTCCTTTCGGCTTCCTTCTCACGCCCCTTCTCCTGCTCCGTTGTCGTCGTCGCTATCGTCGCCGCCGTTCTCGGCGCTGTATTGTCGATCTCGCTGATCTCTACCTACCGACTCACCCCTCTGACGACACAAGTGAGTTTCATTCGTTTTCTAATGCCCAATTCCGTCTCTAGTTACTTCTCATCGTCGTTACTGTCGCCACCCTTTCTTGGCGCTGCATCGTCGCTCTCACTGACCTCTACCAACCGACTCACCCCTCTGACGACACAGGTAAGTTTCATTTGCTTTCAAACGTCTGATTCACGCTCACGCCCCTTCTCCTGCTCTCTTATCACTGCCACTGTCGTCGCTGCCATTCTGGCGGCTGCCGCACTCTTCTCACCATTTCCCATCCACCGACTTGCGATCTAAACGATGCAGGCAAACTTCGAGCCCTTTCCAGCGTCCCCTACAGCCCAAGCACCGCCGTTCAGCTCGCCTTGTCGTACCGCTGGTTCCCATCATGTCTCGTCGAACCTCGACCAGGCTCCGAGGACTTTCAAAGTCAGTATCTCTTCATGGGTTCAGAGGACGCATTCGGCGCACGAGGGTACTGCAGGCAGGGAGACAGACAGATCGCCTTCGCAACAACGATGAGCAGCGCATTGCAGATGTTCGATGTATGTCCTCTTTTATTTTTTCCGCTACCGTTATGTAACCTATCTACCATAGTGATGGCCGCCGAAGACCAGGACACCATAGACCGAATGTTCGAGGACCAAGGCATGAATGTAGAAAATGGTGAATCCGTACCCTTCGGCAGCCCAGGTTCAGACAGTGATTATGGGAATGATGATGAGTTCTCAGGACTGCCAGAACATGTCTCCAGATGGTTTGCTCTTTTCTCTGGTGTAGCCTTACCTGCACTAATGGCAGTACACTAGGTACCAAGCGGATTGTCGAGATCGCAGGGACCGTATCGAGCTTCAAATTAATCATTGGGATGCCCAAATGCCTCGCCTCGTCGAGGCCTATCTTGACTTCCGTTCTCACAGTTCTGACAATGGTTTTTCAGTGGAGGAACATCCTGAGGTGTTTGTCATGCCTGAAAACCGTTCCCCTGACATCATCACTGAAATAGAGCTTGTCGATATCTTCTGTAAGTTGCGAAAGCTGTGGCATTCAAGTAGTACCATTTTCTTAATTGGCCTTCCACCCAGCCCGGCGCAAGGCATCACTGATGGCTCGCCCGCATCATACATTCCCTAACGAAAACCTCATCTACCACGGATATCTGGGTTGCTCACCCATATATCCGACCGTTGCCATCTCCCTCCGCACTCTTGCCATTTTTCGACAGGCGTGCCGTGCATGCCCACATTTCAGTATCCACACGCAGTGCAAAACGTTATGTCATCTCCATAATGTAAGACAGTTTCATGTCGTCATATGTTCTGTATTGACTCCCTTGCAGATGCCATATCGTCCATATCTCTTCCAGCAACTCACACAAGCCTTTGACGTGTATCTAGAAATCATTCATCGTGTTGATCAGAAGATCCGAGTGGCCCTTAACCGGAGTGCTCGAGAGTGGAGGCTTCGAAATGAGTGTCCGGCCTGCTTCTATCGTGTCGAAGATGAGCCGACGCTGACATTTGACTGGTTCATTTCCATTGATGGGAACAATAGCCTCAAGCGATGGGACACAAGAGTGTACGGCACCGTTCCTCGTGCAGATCACCACACCGCAAGATCAACCTATTGGCTGAGTAACGAGGAAGTTGACAACTTCAAATATGAAGTCAAAGCCAGACAGGTATTTTTAATTTGATGATACATTGTCTCCATTGACTGATCAGTGCCGTGAAGACACAGGGACCACATACCGACACAGGTGCAGAGATCTATGATGATTGGTCCACAGAAGCAGCCGACGTCTCTAAAGAATTTAATTGCGTCGACCGATGGCATAATGCCAGGGCTGATGTGCGGAAGAAGACCTTCGACGTGTTCGAGGAGTCTGGAATCTTCATTGCCACTTGTCGGCATCGCTTCATTCTCTTGGCTTGTGATATGATAAAGAGCGGTGAACTGTAAGTATCGTGTTACAATTCAGTCTTCAGTAGTACTAACAGCATCAGGGCAAAATATCCACTAGCGATGATTAATTGCTTAGCTGCCACGTATGGTCCGAATGGCGCATGCGCTTATGATATTGGCTGCGCCTTTGCAAAGACTGTGAGTACCAGTAGCATTGGGCCAAGGATACGAGCGCTCGGTTTGCATTTTATGGTCGGCGCTTTTCATGGACACGCCCACAATTGCCTCTGTCAGCTGGGCTGGCATCCAATGTACATTGAGGGCACCGGTAATACGGAGGGGGAAGGCTGTGAACACGTTTTTTCAGCTTTCAACGAGCTGGCCCGAAGTACACGCCATGCAACTTGGTTCCATCGACATCAGGCTATCGAACAACATATCGCATTTTGGAACCAGGACAAATATGAGGCACTTAGTATGTATCATTCTTACTAATTCTCGTCCCCCCTGATACCTTTATTAGCACGTTTCATTCGGAACCATTACCGAGAAGCGATGGAGTCAGTCCGTCGCCTCAGTAGTGAACTTAGTTTTCTCAAGGCTGCATTAAATATTACTGATGATGATTTCCCTCGGTTTATTGCCGAAGAACGCTCGTATCTCAGCTCCCTCAAGGAACTGCCGGCTCAGGATGTACAGAAAGTTCATTATGTGCAAGTCCTTGATGACCTCAAAGAGAAAAGGTATGGTCATCTCAGCTACTCGGCGTATTGCAGAACTGAATCAGCAGTACTGTCGCATCAGATTAGAATGGAACTCTGCACGCGACGGTGCCAACGCAGCCCTGAGTGGTGTTATTGAAGGTGACTTCAGCGCAATGGCAGCTGCCATCAATCAGGCTCGTGTTCGGGTTGAGCTCGTGTATACGAAACTGCAAAACACAGAAGCACTGGCTGCGCATATTCAAGGCCAGCTTGGCCTCGAGTCACCCTGGAAGGTCGGTTGTGAAGAATATAACCACTACAGGGAAGAAGCTATGCTTGGCAAGTACTGCGAGGCGTTGGGTGAACTGGAACGGTTGGTTGTCATGCATCTTTTTGAGCTCTCCAAGCTCGCAATGTCGGGTACCGGTAAGTAGTTTTACCTCGTCTATCAACCATACTCATGTGAGGTGACAGGGTATAAACTCCGTCAACAGATCAGCAAGGGTCTTCAACGGAGATCCGAAGCTATTCGGAAAGCAATTACACGGTACAATTTCCAAGCTGGAAGACTTGATCCCCCACGACCCCCCATCTCGTGGAAAGACATCGCACAATATTCATTTTTAGGGGAATTCAATCTACTACAGCATGCGCAGGATGACATTCGAGAACGCATGTGGGCTAAACCAGCTGTCCGTGAGGCCACAACTAAATTCTTCAAATTATGTCATGCAAAAGAAGAAATCATGAGGTTAAATGTCGAGATGCGTCGTTTACGAACGGCTATACACGATGAAGAGAGGGAAGCATCACAAACCATCGCCAACTTCCGACACTCTGACCCACTCCTCGCACGTGAATTCGAGCGCCTTCACCAACCACGAGCAGCGGTGAATGCTATCCATATACACCGCTTAGACTGCCTCGAGAAACAATACGGATTGCCGTGAAGTAGCATCGGCACCCGTGCGCAGGTAGCCCATTCTGATGATGATGGTGTAGTGGTGCCAGATCCCGTCCGTCAGGATGAGGACATGGCGTCTGGTGATATGAGGAAGACACCGCCTGGTTTTCAAAATGAGGGATCTCTACCAGGTAACCGCTCATGTCCTCTTCCGCAATATGCTGTCTAATTCATTTATTAGAGCAATCATCTACTTTCGACGACATCTACGCACTTTATATCAATGATCCAGGAGATCATGACCTTCTGGATGACGAAGAAGATACGATGAACCTTCGATCAATGGCAGATTTTTTGCACGAGATCGCAGATTGATGGATACAGTCGATCTTTTTACGGACACTCATTTGTATGCTACTACTCACATCTCCGTGCCACTGTTTTCCTTTCTTAGTTGCTGATGCAGGTAGACTGCATCAGCAACCTAGAAAGGGAATAGTCTCGGTTTCCTTGTTAGTCCCTCACACATGGTGCTGCTTCCAGTTGACTTTCCATTGTCTGTCAAGCCGCTTGGCTCCCTGGAATTCAAGTGTTACACTGTCCCCCCCTCACACACACCCATTCGTAAGTCGACTGCTCCGTCCGCCGACACTTTCACTCTCTAGATTTCAATCTTCATACTGCTGCCTTCCACTGTATATTCTCGGGATGGCGGCTGCGAGCGGTGGAATATGGTATTGTTCATTCTCTGTCCTTTTATGTACAATACGAAGAAACCCAGAAAAAAAGCACAATGAATCTTGCAATGAGTTTGAGGGATGTTACTATGATAAAGAGTGGTAGTGCTATCGCATACGAGTGTTGAATTGAACACGGGATGTTGCAGCCCGGGTACTTTGGGAATGATCACAATTATTGACCCCTAAGTTTGTGAGGCGCGCGTGATCGATAGTGCATAATGTTTCACTGCCTTCTGTTGACCCATTACAAGACATGGTTTTTCTTTTCCTTGCTGCTTCCTTTCGACGAGATGACTTGTTGTGTGGCAAGCGAAGGGACAACCGCCCAGTAGCACTTTCATTCATTTTTGTCATACCGTATCGTACACCAACGCGAGGATCTGGCAGCTAAATGACTTGGAAATATACATGTAGAGATAACATAAATTCAGTATTCAGCATCTTCATTGTTGGCATGCATCGTTGCAGGTTTATCCTTTGAATCTGACATTCCACCGATTTACGCATCCACTTCTACATTGATTTGGACTATGGAACCTGCTATTCCTAAGGTATTTTGTCCACCATCTTGCTTTTGTTTGGATGCATGATAACGCTGGCACCGCAACGTACATTTCCTATTTAGGATTGCGCTCAGCGAAAAAAGTGCGAAGTCGTTGCTTCGCCATTTTTACAAACTGCTGTAAGAGCACATCTCCGTAGCTGCGCCAAGTCGAGAAGCGTTATCATTCACGGCGGACTATGACGTGGTCGACATGGGTGAACAACGAGCGGTAAGCATTTTGGTGCACATCTTATGCACGGTAGTAATGATTACTAAAACCTTCAGTATATAACATGTAAGATAGCACGGGGTACTCAAACGTACCTCGTCTACCTCCTGCCAATCCTCGTTGATACTACTACGATGGCTTTCCAGCATACTGACCTCGAAAATGGCGGAAGTGGGAAGGCTTCATTTGAATGTCGAAACCCATTCACGGTCGCAGCAATCACATCACTGTATTCCTCTCCATTTGCTGAAGGTTTCAACGTTGGCCAGCGCCAGGCAGCCATACGGGCTCTTCTCAGATACGGTGCGCATGAAGATGGTACGCACCACCATGCCAAGTCACCGGGTGGTCTCCATCCGGCTTATGCGGCCTTCAATCCCGTCGACAAAACCGAGGGTAAAATCATTCGCAGGACAGACTTGATTGAAGCGTCGCTTGGCGATGTTTTTGATGTGGTAAGTTTAATGTTCAGCGAATTACAAGTTCTTCAAGCCTCATGATATACCAGATTACTTTGCAGGACCGTTTAGATGGCGGATTATCTGTTCTTGTTAGATGCCCAGGTTCCGACACCATTTCTGCCGAAGAGTTGGCAGTCGACGTCTACGTTACCCCTCGCGAGATCCTTGAAAACGAGCGCGTCCGTGGCGACTCCGCCATGCTCGTCCAAGCTTTCTGTCAGGAGTTTGCTGTTCCTCACCTGCAACACTTCACGGAGCGGTGCAAAATTGAGTCGATTAGGGCTCCCAAACCACGCTGTAAATCCATACTCGTATATCCCTTAGTTTCACTAATTTCAGTGCAGCAGGTGCAGATTCCATTACTCTCAACAGGCCGAATCACCTTCCCCCTTCTGTAAACCCCGACTCTTCATGAATTCTATGTGCGGCGTTCAACCCTGAGGCGAAACCTGGTGTGGAGGAGGATGAGTGGCACCTATCACCTTCCGCCGCAATTCGTGAGACCATCAAATTCGTTCCTAGCATAAAGAAGCCACAGCCTCCCGGCATGCCCACCGCTTCTCTTCGCCAACGTTCTACCCGTCAACGTCGTCCTGCAGATGCTTTTCTAAATGCGGCTAACACCCTCTCTTTGGATCCAACCCCACTTTCCATTTCTCCAGATCAGTCGGCTCCGAGTTCCCCGTTGATTAGCATTGGACCCAACACAGATGCTGTACTCGACCGTTTCAGTCTTGGAGATGAGGTACTTCCTCGCTTGCATGTGTTGGTTGGGACAGTGCGCAGCAGCCGTTGGGAGGTTGTTCTGAGGGCCAAGCCGTGGAATCTGACATACGAGCAAGCTTCCAATCTATCCAGGGCACTGCTAGCTGATATCAAAGGAACACCCGAATTTCGTATTATGATGGTATTTCCCTTTACTTGTGCGGTTCTCTGGCGATGTCTAACTAATGCTATAGCAAACAACATACCCGACCCTCAGTGCTCTCCTGAGAATCCTTGGTGTCGCGACCCTGTTGGGTGTGCTTTATATTCTATTCCTCATGGTATTCTAGTGAACTTCGTATTCCACATTTATGCATATTTGTCACTCTAGGTTCTGAATATAACGGGGTCTTACCCCCCGCATCCAACAGTTGAATATTGCCGCGCATCGGGGGACCTTCTCCCCCTCCTCCTCATGGTTATACAAACATTCTATTCTTCCAAGTCCACTGCCTGATGCGTTCAGCCCAAAGCACGTCCCCGGATCAAGGTCATCCTTAGTGCGAATGCGCGCGTGGCACTGAAATTGAATCAGCACGACAAAGCGGAGAGGTTTAAAAAGGACCTAGACAATGCATGGCAATCGCTGGACAAGGTAACGAAGACTCTTGCCTCCAAGCACCACAAGAGCATTCGGCGTGTCGAAAATGATCTTCATTTAGGCCATATGAAGTTCCGCTCCAGGCACAGCAAGATTAGTGCTTGGAACGCCTTTTGTTGGAAGAAGGGGCACACAATGAATCGGTCAAATGAAAGTGGTATGTATTTATGTCATTTCATTTTACTCTACGGGGCCATTTACTTAACCACATTGCAGTGGCTGGTAGCAAGGGTACGCTGCTCGACTTAGTCCGGGAGAGTCGCATGGAGTATCACGAGCTTTCAGCCGAAGACAAGAATCGCCTCATCGAAGAATTCAGTGAGTTTAGAGAGGCGAAGGCCATCAGGGTCCGTGTCACCACGAAGTCAAAAATCAATGATATCACCCACACGCTGAAGGCGGTCGAGAATGAGGTATGCCCATTCCCCCCCTTGCTATCTCTGTTATTTATAGCTATTTTTTCAGCTCCATAATCTCAAGTCGTGGACTGGTGTCGAGACTGTGCTTTATGCAACACGGGGGACGACCGATCTTCCACTTCAAGGTGTTGCATTTGCAACTGAGGGCATCGCGGACTTCATGGGATCTGTGATGGGCATCGACATGCAAGATCTCATTAGTAAATTGGAGGGGTTTGCTGTACGGGGAATAAAAGGTATGCAGATCTTTTCTACCGAAGGAAACATGAAGTTAGATTGTATTAGGAGCAGCTGAGAACCATCAACAATGTGTTTCAAATGTCCGTGCAGCTATTCGCAACGTTATAAACTGTCAACTGTGTGGGTGCCCTCCAAATCTCTTGTATGGGTAAAATATAAATTCATTCATACCTAGGGGATGTTACCGGAGACCCGAAGGCAAAAATGCAGTGGGCACAATACTTTCGAAATGTCGTTACTCGCTACCAGGTTGTCATAGAAGGATGGCTGGAGACGATTCCCTTCGCAAACCTCAGCAGTGCCTCTAGTTCACTTGCACAACTTGAGGTTTTGTTACGAAAATGGGAGCTGGGTGCAACCTACTGGAAGGCACTGTCGGACGATGAGCTCAACCAACTTCAACAAAGGAGGAACGAGGGGCTGGAGAATGGGGAGATTGAGGAGCATTCATGCCATACACGCTCGGACAAAGGTAAAAAGCGTACTAATCATTCCTCCGCCACTGCAAGTAAGAAGAAGTACAAAAGTGCTGCCACTGTCAATGAAGATGATGAGGAGAGTGGGGAGCCACATGATAATGCCTCGGCTTCTCTTCAGCCTGCACATGTCCAGGCAAGTACAGAAGTGACCAACGACACAAATCCTACAGAGCAGACCAGCACCACTGTGAACACTCAACCCATCCCACAAACCATAACCCACAACTCAAACATTAGTCCAGCCGCACACAGTGCAAACATCCAAGGTACTCCGGGTCCCCATCCCGACACTGATGATATGGAAGGTATCGAACAGCAGGAGTTTCTTGACAACTTTGCTGATACCATACTGGACTTCGATGCGGCCTTGGGAACCCCATACTAAATACATTGATTCATAATCTGTGCCTGATAATTACATACTTCAGAAGAATATGTACCCAGCTCAAACACCCTAGAGCAGGGGGAGGGAAGCGCCAATGTAGACCGTTAGTACTGTTCTTCAGTTATAGGCACCCTCAGATAAGATACGCACAAATGCCCAATGGTCGCATCCCAGCCCGCCGCGCGCAGACTTGATTGATATTTGCCATTCGCCTCGCCAGTGCATCAGGAGTGATTTCATAGCCGTACTTGTACCTCCAATCTGCAGCTTCCTGTTGAGCGTGGAACACCTGTGCCTTGGTGTCAGCTGCATATTGTCAGTCCAATAGTTACAGAATACCAACGCTGCACAGCTCACCCGATAGGTCAGTCATCACACACCCGATCATACTGTGAAGATGCATGATAGAAGATGCATCGATGAGCTTTTCCTACAATCGCGTCAGTGTCGGCCACTAGCATGTACGATACACAGGCGTACGGGGACTTTGTGGTGCTGCAAGATGTTGCTGATGCATAGTGATGTCGCAAACATGACGCGTGCGTCGGCGAGCTGAACGGTGGTGTTTGGGCTGTAGGGGACGCTGGAAAGGGCTCAAAGTTTGCCTGCATCGTTTAGATCGCAAGTCGGTGGATGGGAAATGGTGAGAAGAGTGCGGCAGCTGCCAGAATGGCAGCGATGACAGTGGCAGTGATAAGAGAGCGGGAGAAGGGGCGTGAGCGTGAATCAGACATTTGAAAGCGAATGAAACTTACCTGTGTCGTCAGAGGGGTGAGTGGGTTGGTAGAGGTCAGTGAGAGCGACGATGCAGCGCCAAGAAAGGGTGGCGACAGTAACGACGATGAGAAGTAACTAGAGACGGAATTGGGCATTAGAAAACGAATGAAACTCACTTGTGTCGTCAGAGGGGTGAGTCGGTAGGTAGAGATCAGCGAGATCGATGATACAGCGCCGAGAACGGTGGCGACGATAGCGACGACGACAACAGAGCGGGAGAAGGGGCGTGAGAAGGAAGCCGAAAGGAGGAGCGGCATGACGGCACGTAGCCGAGCAGTGCCCACCAGCCATTGTACCTTGGTACTCCAGTTCTACGAAGGTAGAGGGTATTTGGGGCAGGAGTTGTTGCTGGTGTTGGGAAAAGCAAGTTGACAAGCCAAATTAGGCATTACGATGGTGTATTGGAACGTGGCTAATTAGGCTTAATAATCGGGATGTATAGGTCGATTTTGTCCATTTCAGCGTCACGGACGCTGAAATATAGTGCTTTTACTTTTTACAGTGGGACCAGTAGGTGCTGCCAGAGTCCATCACCAGACTCAAAGCGACGAGCGTCCACTAACAGGTTAATGCACGTAAATTTGCTATAATAGTTTCCGTATTATACACTGACGGGACATCTATCTAAACGTCACAGAATATCCTAACCCCGCATTTCAGGACGCTAGCACGGTCTGTGGGCTGAGCAGTGATGAGAACGGGCCAAGTAACCTCAAGTGCCAAGGACGAACATCCGCTAGCTTGACTGGCAGTGTAATCCTAAGTTGGGCCAGACCGGACGCGCATCTGTTGTACGTGTAACTCGGTGTCAATGGATCCGCCCCTTGCAGCTGGACCATTGTAACATGATAGGCAATACATGGTAGTATAAAGTGGAGAGAGAAAAATCGTGGAAGAGGTGCACTAGTAAGTGAGTGGGAACTGCACACACGTCACTTGGTCTGCATGAGGCTGGAGTTCGCAGTGGAACTGCCGGAATGCGATGGGTAACACCTAACATGGCGAGGGAATGGCTGAGAAACTGCAGACGGAGCAACGTAGAGTGAGTCAGACAGATTTCGCAGTACAAGTGTACCTGGCTTGTCGTCAAAGGCCGCTCTCCTGCGTTGGGTCGGGGGAGCCAGTAGTTCTTGGAGAGTCCATCTGCGTCTAAACCATTCGCTGTTCCCGAAAGAATCCGTATCGGCAACGTCGGAAAGGTACATGACGGTCAAGGAGGACTGTCGATACCACACAAACATTGATAGTATCGTTTCTTGCACCTCGTTGCTGCTGTGCTTGTCAATGCAACACGTGTTGCTCCATGCCCATGAGTGATCCCGCCCCAAAGCAACAACGCGGAAAGCTTGGGGCTTTCCTAAGGCCCCCGTAGATAATATATTATATATGTTCCTACCTTCAATGTCGCGCAATGATGGCTCGCCTTCGCCCCAGCGGCGAGAAAGCATGGCATACTGGAAGTGTCCCAAGATCTCAGTGCGAATATGTTGATCCCGGACCTGGTCGCACGATTTGCGGACTCCGGCCGTTCGCACCGCTCACTGCCCATAAAATTCAATATTTGTGCATCCCGGTTGCACAGGATACCAGTATGTGTGTGCAGAAGCCTGGTCGGCATGGTTTCGAGGGTCACAAAAGCAACGATACGGATACCTTGCTTAATGTCGAACTTGGTGACACCTGAGGGCATCAGAGAATGCCATTGCAGCAGGTATTCTGGTCTTCATTAGGACATGGTCTACGAGACAGCGCTGAGACACGTCGAAACCCGGATTTCCATGTTCGAGTAACTGCAGGGCTACTTGTTCAGCGGCAATGACCTCGCCCAGATCAGTCGCTGCGGATTTTTGACGAGACCGGTCTGCTAGACACTGGGCAATGTCGTGGAGAGACGAAGCACGATCGGGACTCGACAGTTCGCAGTTCCAAGGCAGCACGGTATAAAGTGTTTGCCTCGTTCAAGTCGTTAATTTCCCATTCTCTTTTGAATCCGCTGTGGAGAGCGTCTGCCAGGCGGCAGAGGGCAACATCGCAGTCGTCGTGTCTTGGAGAACAGTGTCATAACTCTCGTCGCTTCTGGGAAACGTCGCCCGCCAAGTCCACGAGTGCCGGTGTGCCGCTATACTGATTCAAAAGATATTCAATGTGGAGATGTGTTCTGCCTCGAGGCCATTAGCCGCAATGAATTCCGAGAACGAAGTCATACCTTTCAAATCCGGAAAGAGATATTTGCAGAGAAGAACACCCACAAAGTGGTCTACCGTCTCGAACAGTGCTGCAGATTCGAATCCATCTCTCCGTCGAAGAGCCCCAATGCCGGCTTGTCGGAGTATTACATTGCGTCATTGAATTATCTTTGCTTGGGGCTCGGAGAAGCTTTGGTACTTCGAACGGTCCACGACACGGAATCTTCAGGCCGTACATTTCATCAGTGGGTAATGGAAGTGAACACTTGAACGATGTACTTGAAAATAGTTGCAACGTGACTTCAGGGTCGACGCCATCGAATCAAGACATGGCAGAGACGTGTCTCACATCGACTTACGTAGGTCAGATTTCGTTTGATGCACGCACGCACGCGAGGTCCTAGGCCAATCTTCGCTGAAGCGCTTGTGTGTTGTGGTCTGTACTCCAGAAACCGAATTTCGTGCGCGCCTGTATCCAATCGCGAGGTAATAAGCGATGCACTTCGACAGCCCACACCACTGGCCAATTTTGCTGTGGGTCTTGAAGTTCAGAACGTTGCGCAATTATCTTTACTCACGTTTTCAGCACGTTGACGAGAAGTCTCAGGGGACACTGAAACACTTGCGGCACTTCTCAGTCATGCCATCGCAAGTCCTGCTACGTAACAGCGGTCTTGTCTCAGATTCAGCGCGTCTGATTTGACCAGGGACTAGACCATACTAGCCTAGTATCCCAAGGTTGGTTGCCAGTTATGACTGCTTATAACCATCCCCAGAATCTCACAGACCCTCGTTGTCTGTAGCCATGCCTGATTCCCTTGTCTTCGGCGTGAAATGCACCTGTGTCGCGTTGGTTTTTCTTTGGTTCGTGGCTCGCAAGAGAAATCCTCTTCCCTACCCCCCAGGTCCCAAAGGCTTTCCAATCATTGGCAACGCCCTTGATATGAACCTGAAATTCCCGCAGTTCACATATGCTAAGTGGGGGAAAATATATGGTCTGTCTTTTCCACTTCCATGATGAGCAGCTTTTCACCCTCGCTCGTATCTTAGGGGACATTGTGTACTTCAAGATCTTCGGTCAAGACTTCATTGTCGTAAACTCGGAAGAGACTGCACGTCTCTTGGCTGATAAACGGTCTACTATTTACTCGGATCGGCCTCATTCGCCAGTGTATTCGTTGTAAGACCTCGACTCTTACATTGTTAACTCAAACTTATACATGCTGCTTGCTTTCACAGATTCGGCATTGATCGTATGACTCCTGTAATGCCGTATGGCAGTGACTGGAGGCTCCATAGGAAGCTATTCCATTCTAGCCTCAAAGCTGATGCGGTCGAAAGATTTCACAACATATACCTCAACAACGCTCGGCAACTCCTTCACAACATACGATCCGATACTTCCAACTTTCCAGGACATTTCAAATTGTGAGCGTGGTATTTCTCCCAAGTGCTTCAATCTGTGACATAGCTTGCAGATTCTCCGGATCACTTGCATTGGAGCTCACATACGGACGGAAGGTGGAAGGAAAGGATGACGCTACCATTCGTTTCGTCAGCACGGTATTCGATATTTTAAGTCGGGGAACTACGCCGGAAAGCGGTGGTCTATTGTTGGCGTTCCCTATATGTCAGTTCAAACGCCTTTGCGCTATTTTGATGACACTATGTCGCGCACAGTGGAACACTTTCCATCTTGGCTTCCTGGACTCGGTTTCAAAGCAGATGCACCACGTTGCAGGAAGATGATTGCAACCATGTCAGAGCTCCCATTCCGTGAAGCGAAAACACAGTTAGTAAGTTGCCACCGCAAACTCCTCTTCATGCATGTTCAGCTTTCAAGGCATCCGGAACTTTGCAACATTGCTTGGTATCTGACTTCATCAAGTATGAAGGTGGAGGAGAGTCAGCAGCGAGAGATGCTGCCGCAGGCGTCTATCTAGGTTGGTCCATGTTTCAGTCAGTAGTATGCTAGTCACGGTCTGGGTTTTGATTGTCCGTCAGCTGCGGCGGAGAGTGTAAGTCTGCAACCGACGTAGAGGCCTGTCACTAACAGCAGTCATAGACCGCTTCCATTTTGGAGACTTTTGTCCTAGCAATGATGCTTCACCCTGAGGTGCAAGCCAAGGTCCACGCGGAACTCGATGATGCCCTTGGGAACGGTGTCATTCCGACATTCGAAGATAGGACGCGATTACCGTACTTGCAGGCTGTACTCTATGAGGTTATGAGGTGGAATCCTGTCTTTCCCCTAGGTTGTGGGTATGACCCTACATGTTGCCCTGTCTGACCAGAACGATCAGGTGTTCCTCATGCAACCACCACGAGCGACATTTACGAAGGATATCACATTCCGAAGGGTTTGTTGGCAGTCCACTTGTAGAGATGATGCACTTCCTATGATTATGACAGGATGTATCGTTATTTTCAACGTATGGTAAGTAGGCTGATCATATCTTCATTCGGCCCTGCATTTATTGGACATCCGCATGTGGCATAGGGCCATGTCTCGTGACTGTCCAGATCCGGAACATTTCGATCCGAACAGACACCTTACTCCAGATGGCCAACTCGCTCCCCAAGCTAGCCAACAGAATGCTCTCTTCTTTGGGTTCGGCAGAAGGTAACTACTGACTTCGAGGATTGCGAACAACGGAGGAATGTGACTCTTCACAGGATCTGTCCCGGACGCTTCTTTGCAGACAATGCGCTCTGGGCCGCAGTAGCAACAATGCTTTCCGCTCTTAAATTTGAGAAGGTTAAGGACACGGCTGGCCAAGTGGAACCGACATTTACCAGTGGGCAGGTCAGGTGAGTTCGAGCTTCTTACGACGCTTGGAACAGTACTAACCGAAACCGTCTAACAGCCATCCGGTACCTTTCGAGTGTTCCATCACGATCAGGTAATCGATTGTGTAACACTCATCTATCGAGTAAAGTGTATGTATCATGAAACCATCTGTAGCCAAGTAACATATGAAGTGAAACTCTGCCCGCCTTACTATCAGTGAACAAAGTACGCAGCAGATCCGACATGGATCAGTCTTTCGTGCTAATCTCTAAAAGCATCGGCTTTAACTACACTTATTCCAGTGATACTCAATTATTCTGTATTACGCTTGTAGTACGCTGTCCGAACTTGAACAGAAGTTCTGTCGAAGAACGCCCACAGCGTGTGGGAATACAGATGGTCTTGCCAATCGCTCGATCAGCTCGCCTTCGGCAGGTTTGAACCGCTGGCCCGCTGGAGTGCACCCCGCATTATCTCCCATCATACACAATTGTGCCGTTAGCCCGTACGCAACCCGGACGAACAATCTTGCATCAAGAATCTAAGTCTGAAGTTCCGAAAACTCGACCAGTTGTTTGAGCAGGGTAAACTATCATTATACACGAGGATTTTTCTACAAATGTACATAGATCCGGCTACGTCTGCGGCTAGCAAGGAAGAAGTCAACGGCGTTCACATTCAGTACCAACTCTGCTAGTGATGGAACACTGAAAGGAACTGGGGTAACTGTGATGCGTTATGGCATTAAGTTGGTGTCGCTCGAGCTGACAAGAAAGTTATACCGACCTTAGTGCGCCGTGGTGAAAGACGGGGTTAATCTCGATCTCGTTTCCAGATGAATCCTTGGCTTTCTCAAAACGAAAGGCAGACAGAATCACTGCAGCAGCAGCCCACAGCGAGTCATTCGCAAAAAATCGTCCGGGGCAAATCCTACGAGACTTCTTAGCGCCGGGGAAAAAGTCTCTGTATCATCCGCCCACCTCCTCCCAAAACCAAAGTACTTTGAGTTGTCTTGCATGGCGTCCGGTTTCAGTTGCCCGTCCGCAGTAAGGTGTCGAGTCGGATCGAAACGCTCCGGGTCATTGTACTCGTTATTCACCATGGCCCTAACCCCTGCCGTGAAGCATTCGGTTAAGAAGCATGATTAATGACTTTACCAAGTATTGAATATCACAATAGCCCCTACGGTGTAAAAGTGGGCTTCACGGGCACAGATCATGCATTACAATAAAAACGTACCTTCGGGAATGTAATACCCCTCGACAACGTCACTGGTGGTGGTAGCATGAGGAGCGCCTGCTTTCTTAGTCAGTGTCACCGCGTGAGTTCGTAGGTGGAACATCAGTCACCTAGAGGGGCGACGGGGTGCCATCTCATGATCTCCAATAACACAGCCTGCAAATACGGCAGGCGTTCTCTGTCTTCGAAGGTGGGTAAGACACCTTTCCCAATGACAGTGTCCAGCTCCGCATGAACTCTGTCCTGGATCTCAGGATTCAGTATCATGGCTAACACGAGAGTTTTCAAGGTGGAGGAGGTCTAAAGGGCCAGCTTGTCATCCATCACGTGGAGACAACCACACACACTTACAGTTTCTCCGGCAGCTAGCACAAGATCATCGACAGTCAACCTTCTGAATCTACGAAAAAAAAAGAACAAGAAAGAAACGTACCTATATAAATACCCGTGGCTGTCTCCCTTGCAACCGACTCTTCTGCCTCCCCTTGCTGCAGGATATCGGAAACAAAGCTGGGCTGCAATACACCGGATTCCTGGCATCCATCAGCATGCGTATTATCCAGTAGCATATAATGGCTTACTGCTTGTTCCTTAGCCATGGAAAAAGGGATGTCGGAAAAAGATTCCATCGTGCTTCTACACCTTCGTGCTTCATCCTGGAATGCAGCACCTGGAAACCAGGATGGAACGTATTTGACTGGGAGGTGACTGTGAGTATTTTTTCCATGCCACACATGAACCAGACTAACGAATTGGTAATGCCATCAGCAACCCTGCTCTTTCGGCGGTCAGCCCCTTTGTCATACTTTCCGCTAAGCTGTTCGCCATTGAAATGATGGGGTCGTTCTTCCCGTCCATTCTTCGCCCGTAAGTGAACTCGAGAGCAATGGACAGAGTATACCTGATATTGGTCGGGATATTGGCGTAAAAGAATAACCCAACGCACTCACAGATCGAGATGATCATAGAAATTTTTACTGTCCCGTTGTATGTTTTCCAAGAGCTGGCGAGCACTGCGGAGGTGTAACTCCTGATACCTGCCAACAGTATCGTGACGAAGGCTAAGGTGGAGAAGCTTTCGCTGAATCTTCCATTTATCGCCATACTCTAAAACAGCGGTCATGTGATCTGCACCAAAGCTGCGAGGAAATTAGTCACTAGACGGAAGTTGAGTATGCAGCCTGGAAGACCTACAGTTTATACAGAGGCGACCGAGGGCGGTCCGAATAGATGGTTGACCGCTTTTCAGCCAAAATTCGTGCCATTTTCTCAGAATTCACGATGACGATGTCTTGACCGAATATGCGAGAATAAACAATTTCCCCTGCAGCATGGAAGTTAGTGGGCGAGGTATTGTAACATCGACAACAAACCATAAGCTTTCCCCCACTCCGCATATGTAAGATGAGGCTGCTTGGGGTCGATGTCAAAGGCGTTTCCGACGATGGGCAGCTGTCTGGGGCCCGGGGGATAGGGTAGGCTAGATTTCTTCCGAGTAATTCGAATTGCAAGACCAAGGCCTGCCACAATTATGCAGGCGGTGCTTACAAAAAGAGGGGATGTTATCATCCTTGTTGGGTCGCCGAGGTAAACTGGAGGAGCATGCACATCTTATAGGCGCACAGATGTGTCGCACTGACAACATAGAAGCTGGCACTGCGAATGAGCACGAACTTGGGGTAGTGAGACATTCTAGTAGAGTTTATGAAAGGTGTAGATCCGACTAGTCAGAACAGATTGAAAGTAAGGGACGCCAACGATGTCGGCAACACTGAAACAAAGTCAACCCACGAATTGGGCGAGAGCAAGGTTTGAAACCGACCTCAACAAGTTCGACTCGCACTCCTGCCGGTAGAGCCCACTGAAACTGACGCAACCTCCATGCCGATGTATGTTGTACTATCCTTCTCCTGAGACAGCCCGCCAGGGAACTTGAAGTATAAACCAAAGCTCCATTTGCACCGCCACGATTAGTACGAAACAGGTACAATACCTTCCGCTGCTACTAATAGCTGACGCTGACAGCCCACTGTTCCCGCTCTTGTCAGCGGTGCACTTCTGCCCGTTTCGACGCTATCTGGTGCACCAACTCTAAGAGCACTGAACAGGTTGGGAAGGATAGGAAGCCTATACTGTCTGATAAGTACCTTTCAGCTGACCTCTGTCATCCCGTCACAGAGGTTTGGGTCTGGCTCATAGACAGGCTCTGACTCGGTTTAGGTACGTGCGCCATATCGAACTATCGTTACCGGGTACAGAAGCCAGAACGATCTTTCACCTACTTGTCTCGGAACCTGTGTGGCGGACCGCGCTAACACCTAGACGACCGTAATGTCTGAGACCGTGACATTAAATCCACGCATCCAAGGCACGGAGCGCTTTCCCATGACTAGCTAACTGCTCGCCAGTCGAAGGAACCGATGAGATTTATGGTTTATCCCTTCATCCCACAGTATCATACTCGGAACCTAGGTCCCGCCTGACAAGTCGACTGGAATTCCCGTTGAAACGTGCGTCCCCCGTGGCCTGACCACCAGCGGCGTCAATCTTGGAGATTATCTGCATTGAGCACATGGGGCTGCTCCTACGCCGCCACCATCACCGTACGTTCGAACCATCCTGTGTGCTGACCCACGGATTCCAATGCTGTCATCCGAAAGTTTGACCCTGCATTCTTATTAGCTGCCAATGGCTGACCGGCTGTGCTTTTTTTCCGACGAGGCGAGGGTGCAAAATTTGGAGTTTCTATTCTGTCTCCGGGCGTTGTAGCGTCGGCATAATTCGTTCAACATTGCAAGTATCCAACCGTTTCACCGATAACTGCCTGAGACATGTGTATTCTCTGCAGGGTACGTTCACTTGCAGATGATCGGTAGTCTCTGACCTGGGAGCGGTCGGTGCATTTTCCGCCATCGGGTCCAATCCATGAGGCCACTTGTAATTCAAATGGCGCGAGTGTCATTTTAATTATAGGTTTTACTGGCTTCAAAATCGGCTGTTGGCAGTTGGCTTGCCCAGCCTTTACTCGTAACCCCATGCCCTGTACACATGCGGCCGGCGCCATCGATCTGGTAGCAGTGATAAGGCCCGTTGTTGAGAGGGTCATCCATAAATCCCATTCCCAAAATGGTGTCTGACACCATCGTCAGGGAGTACGAAGTTGTTGCAGCTATCCGGAGTATTCACAGTCACAGCAGTACGTCTGCCCTCCTTTCCAAAAGTGTGTTCCAGAAGCTCAGATGCGTTGTCCAGTTGCTTCACTCGTTGTATTACTATGGGACTTCCTATTGACCATGGACGATGAGGTCGGTAGGATATGGCCGTGAGTACATGTGCTATTCACTTTCATCATCAGGATCGGAACTCACTTCTCGCAGAATGAAGAAGGGACGCTTCAAATGGCTGTACATGTTTCTGCGTTATATCCCTCTGTCTACACAAATGTAAGGGTGGTGTTTCTGTGGCGCCGTATTGACTGGCTTCACTCCGAAACCTCAGATTTCATCAAATCGTTCTCCCTCACTTTTTTGGGAACGATACTATATCCCCTCTTGCATGCACCCTGTGGCACGTGTACATGATAGTTCTGATACAAGTTATAAATGTCGCGTTGGAGCTCGTATTGGCACTCAGAGGTGGGTGTCCGTATTCGCCCTCCAGGTCCCGTCACCGTTATGCACCCACATTAGTTGCTGCGCTATTCGGTGGTCATCGATGGGTGCCTCGCCTACTCGGTTGTATCATGGTAGTCGAATTTCTTTGTGCCGTGCCCAACGTGTGGGAGAACATTCCTTATTATCAATACTGCATTCTTTTCATCCTGTCACCCGTGGTGCTAGTACGAGCGTGCGTCCCGTAACCTGCTTGGGATCTTGAGTCTGAAGCCTCTTAGGGTTGCCTCCCTGGTTGTCCAAACAACCTTTATCTGCATGACGTTATATAGAGTCCTTATTAGAGACAGCAGATTTTGGAAAACACCCGTCATATTCCAGGTTGCACGGGATGGAACAATAGCCTACTTTGTGGAGATAGGTCAGGAATATCCTATTAACTTCTCCGATGGTCAATTCACCACCCTCCACTAGGGCTGATATGTTGGGGATTCGTCATTTTCAAGCTACATTGGCATCCGGCCACCCTGTTCTTGTGCGCGCTAACATTCTTCCACCAGCCTGGCACTGTTAATGACCTTAACTTGAACTAGCTGGGCTGTGACTCTTCGCTCGATATGTGTAAGTTGAACTGATAAGATGTGAGAGGGATATATAGCTCAAAAGAGTGTTACCCACAGGGAACCCGTCTCATTCTGAACGTGGCGCATTTGCGAGGTCAGGAAGTATCACAAGACAGCGACAACATTTTGTTTACTACCCAGATTGATGTCCCGGCTTATTTTACGCCTGGGAGTGGGGTATACCGACCCGGTTTGACCAGCACACAAAACATGTTATGAGCGGGTTCAGCCGTCCGCGTTACCTGTGTTAGGTACTCCTTGTAGTCGTACGTTTTGTCGTCTGTTTATGCCGGCGGTCCGAAGCGGTCCGGTAAATGGAACCTCCTTATTGGGAAGGCTTGCAGAGTGACGGCTCCCGAAGTGGTTGCACCTGGCCACCATTTGTCGGCGAACCGTAGCGGTAGGACCTGACCAAGTATGGCGCCTTTCAGTACACCAGGTGTCGTTATTAGTGGATTCAAGGAACGGCCCGAGTCAATCCTTGCTCAAGGTAATGCGAACACCTTGACCCCCGGAGCACGCAGTGTGTACTATTTATCTTTCAGGAGAAAGATTGTACATCGGGACCTCTACGGGAAATCTGCACATATACGACTTGAATGCTTCTGCAAGTAAGTTGGATGTCTGTATTTGACATGTTCAACGAACCTAATTGGTTGCCAGATCCTGACGAGCGGTCAGTGTTGGTTGAGACCAAGAAGGGATTGTCACGGAGGGCCATTGATCAACTGGGATATATTAGGGATATAAATTCGCTGGTGTTACTTTCTGGTGAGCGGTTTGACTGTATTCACGGATTGGCTGGGTGATGTTGACCAGTCTCAGAAACACTCGTGACTCTTTACCCATTACCGTCCTTTTCCCCACCGACGCCACTTACGAAGACTAAGTCTGCATTCTCCTTCGCTACGTATTCCTCTGTGGCCGACAGGCAGTCATCACACGATGGGACGGCGACCATACCAACCATGGTCACACAGCTCATCATCGGGTGCCGCAGGAAAGTGGTCATATACTGCTGGAAAGATGGAGAGCCTCAAGATATCAAAGTGTGTAGGATGTACTATTGGTCACTGGTGACTGTCTGATCGGTTTGCTTCACACGAAGGAAGCGGCGCTACCCCACTCGCCGCGTCTCATTAGCTTCCTGGATTACGACAATGTCTGTTTTGCGTACTCACCTACTGAATACGCAGTGTTTTCTATCAGCAAACTTGCAGCCGTAGACGTGGCCCTACCAACAGCACCTAGCACGTCTATGGGGGCCTTGTCGGGTTTGGGTACTTATATGATGCTTAGTAGGGGTGCGAAGTCGAAGCCTAACATGGTGAGACTCAGCGAAACGGAGGCCCTCGTGGTCAAGGATAGTACGTACACTCCCAGCTTGCCTTGATCGGGATGTTCACGATTGACCTAGACCAGGGGTTTACGGTCGGCGTTGACGGTAAACAAACGAGGCCTGACGCTATTGATTGGCCGGGTCCGCCTGATGAAATTGGTAAGAACTCTCAGTGAAACGCGCATCCTTTCTAATCAGCCCACCAGCATACGTGGACCCATACGTGTTTTCCATCCTTCCGCCAGGGACTGTTCCGGTTCCGGATGACGAAGGCGATTCATCGTCCGCCTTACCATCGACCCAACAGACCACGATACCAGCCCCAGTTGTGCAAGTCATATCGTCCATATCTCCTTCACTCGTGCAAACCCTATCGTTCCCCTTTCCACAGCCTAGTTCTAACGTGCCTATCAACCCTAACTGTTCCATTCGCCTGTTAACGCCATCTCTGGTTGCTAAGTCACCTCTTTTTCTCGTTTCTACCCCGGTTGATCGGACGACCGCCACTACCGAAGGCAGCTGTGTATGGAAGCTCGAGATGAAACCATGGGGTGAACAGATTGATGAGTTAGTGCGAAAGGGTTTGTATGCAAACGCATTAGCCCTCTTGAATATTCTGGACACTACTGCGCTCCTCGACAAGGTACACAGAAGCCTGCGGAGTTGTTTTGCTACTTTCTCACCATTCTTAGGACGAGCGATGCACCCGAATACGCGCCCTGAATGCAGTCGCTCAATTCCGCACGGGGAAGTACGACGATGCCATCAATACCTTCCTCGAGCTTGACCTCAACCCAGCCAAGGTGGTTGCTCTTTACCCTGAGCGAGTGGCCGGTCGGCTGTCCGTCCCTCAGGATGGGTGGGTACCGCTATTTGGTGGTCCTGCGGGTTCGGCACCTGGGCCTGGGGGCTCGACGTCCGCAGAGTCAAGCGATGCCTCGAAGGAAGGCAGCAAAGAGAAGCTTATCGAACGATCACCTTCTCCTACCGGCTCCATCCGAGTGCGGTCGAAGACGGTGTTTGGTTCCTTAATACCGTCGGCAGCGAAGGAGGACGACGTGGTATCCCTAAGTGGTAGAAGGAGAGCTAAACAGCCAATAGGTAATGGAGTGACTCTCATGATTAGTTCGCACCTGACAAGCAGGGTATCAGATGATTCTACCCGTGCCGTTGAAGTGCTCTGGCGCTATCTAACAGACCGCAGACCGAAAGTTGCGGGAGCATTGGCTGCGGTCAATATTACTTCCGCTCAATCCCACCAATGGCCAACTCTTTCGGAAACCTCTACCGAGGAACTATTTTCTCTGCCCAATGTTCCGCTGTCGTCACTAACGCCGCAACAACTGATCCACTTCGCTCAAATCGTAGACACCGCATTGTTCAAATCCTACTTACTTTACCGACCTGCGTTGCTTGGTTCTCTGTGCCGAGTTGCAAACTGGTGTGAAGTATCGGAAGTCGAGGAGGAGCTACGTGCGCGGGAGGTGGGCCTCTCAGGTTATCCAAATGCTAACAGTTGATTTTTCCCCTCAGAAATTCGCAGAGCTGATCTATCTATATAATGGAAAGAAGATGCATGCGAAAGCCTTGGCACTCTTGCAGCAGTGAGGTCTTCGATTGCCAGTCCGCGATATATTCCTGACGATTCTACACAGGTTGAGCGAGAATGAGGATGATATCAGGGACAAACTCAACCCCACAATTTCTTATCTCCAGAAGCTGGGTCCAGAGTACTTGGATCAAGTGTTCAAAACTGCACGTTGGGTGTTTGACCAGGACCGTGAAATGGGCCTCCAGGTAAAGCGGCCATGACCCGCATCTTCGTCCCGCCGTATCCTGACACGCACGTCAGGTTTTCATGTCCGAGGATGTCGAACTCCCCCGCTTCCAAGTGGTGGAATACCTAGAGAAGATCGACCCTCAAATTTCTGCGCGTTATATCGAGTACCTCATTGAGGAGAAACGTGAAGAAGGTGGCATGTTCCACGATCGCCTCGCCGAACTCTACTTGAGCATTGCCGTCAGTGCGAAGAAACGTGGGGACAACCGTAGGGCTTTATTCCCCTCAATATTGACATGAGGTCATGTTGTGATGTCACAGAGAAACGGGGCAAGCTGTACGCCAAGCTTCTCCACTTCATTGATACCACTAGCCATTACCAACCCGCTCGCCTGTACGGTCGACTTTCAGAAGGTCGGTTATCCGCCTGGCGTAGCTGTGGAAAGTAACAATACCTTGCACAGATCTCTATGAAGCGCGGGCCATACTATTAGGTCGTATGGGAAGACACGAACATGCCCTAGAATTGTACGCATATAAGCTAGGCAATTTCCAGAAGGCCGAGGAGTATGCCCACCACCGTCATCCCCGTACCCCATTTAATGACTATCTTTTTAGGTACTGCAAACGAGTTTACCACCCCGATACTGAGACCAACACGATATTCTTGACATTGCTGAAGCTTTACCTACGGCCCACGACGAAGGATCCTCCCAACCTCCTCCCGCCTGCTTTGGATCTAATGAGGAGGCAGAGTCATCGACTAGATCCTGTCGAGACACTGGAACTGCTTCCGCCACTCGTATCAGCAAAGGAGGTGCAGAAGTTCTTGCAGCAGGCTCTGCGTATACCAGTCTTTGACAGTCACGTCATTCGGGAAATCAGCAAGGCGAGGTATGAGCAACTTGCTCGGACTTTGATGATACTTGAATCCAAACATGTCAAAGTGACGGACAGCAGGATGTAGGTTTCCATTATAGTTGCTGACCACTGATGGCACTTACCCATATTCTAGATGCCCCCAATGTCATAAGCGACTGGGAAGCAGTGTCATTGCAGTCCATGCACCACAGTCAGTTTACCAAATTTGAATGCTCTTCAGGAGTTACTCACCTCACACTTCAGTGGAGAGGTCACCCACTATCAATGCCGAGAAGCGTTTTCCAGGAAGCTTAACACTCTGCGGCAAAGTTAAGGAAGTCTGACAAACTTTCGCATCGGGAGGACAGTCTTGTATGACCACTACCACTAGGAATGTCTGGAAGGATTTATTTACTAGCCATCCAAGACTCGTGTTGAGGGGATCGAGTTCATTGCAGGGTTCATGTAGCTATTGCACAGAGCTGCAAGATACCGTACAATTACATCCCTTCCCCAGATAAGTGATTTCCAGCGAAAACAAAGGTGCTTCCCGCTACCTGTAGATCCTTGACCGAAAAAGCCAACATGTATTCGGGATGGATGACAAGGGAGAAATGTTGTGGAAGGTGGCGCCACCCAGTATTTCTAGCGCAAATCCGCGATTCATCAGCTTGACGTAGCAGCAGCAGCAGTGCGACGGATCTGGTGAGTTGGGGGATGTGACCGAAACCTAGCCTGCCAAAGTGGCTGACATTGAGTTCGTCAGGTCAACGGCGGGAACCACTTTTCCAACTTGTTGATCATATCTTCGACGCTTGTGAGATATCCCACCAACACGTCCAATATATCAGCATAGTCAAGAGGTGGAAAGGCTACCTGAAATTCATCTTTGAAAGAAGTACTCAGGTCTGTTTTCGAATAGCTAGACAAGCACTTGAGACCAAATATCAGTGAGGTAAATAGTCGCTGTAGCTTACCCCTGCTGCTTTCCAGATTTTTCCCGTTCATACTCCCATTCGAGTATTGATTTCATCCAAACTGAAATCTCATCTTTTAACTCTCCAAATTCGGCCTTCTCATTCTCGCTGAGATCCATGTGGAAACGGAGAGAGGACGGTCGGTTATAGTCTTCTAGGCAACCGGGGAAAAAATCATTCAGTCGCATTGCGAGCAGGCATGACTCTGGCGCTGTCCACAGGTAATGAATATACTGCAGAAAGTTGTTCATTGACGTACAATGGACTCGCTCAGTGACCACTTACTACTTGGCAGAGGTTCTTCAAGAGGTCGAAGTACATTTCTCGCTGACGCTCGCTTTGCGCTTGATAATGTGCAAGAGCGCGGATCTCTTTCGTTGTTAACACCCTAACGTCCTGGCCGTCAAGCGGGTGTTCCATGTAAAATTGGTTCAACGCGAGTATCTGCCCTAACCGTTTGGTAGCTAACTGGCGTAATCCTTCGACAGTTGTAAGGAGGTTGAGCAAGTCAGGAATTTGACCGACGATAAACGTCGGGTGAAGAATGTTTCGGATCGCATAGATCAACAAGGCGGGTGGTACGGCCGCGCTATCGCTACCTGCAGCCCCTGCAGTACCCACCACTTCGTCTGGAAATCGGGTAAGAAAAAAGGATGCAACAAAGTCGAGTCACTGGCCATAAATCGTGCGGTGCGCCGGGGTGTTGTACTCTTCCCAGTTGATCCGGAATAATCGTGCCTCCAGCTGCTTTCGGTTCTCCGAGTTCATGTCTACGCGAATGGGCGGCGGGTGGAATGAACTTCGCGTAAGTCTAGAATGTACTAACTTGTCATTGTCTGACGATAAGTCGACAGTCGCGTTTCGGTGTAGAGAACGCGTCGCGACACCGTGTACGTAGCTGTGATATTACGTAACTGCAAGTGCAGTCGCGCAGTATACTTGGCACTTCCGTACAAGCCAGTAATGATACAGAGTTACTCGTCTTCGGGGTCAGAATCACCAAATAGACAAGGCCCATCGTAGACAACATCCAAGCCTTCCCCCGGAGAGGTACCGAATGCTCGGCATTCCAATTCGTTCGATAGTTGACCTCCTATCGTTCGTGCCCCAGCTCCGTAAGTAGGCCCATGTTTATCCGAGCAGGAAGGCCAACTTCCCAACGGCTGGGACAACTCGACCCCGTCATCGATAGCATTCAAATCATAGGCCAAGGCATCCTGAAGAGGCTTACGAACCGACCCAACACTAGATGCAGTCCTAGGAGGGGAACGACTATTATCTTCAGAGGGCTTCATAGATTCTACTCCCGTCTCGTTTTCTGAGGTGTCCGAAACCGTACCCATTGAGACGCTGCTGGAGACATTGATCTCTGCTTGCGAGGGGTGACCAACGCCTTCCCTTCCTTTTGTAAACTCGATCAGCCGTCCATTCGGCGATGATACATGGGATGTAGCCTGCAAATGCTCCACTTGGAGAATCCTTCCAATAGTCGTCCAGGGATCCGGATCAGCAAGAAAGTCAAGTGGCAGATCAGTCATGGGAGCGATAACTGGGTTATCCTTCACGGGATGCGTCTCGTGATTACCGTGCACCTGGTCAGGGCTGTCGGAAAATTCTAGTCCCTGAAACGTGGGTTGAAGTGGAAGGAAGGGGAGCGAAAGCTGAGGACTTGATTGGATCATACTACCAGGAAACTCGTCACTGCCAGTAGAAATACGAGGTAAGTGCTGAAAATGCTCTGGATCTGACCCGTCCCCCGTATCCCGCGACGAGTGTATGTACTGTGCTGCCGGGAGGTGGTGACCAAACCTTGTGGACTGGGCGTCAGACCACTCCATTATGGGACTAGGAGGGAGCTGTGGTGAAGACTCAAACTCCAAGATCACGTCACGATCAACATCCATCATGGAAGAATCAGTGGTGAAGGGAGAAGATCGAGGAAGGGGCGAAAATTTGTTTCGTGTCCAGAGAGGACCCTGAGGGCGGAAAGGAGTCCGAGAGTTGGCATATCCGTCATCAAGGAAATTCCAGGAAGTCGTCCACTCGTCTGTATTATCGTTTGGTGATCGCCGAGAATGCTCGGTATCACACGGAGGATCCTGTGATACGAGAACTGTTCAGTCAACACATTCTTGCCAAAGTCGTATAAGTACTTTGTCGCTAGCTCCATGTTCATCTGTTATCCTCGTGTCCCTGCAGGGCACTGCGCCCTGGTGGACAACCTTGGGTTTCACCTGAGCGCCAACCAGATCTGGCAATTGAAGTATTCGATCGATGGCAGCTCTGATCGACATGTCTAACATCACAGCTCCTCAGCACCGACGAAGGATCGGAAACACAGAAGCATACGATCCGACGTATCCAATGCAGAAAGCACTTTGGAAGGTCGTTTCCGGTCGTTCTCGTTGTCAGAAGACGACATATGATACTGATTGGGTGGGACATGCGAAACCTGCTGAGAGCCTTTGGAACCGATATTATGGGGTGCATGAGCGAGAGATATCCCAGACAGCAAAGAAGCTGAGCACGATGGACCAGAGTTTCGACGATCGTCAGGACAACGCCCTAGGGCATTCGCTAGACGTTGCTTTACAAAATGTCGTTTTTGTGCACGACCCACAGCATCTCTTGTCTTCGCACGTACCGCATTTCTATGCGCTGTGCCTTTAACTCTGATAACGTGAGTAGACAGCAGGCCCAGTCAAACCTTTTTCCTCCCATATAGTTTGCACCGGCCATGGATGTTGGTGCAGTTGGTGGTTGATGATGGAGTTGTGCCAAGCTGCTAAGGTGCCGATACCGTAACAAATATACCCCATATGCCTTCGCCTTTCTCGCCAGCTAGTGTTCTCCACGGCTTTCGAGTGCCCATCCATCCGTCCCGCAGTACCCATGGCTGTGGGGTTTGATGCCACAGACAACCTTCAGGAGCAAGACATTGGCTTGTCCTATCCGCCTAGCCCTAACTTGACCGTCTCGGATCTGGAAACGTCGAGTGCAGTTTCTTTCTCTCAGCAAACGTCCCAAGTTCATCTCGAGCTGCCGTTGATACCATGCCATACTCCCGCTCATCTAAAATCAACGTCCACGTCTGACGTTGTGGGAGTTGACGACGAGAGACGCGTTCCCCACCAACGGATGCTGTCACGATCACGCAGTCTTTCCCTTCTCCCGCAGAACGGTAACGAGCGGGGTACGGAAGTCGATTCATTTGATTTCCCGTATGACAAGGTTTTGAAGATGCGACAGTGGGCGCTCACTTTTGCCGTCGGTAAGACTACTTCTGTCATATACCTCCTGAATGCAGACCGTTTCCATACTACAGTTGACTTCGACCTTGATCTCGGGCCTATCGTTCGAGCCGTATACCCCCCTGTGTATCTATCACCCTCCGAATTAGAGAACATGTCTGCCTCATAATCTTCCCTGCATCTATTTGAACTGACGATACCTCGAAGTGCCTTCTCAGCATTTCCAGACTCATTGCAATTCGACCAGGGGACAGAGGTTCACTCGTTTAGAATCAGAGTATACTCAGACTCTCCCCACACACCTCGTCAAGACCCTCCCAAGAGGCCGGAGCCATTGGATGGCTTCATATATGGCTTCTCATACTTCAGCCAAATACGAGACTCCAGTTCCAAGCGCGGGTATAGACAGGTATCACCACATCTTCTCCGTTTGATTTGAGCTGGCGTTTACCTTCAACCCAGTCTTCGTTGGTTCTTCTAACGCACCATCAATACCCTGCCCTCTTCACAAGCGTAATCTCAAAGCTCGGACCCCTTTTCCAAAACCACGGCATCACGATGCTAGAAACAGCGTGTCACAACATTGCAAACTGGTCCGTACATGGGACAGCTGTCAATCAAATCCCGCTGATATCCTCCGTTAAAGCAAGGCAGAGCCCGGCGTCAGGCTCCACTCTTGAACTTGGTTTCCTAGGGTTTGTGCTCCACGTCGAACTGCCAACGAATATCGACAGCCAACAGCTCGTTGAGACTGCCTCTTTTGGTCGAGGGTTTGATCCCACGGAGCATGTTAGCCTATTCTTCGTTCGTGCCGATGCATAAGTTGACTAGTATTTAGTTGCTTGCGTCATCGGTGCCACTCTATCCTCCCCCTATCAATTTGTTCGAGGCCTCGCTCTCCCATCTGTGGTCCGTCTGGGAATGTTTGATATTGTGTGAGCCCTTACTGGTGTACGGTCCTTCGCCTTCTATGACGAGCCAGGCTGTCTGGTGGCTGCGCGATCTTATACGTCCTGTACGTATTCTATCAAAACTGGAACCGTTCTTGCGAGATAACCGTCTTGGCAGATTCCATTAGCGGCAGATATCCGACCGTACTTCACCATTCACGACAGAGATCATGCATCGTTGGTGAACAAGTCTCCTCCCAAGGTGGGATTGGTCATCGGTGTCACAAACCCATTTTTTGCAAAGTCGTGTACTCACTGGCCCCATGTTTTGAGCGTGGGACGAAAAACAAGGTGAGCCCTCCAGATCGAAAAGAGAGGTCGAGGCCCAGACGTAAGATTCTCGCCAGACAAGGTGCCACGGTTGTCACTGGACCCTGTGCAGGGTGGACGACCAAGACTCATCGCAGGTACATCTCCAAAGATCGCCAGCTGCTGAAACGGATTGAAAAGGCGTGTGCCTCGAGCACGTTGGACAGTACGTATTTTGGGCCTATACTCATGAATACACGGATGTATGCGCCCTCTTTTCCAGGAATGCAAGCTTCGTTGGAGCTGCGAAGGCACTTTTGTTCCCGCACCAATGCCGTTCTCGTGCCATTGAATCGTTATCTTAACTCTCTCATACCGTCACCGGCGGAACGTAATACGACTCTTTGTCTTCGCCGACTGAAACCATTCAATACTGCCGAGTTCTTTTTGTCGTTAAGGTCAAGTCCCTCTGCGCTACCTTTCAAGTCTCCTTCAAAACAGAAGGATTTCTATGAGAAGTGGCTGAGGACTCCTGCCTTTGGGCTCTGGTTGGCTCGTCAGGAGGAAGTCGTGCAAGATGCATTGCGACAGAAGATATGAAGTGGTATTCTTGACCAACTAAATACTTCAGTTTCATATACATAGTATGCTGTGTAAACTGGCGATGACATGGCAACTGTATGAGCCACAGATACCAAACAGTGACAAACACGGCCGAGGTTATACAGCCCAAGAGAGGGGAACGAGAAAACTCGTCTCTCTGTTTGTTTCCTCCGCCCTGCCAACTGTCATCGACTCATCCTCTACCACGCTACGTGCGCACTCGACATTCTTGTTCGCTGTTGAGCGGTGGTTGTCAGTGTCTGCTATCCTGGTTCTCTACGGAATTGTTTAACGGCGGAAGAGTGCGTTATAACCACTGTCACTGTATCCATACCTTTCCATGTAAGACGCCTTCCATCTGTCCACGTCGCTGATTTTCGTAGCGCGCAAATCCTGTATACGCGCGTTTGTTGTCGTTGCTGTCCCTGTCGTCGGTTATATTGTCATTTGGGTACTCAACAATCCTGTCATTCTACTTTCTAGTGCAAAAGAGTTTCTGTTCTCCACGAATTCTGCTTCTGAGTCATGCCTGAGGACGATTTTGACATCTACGGTGAAGACGACGGCTTCGTGTCGCATGCAGACCAGGTAGGTCGCGGTTCTCAGTGCATACAACCTACTTGCTGACTCGAAGAAACCGCCGACGCACTTCAAGGGTGATCTACTGCACGACGAAGTCCAGGTAGAAGAGCCTGTCGAAACGATAGCCACCACTGTTGAGCCATCAACCGGCAGCAAGCGCCCCCGAGAGGAGGATGAGCAGAATTCCCCCTCAGAGTCACGTTCTATCCCCGTAAACTCACAGGCAAGGACCGAACCTACTCAGAACGGCACCGCGAACGGTAATTACAGCCCTAGCGTGGCTAACGGTGGACAGGTGGGCGTTGGAGGAGATCCGTCCGTGG
This sequence comes from Pisolithus microcarpus, assembly GCA_024613185.1. Taxonomy (NCBI): domain Eukaryota; kingdom Fungi; phylum Basidiomycota; class Agaricomycetes; order Boletales; family Pisolithaceae; genus Pisolithus; species Pisolithus microcarpus. The sequence goes on from JANFAI010000007.1 coordinate 356,375, forward strand.
TGGGTTACGACGCGCTGTATATCGGGGATTTACAATGGGTCCGTTTCGTCCTGTCGATTAGTCCACTTGGCGTTGTTCTTATCTCTTTGTTTGTTTTGTTTGTTGTTCTTGGCAGTGGACTACGGATGAGGATCTCCGTCAGGTTGCTCTCAACGTTGGAGTGAACATTGATCACCGGAACATCACATTTTCAGAGCATAAGGTCAACGGGAAGAGCAAAGGGTGAGGTCTTGTGACGTGGATTCACGCTGGTACAGGTTTTTTAACGTCGTGCAGAGTTGCATACGTAGAGTGTGGCAGCTTCGAAGCTGCCAATGTCGTCAAAACATGGTTTGATAACAAGTAAGTCGCACGTAGTTCCTACTGAGAGTCATAATGATATGACTCGTTTTCAGCGAGTTTCAGAACAGACGAGCAACAGCAACGCTCACTAATTCTGCACAAGGAAACCCGTTCCGTACACTACCAAAAGGTAAGTTACCCGTACATTTGCGTCACATTGACCAGGTGAGTAAGTTTGACCAGAACCCCCTCCCCGTGAAATGCGAATGGGACAGCAAGGCAGTGGAACGACCCCAGGGGGTACCGGGACGGGTCGCGGTGGAGGCACATACCGAGGTGGCGGCCCTCAAGCGAGCGGCGGGGGTGCACAGAATATGATGGGCATGCAGCGTGGTGGAATGATGGGCGGTATGATGCGTGGCGGCATGCCTGCCATGATGGGTAATATGGGAATGGGCATGAACATGCCTATGGGAGGTATGGGAGGTATGGGGATGGGAAACATGGGGATGGGTGGCTTCGGAGGCATGGGTGGTGGCTTTGTCGGAGGACGAGGGGGTATGGTTCCCCAAGGTCCTAGAGGGGGTGGGATGATGGTAGGAGGTAGAGGAGGCATGGGAGGCATGGGTATGGGCTTCTAACGATTCGTTGTCTGGCATTGTTCTTATATCCATCCGATGTATTTGTATAGGTATGGGAACGATGGGCGGTGGTGGCCGTGGCGGCTTCAACATGCAGGGTCACTTCAATCCTGCCTTCATGCAAGGCAGTCAGGGGGGCCAGTACGGTCCTAGCAAGCGCTTCCGAACAGACGAAAGCACTTGAAAGTATACATAATCCTCGCACAGCGTACTGACATGGTGGTATTCTACAGCTGAAGTTCATATTCTCTTCCGTCGAGCTTTATGTATTGATGTAACGTATGAGCCTACATAACTTAGATGATATAAAGTGGGCCGTGGATGCATGAAGAAAACAAATGTGAATACAGCAGTCTTGGGTAATGGAACATATGCACAGGATGTTTACGTAGATAAAACAACAGACGCGGTAAAAAGCGGTGAATGCGTCTACGTCGCATTTTAGATATGTTAAAATCGTGAAATGCATACAAGTCGACGGTTGCACTGGGTATCTGCCCTCCGAGAAAATGGTAAGTTAGAATGGTCCACGGATAGCTAACGAATACCGCAGTGTGTTTAACCGCGTTTCTCCCTCACTTCCCTCTCACGCTTCCTTCGGCGTTTTTCTTCTTCGTGGCGTTTCTCTTCCAGCAAAGCAATTTCGTCCTCGCGTTTGGCAAGGCGGGAACTGAATACATGAGACCAAGCGTCAAGTGTCAGGATAGGATGGACCAACCTTCTTAGTTCCTCAGTCATGACGGCACTTGCATCTGCTTCCATGTCATCATCGTCACTGTCGATGTCCCTTGCCACATAAGCAGCCCGATCTCTCCCGAACAGCTTCCATATTTCAGAACGGATAGCATCTGCAGGAGATCCCGCACGTCGCTTAGGCGGAGGAGACACCGAACGCGACGAAGAGTGCGCTCGCTTCTTTGGTAGTACAGAAGCAGTGACAGCTCGTGAGGCCGACATTGACTTTAATGGCTGTGCCTTTATCGGCGCTGAAGGCCCTTTCAACTGGGTAACTTTCGTCCCAAAAGATGCACCCCTGGTATCATCTCTCGCCGACTTAGCAGCGGATACACCCGTCTTTGAGGGGATGGCAGCTCTTTGCTGAACTCCAAATGGAGCAGATTTGCCAGCAGAGGGCACAATGGCAACCTTCGAAGTAGTCGAAGCTTTCGACACAGGCTGCGAAGTCGACTCTGCAGAGTGTTACGACAGTCGTGGGAGTGAGCGGGTACGGGATGGCACTTACTTGCACTCGACGACAATGGCGACGCCGCGCCAGAGGCGGGACCGGAGCCCTGACCACTGGAGGACTGGGAGCTACTGGGAACAAGTTCCTTTTTCTTCGACTTCCCAAACCAGTCGTTAAACTCGCGGGCTTCGTCGCCGTCGAGTATGCCATGCTTAGCTTTTGCTCTGTCCTGGAGAATCTCGTCGATAGTCCGCGTGTCCCGCTTGTTCACGTTCAATTTCGTGAGAGTGTTAGGCAATGCAGCAAGTCGTGCCTTCACTGACTGCGCATTAGACTCGGAGTCAGCTAGGGGGGCTGACGTGGCATCAATGGCCCCGCCTGGCAGTCGTCTGCCGGCCTTGTTGTAGCCCGCACCGATTGAAGAACGTTTGCCAGAGTACGAGCGTCGTAATTCAGCCTCGAGTCTACGTTGTCGCTTCTCCTCCCTCGTAAGTGCCGTGGCGGGAGATCCGGAACGAGAGTCGCCCTCGTCGTCCGATGGGAATCTGCGTTTGCGGACCTCGTCCCTCGCCGTTCCGTTCGACGTCGGCCACTTGGCTTTCTTCGGTCCATATAGCAATGCTTTCCTGGCCTCTTCTTCTCGACGTGCTTTCTCCGCCTCCAGCCGTGCCATGTCAGCCGCTCGTTTCGCCTCCAACTCCTGCTGCTTCTTCTCCTCCTCGAAGTGCTTCCGACGCAGCTTAGCTTGCTCCTCTCTTTCCTTCTGTTCAAATTCTTCCTGCTTCTTCCGTTTCATTTCCTCGTTTCGTTGGCGCTCGAGTAACGCGGTCTGGACCACGCTCTGCGCCTCTTTAGTCTGCGAGGCACTCAATGCCATTAACGCAGCGAAACCGGTCATGGCGATCGACGACTGTCCTACCCAGGACACCTAAAATGGGAGGGACCGTAGTAAGATGGGAGAGTTGTGAAGACAAGAGATGCGATGCTAGCGGAGTGCTTTGGTCCACTTTATGAGACTAGGCGATGCACCACTTGTTTAGTATTATTTGGCACTGCATGGACAAAACATCCCGCAAATAAGCCTGGAGGTCGGACTGATCGTGGCGCTGCGGAACAGGTTGTCAGATTCATAACCGTGTACGTATCCAATATATGTAGTACAGCCGTCCATTGTGATGGATATATGTAGTGCTAAATGAATGGCCGGTCAGGATTTAAGGAGTTTTACGCAAGTCATTAGTTTCCCCACAGTTTGCGGGGTAGAAGGAGGGATACTCCGATACCAATAACGACGACAACGAGGAGGTAGCAATACACAAACCATGCATGGGCCGGCGCCGAGATCGAAAGCGAGAACATCGACGCCGCAGATGCAGGCCCAATGCTTCGCATAATCGAAACCAACACCTGGGCGAGCCCGTTAGTTGCACCGAGGCAGCCGCGGTTGGGAGACGCAGCTGCAATATAGATGAATATGCAAGCTGTAAATATCGACGTGTCAGTGCTTGTGCCACCAATTCTCCTTGAACGAGTGACTCACAAAAACCAAGGTTCAAAAGCACGGAACATGCAATTTGCACGACGATCACACACCAAACTGCCCAATTCAGCCCGTATGCTCTTGCCAGGGTATTGATGATCGGGTATGCCAAGACCAATGGAATGCCGCACGACACGGCAACAGTGTAGACGGCCTTGGAACCAAATCGATTGTGTAAGCTTGCAAAAAGGAGGATTTGAAAAAGTCCGCTTAAGGTGCCATATACTGCAAGTATGTTGCCAATCAGAGGTGGGTCGAGACCAAGACCACCAAGTTCAATGGGAGTTGCGTAGAACAATGGTTGGACAGCACGGAATGTGATATCAATAGTCGACAAAGCAGCGTAATTCCCCGCTGCGATTAGCACCCGAGGAATTAGAAGCGCACGAAGAGGCAACGGCCTGCTCTCGCCATTTTCACTGGTGGCAAGGGTCTCAGGTGAAGACTTGGGAGATTCAAGAGCGGCCAGATCAAATCTTCGTTGGTTGAATTTTGACTCGATAAGTTGTCTAAACGAGATGGTGTTTGGTAGTGTCTGGAAGTTAAGATAATCATTATTTAATGAGCCGACAGACGGCACAATTGAATAACGTACCTCTTTTAGGAACAAGGATGTGACTATCCAAGCAATTACCGTGAAAGTGGCGGGTATCGCACATGCAAGGAAGTAGGGGTATTCTCTCAAGAATTTCACGTGCCCAAACGCGTCGGGAAAACGATCAGCGGGGCGAAAGAGGAAGCCTCCAATCAAAGGACTGAGAACATGAAAAACAATGAACGGATCACATACTCCAGGTGGTGACGTACCCTAGAGTGCTGCCGCTCGACCAAGCGATTGGCGTGTAAGCATACGCATGCGCCAGATTTGTCTCATCCGTGATTTCCGCCATCATACTCTTCGTGACGCCAATGTTACCGTTCAGGGCACCGCTAAGGGCACGGCTACATTGTAAGCAGTGAGAAGTTTAAGTAGATATGGACGTGGACTAGACAAGATTCCCGACCTTAGCACTAGACCCATGAAAGTCTTGGATAAGCCAAAGCAATACATCGACAGTGATAAACCAAAAAGGCCCGTGAGAAGGACGGGCTTCCGACCAATACGATCGGATATCCGGCTCCAATGAAGGACGGTGAGGGCCTGCGCAGCAAAGAACAGAGAGTGCTATGACCATCCTAGTTCGGTACAAGGACCTGGCACATCGGATTTGCGGGACACTCACCAAGAGACCGACATAGAACCCAACCTTGGTCTCGTCACCGTGGGTGATGCCGATGTCTCGGATCAACTGTAGTGCGTTGTCAGTCATACAACGCACACTTGACGGGTCACAAACCTGAGGGGCAAGGGGCGATATGACTTGGGAGGTAAGTGGTTCGGCCAGTTGTAGGAAAAGTATGATACCGAACTGACGCCAAGGCAAAGGAGTGCTGCGCCGCCTTGGGTGCTGAACGTGCAACATGGGAGTCTCTTCGTCCATTATGCGTGCCATGAGAGTGAGTGGCAGACTTACAAGAAAGATAATATTCGCCTGTACTTTTAATCCTCTCCGCCGTCATTCGAGCAGTTGTCGGCCAATCGTCATCCTAGTGTGTCACGACAGAGTAACGAAGTCGACAAAATGCCATTTGCTGGCATTTCACCCTCTGGCTTCTGACTGCTCTTTTCTTCGGAACGCGATATTCAATTGGAGATAGAAGAACGAGTTCGTCCAAGGGTTACTGGCTTGCTTGCCTAGGGTGCGCAACCATGGCCGACCTCCAACGACTCCCAACGTGAACAGTCACCATCCTAACACCCATCAGTCGTTTGCTCCCCCACATCCGATCCAGCCAAGACAAGGCACTTCCGGATAACGCCATCGAGCACCAGTTCACATGTCCACAGCGAACTCTCCTATCGTGACTCTATTGCATTCTGCAGGAAGTAAGAAGAGGATCAATGAGGCTGTTCCAGCACCAGCAGTTGGAGACTCGTCCCCAAGAAGAGATGGCCACTGGAGAACGTACAAACAGCAGAACAACTCGGTCAATGTGTGTCTATATCGCCAACTGGCCCCGAGACAACGGAGTATACTCGAAAGAAGAGCGAAATACTTTTGTTCAGTTTATTTGTCATTATTTTGGCACTGCACTGGTCATGGTGGGTTCGTAAGTACTGAAGTACTAACATTGGACCAGTGTTGCAAAACACCGGAAAGTTTTCTAAATAGCTCACTAACTACTGTTAGTATAAACCAAAAAAAATACACCATCTCGTAGTAAAACGAGTACAGAACATTCTCCACAAAATAAAATATAGAAAGACATCGAGTTGATGTTGCCAGGGCGATGCCGGTGTAAAAAGTGAAAGTTGGGACAGTGTTGCAAAATTTCTCACAGGCATACGGAGTGTTGTCACGGCGCGTCACACTTGCAAACTACAACTCCGACGCCAAGCGAGTCCTCATGTGCACTCGACGCGTTCAGAGTGTCATGACTTGCCGAGCTCTCTACTATAACTCCGCTTGAATTTGTCACGCTTGAGAGTCCAAGGACCGCAACGAATGCAAGGCTCATGATGACAATATGTCTCGTGTTATTGACTTGTATATGCTTACAGGGGCTATGGAAGGGTAGATAGCATCTTCTGGAAAAAATGCCAAATTTTTTGATTATGATTTCATTCATGCCCTGAGCTATTTGTGTCAGAAAAGGGTAGTTAGCCTGATAGACTCAAAGCTGGGAGCTGTTCAAGTGCTTTCTTTTTTTTAAAAAAAATACAGTGCTATCGGTCTTCTATATATCTTTATACATGCAATAGCATGAGGTCATAGCGATGTTGTGTTGTGTGCTACAATGGATTTTGCAACACTGTCCCATTTTGCAACACTGGTCCAATGTTAGTACTGGAATTCGTAAGTGCATACATCTAATAGATGTGTAGTCTATCTACCGTGTTGGATATAATGATCATCGAAAGACTCGACCAAGTGGTGAGAGGTTAAGCGGGTGGTCATTAGTTTTTCCACAGTTTGCGGGGTAAAAGCAGGGATGTTCCAATAGCGATAAAGACGATGAGGAGCAGGAAGTAGTACACGAACCATGCATGGGCAGGCGTTTTAATCGAGAGCGAGAACATCGACGTTGCAGATGCAGGTCCAATACTTCGCATGATTGAAACCAGCATTTGGGCGATTCCATTAGTCGCACCTAGGGACCCACGATTGGGCGACGCGGCTGCGATATAGATGAAAATGCAAGCTGTATCGCAGTGTCAATGCCACAGTCACCAGTCCACTCCGATCAAGTGACTCACCATAACCAAGATTCAAAAGCATGCTGCATATAATCTGTACGCCAATCATACACCAAACTGCCCAGTTCAATCCATGTGCTCTCGCTAGGGCATTGATCAATGGGCATGTCAGGATAAACGGAATCCCAGACGACACTGCGACGGTGAAGATGGCTTTGGAACCAAACCGATCATGCAAGTTTGCAAAGAAGAAGATCTGGAATAGCCCGTTTAAGACGCCATACACCGCAAGTATATTACCGATCTGTGGAGGATCGAGACCAAGGCCGCCGAGTTCAATCGGGGTTGCGTAGAACAAAGGTTGCACGCCACGGAACGCAATTTCGATAGTTGACAGAGCAGCATAGTTTCCTGCCGCGATTAGCACCCGAGGGATAAGAAGGGCACGCAAAGGCAGCGGTTTGTTCTCGTCGTCTTCACTGGTGACCGATGTTTCAGTAGGGAGTTCCGATTGATTATCTTTCCCGTGGAAGCGCCATCGCCGAATTTTGGATCTGATCAGTTGTCTAAGGGAGACACTGTTTGGTAGAGTCTTGGAGATTAGACAACGAAATTTAACGAACCACTAACTAAAGGCACCATTCAAGCTACACACCTCTTTCAGGAACAAGAAGGTTACTATCCAAGCGATTGCCGTGAAAGTCGCCGGGACTGCACATGCAAGGAAGTAAGGGTACTCTCTCAAGAACTCCACGTTTCCAAACACATTAGGAAAACGATCAGCTGGGCGAGAGAGGAAACCTCCAATCAAAGGACTGAAGAGAGGAAGATCAGCGTATGCATCACCCTCTACATAGTAAACGTACCCTAATGTGCCACCACTCGACCAGGCGAGGGGCATGAAAGCATAAGCTTGTGCCAAATTTGTCTCGTCGGTGATTTCCACCATCATACTCTTCATAACGCCAACATTACCATTCAGGGCACCATTAAGGGACCGGCTGTTCATATAAGTTTTGAATGGATATAGATGCGAGCCAAACAGAATTCCCGACCTTAACACAAGACCCACGAAAGTCTTGGATAAGCCAAAGCAGTACATCGATAGCGATAAGCCAAAAAGACCCGTAAGAAGGACAGGCTTCCGACCGATGTGATCGGACACCCGGCTCCAATGAAGGACGGTGAGAGCCTGCGTAGCAAAGAACAAGGAGTGCTGTGATGGCCCTACTTTAGTACGATAATCTGGTACACCAAGGTGGTGGGACACTCACCAAGAGTCCGACGTAGACCCCAACCTTGGTCTCGTCACCATTGGTTACGCCAATATCTCGTATTAGCTGTGACGCACATTGCAAGATCATCAATCACATCACGACTATTCGACGACTGACATACCTGAGGAGCGAACGGCGATATAAGCTGGGAGGTGAGAGGTTCAGCGAGTTGCAGGAAAAGTATGATAGTGAACTGGCGCCACGGCAAAGGGGTCCTCTGTCGCTTTTGTTGCTGTGCATGCAACAAAGGAGTCTCTTCGTGGACAGTGTGTGCCATAGTGGAAGAGTTGAAAGCAGGTCAACGTTGTTAATTTTTCCACCACGTCCTGGAAGTGGTGAGTCACTGTACAAACGTCATTAGACGTCTTTCTTATTTACATACTCTCGCTCACGGCATGGAGGAGCAGAGGGTTTGTTGCTGAGTAAGTCGGCAATTCGGCATCGGATTCCGATTCCTTGATTTCTTAGGCACGTGACCTGCACTTGGAGAGATGTGACGTCACGCCTGTTTGGTGGAACGCGTGAAAACCCAAAAGTCTATCAACGCCATCGTAGCTGAAATCAGGGTAGCTTGCTTTGTCGGCCAACATGGATGCGCGACCATTGTCCATCTACAAGGCGGCGTGTTATTTGTCTGTCCACATTTCCGCGGCAGCCTTCAAAGCATGTATTAAACGCGACTCCTGACGCGAACATAGTCACGACCTTACTGCCTACCCATGGCCTCGAATCGAAACAAGACGCTTCCTGCAGTTCCGCTGAGCACTAGCCCGCGCGTCTGTGGCGGACCCATCGTGTCTCCGTTTCGTTCTGCAGGAAGTGCGCAGAGCATCAGTAAGGCTCTTCCAGCAATCAGAATCGAAGAGACACTCTCCAAAGGGGAAATGGACAACTGGCGCGACCACTGGAACGAGTCCACGAAGGAAATGGTGAGTTTCATTTTCTTCCTGTGACTTGCAGACGCGGATAACCTGCCGTTAGCGCGTATATCGCAAGAGACAGTTGGGCCAACATATGCAATTTCCTGTATCACCGATATTCTTGCCCGACGCCACTGACAGTAACCCCACCACACCTCTGTCTGCTTCCAGTCAAGCCTCGTCCACCTCACGATCCCACAGACCATGGGGCTTCCTCAAGAGAAGGTGCTGCATGAGTCGACTCAACCTATGCTGATTCCTAACCTGGTTCGCGAAACAGGACGCCCACGAGTCAGCCAAACCAAAAGGGTGTGAACGTATTGGAGTCCTTTCGGTGCAAAGCACAGCAAACCATACGCAAAAGGCTGTTGAACACCATATCCACGCCCGATATACGCAGCAAGGCCAGTCATGTTGCAAAACCTGAGTTGGCGACCACGTCGCCCGTCCCCTCATTGTTGCCACATGCCCCTCCTGCCAGAAGAACAGTGGAAGAATCCGAAGTCCTAACGCAGGAGGAGCTTATGGCAGACAAGAGAGGAATCTACTTGACGCTCGATCCAGATTCACAGGTTTCCCGTGGTGAAGCAATGCTAAGTTTTCTGTCTCCCATCCCTCAAGACTACGACCCCTTCAGGCCGGACTCGCCAATCTTGCACAGGCATCGATCCCTTTGTGACCTGGCCATGTTGGCACAGAAGCCGATCGAGGAGCCCAAACCTGACGACCGTGCCGAAGCGTTCATTCACTCGATCGACGAACTGCACTCCTTTGTCCTGCTGATGGATTGAACGACCTTCCTTCTTTATCACTTTGCAATTTTTAGAAACATACCGTCCTTTGCTCTAATGTCATGATATATATCGCCAACATACTACTGTGCACACACCTCTCGTTTGTATCGTTATCGTTTACTATGATTGCAATGCATCCGTCGTATCAATGCTAGCTATTGATTGACGTCGGCGCGAACAGCATTCTGCAGTGGATGATTGACATGGGATATGATCGTAGTACTTGCATACCCGTGCGTCCTTTGTTGTCCGTCCGCACGCATACAATGAGGGTGACGCTTTGATCGTCAAAGCTGAACGTCAGAAGTGTTTTTTTGAGGATGGCTGTCGCCTCGTAGCTTTGTTCTTCGGTTCCCCGACGAACGCAGTTGCGGAATCCGGATGACAATGTCCGCCCTGCGCGTGGGCAAAAAAGGCGGTGTCAAGGCATCAGACAGTTATACTTCCTGCTCACCATCGTCATCACCGTCATCTTGTTGTATCCTCAGCGCACTCTCATCCTCGTTCAAGCACTAACTGTATTATCTTCCAACATGATATCCCCACCGCCCTCGCCAAAGATGGCTCGCAAACTGCCAGGTAACGATATCGAAAACGAACACCAGCTGTCACCACCGTTGTCACCAAAGAGGTCTTTTGCACAGGATGGCCATGATCCTGTAGGCTCCAAACGTCGTCATGTGCTTTTGGAGGGACTTGACGGACAAGGTCTACGCAGACGGGCACCGCTCGGTGAGTATGTCCCCTCATACGACTTGGCTCGTTGGCTGGAACCCAAACGCACTAGATCCGCTGGCCGTATTGGATACCCGAGAGAACAACTCCAGCTACGACATCCAATGGCCCAGCTCAGACTTGCATGACCTTTCCATCTCTAGTTCTCCCTCTTGTCCTGAACTCCGATCCTTCTCACAGGGACAATCCTGGGGACAGCCTTGCAGTGCCACCGGAGAATCCATGGCGGGTTCGGTTCACACTTGGCCTCCGGCTGTCCAATGTGATGGTGCGGTCCAGAACCTTATGCCTAGACGCGGTGTAGCAGAGTACGATATATTGTACTATCCGGATGACCGTCTGTCACCACGTCGTGCCCTTCACCAATCCACGTCCAGTTTACTCCTATCGGAGAACCTAGGTACTGCCATCATGTTGGATGCCCCTCAAACGATATACGGAAGCTCTTCTCTTTCTGCGCGTGCACGTACAAACTCCCTTCCGTGTGTCCGCTGTCCGCCTGGTGACCTCTGGCAGGCTACGATTGCAGAAGACTCTCTAGTGGGCGAAGTGGGTTCTTCACCACCGAGCACGGCGCATGGACTCGTCGACGACGGCAGAGTTTGTTCTTCATCTTCCCCTGCGTCCCCACCTGGGCTATACCCTCCTCGCCCAAAGCTGACGCGTCGTGGTTCGGAATTCGATCTCAATGCTAGTAGCTCGGTGTCATTATCACTTGCTCCGGGCAGTCAGCCATTACACGCTTCAGAACATTCCAAGTCCGCTCTACCTATTGGTGCTGAACGTAGCAGGGTGATGCGCATAATATCTAGTCGTTCACCGAGCGAGAAATCCAGACTGTCATCCTCTCGAGATACACTCACCGACGACCCTTCCTTTCATCTTTGGTACCCACCCTCACAGTCCCCTAAACTTCAGTCCAAACCGAAAACTGCTTCGGAGGGTGAGAAGCCATTCCACCCTCCCTATCCGGGTCCAATTTCCCGAGAAGATTTCCGTCGCCTCTTACGACAGGCGACGAACAATAGGTTCGCATCGAAAATCTTCTCTCCTTTAAACCCTCTTCGTGCTTCTACCCCTCCCTCCGATCTTGCTGCCGACCCTACGTATATCTCGCACATACCATCCCCGACGAATATACCGTCGCCCAGGTACGAGCAGAGTCCTGCTGTACGAGTGCGAACGTATGTGTTGTTCCTTCATTCCGCGCCTACCTGCATCATCTCACATCCCTCTCCCCGCCCATCAGTACCTGCGACATTTACCAATCCTCGCGTTTTGAGGAGGTGTGCGTGCACTGCCGCGAGTGCAAAAGGGATTCGGTCACAAAGCGTTTCCTGGCGTTTAAATATCGCCAAATGTCCCGTCAAAAGCATCGCTCATACGACTTCGGTCTTCCTATTCCTGGGCGTGTTCCGCTGGACATGCTTGGTGGGGTCGATTGTGACGAGCGAAGCTTGTGGGACGAGGTGGCAGCTGTCACCTCTATGGAGCCATTCCCGCGTAATGGCTCCTCTACCGTCTTCGGTGGCTCTACAGGACGTGGTGTTGATCATGACATTTCTCCAAGCTCGCGCGTCCCGGACATCTACGCATTCGAATACGACTTCCCGGAAGTTTTGGATGAAGATATGCTCACGCGCGTGTCTCTTCGTGAGGTGTCTGTTTGCTAAACATCGATCCATAATCATCTCAGACCCCATTAACCCATTTTCTGTGTTGCAATCGGCCTAAAAACAAGTGTATTGTAGCTGTTCACATACACACACAGGAACTTAATGTGCTATTCACTGAGTATCTTTTTTGATATTTAACACAATTTTCTTCAGATGTACGTACGTATGGTGGTACATGTAACGAATAAGAAACACAGAACTACATGCTGCATGCCCACGAAAACTTTAGAAGAAATTATACTCCCTCGCGAGTGCGACCTTCTTAGCCGGTTCCACGTCTGCAAGCACCCCATCCGCGCGGACCTCGTAGCTCTCAGGATCGACCGACATCTTGGGCAATGCATTATTCAACTTCATATCCTTCTTCTTGACGGAGCGGCAATTCTTGACAGCCGCGAAACGCTTTCCGAGGCCGTACGACGCGATGACTCCGTAGTCGACGGAATGTTTGGAAACGAAGGCGTAAGAGTTGCGGGCAGCTGAGCCGGGTAAGGAGCCCCACATTGGGCGGCCGTAGGTAGGTTGGACCGTTGGTATGGAGGCGTTGGCGTCACCCATCTGTCGGTGGAAGTGTGAGTGGTTGCGCATTCGTTATTCCCTTTTTGTAGAACAGGGGAGTGTGCACATGCTTGCACACCGGTTGCGACGGCCACGTCTTCGGCGTGACAATCACGCGACCATGCGTGATCCGGCATAAACGCAAATCAAAGGAACAAGAAACGGAACGACGACCGAAACGGAGATCCAACGGAGGACGAAAACCAATCGGAGAATGACAAAACGCACCTGTGCCCAAGCTATGACGCCAGATTTAAGGATCATCTCCGGCTTTGCGCCGAAGTTTTCGGGTTTCCACAAAACAAGGTCTGCGACCTTGCCGACCTCGATCGAGCCCACGTAAGAGTCGATACCATGAGTGATCGCACTGCGGGAATCACACGGGTCAGGTTATGGCAAGATTCGATGCAGTTTTACATTTAGACTGAGCCAAAGAGATGGAGAACAAGCGGACGCACGGATTAATCGTATACTTCGCAATATATCTCTTCACCCTCCAATTATCACATTCATCCGTATCCCCGAGTTCTGTTAGCGGTCCCCTGAGACTCCTTAACTTGCTTGCGGTGCGCCACGTCCGCGCGACGACCTCGCCAACGCGACCCATCGCCTGCGAATCGGAGCTGATCATTGAGATGGCGCCCATGTCGTGCAACACGTCTTCAGCCGCAACAGTTTCTGCTCGGATGCGCGATTCTGCAAAGGCTAGGTCTTCTGGGATGGATTTGTCAAGGTGATGGCAGACCATTAACATCTTACAAAATTAGATTCAGAAAATGAGTAAATCGGCTGTGGTGCCGAGTACTTACGTCTAGATGCTCGTCGAGAGTATTAGTGGCGTAAGGACGGGTAGGGTTTGTAGACGAGGGGAGGACATTATTCAAACCACAGACGACGATGATATCAGGAGCATGGCCACCACCTCATGTTGATTTCGCTCAGAAAAAGTGAAAGCTGACATACGGGCGCAGCACCCACCAGCACCCTCTGTGTGATAAGTGTGAATGGTACGTCCCCCGAATGCCTCAATCGTGCCTGAAAGAAATTAAGTGACATGTAAGAACGAGAAAGTACGGCAACCCACTCTCCACGAAACCACTCTCGTTCAGGGTATCCGTGTGGATGTTCACCTGTTCGTCCCGTGATAAGTCCTAAGTATCGTGCGAAATCCTGCGTGGCCTAGAAACGTATACCTGTACGTCATACAAATCCCCTACATCCAAACAAGCCTTGATTGCAGCAGGTGTGCTTCCCCAATCTTCATGTAACTTGAGCCCGGCGGCGCCAGCTTTAACAACTTCTTCCATTGCAGCAATGTCCGAGTCATTACCCTTGCCAGTAAACGCAAAGTTCATAGGCAGGCCGTCCGTCGCAGCGAGCATATGCTGGATGTAAAACGGACTTGACGTACAGGTTGTCGCGTTCGTACCGGCGCTCGGACCGGTCCCGCCTCCGATCATCGTCGTCGTTCCAGATGCAAGTGCTTCTGTGACTTGTTGCGGGCAGATATAGTGTACGTGTGCATCGATAGCGCCTGCCGTGACAAGCAACTTTTCGCCCGCAATGACTTCGGTCGCAGAGCCGATGATCAGGCGGGAGTCTACTCCATGCATCATGTCTGGATTGCCGGCCTTTCCAATTCCAACGATAATGCCGCCTCGGACGCCAATGTCTGCCTGCAGTGCATAGGCATATATGCCGCGCGGAGAGGGGTCCAGGTGGACTCACCTTGTAAATCCCACTCCAGTCAACGATGACGGCGTTCGTTATGACGAGATCAAGGGCTTCTACACAACCCGTTTTTTGGCCCATTCCATCCCGAATAGTTTTACCTGCAATAGGTCATGAATGCTGTAGCGGAGGGACACTTCGGACGAGGTCACCTCCACCGAACTTGACTTCGTCGCCATAAATGGCCTGGAAGATGTGTGGTCGTTGCCAACATGAAATTGGATGAAAGAAGAGGATACGGTGACGCCTACCGAGTCTCTCTCGATCCTGATCCACAAGCTTGTATCTCCGAGCCGTACACGGTCTCCAACTGTCGGGCCGAACATTGAAATATACTCTTCCCTACCCATATCACTGTCTGCGTGCACCAATGGTGCATCTGGCTCAGGCACATGCGTAAATCCCATGAGCCGCTTTGTGTCGACCAGTGGCTCAGCATGACCAGACGCCCAATGTAATGCAATAAGAGCGGTTATGTTGTTTCCCCCCTTTGGGCATTTCTTACCGGCAATAGAACACAGTGTAACGGTCTTGGTGTCACCAGGTTCGAAGCGTACAGCGGTGCCTGCAGGTATGTCGAGTCGCTTGTGAAAAGCCTTGACACGGTCGAACGCGAGAGCTTTGTTCGTCTCGACGAAGTGGTAGTGCGAACCGACCTACACGCATCGATCGGAGCTAGGTACTTCAACACTGACTTGATATACAGAGGAGGGATTTACTTGGATGGGACGGTCACCATTATTAGTGACTTTGAGCCTTATGCGTTCCCGTCCACAGTTAATGACGATGCGTTCCTTCTTGGCAATAACTGCACCCGGCAGGCTCTCCGATAGACTTTGGGGAGGGGGAAAGGCGTCGCGGGAAGGAATAGGCAGGAAGGAGCCATACAGCGCTGCCTCCAGATTACCATCGTCCGTACAAACTGGGTCGTGCACGGTTACTAAGAAGACGCTGAGAGGCGAGCGCGGAGTGCTAGTAAGCTACATCAGAAACAGATAATTGGTGAGCTAACCCGTCATGGAATGTCCCCTCTACTTGGATATCATGAAGCCGAGCGGGCACACTCGGGAGGACGTGTCTTCTTCCAAGGAGGGTCTTTCCATGTTGCATGAGCTCTGCAACCGAGTGTTGGCCATCTCGAATACGCTCCTGCAACTGGGAGGCAATGAGAGCGGTGGCCTCGTTAATGTTGAGTTGTAGCCCTCTTGCAAGACGCTTCTGGGCTAAGAAGCCCGCCTGGGAAATACGAATCTGGTGTTATTGTTTCCATTCGAACGTTGTCTGTTAGGAGATACCTGGTGAAGCAGTAGCTTGTCCTGCTCCCGAGGAAGGATGTACATTGATACGTTTGACCGTGGCTACTCCTCTACTAAGTAGCTGGGGGGGCGACACGATACTTGGGACGATAAGCATGTGGCGGATGATCACGTGACAACACTCTCCGTTCAACTCGGGTCGCACACAGAACGCAAAGAACGTCGGCGACGAAGACGCACTCGGGCTAGCACGATGGTGGCGTTCGTCGTTTCGTTAATATTATTGTCATCGCTGGCAGTCTTCCATTTCCATCTTTCCCATCTTCACGGCGCGCGCCCGTCTCCGTATAGCTACACTAGTGCGTCTGGACACCTTTCTACGCCGGTACAGTCGCACCATTCCGCGGCAGAAAGTGTGTGGATGTCTTTTGTCCGATCGACGTCTGGACAAAGCCGACTTGGAAATATGTACGTTGTCGTCGATCCTTTTGTTGACTTTTGACAGGACGTGACATTGGCAGCATAATAACCACATCCATTCCGTTACTCAAGCAACAAAAAGGCACCTTTCGTTATGTTCTGGTTCGTCATTTCACATTTCTCAATAGTCCATTGGCTATGTGGGGTCGGGGTTGCGTGGCTGTGCAATCGTTAGATCCGATGATTGTTTTGCCGAGATCAGAATGAAATCTCGGGCGGTTATAAACTGTTGATGTTTTATAGCTGGCAGGGCTTGCTGCGCCTCGTCCCTCCTCGGCACTGCTTTTGTTCCTCCCACCACTCCTTTCTTTGTAAAGTTACTCCGGGTCTCTCCTTTTCCTACTTATGTCTCAACTCGTCAACCCACGCAAACGCACTATTTCGTTCTCTGAACCCATCCTGCCTCGCAAGTCATCCCGCATGTCTCTCCGTCGCACAGAGTCGTTTCTATCGCTCTCGGACAGCTCCGATGACGAATCGGACTCCTTTTTGCACCTCTCCTCAACGTCGCCCAGCGTCTCCCCTTACCCGCGCCCCGTCGTGTACTGCAAAGAGCATCAGAAGCTTGGTCCCAGACCCAGGCCCGAGTTCACCATTGGCTCGTCACAGTCCAATGCCCCCCCAATTAAACAGCCCCGGAAGCGTTGTGCGCAACCCATGGGGCAGCGGCCACTCCCCGCTTCTCCCGCCCCCGCTCCCAAGAGCACCGGCCCGCGCACCACTTCCCCCTTAGCCCCCTCGCGCAAGCTCCTTCCTCCCCGCACCCCTTTCCCTCGTTCGAAGCCGGAGCCCGACCTTTACCGCTTCGCAATAAAGACGCGAATGGCCCACTCCCCGGAGGGCGAAAAGATCCTTCGCATGGGTCCAAGGCTGGCAGTGGCCATGTTGACCGCGACAAGGGAGCTCGAGCGCATCGTGTCCGCCGCTGCGGATGACGATGACTCTACCATGGAAGATGACTCACTCATGATGCCGCCCGTAGGCGGGCGCCATTGGCGGGTTGTCTCGTATGGACAAGAGGTGCAATGCGGGGCGTGACGTACTGACGTTTTGTAACATTACCCCGATCCTCACTCCACCCTCGCCGACTCGACCCTGGTCTTCCCTTCACCCCCCCCTCCTCCCCTCTACCCGTGACGACGTCTAACGTCAGTGACGTGACACGACGCCTGACGACGGAACGGAAATGACATGTATTTATCCTACAATCACAATCACACCCGCAAGCTCGACACCAGGACTATAGTTTTCGAATTGGTTCATGTACTCTATTTAGGCATGAGATCCAATTCCTCACCGTCTTTCGTCTTTCATATGTTTTATTCTTCGTTCCGGGTTGGATTTCCTGTCCTACATATGTTTTTGAATGGGGATCTTGTACTGTCTCCGTGTCCATTTGTCTCGCACTTGTATCAGTCCATTTCCAATCGTAACGACCCAGCTCACCTACCGACATGCCACTTCAGCTCCGACGCTCTCTTCACTTCGTATTCGTCTCATAAAATGATTTTTTCTGATCCATCTTCTCATGCATCTATTTCATCCCGATCTGTTGTCCACCCACCATCGATTCGACTTGGCTGATTACCCCTTCGTGCTGCAGCATACCACTCGTTCTCTCACACATACCCATCGATAGTACTCATCAATGAAATTGAAACGCCGTGTTGCACTGCTGTAAACTATTTTCACCGCGCCTCGCGATCCTGTGATACGAAATGCGGTAGATCTGTGGATACAGTGACCATCGGGCTCCGACGAGTATGCCGGTCCGCTTCACGTGGCCCCCTTCATACAATTGCACCCGACGTCGGGGACGGATCCGTGGCCATTTTCAAAACGCCGATACCCTCGGTGGATGGACTCGGAGGAACAAAGTAAGCGCCAAATGCAGCCTCCACCTTTCAAACATTTTGAGGTTGGAGCTGGTAACCTTAACTGCAAGGGACACGTCGCGTCCGAGGATTTATGGTATGTATGTAGACATCTGGGTCGGCTACGACAGAAGGCTACACGCGCACAAGTGAAGAGACTAAATCGTATAAAGGCTAGGAACGCGATCGCAACTTGGATGACAAGACAAAGATCACAAGTGCCCAACGCTCGAATTGTTCCTTGGATACGAACAAGAGGGCTTGGGAGAGTACAGCCTTGATGATTTGGGCTGACATTCCCTGTCAAAAGTGTCAGATTAGACTTGCGTCGATCGTTGTCAGACGTCGTCGAGCAGTAAGGAGAAAAAAGAGTTTCAAGTGGCGGAAACAAACGACATAGAGAAAAAGGAAGGAGACGACGAACCTGATACCAACCCACTACCCCTTCCGTCTTCAGGACCCGAATGAGCAGAGCCAAGGCCCCTGACTGTTTAGCGCGTCCGCGGGCATGCTTCTGTGACGAGCCCCCGAGGGGTTTTTCGACGTCATCCGTCCGATCATCACCACACGCGTCCTCGTCGCTGTCGGAACCAGACGTGCGGGCTTGAATACGGACTTTGGCCATGATGTACGGATAGGTAACCTGCACAGCGTTAGCGCGGCATTAACGCTTATCAGTTTCAGGTGGAGTGCCGACGTCGGCGTGTTAAACCTGGGTCGTCAGACATGCTCTCGCCGCGGCTGAGACGCCCATCAAACACATCCAAACCGCGTATCGATCTGCTCGCATATCCGAGCAAAAAGGGACAAGAGCACGTTTCACTCACAATGGTGGCCAACGTTTTGCTGAATGCTCCCAAGATGAAACTCATCCACGGTGTCATCTTCTCGCCCGCCCCGGTCTTTTCCCTTGCAAGTAAGAGTATGCTCTTCAGCCGCTCATACACGCCGTACGTGATCGCCGGGTTGACGGTGAGTACCATGCTTGGCTTGAGACCGCGCCAAAGTCCCGTGACGCCGTCCTCGCGGATAATCTCACGTGCAACATTCAAGAACGAGTTATCATCCTGGACTTTACGCAAGCTCTTCGTTTCTCCGTCGCTCAGTGTTGGTGCGTCTACTTCGTATGGCCGACTTTCCTTATCCTCGCTCCGCAGGAGAGAGTAGGACTTGGTGCTCTGCCTTAACGACTTTCCAATTTGCTGGCGAGTGGCAATGACGGAAACGGGGATTGTGAAGATTTGAGAAAGAGCGCCGGCGATGGCCCCTAGGGTAAGTTCTGCAGCTGTGGAAAGCGGGGGTGGCTTTGAGCCTTTGGGAAGCTTGGACGTGAGACGCTTCGCGTAAGCGGTGCGTATGAAAGAGTAGAAGAAGAAATAGGCGTATTCTAGGTGGGCACGGGCGAGGTCATCAGGTAAGGCATTTCAGCAGAATGTGAGTAGCGCGTACGCGTGGAAAACGTATTCAACATCGTTGCTGCGAATCCGCTGTACCACCCTGTAATACCTTCTTCACGGAGTATGTCTCGAAGTACGGATAGCATCGTCATATCATCTTTGCGCTTGCCCTTGGCTGTTGGAGAAGTAGCTTGAATTCGGGTTTTCGCACTGACAGATGCAATGGGAATATCCAGCTAAAGGTTCGGCAGAAACGCAGATTATACGTACACATCTAGAGGGTACACGATGCTGAAAAGGTAGATGAGTGTGTATCATAGACCCGGACTAAAGTGTCATGCTCACGCGTTGCTAAAGCACGCACCGAGCGCACCCGCCAAAGCGTAGCCGAGCGGTGTCAACTGCTGTGGTGGGTTATTAGCCTGTTTGGACTGTACTGACATCGTCTGGCTTCTGTCGAAGGTTTCTGAGTTGTGAGCGCCCAAGTGTCCTTTAAGTGCTATCCCATCGCCCGGTCACTGCCATTCCAACCGGCTATCCTGTGACGATACCACATGAAATTGTCGTCGTCCAATGGGCGGTCTGATAACCAAACAAGGAAGTCGGCGCCCTCGGATCCTAACAAGGACAAACAAACACTTCCATCACCATCATGTCCCACCATCCCAACTTTCCTCCGAGTCTGTCCATATCACCTAACACGACAGCCAACGACGGCGATGAGTTTGGGATCTCAGCTCAGCGAGATGCCATCGAGCAATTTGGCATCGCAGGCAGGGTCTGGTGATTACTCCCCACTACGACAACTGAGAACACGCGTGTGTTGAGGATCGATGTCCGGGCAGGGAAGCTGCGTTGGCGATGTGCTCCTACGTCAATTCTATGACCGTGGACGCGTGCGATTTGGAGTTCGATCCGCCTTTCCTTGAGGGCAGGGGTTGGGATGGACACCCGACACTGATCGAGCTCGGGTCAGGAACGGGTATTGTCGCTGCACAGATTGCACGTATGTTTCTGGGAGATGGAATCATCATCGCCACAGATCTTCCGGACGTGTGTCCTCTATTGGAGCGGAACCTCCACGCTCACACTGGCTCTCCGGATTCGAGAAAGTCAGGATGTGACAACCTCTTCGTACGGCCCCTTTCCTGGGGAAATATAAAGCATGCTGCGCTCATCGAACAAGAATTTGGTCTACGTAGAGATGCAAGTTCCATGGGCAATGCACCATCCTCTAATACACTTACCCATGTTATCTGCAGTGACCTCGTATGTTTTCATCTTCTCCTTATTGCCTACCCCGTAATCTCTTGGTCAGGTGTACTTCCCAGAACTGTTTGCCCCTCTCCTACGCACGCTTATTCATTTCACTTCATTCCCATGCACGGCTGCCATGAACGGAGTTTACCCTAAAATTGTCATCTCGTACAAAATTCGCAGTTTACAGAAAGAAGCGCCCTTCTGGGCTGCGTTCGGACTGTGGTTCACGTTCCACCCGGTCCTTTACCGTCGCGGGCGTTTGGCGCGTCCCTTTTCACCCGCACTCGTAGTGAATGATCATTCGTTGAAAGTGGATGTGAAGGTGGAACCATGGATGCCGTTCCGTGACACCGATCCCGACGCTCCTGACCGGACCTTTGTCTTCTTCGCATACCGCCGTCCTGAGTCACTATCATGGGAGATTCCGCAGAGCGATCAGGACCTTATCGATGGAGTCGGAGCCAGGGGCACGTCGTTCAGGAAGGCGGATGACACGTTCGAGACGCTGTTATTCATGGTCATGGACCCCACAGAATGACAAACATGACAAATGTATACACTATGCTCATACCTACTCCACATACAAAGAATAACACTGGAGAGTGCAAAACAGCGAACGAGGGGATTACGTCTTACGTCTACCCTGTCTCCAGTCGCTTCTTCTCCTTCCAGGCACTCTTCCGACGTTGTCTAGCTATCTCTCTCCTGCGGCCCCATCGTGGTAGAACCGCTGGTTACCGTTCTCCAACAACCCTACGGAATTACTATAATCCGTGCCCTTTTCTTGCGCGTACCCGCGAGGCAAACGCCAACGCAGGACGACACCTGGGGTTGAGAAGTTGACTACCGTCACTGGGTTGTTGAGAAGGGGGGTCATTGAGCTAGCATTCGACAGGAATTTGGACTTGGATGATGCGCGAGAAGACGACGTAGTGGTGGTACCGGAAACGGTAGCTACAAAGCCGGGTGCTTCGAAAGGGCGAAGCTCCAAGCGATACTTTAAGGTGGATTCACAGTGCGTATACGTGCCGACGCGTCGACCAGTTGTCCAGTAAGCAGTATGTCAAAATATGAGAAGAAAAGTGCCAAATTACACTCACACGAGTCGCGAACTTGTGAAACAAACAACTCGGCTTGAACGACCTCTTCACCTCCACCTTGCCTTGCAAAACCCTTTTACCCTTCCCACCCTCTCTCGATGATCCATCTGCCGCCGGCCAAAACACGCCTTCTGACACAGTCTCGAGGAAAAAGTTGTCCGTTCTTCGCTCGGAAACGTCCAGCTCCTCTCTGTCGGCGACCAGACTCTTCCTTGTCGGATCACCTGGTACGGGATTGGACGCGAGGATGGAGAGTAGGTCAAGCGTTTGAATGTCTGTACCCGTCAAGGTTCACCAGACAGGAGCAGAAATTCTACGGGCGTACGTTAACTACACGAATGGTTAGTGATGATCGGTAAGAGGTTGACTTCAGGACAAACTGGGTTGGCAAGAGCTAACCGTATATGCGTTGTAAGGATATCAAGTAACTGGGTGGAGTAGAACGTACGGTGCATGTTACTTCGACTTGTCACGAGTCGAACAGAATTCCACAGACGTTGACGGCGGGCAAAACATGCCATCCTGCGGGATCATCTAAAGGTCCGCTGTAAATAATGGGTGTCGGGTAAGTAAGGTGTGTCGCATACCCTCGGATCCGGGAAGCGGCAGGTTCTCTTTAATGGCCTTCTGGAGCATCAGCGACGGCGGTTGGGATCTCACTACAGGCACGTAGGCAAACGATGTTGCAAGGCTATGTAGCTTGAACACAGTCGCCTACGCCACCAGCGAATAAACTCAACTTACGTCTTACTGACTCTGAAAGCCTTACACTTGATCGTGACGATGAGCATATAGTCGAGATATCGAACGCCAGCTCTTTCTGAGAATGTGGCAGGAAGAGGAAAGTCTTTCTTGACCTTCCCATCTAGTTCCTCTACTTCGCAGGAGAGGGCTACCAGGAACGGCCACGAAAAAGTTCCTTTTTCGAGTTTAGAAACTTGGGATCCATCTGGAGGAGAAATCGAAGGACTCCATAGTTCCTTCTCAATCCTTAAATTTTCGTCTTCTTCCTGTCCGACGCAGGTCGTCCCAGTCGTAACCTCAACGTAGCAAAATAGGGAAATCCCAGGTGCACATGTGACCCGGCCTGCTCGTTAAGTGACTCGACTCACCTCGATGGCGATGGACTTGATTGCCTCGGATTGAAGAATGTCCAGTCCACATCGGACGTGTCGAAGTGACCATGCAGTGGCATGCCAGATATGATTCGTTGCAAGTGCAACTAAGCGGCCTTGGGAATGCAATCCAGGCGGCTAGTGTGGACGATGCATGGACACGTGGGCGGCCACAAGTAACTTAACCCAACTGACCACCAGTGAGCCTCTTGAGAGGACACCACAGTATAGAGTTGCACGTGACCTCTTCCCCCTTGCCTTCCTCCCCGATCGGTACCTAACTCAAAATGTCCTTTGGCGGGTAAGTAAGCTACCGTCTCGCATCCATACACGATGCTGATTCGTTTCCAGCTCGGCGTTTGGGGCTAGCACGACTGCAGCACCCGCCAGCACGTCGATGTTCGGCCAAACCGCGGCGTCAAAGCCAGCTGGATCATTCTTTGGTTCAACTCAACCCACCACTTCGACGTTCACAGGGTTCGGTCAGCCACAACAACAACAGCAGCAGCAGCAGCAGGCTCAGCAGCCAGCACAAAACACATCGTTGTTTGGTGGCGGTCAGCAACAGCAGCCTACCACCTCACTGTTCGGTCAACAAGCCAAAGGCACCGCGACATCTGGAACATCACTGTTTGGTGGGACGACGCAGCCTCAGACAACACCTGGGACGTCTTTGTTTGGGAGTACAACGCAACCTCAGACGACTCCTGGGACGTCTTTGTTCGGTGGGACGGCCCAGCAGCCTCAAGGAACCGGGACGTCACTGTTTGGCGGGCCGACACCGCAACCTCAAAGTACGACTGGGACGTCGTTATTTGGGGGCGCACAACAACAACAGCCCCAGGGAACGTCCTTGTTTGGTACAACGCAGCAACAACCTCAGCCCAACACAGGGGCATCGCCGTTTGGCACCACAACGCAGCCCGTTCAGCAAACAGCCGGACTGTTCGGTGGCCAACAACCCGCCCAACAAGGCACAGGCCTTTTTGGTAGCACTCTCCAACCACAAGCGACTCTACCAGCTTTTGGCACTGGTTCTACAACCACGGGACCGTCGCTGTTCGGAGTCCAGCAGTCGTGAGTTTCTTTCGCTGCTTTGTTGCGTGATCGGTCGCTGATGGGGTCCAGGATGAGGTTAGGTGTAGTCTCAGATATGACAGGTACCATTAACACATGCTTCCAGTATATCTCCAGTGCAACCTACAGGACAAGTACTATTCTCAAAATCTACAAAGTTTAATGACCTTCCTGAGGACATCAGGAAGAAATTCGAAGCTCTCGAGTAAGTGGAGCCGCAGGACAACTTGGGATGATCTCACTCTAGATAGTTCATACATCCATGGTCGCATCCAGATCAGTAACGATCTTAAACAACGCAAGCTCGGTCAGGAACCCACCAAAGGTCAAGAACTTATCCGCCAAGTGCACAAGGTTGGGGTCGACCTTGTTAGTATAAAAGTCAAGTCGGCCGATGTCCCTTTTCTTTACAGGAACTGCTAAGTGTCACGTCCATGATACAAGCAGATGCCCAATATGTCCGAGACCTCAAAGCTAAAACAGAGCAAGCTGTTCAAGATACTATTGCTGCAACCCGCATTGTAGATGGCTTCAAGAACCCACAGCAACACGCTGTCTACTTGAAGAATTATGCCTCGTTTCCGCTGGAGTAAGAAGTTCTATTGGAACTGACATCGTCGTACTGATCAGATTCCCAGGTTCTTCACTCGTATGAGTAGAGAGATGCAGGAACGCCTGCAGTGGTGTAAAAACACGATCGAGGTATCACCCTTTTTTCCCATGAAACGTGGCCAGCCCTAATCACGTCTCTCCAAGCAAATCGAACGAAAACTGTCCTCGACAGTAACTCAACAGCAAAATACTCCTCAGGGTTCGTAGTTTCGTCCCTTCCTGCTAGGACCGACGTGCGAATATCTTTCATAGCCATCGCAACTGCATTGCAAGCCCAACATGCTGTATTCGTGTCTCTTGCAGCCAAGACAGCCACGGTGGATGCCGAACTGCAGAAGTTGAAGGCGCTGTACACACAGCTATGGCGTGCCAAGACGGGGAGCGTGAGGGACCCGTTCAATGATCTCGATCGAGGAAACGGGAGTGATTTCGGGATGGAGTCACTGCAGGTGAAATGAGCAGATCATCTCTGTAGTCGCACATGTTTGTTGATTAGATTACTGAGACACGAGACCTTGATAAATGACGAGTACACCCATATATGTGTACCCTTGAGCCGATGTCTTCTGATGGCAGTGAGAATTGACACGTTTGAGGCACGGGTACACTCCAGCGCGTTCAAGCCCGCCTTGTATTGGGAACATCCTTGACCCTGATCGTGTGCTGTGAGATTCGTGTATTGCACCTTCCCTGTGGTATCATCGACAATGGCATTCCCACAAAACCTCGTCAGCGGTGAGCAGTACCGCTATGCGCTCACGAACTTTGTGGGTATCCATCTTACTACCATACCGTTACACGATGCGTCGCAGCACCGTCGGACGAACAGCTTCCTATACAGGATCATCATGAGCTGACACCCCCGACAGCGTATAGCCCACGAAAAGGTCGAGGAACAGCGACGCCAGCTTGAAGAACAGGAACGACAGATCGGACTGCTTCGTGCGCGTATAGCGCTCTTGGAGGGTACTGCGAAGTCGCAGGATACGCTCACAAAACAAGGAGGAACATCGGTGGATGATTTTTCGATCAAGGTGCGTGTCTTTCTCAAAGACGCACGCATGGCATCGCTCATCGTGGGGCTCCTGTCATTGTTATATTGACATCTGGCACGATTCGATACTCAGAATGCTGCTTCTCAACTGGAGAGACTGATTAATAGATGGGCAGCGGAGGTCGTGCGGTCCCCGCCTGCAAATCTGGACACCATCTATGCCGCTGCCATCTCGGATATCACAGGCAGCAATGAACCACTACCCCCTGGTGCGAGCCCCATGCAAGTACAGAACATCTTGCGGCATGTCATGTCCGAAATGATCAGCACCGAGGTCATCAACTGTCTGATCGTGACCAACTCGAGCGAGGCTAACGTGCAATTGACGCGTATAAACGAGCACTTGTTCTCTCGTGAGTGTGTTATTCGAAGGCAATCGCTACGATCTCGCTGGGACAACTCATGAGTGACCTATCCCCGGCATTGAACAGGAAATCCTATGGTTGCAGCTGTCTGGCGCCGTCAGACCTTCTCGGCGGCAGTCGAATCCTGTGACGCAAATATGGCACATAGCATCTTCAACGATCAAATGCCATCTCTGGTCAAGATACTCGGTGCATCCATGAAAGGTGCTATCAGCATCTTCGATTCCGCTTACAACTTTTCGCGAATGTTACACGGCGCCAACGCCAGCGGAGCATCTACGGACGCATTTTACCGATCGTTCGTGCCGGAGATCGGAAGTGCACTGTTACCACGCCAGATAGAACTCATACGGCGGTGCTTAAAGAGTGAGCAAGGGGAGGTTGACCGAGTCGGGGCGACTATTTTTCCTGGACTGGTCAAAGTGGCAAAGGGGTCCACAACAGGCGGTGAACAGAACCAAGACAACATGCAAACCATCGTCAGGCGTGCACAAGTTATTTGCGAGTGCGCACTGATGGTCGGTGCCAACGGCGCAGTACCGATAGCGTGAATAAGGAGGATGGGAGTAGATGGACTTTTATTTAATGTAGGATATGCCTTGCATGGATCCACCTGTTGTATCCCACTCAGTATCATACCTGTTACAGCGGGGGAGTGCTACTAGCGGTCGTGTGGGTGTGATAGACAAATACTTGCCCGCGCCCCGTCGAGACGTTCGGCTGTTGCTTGGACCCGTCCGTAGCTTTGTTGTTCAAAGTCAATTTCCAGATTTTAATGGCCACCCATGGGAGCCTTCAGCCGACTCGAAAGGCTCATCATGATTTCATTGCATCCGCGAAGTGCATTTCTGCGTGTACTCACCCCTGTTGGACTCGCGCCGGCGTAGACGGTTTGACGTACGACAGTCATCATCACGGACAACGGATCGTCAATCAAGTCTCCACATCTCGCGCACACGAACGACGTCGAAATAAATGTGTCCGAGGGGAGGAATGCATGGAAGCTTCCTATGCCATGCGTGAGCCCGTTGCCCCCTGCGCATTTGATGATAGCATAACACGTGAACGACGGGCTGATTCTACGCGGTACATTGCGAGGCACTAACCAACCACGAGCTGTCTTCTTGATCTATAATTGATGTGCCTGCCAGCTACTTACATGCATGTGGATTCTGATGGAAGTATTGTCCCGGACTCCATATAGGAAAGTCAGGGGACGAATGACTCGATAGGAGGGTCGTGCGCTGCTCCAACTGTATCTTCGCGAAGGTTAGTGGCGGCGCCACAGAACATATCTCACTTATCAGAAGACGCCGTGATCCAGACTCGATCGTGTGACCCCCCTCCAAGTGGAAGTTTCTGGGTGACGACCTTGCAGTGCATCACCGGTATGGTAATTGAGGTCGAGGGATGCAGCCTTGTCAGGATGTCGTCGGCATGTTATCTGTGGAGCCGCCAGCAATGGAAAGGCGAAAGTGATGGTAACTACGTGGCAGCAATCCATACATTATCGATGGTGACTTGGAGCCGCCATTCTGAGCAACCCTTGCCATTCATTCACTGAGCAGATTGGGAAAGTGGAAAGTCGACGCTATTTTATATGATGAGTTGTCATGGTACGGAAAATGGAGGTTGTCCTTTACGAACCTTGACCTGAATGATGAGATGTGCGTGAGTTCTAAACAGCCCTGATGGGATGTCTCGGACGCCCGTGCCGAGACCCTTCCATTTGGTTTGAACACGGGAACGATAGCAGCAAAAGCTAGCTTGAGGAGTGAGGATAGGCAGTTGGAAGATGCATGGCAAGTGGTGAGCCCCGTTCCCAACAAGTGGACGTCGAAGAGATCATTGACAGTATGAAACAGAGAGTGCGTGCCACGGACAGGATATGTCTCAACTTGGCGTGCGGCCGGGGCTCATGTACACAGACAATTTTCGTGCCGAGAAATTGCTGACTCGTCCAGAGCCAAAATGTTTATTGTCCACCTGAAAGCGGGAAGTATACCTGTGTTCGGCGCTCTAGGCGTGAGCGATAACGCCAGCTCTGTACTCCCCAGAGCTACTCTGCACTGCGGAGTTGGTGACTTTCTTTACAGCGACGGCAGTGCGGCCCCCCATATCTGCCGTCCCACATGCATTTGCAATCATGTCACCAATCCAGGGCACTCAGATTTGAAAGGAAAGTGCGGGGTATTACGGCAAAACCGATAATACGCGAACTCTGTTGACATAAATCATCTTATGCTGGTACCCGTAAAGCCTGATAGTATCTCGTGTTTTAACGAGTATCGACCGACCATTGCGGCCGAGAACCGGCGAGAAGTCAGCGAGTGTTCCCAAAAAGGCATGGCCCCGGACCACGTGTTATGGGGAAAGGCCCGGGGATTGCCAGGGGCGGGGTTATAAAGCATTTCGTATTCTGACATCAGACTCACTTACAAACTTTTTCCCTCTCTTCTTCTTCTTCTCCCTCTTCAGACGGACACGATGAACCAGACCAACAAGGACAACGGCGTCAGACACTCAAAGCCAATCCCAATCGTTACCCATCACCTCCGCCATCGTTCACTCTCGACGGCTTCAGATTCGTCTCCCTCTCCGGTGTCGCCTGCTTCGGTCCAGACACCTCAGAATATATCCCCTCCTGGCCGACAGCAGCCGCTCTCGCCGTCGAGCGTTCCTATTTTCCCGTTCTTATCCCAGTCCCCTGCCAAACCATCTGCGACTTTCCCATTCCGCGGCTTCGGACCTCCTGTCTTTGAAGGTACGCTCAATCGACCATTACCTCCAAAGGCGACTCTGTATCCCATACCACCCCTAGATGAGGCCATGGACAGAAAGCCAGTCGCGGATCATGGTCGTCGTTCTAGCGTTAGTGGGATGTTCACACAACAACCTCCCGTGACTGAGTCGCAGCATGAACGAGGCACGAATATCTTGAGACGCCTCTCTTTTGGTAGTGCAAAGGTGATGTTCTTCTTTGTCAGAGCACGCAATCATTACTCATGAATCCTGTAGAGCCCACCCATTCCTTCCACCAGTCCTCCCCAACCCGTACCTCCACCTAACTCCGCTGTATCTACGTCCCCTGTCATTCCCACCGCGTCCTTCGCGGGAAGGAAGCCAAAACGGTCAGCGACGGTCACGGAGTCCGGAAGACCACGTCGTGCACCCTCTCCTATGGGCGAACGGATCCTAAAAGGCCATTTCGACAGTTTCATCTAGAAGCCTCCGCTCCTTTGATCAGTATTCTCTCGTTACCTCGGACTACCCATTCCTCACACCGCGAACTGATGAGGTGCCATATTCACCACACACATTGAAGACCTGGTTACCACAAGTATTCTATGATGTTGTCGCCGCCAACGTTCTCTCACTCACAATGTCGGTGAGCGGCTAATACGCTGACATGTGTCTGTTACCTTGCGCATTCTGTTTCCCATTTTCATGCGATTGTGCATTGTATTCTTATCTGCGGTTCCATACCGCTCTTCTCCATGGGGTCTTGTTACGCAGGTCGCTTTTCGTTGCTATCTTGTAAATTACTCGTAGGGATACGTGTTTTTGGATTTCCTCCGCTTTTGTAAAATTTATCCAAATCCAATATATTTATTACCTCACCTCACTCTGCGAACCCAAAGTTTGCTCGTTCAGAGGGACCTTCCGGGAAGTAGGGTATGTGTGAAAGACTAGTTGTCTGCTGCAAGACCTCTACAATCCAAGTCCCAAGATAAACTTATTACTGTAAAGCATCCCGTCGACAATGCGGCAGAATCGTTCAAGATACTCGCTTGTACTTGTTGTACGTAGCAGCGGAGACACCAACATCCACCTCTCCAGCACACAACTCGCTCAGCCGCTGTTCCAGTGCTGGATCGGGATGCGATTTGACAGGCGACACGCCGCAGGCCCGGTACCACTCCCACCAGATCGTCCAATGGATCCATTTGAGCTGGAGAACTTTGCTATCGCGTGTACGGAGGACGGTACGGGACTTGACCATGCGCGAGAACGCCTCCTCGAACGTAAGGCCAGAGTCATCGACCTTGTACGTGAGTGCGTCGACGGATTCACAGCTGAGCGAAAGTGCCTTGAGCCATGGTGCAAGTGGTGCACCGGCTCGATCCTGCTGGGAGTTCGAAGAGGGCGATGTAGGTGAAGATAATGTTTGTGACGACGAATCGTAGACCATATCTTTGATGATCTCGCTTAGGACAATGTGTGTCCGGGAGCCATGGAGCTTGAGGAGCACGAGCGATGGACACCGCTCCACAACCTGGCGGAGCTGTGCCCCATTGATATTGATTGCGTGAAGGGTAAAATGGTTGATGCTGCACTTGGAGCGGGAAAGGAGACCTATAAAAGAATCATGGCACCACGGCGTCGTCATATTGCTACGATCCCAGACACGTGTAAGCAACTGGAAGTCGCGCAAGTGCGGGAGAACGAGGGCGTCCGTGAAGTGATTGATGCATTCTTCGTGGTTCGTGATCGTGACGAGAACGAGAGTATTGAGACAGGGCATCGTGATACGATCTTGCGTGTCATCCCATTTTCCCTCTGCTCTGTATTGTGATATCTCCACGTGAAGATACGACAAGAGAGGTGCGCATGAGAGGATCTGGAGGAGTTCGGAGACATCCGTGGTACGGTAGCCACCACGCAATGTGAGATGGGTAAGCTGCGTCCACGGTAAAGTTCTGTGACTGTCGGGCATGGCGCCAGCAGGAACTTGCAGTTCGCGCAGCCGTGGCATCTGCTCTGGGTTGAACGGTGCCCACGGAGTGAACTGGGGTGATATCTCGAGTTCCTCGAGATTAGGGAAGTGACAGCGCACCAGGGCATCAAAGTATTCCCAATCAGGATCGTATGCAGGGAAATGAATGAAGATGGCTTTCCATCTATCAGAGTTCTCAGCAAGGGTTTCTGTAAGCTTCCGAAGGAACGACACGGGGATGTCGTCTGTCAGAAAGTCATTCCACAGCCAAAGTGATATCGGGAACGGACGTGAGCGTTCCAGCCAAGCCTGCAGGATCTCTTGTTGTTTTACAAAGGGGCCACTGGTAGGCAATCTCAGGTAAAGAGTCGTCCACAGGCGAGGAATCGCAAGGGAAAGAGCGCGCCAGCTACGGCATACGCTTCCCAATAGGAGGGGCGCTCGTTTGCTGGGTTCCGCGTGGGGCCCACGAGCGCCAATGTCTCCACAAAACTCAAATATTCTCGCCATGATCTCCGGCGGCATCCGTCTAATGGGTGAGAGGAGTGCACCGAGATCCTCTACGTAAGAAATGAGCTCTCGTTTTCTCCGCTGGCAGTCTGCAAGACGAGCCTGCAAGTCGTCTATGTCGTTCTCTACTGCCGCCAGCTCTGCTTTCGGTTCCACGAGTAGGGAGCGCACCTCGTCCCGTTGGGTGTCAAGCGGGGCACCGTTGGTCTGGAGTAAGCGCAGTATCGACGACTAGATGAGAGGCGGGTGCGATAAATTTTGGCCATCGTACACGGGCAATAGCTGTGAACGCGACATACCGGAGGTAGCTCCTTCACGTCACCGTATCGCTCGAGCTTGTCCACGTACAGCGGTGTCCCCGTCTCTTTGAGAGTGCCAGTCTCTGCAGCCATCATGGAGGAGAAGGAGGGGTCGACGATGATATGACGGATGGTAACGGGAAGTCGGATGGTACTGTAAGACGTGTCTGATCACGGGCCAACTCGTGCTGCGTTTTATCGAGAAACGCAACCTGCAGCATGGCAGGGCAAGAAGGATCCGGTGCGGCTCGGCTGGGTGTGCACGACAGGCGTTTGAGGCAACGTTGCTTTCACGAGCGAGCGGGACCCAAACGCCCTGCGTCCGCGTTTTTTTTTTGTACTTCGTTGCTCGCCTCCTCCTCGCGGACCTCAAAATTATATTACACTCGATGAAGCATGTGGATTTGTCTATTATGCAGCCCGGATGTCGGTGGCATAATAGTTTACACCGACTACATATCATGAAACGCCACATGCTCGTTCCAGCTGGCAGAGTGAAATCAGGAAAGACGTTCTCGAACCCGGGATGTGCCAAGCTTGGTAGCCTTTTATCCACTCGCTTTTATCGGGTGCCACGGAGGAATCAGGGGTGGGTTCAGGGTCTGCATCGTTGCCCGCGGCCCAGCATAGTTCGAATACAACGGATTCGCGTTTCAAAAAGCTCTACGCTCTTCGTGATGATGGGGCTTTGTTGGCTGGGTTTGTGGCGACTGGCATGGGCCGTTTGGAGAACACCAATTTCTTCTTCACTACGGCTATCACATCCCACTTCGTCCCCGTTCCGACTGCTTCCTGACCTCCGGAGCTGGTGGATACGCCTTCGACAGGGGTGCACACTTGCTTGTGTAAAACGCCTAATGGTTTCGTCAGATTTACCACCTTCCCTTCGAGTAAGTGGTATCCGATAGTTAGAGTGGGTTTGTTCTGTGAATAGGTGGCCTGGATCGTCAGCGAATGCTCGTGCACACTAAAAAAAAGGTGCTTTGCCACACCATGTCAGTCGTATTCAATGTTCCGATTAGCTGGCCATCTTTGTCCGCCACCTCGGTACCCTCGACATCCAGGGTGCCTTGCAGCTCTATCAGGAGAAGTTCGTCGTGGCCAAGGGTGACGAGCGGGGGTGGTAATTTTGCGGAGAACTGGCCCGGACGGGAAATGGTGATTGGGATGATCATGCAGGGCGTCTGGGTCTCCTGGGATGCGGTGCACGACCTTTGTGGTGACTTCTAAGAGAGTCTACCTTGGACCTCACCGTACACGTTTCCTGCGTCTTCGAATCTCCTGCAGGTGAGCGTGCGTGTTCCAATACGTTGTAATGAATGCGACAGCACGGCAAGCCACACCGCGGGAATATAGTACAGAAGGACGTGAGGTGTTGGCACTCCGCGGGTCAAGAGTACGAATCACTTCTCCTTTGTGTCCATGTAAGTTCAGCAATTTAGATTTATGCACGTACTCTGTCACGCCCATCATTACATCTAGATACATTACTCGTGGCCACCCCCTCACGTACTTGGAGAACCCGCACACGTGTAGCTACTAGTCACTCCGTGGTGTACAGACCTTGGCGCCACCACACTGCGAAACTTCCCCGGCTACAGCAGGCGGGAAGTCACCAAACTCCCAACTGTAACACTCCTGAGGGGAACATGGCACGTCAGGTTTCAAACTTAAACTCAAAATGAAAAAGAAACGTGGCTCACCACGCAGTCCACCTCTGGCTTGGGTATAGGAACTTCTCGACTCACTCCGTCACAAGCTGTCCACGGCTTCCCCAACACGTTTTCAATCACGGTCACGATCCCGTGGTTTTGAATGTTGACAGACCACGAAAGGTTGCTCACTGTATCGTACACGATGGACTCCCCGAGGTGGCACCTGTAGACAATGAACGACAACACATAAGCGAATAGCACTTCGAGCATACTTCGTCTCCATGGCAAACCCTGCCAACGAACAGGAAGACAACACCCCATTGCACGTGCCCATAGCAATGGGGTCAGCGGTATGATAAACGTGTGTTACGTGTTGCGTAGATGGCTGCCGGTATCATAGTTAGGACTACCAGAACACTAAGAGAGACGGACAACATACTGGCGATGGAAGATGGAGCCGCTGGGCTGCTAACCTTTCTCCAGGAGATTCAAACGCGACCACGGGTACACCAAAAGTCACACCCAATAAAGACGCCAGGGCACCACCTAGGGTATGAGTCAAGTTGGGGCGCATAGCATTGTACATACCTCCGCTTACCTAACGAGTGCCCTATGATCCATATGTTCGAGTGCGGATACATGTACGTTAAATTATTGTATAAGTTCTACTCAAAAATTGGTATTAGAGTTTCGCAGCGAGGAATGGACTCACCGTGCCGATGGGATAAAACAAGCTCTCATCTATCAAAGCCTGTTCCAGACACAGCTGGTCACACTTCCATCCCCCACGGTAACATCCGCACACAGTCGTCCACGTCCAGCCTACACGAGCACAACAGCAACTGAACAGCAGATTGTCATTGAACTTGTCCTTCTTCGCAGTTGGACCTCCGCCACCAAACACGTTGGCTGAAGTGCCCTTTATAGAGAGCACAACCGTAGAGTTATCAGGTGTGGCAAAGACGTAACCACGGAATCCGTCGGCGTCGGGTTCCCAGCCGAATGGGTAGTGCTACGTAAAGACAAAAGTTCAGCAAGGTCTTGCAGCCACCAACAAACCCTCCCGTAAACACGCACAGAAACCCACCGGTTTCCCAATTTGTACCAAGCCGTGTCGTTCGGAGTCACATAGGCATTGTTCGTCATCTTTGCAAGTTCCAGGAGTGTTTCCCTGCTCTCGACAGCCGGACCAAGAACCGTGTCCTCGTACCACGGTAACTTAGTACTTTGGGCATGTCTTATGGAACGCATTCTTGCCTCGGAGTGCTCCTCGAAAGAAGGAGGTCGGAATGACGAGATGTATCTCGTTCCAAGCTCATGTTGTGCCTCAGTAACTTCGTAGCCGCCAACCGGGCGTACGTCGGAGAATACCACGTTCCCTGTGTGCGAAACACCGTGTTCATGCCGGAGGTCGAATCGCAGTCGTGGAGGCCTTTGGTGAAATTCATCGTCGTCGAAACTTTTACCGCTGAGAAGTTCCAGTAATGCGATGAGCAAAGCCGACAATGCGGTTGGTAACATCGAGTGCCATCATACGCGAGTTGCAAGCACACGCACACACCACACCAAAAACACTTGGCTTAGTCATCAAATTTCCGCACGAATTGGGGGTCGATCTGTTGCCCAGTCAGTCTTATTCTTGTCTTGTTGTGAATTTGCCCTTGAACCCGTTGCCCCTCCATCGACCCCAGGGTCAGTTGACGCGACGGAATATCAACTGGGTACGTTGGGGAAGCTGAAGCTCTTTTGGTCTGACGGATTTTTACAAGCTGCCACAGAAATGTCAGCAGAGTTATCGAGGATCACCAGTTTCTTGACAGAGACTGGTACCAGTGCCACAAGCTCAGAACAAGTGGTGCAGAATGCTCTGGATCGCATCGACAAAGAGATTGAAACGGTTACTTTGTCTTTATGCTCCCTACGTTCCTGGCGCAACTCGCTGTCGCATGTCTCTCGCTTGCCCCCGGAACTATTGACTGCAATCTTTCTCGAATACGCGCTCGATTGGCACTTCGAGAATATTACGACCTATGCAGATCAGGTCCCTGATTGGGTGTTTGTCTCTCACGTTTGCCGTACCTGGCGCTACGTTGCCGTGAACTGCCCCGCCCTTTGGACTCGTTTCTTCTTGGCTTCGTGTCGATGGGTGGACGAACTACTAGCAAGATCAAAAACCTTTCCAATCTCTATCTACGTCGACTTATCCTACGTTCGTTCATCGGAGCCAAGAAGGGCTCTCGCGAGGGCGTTGAGGCATATGGACCGCATCCAACACCTCTGGGTTTGTTGTTCGAGGGCTGATTCCGTAGAGTGCCTGCACCAGCTCAGTGCAGCCGCACCCATACTGCGGTCATTTCGATTGTGTTTGACTCCCATTGGATATCCTGACCAGCAAATCAGCATAAACGAAGATACTTTTACTGGATCCGCGCCTTCCCTCCGCAATTTGAGCATTGAGAGATGCCGAGTGGATTGGTCATCACCTGTTCTCAGCGGGCTTACGAGTCTGAACCTCTCCCGTATTAGTACCATGTCTATGTTAAGCATGGATATCGTTATCCGCACTATAAGCCGGCTGCCTGACCTTCGACAACTGCGTTTGGAGGGCTCACTTCCAAGCGCGGGTACCAGGTCCACTGACTTGCGTGGCGTGGCCAAAGTCCTTCTCCCGAAGCTCGAAAGCGTCATTCTGATCGACTCAATTTTCCCTATAGCAGCATTGCTGGCTCATCTGGAATTCCCTCGGTCTGCGTTCGTCAATCTTAATTGCATTTACTTCGCTTCTTCCAATATCTCCATTCTTCAGCCATTTATCGAGGAGAGATTCAATGACAGCCCTCGTCTATCCCGGATTCCTAGATCATTCACACCACACATTTTATCTTTGGACCTCGATTATGGGGTGGAAAAGGACGCCTGGTGTGTCGCTTGCGGCACGCTAAACCCTGATACCTATCAAACGGACTGTCCATATACTATGGATGAATACCTAGATACCCGACCTTTACTACGACTCGAGTTCACGGAGCGAGACTTTTGGTTCAGGGGAGGACGCTCAGAGAGCCTCATTTCCTTCTGCCGCACTCTTCCCCTTTTGCACATAAGGCGGCTAACGATGTGCGATAGCAGACACGGTGACTCTTCGATTGGCTGTCTTTTGACAGAGGCACTTGGTGACGCACCAGAGCTGCGTGTCATCGAGCTGCGTGGCAGTGCCCACCGACTTATCCGCGCACTCTTCAGGGATACGACATTCGCTCCTGCCTTGACCAATGTAGAACTCGGGAACGTTAAGTTCAGTTCTTCGTGTACGGCCCAGATTCCTCAAGAACATCCCGGGTCGTGCGTGCGATGTCTACGCCACGTATTGGCCAGTCGTGCGCAGGTAGGCCTTACGCTCCAGACGCTGATCTTTAATAATTGTGGTACGATCGGAGATGATGATGTGAAGGGTTTGAGGGAGGTGGTTTGGCAACTAGAGGGGGTCGTGGTGCGTGAGCGTTCCGTGGACTCTGACATATCCGACGTCGATGAGTTACTTTACCGCATATCTTGAAGGTTAGCACTGAGCGATGTCGTGAGCAATTACGCATGTTTATATTCGATCCGCCCTGTGGCGTGGTCGCTGACCTAACCCCGACGTCGGGACTTGTGTGCATGTATCCTAGCGGCGACAGGAGCTATTGGCGAAAACTGCTGTCCTTTATCCGTCCGACTTCTCGGACTCTGAAAAATTTGCTGCACACAACCCTGTGAGCTCCCAGCCTGCGTCCATCTGTGGTGCGACATTTTAACCCGCGTACTGCATCTTACGATGCAACCATCTCGTGTTCTATTGGCAAGAGAAAGCGATGTTCTTTCGATGCGCATTCCGGTAACGTATCGAAGGATGGATTATCTCGCAGCACAGTAAACAACGATTCATGACTCCCTTCGGTTCAGGCCCGCGAAGAGGACGGGACGCGTTCCACGAACGAGCAACACATACCGGAAGGAGACGTGTCATCGCCACTCCCTTTAATTTCTCGTTAGTGCAGATGTTATTTTATCCTCCCGTCACTGACCCGTCAATCTGGACTAGGCTACTTGCCAGCCGTGTTTGGAGGTTCCCACTGGCATGCCCAGGAATCTGTGAAAAATATTGTCATCTTGTGAGAGTTCAGAGATAGACATGAAGCAGCTGCGACCTTGTCTTATCGTGCCTAATAGTGGCGATTCTTACAGTAAGCTGAATCACGACGAGACCTGGGTAGGTCACGGAGATCCATACTCATCACGGTCGTTGTTGATTGGCTCTTCAGGTTGGTCACCTGGAAAGGCGTTTACGAAATCGGAATAATGCAGTGGAGATCCACAACTTTGCTTTTCCCGGTGCGACTGTTGAAGATGACCTCTCGAAGCAGCTCTCGCAATTTTTCAGACTCTTCCCTAAGAAAAACTCACCCAGTGAGCTTCCAGTGCTGGATGCAAACAGAACCACCTACTGTTTGTCGTTTTCCGTACATCCAGTCGAGTTCTCCAGCCGACCGTCATGGCACAGTCATCTTCATGGGTATCAACGATTGCGGGCGGACCGACTCCTATGACTTGGAGCCCATCGTCGAGTGCATCTTGGACACGGTGCATGAATTATATGTCAAAGCCGGGGCTAGGAATTTTGTCTTTGTGAACGTTCCGCCAATTGATCGTTCGCCGCAAGGTATGATTTCTAGACACGGATATCTTTTCTGGTGCATGCCTCATGTCCTCGCAGCCCTGGATGCTAGGTTGTCGGACGAAATGGAAGAACGCGTTATGGCCTGGAATGAATTGTTCCAGGCGCAGGTGACGGAGTTTGGTGCCAGCAACAAGGACACGACAGTGCTCCTGTTCTCGTCGCACCAGGTATTGACAGAAGTCCTTGATGACCCGCTCGAGTTCGACTTCAGTGAAGACGATCCTACGACTGAGGGTGGTGGTATCTGGGTGGATGACTTACATATGACAACAGAGGTGCATGATGTTTTTGCTGAGCGATTGCTTACCTCTATGTTCAGCCACCAATGAACCGTTTAATACTACTTCAATAACCTACTGCCAGATGCGCGTCAGTCGAGGGCATAAGAGACAGCGAGTTTGTGACAAACGGGAGTTGCGCTTCCCGGTGTGGCTGAATTGCCTTGGACACAAAATTCTCACAAGTGCAGATGTTGTTTCTCTAGGAGTTTCCTTAGATCTGCCTTGTTCGAAGTGGAACGTAAATGTAGGTGAAACAGGAATACCCCCTAACGCCATATTTAGGGCATCCGTTAGAGTCCGTGCTATTAGGCGCTGTGACCAAATCTTCAGGTCACCTCAGTGCGTCGACCGAGGCGCAAAAATGGAGTTGGGAAACGTCAGAGATTGCTTAGCCTCCCCACCTGTGAACGAATCCGACACCTCCAGCGGCAAACATAATGACGTAGCACCTGCCAACAACTCAATCACTACATCGGGGTGCGAGTTATGGGCCATCTATCTTAGTACATTGTGAGTCGTTATCCTGGAGTTCGGTACCCTTTGAAGAACATGCCTGGTAGGGTAACAACGGTTTGGTCGGCTTCAATTTTGGGCCCTCCCAATTCCAGAACCCGCTCTATCTCGCTGGCTATGATCCAAGTCAACCCCCCTTCACAGCGCCTTGCGACACGGGAACAGGTTGTGTCTTGCTCTACCTTGGCAAAACCAGAGACAGTTCGTATCCTCAATGAGTTCATATCCAGTTTTTCTCTGACATGCGACAGTCAACTCGGTTGTACTCCTAACCAATGGCGTTAGTTTTGTGATACAAGCGGTCATAATGCTCGTAATCGGAGCGTGGGCTGATTATGGCCAGTGGAGGTAGCTATCCACTAACGGACCTCCATACCCCAAACCTCACACTAAGCCGAGGCCCTACATCACTATCATATTTACACTGCTGGCAGTTGCAGTGTCGCTTGCTTGGCTTGGTGTCGAAGACCCGTCCAAATGGCAGATCGGTGTCATCCTCTATGTTTTAGGCTATCAGTCAGTCGTCTTCGGCAGTCCCCTTTCTTTCATCCGAAGTAATGCATTATGTCAGTGATAATGTACCAGGTAGGCAACGAGTTAAGGAGACAGGACGAGGCTGAGTATT
Organism: Pisolithus microcarpus; assembly: GCA_024613185.1. Lineage (NCBI taxonomy): Eukaryota > Fungi > Basidiomycota > Agaricomycetes > Boletales > Pisolithaceae > Pisolithus > Pisolithus microcarpus. The sequence goes on from JANFAI010000007.1 coordinate 395,860, forward strand.
TGCTATCGCGCAGGGTGCTCTCACGTTCTCGACAGTTGCGTTTCCCGCCCTGACTCGACACCTTCCCGAGGTACGACGCTCTGCACAGGAGGTCCAATCAAGGAATAAGACGTGAGCAACCTCAATCATCAACGCGTGTAGCCAGTGCCTGAATACCCTAAAGACTGCAAGACCATAGTAGATTCGAGTCCCTTTCGCGAAACCGTGTCTCAAACGTATCCTTCGCTGTTTCCTCCCTTGGCGAAACCTTCATTCTCGCAATGATGGTCGGTATCCTGGAGGCCATGAAGGCGGAAGACAGCTCAGAGAACAACACCAGGGCATTTAGTGTATTGATCGCCTTCTCTGGTGTACGTGTCAGTCCCAATACTGGAAACTCGTGGCATTATACGCGAACTCACTCCAGTATTGTGTGCCCTGCCGTGGTTTCTGCTTGAAAAGCGTCGCCCTGGGTTGGCACTCGCACCTGGAACCTCATTGTTGACGGTTGGGTTTCGTCAGACGTATGTCGCAAGGCGAGAGTGCTTTCGACTCGAGCGAACATTTCCTTACCTGATATGTTACTTCTTGGTGTATGTATATCTCGCGTTCTTACCTCCAGCTATCGTATCTGAACCTACGTTTACCTGCTTCAGGGGTGACGTGCTGAATACTACTGTGTAAGTTTTGCGATACGGTACTGACTCCGGAATCGATACACCCCCTTGATCACAGCACCGTCGTTGGCACTCTACAGAATAGGCGAGTGACCGTAGAACGCGAACCTAGCATATTTACTGAATCATCGCCCAGTGTCGTCTCTTACCCCACCTTGCAGCTGACATTACTGCTCATTGTTGGAATTGTCACCCAAGCACTTGGCATTTAGTGAGCCTCGTGAACCGTGGACTGGTCGTTCACACACTAAGTCGGTGGCCTAGCGGATTTTGGTTATTGCAAAACTCATACAAAATCTCGACCAAGAAGGTGCTAGCAGACATTCACGTATTCGTTTGCATATTGGAAAACACACCTATATAGATGTTGAGTTTCAACGTCAGTTTTATACTGGTCGGTCTCTTCCCACTTGGTTCGCTACGGGTACTTATCAAGCATCCTGTAGGTTCTAACGGTGTGGGGTCTGATCGGCGTCAACACGGACAAGTTCGGTTTCAAGGATGTGTGGGAAATTTGGTGTGCGCAGTGTGGTTTTGTAGGAGTCTGCCTCCCTCTTAACGCCGTGTTATAGGCTTTCTATGGCCTCATGGTCTGCCCATGGTATGCATATAGCCAAACCATGATTATTGAAGTCACACCACTCCCGCAGATGTGCGCCTCGAGCTTCACCGTAGTCAATGATGCTCACATCAACAACAGGTTCTTGTTCTTTGCACTATTCTCTATCGTAAGTTGCAACGTTCAATACGTATCAAATATGGGCCCAGCAGTACCACCTACAGGTTGGCAAAACGTCGGCATTTATCGGACCCCTCGTTTCGTCTGCCATCATCACAGCTTCTGGGAACAACGACAATATGTCGTTCGCTTTCCTTTTTACGCTGTGTGCCATCAGTATCTCTCAAAACTTTAACGAAATGTTGACCGGTGGCGACGAATTTAAAGGGGAAGTGTAAGCACCATGTTTCTGTATGTCGTGGACATCGAGAAAAGTCGCGCGGAGTGCGACCAGTTTGTTGCTGCAGAGGCAAACCGTGAGGCGTTCAAGTAGGAGTCAAAAGAATTGGGAACGTTCATTCACGTAACATGCCGGACTTCCATACACACTAACGAAGCAATACATGGAGCGCAACTGCTCCACCTCTTGAACCGATGTGTGTCCGCAATTATGTATGCTCTCAAGATGACAAGGTGTGGGTAGTGCGCGCCATCGGACGGCGAGAGCACCCTGGGCTTTGAGCTTCATATATGACGCCTTCGTCATCGAAGGTAGCTGAAGGGTGTACGGATATCAGGCGTGGCCCTGCGACCCGAGAAGCGCCGGCGTGAGAGGGTCCATTTGGGTTTATCGGTTCGTCGGAGCCGGTACGAAACCTGCTGCTTGGTATCGTTTCACTGGAACCGAGCAGTGTCGTCATATGTTGCAAGACACTTCCTACGAAGATGGGTTGGCACCATCGGTGTTTAAGTAAGATAGCCTGCAGCAGAGGGCGGTGATATCCATCTGTCGGATTTCGAGCCGCTTTCCCTGTACAGTACTCGATAGCGAGTCCAATAGAAAGAAAGGATGAGGTACTGCTGAAACACGTATCACGGGGTTGGACAAAGTGGGAAGGTGATCAACGGCTGGACCATCTCAAAAGATCTGACCTGTCATCGAAGACGAGCAGAGACCAAAATTTCACTGCACCTATGGTTTTCTCCTCCCAGCGTATATAAGAAACGAACAGTTGCCAACTGCCAATTCAGAAGTCCAATCGAATTGTTCCAAGCCTATCCAGGTCGCCGAGGAAGCCTAACGGAACCTTTTCATCGAAAACAAGGTGCGTACGATCAGTCTCGGTGGATTACCATCACACCTGAGAGAACACCGAAAGTCGACATCGCTCGTCGGAGGCCATTCCATCCTGTGCTCCAGGACACCGCACTACAGCTGGTGATCCTAGATCCGTAGTAATTGCCACGGTTGTTTTGACATAAAGTGGCTAGTTCAGTCAAGACAGGAACATAAATTGGCCAGTCTACCCGCTACCCTTTCTACTTTCTGACCACTCTGACTCACCGCATGGCGCCTTCTCTCACACATCCATCCGGCGTCACTTTCGTCGACGACGGCGAACATGGATCCACTCACTTGGAAGCTGCCGTCTACTACGGCGGGGGCGAGACGTTCACTCGTTCAAGAACATACAGTCATGTACGCGGACCGCATCCTTTTGGGACTGTCTAACCCTTGTTCCCACCTCATTCGCAGTCGCACATCCATGGTTACAACCCCAAACGTGCCCCTGCCTTCCAAGAAGACGTAATCACAAGGACTCGCAGAATGTCCCATGATGAGAAGAGCGTCGCAGGTCCGCGTCGTTTTCTCATTGACGTCGAAGAGACCATCCGAGTCGTCCTTGAACAGGAAGACACCGATGGTGACTTCCAGATCAGCATAACGGACGCAGGTCCGAAGTTGGTGCCCCTTGGCACCGCAACCAGCAACGGTTTCAAGACGTTTGACATCCGCGTATGTTGTTCATATGTTGTCATGATGCCCAATATCCATCCTTCCCTTTCCAGGGCACCTATATGCTGTCAAACTTGCTGCAGGAACTTGCTCTGGCACGCGACCACGGCCGAAAGCGTATCGTGCTCGACGAAGCACGTTTAACGGAGAATCCTGTCGACCGCCTGTCACGCATGATTAGACACTCTTTCTGGCACTCTCTCACCCGCCGTATTGACGGCGATGGTTTGGAGATTATCACCGCAGACCCCAAGAACCGAACAGGTCGTGTACAGCCACGCATCTACGTACCCCACGGGGAGCCTGCAATGGCAGAATACTACAGGAAGGTCGCCCGTGACAAACCCCATATGAATCTTGACGTTCAGGTCCTCCCTGAAAAGAACGATGACCCGTACTTCGTCAAGAGCTTGAACCCTAAGCCCGGTCTACTGGCTTTAGCCATGGAAGAAGTGGACGACGGCAAGGGCGGACGTACCTTAAAAGGCTTTCCCTTCATCGTACCTGGTGCGCGCTTTAATGAGGTACGTAACCCAATTATGGACTGTCAGCGCTTCATTTGACTTGACGTCTGTCTTTGTCATACTTACAGCTTTACAACTGGGATTCCTACTTCATCTCCCTCGGCCTCCTTGTAGATGGCCAGGTAAAGATGGCGAAAAACATGGTTGAGCACTTCATCTTCGAGATCAAGCACTACGGCAAGATTCTGAACGGGTCCCGGAGCTACTATCTTTGCCGCACTCAGCCGCCATTCTTGACGGACATGGCCCTCCAAATCTATAATCAGCTAGATCGCTCTGATATGGAGGCTAACCGGCAATGGCTGAAACGCGCCATACAAGCCGCTATCAAGGAGTACCATACTATTTGGGTAGCGGAACCTCGCATGGACCCTAAGACCGGCCTGTCTCGTTACCGGCCCGACGGCGTGGGAATCCCCCCGGAGACTGAGGCTACTCATTTTACCCACATCCTGGAACCGTACGCCGCCAAGCATGGAATCTCTGTCCTGGAATTCAGTGAGAAATACAACAACGGTGTCTTGAAGGAACCGGGGCTCGACGAGTACTTCCTCCACGACCGCGCCGTCCGTGAGTCCGGACATGACACCACTTACCGTTTCGAAAAGCGTTGTGCGAACCTCGGGACGATTGATCTGCAGGCCCTTCTGTACAAGTATGAAGTTGATATCGCCACTGCCATCAGCGAGGTGTTCGACGACGAATTGATGTTGGAAGAAGACTTCCCGTTAATGCCATTCCCTCCAACCCCAGAGTCGTACGCCAATCCACACCGCGAGCGATCGACCTCTCGGCCACAAACCAGCGACGAGTGGTTCGAGCGGGCCGAGTGGAGAAGGGGAGTCATTGACAAGTACCTGTGGAATGAAAGCAAGAACCTTTACTTTGACTATGACACCGTCCTGGAGAAGCAGAGCTTGTATGAGAGTGTTACTGCGTTCTGGGCTCTGTGGGCGGGCTGTGCGAGTGAGGAGCAATGCTGGAAAGTCGTGTACGTACAAGGGGTTCTCCATTGTTACTGCGGGTACCTGATAGCGTGCTACAGTTCCCAATCCCTGAAGAAGTTCGAGGTCTTGGGTGGTCTCGTGTCTGGTACTGAAGAGTCTCGTGGTAAGGTATCCTTGGACCGTCCTAATCGTCAATGGGACTACCCGTAAGTGTCACCCATCCGCTATCAGTGCCGATGTTGATCTATACATTTGTTCAGTTATGCATGGTTAGTCAATCGAGGTGGTGAACCATAATGTATTTGCTAATAAAAACTCCTCCTCGCAGGCCGCCTCATCAAATCATGGCGTGGGTCGGACTTGAAAGGTATGGATATCTGGAAGAAGCCCAGAGACTAGCGTACAGATGGCTTTACATGTACGTCCCTTAAACATCTTGGCAAGCCCATCGGCTGACGATTACCCAGGATGACCACCGCTTTCGTGGACTTCAACGGAGTTGTCCCCGAGAAGGTGCGACTTACACTTCGTTTCCGATGGACATTTCCTTGACTGCCCACTTTCGATGCAGTTTGATGCAGTCAAGCTGTCACATTTGGTTGAGGCTGAATATGGCAACCAAGGAATTGACTTCAAAATGGTCCCTCGCGAAGGCTTCGGGTGGATGAATGGTGGGTAGAGTCGACGTGCGTCTGCCGACTTCGCTGATCTCCGTTTCTGCAGCCGCTTATCAAGTTGGCTTGTCCTTTATGACAACGCATATGCGCCGTGCTGTTGCAGCATGCACGAGTCCTGAAGTATTCTTTGGCAGAGCTGCCAGGGCTGAAATCGCCCTTGCACAAGCGACAGCTGCCTCTACCGATCCTCTAGACCTTGCCATGGAGACGCTGTCTCTCGCAGCATAAAATTGCGAGAGGAGCCTCGTCGAACATTGTCACCACCTTGCTCATCATCGATACCGTGGAACGAATGTGATCTTGGGAAACCGATGCCGTTTCCTCTTAATGGGTAGAGTGTATATATAGACAGTTTTGTTCCTTCTGCAATTCTCTCGTCCCCCTTTCGCTGATGCCTGCATCCTCGCAATTTCCTATGTAATGCGTATCGCATCTCACGGACATTTCCAATACAGATAATCTACCTCGTCCTTCGTTTGTTCCCTCGAATGTCAGTGGAGCGCTGCGACTGTTGCCTATATCATCAAGCCTCCAGTTAGACGCACAACCACCAATCGAAGCCCACCGTACTATTGAGAATGATATGGGGTAAGACAACTATAACAGGACGTGGTACACACAATTTGACGACGTCGAAGAAATACCCACCGGGTACGGCCAGACCAATAATGTGGTGCGCTGCTTCTGCTTGCGTCCAAGTTGTATCCAGAAGGAAGAGACGAGTCCGACCCAGTTCTGTCCATATCAACCGTAAGCACAACCTCCGAGGTCCTCAGGGTTGTGCCTTCAATGCAGACGACACGGATAAGTTGAGAAAAAACTGACCGATGACCCGGTCGACTCGGGGGGTTGAGACGGCGGTTTGTCTGACGCTCCGGCTGCCAGCGGCGGTGACAGAGGTGGCATTAATCTTTACCCTCGTCCATGCGTCTTACCATATTGATTGGTTCACTGTGCCGTGTATGCTCCATCCCGTGTTGGCTCGAGTATCGACGCGGCCCTCGCACAAACAGATATTGGACGTCGTAGGCATCACCAAAAAGACCGATGCACGATATGTAGGGGGAGGTCCTCAACAGAAGGCATGGCAGTTGCGGTGGGAAGCGGCCGTGCAGAATTCCATTTGGTGTAGAGGATGCATCTCCAAGTTTCAACCCACCTTCAAGTATCCTTGTGGTGACCACCCGGGTTCGTCGAGTCTCTCTGAACATCGCGTTGGCTTTTGGGATTCGTCCACGGAAATTGGGCGGGCCCAATGGCCCTGCATAATCATATTAGCCCGTGCCAATCGGCCGCATTTGCGTCGTCTGAATCTCCACAGCATGCTGGCGCCCAACTTCAGCCTTCCCTGTCTCCGCGTCCACATCCTCAACGTTGACCCCGTCCGAAATCTTTGAAGAAACAGACCTCTCGATGAATCGCAAGCAGCTAAAGAAACCTCGTTTCCTTGGGTCTGTCAAGCCACCTGACCCTGCATCCGACACACTCTCGGTGAGCAGCTAGCTCCTTGCGGGTGGCCATGTCTACTAATGCGTCAGGAAACAGGTACAAGGACCCTCTCAGGCCATCACTCATAACGTGACCTCGATCGCTGCAACCTCTGACAGTGCCCCCCAGAGAGCGTTTGCCAGGATGACGCGCATGTTCCATCGTTCGAGCCAGAGTCACCAGTGTTCCATCACAGCAGAGACTGCTAACACAAGTACCGACGGAGGTACTCAGGAGCAACGAGAACAGCCTATAACGCCTGCAACTCAGGATGTGTGTGGTCCACGACGTCCCGTTGTTACGATGACCGTTAACTGTATTGAACAAATCCAGATGCCATCTGACAATTCAGAAACAGGACCCGTACCAGCTGCAGCTGGTGGGCATGTCGATACTACCGTCGAACCATTAGACAACACCGTGGAAGGTGTTGTTGACCCCGCTAATGACGCCAATACTACATCTGGCCCAGTCCCTGCATTGGTAGGCAGCGGAATCGATGCCGCTCAAGAGGCGCTGGATAGTATGGTGCCCATACCATACGTCGACCAACCTGCCATCGGATTTGTTGCAAATGCTGATGCTGTGGCTATAAGCACTCAAGGCTTCAGTGATAGATACCTTCAGCCTCTCAAGACCTTTAACTCCGTCGTTACTACTATCGCCAAGGTGCGTACTTCGTTCCTTCTGTCGCTCACAAACCTGATATAAATGTGCAGGTTCACCCTTACGCTCAGATTGCACTGGGGATCTTGACCGCTGCTGCCCAGGTAAATTCACACCTTAGCTATATGTACCGCTCACCTCAGACATCCCACTACAGGTGCTTATCAAGCAAGCTAACTTGGACAACGAGGTGTCTGGCCTCTTTGACACAGTCAAAGCGGTCTACCAATTTCTTACAGAAGACGATACCATCCAGAATATCAATAGTATGAGGGACATTTTAGGGAACATCGCACGGGTGATAAGTGTCGTGGCTCAGTTCATCAAGAATTACGCGGAGACAAAGAGTTTCTGTATGCCATTACGTCTTTTCAGCGTTAACCTGAGTTTGATACGTTCTTAGGGGAGAGATTAAGAAAGAATGTGCTACATGAGACGCAGGTCATCATCGATGGCTATACCAAGGAGCTGAATGACTTGATGCAACAATACCGAGACCGTGCGATTCGGGATATCCACGTTAACATCCACCGCGCACTCGACGACCTAAACCTCGAAGGCATGGCTTGTGCTGGAGGTGCGAGCCTCAATCGGAGCAAGAAATGCCTCGACGGGACTAGAATAGAAGTCCTTACGGAGATTGTCAGCTGGATCCATGATACCGACGAAAACGTCTCACGCATTCTCTGGCTGCGTGGCCAGGCTGGTAGAGGGAAATCCGCCATCGCGCACACCATTGCTTTGTGGCTCAAGAACGCTGGAGGGCTCGGGTCGTGCTTTTGCTTCGCTCGTGACAGGCAGGCCGAGCATCGCGAGGAAAAGATATTCATCACCATTGCACGTGACTTGGCGGACCGCGACCGTACATTCCGGCGAGCGTTGGCAGATGTGATAGCGGAGGATCATACGCTGAAGACTACACCCGATATCACGCTACAGTGGGAGAAGCTTATCTTGGAGCCATTGTCAAAGGTGTCAAGTAGTATGATCGGGAGTATCGTGGTGGTGATTGACGCGCTGGACGAGAGTGGCTCGGAAGGATCACGAAGGGACATCCTGTCCGTACTTGCGTCTCAGGCTTCCAATCTACCCCGTAACTTTCGTGTCTTTGTAACATCTCGCCCGTTGCCTGACATTGAACGTGTGTTGAGCGCTGCTCCACATGTAAAGGCGACCTCCCTCGACAATGTCTCTACGGAGTGGACCGAACGCGATATCCACCTGTACATTTCAAAGCAGCTTGGCCACCTTCCGGACATTGGTGACACCGAAGTTCAGAGACTCGTCCAGAAGGCCGACTGCCTGTTTGAATGGGCTCGCCTGGCTTGTGACTTCATCAAGCCTAACAGAGCTGGAGCAACAGTGAAGGAACGCTATGACGACGTGATTTCTTTCCAGGCTGAGGAGGGGGGAACACTTTTGGATGCAACTTACTTGGCCATCCTGGAAATTGCTGTACCCCGGTCTAGGAGAGCCCTTGAGCGATACCGGTCGGTCATGCACCAGGTTGTAATGACACTGGAACCTCTCCCTATGGCAGCCTTGGATTGTATGCGCAAACACTTCCCGAATGAGCAGGATCACTATGATGTTTTTCTCATCCTCGAGTTCCTGTCCCCGGTACTGGGTGGCATTATTGACCGCCCCTCCGCCGTCCGACCGCTCCATGCATCCTTTTATGACTTCTTGACCGATCGTTCACGGAGTGGGGTCTTCTTCATTGACACCACTTGCACGTATGACCTAGCCATTGCCACCCTCAAAATTCTTCAAAATGAACTTCGGTTCAACATCTGTGAACTGGAAAGTTCTTACTTGAGCAATGCTAGGATTGCTGATTTACCAGCGAGGATCAACAAGAAGATTCTGCCCCATTTATCATACTCCTGTCAATTCTGGTCCCAACACCTTCTGAGGACTACATTTGACTCAGCCCTTGCAGTGTCAATGCATGCTCTTGTAGGAAATGAAAGAATCCTCTTTTGGCTTGAGGTCATGAGTCTCATGGGTGAGGTTGGGAATGCAGTGATTGCTCTTAAGTCTGCCGCCAAATGGTTCTTGGTGAGTGCAACAGAAAATTTTAAATTGCATGTCATCTAACTGCACACTGAAGAACCAAGATGGCTTTGAAGATACATTAGCATTAGTTGATGATGCAATCAGGTTTATTCACAGCTGTAGTGGTGCAATCTCACACAGTGCACCACATATATACATCTCAGCACTGGCATTTATTCCTGTGAAGACAAGGTTATCAATGATGCTCATGCCAAAGTTCTCTTCACTCCCTGGCATTACAGGAGGTCCTCAATACTGGTCAGCCATGCTACTTGCCTTGGAGGGACATACTGCCTCAGTCTATTCAGTTGCATTCTCACCTGATGGGAAGAGGATTGTGTCAGGTTCTGCAGATAGAACTGTGAGAGTCTGGGATGCTGAAAGAGGTTTCCAGATTGGGAGCCATCTTGAGGGGCATACAGACTGGGTCCTCTCTGTTGGATTCTCTCCTGATGGAAAGAGGATTGTGTCAGGCTCTTGGGACAAGACTGTGAGGGTCTGGAATACTGAAAGAGGGTTCTGGATTGGCAACCATTTTGAGGGGCATACTGGTGAAGTTCTATCAGTTGCATTCTCCCCTGATGGCAAGAAGATTGTGTCAGGCTCTGCAGATAACACTGTGAGAATCTGGGATGCTGAAAGAGGTGTCCAGATTGGCAACCACCTTGAGGGGCATACATGTAGTGTAGAATCAGTTGCATTCTCCCCTGATGGCAAAAAGATTGTGTCAGGCTCATGGGACAAGACTGTAAGGATCTGGGACCCTGAGAGAGGTATCCAGATTGGGAGCTATCTGGAGGGGCACATAGCTTTAATCTCTTCAGTTGCATGGTCTCCTGATGGTAAGAGGATTGCAACAGCCTCCAATGGTGTGATGGTCTTGAAGGCTGAGAGTGGCATGCATATCAGCAGCTATACTAATGGCCATGTATTTGGGTTCAGAGCAGTTGCATTCTCCCCTGAGGGAAAGAGGATTGTATCAGGTTCTGCAGATGGCATTGTGACAGTCTGGGATACTGACAGAAGTATGCAAATAGGCTGCCATCTTGAGGGGCATATAGATGTAGTCTCTTCAGTTGCATTCTCCCCCAATGGAAAGAGAATTGTTTCAAGCTCTTTGGACAAGACTGTGAGGGTCTGGGATGCTGAAAGAAGTGTCCAGATTGGTAGCCAACTTGAGGGGCACATAAAAGGTGTCTATTCAGTTGCATTCTCCCCTGATAGCAAGAGGATTGTGTCATGCTCTCAGGATAGGACTGTGAGGGTCTGGGATGCTGAAAGAGGTGTCCAGATTGGCAGCCATCCTGATGGAGGAATCTCTTCAGTTGGATTCTCCCCTGATGGGAAAGAGATTGTGGTACACTCTTGGAGAATGAAAGGGAGTGCCCAGAATGCTGAAAGAAATGTCTATATTGGCTGCTGTTTAGAGGTGTTTACAATTAGAGTTTCTTCAGTTGTATTCTCCCTTGGTGAGAGGGCTGTATCAGGTTCAGATGACAACAATGTGAGCACCTGGGGTATAAGACATTTTCACCTTGGCAGTCACCTTGGGGGAGACATAGCTAGGATCCATTCATTTGCACTCTCCCCTGATAGCAAGAGGGTTGTGACAGGCTCAGAGGACAACATTGTAAGAATCTGGGATGCTGAAAGAGATGTTCAGATTGGCAGCAATCTTGAGGGGCATGGTGATGAAGTCATATCAGTTGCATTCTCCCCTGATGGAAAGAGGATTCTGTCAGGCTCTTTAGATGGGACTCTGAGGGTCTGGGATGCTGAAAAAGGATCCCAGATTGGCAGCCAACTTGAAGGGCACAGACTTGGTGTCTGTTCAGTTGCATTCTCTCCTGATGGAAAAAGGATTGTTTCAGGCTCCTTTGACAAGACAGTGAGGGTCTGGGATGGTGAAAGAGGACTCCAGATTGGTGGCTGTCTTGAGGGGCATACCAAAGGAGTCACTTCAGTTGCATTCTCCCAGGATGGCAAGAGGATTGTGTCAGGGTCAGATGACAACACTGTGAGGGTCTGGGATGCTGAAGGCTATGAGGACATTCACAACATCCACCAGAACTTGTTGAAAATTTCTGCATCCAAACTGAGTGATGCACATGTTCTATCCCAGGTAGCAGATGGTAAGTAATGTCTGCCTGTGTTCTACTCTGATTTCACTAAAAGCAAATTCAGTAGTTAAATCACACCATATTTGCTTTTCTCCCATCTCTTCGCATGCACTCTGTGACAGTGAACAACTTCTTGATGGACTCCTGCCTGGAGATAGGAAAACATGGGCCAATCCAGTCAGGCTTCATCCTGATGGCTGGATTAGAGGTCCAAAGGATAGATTACTGCTTTGGATACCTTTGACATCAAGGGAATCACTTTATTCAATGTGGACCACAGTAGTCATGCCAAGAGGCTGTGGCATAGAATTGGATTTGAGCCAGATGGTTCATGGGTGTAATTGGCATAAATGTTACAGACATGTTGCCTAGCCTGGACATGTATTGTACAGGTTACCATGGGAATGATGTATGTAGAGTATGTAGAATCAACAAATCCGAAGGGCATAGCATATCAAGTGCAGCAACACATGGGCCTTTGTGAATACATGTATAGGTAATGCACAGACTGTCAATCCAGCATATCCCATATCCATACACCCCACATAAGCCAGTGAATGGTGATGCCCATACCATGCAAACCATCCACAGCTCACCCTAGATGCACCTACTATAGTGGGGTTGCACAGGCACCATGAGAAGTAATGCCAGGTCTAGACCTGCTGATCAGCAGAAGCACATTCATTCCAGCCTTCCATTGGGATCATTGTTGACATCCCAGCACAGAGCCCAGTTGTCAGAGGTCATCACTCCAACATACAGCTATCACATCCACAGGTCAAACATCAGTAAATTCGCACATTACTTTTTTCCACTTTTGGAACTTTTTTGAGTTCAAAAGTAAAAAAAGCAGCCACTTTTAAAAGTAATAACCACACTTTAAGTAGTAGATCTCTTGCTCGAAAAAGATGAAAAAGCACAACTTTCCATGCTTTTCCTACTTTTCATCACACTTATCTTGCTTCAAAAAGCATGAAAAGATGTTTTATAAACTAGTGTACCAGTATCTAGGCACGCATTACAGGACATCAAGAAAAAAGATGAAATCACGGTATTCGGATTGAATGAAAAAAAAAACAGATATGCATAGGGCCTGGCTCGTGCAACGGACATCTTATGGATAATGCGGTGGTCGAGTCTCTGCAAGTACATTAGTGTGGCAGACAAATGAGATGGATGACTTACACATCAACGTGCATGCATCAACCTCCCCCTCAAGCAATTCTTCAGTCTGATCTTCCACACTAGAGTTATCATCTGAATCGTCTTGAAGAACTGTATATGCCATCCGAACAATCCCCTGAAGAACATGAGATTCGCAGTTTGCGACGGACTGGAAATAACTTGATGTTGCAGAGCCCCAGTTTTGTTCCAAAAAAGTATGTTCTGCATTTGCTGGCCTTCCACCAGATTTATGCTTGTGGTTAGCCTTCAGGAAATTTGTACCCCTCGGCCTTTCCCCATCACATCAGTAGAGATGAACTTGGACTTCACCTGCTTGATGGCATGCTCGAGCTGCATTGTTGTGCATGAGTAATATTAGTTTGATACCAATGTAATAGTGATAGCTTACTGCAGCAACACATAATGCGATTGCACCCCTCGCCATGTATGGTTTTGGAGCAAGACCGAGTGCTGGGACATCAACACTTCCAGCACAGCTACGAAGATGTGTGTTGGCGAGGAGTTGGAGTACGAATGCACTGCAAAAGGCCTTCTCCGGACTATGGGAATCCAAATCCTTGTATGCAAAGGCTCGCTTATGCAGGAGGGCATCACACGTCTGTTCGACATCGGTATCCGGGTCACTGGCAAGATAGCATTCCAGGAGTGCAATGGCTGTGGAGCCCATGGAGTGGCGCCACCCAGAAAGGCGTTGACTTGCCTATGTAACACATGAGAATTGTGTTGCAGAAAAAAAGACGATGTACGACGCTAAAGATGGGCATGTTTGGGTGAATGTCATCCAGGGTAGTGAATGTCAGGTACACGACTTTAGCAATCTCCGTTAATGCATGAACAAGATCCCCCTCAGGGACAGACCAAATGTTGGGTTGGTCTCTGAGCCAAAGGAGAAGAGTTGGCAGATATGTCTTCGCCCACTTTCTGCCCTTCAAAAAGAGTGGGGGGAGATCGCTGTTAGTAAAATGAGAGCCACTGTTACTAGTGTGTGTTGCCTCTGACTCGGGGAAGTCACTAGTGGGTATGGAATCGGATGCTACTGATGGTGCTATGGACGACCTTGACTTCTGGACCCAGTGGCATATGATACGGTGTCTGGGCCCAATTCCCTTGTCCACCCTGCAGGGCTCAACAGCATCAATGGCAGAGACAGATGTCTATATATGAATCAGTGTAATGAAGCGGAATAGGATATTTGACTGGCCTTGCTTGTCACTCAGAGCCCTCTAGCTATCCCCCCCACCACCTCATTTTCTTCTTCGTATGCAGTGTCGACCTCGGTAGTGTGCTCACTGTTATCTGCTACCAAACTGCTTTGCTTCCACTTCAAGTTGGGTGCTGTCAGTGCAGGCACATTGACATGGTGGGTGTCGAACACATCAGCCTTACCAACATTCTCCACGTCGCTATACTCGTCATCGATAACAATTGCTGTCTGATCCTAATAGACAAGGTAAGCTTGCACGATGATAACACAAACGAGTAATGAGTTACTTACCTTGCATTCCTCGTAGTCTTGGGCTTCATCTGGACTTGGAGGGTCAATATTGGAAAGCCCCCACTGCCTCCTTGGGGTATCGGACAGTGGAGTCCTGCAGTGAGGAAAAGTGTAAGCATTAGGAAGTGAGGTGTGACTGTGGCACGTCGAGGCCATAGCTGATATCACAACTTCATTCCAGTTCTTGACCCATCCTTCTATGCCACTCTTTGCATTGTGGCTGAAGATAGTTTTGAGGTTGATGAAGTGTAGGGTAGACTTGGTCAGTAGTAGCATTTGAATGGTGTGAGTGAGAGAACGCACATGTTAGCAACTTTATTCCCACACACTACCTGCACATGTCCTGATGATGCAGTATTGCCCGGTGGCTTGCTTGCTTTCTCAATTGCACCTCTCAGTTTTGACATGATCTTGTCCTCCCTCGGTTTTGAAGCTATCTCTGCTTGCTCATGGTCGGTATCTACAAGGACATGTCATAAGTACATTCACAAAATTCATCAAAAAAAGCTTCCTTTGATCCTACCTTTTGCAGCACTTGGCTCTGTTTCAGCATCAGCTCGATTGCATTTCTTAGTTTCAAGATAGTCTTCTCTCATGCCTTTGGTCCAATTTCTGACTGTTCATGATCTGCGAGGGTTCATTGTAAGTATGTTCACAAAATTCTTCAAAGCTGGATTCATCCGGTTTCACCCTTCACAGTGCCCGATTTGGTTTCTGTTTCAAGATTGCTCTTTCTCTGGTCAGTTGCTGCAGGGTTTCATGAAGCATAAGTGGTCAAGTTTCTGGAGCACAAGTACATGTCGACTTACACTGTGGTCATGGCTTGGGCCTGATAGGCTTTTCCAAGCTGCCTTGAATTTGTCTAGCAGCCATCATACTTTCCATCGCACCAACGTGTTCATAGGCCTTCTGAGTAGCAGCCAACTCAGCATCTTTGGCCCATTGAAGATTCTCGTCATTGGCTTGTTTCTGTTCTGAGGTACGTCTTTGGTTTTGTGCATTGAGTACGATCTGACCCGGGTGTAGATTCGCTTTGCTTCGACATGGTTGTTGAGACATGGGCGGTGGATCTGCTATGGGGGGAGCAACTCAAAAATTGTGTGAGTAAAAAAGGTGCATGTTATTTATACTGTGCCTTTGGTCCTTGAAACTGACCCTTCAATGGGTGTCCATACTAGCGTGAACTTTGTTTTTTTTTTCCTGTGCCTCTCTTCATAAGCTGCCCCCCGAAAACACCACACTTTCCTACCTGCATCAGCCTTCATGTGCACTAGCGATCCACAACATTCCCCAACACAAGCTAGGATGCTCGGCCTCTCTTGCTACTTGTGCAAGCAATGCAAGCGTTCATTTCACAATCAATCGGGCCTCACGCAGCATGTTCATGCAAGACATCCACACTTTTGGACCCACTTGGGACCAGTTAACTGCCAGGGCATCAGCGACTTTCATGTGGAACTGGATGGAGAGTCTCCTGTTGACTTTACTCACTCCATGCCTGGATCAGACATGGAAATAGACAACAATGCCCAAACAGCATTCATTGGGCCGGGGGACAATATGTTTCACAATTACCACCCAGGTTTAACCGGTAGGTGTGAATTCTACATTGTTCCACTCACTACTCACAAAATCTGATCAATTGACATGTAGGCCAGCCATGTGATGCCAGTGGCGGCTTCCTACCGAATGGAACCCAACCAGAACCACGCCAACCAAAACCCCCTGACGACTGGTCACCTTACAGTAGTTGTCTGGAGTTCGAACTTGCAGATTTCATTTACATGCACAACCAAATTTCAGCAGTGAATCTCAACATCCTTCTTGAACTCTGGGTGGCTTCTTTAGTTGAAGCGGGTGGGTATCCTATATTTGGTTCGTACAAGGAGATGTACCAGACGATCAACAACACTCGTATTGGTGAGGTAAAGTGGGAGTCATTCACTGTTAGACATACTGGAGACATGGTTGCTGATCCTGTGCCCTGGATGAATGATGAGTACGACGTTTGGTTTCGAGATCCCCATGAAGTCATCCGGAATATGTTAGCCAATCCCGACTTTGCAAACAAGATGGACTTTCAACCATTCCATGAGTACGATATGAAGGATTCAACTCGACGGTGGCAAGATTTTATGTCAGGTGATTGGGCATGGCATCAAGCAGTAAGTCTGTATATTTATCCTCTTCCATTGTCTAAGCCGGTGGTAGCATCAGGGGAGGTTTGAAGTGCTGGTATTCCCAGATAATTATGTTAAGTAGTTATCTGTCTGATATGAATTGGATAATGGTGTATAAGGCATGATCATCCACAAATCATAATGATAACAGTCAGATAATGCATTAGATAACCTGGCAGACATTTTACTATCTGGTCAACTGCATATAGGCCTGATATAAGAATTACAATACTTTTATCATCATGATATCATGATGACAAGAGCTGATATGTCATATATAATAATGTCATGTATTTGACAGTACATTATAATTGCTCATCAGATAATATCATCATGATATGAATGACAATATTCTTTTCAGTCTGATTTCACTTTGATCATCAATATCTAGTCTTGCCATCTATATCATTTTATGATCATTTGAACAACTCTTCCCCAGCCACAAGTGTGGGAATGTCTTTGTAATGACTGTATAGTACATGTTATATAAACTCAACCTCTCTCCCCTTCTCTCTCTTCTTCACTCTTGTCTCTGAGTTCTACCTCAGGGCAAGAGTCACTCTAAGACTCTAAGTCTTAGGGTTCATATCCAGGTAAGTGTACCCTTGTGTGAAGTCATCTGTGAGTGTCTTTCCTTGTTTAATTTTCGCTTTTTTGGAGGTTTAAGTAGTTCATACTTAGTAGGTAGTGTAGTGAGTAGGTACTGATTATGTAAACAATATGGAATGGAATTGCTTTCTGGTAATATCATGATTGATAAGTCCAATTGAAGGTTGCTATAGCAAATTTTATTTTTAAGCTGTTGGTGGTGTCAATGACAATTGTTGGTAATGTCTGATAATGAAAGACATATATGATCTACTGTTCACATTCTGATACATATGATCCACTCTACCTAAATGATTACTTTTGACCTATGCTGCCAAGGCTCCCAGAGAATATATAGCATTACCAATGTGTATATCATTATGATATACCTTATAGGGCTTTGCAGGGTAGATAAAGTCTTATATAACATTATCATTTCATTAAAATTTTCCTGATGTACAGGATATCATTGCTCAGGACCCAGATTGCCTGGGCTTGACATTTGTACCAATTATTCTGGGATCAGACAAGACAACCATATCCGTAGCTACCAGGCAAAACGATTATTATCCACTGTATCTATCCATTGGCAACATCCACAACAGCATATGCCAGGCCCATCGTAATGGTGTTATATTGATCACCTTTCTCACGATGCCAAAAAGTGAGTACATCATAAGGAAAAGAAGACTAAACCGGACTTAACGTGTGACTTGCAACATAGCTACAAGAGAATACACTAGCAAGGACAACTTCCGTAGGTTCCAGTGGCAACTTTTCCACTCCTTGCTTGGCCGCATCCTCAAGACTTTTAAACCTGGTATGGCGAAGCCTGAAGTCATGCTATTTGGAGATGGCCATTACCAGCATGTCATCTATGGGCTAGGACCGTACATCGCAGACTATGAGGAGCAGGCACTTCTAACATGCATAGTTCATAATTGGTGTCCACAGTAAGTGCCAAATCCATGACTTCCATGTATTCGAATTCAAACATTCTTGCAAGATGCCTGGCATATCGCAGCAACTTAGACAATGACAATGTGCTTCATCGCTGTCGCAACCATGTGGAAATGTTGATCTCTGAGTTCGCTTTCGATGTGCTTTGGGATGAATATGGTATTGTAGGGGAGCTTGTCCCTTTCACTAATGATTTCTTGCACGCAGATATCTACAAACTCATTGCACCTGACCTACTCCACCAAATCATCAAAGGTGCATTCAAGGACCACCTTGTTGAATGGGTAGAGAAGTACCTGCGCCTTACCCATGGAGATTCTTGTGTGAACGAAATATTAGATGACATTGATCAACAGTACATTGCGTGAAGGGGCTATTGGCTTTCCTCAGTGCTGACCTTGACATGCCTAGGATTGCTGCAGTTGCACCATTTCCCAGGCTGCAGCGCTTTCCTCAGGGTCGTCACTTCAAGCAGTGGACGGGCAATGATTCCAAGGCACTGATGAAGGTCTGATCATTTTACTACACCTATCTCTTACCCTCTGAACCTGGCTTTCAGGTGTACTTGCCAGCAATTGAGGGGCATGTTCCAAAGGAGATTGTATGCACGTTCCGTGCATTTTTGGAGTTTTTCTATATTGTGCAGTGGAACATACTTATGGAAAAGGACCTGGACAATCTTGATGAAGCCCTTGCACAGTTCTACCAGTACCGTGAAGTCTTCAAGACTACCGGTGTCATTACCACATTTTCCCTTCCTCGCCAGCATGCCATGAAACATTACAAGCAACTTATCCAGCTGTTTGGCACACCGAACAGACTTTGCTCATCAATCACAGAGTCAAAGCATGTGAAAGCTGTCAAGAAGCCATACCGGCGCACCAACAAGTATTGCGCTTTAGGTCAGATGCTCCTCATCAATCAGCACTTGGACAAACTGGCTGCATCGTGGGTAGATTTTGACAGTCGAGGTATGCTTGAGGGAACATGCCTTTCAGCAGTCCTCGATTGCCTAGGTAAGGTTCTACTGTGGAACACTACATAACATATTAACCGTTTTTAGCTTCTCACAATGCTACTTGCACGCAACCCACTGAAGCAAACCAGCAGCTCAGTGACGAAGATCTGTCTCCAGCATCAGCAAGTATCAACGAGAGTCAGGATGACTCTGAGGATGTCAGTGGACCACGAGTGGAAGCACACGTGCACCTCGCACAGACCCGACGTAAGTTTTGGTACAGCCTGGTAGTCATATGTATTATTTTTTATTTTCCTTCTAGAGCAGAACTGGGCAATGACAGTTGTTGCCCTTGCAGACAAACTCCACATCCCCAATCTTCCAGAGCTTGTCCAGGCATTCTTAGTCAGACAATTATACCTGGACGATAGCCATGATCCTACTGACATCTCCCACCTTGAATGTCTGGGATACAAGGGCAAGATATCTATTTATAATTCAGCGACATCAACATTCTATGCCCCAAGTGACCTCAGCGGAATTGGCAGTATGTGTAGAGAATATATTCATGCAGCGCCAACTTGGAGACAAGAGGGACCCTGCTATGACTGTGCATTTGTTATCACAGACCCAGAGCTTCAAGGCATGCATGGTATGGACATCGCATGCATACTCTGTTTTTTCTCATTCAAGTCCAAGGGAATTTACTATCCATCTGCTATCGTGTGATGGTTTGATCATGTAGGGGACACGCCAGATGAAATGACCGGAATGTGGATGGTACACCTGAGTTTCATCCAGAATCACCAGCACAACCTGGCTGTCATTCATCTGGACTCTATTTTCCATGCAGCACATCTAATCCCTATCTATGGGCGAGATTTCGTGCCACGAGAAATTGCTCCATACCATTCTTATGACACATTTAATGGCTATTATGTTAATAAATTCGCTGACCATCATGCATTTGAGATTGCATATTAATATTGTAGTATCTAGGTACTACTTTAGCCGCTTTCAGCCCTCGTGGCACTTATTTTACTTGTTACAATCGAAGCCAAGGGTGAAAAAAAGACAAAAAAGCATTTTACCTGTGCTTTCCATGCTTTCCATGCTTAGCAAAGCAGAAAAGCCCCAAAAGTGGAAAAAAGTAATGTGCAAATTTACTGATGAATGTTTCTCCCCAAAGTGTTTCTTACCTTCATTACATGCCTAGCTCAATAATCACCGAGTTCGATATGGCCTCTTCTACCAAGAAGTCAAAAGGGGGACTCTAACATTAGCAACACAGTCACCATTCAAGAGCATATTGTTCCACCACAATTTCCAGGTTAGGCATATCACACGGCCCTCAGAATACTGTTCTCACATCGTGGTGCTCCAGTGGCATTTGGAACACAGGCGTCCAAAGATACGGCAGAGGCTATGTCTAGATCAAGATGAATGACACCTCTACTAGAGAAGTAATTGCGAGTGAACATCACCAAGCCGGCAGTAACAGTTTTACAAGCATGCCACATTCGACTGGGATCACAACCCCTGTCTTCCGAGGTCGATGTCTTTCCAATGCCATTCTCGACCAGTGTCAGTGAATGTCCCTGTACCGTACACTCGGTCAACCCGTCGCCTGCTCAGTTCGCAAAGGTAACTTACGTGGATTCGTCACGAGCTGGCTTGGTGTGCGTGCGTAACTCCACTGATGGTATAATGAAGAAATGGCGAATGGAAGACGAGGATACATTATGATCACTCTTGTCAACGGCGGATGATGGCACTCAAACGCATTGTACGGGCGAACACAGTTCTGACGAGCGCAAATATCTTGCTCGGACTCGACCGGGTCTACTGCAGCATGCCCTTACCTGCTGATTGCATGAGTCTACTTACGTTCTCCTTCCACGACATGATAAGTTTCAGAGATAACTTCCGCTGAGGCACAGAAGCGATCGGAAAACAGATGTCGGTATCCGAGCTTCGCCGTGAGTGATGATCGGTTCAACGTGGAGTAATATCACTGACAGAGTTCAGTGGTGTGCCATCTTGGCGTCTGGTGGTCGAGTTGGCAATGTCTGCAACCAAGTGTCCCTTTGACGAATTCGGCGAAGACCTACCCAGACCGTAGGGGCGTACAGCAGCAGTCACGATGAGGCTCGTGCGCCTTTAATCTTTCCAAAACGACGCTTAGTCGGTCACGGGAACTCAATCAGCTCCCTCGAGTTGGCGCAGAAATAAATGGTAGGCAAATGAACTTACGCCCATACACGTTGACGGGCATGAACCTTCAAAATTCGACCTTAACTCTGTTAGATGTATTGGCCGATGTTCGAGAGCTCTTCGCGAGTCGTGCTTAGATATGTCCGGCAAACCAAACGCTTCGGGCTTTGGGATGTACCTAGCTGTAAAACAGCATGTCAGTCAGTGTCCCACCGTGGAATGCCAGGATACTTCTTCGTAAACCTGGCATTCAGTTCCTCGCATCGACAGGTCGTAGACAACTCGAGCGAGAGCTAGCACCCTAGCTCTTATGAACGGGCTTTCTTATTACAATGCGTCTTCTGCGTTCTCTGCGGTATCGAGTACTCGGTACTCAGTGGTTGTGGTCAGAGTTGAGTTGGAGCGAATGAGACGGAAACTTCCGGGTAACCACGAGTGGTGTATTACTTTTCCTGCTCACTCGCTGCAGTATAGTCGTCGTTCGCCTCAACGGCTCGTGCGACGACAGCCATGTACCGCGCCATTGCTGTCCCCAAACAAACTTCTAGGGTCACTGGCAGAGGTTTGGTTAGGGTGACTCGAAGGGTACGCAGTCTACCACCATAAACCTACGATAGACGGACATTGATGGGGATTAGCAGCGACTGACTACCACTCCACCCACTGAACCTACTCCCGAGCCCAAAGGAACCAAAAGCATAGTGCGAAAGCTTTTATTCTACTCCGTCGCCGGAACTGCCACTTTCTACATCGGGAGCACCTTTGCGTCATACGAAAATCCTCAGTATCGCGAAATTTTCAGCCGGAATGTTCCCCTGGGCAAGGTCCTCATAGAATACGGCACGAAGCATGGCTGGGACGACATCACCATACAGAAAGTCGTCATCTCTACGGTTGACGCGGTGAAATACGTGTCTGGCTTCGTACAGAAGCAACTGGGGTATCGTCCTTCGGAGGACGCGGCAGCGAAGGATACAACGAAGGAGGCAGTTCCTCCCATCCGTGAACGTGCAAAGGCTACATACCAGGAGTCTAAAGAACGTGTCAAATCCTTAGCCACCGCCCTCAAAACCTCCGTGGACAAGTCAAAAGACCAGGGCCCTCCCGAGGGGCCAAAACATTCTGCTACTGCCAGGTACATGGCTGCCAAGTTCGCTGAGGAGCTCGAAGAACTCGTGAGGAAAGCTGAGGAAGCTCTGGCAAAGAGGTACCCGGAATTGGAGCCTGAAGTGACTACTGCTGTCGACCAGCCCAAGGCCGCTGAGGTCGAGTTGGTAATCGTGCCGGAACCGAGAGACAAGAACGTATATGAAAGTCCTCTTCCCATCGGCTTCGAACCACCACCAGGGTATGTGCGCCCCAGACCTCCGAAGCCGAAAGACACCGCTGCTCCGCCAACTGAACCTGCTCCCTCGCCTCTCCCTCTTGTTGCTCCAGCAGTGTCGGAAGTAGCTGTTTCCGAACCTGTGGTATCACACTTGGCACATACGATAGACAACCTCGCTTCATACCTGAACTCTACGCCGGCAGTGGAGAAGGCCAAGGATGTCCTGGAAACAGCCAAGCATGATCTCCAAGACCTCGCATCACGTATAGAGCGAATCAAGGAAGAAGAACAGCATCAGTTGGAACAGAAATTGGATGAGCAGGCCCGCGAGTACAACACCAAGTTATTGGAGTTGGAGATCGATGCTCAGGACAAGCTCGACTTGCAACAAGAGGATTTCCAGAAATTCATGGAGGAAGAGCGCGCAAAGTACGCGCAGGCGTACCGCGAAAAACTGGCCCACGAACTCAAGATTCAGACGGAACTCATTAACGAGCGGTGAGTCCTTCCCTTGGCTTGGTATTCATACGTGTTCCGTCTGAACGTGCATTTCAAGCTTGAAGGAGGAGGTAATTGCTCAGGGAATAGAGATGCAACGACGGTGGATTCGTGAGGTCAAAGTGAAGGTTGAGGAAGAACGCGGAGGGCGGCTCTCCCGGCTGGAGGAGCTCGCGACTAATCTCAAACGTTTGGAGAGACTAGCTCTCGACAATTCATATTACCTCGACGAGAACATTCGGGTACATGCTTTGTGGACTGCAGTGCGCGCTATGCAAGGTGCTGTCGATGCATCGGTGCGCAAACCGTTCCGTGAAGAACTCCGCGTCCTGCGTCATGTTGCTGTCGCCAAGGATGACCCTGTCTTATCCACTGCGCTAGATTCCATCGAAAAAACCGATATCCCGGACCTCGGTGTTGAACCCCTCGTCGACCTCACCTCTTGGTTCACAACATCGGTCGCACCCCGCGTGTCAAGCGTTGCACTCGTACCCGACCGCAACGCTGGCGTCCTCTCGCACCTTGCTTCGCACCTTCTTACCTCTTTCACCTTCCGAAAACACGGGCTTACTCCCGGGAACGATGTTTTGAGTGTGTTAGCCAGGGCGGAGTATTACCTGGACGAAAAGGATCTAGACAGTGCAGCTCGCGAGCTGAACCAGTTGACGGGGACGGCTAAGGAGCTTCTCCATGATTGGCTTGAGGCTGCACGAAGAAGATTGGAAGTACAGCAAACTTTGGAGGTACGTTACTTGGGTTTTTTTTTCTAACTGTACGTTAAGTGTGTCATTGACCTTCGCGACGGTCAGGTAATACAAGCGGAAGCAACTCTTGCCTCGCTGCTAGTCGTATAGACCATGGATGCTAGTAATTTACATAGATTAGTAACCCATCCACTGCTACCCTGGTTGAAACGGTATCAAGACCTCGGCGCTAATGCGGAGTGCAGACTCCCAAGTGACCCGTAGGTATGTCGCGACGGTGCGTATGTCTTCGTCCGCCGATTTCGGGGAGCCGTCTACCGCCTCGACGATCCTAGAAAGCAGTCGTATCCGGTTGGTCGGCCACAGCGCTGATGCCGGCCGTGGTAGTTGGCTCATTCTCCAGTACAAAGGCTTTGGAGGTGAGGTCGCAGACGAGGTTGTGTCCTGGGACCCCTAACCTGCAAAGTTGGCCGTCTTCACCTTTGGATTATGGGATGACCGCGTCCAGACAACCGATAGAAGGGCCGAAACTTGGAGTGGATGGTATCAATACTGTCAGACCTTCTGACTTATCCGACAAGAATTCACATCTACGGAAAGTAATTCTCATTGCTAAATGCAAGTGACATCGTACGAATTAGGTTCGGATAATCAGTATTTCATTTCTTCGTTTCTCGACATGTACCTGTCTCTCTTTTCCCCCGCCGCACTAGACCATCGTCGACATTCTCCACCTTCTTGGTTTGCGCGGGCCAAAGCTACTGACGGCGTATAATGACAGCAGAACCGCCCTCACCTGACCAAGCGCGGATGAAGATTTGACGATCTTCATTCGTGCTTGAAAAACTGATACGGCTGCCCCGTCCAGCAAACGTTCTAACATTTCGACTTAACTTCTAGCCCTCTAGCTTCTTCAGCAGTATTTTGGGCGCCGACTTCCTCATACTTGCAATCCCGGCCATCTTGCACCTGAGCCCAATAGCGATCTGATGCATCACGTAACTCTTGTGACACCTCTCGCTTCTCTTTCCACAGGTCGTTCGATCGAGCTTGAAGTGCGTTGCACTCTTGGATGGGCTTAACGTAGAATTCGTGGTGGAGTTTGCCCAGTTCGGCCGTGATGGCTTCGTAACGGTCAGATAAAGCCATCAACTCGGGATTGTCAAGTTGCCTGCGCAGTTCGCACAAGACCCTGCGGTCAGCATCAATGGCGTCTTGCTTGCTTTGGACGGCTGTTGCGGTTCTGCCTAAGTGTGCAAGGTGCGATAATTCTCGCCTGGCATGCTCTTCTTCCACGACCGTCATACTTCCAGACTTGATCTGCCTTCTCAGGTGCCTTTAAGCGAGACGCATCAGCGTGAATAAGGTGACGTTCGCAACTGCGTACTCGATGTGAGCCTGGACATGAGCGACAGCCCAGCCACGTGTCTTGGCAGCGTGCGGTTCGTCGACCTGTGTCACGACGAACCCATCAGAGTCCAGCCTGAAATTGGCGATTCTGCATGATGCATGATATATGCATACCCACTTTCCTATACTATCATGCAAGACTCGGATCTGTGTTTGAATGTTATAGCCAGGGTGTTGTCCTCGTATGTCGTCTGGTTCACCAACGAGAGCGGTGTACTTATCACTAACAGCATCGCCCGGTGTGTTTGCGTATGACGATGATAGTTTGTCGCGAGCTGCAGTCTACATAGGACCTGCCAGGTTACTACGACGGTGGAATGGAAGAAGACGACACACAAGTTCGGCCTGTACTGCATCGATTTCCGATTTGATTCTTACTTCTGCGGCCTGGAAAGCAGCCTTGTCGGGCTTCGCGAAGACAGGTGTGGGAGTAATACGCTCCAGTGTTCCACCAGCTCTAGGGGTAGGCGAGGAAGGGACTCTACCGGTCTCGTCGTTCTCGGGTGTCGTGCAACCATCCGAGATAGGTGACCCAGATTCCTGTCTTTGAGTTGCCAATGATGGTGATGAAGGGAAGGAATATCGCAAGTCCGCCTTCCATCGCTCAGATTTTTATACACGCCTGTCATTCTTCTGCACAATGGACACTACGCGTACGTGCCATTGCAAAGGTCATCCCGCTGGTCCGATTCGGCAGCAGTCGGTGACTCGGCCAAATTTGGTGGACGTACAGAGACCATCGTGAATTGGAATGCGCACCGGCCATGGACCAACAAGCAAAGACCATCTTTTCACGTCACACCATCGTTACTGGGTTGGTACCCGCGCCAGACGACGAGCACTTGACAGTGGAAGGGCACACCGTTTCAATGAATCGTTCCGACTTAGGTAACTCGAGTTTACATCCACGAGAAACGACTTCCCATCTCGACGCAAGATAAACATAGACGTAGTTTCCCTGACGCTCCCTAACTGTTTTCTCTCCCAGTCCACCATCATACCCGCGGCATCGCAGAACGACGACGATCGAATCGAAAAGAGATAACCACGCTTACTTGCACAACGCTGATACCGAAAACGACCAGACAACACTGAATCCGCCAGGTACGCGAGGGAGTCGACATGAACTCGCTGCCACCCGCCACACTCGAGTTCGCCCATCGCATGTTCGACGCAGCTCGCGAGGGCAACTCCGAGTTGCTCCTAGCAGCCATCGATGCGGGATTACCCGTTAATCTGACCAACGACAAAGGTAAGCGGGTCTTCCCGTATGAATCCATACGTCTTATCGCCAAACCTATGTGCACAAAAAAACAAAACGGCAGGTAACACGCTCCTCATGCTCGCCTCCTATTCCAATCATCCTACCCTCGTATCCGGTTTGCTCGCTAGACGCGCAGATCCCAACAGACTCAACGACCATGGCCAATCTCCCATCGCAGGAGCCGTGTTCAAGGGGTATGAAGAGGTCGTACGCGTGCTTTCTGAAGGTGGTGCAGACCCGTGGCTAGGGCAACCGAGTGCAGTAGAAGCCGCGGTGATGTTCGATAGGAAACGGGTGCTGGAGATGATGGGTATTCGAGAGGGAGACGTGGCAAGGGTGACCCGGAACGTACCCGTTGGACCTGGCGTCGCAATGGCTGGAGCGGGGCAGTGTCCAATTGGAAGGCCAAGAGACTCGTGAGACGTTCTCTTCAAGGATGTATGTAATTCAGCTTCATTTCATAGATCTCCAAAAACGCAAAACGTATCATCCTGGATCAGGTACGTAACAGATAAGATCAAGTATGTACACGTACAGAGAACAGGCTACCGCCTTTTTTCCCTTCAATCCCAATCCTGCAACTTATCAGTGAAATTTTCGAAAAAGTTCCCGATACGCACGCAGGTCCTCCCGAGGTTTTGGTCTGCAATTACCTCAAAAATTCTGAAACGTTTGAAATTGGACGGTGGCCGAGTGCGTCGAATGATCGGTACGCGGTCTTCAACGACCGCATCTCTGCATTGTTTTTTGTAATCGAAGGTCGTTGGTTATCTGCCCCACTACCTGGGTAGGTTCTCGTAGCCTGTAGGGATGGAATAGTCTTCGTATTCAATGGGTGTTCGTCGATTCTCGAAGTCACGCGGCTTAGGGGCATACCCGCGTCGAACAGTAGTTTTGATACGGTGCATCATGGCCGAGTGGGTGCTGGGGGGGTTGGGCGATAAGTTTGCATGGCGAGCACCATGCGCAGCTAGTTCGCTTCAGGGAAGTCCAGTGGTGATTCTTGCCGACTCGCCGTGCGTGGCCACCGAGTCGGATGGGGTTCCCGAACCTTACCTGCTACAGTGAAAGACGCGGAGATGGGCTCGACTTAGGAAGTGGAACCCATTCGGTTCCAACGAATCAAGTAAGACCCATCCGAGCTACATAAGTTGCAAGTGTTGACTCTGAACTTTCGGTCATTGCAGGGCAACGACGGCCGCCGCTGCCGCATACCCTGTTTCGCTGGTTACTTCTTCACAGTGCTGTGACGGTGGGAAAGAGCAGGAGATTCTTGAATTCCTGAGGGATCGAGCCTGAATTCCGTTGCGGCCCGTACGCGCTCGTTGTTTGGAACCAAGGTTAAGCGACAATTTCGTCAAAATCACGCGTGTAGTACGGAACTGGCGTTAAAAGCTGCAGTTTCCTCAAGAGGTAAGTCTTTTTGTTCAGAACTTCTACGGTATGTATGTAGAGCAGGCCCCCGTGATACATCATAACAGGACAAGAACTCTGTTCTCGTGACGTCGGTCTTCGAAAAGTGAAGCCACTATGAGAATGGAGTTTGCGGAACCTGTGATTAGCTTGCCAAAGTAGGCGTGAAGGGGCGAACTGAATTCAGTGATTATAACGCGACCGGCTAATCAAATCATCTTTGCTGCGTCGAACCGCCCCCCACTCGGAGGAGGAAATCGAGCTTCCTGGGGGTTTTGATATTCGGAGTTTTGGTGCTCCCTCCTATGCACACACACGAGCGAGTACATCCGACTTCTCGATCCGCGCTACTCAGATCGAATGAATGACGAGTGTTTCATCAATCAGGGGAAATTGTTGAGTGCCATTTGGCGATGGGCTGGTTTGAGCACACTCTTGGCAAGTCCGGAATAAGTGGCTCACTCAACAGCCACAAGGTATATAGGAATCGAAAAGTCAGCTCATCGTGATGAGAAGG
This sequence comes from Pisolithus microcarpus, assembly GCA_024613185.1. Classification (NCBI taxonomy): domain Eukaryota; kingdom Fungi; phylum Basidiomycota; class Agaricomycetes; order Boletales; family Pisolithaceae; genus Pisolithus; species Pisolithus microcarpus. The sequence goes on from JANFAI010000007.1 coordinate 424,225, forward strand.
GGGACCGCCTCTAGATGCACCGGTCTATGGCAGAGCAGGGGAATCGAGAAATATATCAAAATCGATTCGTCCGCAGATGGGTATCTACTCGATAGGAGGGATTTAAATATGTCACTCATCGGCGAGCCCAGGTCCAGAACCAAGGGTATTCAACAAGGAAGTCATGGGCCTCATAGAGAGTCGCGGCTTCGATCGCAACGCCGCAGGCTACAGTGGAAGACCGCCGCGATCGATGACCGAGTGGCACAGAAGTGGGAGATCTCAAAATGGTGCGTGGGTCGTCCTGGTCAGCAGCCACCAAGGCCGAATGGGCGACGCGCACGGTCGCTCACTGGTACCTATCGAGTATACCGAGGTTGCGCCGGCACCGACGGGTACACGGCCCTAATATTTAGATTATTTGACACACTCCACCGCGATGAGATGGGAACGCGTCCACGTCACCCCGGGGTCTGTGGAGAGTAACAGTGGGCCCATATCGAGCTGGGAAAGGGGCGGAGGATCTCCATGGGTACACGCACACCTTTACAGTAAATGACCCAAGTGCATATCCATTTCCGGGTATTCGTACCTTTGGAGCACGTCCCAGCCTGTCCCAGTCTTGTCCCATGGGTTGTCGTGACGTTGACACGGAAGACGTTCGGAGGGACTAATAAGCTCCGGTACAGGACAGGGTTTGCTAGTTTGGGTGATGTGTATTGCCAGTGTGACCCATTTCCAGATCTCAATGCGACGTCGTCGGCGTTAACCACTCCGGATCATCCATGTTGGAACATAGCGTATCCGAACGTGTTTCCATACCGTCCACCAGCGACTATCGCAGTGGTATATGTTTTCATGCACATGTGATTTCGAGAGAGTATAACGTGTTCGGCATCAATATAATGATGAAAGTGGACATACCCCAGACTTGACCCTAATTTGCCGATCACGTCAAAAGCGAATCAATAAAAAACTTTGGTGAGAGTAGCGAGTCGTCACCAGTGAAATAAAATGCAAAATAAAATAAATAAATAGCAGTATGGTCTCCTCTTCCTTCCTCCTTCCCTCCTTTCCTCTCTCTTCCCTTCCTTTTTCCCTCTCTTCCTTGCCACGACCTCGACATGCCTGTCGTCACCGTCCCATTCCGCTTCCGGTTCAGAACAACGACAAAGATCCCCATCCGTCCATCCGAAGACGACACCGACCGTTCATCCCCCCCGGAACATCTCCCACTCAAGTCAACGGACAGACTCGTCCGCGGACGCAAAGCGACAGCCTTAGCGTCGCGGCCATCCGACGAGAAAGATGTCGTTCGACATGCTGACCCCGTCTGGTGAGTAATTCGCGTCTCCCGTTTAATCTGCGTCATATGACCGCGTGTCTTTTCATCTCCTGCCTGCCTCGGATTTCATTGTTTTTTGACGTTGTTCGTCTTGCAGCCTGCCGAATGCCACTTCTTCATCCGGAAAACAGTCTACCGGTGCTGCGCATGACGTCAAGGTAACCCTCGTCCGCCGCGTCTCCTCCAAACTGCACTTCGCTATCCCGAAATCTCGTCCCACTCCTCCCTCGGACTCGCGATCACCGCCACAAACCGATTCTCGTCGTCCACGAAATCAGACTTCGCGCTTGTTTGTCTCACCTCCTGCTCCCAACAGCTTCGTTTCACGCGAACGCCGCGAAGCAGCACTCCGGGAGCGTGGTCTCTTGCCGCCAAAGAAAGATTTAAGCCAACAGGAGCGCGACGAAGATGCCAGACTGCCCGTCGTTCCCCTCCGTTCGAGCACCGAGCCAAATTCTGCCATGGACGGACTTGCTAGGGGTATGATGAGTCTGGCAGAGAAGGTCAAACAAGAGTGGATCGCGCACAACCGCGACAAGGCAGCCCAGACATGTGATTCTGAACATGAGAGTTCGACCTGTTCTCTCCCACCATACTCCCCGGGCGGAACACGCTCGCCGTCTGTTCCACCTCAGGAACAGAATGCTCACGAGACTCGGGTGCCGTCTCCACTGCCGACCCAGGTGCCTCTGCCTGCGTCTCCGACACCCCTTGAACCCCTCTCGGCACCTGACACGAGACCTTCCTTTTCTAGCTCACTTCCGCCGTTGTCGACGTCTCTCGAGGTTCTTCCAGAGGAACGAGACCCCGAGGGACCATTCACCCCTCCACCCTCTGCATCTCCTCCAAACGTGTATGTACAAGGTCAGACTGTAACTAGCCCGGGTATCGTCATATCTACTGCGGCCGACGCATATAATGCAGAGGACGCCGACGAAAGCCCGACGCAGACGATGGTCGAAAGCCCTGTAAGCGGGGCATGCGCGTCTTTCCTGTACCCCCACGTTTTGGATACGTGCGCCGAAGAACCGGACGATATCACGTCTCCTTCGGTGTCACCCCCACCCCCACGTAGACATGCTTCAAATGCCTACGCACGAGGTAGAAGAGGTAAATGTCAGCCACCCACCATCTCCACCTGCACCTCGCTCTCCCCTGCCGCTTCTATGCGTTCACCCTCACTCTCCCCGACGACGACCGTTCCAGTTTCGAGATCCCGGTCTCGTCTGGGAAAGGTGTCTTCCTTCACGAGCCTTCGCAGGTCTGTTTCGACCAGCTTGCTTTCCATCAGAACCTCTTCTCGTCGCTCTGCCACGCCGTCGAGCGACGCGGCCTCGGGTATGACTGGAGAGGCGACGCTGAGAACGCCCGTCAGCCTGACGATGCACAATCGTGCGAGTATATGGTTTGAAATGCACGCCGTCGAAGACCCGGAGAGCAGGCGATTGTGTGAGATGGCGTTCTTGGACTGATGCCTTTTTTTCTTCATCCTTCGCATGTGTGTGTGTATTCAACTGCCCGATAGGTACTTTCATTGGTGGTGGTTTTTTTTTTTCTCATTGGGACATGGCGGTATGTCATGTGCAGTCTCATTCATTCATTGGGTTCTCGTTCATTGGTATGGTATCGCATTCCATCGCAATCCTTAAAAATTCAACTCGCTCGTTAATGTTCACGTTTTTTTAGAGCTCTTACAGTACCATTAATATACTGTCAGCCGCACCATTTTTTTTTTCTCTTCTCTCTTTCTCCCTCCCCCCTATCCACCGCTTCTCTACTACCTGCGCTGGACGTGGTGACGCCGTAAATTAAATCCACTGCGTGCCGTTCAGGTGTGTGTATCCCCAAGTGTATCCGTGCGCGTTTATCGGGCACCGTCTCTGCATGGGATTGTCAAATTTTTCTTTTGGTCGTTGTCTTATTCGCTCGTTGTATTATTTTCCTTTAAGTACTAGTGTACGCACCTGTCACCTTGTGTCGTGGATGATACCCCCGAATGTATACCATCCGAGTTGACTTGAACAAATGTGGACGATAATTCTATTCATTCGTCCAATGCGGTACTAGCTACAGTACGTACATACGTACACTGCACGTTTTTATGGACGGGGAAGCACAAGTGTGGTTTAGAAGCTCACGGTCATAGCACACGACGTACCTGCGAGAAGCGCAACTGCGCAGTACATATATGTACTCACGCACATTATCATTGTCACGTTCGAGCGGCGATTAAGAAAGAAGCTGACAGTGGCGAATTAGGGTTATCCAAACGCAACGACGGCAAGGGGTGGGGGTTGATGCGTATATCCCTATAGGGACAGCATAAATGAGCGACAGTGAACTGACGCCAGGGAGGGGGGATGTCGTGACGTGCACACCGTCAAACACGGAGATTGAGAGGATCGAAAAAACCAAGGAATTGTTGTTCGCGACGGGTTTAACGACGAGCGCCCACGCATTGCGGCCATTTCAATAAAAGATCCACGTGGTAGTGGAGCCACTTCATTTCGGGGGTGGGAGGACCCTGACTGGGACTGATCTATGTTATCAAGCTCGGCGTGCACGTGGGAGAGTCAAGTTTCGTCGTCATCATGACAATCACGGATGGGGTGGTCATCACGGCAAACTGATGTTATGTTCGGAAATGACGTGGGAGGAAGTCGGACGCCGCATGATGAACCAGCACACGGACGAGGGTCTCTATGTATGTTGAAGTCAGACCTGGCAGCGCTCTGTTAACAACGCGTGACATTGACGTTGACGCGTTTGCGAGTCCATAGGAGGGTATAATATACTGTGTATCGTGATTTCGCGCGTCGTCGCCCACCACCGTGATGATAGCAAGAAAGACGTGCCCGACCATGTGTGCTGATTGCGAATCGTGTTCTTGGTTGCGTTTTGCGAGTCCACTGTTTTCGCGGCAGGGACGTGCATCGAATTCGATGCTAGGATGGCCTTTATCCTAGTAACTGTTAGAATCGGCGGATATATGCCACGGACGGCGTGCAACGAGGGATATGACGATGAGCCCCAGTGAAAACTGGTTATCACGCAGTGTGACCCTAGCTGATGAGATGTGAAACCAATATGAAAAATATGCTGTAGTCGATAGTTTTTATGAAACTTTCCTTTTTGGGACTGCGTTGTGTTGTGATGTGTTACACTGACTGCACTGCACAGTGCAACGTGCAAGGCCTATGCATGTCGAACGGCACATTCCCTACGTACTCCCTATGCATACCTACGCAGCTCGTTATGCAGCGTTTCCCTCTGGTAACACACTGTCATTTGTAAGCAGGGCCCTGGAGTTGTACACATGGGAAATTCACCGAAGGTAAATTCCCGCTTTGTCCCCTCAACTCATCTTGTCCCCGCAAGGTCTCCTACCCACTCAGCAACAGACGTTCGCACCATTCATGCCAGAAATCAATAAACAAAGTGATCGTAAGCACTACCTTGACTTGAAACCGGGTCATTGATGGCGCATATATGCAGGATTCCCAAGTCGCTGTCGGGCAACTTGTAGTCCTGCAGCAAGTTTCAACAATCCCATCCAACAAGGAAAACGTGCTGGTCATGTCAACTGTCATCCAGCTGCCCGTATCGTACAATCCGATGTAAGTTCCTAATTGATTACCTGACACTTACATCACTTGCGAAGCAGTCTACTGGCTGCAGCCATGGAAAAAGTCGAGATCATGAACATGAATGGCTGGAAGGAGGACTTCCGTGCCTATTACAAGAAGACCTTAACTCCTACTTAGCGTGAAGTAGTGTTGCCACGAACCAGACCAAGTCGAATCGAAGTGGTAATTTGGCCACACTTCGACTCACCGAAGCATAACGAACTGAGCTCGAACGAAGTCGCTAAACAGCCCATCCAATTGCGTTGTTGCCCTATCTTAGCCCATTATGGTATGACGTGCCACTTCGGTACAGTTTGCTTTATACTTCGTTCTACTTCGCACTGTCGAACTGATCGAACTGAGTAGAATTCGAATCGAAGTGAACTTACTTCGAGTTGAGCTTGGTTCGACGGCAACACTAGCGCGAAGATTATGACAATGAGGCTAAGCAGCTTGTAAGTGGTATGTAAGCTTAAAAACCATGCTAATGCGTCATCAGGTCAAAGACAATGGCTGGGTCAAGGCCGTTATTGAGAATGGCAAGCTTCACTAAACATGTACCCTCTCTGTAGCCCACAGTCTGTTCTCGGTCCCCCCGCTTGATACCCTGTTTCACGACGCTCGCACACCAATGGTAATCGCAGGATCGCAATACTTTCGTACTCTTATCCTCAACGCTACCGGCTTCGACGCTTCTCGCATTGTTCCTCACAACGTTCTGTCATCTCGTTTACTCGCATCAACGTTCCGTCGTCTCGTCTGCTCACATCAACATTCCATATTCCATTGTCTCGTTTACTCGCATCAACGTTCCCTCGCATCGTTCCTTCACATCAAAGTTCCCTCGCATCGTTCCCTCGCATCAAAGTTCGCATTACTCCTTCGTATGTTCCTTCGCATCGCATACTGCACCATCATCGCACGTATTTATTGCATCCCCCACCAGGGGAGGGGGGTAATCCTGTACTACGTAGAGTCCTACTGCGTAATAAATGGTCATTTTGAGCCATACCAATGCAGCATGTGCCGCTAATAAATGAATATGCCAATATATTAGCAGATATGACTTGGTGATACCAGGTCATATGTAGTCACTTACGAGCATATTGCATGAACATAGCAAGGGGGCAGCAGGATATGTCGTGGTATGTGCCAGTATGACTTGACAGAATAAGTCATCTGTCGTACTATGGGGTTGTGCCCCCGCATATTACATTAGTCTCATTTTACTACGCAATTCTGACCTGGTATGACGCTATCCTACTTCTCTGGCTGGGTCACATCTAGTCAGCTATTGTCACACCACGTCATAACCAGTTTTCACTGGGGATGAGCCGGGGATTTGGTTGGTGGAAGACGGACGGGACGAGCTTCTTTCGCAATGGGGGCGTGAGTACCGCCTTCCTCGTTTGGTGATGGTATCACACGCGCAACACGTACTCTCGGCGGCCACTCACTTGGACAGAGATGTCGCTGTACAAGCCATACTACCCATCGCGGTCGGTCGAGAAACGGACACAAGAGCTTCCAGTGACAGAGTTCGACATATTGAAGGCGTCCCACAAGTAATAAAACGCATTTCCGTTTCTCTTCCGTCGACGGGTCTTTGACTGACCTTGCATGTGTGACGCACCAGATTCCTCCGAGAAGACGCCGAAGAAGCTGGCAGTAGCAGTACGAATAACGCATGGAACGATCAGCTCGCAAAGAAATACTATGACAGTCTCTATCGCGAGTTTGCACTGTGCAACCTGAAACACTACAAGTCTGGCAACGTACGTCGTTTTGCGGATAAACGTATAAATTCTTCTCATCGACTAATTGATCACACATCGTCACAGTTCGCTCTGCGGTGGCGTACAGAAAACGAAGTCCTGGATGGCACGGGCGAGACGACGTGTGCAAACATGCGTTGCGAATACCATCGTCCCCATTCGGCGTCGAACGACCTACCACTGCCGTTGAGTACACTAGAGCTACCGTTTGCGTACGAAGAACACGGGGAAGTAAAGCGGGCGTTGGTGAAGGTCGTACTATGTCCTGGGTGCGTGAAGAAGTTGATGTGGAAGAGGAACCGGGAAAAGCGTTTGTCGACGAAAGGAAAGGATGTTGACGAGGGGAATGGCGATACCAACGATAAGACAGTCCATGACGAAGAAGGGAGCGAGCCAGGCGACGACTCGGGATCGGGTAAACGCCGGGGAATTCGTCCTCGTCGGTCACGTTCTCGCTCGCCGCGATCACGTGAGCGGAAGAGAAGTCGTCGAGAGACTCGTCGTTCGAGCAGTTCCTTGAAGAGACGCGACGGAGCGACTGTCTCGTAGTGTAATCTTATCTTGTCGACTCTTTCAAAGTCCGAGGTTAGGTAAAAATATTATTTATGTTGGCGCTGGGGAGGACATATCAACCGTCCGACGAGGAAACACCGTCAGCGCGTGTCGGGTCTACCCTCGGAGAGAGCAGCAAGGAGACTTCCTCGTCTGCTCACCGACGCGCGAATAGTATCATGACGAACGTGACCATCAGCAGCCCAGCCTTGGCTTCATTGAACCTAAACCCCGCACCGACGACGTCAACCGCTCACCCAGCTGACCGCAGCGACATTCATAAATCCTGTCGCACGATCGAAGTCCTCGCCGTCGCGCTCAAAGACTATTGTGAGGCAGCGAGGGCATTCGCTGCCACACAGAAGAAGCTCGTAAGAGCTCTGAAGGATGCAGCTGGAATCAAGGCCGGCGTAGAGTATGCTGGTACGTGTTTTTTTGGTTCCGTTTCTTTTGTGGACCAGGAAGAGTCTGGTACGCTGACCGCGAGCCCTCCGACAGCAAATGCCTTGAGCACAACAGCGAGCATCTTTGAAGTCCTTGCAGACGTTGACGCCAAGTTTGCCAAAATCGCAGACAAGGAGTGCGGAAGCGTAAACGCGGAAGTAAAGAAGTGGTTCAAGAAGCTGGCGGTGAGTGCTCTCTGTCCGTCTTCTGTGTCACGAGAACCCATATCGTTCACGTTTCAATCTTCATTCATCACTATGATTGCAGAAAGAAGAGAAAGCTCATGACGACCGAATGAACGAATCCAACGCCAAGATTAAGCAAGCCGGTAGGTGGCTCTTATGCTACCCTCCTTCGCTACGCGTGCTTAAACAACATTCAAGGCCAATCTTATGAGAAAAAATCCAAGAAAGGCACCCGAGACGCAGGTGAAGAACATGCCCGATACATCAACCTACTCAGCGTCATTGGGCCAGAAATGTCTCAGGAAAAGCAGTACGTATCTCGTACATTTACCCCACGAACTAGTGTTCACAACCCTCTTTAGTAACCACGCCATGTACGTCGCCCAGCAGCATGCATCGACCATGTTCGGCGTCGCAGCTTGTCTCGCTCGCATTGCAGATGCAGAATGGGCCAGGACGTGTGAGAGCATGCGTCGGTTTGCACCTACTATCGGCCCGCTCGGTGAATGGAGGGCGCTTTGTGAGGGCACCTGGAGTGGACCATTGCCAGACGATTTACCTGATGCCTCGTCCCCTCGCGCTCAGGTCTTGACTCCGCATAGCTTGTCGCCTACCCCTACTATGACGACTGCCGCAGGGTCCACTGCGTACGGAAACGTAGTATCGGAATGGGGTACAACAACCACATCTGAGCGCTTGTTACCTGTGCCTCCAGGCGGCGGTGGATTCAATCCAGGTTCATCACCCTCAGTTGGGAATATACCATCGGAACTTCCTCGCCTTCCCTACGCTTCAAATACCTACAATAGTACCAATACCCAGTCAAGCACTGCTACTAACGACAGTGTGAACAGCGACGGACATAGTCAACGGTCCGTCAACTCGATCACGACACTTTCTGCGTTCCCATTACCGCCAACGCACATACCTGGCCCCGTCTCTGCGACGCCCGTCAGCCAGGTAGCAGAGGCGCAAAGGCAGCAACACCATCAGGTACAACAGATCCAAAACATTCATGCTGCGCTGTCGCACATTGAAATTCAAAACCATGCTCTGAATCAAGCGCACCCTGAGTTGTCGGGTTCACCTTTACCGACGGAGAGTCTGCTAGGCGCTGATGCCGCTGCTGGAATGTCAGACGCGCCAAGGTCTCCACGTATCCCTCCACCAACTTCGCACATGCCCTCAGTGTCGCGCCAGAATTCTGGCGGGTTTCCAGAGGAAAGATCAAGACCAGGTTCTTCCATGGAACATAGAACCCCATTCAGTTCGAACCCTCCTCTGCCACCAATGGGTGGAGGGGAACCGCCAAGGCCCCGTCGTCGATCCATCATCGGGCGTCCACCTTTACCTTCTCCAGCACCCAAGTCGCCATTACCACCCGTGCCAGTGTTACCGTCGCCAACGCTAGCCTTCAGGCCAGACTCGCCCTTCAAGAGATCAGAACAGACAGATAGAGAGTTTGGTGTTCAGAAGGATGGTGCGAGCGCAGGTAATGCGACCAGCGTTGATGGTGGTGACAGGGGAAGGAGTGCATTCAAGAGTCGGAGTATAGACGGTGGCAGAAAGACACTCGTGAGGAGCGAGAGCACGGGCAGTAACGTTGCAGCGTTGAAGAATCGGTACAGTCAAATTGTATGTGTTATCTGTTGTACTGTTTTTCTTTTCTGCGTTCTGACGTTCATTGCAGATAGAGGCACCTTCGCAGGGACCGAAAGACGTACCCCGCTTACCGATGAGCGTGTCGGAGATGGCCTCAAGATACCAACCCGTCGACGAACCGATGTCCCCGCGACGCATGGCTGCCTCGCCTTCCACCGATCGGTTCCCGCCACTAACATTACCTTCCGAAACGCCAATGCGCCAAATGGCACGTGACATGCAGATCGATGAGAACGAGATACGCAAGCGGAAGCAACGCATCGAAGAATTGGCCGAGTTGGAACTCAAAGAAAGGGAATATGCGCTTCGGCAGCGAGAACGTGAACTCAACCAGCGGTCTCGAGAGTTGGAGAGGGACAAGTTACAGTTTCTTCATTTCCGGCCCGATTCCAGCTTCACTGCCAACGCTGCAAACGTCGGCGACGGTCCAAAAGGTCTGAGAAACAATCGCTTTACACACAAGCGCGGTTCCCAGAGTGTTTCGCATATAATCGTGCCACATCCTTCCTCGTCCTCGTCATCTATCATCACCACAACAAGCAACCCTACGGCGATAGTCTCGACTTCGACGCCGCACCTCCCCTTACCAATGCCAATACAAACGCCCCTTCCAAGCCCGGCTAAGATGCCGTCTCACTCTCCCTCCCGTTCCCAATCGTCGACGCCGCTGCCTGCGAAGGATCACGCGCCATTCTGCGGTTGCGACACTTGTTCAGTGGCCAAATACCGTCTGTCGAATACTTCGCCCTCACCTCGTGATCTCCGTCCGCCGGAGCCACCTATCATGTTACGCCCTGAAAAGCCCAAAGGGTGGATAAGACGGCTGAGTATGCCCTCCGTGAGCGGAGCGTTGTCGCTTGATGCAGCGAAGAAACATGCGGCCAGCTTGAGAGATGGTTTGTCCCTGCCTGTCGGTGAGAATGGAAGGCTGAGGAAAACAAGTTTCGAGCAGGACGTAGCAGGAAACACCGCCGTCACCGCCGTTGGTCGGAGATGATTCCGATGAGGCCCTATAGAATATCTTGTTGGGACTTCGTGGTTTACATATTATTCTCGTATTTGCACGTTCGGTACAGCTCATTTTTTTTTTCTGGCTTTTCACGACTTGCTATGACCCTTCACGTTTATGATACCTTCGCTAGTATGCCCTTCGGCCTGAGCATAATCCAATTTGTCCACTCGGTTCTCGCTCTCGAAAAGGACATCCAATTATCATTCAAGGAGCTACAATCTTGGGACGACAGAGGGTAAGTAAAACATAAAAGCGGGATACAAAAACGTGAGCATGGATTTCTACTAGACAACCACCTACATGGACACATAGCATTGAGAAGTTCGGGAAGGGGAAAAACAAGATCCAGTACGTTCACCTCTTCTTTTTCTTCTTACCGGTGGTCTTTTCGGGGGCGGCGGCGCTGGTGTCACCAGTACTCGTCGTTCGCTCGATGGGAGTCTGCGGAGTGCTACCGCCTTTACCTTTCTTCTTCTTCTTCTTGCTAGCCGGCTGTCCCCATTCTCCTTCTCCCTCTTCATCAGCTCCCGGCTGACCATCTTCGCCAGCACCCTCAGCACCGCCTTCGCCATCTTCAGCACCCTTGTCTCCCTCGTTCTCCACTTGAGGATCTCCAAGCTCGGTTTGGGTATGAAGTTCCGCCAACGCGGCAGGTTGTTGGCCAAACGTCGCAGGTGCAAGTGCAGACGCATCCGGTGCTTCGGTGGCGGGTGCCACGCCGTCTGTAAGTCCAGTCTCTAGTGAGGTAGGTTGTTCCGAGGTGGGTTCCGTTGTTCCAGGGGCATCCGCTGGAGGATACTCAGTGGGCCCGTCCTCTGGCCTAGGAGTCATATTCCCCAATGAAATGCCATAGAAACTCTCTGCAGGTGGTTCCGTCGTCTTGGGATCGTCTCTCCCGTGGTCGCCTGTAGAAAGGAAATTACTGAAACCTCCGAGCGCCCCGCTGAGACCCGAGCCGAACATTTTGGGGGATGAGAGAGACCAATTCTTAGGTGCCATTCCCCACGAGAGTGACGGTAATGATGGGGCTGCCGCAGCGGGTTCGGTCTTCTTAGCTTCACTCCAATCGCCCCCTCCGCTCCGGCCTCCCGAAGTCCAGTCACCGCCGGTGTCGTCACCAACATTGTCCCAACCATCAAGATCACCACGCACGGAACTTCCTTGAGCATGGTTCTCCATATTTGATTGGATCGCTTGAGCGTCTCCTGCAGATTCTTGGGAAGCTCCAACAGTCGTAAATTGTTCCGGTGGTATAGAGTCGGCTGGAGTATGTCCAGCACCTTCTGTGCCTCCGACATCACGGTGTTGAGGAACCTGCACGAAAAGATCCTTCGTAGTTTCATCGAAGGTCTGTTCTGCGGCGAGAGGCTGTTGTGCTTCGCCAAGTGCTGGCGTGGCTGGACTAGATAGTTTAGTCTGTACATTCCGTGGTGTGAGCCTACGCGACTCGGTAGGTAGTAGATTCTCTACCTTGGGCGTAGTGGGCCCAACGGATTTCGATGAGGGCCAAGGCGAAGCAGCAGGCGTAACTGCCTTGGACTGGGATCCCCAGACGGAGGTAAGTGTGTCGCCTAGTCGCCCAGGACTCTTCCCAACAGTAGAATCGGCGAAGTCGATGGGAGAATTCTGCTTGCTCGTTCCTCGTAGACCCTTTTTTGATTGCTGCCGTTCTTTCCGTTCTTTCTCCTCCTTCTCTCGTTCCCGTTCTTGTCTCTCCCATTCCTCCTTCTCCCGTTGCACTCGTTCTTCCTCTTGTCTCTCCCATTCCTCCCTCTCCCGTAGTTCTCGTTCTTTCCTTTCCATCTCCTCCCGTTCACGTTCTTTCCTTTCTGCTTCATCTCGTTCTCTTTGTGCCCTTTCACGTGCTTTCCTTTCCTTCTCCTCACTCTCTTTCCGTTCCCGCTCTCTTTCTAATTTCTCTCTTCTCTCCTGTTCTTGCTTCTCCTTCTCTTTGGCTTTCGCTTTCTCCCTCATACTCTCCCTGCCACGTTTCTCATCTACTGCGGAAGTAGCCGTAGACACCTTCGTCGTTGACGCAGATACCTTACGATCACGTTCGACATGGGTCACCGAGGAAGAGATTCGTGACGAAGAAATAGTGTGTTCATACTCAACCTCTCTCGTGCGCTCCGAGTACGCAGAGGTGGCGGCGGCGGCGACGGAGGCTTCTGAAACCGTAGTGGATTGTGCGATAGAAGTGGCCCGGAGTCGGTCCGGTACGTCCGCGAATGTCTGCTCTTGTCTCGGACCCCCCTGTGGCGTCTTGGCGCCTGACCCCATCGAGTCACGTGAATGCGTTCGTGAAGGAGCGACTGAAGTGGCGCGAGAGGCAGCACGAGAGGCGGCACGAGAAACAGACCGAGATGGACCGAAATCGTCTTCTGGATGTGAGTCTTGCTCGTCCTCTTCTGCGCGATGACCACTCTCGTTGTATACGATCGAAGCTGGGCCACTAGTATATATCCCATTAAGTGAGACGATGTCAAAGCACCCGCATAAACTTACTATTTCGTTCGTCCCTGGAAGCCGCAAGTTCACACATCAGTCAGATGCACGACGTAGATAGCTAGAGAGACGAACATTATCATTCCACTTGATGCGGGCCCTGAATTCGGTGAGACCAAAGTGGATCTCGATACTGAATACGATAGTCCAGTACGTCTTGCCATTCTTCCCTTGTTTGGGTTCGGCGCTGCCACTCAAAGGCGACAAATCCGCACGAACGACACATAGTGTGGAAAAGTCCTCTGGAACGGTGACTCAGTCGAAAGCCGAGTTGTTGCTAAAGTCAACGCACCAGCATGTCTATGTATCCATAGAGGAACGACGTCACCACCACGGAAGCACCATATTTCGACTTCGAATACGGATAGGGTAGACAGGTTTGTTAATTCTGTGCAATACTTGCGGGTGAAAACAGTTGACTCCTTGACTTTCACGCCCTACAATATAAGAAGCGGTGAGCCCCGGAAGCGATCAAACTTAGCACCACGATCAAGAGGCTCACCCGTGCAAGAATACAATCGAACGCATCTGGGAGAAGACGGGGACCCGAAGGTAACTCGCAAAGGCGATCTTTGCGGGTAACGTGCTCGGAATCATTAGGATCATATTCCCGTAGGTACTCCACCCCATACATAAATCTAGAAACCCTGGCGGAGACATGGTGGTCGCAGTAGAAGCCGAGGGCTCCGTCGGCGACAGCTTTGGATCTGAGCGGAAAATCCCGTAAGTATGAAACGCTACGTCCACTGCATCCGTCGAGGGTGACCTGAAACGCACGTTTGGCTGTCTGGACGACTGACACGAATCTTCAGGGGTGCCAGGCGCTCCTGAAGTTGACTAAATAACCAGGGACTGGCAGCGAATCCTCCCACCAGCCAAACAGACTTGTGGAAAATGAGTTCAGGGTGTTACTTCCTCCTGACAATCAGATTACACCACCTTGATCATTCCATGAGACGCTTCCACCTGACTTTTGATTGATGCCACTGCTGCCCGAACCGACGGCTCGAACAACTCCGCCACCTCCACGCTGTTCCGTTTGGAGTTAGATTGAGCACCGCACCAAAACGCGTGCCTACCCGGTCAGTTTCAGAGAGCCACCTCGTATCCCGACAGACACATCTTTGTCGAGAGGTGAACCGAAGGGGACCCATTGGATCTCACTCCTATCCCGGAAAAGGCGTTTCGTTGTTTCGTCAAAACGTTTTGTGATGTGATCAATGGCATCAGGAGTACCATATTTCGAGTTCTTTAACTTCTCTGCAGGAACGTCGGCAGCCCTTCCTGCTCATATTGCAATCTCGCTTACCTGCCAGAAACTCTCTTGCCCTTCGGCTGACAAAAACCGATCCAGCAAAAATACCTACGACGGGTTAAACTGTTTTACATGGGAAAAGAAAAACCACGCCACTCACAATCTGGTGGCGCTATTTCTTCGATTACAAGGGGTTGCGTGCCCCGCACCGCATAAGAACTGATGTCCAAGGTACCACCACCAGCGTCGGCGACAAGGAAACCATGTCTGGAGGGGTTCTGCAGCGGGTTCCACAGATATTGAGTGCCATCAACACAAGCGTAAAAGTGGGTGCGGAAAACACGTACCGAAAGAACGTCCGCGGCGAGACCGCTTTGGACACAGGCATGGAGACTGGCTTCACCCTCCGTTACGAACCGAATCCGCGCACGACCTTCGTCCGTGTCAGGAACCAGTCCTCCATATACCGCAGCTTGTCGCATCTTCGTCTGTTGGGCGCCCTCCCACCCATTTGGGTGACTCAGCACAAACTCTATACTGTGCTCTACAGCACGCCAAAGTCCTTCACCATTGGCGTGAGTGTCGATGATGAAGTTCCGTGTGCAACGGAATAAGTAATTTAGAAAATCTCCAAACACGTCGACAGCTGCCTTGTTCCGAGGTAGTGAGCTTAGGCGCATCCCGTTCATATCCAATTTCATAGCTATCGGTCGCAAACGAAGCTTAAAACTGTGTGGCGTGATCATCCTGCAGACTCTCTAAAGACAGTACAAAACGTACAGTTCAGCCTTTATCCAATATTCATCTTCTGCCTGTGAGACGATGGAGGCGCCATCTGCTTCGGCTCCTGCAGCCATGACTGTGCCACTCCGATCGTAGTACAATATGGACGGTATTTTGCAGTTGCCCGCGACATGTTCTTGTCCCGGAAAGCTAGGGCCACTTAGCCAAAAGCGATTAGAGCAGTAGTAACTAAACCATACCGCGTCACCCCATAGATTTTGGGGACCTCGCCAGGTTCCAAAATTGCATATGATACGCCACTGAAAGTCGTTCCAACGTCAAGTGCGATTACAAGTGAACGTACGGGGCCACCGTAGGGCTTCCGCACGTCAGAGGTTTGTTTCATATTAGCGCAAGCACTAAGATGGAACGGCGCGACGAGCTAAGGAGCTGGGGAGAATGTTTGGTGTGATATATAGCGAGGGGGTTCATATATTCCAAGGGTGACGCAGGATCACTGATCCACGAGCTCGACACGTTGCGACGAGACAGGCGGTGCAGATTATTGTTGACTGGACTGTTCACAGAGCAGTTTCAGGTTTCACTGCAATTGGCCCGGGACCGGGAGGAGAAAATAAAAAAGCTTCTGCACACGAGGCCGTATCTACATTCTTGGGCAAGGAGCATTCATTAAACTAACGTAGGTTTCCGGGAACCCGTCTTCATCAGGCCGTCCAAGACCGACCGTGGCCACGCTCATCTCGGACGCAAACGCACGATTGCAACGAGGCGAAGAAAACTTGACCTGGGTTGGCAAGTCCGCAACTGCCTCAAGGCTACCTGTGGGAGCGAGGCAGCGTCCAGGCTCCACACGAACACGCAAGCCCCTCCATTTTGGGGTGGTCGATGGTCCTTTCGCTATCCATATATTTCCCCTCCTCGCTAACAGTTTTGAGATCAAGCGATTATCGAGCACCGTGTTCGGTCTTGTCCGTCTTTGTCGCCATGCTCCCTGTCGCTAATTTGCACCTCAAAGACTTGTACGAAACCACCGTCGAATTCTTTACCCTACGTAGTCCAGCCTTCTCCTACCGCTCTGTCCCCAACGACGACCAGGATTCCATTGATTCTGAACCCCCCTCCCCGTCGGGCATATCTCCATTCTCCGACTCCGAGGCAACACCCCGGAAAGAGCACACTAATTTACCGCGTGTGAAGCGTGCTGCTACCAAACGTGCTTGTGGACCCACCGCATGTTCTTGTCAAATACTTGGTACCTCAGCTGCCGCCTCAGCGCTCTATACCATGCGACGAGAACACGACGCTACGAAATCAGAGCTGGCTCGATCTCAGGCCGACTCAGCAAGATGGGAGGATAAGTGTAAGTCACTCGAGAAGACGCTGAAGGAGACGAAGGATTTGTTGAGGGTACGAGACTTCGAGATCGAAGCTCTCAAGCAGGACAAGGCAAAACTAATTGCTGATCGCCACTCCCGAGAACGACCGCCCTCTAGTCTCGATCGGAGGCGCAGCCAGGATGTCATTCATCATAGATCAAACTCTTCGCAGTCTCTGTCGCAACGTATGCGGCTTGGTCCCGACTTGGCCGAGCATCGTGATACCGATGCAGCCTCTCAAGCAAGTAGCAATCGTCGTCGAGCTAGCAGCGACGTCGTACGTGACAACATATCGACCATCTCGGAGGAAGACCGCGCACATACGAAAGGTATGGAGGTTTTCCTCACGAAGACGGATCTTTGGTCTGGGGCGCAAGTCATCCAGGCGGTCCAGGATCTTAATTCGGAGATTCTGCAGTTTGCTGCGTCCGCAGTGGAGGTCTGTACGTTCACCAAGCAGCGGACTTCTCAAGCAAAGATTGGCCAAGCTGTGAACGACGTCATGACGAGACTGGGGCCTTCCTTTACCCGCATGTTATCGACTCACGATCATTCTCAAGATCCAATGCTCGTTCAGCTCGCTCTGCAGGGTTGCATCGCGTTTTGTATTTCACGGGCCCTGTCATCATTTTGCATCGGGTACCAATCCAAGGGAAACATCACGCTTACACAAATATATAATCGCATGTTCCAGTCTGGTGAGTGATATGTTGTTATGATTCTGCAATCGTGGTGATTTGTGGCATCCCACTCTCAGAGCCGCAGCCGACGTCTTCGCGCTGGAGAGCCCTCGCGCACAAACACATCCATGAACTCCATCCCGAGCTTAGCAACTATGCTGTGAACGAAATGACGGACACTATCTTGCGCTGGACGCTGGACGTTTTTCTGATATGCGGCTGCACCAGTCCCCAGTCCAACCCATCCTCCCGGGAAGCATTTCGTACCCGCTTTCAATCACAGGTCAAGCGGATCTCGAAAAGTGCCTGCGCGTTAGCTCAGATCTCGCGCGAAGAAATCATGTCCGCGAATTTTGAAGTTGTTGGGGCAGAAAGTGGTCGAACGTTCCATGCGCAAGAGATGGTGGATGTTTTCGAGGATTATGGTGCTTCTAAGGGCGCAGTGCTTTGTACCACTGAACTCGGGTTAAAATGCTCTACGCGTAAGGCTACAGCAGAGACCACTGCTACGCCAGAGGAACATATCGAACGACGTCTACTACTTCGTCCGAAGGTCGTCCTGGATTCGGCGATGGATGTGATAGACCAGCGATGAGCGACGACTTGTCGCTCTGTGGTTGCACCTCGAATCTCCGTAGTGACATTTTGTTCCTCTTTTTTCTCTTCCATTTGTATTGCCTCATACCCGGGGACACTTCGTCCATCTGTACCACTGTTATGCGTGCCATCTATTTAGTAGTTCGACTTAGGGGCTAAATTGCCGTTGTTTGTCCAGTTGTTATATTGTAGCTTGATCACAACGTTGTAGCCCTTCTGCCAAAAACGTCTCGACGCCCGATTATGAAGTATGAGTGCTGCTAATAATCAGAAGCGCGGATTAAGTCTGCCCAAGGCTTTGCGGGATCACATAGAACGCGAGGAGGCGACATCTGGTGCGTATTCGTCCAAGTCTGCGGGTCGTTCACCAAACTCTTGCGTGAAAGGTGGGCAGGGCGGTTTATGGCGAAATAAAGGAAAGAGTAATTCGTTTTCGCGCAAGGACGCACGAAAGCAAGAAAGATTAGAGCGTAAAAAGCGCAAGGCGGACCATTTTTCGATCCGCACGAGCTCCGTCAAGCACGACGCGGAAGAGGACTCCGCTCCGCTCTCCAAGCGACGCAAAATTGCACACTTCGCTGGGCACGAACAGGTCAATCCCCCAGGTTCGAAAGAGAGCTTAGTTCCGTCTCGTCGTACGGATCCACAGACTGGCGAACCCTCGCAGCCATCGAAGAAGTCCAAGGAGAAGAAGGCAAAATACGACAAGGGCTCGTTGAAAGTTGCCCTTGGATCTCAAGAACATAAAACTGCACCTGTCGTACTCAAGTCTCGGGAAGAGGATGATGATGATGCCTGCATTGCATATTATGAGGCCATGTTGGGTTACCAGGAAGGAAAACGCAAGAAGAGCGATGGGCTCGACGGGCTCGATGGTACATCTCCGACGGTCTAAACTGAATCTTTAATGATACATTGATCTCATCCAGATTTGTTGGATTTCGCTGATTCGCTTATACCAAGTGGGACGATGGTGAGTTATGCCAATGTCCGTCTTCGCGCTTTGCCTCATCGCACACGCAGGCTGGGAGCGACGTTGATGGCGATACAGGGAGTATACATGAGTCCGATTCGCAGGGAGAATTTACATCAGAATCGGGGGAAGACTCGGGGAACGTTCACAAGGACGAGGAGGACGAGTGGACAAGCTCTGGATCGGAGGACCTTGCCGACGATGGCAGCCATAGCGCTCATCAACTTGACGAAGTCTCCCCTCAGCAGGAGCCAACAACCTCCGCAGGCAAGTACCGCATCAAGAGAAGAGTGTTATGTTGCCTATGTGGATTTTACAGGACGTTATGTTCCGCCGGCACTCAGAATGCAGATGGATGGCGTTGTCCAGGAGGATCTTACGAAGCTCACCCGCCAACTAAAAGGCTTGCTGAACCGGTATATCTCCCCCGGTATCGTTGGCCTCGACCTGACGGCTCATCTATGTCTTCTACAGGATGAGTGAGCAGAACATGGCAACGGTTCTCGACAGTGTCGAAGAACTATATCGCAAGCACCGTCGAAACGGTAGGCCTCCGAACCTGCCTGATTTAGAGTTCATCAATATACCAATACTTTCAGATGTGACGTCCACATTGACCACGCTGATTATTGATGGCATCTCATCCCATGCCATGCTTATCGATTCATTCGTGGTCCTGCATGCAGCGTTCATATCCAGCATGCATAGGTTGATAGGCATGGACTTCGGTAGGTTCATGTCATTGTTTGTACAGTGGTGCAGTAACCTCCTATGCACGGATAGCTGCTTTCGTTGTCCAACACGTCGTCGCCTCTTATGAACGACACTTGGCTCATGCGGAGAATGCGACGTTCCATGATTCGGGTTTCTCCGAAGATCTAGGCAAAGAATGTTCCAACCTCATCGTACTATTAGCAGAGTTATACAACTTCCAAGTTGTCGCATGTGTCCTCATGTACGACTTGATCCGGGAGCTGCTTAACAGAGAATTGTCAGAACTCCGGGTTGAGCTGCTCCTTAAAATCTTGCGAAGTAAGGGTGGCTCGTAACGTATAGGTGTCTGGTTTACATCCAACTCTAGGTTCCGGGCAGCAGCTACGACAAGATGACCCTTTGGCACTGAAGGACATCGTCACCTTGGCCCAGTCTTGCATTGCGAAGCAAGGAGATAACTTGAAGTAAGCAATATGGCTTTCCTTGTTCCCGTGTTCTGTTTGACACGTTTCAACAGTTCGCGTACCCGCTTCATGATAGAGACCCTCACGAACCTTAAAAGTACTAAAATAAAAAAGACTGCGGCTGCTCAGCATCAAGGAGGTGATGCGGTAGAACGCCTGAAGAAGTTTCTCTCGGGGCTCGGTAAAAAGCGCCACGGTTGGTACACGTTCTGTGATACATCTTGTTGAAAGACCCACTTTTTCTGTCAGTACAAACTCACGAACCTCTTCGTGTCTCCTTGGAGGATCTCCGCACTGCGGAGACCAAGGGCAAGTGGTGGCTCGTAGGCGCCGCTTGGGCTGGCGACCCTCTAGCTGACCGTCAACAAACCGGTTCGAAGAAGTCTTCAGAAATCATTGATAGCTCTGAAAACCATTCTCTGCTGAAGCTTGCACGGAAGCAAGGCATGAACACGGACATTCGGCGAAGCATCTTTGTCGTACTCATGAGTAGTGAGGTGACGGACTTACAAGTTTCTGTATGCGTGGATTCTAACTCACCGCACAGGATTACATGGATGCATGCGAACGGTTATCCCAACTTAACCTCACTGAGGTGCAACAGCGAGAAATTGTTCGGGTGTGTTTGCATTGCTGTAGTAGTGTAAATCCATTATTTTCCGTATATTTTCCATGCTTACGTGCTGGTGTTTGAAGGAGAAGTCCTACAATCCGTACTATGCTCTCATCTGTCAACGCTTCTGCCAGTCGTCGCACTCCCACAAGATCACCCTGCAGTACTGGTTTTGGGACTTCCTTCGTGATCTCGGCGAAACCAACGTTGGCGGCACCGAAGTCATCAAAAACCTTAAGGGTGACGAAGGTCGTTTGGAAATTAAGGACATATCTTTTTCTCGCATGAGGAATGTCGCCAAAGCATATGGGTGGTGGATAGCGAAAGATATATGCTCTCTTCTAATTCTTAAGGTGAGACATCAAGCGATTTCAAGCAAATCCGCTAACTCCAGCTATTGTGCAGCCTGTCGACTTCACGCTTTTAAAGCCTCAATCACGGAAGTTCCTCAAGGAGCTCTTCGCACAAGTATTTGCCGCAACGCAGGGATCGTCGCCAATGCTTTCAGACCGACTTAACATAGAATCACGAAATCGCAGCGTAATTGAAGACACCTTTAACAGGGCAACGAAAATCGAGAATCTCGGACTTGGCTTGATATTCTTTCTTTCACATGCCTTCCGCGAAGAGACCGGATTTTTACAGTGGGCAAGCTCGGTAGCAAAGGAAACCTTACAAAGCGGAATGGATCACATTCCACGGTTTTAGTCCTCAAGTGGCCGTTGGCTTGACAAACGCAACACTGGAACATATACTTCCGCTTTTGCCGTCAAATGTAAATGTTTGATGTTGTATGCGAGAGCTTTACTCAAGTCAAACAGTGTAGCTGTAGATGTTGGCGTTACACTCACTGATAATGCAGGCCTGTCGCAGGCGTCATGAATTTCTCTTGGAGTTCGGTCTCTGTAAAGTTACAGGCTGTTTGGGAGCATGAGTTGAGGTATCGATATAGCAATCGGACTGCAACTGACATGTGATAAGGAAGTGTCCACCGGGTTTTAGCAACATAGCCACCCGTATAGGATAGCTATCTACGGGTGCCTTGCCTTGGTTATCCTTCTGCATCAAAGCGATCGCATCGAACGTTCCCTTGTCCAGTATCAGATCCCAGGCTCCGCCATCCACCATATGTCTGCCAGTAAGCACCGGGGGTTTGTCATTTAGAAAATCACAGCGGTGAAATCGTATTCCTTCACGGTTGCGTGACTTCGCAATGGACAATGCGAGGCCAACGGCTCCTTCAGAATAATCGATCCCTAGCAGTGTATCAGCGGTGTACCCGGCTTCCGCGAGAGCGAAGAGGAGTGTGCCGTTCCCGCTGCCTACTTCGAGGATGGACAGGTCGTTCTTCGGAGGGACGTTCTGAACAGCCCAATTGACCATTTTATCTACTGAATCTTCACCAAACCTTTCAAGGGTTCAGTGTGAAGAAGGGAGGGTTTATGGAAGACTTAGATGCACCATATCTCACCCTCATCACCAAATTCCTCGAAATTCTGTAGTTCTTCCTCGTAGACATCGTCCCAACTGGATCTATCGTGAGACCCCGCAGCGGCCAAGTCAAAACATCTTACTGCTCTTTGGTGCCTAATCTCGAAGGCTGTAGATCTGTTGCGCTCATTAGTCTGCAAGCAGTCCCCTCAGTATACGAAGCGAGAGATGGCTTCAAATCACACTGCTTAGTCATCAGAGCTCCGAGCCAGGGTTTCGGCCATTACATGAACAGGGATTGTGCAGACAAAAAGCAAAAGAATGAGTGGTAATGCTAAGATTATGATGGGGGTAACATTGATATGAGTACATGGCCAGTACATAGTCTGGAGTGTCATAAGCACAGGATTTCAGAGGGTTATGTGCAACGTACATTAAGACTGAAAAAAACCCGAGGTGGGTGACAAGTATAGCGACGGTGTTATCGTTTACCATCGGTCTTTTCGAGTAAATCTTTGGCTTCGTTGATTTTACTGGCTAGATAGGGCGAGCCACCACGGTCGGGATGGTTCGCAAGCATAATCTGACGATGAGCGTCCTTGAATTTAGTGCGAAGACTCGGCCCATCCCTATTGAAGTGTGCTCAGACCCACCATTGAACGAAAGTCTCATAACAAGGAAGGAAAAAAGGAAACGCACTTGAGACCGAGAATGGCCATAGCCTCTTTGCGATCCATCTTAGTTTTGAAACCGCCTTTGACCCACTGGTCAGCAGCTCTTTTTCCAATGACGCCACTGCGAACCAATTGTCGCCCAACGAGAGCGGCTGTTATCGCACCCAGGCCAACGATGACTGGCGTCGCCATGCGTGGAGGCTGTCTGAGGAGTTGCAGCCTGTTATTTGGCAGATGAAGTTACCGGTCGAACTGAGTTTGAGTTTGTTTGGCCTACACTCTGTCGTTGAACCCGGAGCTTGAATTGGGCCCTATAGAACTCTCCATTGGAAGTCGAAACCAGTTGAAAAAGTGGGCTGACAAGCATCGTCTGCCTGCATAGATGAGATTGCAGTGCCATCCCTCGTACTGAGCCGTTTCACCAAGGGCCCATCGATAAAATCGGCCACAAACATTGTGTACGCGATGACTATCTTGATCACGCTGTCTCTTCAACCCACTTCCGAAAGAAATCGTCAAGAAAGAAAAAAGAAGCAGCACAAACCCGAAAACTGGGCCTCTCCTCCGTGGTGCGTCTGCATCTATGTTCTTACTGGCAGTGCACTACCCTGGAGCTCAGTGCAGAGCCTCGCGGAGATCATCAAACCGGAGAGTATCGCTTAGGTCCATTCTGAGACTGTTCAAATACACGATCGCAGGAAATGCATCTGAGGATGCTCGTAGCAGTCGCTCTTCTTGAGTGAAGATCCTCGCGTTCGTCATGCAGCAAGTCGTTCCCGATACTCCGCAGCTTGGGGCAGAATGAAATGGTCCAACTTTCTGACGTAATTCAGAACGACATAGTTATGCCAGCATAGATCAAGCTCAAGCTTCAAAACATGCAAGACGATCAGTCTATTATCCTTCCTTCTACCTTTGCGAATTCTACTATCACTTGCATGGCTTAGGAAACAGTTGTTCATCCTTCATCGAATCCACCCTGAGGGACTGATGCACTGCTAAGTCTATTTTCCATTACAAAGAATCCCTCCTGCTCCTGTGCAGTATTCAGCAACTCAGGTCCTAACTCTACCGCCCGGAGCTGGAAGTACTTGTCGCAGGTACGACCAACCCGGGGGCTGAGACGTCAGTGGAGTTGAGCTAGATGTCGTGGTTGACCGTGGTGACCCCTCGTGGATCGAAATAAGAATGGGGCGAGGCGGGTATGGCACCGTTTTCTTCACGCCCCACAATGATCAGAATCGTCATGAAATGACACGGGATTTGGTTCGCATTAGAAGACGTCATGTGGATGAACGAGACGACCTTGGACATCGCAGGTGCGTCGAGTGCCGGGAATTTGGAGTTGGCCACAGACGTGTTGAACACACTCCCCATGACTTGCGTTGTTTAAACTTCAGTCATTCCATGAAGAGGTCCCGGAGTCCGACCCATCGGTCGGTCTTCGCAATTTCTCGCCGTCGCCTTTCCCTCAATCTCCGCGTTCGTGAGTTCCTGGGGCTAGCTTCACTGTGCTCGAGTAACAACCTATCATACTGTTAGCGACCGACATTCTTCCGTCGACGATCACGCCAAGGTTCTGGTCGAAAATAGCGTCAAAAATCGTTTCGAAACTTGCGTTTTGCTTTGCAGGAGAGAGGTGAGTAGCGAAGATACCACGAGACGAAGAGAGGGGTCCCAGGGACGACACTGATGCCATAGTTGCTCTGCGGCGATCAGTGTAGGTGACGAGTCTGACTACTAGGACACTTGTGCTTATATTTTGGACGACTTTACCATTTCAAGGCTCTGAATCTTGAAAATAGCCAGTGTGCCGACGGCAACGACCATAACCATGCCGCTCCCATATGAATTGTAAATATTGCAAGACTGCCAAGCATGGACTTAGGACCTGCGTATACTCAACAACTTGGTATCTTCAGTCACCGTCCTGAGACTTTACCCTCAACTCCATTCAGCTAGGCTGCTATCTCAAACACGTCCACAGCATGCAGGGGTAGCGACAGGTTACAACTTGGGAGCATCCAAAACTAATCAGTAAAAACAGCGCATGACGTCGAAGAATAAGGGCACGCCGACTCAGTGACTTGCTAGGCCTTTCTGTAAGCACCTCTACACTGTCTGTGTTCTCCGGTCATCAGACTCTCCTTCATGACTATGGCGTCGACAGCACCCGCTATGCGCGAATTTCTTTCTAGAGCGTGCACCCCGTAACAGTCCAGCCTTTTCCATCTACACAAGCGTATCTCAGCATTCCAAACACGTTTCCCCCTGTTCGCTCATTCCCGAGTGTGCCTAGCAGGCCACCTGGATTCGTGCTGATGCACGTCATGATGGACTGCCATGATGAGAAGAGCTCGCCATTCGTGGGCGCTTTAGGATATTCGTTATCCGGAAGAGGGTTTCGCGGTTGTCATCTGAGGATATACGCGAATCCCACTACCTGACAGGCCTGCGTGTATAGGTCTTCCCTTCCTCTCTGACTTTGCAATTTGGCAAACGTTTTTTTCCAACGTTCAGTATCATCGTCGGTGGGGAAACGTATCTCACCGGCGTCGATGTAAATCTATACGGACCGGCACAAGTCTTTCTGTATTGTTATACCTTACAACGCTCAAAGGATCAGGGTGAGTGAGATCTTAAGACCACTAGCTTGCTCGAGAGGATAACGTCTTCATTCCAAGGTTTCCCGTTCCCTTCTGACGTGGGTAACGAAGACGATCACCTTCCGTGTCGGTAGTACAAATATCAGCTTCCGTCAAAAACGTCGTGTTTGCACCAGGACACTTTAGTCGATGGGTAGAGGGGAGGGACGTTTCGGTCGGTAGTTGGCTCTAGATACGACACGCGCGCCTTTTGGTTGGCCCTTTCGATAGAATCTGATCCTTGCGTGGTTGCTAGACAATAAGTCATTCGAATAAGTTGAACATGCAAAGCGTCAACCCTCACAAATTGGGAACTGGCATGCCAATTTCCCAGATAGTCCATGAGCGGAGTATTCCGTGGCTGCCTCGTTTTTTGAGGCTGCGTCCGAGTTGGTGCTCTGCCTCAGCCGCTCACCTTTGTGTTGTCGTCTCGTCGTATCTACCAGCTCATCCACCATGAAATCCTCCAGCACTCGTGTTATCCACCAAAATCTGGTCGACTTAGATATGGACGGCCTGAATGTCAAGTTAATCAGCTTATCTGATGTCAACAAGGACCCCACCGACTTACGCACCATCGTTGGTCGCAACGAAGGTCGTGCGCTTGGCCTTTCTGCTGCGTATTCCCCCTACGGTGGTCTTCGTCTACTTGCCATTGCTGACGCCACGGCTGTGTTGATCATCGATTTCGAGTCGGATATCAGCAGGAACAACGGGCGCGTTAGTCCGCCTGACGGCTCTGGCACGACGCCGTCCGATTATCTGCGCGAATACGTCCTCCAGCGCTCCACTGGCTACGTTTACGCCTTCGATATGGCTCCATTGGCCTTGTCACTGTGGAACAGTCATAATCTCCGTATCCAGCAGGCAGTCGACATGCAGTGTGCTGGACCTCCAACTTCCCGTGTTCCGTTCAGCACCATCAAGTTTGCTGTCGGTAGCACGGCTCGCGTATTCAAAGATAACGTCGTACGAGCTTTCGATGACTACATATTCCATGTGCCGGACGACCCGGCGAGCAGTCAAACGACAACACCACTTGCTCAACGAGCATGGGTAACGCATTATATCTCGCAGCTCAGTTCAATGGAAGACAGACTTGCCGATGTGCCTCCAATTAACATGTCAAGGTTCTCGGACACAGTACGTAGTCGGATCTTGATTATTATTATACTCGCCATACCTATTTTTTCGTTGCAGCTCCTACGGTTCTTAGGAAAGAGCTCGACGGATGCCTTTCGGCTGGAAGAGCAAAGGCCACGCGAAAGGACTCGTACTGTGACGACAAGGCCCAGGGGCCGAGGGCAGGTGACTGCCAGGGTCGGTCGATATCAGGATAGGATCCGTGCAAGTAATAATCAAGTGAGGGTTTCTCCGTTCTCTCCCTTGTCCGGTTTATAATGGATTATGTCGTTCCAGCAAGCGTATATTCGTGTCCCTCCTACAACTACTGCGGGGGACTACTCAATCTCAGTAAGCATTGCTGCGAACCGTGGTGGGGCCCGTGAGGGTGTCAGGTTGAAGACAGAGGCGTCCCTTGGTACTCGCAGTCAGACTGCTACTGTTACTCTCATTGGCAGGGATGATCCCACTGCTGCGGAGGTTAAGAAGGCACAGATTATTCTTTTCATCCTGCAAGGGAAGATTTCTACGGAGGGTGGAAGTCTCAATCCTTGGGTTCATCAGATTTACCTTGACCCCAGTGATGACTTCATATGGCCAGTTGAATGGGCTAGTGACTTGTCCCCTATCAGGTTCAACCAAACCCAGATCTCATGCCCTCTCAATCCTTCCCAGGTTGAGGCTGTGAAGAAGATGCTAGATGAATCTGATGATTCTAGGGTCACTGTCATTCAGGGTCCTCCTGGCACTGGGAAAACCACTGTTATTGCTGCCTTTGTTCAGGCAGCTGTAAGGGCAGGGAGGAGAGGTATCTGGTTGATAGCCCAGTCCAACATTGCAGTAAAAAATATTGCTGAGAAGTTGGCTAAGATTGGTCTACAGAACTGGAAGCTTCTAGTGTCAGCTGATTTTTTTGAATTCTGGTGTGTGTTTTGTATGTGCTATGTTTATTGCACTCATCCATCCTAGGCATGAACACCTTTATGCCAGCATTCAAGCCAACATTATTGTCAGTGATGAGTTTGTGGATAAGGGGGCACTCTTTGGGCATTTATCTGGATGTCCAGTAGTGTTGTGCACACTGAGCATGCTCTCTAGCCCTATCCTTCACACCTCTGGAGTTTTTAGGGTGGTCCAACTCCAAACCATTGTTGTTGATGAAGCATCTCAAATTGAGGTTGGCAGCTACATTCCCTTGTTTACAACTAGCTCCACCATCAGGAAAGTCACCTTCATTGGTGATGACAAACAATGTAAGTTTATCATTGCAGTTCAATTCCACATGCTGAAAGATTACAGTACCACCTCATGGGCAGGAGCAGATTGGTGAATTACAAAGCATTTTTGAGGTGGAACACTTGAAGAGACATAGGATCTTGCTTGATACACAGTGTATGCATATCCTCTTCTCTCTGATCACATGTATATGACTATGGTACAGATCGCATGCCATGTCAAATTGGAGGGTTTATATCTGAGGCTGTTTATGAGGAACTTCTCAAGTCTCATGAGGGTCATCCATTGGCTGATGCTGATGTTCCAACATGCCATTTTATAAATGTACCTGGAGTGCAGGTGTCTCATGGTACCAGTTGGAAGGTAGGGTGAATTGTTGGTAATGGGAGTGAATGTTAACATTATTATTAGAATCTTAATGAGTGCCAAGCAATCCTTAAGCTGGCCCATATTTTTCAGGATCAGAGGAAGAAGTTCAAAATCATCACACCTTATGATGCTCAAAGGACACTGATTGAGAATGAACTCAAAGCAGCTGAGATGCAGTGGGAGGACAAGTGTTTCAATGTTGATTCCTTCCAAGGTAAGATCATTCCACTCCCTGCCTGCCATGCTCTCCTCTGACATGTCTACAGGGAATGAAGAAGACTATATCATCATCTCCCTTGTTCGTTCTTGGGAGCTGGGATTCCTTGCAGATCTGCGAAGAACCAATGTCATGCTCACTAGGTGTAAAAGAGGAATGGTGATTTTCACCAATAAGGTGTTTATGGGAAAGTATGGGAAAGAGAGTTTGGTAGGCCAGCTGCATGATTATTATGATAAGGCCTGGATTGAAATTCAGGAGATGGAGGAGACTACTTTTATCTGATAGGCAGCCACAAGGTGGGTGGTTGTATTTGAAGACATGTCATGGTCATTCTTGCTTTCCTTGCTTTGCTGTGCTCTATACTATCTTGTTGTGTTCTATGCTGTCTTGTTATGTTCTATGCTTTTCTATATCCCTTGCTATCCTGTTTGTTGTCTGGCCTTATGCATCTTCTTAGCATGTACCATACCATACTAGAAAATAAAATTAAAAAAAGCAAAGGGGGTGTCAGTGCATCCTTTTTGCAAAATACTACAATGTGATTATTCTCAATTTTCCATAAGTTCTGATGTCATGGTTTTACCCTGCAGTATATTCATGTCCTTGTACAGAATCTGGTCTGGGAATGCTCTGTGTTATCTGCATGGTTTGCTAATGAGCACAACCACTAATACAGTTAGGATTTCATCACCTTCACCACACTTGATCATACAAACATTCCACATGCTTGTCCAAGTATAATAAAGATGGCCTTGAATGTATATGTAGAGGTGCTTGAATAAGAGTATTTAGGGCTGATAAAATTTATAGAGGAAGGTCCAACAAGATCTGGTGTATGATGTGTCCGCAATCATGGAAAACATATATATTTTGGTCTTTGCAATTCCTTGTCCATGTTCTAGAACATGATGAACAACATATTTGGGGATATGGAGGATGTTGCCATGGTCTACATTGATGACCTAATGATCTTCACAAAAATGGATGATGAACAGGAACATGATCACATCATAAGGGAGGTACTTCAAAGGTTGGAGTTGATGGGATCAGTATGGACAAGTTGAAGGTTGAGGCAATCACAAGTTGGCCAACTCCCATGAAGGTGAAGTCAGTATGGGCATTCTTGGGCCTAGCAAACTTCTACCACCACTTCATAAAGGACCTTGCACAAATTGCTTGCCCCCTGAATGACCTAATGAAGAAGGACCTCCTCTGGTCATGGGGCTCTAGGGAGCAAAGGGCTTTTGATATGTTAAAGGAAGCCTTCACCACTGCCCCAGTCCTGGCTTTCCCTGACCAAGATCAAACCTTCTGGCTAGAGACTGATGCCTCCAACTTTGCTACTGGTGCAGTCCTCTCTGTCCAGTGCAGGGACAGGCTTTGACACACATCAGGGGGGGTTTGAAGTGCTGGTATTCCCAGTTAATTATGGTAAGTAGTTATCGGTCTGATATGATTTGGATAATGGTGTATAAGGCATGATCATCTACAAATCATAATGATGATAGTCAGATAATGCATTAGATAACCTGGCAGACATTTTACTATCTGGTCAACTGTATATAGGCCTGATATAAGAATTACAATACTTTTATCATCATGATATAATGATGACAAGAGCTGATATGCCATATATAATAATGCTATGTAGTTGACAGTACATTATAATTGCTCATCAGATAATATCATCATGATATGAATGACAATATTCTTTTCAGTCTGATTTCACTTTGATCATCAACATGTAGTCTTGTCATCTATGTCATTTTATGATCATTTGAACAACTCTTCCCCAGCCACAAGTGTGGGAATGTCTTTGTAATGACTGTATAGTACATGTTATATAAACTCATCCTCTCTCCCCTTCTCTCTCTTCTTCACTCTTGTCTCTGAGTTCTACCTCAGGGCAAGAGTCACTCTAAGACTCTAAGTCTTAGGGTTCATATCCAGGTAAGTGTACCCTTGTGTGAAGTCATCTGTAAGTGTCTTTCTCTGCTTTATTTTCACTTTTTTGGAGGTTTAAGTAGTTCATCATACTTAGTAGTGTACTCAGTAGGTACTCATTATGTAATTGATATTGAATGAAATTGCTTTCTTGTAATATCAAGATTGATATGTTCAATTGAAGGTTGCTATAGCAATTTTTATTTTAAGCTGTTGGTGGTGTCAATGACAATTGTTGGTAATGTCTGATAGTGGAAGACATATATGATCTACTGTTCACATTCTGATACATATGATCCACTCTACCTGAATGATTACTTTTGACCTATGCTGCCAGGGCTCCCAGAGAATATATAGCATTACCAATGTGTATGTCATTATGATATAACTTATAGGGCTTTACAGGGTAGATAAAGTCTTATATAACATTATCATTTCATTAAAAATTTCCTGATGGCCCCTCACCCTGTTGCATATTGCTCCCATTCAATGTCCCCTCCTGAATGTAACTATCAGGTCTTTGACAAGGAAATGTTAGCCATCATCCATTGTGGGCTACTCTTGTGAGAGTGCAAGAGGGGAAATGGGGAAAGCTGTAGGCAAAGCCTAGGTTCATCCCAAGGAGTTGTGAGTTGGAAGGAGATGAGAGGGAAGTGACTGGGGAGCTAGGGAAAATTTCCCTGAGGTCTGGGTAGTCTAGGCAGTGTTGAACTCAAAATTCCACCACTAAAAAGACAAAGGGGGATTTTTCTAGTTGATAAGGTGGTCTTGGGAAGCTTTAGACTCAATTGGCAGTAATTCAGGACTCTTGTACTCAGTAGGAAGAATCTGTAGACTTGTTGTAGGGAGCCCATACTCCCTAGGGCTGAATTGTTAGGGGCTGTGCCCTGTATGGCATTTTGTAATCATTCACAGGCATGTCTAGTATATATACTTTTCATAGTAAATTTTAAGGACACCATTGTCTTTAATTATCACACTGTGAATACCATATGGTACAGTTTGATCAGTAAACTGACAAAACTCTATCCAAGCTTTTATGGCATTATTCAGGACTTTTAGGACTTTTCATACTTAACTGAATTTTCTTAGATAGCTAGGTCAACACACTTGGTGAGATGTAACTTCCAATAGGACAATTAGGACAAAAATGTAGAAAGTATAAATTGTCGCTACTAAGCATGCTATACTATGTAGTCCAGAACAGCCACATTCATCACTTTTGTTGGAAAGCAATCATAGTAAGCTATGATACTGCAGTTCTCAGCTCAAGCTCACCCACAAGGTCCTCATAGTCAACAATGTGCACCTTTGACATGTTCCTGGACCTGTGGGCAGTGACTGAAAATAGGAGTTCATGGCAGCATATAGTCAAGGACTGAAAAGAGAAAGCATTCACATTAGATTGTCATACCAGCAGATGAAGAATAAAGCAAGAACAGATTTGATTCCAATGAGAGATGTGACATGTGAATGTCTGGGTGGTCAGATAGTGGGGTTAATAAAAGCATGATGACTACACAGCACACAGCATGTGTGCATGTGTTAATGACTGTGGGTTATGGCAACTCATAGTCATAGGGCAGGGGTTTGACTGCTGGGATCAGTGACCTTATCCCACTCCAGTGAAGATGCCTCTGACAGAGGTCATGTGGCACCCAGCTTGTCATCATCATCTGATAACCATGTATCACCCTTGCCTGGAGGCAAAGAAGGTGAACTTACATCCATGTTAGTCAATTGCATGACAATCTAGGTCAGGTTCATTAGTACAGGTTGCAGGATAAACCCTAACAGATATAATGCTAAAACAAACCTGGAATACCAGTGGCAGGATGGTCCTCTCATAGATCACAATTGGCTCTATGGGTGATGGATAGACATGGAGTGCACAGTAGAAGCACAGCACAGCAGGGAGGTTGAATTTAGGACCTGGGTTTGCCACACAGTTAATCTCTGTTCTTGAGATTGTATGAACACCTGAAACAAACCTTTTGCACAGAGCTGTTTGCCCATGCTGACAGGTAGTACCTGCATCATCTGCACCACCCATAGAGCTCCCGAAGCTTCCAGTGAGACTTTTACTACAATGCAGGCAGGTAGAGGTGGTGAACTTCAGCATCATTGTTGGGGCAGTGTGTGCAATGTGACTATGTGGCACCATGTGAAGTGCTGATGTAATCACAAACTTTGAAAAATTTTCATGGAGGCCTGCTTTCCCCCTCACACATGGTCCTTTCTGTATCCCTCCTCACATATGTATCTCTGTGCTCAGACTATGCCAAGGGTGAGTGATCCACAGATGGCCAGGTGAACCTGAGTGCTGATCATCATACAGTAATTTAGGGAGTAACATATGTAGGTAGTAACCCAGGTCCTACTCTGGTTATACCCACAGGTTTACACCACTCTGGTGATTTGCCTGCACCTGACCCAGGTACAGGAGGGTGGGTGGGTTAACCCACAGGCACTTACCTGGGTACCTGGGTCAACCCATGGGTACTAGTTAGGTGTGTGTCTTGATGGCAAAGTGGATAGGAATTGAAAAGTGAGCAATTCATTTCCTACTGCCATGGCTACTGGCCCAGGCTTGTCCTAGGTTGGTGCTGGCATAGGCACAGGTCCTGGAGGTGCAAAATTCAACACTGGCAGTAAATTCTACTACATGGGGGTATGTGGTACATTTTTCCTTTCCTCTGCTCTTGGAGGTAGCACTACCATCAGACCTGTCCAACTTAGCCACCCAGCACAATGCCACCTAGATGTGGGTCAGTTTAGTGCTACTTAACTGGTATACTGTGTGGGCATGCTTTGGCAGGTTCAACCTGTGAAGCACCTGTTCTTGTCCTGCATGGTTATTTGGAACAAAATGGAACACTTCAAAGCACAATCTTAAACCATGGTGTGTACTTGTAATATCCATATCAGTGCAGCTCCATTTGGGCAATACAGGTGTAACCCAGCCTAACCAACAACTGCAACTTTTGCCCCACCAAACAGCAAAATTGCTGCCCACCAATGGTGAGCACTGTAGTTGGGGAATGGTCCAAACTGTGTAATTTATCAGAAGGCTAGATTCCTCCAATTGACCCCCACTGTGAACAATGGAAGAACCCTCCCCCCCACATGACCTTGTGCAGGTACTTCAAGGGATACACTACAATGATGCTTAGTCACTCTGTTGGACTTTTCAGCAATCATTGATCCACATTGTGTACACTAGTGTTTTGTGATGTGTAACCCTGAATAGTCAAGAAAGTTACTGTCAAAAGAGGATAAATAGTCAAAAAAGATGTGTGGATAGACAAAGGACCTACTTAAAAAAGTGTGCATGCTATCCATGCATTATTGACTATTGGTGCTGAGGTAAGTTTGAAAAGTACAAATAAGACATTGTCCATTTTACTGATGTTGTAGATGTGACCTAAGGCAATACCAACCCCTTACATAAATATACTGATTACTAGCATTGTCTCTACTGCCCCAGCCCTTTCCCACAGTCTACCATCCCTCAGAAAACATTGCTGCTGCTCCACTCTTGGCTAACCCAGCTAATTGAGTGCTTCCTTGGGCTAATGTTACTGCCATGTCCTGATTAAGTCACTTGCCCCTATTGCTGCCTACCCCTGTCCATGATCCCATATGAGAACCAGCCCCTGTTGGCCCCTATCTGCATTGGCTTTTGGTCCTTCAGACCAGTATTACATGCCTACTGACTGCTGGCAACCTCTGCCAAAGGCTGTGACATTGGCAACTCAGCCTCTATAGGCCCCCACTTGGGTCACTGATGCCTGCCACCACCAGTATTCCTGCTCCCATGCTTCAGGCCACCCTGAAGAAATCCTGCAGCCCCAGGTAGTGCACCATAGCTCCATAGGCACATCATTTCCCACTGCTTCTTCTCACTTATGGTTTTCTATGGATGACTTTTCCTGCCTTCTGCTACTTATGGCTTGTCACACCTTGCTGTGGTGTCTTTTTCTCAATATTTTTGTGACATTTGACAGTTCTGATTTTTACTGATGTCTACCTTAGTGACAGCTACCTCTATGCTAGAAAATACTGCTGTACTTAGAGTAATACCACCCACTTTTCTGGTGTCACTAGTGTTGCCATGGTTCACCAAACCACCTCAAGCTGTTGGCCATAGCTCACTCAATTTACTAGCTATTAATATAATTCTTTTTGATTTGGGGGTTTTGAATATGGGACTACAATCATGGGTACTTTGTTCACTGACTAAGCTGCTCAATCCCAAATGGTTTGGGCATCCAAACTGAACCAAGGCAACACTAGGTGTCACTATCTGAGTGTCTGAGAGTCCCCTTGAGTCCCAGGATTGTCTTTGAGTCTATTGAGTCCTCATTGAGCCCCCAGAGTCCCCCATTGAGCTTTACTGACCTCTTTGAGTCTACCTGCATCATAAAAATTCTGCCAGCCTACAGAGTCATCCCCTTCCCATCTACCTATTTTTACTACAGCCTACAAGAGTCTACTATCACTGCTGACTGAGTTCCTAGCTTCCAGAAGCCACCCCATTACCTAGAAAAATCCCCCTTCATCCATTTTGTGGCAGAATTTTGAGTTCTTCACCACCTACACTTCCCAGACCCTAGGGAAATTTTCCCTAGACCTCCAATCACACCCTTCTCATCTCCTTCTGACTCATGACCCCTTGGGACAAGCCTAGGTCTACCCTACAGCTTTCCCCACTTTCCCTCTTGCACTCTCACAAGGAGAGTTGCCCACATCATTTTGGGGCCCACCACAAGGGGTCTTCAGATCTGGAAAGGAGACCTCTCTGACCAACCCATCAAAGAACCAAACTGGAAGAGCTCTTAGAGCCCTTCTGCCAACTTTCCATTTCATCTTCTGATCTATTTGTGCCATCCACTGATCTCAGAGAGATTTCAGAGCATCATTTGTCAGATTCCAACTTACTGCTTGAAGAATCCCTTCCCATATGAGATCCACTGTCTCCATCACTGCTTGATATCCCAGGCAGTTTTGATATTGATGAACCATTTGTTCTGCTGCCTGACTGCCAAGAGTTATCACCTCTAACAGATCTCTCATCCACACTATCCCCTTCAGCATCTACCTTTGCTGCTGAACAGCTTCTCATACCATCAGAATCCATTTCCATTTCCTGCAGTATTTTTCCACCACTAGTTTGAATCCTGCCCTCAACCTATAATCCAATTCCAACTCTAGCTTGAAATCCCACCCTCCCCCAGTCTACTTCAATTCCACACACCATGTCAGCACCCACTGCTCACCATGAAATGCCACTTAGGGGTTCTAACAAAGCCCCTAAGTTCTCAGGCAAAACTGAAGATATCTGTGCCTACTTTGAAGACATCAATCAGATCTGTCCTGATGCAGGAATCACTGATGAAAAGGTTAAAATTAAATGGGCCATCTGCTATGCTGACCACAATGAGTTGGAATTATGGTTGTCACTGGACTCAGCAGCTGTTGACAACTGGGATGCCTTTACAGTGGAGGTACAGTGACTCAAAAAACCCTTTCAATGTTTTGCTGTTTTGCATTGATGGGGATGTGAAAAATCAGGGAAATTCTAAAAAATCATGGAAGTATTCATATAGATAGTCCTATGTCTTGGCTTCAAAAGGGTACCTTGTTCAAGTTGTTTGGATTTGTTTTGGTTGAGATATTGCATGTTCAATCAGGACAACTCATTGAAAGGGTTTTTTTGCTGATGAAATTGCAGCACATTCATGGCAATTGGACAGCATATTTTATGGTGTGGAGCCTGAATCTTGGTCAGCAATGCATGTTAGTGCTTATGTAACATATCACATGATTTGTCAGCATGCAAACATAGCCAACCACTGAATTTAAGTCACTGATCCTCTATCCTGATGATCACTCCATTAGGATTGCTCTCTCATGGGAAATGTCAGCAAAATGTGGTGTGAATGGCATTACCATGAGTAGGATGTATGCCTAGTGCCATCAGTTCCTTAAAAAAGTTGGCAAATGTCATGCCTATACCATTTCCCCTACCAGCACCTGGGGGGTCCTGACAGTAATCAGTGTTAGGAAGGCTGGGAATGTCATGGAGGTCAGTCTGGCACTGCAGGCCATGAAGAATGAACTAATCCCCTCATAACTGGCTCATTTCTGCAAAAGAAAAGCAGGTATCAAAGCTGGGGGAAGTAAAACCCTTCTTTACTTTCCAGGGGTTTGTGGCAGAATGACCTACTGGGGTGCCAGGGTGCAAGATTTTCCCCTTTCATCTGTCCTTATGTGTTCCTGGTGGTTACCTATGACAAAATAATCCTTTCCCAGTCACCCATAGTTCAGCAGAGGTCATAGTCTGGCTTACCCTCCTTGACACCTGGTGTGCAAGGGAGGGTATTGCTTCACCCCAACCTTGCTGGCAGCTTCTCTGATGCAGAAATGCACCAGTTGAGAGTGGATTAGCTCATTCTTCATGGCCTGCAGTGCCAGACTGACCTCCATGACATTCCCAGCCTTCCTAACACTGATTACTGTCAGGACCCCCCAGGTGCTGGTAGGGGAAATGGTATAGGCATGACATTTGCCAACTTTTTTAAGGAACTGATGGCACTAGGCATACATCCTACTCATGGTAATGCCATTCACACCACATTTTGCTGACATTTCCCATGAGAGAGCAATCCTAATGGAGTGATCATCAGGATAGAGGATCAGTGACTTAAATTCAGTGGTTGGCTATGTTTGCATGCTGACAAATCATGTGATATGTTACATAAGCACTAACATGCATTGCTGACCAAGATTCAGGCTCCACACCATAAAATATGCTGTCCAATTGCCATGAATGTGCTGCAATTTCATCAGCAAAAAAACCCTTTCAATGAGTTGTCCTGATTGAACATGCAATATCTCAACCAAAACAAATCCAAACAACTTGAACAAGGTACCCTTTTGAAGCCAAGACATAGGAATATCTATATGAATACTTCCATGATTTTCTAGAATTTCCCTGATTTTTCACATCCCCATCAATGCAAAACAGCAAAACATTGAAAGGGTTTTTTGAGTCACTGTAACCAGTTTCTATCCTGGAGTTGATGTTAAAGGCCATCAATACACTAAAGCCAACCTTGAAACTCTGCTCCATCACCAAGTTCAGAAGCCTATGTCCTCCCTTGATGACCTTGGCAAATATGTCTGAGAATTCTGCTGCATTGTTGCCCTTATCATCAAAAAGAAAAAGCTCACCACAGATGTAGTCAATGAGAAGTTCCTAGAAGGTTTCCCTCCCAGATTCTGCAACACCCTAGCTACTTGCCTCCAACTCAAAGATCTAGACCATGATGTTGATGACCCCTGGCCATTTGATGAAGTGTACAAGCAAGCCACTTATCTACTCAGTGGTGCTCATCAAAATATTGCTCAAGTCAATGGTTCAGCCTTATTCCCTGAATCATACTCTCAGCTGACCACTCCCCCAACTATCCTAAAGAGGGAAGATGTCCAAGCCACCAACCAGGCCCCAGTGCCTTGTCTGACCCAACCTCAGGAACAACAGCTTCACCACCCCTTTGATCCCTGCTGCTTCTTCTGTTGTAGGGAGGGAATCCTCCCTACCAGGTATTTTCTTTTATTTCATTCTTTTTACCTTACAATTTTGTTGCTATACTTTACCTTACATTTTTACTTAGTGGTTGGACAAGTTGTGGCTTACATAAGCCACACTCGCACTTAGGAAGTCTGTACTTACTTAGGAAGAAGAAGAAGCACTCTACCTCAGATGAAATCAGATGGAAATTGAAGGCCAGTGGCCTTGGATTTTTACTTCTCCCTTCATTAGATGCTGAATAGATGTTATCTTGACATTCTGTGGACCTTTGGGCACATTTTTCTCAGTTTTCTTCCCCCTCATTGACTCCCCCACCAGGCATCTCTAGCCCCCTGGGTCGAACTGACCCCACCATCCAAAGGGAGACCCACTAGGCCTCTCCCCCCACACTCCTTCATCAAATCCTTCACCATGGCAGTACCAATGGACACCACACCACTGTGTGTGAGCTGTGCCAGGAATACATCTGCAAGGGGAAGTGTGTGCTGATAGATGGTAAAGTATTCATGAAAGATGGCTCTGACATCCCTAGGTCTGCTGCTGGGTGGAATTTTAAAGAGAAAATTGATAACTTCCTTGCCTTGCATGAGTCTATCATGGTGTCAGCCAACCTAGTCTCCATCCAATCCCCTGGGGCTGCTTGAATGTCTGGAGGCCATGATACCCCTCCCCCCCTTGTGAACACTATGTTCTTTGGCTCTGAGGACTCAGCTGAATTTCAAGTCAAAGTCCACCCATGGTCTTGTTGACAGGAGATAGAAGACAATGCTAACAAAGAAGATAAGCATGCCCTTGCCAGAGCTTATGCTCAGGTAGAGGAGCTCAAGAATGCTATCAAAAGGAAGAAACCTGCTCACTTTGATGGAGTAGAAATCCCAACTCATCATCCTTGTAATGCTGCCCCAGCAAATCCCTCACCAGTCAACAATCCCATGTTGGCTTCAACTTCTAAGAACCAAGCATCATCCACTGACAATACCACTACCACCAACCCCCAGCCAAGAAATAATACTGCTGATCCTTCTAACTCTAAACTGTAGTCTAACCCTACCCCCCAGTTTTGCTACCAGAGCAGCTTTGATGAAGCCACTGCCACTAAGCACCTTGTATCCCAAGTCTTAGGTGTCAAGATCAAGATTCTGACTCAAGCTCTTCTCACTGTTAGCCCTGAAATCCATAAACAGATCAAAGAAATGGCCATGACAAAGAAGATTGCTATTGGCAGCCTCAGGGCTGCATTGGAAACTTCATCCTCATTGATCTTGTTGAAAATCTGTGGTATTGTGTCATACTCTGTCAGTGAGAATGCTTTCCTACTTACATAATCACCCATCGACTTAGCTGGAATATTTTCTACTTGTACCTCAGTCTTTGTCCAACTCAAAGTCTGAGGTATGGTTTACATTCTTTATTCTAATCTAACACAGTACTAATATCTACTTAGATATTTACTTTCCTTTTAGTCTGAACTTCATCCTTCATAACCTTCAAAAGGTTATGAGCCCTGCCTGCATGGCTCTACTTCCAAACTTGCAAATCTAACTAGAAGGTCTTTATGACAAGGCTCTAGTACACAGATATGTCAAACCCTCCTTCTACATCTATGGCAGGAAGGTTACCTGTACAAGCAACATCCTCAACCATAACAGCATCTGGCAGAGTCACTCAAGGCTCAAGTTGACTGTATGACATCCCACCTTTTGACAATGATGGGTCAACTTTCCAGAACTGGAAAGCACAGGTGGAGATGGTATTGGATGTGCATGGACTCTGGTCTATAGTTGGTGGTGTGGACATGACAGTGCCTGACCCCAATACAAAGCCAAATGAGTATGCAGAATGGGAGATTAAAAATAGGGAAGCATGGGCACAGATCCTCCTTACTTTGAAGGATGAACCATTGAGTGGTCATCAGTAAATTGACCCTCAGCTGGACAGGGTCCCAGGCCCTCCAGACACTTCCAGCAAGGTACCCAACTGGCTAGACTTGTCCAGGACTGTCCTAGGCTAGTTGTACTACCCCCACTACTGTACTACTACTGATAGGAGTCCATGACAGAATGTGACAGAGCTATCACAGGTCTGTGATAGGCTGTCAAAGTCATCAACTGTAGTTGTGACAGACCATGCATCAGCAAAACTATGTGTAGTCTGCTTGATTGGAACATCTGATTCAGTCTGACAAACTTTATTTCAATTCAGTTGAACTCTTGGCACTCCATTCAGTTGTCCAATGTCAGACATCTGCACTGTCTGGATTGTCTGAGCCATCTGATTCAGACTGCTCCAGACAAAGCAGGCTACATGTAGTTTTGCTGATGTGGGCAGATGGGAACTCTGACAACTTTGGTCTGGCTAAAAAACATTGCCCTATTTCAAATACTGTAGTAGGAACAAAATGCCTACTACAGAACATCATGCATGGGAAAGATCCAGAAGTTAACTTTGAACATTTGGTAGCACAGCAAGGTAGGATGCAAGCCAATTGAGGTCAACATCAAAACCAGTTGCAGCCATCATGACAGCTTTGTGCTCTACTGCACAGCTGCTATGGAACATTAGTACTTGGCAGGTGTAATCAAATAGTGAGTATTCACCTTCCAAGGGTAGCCCAATTAATTCAAAGGGACTTTGTCTTTTCAGCATGAATCACAGTCCACAGAGGTATCACATTTCTTCATCAAGCCAAGTATCTCAAGGTAGACCAGAGTATAAGTACTGACCCTGAAGTTAACCTCACTC
This sequence comes from Pisolithus microcarpus, assembly GCA_024613185.1. Lineage (NCBI taxonomy): Eukaryota > Fungi > Basidiomycota > Agaricomycetes > Boletales > Pisolithaceae > Pisolithus > Pisolithus microcarpus. Next base: position 464,706 of record JANFAI010000007.1, read on the forward strand.
TGCAAGGAGACCATCTCATCAAGGATGACCTTGAGCTTTGAAAATAGTAAGTGTGTGGTGGCTGAAGTTGAAATCCAAGGAAGTGTTACCACTGTAGCAGCAATAGCAACTGTGACCCTTGGTAGCTCAGCCAAAAAGACTTCTGGAAATAGTTTTCCAAGAGACAAGGAACTACTAGTATAAAAAAAGTCAATGATAAGACTAGCAAGTGCAGGATGGGTGAGGTTGTTTGTATATCCCTGACAATCTGTCTAAGTAGGGCCAATGGGGAGTGTGCACGACTCATGTTCTCATCTATGCCATCCCTTAGGAATGCTCCACAGTCTCCAAGAAGGTCCTTCATGATACTCAAATTTACTTCATGATAATTCTCAGGATCCCACTTGTAGCACTGGGTGACATATATATGGGCCTTCTTCCTCAATGCTGAATGCCAATTCCCAAGGCTCTACCAAAGCTGCCAAGTGTGTCAGATCATACCCTCAAGTGAGTGAAAGTTGCATACTACTTACTAGCTTACAAATATTGTTCATGTAGTGAGGCCACCAGCCTGAAAAATGAGGGCTATTATTGAGGAGTAGTGAAGTGAAGAATACTGCTAAACTTACCATCTGTGACCAGCAAGCCCTGTGATTGTCTTTCACTGATCACTTCCTCCATGTATTCAATGGCCTTTATATTGAAATGTGCATGGAGCAGAAAAGAATTAATGGAAGCTGTGTCACAGTAAGAGAACTGCTTCACATGTTTGAGCACATCTTGAACTGCTGGTTTGTAGAACTGGATTTGCCATGGCTCAGCTCCCTGGATTGCAGGACCAACTGGTGGGATGAGTAGGTTGATCCCCCCCAGTGACTGTGACATAGCAGAGGGTGGATGAGTCATGCCTTGAGTCTGAGGAAGTTGAGATGAAGTGGAAGCTTGCTGTTCCCAAATAACATGTAATTGAGATTTGCTTGGCATGCATGGTGCACAATTTCATTGTCAGTGGGCAGCTATGACATCTTTGGCATTGGCATTTGCATAGCCTTGGTCTGGTGGGCAAGGCATTAACTACACATCTTGAATGTGACCATGCTTACCATTGGTATCTGAACTACATTCCACCAGACCTGAGTCTGGCCAACTGTGAGTACATCAATGTCTGGCTCTAAGCTGCTTACATTCTGTGTAGGAAGGAGGATGAGCTTGGCTCTCACTGCAAGCATTCCTCAGTTTTTTTGCTGAAAACATTCAAAAAAAAAGAGAAGAAACTGATACTCTTTAATTTAGGATGTTTTTGCCAAAATTTTGGTAAAAACAGGCAGGATTTTTGTTGTCAATTATACCTCAAAAAATGGTATAGATTCATCTTAAATCTTTGCAGATGAAATAATTATGAATTTTTTTTAGGATGATTGTGAGTACAACATGTGTTAAACATTGTAAATAGATCTCCAACATGTTTCACAACTCAAAAATCTTCTTTTCTCTTAGAGGAAAGTTTAAAAAATAGTCAATATTTATGTACTCAAAATACTGAATTATAAATGATGGATTGTATGCTACCCCTCACATGAAAAACATTCTGTCTTTTTTATGAATGAACATGCAATATACAGCAAAATATATTTGGATAAAAAATCAAACCCAAAATGATGTATTTTCACATTAAAATCATTGATAAAAAAAATCCAAACATATTCTGGATGAAATATTCAGAATTATTACAGTGAAGGTGGAAGGTATGGGGTACATATGGGTTTTTGACAAGGTGTTGAAGCAATGCTGAAATTGTTGGAGATAGAACCAGCCCAGTGCAATATATATTTCAGTGTCCATTCTTGGTTGCCTACATAAGCTCTTAGAGTGCACTTAGAGTACAGTTTTGGTACTGTTCCCTCTGTAATTCTGTACTGGTACACTACTTACTGATACCTTGTAGCTGCCTACAGTACCCTTCCAATAGAATTTTCATGCCAGGGGAGTCCAGGGGTATTGGAGCAGGATTATCACCAAGGGTGGGGAAGCTGTAGTGGTACATCACTTGAAAGGTAGTGAGGACTACAGAGCCCCCATAGAGGGTTGGTTTACTTATATGTATACAAGGCTGGGCTAGCCAGGTTGAGGTGATGAGAATGTTATGAGCTCTCTGTCTTGGCCAATCAATCCTTGTCCTCACTGAGAACCTGTTACACCACCACCTGTCAAGCTTGTCTACCATCTTGTGTCTGAGGGCACCAATGACTTGAAGAAGTGGAAGGACCACAATTTGTACACCAAAGTCAACAGCAGTGCTGTGTTTGATATCTAGAAAGCATGAGGAATGGTGAAAATTGATGAAAAGATGAGTCTAGATGAACTACTCCCCTCTCCAAGCTTCCTGACTCAAATACAATGTTTCCTGAATTCACTGGATTATAACTATCCCCTACCCCATCTACTTGTATGCCAACACTATCCATTGGGCTGATACCTGAGGAGCCTATGGCAGCACCAGGCCCAGCCCATGTTTGCAATGGTGAAGTATTAAGCCAGGGGCCTGAGCTGTGGTGTCAGCTTACCTGTTTTTGTTTTTGGTAATTCAACTGGCATTCAGTGCTGTCAACACAGGTGAATGCCACACCTAACTTGCAAGGAAATGTGCAAGGGATACCAGCATGTCCTAGTCAACAATCTCTTCCAGCTCTGCAAGAGTCAGTATGGTCAAGCCATCCCCCATGGGGGTCAGCAGGTTAGTCCAACCCCCAGTGAGGTCTGCCCACATGGTTGTGTTTGACAACATTACATACTACCATGTGATATACAACAATTGTCTCCAGTACTCTAGTGTTAGTGTAGTCAGTTTCACCAAAAAAGGTCAGGTTAGAAGTAGGTCCATCAGAGAGATTTCTGCAGAGAACAAAGTAGAGGCAACCTAGGGTGCACTAAGATCATTGTAATTCAATGTACATTGTGCAGTAAATGGGGTCTAAACAAGGTTGTTCTCAACTGGAAAGGGACTCAGGATTTGGAGAAGGGTGTACAAATACAAGAAAAAAGTGAAAATGAACACTTAGCTGTCTGGTGGAGCCCTCTGCTCCCTGAACTGCTTCATGGACCAGTACCCCTCTTACTTGCCTTGACTTCTCTTTGACATTTCTTTGACCCCACTGCAACTTTATTTTCAGTTTTCTTCCCTCTTTGGGCTCTTCAGTGTGAATTCCTTTCTCCCACACTTGCAAGGTGGGCTTGAGATTTGACCATCCACAGTCATCCATCAGCAAACCAACCCATCAGCTGTCCAAGCTGTCCAGATCTGGACAGGGCTGGACAGGGCCCCAGGTCTCCCAGGAGTCCCAACAAGGTACCTAACCATCTGAAAAGGTCCAGACTGTCCCAGGCCTTGTAGGGTACTACACTTGTACAACTACCATTTGTTGCTAATGGTACCACTACACTTTTTTGCTAATGGCACTACCAATTTTGCTAATACAACCACTACACTTTTTTGCTAATGGCACTACCAACTTTTGCTAATGGCACTACTACACTTTTTTACTAATGGCACTACACTTTCAAGCTAATAGGACTATCACTCCATCACACAGAAATCAAATCCAAAGGAATCATTTAATATATTCAAATTCAAGTACAACTACATGAGTATGCTTTTCTGCTAATACTACTACCTACTACCTGTTTTTCCTAATATTACTATGCTTTTTTGCTAATACTACTACCCCACTACCCTTTTTCCTGATACTACTATGCTTTTTTGCTAATACTACTACCCTACTACCCTTTTTCCTGATACTACTATGCCTTTTTGCTAATACTACTACACTTTTTTGCTAATACTACTATCTACTACCCATTTTGCTAATACTACTACACTTTTTTGCTAATATGACTACCTACTACCCATTTTGCTCATACTACTATCCACTACCACTTTTTCCTAATAGTATTATATCATTTCAGCTCAGTATGAGAGTCTCATAGATGTGAGAGATTCAGCACTGGAATGGAGGAGATACAGTGCATGCAATGTCATGAGACCACAAGACAGGGGAGGAGAGGAATCTGCCCAATGGCAATGGCTGTGCAAAACATGACAAAATGGTAGGAGACAGTAGAAGGGAATGAAGGGACATGCAGAAAAAGAAATGGAGTGAAAGTGTGCACCCAGTCTTGAGATATTCACAAAATGCCTGGGAGTGCCTCTATCAATGGAACACTAGATATCTCTGCGATGGTCAAAGCAATGGCAACCTAAGACAAACTAACCAAGAGCCCTCATCATGTGGTTAGTAGACCCTTGAAATGTGATAGATCCAGCACTGGACTGGGGGAATACAGCACATGCAATGTCCTCAAATAGCAGCACAGGGGAGGAGAGGGGATTGCCAAGCAGCAAGAGCTCAGACAATGGACACCAAAACAAGAGCAATGAACAGAAGTGCAAGGACAAACAGGGAACACAGGGAATTGTACCAATTGTTCCATCCAAACCCAAGCTACACACAAGAGTTTTGTGCCCCTTCCTAAGGCAAGAATGTGAATATCTTCGAAACAGCTGCATGGTTCTGGATGAAAAGCTTCAGCATGGATGGGAAGGGTTTGGAAAGACATATGCATGCCAGAAAGTGAGAATGTTGCAACAGCGAAATGGGCAAGACATGCCATAAGTACATATAAGTTTATTGCACTGCATAATAATACTTGAATGCCAAATGAAATTAATCTACCATTGAAGGAGAAGGTCATCACTGTCAAGATACTGGGTGGGCCACCAAGGTTCAGTGATGGGGAGTCAAAGGCAGGTGGATGTGATCAAAGGCAGAGCCACAGTGGTGGCACATGCCACATCGTTGGCTGTTGGGGGTCATCAGCATCATCTATCAGGTGTCAATTGCCAGTCGTCATTGTTGCCACCTAGGCTCACATGTGAGGGGTAGTTGCAGAGGTAGAGGCCATCAAAGAAGCAGTCCCAAGAGAATGCAAAGGGTGGCAAAGTTCAGAGTGACTATATGTGGTCAGATGAACTCACCAAGTCAGAGTTAAGTCAATGTCAGCTGACTTGTCAGACTCAGGTGAAGTTCAATGAAAAGCAGCTACATGGGAGCAATACAGTGGGAATAAATCTCATAAAATCATCCATAACAATCAATGCCTTGACACACCAAACCACCTCATGGTAAAATCACTGCCTCATTTGCCTGGGTCACTCCAGCTCATTGCCACATGCACCACAAATGGAACTTGTGGCATGAAGGATGCAAGCTGAAAGCCACACCAATGTTGAAGAGATACAGAAACAAAGGTAAGCCAAGACATGCTCATGATCAGCACATGCATGCAGATGTGAAATGTGGGGTGCAAACATGCCTTGCTTGTGCAAGGCTGTGTCATTCCATTGTCAATGCATGGCATGTCTTGGGGTAACAAGACTCACATCAGCCCATGGAGCCATAGTAAAATCTGGTACCTGAGCTAGAGGGTTGGTGAGCACCAGCATGCGAAGCATAATGATGTGGTGCTCCTGCACTTGCCCCATTCAGAGATGGTTAAGGAAATCCAACCATGTTTGGTCTGTCACCCACATTTGTTGTTGGAGCAACATGACATTTTGGAATTCCTCATAAATGGTGTGGCCTACTTGAGCAAGAGTCAGGTCACTTTGCAGTCTATGAGGGACATAGAGAGCCTCTGACAGGCTGACAGCCACTGGTGGGAATTGATGGAAATCACCAGACATGATCACATTAATGCCACTGAATGACTCTGAAGATGCAGCTGTTCCCTCTGCCATCTTGCCAACAGCAATATTCCATGACAGTTTGGCAAGAAAACTCTTGCTTATCATTGACATCTCATCAATGATGAGGTATTCATAATTGCACCAGAAAAGCTGTAGTTTCACCTTTGTCTGTGCACTGACTGCTCAGTCATCTGCTCATGTAATCATTGCTATGGTGTGTGTCATCTTGCCATCTATCAAAGAAGCCACTACCCCCATATATGCTGCTTTAAGAAGCAGGTGACATGCCCCTCTGAGAGTGAAGTACTCTGTGATTGTCTGAATGACTTTGGATTTACCTGTGCCACCCTCCCCATGCAGTAGCATGCACAAGGGTGGTGGTGATCGCCCACTGAGTGTCTGTTTGACATGCCACATAATAATCTTGTATGTGCAATGTTGACTGTCATTGAGCATGGATGGATGGACCACTGTAAGAGCCACTTCCAATCTCTCTTCAGATCTGTTTGTATGTTCTTGAGCACATAATTCTTCTTCATCAATAGGATACACATCTGCACTGACATCCATGCTGGACAGCATTGATGGATGGGTATCACCTGTCATGTTTTGCTGCTTGACATCTCTCAACATTACCTCCTTCCATCATAACAGATTGTGAAAGTCTGTCACCTCAGCCCTCTGCACTGATGAACTTGCCATGACGTTGTTATTGAGGGATGATAATGAGTTCTTTGATGATAAATGCAATGGATAATTTTTGTAGGGGAAGATCCCTGCTAATTTTGCTGCCTTGAGTGCTACATGGCCATGCAATTCTTCCAACCATGGTATCTGAGATGCTTTGAGATCCACCAGGTCTTGCTTGGTGAGAGGTGATCTGCTAAGAGTGTCAATGCTCGGTGACACCCCAGCCATCTGCACATCTTTGGCATTGTTGTCCAGGCACTGGTCACTGGGCAAGCCAGTGGGCAGGGTCTGGCATTCCTGTGCTGACCTTTCACATTGGTGAAAATATTGGATACCAGAAATGATATGTCAAATGTTGTCAGGTGCATGCCTGATGTATGAGTGAAAGGCTGATTCCCATGTCTCCATTGACAATTTTAAATCAGTCACAATGTTATGCCATGGCTTCAACAACAAAAGCATAGATGTGCAATAAAACTGGTACTGGTCTGGGTCATTGGAGGTGGGGAAGTAGCATCCAATAAAATTTGGCAAATTGTGGTGGTCCTGCTGACAAATGACCCTTTGTTTGTCATTAGAGCCAGGGTGTTGAAGTTGATAATCCACACACTCATGACAAGGGCATCTGGGACCAAGTTGAACTGGCTGCTGTGTGCACACCCCCAGTGTTTTCTTGACTTCATATGTGTCTATGAAAAAATTAATGACATTCAATGTTGCCAGCACATCCCCTCAGTACTTGTAATCAGTGACCTGACATCTGGGTATGATGTTTCCACTCTTATCTGCAGCCAGAGTGACCACATTGGTAGTCTCATCCTGCTATAGAATGTCAAACAATCAGTGGTGTTGCAGACAAATGAGAGCTCATCACCTGTTCCACCACAGATGCTCCATCTGCACCTTTGAATGGCATATGAACTTCCTGCTGCCTGCACATCATCAGTACCATACTGCAATATGCACACCCATACCTTGCTTACCTAGAATGACCCTGATTCAAGAGAGGGAACACACCAAATAGTGCCATGATGAATGATGACCAATAAATTGGTGTGTAATGGTGTGAGTGGTAAGTGTCACCCCATCCCATTAAATAGGACATGACCATGGGCACAGCAATTTCTTGTTCTCTGTTGATGGTATGCACCAGGTGGAAGAGCAGCAGCCATTGTTGATTTCGCAGGTTGTTGTGATATGGCATGCATTTGGTATGGTATGCAAGTCCCTGGGCAAGAATGGTGGAGAGGTTGTGATGTTTGCCTTGCTTCTTTGCTTGGTAGGACATTATGTAAAACATGATGTTGGTGGTGGCATGGGAGTTGGTCAGCAACTTGACATCATTGTTGCACTGCATATTGACAGCTAATGCAGGCACCCATGTGTTGAGGTATGGATGCTGTCTTTTCATGCCCCATTCACCTGACTCCATCATGAAGTCTTCTTTGCTTACAGCAAATGGTGCCCACCTCTTGCAGATGAGTCTGCCATCCTTTCCCAGTACTAGGCACCTTCTGCTCTTGCATGTATGAAGTTGTTTGGCCCTAGCAACTTGGCACTCCAGCATGCTCACTTGTTCATCATACCCAGCAGATCCTGGAGCAGGTGGCTGGCCATATGCCACCTCCACTTCATTTGGAATGTGACTGATGGTGTCCACACTCTCCAAACCTGGCATGTAAGCACAAATGTTTGCTTTGATAAATGTCTTTGCTTGCTCTTGAAAGTCCTGTTGCTTTAACAGGTGTTCCATCTCTTCAATACTCAGAGCATTCTTCAACCACAGTAAGATATGCAAGTGCAAAGACCCACAGCCTTGCAATTCCACAACACCAAAGTAGGCATTGATGATTCCAAACACACCTTTAGTGTGAAGTACTTGATGTGGTGCTGCAGTGATACCAAATAATGTCTGGATGATTGAGTGGATCATGAAATGGAAGAATCTCACAGTGGCATATGGGTCCTTGGCTATATTGTGAGTGCATATGTCCTTTTCAGGGCCTAATGTGTTGAGGAAGTTATCGAGATCAATATGTTCTCCTGTGAATACCTGCACAATGGGGTCATGCAGGTCACAAGGGTTGATGGTTATCCACAGACTCAGTGGGTTGAACATGATTGATGTTGCCCATATCTGACTTCTCAATTGATAGTGACTCTGATCTGTCCCTACAACATGCCCTGCAGTAGAATAGAGGTGTTGGCAAAGTAGACATATTGCTGGATCAGTGATTGGAACATTACAGTCTTCTTCCTCTTGTGCATGTTGCATCTTTTCTACAGTGATGGTTGACAGTAAATGTGCTGTAGGGAGGGAGTCCTCCCTACTAGGATATTTGGTATATTTTCTCATTTTTACTTATGTTTATGTTTTATCTTTACTCTACCTTTCTTTTACTTAGTGTTTGCACGAGTTTTGGCTTATGTAAGCCAAACTCATACTTAGGATTGTACTGTACATACTTAGAAGAAAATAGATGCTTTACCACCAGATGAGAGTAAGATGGAATTCAAAGACCAAGGGCTTTGGATTATCACTTCTCCCTTTGTTAGACACTCCTTAGATGAATCTCAACCCTCTCTTGGATTTTAGGGTGCATTTTCTGTCCTTTTCACCACTTCTTTGACCCTCCCCAAGCACTTCAAGCCCCCTTGGGTTGAACCAAGACCCACCTATCCAAAGGGAGACCTCTAGGATTCTCCCCCCACCTTCCTTCAACATTCTTTACAGTGCATTGCACTGAAAGGTCTGATGCTGCATCTGAATCCATGCAGACCTGAGCACCTGCTGCCTCTTCAATATCCTGAATGAGATGAATGGGAAGGTCTCATGTCTCTGGAAACAACAGTCATGATATTGTAAAGCCCATCAGATGTGATCAGCAAAGTCAATTCTGACATCTTGATGATGTTCAATTCCACCCTTGCCAAATGGAAACAAGCATGGGTATGCCCTTTTGAAGAAATTCATCTCTCTTGCAATAACATCTTTGGTGACATCCATACCATTTTTCCTTCCCCAACCAAAATCATTGACAGGGCAATTACCATGCCTAACTGCATATGGTCCTTCCCTGCCCTCCTCCCATAGATTGCTGAGACCCCATGCCATCATTTCTCATGCGGTGATTGTGGACATTTCAGTGTCTATCATTCCTGATACCTGCAGAGGCATGATGTCTGCTGGCTCTGTGATGAGATTAGTGTGGCATCCATTGTATAAGCATCAATGTACTCACCTGCAACACTCATGGGCTTCTTGCTGCATCCCTGGTGTGGTGCACCAAGATCAGCTGTGTTTATGTAACTACATTCATATTGTCCCATTGCTGGTGTGTCAAAACACACACCTTTGTCATCATCCTGTGGTACATAGCCTTCACTTTCCTGTTCTATGATCCCCACATTGTCCATCTGTCTAATGACACAGCTAATCTCCATGGGGACATCATCTTCAGGTAGGTTTCAAAGACACTTGCTGCTGATTTCAATGTCACCATAATATTTTGGGTTGTTCTTCTTTAGCCACTCCAAAGCCTGTTGCACTGTGTGTTGCTGCACATGGAAAGTGGTCCATAGCCAGTTACTTGGTAAGTGTCCTACCCCAATGAATGTAATTGTAACCAATGAGGCCAGTATTGTAGGGGGTTGTGGCATCAGCCTCCCTTCAACCATGGCAGATATGGCATCCATGTTATGGTTGTATGTACACACATTGCCCCTCATGGTGCTCTGTGGCATAGAGGTGTCTCAGACCCCTCCACTACATTTCAGGTACAACTTGAAGACATACATGTGCAGGTACAGTTGTGCGATGAGTAGTTGCTCAGGAAAGGTGAGCTGTTGCAGGACCCAAGGACATTGACCAATCCACAGCTGGTTGGCTAGGGAATGTCATGGTGGATTTTTTGATGCCTTGTGAAGTTCCCCATGGCATTGGCTGCAGATGTTGATGGAGGGATGGCCTGCAATTTCATGAATGGCTGTGGGTTCCAGCAGCATGTTATCAAACAGTTGGTGCATGGGATGTGGAGTTTTAGGTTGAAGGTGGAATCAATTAGGTATGTCAGTGAGCTTGATGGACAGCAAACCATCTTCATGTATGTTGCACTCCCTTGCACAGACACCACAGGTTCCACTGGCCAGTGCTTTGTTTCCTGTCACTGAGTAGAACACTTGGTAGATCTTCTTCACCTCCTCTGCCATTGGCACTTCAAGGAAGCCTGATGAACCATCCATGTCTGTGTGGTGTGCTGTGGGGCTTCAGTGTCTGTTGTCAATGCATGTCATCCTATTGGATTTGTCTTGCTCTTGTGCCCTCTTGCATTTGCTTGTATGGCAGTCAGTCTTCTCCTGTTCATGCTGTAAAGCCACTGCATGTAAAACTTCTAGTATTCTCTGTGGTGCATCTCAGATGACTTGTTTGAGCAGCAAGTCTTTCTTTGCCCACTCTTCCTTGGTCAAGCTAAGAGTACCTGCTAGATGGCTGATTATGCCACTCATGGGTAGTTTGCTGATGGTCATGAGGGTGGTGTCCATTTGTTAGATGGTCATATGTGTTGTTATCCCTATTTCCTGCTCGCCTGGCTGACTGTACATGCTCAATGCACAACCACTGGGTTTTTGCAGATGATGACACCTGTCTTTTACAGTTCATCATGACTGAAACACTTCTAATTCCTGGTTCCATATGTGATCTATTGCCTGCATTTACTTTGTTCTCAATTATTCCCTCTCTGGGTTCCCACTGGTCCCACATGTTTCCTATTCCCTCCATTCCCTCCATTCTCAATTTCATCCATAGATCACCACACTTCTTGTCCTACTCATATCCCTGCACCATGGCTTGCATTGAACCTGCCTTCAGTGAGGAGATTGCTACCCTAACATTAGACTGGCATTTACTCCACCTACAGATGAGCTTATGATTTGTCTTCCACCACATGCATGTGAGGCTGACAAAACCCCCCTTCCAATTGACATGGGATGCCTCCTGTCATCCACAGCATGTCCAAGATGCCAAACTGGCAGAACATCTCTTCACTTGTGTGTGTCAGATGAGGTAGTGCCTCTGTGTGCAGCCACATAACACTGGCATCGGTGACAAACTGTGTCTTTGATTTGCAGATGGTCTGGGACTTGTGTACATCTTTGCAATGAAGGTAGCAAAAGCCATGTGAGATATACTTCTTCATAGCATCTATGTTGGAGGTTGTCACATCCATGACACATGACTACTGTCCAGGTTGAACTCCAGATAATGTCAGATAAGTTCTAGGTCTTCGGTACTCCATTCTGTGATGGCACTCCATCCTATTCTTGTTCTTTGTCCTTTGTTCCATTTATAGTTTCTATGTTTAGTAATAGTTTCCCTCACTTCATGTTTAGTTACCATTCCAGCATTTTATGACTAATCATCCTGTTTTCCGGTTGACTGGTGACTACTGGCTTAGCTTACTAATACCTTACTAATACCCTCAGTCATCTGCACTGCTCTCCAGTAGTCCATATGTTCTGGACATTGCCTTCGAATGTTCTCTGTAGTATAAAAGTCCTGTACATACTTCGTTACACCTCAGTTCGAATATCAACAAAGATACTCTTTGATCTCACTTGATTCCAGTAACTCCCTGGATAGTTCTGACTCTGGAACTCTGCAAGTCTAGTATACAAAGTTGTGTACTAAACTCCGACAGTCCAGACTTTCAACCTAACATCACTCCCTGACCATGGACCCCCTCGGAGACTGTAGAGAACCGGTCTTGACAGAGGTATTGGATGTGCCATTGTAGAGGGGGCCTGCATTCACCAGGATCAGCAGCTGTAAGGTGAGATTTGGATAACAGCAAAAGACAGCGTCAGTGCTGATGAAGTTCATGACAGCTGTGCTGTGAAATTGGAATATGGGACTGATAGCCACAGATGTGCATGAAATGATGATGGCTATCTTGCTATGGCCATTGCTGATGACAATAACAGATGCAACATCCAAATTTCTGTATGTGCTGTTGTCCTGGGGTTCCTTTGACACAGGGTTGTAACCCTCAGCCTTTAGTCACCTCAGCATTTGAACAGAGGTGCTTCGGGGCACATAGATGTCAAGATCCACAGGTATCCAGGCTGTACCCATTTCCAGTAACAACAGATGTAGTGTGGTTGAACTGGATATGACAGCATTCATCAGGAAAATTTTAATGAAATGAAAATGTTATATAAGACTTTATCTACCCTATACAGCCCTATAAGGTATATCATAATGATATACACATTGGTAATGCTATATATTCTCTGGGAGCCTTGGCAGCATAGGTCAAAAGTAATCATTTAGGTAGAGTGGATCATATGTATCAGAATGTGAACAGTAGATCATATATGTCTTTCATTATCAGACATTACCAACAATTGTCATTGACACCACCAACAGCTTAAAAATAAAAATTGCTATAGCAACCTTCAATTGGACTTATCAATCATGATATTACCAGAAAGCAATTCCATTCCATATTGTTTACATAATCAGTACCTACTCACTACACTACCTACTAAGTATGAACTACTTAAACCTCCAAAAAAGCGAAAATTAAACAGGGAAAGACACTCACAGATGACTACACACAAGGGTACACTTACCTGGATATGACCCTAAGACTTAGAGTCTTAGAGTGACTCTTGTGTTGAAATATTAGACAGATACACTACAGCTATACGGATAAATATTACCTGATCACATGATGATGTAGTTCCACATCATTCTATGGTGTTCTCTTGTACTGAGTTACCAGTCTTTATTGTTTCAGGAGAAAGACAGAGGTAACCTAGAAAGGAAGGTCCTCTTACTTACAAATATAGTAGTAGTTTATACGGTGACAGACACACCTGGTCTGTGCGCACCTACAGCGTATATAAGGGCCATGTCTTAGCCCAGAGTATGGTAGAGCTCCCAATCTATAACTCACTCACACAAACACTACTTGTTCCTATCATCAAGTCCAAAGTCTCAACTGATTAGCTTAAGGCAAGTGTTCACCTTAGCTCTCACCTCGTAAACCCTCTGTGCAATAGGTTATGAGCCCTGAGCTCATTGTCTAATGGACATTTGCTTCTGAGAGAGACATCTGTCATAGCAATGCTGTTGAACGGACCTGAGGCGCTGTAGGGAGTTCACACTCCCTAGGGCTGAAATCATCAATTATTAGCATCATCCTCACCCCTCTAGCCAGCCCCTGCAGGTCCACTGTCCCTCAGAATCTTCACCGCTGCTCCACTCTCAGCTATCTTGGCTAAGTCAAGCGCTGTAGGGAGGGAAGCCTCCCTACTAGGGGAATTGTTTTATTTCACTGTTTTTACCTACTGATTTGTCTTATGTTTTTATTCTACCTTTTACTTACTATTTGGACGAGTTTTGGCTTACATAAGCCAGACTTGCACTTAGGATACTTTGTACATAGCATAAGAATAACAACTACTCCCCTAGAGACGAGAAGACGAGAATCCGAGCCCGAGGGACTCGGACTATTATTTCTTCGTTATCAGACCTTGTTAGACGTTATCTCAACCTTCTTGGGACTTTAGGGCGCGTTTCAAGTCTTTTTCCTAACTCTTTGACTCTACCAGGCAACACCAGTCCCCTTGGGTCGAACTGACCCCACCATTCCAAAGGGAGACCCACTGGCCTCTCCCCTCACTCTCTTTTATCTGACTTTACAGCGCTTCCTTCGCTTACTAATGCTGCTGCTGCCTAATCAGGAAGTAGCCCCTATTACCAACACTCACCGCCGCAACAAGTCACTGCCTACCCCTATCCTCGACTCCACACAATGCCCAACCCCTGTCTGCGTCAGTCTTCGGCCCTATGTGACTATATCACAGGTCTACTGACTGTTGGCAGTCCCCCTCCGAGGCTTGTGATGTCGGCATCTCGGTCCCTATAAGCTCCACTCATGACTCCGATGCCCACCACCGCCAGTAGCACTGCCACACCGCCCCAGATCGCTGCTAAGAGTCCCCGCATCGTCGGTCAGTGATCTACAGTCCCCTAGGCATGTTCTCCTTCACCACCTCCCTTTCCTTTTGGCTTTTCTTGCTTTCTCTCCCCCTTCCTTTCGTACCTACGTTCTGTAGTGCCTTATTTCAGCACTTTTCTTTCAAGTTTTTCTTGACATATGATGTTTCCGAAATTCACCGAAATGTACCTTAGTTACAACCCCTCCTACGCTACAAAACACCACTGTACTTAGGAAAAATATACCCACTTTTCTGGCATCACAATCTGTGTGTCTAAGAGTCATCTGGAGTCCCCAGAGTCATTTTCAGAGTTTTCTTTGAGTCTTCTGAGCCCACTTCGAGTCCCCAGAGTTACCCATCGAGTTCTACCGATGATTTCGAGTCTCCTTGTGTCTTAAAAATTCCGCCAGCCCTCTGAGTTGTCCCCTTCGCATCTACCGATTTTTACTACAGTCTACAAGAGTCTACTTTCGCTGCCAACTGAGTTCCTAGCTTCCCAACACTGCCTTATCAACTAGAAAAATCCCTCTTTGCCCATTTTGGGGCGGAATTTCGAGTTCTTCGCCGCCTACACTTCCCAGACCTCAGGGAAAATTTCCCAGACCCACCAGTTACCTCCCCTCAGTCTCCTTCCGACTCACAACCCCTTGGGACAAGCCTAGGTCTACCCTACAGCTTTCCCCCCTTTTCCCCTTTGCACTCTCGCAAGAAGAGTTGCCCACATCATTTTGGAGCCCACTGTGAGGGGTCTTCAGATCTGGAAAGGAGATCTCTCCGACCTACCTGTCAAAGAACCTAACTAGAAGAGCTCTTAGAGCCCTTCCACTGACTTTCTATCTCGTCTTCTGATTTATTTGTGCCATCTACTGATCTCAGAGAAATTTCAGAGCCTCATTCATCAGACTCAGAATTACCACTTGAAGAATCCCTTTCCATACGAGATCCACTGTCTCCATCATTGCTCGATATCCCAGGCGGCTTTGAGATCGACGAACCCTTCGTTCCACCACCAGACCACCAAGAACTATTGCCTTTAACCGACCTCTCGTCCACACCGTCCCCATCAGCCTCTGCCTTCGCAGCGGAACAGCTCCTTATACCATCAGAATCAGTTTCCATTTCCCGCAGTATATTCCCGCCCCTAGTTCGAATCCCACCACAGACTTCTGCCCCAGTCCTGATTCCAGTTTGAAATCTTGTCTTACCACTGCCTACCCAGATACCAACCGCCATGTCTGCACCTACCGCTCACTGTGAAATGCCACTGAGGGGTTCTAACAAAGCCCCTAAGTTTTGAGGCAAAACCGAAGATATATGTGCCTACTTCGAAGATGTCGATCAGATCTGCACTGATGCAGGAATCACCGACGAGAAGCTTAAAACCAAATGGGCCATTCATTATGCCGACCACAACGAGTCTGAGCTCTGGTCGTCCCTCGATTCAGCAGCTAACGATGACTGGGATGCCTTTGCAGCAGAAGTAATGAGTTTCTATCCTGGTGCTGACGTTAAGGGGTGCCAATATACCAAAGCCGACCTCAAAACTCTCCTCCACCACCAAGTTCAAAAACCTATGTCCTCCCTTGATGACCTTGGCAAATATGTTAGGGAATTCCGCCGCATCGTCGCCCTTATCAACAAAAAGAAGAGGCTGGCTGAAGATGTCATCAATGAGAAGTTCCTTGAAGGGTTCCCCCCCAGATTCCATAACACTCTGGCTACCCGACTCCAACTTAAAGATCTAGATCATGATGTCGATGACCCCTGGCCTTTCGACGAAGTCTACAAACAGGCCACCTATCTACTAAGTGGTGCTTGTCAGAATATCGCTCAAGTTGACAGTTCAGCTCTATTCCCCGAGTCATATTCACAGCCATCTGCCCCTCTGACCATCCTTAAGCGAGAATACGTCCAAACCGCCAACCAGCAACAGGCGCCACCGCTTCGTCAGACCCAACCTCAAGAGCAACAGTTTCACCACCCTTTTGATCCCCGCTGCTTCTTCTGCAGCAGCACCGATGGCCACAGGACTGCTGAATGTGATCTGTGCCAAGAGTATGTCCGCCAGGGGAAATGTGTGCTGATTGGTGGTAAAGTTTTTATGAAGGACGGTTCTGACATCCCCAGGTCAGCCGCTGGGCAGAATTTCAAAGAAAAGATCAACAACTTCCTAGCACTAAGAGAATCCATCATGGCATCGGCAAATCTAGTCTCTATACAATCCCCAGGCGCTGCTTCGTCGTCCAGAGGCCGAGATACCCCTCCCCACCTTGTCAATACTATGTTCTTTGGCTCTGAGGACTCAGCTGAATTTCAAGTCAAAGTTCACCCCTCATCTTATCTTGTTGACCAGGAGATAGAAGATAATGCCAACGAAGAAGATAAGCGTGCCCTTGCTAGAGCTTATGCTCAGGTCGAGGAGCTCAAAAATGCAATCAAGAGGAAGAAACCTGCCCGCTTCAATGGAGTGGAAATCCCAACTCGTCGTCCTCGTAATCCCGCCCCTTCGAACCCTGCTCCAGTCAACAATACCACCTCTACTTCCAAAAATCCAACTTCGTCTAATGAAAATGTCGCCAATCCACCACCTAGAAACAATGGCACCGATCCTTCTAACTCTAAACCACAGTCTAACTCTACCCCTCAGTTTCACTACCAAAGCAGTTTTGACGAAGCTGCAGCCACTAAGCGCCTTGTATCCCAAGTGTTAGGGGCCAAGATCAAAATTTCGACTCAAGATCTCCTCGCAGTCAGCCCTGAAATCCGCAAACAAATCAAAGAGATGGCTATGACGAAGAAGATCGCTATCGGCAGTCTCGAGACCATGTTGGACACATCATCCTCATTGACCTGGGCATCCTACGAGCAATATCTTGTCAAAGATACTGAGGGAAAATGCGTCGGCTTAGCCACCGCCCCCCTTTGTGCCGTCGATGGGATTCTGATGGACAAACTCCGAGTCAAGTGTATTCTTGATAGTGGATGCCAGGTAGTAGCCCTTAGATGCGAGTTGTGGGAGGCCTTGGGCACCCCCCTGTGTTCTGACATGCATATGACTCTCAAGGCCGCTAATCAGTCCAAAGAAAGCACCTTAGGTGTCATAGAGAACGCTTCTCTGTGTATCGGGCCAGTCAAGGCCCATCTACAAATCCAAGTCGTCGATTGTGCTCCCTTCGACCTCTTGTTAGGCTGCCCATTCTTCTGTCTACTCAGCAGCATCCTCAGAGACTTCCCTGATGGCGAACAATCTCTCGAAATTCGCAACCCCAATTTGGGGTGGCAGTTATTAATACCGACTCGACCTCATCATCATCTACATACCCAACCCTGCTTCGTCAATTCAGAGGACAATGCTGAATATTTCTCCCACTGTCATGCACCAAAGGTGTTTGGCGACGTGAGCATGGACCCAAAAGCTGAATGATGAAGAATGGAGAAGCCTAGCCCTAATGCGCAGAATGACTGGAGTGTCTAGCAGTCATCCGTCGCACAAGAACCACCCTTAACGTTAGGGAAGAAACTGCTCAAGCGCCGAATAAAAGTTTTCGAGCACCAGTTTACAGCATTCCGATTTTTCGAATATCTCAGCCATTTCTAAAGATATCGACATCATTCCCACGCTCACAGAAAGCTCTCGACCACGCCATCCTGCCTACCAAATTTGGTGACAATCCTCGCCCTCCACGGTTTTCTGCATCATTTCTGCCAACAAACGCCCATTTCGCCACTTTTATTGTAATGGCCACCTCTTCGACGATCTCTTCGCTCATTCCCTTTGCCAGGGAGAATAACTACGAGTACTTGCCAGGAATCCCCACTAGCATTCACCCTGAAGCCTCCTGGTTCATCCCTCCCTCGTCCATGACCTCCCATCCTATCGCTTTGGGACAGCGAGTTCTCCTTGTCAGTCTGACATCGAGGAGGACTTTCTTTGGTCGTCTCAGGTCTGTTATCAGGCTTGAAAAATCATATGTGGTTGTTTCAGTTTCTCCAGTCGAAGAAGCATATGGATCCTTCATCCCTGTGCCCTGCAACGTCTACCTCTCAATCTCATCCTTCGTTCTTCCAAAATTGCGACAGGTTCAATACCAATTACTGTCATCCAGTCTATCTGATCACATTCATGATGAATTTGAGACACTTCTCCCTGCTCTTATGGGAGAAGATGGCCCTTCCTCCTCCTCAAACCCTCCAGAACACTAGCTGCAGCTAATGCAGGTCGCTTTACAGAGAGGAGGAAAGGGGGAAAGTTGCGAAATCCTATGCCCTGACTACCCTGGAGACCCCCAAAATTGGCCCCTGGCAGAAACCCCCACCATTCTTCGTTTGGACGCGCAGCAAGTTACCATAATGCATCTAGATCTCAGATCTAGGAGTCACTATGACTCATTTGCAGTCATATCCCTTAATCAGCAGTGACCAGTGCGCTTACTCATTCCCCTTTTCGCATTATTCATCCGTTCCTTGATGACTCATTCTGTTTTCAAATTGATTAGTGATAATCTTCGTCATGCTTACTGGTTTTACTTACCAATTGCTTACTGTCCTTACTCATCCTTACAAAGCCTTACCAATCCTTTACCAATCCCCTTACCAATCACTTACAGATCACTTACAAAGTGTTGCTCCATATTTACTGCAGGCTACGCTACCTTTTTGTATATAAAGTACCAATACGTCGACAGCAATCAAGCAGCTAAGAAGGAAGCTACTTGCCCTCTCAATTGCCTACCTATTAGGCCCAATCATCGTCGCTTTTAAGCTCATCATCATCCTCTTCATTCTTGCAGTATTTGAGGCTCCAATAAGGGTCTACTTACTGTTATCTTCATCATCTTATGTCACTTCTAGGCTCAGAGCAGCCTATTCTCTTCGCATTTTCAGTCTTCCCCTGCTCCCCCTTCGTCAGGAGCACCTATACCCTCTGCCCTAGCCCCCTCTAGGTGCATGGAACCCCTCCCCCATTTTATTTTAACAGATCCCTCGAGCCAAAGCCCGCGTAGGAAAACCACCAACTCGGCAATTGTCTTTGTGTTGGGTTTTTTTCGGTGTTTTTGCCATTGATCCACACGTCGACTCACACCGCCAAGAATACCGCCGTCACTTAGAGGGAGCTGAACAGGGTTTTTAAGGTCGGTCAATGACTCACCAGGGGTGTGAGGAGACCAGGAAGAAGTAGTATCCATGTGTTCCCTCTATGTTTCAGACCCCCCCTCTTTGTCTTCAGATTTTACTTCGTCCCTTCCAACAGACTCTAAAGAGAATACTGCTGTGGCGTTCCTTCTCGACTATAACGTCCCTAGTGTGCCTTTTCTCGACCCTTATGATTCTAGCTTTGTTTTGTCCAAAGATCCTTTCCTATTCTCTACCAGTACTACCATTTCACTGCTGACACTTTCAGTACTTCGCTCTACTTTCAAGTTCGACCCAGTCTGTCACGTTTTAAAATACAAGCCTGTAGTGAAAAAGGTTCGGCCTATCCTGACTGCGACACCTGTTGAATTCCGGGTTGACCATCAGGAGGTTGGTGACCCTCTCGCAGATCTTCCTGTATTACCATACCATCCCCCACCATTCGTTCCAGGCTCTAGATTCACGGCGGCAAGAGCAGAAGAGCTCGATCTTGACCCTGCCAAATTTCTATGGCCTTCGGAAGTAGAACTCGTTTGCTGGCTAGTTTGTACCCACAAGACTGCCTTCACATGGGAGACCTCTGAATGAGGAACTTTCCGAGAAGACATGTTTCCCCCTCTCAAAATTCCGACACTGCCACACAAGCCTTGGGTCGAGTGCAATATCCCTATCCCACCTGCTATATTTTGCGACGTCGTCCAAATCATCAAAGAGAAAATTGCCACTGGCATCTACGAGCCCTCGACTTCGTCATACCGATCAAAGTGGTTCTGCGTAGTCAAGAAAGACAGAAAATCCCTACGTCTTGTCCATGATTTACAGCCACTAAATGCAGTCTCTATACAGGATTCAGCTGTTCCCCCCTTCGTCGACTCGATTGCCGAAGCCTTCACTTGCCACTCTGTCTATGGCATCCTAGACCTCATGGTCGGCTACGATCACTGCGCTATACACGACAATTACCGCGATTTAACCACCTTCCAAACCCGTATTGGCACTCTCCGACTCACCAAGCTCCCTATGGGCTACACTAATGCCATCCAGATATTCCATGGTGACATCTGCTGGATCCTAAAAGATGAGATTCCCGAAGTTACTATCCCT
Source organism: Pisolithus microcarpus (assembly GCA_024613185.1). NCBI lineage: Eukaryota > Fungi > Basidiomycota > Agaricomycetes > Boletales > Pisolithaceae > Pisolithus > Pisolithus microcarpus. The sequence goes on from JANFAI010000007.1 coordinate 485,362, forward strand.
TTCATCGACAACTGCCCTATCAAGGGACCTAAATCTCGCTACCAACAAGCCGACGGTACCTACGAAACAATACTGCAAAATAGCGGCATTCGTCGCTTCATTTGGGAGCACTTACAAAATACTAATCATGTTCTTCACCGACTACGACATGCAGGTGCCACCGTCTCTGCCAAGAAGTGCATAATCGCCGCCCCATCTATTGTGGTAGTCGGGCACAAGGTTTCGTACAAGGGGAGAATTCCCAATGAAACTAAAGTTCAGAAAATCAAAGACTGGCCCTATTGCACTAACATCACTGAAGTCAGGGGCTTCTTAGGTCTATGCTCGTATTGCCGCATATTCATTAAAGACTTTGCCAAACATGCTCGTCCTCTCATAGAGTTGACCAAGAAAGATGTTCCCTTCGAGTTCGGCAATGAGCATCGAGCAGCAATGGAGTACCTCAAGACCACCATCATCGTGTCCCCAGCACTTCGATCGATCGATTACAATTCCGCCTCGCCAGTAATCCTCGCTGTCGACACTTCGAATATTGCTGTCGGCTATATACTCATGCAAGAGGACGAAGGCAGCAAAAGATATCCTGCTCGTTTTGGCTCAATCACTCTCAACGATCATGAGCGGCGCTACAGTCAAGCCAAACTTGAACTGTTCGGTCTCTTTTGGGCCCTTCATGATGTGTGGCTCTATATATTTGGCGTGCAGAACTTAGTAGTCAAAGTCGATGCAAGGTATATTAAGGGTATGATTAATAACCCTGATCTACAGCCTAATGCCACCATCAATTGATGGATCGCTGGCATTCTGCTCTTCGACTTCAAACTCGTCCACGTACCCACCGCTAAGCATGCTGCCCCGGATGGGCTGTCTAGAAGACCTAAAGCCGAAGAAGATCCCGAAGTTGATGAAGAAGAATACGAGGATTGGGTAGATGAGTGTGGAGCCTTCGCCATTGAGCTCATGAATCGCTGTGAACCAAAGTCTCACTTGCTACATCCCCCAGAAATCCCACTGTCGGAGTACTACTCACCCTCCAGCCTACCTCAGGACGTAGCCATTTTTACCGCTGCAGAAATACTGCCAGAGATTTCCGAGACTGAAATACCACGATCCAAGAAGGCAAGGCAGAGAGACAAGAGGTTAGAGGTTGTGAAAGAATTTCTAGAAATGAAGAAGCTGCCAGATGGATTAGAGGAGAAGGAGTTAGAGAGCCTGGTGCAGCTGGCTACCAGATATTTCATCAAGGGCGGGGAGTTGTGGAGGAAGGAGCCTCAGGGTCGTCACCAGCTCGTTGTTCACCACCACAAGCGGCTCAGCATCATTTGGCAAGCCCATGACGATCTGGGCCATAAGGGTATCTTCTCCACCTGCATACATTTACTGACTCGGTTCTGGTGGCCTATGCTTGAGCAGGATGTTCACTGGTACATCAGGACATGTCACGAGTGCCAGATTTGCCACCTTGATCGAATCCATATTCCCCCTGTGGTCGCAATACCCGAACCCCTATTTTACAAAGCTTATGTTGACACATTCGTAATGCCAAAGTCGAACAGGTACCGCTATGTCACTCAAGCCCGCTGCTCGCTCACCAGCTATCCCGAATGGGCCATGCTTTGATCCGAGACTGGCAAGTCGGTTGGCAAGTTCTTATTCGAGCAAATCTTATGCTGATGGGGAGCTGTGGCGGAAATAGTCACCGACAATGGCGCCCCCTATGTCCTAGCACTCGATTGGCTTTCGAAGATGTATGGCATTCGGCATATTCGTATCTCGCCTTATAACTTGCAAGCAAATGGTGTTGTAGAGCGGCGGCATTTCGATGTCAGAGAGGCAATGGTTAAGAGCTGTGAGGGAGAGGCGTCAAAATGGTCTGAAGTCGCACCAACGGTATTTTGGGCAGAAAGAGTCACCGTCCACAAAGCTACGGGATTCTCTCCATATTATATGGCTCACGGTGTCCATCCGAGACTACCCTTCGACCTCGTCGAAGTGACATTCCTAGCACCCTATGAAGCCGAGTCCTATTCTACTGCAGATCTCATTGCCAATCAAGCTCGCCAACTACAAAAGTGGCCAGAAGATCTCCAGCTCTTACATGATCAAGTCCTAAAATCTCGCTTCGCTTCGGCGAAAGACTTTGTATCCCGTTTCGAGAAAACTATACACAACTTCAACTTCGAACCTGGTACACTAGTCATCATCAGAAATTCCCGCATCGAAAAAGAGCTCGACTGCAAGACAAAACCTCGCTATTTAGGACCAATGGTAGTGGTGCGTTGAACCAAAGGTGGCTCATATCTCCTAGCAGAGCTCGGCGGTGCTATTTCAAAATTCCACTTCGCCACCTTCCGATTGCTCCCATACTACCCATGCAATGAAACTCGCATCGAGGTCACCCATCTATAGTGAAAGGCAGGGGTATGGGTAACCCCTGGGGGGTCGCGGGTAGGGGTACTGCGGGTAGGGGTACAGGTTACATCTAGCTGACCCATACCCTACCTGTTACCCCTTGTGTGTACCCCCAGTACCCCTTGGCTTACATTGACATGTGGCACTGCTACTACTGTATAGTACCTGTCATACTGTAACTATAACTCCGGTGATGTAAACATCACAACATCAGTCAGGATGTCCTCCAAAAGGATCTCCCACCCAACCGAAAAGGTTCTTGCGCTACAAGCGACTTACCCCCGCAAACGCAAAGTGCCACTAGAAAGCTCAGAAAGTAACAAACAGGCTAAAAAGAACAGTAGTGCCACACCAAGTTCACCCGTGACAGCAAATCAAAATTCATCTACTCCTGATCCAAACTCGCCTACCAGTGCTTCTCCATCCCCAAACCTCAGTGATGACGAGAGCATCATAGAAACCAAGCCTGATATCAAAGCTGATGAGACTGCAGAGTCCTCTGAGGCAGAGCTAGGTATGGCCTTCAGCTCAGTGTCGCCATGCCTATGTCTGATGTAGTACTAGACCGACTCAAACGTGAATGGAACTCACCTATCTATGCCTTCTTCGCACCAGAACCCACCATTGAATATATAGCAGGACACTGCTCGCATGTATTTTGGTGCACAGCAAAGGGTTGTAAGAAGGGTGTTAGGAGGTACCTTGATAAAAGCGATGCACGGTCGACTGGGAATATGCATAAGCATGTCAAAGCATGCTGGGGAGAAGATGTCTTACAAAAGGCTTTCAAAATGAGTGGAACAACAGCTGCCCGAGAGGCTGTCAAAAGCTATGTTAAAAGCGGCTCTATCCCAGCAGCATTTGACTGCCAGGGCGGGGTAAGTTACTCTCACCGGCAACACACGAAACTAGAAACAAGGTAAGCATGGTCAATCCTGGAATTTGCGGTGCTGAGCCTCGTCTGATAGGATTGAGATAGTCCGCTGGGTTGCAGAGAGTGGCCGGCCCTTTGAAATTGTTAGAGATCACAGGTTTCAGTCTCTTATGAAAACTGGACGTCTGGAGTACTACATACCTGATACTCGCACTGTCAGGCGAGACGTCCTCTCGGTATTCGCCCGTGTGTGCCAAAAACTTGCTACGAAATTACAGGTACGTGACATGGATAATCAACTTGACAGGATAAGCTCATACTCATAGTCATATGAAGGCCGGCTTAGTTTTGGCACTGACACATGGACGGCTCCAAACCACAAGGCATTCACAGCGGTCACAGTCCACCTGATAGAGAAGGGGGAAGCATTAGTAATGCCACCTGATTTTTTTGAGGTTGCGAGGGTGAGTACTCACCCTTCCCTAAGCGTCACACTGTGTGAGCATTGTTGCATAAAGTCCCACACTGGCGAAGCACTCGCAGAGGAGCTGAATAGATTGCTGGAGGAATTTTCCATAGCAGATAAGGTCCAAACCTCTTGAATTAATGGTGGAAATGCTTACCATAGTTTGAAGATCTTGGGCTTGACATGCGATAATGCATCAGCAAACGATGTGATGACAAACGAGCTGGGATATAGGATGCTGGAATTTGAGGGGCAGACATCACGGATACGGTGCATGCTACATGTCGGAAACTTGGTTGCAAAGACAATGATAAGGCAGTTCGACTTACCTAGAAAGCAGGAAATCGGAGAGCTGGGGACAGAACTTGCAGAGCAGGATGATGAAGACAACTATAGTGGGATGGCTGCTGATATCGACGACGATGACGACGAGGGGTGGGTGGATGAGGTCACAGAATTGACCGCCGAAGAGCGGGCTGGGCTGGAACGAAGAATTTGTCCAGTCAGGTTAGCGCTGGCAAAAGTGAGTGCATACTCACCTTTGCACTCACAAGCTCACTGGCTACTGCTGGAAGACACAGAAACTGGCCTTTAAAATAATCCACTCCACCACGATTCTTCTGCCCGCTTGGCATGCCACTTGCAAGGAGACCGGAAAGAAGGTCAAGCAAATCCCGCATGATGTTTCGACCCATTGGAACTCCACTTTCGACATGATTGACTTCATTCTTGAATATCGAGAGCCAGTCGATGCCATTACTGACAAATGACGGCTTGGTTTGGCCACATATGCCCTCGATGAGCATGAATGGGTCGTGTTGGGCCAGCTGCGCGATGTGCTGAAGGTTAGTCATGGTACTGCACAGTACAACGTGGACTAATCAACGATGACCACAACAATGACAAACAACAGATCCTCAAGGACGCTACACTTTTCTTCTTGCACGGTACTCCAAACCTCGCGATGGTTATACCAGCTATGGACTATATCGACGAAGTATTTATGACTGGGATGCTGGATGAAGAACGGTTTGATCCTTCCATTCGTGCTGCCATCGGGCTCGCAAAGAAGACTCTCAACAAGTACTATTCACTCACGGATACATCTGATCTCTACCGCATTGCGATGGGTGCGTCTACCACTTCCAATGCTATGATTCTAACAATTTTTTTCAGTTCTCCATCCCTGCCACAAGCTGGAGTATTTTAGGCATGCAAAATGGGAGGCAGACTGGATCAAGACTGCGAGCGACCTTGTTCGCAATACCTACGAGACTTCATATGCATCCCATGAAGTTCGCAGGAGTCCTGCCAGTGCTCATGCTGCTAATGTTAGTGAAAATAAGGTACGTTTGACTATACTATGGCCCCGTGATAGCCATCTGACTAACCACTATCAGGACCACTCCACCAATATCTTCGACAGGTTGCCTTCATTCAGCAAGGTCGATTGCATGAGCATGGCAGATGAACTCGATTCTTACCTGGCTGCAAGTGTAGAGGACATCAACGTAGGTGACGCCATTCAGTGGTGGAGCGAACGTCAATCGATGTACCCTCACCTTTCACGTATGGCCCTCGATTATCTTTGTATTCCTGGTGAGTCCGAATTACATGACCACATGCAAATCTGTACTAAATATTAATGTAGCTACATCCATCGACGTCGAACGTCTCTTCAGCAAAGGTTGGGTTCTAATGCCATACCTCTGCAACCGCCTGTCGTCTCAGACCACACGTGCACTGCTGTGTCTTGGCCACTGGAGCAAACTGGGTTTAATCAAGGACGAAGATTTTTGTAAGGTCATCTCTGAGCAGCTGGAGTTACCAGGGGATGATTCTGCAGAGCTTGACCTTGAAGATGGGTGAGATATAAATGTGTCCTGATTCGTAGATTTCTGGTAGTACGTAGTCGATCAAAATCTCAGCACACTTTCAAACTTCATACCCTTGGGTAAACCCGTCAAGGGTAGGGACCCCTACACCCATGGGAACTACCCGTACCCTTGGGTCAGGGGTATGGGTAGAGTGGGGGTACGGGTATGGGTTGGCCCTGGGGATACCCGTGGGTTACCCCTGCTGTTCACTACCCATCTAGTGGGCCTCGACAATCCCACCATCGGCCGACTCGAAGACGACTCCCTGCCCGACCCAGAGCTCATTGGTGTCCTTAGGGACGAGTCAGACGAGTAACTATACCCTTCTGTTTCATTCTCTCTCTGTTTTCCTTTCATCTCTTTCATTTGTCTTTTACAGACTCTCTACTCATACGAATATTCTGAAAACAAAAGCCAGGAACCTAAAACCTATAAAACCGAAAAATATGTCTACTTCTCTCTCTTCTGTCATCTGACTTCGTAACTGTACTCACTTCTCTGTCTACTTAAAAGAACACTGCCAACACCGCCAACCAAAAACAACCAAAAGAAAGAAAAGAAAATCATACCGCTCATTCATTCCTCCTTGTTTCACTGCAGTAATATACATAACGATCTTGCAGACTCTCTTCTTATGTCCATTTTGCTGACTTTGTTACCTTAGTCTTACATAGTTTCTTGCTGCTGGTTCTGACAAGTCACGCACTCTTTCAACCCCTATATACATTGCCAGGCACTACCCTATGCGACCCCGAAATTACTGCCGATCCTCAAAGTTATCTTGCCACCACTCTTGCAACTGATGGATGTCCCTCTTAGCCTGCTGGATAATGAGCCCCAATTGCCCCATTCCCGAGTGAAGCTTGGCCATGAGGGACTCGGCCCACTCTACAGTACTGAGGGCAGCTGCGAGACATGCGTCATATTGGGCAACAGCATGTGGAGTACCACTGAACGGGGTCCACCGTGCCTCGGCTGATCCATGAGGACAGCTACTGGTGTCGTCTTCACCCTGGACACTTAACCGAGGAGTCTTGGGATCGCCTTCATCCCCCGATCAATCAGCTTCAAACTCACCACTGGGAGCCTCGTCCAACAAACCACTGAGACTGGCAGCAAATGTCATAGGATAATCTTGAGGTTCCACCTCGGTCCGAGAGGTAGAGGGGATGGGTGTGTTCGTTGGGCTCGAGGGAAGGAACAGTGGTGGTGGTGGTTGAGAGATAGAAGGAGCGGTCGGGGGAAGGTTGAGATTGGGTAGGGAGGTGACAGCACCTGCGGCTGGTATGGCTCAACTAACGACTCGAGGATGGACCTTTAAAGCGCCCTTCAGGGGGGCTGAAGACGATGGAGGGGGGACAGACATCGTCCTCACCCTTTTGCTTGTCGAAGCCGACGACGCCAGGGGGGCATCGGGATTCTTTTGCTGCGTGTCCCTGTCACCGCTAACTCACTTGAGAGGTTTTCGTACTACTCACCTTCCTGCCTGGCTTCCCAGCTTTGCCGCACCTCTTCTTCCCAATGTGACATGCTACGCATGCTGCCCCATCCTTCCAAACACACTCGACCCCACGTTTCACGCACCGTTCGCAAGCCTCAGTCTCGACTTGCATACCAAGGGTAGGTGCTTCTGTACCCCCACCCGATCCCTGGGTGGCACTCTCTTGTGGACTGGTGGCAGCTGCTTCGATGGGTGCACTGCCTCCACTCACTGGCAAGTCCTGGATCACAGAGGATCATCAGATCGACTCGTTGTGGTGAGGCATCATGTGGAACATACCTTGTCACCCTCATTTCCTCTAGCAGCAGCTTTCTCTAGTTGCTGCTGAGACCACCTGGTCGTCTCACTGCCTGCTTGCGAACCACCGGCTCCCCCTGGTGCTGGCTTGGGTTTCGACTTTGTAGCACGTCACGGGAAGCGCTTCCGAAGGGGCACTAACTCTAAAAAACTGGACCTGATGGCTTCTTGTGTCTCCTCAGGGTACTCAGGCACTTCGGTGCTCAGATCGGCGGCATACTGTCGAAGCCCCTCGATGTGGTCCTGTACTCCTGTCTACAGTCGAGACACCTTGGAAGTGCATTAACAACTCACCAATACCTTGTAGTACTTGTCCATCCACCCCCGTGCTACGTCTTCTGCAGCTGCCTCGTCAGGAACCTCCCTCATCAGAGACCTTAGTCTCTCCATATTAGCGGCCCACATCTTGGGTATCAGCTTGCGTGAGGCATCGGGGGAGAGGTACCTGGGCTGGGTCACAGCCTTAGTGGAGGTGGCGGTCTTGGTCATGGACATGTTACAATTGGGTGCGGCAAATACACTGCAAGCATTTGACAATGTTTCTTCAGAAAACATGCTGAAAAAATGGAGGGAAGAGATACTCTTTTATTTTTGGTGTTTGAAAGGGAAAAATGCAAAAATAACATTTTATGTTTGACCAAAAAACATTGATTGATGGTAGTGTCCATTAGCTTCTACTCTAATTGGCATTAGCATCAATTCATGTTCTCTGGAAGAAAATAAAACATTATTTTTGCATTTTTTCTTTCCAAACATCAAAAATAAAAGAGTATCTCTTCCCTCCTTTTTTTCACCATATTTTCTGAAGAAAAACAGTGAAATGCCTGCAGTGATAGAGGCGGTGGTGGTGGGACTTAGAGAAGAAAAGACGAAGTGGCGGTGTTTGTTTGGTATGTTTGGAAGCCCTTTGTTCCCGCAGAATCAATTTTTGCCACAGCATGTGACCAAGTTCCCCGTCTCGCTTGCACTTGATCCGAGCACAGCCACATCATGTGTCTCATGGCGTCTCGTCACTGCTCCGTGTCACCACATACCCCTGACCGAGGACGGTCAGTATTCGAAGACCCCGGGAGCGGGTAAGTGAGAGAGGGGGGCGGGGTCTTGAATAAATAGAGATACCACATGAAAGGGTCATTCTAGGACCTGTTAACGTCTCCGCACCCATGAAAGAATAAAAGACAGAGGCTGCCTGAATGATTGGTGGCATTTGCAAAAATCGAATCAAATAGGTACACCTACCCTATGTCTGGACATACATGCTCTTGGACAGAATTTCAGAAATTGTGATGACCATTGACGTCGACCACAAACAAAATTCCAAGCCACTCACGAGGGTTCAAGTCCTGGATTTGATGAGCGCTAGGAGGTACAATGATGCCATATGGGGCTGTAATAAAAGTTACCATGAGGTAAGGAACTAGGACGTCAATCCAGAGTATCATGGATGCTACCTCTTTGATCAGAACCAGGGCGGAGACTAGCAGACAAAGAAGTAAGTTTAGCCCTGACATCGGTGATGATCCGCAGGTGTGATTTCATGAAGAATAAAAGTGATGTCTTCGATCAGAATGACACCGGAAGCAAGAACATGTAGCTGGGAGACAAAGAGATAAGGTTAATTAAACGTCAATCATAGGGCCGCATGCACTCTACCTTTTTACTTGGAATAAGATTGGCCACGCAACCTCCCACAGGTGTGATATTGTGAAGGGTAAACGTTGGGTGCTTTGTTATAATCGCATAACATTGGCTGCATATCCCTGCAACGTGTTGATCATGAAAAATCGAAGTGTGGCGCTCATATCACAAAACACAATGAGGACTTGGGAGATGGAAGGGTGGGTAAATTGTAGCAAGTCTCATTCTGAAAGGGGGGACTGCAGCTATAAGTGCAATGGCACCTAGGCTGAACTGACTCACCATCGCTCTTATTCCCCACTGCACCATCCCCCCACTTAATATGATTGCTCTTCATGGCCCCCATTCATTCCAGTGCTCAGAGATGCTCTCCATGCAAAGGTCGATCATCACCACATGCTTCAAACCTCCCCACCGACAGTGATAAGCATCTTGAACCCAAAGACTTGGTCCAGAAAATGTCACAGATCGTGGATTTGCTTGAAGAGGACGTGAAGTGATCTCGTAAGGTAAGTAAAACTGCTCTGTATAGCGCACCTTCTGATCGCATGCAGGAAGTTGAGAAGTTGATGACTGAGAAAAAGATGGCAGAGAAGGCCCAAGCTGATGCTAAGGGAGCAGAGGAAAATCTGTGGAAGATGATGGAACGGGTGAGTGCTGCAGAGCACGTGATAGATACTTATCGTTAATATTCCATTTGTTAGTTCACAGCCACACACGCTGACGCCATCAAGTGTGGTGTATGTCAGAAATGCATTGATCACCCCTTCATGTAGGTGCTCTATGGTGTTTACGTACCATAGTAATCATTACTGGTCCAGCTTGGTTAATTGCGGCCACTCCTTCTGTTATGGATGCCTCCGAGAATGGTTTCATAACAGCCTGCTGAGGCAGTTAAGGTGGCGAGATATTCTGGCTCACTTGAAACAGAAACCAGTGATGGCAGCGAAGCTCAAAGAACTCTTCGAAAACAAGCATATCCACGTGGTCCACTATACTTGTCCGATTTCTGGTTGTTTAATTGATGTGGAAAGCAGACCTATGGAGAACGAGCTCACTGGGACTATGATCAACACAGTAAATGATACTTTAGGACCCCCAGCAAAACAAGTCGACCCCAGTCCACACCTCGATGGACCCAACATTTGGGTAGATATCTTCTACAATGAAGCTTGATTGGTGAGTTCTTATTCGCACGTTCTGAAACACGCTGATCTTCCTGACCTAGAAAGAGCGCAAACTTTTCCCCTCGAGTAGTTAGAGTAGTCTTGCTCTTATACTACATAACATATGTTCAAGTGACATCTCTTACCTTGTTCTATGCCTGTCCTTCTGTACTGAATACTGTTAACTGCACAATCAGTAAAATCCATTTTTATTGATCCCAAATATGTTTTCTGAGCTGCTCTCATAGCGTATTAGATTAGATTGGGGCAGCCAAATAAACACAAATTCAAATTCATAATCACTGTACACAACCTGTACAAGGCGATTAATATTAATAATATTACAGCTAAATTCAAAACATTAGACCACTTTCCTCTGTGTTCACCTTGGATCTTGGTTTACACTGATTTACGAGTACAAATAGAACTTAGCCAAACTGGGATTGTTTGCTCCCAGGTTTCATGGCAATTCCACTGCAGTCTTTCACAGGAGCCTGCCCCTCTGCATCTTTTGTGTAGTGCCCAGAAGACAACAACTTGAAGTCCTTACCAGCTGGAAATGAGTATAAGTTCAGTGAGACTCGATCAATTCAAGCACTCATTCTCTGAACTAACTGCCCAATCCTGACCTCACCTTGTAATTATGGTTAACAATGTTGGTCATGGTTGACTGGTCATAGTATTGTGTACACTATGTCAAGTCCAAGCTAGAAGTTCAACCACAGCAAGCATTTCACAATTTTTCTTCAGAAAATATGTTGAAAAAATGGAGGGAAGAGATACTCTTTCATTTTTGATGTTTGGAAAGAAAAAATGCAAAAATAATGTTTTATTTTCTTCCAGAGAACATGAATTGATGCTAATGCCTATTAGAGTAGAAGCTAATGGACATTACCATCAATCCATGTTTTTTCCCTTCCAAACATGCAAAATAAAAGAGTATCTCTTCCCTCCATTTCTTCAGCATGTTTTCTGAAGAAACATTGTGAAATGCTTGCAGTGAACACAGATCCTCTGGACTTCAGTCATGGTCATTCTGGACAGCCTGGAAAAGTCGTTATAAAAGCACGGTAGTGAGTCAGAGCCCCAGTGATGTGTCTGCTAAATCCTTTCGATATGCTTTCTCTGGCTGATTACACACCATGGATTGCCACAAAACCTGGGAGCAAACAATCCCAGTTTGGCTAAGTTCTATTTGTACTCGTAAATCAGTGTAAACCAAGATCCAAGGTGAACACAGAGGAAAGCAGTCTAACATTTTGAATTTAGCTGTAATCCTAAAACTGCATATTCGAATACAAAGGAGAGCTCTGGTGTCTATTGACTTCCATCCACATCAATCATACACCGTTTTTCGATGGAATACAGGCTAAAGTGGTCTCATGAAGGGCATCGTGGCCCTATCAATTGTGCTGCATTTATGGATGATGGGAGCCACATTGCCAGTGGCAGTAAGTCAGTCAGCATTTCATATTGGTATACGCTCACACAAACAGGTGACGACAGACATGTCATCATCTGGTCATTGGAGGATGGAAGCCTTCACAGACGCTTAAAACCAAAGCAAGGTCCTGTGGTGTCCCTCAAGTGGCTTCACAATGATGCTCACAATAACATTTATTACCTGTTGTCCACAGGCGCCAATGGGACCCTTGTTATATGGCGTTTCAATGTTGGATCAGTGAGTTGGATAACATACGAGTTGCGATGATCACTTAAAATCGACAGGTACTCTTTGAATGGGTACATATGGAGACTGTCTTTGATTCTGCTGTAGAATATATGGAGCTCGACCAAATGCACAACCTTTTGGTTTTAACTACACAAGGGAGGATTGCACTGTATCAGATAACAAAGGAAAACAGAGGTGAGCTGAACATCGTTGGTCATCTTGTTATCTTTGTTCACACAGGGTACAGTCAGCCTCTGCCTAGCCCAATTCCACCTGCTGCCTCAGCATCCACGGCTACCTTCTCTACCAATATCTGCTCACTTCTTCAACCAAGGGCATTGCATTGCATTCGCATTCCTAGACTCATGCGAAGTGTATGGCCCAAACTTTCCACCTGATACTCCCACTTGACTACTCTAATTAGACAGTATGTTACTGTTGTGATGTTTGTCTAAGGCGACATGTTTGAGGGTTTTCCCCCTCAATGAATAATTAATGAATATTGCTGGGCACTTAGATGCATTTAGTGTGACTGGCTTGTACTACATGGGCGGGGATTTGTCATCATTGTCTCCCGACGCTTCCCACGCCCGTGTCGCATCATTCTCGGCACTCCTTGTCGTCGTCAACGACAGCGAGCTCACACATCTCGACAACTACACAACGCACAGCCACCGGACTTTCACCACCATGTAGTACATGAACCTTAATGAATATTTAATTATTATTGTGGAGTACTTAAATACATTTAGAGTGAACAACCTGTATTGCGTGGACGGAGATTTGTCATCATTGTCTTCTGACGTTTCCCACGCCCGTAACGCATTGTCCCCGGCACCTCCCGTCGCCATCGACGACAGCGAGCTCACATATCTCAACACCTATGCAACGTACAGCCACCGGACCTTCATGGCTGTGTAGTACCCGTCGTGCAGTACTTGTATTTAATGAATAATTAATTAATACCATGTGGTACTTAGACACTTAGAGTGATCAACACGCAGTGTGTGGGCGGAGATTTGTCATCAACGTTTCCCGATGCTTCCCACGCCTGTGACGCGTCGTCCCCAGCACCTCCCGTCGCTGTCGACGACAGTGAGCTCACATATCTCAACCACTACGCAACGTATGACAACCGGACTTTCACGGTCGTGCAGTACTTACATCAGGAAAATTTTAATGAAATGATAATGATATATATAGCTTTATCTATCACATAAAGCCCTATAAGATACATCACAATGATATACACAATGACAATGCTATATATTGTCTGGGAGCCATGGTAGCATAGGTCAAAAGTTATCATTAAGTTCAAATGGATCATATGTATCAGAAGGCCATATCCAGGTAATATAGGTCACCATTCTATCCCATGATAAGCTTGTTCACACTGGTCCCACTGGCAACCAGTACCATGGTTGTACATACTTACAACATTAATCACACTGGTCCCACTGGTAATCAGTATCAAGGTTGTACATACTCACAATATTAATCACACTGGTCCCACTGGTAACCAGTATCAAGTTTGTACATACTCACAATATTAATCACACTGGTCCCACTGGTAACCGGTATCAAGGTTGTACATACTCACAATATTAATCACACTGGTCCCACTGGTAACCGGTATCAAGTTTGTACATACTCACAATATTAATCACACTGGTCCCACTGGTAACCGGTATCAAGGTTGTACATCCTCACAATATTAATCACACTGGTCCCACTGGTAACCGGTATCAAGGTTGTACATCCTCACAATATTAATCACACTGGTCCCACTGGTAACCGGTGTCACGCACCAAAGGTGTTTGGCGACGTGAGCATGGACCCAAAAGCTGAATGATGAAGAATGGAGAAGCCTAGCCCTAATGCGCAGAATGACTGGAGTGTCTAGCAGTCATCTGTCGCACAAGAACCACCCTTAACGTTAGGGAAGAAACTGCTCAAGTGCCGAATAAAAGTTTTCGAGCACCAGTTTATGGCATTCCGATTTTTCGAATATCTCAGCCATTTCTAAAGATATCGACATCATTCCCACGCTCACAGAAGGCTCTCGACCACGCCATCCTGCCTACCAAATTTGGTGACAATCCTCGCCCTCCACGGTTTTCTGCATCATTTCTGCCAACAAACGCCCATTTCGCCACTTTTATTGTAATGGCCACCTCTTCGACGATCTCTTCGCTCATTCCCTTTGCCAGGGAGAATAACTACGAGTACTTGCCAGGAATCCCCACTAGCATTCGCCCTGAAGCCTCCTGGTTCATCCCTCCCTCGTCCATGACCTCCCATCCTATTGCTTTGGGACAGCGAGTTCTCCTTGTCAGTCTGACATCAAGGAGGACTTTCTTTGGTCGTCTCAGGTCTGTTATCAGGCTTGAAAAATCATATGTGGTTGTTTCAGTTTCTCCAGTCGAAGAAGCATATGGATCCTTCATCCCTGTGCCCTGCAACGTCTACCTCTCAATCTCATCCTTCGTTCTTCCAAAATTGCGACAGGTTCAATACCAATTACTGTCATCCAGTCTATCTGATCGCATTCATGATGAATTTGAGACACTTCTCCCTGCTCTTATGGGAGAAGATGGCCCTTCCTCCTCCTCAAACCCTCCAGAACACTAGCTGCAGCTAATGCAGGTCGCTTTACAGAGAGGAGGAAAGGGGGAAAAGTTGCGAAATCCTATGCCCTGACTACCCTGGAGACCCCCAAAATTGGCCCCTGGCAGAAACCCCCACTGTTCTTCATTTGGACATGCAGCAAGTTACCATAATGCATCTAGATCTTAGATCTAGGAGTCACTATGACTCATTTGCAGTCATATCCCTTAATCAGCAGTGACCAGTGCGCTTACTCATTCCCCTTTTCACATTATTCATCTGTTCCTTGATGACTCATTCTGTTTTCAAATTGATTAGTGATAATCTTCGTCATGCTTACTGGTTTTACTTACCAATTGCTTACTGTCCTTACTCATCCTTACAAAGCCTTACCAATCCTTTACCAATCCCCTTACCAATCACTTACAGATCACTTACAAAGTGTTGCTCCATGTTTACTGCAGGCTACGCTACCTTTTGTATATAAAGTACCAATACGTCGACAGCAATCAAGCAGCTACCAAGTCCCCTGCATAGGAAGCAGTCCCCTGTGTAAAGACTTACCTGCTCACTCATCATCATCATCATTAGGCCCAATCATCGTCGCTTTTAAGCCCCTCATCATCATCTCTATTCCTGCAGTATTTGAGGCTCCATTAAGGGTCTACTTACTGTTATCTTCATCATCTTACATCGCTTCTAGGCTCAGAGCAGCCTATTCTCTTCGCATTTTCAGTCTTCCCCTGCTCCCCCTTCATCAGGAGCACCCATACCCTCTGCCCTAGCCCCCTCTAGGTGCACGGAACCCCTCCCCCATTTTATTTTAACAGATCCCTCGAGCCAAAGCCCGCGTAGGAAAACCACCAACTCGGCAATTGTCTTTGTGTTGGGTTTCTTTCGGTGTTTTTGCCATTGATCCACACGTCGACTCACACCGGTATCAAGGTTGTACATACTCACAATATTAATCACACTGGTCCCACCAGTATCAAGGTTGTACATCCTCACAATATTAATCACACTGGTCCCACTGGTAACCGGTATCAAGGTTGTACATACTCACAATATTAATCACACTGGTCCCACCGGTAACTGGTATCAAGTTTGTACATACTCACAATATTAATCACACTGGTCCCACTGGTAACTGGTATCAAGGTTGTACATCCTCACAATATTAATCACACTGGTCCCACTGGTAACCAGTATCAAGGTTGTACATACTCACAATATTAATCACACTGGTCCCACTGGTAACCAGTATCAAGGTTGTACATACTCACAATATTAATCACACTGGTCCCACTGGTAACCAGTATCAAGGTTGTACATACTCACAATATTAATCACACTGGTCCCACTGGTAACCAGTATCAAGGTTGTACATACTCACAATATTAATCACACTGGTCCCACTGGTAACCAGTATCAAGGTTGTACATACTCACAATATTAATCACACTGGTCCCACTGGTAACCAGTATCAAGGTTGTACATACTTGCAATATCAATCACACAGGTCCCACTGAAAACCATCCTCAGATTCGGCCAGAAGCTGGACAATGTCATAGCAAAAAACAGTACACAAAACATTTAAAGAGGCAGAGAGATTGTCTAGCTACATCAGCAATGACAAGAGGTCATTCATTCTCAAGGACCACTGCACTAGCCTTTCACTCAGCACATTTCTGGCGAATTCGCACCAATGCACTGTTCTCCGAAGGTAGCCGCTCACTCTCCATAGACAAGGGAAAGATCTGTCTGTTGACCTGTTTAATGTCATACCAACAGGATTGATGACCTCGTACCGGTTCCACCATCCCATCAGTTGGTCTACCTCATCCGCTTCGTCCGGATCCTCAAGAAGCTCGAGGATGCTGATATAAAATCGCTCCGAGTCAGTGACAAGGTCAGTCCGAGAGAATACTTGGGTAGATGTAAGGGCGAAACGAGCCTGGGTAAAAATTTAACATTCCATCTGTGCACGACTCACACACATAACTACTCACCTGTGTGGCGGCATATGCAATCGATGCTTTAGTGACCATTTGCATACCATGAATACGAGCATTGCCAGATCGTGTTGCTTTCGGCACTTGATCGACAGAGCTGGGAGAAGTGAAAATATGTCTGTAAGCCTGCATGCAGTTCAGGTGTAAGTCACCAAACAAGAAGTATAATAAACAAAACTTACCGAAACCAGGAGGCTGCTATGCAGCAGGCCGTTCCAGGGGTCCTCCGCATCATAGGAATAGTCCGCATACAAAAAGAGGGGCCACTGGTCACCAGCGACTTGCAGTTGACCGCTACACAGCTTAGCCTTGGTCCTGGGATGCATTATACCTTTTCCGGGTACAGTAGACCAAAAAGGACGTACTCTGAATTTGCCCATTCATACCCTGCAGGGCAAAGCAACGCACTGGTGCGTTCATGATGGAACCCTCGCCCCGTCTTAGCATTCCTAGGAATATGGGGAATGAGTGCTTGACCCTTGGGAGTGATCCAATCTATTATTGCGGCCTTCATACTCTTCATGTCATCAGACCTAGCCGCACTGGTGCCTTTTTGAATCTATTGTAGCGGTCAGATGACTAGAGACTATGCAAGTACAAGCGTACTCACCAATTCCGCCACGGCTATCACGTCTTGCTCGGAAGAGGACATGATGCGATCTTCAAGATTCGGTACGATCTTCAACAGTTCCTGGAATACAGAATACTCCTTCCTTTCCCTTGTGTGAGTGTCATCTATAATGCGCATGCCCCAAAACGACTGTCAACTACTTACTCCTGAGTCAGAGTCTCCGGTCCCCTCTCCTCCACTTCAACCATGAGAGTCATGCCATTGGTTAGCAACGTTTGAACATTACAAAAGGCATGTACGACATGGCCAAAGTGACGGCCGTGGTGCACCAATGGGTCTTGCACACTTCTATGAGGGGATCAGTACGTTGAGACTAAAGGCGTTGACAACGCACGGGCGTTTCCTGGGTCCCAGTTGCAGCGCACTCGGTCGTGAACATTTGGTTCCATTCCACGTATGACCTTCCTCAGAATCAGAATATTGACTGTAACGAGGCATGAGGAGACACGAGAGCAGCGCAAGGAGAGGAAAGGATCGAAGAGAGCACAAGCAGACTGAAGGGATGAAAAAGTCGGACTACCCTTTTATACCTTTACTAGGACGTGACATTACAGTCTGGCATGACGTCGCGAAATTACGCAGATCCCTGATCACGAAATGCGTGATGCGCATGAGAAACGGCGGGTCACACCATAAGATGTTTTACAATGAATGGTGAAATCACAGCGACAATGACTGCGACTTACTCAACAACAAAAGTGGATTGCAAAGGAGCCTCACGCATCTCTGCAAAGCGACCACGAAATCCGAGTTGCAACGACCTGAAACGATGTCAGTGCCTCGGACCCCACACATGAGAATAGCATATAGACACCTACGGCATTACCCATAAACTAAGAGACATCCAAACGTTAGAGCATCCTCCAGAGTGTTTGCCTTCGCGGCTCCTGCTAGCATACATGCTGCGATACATGCCCTCTGGAACAAGCCTAACAATGCCTGAGATAGCGACGAACTCAACTGCGTGAAAAAGCAGCTATATTTCCGTTCAGTGATTGCTGTCGACAAGGGGAAGAAGCTGTCATACTGAGATGACATTTATGACGTCCCTTCTCTGTCTCCTCCCGCACAGAACATGTCCATCCTACCAGACAGTCCCGTCCCAGAGGGAGCTTACCAGAGGGACTATAACATACATTTGAGTGGTCAACCAGAGCACCAAGGAAATAATATAGTTACCAGGAAGGTTCGAGTCTTTGGGAGGTGTGTACTCTTCATAGTAAAAGGACTCCTAGGGTTAGCTCTACCTTCTGAGGAGCTCCCAATGCCCAGACCTATTTCGGTGTGAGAGGGTCACAGCATAAACAGAGCACGAAGAAGCTCGTGAGACTCGTAATCGTCTGGAAGGCTGAATGTACTCTGTCCCACCCTCGACAATTCATCCTGTAGAGAGTACTTGGGTAAAGGCGGAGAATCACCTGAAGAAATTCCCAAAGTCAGAACGAAGGTCGATCTTCACAGGAGTGCGAAGGGCGCTCTCCAATTGCTCCACGAAGCTACGTCAGTGCGATGCACTGGATTCGTTGAATTTATTGATTTCCCCGGTAAAATCAAATGATTTCTTGGTGTCCTCCTCAGACAAGGATAAGGCCCCGGCCTCTGGTCATCTTCATCGTTCCCTGGCATGACCTCCGCCTTTCTTGGATACAGGAGATGCCAATGAACTGCAATGCGAATCAGACTTCGAGTGCAATGAGCCGAACGTAAAAGCCGAGGGAGAGCGATCTGTCTCTTTGTCGCCGAGAACAAGCGGTGGGACAGCAGATTACTGAACTGTTGCAGTAGCTCTGGGGACTTTAAACACCGCTGGACGAAGAGCCTTGAAAATCGGCGACGGGTCGGCTGCGGGGCAGGAGACAAAGTACTCTTGTGCATCATCCAAATAGTAGGTACGTCCTCTTTAGGTTGTGGCCCTAATGGTCGCTGGAAAAGCTTCGATGGTGAGATGCTGGCATTCAGGGTTGCCCAGGCCGCAATATGTTGCCCAATCTGCACCTAGCCGACTGCGGGGGTCTTGCTATAAGGTCGGAGTGAAGTGATAGATGCAAGGTTGGTGCGCAGAGGCCTAACAGGACTGTCCATGGTAAACCAATTCTTCGAAGGTGTTGGACTACCAGGCGTCGAGCAACGACGGTGAACAATTACTTCTAGGAGATATATCCCGACTCCCTGGAGTGGCTTCCAGATCCAGTCCATTGATGAGCTGAGCTAAGTCATCTGTCGCAGCCTCCAAGAGCGAGATATCATCATCGTCTGTTCGCGCATCTTAACCACGAAATGCACGAGACATTGGACAAATACACACCGTCACCGTCATCATATATCGCTTTAGGACCTGAACAACTTAGCAGTTGTTTGGACATTGGATGCAGGTGCGTTCATTTCATAGGAGTCTCATTGGAGAGTTTTACTCGTCTGCGGAATGTTCCTGGATCATGGCCTCCTCATTATGACGATAGGTAGAACAGGGCTGGGAGTAACGTCCTCCTCTTTGCGTTCGGAAAGTGTTCCGGGGAAGATTGCCGCCAGCGGTTTCCTCTTTCTACTATCGGACACTTTCCTAGTCAAGACTTTCTCGTTCTTGGACCGCTCTCTTTTCTTGTCTTTCTCCTTCGCCACCATTTTGCTCTCCTTTTCCTTCCTATGCTTCTTCTTGATGGTCCTCATCCCCGCTTCATCCCAATGAATGGAAACAGAAGAGATTGACAATGCACCTGAAGCAGTTGACCTAGCTCGAAGGGAGGACGCCGTAGACATCGTCGAGCCAGATCGCCCACGTGCCAGAATGCCACCTCCGAGTATATTAGCGGAATCGATAGAGTCGATTCCCAGTACCATTCGAGGTTACAATTGACGAAGCTGGTTTTATGTGGTCGATGTCACAACGAGCAACCTCTGCATTGTGGCATCACCGCTGGAGGGCGTTTCAATGGAAATGGAAGATATGCACTAGAGACAATACAACTCACACGGCCTTCCAACCTCAGAAAAAAAGACATGTTTGTTTTGAGGGTTTATACTCGGATACTAGGTCAAAGTGACGGCGGTGTGTTGGAGAGTGTTTCAACAGAAGACCTCGCAATTGTGATGGTGGCAGCCATTGCAGAGAGAGACGATGGGATAGTTATTACGATGGTAAGTAGTAGGCGTGGCACGCTCTCAGCTATACAGTTGTACCCCAGCGGAGTCCACATGTAAACTCTAATCTGATACGTCCTCATCAACACAATGAGAACCGTACATCTTGTACATTCCAACCAAACCGTCATCTGACATGGTGTCTACTTCCGAATCAGTACTCTGAGACTCCCCGCCAATCTCCCATTCGAGCGCATCCCCGTCAGCAAGTGAGAATTCAGCTGCCCTTGAGGTACTTGCAGCAGAAGATGCTTCACCCAGTACATTTACCTCCGCTGGGCATGGCCAGTGCAAATTGCGTGACAGAGATGGCTGCTCAAAATTTGCAACATGGTCGGCCGGTGAACCAACATGTGAATATGTATGACCAACACCAAGTCCCCAATGGTGTCGAAGCAGCATATCACGATCTACAAACCTTTGAAAATTTGTGAGCGAAAAATCCTAGTTAGGCTACTTGAGTTTCACCCAACCTATTGACGTAGTAGTATTTCCAGTCGTTGGAGTCTTTGGAAAGGGATGATACGGAAGTACGGTCAGGGTGGGACCTGCCTTTTGCAAAGGCCGGTATGAGATGGCAGCCCCGTAAGACGTCCGCTGGGTCGATGAAGTCAAATGCGCCATCCTCATTCATGGGAGGGAATCGCAGTACGTTGAGACTGCATAAAACATCTCCAGGGTTGGGCGGTACTTGCTCAAACCATCGGACATGCAAGAAGTCCAGTCGGCATGGAAGATAACTGCTACACCCTGGCCCAATATACTGGACGTTTGCATGGTAGATACCGATGATGCGAGCATAACAGAAGCGATGGTGGCGTTGGTGTATGGTTTCCGATTCATCTGTATTTTCCGGGGCTGCCAGCATCATGATGTCACGATGGTCGGTGGTTGGGTTGAAGATATCCTGCCCGCATCGGACATCGTAGGTGGTATAATTTACCTGGAGAACGCGGTGCTGGTATATGCGATTGCTTCTAATCAGTAAATGATCGACAGTCGCTTCAGACACATCGTAGCTGGCATCAAGGCCCTCCAGCGGCTGCAATGCACTTGGCTCTGAGGCCAGTACGTGCATTGCCCTGATGCGAGGAAGGAGGTGGCGCTTCAGTCTTAGAGTAAACTCCTAGCAGCTCCGGTCAGTTACGGCTGATGTGGAAAATAAGAATGAATACCTACCTGCAAAGCAGGGTCACCGGAGTTCTTCCTAATGAAGTCGGCAAGGTCTATGGGTCTGTGCTGGGATTTTCCGACATTGTAACGTTCCTCCGGTACGTCAGGGACAGGTTCCAAGGGATCCTTGGTCGCTTGAAACAAATCGTGAATCTTCCGAATTCTTGCCTGTCGGCGTTCGATACGAGCCAGTTGCTGAACAAAGGCTTTCCGACTGGTGCGGATAAACCTTGCTTTCCCAACTCGGTGCTCTCTCTCACCCTCATACTGGGTCAGAATTCACGAAGTGTAAATGCAAACCGTAAGACTTACAGACTGTGTCGAGTAGGAATCCGATGTTCCAAACATCTTGATAGTAGTGGTGTAGTCACCGAGCACATGAAGTTTGTAAGTACAAAGGTTGAAAGTTTTTGATCGCCGAGCGACCACCGCAGATTTGGAAGGTGCTCTGCCTGGTGCAGTAGATGAGCGAGACAAGATCTCGCAACGCTGGCGTGACTGAGCTTCACGTCTGAGCTCTTTCGTGGCGAACGCCTCACACGTCTTAGCCTGGAAAACATGAACCACATTTCCAACCAATCGTGTCAGGTCGTCCATTACCCTAAGTGTTTCGTCAGTGTGCATGCGGAGTTTCGCAAACCCATGCCAATGGCAGAGAGTATAGAGTAGTTCAAGGACACTCGAGTTATGGGGTTCGGGCAGTAAGCCTTCGAATACAGGAAATGCACACTGCAATTCAGCTGGATAAATCATGACTGGTAAAACGAACTGTACGCCACACACCTGAAGAAGATCTTCGAAATCGTGAGTGGTCATCCTCTTCATTTCGGAGCAATTCTTTGAAAAGTGTCGAATAGTATCTCGTCCAAATGTCGGTACCAGTCAATATCTTCAAATCGCACAAGATGTCAGCTGTCACAGCTGGGAGGCATTTCTGGTGATGCATTACCTCTGATCAAGTTCATGCAGTTGACTTTCATTCAGACTATCTAGAATGCGTAAGAGGTGTGAGAAAATGGCTTTCCATACTCCAAGTTCAAACTCATGAAGTAGGTCAACTACAAGCATGAGAAATAAATTGAAGCTGAATGCACTGAGTCGGTCTGAAAAAGCATTCTTCAGACCTGGGAGTGAGCATGCTGCACTACATCAAATGGGGCATTCCACACTTACTGAAGTGGGAACGAGAGACTCGTCTCGAAGGAGGGCTTCAACTTGTGGAGTGTTGACGGCATAGTTAGCCTCATAGATAAGGTGTCTTGCATCAGCGACCTTTTTCTGCCTGGTGGAATTGTCAAGACGAGTGAGTCACCGCCACCGCAAGATATCCTGCTGCGTGCCCATATCAGGTACCTCCGTCATGAGAATTGTGCACTGAGGACACGGGCATCTGCCAAGGTTGCGAATGGATGCTATCAGAACCCTGGTATTAATAGATCAGAACTGGTCAGCCTATGTTGGAGTGGTGGGTGAGACAGGCCGTACTTCTTGGGATAATCAGCAGAATATGTGAATATTCGTGGGTAAAACTGCCGCTTGATGCCATCGCAACATATTATGACAATCCCATGTTTGTAGGCCGCGATGAAGTTGTCATCAAGTAGTATTTTCCACTGCTCATGGAAAAATTCCCTGTTGCAGTGAGTAGTAAGGATGTCACCAGGATATTTTCCTCTGAAGTGTTCCGTCAAAAAGTCCTTGAACTCGTCGGGAAGCTAGGGACAAAAAACAGGTTATTTTTGAACTGGCAATGCCCAATGTGCTTACCACTTGAAAATACGCCACATGAGAGCATAAATGATTCGATGGCTGGCACCTTCGATACTTGGACTCATTCCCAAAAAATACATAGAGCAGCCACAGCTTAGCAGAGCCAAACTGTGCCAACTGGGTTGAATCCGACCAGAACATGAGTGCTGCAACGACACGAGGGAGGTCACACCCAGGTTCTTGGGGAGAATCCTGCAGTTCTTGGTGTGCCTCAAGGAACGCAGTGGAGGTAAACAATTCACCGTGAACCTTTACATCATGATCCCTGTGAGCTGGCCGCCACCGCAGTTCGTATGGTACAAAGTGGAAGTGTTGCACACGCGCTGGATTGGTGACTGCTTCACGGATGATCAAAGTAAGTGAGCGATGGTAAAATCCATTGACAGTATAGTTCTTCGGGCCAGGATCCTTCGCACGATTGTGAAATGGGACCGATATCGTGACTGACGAACACTTCCATCCACGATCCTCTTCAAGCCACTCTGGTTGATTACCATCGAATTGGTTGTGGCCAAGCTGATCATCGATAGCATCCCATGAGGTGTGAGCCACAACAGCGGGCGAAAAGGAAGAGTCCCCGACAATGTCAATCAATTGCTTGAAAGACTCCCGAGACTTCTGAGCACCTTGGTTCCAGTACCAGTCGCCAAGGCGTAACGCACCCTCGTTTGGGTAGGGGAAGTACGGATTTGTATGTACTTTGTCCTGCGTCTCAGGATTGGAGTTAACCACACATGCATTATCGACTGAGTAAGGATCTTCTGGATCGTAACTGGGGAGGGTGTCGGTGTCGTACGCACGGAATAAGCCAAATTTATTGATCTGCGACTTGAATATCTTGCGCGGCGAGGAGCGGAGAGAGGAAGAAAGTTCCTCCGCATGAGCCGGTGGTGTGTCACAAGACGAGGCTAGGTTGCCTTGTGGCACCAGCAATATCGAAGATCGAGGCAAATTGGTAGGGGGAAGTGGTAGCGGCGGCTCGGGAAGCATATCCCGAAATCGTAAGGGTAGCTGGCGATTGGTACGCTGAGCCCTTCTCTGAGCTAAGGGTAGATCATCATCCTGCAATGGCTTGTGCTGTAAATTTATTATAAGTTGCTTCGTCATTTACTTGACTGAAGAACGAAAGTTTCGACCTCTTACCTGCTGTAAAGTCGACTCAGCAAGCTGAAATCCATGGACCTGGTCTGCGTCGAAAGTACTTGCAAGCTCAATGCCGGTGTTGTCTGATTCGGAGATCGCATGAGCAACCGAAAGCCTAGCTTTTTTTCTCTGATAGACTTGTTTTACCTTCTCCAACACACTGGCAAGTCGCTTTTTGCCCTTGCAACATCCTTTCTCATGACGCATGAAGGCACCTAGGTCACTGAACATCCGACCACAAACACAAGTTTGTGAGAATGTAACCTCTGCCATGACTGCACAGTATTCAACTAGATCAAACAACCTTGAATACAGCAGTGATGTGGATGGCTTATACCTCCAAACGGCCAGGGATTGACGGCTTGAGGAAGTAGGTATTCTGAATTTGCGCGCGCATCACGCAGGTCTGGTCGGCATCACAATTGTGACAAAACACCAATCAAAATTCCGGCACCTACTGCACTGAAGAACGACCTACCCACCACGCTACAGATCACCCGAAAACCACAAGATACCAGCCTCGGCCCTAAGGAGCTGAAGAGTGAGGTAGCAACGCTTGCAGATAGTAAGTCTGGAATGTGTAGCTGTTACAGTTACCAACTTACCACAGAACATAGGCTATGCACTTGGCTTGGCATTTCAAGCATGGAGGCCATGACCATAGGATAGGATCTGACCGAAGGGAGGCGACCAAGGGCCTGGGTGCGGGCAAGGAGGTGCGCAGTCTGGCTTGCAGGGCAGAGAAATGGGTCCAACTCAGTGTCCCTCTACAATTCGTACACAACACAGTTGAGGATTAGAGTACAACTACATATCTGAAGACAGTGACTCACAGCGTGCTGTGACGAAACGGCAGCTGTACTGTGGAGAGCACCCTCTCCTCACAATAAATGTCCTTGGCTAGCAGCTGTAATAAGTAGCATGTCTTCCTAAAACTTCAGTTATGGACACTAAGACATTGTCATATCTTGGCCCGCTCTGAGTTACATCGAGCTTGTCCGAGCGTCACTGAACGATAATGTTAGAAGGTAAAGGTTTTTTGGTCTTGTTTGGGTCGCATTCTGCGCCGTGCGGCAATCTTCTTGACCAATTCCGACATGGAGATTCTACATCAGCAAATCAGTCATTTTCACACAGTTCCACAGCCACCACAGTCCTTCCCAGTATGGTTACAGTGGCACATGACTACAGTGTGACAGTTCACAGTGGTGTACAGGGTCACAGCATTGCCACAGTGCCACGGTTTCACAGCCGTATTAGGGCACAGCGGGTCACAGCACATCACAGCGCATCACAGCACACAGTCGGCACAGTGGTACAGTGTTCAGCAATGTACAGTGTCACAGCGTGTCACAGCAGTACAATAGACAATGTGTCGAAGTACATTATGTATGATACTACTAGCCACTACTAGCTGGCAGAATGGAAATATAATGCAATCCATATTCACCATCTCAGGTTACCTCACACAACAGTCTCGGCTTCATTGAACCTTACTGTCGTTACTAGTCGTAGCCTATCATTGCGCCTGCAGACAATGATTGGCAGAACTTGTCCCGATGTACTAGTACACTACCAACT
The DNA here is from genome assembly GCA_024613185.1 of Pisolithus microcarpus. Classification (NCBI taxonomy): domain Eukaryota; kingdom Fungi; phylum Basidiomycota; class Agaricomycetes; order Boletales; family Pisolithaceae; genus Pisolithus; species Pisolithus microcarpus. The sequence continues at coordinate 511,320 of JANFAI010000007.1, forward strand.
TCTTATCGATACAACAGACTTCCTGTCAACACCCAGCGATGATCCGTGTCGCGTCTCCGACCACCACTTCATTCGTCTGACCGCTATTGCTGACCATCTCCGCAACTAGTCTTCTGCAGGCCTGTCCACTCGGATTCCCCGGGTATTACTATGTCGCCGATATCGTAAGTGTAAAGCTTTCCATCGCTACAACCAAGCGCAGCACGCCGGCCGTCCTTGCGGTCCCATTCAAGTTTGTTGATTGCGCGACCCGTTCCAACGTTGGTAGTCACGGCGGAAACCTGGGGTACTGTAGGGATAGTTCACAATATCGTTGCATTTCTAAGTAGAATATCATGCGTACCTCCGTGTCGTTGTTTGAATTCCATGAATCGAACTTTCCCGAACCGTCGGCAGTACCAAATACCGCGGGATGCGCAAGATGCCATTTCGCATCGTAGACATAATCGTCCACCTCATCAAAAGAATATACTGGGGGAATGGTACGTGCTGTCGTTGATGGCTTTGCAAGACTCTTGGCTCGCCAAAGCTTCACCGTCCGATCCACGCTCGCCGCAAGGAATAGATCCGAAAAATCAACAGGGCCCGCGAGGGGATGGAAACGCAGTCTCATAACACGGCCAGCATGCCCCTTATAGATGTCCTGCTGGTCGAGTCCAGCCTTCGCACCAGCACGGTCGTACCTGTTCGCCTGGTACACGTTACCTTCTTTGGTACCAACCCAAAACGTCGTTGTCTCATTGTCAGGGAAGTCAAGCGTGGTGATGGCCACTTCGCCCGTTTTATTACGGCCGGCGTGAATCAGCACCAAGGTTTCCTGCACGAGGGGTTATCAATGCGGTCATGTAGTACTCGAGCAGAAGTGCAAAAAAAAAAGACCGATCCACTGACCTCGGGATGCACCAGCATGTCCACCAGCCAACTACAGACACTTCCGTCCGTGCTGCTGGTGGTTTGGTTGTGAGCGTTTTGGGTTCCAACCATTCTCATCGAGTAAATGCGGTGGGTGTGACCTGCTAGCAGCTGATAGTGGCGTGTTCATAACCGGTAAATGCTTCGACAGGGTGTCCCAAAGAAGGATCGATCGAACGAAGCAGCAATGCTCGGCCTCAGCAAAGTTACGTGCAGTAGCTGTGACACGCAAACGCTGCTGTGCAGAAGAGTGAGTCACGAACTGAGTCGACCCGAAAGCCAGGCTGAAGAGCTCTCCCGGCCTCAGTACCCAGTTCGAAGTCCACAGCTGCTGATGTCCACAGTGGCGGCGCTCAGTCTCTACGCAGAGGCCCTCCCGATACTGATTTGCGTCTCTCCAACACAAGCAGATTCCTTCCTGCCGAGATGGTATGCACGATGAATCCAGAGACTTTCAGCACCTTGGTTGTCCATCGGCCACATGAGTAAAATTGATTGAAAGGAAAGAAAATACCTGTAAGCCAAACGTAGCATCGAGGCCCATCTCCAAGAAGTCTTGGTTGTCCTTGTTGAAAATACGAAGGAACCTCTGCTGGAAGATGGAGGTCAAAAACGAAGCGGATAAAACCGACGCCGTTCGTGGAATTGGGTAGGGACTTCATCTCCAGCGATCCAACTTGATCTGAACAGCCAGAGAAGAGGTCGACTACATGTCCGTTGTTAGAGGCCCGTTTCGCGAAACCTTCGTAGAATTAAGAGGCCGCTGAGAAGGGAAGTCTTCTTGCGACGGTCACCTTACCTTCACAGCACGCTTGTAACGCTTAACATTATCTCGTTCGATGTTGTGATGGGAGGGAACAAATCGTTGCCGACCACCATTCCAGGACCCTCAGTAGCAGGACCACCAGAAAACAGTACGATGCAAGCGCCTGTATTGGGATATGTCGCCTTCGGGGGTCAGCGAGAGGTTACAGCACAGAAAAACACGTATACTCACCGCCAGCAATCCAACTGCGACACTCAAAGCGACTGCAATTTACCGCAACGGAAGCTTGTCATTCACGATAGGTTAAGGATCGCACTGGAGGAATACAAGTACTCTGGTAAGCTGGAACTCCACCCATTGCATCGGGAGTAAAAATCGGGCAGCGCCGAGTGCTTGCTGAGGCATGAGCAGACCAGGGCGAGGAGCAGCACGAGCCAGAGTGCTCAAGCCAAGCATGTCTTGAATTCATTCGAAGCATACTCCGTACCACCGTGGAAGACATAGGATTTACTGCGTTCAACGTAACCGAGTTCGTGGACCTGAGTCTGTAACGCGTCAGCTATTGTCCGCTGTCCTCGACGGATGGCATACCGTGGTACCGAGAGTGATAAGCCCGACGAGGGCACATGGTGGGATGTAACCGGGACTGGCAGGAGTGGCCTTACGAAGAACCTTGAGGTCTTCCTCATCCAAGCGAGTATCGACCACAAAGACGAAGATTCGGGGCACTTAAGCAGGACAAGAAAGCCGCGGTAGTGTACTTGGAGATTTCGTCAGGACTTCGACATTGCAGCGAATGCGAGGCTTATGTCAGCAGGTCCTTCGTAATACGTCCTATCCCATAGTTCTAATCTATCCGTTTCGTCTCTGTGCGTTGGCGCTTGTCGGCCGTACTGGCCACTCTCATCCATCATGTTGGTGGACTCTTGTCGCCGATTTCGAGGTTAGTGTGTCATTTTCGGTCTATGCATATGGCTCACGTCAGTCGCATTGTCGGTCTCCTGTCCGCCTGTGTTGGCGTACCGTATTGCAGCGCTCTCGTCAATCATGAGTACTCCTATCACCCGTGCTGATGTTAGTAGGTGTTTTATGGGCCCATACGACTCGTGTCAGCCACGTTGGCGGCCACCTGTCGCCCGTGCTGGCGTACCGTACTGTGGCGCTCTGGTCGATCTTGTTGGCCGTACCACTATCGTTTCTTTTCAATTTTGTCATTGACAATCGTGGTATTCCAGTGCTCTAGTATATCCTCTCTATATACCTGGCACCCCCCGTCTCATGTGTTCCGGTAGTGTCTTCCATTACTAACGCGTCTTTGCTCTGCACTCGCATCGCATCCGCGGATACCCTACCCACAACCCGTAAGTTCAACTCATTCCCTAATGTCCGACCAACCGTTCATAGGCTTTAGGTGCCGTCGACCAAACCGCCATCTACGCGGCCCGTCGCTCGTCAGGACGAGTACTACGGGCACAAGCACACCTCTCCGCTTTCCACTAGGTTCATCACCCACTTATTCGCTTGCCCCGAACTACCTCCCTCATCCTCGGGATCAATGGAAAATTTTTCAAAAGTTTATCGCCTATCCCCCCCGCCGCATGAAACTCCACCCTTCGGTCACATTCACCGCACTCGTCTTGCCGCAAAGACTAAAGGCTCGATTTCCCACCGCTCGTGGCTCGTCCGGCCACCGCCTCTTCATCTCTGCGTTCATGCTCGCCAGCAAGGTCATCTGCAACGATACGTGCTCGAACAAGTCATGGAGTGTCGTCGCGCGGGGTATGTTTCAGTTGCAGGAGATCAATCAGATGGAGAGGGAGATACATGGACCCTTTGACACTCGGTGAGTTCGAAGCAAAGGTACGAAAGGATTTTGCAGGGATTGGGCCGCTCCATACTTACAAACTACCGTCTACCAAAAAAGTCGACTCCCCCTCCGTCCGCCAACCCTTTTGCTCCGCCCAGTTTGAACTTCGCGTCGTCTCGTCCTCACCATCATCGCTATCCTTCGCCCCCGCAGACCGCATCCTTATCGCAGTGTCCCTCTAGATATGGATTAAATTAAATTTTCATGTAGTCTGTAGCATTTGTACGGCACAAGTAGATTCGGATATCTCACTTCAATGAGGACTTGAACTGTACACGGTGTATTCAATTGCATGGATGGAGATGAACGTGATAAGTACAGCTGGTATGTAATAAATGTACGACAAGCGGTCACATTTTTTGGCTCACAGAGTGCTCAAATGTCAGAAGAAAGGCAGCCACCTGTACAAGTTGTGAGATAAGTAAGAACAATGTGATCTGTAGAGTGACCATACCGGTAACCCCGTTGTCGGACATTCGACGACGCTTGCGAGTCGAGGGAAGGTCGCAGAGGGAGACACCATTCTTCCGGATACTGTGACGAACATGTCCGAGGTCGAAGTCAGCATACTGCAGCTTCCTCTCTGCGAGCTCAGCCCTGAACCGGTAGAGGTTCCCCAAAGCATCAATTTCCTCGAGCCTGGCAGTGGAGAGCTGCTGTTCAACGCGACAAATTTTGCGCTGGGCTCTGGCAACCTCGAGGACCAACTTCGCTTCATCCCTTTCCGCGCGCTCCTCCTCTTCTTCTTCTTCCCCCACTTGTCCCCCCTCATCCTCAGTAGAGACCTTTAACGATGGAATAAGTTCGAGCAAGGAAACGTCAGACAACTCACGTTCTCTGCTTGCACCGGCACATTCTGAGCGTGCATAGGGGATCTTACCGCGAAGCTGAGAGCATAATTACGGTATGGAAAAGGGGTTGTATGCGGTGGTAACGTGATCAACGACTTGGGGGCTCTGAACAAACCAATCGCGGCAGGTGTTCCTCGGATGAGAGAAGCACCTGTATTGGACGAGAGGATCCGTGGGGCAGAGGAAGACGGGGGAGCCGGTATAATTTGCTGTGAATAACTGATGCTGGCATCAGGCGTTTCTGGAACAATACTGGAGGAAGGATGTGAGTAGGAACCAGCACAAGCTTTTGTGCTAAGCTGAGGTGTATCCAAACCGCTACTCATAGTCGTGCACGGTCCCGGCTTGCCAAACGTACTGGGGGGCTCGGGGATTGCCATACGAGGACGACCTAGCAGAATGATATGAACACGACGCTATAGCAGAACGATACGGTAGGCGAAAATCATTTGACGCATTAAGGCTCCTGCCTGTCTCAAAAATTGTGGGAAAGTACAGGCCGACCGGACCGCCTTGGGCAACCGAGAGTGATACAGTGTGCTCACTCGTCCTATCTCCTTCCACCAACTGCTCTGCTTCACTCTATATGCTGCTGCGATGTCGACATCCGCCGGACTTGTTCGAAAATTCAGGTTGAGTCTGCATCTCCCTTGTAATCTAACTAACCTCCTCGCGGGCGCAGCTAGGACCACAGAATTACACGAGAATGTAAGGACAGACCCGCCAGCGGTCGCCTCATTCTGTTCAGCCGTGTACTTGTTTTAAATCGTCTCTTGTTGTGTTCGCTCAGGACGGTGAGCTGAGGGACCTGGAGGTTGTTGTGCAAGCGTTGAACGATATTGGGTGTGTGGGAGCAGTTTCTCCACTCTGATCATCCTGCCACTTCTCTAACATGGTCGCTACTGCTAGGCATATGCGACCCTCAAAATGAAAGGCCGCGTCGAACTCCTAACGACTGAAAATCTCAAACAGGTGCATGCTAAACTCACGAAGACTCTCAAGGTACAGATCGCCGAGAACAACGTCTTCCATGGTAGCACCAATAGTAACAACAATTCCGACGACGGCGAGGAAAATCACTACGTCAATGTGGGTTGTACACGGCAAACAACGCAGAAGGTAGCGCTTATGCGAAATAACCACTACTATCTTGCCTTCTGTCCGGTTGAATTCGTAGACCGCCAACTCGATTACATCTGTAAGATGGGGAGGGTGTGTCTTCTTTTACTGTGTTAACTTGCGCACCTCGCACCTGCAGTGGGGCTTGACATTCTCTTGTAGCAATACATTGCAAAGTGGCGAAATCCTTTTGCAGCCGCAGTTCGGTCGCGTGTCTTCGCGTGTGAGAACAACAAATATGGTATGAGCACCTCCGAGGAGCGTAGTTCGTCCAATACCGAGTACTTTACTCGGGGCGATAAAATCCCTGGTCTTCAGGTATGGACTTCTCGCAGGTTGGGTTTCCTTTACTCACGACTCACGATAGGTCAACGGCACGGACATTATCGCTTCCCGTCATGCAACCCAGTTTGCTCGTAATTGGGTCGTTGAAGGTAACGGCCCACTATTTATGGAATTTGTTACTTACCGTTACGGTGGTCTCGTGAGTACGCCCGCCCTCCCCATCAATCCTACCTGTGACTCTAAGCGGCAGTTCTTCCCTAGTATGTCTGACTCTGGTGCTACCTATCGTACCCGTGAAGAGATCCAGCGGATGCGTAGCACGCAAAGTCCAACCCGCGGGTTGCAACGATATATCGAAGAATGGGGTCTTACTTCCCTGCAAGAGCTCAGGGTGTAGATCTCTCCCTGCTTAAGTCGAGAAAACTGATGTATTTTTTTTCAGCAACTCGACAAGGAGGCTAAAGCAGAGGTTGACCAGGCCATCGAGGAAGCGAAGACGTCACCTGCCCGTCGTTCGAAGGGTCTGTGGACTGATATCTACGATAAGGGTCCGCCGTTCATGCGGGGACGGGAGCGCAAGGAAGTAAGTTGTTTCCTCTTTCTTCGTTCATAATTCTGAACAGGTGCATCATCCGCCTATCTTGTCTAATGGCCCGAACCCCACGCAACTTCTCAGTCACGAGGCACTCAATCTTCGTCATCTCTGTCAAAGAATGATACTAATGCGTTGTGACTTCGTAGCATCATATTTGTGCAAAGCCGGATAACGAGAACCCGGGTTACCCCTTGAGAACGGCCTAGCTAGTTTAGAAGTGGGCTCGAGTGCGTTTACCACACAAACTTCTTCAGAAATAGAAGTACATTTTTTTTTACCTCCAAAGGAGCTCGCTGATATGCACCGAAGACTTGCCGAGTAAAACGAGGCCCCGACATTATGCCAGAATGCTATCGTTGGAAACGAGTGGGATATTTACACGTTGTACAGCCTATCTGGATAAAATTTGCAGCCTCTGAACAATAATATGACCGCTGGGGGTCGAAAGATGAGTGATCCGGCGGGCCGGGTGGGTCCGTAGGACTTTTTCATATTATTTCCAAACTGGTCTACCTTACACCTGTTACTGTCTGCCTTCACGCAAACCGCTGTAACCCTGCCTCTAGCATTCCAACGTTCTTCTTTTCCTCACCCTCGATTTTAAAAAACATGCCGAAGTGCCCGCGTTGTGCGAAGTCATTTGGAACAGCAAATGGTGTCACCTTCCACCTCCAGCAGCCACGAACGGCGTGTCACCTTTGGGAACGGGAGTATATTTCATTCTTAGGCGATCCGACATTGGATGGTGCTAATGCGTTTGCTCTCCGTTCTCCGAACTTGGATCTTGCGCCGATGGACGATCACTTCGATGGCCCAAATGCTGACTACGACATCCCTGAAATCGGAGAGGGAGTGGAAGTTTTCGCACCAACGACTTATGCTGGACATTTTTGCCGAGGTGAGCATTTCGAAGGCGCTGCGATCGTATATGGCATCGGGGACACCTTCCTCAGGCGCTTCGACATGGATCGTCACGCTTTCCATCGTCAAACTAATATGTACTATCCTTTCGCCAACTTCGGGGATTGGGAGATGGCCAACTTTCTACTTCAGTCGAATCTCAGTATGAGAGAGGTCGACAATTACTTGTCTCTAAGTATGGTAAGCATTTGTCGTATTTTACAAGTTCATCGCTATCATTTACGTGCCACCTCTTACTGTACAGACGAAGAAGATGCCGCTCTCCTTCTGGACTGCAAAGGAACTTCGCGGGCGTATTGAGGATCTTCCAAAAGGGCCGTGCTGGAAAGTTCGCGTAGTTCCTACGCGCCATCCGACCACCAACCCTGTTCAGCTCTACTGGCGTGATTCTCTCGAATGCATAGAAGCATTGTTTAACCATCCGTTTTACGCAGGAAAAATGGACTATTCTCCATTCCGTGTGTTCACTGCTGCAGAACGAGTCATGAGGGTATACAGCGAGTGGATGAGTAGCGACGGAGCTTGGGATTTGCAGGTAAAGGTTTCGAGGAAATAAATTGCATATGCTGACTACCTTCAGACGAAAGTTCCCGTAGGCTCCACGCTTTGCGGCGTAATCCTTTCGTCAGACAAGACGAATATCACCAACGTCTGTGGAGGCAAGGTAGCACACCCATTGCTTATCAGCCTTGCTAACATCAGGATGAATGTCCGGAACAAAGGTTCATCACACGCCTTTCTGCTGACCGCACTGATGCCCATCGCTGAATTCATCTATCCCGTTACGAGGATCCGTTCGGTCCTGGAAGCACGTCTCTTCCACGCATGCCTCGATTTCGTTCTTGAACCTCTCAAGAAAGCCGCTCAGTTCGGTCGGATGATGGCAGATCCACTCGGGAACGTTCGTTTTTGCTTCACCCCACTGGTCTCTTACATAGTCGACACACCTGAGGCGTGCATGCTTGCATGCGTACGAGGAAAAACATCGCCTGTCACGAAAGCTATGTACAAGAACTTCGGCGACCCGTTTCGTCACGGCCCACGGACCGGTGAGGAAACTCTCCGTCAGCTTGAGAGCATTCCCTGCGACCCCGATGACGTCGAGGCATACTTTGACGCGTGTGCACAATTTCGATTGAGTGGCGTATCGCGTCCTTTCTGGCGTGATTGGCTTCTCAGTGACCCCCACAGGTTTCTTACACCGGAGTGTTTGCATCATTGGCATCGCATGTCCTGGGACCACGATGTCAAGTGGTGTAAGTGTGCATTGGGTAGTGAGGAACTCGATTTCCGTTTTTCTCTTTTACCACCCATCACAGGCCTTCGTCAATTCAAGTCTGGGATCACTAAATTGAAGCAGGTTGGTGGACGCACCCAGCGTGACGTTCAACGATACCTTGTCGTTGTCATAGCTGGCGCTGCCCATCCCGATGTCGTCGCTGCGGTCCGCGCATTGACGGAATTCCGTTATCTTGCCCAAGCACCTGCGATCACAGAAGAGGGATGTGAAAAGATTGCAGCGGCACTCGCCGAATTTCATCATTACAAGCAAGCTATCATCGACGGAGGCCTTCGTCGAGGTGACCAGAGTGGGTCAATCCTTGAGCACTGGGAAATACCCAAGCTCGAGTTGCTACAAAGCGTTGTCCCCAGCATATCTCAAGTCGGTTCGGTGTTGCAGTGGTCTGCGGATACGACGGAGCACGCTCACATTGAGGTCGTTAAGGACCCAGCGTCAAGGACGAACAACAAGGATTACAGCTCGCAGATCTGCCATCATTTGGATCGCGTCGAGAAATGCCGGATGTTCGATACCACCGTACGCTTACGCGGGACTGCTGAGGCGGGATCCTCTAGTTCTGCCGTCGAACATGACGGGGATCAAAGTGACGGAGAGGTTGATCATGCGGTTGACGACGTGGGTGAAGCTGAAGCAGCTGTCTTAAACGACTTGTGGGCACCGAAACAATCACCATCTGACTTCTTCGAAATCGCTGCCAAGCTTCTTGCGTCTACGACCCTTTCTTCCTCTCCGCTGCGCACATTCGTACGTGGTTCGGCTGCATTCCATCTCAACTTCCGCCCTACTTTCCGTCGTCTTTCGGTTGACGCTGCTGCGGAGAAATTTGCTATACCTGACCTTCGTAGCGCACTGGGAGACTACCTGGCTCTTTACAACCGCCTCGGTCGAAGGATCCGACCTTTTGGGGGAGCCAGACAGTCGGCGCAAGATATACCGCTGCCCTTTGAATATCTTCAAATTTGGTACAAAGTGCGTATCCAGCAAAGGGTTTATCACGATAGAGCTTCGACTGCTTCGGCGTACACCATTCATGCCCAACCGCCAAACGGTCATTGGAAATATGGTCGCTACGATGCAGCTATTCTGCAGGTGGATGAGGGTCATGACTGGCCAGACAGCGGCCTCACAGGTTTTTTTTTTTTCGTACGTACTGTAGTGGAACTAATCCTAGTGCAGGACATGCAGTTGTTGAAGTCCGTCTCATAATGCGTCCACGTCCTCCCAAGGGAATAAATGTCCCGTGGGCAAACCGCTTTCTTGTCTATGTGCGGCGGTTCGATGTCGTCAACGTTGAACCCTCAACGCACCTACACGTGCTCAAGCGGGCAGTTCGCGCATCTGGATCGTACTTCGGCGATGTATTCCCTCTAGATCAGATCAGCTCCTTTGCTCACGTTGTCCCTCGGTTTGGTGAGACTGCCGACAAGAGGCTAACCTACATGAACAGCTTTCATGCCTCGCAGTCATTTTATTTAAACAGATACTTCGACAAAGATTTTTTCTACACTACCAACCACTGACTTGTGTACGTCTCTTTGATTGGTTTCCCTTCAAGTCAATATCTAGCTCCCTGCACAGACATACTATTCTGAATTTGAAACTTGTTCCTTGAATCCTAAAGTTGATGGTGCCGTATTAGAGAAGCTTGTAAAGGCAAGCGGAGCTACAGAGAGAAACAGGCATGAGCCATGTTCACTGACCCTTCCAGTGTATTCGTGACATCCAGATATGTCCACAAGGATTGTCTTCGGGTTCTTTGCCCTGTCGGAGGGGGGGAGGCGTGTTACCACTATCAAGGCAGGTTCAGCAACGTCCACATATCGTTGTGTTCATGAGACTACTGTTCAGTGTACATCCAGCGTCATCTTTCCTGCTGCACTCCGTGTCTGATATTCCTTTTCCCCATCATGGTCAGCCTTATGATCTATTTTCCCCTGCATTACACGGTGAGAATTGACAACAACAGAGAGAGGACTATGGCAATCGGTGGGATATACAAGAGTAGGAACAAGTTTACTTCTCCGGTAATATCGGCTTCGCTTGTTCTCTCGTATCGTGGATCCCTTGTTCTCTCAGTCACGACCTGCGATGTCCGAGTCATTACCCGTTCCTTGCTCTCGATCAGAGTTCTCTACGGTGTTCTCACTTTCTCTTCTCTTCTCTCCAGCGTTGCGAGTGTTTTGGTTCCTCATCTCATGGACGCTGGCCTTTTTCGCAAGTGGATGGTATGGCAAACCGGTCAACAGAAAGAAATGTGTATCCAAAGTGTTTTCTTGTTCCTTTTCTTCCTTGCTTTCACTCTGTCCCCCTTCCGTGAGTCTCACCCCACCGCCGTCCATTTTCTTCCCGGCTGATCTTCGTTTCATTCTACCCAGGCTTGCTATTCTTCGTTTATCTGTTCATTTTCATCCACACCTGTAAATTTCATTCTCTGTTGTTCACCGCAATAAACGCATGAAGGAGGACTTCCGCTCGAAGGCGATGACAAGCGCTCGCGGAGTGTATAGTCACATACATACAGGGCCTGTGGGTTTTTATAAAACTATACGAGACATGCGAGCACCGTACCCCCTCCACCACCACCAATGGCCGCCTCTACGCTCCTACCACACGACGTCTGGCGTAGGTCCTCTGGCCTCATCACTCCACCCATGTCCACTGCACTTGTCTCGCTGCCCCCCATAACATGCTTCGACCGCCGACCCAGCCAGTGTCTGCCACTCCCATCCATGCTACCCCTCTCTCAAGACGCGTCGGACTCTCCTCTGCAGCGGTACGATGACGATGTTGACGTCTTTGACCCTCCGTTCCAACACAAGCCATTCATACCAGATGACGCTCCTCACCTCATCGACTGGTTCGACTCCACCCTCAAACGGCCCGCTAGCTTCATCGCAGAAAAGACCTGCGAAATGGTCTGCTATCTCTGGTTCTCCTCCCCCTCCCCTTCCCCCCACATCTCATCGTCACACCAAATACCGAGTCCCCCTTACTCACCAGAGATACCGGCTACCACCTCGCCACTCCAACTCGCTCCGTCTGCCGCCTTTGTTTAGTTCATGCACAAGCTGCTCGAAACGACGCAAGTCGGCCAGTCTGTCATCGTCCTGTCGCTGCACTACATATGGCCTCTCAAGGAACGCAACCGCTTTACGAACGGTCTGCCAGGGAGCGAGTTCCGGATAGCAGTCGCTGCACTGATGATGGCCAACAAGTTCTTGGACGAGTGAGTGCCTATTCGACGCGTCTAGCCGCGTGTACTGAACGCGTCACAGCAACACATACACGAACAAGACCTGGTCAGAGGTGTCCGGTATCGACCTCAGCGAGATCCACAAAATGGAGAGGAGTTCTTGACAGCGGTCGACTTCTCGCTTCATGTGTCCGGCAAACAGTACGCGTCGTGGCTCCATCTACTGAAAGGCTTGGTGCTCACAAAGGAGACGGAGAGTAGAAAATGGCGCGGAGTACGTGCTCGCTCCTCGCGCCACGGCCGACAGTCACAACCAATGACGTCCATGTCTGTCGCTCGCACATATCGGTGGAGATGCCAGTCGACGTCTTACCGTGCACGCTCCACTTCCCCAATGCGACTCACGAATCCGCCTGCGTCCACGTATCACGTGACTCCACCTGGGCACAAAGCGTTCCGCAACCGATGCATTCTCTCCGACCTCGGTGTCTTTCAAGGAGTTGCCACCCCTGAAGCGTCCCACAGGTATGACCCTGCAAATCCCTGAGACCAGCTATCACAACTGCCCAAGTTCTGGTTCTTCGCCACTCGATTCTCTCTATTCACTTGCCAAAATGTCCTTGTCCTCTTCGCTGCATGCACAGAGATCTGCGCAGTCGGCGCAGTCTCAACCGAGATCGCACGTGATCGAAGGCCGTCCGCAAACCCTCGTCGCCGCTTACCGCGTGGACCGTCCGGTCAATGTGCCTCAGGCATGATTCATTCTCTGGTCGTAGTATGCACCACGATCTCATTAATTCCGCAGAGCTTGTATTATTACTCCCTCGCTGGCTCGTCCATCAACGGTGACTCGGAGCAGCCCAAGGGGAACCGCAAGGCTAGATTGCGGTGCTACCAACCACCCCCGCAAGTCCCGCCACCATCATACACAGTCCAGCAGCCACCGCATACGTCCCTATGGATTTCCAGTCGGCTTCTGTGAGTCCACATGACTCTCATGTGACCCTTGCTGCAACAAGACAGCCTTCACTGCCCCATTTGCACGATGCGATCTGGGCCAGGAAGTTGTCTTCTTCCAACTGCGGGTCTGCACACACGTACAAGAAGGTGTCACCTGTGGAAAGGGACCAATCACTGCAGCTTCCGCCGTTGAGAGGCGACGGAACTTGTGCCGTCCCTTCTGCGCCGTTTTCAAATGCTGGTCCTCCTGGCGTACAGTTCTATGCAGCATCGTCTACTCCTGCCAGCCAGCACCCGCATCCGTACCACCACCATCATGCATCCCACCATCGGAGCTCGCCGGCATATCCTTCGCCGCATACGCGGACTTACGGTCGATAGATTTCTCGGCCCTACCGTGCACCGTCGCGTCTACTTTTTTTTTCACGTTCTGGCATCCGCACATATTTTATTACATTCATTCTCTATAACGTGGCATTTTCTGACTGGCATCCGCATTATATTCCCACTTCTGAGAGAGGACATGGCACCACTGCTTTATTGTACTACAGTAACCGTTATCTTTTTTTTTCGTGCAACTTGGTCAGCATTCCATCACTCTCCTCTCCGCAATTTTTGTTCGCACCTTTTTCTATATCATGCGAAACACGTTCTTGGGACTACGATCCTCCACGCTCATAGGCAGTGTAGCGTAGGTAGCAGAGTAGCAGTAGGAAGGGCCTCACATATCAAGCGCAAAAAATTCAATGTCTGTCCTCCACATGCAAAACGAAAATGCAGATGAGTTTCACCGGCAGCATATGCACTCAAAAAACTCATGAGGCCCGAGGGGCGATCACCCGTAGCAATGGACGCGACGGCCGCTCTAACCCATTGTGATCCCGTGACTTCATTTGGTGTTATTTGGTTGTGCCTCGTGGTGGTCGTGTGTTATCGGTGTCGCATGTGAGGTCGTTGGGTACATCTGATCACTCCGTTTCCCTTCGTGGGGCTTGAGGCGTATGTCTGCGACGTTCTCGGCGTCGTCAAGAGAGTCAAACGCTTCAGGTGAGAGTCTTTCTCCCATCGTCTGTGGAGCATCAGCGACCGTACTACCACTGCCAGCACCAGTCTTATGCAGAGTCACTCATACGAGTCCATCTGCGCTCTGCACTCGATTCCGCTAGCTAATTCAACCATGGCATAGCCGTGAGTCGCCATTTACATTGTCATCCAATGGCTTAGACCGTCCCATCCCGCCCCAAATCGACAATCCCTACATGACTCCCTCCACCAGTGGCGACGACTCGTTTTCTCCCTATATTCATCCGATTTGCCAATACAGTGGATTCCCTCTGCGTCCATGTCCTGACTTCTTCATAACTGGAGACGTCGTGCGGCACCGGCAAGATGCTTTCGATTCTGCAGATCACGAAGCCTTTCTGGCTCTCCTCGAGTGCGTGCCCCTCTTTTCCCTTCCTTCCTCTCCTCACCTGCGACCAGCCTCTTCACACGACCTCCGCACAACCCTTTTGCCCCTCTACGACCACCTCCTCCACTCCCTTCTCGCGCATTTCCCTCGCCCGTACTCACATCCCTCCCGGCCACCCTCTTCTCTCTCTTTCGCTACCTCCTCATTCCATCCAGCCACTTCGATCTCCTACATCAAACACGATTCTCCATCCACGCTGCCCTACCTAAGTCTCTCCCTTCGAGTCTAACGCGCAGCTGCAGAAGTATGGGCATCTGTATTGTGACGGTTGAAAACGAAGGCGAGGGGGATGGCGCTGGTATTGATGGCAACGGAGTTGAACGACGTGGATGCTAACTTTTGTCTGCAAGGTATGTTCGTTCGCTCTCACGCATGGTTCGCCCGTTTGTAATTATACGCATTATTTTTTCCAGTCTGTGTCACACGCTACACACGACATCTTCATCTATCGTTCCCGCCGTCATTGATTATCGCCTTTCCGGCTCTCCATCCACGTCCTCCAGCGACGAACAGTCGCTCTACATCCTCGGATGAACATACACCGCTCTCCGCCACACAACATTCGAATCTCGTACAGCGCTGACTCTTGAGAAAGTGGCTGATTCACACCATCCCCTCGATACTGTGCAAGTAACGAAACATCCGTCCTTGAAGTTCTTCATCCTCCACCGCTCAATGCTGGGGGGCTGGCTTTTGCATTGCTCGGCAGATTCGTTGCAGTGGATGGAGTTTTTTGTCCGTCCTCACCCCAAGAGTGTTAGGTAAGATGAGAGATGTTTGAACGTGCACCTGCTAGCAGTGATTTATGTTGCTGTAGTGTTCCAGTTCGCTGACTTTTCAAGGCCGATAATGTCTGAGCGTGTTCTCGGTCCTGTCCGAACACGTGCTGATTGAATTAGTTCTAGTACGTTATTTGTCATCTTGTAGCTCGACTATTGCTGAACATTGTCTTGTGGTCACCGTCGGTCACCTCAACGTCGGTGTCGGTATGGTTAGACGTGGCAATGCACAAACCAAAGAAACAGTTGTTGGCGGTCCTACCCGTCGATCGACACGACCTACTGCTGGCCAAGGAGGCGCTGTCGCCCAACTAGAGAAAGTAGGTAAGGCGGTCGAGACTCCGCACAGGCATCACAAGCCACAGGTTGTACTTTCCAACGACGAACATGTCAATCCCATGGCACCTACCACTCGACGTGGAAGGAGGACCCCGCGCAGTGCGCGTACAACTTCTCAAGCCCAGGTAAGCTGACATGCCAAAACAATGATTCGCTCCGGCCTAACTCTGCTAGGACCAACACACGTATATGTCTAGCGGGGCGGAGGGTTCAAGTTCCCGCTTTGGGTTGCGGACTGATGGCTCGCAGCAGCCCTCCTTCGTTGGTACGCAATCCCTACAAGATTATGAGCAGAGCCGTACCAGTTCGGTGCATGTTTCCACTGGAGGTGCGTTGGAGTCATCTCAGAAGGTGCTCGTGCCCGTTCTTACCACCGAACCACAGGTCTTTCTTCCGTGACTCAGGGCTGCGACTCGGGGCCGACGGAGAATCGTCGTCGGATTGGTTCTTTCCCAAACACATCCCGAGGTAAAGCTGTGGCTGGAAGACAGAGGTTAGATCGTCGTAGTGGTGGTAACCTATCTGCCGTTCCCGAGGCAGACAACTCCCAAGAATCAGACACGAACGGCGGTAATGGTGGCCGTGAAGATGTTCGAGATAGCGGTGATCTATTCGACAACTCTCAAGTTGATAGATCCGATACTGAGCAGTACTCCGAGCAACGTTGGAGCGACGACGAGCAGAATGCTTTGCCCAGCCCAGAGGTCCGCTCTGTTGACGAGACAAATGCTCAACAAGATGCACACCTCGGCTTTTTTGGAGGCGGGTGGTGGTCCTTATGTCGTCTCATGCCATACTTACTTTTCCATCTCTCTCTCACTCTCTTCAGCACTGGATGCCAACACTCGCCGGAGTGATGACATGCCGTCTCCGCTGACTTCACCCACTACTGAACTGTCGCAGACTCAGCCACTACCGGGCACAACTTCGAAGCATCCTACTCAGCAGCGCCAGCATCCTGTCCAGAGTGTTCCTTCTCAGGGAGGCTTGCCATCCCGGCTTCCACGCAATTCGCATTCTCAGTCTGTGCGCGAGCAGCATGCCCTTCCCCGACTTCCTTCTTCTCGGGGAGGCGTTTCCTTACGTCTCGCGGCTACCTCTCATCAGTCAGAACAGGTCCGGTCAAACATGCCACAGCTGAATGTTTCCCAGAATCGGGAACATTCCCGAACACCAACACCTGTTTTATTGCGTAGTTCATCTCCTGTCGTGTCCCATCATACCCCAGGTAGGCAAGCTGTTGGTGCCCGAAGGGATGGTATCCACGAGACCCGCGAAGCTAACCAAGAGGTATATACTACATTATTGTTGATTACTGGCGCCACTACCATGACCCACTAGCCTGGAGTTGACTACGATGTGCTTGGTCGGCATCATAGCCTAAATCGTCGTCGAAGATCTCCCTCGCCAACCTATTTAAACGATGTACATTGTGGCCACATGTCTCAGGATCGCCGCCCCTCGAAGAAGACCCGCCCCGATGCAATGTTGTCTGGCCGACAATCGGCTGCAGAGGAGCTGATGGATGTGGACAATGCAAAGGCCAACTCTGGTAAGGGCAGTGCGCGTCTAGGGCGTGCACGGAACACTGTCATTGTGAAGCCGACAACACTGGCGTTCTACCCTCCATTATGGACCAAACTACTTGACGAGGCCAAGGCAAGGATCCGGCTTTACGTTGCCACTGAGGAACCTTTCCTTAGGCTCGAGACTGCTGTTGATGGTCAGTGTAGTGAAGAAATAATTGAGCTGGTGGTCAAATACCAGGAAGACCAGAGTGAGCTCGAGGCAGGTAAATATATTCCTTGTGATACATTTGTGGTCCGTTCTCAACGTTTTCCTATAGGCTTCTACCCACAGTACAAGAGGTCTATGGCACGGATGGTAAGTGGCTGTGCACTACCAGTTCTCACTGTTTGAGGTTGCAACAGTTATTCAATGATACGCAAACATTCCGGAGCGAAATCAAGAAGGTTGCTGTCCGGATTGTTCCCATCGAATATAATTTGTCTGCCCCCAAAAGTGCTACAACCGAACGTGAGCGGCTTGATGCAGTCAAGCAAAAGGCCACTGTGCTTCTTGAGGGAGCTAAATTCCTGCGAGGAGAGTGTGACAGTCTCGTATGTACAATCTCTTCCAGCCTATGTAGCTGACCAACCATGTTAATTATTAGGGAAAAGCCAGTAATTTTGCGCATCCTGCCCTACAGAATATCTGTCTCGGAGTCTACTACAGCAACAGTGTAAAATCCCTCCGTCAGTATGTCGAGTTTCAGCACTTTGTCCCATACAAGGCTCTGGCCCTTGCTGCCGCTATCGTGAGTTATTTGATCATTCAGCTCAGATGCTAACCATCGTGTCCCCCTAAAGGTTCATAGTGTTCTTTTGACATACGAACGGCATGGCTTCTCTAAGGCAGAATCACTCAATGTGGGTGAACTCGAAGACTCGTACCAGAGGCTCCTTGCCTTAATGGATACTGTTGCTCTTGATACGTACCACGGCCCAAAACTCAGTGCCATGTTGGAGGACTGGGCACAAATGGGAATGTAAGTGTTCATATATGAGCTTGCGGATGTAATCTTACTAGTTTTGCAGGACCGGTTTTGTCGCCAAAGATCCAGTTCTGGTGAAGCAGGGAGGTTGGGAAGTAATTCTAGACTAGTATCGTCTCTAATTTGTGTCAGTCTATACAATCACGATTGCAATAGCAAGCTTCCGGTGATCATTTACATTCAGAGTGTGGACAGCATCAGACAGTTCAGGTCTATTCATACAGTAGTAGACAGTGTAGGCCCTCTGTATCGTAATTGACAGTACGGGGTTGCTGTACAGTAAATGGAGAGTGTGGGGCTACCATACAGCGATGGACAGTATGGGCTGCTGTACAGTGCCTGACAGCAAGAGGCCTCTGTACGGTGATTGACAGTTTTCCCGGCCCGGGACTGTGGTACAGTGGTTGACAGCGCTTCTGGGTGGAGCTGCAGTGCAGCAGCTGACAGCGCTTCAGGTAGCCGAAGTAGCTGACAGCGCTTATTAGCCTTCGCAACTGTAGAGCATGGCACAGTTAAGGTACAGTTCTAATATTATACATGGAGCTGTACAGCACTGTTACCTAACTGTGGGGCAACCGGACAGTGGGGGACCTTGCTGTCACGCTGTAGCCGCTGTACAGCGCTGTACAGCGCTGCACAATACTTGACTGATTTGCTGATGTAGTTGCACCTGCCACTCTAGAAAGGTAATTAACAACATGGTATTTGCATTAGATTCAACAGCTTAGGTGGCGGACCTTTAGCTATGATCTGCGAGGTGATCACAAGCTAAAGTGCAAAAATGCCAGGCTCCCATATTAGATAGAGAACTAGTTGTTCAACAAAAGTTGGGTGAGTTCTGGTTTTGTGGCTTTTGCGGCACTTTGGTGAGCAGGATTCAAAGTTGTAGGAGCAGTGGCGGTGGCACTGATCACCGCATGCATGTACTCGTGACATAATCATGTGTTCAGTAGCAATCGTCACAATTGTAAGTTCCAGCAGAGCACCAGTCAGTATGGTCTACATGTCTTCCATTGTGCGATTGATACACGAAGATACAGGGACACATGAGAAAAATAGTAATAGGAGTTCACCCTTGTTCACATCACTAGAACTCCAACATGGTGGCAAAATGATTAAAAGAATCCCTCTTGCTTTCTCAGACTTCGTGGAGAGGCTTTATGGCTTGTTCAGAAACCAACCGTCAGCGCCACTATGTACCCAGTTAGTATTTGAGGAACTTACCAGCGGCTCACGAGACAGACAAAAATCGTGCATAGCTATTGCAGCAACCACTGTGATGTACCTCCCTTTGACAGTTTGCAGCTTCCGGATAGTAAAATTCGCCCGCACGAGTTGTTCTACCTCTGTGTCACCAAGATATCGGCGCAAAGCAGTCTCATAATCCTTGCAAGCGAACTGGATGTCTGCTAGTTCTGTAAGGAAAACTTCCTTCTTCCGCAGCATCTCTGTGAAGTTGTCGACCATGACCCCCACATTAGGCGGGGGTACAAAATACGGCAACATCTAAGTGAGTTAGCAATGCAGATGGACCCTCAACATTATCATAAGACCCACCACATACTTGCTTGCCTCTTGCAGAGCTTTCTGGTATTCAGAAAGCCCAGATGTGTCTTCAGGTCCTTTCTCCTGGTCCTCAGAACCAGCAAGTTTCTCTTTCTCTTTCCCTCCATGGAGTTGTGAAGGAGGAGCGGATGACACCTGGTTTGCTTGTAATAACCCCTGGTTCCTATGCCAGCTGTAGAATGGCGCATGAACTAGAGGCTGGATGTTAGGAATGGGTGTTTGGGAATCCTTCAGTGCTTGTGGAGTGGCTTGCAACATTTTACTATGACAATGTCCAAGGTACTCGAGAGTCCAGTGTTCGGTCGACGAAGTTGTGTAACCTGTCACATTACTGCCACACTACCATATGTTTGCTGTTGTTTGGCTGTTTTCTGTGAACATTCCAAGTTGGGGCCTAATCATATAGCCACTCATATGAATGCACACAAAATATAGTAGCTTCGGATACCAGGCTATGTCTGAACAGGTCCGATCCCAGTGAGAATTGATGTTGCGAAAGAAAGTAGCGAACAGGCGGTATACATGCACAAGAGATATAAAAACAGACTATACCAACGGACCACGTTACAACTCCTAATCAGGACTTGGTGCGGTTAGTACTGTAAGCTGTATAAGGTCCAGCAGTGACACCCGAGCCCTTTCGCGTGTCTCTGGAGGTAGCCCGTTCATCCCGTTCAAAATGCCAGAGAGGAAGTCCTTGATTCGGCGTTCCAATTCAGCAACACGCCTAACGCGATCCTGGCCCAGTGTGGTGTGGCAGAGCGAGTACTGTTCGAGTAAGAGATCCTGTATTTCAACGATTACCTGCAAAATTGAGACATGATGAACGAAATGAGTATTGAGCGGCTTACCCACGCAAGCACAAACGAGAACTTTTCCACGACAAACCCAATGACTGGGCTTATCATAACATTGAGGTTTGCATCGGTGACTATCTCAAGCACTCCTATCCAGGCAGCTGTGTCAGGTTTGACGAGGGTGTAATATAAAATGCTGCGCATGGACTCGTTGACGAACCAATACATCGTTCCTTCTCGCTGGTTTATTTGATGGAAGAGCGGGTAACCGATCGTCGGTTGAAAGGTCGTCAGGTACGTGATGTAGCGGACGTCGTCCGCAGAAAGAAGGGCATGGGGCGAGAGCGTAGTCGTAAGTGCGGATGGGTGCGGCGGGGACCTGTAAGGCGAATAATACTGATAGACAAAACTATCCGCTGTATGCCATACATGCGTGAGGTATGGTAAGGCGACATTTTCAAGCTATATGATCGGAGTTCGCTGTGAGCAGAGACACAGATGTTCTGATACCGAACTTACCTCCTCGAAGAAAAGTTGTTGAAAGACTAGGTCGTCTATGGAAGACCGGAACGTCGGCTGGCCGGGTGCCATGATTAAATTTGAAACTACAATATTGAGTCAGTATAACATTGCATGAGTAGTTAGTACGCACCTTCCATCGGTTGCCACGTAGGATTGCACCGGCTCTTTCGGTGATAGAAAAGCACGTTGTAAACAACCGATACGATCGTCCTACCGTTGACTTTGAAGTTAGACTCAACAAGCGAATCTAAGTCAATTTTGCTCGTCAGAATTCGGTGGCAGACGCCCATCATGCAATCCACGGCTAAAAGCCACCAGTCGTGGGCTCTGGCATGAAGAAGTTGGAAGAGAGGCGCTGTTACAGAGCGAACAATCAAGATTATTCGCGTGACAAAGTGCCACGCGTACTCACCTGATAAAGCGAAGTATCAGGCAGCAGCCGTGACCTGCCAGTCACTCTCCGCACCGGCTGGGAGAATATCCAACCCGTAGCCTTCCAGGTCGTAGAGGGTTTTGCCCGCTGAGTAGGTACTAAGGCAATCGTCATCATGCGTGTGAAGACTGGAAGCGACAGTTTCGGCCGGGGCCAGCGACGACTCCAATGGAGTCGGGCTGGGAGGATCGATGGTCAGTAGCTGCTTGAGGTCAGAGTCTAAGGAATTGAGTGCCGGGTGTCATGGTGAATGCCGCTTTTAAATCTTACCTGGAGATTCGGACTGGATGTTGCTGTGTGACCGGAAAATAATGCTTAATAATCCCTGCGAAGTTCTGCTCGGCGGTCGGGCTGGGGCAAAGGTCGGGCTGGGAGTACGAAATCCGCGCTCGCCGACGTCGCTCATTGCTCACACCGATATTCGTAGACAACACCGAAGTCCACTTACGATGCTGGCTTCGCGAAATATAACGTCACAAGTCACACACCACTCCGGGAAAAAACGGACGTACTGTATGTGCTATGTTGGCTTTGCCCACCTTGCCGAGTGAAGCCCACGTGCCACCGAGGTGTGACAGCTGATGTCACGGGTCGCTTGACGGCCCACTTACGGTGGGCGAGGCAGGGCGTGACCGACCTTCCATTTCAGGCTGTGACCGGCACCACATTTTCCGGAATCCAGAAATTTTGCAGGTGGCAACCAGGATTCAAGGCGAAGGATACGACATTACCTTGCTTGCAAGATTTCTCCAACCCCAATAATCGTGGGAACGTATTACCGGGAGATGCCAGATGTGTGGGAAGAGTTTCGGCAGATGCCAACGATCTTTTCAGTGACGGCCCCCCCCCACTGCCACATCCTTCCATACGAGACTGTGAACATAGATGGGACAATGACAGTGGTAAGAGTTTCCGCAGATGCCTTGCAGATCTTTACTCGCAGGCTAACTAAGCGGACTTGGACGATGGACAATGACAGTTTCCTTCTGGTATGCTAGGTTTGTTAAACTATGTTCCTTTTAATAACTGACCACCAGTTCTGTGTTTTGCTGTTCTCTTCTTCCAACCGCTCGTCTTCCAGTAGAAGCTCGTTGCAATGAGATTTCTGAAAAACTTCATTATCAAATTCTTGCAGTAAACGGATCGAGGATCTGCCGGAACTTCTGGACAGTGCCACATATAAGTCGAACAGGTTAAGACTGCCGGAGGGTGGGGTCGCAATGTCTACTATGACGTATGGCAAGGTTTGACCCTGTGATCTGTAATCCGTGAAGGCATACATGGGTGTCATCGGAAATTGTCCACAACGGACTGAGCGTACGATGTTTTTGCCGTTACATTGCACCTCAATCCGAAAAGTTCTCGTGGCAGGTTCCATTGGGACAACGGACTGTTCTAGATCCGTTAGTTTGGTGGTGTGCGTTCAATCCATTTTGACGAGGATGAATAATGGCAAACATTGAAGTGATATTTGGGAAAGGTTATCGGAGGCAGTGATTTCGTCCGGGGTGACATATAATGCCCTCCACCACACCCCAAGCACTGTTAGTTATATCGAGGTCAGTTTCCACGTTTTCTGTTACCATCACTTTCATCCCTTAAAAAAAGGTAGATTCATCGCACTTCCTGGCCACCGTCGAAGAAAAATCTACGGAGGACTCACAGTCTGCTCCACCTGAACTTGCGGAACTATGCGCCATTGTGTTCATTGACAGCAACAACTATTGGTTGACATCTGATGGTGGCTATCGAAAAGGAATCGGGATGTGGCATCACCTCTATGACATGAAACCACCCTGCACTATTTCTGAGCCCCCAATGAATCCAGCAAAGGCTGACTTTAGCATGGCCATGAAAAACCTGCATGTCCTCATGCAAAAAATCGGCTCGCCTGGCTATGAAAAAGGAAAAGGCTTCCTGTTCTACGACAACTCATCACCTACCCCTACTCGCTTTAAGATCAGGCATTGCCTTTGACCATAGATCCTGTAAAATATTGCCAATCACAGCATCGCCTGCACTGTCTGGCATGTCCGAGCCACCATGATCGGGTGCATCAGTCTTGAAATCGTCTCCTGCAAGGATATCATGAATGTCAGTTCGCTCGGACAGAAAGACAGCGGCATTGAAGAGGCAGCACTTTCCGTCGCGATCAAGGGTCTGGCAGATCTCGGAGTCATAGTTCTGATTGTTCGTTGCGGTTACTGGATCTTTGATGACTTCAATGTGGGCGTGCTCGGTAGTGTCGGCTGACCACTGTATAACAGCGCCGGTCTGGGGGATACTGCGACAGATGTGGATCGACGAGGTCAGCATCAGCACGAGCGACACGTGTACACTAACGTGACTAACATTAACCATGGTGGCCATGAGACGATCAACGCACTGGACCAAAAAAAATCCGCCTCAGCATGGCTGCATGAGCAACAGACGTAGATCGGTGAGGACAACATCAGCATGAGCGACAAGAGTATGCCAACGTGACTGACACTAACCACAAGTGATATACATGAGATGATTAGCACACTGACCCAAAAAAAATCCACCTCAGCGTGAGCAACAGAGGTGGATCGGCGAGGCCAACGTCAGCACGAGCGACAAGAGTACGCCAACATGACTGACATTAACCACAAGTGATGCACACGAGATGATAACAAACTGGATCGAAAGAAAAAAGTCTACCTCAGCGTGAGCAACAGAGGTGGATCGGCAGGGCCAATGTCAGCAAGAGCGACAAAAGTACACCAACATGACTGACAACTTAGCCATAAAGTGAGGACAATGAGACAACGATAAAGGCACATACCGTTTGCTACGTCAGCACGGGCGACAGGAGTACGCCAACTAGACAGACGCTAGGCAAACAGGTCGCGACTCGCCGAACTACTGCAAGTTAAAATTTCCTCAAACTGAAACATGAATCGTCACGTGACCATATGGATCGTCAAGGAAGTGTGTCATGTCCAATGTACTCCGAGAACGGCTAACCTCTCTAGTTAACTAGTTAATACTTATGGCCCACACGAGGCTAGGCGCGAAGAAATGCGTGTCAGGTGTCGCTCAACCAGCCCAATTGGCTGGTCACAAAAGACCTCGTACACTGTTGTCCGGAAGCACCACATCCCCACCTCTGAGTCCTCTCTCATCGCTCCCATCTTCTCCAATCCTTCAAGAAGCCACGCATAAAGAACGATCCAATCGGGTAGGTCTGGGATGCCATAAGATATTTTTTGCAGTCTAATAGCAACCCGTAGTTTTGCTACCTTTGCCATGACGGCGGGAACACAATCGCATGTTCCAATCATATCTGCCCCCATGTCGTCTGCAATGCTTGCATCAAGATTCCACCGGAAGTCGAAGGTATACTTGGGCTGCCAGAAATATCGTTCAAATGTCCTGCTTGCCATGAGAAGGAAGAGCATCTTGCAGGATCCAAACCATTGCCGTATTTTGTAAGTTCCTCTTAATAAATACAGCCAGAGCTAATATACCTCAAGGCGTTTACGCGAACAGAACGAGGAAAAATACTTCCGGCATGCAAGACTCCAACATTCATCAAAGGAGTCTGCGAGCGAGCTTCGAAGTCCCAAGTTTGCGGAGGGCCAATCCTAATACTACACTTTGTTTATACAGGCATGAACACCCAAGGATCCCTTCCCTGTGTACTCAACACTACGCTCGAGGAGTATCATGATCAATCTACGCTATGCTACCATGAGATTATCTTCGATTTCAGCACAGCTGAAAAACTTTGTCATTGGGAGTCAGAGGCTGAGCGATTGGCGGTAGGGATTGGCATTGACGCTTTCGAACACAAGATCATATTCGTCACAGTACACAGTGAGGTAACGTGCGGCAACTTATTCGCGGGGAAGGACGGAAATAATGAGGACGTGGCTTTGTTGCCCCAGGAGGTGTGTATTTATTTTCAAGCACTCCCCCTCCACTGTCTCATTTACTTAGTTTATGATATACTTGTTTTCTGGGCGCCTTCAACGTCTTGTCAGTGGTTCAACTATTTTTATGTTGTTGTGCGGTCCCCTGGTCACATTCCCCGAATCCGTAAACAGTCTGAAGGTGGCAGTTGTGCGGTGAGTTTTTTGTCGTCTGCTGTCACTCCGGATTGTATTTGAGCTGTGATAGATTCAAGCCCGCATATATGGTTGCGTTCAGTGCCGACCGATTTATTAGTGCCATCATGAAGCCGTTTATCGTGGCATTCGGTGTCCGTGTCCTTATCCAAGGACATGATCTCTACGAGGTCTTTGTAGACCTTTTGGACGTGTCCATTGAGCTACGCATGCACAGCGATACATTTCTATTCTGTTTGGGAGAACGCATGGCACCCAGGACCGTCGACATATCTTCTAGCCCTGCCGTTATCGGGGTCAGGTATTCATGGTACCACACGCATCGCCGTCCGTGGGGTGTATCTCTCCCCATGAGTTGCCCCGCATGTAGCTCAATCCGGTGTGAGTCGACGTGTGGATCAATGGCAAAAACACCGAAAGAAACCCAACACAAAGACAATTGCCGAGTTGGTGGTTTTCCTACGTGGGCTTTGGCTCGAGGGATCTGTTAAAATAAAATGGGGGAGGGGTTCCGTGCACCTAGAGGGGGCTAGGGCAGAGGGTATGGGTGCTCCTGATGAAGGGGGAGCAGGGGAAGACTGAAAATGCAAAGAGAATAGGCTGCTCTGAGCCTAGAAGCGATGTAAGATGATGAAGATAACAGTAAGTAGACCCTTAATGGAGCCTCAAATACTGCAGGAATAGAGATGATGATGAGGGGCTTAAAAGCGACGATGATTGGGCCTAATGATGATGATGATGAGTGAGCAGGTAAGTCTTTACACAGGGGACTGCTTCCTATGCAGGGGACTTGGTAGCTGCTTGATTGCTGTCGACGTATTGGTACTTTATATACAAAAGGTAGCGTAGCCTGCAGTAAACATGGAGCAACACTTTGTAAGTGATCTGTAAGTGATTGGTAAGGGGATTGGTAAAGGATTGGTAAGGCTTTGTAAGGATGAGTAAGGACAGTAAGCAATTGGTAAGTAAAACCAGTAAGCATGACGAAGATTATCACTAATCAATTTGAAAACAGAATGAGTCATCAAGGAACAGATGAATAATGTGAAAAGGGGAATGAGTAAGCGCACTGGTCACTGCTGATTAAGGGATATGACTGCAAATGCGTCATAGTGACTCCTAGATCTAAGATCTAGATGCATTATGGTAACTTGCTGCATGTCCAAACGAAGAACAGTGGGGGTTTCTGCCAGGGGCCAATTTTGGGGGTCTCCAGGGTAGTCAGGGCATAGGATTTCGCAACTTTTCCCCCTTTCCTCCTCTCTGTAAAGCGACCTGCATTAGCTGCAGCTAGTGTTCTGGAGGGTTTGAGGAGGAGGAAGGGCCATCTTCTCCCATAAGAGCAGGGAGAAGTGTCTCAAATTCATCATGAATGCGATCAGATAGACTGGATGACAGTAATTGGTATTGAACCTGTCGCAATTTTGGAAGAAAGAAGGATGGGATTGAGAGGTAGACGTTGCAGGGCACAGGGATGAAGGATCCATATGCTTCTTCAACTGGAGAAACTGAAACAACCACATATGATTTTTCAAGCCTGATAACAGACCTGAGACGACCAAAGAAAGTCCTCCTTGATGTCAGACTGACAAGGAGAACTCGCTGTCCCAAAGCAATAGGATGGGAGGTCATGGACGAGGGAGGGATGAACCAGGAGGCTTCAGGGCGAATGCTAGTGGGGATTCCTGGCAAGTACTTGTAGTTATTCTCCCTGGCAAAGGGGATGAGTGAAGAGATCGTCGAAGAGGTGGCCATTACAACAAAAAGTGGCAAAATGGGCGTTTGTTGGCAGAAATGATGCAGAAAATCGTGGAGGGCGAGGATCATCACCAAATTTGGTAGGCAGGATGGCGTGGTCGAGAGCTTTCTGTGAGCGTGGGAATGATGTCGATATCTTTAGAAATGGCTGAGATATTCGAAAAATCGGAATGCCATAAACTGGCGCTCGAAAACTTTTATTTGGCGCTTGAGCGGTTTCTTCCCTAACGTTAAGGGTGGTTCTTGTGCGACGGATGACTGCTAGACACTCCAGTCATTCTGCGCATTAGGGCTAGGCTTCTCCATTCTTCATCATTCAGCTTTTGGGTCCATGCTCACGTCGCCAAACACCTTTGGTGCGTGACAACGCGCGCGACCTGACATATGTAAGTTGGAACTGAAAGACAATAAACCGCGAAATCACCTTCATTAACCTCGTGCGCCTTGTCATGAATGATGGCATTCGCTAGTTGAGTACTGCGTGGGTTCCGATAATATTTGTGACCGCCTAGCAGCTTCTTGACCTTCTCATGCGTAACATTATGTGTAGTAGCTATCACCTGTACCTTTGCTTCCAATTCATCGGCTAGTGAGTGGATTGCTTCGCTCAGAAGCACGTCACGATCCTTTCGTTGCACTGCAGATATTTGCCTCGACGCTGCATGCGCCCTGAGATGCTCCTTCTCCACAGCGGAGAGGGGCTGACGAGACTGCATAACGGGCCATCCCGGGTTCCGAGCAGCCCAGGTGGACTTGTTACCCGTGGGTAGAACTATTGAGACTCCACTGTCGAAACTGCCTGGCGTACTATTGTCAGGAAGGGTACTGGGCATAATCACACCGGGTACAGTGGTGATGTTTGAGGAAGGAGTGGACTCGCCAGGTGTAGAGGGTATATTTGACAAGCCGGCATTGGGGTGGCACTCGACTGTGGCACGGGGGGCGGGGTCATCAACGGGTACTGCTACTTGGACAGCAGGCGCAGGCGGGGTAGGCTTTGAAGGCAGAGAAGACTGGGACTGAGGAATTGAAATGGCTAAAAGGGCGGGGTCCAATGCAGGATAACCATAGGATGGGTCGGGGGATGTCAAAAGTTGG
This sequence comes from Pisolithus microcarpus, assembly GCA_024613185.1. Taxonomy (NCBI): domain Eukaryota; kingdom Fungi; phylum Basidiomycota; class Agaricomycetes; order Boletales; family Pisolithaceae; genus Pisolithus; species Pisolithus microcarpus. The sequence goes on from JANFAI010000007.1 coordinate 539,500, forward strand.
GGAGTGGGTTGTACAGCATCGGGAGGAAAAGATGCGTGAGACGGGTTCTGGTAGTCATATGAAGTGAGTGCTGGGGATGTTGGACAAGTAGAATCGTCTGCAGAGTCAAACGTGGCGGGGGGGAAGGTAAAAACGTAGTGGTCCATGCTATCGGTAGAGGGTTGAGGTGCTAAGTCTACAGTGTCGCACCATGTCTCCGAAACCTGGAAAAAAAGAGAAAATTTTGACAGCACGATATTGAGTGAGTGACATCGGCCTGTCCTGCCATCGGGACGACCGGGTGCTATAACAATAGCTTGATATAACCACACACAAACCTTTGGGAACTGTATGATATGATATTAGAGCTTATGGATTGGCATCGACTACACTTACCATGGTTGAAGCGGACACCGTGCTGTCTACATGCCAATGTTGGGTGTGCAACCAAAGCACTGGCGTACATGACTTCGTATCACAGTATCTGGAAATTAATTGGAGGCCGAAAAATTAGATCCTTCGTTATCACAATACTACCCTTATAATTACGGTGGGCAAGAATTGGAGAGACGGGGAGCCTTATTGAGGACTGCGTGTAAATCCATCCAATAGATTCCTAGATACTGACTGTCAATACCCAGCCAGCTTCATTGGAAAATAGCCAGTACCTGAATCCTTTTGACAACGTAAGTTCCGACGACAGAGACGGAAGAGACAGGGACGCACGGACGCACAGGATGTAGACCGTCTCTACTCCCCCTCTTTACAACAAGGCGTGGTCATGTGATCTGGAGAAATTCCCGAGTGAGACGCCAAGTGGTAGTAAGCATCTCTGGCAGTCAGTGTCCTTACAACGCCCTCTTCTCGAGTCTCACCAGGTAAGTTCGATGTATATCCCTGTAGTATCTTTTGGAACAAGTGTAAACTCAAACTGTGGCACCTAGAATTTTGATGCTCATACATGAGAGTTTCACATACTCTAATGAAGCCAGACAAGCAACGCGCAGCCACTGAACACTGGCTATCAAAGCCGGGGTACCACATATATTTTTTATCTCCTTTGATACTGAGTATGACCCACATTTTCAGAGTGCGAGAAGAGCAAAGGGAAAAAGCAAGACTTCGTGCTGCCAGGTAGGTCAGCTAGTGGTCAATCCTGTCTACTGTGATCCATCCATGCTTGTAGGAACAGGGCTAGGTAAGTATCTGCCCCCGTCTATGTCCGTAGATTAATTCTGTTGTTAGGAAACACGTTGTGGAAGATGAGGCTACCACCCGCAATTCAACATCGACTGCACTTGGAGTGTCCCCGGACACAGACCCCGACTCATACTTACACCCTTTAGCGTGTTCCGAACTTCCCTCACTCGAAAAAGTAAGGCAGCTCATCACCGATTGGAAATCTGAATGGGGGGCGGAGTCGACCTGGCCGAAGAAGTTCCACGAGCAACTTAAGCGTGCACAGCGAGAGGGCCGGCTCACGACTGACTCGTTCTTTTCGCAATGCAAGGTCCATGTTGAGGAAGGGAGACGGCTCATTTGGCTTTTGAGGAGTACTACACGCAAAGGCTTCAGGGGTGTGGGCTACAAGGTTACGGACTCTTACGAACAGGTGTTTGACTTACTCACATCCTTGTTAACTGAACTTCGTTTTTTCGAAGTCAAATTAGATGACTATGCCCCCATTTCCCCCCTGTCTCAAATTTCTGAAGCTTGTTACTACTTCACAGTGTAGTTCTTTTTGTGCACAATCTATATATCTAATGAACATCTACACAAATTCTGCACTTCGAGCTCGAAGTCAGATCTGAAGTGTGACACTCTGTGAGGCTTGTCTTGTTGCTGCCTTAGTGCACTGGACTTAAATCTGACATTGTGATGCAAGGCTAGTGTTGCCGCTAACTACTGAATTTACAAGTGTATGATTTGGCGATAGCGAACGCCATAGCAAATCAGTTTGCTATCAGTCGCTATACACCGCCAGCATCGTTTGAGACAAACCCTGCAAGTATGCTTGAGACATGACTGCCATTGTTAGCTTCTCTACTGCCTAGTAGTCATTGTCCGATGTTTGATCTTACATTATATGCTGTGGTGATTAGACTGTACCGGTTTGGTTTGTCAAACTCGACAATGTCGCGCGGCCACAAATATTCAATTACGATGCTAATAATTTTGCACCCATTCATATGTCGCACGCAGCAGCATGCACATATGCAAACCAACCTCTTAGCGTACAGGTGCACGGGTTCAAAAGAGAAAGAATATCGGCCTCGCATTCATCATGGTTAAGATGGACACAATTTCAGCAGTAATTACAAGTAGCTAATCACAAATTGCCGGACAAAGATGAAGTAGCGCCGCTGCTACAATCAATAAACAACTGTGAGGGAGGGATGAAAGACCCACCTGTTTTCAGCAGGGTTGAGTTGGACTTGGCTAAACACATCCGACAAATCGTCCACTGCAGCCCAGTAGGACTGTTCACCTTCACTAAGAACAGGTGAGGGGGTACATGGTGCCATGGGCCAAAAGGGTCCACCGGGAGTAGGGATTGCGTGGAGTTCACCCTTATTGTAGGCGGCCATATAGTCGGCGAGTGCCTGCTGGAAGGTCTTACACTTATAATATACTGCGCCACTGATTTCGAGAACCCATAACACCGCATCTTTCCTAAGTATTTGGAATCAGTGTGAAAGAAGGACGGATGTGACAAACAAAAATATTACCACATGTAAAATATGCCGACCTCTTGCCCAACAATAATAAGGTAGAACCCCTCGGGTGTGGAGGTTGGGCGTGGGACATACGAAGGGTGGGGAATGACAGCAGTTTGAGACGTGGATGAGCGGCGTACCGAAGGGAGAGAGGTAATGAGACCAGAATCGGATTGTGGTTTGCGAGTGGGTCGCGGAGTGCCTGGGGACGACGGTAAAGTAGAGGCGGATGTGGTAATAGCTACTGGCGATCATGACACCGACGGACTGCATCTTTGAGGGCTCCTGAGTGTGGTCTTGGTAGAATGGGTGCAATGTTTCACCACGGTTTTGACCGTTTCAGTCGTCCCTTTGTGAGTAGTCTTGATCGTCTTGATGCGCGTGACCGTCTCCTCAGTATCGTCCTCCGTAGTGCTCGTTACCTGCCAACTACCATCATCTGACTAGATGTCAAACCCCCCATCAAAAATCCAGTCTCGCGTCCTACCTTTGTCACTTGATACTACCATAGTCGGAAAACCTTGCAGGTCAGTGCTAAGCGCAATACTTGAAGATGAGAGTGCTGGCGATGGCAGATAAGCTCGCAATAAGTCTTGACAGTCTGGTAACGTCATGTGGTTTTGGATGGGATCAAAGGCTCCGGTCAAAGAAATCGTACACAGAAGCAAATCATGGCGGGAGGAGCAGTTCACAGTCACTCGCGTAAGTGCAGAAGCTTGACGTCCTCGCAAATACGCCATGTCCAGACCAAAGTTCACCGCGTTGTGGGGGTTACGAGAGCTCTCCATGAATTGGCAGGTCCGAAAAAAATTGCTGAGTGGTCTGCACATGTGGCAGAACGAAAAAAAGAGTGGCTAAGAGGTAAGATTTTGTTGTGGTCAAAAAAAATGCTCACCTTGGACAGAGATGACTGTCACCGAGAGACATGCGCTGGAGGTGCTGCGAGATCCAGTGTCGAATGACTCGGTCAATGAGCCAACAGACGACGACCACGAAACTGATGGATACGGTGCAATGGTCCTAGACGGAACGGAGCAACTTGATGTCAGTCATGCTGGCGGTGAGTTTCAAGAGCTCACCAGCGAGTTATTGGGTGAATTCTGGAAAAGGTCAGAGTCAGCAGAGGAACGTACTGATAATGGCTGACTACCTTCCAGCACTTCTCAGGAGGTCAGGGCGAAGCGTCCAGATTATCGTACGTTCCGAGATCGTTCTGCTAAACAGACTGCCACGTTCAGTGTACAATTGGATGTCATGACGGAGGCTTACATGGCCTGGTCCTTGAATCAGGGAGGTGCAGGCAGAAAGGGGTTTTTTGATTCAGATGAGCGATGTATGCGGGAAGAACAGCAGGGGAAGTGTGATGGCGTGGACACCAAACTGCTGAGTGTATTGGTGCTGGACGTCTTCTGCAAGTAGACCCTTATCGTAATTGCATGTGCAAGTACTCACGGCATGGCAGGCGCTGAGAAGACTTCCATTACTGTAGGGCCAACTGATCGTCACCTAAGTTCAGCTCTCGTTCGCCACGGTTTGATCCCATGCTCTCCTATTACCCCGAAGGTCGCTGTTACAGTGAGCGCTCTCAACCTATACCACACTGCTCGTCAACATTGCCCCCATCTCTCGATACAAGCATATGTCAAGTCGCTCTGCAACATGCACGGGGTTCGTCAAAGGTTTGTACTTCATTATACCTACTCATGCCATGACCAGGTTCCATTTTACAATCACTGCTCCTGTCAATTTTCCATCGTGCTGGATGTTTACTTGCAAATATTAGCACTCGTCTCGAATCTTGTGCGCCGAGCACTGCAGCGCGACCAGCCTGACTGGCGGTTGAAGCACTGTTGTCCTGCTTGCACTTACAAAATACAGGACGAACCAGCCATGCGATTCAAGATGCTGTTTGCTCAGGATGGGAACGACTCCCTCAAGAGAGTGGCGACCAGGGTGCTGGATGGTAATCTCGACGATACCGACCAACTCGCCACTTCTCTTCCCACACTGGAGCACACCTTTCATCATGAACAATACCTGACCTGTGAATTCGTCGAGAAATTTGCATCTGATCGACAGACTGGACACAGCATCGTTGACGAGGTGAGAATTTGCATTCATATTCGAGGTTTCTTACCACTCGATAGCACGGCGATGGGAACCTCTGTGTGGAGCGTTGGAAAAACATGAAGGACAGTGTTACACAAAAAATGTGGAACGTATTCGATGAAACTGGTGCCTTCATAGCGGTTTGTCGGCATGGCTTCTGTCTGGTCATCGCCGACATGGTACAAAGCGGCAAACAGTGAGTACACTACTAAAGAGACCCGTACCTGCAAATTAATATGCTCGTACACAGGTCTAAATATGCGCTCGCGGTGACATCCAAACTCCTGGATGTGTTCGGTTCAGACCTTGGCGGTGGATACGACATCAGCTGCCGATTCAAGACCACACTGGCATCCAGCATTTTGGGCGAACGTGCTCGATCCCTCAACTATACCTCCCTCGTCAATGCATTCCACGGTCACGCTCATAACAGGCTGTGCCAGCTAGACAACCTGACGACTTATGTTGAGGGTCTCGGACTCGAAGATCTCGAAGGTTGTGAACGTGCTTTTTTGAAGAGTAATGCCCTTGTGCCATCTACCCGCTATGCGTCGACTTTTCACCGAAGGCAAGCCATCACGTGTTACTTTGAACACAATGACGAAATGGAAGTATATGCAAACCTCAGTAAGTAGTCGACTGCCCGTTTCAACATATCTAATCCCGAGCAGCGAAATTTTTACTGAATAACTACAAGCAAGCTCTCGATCTTCTCTCCAATGGTCGTGCGACTCTTGAGCGACTGATGTGCGAGCTCGGAGTAAGTGACCCCGCGATCTTCAGACAGTGGTTGGACGAGGAGCGTGCATATCTCAAATCTCTCCTGCGGGAGCCTGCAGAAGAAACTCTGCAGATGGAGTATTGGCAACGACTGGTCAATCTGGCGGGGAGCAGGTATGTATCACTACATTGAGAAGATATTATCCTAACTGCCAGTAAATCTAGGAAGAATCTCGAGACGATTCTATCTACGTGGACTGTTGTTACTGCCGACAATGTAGCGTCTATTCGGAGTGATGGGCGTGCAAGCAGGAAAGCGGAGACCATCCATCATCATGCCCAGGAGAACTACGAGAAGGACTTGAAGGTTGTGCAGGAACTCGAAGGACGCCTCAGAATAACATGTCGCTGGGTGCCGGAGGATGGGGAGTGGCAGGCGGCTGCCTGCCTCGTTGCCAATCGCAAGTATCAGCGCGCATTGGATAATGTCGAATGTCTGGTCATGTCGCGGATCTTTGAGCTTTCAAAGATGAACCAGTCTGGCACCGGTAAGTTCACTCTACTCGAAGTTGCCTTGCATTGATGGTTGCAGGCTATAAACTTCGCAAGCACATTGGGAAGGCCCTGCAAACATGCTCTGCAGCCATCCGGGCTGCCCTATCACAATACAACACTGCAGCCAAACCTCTTGGTCATCGAACACTGGAGTTCGATGAGGTAGTTGAGTACGCGTTTCTAGCTGACTTCGACCTTCTCAGGGACACGCGGCAGGACATCTCGACTCGTCCGTGGGCATCACCCACTGCCCGCCTCGCTATCAACACATTTTTTAAGTTGTGTCGGGCTGAGGAAGAAGTCACTCGCTTGAATGTGGAGATCCGTTGCATTGTGACATATCTTATCAATGAAGATCGCTACCTGCGAGCTTGTGAAGCTCTCTACCGGGATACTCACCCCATGCTCGCACATCAAATTTCTATTTACCATGGTATCCACTCCCGCTTCACCCCATCACACCTCCGCTCGCTCGAAAAAATATCTCGTCTCCCCGGGTTCAGTGGTACGCTTACCCCAGGTGTTAGCTTGTCACGTGGCCGGGGGGATAGCGCAAGTGCTCCCAATCGGGTGCTTATCGAGTCCCTGCTGTCTTCCCCACTAGCATGTATCGACGATGAAGAGGATATTGACAAAGACGCTGAAGAAGATCTTGGGGTTACCTTGGAGGAGCGAGGAGAGGCTTTACAGCACATTCTTACCATTACTACGGATGTGTAGATATATTGCTAAACTGCCGCCTACATCCAATTTTTAAATGATTGGGATGTTGTTTATACTATGGAATACCAACAAGAAACATGGACATGAAAGTCCGGTGGCTGTACATTGTGTAGGTGCTGAGATATGTGAGCTCGCTGTCGTCGACGACGATGGGAGGTGCCAGGGACGACACATCATGGGCATGGGAAACGTCGGAAGACAATGATGACAAATCACCATCCACGCAGTACAGGTTGTTCACTCTAAATGTATTTAAGTACTCCACAATAATAATTAAATATTCATTAAGGTTCATGTACTGCACGGCGGTGAAAGTCCGGTGGCTGTGCGTTGTGTAGTTGTCGAGATGTGTGAGCTCGCTGTCGTTGACGATGACGAGGGGTGCCGAGAACGATGCGACACGGGTGTGGGAAGCGTCGGGAGACAATGATGACAAATCCCCGCCCATGTAGTACAAGCCAGTCACACTAAATGCATCTAAGTGCCCAGCAATATTCATTAATTATTCATTGAGGGGGAAAACCCTCAAACATGTCGCCTTAGACAAACATCACAACAGTAACATACTGTCTAATTAGAGTAGTTAAGTGGGAGTATCAGGTGAAACTTTCAGTTATTAGTTGACGTTTTTCTTAGTTGGATTTTAGCATTGCCTGGAAGATTGCGCCATGGAACCAGATATCCCATCACAAGATAAGGACGCACATGTAGGTTCTATATTTCAAACCATTTTTCTCATTTGTAATCTTACTTCTGCTTAGAGGGAGCACCGCATATCATGAAACCTCTCAATTATTGCTTGTGTGGAACCTCATCAATGGCATTGATATATATCACCTGGCATATCAGCCAACGTCCTCACTGCATCATGTGTGGCATCTTCGGCTGAAAATAAGATGAAATTATATATGTCATGTCCAATTTGATTCAGATGGGAAAGTAGCGATTACTGGTACTGACAACGGCCAAGTATTGTTGTGGGACATTAACACTGGTCAACTAGCTCAGGTTCTACACCATGGCCCAGGTATGTTTTCTAAGTGCCCATGTTCGTAACTATCATTCACATTGCACACAGAGCTTCATGCAGTACAAGTTATTAGTGTATGTCACACAATCTCTTTCTACCTTCTGCATATACCTGATCCGGGTAGATAGTATAGCCCGCCTCAGGTCGACAAGCACTTTATCGCCAGTGCATCTTCAAGCACTAGTGACTGAGTACTTCTTCGAATATGGTCGACTGGGGTAAGCACTAGTCCCCTCAATATTGCTGCACAAATTCTGATGATAAGTATTCCCTCTCAGTTTCTTGATGATAATGAGAGCCCGAAGGAAAATATTATGGTAGACAGTTGTGACAATTTACTTCCATGGGGGCGACGATGTTTCTTCGACTTTTTCTTTGCCCTAGTATTGAGCATATTCATTTTAGTAGGTATTCGATGGCTTCCGACAGCTCCCTTACATGATATCGTTAGGGATTGGGCCTAGACTACAGGATCCTGGTCTACATAGTCTTAGGTTATGGATTAACACTCGCAATATGTAAAGTCGAGATGAAATGCTATGAAGGCGAGTCATTGCCGATGTCAACCTTTCAGTCTTGGGATGTCAGGCTTTATCATTTTACACATTGTGGGTTGGCAGTCTCCTTGTCTACACTCAGGCTACTCGTTCCAGTGCCACACCTCGGACTAATTGAACCAAATTAGTGTACATTCATTGAGCTTTCCATATTCAAAGTTGTCCCAAATTGCCCACCATTCACCCCTTGGCTAATGAAACCCTTCCTCCCATTTGCACCTGAGCATACTTTAAATGGCCATACCAATTCTATCAATTCTCTTGCCTTCTCTCCAACTGGAAGCCGATTAGCAAGTGGAAGTGAGGATGGAAGCATTATCATATGGGAGCCACTCAGCAGTGCTCTGATGTACTGTGTCGCCTTTCATTCTGCTATCCTCAGCCTTACATGGGATCCTCGACATATGTATCGCTTGTTTGTCGGTTGCTCCGATGGTGCACTAGCCATTTGTGAAAACTCGGAGGTAGGACACAACTGAGTCTATGAACAAACCAACTAACCCTACTGATAGACACAAGAATCAACTAGTTCTATTCTCACTGGTACCAAAGCCCCGGTTTTTACACTCACTGTCAATGAATATAGTGGCTATGTCACCATTGCTCTAGGCTCCAAAATACACGTCGTGAAAGAGGTCACCTGTGCATTGCATTTAAGATATCGAAGAGCAATATTGACATTTTCTAGATAAATATGCTACTTTCAAGATCTTTCTGCCACCAAGCGAACTGCCACTTATGGCCGAGCAACCTGACAAGAGGATACATGGTCGAGCGCTTGCATTTAGGGAGAGAGGGACTGAGTTGGTTGTCGCCTACCTCAACCATGGCATGGTGTAAGTGTTTCTGAGTTGATATCTCAGGTGTTGAAATGTTCAACTCTCATGCTAGTTGTTGGGACATTGGCTCTCTCAAACAATGTTGGCAGATTAATCCCATCCATAGTCATCAAATTGTGTAAGTGCTGAAGCCATCATTCTGCAGATCCGTTTTTGAAGACTGTGCTAGTGGTCATGCCACGCTCTCATCCGACAAGAAATGCATTGCCTTGACAAATTTGGGTGACGGTGTTGACATATATTCTCTAGGACAGTCTCACCCTGATATGCATCTCAAACATCCACCGCTCTCAGAGGAAAAAAACATTCCAGTGCAAGTGTCCTGGCTCCAGGATGGTGCTGCTGTCGTCAGTGGTTCTTCTGACAGAGATGTTCATATCTGGGAAATCCCATCAGGGGAGCCCATCCAGTTGTTAGAGCATGAGGGTACGTTAATGTACCTCGTCTGTGGAAGTTGTTTTTGACCCTCACCTCAGGGTGCATTGTGCAAGCTGTCACAGTGTGTCACATGATCCATTTGTGTTCCCAGGTCATTGAGCAGCATGCGTTAGACTTTTGATTACTCTGGTAGTACCATAATTGCTACTGCAACTGCTGAAACTGTGGAAGACACTCACATCAAGATATGGAAAAGTAAGAATAATGGTAAGGGGTCTCAAGGTCTATGGAATACATTAATGGTCTTCGAGTAGTGCTTTCAAGGTCTTGGAGGGCTGTAAAGCTGAATCTTTGGACACGGAATCTCGCCCTGAAGGGCGCTGTTCGCTCACTAGCGGAGATGAGGGTTTGGGTGCTTGTCGTACTTAGGATTATTGGTGGCTTCTCGTTTATTGCCTACTGTGTATGGAACATCTACAAGGTGAGTGTTGTTTTGTCATTGGGATCTGATAGCTGATAGCCTTGCCAATGGTTGGCAGCTGGTCTTGATCTCTGTCTCCTTTGATGCAGAAGTATTGATTGCATGCCTCTTACAATTGCACCCCAGAGATTTGCACCTCACTTCCACTGCAATAGTTCGTCAAGCCACTGTCACGCACCAAAGGTGTTTGGCGACGTGAGCATGGACCCAAAAGCTGAATGATGAAGAACAGAGAAGCCTAGTCCTAATGTGCAGAATGACTGGAGTGTCTAGCAGTCATCCGCTGCACAAGAACCACCCTTAACATTAGGGAAGAAACCGCTCAAGCGCCGAATAAAAGTTTTCGAGCGCCAGTTTACGGCATTCCGATTTTTCGAATATCTCAGCCATTTCTAAAGATATCGACATCATTCCCACGCTCACAGAAAGCTCTCGACCACGCCATTCTGCCTACCAAATTTGGTGACGATCCTCGCCCTCCACGATTTTCTGCATCATTTCTGCCAACAAATGCCCATTTCACCACTTTTTGTTGTAATGGCCACCTCTTCGACGATCTCTTCGCTCATCCCCTTCGCCAGGGAGAATAACTACAAGTACTTGCCAGGAATCCCCACTAGCATTCGCCCTGAAGCCTCCTGGTTCATCCCTCCCTCGTCCATGACCTCCCATCCTATCGCTTTGGGACAGCGAGTTCTCCTTGTCAGTCTGACATCGAGGAGGACTTTCTTTGGTCGTCTCAGGTCTGTTATCAGGCTTGAAAAATCATATGTGGTTGTTTCAGTTTCTCCAGTCGAAGAAGCATATGGATCCTTTGTCCCTGTGCCCTGCAACGTCTACCTCTCAATCTCATCCTTCGTTCTTCCAAAATTGCGACAGGTTCAATACCAATTACTGTCATCCAGTCTATCTGATCGCATTCATGATGAATTTGAGACACTTCTCCCTGCTCTTATTGGAGAAGATGGCCCTTCCTCCTCCTCAAACCCTCCAGAACACTAGCTGCAGCTAATGCAGGTCGCTTTACAGAGAGGAGGAAAGGGGGAAAGTTGCGAAGTCCTATGCCCTGACTACCCTGGAGACCCCCAAAATTGGCCCCTGGCAGAAACCCCCACCATTCTTCGTTTGGACGCGCAGCAAGTTACCATAATGCATCTAGATCTCAGATCTAGGAGTCACTATGACTCATTTGCAGTCATATCCCTTAATCAGCAGTGACCAGTGCGCTTACTCATTCCCCTTTTCGCATTATTCATCTGTTCCTTGATGACTCGTTCCATTTTCAAATTGATTAGTGATAATCTTTGTCATGCTTACTGGTTTTACTTACCAATTGCTTACTGTCCTTACTCATCCTTACAAAGCCTTACCAATCCTTTACCAATCCCCTTACCAATCGCTTACAGATCACTTACAAAGTGTTGCTCCATGTTTACTGCAGGCTACGCTACCTTTTGTATATAAGTACCAATACATCGACAGCAAGAAAGGAAGCTACTAGCCAAGCTACTAGCCAAGCTACTTGCTCACTCATCATCCTCATCATTAGGCTCATTCATCATCGCTTTTAAGCCCCTCATCATTATCTCTATTCCTGCAGTATTTGAGGCTCCATTAAGGGTCTACTTACTGTTATCTTCATCATCTTACGTTGCTTCTAGGCTCAGAGCAGCCTATTCTCTTCGCATTTTCAGTCTTCCCCTGCTCCCCCTTCGTCAGGAGCACCCATACCCTCTGCCCTAGCCCCCTCTAGGTGCACGGAACCCCTCCCCCATTTTATTTTAACAGATCCCTCGAGCCAAAGCCCGCATAGGAAAACCACCAACTCGGCAATTGTCTTTGTGTTGGGTTTTTTTGGTGTTTTTGCCATTGATCCACACGTCGACTCACACCGCTCTGAGTGTGATTGAATATTTGTGGAAAAAATTGCAGGACGAGGAAGAGCAGATTCTGGAAATAATTTACCTTCGATAAGATGTGCTGGTATCACTATCAACAATTATGCTGTATGACTGCCGAGAGCAATGTACGTTGATATACATCATACATGTGTAACAACTGTAGGATTGGAGATAGGTGTTACCGGCAGTGGCAGGTCCGTCCACGAACAGCATGATGTTGTCATAATGTTATTGTGCATGGGCAGCGACCAGCAATGGAGCTGCAGCAGCACCAGATCAGCTCTTAGTGGCGTGCTGCAAAAACAGCATGCAGAATGGATGGTCACAATGCATGCACAATGAGAAACAATGGGTATGTCCACAGAGGCCATGAAACATCACCCGAACTTCAAGTTCTCTGTCTATCATCAGCCTTAGTACAGCAGAAGATGGCTTGTCATTATCTGCACAAGATACATGGCTCGAGGCATTGTCCAGACATCATATATGAAACTGAAAGTATGCAACAAAGATCTCATGACATACTTCACAATGTGTTCTCGGAACAGAACCTGTCTATGATCACAGTTAGTTCAAGTGCAGCGCAAGTATAAAGTCACTCATGATGAGTGGCTAAATTCAAGTACAAAGGATTTCGAGGAGGTCATTTTTTGTGACTACAACGAGAAGTTCTATGTCTGATGCGGGGTCCTACGAGACAGCCCCACAAATTCAAACAAACATTCTGGGTTAGACCACTGGTTTCACGGTTCAACCTTTGAATTCATATATTCCATTGGGGCCCACTTACATCTGTTTGAACTTGTCACATTCTCGGTAAATAGACAGTTGAAAAGCTCCAGACTATCAACAAGTTCCTGCATGCTTCATTACACCTGTTGAGCGCTCTTCAAATTTTTCGTCAACTGTGAATTTGAAGCTCAGCTTAGTGGGAAGGTCGTCAGGCCTTTGCCTGCAGTGTCAGGGGTGTAGTGGCTGTGATTATATGAGTGAATTACCAAGGCTTATGCATTGCAACAATTTTGTTGCTGACATCATAGCAGATGAAATCTATGGTGTGAAGCATATTTTTGGAGCAAAAATGCCTGCTAGTGCTTACATAATATATCACATGACCAATTAAACGGTTTGTCAGTGAGCAAACAAAGCCAAACATTGAATTTGAGTGATTTATCCTTTATCCTGTACCACAACCCAAGAAATCTCTTTTCTGGCTATTCTCTTGGGGAAATTTCAGCAAATTCTGGTGTTCATGGCATTACCATGAGTAGGGTGTGTTCCCAGCACCATTGGTCCCTTAAAAGGTTGCTAAAATTCATCCCAGCACTGTTTCCCCTGCCAATGCCTGAGGGATCCTGGCACTAATCACCACTGGGAAAGGTGAAAATGGCATGTAGGTCAGTCTGGCACTTCAGGACATGATGAATGGACTAATCCCCTCCCAACTGATGCATTTATACAAAAGAAAGTGGGGTATCCAGGTTGGGGGAAGTAAAACCCTTCTTTACTGTCCAGGGGTTCTGGGTGAAATGACCTACTGGCCTGCCAGGGTACTATTTTTTCCCCTTCAATCTGTCCCTAGGTGTTTCCATTGGTCACCTATGACCCAATAATGCTTTTCCAGTCATCCACAGTTCAGCACAGGGCATAGTCTGGCTGATCCTCCTTGGCACCTGGTGTGCAGAGGAGGGCATTGCCTCACCCCAACCTTGATGCCTGATTTTCTTTTGTATATATGCATCAGTTGGGAGGGGATTAGTCCATTCATCATGTCCTGAAGTGCCAGACTGACCTACATGCCATTTTCACCTTTCCCAGTGGTGATTAGTGCCAGGATCCCTCAGGCATTGGCAGGGGAAACAGTGCTGGGATGAATTTTAGCAACCTTTTAAGGGACCAATGGTGCTGGGAACACACCCTACTCATGGTAATGCCATGAACACCAGAATTTGCTGAAATTTCCCCAAGAGAATAGCCAGAAAAGAGATTTCTTGGGTTGTGGTACAGGATAAAGGATAAATCACTCAAATTCAATGTTTGGCTTTGTTTGCTCACTGACAAACCGTTTAATTGGTCATGTGATATATTATGTAAGCACTAGCAGGCATTTTTGCTCCAAAAATATGCTTCACACCATAGATTTCATCTGCTATGATGTCAGCAACAAAATTGTTGCAATGCATAAGCCTTGGTAATTCACTCATATAATCACAGCCACTACACCCCTGACCTTGAAACGACCACCAATGGAAAGCCACGACCAAGGGCTACAAATGCTTCCCCTATCACATCCACACAGCCACATCCAATCCCAAGTTACACCTCAAACAATCAAATTGTTGCAAACATTGCAACATTTTTGTTGCTCACTGTATGACAAGTGCAAAGTCATGAGGCAATGGGATGGGAGCCTGAGAACTATACACATAACCATCAGCATCAGCAACATGAAATTTTGCATGTATAGAGCAACTTACCCCTGTATGGGTGGTGGTAGTGGTGTAGGGAAGGCAAGCTCCCTACCAGGGTATGGAGTAGGGATGGAGTTGTTGAGGCTGATTTTATTTTTCTAAGGGGCTTAGATCCCCATTTTGTACTTGGGACAGGGACTTAGCTGCAAGGTGAGTGGCTGATGAGTAAGTGAAGTTGGGACTTTGACTTGAGTTGTATTAGTTACAGAACAATCACTACCATAGAGGCTGGTGAGCACAGGCTGGTGAGACCAGCCTGTGGCAGCTTCTTGTTGCTTCTGTCCTTGAGAGTGAGGCCAGAGCATCCCTAGGGGAGTCCTAGGGTGGTGTGGTTGAGAGTTTTCAGTCAGTTTCAGCTAAGTGTTCTCAGTTTCTTTTCTAGTTTCTTTTCTCTACAGTCCTCTTCCCCAGGCAGAGTCCCAAGACTACTAGCTAGCCTATAGGGAGTATCCTAGCCCATTAATATCCAATTCCTTCAGCAGGTCTCGACATCTCAGTACATTTGTGTCCCATAGCAAACTCAGTTTCCACATTGCTCATAGCTTTCATGTTAGCAAATTCAGAAGAACCTTCTTCACCGATATCATTGAAACCACCCACAATCATTGTTTTAGCCTTGTTGAAAATGATGATATCACAAGTGACCTTGATGGATTGTAAGGTAGTGGCACTGCTTGGCACTAAATATTTGGTGTGTGACATATAATCATCTTATACTCACCAGACACTAACAGGGATCTTGACTGGCCCACTGGAAGACGTGAGATTGATCCATCTGGCAGTGGTGTTGATGAAGTTAAGACAGCTCAGATAAACCATCTACCTCAATATCAATGAGAACTTATGTCTCTTGAAGAATATCGCTTCGTACTTACTACTTTCTTCTCCTCACAGCAGTTCCTTGAACATCCCCACTAACAACTTTGTACCTCCCATACAGCTACCAACACATGTCCCAACTTCGGAGGGATGTATGTGTCTGTAAAGCTTGTAGGGGTCAGTGATACCAGACATATTGAGGGCTTCAGAGTGCAGATGAGGGCCCAGAGCATGGCACGATCTGTTTGTGCAATGATATCAGCAGGTATTCCATATCTTCAAGCATACCAACTGGTAAGAATCTGTCCAGAAACAAGACAGCTGAAGGGGAAGCTGGAAAAAGTGAAGCTGTTCTTCCCCCTGTGTCTTGTTGCCATTGATCTGGGGGAGGATGCTGGCTTCTGGTAGGACTTTGGGTTGTCATGATGATGGGGTCTTTCTGGGAGATGCTGGTAGGACAGGGGTAAATGTTCCCACAATTCATGCATTGACAAGCAGGGTGATAATAGCAGAATTCCTGACAGTTGGCCAGCATCTCTTCAATAATGCCTTGCACATCTCCCCTTGTAACAAGTATTCACCATGTGGATGGAAGGTTTAGCTTGAAGAGTATCCTAGGTGTTGGTTCACATGGTGCATATTGTACATGCAACTATCATTCATTGTATGTTGACTCTCAAAATCTCACAGCCATTGTATGTCTTGCACAGAACGTTGTCAGTGATGAGGAGGTTGCCATCAAACTGGAATCCTTTACTGGGCATCTTTCTGAGTCCCCACTTGAGCGAGAATTCATGGCCCTAACAAACCTTCAAGGCATCTTTGGAATCCCTCAGCCAATATGGTTTGGAAGAGAATCATTGTATCAGGCTCTGGTACTGGATAGCATAGCAGCACCATTATGCAATATTGTGGCTTCACAAGGTGGCCTGCTCAGCCTGAACAGTGTTCTGTCAATCAGTTGTCAACTAGTGGGTGAAATTGTTGTCTCCATAGTTACAACTTAATCATGCTACATGGTAGGTTTCCAGACTAGAGTATATCCACTTGCACCATTACATTCATCACGATATCAAACCACAGAACATCCTCCTCTGCCAAAGTGATTCATGACATGCCACTACTGTGTTCCTCATAGACTTCAGTGTGGCACTGCAGTATCACAACCCTGCCACTCAAATCCACATCCCATACCAAGAGGGATGTCCCTTCATCAGTACCCCAGCATTTTCTTCTATCAGCCATCACTGCAGGTATCAATCTGGCCATCATGATGACATTGAGTCACTCACTTACACTTTAGTATATCTGTTATGAGGGTCCCTTCCCTGGTTCAGCAATGTGAACACTTCCCTCTCGCCCAATGTTATTTGCAATCTTAAACATGACACCATGGTTGAAACACTGTGCCATGGACTCCCTGTTGAGTTTGTGACATTCATCAACTATTCATGTTTGCTTGCTTATGGGGCAAGACCTGATTACAACTATCTTAAAAAGTTGCTTGAAGATTGTATTGCACAGCCAGTTTGTTTTTATCTTACATGACCTGACCTTTGCGTTAACTGACAGCACCAACCTTGCAGCTGCCACCACCCAAGGACATGTGCAAGAGTATCATGGCTGCAGCCACCATGCCAATGACCATCTGCATGAGGCACCTCAATGCTGATAGTCCCACAAAGGCATGTGGGCAAAGGTGAGCGTGAATTACATGTGGCTTAGTTCAGTCACTGACTAACCATATATACACCGCCCACTAGAAATGAACAGCTGCCTACTACTCCTCATCAACATCTGCACCCTCGACACTGATTAGTTGTGTTATTTGGTATACCATGTAGCTGTATATGTACTACATACATATGAGTGAAATAGGTTAGCTGTTGTCTGTAGTGCATCTAAAATATCATGTCATGCATTTGTCATCTCTAGTGTGGGTGTGTGCCTGATAATCCAGGCTGTTTTCAGCATGACTAGTGTACATTTTCATTGCAGCTTACAGAAATTTCCAAGTCCACAAGCATATGTACTAGTAGCACTACACAGCAAACCTGGGCATCAGACACAATAATGGTATTCAGAGTGGGTTCAGCTGACAAAGCTCAGGTGCTTAACCCTAGCTTCAAGCTCCAACACTTCATCCACATATAGAAATATATTGATAGCTTGAAAATTGCTTCGAAGGCAAATAAAACTGTAGTGTAGATTGTAGTATAGATAACAGTACAGTGGAAAAAAAAATACAGTGCCTTCGATACTGCACACACTGATATCCATTGATCACCAGGATGCCCTGAACCTCCCTTTGCATAGAGATACTACAACTACTTGATGATGCTACACTCACTACTGCATGGATGTGGAATGATGCAATCAGCACGAGTCTTGAGGACAATAGTGACCTTACAGATTGGATGGACACATTGTCCAACACCTCAGGGGTGTCCTCCCCCACACTGAGCCCCATGGTGCTATCCCCCCCCTCTCCAGCATCCTCACTCGCCTCTTCCTGGGGATCCATGTCAGTTGATTCTGAATCGACTGGCACCATCTTGACAACGGAGATGATTGCCACACCATATACTCAGCTTCTGGATAGAATTGAAGCACTATGCGATGAGGTTGAGGCTGCACATGTCCTCGAACATCCAGGGGAACCCATACCTAAGGCCTCACAACTCCCTCTTCTTAGTCACTTCACAGAACATTGCCCTTCATTATTTCAGAAGAAGCTCTGTGTCAATCCAGAGGTATTCGACAAGATTCTGGATCAAATCAGTGGTCATCCAGTCTTTCAAAACCAATCAAACTCTTGAAATATAATCTGTAGGCTACCTCAGTAGGCTGTGAGCTACTAAGTAGGGTACTGTACCTGTAGGCTACTACAGGATGTCAGTAAGTAATATACTGTGAAATATGTAGGTGCTTACCCTCAGTAGGCTGTGAGCTACTGAGGGAACTCTATGAATTGTACTGCTAAGTCCGCTCTAAGGTGATTATGTAAGCACCCAAAACATCGCACCTAGGACTGCAATACAGTGGAGATTTATCTGCTCCAACACAAACAACAAACAGTTACCTGTCTCAATACAACTCACAATATTCCTCTACCATGCCAGCCACTATGGGAACACATGCTTGCCAGAAGATGTTGGCCAATGGGCTGGTGTTAGTGTTGGAATGGTAGTGAATTGTACTCACCATGTGATTGCCACCCTTTTAGATCAGCATGACAACTTCATATACATTCCTGGTGCCCACTCAGAGGAAATGCAACATGCATGAGCATTCACCAAGTCTCAAACTTGTTGTGCCTGGAAGAATGGAGTGTTTGCAGCAGACAGTTCCATGATTAACCTGTATGCCAGGCCAGGGATGTTCAGAGATGGTTTCTATGATCGAAAGGCTTGTTTCTCATTGAATTGCCAGGTAAGCGTAGAAAGCAAGCAGAAAAATAAGACTTACATTGTCTTGGAGGCAATTATTATGCCCCATAATTTGATGATCATTGACTACACATTGGGCCAGCCTGGAAGTGTGCATGATGCATATGCATTCCAAGGAACACAAATATCACAGGACCCCACTAATTTGATTCCAGCATGACACTGGGTATGGGCAGATTTGGCTTATCCTATGGAGACATGGTGTGTGGTCCCATTCAAGAAGCCATGCAGGGGACAGTTAACACATAGGCAGAACACCTACAACCATTACTTGTCAAAGGTGCATACCAGAAAAAAACCTCCTGCTTGTCTTCTCAGCATGTGGAAGGTCCACATCAGGGTAGAACATGCTTTCACTGCCCTCAAAGGCCAATTTCAGTCACTGGGAGCTCAGGTTACATATGAGCAAAGATAACAACTTACACATTGCAGTTTACTGGATTACCACCTGCATAATCCTTCACAATATGATTATCCATTTTGAAGAAAATTTGGGCAAAGAAACCACACAGTGAGCGATAGGTGAGGTGGAAGGTTGGGATGAGGAAGGTGGAGACAACAGTGGAGGTGAACAGGGAGAGGGAACACAGGGACAGCATTTCTGTGGGTATTTGATGGAAAGGCTGTTTGAGCAGCGTGGTATCCACATGTAGTTCCAATGGTTCTTAGGAAAAATACTTGTGCATCAAATTCAAGCTGTGCTTAGGCAAAAGACAATACAGATTTTGGGCTAGCAAGGATACATGATGTCATATGAATGAAAATGGTAGTATTAAAAAAAAAGTACCAGACACTGAAGCACTACAAGCCATCTGATTGCCTGGTGGGAGGAGCAGTAGTAGAAATGGAGGGAATGGACACATCACCTGCTTGGAGACTTTGAAGTCTCACCAGCTCCAACTTGAGGTGCATTAGCTCTGATTCCTCCTTAAGCATTTCAAGTTCCAACTTCTTCTGCTCCAACATTCAGGCATGTGCCTTCTCTGCTTCACTACACTCCCTCTCACACTCCATCTCCAGATGAGTGATCTCCTTCTCTCACATGTAAGCCTGGGTCTTCGCTACTTTGTGCTCATACTTGAGGGTAGCCCAGAGCAGGCGCTGGTCTTGGGAAGCTTCATTTAAGCTGGTAAGCCACCCATCAAGGTCAGCTTTGATCTGTGAGAGGACATTTTTTCCCTTCATCAGGCTGGTTTGGGAAGACTCAGAAATCGTGCCGGCATGCCGAGTGCTACTGCTCGGTGTAGATGATGTAGTCATTGTAGAAATGGTAGAAGCCAGAGGCCTTGGGTACAGGGCCACATGGAAAGTGGATCGACCATCTGATGATGCAGTACGACAGTGCATTGCACTCAGAGGCTTGTTTGGGGGCAGAACTGCATTGGTAGAATTTCCAGGCTACATTTTCTTGTTAGGGAGAAAAAAAAAGATTTGTTAGCATGTACCTCCTGTTGAGATGGCAGCTGTCTGCCAGGCATCTGTGGTTGCTCATCCAAAGACATGAAATCATGGTACTCCAGAACCGATACCACATTCCATTCCCCCTCCCAACCTTCATCTATTTCACCTTCCTCCTCCTCCTCTTGCTCAGATGCATCCATCAGAATGTTCAGATCAGGCTCCCAGTCAGCACTTGTGGAGGAACCAGGATACTCCACTGCATCCTCTCAATCTTGAACTTGGGTGCGATCGCACACAGGTGGTGCAGTAGTCCCACCACTTTTGATAATAGTAAGAAACTCACCCATTCGATCAGCCCCAGGAGTTGCATTGAAAACTCTCACATCATAAGTAGGGTTGCCATGCCACAGCTGATCACATTCCTCCCAGAAGGGGAATTCTGTGAGAACTTGCTCTTGAGTGAATATTGTGAGTGAGTGGGGTGATAACAACAGAATGGAGGGTACTTAGCATGGAGGTTCCGGTAGTTATGGTTATTAGGATTGATGCCCTCACCAGTAGACTTGAACCTTGATGCATGTTGTCGATATTTGTTCTTCAATCTGTAAAATGAGTGCAAAGAATCATTATGAAAGGGGGGGAAGACATACATTGTGAGTCGACATGTGGATCAATGGCAAAAACACCAAAAACCCAACACAAAGACAAATGCCAAGTTGGTGGTTTTCCTACACAGGCTTTGGCTCGAGGGATCTGTTTAAAATAAATGGGGGAGGGGTTCCATGCACCTAGAGGGGGCTAGGGCAGAGGGTATGGGTGCTCCTGATGAAGGGGGGAGCAAGGGAAGATGGAAAAAGTGAAGAGAATAGGCTGCTCTGAGCCTAGAAGCAACGTAGAACAATGAAGAGGACAGTAAATAGACCCTTAATGGAGCCTCAGATACTGCAGGAATAGAGATGATGATGAGGGGCTTAAAAGTGATGATGAATGAGGCTAATGATGATGATGATGAGTGAGCAGGTGAGTCTTTACACAGGGGACTGCTTCCTATGCAGGGGACTTGGTAGCTTGGCTAGTAGCTGCTTTATTGCTGTCAATGTATTGGTACTTTATATACAAAAGAGTAGCATAGCCTGTGGTAAACATAGAGCAATACTTTGTCATGGGTTCATAAGTGATTGGTAAAGGGATTGGTGAGGGATTGGTAAGGCATTGTAAGGATGAGTAAGGACAGTAAGCAATTGGTAAGTAAAATCAGTAAGCATGACAAATATTATCACTAATCAATTTGAAAATGGAATGAGTCATCAAGGAATGGATGAATAATGTGAGAAGGGGAATGAGTAAGCACACTGGTCACTGCTGATTAAGGGATATGACTGCAAATGAGTCATAGTGACTCCTAGATCTGAGATCTAGATGGATTAAGGCAACTTGCTGCATGTCCAAATGAAGAATGGTGGGGATTTCTGCCAGGGGCCAATTTTGGGGGTCTCCAGGGTAGTCAGGGCATAGGATTTCACAACTTTCCCCCTTTCCTCCTCTCTGTAAAGTGACCTGCATTAGCTGCAGCTAGTGTTCTGGAGGGTTTGAGGAGGAGGAAGGGCTGTCTTCTCCCATAAGAGCAGGGAGAAGTGTCTCAAATTCATCATGGATGTGATCAGATAGACTGGATGACAGTAACTGGTATTGAACCTGTCACAATTTTGGAAGAATGAAGGATGAGATTGAGAGGTAGATGTTGCAGGGCACAGGGACGAAGGATCCATATGCTTCTTCAACTGGAGAAACTGAAACAACCACATATGATTTTTCAAGCCTGACAACAGACCTGAGACGACCAAAGAAAGTCCTCCTCAATGTCAGACTGACAAGGAGAACTTGCTGTCCCAAAGCAATAGGATGGGAGGTCATGGATGAGGGAGGGATGAACCAGGAGGCTTCAGGGTGAATGCTAGTGGGGATTCCTGGCAAGTACTCATAGTTATTCTCCCTGGCAAAGGGGATGAGTGAAGAGATCATCAAAGAGGTGGCCATTACAATAAAAAGTGGTAAAATGGGCGTTCATTGGCAGAAATGATGCAGAAAATCATGGAGGGTGAGGATCATCACCAAATTTGGTAGGCAGGATGGCATGGTTGAGAGCTTTCAATGAGCATGGGAATGATGTTGATATCTTTAGAAATGACTGAGATATTTGAAAAATCAGAATGCCATAAACTGGTGCTCGAAAACTTTTATTCAGCACTTGAGCGGTTTCTTCCCTAACATTAAGGGTGGTTCTTGTGCGATGGATGACTGCTAGATGTTCCAGTCATTCTGTGCATTAGGGCTAGGCTTCTCCATTCTTCATCATTCAGCTTTTGGGTCCATGCTCACATCGCCAAACACCTTTGGTGTTACGCCCCACTCGCTTAACTGTGTGGCCTGTCTGGTTCTCACCACATGTTGGTGACTCAGTCTACACCATGTTCTTGTTCTACTTCACTGCGGCATGTTTCCTTTCTCTCGTTCTCTTCTTACCCTTGTATCTGTATCATAGTACGCACGAGGGCACTGCCCCTAGTCACATGTGAGTCGCAACGCGTTGATCACGTGACTGATGCATCTCTGCCTTTCCCCTGTCCCCGGTATGTGGTTACTGTACTATGTATTGGTCGTACCCTCTTTCCCTTTTGGGTATGCACCTGTTCCTGTTTCCATGGACATCGGTTTCTGCAGCCATCACGGCTCGGCTCATGTCCTAGGATCTATCTTTGTACTTATGACTCTTGGTGAGTCGTTCCACTTGGCAGCACTGATCGGACACTCGCCATAGGTCAGTCTCATTTCTATGGTACAGCATACTTACTGTGGAGCTGCGCATACCAGTGCCAGTGACTTGTAACCGAGTCATTTCCCTTTGGCGGTATTGCTTTCCCCAGCCCACCCTCATGTATCATAGGAGTATATAGGGGCTGTGGATCATTTGTGATCCCCAGCTTTTAGCTACCTTGCAATGAGCCTCTTTCTTTCACTCTCTGTGATCGCTACTCTGGTCGACTGACTCGAGTAAGGGTTCGCCAAGTCTAGCTCAAAGTACCATCGCTAGCCAGGTCCCTAACTCTCATCTAGAGGGTTTGTATAGTAGGCCTTGACTTCAGTCTCACTGTCTCTGCACAGACTTTCATTGCAGCCTAACATTTGGTGTGTGACAACATCAGGGAAATTTGAATGAAATGATTATGTTATATAAGACTTTATCTACCCTGTAAAGCCCTATAAGGTACATCATAATGACATACACATTGGTAATGCTATATATTGACTGGGAGCCTTGGCAGCATTCATTACAAGGCAACTTGCCACTGCTGAGGCAAACTTCACTGGATGGGAGGCATATGACTCCCCATACTGCTGGTCCTGGTGAAAGATAGCATCGGTGATGACAGCATTGATATCCTTCTTCCTCTGGGAATGAGGTTTTCCCTGAACATTTTGATCCATCATCTCATTGAAGAGGACAGTGCAATCGGCTGGATGTCATAAGATCCAAGATAAAAGATCCCTTGTAAGCTGGGGGTATGGCTCCCAGTGAATGGCCTCACTTCCAGATCCCTCTTGGGGCTCCTGATTCTTAGAAGTTGGCTGTCGGACTTAGGTTTTTCCTGTGAGAGGGAGACTCAGACTTCTAGTCAACAAGTCTGAGGTATAACGAAGGAAGAATGTTCAACCTGAATGGCGGAAAGGTATTATGTAAGGCTGTGCGATGACTAAGACAAAGAGGAAAGGGGTAGAACCACGAAACTCCAACACGCCCACTCAGCAAACTAAGCCTTAGAAGATAAGTCCCATACCATCAGAAAAAAGAAAATGTTTGTCTCGAGAGAGACCCTTTGTGAGGACATCTGCCACCTGCTCCATAGTGGACACATACTTTACAATGAGCTCACCATCCTCTATTTTCTCCTGAACGAAGTGATGTCGAATAGAGATATGTTTTGTACGATCGTGGAACATGGCATTACCAGTTAGTGCAATCGCTGATTGGTTGTCAACAAATAGGGGAGTGGGGAGTGTGATTTCGTGTGCATCCAATTCACAAGAGAGTGTGCGGAGCCAGATGAGTTCCTTGTAGCAGCGGATATGGCCATATACTCGGCCTTGGTACTTGACAAGGCTATGGATGTCTGCTTTTTAGAAGACCAGCTTACTGCTCTGCCAGACAGTAAAAATACATAGCCAGTAACTGAACGACGGTCATTTATATCTGCAGCCCAGTCCGCATCCATAAACCCGATCAGTGAGCCTGGGGAGGACTTCGAGTACAAGAGGCGAGCATCGGCTGTTTTTCGAAGATAGCGATATACTCGCTTCAGTGCCGAGAGATGACAGTCACCAGGGCAGGCAGCATGTCTGCTTAGAACGCCCACTGCGAAAGCAAGATCGGGACGCGTGGCCAACATGGCATACATCAGGGCACCAAGCCCGCTTTGATACGACTTGAGGTTGCACTCCGGAGAATTAAGCTTTTCGAGCTTGAGATTCAGCTCAATTGGGGTGGCAACAGTACGGCCATCCTGCATGCCCATATGTTCGAGAATAATCTCAATGTAGCGTCTCTGCAATAGCTCGATAGTACCTTTGTCCCTGTCTCGAATAATCTCCCTACCGAGGATCCAGCGTGCCTTGCCCAAGTCTGATAGATCATACTTTGCAGATAATTGCCTTTTAAGCCGGTCAATAGCCTCACGGCTCTTTGAAAGGATAAGTTTGTCGTCTACATATACAGCGACAATGATAAGGGTCCTGTCTTCAACCTTGAAGAACAGGCTGTGGTTGGCATAGCTGTGGGTGAATCCGAGAGACTCGAATACTTCTCTGAGTCTGGTATACCAAGCTTTCAGAGCTTGTTTGAGTCCATACAGTGCACGATAGAGGTGCCATACAGTGTTGTTTGAGTTTTGGAACCCAGGGGGAGGCTGTAGGTAGATTTCCTCCTCGAGTTTACCATTCAGAAAAGCAGACTTGACATCCATCTGATGGATCTCAAGATCATGCTGAGCTGCGAGTGCGAGTAGAAAATGGATGGTGGAGAACTTAGCTACTGGTGCAAAGGTCTCCATATAGTCAACACCGTAGACTTGGGTGAAGCCCTTCGCTACCAGACGAGCCTTGTACTTTTCGACATCACCATTTGGTCCTCGTTTGATCTTGTACACCCATTTTGAGTCTATGACCTTCCGGTCGTGTGGGCATGGAACCTCCTCGTACAGGCCGATCTTTGCAAAGTTCAACAATTCATCAGCCATTGCTGCATACCAACTGTCAGCGTCTGAGCAACCCATTGCCTCTGCGAACGTGTTTGGCTCGTTGTCGCATGCTGCGCTTGCTTGGTAAGCAGTATGTACTTGTTGTGGCTGACTGTGCTCATCTCCGCTCTGGCTCAACGCTTCCTCACGCTCTGTGGCTGCTTCCTCTGCCTCTCGCACCCTCTCTAACCTCTCGTTTACAGCCCTCTCAGTAGGTAGGGTTGATGGCTGGTATGCATTGATGAAATAACATTGGTCATCATCAGGTACTGGCTCTCGCCTCAGTCGAGCAGATCTTCTGACTGCTGGTGGTGGAATGGGGACCGGATAAGGTCCAGGTGGCCTTGTGGCTGCGACGTTTCGATGTGTAGGCATGCGGGAGGGTCGCTGGGAGTCTTCTAGGTGAGTAGATTGATTTGCTTGTCTTCGCATTGACTCAGAATCGATTTTTTCAGCCTTTGGTGGCCTTGTGGACTCGGAGGGCGAACGGCTTCGATCGGTTGCAATCGGCATGTCATCTTGGCTCTCCTGGGGTTCGTTTAGGGTCTCCCAGTCTCCTCTTTCACTATCTCCCCCATCAGAGCTCTTATCAGAGAGATCTGGTGCTGTTTTGCTTGCAGGCAGGTGAGTTTGTTCTCGAGCGTCTTTCTCATTGGTAGCTGGCACTCGTAGGTCCGTTTCCTTGGTTACCAGGTCAATTTCGACTCGTTCCAGTCCACTTCCCTTCCCTTCATCAAATACAACATCGCGTGTTTCCACAATTCGACTGGTAGGGCGATGAATGCAGATGTAGGCACTTTTACTTGCAGAGTACCCTAGAAAGGTGCACTCGAGGGACTTGACATCTAGCTTATGACGTTTTTCTTCAGGGACGTGTGCATGTGCAGTGCAGCCGAAGACTCGGAGATGGGCGACCGAAGGTTTGTTGCCAGTGTAGGACTCATAGGGGGTAAAATTTTGGCCAAGTGCCTTCGTAGGGAGGCGGTTTATGATGTAGGCCGCATGTAGTACTGCGTCCCCCCAGAACTTGTTGGGTAGTCCGGCATCATTGAGCATTGCACGAGCACACTCAACGAGTGTTCGGTTCATCCTCTCCGCAACACCATTCTCCTGAGGTGTGTACGCATTCATCTTTTCATGATGTATCCCCTTAGTCTTCAGGTAGGCTTCAAATTCCTTCAAGCTATATTCGCCGCCACCATCACTATGGAGGTAGTTTGGCTTGCATCCGGTTTCAGCTTCTGCACGGGCAAAGTACTCTTTGGTAAATCCAAATACTTCGTCCTTTGATTTGGCCAACCGGACAACTAGGTGATGAGAATGTCCATCGATGTACGTGACAAAATACCGGTGACCAGTTCGTGCTGTGGTTTCCATGGGTCCACACACGTCCGTGTAAGTTCTATGGAGGATGCTTGGATTTTGCACATCTGACTTCGTCGTTATGGGTTCGCGGTGTTGCTTCCCCGTCATTATGGGTTCGCGGTGTTGCTTCCCTTTTAGACAGGCTTCGCAGATAGATGCGTCATGGTCCTTAGGGCCAGTCAGTTCCATCCCAGTAACCATGTCCTTCTCTTTGAGTTTAAGGACATTTTTTATGTTGGCATGTCCAAGCCGACAATGCCAGACCTCGAGTGTAGCCCTAGACATGGTGGTGCGGGTGGTGAGAGCTGACAGTGGTATCGAGGAGTCGAGTGCTTCTGGTGCATTTGATATGTATGCAGAGTGACTGCTGGATGTGATGCTTGCCTCTAGGATGTATAAGGATTTCTGTTTGGTTGCTAGAGCTATGACTTTGTCTCCAGCAAGGACCTGGCACCCTCGTTCACCAAAGGTAACCTGCAGCCCTTTTGAAGCTAAGGCCGGTCATCAGCAAACCAGACATTCCCCTTCCAGCTTCCCAGCAGTTCCAGATCCTTCCAGACTTTTTGTACACCTTATTCCAGAGTCCCAGGCCTTCCAGGCTTTCTATGTATCACATTCCAGTTGTCCAGCCCTCCAGTTTCAAACCTTTTGTCTATATATATAGACTTTCCCAGGAGTCAAATTTTCAGTTCACAATTCCAGTATCCTAGAGTTTCCAGATTCATCTATACATTTAGAATTTCCCAGGAGTTGAATTTTCGGTTCACAATTCCAGTATCCTAGATTCCCAGACAAAGCGAAGCTTGCCGCACACTAGTGTACAACTAAGACAAGTGCAATGGTTCAAACTACAGATAAGAAAAATGACCAGGAGATGGATGTGTGATCACCAGTCCGTGTTGTTTCTCATGGGGGGAGATATTCGTATTGGTCTGGCATGGTGGTGGTAAGCAACGGTCTTGATTGAAATTGAGTTCCTCACGCGGAAGCAGCAGCAGAATATGTTGATTCCTCCTGTGTGCAGTGAAATGCACTCTGTTCACATTCCGATCAAGCAGTCGCTACGAAGAGGTAAACAACGCACGTGGATAGAGTCTTGTCATTGCATTCCGAGGGCTGTGGAGGGAATTTCGACTGGGAGGATCCTGGATTGGCTGCTTGTGCCTGTTTGACCCAGGTGGGAGGTGGCATCATCAGCTGGAGAAGTGCCCAACGACAGCATCAGTATATGTGAAGTGCGGGTGATAAGCAAAGGTGACAGGACCGACCACTAGACGACTATGATGCATCAGTCTCCTTCGTCGACAATATTGATGGAAACGTTGCGTACGACTAGATACACAACAGCCCAGGTATGGAAGTCCCACCACCACAATGCAGCGTGCTCGTATACACGCAACGAAAAGTCCTCTTCACCTAGCGGGCTTTGCCGACAAGACCTGACGACATGGCCAGAACCAGATACCATTAGTAGAGATATTGTTGAGCAATAATTGTGAAAAACTCACCAAAGCCTGCAGAGAGACCACCAGCACCGGAATGATAAGCGACTAACACCCACCAAAGATGTTGGTGGCAGCCGCAACGTGCAAAGGTCGATTGTGACACTTAGAGGCAAACAACATCAAATGAGGTGGGCCACCCAATCACACCCGCAGATGGCCAAATAATGTCAAATGAAACCCGAGCAAAATACAACATCAGCACATGTAATGGCAATGCGGGTACTGTGTGGTAGCTAGTCCTTACATGACAGACAAACGGTCATACATACATCAGGATGTTCAGTGTATAGATGGGGATTTCTGAACAGTATGAAGTGCTACTGTATAAAATCAGTCCATTGTAGGGACGACATGGAAAGGTCCTGACATACCTTAGCAATGTGAACATCCAACCGTAGCTTCATATAAGTACCCACTCCTAGTGATGACCATCCAGCCATGACCTATTGCGTGCTCTGCATGCTCAATCCGTTTTCTCACCTTCTCAGCCTGGTGTGTGTAATATTGGATGCGAGCAGTGCACTGAACGATTTTGCAATTGAGAAGGTTGAACTCGGCCAGGCAAACATCACGATCAGCTCTTAAGAGATGCAGTAGAGAGACCGCCTCTTCAGGAGACTCCAATGGCGTGGGAGGCACCACTGACAGTGGCCTATTGTGCACAGCGAAGCATCCCTTTAGGACACTGCGATCCTAAAGTATTTGCAATAAATGCACCTGGGTAACAGTGTTGGGGAATGCGGTTTAGCTGTGGAGGTGGGATTTGACATGTTCATCATTGTAGTCTCGAATTTTTTGGAAGTTGCCGGGGCTGCTAAATTATCATCACCTCCTGAGAGTTGTTGTCGTCCTTGTCATGCCTAACTCAAGATGCCCTGGTTGCTGCAAAGTGTTTCCCAACCATACGCGACTTCTTCAACACATGAATCAACCATGCGGACGTTGCATCACTAGTCAACTTCGTATCAAATCTAGCGAAATCCCATTCTCGAGTGCCGATGGAAATGCTGATGACTGGATAGATATGGACTCGAGTTTCGACATGCTCGTCGATGGCCTCGCTGATGAAGTATTCAACATCAAAATGGAAACTCGGAGTCACGAACCAGTTACGGAGCTTTATTCTGGTGCGTCTGCGAACTACGGACAAGGCTATACTTTCATGGACATGTTCGATGCTGATCCCTTCTCGTCAGAGCGCCGGCATAACTTATTTTACCCGTTTTCATCTGGAGCTGAGTGGAAGTTTGCTTCGTGGCTCGCCAATTCAGGTCTGAGCATGGCCACTATTGACGAATGTCTTTCTCTGGATGTTGTGGGTTTCTTTTCATTATCTACTACGAGTACTGACGCTGCACATATCAGATCAAATCACAGCGATTTTCCTTCAAAACAGCGAAAGTGCTTCGGAACCTTATCGAATTGCTCCCTTCTGGACCCCGGTGGAAGTACCAGTCTGTCAAAACCAAGTCACCCACCCGACGTGCTTTGCAGGTGTTCTATCGAGATGCCATCGAATGCCTCCAACACCTCATACATTCGCCATCTAACAGCAGGCAAGTGCATTTTGTGCCAAAGAAGATTTACAGTGCCATGGACTGCACGCAGCATATCTACACAGATTGGCTCACTGGTGACTGGGCATGGGAACTGCAGGTACGTACCCTCACGAAGGCCATGTATTTGTTCACATTTCCTCCAGGATGCTCTACCCGACGGAGCAACACTCCTCGGTGTCGTTCTTTCATCCGACAAGATGCACATCACCCAAGTCGGGAACTGCCAGGCTCATCCTCTTCTGATTAGTTTAGCCAACATCTTGGCTGACATCCACAGAAAGGGATCCACGAATTCATACCTTCTCCTTGCCCTGCTCCCCATTCCTCGGTTTGTCCAGCCGAACAAGCATCTGCGTGGCGTTTTAGCAAGTCGGTTACTTCATCAAGTCATTTCCATCATCGTGAAGCCTCTCAAAATGGCTGCTGAAGTGGGTCGTATGATGAGCGACCCCGTCAGAAATCTTAAGCACTGTTTCACTCCACTTGTCGCTTATATCGCTGATACTCCAGAGCAACATGTTATCGCATGTGTCACCGACAATGCCTCGGCCGTCTCCATGGCCGTCTCCAAGCAATTCGGAGATCCCCTCTGCTGTGCAGCCCGTACCGCATCCAAAACTCGTCAATTACTTATTGCGGTCAAGAGGGAAACGCGTGCCCAGAATCTGTCCTCATATTTTCAAGCATGTCGGAAATGGCAGCTGAATGGGGTGGCGTCTCCTTTCTGGCTCGACTGGGCCCTTGCAGAGCCGAGTTCCTTCCTCAACCCGGAGGTCCTGCACCATTTCTTCAAGATGTTTTGGGACCATGACTGGAAGTGGTGCTCCAGAATGCTTGGAGCAGATGAGCTTGATTTCCAGTTTTCTCTCCTATGAACGTGTAGTGGATATCGGCATTTTCCAGATGGGATCACGACTCTCAAGCAGACGTCGATGTGGCTGCACCAGGAAGTTCAGCGATATATCGTGGGCATAGTTGCAGGAGGCATTCCCAAGGGCACTCTCACCGCCATTCGGGCCTTGACTGATTTTCGCTATCGTTCTCAAGCGCTGAAACTTACAGACACTGACATCGCCAAGCTTACTGCAAGTTTACAGGAGTTCCACAATAACAAGGCTGCCCTCATGGAGGCTGGTGTGCGCAGCTCATTGGATCACTGGTGAATCCCGAAGTTGGAGATGATGCTCTCCGTTGCGCCCAGTATCAGGGGCATGGGTACTTTGGGACAGTGGTCAGCAGACGTTACTGAACATGCTCACATCGACCTTATCAAGGACCTGGCTCGATCTGGCAACAACCAAAACTTTGACACACAAATCTGTCATTATCTTGATCGTCAAGAGAAGTGTCAAGTCTTTATGCAGGCAACGACGGCATGTGATCTCGATCTTCGTGGGGACTCAGATGACTCAGATTCCTCTGATGGCGAAGAAAATACGCTGGGGTCAAGGCAAGTCACTGATTACTTCAAACGAGCTCATGCCCTCAGTGCAGGTGACTTCCCGACTGCTCCTCGTCCCTATCGAACATTTGCGTCATCTACCATCGCTTTCCACCTCACATCCAGACCAAAAATGACGAACATAGTCATTGACAGAGTGGCAGAGTTGTATGGACTTCCTGACTTCAAACCGGCCATCGCGGATTACTTGGCTCGCCATCATCATAACCTCACTCATACGATCGGAGGCAGACGGCAAGCAATGCTGGATTGTCAATTACCATTCCACTGTATACAAATCTGGTCTAAACTTCGCATCCAATCTTACTCCAGCTATGATTTGAAGACGTTGCTACCTTCCCAGGGTCTCCATGTATCTCTGTCCACTGTGAATTGGCCATTTGGTCGCTACGACAGTGTTATCATTTCCAGAGATGGGAACAAGGACTGGCCGCACAGTGGCCTACATGGTGAGGTTGCCACATACTCTCCTGCTATTTCTACTAACTGTGTGCTGTTCTTAAAAGGTCATGAAGTTGTGCAGCTTCGCATGATTTTTAAACCAATCTCAGGTTCACAATCACTGCTGTCCAGCATATATTATGCCTATGTGCAACGTTTCATTATCATGTCAGTAGATCAACATGCCAGGATGCATGTGCTCAAACGAGCATTGCGAAGCACTGGAGAACGTGTCGGGGACATTATTCCTCTATTTCAAATTCGTGCGCCAGCTCATCTCATCCCACACTTTGGCCAGAAGGCCAACTCTCAACTCAATTCACAATCATCAGATGAGCTTTCGTCAAGTTTTTGGCTGAACAAGTACTGGACAAAGGAGCTATTCCATTCCTGCTCTTAATAGAATGTCCCATTATTACTCGTGTACTTATTAGCCTATGGTCCACTTTTCTTTGACTGTGTTTGTATTTCCATCCCTCCCTCCCAATGATGCCGGTCCAGCCTAAATTCCTCACCGAGACACCTAGAAAAGTGAAAACTTCGTCTATACCTCGTCAAGTGAAGGTTTTTGACGCCCCAAGCTTGAAGGAAGACTTCCATTCAGAACTGGGCACCAGTATATTCGATGAGGCTATGCTCCCAAGTGACAGGTATAATGGGGATATTATTGCAGATTGCTGGTTTCCCGACAGGATTTTACTGATAGTCCCAAATGCTGAGCTACTCACTGTACTGACAGGACCAGATGGGAAGCCGCTCTATAACTCATTGACGAAACAATGGGATCCGCGCTATCTGCCGCTGATACTGCATAAAGTGGCAGGACCACAAGGGCGACCAAGACTCCCTCCGGAAAAAGAGGAGAGGGAACTAAGCGCGATCATGACTGCTGTCATGGATGCTCTGATCCGCTACCACGACGAAAATGATCCCTCTGCAACCCCTTCTTTTGAAGGGACAGAGGCGTCATCTCCCACTGACCCAGCTCCTGACCACCCATCTTTGTCCTCGAGTACGGATGACACAGCATCCATCCCTACCTCATCTATTCCCACCACAACCAACCCCGACATATCTGTTCCCATTCATTCCTCATCTTCAGGCCCACACTCTGACTGCGGTGGAGGATCCACTCGCACATCTCAGCGAGGAACCCCCCCTCGACTCTGGTCTTCAGCAGCAGCCATGCAACCTCTGTCAGGTGGTATAGCCAACCTCAAACCGGATAGTGTTCTGATACGATGGCCTGCAGATGGAACCACTCAACCTTTGGACTGGGCAGATGTTCTCATGACTGCAGAATTGACCTCCAGAAAAAAGACTCTGGAACTTACCTCACAAATCGAATTTAAAGCGCTAGCAATGTTTGACGCACAGCCCAACAGAGCATTCTCGTACTCGCTCTCTTTTCACGCTGGCCAATATTGTCTGTATATGTATGACCGCACTGGAGGTATCTATTCCCGCTCATATGACCTCCATGAATCCCCTCTCGCACTCCTTCGCATCCTCTGTGCCACCGCATTTGCTCCCACTTCATGGTTGGGAACGGACGACACATTTGACTGCCGACTCCATCCTGTCATCACCGTAGACGCCACACAATATTTCATCATTGCCAAGTGTTTCTCCAGCAGTGTCATTTGGGGCCGAGCCACTAATGTCTGGTTTGTCGCCAAATCAATTCTGGCGGGCAGCAATCCAAACAATATCTTTGTGGTCAAGGATTCATGGGTGAACATAGAGCGCCAGTTGTCGGAAGAGCAGATTTTCGAAGCCCTCAAAGACGTTGAATGTGTTCCGAAGGTGAAGGAAGCTTGGACTGTCCAGCGGGATGGCCAGGATGACTCGACCTCGCTTCGCCGTCCTGTGGCATTCATGTCTCATTTCAACCAGTCGTGTGATCATTGGACCCGTCGACGACTCGTTCTTACTCCTGCTGGGAGGCCGATCACGCATGCTGCAAGTCCCCTAGAGGTTGTCACTTGTCTGCTTGACCTCGTTATCAGTAAGGAATTCGTTTTTCACTATAATGTGGTATGATTCCTGATCAATAAGCAGCCCACAAGCAGATATGGCTTCTCGGCATCTTACATCGAGATATTAGCATCAACAATGCCATGATGTATGAAGAAGTACTCCCGGATGGCACCGTTAGAGTACGAGGTTTACTCATCGATTTTGATTATGCAACAAAGGTGGATGGATCAAATTGCACAGTAGGACTTGGAGACCGTACGGTGAGTTCAGTTGGCCAAAATTTTCCTCAGAGCATTCTTCATGCATATGAACAGGGTACACTTCCATTTATGGCCGTTGAGCTCCTCCGCGCTGTCGATAATAAACCTGTAAAGCACACTGCTGCTCATGATCTCGAATCATTCATCTACCTCTTGTGTTGGATTGTCACATTTTTCGCTGGTCCGGAAAGTCAGCTCTGCGAGAACACAACCAAGTTAGCCATAGAGGGGTGGTACGAAGGCAATGATTTGATTGCTTTTGCAAACAACAAGGAGGGTTGTATGGCATCTGCCAGCCATCTTAAGGACATCACGTCCTACTACGGAGTCCTCAGCGCATGCATTGGCGTGCTTTCCGAACTCGTCAGACGCCAGCTGTATGCTCAATGCCGTGCGCACGACCCAGCCATCGCCCAATTCAATTACTATGTTGGGTCTAAACGACCCCGATCCGAAGACAACGAACAAGATCCACTTAATCATGACGCGGTAATCAGTATTCTTCATCAGACGTGCCTGCATCTTTGTGGCAGGCAGATTCCAGAGTCAGGGGACTTCCTTCAGCCATTTTACCTTACCAAGAAGGAACATACATCTGTTCTGCGTGGCACTGCTTCGAGTGACATCCCAGACTTCGGGGGTGGTCGCCACTTGAAAAGAAGACGGATTATGTGTCATGTGCGGGGCCCTATCCAGTCCGCACAGTAGTTTCATCCACCTCCGTTCAGAGTTACTTTTTACCTACATGCCCATTGTTGTATTTTACCTTGTCATACAAAGCAAGTTGCCGCAAGTCACCACGTGTCACCACGAGTCACAGCAAATCGATTTTTCACTACCAGCCGACAACCTCACTTGCACATCGTGGTCTTGCACCACATGATTATAGTCGATCGCATACGATGGCTTGAAGCATGTTACTTGCGAGGTATGTACGTATATGCATACTTCGGCTCCCCCCATTTTTATAGCGGACTATCCTGCACTTCCTGGACCAGCTGACGACTTCAGACATCTGTCGATTATGGACTCCAAAACTCAACGCAAGCTCAGTAGTGATATCTGCCCCGCCAATGATGCTGCAGGTAAAGAACCGCGGAGGTCAAAACATAGTTCTCAGGGCATTGGAGGAGCCTTGTGGCAGATGGAGATCATCCAGAGTATTCAGATGGCTCCTCGTGAGCCTCGGAATGCAGAGATGCGCCGAATCAAGGACACACTCAGCCAACAGCCAGAAAATTTGTTTGCTCCTTCAAAACCATCGCACAAGAAAGGGAAGGGACCACAGGTGTGTGAAGCTCTATTATTCTTGATCAGGAATTGATAGAAGACATGGAGATCCCCTACGTTCCTCCTGCGCCGCCTTCTTCTGTTCTGCCAAGGAAACAACTCGCTGGTTCCAAGAAGTCGTTTGGCTTTTACAATAGCAGAGACTTTTCACTCCCTCCTTTCACCCAACCAGACAGGTGATACCCCTCTTATTTACGTCCTCCGTACTAAAAGCCTTCGCATAGACTTTTGTCATGTCACCCACCTAGTGAACAGGATGATGACGACAGTGTTGAAGGTATTGCCAAGGGTGTTGCTAGTCTAAGTTCCGAAGATGGAGAAATGGTTAACTCTCGATGTGGCGAGGATGGCGAGCAATTCGATTCAGCACAGGGTGCCAGGAGGCACCCAGAGACAGGTACTGCACACCTATCCGGCTGCTTAAACTAATTACAACTTTCTCTTAGCTCTCGTGGATGGCTCTGATGACGAACCGGAAGTCTTAAGCAAGAGAAGGCGTACATGATGGCAAGGTATATAGTACAAGCAACATCTCAGAGACGTTGGTCATCGGGTTATTTAGTTTTAGATTCTGACGATATCAATATGGATCATGAGGCTCGGGTTGATCAGGCTCCATCTCCAGTCGATCAGTGTGAGTAGAGGTTTTCTTACATGCTCTCTACTAACATTCCAAAAACAAGCTGCCTCTTGGTTTCAATTTTCAGAAGACGAAGATGATGACTCCTGCCGCTTGTTATTTGCTAAGGCTGCACGCTCGAACAGTGAGACTTCAAGATAGTCCCGCAGTCCCGAAACCCAATGGTTCCAACAGGTGAACAATGTAGCAACATCGATATTCAAGCACCACTTCCAGAGGATGATGATCATGGCTTGCTTTTTCCACATCCCCACAGTGAGTTGCTTTCTGAGACCACACGCTCCAGCACTCCGTCCAGTAAGACTTCAAGACAGCTTTACATACCCACAAACTAACAGTTCTGACAGTTAAACAACATGGCAACAACGCCAATGTTCAAACTTGTGATGGTACTGTTGGTCGACCCGACTTGAAAGGTAAACAGCCTGTTGTCCTTAATTCAGATTTTGAAATCATAT
Source organism: Pisolithus microcarpus (assembly GCA_024613185.1). Taxonomy (NCBI): domain Eukaryota; kingdom Fungi; phylum Basidiomycota; class Agaricomycetes; order Boletales; family Pisolithaceae; genus Pisolithus; species Pisolithus microcarpus. Next base: position 575,880 of record JANFAI010000007.1, read on the forward strand.
GTAGCATCTAAAATACCGGTGGAGCAAGATATTTCAAAACCATTTTTGTCCAAATGACCCGCTGTGAGTCGACGTGTGGATCAATGGCAAAAACACTGAAAGAAACCCAACACAAAGACAATTGCCGAGTTGGTGGTTTTCCTACGCGGGCTTTGGCTTGAGGGATCTGTTAAAATAAAATGGGGGAGGGGTTCCGTGCACCTAGAGGGGGCTAGGGCAGAGGGTATGGGTGCTCCTGATGAAGGGGGAGCAGGGGAAGACTGAAAATGCGAAGAGAATAGGCTGCTCTGAGCCTAGAAGCGATGTAAGATGATGAAGATAACAGTAAGTAGACCCTTAATGGAGCCTCAAATACTGCAGGAATAGAGATGATGATGAGGGGCTTAAAAGCGACGATGATTGGGCCTAATGATGATGATGATGAGTGAGCAGGTAAGTCTTTACACAGGGGACTGCTTCCTATGCAGGGGACTTGGTAGCTGCTTGATTGCTGTCGACGTATTGGTACTTTATATACAAAAGGTAGCGTAGCCTGCAGTAAACATGGAGCAACACTTTGTAAGTGATCTGTAAGTGATTGGTAAGGGGATTGGTAAAGGATTGGTAAGGCTTTGTAAGGATGAGTAAGGACAGTAAGCAATTGGTAAGTAAAACCAGTAAGCATGACGAAGATTATCACTAATCAATTTGAAAACAGAATGAGTCATCAAGGAACGGATGAATAATGCGAAAAGGGGAATGAGTAAGCGCACTGGTCACTGCTGATTAAGGGATATGACTGCAAATGAGTCATAGTGACTCCTAGATCTGAGATCTAGATGCATTATGGTAACTTGCTGCGCGTCCAAACGAAGAATGGTGGGGGTTTCTGCCAGGGGCCAATTTTGGGGGTCTCCAGGGTAGTCAGGGCATAGGATTTCGCAACTTTTCCCCCTTTCCTCCTCTCTGTAAAGCGACCTGCATTAGCTGCAGCTAGTGTTCTGGAGGGTTTGAGGAGGAGGAAGGGCCATCTTCTCCCATAAGAGCAGGGAGAAGTGTCTCAAATTCATCATGAATGCGATCAGATAGACTGGATGACAGTAATTGGTATTGAACCTGTCGCAATTTTGGAAGAATGAAGGATGGGATTGAGAGGTAGACGTTGCAGGGCACAGGGATGAAGGATCCATATGCTTCTTCAACTGGAGAAACTGAAACATCCACATATGATTTTTCAAGCCTGATAACAGACCTGAGACGACCAAAGAAAGTCCTCCTTGATGTCAGACTGACAAGGAGAACTCGCTGTCCCAAAGCAATAGGATGGGAGGTCATGGACGAGGGAGGGATGAACCAGGAGGCTTCAGGGCGAATGCTAGTGGGGATTCCTGGCAAGTACTCGTAGTTATTCTCCCTGGCAAAGGGGATGAGTGAAGAGATCGTCGAAGAGGTGGCCATTACAATAAAAAGTGGCAAAATGGGCGTTTGTTGGCAGAAATGATGCAGAAAATCGTGGAGGGCGAGGATCATCACCAAATTTGGTAGGCAGGATGGCGTGGTCGAGAGCTTTCTGTGAGCGTGGGAATGATGTCGATATCTTTAGAAATGGCTGAGATATTCGAAAAATCGGAATGCCATAAACTGGCGCTCGAAAACTTTTATTCGGCGCTTGAGCGGTTTCTTCCCTAACGTTAAGGGTGGTTCTTGTGCGATGGATGACTGCTAGACACCCCAGTCATTCTGCGCATTAGGGCTAGGCTTCTCCATTCTTCATCATTCAGCTTTTGGGTCCATGCTCACGTCGCCAAACACCTTTGGTGCGTGACACCGCCAGCCCTCCAACCACCATCCAGCGGAAAGTACCTAAGAAGTATTTGACTATCGCATCCCGTGGCCGTGGTGGTAGTGCCGCTGCTGTGCATTCTCGGCAAGTATCAGAACCTCATGACGACTCGGACTTGGAGGCCTCTCACGATGTTCTCTTCAAACATCATAGCCATAATGGTGTGCCACGCGCTCCTGACCCCGTCTACCTCGAATCTCTAGCAAGCAAGTCCCGGACCAACAGGGGCACGGGAGCCCCTGTCGCCGTTCAGAATCCTAATATCAACGAGGTTCAGCACTCTGTCAAAACCGAGCTTCGCACTGGCACTAATAATGACCCCACGACCCTCAAGTTCTACAATACGATGTGGAAGGCCATCCTCAATCGTGCCAAATTACTCTCACGTCTTGATGCTGTCATTGGCAATGCATTCCCAGAACAGCACATATATATCAACCAGAAAGTCCATGAATTCATTACCCAGGCCATTGCTGAACTTAAGGAGGATGGTGTGCAACCCGACGAGTCGTTCCTGAGGAAACATCAGCATCACATGAGCAATCTCGTAAGTTTTCATTAATTTCTCGTCCTCCCGCTAACGCCTTTATTCAAGCTTTTCGAAGATCTGGGCACATATCGCTCAGACTTTAAGAAGATAGCTCGACAAGTTATCGTAAAACACTGGGACTGGGAACCCAGCGACTTTGATGATCCTCAACAGTTAGCAGACCATATCCTGGGACTATATAATGACTTAACGGAGGGAACGAAATACATTCACAGTGACTGTGATGAAGAGGTGTGTCATTTTTACTCGCAGCAAAATCTAATATTGCAAGGACTTTTTAGGGCAAGTTCGACAACTTTTCCAGCGTGGCGTTGCGAGATCTTTGCATGATGGGTTATTATATTGGCAAATCATCACTTGCAGCATCGTTTCCCGATATTTTTGGTAAAGATCTTCCTGCTGGTGCGTTGGCCTTTGCCATGACTGCAGTTAGTTCCCTTTCCTTTTTCTGAAATATCGACTGAGCTATTGTCAGCTTACCGGTGCCCTGGATGAGTACTCGACTGGTTCTTTTGTTGCTGTCAAGTTTCGTCATGAAGGCTACTCAAAAGTTAATGAGCAATTTTTGGACATGATCAGCAACATCGAGAATGTGCCTCACTGCTTGCGAAGCTTACGGAGGGTACTGAGAAATATTGCCGTCCAAGGATGGTAAGTTGTAGTTCTATGCTTTTCATTTAGCTAATTTAGATCTGCAGTGCAAAGAACCCGGCAATCGGTAATGGCACGGTGGCTGCCAGTGGGCGGCGCAATTTTACTGCCTATCTCGATTAGATATAACAGCCTTATCATCGCTTTCATCTTTACATAATTGTGTCATCTCTTTTTTTTGCAATTAAAGCTCCATTCATGTCGAGATTCCAGTGTCCCCAGAAGAGTTGGTTGAGTCTAGTGTCCAGGTTCCAGTTGGGATTCCGGTGTTACCAGAAAAGTTGGTTGTGTGTGGTGTCCAGCTTCCAGTTGGTCCAGGTCTCCAGCATAAGTCAAAGAAGTGAGAAGCCAGGATGCCCAGCTGGTAGTCTGGACTTCTGGAGAACCCTCTGGCCAGTCCTGGCTAGGGGGGGACCTTTCTGGAATTGCTGGGTGTCTGGCCAGTTCTGGCCAGCTGATGTCTAGTTTGCTGATGGTACTGACAGCAAATTTGTGTCAAGATCCAGTACATAGTACACATCCCGTAGAATAGAAGGGGTTGACCTGCCGTTGTCAAGGTGCATAGCTACCTCAATTCTGCCCTTTCCGGTGGCTAGGATTGATCTACCGTCGCCAATAATGACTGGCTGCATTGGGTTCAACCTTTGGAAGGAAATGAACCATGTGCGTTGGCAGCACATATGGGCTGAGGCACCGGAGTCGATGACCCATTCCGATGCACCTGTACCGGAACATGTACGTGCCATGAAGAGTTGGAGGGAGGTATCATCTTCGTCTTCGACCTGTACAATTTTGGCTGACAGTTCACCCTTCTCCTTAGGCTTGTCATTCTGCGAGGTTGACTGCGAGGGAGTCTTGACTGCTTCGTCCGCTTTCTTCTTATAACACTCATTCTCTGTATGCCCATTTTTGCCGCAGGGTTTGTAAGTACACTGCTTCTTCTTTTTCTTCTTGTCAGTTTGTTTAGACTTTTTGTTGGCAGTCGTCTTGGCAGTCAGCGCCAATTGAGACTTCGCCGACTGTTGAGTCTTTTCCTCGACTAAGACTTGGGCTTTGATGGTGTCTACCGAGAGCTTGTCATCTGATGCCATCAGGATAGTACAGAGGGTGGAGTATGATTGCGGAAGAGATATGACCATGGCAATTGCCACGAGAGAGTCGTCGAGTGGTTGACCAAGTGATGCGAGTATGTGGGATTTCTGATGCATAGCATTCAGTTGGGTTTCCATGGGTTGGCCATCTGCAAGTGTTCCCCAGAATAGCTCGCCAATAATGTAGGCAATAGTTTGCTTTCCTTTACCCTCATACCGCTCTTTCAGTTTTTTCCAGGTTTCCACAGCAGTTGTCGCATACATGACACCACTCAGCGGCTCATCCTTCAATGTGAGTGTTGTCTGCGCACAGGCCTCTCTGTCCTTTACAAGCCATTCTTCATGTTCATCCGGGTGGGAGGTAGGGTTCAGAGCTTGTGTCTTGGAACCAGCAATGACGTTCCAGAGTCCTCGAACTGACAAGACTTTCTCCATTCAAAATTTCCACATTTGATAGTTTGAACCATCATCTGTGAGAGCTGCTATGTCATAGAGCCTACTAGATCCTTGAGAGATCTTAGCACTTCCAGCTGCTGATGTGCTTGCACTCGGGGTTGTCCCTGCCTTCGTAGGAGGCAGAGTGGGTCCAGCCTTGGAGGCAGATGTTGAAGACATATCTTGTAGCTAGTGGTACCACTTGTTCAAATATAATTTGAGTATGTTAGAGCTCGGGGCTCATAACCTCTTAGAAGTTGGCTGTCGGACTTAGGTTTTTCCTGTGAGAGGGAGACTCAGACTTCTAGTCAACAAGTCTAATATTGTAGTACTCTAACCTGTGAGAGGGAGACTACAAGTCATTCAGTAATGTAAGAAACTGTACAATGAAAGGAATTTACCTCAGACTTCTAGTCAACAAGTCTGAGGTACAATGAAGGAAGAATGTTCAACCTGAATGGCGGAAAGGTATTATGTAAGGCTGTGCGATGACTAAGACAAAGAGGAAAGGGGTAGAACCACGAAACTCCAACACTGATGGCCCTTTCTCTTTTGCTTGGCTTGAGATCTTACCATGAGGGGATGGGATGTGGGCTCCACAGGTGGGCCTGCAGTAGTCCTTGTCTTGGGCTTTGACATTGTCATCCATAGGTCAGGTTGAGGGATGAAAGAATACTGGGGATAACCCCTGCCACCCCCAGAGGGGAGCATAGCGATCCTTGACTTCAGCTGAAGGCAGGCAGAGTGTCATAGGTCTCAACAAAGGGGAGGCATAATTTGAAACTCCACTTGAATTCTACTGCATGGCCCATGAGCTCAGTTGGAATTTCACACTGAGATTTGCTGGCTAGGCCCAAGCTGAGCCAGCTTTGAATACCATTAATAAATTATAAGCCAACTTCAGCCAGTTTGAACTGGCTTTAGTCAGCTTAAACTGCATCTAGATTTTTTTGGCTCAGAAGCCAGCCAGAGTGACTTTCAGAGCCGAGCCAAGTTATGTAACAATACTCGAAGTTGAGCCAAGCACTGAGCTGCAGCAAAACTGCAGTTACCTAAAGCAGAGCCTAGTCTAGCTGAGCCACAGCAACACTAGATGGAGGTTTGGAAAATGACATACCAAGGAGTTCCATCAAACTCAAACCCACTCATTTTGTGACTATATGCACTCTGAAATAAAGAAAATCAGTATGGGTGAGCTTGAATCTGAAAAAAAACCTCTCATCTGAAACCCAAAATCCTCATTTAAATGTGTTGGAGGGTGTTGTGGACTCAACAACCATGACCTGAATGGATGCTGAAGACATGTCAGGTGAAGTGGGTACCAGTGGGCAAGGGTAGTAACCATAATGGGATACCTTGGCAGCTAATGGTCACATGCATGTACCCATACTTAGTCAGCATAGAAATACTGTCACAAATGCAATGCAAAGCTTTGCAAGTGTGCAAAGCAGTGTCTTGCTTCCCTTTTGTGATGCCAACCATCACATCATTGCAACACAGTGCATGCTTTGCATTGCAAAAGCATTACATTATCTTTTTGGTAACAAATGATAAGAATTCCTAATAGTACAAAAAAGGAAAATCAGAAAGCAGCAGCCCTCGTCACACCCAGTCATGTCCAGTTTTCACTGGGACTGAACCCCCACTGATGTACACCAAGTTATTCACCACAAGCTGATTGATTTGTCCTGTATGTCGCATCACGACTTCCAAGCTAACCAATAGCTCAGATGCAGCCACTTCGACAACAAGTTATTTGATCTCGACAGAGACAACGCATATTATGAGAATCACACGGCAGAAAGACGGATGGAGCAGGACAACACACAGCCAAAGAACTGTAACAGCAAACCGAACGTGTGGGAGGCCACGAACAGTCGGAATGGAGACCTTCGAGACGGTCGGACGCAAGCGTGCGGAGGGAAGCCTACGGTGCACACGTCGGCGTGGTTGTGTGGTGAAGCTGGCTCCAAGTTGTCAGAAGTAGGGGAAGTTGCACAAAGCGGACGAGGAACGACTACTTCCGGGGCCATAATACATACGCAATCAGCGCGAGGAGCGGAACCAACAATGGAGAAGGTATGTAAGATGATGGGTGGTTTCCGTATAAATGGACGTTACGAAACCGTTCCCTGCCGGCTGAATTGTGCCAAAGCGTCCCTTGGACTAGTCCGCCAAAATTTGGACCGAAGTTCAACTCCGTTGCTTGCATACAAGCTTTGAATCTCTACCAACTCCTCGTCTGTGCGCCGTATTATTCTGCTGAGAGTTGCACGCTGTCCACAGGCTTTCAAGTACGTCTGTAGCTCTTCCCAGTGTCCAGCCATGGTTCACCTGTACCACACAGGATACTTTCATAGCTGCGGGCTGCCCAGCATTGTAGAACACCCAACGACCACTTCCGATAATTACGACTATCAAATAATTTAAGAGCTCTTCGCTGCCGCTCGTCATCTTCGAATCCTGCTCCATTCTTGTCTCTTTTCTAATGTATCGCACATTACCGGTCGTCACACCCAAAGTATTCCAAAGCTATTCTTCCCAAGTTGCCTTCGAGACTTTGTCGGAGAATGCCATAGAAGCGAGGGACGTTTGGTCATTCCTCGATACAGTGACATCCAGGGGTGTTATCGGTGTTTCTGCCTCGTATGGAGACAACTGCCAACTCAGTGCCATCGCATTCTCGTCGCCGTCCAGAGCTTTGGTGGTCCACTTCACTGGCGATGCTCTGCCTCGGACCAGCAGCTATAGAGACCGAAGCAGGATTGTCCGAGGAAGGAAGCTCCTCGAGGAACAAATTCTCTGCAATATTGACTATCAGAAGTATGCATTTAGAATGGATCGTATTGCCATCGCGCTGTACTTGGACCTGGCGCTGCGCATGGATCGTGCAGTAGATATGCTGTCGGTGTCACCGAGTGACAGGCGATCCCCATGGGCACTTATGGATGCCATGGGCGGCGAGGAAATTCTACACCAGTGGAACGTGAAGGAATTATTTTTCAGTGACGAACTCCGCCCCGTATCAGATTCAGATCTTGTTCAGCAAGCCTGGGCAGCTTGTGAGGCGGCTCTCCTCCCTCACATGGCTGCACCCTTCCACACGGTGAGAAGAATCAGAACGACTGCAATACCAGATGAGGTATGTGCTGGTGGATTGGGAATCTCGTAAACAATCTGTTCACTCCCGTTGTTTCTGGCGCAGCATTTATCAGTCCTTGCCAAGATCTCCCGTGACGGAGAGCTTTTAGATTCCCTGAAGCCGTTGACAATGAAGAACGATGTTACGCCAGACATTGCAGTTAATATGGATAATCTCACGTTGACTTGTAGTCGTTATCTGACTCGTATCAGAAACTCGGCTCAGCAGGTGTGTTTACAACGATGCATCGGAGTCGAGTGCACACAAACATGTCCTTTACATAGTACCTCCAGATAGAAACGCGGAGGGGTGCTCAAGTGTTCGGTCATGCTATCCACGTCGAAGGACGGAAAGCGCAAGTCGAGTTTTTGGGATCCCTCGGGGGCGACGCCATAGAGTCCGTGACGACATTCGGCAAGGCACACTTGACGTCTGCAGAGGCTTATCGCGAATACGTTATTCTCGCCATCTTACAAGGGGAATCTACCCTCTTGTCACATCCGTTTGTGAAGGCCATATGGTTTCCCAAGCATCTAATTTGGTGGTCGCCGTCCAAGCACTCCGACTCCAAGATACCAATTCGCTGCGCAAATCTCAAAGTCAATCCTTCTCAGGGGAGAGCTATCGAGAAAATCTTGTCCGCTTCGGATGCGGATCGAGTGGTCTTGATTCAAGGACCCCCAGGGACGGGCAAGACGACAGTCATCACCGCTGCCGTTACCAGCATAATATCATTCCCTGCTGCCGGAAGTCGGACGGTTTGGATAGTCGCGCAATCGAACGTCGCTGTGAAGAACATCGCCGAGAAATTTGCCAGAATTGATTTCTACGACTTCGCATTACTAGTGTCGAAGGAATTCCACTTTGATTGGTACGTTTCTACATCCCCGGAAAACTCTCCTGCTCAGCATATGCCATAGGCACGAACATCTTTACGAAAAGCTTGAATCATGCCTCATTTGTTCTGACTCGTTTAGTCATGAAGTCGTTGGAGCATCCAGACAACTTCGTGGCGTCAGGGTCATCCTGTGTACACTGGGGATGTTATCAAATGACCATATTGCACCCTTCCTCCATGTCAATCCGGTAGACATTCTAATCTTTGACGAAGGGAGTCAGATTGAAGTCGGAAATTACCTTCCTGTTTTCCACCGCTTTATGCACACCCTGACGAAGATCGTTTTCATCGGAGATGATAAGCAGCGTAAGTCCTAACCATGACTCCTTGTGCGTTTTTCTAATGTCTTGTAGTGCCTCCTCATGGGCAAATGGAAATTTCGACACTACAGAGTATCTTTGAAGTTAACCACCTGCAGGAAAAAGTAATATTTTTGGATACGCAATGTGAGTGAACCCCACCCAGTTCACTTATATCGACTGATCTCTTCAGATCGCATACCTCGCGTGATCGGCGACTTCATATCACAGAAAGTCTACGATGGGAAATTGAAGACTTGTCATGCAAATTCGGCTAGTCACCCATGCCGCTTCGTCGATGTTGAAAGAGGACGGGAACGGCAGTCTGGAAAAAGTTGGATCGTGCGTTACTTCCTTGATTCCAATATGTATCCCTCTATTGACGTCCGGTAGAATCTTGCAGAGGCACGAGTTGTAGTGCAGATTGCCGGTGCATACCAAACGGAGGGCCTTGACTATCGTATTATCACACCTTACGATGCCCAGCGCTCTCTGATTGAACATGAGCTACAAGCGGCGAACCTACGTCACGAAGACAAAGTATTCAATGTAGACTCATTTCAGGGTTCGCTGCTTCGTCCTTGTTCTGCCCTTCCGAGCTCAACCTAGTGCCAGGTAACGAGGCGGAACACATCATTATTTCTCTGGTCAGGTCACATAGAACTGGCTTCTTGGTTAACGAACGCCGAGCCAATGTCATGCTTACCCGTTGCAAAAAGACCATGGTTATATGCAGTAGCCGAGCATTCATCCACGGTCCAGCTGCATCAACGCTTGTCGGACAACTTGCAAGGGCTCTTGGACCTCACGCGTGGGTAGATAGCGAGATCGTTGCTTAACGTACTTGGCACTGTGTCGTGTCGTTCAATAGGGTCTGCTCGTTCGGAGTTTGTGGTCGTTGAATTCTGGCGTGGGCTGCTACTACGTTCATGGGGAGCAATTACCTCGAGAGCCCCATTCATGGTCAAAATCACACTGGAATGCTGCACGTCGGTAATTCGAAGCACATTGTAATCTCAACCGACCCGGCGTGCAATCTGAGACTTCGGGTCAAAGAATTCAAAAGGAAAACGTGCAACTTCATAAATGGACTGCCTCATTTCAAAGCTGCAACCTGCGTGCGGGATCCGATTAGAACGCCACCAATGTATATTGAGTTCGTAGACCGCAATCTAACTTCAATACACTGTACGACGGCCCCCAGACTTGGAGGACCCAAAGGATATGTGCCGATGTTCGCATCTTCATCAGAGCCACCCGATCTTCATGAACCGTTTTCATGAAGCCCCGTACAACGCACAAATGGAGGATGAGTACGTTCAATTTGGCGGGTATCATTGTGATGATAGCAGACCATCGGAATAGCCCGTGCAAGGACAACGAATGCGGTATCGTCGAGGCACTGCAGAGCCCCGTGCGGTTCCACTGCAGTCCGTCCGATCACTTGCATACTCGGTGTGTGATCCACGCTGAAGTGCCACGGACTTTACCTTACCAGCCCATGCAGTGGGCAATGATATAGTGGAGCTGCAAAGGAACGATATTTTGCACGGAGGCTGGTGGAGTGGACAGATGTGATATGTAGTATGATTTAGAGGCCTTCATCCCGGTGCATGGTGGACATGACACAGCGAAGTGCCCGTGAGCCACCCGCAAACATGATCCTGCTCGTCTGTGTTATTATTGCAATCAAGTCACTCCACGACAGCTACAGTATGTACAACATATCACTGGCTACCTTGGAGGCAGGTTGCAGTCACGGAACGCCGCTGAAAATGATAGTCAAGTTGCTAAGATAGAATTGGCCCATTTTACAGGGTCTCCCGATAAGACTAGGACCTCTACCTATTACAAGTAGAGTTACTTGTGTATGTATATGCCTGACAGACGACGACGGTCAAGGATGTGACAAAATCAGACAGCATCCAGTGCTGCTGAAGTCAAGATCACTGAAGGCATTAAGGCGAGGTCCGGAGTGGCAGGCGTGCGGGAATACACTGCGAACCCATAGAACAGAGGAGAATGCGGGGCCCCACCACGTCCTTCTGATATTCACCGTCGAGACATTACGTAATGTACATCCTCCCAGGTTTTTGTGCAGTACCCGCTGACCCCACAAATTCTTCCTAGACGAGATTATAAGGCTGCATTCGCAACGCCGGCATCGTTGATCTAGATAAGTGATGTTGTAACAACACATTGTAATAATGGTTGCCGCTGGCACGCACAGCGGGATGCAGGAGTCCCGCATTCCGCTGCCTTCCCGACTACACCTACACATCAGGGAACCGGCAATTGGTCAGGACTGGTTTGTGACTGGTTCTGACTAAAATCTTGTTCACTGATGGCCGCACATTAGTCGATAATCCAATACTTATTTTACGAAGGACAACATATTGTGCCTCCATCTACGGTGAGCACAGATAATAACTTGGGGAATACGTGGACCGTAATCATAGCAATCGCAATCTCGGGCCCGGGGCATGCCCATAGATATATGGCGTATATAAAGGGCTGTAAGTTCCATTGCGTTATCAAACGATCTCTTCTCTTACCCTCCACCCATAATTCCACAGCATGAGTCGCCCTGGCGGTCACTCGACTCTGAACCGAGAGAATGATATAGATCTCATCACGAATGCTCTGAGACCAGTTATTGCCGGACTTGGCGACCTCCAGCAGCGGCTTGACTCTGTCTCTACTCAGATCCAGAACAATACTGCAGCGTATGGCGAGATGCTGCAAACTCGTCTCCGTGATGGTCTCGGGACACTTCGACCCGAGATAATCACGGGTATCGATCAGCGCCTGGTGCCATTGAATAACAGTGCCAGTATGCTACAAAACGAGGTCATCACGACGAATCAACGTGTGGCTGCGCTTGGAGAGTTGTTGGAGACAGCACGGAATGACATCCTCGACGCCCGGGATACCATAAATCGACATGTTGCTCAGGTGTTAGTCAGAGCCTGTCAGGTCAGTCCGTTGTTGAAACAGTACTAGGATCGACCTGTCCTCTCATCCGCTTCCCCCTTACATATCAATATGATTCTAATATGCACTGGCAGAGTTACAATGCTGGTTGCGGTTTGGGGTTTACACGCCCGTTCAGAGTTGTACCCGTTGTCGACGCAGATGGTTCACTTCAATTACCGAACGTGGTAGGTGTCAGGATCGCTCTTAGTTGGACATCACCTGATATTTCCCTACTTCACTGTTACGTTGCCATCCATGATTCCGCTTAGTTCGGGCTGCCCCTACTGCTAAATACGCGTATGATAAGCAACCTAACGGACCACGAACTCTAACAGTATTTGCAGATCTACGGGGTTCAAGTCGAAGGCGATGGACAGGACCGCAGGGAAAGGCTATCTCAACTCAGGGCGCATATCGGCTATGTGCCTCCCGATAGCATTACCTCGTACGGGGTGGCGATCTTCTCCTTATCGATGGGAGTTTTCTCGTACATGTTTGTTCTCTTTGTTGCAGCTTTAGTTTCAGGACGTGGTCCTTGGCTACTCATATCCCTCTGACTGGCAGACTACGGCTGAAGTCGGGTGCCGTCGGACTCGGTTGCCTCTATCAGAATGCCTTTGCATCATTATTTCTGGCTCTCGTTCCAACTACTTTGGTGACTAGAGGAGAATACTGATGTTCAGTGATACATATTGGGTCCGACGTATCCCGTAGTACATGTCGGTTTACTAAACCGTTGATGAGCAAACATGCGCAGTCATAGCTCATGCCTGAATATATACTTTTGTCTGGGATCTACCTGGGACCTTTTGCTATGCTGCTGTTTACCTAACCAAGCAAGACTGATCGGTGTTGTCATCACAATATTTGACTGGGACTGTCGTGCCAGAGCTGAAGGACCACAGTTTCAAATCGGACTAGCTGCTAAACATACATATCATATCCACATCGTACCATGTTGTGTAACTTAATGTTTTTTCCGCGTGGTTGACCCCTTACCCGAGCCGCGAGTTCCCTTGGAGGTGTTCCGTTGGCGCGATCGAGATGTTGATGAGTGATTGTGAGATGATGCCGAAGAACTGAGTGGTGCATGACTAGTGGGGAGACAGAGTGCAGAGAAGTGAATATAAGGGAGAGGGGGTACCGTCCACTGGAGTGGTGTGATGGATTGAACGCCCACATCTACCCACACTTGTGGTCCAAGAGCGGTTGCAAGTTTGCCGATGAGGGTGGATTCTGCCGGACCCGTGATGAATGTTCGGCTGGTGCATATGACCATGGTCTTTTTGCAACGGGTAAGCATGACATTGGTTCGTCGCTGGTTGTTTAAGAAGCCAAGTTTGTTCGATCTGACAACAGAGATGATGATATGGTCTGCCTCGTTCCCTGGATTTAGGTTGAGCTTAGAAAGGTAGAAACGCAATGACACATCAAACCTTGAAATGAATCAACGTTGAACACTTTGTCTTCGTGAGATACATTCGCCGATTGTAGCTCACGTTCGATGAGAGAGCGCTGGGCATCGTATGGTGTGATGATGCGAAAGTCAAGCCCCTTAACTTGGCATACACCAGCAAGCTGCACCACAACTCGTGCCTCGAGAGGATTCTGCCTTGATATGAATGTAAAGTGATTGGAATCAAGCAAATAACGCACGGTCCAACTCTTTCCTAATTGTTTTTCCTGCCCCCTTTCGACGTTGACGAAGCGGCACGGTAGACTAACTGTGTTTGGGTGACAGGTCTTCAACTTCCCTTCATAGACTTTCTGGGATATGAAGTCGCCAATGGCGTTCGGCATGCGGTCTGCAGAGGTCGGCCAACATACTGAGCTGGAGGGAATTCACTCACATTGTGTGTCCAAGAGTAGTACTTTTTTGCGGAGGTGTTTGACCTCGAAGATGCTCTGCAGTGTCGAGATCTCCTCTTGACCGTGAGGTGGCACTGTGAGGTGTTCAACAAGTGAACGGGATGCATGGTTCCAACTCACACTGCTTATGGTCCCCAATGAAAGCAATTTTGGACAGTGTGGGTCCAAAGCGGTGGAGAACCGGAACGTAATTTCCGACTTCTATCTGACTGCCCTCATCGAGAATTAGGATATCTACTGGGTTCACGTGGACATAGGGCGCAATGTGGTTATTCGACAACATGCTCAGCGTGCACAGGATGACCCTAGCACCACACAGTTGCCTAGATGCGCCGACCACACTCTTACTGAATGAGTCAGAGCGAATGACACATGGTGCAAGTCTCTCATAGAGGTGCTCGTGCCTGGAACATCCAATTAGAGCGAGATCTTTGAGTCACGTAGGAACACACCAGTCAAAGTGAAACTCCATCGACACCAGTAGCTTGAAGTCACGGAAATCTATTTTGTCAAACTTCTCGGCGACATTCTTCACAGCGACGTTCGACTGCGCAGCTATCCAAATAGTCCGCCTACTAGCAGCAGAACAGGAAATAATGCTGGTAACTGCAGCAGTGATGACCGTCGTCTTGCCGGTACCTGGGGGTCCCTGAATCAGCACCACTCGATTTTCATCTGAGGCTGACAAAATTTTCTCGATGGCCCTTTTCTGAGAAGTATTGAGTTGGAGCTTTGGGCAACAAATCGGTATTTTTGATTTTGCAAGGGTGGTTAGTGGCCACGAGGGAGGGTTCTTGGGAAGCCATATAACCTTGAAGAATGGTTGTAAGAACAGAAGGGGTGCTCCCTTCAAGGCAGCAAGAATAGCGGCTTCACGACAGGCCTCTGCAGACGTGAGGTCTGCCTTGCCAACTGTCGTGACGGACTTTATTTCACCACCTCTGAGGGAACCGGAAAGTAAGACTTGTGCCTGGCGTCCTTCGACTCGCACAGCGCGACCCTTTACTTGAACACCGTTGCGGGTTTCTATCTGGAGGAACTATGCGAAAGATGTATTCAGATGTGCGGGACCCCGTTACACTGTTAGTATCATACCTGCTGCGTCGATTTTTTGACGCGAGTTGAATAGCGATTGCAAGTCAATGTAACTTCACCCTTTTTTGCTTTGATGTCTTTCATCACATCGTTCTTCATCGTGTGTGGCTTTATAGACTCCGAACGCTCTCCATCGCGACAGATCTTGGCAAGAGCGGCCATATGCTGAGGCGGAGAGGCTGTATGAGCGAATAGATCAATCCTGAATATCGAACATACATTTTCTTGCATCGTGTTGGTTCTGATTCTTCTCACCGCATGGAAGGGCCCGGCCATGTGAGGGAGGATGGCCGCCTGACAAGCTGCCCAGGCTTGCTGGACAAGGTCGGGATGCGATATAGAGTCCGAATCGTTACTAAAAAAATAACGCTGCCACGTTTGACTTGCGTAGGGTCGACTCGCCTCCCATGGCCTTCATAAGCGCTTCCAGGGATTGCCTGCCGTCCGACGACACCGAGAGCATATCCACAGCACCATCAATGCGCAGGCCCATATCCAAGTACAATGCAACCGCAATACGGTCCATTTTGAAGGCATACTTCTGGTGGTTTTCGTTGCAAAGAATTTGTTGTTGGAGGAGGCTCCTTGCTTGCATGAGTTTTTTTCGCTTGCTACGTTTATTACTGAGGGACGAGCCACCTTTTGTGAGTTGTACCACCAGAGCTCTAGAAGATGAGGAGAAAGCAATGGCACTAAGTTGGCAATTGAGTCGATAAGAGGCTGAGACGCCAATGGCACCTTCGGACATCACTGTATCGAGGAATGGACGAAGGTGCCCTGCGTCTAAAGAATCATCTAATGCTGTCTCAAAGACAACTTGGGGAGAGCACTCTAGGAACAAGTTGGGCGTGACGGTCGATAATGTGCCAGACATTGAGTGAGAGTGTATGTGAGTGAGAGAGGTAAGAGGAGGGGATTTAGCGAACGACTCTGAAACGTGGCGAATGGCCCTTTATATATTATGCGCGTAATGAAAATGAGCGCCGGGCGATAGGCAGCATGGAAGTATCCTGTGTAAGATGAATGAGTCAGGGCTGAACACGCACTTAAAGTCCAATCTGGGGATGGTCACACTCGCGAAGCTTCGGAGTTCATTTAAGTTGGGAGAGCGTTAGCACTTGCCACGATGCACGTGTGCTGATGGAGTTCGCACTTGGAACCCTGACTGTTTCATATCGTAAACGGTGCTGCCTAATTGGACTCACACACGTCTCACGTTGCGATTGGCCGCTATCATTGACAAAGACAAGGGGATGAGGCGTGAAGGTGAGACCTGGGCCTGGGGTGGGAGCGTGCCGGAATGCACGGCGGGTGAATATGAGATAGGCTAGAGTCCCAGATGACGCTGTAGGGCGAGATACCCACGGACAAATGCGGGCCCTAATATATTAGACACTTGCCTGAGGAGACATGATCCTGGGGGCCGCCACTGAGGGTACTCATAACTAACTTCAAAGCAACAATAATGCACACTACATCGAGTTCATGATTCAGACATACAAGTTTACAACGAGATCAACACATAGTCACATATTCTGTTCCCCCATCTTCCGGTGACCAACTACACTTCTGCGGAAGCGACTACCTTATTCCTCGTCGATCTGAGCCTCAGGGACTGACGCTGTGCTGAATTTATTTCCCAGTACACTGAATTCCTCCTCCCCTTCAACGATATTGAGGGGACCCGGTCCTAACTCCACCTTTCCAGAGATGGAAGCCTCGTTCTCAGGTATGACCGACCTCGGGAATGAGACGACAAGAGACCTGGCAGAGAGAACCTGGTTGACTGCAGTGATACGCCGGGAATCGAAGTAACGATTGCGGACTGGCAGGTAAGGCACCGTCGATTCCACGCTGCACAGTGGTTAGAATCTCGCATCGAATACAGCTCACGTTGGGACGTACGTCAGGTTAATGGTAGAGACGATCTTATATGTGGCAGGTGCGCCAAGCACAAAGATACGCTTGCTGGTTCCCACTGTCGTGTAGAAGATGCCGACGAAGCCTCCCTAATGGTATACGTCGTTTAGTCACGATACGAAGAGGTCCCAGGGTCCGACCTACCGATCGATCTTGAGAGGGGTTGGACACGGTTTCTCCTTCAATCTGCACGTCCGTGGTTCCCACGGGTCCGGCCTCGCTCTGCGCGAGTAATAGCTTCTTGTATTCGTCACGAGTGAGACTTTTCCCGTTGACGACCACGACAACGTTCCGGGCGAAGGTAGCTTCAAAAATCCTGTCAAACCTGTCTGAGGTTTTGCTTGTCAGGAGAGCATTGAGGCGCGAAGAGGCCCAAACTGGAAGAGTGGGGGAGCGGGGGACGACAATTTCGGATGTCATGGCTATTCTGCAGTGATGAGTGTTCGCAGGTGATGACTCTGTGTACCAGGTTGTTCGTCTTTTATATCTTGGACGAGCCTACCGTTTCAACACTCTGGACTTCAAGGCAACCGGTATGTCGATAACCGGTATGGCTGTGACCGTATCTTCTCAACTTCCAAGAACCCCTTCATCACGACCTGCCCAACGACTTAGGTACGAGTCTCGGACATAGCCCGGTATCCACGCGCTCGGGTGACGGTTTGCAGGACTGGAGGAGATTAGGGGCTCGATATGGAATAAACGAGGAAAATACCTCGAGTCCAGCGATCGCCGCCCACAGGAGATCGGAAAACACGTACTTCCATAATTCCGCCGACATCAATTGTAAGGGGATGATGTTTTACATGGATGGTTGCACTTACCGGATTCAGCGCGATGCCTCAATCAAGACCTGCGATATTGTACCAAGTACAAGGTCAGATGATTATTTATAGGACATCGTTGGGCTATGCATGCCCACTGCAGTGCCTGTGAATGTCAAAAACTGGTGAGCGTCGATTCATCCTGTCAGAATTTCATGGGATGAACATTGTTGCAAAACCGCCGTCACGGGACAAGTTCAGCACCGGGTGTTGTCAGTTACCGTCCCGGCACCCACCCTCAATGCTCATTCACAGAAAACGCAAGACAGAAACCTGCGACGGGACTCAAAACCTTATCGGAAGACGAAAAACTCAGTCCTTGGGCTCGAACTTCTTTCTTGAATACGGGTGTGGCACTGCGCGGTCAAACGTCGTGCATTATTCCAAACCCACTTCTCCCATCCACTTAGTTCTCGCCCCGCTGAACAACGAACGTGTGAGGATTCTTCTACGATAATCATACAGTTTTCCTGGTTGAGCGCTGAGCGCCGATACACGCCACGTTCGCGGTACAGACATGCGGTTGTCATCTGAGGGTTTCCACTTATCCCACAATCTCACAGGTCTATACCTATCTCAGGTCTTCTCTTCCCTTTCGACTGAGAAATTTCACGCCTGGCTGTTCTCCTAGTTTGAAAGACGCAATCCCAGTGTGCGAGTTTGAGACACGTTTACTCCTATCTTCAAAGTGGTCAGTTTGGCGTGCTAAGTCCTTATGCGCAGCAGATCTCACTCTCCGGTTATCGGGATCGAAGAGTACGTCGAAGGTGAACGTTGTGTTAGGCCCCGAGTCCACCTCCGTGCTGAGATCGACCCACGAAAAACGGGCTTTACCATAATATCCTCCACAGACTCCGTTCGCAGTAGATTTAGCGAGTGCTGCTTGCCTGACATCCCCGAGTACCTGTTTCTATGTCTTGACGATAAGTTTGTTGTCGACCTTCCACTGACTGGTTGGCTATTCTGTTGGCGGAGGCACGTAGCACATGGAAAATTTAGTCTACGCGCGAGAAATAGAGATAGCCGTACCTCTCTCCCTTCTGGCACAATTCGCTTATGCAATCCTCTTCGCTCTCAATCTCCACACTGCCCGCAAATCCCTCTCGCAGACCGGCCAAAGCAGTTCATGACCCCGGCAGTTTGTACGATGCCCCGGGCTCGACGTTCGCTCGAAGCTCACCCGTGCGATGAACAGCTCACTCTTATAGCTGTGCTCGACTGCTCGGGCCGCGTCTTCGTGTCAGAAGACCCTCGATCGGTTATCGATATATCCCCCAAATCCTATGAACACTCCTCGTTGTAACTCGGCAACCAATTAGGTACAACGTTTTCCAACCTCTCCAATCAGCTGACGACACCAATGCGTAGAAGTACTTTGATGCGACTCCTACTGCTGAGGGTTGTGACCAATTCCGCTCAGCGCTCACCGTTTTCATTTTGAACCTTCTGTCAATTTCTTTGTCTAAGCTTTACTCTTCGCACTCCATTGAATAATTAGGTCGTTTTGCCCAGTGCCACAGGCTGCCGTAACCAACTCCCGCTGCTTGCCAGTGCTTCCTCGGAACATTCGGTCATTTATGACTTCCACGCACCACAGCACATAGCAATTATCCTGGAAGCCCACTTTGATACCAAAGTATTCGAGTGTAGCGATCAGATCAGGGACGATTGTCACATGCAATCCATTCGACGGCAGTTTAACGTTTCCTTGTCGAGACTATGGGGTACATACTTACTAACAAATAGCGGGTGTGGTCACCTCGACCGGATCAGGAAGGGAAACGAGTGGCCATTTAATGGGATGGGAGGATACAGAGCATAGTGCGAGAAGATAGCTCCGGAAAGGTGGACGGAGCAAGGGGTTACAAGCCACGTGGGGCTCTCTGGAACGTGCCCAGCCAATGACAGATTCTAGGCACGGCGTCGAACGTATGCAAGGCATGAAGGCATGAGGAAGCAGCGTGGAGACGTTGCTACATTGCGAAGCGAAGGCAATGGACGGTTCCAGCGCGATCGTGCAAGAGAAGCGAAGTCAAGAACTACTCTTAGGGCCATAGAATTGTTCCATCAGTGCGAGGAGTGACTAGCAGAGACCGACAACAGAGAGGGTGGTTTGTGACCCTCACACAATGGATTTCGCTAATTCGCCTACTGTCAGTTGCTGCGTGGAAGTCGCACGTATCGGTAACCTCAGACTACTGTATATTATCGACCGTCGCGCCAAAACTGCTCCCCCTCAATCGTCTTCGAAACTTCATCAGAAGATTCCTTAGATGCAAGGCACCTTCGCTCATTCCTCAGTACAGCGATGTCCGAAGGTGCCGTTGGCATCTCAGTTCCGTACCGACAATGTCGACTTAGTGTCATTGTCTTTTCCTCGTCATCTAGAGCTCTTGTGGTTCACTTCACTGATGGTGATCCATCGCTCCGCAGTAAAGCGAGGTAAAATCACCCAAGGAAGGAGTCTCCTCGGGGGGCAAATTTTCTGCAAAGCAGACTACCGGAAGCACGCCTTTCAAGCGGTTCGTATTGTGACTGCATTGTACTTGGACATGGCCCTGCGAATTGATAGTGCGGTAGATATTCTTTTGGTAACAGGCGACTCACGGAAGCGCTTATGATTGCAATGGGTGGCGAGCTGACTTAGCTTCTAGTCGTTATCCGACTCGTATCAGAAGCTCGACTCAGCAGGTACGATAATGACTGCATTAGAGTTGGGTTTACATGAACATTCTTTCTGCATAGTTCCTCCAGGTAGAAACGCAAAGTGATGTTCAGGTGTCAGGATTTGGATAGCTGCACAATCGAATGTCGCTGTGAAGAACATTGCCGAGAAGTTTGCCAAATCAAACTCCTATGACTTCGCATCGGTGTCGAAGGAATTCCACTTTGATTGGTGCGCCCTCACACAGTGCCACCTTATGGTCAAGAGTACATCTCGGCATTACAGAGCATCCTCGAAGTCCAACAACACCTTAGCAAAGAGATTCTATTCTGGGACACGCAGTTTGGTACTTCTTAGTTTTGCTCAATTTACCGTCTAATACTTGTGTAATCCGTACTTAGTTTGGCATTCTGTATGTTCTGCTGCTGCGTTTCATGTTTTGTGCGTTTTACGTCTAGTGTCAACTGACTTACAGTGCCTAGCTTTTGCGAATTCGCGCTTATTTCATGCAACAATCGAGGGAGTCATGGAGGGAGAGAAAATGCAAGCGTGTTCACGACGTTATGACCATTGCTGACAACGTCTTGTAAGAGCACATATACAACAGAAAGAAAACGCAAGCCGTTGTGGACCGTGGTGTATGTCATGAATTGTCAAAGCCCCGCGCATTCAAAGATCTTCGAGGTTATTGGTCACGATTTGATTTGCCTCCGAGTCGTACATTGTGCCTCATAGCCACCTCGATCATCGGACCAGCGGGACAACAAGCAGTCGTTTAAATGGAAGAACGACGGACGCAAGGCATAGTACGCGTGGCGCCGAACGTGGCATTATAAAGAAGTAGTGTAGGAACCTTCGACGCAAGCTTGCGGAGCGAAGACAAAGGCAAACGACCTCGCCGTGGTTGTGGTAGCAGTAGTCAAACTCCAAAATGGCAACGGAGAAGTCATACCCATAGGATTAGGTAATGAACCAAGAACATGCCCTGCAACCCCTTCATGGGCGAGCGGCCCATAAGTTTAATGCATACCTGCACGGTAGCAAGTGGAAACGTTCTCCAGTCGCGGACAATCTTCAGACTTTTGCGATAGTGATCATCTCTGCGAGGTGGTCAGGTGCGTATCTACTATCTTTCGGTGCCCAGCCGTGACTCACTCGTGTTACACAGGATGCTTCCACCCCTGCAGGCTGCCTAGTGCTGTGGACCGCCCAGCGCCCATTTCATTATGGGCATCAGATATAAAGGGCTGTTTGCCGCGTTTCAGGGTTTGTTCTTCCCCACCCGCATCAATTTCCCGCTTCTTGCCTCTTTCTCGATGTCTAGCGCATTACAGACCGTCACACCCAATTTGTTCCAAGACTGCTCCTCCCCAGACGTCGTCTTCGAGACTTCTTCAGACGATTCCTTAGATGCCAGGCACCTTCGTTCATTCCTCAGTACAGTAATGCCCGAAGGTGCCATTGGCGTCTCAGCCTCGTATCGGGAAGGTTGCCAACTTAGTGCCATCGCTTTCTCCTCACCATCTAGAGCTCTGGTGGTACATCTAACCAGCGGTGATCTGTCTGTAGGCAGTAACGAAAGCAAACGAAAACGAATTATCCGAGCAAGGAGCGTCCTCCAGAAACAAATTCTCTGCAATGCAAACTACCAGAAGTATGCCTTCAAAATGGATCGCATTGCCATTGCATTGTACTTGGATGTGACACTGCGCATCGATGGCGCAGTAGATATGCTTTCGGTGTCGTTGCATAACAGGCGATCCCTGCAGGCGCTCATGAATGCTATGGGTGGCGAGTTCACTTTACACAAGCCAAATGTGAAAGCGTTATTTTTCGACGAGTCGCGCCTTGTATCAGATTCAGACCTTGTCCAACAAGCCTGGGCAGCTTGCCGAGCATCTACCCTCTCTTACATGGCCGTACGTTTCCATCCGCTCAGAAGGATCAGAACGAATTCGATACCAGATGAAGTACGTGTTGATGGTCACAATGCATCTGTCGCTCACATGATCTCGTATGGTCCTCCTGGTACAGCATATGGCAGTGCTTGCCAAGATCTTCCGCGATGGAGAACTTTTAGATTCGTTGAAGCCGCTTGCCGTGAAGAACGATGTTATGCCAGATATCGCAGGGGGTGTGGATAATCTCACGTTGACTTGTAATCGTTACCCGACACGTATCAGAACCTCGACTCAGCAGGTATGTCAATAACGATGTCTCAGAGTGGTGTACACGAACATTCTCTCTGCAAAGTTCCTTCAGATAGAAACGCGGAATGGTGCTCAAGTACCGGGTCGCGCTATCCGTGTCGAGGGTCGGCAAGCCCAAATCCAAATTTTGGGTACACTTCAGGACGACGAAGTAAAGTCTGTAACGACATTCGGTAAAGCAGACCTCACGTCTGCAGAGGCTTGTCGCGAGAGTGTCATTCTCTCTATCTTGAAGGGGGAGTCCACCGTCATGTCACATCCGTTTTTCAAAACCATATGGCTCCCAAATGATCCAATCCATTGGCCACCATCTGACCACCTGAAATCCGAGATACCAATTTGCTGCGGAGACCTCAAAGTCAATGCCTCTCAGAAAAGAGCTATCGAGAAAATTCTGTCGCCCTCGGATGAGGATCGAGTGGTGCTGATTCAGGGAGCCCCGGGAACGGGCAAGACCACCGTAATCACCGCTGCGGTTACCAGCATTACTTCGTTCCCTCCTGCCAATAATCGGACTGTTTGGATTGCTGCACAGTCGAACGTTGCTGTGAAGAACATCGCTGAGAAGTTTGCCAGCATAGATTTCTATGACTTTGCACTTCTGGTATCGAAGGAATTCCACTTTGACTGGTGCGCCCCCGTATACTTATAAAATCCCCTGCTCAGAAAGTGTCACAGGCATGAGCATCTTTACGAGAAGCTCCAATCATGCCTCATTTGCTCTGATACATTCAGTGAGGATGTCGTCGGTGCTTCCAGGCAACTTCGCGAGTCCAGGGTCATCCTGTGCACATTAGGGATGCTGTCAAATGACCATATTGCACCTTTCGTCCATGTCACTCCTGTAGACGTTGTAATCTTTGACGAAGGGAGTCAGATAGAAGTTGGAAACTATCTTCCGGTTCTCCACCGTTTCATGCACACCTTGACAAAGATCGTCTTCATTGGAGATCCCAAGCAGTGTGAGTCACAGACATGGCCCCTTGTTCGTTTTCTGAACATATTGCAGTGCCGCCCTATGGTCAAGAGGAGATTTCGACACTACAGAGCATCTACGAAGTGAGACATCTTCGCAAAGAAGTAGTATTCTTGGATACACAATGTGGGTCAACTCCTTCAGGTTCACAAATGTCGACTGACCTCCCCAGACCGCATGCCAACCGCCATCGGTGAACTCATATCCCAGAAAGTGTATAACGGGAAGCTGAAGACCCGTCACGCAAACTCCGTTAGTTCCCCGTGCCGCTTCATCGATGTTCGAAGAGGACAAGAAAAGCAATCAGGGAAGAGTTGGGTCGTATGTCACTTTCTTGATTTCAATGACTTTATGTTGATGTCAAGGTAGAATCCTGCAGAAGCACGAATTGTAGTGCAGATTGCCGCTGCCTACCAGGCCAAGGAGTTTGATTTTCGTATCGTCACACCATACGACGCCCAACGCGCTCTCATTGAACACGAGTTAGAAGCGGCGAACCTAGACCATGATGACAAAGTATTCAATGTTGATTCATTTCAAGGTTTGCTGCCTCACCCTAGTTCTGCCCTTCCAAGCTCAACCTGATTCCAGGGAACGAGGCGGACCGTGTCATCATATCTGTAGTGAGAACAGACAAGCTTGGCTTCCTGGCTAACCAGCGACGAACCAATGTCATGCTCACTCGTTGCAAAAAGGCCATGGATATATGCACGAGTCGAAGATTCATTTCAGGCCCAGCAGAGTCAACCCTTATTGGCCAACTTGCAACCGCTCTTGGACCACAAGTATGGGTAAATGAGGAGGGTCGACGCCTCGTGCCACTCCGGGCCATAGCATCGCCTGGCCCCGACACTCACTTAACTGCACACCGCCCCCTCCCCACGGTCACAAACATTGCGGATAAACAAACCCTTAGTTCTCAAACATTACCTCCCAACCACTCATCACCATCACGGTCGCGCCGAAGGAATACCTCTAAATTGACAGTAGCCTGAAGAACCGTCTTTTTTTCCACGTGCGACGGGAATGACAGACCATCGGTGTCCCTATGTTAGCTAGTTACACAGACAAGTAGGCGCGATATAGAGCAAACCACCCTTGCATATGTACTTTGCTGATAGAAGGTTCCACCAAAGCAGAATAATGTAGTGAGATTGGACGTACTTGGCTTCCCAGCCAATCAGCGACGAACCAATGTCATGCTTAGTCGTTGCAGCAAGACCATGATCATATGCACGAATCAAGCTTTCGTCCAGGGACCAGCAGCGTCAACTCTTGTCGGCCAATCTGCCGCCTCTCTTGGACCAGAAGTGTGGGTATACGAGGATGTCGAGATGGCTGTGCACCTAGTTCTCAACACCGCCCCTCAGACATTCACCACCACCTCTGTCGCGTCCACGGATCACTGAGACCAACATGTAGCCCAAAGTCCATCCTACATTGAAGAACCTTGTATTAGCAACACGTACAGTCGTAATGGCGGACCTGTGGGCAATGGTCACGTCGGGCAGTCGTGTGAGCTGGGGCCACGTTCTCCACGAAGCCAGGCTATTTGCAGACTATCCGCCAACTTTCGAGATCTGAATCCGGCGCCGTGCGCGTTAAAGGGTATTATTTCGTAGTCGACCATACTGTACGCTCCCTGCATGGCGGTCGTACTCGGTTTTGTTCATGCCAATTGCAATCGAATGCCACGTTGACATTATAATGTCGGCACGATGGTCGTGTAGCCAGTTTGTTTACAACGCACCACTTTTACCTTGCGGTCTGGGGGAGGGTCGCGAAGCAAGACTACAGTCAACCTAAAGAAAGACTCGCTAAGCTAACATTTATGCCAGTGCCCGAACGTGTTGCCAAGTGGGTCTCACAAAACTATCCGCGACCAGTCATAGACGCAGTGAGTCTCCAAGTCGCGTTCTCTGTCTCCCTAATGCTCCATCGAAGGAATGGCTGTCGGATTGTTGTGACTGGATATCGAGCACATACAGCATATCACCCTCCACGCATTTCCACGACTTCATCACGCACGTCGAGGCACAGCTTCTTCAATCCAATCTCGAGGATTCAACGGTGTCTGGTACCGGTTTGAATGCAGAACTGGTTCGAATTGAAGAGCGGCCACTTCCACGTCGACCGCGGGGACGCGGTAACAAGCCCAGCTCACGGGCAACTCGCAAGCCAATGGGACAGTCTCGACAAAGACAGACTACCGGTTCTGTCCCATTGTTGGTAGAAATTAGGTCTATCACCGAAATCGCGCATTCTGCATTTAGTCTCCTAAACACCCATCAGACGCGCCTCGACCGTGCCGATCTCGGTTTGGCCGTTGAAACCCAGGATCGCCAGGAGCAAGGTCAACAAGATGAAGACCAAGGTCCCATCCCACGTTTTCCCCGTGGCATGCTTCGCTTCGAGTTGTCGGATGGGCACACACTCTTTCAGGCGATAGAATTTAGGTCCATACCTGAATTGGTGCTTGGAGAGACGCCGTTAGGTTTCAAGGTATGTTTTTAAATGTACTGTTCATCGACTATCTCGTGTTCCCCGCCACCCTTATTCAGAGACACATATTCCTAGATGTTTCTAACCTCCACCCCCATCCGGAATGGGATCGCTTTCCTTCAACCATCCAACGTAAAACTCAAAGGCTACCGCACGGAGGATCATGATGTTCACAGGGTAGAAATATTTTTGAAGGGACTCAGAAGGAGGTTAGGGTAAGTGCCATGACATCTTCTTTGGCCGTGGCGCATGAAATTACATCGAGTGTGCTGCTCCCAGACGTCCAGAACTAGAGCCCGAGGCTCCACGACAACTCGAACCTCAACCGCGTCCAGCTGCTCCCCCCATGCCTCCTCCTGTTGCTGCACACCTTCGTCCTCCACCACCTCCAGCTGCAGACGATGACGACATGTATGAGGATGACGAGATTGACCCAGATGTGTTAGATGCGCTGGACCAGGTCGAGACTCGAGCGGCCAGTCCACCTAAACCCGCTAAACTTGCAGCAAGGGATTTGGTTCAAGACTTGCCTGGGCACATAACGCCCATTTCCAATACCGCTGCGCAGTCGGCCAACCTGGAGTTTGACCCTTGTACAACACGTACAGTGCCCTCCATCGCGCGGCAACAAACGTCTCTTCACTTCTCGTCCCCGGAAAAGGGAAAAGCGACGTCCACTCTAGTTCCAGATATTGGTCTTTCCCCAATCCGTGTCCAGAAACATGACTTCGGTTTTACGTGGGACAGCGATGAATCCGAAGCATTCAGGGCCTTTGGTGAAGGTCCCAACGGAGGAACAGGCCCGGTAGCCAAGGCAAACGCTCGGGTTCATACAATGTTGCCAATGAAACCAGATCCAGCAATTGAGGACAACCTCAAGGCCACATTGATATCTCCCTCCAACGTGAACATTGCCCCTTCGTGGGGTGTCAGACCGAAAGTTCGCTCGACTACAAGCAACGGATCATCGCTGGAACCACTTGACTCATTCTCTATGGACATGGAATTCGACGATGACTTTCTGGCTCAAGTAGAGGAGGCCGAGAAGCAAGCCTTGGCACTCACGGAGACATCCGTCAGCCTCGTAGCACGACATACAAGTGACAAAGGAAAGGGGAAAGCCTCATCAATTCCGCTGGGTTCACCCAACAGTGCGACGCGGCCAGTCTCAAACAGCGTACGAACACAAAGTACTAGCGACGCTAGAGATTCTTCGGTTCGCGAGGAAGTGGCACCTTATCCGCCACCGTTGACGCAACTGCCAAGGCGCGCCCGTGGTTCACCTCATCCGCCGCCGCCGACTCAGCCCAAACCAACGAAACGTTACTTGACGCGTGATCCGACCGTCATCGTCGTCTCTTCATCGGACTCAGAGAATGGTGGTGCGTGTGCCGAAGACCAATTTGAAAGTGAATGGGCAGGTTTAGGAATCAGCAGGAAACTGGGGGATGTAATTGACATATCGGACTGAGTCTGCTCTTACGGCCCTTATCCTGTTCCGCAGAAAACCCTTCGAGTTGTCAAAGGGCGGAACACTGGACTACTCATATTTTGTCTGCCCAGAATATAACAAGGAATAGTACCGTTTCTTCCTTGGTATGCCCTCTGGCGCGACCCTGCGAATGAGAACAACTACCAAAAGCGTCACATGGGTCCCCATGTTGTATTCGGGGTCTTCAGGGGGGGGGGGGGGGTAGTCGCATAATCCACCACGAATGGAGTCTGTCAGAATATTCTGGTAGACCCAACCTGTGCTCGTCGAGTTCACCGGGAATATACTCGGGCCTCCATACGTTATCCACCGTCGATGTCCGCTCTCACTGCCATAACCGTGAGAGTGGGGCTCGCTGAGCCTAACCACAACACTTGACATGCCAGATGTGTCCTTGCCAGAAAGTATGAAATTGCTCATTTCGAGGGGAAGATATCATGCGAGATGCGTACTTCATGGCCATGCGAATAGAACATTCCATAGCGCACAGGCCCGGCGAACTCATGCTCGTCGTGGCAGTCCATCATAAGGTGTATCTGGGCCAATCGGAGGTGACCTGCATGTCGTTATAAGAATCTCAGGCTCTCACATTTCGATTCATCAGATGTGACCGTTCGAGGTGGGAGGAAGTCAGGGTAATCCGCGACGCCGAACCAGTACCCGTGTTCTACGAAGCAAGTTCACGCCCAGTGGGTGGCCCGGACACCTGGTACTAGCATCTCTTGCTACCCCATTGATATGGCTAGTTTGGAGAAAAATACATCTGAAGTTGTTCGTAAGTAGACAACATTCGACCAAAATTTTAAGGAATTAGCAAGACTACAATCTTCCACCTACCAATACTGACTCAACCCCTTGCAAGCTGCTGCGGAAGTGCCTGAATTCCACCAAGTTTGAGGACGGGGTATCGGGAGGATAACTGGGAACACGACTGACCGGGTTCCATAATGGTCTTTCTAAGTCTGTCCACAGCGGTTTTGCAATATTTGCGTCCCATCGAGACTCTGACATGATGAATGGACGCTCACCGTTTTGACTTCACGGGCACTGGCACAACCTATCCGTGCCAGCACGGCAGTAGTCTCAAGGTAGCCATTTCCGCGGGTACGTGATTCGGGATAGTGAGTCATGGCCCAGACATTGCACTGGATCTACTAAATGCGACCATCTTTGTTATAGACCATTGGGCTTCCGTATCTCCCACAGCTGTCTTGCATCTGTCGTCGACCGAGTGATGGAAGTACGTGTTTTTTGATCTCCCGTGGGCGGCGATCATTGAGTTAAGGCGGCTTATTCCTAAGTTCAACATTCGAGTCCCTAATCTTCTCCAGTTCTATCAATCGTTGCCGGATAACGTGGGCGCCGGTGTGCGCCGTCATTTTTTGAGACTCGTATCTAGTCAGGGCACGGTGGACAGGATTTATGGAAGTTACCAAAGAAAAATGGGGTCACGGTCATACTTGCCATCAGCACGCCGAGCATCGTCGAGGTCCAGAACCTTAGAATGGCGAGCTCTTCCAAAGATATGAAGCACAAATGGCGTACAGCTCAAGTCACAACATGGTTGATTGTCTAGGCAATCGATCATAATAACGTTTGACCGTGCGGCACCACAGCGGGCCAATTTCTATCATAGGAGAGACTAATGTGGCCCGATGATACTTGCGCTCAAGTCTTAGAATTGGATACTCTCGGGTGGTGCGTGTTGGTTTAGACCATTCACCCTTCAAATCGGGTGTTGGAGTTGAAGCTGAAGGATTGAGTCTTGTTCCCACTACGTCTGGACCCCACAGGATTTTGGATCGTGTACCGGTTTTGTCAGTTACCGTCCCGACCCGCCACCGGTTACTTCACTTGCTCATAGCGGTTTTGACACCCTATTTGGACTTTGTCGCACTGGGGCATGCCCGGCAATGGCTCTAAAAACAATCTTCTGCACGTGTGTGTGCTTTGATATCATGGGTCGTAACCAAGAAATCGCGCTGAATCTGGTAAGCGCAACCATCTATGTAAAACATCATCCCCTTACAATTGACGTCGGTGGAATTATAGAAGTACGTGTTTTCTGATCTCCTGTGGGCGGCGATCGCTGGATTCGAGGTATTTTCCTCGTTTATTCCATATCGAGCCCCTAATCTCCTCCAGTCCTGCAAACCGTCGCCGGAGAACGTAGATACCGGGCTATGTCCGAGACTCGTACCTAAGTCGTTGGCCAGGTCGTGATGAAGGGGTTCTTGGAAGTTGAGAAGATACGGTCACAACCATACCGGTTATCGATATACCGGTTGCCTTGAAGTCCAGAGCGTTGAAACGGTAAGCTCGTCCAAGATATAAAAGACGAACAACCTGGTACATAGAGTCATCACCTGCGAACACTCATCACTGCAGAATAGCCATGACATCCGAAGTCGTCATCCCCCGCACCCCCACTCTTCCAGTTTGGGCCTCTTCACGCCTCAATGCTCTCCTGACAAGCAAAACCTCGGACAGGTTTGACAGGATTTTTGAAGCTACCTTCGCCCAGAACGTCAGCGTGGTCTTCAACGGGAAAAGTCTCACTCGCGACGAATACAAGAAGTTATTGCTCGCGCAGAGCGAGGCCGGACCCGTGGGAACCACGAACGTGCAGATTGAAGGAGAAACCGTGTTCACCCCCTCTCAAGATAGATCGGTAGGTCGGACCCAGGGACCTCTTCGTATCGTGACTAAACGACGTATACCATTAGGGAGGCTTCGTCGGCATCTTCTTCACGACAGTGGGAACCAGCAAGCGTTTCTTTGTGCTCGGCGCACCTGCCACATATAAGGCGGCCTCTTCCATTAACCTGACGTACGTCCCAACGTGAGCTGTATTCGATGCGAGATTCTAACCACTGTGCAGCGTGGAATCGACGGTGCCTTACCCGCCAGTCCGCTTTCGTTACTTCGATTCCCGGCGTATCACTGCAGTCAACCAGGTTCTCTCTGCCAGTTCTCTTATCGTCTCATTCCCCCGGTCGGTCATACCTGCGAACGAGGCTTCCATCTCTGGAAAGGTGGAGTTAGGACCGGGTCCCCTTAATATCGTTGAAGGGGAGGAGGAATTCAGTGTACTGGGAAATAAATTCAGCACAGCGTCAGTCCCTGAGGCTCAGATCGACGAGGAATAAGGTAGTCGCTTCCGCAGAAGTGTAGTTGGTCACCGGAAGATGGGGGAACAGAATATGTGACCATGTGTCAATCTCGTTGTAAACTTGTATGTCTGAATCCTGAACTTGATGTAGTATGCATTTTTGTCGTTTTGGAGTTACATCCACATGAGTACTTGGCTCTCAGATCTGCCAGACATCATTCCGCCCTTTGCAAACTGCAAAGCACGACATGGATTCCAAACGATCACTATCCAAGCGGACATTGGGCTCACGGCACACAAATAACAAAAGGAGGGGGAATGACAAGCCTCGAACAACACGGAGTGTACGTGGTACTCGGGCCAGCCTCTGTTCGACTATTGTAAGTATTTTGCTGCCTTATGTGACGGATATGCCATGTAGACAGCAACTGCTGAGTACTTACCTTGCGAAATGCCCTAACACATTTGTCTGTCAACGTCAAACCAAATGTAGTTTAGTGAACTTACAGCTTGGGCGCCTGGCAATACAAAACGATGACATAGGCTGTAGCCACAGCTGTTTTGACTTCGCTCGAGTGTCCACGTGCAGGCGGAGCTGAACGGTGTGCGCCCTTTCACCCTGCGCATGGTCCCACAGTACTACTGGTAGACTACTGGACGATGCGACACACCTTCGACGCGGCCGGTACAACATTCACTGTCGACACCAGATACCAAGCTTTCTCGGGTTCCGGTCGCCATCACCTGGGTTCTGAGCTGACGGTTGCCGTCTGGGACAAAACCACCGGCGAGAACCGTGTGATCAGGAAGTTCAGCAATGTCAGTCAACAGGTAAATCCTTTCAGTATACTGTTCACGCACTGGGTGACCTTCCGTCTGGTCAGCTTGCGGAAGCTAAACGATGCTTGCGGGAAATCAGGTAAGACGTGATGATCACTCATAAGATTCAGCATGCGAACACCGGTGTGCCAATTTTCAGGTTTTTGCGTCACTTCAAGGGTCATGACAATGTGAGGGAGTCGCTGATGTCCTCTGCGTCAGCTCGCTCATTGACTTTCAGATTGTCCGGCTCTACGACTTCGAGATGAATTTCCGCTCAAACGGTGATTTTGACGAGGTCTATTTCATAGTAGGTCGGTTTTCGAGATAATTCCCTATCTGACTGTTCTATGGATGGTGCCCAGGAGGAATATTGTGAGACGGATCTCCGAAAAATTGTTGGGTTCACCCGCTATTTATTCCGTGGTTAATATCGATCGAACGTCAGTAGATCCGTTTGGAGTGCCCACTTTCTGGCATGGAACTTCTGGCATTTGCCCACCAAATTTTGCGCGGGGTTAATTACATCCACTCTGCTGGAGTTGTGCTTCAGGACCTCTCACCGGATAACATTCTTATCAGCGAGGCTGGCGCAGTCAAGATTGCTGGATTGGGGAATTCTCACCTGTCCGTGGCGTCCAACGGAGATGCCGGTCAGCTCGTGAACCCATACCAAGCACCAGAGGTGACTCTACGGTACGATCGTTTGGTAAGGCATTATACTGGGTTCGCGTGGTCTCTCAGCCCTAATCAACATCGGGGCAGTCGGCGGCTGCCAACGTCTGGTCAGTGGGATGCATCATTGTAGAACTAGCGACTGGCCGGCCCATCTTCAATGCTACTACGTCAGCCAATTGTGCACGTGCCTTGAGTCTCCATTGACATGCTATTTTACAGCCTCAGCAACCACGTCTACAAGATCTTTGAGCTTACAGGATTACCTTCAGAACCCACGTTATCTGCCATCGCTGATGCTGAGGTGAGACGCTCCCTACAGGGCCTTACGGGTCAACCTGTCTAACCCTAAGTTCACGTGTAGCTACGCGACTATTCCCTCTCAATCGGGTCGATTACCCGCATCCCATTGACCAAGCATGTCCCGAGTGCTGACCCTCGACTACTTGAGCTCCTTTCTGAGATTTTTTCCCTCGACGTCGACTCGAGAATCACTTGCAAAGATGCCCTATCACACAAGTATCTGGACGACGTTCGGTGTCATGCAGACGGATTTGTTTGTTTCCCGGTGCGTTCTACGGAGCGACCGTACCGGTCAAATTCTGACGTAGGTTTGTGGGCAGTATAAAGGAAGCCTCGACGAGGAGGTATCGCACGTATCTCAGGCGAAGGTACAACTAGTCAAGGAGCTACGTTCTTTCTATGCATTACAGCACGATGACACGATGGAAATATCACTTCCAGAACTGGACTTCAGGACAGATGCTGCGGCGCGCGTGCGTCGATTTCGGGTTGAAACGTGCCAATCTCTGATTAGATCCAACTATGACAGCCTTCGAAGCCACCTTCGCCCATCACACCATCGAAAGGTGTAGCAAGCAGTATGCGCACCGTCTGTTCGCCATCAGATATGTCGGCTTTGGTAAGAGGCCCTCGTCGTTATCATTTTCATGACATCTGACGATTGGTGCTTATACTCGTAGTGTCCTGCAGGACATCGCTCACCAGCACCGCCCTCGCGAACCGAGGCGGAAACCTCGGAGAAGGCAGGTGGAAGGTATTTGTATTTGTGTTCGCGCTAATCGAATTACTAGGCGAAGAATGCCAGACTCCCTTTGTGGTCACGTATCAAAAGGAAGCTGGACGGACTCAGTAATCCCGAACGTCGCCCTCCTTCCCGGAATGGGCTCCGCAAGTCGCCTTCGTTCCGTAGCGGTACTCCAAAAGGTATTCCTGAAACCAGAGATTCATCATTGGATACATCAAAGCCTCCCACCCTCCAGCTTGGGACGGGTGACATAGGGGATGACTTCGGTCAGGCTGTGAAAAGCAGCCTTGCGGAAGCCGGCACGACAATCCAACGCCCCCCGGGGTTGAGGCGTGCTTCCTCAGTTGCCCAGTTCACTGCACTTCTCGACGTACAAGGCGGACAACAAAATATTGTTGACCTTACCCGTCAGATTAGAAAGACATCTACATACCCCCACACCGGTGGTGCGTTTGGTGACATATGGAAGTGTTACTGGTTCAGGGATTCCGAAGATGATGGCCTAGAACTGGTATGTCTACTTGATCATGCATTCGTTATACCATCCGACAGCATGAAGGTTGCTGTGAAGGCGATGCGAACCAATATCATGAGTGATAAGGTAAAAGAGAAAAATGTGAGAGCTCCGCTGGTGCAGTTTCGTTTCCGCCTGCTTACATCCAACCATGCAGCGCTTTCATCGGGAATTAGGGGTGTGGAAGAAGTTAGATCACAAAAACGTCCTGCCCTTGTTCGGAATAGCCTTCGGCTTCGGGTTTTACCCGGCAATGGTCTGCCCATGGGCACCCAACGGGGCACTTAGTCAATATTTACAACTACGTCACTCCACACTTCCTGTGGCAGAAAAATTCCAGATCGTAGGTTAAACTTCCTATCCTATCGCACACATCTGACTTGTCGTTGACTAAGCTCGACGACGTGGCTAGTGGATTGCAGTATCGTACGCGACCTTCAATCCAGATAATGCCGTGATTGTTCATTACTCTCTGGCAGTACACAAGAACCACGTTACGCACGGTGATCTGACTGGGGTAGTGTTCCTGTCTTCTCTGTTACTGCGAGGCTGACGCTTCTTCCTGCAGAACAATATTCTGATATTTGGCGACGGCAGAGCTGTTCTTGCCGACTTCGGAATGTCCACAGCTCTGAAAGAGTTGTGGGGTTCCACTTACTTTACTGAGTCTGCTCGAGGGACGCTGCGGTGGGCTGCCCCTGAACTGTTTCAATGTAACGAGGATGGGACAACAGGTTTCGCCGGGCCACCATGCGATGTATACTCATTCGGCAGCATCATTCTTCAAGTTCGCTGCGCCTTGTCTGTCCCACTCCCCAAGTCACTGACATTGTCCCTCAGGTGATATCGGGAAAAGCTCCCTATTCCTATTTGAACTCTGACACACAGGTGGTCGGAATGGTAGTCAGAGGGATACGGCCCGAACGTCCGTCCAAACCAAGAATCGAGGACGAGCAATGGGACATTATCCAGTGGTGTTGGGCACCAGACGCAACCCAACGGCCTGAAATTGGAGAGGTCGCCGATGCACTGAATTCCGTAAG
The DNA here is from genome assembly GCA_024613185.1 of Pisolithus microcarpus. Lineage (NCBI taxonomy): Eukaryota > Fungi > Basidiomycota > Agaricomycetes > Boletales > Pisolithaceae > Pisolithus > Pisolithus microcarpus. Next base: position 610,508 of record JANFAI010000007.1, read on the forward strand.
ACTGCAGGCTTTAACCATGGTCAATGACGACCCGGATACCGTCAACGAAAATTCTAACTAACTCGATCATCCGCTATCGGTTGATTGAACCTGACATACATACCTACAGGAGATTCGACTTATTCCCACACACTCATCCATCCCTTGCGTAAATGTGTTTTTCCTCTTCATTTGTACAAACCATGTAGGAGATGGTTCCCGGTCATTCATCGTGTCTCATCCAATAGATACCATATCTAACATCGCTAAACTGGTTTTGCAAAGGAAGCAAGTTGAATGCTTGGAAGATTGGGTTTGGTTCTTACTCCACGGGATTGCCACGTTAGGGTGAGACCGGCGAGGAAGTTTGACTTCACTCGACTGGAATGTGATTTTCACGTCCACGGAAATGTCGGTGCACCAGGAAGCGCACGAAGGACCCACAGGCCATGGCAATATTTGTGGGCAGAGGGAGACCTATGTCCGCTGAGTAGAATAACGACTGCTCGATACCACGATGGCCCTAGCACTTCGGTGAACACGTCGTTCCAGAGCCCGAATCAGCCACCAGCCTTGCTGCCTTCCGTCTTCCTCGTTTCAGCTCGTGGACTATGTTCGTACCCCTCGAACCCGAGTGATTTTTGAACCACATCCTCCTCTGCGTCTGGCTCAAGATGGCCATGAGCATTACGTCGCGCTCTGTGTAGGGTTAAATAGGGGAAAGCAAGAAAAGCGACACAACAGAAACACCAGCCACTTACTTGAAGAACGTGTAGCTCAAGACGATATCGTTAATACCTCTGCACGAGGGATCGTCCATGATGTCTTTATCTATGAAGAAAAGCAGAGGCATATCTACCTCCTCTCCAGCGAGGAGCTTCTGCTCTTCAAAACAGAAACATTCTACCTTTGAGAAATATGGCGCGACCTACGGGAAATCGAGGCCCTTGGGTCCTGACGTGAGGCACGAGCAAAGTTTGTCCACTCACGCGATCAGGAGTTACATTATATGTTGCAATACCGATGACGTCCTTCTTGCTCTCATTCCTCGCCTTGTAGAACGCAAGACTCGATTCTCCCGGCAGCACGTCGACGTACTTTTGCTGTGGAAAGAACTTCCAAGGCAACGCTTCTGCGCGGTCTGCGTTAAAGTGGACGCGAATGCGGCGCGCATCTGTATCCGGCGTCAACCGAGATGGATCGAAGCGACCGGAGGAGGTGGAAAGGACGGTTGGAGTGCCAGCAAAGCCCGTTGCTGAGCAGAACATGCGGTAAAGAGGGACAGCTGCATATGTTACACCAACTCCAAGGATCACCTGAGAGAAGGAGAGAAGGAGCTGTATCAGGCGAACGAGAGAGAAAAAAAGGGGTTCCACTCTTACCACTGCAGAGGTATACATGAGAAGGTTGCGATTGCGAGTTTTGTACATCTGTTCGCGTGACGCATTATAATTTGGGACGGTGGAACGACGTGCAGAGGACAAAGGCGGTTGAGTGAGTTTCGAAGAAGAAGTTCCAAGTGCCCGCCACAACTGTGTCCGCGAGTGAAGCCATGATGAAGGCTGCCAAGCTCCGTGGTGAAGCAAAGTACGACAACGAAGGAGTGGATGAGGGTTGGTGCTGACCTAAAGAGCACAAGGAATGAGATGGATTCCTGCCAACTGAGATGGGTTACTTGCAGACGACACCAGATACCTTGGAGTCAATGACCCTGCCATGCTGGGCAACATCGCGGACGATGTCGAGGACAGGACCGATGACGATCACGTGATGTTCCGTGAGTGGAACGAAATTGACAGCTTTTGCTTGCAATTAAACTGTCAAAGCACTCGTTCACTCCATTACTTACTTGCGAGGGGACGCACCATCCATTCCACGATGTCGACGTCAACGCGGTCGCTGTCGAACCCCAAACCAGCGTCGCCGCCACCGCAATCCAGAGGTTCAACATCGACGCCTACGATGTCCTCGTCGACTCCAGTAGACGCTGACCTTGAGCAGTTGTTGTCGCGTGAGGCATCGGCGTTCCAACGCGAGCTGGAGGTAGAGAGGATACTGAAGTCATTTAAGCTCAAGTACGTTTTCGTGCAACTGACCATACTGAACACTATCTCATAATTTGTTCTCTCGGGGGATGTTAGTCCGTATGACATCCTTAATCTCGGTTTCACCGCGAAGCCGGAAGACATCAAACGGAGGTACCGTCAACTCTCACTGTGTAAGCCCGCTCCGATTTCCTTGGCTTCTGTCGCGTTTGCACTGTAGTACTAACGCATTTATGCTTCATCTGCTGATACACCATTACCGACATTCACAATGTCCATATACCGCCATCCTCTACCGCGCCGAACGGGTGTTAAACTTGTACGTTATTTAATGTACAGTCATCCATCCTGACAAGACCGCCCACTCTCGTGCTCCAGATGCATTCGATATTCTCAAGAAGGTGAGCGTCGTACCTCCGTCCTGCAGTGACAGTGCTCTCTTACGTGTACAATCTCTCCATAGGCCGAGGCGGAACTTTCGGATACGGCCAAGCGCGAAGAGTTGGATGCCGCGATTGCTTCTGCAAGGACTACACTTCTCCGATCGCTTTCTCTCCCGACAAACCTTACGGATGACGATCCCCGTCTGAGGAATCTGGGGGATGATCCGAAGCTCAAGGAGCAAGGGTTGACGACGCCTTGGAATATAATGTTAAAAGAGAAGATAAAGGAGGTATTAATAGAGGAGGAGGTCAGGAGAAGAAAGTAAGACGACTCCGTGATTTTTGCGTTTGCGTACCAACTCATTGGTTCCTCTGGCAGGGCAATCAAGATGAACCTCGCTAACGAAGGTCTTGAAGCGCGCAAGAAGGAGGAAGAAGTGGCCGCTAAGAAGAGAAAGGCCGAAGATGACAAAGTATGGGAAGGTAAGCCCGTCGGCGCGATGTGTGTGGAGAGTCCGCTTATCAAATGTCGATGACGTAGAAACTCGAGAGCAACGGGTGGACAGTTGGCGTTCCTTTGCCAACGGTGCGAAGAAGAAGAAGAAGCAAAAGACCGCAATCTTAGGATGAGATGAAAGGTGTCATAGACATCTAATGGAGGAGGTAACGCGACTCGTTCGGGATGCTTTTAGAAGATAGTCGCCGCCGCGCTTCCTCTGTGTAGCATGAATGGTCAGGCGTAAGGCTAATCGATGATACTGCCTTCGAGTTGGTCGAGCTTGGGGGGGTAATAGGCTGTATGTAGTCTGTCGCAAGACGGTGTATTTATTCGAACCGATGCATGTCGATCTGTCTCAGACGTCGCGGCCAGGGTAGCCCGTTAAGCTGTGCAAATTTAAGGCTAGCGTGAGACCTGCGGGAAGACAGAGAAACTTAAGGGGGGAGGAGAAGGAAAAGAAAAAAAAGGAGCGAGATCAAGGCATCCCCACGTGAAGACTGGTTATTTTACGATCTGACTTGAGGTATTTTGCGAGTGAACCCACCCTGCCTGGTCGAGGGAGGAAGTGTCGAGGCTGAGGATGACATCGACATCGTTCACGACGTCGACGAGTCCGCAGTGGGACAACCGACACCGAGGTTTCATTTCACCTTCTGAACTGCAGCAGCTCAGACAGGCCAGCCCAGGAAGACCAGATCACCTCCACGACCTGCCTGCACGACATCCACCACCCACACCCACCGACAACCACACCCAATCACAGCCTCTTCTGCAACCCCAGTCCACTACTGCTACTGCAACTACTTCTACGGACCCACAACCACGACCAGCCATGCCCCCACCAGTCTCCCAGTCCCATGCCAGAACTTCTTCCTTCTTCTCGTTTCGAAGCAGGCTCTCCTCTCAAGATCACCAACCCCACGACACTCCGTCGTCCCAGCCACCTCCCGTTCTGTCCAACAACCAACGTCCCAGCACTGCAAACGGTGTAACCCCGACAGACTTTGGTCCACCTCCGCCTCCCCAAATGGGCCAATCAAAGTCCGTGGGTCCTGGCCGACCTTCGTTAGACCAACATCCAGACAAACTGCAGCAGCAACAGCAGAGCTCCGCGCGCAGGTCCTCTCTCGCAGCCGGTCAACCCTCCTCCCAACTACATCTCGAAATACGTTCTGTCGTTCAACTCACAGTCGCCCATGCACGCAAAGTTTACTTCTCCGGTCCCCTCGTCAAGCGGGTAGAGAGGCTGCCAGAAGGACAGAAACCAACCAAAGATGACGGCTGGGTGGATGTCTGGGCTCAATTGGGTGGCACTACCCTGAGCATATGGGACATGCGAGATGTAGAAGAAGCTAATAGGCAAGGCAGGGAGGTCCCTCCCACTTACTTCAACGTAACAGACGCCGTCAGTATACCTCTTAAATTGTACGATAATTGCTCATATTGCAATGGCAGTTCGTCCATGTACTCGGTGCAGTGACAGGTCCCGACGTCGGCGATCAGCCTGCGAAAAAATATACGAACGTACTTACGCTCAACACCGCGGGTTCTAACCTCGTTCTATTTAGTTGCCCCTCCACTCAGGCTTTGATATCCTGGGCAAGCGCGTTTAGGCTAGCTGCTTGGGAGAAATCGCGTCTCGAAGAAATATACTCGGCTCACCTGATCCGAATCACTTTACCACATGGTCTGCCTCTGGTGTCCTTTCCCCGCATTCGTTGACTGACACTTTCTTCAGCCAAAGATACACCATCTACCCTGGTTCGCGGTCGCATGGAAGGGTGGGTCCGAATTCGTGTCGCTGGGCAGACGGACTGGAAGCGTATGTGGATGGTGGTCTCCGCTGGTTCAGAATCGTCGTCAGAGCTCGCTCGTGCGTCCACCAACGATAGTGGTCGTCCGGTTCCTGTGGAAGTACCACGCAAAAAGCGCATGTCAAATCTCTTTTCTCGAGATCATCAAGACGAACCTTTACCTCCACGACCTCTACTATCTCTCTTTATATCACCCAAATCCAAGGACAAGAAACAACCACTTCTCACTGTGAAGGAAGTGACCCAGGCATTTGCAGTGTATCCTGAGCGCCCAGAATTGATCAACCGAAGTACGTTGATGAAAGTAGAAGGTCATCTTGGCGAAGAGGACATGGCAGGGAGTATGCGAAATAGGCAAGGTTGGTTGTTGGTCATGCCGGAACTAGAGGTCGGAAACACCCAACCATCGGAGATGCTTAAATGGCTTGTTGGTAAGGTCGCGTTTACCGGGCATCGTCTCTACTGGCTCACGAAAATGTAGCAATACACGACGCGTTCGCTTTGTATGGTCGACCCAAAACATACACGTGGGACCCTCGGGACCCTATATCGATGATGTTCGCTTATCCAGTTGGCCCCAGAAGAGATGTACGTGTTAATGTGCTGAAAAAGTGGGGAAGCTTTCCTTTTAACTTGTCAACTTTAGCTGCTTTTCTTGGAACGTGAATTTGCAGAAACGATGGATCCAAGGGAGAGTCATACATCTGCTGTCCGATCCCGACTCCTAGGCATTCTATCAGAGCGAATGGCTAGCATCGAGCCGTTGACTAGGAGAGATGGTCCACCAGCCTTACCTCCAATTTCTTCGTCCGCAGGCCTGCTACCGCAGCAGCAACCATTCAGTCAGGTTCCCAGAGAAGCACTTGAACTACCTCAGCTACCAGCATTCAGTTTCGATTCTGCCGCATCTCCCGCTCCGGCCCCACCTGTAAACCGTTCCCCGGTACAAGAACCTGTTCTGGCGCGTGCACTGTCTCCGATTGCGGAGAGGCAACATAGTCCATCGTTGTCTGGCGACCCGAAACTCGCCCATAGCCGCTCACCTTCTGACGAAAACCAACCCCTGTCATCCTTGAGTACCTCGCCTACTGCAGTGCAAGACGGCGGAGAACGAGAGTTTGGGCTGTTTCCCTCTACGAACCCTCTTCCCATGGGTATGGAAGCTCCCAAAGTCAATACCGACTCGTTGAAGAAAATATCCAACTCACAACCTGATTCGAAGCCCTCGCCTACGGGAGAGATCACGCGAACGAAGTCGGAAACTACGGCGTCAAGTGGTGGAGTGGAACCCATGGGTATCAAGTTACCCTTCTCTCCACCGGCTTCACCCGAGGTCCCGTCGTTCTCGACTGCGTCGACCGTGCTCAGTACTCCTCAGGGTTCAGCAATCGGCAGGCAAGGCTCGCCACACAGTTCCTCTGGTTTAGGATCGGGAGCATCTCCCTCACTTTCCGGCCGGGCGAGATCTCCTGTCTCAACCATGCTGACGTCACCACATTCCACTCTGGAAAAAGATTTGCCCTCCATACAAGCTGTACAGGCTCAGGCTCAGGAGACACCACAACGAGTGTCGTCTCCGTCTCCGAGATTGCTGGGGCGCAGTGTACCTGTTGTCCCACCAGTCCCTGACAAACCTATATCACCCTCTCCGATGCTCCAGCAGCAGGTTCCCGTGCCTCCCGCTAAACCAGCTCCTGTCCAGGAAGCCTCAAACGAAACTGATTTCGCAGCCGCTCTCTTCTATATGCAACAATATGATGCAAAAAAGGCTCCGCCACGCCGTGTACCCACGACGATCTCTGAGAACTCCGAGACGTCTCCGTCGTCGTCAGAGGGCGCCCAGCCAAGTTCGCAGCCACACTCGATAACTAGTCGTTTGCCAGCCACGCGGCGCGGCCCGACAAGCGACGGCTCTGTAGCCGGGTCGCGGCCTCCATTGGGACGTAAGCCGTCCGGCGCACGTGCCCAACCAACAACTAGCCGGCCGCTAAATCCGGACACATCGTCTCTGTCCACACATTCACTTCAGTCGCAGCACGTTTACAAGAGCGACCTCGACGTCATGCCAGACAACTCCAAGGCCTCTCCAAGCCATGGCGATGACGTCAATGCTGATGCACTTGCTGCGCTTTCATTCCTTGACAGTATCCCATCCATGGCACCGTTGCAAACAACAGCAGAACCCGCACCATCACCTCCACCGCGTCAGTTCGAGTCGCCACAGCCCTCCGATAGCAATCCTGCCCTCGACAGTTTGGAAAATGTTACGCAGTTCAGATCATCGTTTGCACTTTCGAAGCAAGCTGTGGAGCGCAAGGCACGCATGCAAGCACAACAAGCTGCACATCAGGCTGCTGTGAGTCGGCCTGGGAGGGCTAATGGAAAACGATCTGTTTCTGGTCCAAGGTCAGCAGGCTGGAATGAAAGTAGTGACGACGAGGAGGACGAGGACGAGGAAGAAGAAGAAGACGACGACGACGCGGATTCTGACGATGAACCATCAACGGCGGATAACAAGCGGTCTTCCCAGGCAAATGTACCCGCGCCAGTTTCCGCCCCCATACCTATGACACCCGTTCGTCCACTTCGCCCTCACAGTCGCGACGCGTCACCTGCAGAAACGACGACTGCGACCGATGCCAATCCATATGCTCAGTTACGGCATCCTCGCAATCTTCCGCCCGTACCAAGGCCTCAAACCCAAGGTAAGTCCTAAAGCTTCACTCTTCTGCAGTTCCCGTTCAATTAGAGTGTGGATGCAGGGCCAACTGGCATGGCGGATGAAAACTTGAGTGGTCCTCCGAGACGCATTGTCAGCGAACAGCGCATCCGGACACCCGACGAGCCTGCGATTATTCGCTCGCAATCTGATTACCCTCCGTTACCGGCGCAACGCCAGAGTATGTGGACGCAGGTTCTAGAACCAGGTCGGCAGCCGGGTGCAAATCCATTGCCGGAACCTCCTCCACCGCCCCAAAGGGATACCTTTGTACAACTCGAGCCTGCTTCCGTGAGCATGACAAAGGCGTTCACGCCCCATGGACTACTTTCCGCAGGCATGCAAGACAAGCAAGACCGGTCCGCTAAACGTCAGGAGGAGCTGGCCCGTGAAACAGGAGCATCACTCATCAACGTCCCCAACAAACCGCCTCCACCTCAGACAGGACTACTGGGCGCTATCACTGCCCATGAACGCGAACGCAAGCGTGAAGGTGGTGTCGGGGCAGCGCTGACTGAACGGGAACGCGAGAAGAGGCTCGCAGAGGATAGGCAGCGCAAACTGGATGAATACCAGCGTCAGCAACTGGAGATGGCACAATCTGGCATGTTTGGCGGCCAGCCCTTCGGAAATTTCAATCCCATGATGGCGAACCCCATGATGATGGGTATGAACCCGATGATAACTGGAAGTCCGATGATGCCTGCTCCCAATCCGATGATGACTGGTGGATTCATGGGTTACCCGAACATGATGCCTGGGTACGGTGCTCAGCATTACATGTATGCACAGCAAGCCGCTCAAGCCGCATACCAACAAGCGATGATGGCTTTCTCAGGCGCTGGGTCCCACGTTCCCGATGGAATGCATGGCGGACCCTCGCCCATGTCTCCAATGTTGACAGGAGGGGGAATGGGCTTTGATCCTCGTATGTCGATGATGGGAATGCCCATGATGAACTCACCGATGGGGATGAGTGGTATGGGATTGCCTATGGGGCCCATGGGAATGCAAATGACGGGTGGCTCTGCCTTCGACCCTCGCTTTTCGGCGGCTGGTATGGATGAAAATCTACGTCCTCCTGGTCCACCAGGTGGTCAACAGGGTACTGGTCAAAATTCCCCCAGAAACAGTTCAGCCGGACAAGGATCCCCTGCCGGGTCACGACCCCTTGACGCCGCAGATCGCGCCCGCGACAGTCCCAAAAGTTGAAGAGTGCCACGGCATTACCTCTTCTCGCGACACACGGACAACTAGCCTATGAGTGTCTCACGATGATTCCTTTTTGTTTGGTGCCTGTGTTTTTTGTGCTCTCTGGATCAAGCCTTGCTCCCTAATATCTGTTAGTTGCATGATTATGACCCTCGCCTGTAGGTATCTGACCCCGCTGCGATGCACGTACTCTACCTTCAGAATCTGTTCTTGCTATGCAATGTCCTACTCTACTGACTGCTGGGTCATGGCTAAATCCCTTAACATCGAGATACGTAGTCCACTTTTTCGACCGGGCGTTAGTTACTTTACAGTTCACGTGCTCTAATTGTGATTCCGACTTCCGACCGGAATGATAGCTCGGAGACGGAACAAACGCGCCTGCTGTATCTTGACTTGATGGGAGTCAAGTCGCTATGGAGTCTCCTAGAACCAGTTGGACGTCCCATTCCGTACGTGACGGATGGTCTTTTAAGGAGATCTTGTGGCACTTACAGCGTCCCAAAGCTTGGAAAACTTGGAGGGGAAGGCTTTAGCCATTGACTCCAGTATATGGATATACCAGTTCCAAGCTACCATGCGCGACAAGGACGGTCGAGCGCTCGTCAATGCCCATGTACTTGGTTTCCTCCGTCGTATTTGCAAGTTACTGTTCCATGGTATTCGACCAGTTTTTGTCTTTGATGGTGGTGCACCGGCGTTGAAGAGGAACACCATCGTGGGTTGTCTTTCTCCTACAGCTACCCTAGGTAGCGCATTCACTGGGACTCCTTCAGACAGAGCGTAAGAAGAAGAAGAGCGGTGCTGCTGCTAGCCATGCACAGATTGCTGAAAGGTTATTGGCTGCACAGATGAGACGCGAGGCTCTTGTTCATGCTTCGGCGACTCTGTATGCAATTCCGTACGTCCAATAAGCGACTACTACTTACTCATACCTCCCAGCCCACCGGGTTCTTCTAAAGGCAAGCAAAAGGCGCCCTCCGGTCCCGTTGTCCTTGACGAGGGCGCTGTCTACCTCGAGGACATCGACAATTCGATGACGAGAACGCCGACGAAAGCGAAGAAGGTGGAGCGACGTTCACCAGTTTCCTCCACCAAGAAGACCAGTCGTTTCTACGACCACGACCCTTACAAGTTACCAGAAATCAATCTAGACGAGCAGGTAGCCAAGGCTACACGTGGTCATGCGCCAGACTTCCGCCTAGCCACGGAGGAAGAGTTGAGAGCGTTCGTAGAGGAAATGCGACCAGAGGACTTTGACGTTACTTCACCCGCCTTCCGTGAACTGCCGACGGAGGTCCAGTACGAAATCGTCGGTGACCTGCGCCTCAAGTCGCGACAGACGTCATACAAGCGCCTCCAAAACATGCTTAGGAAGGCAGAAACTCCTCTCGACTTTTCGAAAGAACAGATCAAGGGCCTTCAACAACGTAACGCTCTCACTCAACAGCTTTTGGTCACGACGGACAGCATTGGGAGGGCTCACATTAACATCCCCGTTCGTATAGCTAGCGAGCGCGACAAGGAATATCTCTTAGTTAAGAATGAAAGTGCTGAGGGGGGTTGGATCTTGGGCCTCCGCGACGAAGGCACTCAGTCGAAACCCATCGAAATTGACGCGGACCAAAAGGAATTTGCTAGCGAGGAGAGTGAAGATGATATGGACATGGAGGAAGTCACGATGTTTGTCGCACGATTGATTGGCACGCTATCGGCTACGCTGACTAGAGTATACAGACCACAGCCTGTGCCGATCGATCAACAACGAGGTGATGCACCGGACAATCAGAGTTCTCAGGCTACTCGGCTTTCACGGTCTGTGGAACGGCGTACAGCAAGGCGATTATTTGATCTTGACGAAGACGAAGACGTGCTTCCGGAACAGCTTAGCGATGAAGATCCAGAACTTGCGATGGCAATACAAGCATCTCTGGATACACATCAGTCTCCGCTTCTACACAGTCGCTCACACGTCTCCGAAGGTCAGCCATCGAGTGTTTCCCCCCTGACCCCTCCATCCAAGGTGGCGCCTTTTTCAAAAGTTGGGTCACAAGCCGCAAGGACGACGTCATCTACTGCGAGGGTAGCCTCGCGTGACGATATCGAAGACCTGTACGAGTCACCTTCTCGCCTGGAGACGTCCTTGGCTATTGCGGGTGCCGGTCCACTGCGACGTCGTTCAGGCACCTATTTGGACCACGCTCAGTCAGGACCCACGTTTGGAAGGCCTTCACTACTTGTCTCCCCCAGAAGTACCCACCATTGTCTTGATCCGGAGATGTCTGCTTCTACGGGACCTGCTACTAGCATCCAGGAGGAACAGTCGTTAATCTCACACCCAACTGAAGAATTGTCAGACATTCTGCCTGCGGTACATACAAAGCATGCCATAATTGCCACGGACTCCGAAACTCGCGTAATTGACGATGACATGGAGGAGATCGCCTTTATTAGGAAAGACTCAAACACACCTGTCATTGCCGACGTCCTCCCCACGGGTGCCACAATTAGCAAAGATGCACGAGAACGCGAGGTTCACGTGTCAGCTCAGCCTAACTCTTTTCTATCTGGCAACGCACCAGTTAGCGAGGTGACGGTAGTAGAAGGCGATAATAGCTCAATTATAGAGTGGTCGCGGTCCCCATCACCGGCGGGTGCCGACGTTTTGCCTACCCTCCATCCCGAAGCGACGGTGGTTGAAGATTGGGATGCTGCACAAGAGATGGACCCACAAGCTGAGGAGGGGGAATTTGCTCGATTTGTCTCTCAGGTCAAGGAAAGGGACCTCGAGGTCGTGAGACACGAAATCGACGAGGAGATCAGATTTCTCAATCAGCAAAGGAAAGCAGCCCTGCGTGATTCTGATGACATTACGCAACAGATGATTTCGCAGATCATGGTAAGTTCGCTTGTCAGATGTCATCGGCATGCTGATCCGAAGTTGGTCTACCTAGCTTATGTTGCGTCTCTTCGGTATACCGTATATCACTGCACCTATGGAAGCGGAGGCACAATGTGCGGAACTCGTACGACTAGGTCTCGTGGAAGGGATCATCACAGACGATTCCGACGTGTTCTTGTTTGGAGGGTTGCGCGTTTACAAGAACATGTTTAACCAGTCGAAGACCGTCGAGTGTTTCCTTCTATCTGACTTATCCCGGGAGTTTGGACTGACCCGCGATGCCCTCGTTCGCCTAGCATACTTGCTTGGAAGCGACTACGTTGAAGGACTGCCCGGTGTAGGACCCGTTGTAGCCATGGAGCTTATGCAGGAGTTTCCTGGGGATGATGGTTTGCATAAGTTCAAGGATTGGTGGTCCAAGGTTCAAAGTGGACGAGACCGGGTAGAGGACAACAAGACCGCGTTTAAAAAACGATTCGTGTGTCTCTGGCATTCTTTTGGGAATGCTACGCTGATAGCCCTCTCCATTAGAAGAAGAAATTCAAAGACTTGTATTTGCAACAAGAATGGCCTAATCCTCTCGTGGTAAGCATATGACGACGTGCAGTGGCTTACTCTGGCATCGATCAATGGCTTACAGTATCACTTAGAGAGATGCGTACTATCACCCGACGGTCGATTCCTCGGAAGAACCGTTTAAGTGGGGGATACCTGACCTTGACGCCCTGCGACAGTGAGTTATTTTGCAATCGCGTTGGACGAAGCCCACTCACCCATGTGCCTCAGCTTCATAAACGAAGAACTTGGTTGGGACCAATCGAAGGTGGACGACTTACTGATGCCAATAATCCAAAGGATGAGTCGGCGCAACCAAGTATGTCTTGGCGCCGCTGGCCTTGTCGTACCCCGATCATTTCTATTCTGCAGGTTACGTCAGTCAACAAACAAGGTGATCTGAATGAATTCTTCAATGTGACATCCGGAGCTGGGACAGTCGCACCGCGCAAGCGGCAGGCGTACGGCAGCAAACGGCTCCAACAAGTTGTGACCGAGTTCCGCAAAGAGCAGGCAAAAGATCGAAACCGAAGTGCGACTCCAGAACATGATGATCGAGAGTGCAATGCAGGGCCTGCAACCGAGGACATACAAACGAAAAAGAAGCGAAAGACTGCGGTGTCCCGCAAAGGAAAGCACACGCAAGCCGGACAAACCGAGAATGTGACAAGAACGACCACCGTCAAGGGTAAGAAAAACGGCGGGGGCCGTACTGCCGGTGCTGCGAAATCAAGGAAACGCCGACATTCAAGCAGTGACGAGAACTCAGATGATAGACCTGACGGTGGGAAGAGGCCTGCAGGGGCACAGGAGGTACACATTGATTCGGCCCCATCTGCGCCTTTGGCTGTGCAGCTCCGTCCGCGAGTGAAACCAAGGATTCGGAAGGCTCCAGAACAGCTCCCTTAGCATCATTAATTCGGGGCGGTCTAACGTTTTCCATCCACATAGCCGCTAGTCATTGCAAGCCAAGTCTTCGTAGTATTTGATAGATTTAATAGTTCTATACTCAAATTGAGCATTACACTGAATAATGCCTGGTCTTTACGCTGTATCCTCGAGGACGGTCGTGCTGCTCCACCTGTGGGAACTCAAATGGGTCACACCCAGGTGTTAAATTGACTACAGACGGCACACAGGGAAGAACCTGCTTTATTCGTCGCCGTCGTCCGTATATTCCCTTGCCTTGATCACAATCAATCCCTACGTAGAGCCGTAAAATGATTTGAACACACCTTATTCTCTTCGAGGCCCCCAAGTTCACGTACAAGACCGGAATACGGGTATTCCCGAGGTACCGTAGGTCTCTCCGGTACGAGTGCATACTTGCACAGGAGTCCAAAAGCTACGAATCCCGAGGCCGCCAAAGAGAATTGGAACAGAGCTTTCCGGGGAGGCACATGTGGAATGTCGGGTCCCCACATTGAAAGAACCTCATCGTATTCGTGGATCTGGGTGACCGCATGGTCAGATCCAATGGTACGAGCGACTAAGAACCGATATGCGATTCACCGGGTCTCCAAAGTTCCGTCTCTGTTGTTGGTCCCACCATCCTCGAGCTGGGAGACTTTGGTTGGATACCCACGGGAGCTCGGGGTAGTCAGCAAGTTGTGGGTCAGTCTCGTGAGGTTTTGAGGCGATGGTGGAGGCGGTCCTCGAGCAGCGTAGAGACGCGGTCGCCCTGAGTGCGCCCTTGGACAGACGCAGCGTCGCAACGGAGGTCATCGTCGTGTGTTTCTGTCTTGGAGAAGTGGGGACCCCAGGGACAGAGTTGTAGTGAATTGTGAGGACCCCGAAGGAGGGCCAATTCAAGTGACGTGCGACGCGGGTTCAATTTTTTCTCTAAAATTTCGATCTTTGGCGGCCCTGAGTTGACCGAGCCCTCATGACACGGGAGCCATGCGGGCTTCTGAGTCGAAGGCGGCAAATGTAATTTTTGCTATAAAATTTTGACGTTAGTCAGTTCATCGCCGTCCGCCTATTAGCCCAATCCTTCATGACCAGCTCCTCTGGCACGGATATCTCTGTGAACAGTTTCTGCAAACGTTCCCCTGGTCGCGTCAGCGCACCACTTAAGTACACCAATGATCTGGTCGACTTGTACGTCCCCGATCCCTCCATCTCCGTCAGCTTATCATCCCACTTGCCACAGCGACCACTGGGACCACATGTTCATGACGAATTGTTGCAAGAGTCTGACTTTGCACGACTTTGATGAACCTCCGTCGACCATCCTTGATCTCGGTTGCGGTCGTGGCCTCTGGGCCATCGAGGCAGCCAGACAGTGGCATGTATGGCTCACTCTCGGTCCCGCGACCATTAAATTCACTCTATTACTGCCATGTCCATACAGGGAAGTACCGTTGTGGGCTTCGACATCGCTAGCGTGCAACCTCCGCTGAACGTACTGGAAAAGAGCACGTCGAGCAGACTCAAATGGGTTCACGGTAATATGTAGCTCTTCCCAGCCACTCTTCGCGCGCATCGATATTGCTGACACATATGGGTGTAGTCTCGACGACTTGCCTTTCGACGACGGTCAGTTCGACTTTGTAAGAATGGTTCGTATGGGTCTCCACATTCCCGTATATCAGGTAAGCTTTCATCGGCCGACACAAGTGGTCACTGAGAAACAAATCTCGCGATCGATAGTGGGGGCGTGTCTTCCAAGTGAGTAGTTGCCATCACTTGATAATTTCGTATTCATGGTTGGTAGGAAATATCACGAGTTCTCAAGCTCCATGGCGTCTTCGAGGTGTGGGACATATCCCCCGTCCATATCGATTTCGTTTGAACCCTTGTGTTGCCAGATCATTGAAGAGGACCTCATCTTCCCTTGTCAGACATTTCAATCGCTCAACGGTTCCCCCGTGGACGTCCGATCATCCGGTAATAGCTCTCCGCGAAGCTCGAATACTGCAGTCACTACAGCATCCAGCTCGTTTTTGAAGTTGGACCCATCACCCGGAGCAATCGGCCCGAGAAGCAGTAGCGCGGACGCATTCTCAGCGATAGGACCACCCCCTCTCTCGGCATTTGAGACGGAAATGACACTGCCCAGGCCTAATCCGCGTAATCATCCGAGATTGAAGCGAGCTTGGGAGGAACTGTTGGACGATTGCCATCTTGCGCCAAATCTGACTTCCATACTGCCATCTAAACTCAAAGTGTGGTTCGGAGATATAAGATCACACCCTCCTCTTCAGATAGCTCTTCCCCCTAGTTCTACCCGGAGACGAGGATCGACCCCAACGACTTGCGGGTTACCATCCCTCATCGATCCTGATGCTGTTTTTGAGCTCAGTCCAATCTCGCGCAAGTCCAGCTTGACAGATTTAGATAATGACAGCAATTCCATAGTCACCAAGAAGTCTTCTCAGCGAGGAGTCTCATCGTGGGCGTCCATGCACTTGGCTCGCACTGTACGAACGATTGCTGGCTGCAAAGAGTCTGTTTGGGAGGCATACGAAAAGTTGTATGGACACGATCCTTCGCTAACCTACATGGTAAGGTCGGCGCAAGAGAAGTATCTTAGAAGACACCTGAACAAAGCGCAATCGCCGGCAAACCCTCTCCGCGATTACTTTGAGAGTGACTGGATCAATTGGCAAAAGTAGGCAAATTTCTTTTTAGCTGTCTGTTGGTTGTTGCTGACAAGTCCACGTGAAGTGACATGACCGATCGCGCTTGCCTACGAGATAGTATACGAGCTGAATTATCTTGGAGTGAACCCCGTGGAGGGTTACCAGAATGGCGCATCTGGCGCAACTCTTTATCTTCGCACGACGTGGAGACCAAACCAGAAGAAAAACCCGAACTATGCAGGAACCTGCGTGGTTTTGTCTGTTTCAATATACCCGAGATCGCCAACGCAAAATGATTGGAAACTTGATACCTTACGCCGAAGCAGGAAGCCTTGCTGTATGGATTTGTGTACTCTGCTACGGGACGTTTAGATGTGGCATCTGAATCCTGGACATGATACGACTGGCATACCCAAGCTACAATGTGTACAATAGTCTTGCAACCACTTATTTACGATCGTGTGATGAGCACTCTTGACGCGCAGATTTACCAAATACGGTGCACTGAACACCGTCTGACCGACCGGTGGCATTTGAGTCTTCCAAGCCCAACCACCTCTTCCGCCCGTTCATCTTTCTCTCTCACTCTCTCACTACTGAAGCTATGGCCGAAGCTCAAAAACCAGTGGAAAAGCCGCGGTTGATCACAGAGGCGGATATGACAAAATACAAGGTATGATCTCTCCTAAGCATCGCTCATCAAATCAAACTCGAGGGCTGATATCGCATCTCATATTGTCAGACGGCCGGAGACATCGTCAACGATGTCATGAGAAAGCTTGTCTCCCTCTCTACTGAGGGTGCCAAGATCATCGATCTTTGTACTGAGGGAGACAGACTCATCGAAGAAGGCACTGGTGCTGTGTACAATAAAATTGTTAAGGGCGTTAAAGTCAACAAAGGTAATGCCTCTTTAATCCATCGTCGAAGACCGTCCACTCACAGCAGAAATGACCAAGGAATCGCATTTCCGACGAGTGTTTCCGTCAATAACACTGTTGCCCACTTTTCTCCTCTCGTGTAGGTTTGCGAAGCCTCGATTTAATTCTCTGGGCTTCTTTAAGTCCTTCTCACCTATCCCGTGCTGCAGTTCGGATCCCCTCGCTTCCCAAGCCTTGGTAAAGGGTGACGTTGTAAAACTGCACCTTGGGGCACACATCGATGGCTTTGCGGCCATAAGTGCAGAAACAATCGTCGTAGGCGCTACCGAACAAGATCCCGTTACTGGGAGGCGTGCAGATGTACTACAGGCTGCGTGGTACGGCGCGGAATTGGCTATGAGGCTTGTCAAAGCGGGGAATAAGAATTGGGCTGTTACCGACGTGGTTTCGAAAGCAGCCTCCGCCTTTAATTGCAAGCCTGTCGAGGGTGGGCTTTAGTCGACTTCCGGGAACCTCTTTTACCAACTAACACGCGGCTCGGACAGGGATGCTATCGTGTCTACAGACTCAGAATGTCATAGACGGGAAAAAGCGCATCATACTGAACCCTTCGGAAGCCCAAAGACGAGACACGGAAACAATAACCTTCGGTGAGGACGAAGTATATGGAATAGATATCCTTGTATCATCAGGAGAAGATGGAAAGGTTGGTACGGTCATGGAACGAGACTTCCCCTCCTGATGGCATCCACGCTAGGCGCGCGTTGAGGATTCCAAAACTAGCATCTACCAGAAGGAGGGTTCGGTCACATACCAGTTGAAGATGAAAAATTCCCGTATGGTATTCTCCGAAATGCAGAAGAAGGCTGGCGCCTTTCCCATCAACATTCGTGTCATGGAGGATGAAAAGCGAGCACGACTCGGTCTTCAAGAAGCCGTTACACACGGACTGGTAAAGCCGTACGAGGTCGTGTAAGTCTCTCTTGATCATGCAATCAAAATCTTGATCTGATTTATCTATCCATAGTTACACCCCTTCTAACACGTTCGTCGCTGCCTTCCACTTTACAATTGCCCTACCTCCCGCTGGCCCTCTTTTGATCACACATCCGCCGGTGTGGTACAAACCGGAGTTGGTGAAAACAGATAATGAACTAGAGGACGAGGAACTGAAAGCCCTCCTCACAAAACCACTACGGGAGACGAAGAAGAAGAAGAAGACGAAGGAAGCGGAAGGTGCAGACGACTCTGTGGAAGCCAAATGAAGGGGCTGGACTTTCTGTTGTTTTACGGGTCAGCAAGCGTAGTACAATCAGCAATGAATCCTTACCTTGTAGCATTACTTTACGATGTTTGAAGAGGCTTGCTAGCAGCCTCTCCTCCAAACTCGCCAATCGTCCGCGCGATTAGATCGACGTTCTCCAGAAAACCGTTCACGACTAGACGTGCTAACCGTACTGTCAACGTATCGAATGTGCTATTGCAGATCAGTCCAGTAACACAGCACCACCCGGCGGGAACCCAACTACATACGCGACCAGTTGATTATCTTCCACTGCCAGCGTCCGCTTGACGGCGTCCTTTTGCAGTTCAGCATCCACTTCGATAACCCGCTTTGCAATCGTCGCATGTCCGTTGTTTGCAAACGGGATATGGACGGTCCTTTTTCTAACTTTCAGAACGGTCGAAAGCTACGAAAGCTGTCGCAAAGAACCTACACAGTATGCCAGAGGGTCTCGGACATGACGGTCACAAATCAGGCGACGATCACACGCAGATTGTTGGGCGGTCTCGAACTCCGTCTCCGTCAACAGTGCCATTGCCCATCTTCGTCCAGGCCGACGACGATGTTAGTCTGATCTTGTACCACATCTTCAAATCTGCATACCAGCCATCCTCCATACGGTACGTCTCCAGCGTACGAAGTCGGAGCACTCCTATTCTGTTATCTGCGGCGTTCCGTGTTGCGGTCACCCCAATGGACTGATTAGACTGATGACTCTCCACTTCTCTCACTCGATATGATGGGTATGTATCAGAGGCGACTCAGAATGTTCGCATCACTCAGAATATGACAGGTCACAGGAGCTATTTCCATAGGAACCACAATAGATTTAAGGCTGCCGTTGCCGCGTAGGTGTTCAACGGCTTCTCAGGGCGGTATGTAGTGGTGTTGCTATGGGAAAACTTCCACGGACGCGACATGACAAGGGTTCGAGGGAAAATGAGACGTCAGGGGCAAGGTTTCGTTATTGACGAGACCACGTCCCCAGGGCTATTTTGCTTTCATTTAGAGTCTTCCGGGGATCGTACGTATGCATCTTCCCCAACATACGCCCTCGGGACCGACGATGATTACAGCCGGACACTAATGCCACTGGCCACACGAACGAAATGGTGCGGTGAACCTGTGGGTTTTCCTTGGACTAATGCATGCGACACTCACTGCTTCCACCTGCCCTTGCAGCCCTCCGTTGCCGGTTGATGGTTGCCGTCGTCTTAGTCAGTCTCACACTACCGTACAAGTCAGTTTTTCCCAGAAAATGGGCGGACCCTTGGCGCTTAGCACTCTCACTTGGGGCCGCGGAATATGTCGAAGACGGCTATCACTCTGCAGCAGATCTGGTGGTTGACAGATCTTGACATGATACACAGCAATTCCAGCCACGGTCTACGACGTCGGTAAGGCCGTCGGCGGGGAAACATGTGGTAAAGATCCCGTCAGTCTCTGTCACGGAAAATGCATATGTATGATTGATGAGGATCATCAGGGAGGGGGTCGGTGCATGTACACTGTACCTCGTTGCCAGCGAGCCAGTGACACATTGACTGAGCGGCTAGCTAACCTAGCACTGACCATCGGTCGTGAATGGTGATGTGACCTGTCGCGGACTGTCTGGATTGGTGCTGGTTAGATCCAAAAACGATTCAGAGTGAATATTATCACGGCACGAGTCCGTTCCCTAGGCGGGCTTAGAGCTGACAAGGTGAGATGTATATCCACAACCAGCATTCTCTCCATGTACAAGGCTGATGTACAAATACTACCAGTGTTACAGCTAGGAGCTATGAGTGGAGGTAAGGTGAGCTACCCTTCCTTGTTAACGTTCAACGCGTTGAGGAGAGGTGTAGGTGTTGGGATGCGGGGGGATTGTACATGAAGGGAAACGGATGAGACAGATGCTGGAATGCAGGATTCGCAAACGAAAAGTGATGGCACAGGTGGTATGAAAGGAGTGAATACAGCCGGTGAGTGCACGGCAGGAAGGTTACGATTTTCGACTGTTGCGAACAGATAAAATGAGCGTGTGGTGACTCCAGAATTTGGGTGTGGAACAATGAACGAAGTGTTGTGGCATACGGTTGAGGTCCGCTCCAAGTCGACGCAAGAGAGCGGCGCATGTCAGGGGGAATAAAGAGCGTAATGGTTCGAGACAGTGTCAAGGAAATCCGATAGCGGGAAAATGAGTGTGCGAATGGTGCGGTACGAGGGAGTGACAAGTGCTGTAATGATGTGGTGGAGCCTTCAAATACCAGACAATGAGAGTGCGTGTATGATGCGCGCAAGATAAGTCAAGCAAAAAAGAATGCAGCATGGCAGAAGAACAGTTCTGTAAAACAAGAGGTCACCGGGGAATTGACTGCCCACAAGGTAAACTACTTACCTGTCATTGGGAGGATGAGTGGTTCAATGGCGGTTATGGTAGTGGCTGGTGAGGCAGGAAGCAGTAACGAACCGACAAAATTGCGAACGAAACGGGTAGAAATTCTCAGTCAAGCTTGAATAACGCTGTTCCCAAAGGAGGAAACAACCAAGAAGCGGGGTCAAAAAAAGGAACCAAGGAAGAGTAAAGTAAAATCATACCCTCAAAAGAGGTAGATCAGGGATGGGAGCATAGAACGAGGAACAAATTTTTCAAAAAAAAAAAAACGAAAGCAAGAAAGACGGAATAAAAGCGTGAAACGAAGGAAAACCAACCATACAATAAGCTCGGGAGAAGACGGTGCGCAATAAAAATCAAGGAAATCAGGGAAGTAATAAAAAAAGGTTAGATTTTGAAAACGCCAAAGGTGAATAAGAGCCTGCTCTACCCACAGACGATGTTCAGCCAAGCTGAAAAGCGCTACCGAGCATCGTATTTCCACTTGTCTCATTCAGCGTCTCCTCCTTAGGACTCAGTGGGACGTTGTTAAACTCTATCCTACGGGCAGCACGTCTAAGTGTGCGGGGACGAGAGCACACAGGCGACAGCGAGGGTGTAGACGTTACTGCTGGTGTCACGGGAAGAGAAGACGCAGGAGACGCAGGAAGGGAAGTAACTCTGGGTGAAGATAGAGGGATACGCGCAGGAGATTCAGGGGTTTTCTGAGGATTGGGGAGCTCTGGGCCAAACATCGATGGGTTGCGGGTAAGGTTTCGGCGTACAGGTTTCTTCTCGTTGGGCGACTGGACGCGAGCGCGCATGTCACTTTTGGGCGTCTTGTGCTTTACCGGCGGCACAGAAGAGACAGATGTTGCTGCCGTGTCAGTGCTCCCTGTGGATAAATCATTATCCGTAGAAATACGAGACGAGTCGGAAGTCCAAGCCCCGGAACTGCGGCCAGTGGTGGCTCTCCGGCCAGATTCGGTACCTCCCATAGATAGGAATTTGGGACGGGCCACTGCATGGTGAGGGGAGACGAAAAGCGGCTGGGCAGGAAGTGGGGAGGCAAGTAAAGCGGTCCATGAAGGCTCGCGTGTCCGCAGCTTCTTTGCGGTCTTTGATCGTTCCTGATATTCTTCATCTGAAGACAACGAAAGCTGGGGCTTGTGCCCCTTGCGAACCCTCCTTGTGTTGGCGGGTGAGGCCGCGCTGCTCGAAATTGACTTCTCTTCGGTCACAGCTCGGGCCTCAGGGGGTGGAGTCCGTGGCGTCGTAGGGCCATCGACGGCGGGGCAGGTTAGATGTGCTTTCTTGGTGATGCCGCTGACTCTTGGCTTCTTACTGCTGCAGGTGTTGGTTGGCATCTTGGATTTCGATGGAGTCGCTGGGACAACGCGGGCGGGTGATTGAACCTTATTCTCGCCATACATCTTTGTGCGTTCGACCTTACGATAGCCTTCAGCACCTGCACTTGCTTTGCTGTAGAGACTGTGAGCCGGGCCCATTACCGCGCCTTGCGTAGAGTCTTCATGCGCGTCGCTAGTACTCGTGAGCGTCGCAGTCGACGCACGTCTGAGCGACGAAGGACGAAGAGGCGCACAATGTGACATGGGAGATCCAAACGACGAGGTAGAAGCTGAGGTCGCGGAAGCGGTAGACTTGCGAAGATGAGATAAATTATTGGAATTGAGAGTCGAAGAGCTAGGCGTGGATGGTGACACATTGCGGGCGTTAGCGTGTTCGGACCGACGGCGAAGATGGGCAGGACGGTGATACGGATGGTGTAATGTCCGATCGTGCCGTTGGAAGCGGCTCGAGAGGCTGCATGCGACACCAGTAAGTGGCGCTCTAAAGATCATTGGACAAATACAATACCGTGTTATGCTTTCGTGCTTGTCCAAACCAACTGGACTCATGAAGTCCATGCTAGACTGCCTGTAAAGCGGCCGACGAACCCCTAAAGGCGTATTTGTGCGCTGTTGAAGAACTTCTAAGGGATCCGGAGTGCGCGAGCGTTTCTCGCCCTTATTGACACTTGAACTACGGGACGTGTCGTCGACTTGTTCATGTATACTGGCATAGCGTTCTTCATGTGCCTTGACGCGCGCCAACTCGAGGAGCTTGATGCGGGTTGCACGGATAGTGTGGGGCCAGTCATTGGGGCCTTTGGCCGCCGAGACACCACGTGCAATTTTGTCAAGGAGGTTAGAAGGTGGGACTGGACCGTTGAAAGGAGTGATGAGATGTGCAGGAAGCGCATCGAGGGTCTGTATCGATAGTAGAGCATACACAGACATGAAACCGCACAAACACGTACCCTGGAGAGTAAACGGGCCTCCTCGTCCTTCCATACGGCAGCGGGATCCTCCAGATCATAGTTGGAACTGTTCCATGAATCGGTGCTGTTTCTGTGCACAGAAGGGGGCGATATGAATATGTGTGAAGCAACGGGGCTGCGCTGAGGGGTGTGCGGCAGGGAAGGTAGGTCCGAAACGCGGTGCCCAGCAGGAGTCGAGGGAATTTGGGGGCGAGGAACGAGGAGAGCGAGCGGCGAGATTGACGCAGGCATAATACCGATACGAGACGAGAGAGCGTGAACGAGCGGACGGCAGAAAACAAACCAACGCAACTGGCGAAGTGAAAACAAGCGTGCAAATGTCCTGTGTTTTATCGAAAAATCAGCGAGCTCAAGAGTCGTCGTCGTCGTCACAGACGATGACCTCGTGAAGACAGTTACACAGGGAAGAAAAGTCGGGCAGCCCGCGTTTCGCGCCAGTGAGGACAATGGCGCTCCGTGCCGCTTATGTAATACGACACTTACTTCCAGCTCCGACCTACGCCGACGCACTCCATGCCTAAATTTTCAAGCGCCGCGAGCACAAATGCTCGCTTCGATACGTAGTGGCCATCAAATTTCAAACACGTTGCCTGCCTCGTGTCAGTCACAATCTTCGTTGAAATCACACGTTCACATGTTCAGTCTTACACGGAAAAAAAGTATTTCTTGGGCAGGGGGCTTGGACTCGTTGCTTGGACTTGCGTATCTACCTGTGGCGGGTATTCCCCAGCTGAGAACTAACTGATCAATGTTCAAATCCCACACCCTGACATGCCTTGGTGATTGAGTGACAGAACACGAGGTTATATGATCGATTGGGGAGTGCTATGAAACAGATCGTAGTAACAAACTTTACATCGGTACGATAGGCAGCAACGAAGGCATGGAAAGAACGGGTGCGAGACAAGTCGCATTGGGACGGGTAGGCGATCTTAAATCGTACATGGCTGCATGATCCACGGAGCTGATCAGCACCAGCGATCTAGAAATACAAGCACTGCGCGACGTAACCGCGCAATAAAGTATGTGTATAGGGGTCCAGCTACCAAGCTAAGATGAGCAACTTATCTCCAAGGCACCCAGAAGATTGATTCGACGGACCTAGATGGTTATAGTCGGTTCCACCAACTTGGGTCCATGCTACAAAGATGATGCTGGTCGTATGCAGATACAACGCCGAGAACGAAATCTAGGTGGGACTATGTCTTTGTTTTGGACGGGGCAGGTGCTCTCCCTTCAGATACGATCCAATGACGAGGTGACCATCTGTCGCAATGATGAAGAGCGACAGCGACGTACCCCGCAGTCTATCAAAGATGATTTGGGGAGTCATAGAGCATAAGGCATGGAGGGAATGGCATAGGAGAGCATTAGTTCGCTGTAGATTCTATGTTTGGGCCACCTCAGCAACGCCTTGGAAGTCCAGCTTTTATACTCCTGCTGCGTTTCTGTGGCTGTTCCACGTGTCTGACTGCTAATACGTATCTCTACCCCAAAACGTGACCGTCCTCTGCCGGCTATGACCAGTCAAGAAGGGGCTAGGTGGGGCTGGAATGCTTATTGGCGTAAACGACCTGCATTCGCGGTGAACCTTCTGTGCGAGGATACTGGGGGAGACGGTTCGATCATACGGTCTTTGATGCACACCGTGTGGTCGTTGACATGGCTTGCGCAACATACGGAGCGCCGACGGCGTTTCCAGGGCCAGCATCTCTCGAATCTTCTGATTCATTGGCCCTTCAAGGTGCGCAGTCGAAGAACACACCAGGAATGCGAACTTCTTTCCAAACATCCGTCTCACACTCTTCCACTTCGATACGCGGCGACGGAGAATGCCCAGCCCACACCTGGTCCACAACGAATCTCCCTGCTCACATCACCAACTTCCACTTCCAAGAGCATGGAGCCGATCGGGTTGGCAAACCACTACCCAAACACAGGGTATATCTGTCGACACCCTTTCAGTGTTAACAGCGTGCAACTGAAGCATGTGACAAACCTAACTAATGACGTTTACAACGTCTCAAATCCAGAACGTGCTACCGGTCCTGTTATGCCGGAATAACCCCCGCTTTGACTGCCTCCTCCCGTGCCTGAAGCTTCCGTTCTCTCCGTTCTGCAATTTCTGCACGTTTCATGGTGAGATACTCCCCGCTACGCGTTTCGTACACGTGGGCCCAGTAGCCTGCATAACCGAACGCGGCCATTGCGACGACATGACCGCCTAGATCTAAACAAGTTAACACGGTAGCGTTAGGACACGATAGTCACCAGACGAAGACAAACGACAAGGGTTGTGGGCACGGTCGGAAAGCAAGTGGAGCAGGCGCAGGTCAGGTGAGATGGGTGAAAGGACGTACTGTCCATGAGGTTGCGTTTCTGTATGGCAAGCTGCCCAAACCGCGAGGCGAGTCCAAAGAGAGAAAATCCAGTTATCGTAGTGAGGAGTGCCATCCGGTCTTCCTCGTTTTGAGTCCTTTTCACTTTTGCAATCCGGACGGTATCGGTGGTGGTTTGGGGAAAGAGAAGTCAACAACTACAAATAAACCCCTTACCTTGATTCCAAGTTTCTGTCTGAGTGGCCCGTTTCTTGTAACGACTATACCAACCTACCAACCTGAACCAGGGATGTCAGAGGTTATTTCATCTAGGACAGATCCAGTCGAAATGGCGTCGCTCATACTCACCGAGACACAATCTCAAACTACATCAACAGGTGGAGAGTCGCCACCTTCTGCTAATTCCAATATCGTCTCGGCTATCGAGTCCAAGATCACCACTGGCCGCTCGAAGAAAGACGCAGGTGATGCTGCATTCAAGAGGGGTGACGTCAAGGGTGGTGAGGGCGCTCCCCTTGTCCAGTGGCATTCTGCATAATACACTGATCCCTCGTCACGGTGAGCACAGCACTCCGGTCGTATCACGAGGTATGTCCTTCGCAGTTGCTAGGTCCGTATTGGTTGTATCATATGCTGACGCGAACGGTCAGGCAGTCATGTATCTTTCTGGAGTAGACAGGCAAGTCATTGCGTAGAGTTTACCACTCCTATCCAACATATACATCATAGAAATGCAAAGAACATCTTTGATACGGGTGCACCCGCCGCATTGTCTGACGAATCCAAAGGAGAAGGGAAGACCGAGGTACTCCATTGTTCACTTTCTGACGTGGCTAGCGTGAAATCTCGCCATAGGTCGACCTCATACTCGAGAAGGTATATGCCAACATGTCTGCCTGTCACATCAAACAAGAAAAATGGAAGCGCGCATTGGAGACCGCAGACAAGGTATTCTACCTTAACCGGGGTGTTGTCCCTCAGAAGTCATTCTCTCGTGTCAGGCACTCGCCAAGAATCCGAAGAACTCCAAGGCGTTATTCCGCAAAGGCAAAGCTCTAGGTGAAATGGGTCTTTTCGTGAAGGCAGAAACTGCTCTCATGGAGGTGAAGAAAATATCACCCGCAGGTGAGGACAGTTGTCATCATGAACCTACCTTCCTCCAACTTATCGCCCATTGCGATCAGAGGAAGCAATAGTGGATGCTGAGATAGCACGATTGCGTGCTGTTGATAATGAAAGGCAGAGAGCTGCTGATAAGAAGATGCGAGGTAACCTGCTTGTCGTTCGTGACGCCGCGCCCCTCGTTGACCGTCCCTTGCAGGTTGGCTGTCACGAGACAGTAAGCCATAGGCTGGTCAATGCGGTGTCAATGGAACCAAGCACCCATACATCATAGTCACAGTAATGCAGGGGCCCGTCGAGTTGTAGTGTATGTACATGTACGGTATCCTGGGCGAACATGGTACAATTGAAAGTCCGTTCGCACGTGAAATCACGGACCCATATGTCAAGCCTCCGGGTATCTGGGGCAGACGCCACTGCACCGGCCCTCGTCTGGATATAAAGAAGAGCGTTTCAATCGTTTGGAGCTCTTCACTATACCCTCGCAACCCGCCTCTGTAAAGAAAATGGGACAGGAAACCCCCAAGGCTAAGCATGCCCGCGACAACTCCTTGGTCGTCATTGACAATAGGACGGGAAAACAGTACAGTGTTCCGTGAGCATCCTAATAGTCATCCTGGCCTTCCCGTGCACTCACTCTGTTGTGCAGCATCACTCATAATTCTGTCCCAGCCACGTTCTTCAAATTTATACGCGCCCCCGCGGGACCAGATGACCGTCCCGAGGATGAGGCAGAACGTGGCTTGCGCGTAGCCGATCGTGGGTTCTTGAATACCGCAGTCATTGAGAGTGCCATAACCTATATCGATGGCGAGAGAGGGATTTTGCGGTACAGGTACGTCTGCTACACGTTGGGTCATGTCCCCAGTGCTCACCGGTCATTCGTTGCACTGGGTCGCACACAGAGGCTACCCAATCGAGCAGCTCGCTGAAAAGTCGACTTTCCTAGAGTGTGCCTACTTGCTCATCTATGGCGCTCTCCCCGCTCGTAGCCAGCTTTCTCACTTTGAACGCGAGGTGCTCCTGCACGGTATCATGCACGCTGACGCAACCAAGTTCTTCGGATCCTTCAGGTATGATGCGCATCCGATGGCCATGTTGACGAGTGCATTCGCATACTTGGGAAGCTACTATGGGGAAGCGAACCCATCGCTGCAAGGTATGTGCCCGTATCTATGGTAAACTTAGGGCGGACGATTGTGGAGAGCGGTGAACCCGAAGGACTCTAAAGGACGTTTCATTTTATAGGGCAGACTCTTTTCACGAAGTGCGCCAAAGGCGACCCGGAGGCACTCCAGAACATGGACAAGCAGATATACAGGCTTATTGGCAAAGCGATCACCCTAGCTGCGTCAGTATACTTGACAATTCTCTTTCCTTGAGGGCGCCGGTTTAACCTCTGAAATTCAGAATGGCATACCGTGTAAGACAAGGCAGAGAGTTTGTCGTTCCCCCGACGGGAATGAGCTATGCGGAATCGTACGTCGGCGTACTTGTATTATCCTCACATGACAAACTCACCATGCATAGCTTCCTATACCAACTGGACCACTTGTCGCCCACTGATTCATTCTCTGCTTCATCTTCTGCATCGCCCTCGCCATCACCGTATAAGCCACATCCAGTCCTGGCGCGTGCACTAGACATACTCTTCATTCTGCATGCCGACCACGAGATGAATGCATCGAGTACGACAGTGCTGCAGACGGGTTCGTCCCTCCCGGATCCATATAGCGCAGTTGCGGCTGGATGCGCTTCTTTGTAGTATGTGTGACCTTTGTCAGTATCAGTGCTGCTGAGAGCTGACCACGTATGCCTGGACAGTGGACCTCTGCATGGGGGTGCCAATGAAGCTGTCATCCGAATGCTGGTTTCTATCGGAAGGTAAAATTCTGTTCATGGTGTGATGGGTGACCTTAACGCGACCTTGCGAAACGGATAGCCCGAATAATGTCCCCACATTTCTTGCAGCTGTGAAGCGCCGTGAGAAGGTCTTGAGTGGGTTCGGACACCGGGTATACAAGACGGTGAGATGAGCTCGTGGTCTCGGTGCACAACTGACTGGTGTTTGTAACCAGTCGGACCCAAGATCGTTTATTATTCGCAAGATAGCTGATGAAGTGTTTGCCGTGTGAGTGATACCTTTATGCACACTTACCTCCCCGCACCAGCGCTGACCGACCGTGAAGTACTGGACCCGACCCCCTTCTCGACACAGCGATGGCCCTTCACGATGCAGCTCTGAAGGATGACTACTTCGTCTCACGGAAGCTGGCGCCTAACGTAGACTTCTGGAGGCACGTACCCGTGCAATATTTTCCGAGTGTACTGACCTGACGGTCCGCTTCCAGTGGGCTCATTTATCGTGCGATGGGTAAAATTCGGACATTGCTTGCCCGCGCAGCATCGCATTCTGAGCACGATACCTTGCATAGGTTTCCCCATGGATTTCTTCCCGGTTTTGTTTGTGGTTCCGCGTATTGTTGGATGGGTTGCACACTGGCGGCAGGTGTGTATCGCATTCGTACACCAGAACACACTGCTGAGGATGCTACGCGTGATAGATGATGCTTTCCCCTGAGGGTGTTAAGATATGGCGACCCCGGCAAATCTACGTTGGTCCCTCTGAGCGTTCTTATGTACCCTTTGACGAACGCGAGGCCGTGCAAGGTCCGGGTAAGGAGCCTAGCATCGTGATCCACTCTGGGTGAGCGTACATTCAATTGTTCCCCCCTTTCCCTGGGTCTAGCTAACGTTGCGGTTGTCGTAGGATGGCGAAGAGAAGAAGGTTAGCTGAGACTGGAAGTTTGGCTGCAGGAGTGAAGAGTAAGTTGTGAAATAGTCATATTGCCAGCACAGGAGGGGAGATGTAGAGGCACCATATATACCGATGCTGATTGACGCACCTGACCGCGGTCCAATGCAAGACCCGGGTTGGATATGAACGTCATGCGTTGTAGGCGTGGATGTGACAGAGTTTTAGCTGCGGATGTATTTCCTTCCATTCATGCAAAATGAATCCGTCGCAATACATTTTTCGCGTATGCATCAGACGGCCGGTATTGAAGAGAAAACCACTGTGCTTCAAGGTGTAAGGTGCATAATCAACGCCGCAGACATCGGAAATTTGGTTGCTCCCTAGGAGTTACCCAAGGAGACACCTTTGAGGTCAAGTCCAAGTATTACGGGCTACGACACAAACGTGCAGCATAAACCCGCAGGACACCGTGCTACTGAACGCCTTTTCTTGAACCATGGTATCACTCACTCTTGTTGTACTCACAAGAACGGCGGTGATTATGATGAGAAGTGAACGTCAACCCACCGGAATCAGAGTAAAGAATAACGGATCGTGAATATCACGTGTTCCGGTGACTAGTGAGGAAGCCAATATACGCACATACTCCGGAAAGAACCGTGACAGCGAGTCAGGGGCTCACCGACCCGAGGTGAGTTCATCATCCACTGTATAATTGTACTCACTTACTCCTGCAAGCAGAGGACGCACTTCGATATCGTCATAGACGATGGCGAAGAATGGCCCCGAGGACAATGACCGCTGACAAGCGTGTCAAAAGGCGGGGTTTGAAATAAGAGTCCGTATTTTTTTCTAAACAGCTGTTTACAGCGTCCTTTAATTCTCGGTGTCCCCGTCTTCAATCCGTTTCCCTCCACCCTCCGTTATCCCACTGCTGTTTATACCCCTCCCCACCGCAGTTTATAAACGCTCTTTTTACCCCTGTACTAAAGCACCACACAGCAACCTAACATGTTCGCCGCACTCTTTTCGTTCACGCTCTTTGTCACTCTCTTCCAGAGCGTTTTCGCCGACTTCACGATTGATACTCCACAATTTGTCCAGGTGGGTGCCGGCTTTTTCTTCTATATGTCCCCCTGTTTTTTTCTCAATGACGTTTTCCACGTACAGTGCCAAGACGCTCAAATTACGTGGACTCAATCCAACCCTCCATACAATCTCATCATTGTTCCTGCTGATGATGTCTGTGGTAACTCTCTGTGAGTCCGAATCGGTTAGATTGGGTGTGCGTGTTCTGATGCGTTTCTTGTTACAGGGAGAGCCTTGGGGACTTCACATCTCTCGAAACAACATGGTTGGTAAACCTCGCTTCTGGTACCCAGGTCGTACTTTCCCTCGAAGACGCCTCCGGGAATGAGGCTTGGAGTGGAGCCGTGAGTTCTCCGTCAGCTTTTATTTACTCTCGTTACTCATGGGTATGCCCAGATTACTGTCGGTGCTAGTAACGACACTTCCTGTCTGCAGAGCAGTTCCGCGTCCCCCACTACTACTCCCCCAGCTAATGTAGCTCAAACTTCCACGACCTCTCACAGCGCCGCGTATGTCATCGTCTATCAGGGTTTACTCGGCTTTTGACACGTTTTCATAGGGCTACCACAACCTACTCTCCAGCTGGTGCTGCGAATGCTGGTAGTCTCCCCGCTTCCGGCGCTCTTGCCATCCGACCATTGAGTCCTCTCACTATCGTCGGCGCTGCAGTTGCTGGTGCTTTTGCCTTTGCTCTTTAAGGCACACGTCTCTCGACTATTCACCCTCAGTACATGTTGGGTTATACCCCGCTGGCCGATCTATACTCATCCTTGGCATCCTGGTGATACCGCTGTATTTGCTGTGCTTTTTTTTTGTTTTTCACTCAAAGCTGGTCTGCAACCCCATTTACTGCTGGAAGGTTTTTTTTGGTGCTTACAGAATGTTTATTTGGTCATTATGGAGGAGTCTCTGGACCGGTCCAATGCAATTGTTTCAATAGCCTGCTTATTACCATTCGAACACGAGTTCTGGTTTTACTTGCATCATTATCTTGCATGGGTTTTGTCAGGGATTCTTTTTCATGGCTTTCTGTTCAGGTACCTTTGTATTCGTGATGGTGACTTCTTCCGGGCAAGGACCCTGGAATATGGAATGCTTGTCCCAGAACACTTGGTGTGTTTGTTCCTCGGAGTCGCTGTTGTAACACCTCACGTGCAAGCCAAATTTACCTTACTATTTGATGTACTTCCACTTTTTCAAGTCAGCACTCCAATTTTACCTTGTGTCTTATTTCTGAATTCTTCCAGTGAATGCCCTAGTTCGAATAGAACTTTCCCCGGTCAAGGCCGTTCTATTCTTGGAGTGACTGCAGGTAGCTGTTAATCCTGAAGATCGTACTTACTCCCCAGTGAAAACTGGACATCACCGGGTGTGACCGTAGATTGTGAGGCGTGAATTTCCTTATTAGGATTATGTTTAGATAGTATCAAATATTACCAAATCTCAAATGCAGGCTTTGCAATGCGTCGCTTTGCCTTTTGCAAGCGGGATCCGCCCAATATCGTCGACCTCGGCATTGCAATTGTTGCAATGCAAAGCATTACTTAGCTTTGCGAACGCGCAAAGCAAAGTAGTGCTTTACACTCACTGCACTAACTACTTACATGCAACAGGACTCCGAACAGCAGCCTACTGTATGCCAATACGACTGCGTTTGCATCAAGTACAGCTACGGACAGATTCACAAGGTCTGTCCTACAGCATGGCAGCAACATCTCGCCAGTGCAGGTTCAGAGGAAGAGCGTCACCGAATACATGCTGCCAGGCTCTTGGGAGAACAAGTTACAAGTCTCCCACCTCTTGCTGAACATGCCTTTCCACCGGATTGTAGATCGTCTGTTCCTCCTAGTGTGCGTAGAGCTGAGGCACGTCGGGGCCTTGCCACACAGGCAAGGGAAGACCGAGACCCAACTGAGTACGTAGGACGCCGCAAACGCGCTCGCGTGCATCGGCCTATCCACATCAACCAGACTCACGACAATTCTGTGATACAGGTAAGCTCTTTTCGTATCCATATTCATGTGGACCGGTGCTACCCGTATTATCCCAGACAGGTGTTAGCGAGACTGCCATGCATTCGGATGAAAGCAGATTGCATATCAGACGTCGTATCGATCCGACTGAAGCTAATGGCAATTGCGACCATCCAGATGATTTTGTACCATTCTTCCCTCCCCCACCTCTGCCCCACTCTCCTCTGTCAGACGAGACAGAGATACCCCCACCACCTCCATCAGATGAGACGGATGTGCCTCCGCCACCTCCGCCTCCCAATCGTATGGGCCTCGCTGTACCAGAGATTATATACCAGCGACGTCCTCGACCTCAAATTGATATCCAAGATATCTCCTCACATATTATTCTTCCTAAATTACAAGACACTATGCATTTCATCACCGCTCTTGCGTCTGCAACTTTAGATGACCCGGTCACGAAGCTCACTCGAACAGCCCTGGATCGGCTTCGTAATCCCCCCCGCCAATCCCTCCAGATTGATAATCCCGGCCACCGTCACAGTATATTGACATACCTCACTACAGAACATTCTTCCAGGGACGCCTACCAAAAAATTTGTCGATCTACTGCTCGGAATTTCCCAGGTGCGCAGGGCATCGACGACATTCTGTCATTTCACAACGTAGAGAATCTCATCGCATCTGTCACTGGCATTGAAAAAGTTCAGCATGACATGTGCCCTAATAGTTGTGTGGCGTTCACAGGCCCATATGCTGATCGTGAGCAGTGTCCACTATGCGAGACTTCACGCTGGAATGAAGAAGTCTTACGGGGTACCAATGGTCGGAGCAAACTTCCAGCTAAAAGGTTCACCACAATTCCATTAGGCCTGCAACTCCAGGCGCTCTATCGTGACCCCGACCTGGCCCGACAAATGCGATACTTATACGAGCAAACACAGGAAATCCTCACAGAACTCCGACAAACTGGATATTCCTAATAAACTTACTTGTACCTATACCTCCTGTCCTCGACAGCGACAACAGTCACGATGATGTCATCAATGTTGACAATGAACGAGCCAGCTGCACCGCTACTTCTGAAGTCTCCATCACCCACGAACCCCACATTCCAACAGCCGAGTTTCTCCATGCCACATGGCTCTGACGTGAATTTCTCACAGGCGATTGACATGTCGATGACTTCATTTCCCAGCACGTTTATGAATGTAAGACGTCTCTTCCTGAACTTAAGCTTACCACAACGATGATTTTAGAGCGCATATAGTCACGAAACAAAGCAGCTCAGTATTCTACAAGAGCAGACGAAGTGTCTTGAGGGGCAGGTAATGAAACTAACAGTCGAGAACAGTACCCTGAGGTGAGCACGGTTTATTATTGTACACTAACTAATAATTGCGTTGACTACATACAGGACGGCATTTCAGTGCCTGGCGGCCACTGTGGGTTTACGCAATATAGACCCTTGCCAGTTCGATGGCACCACATTTCCTCAGGCATCCATGTCGTCGAAACAGGAGGACCTGCGCCCCACCCCAGAGTCAAGCCCGTCAATCCGATTTTGGGACCGTGAAGACTGGGAGAAATATCTTGAATCCCCCGAGGGGCAAACGAGTAAGCAAGGGACTCTAGGCTACCTCGAGGACGAAGACGGAAATCCGCCATCTTTGAAGACAGGCAAGGCTATCTGCAGACTTCTCCAGGGGGGGGTGGGCGGAGCTCGTTAACTGGCAGCTTGCACCAATATCATGGGGATGACTCCCAGCAAGTGGCTGCAAGTTTATTCACGACCTTATGGAAAACGCATACCCGATGTTCAGATTTGCCACAAATGGCTGGAAAGTCGACTATCTGGCCAGCACAAGCTATCCTGCCTGGCGGAAGGTACATTTGGATGAAAACGGCAGGTGGAAGGTGAGGAAAGTCAAGGGGCTGAAGACCGAGGATGACGACGACAACGACGATTACGACGATGACAATGACAGCGCTGGAGAGGTCAGCATGAAACGGAAAGCCATGCAGCATGCCTTCAAGACAGAGGGACCTGATAAGAAGTTTAAGGGTACGTTACTCATACATCCGTGTCAAATGAGCTAACCTCCACATGCAAGGAACGACTCCTTCCGCGAGTTCACCCACTCTACCCTCCCCTCCACCTTCCGACACACACTCTTCGTCATCTGAATCATTCACTAAGCATCTTCCACCAGCAATTCACGAGGCATCACCCGCTGATAGCACTGATGACAAGCAGGATGCCTCGCTATCTCATGATAGCCCATATGTGGAGGAGAGCGTCATGCAGTCCGAGTTAGACAGTGCTGCTACCACCAGCAAGATATCCATAAACCCGCTGTAAGTACGTCGTACACCATAGGATTGGCACTGATGATAGTATGTCTCAGTGCCACACTCGCACTCGCTGCTCACAAAGCGCGGGAGATCCCACTACCCCCTCCTCACGATGCCTCTGAAATGCCGCAATCCAGCCCCGCCGCAACAATCGCAACAGAGTCGAGTACAAGACCGGTTCTCGAACCAATCAATGTTACCCTGCCGGCTGCAACAATATCCGTTACGCTTGACAACAGCACAGTAGATTCACGCAGCAAGCCTAGCAAGGGAAATGGAAAGGCGAAGATGCATCCAGGTCCAACTAAAAATGGACGGTACGTTTAACTGACTCAACATTTACTTGTTCTTTACTTGGTCCCAGTAACCTGTGTGCTCACCGCTGGCGCAAACAAGTTCAGTCAAGTGGATCGACAGAAGAGTTTCAGAGATACTTCAACGACTTGACTGCCGCACAACAACAGGTAAGTCCATCAGTTCAACAATACGTTTGGTAGCTCATTTAATGCAGGCGTATGACGACGAGGCTGCGGCTCTAGTAAGCTGTTGCTTCAATGTAATGCAATCTAATCATTATATCTCCCAGGTCAGAAACAGCAAATGGGACACGAAAAGCATCTGCAACGGTACCCTCCATTAGATTCAAGAATTCTCTCACACAGCCGCCCGGTCACTTCGGATTCTGCATTGCTCGTACATACCCCCACTCCAGCCCTCGCACAATCGCATGTTTCATTCGAACTCTTTCATACGCCTTCTTGGTCGCTTCGAATCCTCCCGGAACTCGTTTAGGAATCCATTTGCACGCTGTACGCTTTCACTCGCTCTCTGGCCATTCAATTAGAGTACGCTAATAGCGGCAAGCCCGCTATTAGCTATCTGGTGCTGTATATTACCATTTTCAGAACGCATAGAATGAAATGAGATTTCGT
The DNA here is from genome assembly GCA_024613185.1 of Pisolithus microcarpus. Classification (NCBI taxonomy): domain Eukaryota; kingdom Fungi; phylum Basidiomycota; class Agaricomycetes; order Boletales; family Pisolithaceae; genus Pisolithus; species Pisolithus microcarpus. The sequence goes on from JANFAI010000007.1 coordinate 645,631, forward strand.
CACATCAGAGCATATTCTGTAAAATGCGAAACACTCGCAAATATCATATATCGTCACAACTGAGAATATTGTGCGATGAAATTTTCTAGTAGAAGTATATCATCGGATATCATATTTTATGTTTAGTGCAAAAATTTAACATAGCATCACACAGGACTCTGCCCCGAAATGTCGCAAATATGATATTTGTCCAGGTTTCGTAGTGGAATATGTCAAGATATGTCCGACGTTCACAGCCACCGTCAGACTCATAATCCGTCACATTGGGTCACACCCGGTGATGTCCAGTTTTCACTGGGCTTACTCCTCGGAAATCGCTTTGCAGCACTTTTGGCGTGCAGTCCAAGTATGTCTCGTGCCTTGCTTCTGAGGACTGCACATCAAGCCCAGTGAAAACTGGACATCACCGGGTGTGACCCAATGTGATGGATTATGAGTCTGACGGTGGCTGTGAACGTAAGACATATCTCAACTGTTGGAGATTGAATCACCCCTGTGTGATACTTATTATGGTGCGCATTTTTGGTTGCTTACATAAGCACTTAGAGCGTACACTTAGAGTACATTCTGGTACTATTCCCTCAGTAGTTCACAGCCTACTGAGGGTAAGCACATCCATTTCACAGTATATTCCTTACTGACATCCTGTAGTAGCCTACAGGTACAGTAATCTACTAAGTAGTTCACAGCCTACTGAGGTAGCCTACGGATTATATTTCAAGATCAACATATTCTACTACGAAACCTTGCCAAATATCATATTTGCAACATTTTGGGGCAGAGTCCTGTGTGTTGCTATGTTAAAATTTTGCACTGAACATAAAATATCATATCCAATGATATACTTCTATTAGAAACCTTTATCGTACAATATTCTCAGTTGTGACAATATGCGACGAAATATCATTGCATTCTAAGCATTCCAAAAATGGTAATATACAGTGCAGTTAATGGCAGGCTCGCTCGCTGCTTTCTTACTCTAATCGACTGGCCAGTGAGCAGATATTGTGAATGAAAGTGTGCAACGTGCAGATGAATTCCTAAGCAAGTGCCGAGAGGGGTATGAAGCAAGCAACACATGATTTGAAGCGATGAAGAAGGTGAATAAAAGAGCCCAAATGAACTGTGCAATTGTGCAAGAGGAGTGGGGGGGTGGCCGTGCTAGGACATACTACCATCAGTGTCGATCCTATAGTGTCAAAAGTACTTATGGTGGGGGGATGGAGTCACCCTTTGGATGTGGAAGTTAGATCAAGTGACACGAACATAGAGCCACGTACTATTTCATGACTATATGCACTCTGAAATAAAGAAATCAGTAGAGATGAGCTCGAATCTGCATGAAACCTCACATCGGAAGCCCAAAATCCCCCATTTACATGTATTAGAAGGTGTCATGGACTCAGTGACCACAAGTCTGAATGGATGCCTGAAGACACATCGGGCAAAGTGGGTACTAGGTGGTGGGCAAGGGCAGAAACCATAATGGGATACCTCTAACGCTCAGACACTCGTACTTACTACTTTGCATTGCGCGTTTGCAAAGCTAAGTAATGCTTTGCATTGCAACAATTGCAATGCTGAGGTCGACGATATTGGGTGGATCCCGCTTGCAAAAGGTAAAGCGACGCATTGCAAAGCCTGCATTTGAGATTTGGTAATATTTGATACTATCTAAGCATATTCCTAATAAGGAAATTCACGCCTCACAATCTGCGACCACATCTGGTGATGTCCAGTTTTCACTGGGCATCAAGCATCTCCGGTTGAAGTTCCTCTATTTTTGCAGCGACCCCTTCAGGTTTTTTTGGTCATCGATGACTACAGATGGCTACTTAATCCTGCAAATCATAGGTCGCGACAGTCAGCCCCAGCTTCCCCACTGGCCATCAAGCTAAATTTTGCACGCACGCTGGCACCTCATCGGGGATCAGCTGGAGTCCGTCGGGATACATGTCGCTTGTTTTATCCGGTCCTGTTGTCGCGATAGGAATTCCAATGGAACATCCTCTCGGGAGAATTGAGGCCAGCTGATTCGTGAGTTCGATAGACCAGTCTGCTCTCCTGCTCGACTTTTATTCCTGGAATGATTGCGTGAGGTCCCGGCATGCGTGCCTCAGTCCGTTTCGCATCATACTGTCGGTCAGTTAGTAGGCACGGCTGCCGTCCTCCTGTTGATTTTTGGAGGGTCAGGGGCAAGCCGGCACTTCTAGAAGGGTGCGCTGATGCCGTAGGCCGCAGCATTGGCTGACTACTGCCAACATATCAACCAACACCAAGCAACGAACAAATCAAAAACGTGTACTACTCGATATACATTGTCAAGCTAAAAATAAGGAAGCCCACTACACCTGAACAAGACACAAATACATCCATATGAACGCTAGGGCTCATCCTCGGGTGGACATTTTCCTGGATAGGGTCTTCAGTCGTTCATTATTGAGCTTTCTGCGCACGACATCGTGATCGACAGCTGGGTTATTCTTCAGAATACCAGCTGTGGCTCTGGGCGCAACGGTGTAACTGCCATATTGCCGCTGAGGGATCATGACGGCGTTCTTCCTGATACGGTTTTTCTCCTGTTCTTTGGCACGGGCTAGGATGGCATTCAACCGCTCATTGTTGCGTTCGGCAGACTCGTCCGCTGCAACGGGAATGACTCTGTCGCGATAGGACGCACTACGTTTGATGATGGGCCGGGACCACGTGGAGACGAGATCGTTGGCGATGCGTTGTATGTCAGGATGGACACGCTTGCACTTTGTGTAGAAGAGAACGATGCGCCCTAGACCTGATTCCCTAAGCACAGGACTGTCGATAAATTCCATCTTCCGCAAGATAGGGAAGAAGTCCCGTTGTATATTTAGTGCGGGCAGAGAGCGGTCTGGTAACGGCTCGAGCCATCTCCGCACGCCTTCCAAAAGGTTATTGTCCATTATCGACTGTGAGAGAGATTGCCTTATTTATGTATTTTTATTGAGTACGCGAGTAAAATTAGCGAGCATGCACGTACTTGCGCAAGACCTCCATGACCTGAGGTAATAGTTTTAATTTGTTGGTAGCCGGTAGCTTGTCGCGGTTAGCCTGTTCGTCGTCCGCAGCCGCATTCAGCATTGCCTCCCGCAGCCGTGACACCTCCTCGTCGGCATAGCGGTCCAAGACGTCTTCGTCATTCTTACGTTTTTTCGGTCTGGATGATTTCTTGGATTTCAGGATGGCATCAAATTGCATATCAAGGCGCAGTTTGTTTGCTAAAAAGTCATATTGAACGAGTGAGGTCGCAGGCGACACCGTAATTCCGCTGACCTTTTTCTGGCGGTAACTCATTGAGGTCCTCCTCTGTGAGCTGCTTCCGCTTCCGCTTCCGCTTCCTCCGAGCAGGCTGACTGTCTTCAACATCGCCACGCGACTTGACCTTACGCTTCTGCTTCTTGGGTCTCTCTTGGACATAACCCTCGCTTGACTCGCCCGAGGAGGCAAAGGCATCCTCTTCTACGGGGGGACGCTCTTGGCGTTGACGGTTTTTGGAGTAGTCTGAAGAGAGGTGTAGTTAACAGGATAGGGCGAGAGGAGGGTGGGAGGACGTGCCCTCTTCCTCTGAAGACAACTCAGAGCCATCACCGAAGATGTCCCGTTCGAGGTCGTCGTGAGTCTGAGAGGATCAGGTGAACGAAAGAGGTCTCCCGGAGGAGGGGATGAGACTTACCGGTGCCATAGTGTGGAGTCAGAAACAGTTGGAGATGCGATTTGACGGGTGGCCATACACGTGCTTACTACACGGAGTGTAAACAGACACAAACAAGGGTGCCCGTGGTGTTTCCTGATTTGGGTTCACAGTGATGATGATGGCATATAATATTGTGCCGAGAGCGAGGACGACGAACTGTCGACACCCCTTCCCAACTCATATGCCATGCGTCGTCCGTCCTTCCTTGCCAAGGATCCTTACCCAGACAGGACCCCGTCTCTCACCAATTCAGATGCGTCCTCTTCCAATTCTGACCCTCTGCCTTCGGATCCCGCCATGACAGCCGATCCCGCGAGGGACGAACGGCCGCTCCCTCCGCTGCCCAAAGAATTGTCCAGGAACTCGATTCACCGTGCTGACATGTCCAATCACATAGCGAGTGACAGAAGGAGCTTTCCCCCTGACACAAATGAGTCCGGTGCTCCACTGCGTCAAAAACAACCACCACCCAAACCTGCGTCATCCCGAACCAAAGGTCGCGCGTGGCATCACATGCAACGCAAGTGCACGACTGCACTGCGAAACTCGCGCATCCTCGCACACATCCTCTATTTCACTCCCTGGTCCGACTTCAACTCCTTTCTCGCTACTTGCTCCCAGATCAGGCGTGTCTGGGACATCCGCGAACTCAAAGACGTCATCCTATCGCATTATGTCGACGGCTACCGTCATGCTCTTCGTCACAGAGACCTCGCACTCTTCCAAGATGTAGACGTCACCATCCAGGACCTCAATCTGCTACGTTCGTCTCGTTTTCCGCTGTTTTCCCAGGCCTTGCTCTGACGGCAGCGTTGCTGCGCACCAACTCACTTCCAGTGCTTTCGCAACGAGTTCCGCTCCACCAATACCCAATGCATGCTCTTGGCATACTTTCCTCCCTCGATCCTGAACAGCAGTTCACCACGTCCGAGTTGACGGACAGGCTAGTCGCCTTTGCCCTCGCTCATTCCCGTTTTGTCCTCCTGCTGCAGTCCGTCGTCCATAGCTCACCGTTACCCCTCCCGATCGATTCGGACCCTCTCAAACCTCAATCTCGACTCCCTTCCTCGTCCACTTCAACACCTCATGGCAACCGTGAACTAATATTCCCCGCCCCCCTCGCTTTCCCTTCTGAAATCGAAGGCGTACAGTCATCGGATAGCCTTGGCTCTCCGCTAGCCAATGGCACACCGCGAAAATCGATGGACTCCTCCCGTCTGCGATTGAGTAATCCTAGTCCTCTGTCACGCGAAGCTACCTCCAAGTTTGGGGGGAGCGCACCTTCCTTCTCAAGTTCCACTCTCATCGATCCTAACAGAACACAAAGACCCAGAAAACTCTCCATTTTTGGAGGAAAGAATCTCCCACTTCCTCCTCCCACTGAACCTCGCGCTCTAAAATATTACGAAGCAGGATGGAGAAGGGCGTCTAGGTCAGCTAAAACTGCGCCGTCATCGCCCCTCTCCAGGGGTGTCGTTTCGGATGACGATGTTTCCCGACGGTTCACAGCTTCACATCGTCGGAGCGCGTCCATCGACGTCTCTAGTTCTGCATCGTCGATAAGTAGCTCTTCATCTCCGTCGTCCCTACGGCCACCGAACGGTGATGCTCGTGCACCGGACTCTCCGCATGACCTTTACTCCGCGACTTCCCGGATAAGGGCGCCCGTGTTGCGCGTGTTTGTACCCTGTACTGCACTGTCCGCCCAAGCAATAGCAGCGTGTGAGGAACAGCTTCTCGCAGCCGAACTTTGGCAACATCTGTCCACCGGCGATATCGTATGCAATTTTGGTTATGTACCGTCATCGTCCGAACACGGCCCCGCCGACGGAAGCACGGACAATGACAAAGCGGACCCTCGTAACACATGGCTCTTGTATAATGGCGGAACACTTGTGCCATTTAGTCCACCTGCCTCACCACCGCTTCCAGACCCCCTGAGTTTGCCCACACCATTCTACTACACTCACCTGATGTCTAGCCAGGCCTGTCCACAGTTCGCATTTTCGCCTCCCGGAGGAAAGGGAGTTCCCGAGCTTATGCTAGTGCGGACTGCATGTCGTGTCCAGAGTCCCGCATCCCCAGGAGGTTGGGCAACGGCGAAGAAATATATGTGGATAGCACGTGCACGAGTAGGCATGGGATTTGTGGATGTGGACGATGGCCTTGGAGAGGGTTGGCGAGGGGAATGGGTACTAGAGGCTGAAGGGTCGACGGAAGGAAGACAAACCCTGATTGACTGCCTTTCGGGGGTGTCCGGTGACGTCTTCGTGTGGGAGATGATTCGCGAGAAGAGTGGTGGGGGACGTCTATGGCTCCGGTACGTGCTTCTACGTGTCAGTCGTGTTGGCGATCGTCGATTGGGGGTCCTTCCTAGGTTTATCGCGCCTCTGATGCCCCCGGATCAGTCGAGAAATATTCAAATGATTCGATCGCATTTATCATAATAGGACACCTTTTTAGTACTTTATCGAGCAAAGTACATCCAGGTAGCTAGACTTCCCTTCTTTATATTTGCTTGCTTTCCTTTCCCCAACATCACCGCCGCCGTGTGGTGCCGTAGAACGCTTTCGATTGCCATACGTTCCAAGGCCACATAGACGCACATTTCACGTTAGTGTAGGACCTAGTTCTGACTTGTTACGTTCCTTCCTGCTATCAATTCTGTTATTATCATTTACTGTACATTCTGGCGGACCATTGCATATTGGTATTTAGCATGTATGTAGCAAGATGCTTCGCAGGACTTTCCATCTCACGTCATCTAAATTTTAAGGAGCCTGCGGGTGTCCTAATAAAATAAGGAAATTTCAAGTTTGCCTGATAGGCTACTCGATGACAACCGCTGAGGTAACGATTGGAGTAGCAAAAGTGGTCATAGGCGTGCGTGCTATGGTGTGACACTGTATTTATCATCTTCAGGGATAATCAAGGTCGCCACGTTCCTGTTGACGAACTCGGACGGGTCGATTTTCTCACCGCCTTGCAGCGTGACGGCTCCCGCCTGCTGGAGGACCCTGGTTGACATTAGTACACGAGCGTGGAAGGAGTGGTGTGGACAGGGCTCACGATAGGGTCCGACTCAACACCTCGGAATGGATCTGCGTACAATCGCGTGTGTACTCGACGGTCTGCAGCCATGCCTGCTCGGATCATATCAGAAGACCGATCGAGCCTCGTTGATTCAGGTCGGCCAGGAGGAAATGACCAGTGCGTACCTTTACGTCCTCCTCCGGATATCCGAAGGTCTTCTTAATAAACTCAACACTGGGCCCTGCACGAGCCTCCGGCTTCTGGAACTCGCGGACGTACAACGTAAGGATAGACAAGAAGGTTTTGAGTTCTGCCGGCGATGCTCGCTCGGGGTGAGCTGCGATAAGCCAGGACGGCCACGGGGTAGGAACAGCGCCGATCTAGGTGATATGGCGTTCGGCCAGGTCCAATCGAACGAAACGTCGTACGAAAATGATCAGCCCGGGCGTAAAATACTTCGTCCTTGACAGAAAGGAGGACTTACAAATCGGCACTCGTTGGCATCCGCGAACGGTTTCGTAGTAAACCATTCCCACATGAAGGCACTCGTGGACCCGTCATTTACTGAATCGAGCAGACCACGGATGTCGTCATTCACTGCAAAGAAGGGGGGGAAACGTCATCCATCTCTGTCTGTCACACAAAAACAGGGGTCAGAGAACATACCTCCAAATTTGAGTTGGTCGGTCGCCCATCCTTGTTGTAGAGCCATCACGTATGCCATCGTGTGACTTCCACTGCCGTACCTCGATATGCCCAGAGTAGTGCCCTGGAGATCAGAGATCTGTTTGTAAGGTGAATTGTGGCCAGTGATGACTGCCCTGCGGGCGGTAGACCTTTAGCAGTTCCTTCTCAACTTATAGGAGATCGAGGACATGCCATTTTAATGGAGAGTTCACGTAGGTCCCGACGAGCTTATAGGCTTGCGAACCTTTGGCTATCCCGGCTATCAGAGGATCGGTGAGGGCACTGGCACAGGCGTAGACGGCAACAGCTTTCATTGATAAGTGCAAATACTGTACTCGGAGAGCACCTACATCGCAACATCGATCTCATCATTGGTAAGACGAGATATGAGCTGTCCTGTTCCGCCTGAAAAGTGAGCAGTCGTGAGCGAAAAAGCCCACTCAGTTGCAGACGCGCAAGACGCACTCGGGCACTCGACAAGAGTGAATGTCTTGCCTTTGTCCTCGGCTTCGTACTGGAGCAGGGGGGAGCAGAAGTGTTCTCGAACTGTAACCGCAGATCAGTGTGGAGGGACTATGACCCCATCCTTGCAAGTTCACCGTATCCAACTCGCAACGGCATCTGCAACTTAGCTCAACGTTCGTGGCAGTAGAAGGTCGATGACAGCCTGTCGAGAACACATCGCACACTAGCATCCACAGCACCCAACACTCCCCTTACAAAGCAGATCAAGGAAGTGACGTGTGAGAGCACCATGGTAGTACAGGACCAATCTACAGAGCAAGACAGACAGGGAGTGTACTCATTGTATCAGGATCATCCACGCCAGTACGAAGTAAAAGAGCCTTTGGTAGCACACTGTCACTAAAGCTCACCAAGTCGGCTAGAGGAGACTCACAAGAGTGGATATACGGCCAAAAGGACACGCTGCTGCTCTATTTTTGCGCCATCCAAGAAACTTACCGAAGCTGTATCACCGAGGTCAGATTCTGACGAGTGCGCGTTTGTGATACACATACCCCAAATACACCATGCCCACGCAGCAATCGCGATCGGTGCACGAATCCAAATGGTTCGGATAAAACACGCTATGAGGGCAGCTACATCCAATGGGGCGACGCAGTATCCTAAGACGCATAGGCCCTGGAAGAATGACCTGCGTGGCAGAGATCAATCTCGCGCTAGAATCAGGATCATACCAAGACTTACACTCTGCCGCCCAGTAGCTAGAGGAAATGCAATCAGAATTGAACGCACGTCAGCTGGTCGACGTACCTTGGCCTGTACAGTTACCACCAAAGAGCCTACGGACACGATTGCGACTATGCTGGTGAATACGCCTAGAGATTGGCTTGCTGGTGCCTAGTGGGGACAGCAAACGATGGAGGAAGAGTAAACTAGACATGAGAGCACCCACGTTGATGCTTAGCATAATACCGAGAGCAAGGCAAAGCAACAGGGGGCCCCATAAGTCCCAGTCCCTACGCAACTGTTCAGAGCGCAGTGGACAGATATTAAGGTGTCACTAACTTGAGGATCTCCCGACTGTTGGGACGACGTGGGTACAGCACTTGAGCCAGCTTCGTGTACACAGATAAGAGGTCTCGCATCTAGGTACACGCGTCAGAACACGGTAAAAAGTCCAGGGCAACAAACGGACTATAGTCGCGGTTATCGGTTCATCGAGGGTATCGACTCCAGTGTATCTATGATAGAGGTGTCAGCTGGTCACCGGGAACTATGACCACAATTATACCGAGTCTCGACGCGAACACCCCCGACTGTCTGCCGATTGGGTTTGTTGCTACCATTGGAACTTCCGATGCTGCCAGAGACCGCTGGAGTAGGGGAGGTTTTTGTATTGGAAACAGGAGGCTGCTCGGATGCACGACCTTTTCCTTTGTCGACAGGCCCAGGGACAACCCCTTCGGGAGCAAAGGAGGGGATGTCTTGTTCGTCCAAATCATCATCCTCGTCTGTTTTGACACGTCAATTCAGAATCTTTGAAGGAATGAGACGACTTTCCAGCTTCGATGAACCTAGACGAGGACGAGATTGTCATCTTCGAAGACGCGTGGCTCATTGCGGTACTACACTCAGTGTTACTTACTGCAGCGAGGACAGCGTCGGTGCATGAGCGTGAGGGTCAATGGAAGTCACGTGATCTCATATCCCGTTTCGGATTAACTGACGCGTCTCGTCCGCCTTGCCTGTAACGACGACTTACAACATGGTACGCAGATTTGCAGTAGAGTCGAGTGCTGGCTAACGGGGTGCGTAGGGGAATATGCCGTCAGGATTGCTCCCTGGTTTTGGTCAGGACCAGAATAAGGACAAGGACAAAGACAAGGACAAGAAAGACCAGCCGCAACACAAGAAATGGGAACCCCCACTGCCAACCCACGTAGGAAAGAAGAAGAAGCGGGGACCGGCAGCCGCTTCAAAGCTGCCGCCAATTTACCCAAGCACGAGATGTCGCCTTCGTCTGTTAAAGATGGAACGAATCAAGGATTATCTGCTTCTGGAGGAAGAGTTCATCCAGAACCAAGAGCGACTGAAGCCGGAATCATCGAGAGAGGAGAAGAACCAAGATGAGAGGTCCAAGGTGGACGACTTGCGTGGAACGCCAATGGCGGTGGGCACTCTAGAGGAGATCATTGACGACGACCATGCAATCATCAGTACTACGTCCGGGCCGGAATCATATGTCGCGATCATGAGTTTTGTGGACAAGGACCGCATAGAACCTGGTTGCTCGGTGTTACTACATCACAAGAACCAGGCTGTGGTCGGTGTTTTACAGGACGATGCCGATCCTCTCGTCAGCGTGATGAAGCTGGACAAAGCCCCAACAGAGAGCTATGCAGACATCGGTGGTTTGGAACAACAAATACAAGAAATCAAAGTATGTTCATCTCCCTCGAGTACAGGCGAGCGAGCTGATCGGTTACCGCAGGAATCTGTTGAGCTTCCACTCACGCACCCAGAGCTTTACGAAGAAATGGGTATCAAACCTCCAAAAGGTGTCATTCTCTACGGCGTTCCGGGCACCGGAAAGACGCTTCTTGCCAAGGCAGTTGCAAACCAGACTTCTGCAACGTTTTTACGTGTCGTGGGTTCCGAACTTATTCAGAAATATCTTGGAGATGGTCCAAAACTTGTCCGAGAACTCTTCCGAGTGGCAGAAGAACATGCGCCGAGTATTGTTTTCATTGATGAAATTGATGCCATCGGCACAAAGCGGTAAGCACTTCCTCAGGACATTGATGCATGGGCTGAGCACCCGATTCAGGTACGACTCTACGTCTGGAGGCGAGCGGGAAATCCAACGAACAATGTTGGAGCTCCTGAATCAGCTTGACGGCTTTGACACGCGAGGTGACGTTAAGGTCATCATGGCTACGAACAGGATTGAGTCGTTGGACCCTGCTCTCATCCGACCCGGTCGTATCGACCGAAAGATTGAATTCCCCCTTCCTGACGTGAAGACAAAACGACATATCTTCCGGTACGTATCAAATGCCAGCTAGTATTGTTGCGTTTCTCACCTTCGTTAGGTTACATACATCACGCATGAGCTTGGCCGAAGACGTCGATCTGGAAGAATTTGTCATGGCTAAGGACGATTTATCCGGTGCTGACATCAAAGCAGTCTGCACCGAAGCTGGGTTGCTTGCACTGAGAGAACGACGTATGCGGGTAACGAAGGCGGACTTCACAGCCGCCAGAGAAAAGGTGGGTGGCGCTTGACATGTTACCGGATCTTGCTGACTTGTAATTCTCGCAGGTGTTATACAGAAAGAACGAGGGTACTCCGGAGGGATTGTACCTGTAGTTATTTACTGTAGCACAACTTCCACCTGCCTGTGGTCTTGGTCTCTCTATTGTTCATTGTACCACGTGACCCTTGACGCGCTTGTGGCATAAGAAGTCGAGCAGTCATGGCGGTCATGCATCTTCTCCATGTCTCAAGTTCCTAGTCGGTCACTAACTCTCGCGGTCCTTGACGTATACTTCGATGAAGTGCTCGTTCTCAGAGAATATCTCGCCCAGATTCTGGTCACACAACCTGCAGACGCGTCTGCCGGAGGGGGTACAGACAACAGTTTGCTTCGACAGGGGGACTCGCAAGGGTACAACGAACTCCTGACAACCTCCTACGTTGGTTTACGATCCACCGGCACGGAATCCCGCCCAACTTTCATGCAAGTGCAACCCCTAATGTATATGAGAGATGTATGTTTGGAGCACATGTGATGCTTACAAGCTGAAACCGGTACTCTCCAGGTTATACAGAAAGCACACGAGCGACTTTTCCTTCATTCTAGAGCCAGACCGAATAATATCATTGCTTCAGGTTATCAACGGGTGCGTGTCCAGCGTGGTTTACGGACGGCGCTGGACCTTGATCTAGGCAAGCGATAATGCAACCACCAACTCGTCCACTTCCGGTATTGCCAACCGTTTTGTTAACACCATCATAACGGCCTTGCAGGCTCCTGAATGGGAAACATTGTTGCAAAGGTATGTACTTCAGAGGACTGCAGAAGGGATCTTTGACCTAATGGACCAGGATTGGAGCGGACGCAATGCTTCATTTACTACTGAAAACCTCAGTCTTCGTTTCTTTGCCCAACGAATGTCTTTGCCAACTAAGTGGGGAGCCCCTCATTTACGTTCCCCTGGCAAATGGCTCTAGCTTCATGGTATCGCAATCAACTCAGCCCCGTGCAAAACGGAAGTCAGAGCCCAGTTTGACGTTGCCCCGTAAGCGGCAGAAGCTCATTTTGCTCTCTTCAAATGGGGCTACGAAGTCCGTGAAAGCTTCAACTCGACGAAACGCGAATCAGTCAATTGAAAGGTAACGCTCTCGTATGCTCATTACGCCTACTCTTTCATGAGTAATAGACGCACTCCGGCCGACATATCGTTCACTCGTTCTCGCTTGTTTTATGCGAGGCCGTCGAGAGATCCAGATGCATACCGAATAGTCGTCGGGCTGCCTTACGATCGTGCGTGCGCTTTCTTCATACGTGAGGTGGCAAGCCCGTTCACCGGGCCGCAGACATTTTGAACCGAATTAACCCAGCGTACTTCAAAAGGTCACCCCGGGACCCTGCCACTTACAAAGATCCTGACCCCGAGGAGCAAGCAAGGAACGTACGCCATCTCAGCAAATATATATTCCCTTTGCAGTACGGGCTCCCGAATGTTTTCGGCCATGTTACCAACAGGAACGAGACCTATCGTCAGCCCAACTTTTCTGATCGGGAATACGACATCAAGGTAGATTATGATTGAAGTAAATATCTCTATTGATCATTGGTTCTGTAGCTCCTCGGGAGATGCAAAACTCCTAAGCGTCTCAAAGATACACTTCCGCTGATAGACAAGTTGTTGTGGAGGCATGGAAAGTGCGGGTACAAACCCCTAAGAGACAAAATTTGTCCTTCGAAGGTGCGGATCATGCCATTGGGACCACTGCTCTATTAACCGTAAATATAGATCAAAGGCGCTGACAACAAGGATATCGAAAGCAGCGTGATTTTGGTTAGTGTTATGACAGTCTCCCCCGGTTTTCATTAACCACATGGGCAGGAAATGGTCTCGGAGAATTCGATCCACATCACACCGCACTCGCAGATTTCATCGCATGATGTCTCTTTGGACTCCGCGGGGAACTCTTTCTTACCGCAGGGACTCACCCAAGCCCAGAACTATGCCAAAGGAAAGCCACGATTTGTCGAGTTTGCTTGTAGTGACATGGAAGTACGTGTGATCTTCGCTTTATTCTCGAAAGAAGGATATACAGCGTTTACATAGGTGCTCCGCTATGTGTTGCTGATCACAAAGATTGTCATTCCGAAGCAGTTTTGGGGAAGTAAGAAGAATTTTAACCTTGTACAACGCTGTGAGTTGCTTCCGTGCGACTTGATATACTCAACGGGACCATTGGTTTCATCTACAACTCAGACCTCAAGGAATTTATCTCTCTGAGACGTCACGAGACATTCACGTTACACTATACTCTCCAAGGCTTCAGTACCGCCGATTGCGATTGGGTCATGCCACATGGAACGGGTATGATTAAGCAGACGAGGGTGTCCGTCACGGACGCACTAAAGCGCCGTGAGCTGCTGGAAGAATTCATGTTTTGGTACTTCGATTCCTTTGTCATACCACTTGTGAATGTAGGTATTCTCTTTGTCTGCGTGCTGGAGAATAACCGGATATTCTGTAGACTACCTTCTATGTCACGGACTCGTCAGCATTCCGGAATCGGGTCTTATATTTTCGTCAAGACGATTGGGAGGTACTCTGTGCGCCGCTTATCCACCAATTGAGCGAGAAGACGTTCCGGCAAATCGAACGGGTATGATTCATGGATCCCGGGTTACTGCCGTGACTGATCAAGTGCAGCGTGAAGCAGAGGAGATTCTTCGACAACGACGCCTAGGCTTCTCGTTTGTTCGCTTGCTACCGAAGGAGACAGGTGTCCGCCCGATCGTCAATCTTAGACGGAGAAATAGACCGAAAGTGTGGAATCCTGTCTTTACGTGATGTGACTCTGACAATCTGCTAGGGTGCCGTTTATTCCGGACCAGAGCAGTCGATCAACCAAATACTGCAGGCTACATTCCAAATATTAACATATGAAAAAGTGTGTGGTCTGAATATCTCTTGGGATATGCCTTGGGACATAGTTTGCAGCGGCGCCAGCCTGACTTGCTAGGTGCTTCGGTGTTTGGACCAAACGAGATCTACGCTCGTCTCAAGACCTTCAAAACGAGGTTACTAGAGCGCTATCCTTCCGGAAAATTGTGAGTATCGAAATGTACTCCGAGATGTGTCGCGAGCCCTTAGTGGAGTAGCCCAAAGCTGTATTTCGTCAAGGTCGACGTCCAGGCTTGCTTTGACACCATAGAACAATCGACCCTGCTCAATATCCTCAAACAATTGATATCTGAGGTGATCGCGCACCATTCTTCCTGGTGGAGATGAGTGATAGACTCGCGGACAGGACAACTACATCATTCAGAAATACGGGCAAATTGCTCCTGTCGCCAGGAAGATCAGGCGGGTATACACTAGAAAAGCCTACCCAGACGGTGAGAAGAACAACGACGCTGCCCCTGAGCACTGGACTGATCCCAGGGTAGATGAACATCCGGATTTCGTGGCGTATGCTCGTGACCTCGCCAGTACCTTGCGGCAAAGTATATTCGTAGACCAGGTACTGTTCTTCGGGTTTCCGATACCATACATTTTACTGAACTCCTTGCAGGTTAATTACAGTTTTGAGAGTAGGCGCAACGCCATGCAACTACTTGAAGAACACGTTAGTGAAAACATAGTGAAGGCGAGTGCCGGGGAATCGTATTTGCGTGGTCGCTGATATTCACTAGATTGATCAACGGTACTATCGTCAAGTTGTTGGTATCCCGCAGGGATCCGTACTCTCCGCTATTCTGTGTTCCTATTTCTACGGAGATCTCGAGAAGCGGAAACTCAGTGACTTCAGCTCGAATGATCCCGAAAGTGTAGGTCTTGCTCTTTCCCTCCTTGATTTGACTTAATGGAACTTAACCTTTAGGTCTTGCTGAGGCTCATTGATGACTACTTTTTCGTCACCACTACATTACAGAAAGCCAAGTCCTTCCTAGATGTCATGACGAAAGGTAAGGAACTTTCTTCATTACCCGGGCCCTCATGACACGCAGCGGCAGGCCACCCAGAATATGGTTGCATGATCTCGAGAGAGAAAACGATGACCAATTTTGACTATGACACGGAAATCATGAACGTCACTTCACCTACCCAGACGTGTGCGTAAATGATTGCTTTAATCCTGGGTAAGGGCAGCGTGCTCAATGTCGAGTCCTTAGATTTTCCATGGTGTGGGCTGCTGATCAACATGAAGGATCTCTCAGTGATGGCAGATTATGGGAGGTATAACAGCACCAGTGAGGCTTCCTTGAGAATGGGTCGCTTATGTGTATTTCCTGACTAATACGTACAGATCTGAGGGATTCCCTGACTGTAGAGAAGGGCCGCCGACAAGGCGCAGCCTTCGTTCACAAGATGTTGCAGTGAGAATCTGTATCTCTACCTTGGTTTGGGAGGTGTTAATAACCTGAGACAGAGCGGCCAAGTCAAGAAGCCACATCATCTTCACCGACGTGGTTCTCAATGATGCCTATACCGTGTACCGGAACATTTATCAGAGCCTTCTAATCACAGCAGCTAAGATGGACTACTATATCGAGAGCTGGGGCATTGATATTGCGAAAAATGAGACTTTCATTAACAGTACGCTTTTGATAGCCTGAACACTTGCAGTGCTCACATGCACTGAACCCACCCAACAGATACCATCCGTCAAGTCATCCGATACTCACACGCGAGTATCCTGCGGAAGGCCCGTAATGAGGTTGCCAAAGCCAATGGGGCCAGATGCAACGTGCAGAGGGTGCTCGTCAACTGGTACGTCCGCAGCCTGGATCCAGCCTTCCGTTCCCGGTTCGGGTATGGGGCATATGTGAACAGTTCATGCTCATTTCACCCGTTTTACTTCAACAGGCTCGGTACACACGCTTTTTACGCGATATTTTCAAAAAGACCGCAGAGATATGGCACTTGCTTGTTACTCCAGCATCTTGAGTCTGAACTCTCGTTGCCAAAGGGTAGGGGCATACAGCGGCGCTTCCGGAAGCTCGTCAAGGAGTGTGCCGATGCCATGGCGGCGTTGGGGCTGTAGCTCTTTGAACCCCTCGATGGGACTTCTGGCTTCTTGACCTGTACTTCATCGTTCTTGGGCAAGAACGCGGGACAGCCGATCGAAGGGAACTAGTATTGGAATGACACTGCTCTGATGGACTGCTCCGACCAATGATATCCCGTCTTCGGTCTTCAACCTTCGACCAGCCCGAACAGGAGCGTGAACTTGTAGTTATTTGGCGAGATGGCCGGCTGTAGCGTGGTGCCCAGGAGACATAGTATGCGAGGCGGATACGTGGCTTGTTAGTATGATATCGCACTTACAGTATCTATTACGGATTCCCAGTTAGTACCAGTGCAAACCTATGGAAATATGATCGCCACCACGGTGGAGCTGCTAAGCAGAGGTAGTGGGTACGGAATCTACACCGCCTACTACCCACTTTTTTTGGATTGCGGCGTTTCATTAACGCTGAAGACTGCCTCGAGGCCCCTCAGTTCAAATAGCCCTCAGACACGTAAGCGAGACACGAGCTTCCGTGCTTTCCAGTGCATCTTCCCCGTTCCCTGCGACCAGGAGATCAAGCCGAGTAGCTTTCAAAAGGTTAGCCATCCAGCACCTGTACTGTCCACGGCACCACTGAATCCGCGCTAAGTGCCACTTTCTACCTACGGGGCTGGGGGAAGGAAGACATGCCTCGCCTTTCAACTTGGACTTTATCAGTCCTACCTCTTCTAGTCCTCTCACTCGCATATCTCGCACAGAGCTACATCTCTCCACTGGGACCAGCTCCCCATCTAGGATTTGGACTCAGGTGGTACGGTGTCACATTCTCGAGTCTAGTAGGGCATGCACAGGCATTTGTCATGTCCCCGCTTCATGCGTTGTCCAAAGCGCAACCAGGTTCTGAAGCCCAAGCACCACTAGTTCCACAGCATTCCCAAATAATAGATTCCGGAGTTCCCGTTGAAGCAGTATCGGAAGCTCCATCCGAGGTCGCGGTGGATACTGCTGCTGACGTGGATCCTCGCCCGAAATTCAAGAGGCGGATTGTCGCTGTAGGAGATATCCATGGCGACCTTCTCAATGCACACAGAGTTCTCCAGATGGCGCGTGTAGTTGACGAAGATGGCCTGTGGACGGGGGAGGTGGATGTCTTTGTACAGACAGGTGATATTATCGACAGGTATGTAAGCCCGTGCCATACATGCTAGTGGGTGGACTTTGAAATGTCCTCTGGTATTTAGAGGGGATGATACGATTGCACTCTATGAGTGGCTAGAAGAATTGAGAGAGCAGGCGCATGGAATGGGTGGTAGTGTGGTTTCACTACTTGGAAACCATGAATGGATGAATGCAATAGGTACAAGCCGCAAAGCCATTCTCATCGCATAATCGATGGCACTGACCGTTTCTACACAGGTGACTGGAGGTATGTATCGTAATTCGCGTTTCGAACCGAGTTTCGGACACCTTCGTAGATACGTGTTTCCATCCGAAATTGAAACATTCGGGTCGATCAGCGCACGCCAAAAAGCAGTAACGACGGGATGGTTGGCCAATATCTGGGCTTCTAACTATACGACGGCAGCCAGACTACCCCTGCATGGACTGCTAGGTCCGCCCAATACCGATTATCCCCCACCGGAGGATAGCCAGTACGTGCGTGCTAACGCTGGGCCCCTTTCACATGCTGCATTTTCGTTTGTACATGGAGGATTAGCACCGTCATACCCTAACTTGCAGCCATTCCCAAGCGCAATCAACAACATATCCGCTTCGCTCTTGCATAGGTTGCGGTCACGGGATCCACAACCACCACCGCACCCACCACACTCATATCCGGGGCTCCCGGTCGGTACGACACGCGAAGAAGCACGTCTATATGGGAGTGACGGACCACTGTGGTACCGTGGATGGGCGGAAGAAAACGAAGCGAAGGTGTGTGCACAGGTAAACCAGGTATTAGAGAAGACTGGTACACGTCGGATGGTAATGGGTCACACTCCCAACTTGCACAGCATCGTTGCAAAGTGCGGAGGAAAGGTTCTGATCATCGACACCGGTAAGTCGTAGTATTTCTTCAAGGTAGGTAGTACTAAAACCGCTGGAGGTATCTCCCATGCGTACGGGGGAGTGTTGTCTGCACTATCGGTCGAATACACGCTGGAGCCTGTAAGTAGTGGAGGATGGAGAGAACAGGAGGTGGTGAAGGCACTTTATGCTGATCAGGACGACGAGCTATTAGCCCACGCAACTCGAGACCTCGCAGGAAACGAGCTTCTGTAATCCGTCTACATCAGCCTAGTTCTTTTTGTCGATTGACGTCACCGCCGGAGAATCGATGACGTCCAGTTTCTGTATTTAATGTAGTCCTGCGTAGAACCAGCATTTTTCATACCCCTGCGTTGGATGTCCAGTGGCAGTGAACGGAGTATCTACTTCGACGCTCCAATGTATCCCCCTCACTCTAGTGACGACGACGACAAACACGACGCTGACGCCAGGAGACGAAGCACAGCCGTCCGCCAACAGGGGCTTCACTCAGCGCAAGTTACTGAGAAGGCGGCGGGCGACCAGCTTGAAGCAAGAGCAAACGAGACAAGTGGGAGACGAAAGTCTAGAACTCAAAGCCAACGACTGTCTCGCACATACGGCTCTCCCCAAATGAACAATCCTCGTAATGCCAAAGCAAGCAACCACCGCCCGGCCGAAGACATCGATGACCCGATACGTCCTGAACAAGCCAGACGTACCTCCTCCTTCCATTCCCTCCCTGAGTTTACGGGCAACAGGAACAGAGACGACGAAGTGCTAGCTAAATTCAAGAGTAGTGGTGACGGTGTCGGGAGAAAGGCCTCCGTCCGCACTGCACGCACGACCGCAGGTGCTTTCATAGATGGTTCCGCTCTCGCCGGACCAAATGCTGAACCTGACGTTGACGAAAGCGTTTATGAGCGGGGAGCAAGTGCTGAAAGAACTTTGAGCAAGAAGGAGAAGGAGAGGATATATAAAGAAGAGAGTAGGTCGTTTTTCGCAAGATTTGACCTGTGGCCCAGTTGACATCCTTGCGCCCGCATAGTGAAGGAATCCAAACGACTGTCCAAGCTCCTGAAGTTGGAGTCTATGACCGAAAAGACCGCTCTCAATGCAGCTATCTGTAAGCTTGCCTCGCTCCAAGACCTACACAAAGATGCCGTCAAACGAGAAGCCAAGGCTGAAACCACGCACGCCAAGGCCGTCGCTGCGGTTCAGAAATCAGAAAGCAAATACCACGAGGCTAAGGCGCAAGCCGCCGAGGCGCGCGCGAAGGCAGAGGTCCGCGTATTAGAAGAGCGTGCGAAACTGGAAGGCAAGCAAGCGGAGGTGAAGGCTCGGGAAGAGCGCATCGAGTCCGAGAAACAGACTGTTAGGGAGCTAGAACAACGTTTGGCGGAATGTGCTCGGGAGGTGGAGAGATTACGCATCATCAAGGCAACAGACGAGGTATGGGGTTGGAAAGCTCAACGAGCGCCCATCTCTTACTTCTTGCATTTTCAGCGTGAAAGAATGTCGAAGATTATGGAGCTGAGCAGAAAGACACTTGAAAGATAGGGCTTAAACACGAACCGTCCTTGCCGCCATTTGCCAGCGGGTTCAGTACTACTGCTTGATCATCCGACGAGTCTCATGTGTATTACAGCGACGACGATGACTGTACACGTCGTAACAACATCTGATTCTGAGAGTCACGATATTTGGATTGCGGGGAAAGGACATTTCTTCAGGAGATCGTCTGCGATCCTATTACCGATAACACCAGACACAGATCTGGGGTGATCCCCCGCACTGGAGATGGGATTACTTCCTTCCCCAACACAAGCCGTACCTGTGGGGTGCGCGGTTCAGCTCAGGTGTCATAACAAATCGAAGGTAAGGAAAGGGGTCAGATGGCTGTTCTTAGTTTTAGGGTGTTGGGTCTCAGCATAGCTCATGGCATCCGCAGAGTGTGAAGTAATCGTCCTTCTGTTATCGAGGCCAAGGGTACTAAAGGCTCACCTTAGGGTAATGTGGTGGGTCCCCACAAAACTACGCAAGGCATCGTTGGAACCACCGCCTTCGCGATGAAGACTGCGAAAATTTTCGATTCTCTCACCTTCACCGATGGAAGACCAAATACGATACAACAACTCGTGTTTAGGTATACATAATTGGGTCGTGTATGGGACCACCCTTGCGAGAGGATGTTACGCTCTTCGTATCCTCACTTCCTCTGACGCGAGCATCGTGATTTAAGTGGAAAATGGCTGATGTGCATTCGCCAAACCTGAGTGTTTCAAGTAGTCTTGCGTCGCAACGGCAGCCATCCCTGATGTACCCATTCAACAACGATGGCAGCATCGACCAGGTGAGGAGTAGCTCGTGTAATTATGTTCCCGAGTAGATAAGATTACCGCCTCCATGGTTAGCTAGGGAGGCGCTGCATGATAATCAGCAAAAGATGCCCCCCTCGGAAACCTGGGGAGCAGAGTTGGGGACTGCTTACATGTGTAGGAGTCACCTAGTTTCCTCCCTATCTCGAGACCTTCCTGCAGGTATAAATCTTTGAAGGGAACAGAGACGGAAACTTGAAGTGCCAGATCAGTGGGCGTACGATCTCTTACTTGACACGCGCTTCATGCAATGGCACAGCCATGTTTCTTTACGACACGGGTTAGACTTGTCGACGTGGTTCAGGTGCAAGTAGAATATCTGTAACTCACATAAAGTCGAGTTCGACAACTGTCGTGACACCCCATTTGCCAGGGTTTAGCCCGACCGACATGATCATCCGCTCCGTTATCTACCGACCCGTCATTGGTCGCATCTGCAGACCTGTTATCTTGACAAACTTGTCCCGCAGCATCATATATCAAAGGTCACAGCGTCGTACACTGCACTCAGTTCCCACCACCACCTTGTCAACGAAGGTTCGCCAACACAGCTACTACCTCATCGTAAACCGTACCATGTCCTCCAAATCGACCGCACAGACCTTCTATGACCTCAAAGCCGACCTCCCAGGTGGAAATGTGTACGACTTTGAGCAGTTGAAAGGGAAAGTCGTGCTCGTCGTGAACGTTGCTTCTCAGTGGTGAGCGTTTCTGGAGTTGCGAGTTGCTTAGGCTTCGGCTGATATCCTGACTACACCAGTGGATTCACCCCGCAGTACAAGGGTGTGTACAAATTACCTAGGGTTCACTAGTCGCTGAGGTTAGCTGCAGGTCTACAGGCTCTGTATGACAAGTACAAGGATCGGGGATTTGTTATCCTCGGATTCCCCTGCAACCAGGTCAGTCAAGAAATGTCTGGTCTTCTCGTGGGCACGCGGTTCACGTTCACCCTTTAGTTTGGTGGCCAAGAACCGGGAGACGATGGGTCCATTGCATCTTTTTGCGAGCTAAATCACGGCGTCTCTTTCCCTCTCATGAAGAAATCAGACGTGAACGGCAATCAAACCAACGCCGTCTATAACTGGCTCAAGAATGAGAAAGCTGGTGTCCTTGGACTGACACGTATCAAGGTACCGTGGTCGATTCACGACCCTCGTTTATCGAAATGGATGATAACCGTGCCTTCAGTGGAATTTTGAGAAGTTCCTGGTCGACAAGAACGGTAATGTCGTGAACCGATGGGCTTCGACGACAACGCCTGAAGCCATTAGTCCCTACGTGGAGAAGCTTCTTTCGGAATGACTCGCAACGGACGCCGCACCATCTGCGGCGGCCAAATTATGACTGCCGCGGTGTAGCGCTCGATTTTGAGTATAGCAGAAACAATTGTCGGCCGACCTCTCATCCTCTGTATTTTTATTCTACTGAACAATTTTACTGTGCAAGCCCTATGAGGGCCGAAGACTCACATCCATGTTGAGACAGGAATCTACATTTCTTCATTCATGCTGTATAGGATGAAGGTACGTTCAAAGACGCATGAAACCGAACCATCACCGCTACAAGGTGTTGGGCGTGGAGTCGTGGTCAATCGTAACTGCTCCGCACACTCAATCTCGGTTTATGTCGGTGTCAGCATATGCATTGTACTCTCATGCGAGTACCTGAACGCTCATCTTTGGGTCTGCGACACATGTTTACGAAGAAGGCTGACAGCAGGTCCGCTGGGTGAGGTGGATGACAGGTGAGCAAGACATCCGGTCACCCGTCGAGTAGGTATCGTGTCGTCCTCTACCTCTTGACCAGGTATCGCGTTATCCTTCGCATAGTATCACAAGATCTACTTGCCTTCCATTGACACGACTATTCAACACGTCCAACAATGGCACTCGCCAAACTCAAGGCGGTGTTTACGAAGAAGAAATCTGCCGCCAATCCAGGGACAGACGGCCCAGTTCCCTCTGCTACGGGCGAGCATGGGATCCAACCTTCTCAGAACATCACGGGGACGGCGGATTCCGCACGCAGTACCAGGGCACCTGAGGCTCAGGGGCGGGTCGAAGTGAGTCACTGGCGTTCGTCCATCAGGCTGAGCGAGCGGCTGACATATCCCATAGCAAGCGAGGGATGGAGGAGACGTCGGGCCTGCCCCTGCGAATGGAAGGTTTCCCAGATTGCGAGCGGCTATGAAGAAACTGCGGTTGCTCTTGCGTCGGAAGAAGGGAACCAAGGGAAAGCAGACAGGTAAGTCCACAATCTACGCTGCATGTCTACGGGTCTGTATTGACCTACGCACCTCGCTGGTTCGTCTATGACATTAGAAACCAAGGCTAGCGATAGACCGAGCGGCGAAGCAAGAGCCCGCGACTCGCTCTCCATTCGCACCGTTCCACGAGGGGACACACCTCCTTCGGCTGAGGAGGAGCATAGTCTCGAGGGGGAATCGATGCGGGTGTTGGATGGACACTCTGTGTACGAAGAAAGGGTTATCAATCCTGGTTTCTCCGTGTTGCGGGCCAAAGACAAGTACGGCCGATTCCTGAGAATCAACTAGTCGAGGTTTCTCGATTACCGGAATGTTTAGGAGTAGTTTAGGGTGAAAGTTTGAATCTGCATACGTGGCTCGTTCCACTCGGCTTGGTCGTACTTTAACTCGATGAGGCTAAGTGGAAACGCTGCGGTGGGCACTTGGCCGTACGTGGCTGACTACACAGGGGTCCGTTCTCGGATTACGTAACGCGGTTAGTTCCGATAAACGGATGCAAATACAGCCGGGGACCATAAATTGGGCAGAGCCTGCTGCTCCGTAGCCCACAGCCAAATTCCACGCCCACAACCCACAGAAACACCCACCTTCGTATTTCTTTCGAGGTTTCGTTGTAGCCCACGATTTCTTCCTCAAACGTCGTCTTTAACATCTTCTGTCCCCGAAGAGGAGAAAACAGAAGACCCAATTTCATGCTTCGACCTCGACTTCACATTTCGTCGTATCTTTCCAAGTCCCGACTAGAGTCCATAACTACCGTAGGTCCTCCTCATTTTCTCTCTCTTCCGTTTCTGACAATGCCGGATCTGTCCAGCGTTAAAACGTTAATTCTGCCCAGCATGCCTAACGCAGGAATTGTGAATATCCGTCGCGATGTCGATGACAAGTTCTATCGCTACCGCATGCCCCTTCTTCTTACGAAGATAGAGGGGAAAGGCAACGGTATTAAGACCGTCATCCCAAACATGTCCGACGTTGCCCGTGCTCTCTCTCGCCCTCCGTCTTACATAACCAAGTTCTTCGGGTGTGAGCTGGGCGCACAAACTCCATCCGATGAAAAGAACGATCGCTACATCGTCAACGGTGCTCACGATGCCATCCGCCTCCGTGAACTCCTCGATGTTTTCATTGACAAGTTCGTGCTCTGTGCTTCTTGCAAGAATCCAGAGACCGATCTCGTCGTTATCAAAAATGGTCGTCGCGAGGATATCTTTCGGGACTGCAAGGCTTGTGGAGAGAGGACCAACATCGATATGAGACACAAGCTCGTCACGTTCATCCTCAAGAATCCTCCCAAGAACCCCCGGAAGTCAAAAAAGGGCAAGGGTGAGGGGACCAACAATGGCCACGGTGGAGGCGTTCATGCCTCTGGCCCCACTATCCCCGGCCAGGAGGACGATGAGTCTGGCGGTGACACTGATGACCAGCTGACGAGAAAGATCAAGGCTGAAGCTGCCGAGCTGACGAATGACACTGCCCTCGATGATGATTGGGTTGCGGATACCTCTGCCGAGGCGGTCAAAGCTCGCGTCAAGCTCTTGGAGGGACAAGTAGGCAGCCTCACCCTCGGTGGAGGTGATGACGACGGGAGCGAGGACGATATCGACAGTCCTTACTCGCAGTTTGGACGTTGGGTCGAGGAACATAGGGGCGACGACGGTATTGGGTCTGTGCAAATATACAAAAAGGCCGAGGAACTCGGCGTAGAGAAGAAGCACAAGGCCGTTCTCGTCCTCGTCCAAGCATTATTCACCATGGACATCGTGGAGGAAATTAACGCGTACAATGCTCTACTCGCTAAGGTACGTGCGAATGTTCTGGCTGCTGTCGCATGACTAACCATCTTACTAGATGATTACTAGCGAGAAGCACCAGAAAGCTCTATTGGGAGGCGTCGAGCGACTTGCTGGGATGGCCTACCCTGAGTTGATTCGTACGATTCCCAAAATTCTCATGGCACTTTACCAAAACGATCTGTTGGACGAAGAAGTGGTTAAGCAGTGGGGTACTCACGTCAGCAAGAAGTACGTTGACAAGGAGACTAGTAAGAAGGTCAGGAAGGCAAGTGAACCCTTCCTGAAATGGTTGGAGGAAGCCGACGACGAAGAATCGGACGAGTGATGGATATGGTACATTTCTTGTGCTTCTGTTCCCGGTTTGTCTGAGATTTTTTAAATATGCCCTCTTCTCCCCTGTTCTGATTGCTTGCTTCATGTATCCTACGTGTCGTGCCGTATAAACCCACGAAGTCATGTTTGTCTCGCTTTAGGGGCTGCTTAGGTGTGATGAGGCAAAGCCGTTGATGAATAAGTCAAACAGTGACGTCCATTTGAAGTCGACCATGACGATGCCCTTCACCAAACCACACATCGAAGATCGAGGGAGAAGAGTCAGGGTTCTCTTTAACGGCAGGTTTATCGTCGATACCGTCAACGCGAAGCTCGTGTAAGCTACCATTAGTTGGAAATCCAACGCACCGGCCTCACCGCCAGATAGATGGGAGAATCCCTACTACCCTACGTATTACTTCGTGAAGTCGGACTTGGATCCGTCGTTGCTACGGGAGTCTGAAAGGCTCCAGGATGCCCAAGTTTACGACCTGGTATCCGGGGACAGGGTTGTCAAGGGGGCAGTAACAGAATTCACAGGCAACAAGGAACTTGCTGGTTTGCTCAAGGTCGCATTTTCAGCAGCTGATGCATGGTTTGAAGAAGACGAGAGGATCTTCGTGCATCCAAAGGATCCTTATAAGGTTGGCCTTGAAATCGAACTTGACACCTGCTTACACGGCTCTTCTCCGTAAAGCGCGTCGACGTGCTTCAGTCTTCCAAGAATGTTCGTGTGGAAATTGACGGGGTAGAGATTGCGAAGACAAACAAGCCACGGTTTCTTTTCGAAACTAGCCTGCGCAGGAGGACCTATATGCCCCTGACGGATGTTCGTCTCGACCTTCTGAGGCCTTCTGAGACGACTACTCCTTGTCCCTACAAGGTACGTACCGGCCGCGTTCTCGCATACGAGAGAACAAACGTCACACGCACGTTCTCTACTAGGGAGTGGCCAACTACTACGACGTGGTACTCCCCAACGGGAAGATTCACGAAGACGTGGTATGGTACTACCGCGCACCTCTTGCTGAATGTATCCAAATTACTGGTATGGCCGCCTTTTACGACGAGAAAGTCGATGTCTGGGTCGACGGTAAGAAGCAAACTTAAGTCTTTGCAGTCTTCCACTTTTCAAGTAGTGTATCGTTATTTGAGCCCCTGTCTTTGTATTGTATTGTATTTGTATTATGTCATGGTAGGCACGTGAATTCCAGTTACGGCGTTCTTGTTTGCGGTATGCGTTTGGGGACGAGCGAGACGCTGAGCATCTGCCATGTCGCATGCACACGTTATTGCACGGCTGAATGATGCTACGCTTGGTGCCTTTGCGTTCGTCCCGCCTTCCGAAACACTGGACCATTTAGTGAGATACCTGAGTACATGGAGTGGCACCGAGTACGTGATCTGCCGTCTTATCTGGGTGCACACCTGCTGAACCGCGCTGGACAGTAAGCTGTTCACGGTACTTGGCGTCCAGCCGCTTTCAGGCATGATCAGCACCTAACCAGCCCATTCCTTTAGCTTGTGCAGTATACACTGAAGCTGTTGGCTCCAGTCTTGATTGCACGTGCAAGACTCCAGCATCGCATTGGCCTTCGAAAAGAACCAACCAGAAACGTTTCGTCTTCTTTTGCAAAGTTCGCTGACATTATAGGCGACTTTAGGATGTTGGGTCGCTTCTGCGGTAAGCGAATTGGTCGTGTCTGATTTCGGTGCTCACACAGCGTTGTAATTATAGGCCTTTTTCCGGTTCTTCAATGGATGATATCCCTGGAACGAAACCCCCCTCCCACACGGGCCCTTCTCAACATCGAGCGTCTCCAGGGGTGGTCCATGCTCGTCTACTATCCCCTCGAACACCTTTACTATCTCCGCGTGCACGACCTCGTCCCCGCTGCTATTCCCTCTATCGTTTCGCTTACTGGGCGCTATTCTCGGCGATTCAACCTAAACGCTGGCAAACTGGCAGTGTGGTCGTGTCGTGCATGGGCAGCCTACGTGGTCCTCCAGTTTGCCCACCTGTTGGAAGACAGAAAGTTGCTGATGATGAAAGAACGACACATCAAGAAAGGTAGAGACGTTTTTATAGAAGAAAGGAGGGTCCTTCGCCGAAGATGGGGTGTCTTCTGGAACGAGGTGGTCGCCAACACAGCTAACTTGCCACTAGCTATTCATTGGTGAGAAAGTCAATACAAATTGGTGGAAGACCTGTCATCTGATCCATTTAGGTCGTTGGAAAAGGGATTTTTTTCAAACGAGGTAACGTTCCACCCAAGCGCAAAAAAGCACGTTCGACTTACCCTTCCTCGGTGTGCCAGTTGTGGCCGACGATATTTGCACTAGTCAATGCTATAGCTTCTTTCAGAAGCGGGTGGAAGGCTACTGCTTTACCTCCACGGAAGCCAGTCGTTGAAAATGATGCGAGTGACTTTGACAGCCCTTTGGTATCAGTCGAGAAGCAAGAGATGTAACTATGAGGTGTGCCGTTTTCCGTATAGACCCCGTCCCAGGTACGTGATTCGCCTCTCTTGACTGTATACGCCGTTACGTTTAGACAGGTCTCTACCACTTCTGTTCGCCGGGGGTAATATCTTCCCACTCAAACAATAGCAGCATGAGTAATGCGAATGTCGAGAGATGGGTACTCAGTTTTTAATTACGCAGTCGGTTCATTTCCATCCTCGTGGAGACCAGAGATTTTTTTCGCTCTCGTGCGTGCAAATATTATTTTCGGTAACTCCACACAACTCCGCTTTGCATGCGGGTATACGTCAGCTTTGCATTCCATTTACTTCCTGGGTATTCTGAGACAGTGGCGAATAACAGTTTTACAGCTGCTCTCTCCTCAGACCCGTGGATGAGCATATGGGTAGAATCGCCGCCGTTATGTGGATTAGCGAAGCGCAAAGGAGGCTGTACTTGGCAGGTCTCTGGAGGTTAGAATCAAGGTACGTGTTCATTGTCACTCAGTGAGTACCACCTGAGGACAATGCAATCCATGACACAGCAGTGCGTGATGGTTACCAGGCTCCGAGCACTCGATAATTATTATTGTTCAGCTCAGCTTCAGGAAGACTGCCCGAAGGTGACACCGGCTCTGCAGTCCCATCTCCACGAAAAAGGTTAAGCTTTTCAGGTAACGATAGGTGTGCCTAAGCCTTGGAGTCTACACAAGTGATTTCCCGCTGCTGTCGTGAGTGGAACGGTCAGGGAAACGTGTGGCAGCGAAGCTGAAGTGTCAAAGCAATTCTTGGACTCATGTCTGTGGCGTGATCGAAGGATACAGCAAGACGCGGCTATAGGACTAATGTCCAACGGCGGCCATTTGCCTACTGATTCGCCGTTTTCAGCTCCCCTTCTCTGTCTGCTGCGCAATGATCCTTGCCAAGGGCCACTGTCAAAATGGATCGAATCACGACGTTAGATTTGAACGAGTCGAGGAGTGACAGGGGAGAGCCTCAAGGACACCGCTGTTCAGCCTCACCGATCACAGCCAACTCCTTTGCAGAACATATCCATCTCCCACGCATGGGCAATTGGTTGTACATAAATCCGGCCCCGATCGCTCGAATAGTTCAAATGTGTGCTGTCCGGCTCCCCACTGATCTCCATATCTGCAGTGCACGGATGGATGGTTTACCCCCCTCAAACAAATCGTCACTTGAGGC
This sequence comes from Pisolithus microcarpus, assembly GCA_024613185.1. Lineage (NCBI taxonomy): Eukaryota > Fungi > Basidiomycota > Agaricomycetes > Boletales > Pisolithaceae > Pisolithus > Pisolithus microcarpus. The sequence continues at coordinate 674,251 of JANFAI010000007.1, forward strand.
TAACATATCTCTCCCAAGCTAATGCGACGTTATGCGAGGAGTATCCGGGATCAATCCGCCGAATCCCATGAGGGTGCTGTTTTGTTTCACATCGAACCAAGGTTAGGTGGCATGCCTCGTGACTAGGAAGGTTAATAAGACGATTAGCCGAGGCCATTTCTTCATGTCCGATCGGCGTAAAACCCCATGAGTGAGTGAGGGAACGGACTGCGTGTCCATCGATATGTCCAAACGGAGTTTCGAGTTGTAAAGCTGTCGAGATTATGCAGCCCGGAACGTGCGTTAGTAGAATGCTTCTGTGAGGTGTTATGCGTTATAAACGGGTTGAACGTTCGTGCAGCTGCGTAGCGTGTTGCGTTTGGAATTTCAACATGGACGCAGATACGGCAGAGCATCTCCGTACGATTATTATGTTTGTACAACATCGTACGTGCTGTAATGGGACCCCCACCTCCCCCAATAGTCCAAGATGGGCTCGCGATAAGTGGCTACCTTCGAGTAAAACGAGGGTGCTGAGGGCAAGTCGGAACACGAAGCAATCATTTCCCTGATGGGTACTTGCTTATACTTACGCCTTGCCACTTGCATGAGTACGGTAGGTGGGGCTCACTCAGGAAAGCCAGTGCAAAGAAAATGATACACGAAAGTGCCACGAATTTGTCCAGAACATACTCGTAGTCGCTGCTGAGGTGGATTCGTCACTCGTAATGCCGTGGAGTATGTCTTTGATCTCGTTCGCGAGTTGGATCTAGTCTCCTTTGGGCCGACCGAAGGCTCGGAAAAAGACGATCGTTAGTTGGATCCAGCCTTTCCCTGTAGGTATGCGTGTGCCTTTTCATGCTGGCTGATCAGCAGATCTGAAGTTGCTGAACTGGATACCAACGCCAAAAGCAGCCGCGAATGGCACGCTCGTGTTTAGTGCAAGAATGACCTCTCTCGTGCCACTCAAGACACCACCGGGCACATCGCTGACAATCCCACAGGTTCCGTTTACGAATCAGCTGAGCAGTTTGAACTTGCAGCTCACACCCAACTCGTTTTCTCTGAGAGTGATTGGTAGCATTTGAAATGTGTCTTTGAGAAACGAATCGAGGGGGAAATCAAAGTCGATGATAATGCAGACACTGTTTTTTTTTACTAGTCCCGCTAATGAAATTTATGGCAGGGGGGTGACAAGTAGCGTGCTCGGCCCGGCGAACGTGCGTCTAACCGTTGGCTCCCATATTCCGAGCTTACTGTAAACGATCATCTGCGTAATTCCAGAAACACACACACGACACACATCTCACATGAAAAAAAGGAGAGAAATATATACAAAAAACGAACGGAAAAGGAGAAAAATATATAAGTAAATAATAATAATATCTCTGCTCTGCCCCTCCTCGCTCTCCTCCCCCACCCCACTTGGCCTAGAAAGTACGCCAGCCTACCTCACAGAGCACTCCTCATCCACAGCTTGTCCGGTCAAACTCAATTCCCAGCCACGACCCTGATCTCGGAACTGTTCCTATTACCCTTCACTTCCCGTCCATATTACCTCTCTGGACAGCCATTAAACCGCCTGCCGACACCTATTTAACACTAGGTCACTCCCCAAACCTTTTACCGACAACAGCTTAAAACACGTCGACACCCCCTCTCCTGCCATCTCATACAGTCTCATCCCCCATGGGTACCAAAGGACGTGAAGTGCCACGGGTCGTTTGCTGTGCGATCCCAATCACCAGTGCTGCCAGAAAAGTCCTCGTCATAACAAGTAGAAAGCGTCAAGACTTGTGGGTCTGTGCGTCCCTTTCCCGTTTATGGTCCCTTCGGCCGTTGTGACCGCAGCTAACCATAACTGTGCCCTGTTTTTACAGTACCGAAAGGCGGTTGGGAGTCGACGGATGGTGTGTTAGAGGCCGCGGCCTCTCGGGAAGCCTTAGAAGAAGGTCTCACCCTTTGTCCCTCTACCCGTCATCTCATCTCCTGATGAATGTCCTCTTGCTGTTCCCTGCGTATTTTTCGTCACGCTTTCAAATATCCAGCGGGCGTCCGCGGTAAGATCACGCGATTCGTGACAACGATCCAGTCACCGTCAACAATCTATCACTTCTACGAGCTCGAAGTCTCGTCCCTAGATAAAGAATGGTTAGAATGCAAAGAACGAACAAGAGAATGGGTCGACTACGCCGAGGCTTACAGAAGAATCGCGTGGAAGCCCGAACTTGCGCAAGGTTTATCGTTGTCGTCGATAGCGCCAAAGCGGTAGTCTTGCCGCCCCATATGACGACGCGGCCTGCAAGTGCGCCTTGGCTGGCGTGTACATCGTCCGTTGCCGCACTCACAACTTTTATGATGGCAGCTAGGACGTTTTTTCCGAGCGCCTTCGATCTACAACATTAACAACAACAACAACAACATCGTCGCATGTGCACCATGGTTACTAGATGTCCACTTTAAACGCTGCCGCCGTCGGTTCATAACGTTAATTTTGCCCATTTGACGATACCACTTACCCTTGTCCCACAATTGCTTCGCATCCCACGCGTTTTCCATTCCGCAATCCTACGTGCATATACATATCTTGCTATACACAATGTACCACATCACTCCCCTCTCGCACTGCCGTGTCGTCGTATTTGCATTTTGCGTCTGACATAGGTTTGTGGGTATCGCCTGCTGCTTTGATTACTACATCTAGACGTAGTTTTGTGTCGCCCCTGATAAAGGTATTGAATTTCGTCTGCGTGCAGATTGAATGACTTCTGCGACATGGTTGGTCCCTGCGTGTTTTTTTTTGTCATTTTGACTCGTACTGATTCCTGTGTTTCTTGCATTTTACAGCAATCTTGACTCGCCGTTATGATGGCGCGTTGCTGGCAAGCAGTTCGGCATCGGTTCTTATTGGTTCTCTCCCTCTGCAGATGCCAGCGGTGATACGTTGGACAGGAACTGTTCTGATCGTGCTCGACACCGCGCAAAATATTCGACCAAGACTTTATCTGATCGGCTTCTCTCTACTCAGACACTGACAGCAGCCGGTAATTTATCTGCTTACCGCGTATATCTCGCCCCTCCCCCTCCACAATATTATTTGCGACCCTGACCATGACCACCTCTCCGGGGCACATCCGCCGCTGACGTAGATCCGCTGGGTCAGGAGCTACGGGCCGATCGTCGACACGGCCAAGATGCGAGGATATCGGACTAATATAACCAACGACGCACGCGGGACTACATACCATGTACGCACGAACGACCGACATCAAAGGACATTCCAGCTCCGGAGTGGATGGCACCTCTGTATCGAGCAAGCGACGGAACCATGTGTTCAAGGGTCCGTGTTGTCCAAGAGATAATAGATGTTCAGTGATGAATGGGTCAAGGCGCTGCATCGGGAGAGGTCATCGATGGCGGTACCCCCTAGTGATCCGCTGAGCACAGAGTCGAGAACCCCCCTGGAAATTTTTCCCTTGCACTCCGCGAATGCGACGCGGTCAGGCGGACGGAAGACATGTGGATGAAGGGTAGCATCGTAGATACACGGTCTATATTCCTACGAGTACTAATCGATCTACCAGAGGTCGACGATGAAAAAAAGGAGCACGGTTGGCGTCTCCAGCGTAGTATGAGGGCCGCTTAGGACGGGCCAAAAAACAAAGTTCCTGCACGCACGGAGAAAAGCAGCACTGTCTACGAAAAATTGCCCGACGGTCGGAGTTTTCGTCTGTCCAGCCCCAGATCAGTGACAGACATTAAAAAGTTGACAGCCGACGCCGCTATACCCCGCACACCATCGCTTCGCGACAGTACGTATTTAAAAAAACAAAACAAAGGATACATAATACATATCTCAGAGAAAAGCGGTCCATCGTGCAGTCCTCCAACGCAGGCGGTCAGGCATGCAGTGAGCTTGCACTTTGGTCAGCCCAGCAGTTACCGCCTTGGCTCACGCAACCAAAACAGGCAGCCGCGCGTGGAGAAGCACAGCCACATCATGCCCTCGGCAGTCCTATCGCAGTCGCATCTGGCATGTCCCTTCGTCGACGAGCTGTCCTTGGCCAACATAGTACAACCACAGCAACCACCGCAACAACCACAACAACAACCGGGGGGAAACCCGTCGCCCTCTTCGGTAGACGGGGTCATGTCTCTGCTAACGCCCTCTGAAGCACATGCCTTCCAATCATTTCTAACGACACTCGACGCATCCGAGATTGCCGCCGACTGGAACATGCAACTCGACTTGCCGCTCGAACACACACCGCCCATGCAAGGAAAGGATGCATTGACAAAGGCAACCAGAGACCTCATGTCTCTAGACGCAGACAAACTTAGGTATCCATTGAGGTCATCTCCGGGTGGCAGCTCGGCTACCTCCGTTCACCGGCACCCCCAGTCACAGAATTCTCTCTCGCTCCTGTTGGCTCGTACGCATCGCTTGTCTGACAGCAGGGTTTACCCGGACAATGAACCCATTCCTTCGTCTTCACGGCCGTACATATCCTCTCATGAGGGTGCGACCGTGCGGTCATCCTCGGACGATTCCAGGTCACCGCCCCCTGATTGCCAGTCACCTGGCGGTGCCAACGGATCCGCGAAGAGATCATCGCCCCTCGGCGCGACCTCTGGCACTAAGCGTCATCGCTCGACCAATGATTCTGCACCACATTTTCCAGGCGAAGAAAAGTCGGCGCAGAACAATAGGGCAGTGCTTCTGTCTCCTTCTCAAAAGAAAGCCAACCACATACAGTCGGAGCAAAAGCGGAGGGCCAACATACGCAGGGGCTATGACGCCCTCTGCGAAATCGTGCCCACGCTTCGGGAAGCGTGTCAGGCAGAAGAAGAACGCATCATGGCCCACGGGAAGGGTAGAGGTCGACGCCGAGGCAAAAGCAAGGAAGATGGGGAAAGGATCGACGGCAGGGCAGGTCCGAGGAGTGAGAACGTTGTCTTGTCAAAGAGTGGGTCGGGCGTCCTTCCACTCGCTTGTTGTCGGCTCATATGAATATATATTTATCTTTTCTAGCTATTGACTACGTCAACGAGCTGCTGTCCGAGAGACAAGGCCTCATGCAACGTCTCCATGTTGCTCGGAGTATCTTGCCTCCTAACCATCCCCTGCTGCAACGTCATCCTGACGCTCCTCCACCTCTATGGGAGAGAAGGTGGACCGGTGGCCAATTCAACGAGGGAGAGGATGACGACGACGATGACGACGACGAGGATTAGGCCCTGTCGAGCAAGAATCCACATCTCTGCGTAGGTATCCAAAGGAGACCACTTCTTAGATATGCTACTTTCCGTACCGCTTGGCGACATCTGCGCATCACGGGGAGTTTCCCATTATATATCATTTAAAGCTAGCTAAATGTATTGTATGGACACGAGGCGTAGTATATAATGTTCCACACTCTGCTATTCACTCTCGACTGGGCTGGGTGCGGGTGGTTGGAGTCACTTGTCAGCATGCCTGGGCCGGCACGCGGCATGCGCGGCCCGAGTCGGGTATCGTGGCGGACCTCGTCCTGCCGTCGACCGTAGCTCTATGACAGAGTCGAAGCAACCGAGAAGACGCAAATACCGCTCAGCGAGTATGCTGCTCGACCCATGAGGACCGATCTTGCTGACGCATCGACGGTCTTGCAATATAGGATGGCTCGCGAGCCAAACGCGCGATCGATGGACCAGGTATCTGGGCGAGCTGTGTGAAGGGCAAAGAAAAGCAAACCGTCGGAGAACTATATGATCTCTTCGAATCGGTAAGAAGCCGGACTCTCTCTTCGTGTTTTAAACATCACACGGTCATCTGGATCAGCTGGCCAGCCAACTGTGGCCGATAGAAGGAGAGAGTCGCCTAGAGGAACACTGGGATCTGGATGAAGGTGAAGACGAGGGGGTCAATCTCGAAGATCAGATAGCCAGAGAGCTTGCCGCGATCAAACGTCCGCGGATGGAAAGCAGATTCGGTCAGTGTCTGCGACCTTGTCGGATTTTTTTTTTTGTTCAACCCCCTTTCGATAGCAAACTGCCAAACGAACACTCCTTGCGGTACGTTCTACAACCAATCCTCTACACACTTTTTTTTTGAACACGAGACATGGACAGTGATTTTCATCTCTTGCGAACCGCCGGTGGACCCGGTGAGACTCGTCACTACACACGTCCAAAATGTCCAGCAGACCGGCATAACGAAAACGAGGTGAACGAGTCTCCTTCTGTCTCGGCCATGTTCTGACCGCGCCCAACAAGGTATACACATCGTTTGACGCCCGTTTCGGGAACATGCTTTGCAGGTCTCCCGGAAATCCACTCTCTATGTCGTCACGTCTTTCCCCGGTTCTTCGCGGAAAATGGGGGCAGCGATCCACCCCGAACTCACAAGGTTGGTGCCGTTGATAAATGAAGAACGAGGGAACGCTTATAATATGTAACTTTACGCGCTGCAGTACAAAATCGAGTTGCGCATCCGCAATCACAGTACGCTGACCCGCATGGAAGTCATACAAGAGGTCGCAAAGTGTGTCCCCGAGAGTTATATGGTAGACCTTGATGACCCAGAGGTATTCGTCCTTGTGGAAGTTTTCAAGGTTCATGTCTTTTTCCTCCTTTGTTGGTTTTACGTTTAGCCCTGGATCTGACATTGTTTTATTCTCTTCTTTTTTTCTTTCGGCACGAAAAGAACGTGTGTGGTGTAAGCATCCTGAAGGATTTCTATCGTTTGCAGAAGTTCAATGTCATGGCCCTCGCTAATGAGAAGAGTGAGGTGGAGAATTTCAAGCATGGGACGGGCCGGGTAAAAGGAAAGGAAGACCTTGGAGAGACTGGCAGTGTAGAAGCACATGATAAGGGCGATGTTTGAATGTTATGGTAGTTCAGGAGAAAAAAACACCGTAGCTACGGATTGGCTTCGCGTAGGATTTGCCTTGTTTGTCTGGTGGAAGCTACTACAGAGTACGCGCACCACCACCATCGGTGTGAGGACGGGTGTAGGACCAGTACCAGACGCCATGGCCGATCCAGTGGACTCGATGCTCGACCTTATGCGGCGTCTGCCGCCGACTCGGGTGGAGGAGAACGTCAACGCGCTCATCCAGCTCTGTCCAGACTACGCTGATGATCTTCTGGGCAGCGTCGATCAACCACTCAAAGTACAGACAGATCATGCTACTGGCAGGGAATATCTCGCGTGCGACTACAACAGGGACGGAGATAGCTATCGGTGAGTGGCCATGCGTTATTGTGGGCCCAGGGGCGACTTCTGCTGCGTCGCTGCTACGCGTCAGGACGGGTGGGGGTTCGTGTCGTTACAATCCGTAGAAGATCCAGTGGTCTCGCGCAGGCGTTTGGAGAAGTTTCATTTGACTGATGCGCCGAGCAGGTCACCGTGGTCGAACGAGTATGACCCGCCGTTGGAAGACGGCACAACACCATCTCCTAAGTTGCGGAAACTCGAGATCGCAGCCAACGAAGCCTTTGATACCTACAGAGAAATGTAAGTCTTTTGATCTGCACGTATCGACAACCTGGCGAGCATCATTTACGCGAGTGACAATCGATCGGGATGGACAGGTACTACGAAGGGGGCGTGTCGTCTGTATACCTATGGGAACTCGATGAGGGCGGATTTGCGGGAGTCGTTCTGTTTAAGAAAGGTGGGTTCTGGGAGGAGCTCCCACCTGGCCGAGGGAGGCCCGGCGTGTTGGCTGACTTCCAGGTCTTTGTATAGTGATGAATCCCTCGAGCCGCGACGACCCTTCTGGTTCATGGGATTCCATACACGTATTCGAAATGGCCGAGCGTGGCAGGCAGGCCCACTATAAGCTCACTTCTACCATAATGCTGCAGCTCGTAACGCGGCAAAATGACAAACCCGAGGATGCTTCGTCGGGCATTGGTTCTGAGAAGAAGAATTCGGAACAACATGGCAAAAAGATGGCTGGTGAGGTTAATCTGAGTGGAAGTATGACTCGACAGGTAAAGGTCTCTCTTGATTCCTGTGTTCCCTTTCTTACTTATACTCCCGCAGACCGAACAAGACTGGCCGTTGCACGATGCGTCTTCTCACATTACGAACACCGGGAGGATGATCGAAGAGATGGAGATAAAAATGCGTAATCTCTTGCAAGAAGTACGCCTTGACCTTGCTTGCGCGAAACGGGACTGAGCCGTTGCTGTGTTCTAGGTATACTTTGGAAAGACGCGGGATATCGTGTACGATCTACGGAGTATCGAAGACTTGGAAAGGGCGCAGAGGCAGAGGGAATTACAAAAGGAACTAGTAGGCTTCATCAAGCGGTAGACTACACAGACACCAACACCTGTCCATCTATGATGAAACGGTGCTGGGATATCCTTTCTGCAACCCATTTCTCGTGCATCGAGCTTTCGCTACAAGCTTGGTAGAGATGGTTGACGCTCTTGCGAACAGATGGGGTCAAGACTTAACGCGAAGCCAACTGAGCATCAGCTATAGGGTTGGCATGAATCGTGACCTGGTCAGGGTGGTCAACGTCAACATGAAAGGGGCGGCGCTAAATGGGATATACATGAGTTAGCTTGATCTCTGCCAAGGGCCTGTTCTTGTTGTTGACTGGCACCCGTTCCATCAAGTCGAGAGTGGAGTCAGCCCCATCGATGACTTTGCCGAATATGGTGTATTTCCCGTCTAGATGGGGCTGCTTTGCGTAAATGACAAAGAATTGGGACTTATTCGAGTCAGGGCCTGAGTTGGCCATAGCAACGACACCGCGTGCATTGAACTGAGGACGAACAGCCATCGTAATTGTGATCCTGCACGACTGCGGTGCGCATTTGATGTGCGTACCTTGAGGGTAGAACGTATTTCATCGTCAAAAGGTTTCCCCCATAAACTTTGACCGCCTTTCCCTGTTCCGGTAGGGTCGCCTGTCTGGATCATGAATCCCTTGATGTTGCGATGGAAAATGCAATTGTCATAGTAGCCGGAAGCGCACAGTGCCAAAAAGTTCTACGTAGGATCAGAGCGGCGGTGTGAGGTTCCCACCGGGACCGGGGAGGCAGTATTTACCTCAGCAGCCTTGGGTACAGCCTCACAGAAGACTTCGATCTTGCAGTGGTTCAGGGCGAGGACACTGCATGGTGTACAATGGTTTTCCTCACCTTGAGGTCTCCATGGGTCGTGTGCAGTGTAACAGACTGAGCAGGTCGGTCGTCGTCAGGCTGATTGGAGTGGGAGAGGGACGTACCATGGGTGATGTGACAGAGCGTGACATGTAACGGGGTGCTTCGTTTCTCTCATATGCCAAGTTTCTCGTTTCAATTTCAGCCCTCAGATCAAACCAAGCCATGATGACGCGCACATCCTCCGTTCGTAGCCAGGTCGACCCTCTGTCCTTGGCCCTCCTGCCGCCGCCAACGGAAACAGACTCTGACCGTCAAGCTCGTCTCCGGCAAGAGGCTGAGGCCCGTCGCATATCCGAACAAATCGACGAGGAGCTTAAAGCGGATCGCAGGAAATGGGAACGGTCCAAGGGGGACGTCAAGGTGCGTTCTCAACCTCTTCGACAGACGCGAGGCCGTCATCGTACCTGCAGTTGCTTCTGCTTGGGCAAGCGGAATCCGGAAAATCGACCCTTCAGAAACAGTTTCAGCTCATGTACAGCCCCTCTTCCATAGAGAGCGAGCGCATGTCTTGGCGCACCGTCGTCTACTTCAACGTCGTCCGCTCGATCAAGAAGATCCTTGCGACGCTCGAAGTGTGGGACGATATCGACGATGGCACTGACTCGCAGAGCGCCTTGGAACGTCAGGAACTCGGCAACGACGAATTTTCTGTCTTAGGTCCTTCCAAGCTAGGTAACCGAGGCCTCGGACCTTCTGCATCGCCGACCGCTCCATCTCCCATCGCTACTCAGCCTCTAGAGGTGGTACGTACCCCAACGAAAGCGTCATCCATTGCAGAGCTCCGTCTGCGCCTTCATTGCCTCGTTCGTACAGAACCTCAGCTTGCTGACCGTCTCAGCGGTGGCGTCTCCGCAGCGGGCAGTGGAAATGGCGAAGTATTCGTGCGCAGCGGTTGGCAAGCGAGAACTATTCAGAAAGGACAGGACTTAGTGGGAAAACGGCAGAGGCGCAGCCTGAATCCGTCTTCTGAGCCAGCAAAAGTTGGGATAGCAGAACAAGCATCGGAACGTCCTCCAACATCATTATCCACGCTCGACACGGACCCATTAATCGAAGAAGTAGCATCCATGCTAGAACAGTCACAAGACGATATACGAACCCTTTGGGAGCATTCCGTCGTACGTGCTTTGATTTCCAAGAGGAAATTAAAATTGGACGAGTGGTCTGAATTGTAAGCGACCGCATATATGCTACCATTTTGGTGTCTCAGCCGAGTTTGTGTAGTTTCCTCAACGACATCGGCCGTATATCAGCACGAGGATACATACCCTCCACAGGTAATTTTCATTGGGTGTTTGTGGTAATCAAGTTCACTGGGTTCGTACCAGATGATATCCTACATGCCCGCATTCAGACTATGGGGGTCTCAGAACATGTTTTTGATGTTGATGTTCACGGAAGGACCGTTACGTGGCACTTGTATGATGTCGGCGGTGCTCGGGGTCAACGGCATACATGGGTCCCTTATTTCGACGACGCAAACGCTATCATATTTGTTAGCCCTATAAGTGCCTTCGACCAGGTACATCCTCATCTTACAGGGATTTGTTTGAGTTGATCTATTTTTCCTGCAGTATTTGGAGGAGGACCCTCGAACGAACCGTATCGACGACTCGCTGCAGTTGTTTACCCAAATATGTTCCAATCAGCTGTTGAAGCGCGTACACTTGGTATTATTTCTAAGTAAGCCTTATCGTCGCTGCGATGTCGTGGCTGTCTTCATTTGGGAATCTTCATTGCAGATAAGACCGACATTCTAAGGAAAAAACTCGAGCGCGGACTGCGAGTCTCCAAATAGTAAGCATGGAATACCTTTTGACAGAGCTCGCCTCTTTAATGTCGTATCAGTATATTATCATATGGTGAACGTCCGAACGAATATGAACCGGTGGTCAATTACTTCCGGGCCCACTTCCAACAAGTGCACAGGCGGAACAACGAGAACCGACGAGTATTGTACGTTCACTTGACAAACGTCACCGTATGTCTTCTTTGGTTCCCAAGCAATTCATTGTCCGTTGATGACTTTTGGACCTCTTGTAGGACACCTCAGCTACCCAGGACATCATAGCGAATGGTAAGAGCTGTTCTGTTACTGAAGCTGTGGGTTTCTAACCAGACTCGATGTAGTACGCGATTCCATTTTCCGAGGGTATTTGAAGTCGGCTGCACTCGTTTGATGTTTTACTTTTTTTTTGGGCTCCGACTGTCCCATTATTTGTTTTCTAATCCACCAACCGAACTGTGGACCTGTGTAGGTGTAAATAATTGGTTGAAGGATCATGACTAGCACTGTGTAGTATTTCGTATCCCTAATCCTAGAGCTCCTCCGTAGCCTCTACCATACTCAGCTGAGCCTGGGGCAGCGGTGCAGCCGCCGAGTTACCTTCCCTTGGTGACCGACTAAACTGCAACCCTCGTCGTCCATGGACGCTGGCCCAGCAGACCTCAACATCTCATTCTTCCCTCCCTTGCATCAACAGAGGAGGTCGTGGGTACTCGATATTCTCCGCCGAGAAGGCGTGTCAGAGGTTAGCGAACCATAATTCTGCGGTCTGGTAATATCGATGGGATATGGATAATCGTTTAGATCGTGGATATCGGGTGTGGCGAGGGCGAACTCCTTGCAACTCTGTGCCAACCCGCCCCGTGGTTGAGTCCACAATCGCATTATTGGAGAAACAGATCCAGCACACAAAATGCTGATGATCGTCTGGCATCCATGTTCGACGATGTACTATTGAACGACTCCGAAACCCGTGACTTACACCCTACCCGCATCGCGGGGCTAGATATTAATACCAGGGCGCTCCAATATGCAGCTGAAGACACCTCACCCTCCTCTGCCAACCCGCAGTATACGCGTTGGGAACCTTTAGAGGTTAGCTTATGGCATGGCAGTCTCGATTCCATCAACCCAACGTTTGTAGGCGCGGAGTGTATCGTCGCCACGGAGGTGTATGTTCTCGTGTGCTTGTACATCTTATCAGACCTTACCGACAAGCCCAATCCAGGATCGAACACTTGACGGACGATCTCGTGCAACGCTTCGCGCCGGTGTTGCTCGGAGTCTACCATCCACGCCTATTTCTAATGACCACCCCTTCTTATACATTTAATGCCAGGTTCTCGCCGCCGGGTATCAGAGACCCGATGGGACACGCCGATCCGACTGGGCGTACGGATCGAGTATTCAGACATCCTGATCACAAGTTCGAGTGGACGACAGAAGAGTTTTCGACTTGGTGCGCCATCGTGAGTAAGGAGTGGGGATACACCGTGGAGGCAGGGTGTATTGGATATGCGTTGGATAAAGATCCGTGGGGGCGAGATAAACAGCTTGGAGGTGCAAGTCAAGTTGCAGCGTTCGAACGCATGGACGACGCTAATTCGAAGAGGAAGAGAGAACGACGGACCCGCGTGGTGTTCGCTGCACTGGAAAAGAAGGACCCTCACCGTCTGGTAGTCACTCACCACTTTGCGGCCCACCCCCAGGCCGGGCGTCCTCATCAGTTGGAGGAGATCGGTGCTGCTTTGTTGCGCACATTTGAGGGGTGGGGAGAGAGCGTGCTGAGGGTCGAGGACCTATGGTTTTCAGATGACACCGCTATACTGTGCGGAGGGTCAGTCGAGCTGCTAATAGAGACGGCAGAGAGAGACAGTCGGTTACAACTACGGAGAATTCCAGGCCAGAGAAAAGGGAATTGGACACTCGAGCTCCTGGGTGGGGTGCAACGGCCTAAAGACAGCTGGTCTGCTGCACGCACATCGCAACACGAAGAGATAGTGGAGGAGGTGAGCATGGAAGAAGACCTGAACCAGGACCAGGAACACCCTCTGTGCTCCGGAAACAGCTTAGACGCCTGGAATAATAGTGGAACCGATACGTGGAGGGAGGATAACAACTGGGCTGGATCTTGCATAGACAACGGCGTTGGTTGGGGATGGGCTACTCCAGAACCTGTGCACAACTATTAGTTTAGCGGGCCGTATACGTATGCCTAAATTCAAAATGCCCAAGGAACGAGGGTTTCGCGAAACGAAGACCAACTGTGCGCAATGCGAGTTCAAGTCCCCGTCCTGGTATTTGCGAAATAGGTCCATAAAGTGAAGGATAATAAGGTCAACACTAGGGTTTGGGTTCTCATATGAAGTCATGAGGAACAAGTGAACAGTAAGATAGCGAAGGCCTCTCAAGGTATCGGGGTGAAGAAGCTCGAAGAAGGCATTTTCCTACTCACAGCTAGTGCCCCAGGTTTACTAGACTCCACGGACAATGCTGAAAATCCGTGGGACTTGCTCCGGCGATTAAATATGAGAGGAAGCTGACTATCGCAACCATTCACATACTGTGAGGTAGGTCTCAGCACGAGTCCTATCTTGGCCCTGGCGTGAAACTACGGCGTGCACCCGGAGCAGGTATATGCACTAGTCCAACATCAAGTGGTCTTTAGCGGATGGGGGGTACAAGCAGATTAATGAACATTCCTTTAATTCGACCTTGGCCTCCATGAGGCCATGAATCAGTGAGTTTTTCCTCTCCGCTCACCACAGACGCTGCTTCAGCCAGCCATTCCCAACGTACCATGCTGATATGTCCGTGTCGCCGAACGAGCACATTATAGTCACTCGTTTTACGAGGTCACCGCACCTCGGAATCTTCTTTGACCCAGGTGCGAATACTGATTGTATAAGGTTCCGATTCCACGCGGAATTTGGCATGCATGTGTATAGAAGAAGTTCCCTCGTGGATGAGGTGGCCGCCGTTCGCAACAGTCCAGCCTTCTGGTCCCAGCTCCCCTTATGCACTGATAAAAGGGGCGGACGCCCAAGTGCAAGTCGCTTATCAGAAAAGAACCGCCGGAGTTCTAAATGATGTTAGTCAGTCGTACGGCGCTCGAATATCTACCAATTTCGCGGAGCGCGTGCTGAATGAGAGCTCGGATCGAGACTAACTATGGGGCCAACGCTTTGCTTCATCTGCAAACTGGAGGAATTACAGCATCCGCTTCCTTCAGTTTTTGAATTGTTTGAGTGCTCGGCAAGTGCTTTTTGGCAGGTCGTTGCCAACACGTGTCCATTACGGTCCATTACGGTGCGGTTAGTTTTGCAGATGTTGGTACCGTTGTCTACGTAAAGCGAAGTATTCTCCGCGTGAACATCGAGAGCCATGCGGTACAGGCCAGCCTCGACGTTACATTTTTGTATTAGCACTTTGACATTAAACTAGCGCCAAACGTTGTGTTCTCCGTGACGTCATCAGGTTCCCGGCGGTCATATTAGCCCCTAATCCCGTTAAATGATTGCAACCATATTCTTATGTATAACAGAGGGTATGATTCGAAGACGAAATATACTAGTCTAAATTGTATGTCTAGTCCAAAGCCCTGCGTCTGTAACGAATATTACGTGGTTTCTTAGGCATCGTGATCATGGTCTAAGGGGAGGACGATAAGCCGCTACAAAAGAGGTAAGAACGAAGGACGAACATGGTAGTTGTGCTCTGGGAAAGAGCAGCCTGGTTCCAATCTAACCTCAACCTTGCGAACGATCGTTGCGAGAATTGTCCCAAGTTGCAGATATGCGAACTAGAAACAGTAAGCACGCCTCATGGCTGGGAACTTAGAAAGTACAACCGCACCTGTTCGCCGATGCAACGGTGTCGGCCGGCACCGAAAGGTTGATATGGGCTGTCCGTACCCTTGCTGACAGCACCAAATCCGAAATCAACCTTCTCGCCGTTTTCGTCCATGTAAGTCTTGAATGCCTCGGCGGCAACACCTTCTGGGTCGCTCCATCTTGTCGGTTCCCAGATGTGAGGGTTGGACCATATCTTGGGGTCAACTTGGCTGACAGCGGGAGAGGCAAGTACATAGTGGCCCTTGGGAACCACGTAGGTGTTATCTTCTGCGGGTGCCGAGAGTGTTGGTGAAACGGCGACGTCTGTACGAACGTAGCGGAAAATACTGTGAATAGGGGGGTGTATACGGAGCGTTTCGCGGATGACGGAGTCCAAGATAGGCAGCCTGCGCATTTCTTCATAGGACATTTCACGGAAAGTCCCATCGGAATTACCAAAATATTCGACCTGTTCCTTATAGAGGGACTCCCTGTGCCACGCAGTCAAATTACAAGTATACTTCCCAAGGACACCTGGACTTACTGAGCCTGGACGTTATCTGCGAGATGGAGAAGAGCCCATGATCCCGTTGCCGAACTCGTGTGTTGGCCAGCCATCAGGAGAGCAATCATGATGTGGGCAATTTCGTGGTCTTCAAGTTGTCTACCATTCCGGTACCGCTGACTGCGAAGGGCACCGATCATGTCTTGTGCATCCTTAGGGTGCTGCTGTCAATCACGACCATACGGGCAGATGTTACAAATACTCACGTCAAAGGTCCCTTTACGCTTACGAATGATGTCGACATAGAAGTCACTCATCTTCTTGTGAGCCTCGTCTCGACGGCGATAGCTTGCCAGGGGCAGGTTGGGGAACAGGAAGTTTATTGGTGTGAAGCCGCCATCCAGGGCAGCGTACAGGTCGGAGAAGGACTTGTCCAAATTGTCTCTAATCTCTTTGCCTTGAAGGGTCCGCGAGGCGGTCAAAATCGTGATTTGAGACATGATATCAGCGGCATCGAAACAACCCCACTCATTGACGTTGTTCATCTGATAGGTGAGGAAAGCCGAATCTGTTTGCATAAACAATTCCACCTCCTCTTCGATCATGTTGACGTAGGCACGGAAATTGTCGACCGATAAACCGACTTTAACAAACTTTTTTTGTTCCATGAACACGTCGTTTGGGACGTCGTAGACGACGTCCTTGCCGAAGACAGGAGTCGTGAGATGCTATGGTAACGGGGTGAGGTAAGGAAAAGAAGTACGCGATCACCCGAGAATTACCGTATACGCGTCCTCGGCTGAGAAAAAAGTGGATTTGCCCCCGAGCACGAAGTTATTGCCCTTGGGACCGAGTGCGACGGTGACCTTGCGGCCAAATAGGATGAATGTGAAGACGTCTCCGTACTGCGACCTCGTTTAGAATATGTTGCGACGCTTTAGACTGGTAGACCGTGCACACCTTTTCCCGACACTTGAAGAAGAACCCGAGGGGATCGTTACCATATGTGATGGCCGAGCCGACGATAGGTATCCAGTGGAACACCTCAGGGGGGAGAGAGCGGTCACGAGGCCAGAGCTGGAAGAGTGTCAGTGGCATTCCAAGGGACGGAAGGGTCAGTGGGACGCGCACGAGTTGTCTGAGCACGTTAAGGACGATGGCAACGATGGGTGAATAGACGAGAGTGAGCAATGCGGCGCGTCCAGGGGAAGCAGCGACGTGATCCTGCACTGAGTCGAGTAGACTGGCTGCATAGCCAGTGGAGTGTAGAGTGCTGTTGATCGACATGTGTGTTGGGGGTAGGACGAGGCAAAACAGCACAAAGGAGTGGGGTTTGCTTTTGACCCAGTCAACCGCAGATGTTTTTTTATTGCTTTAAATTTATGAGGTGGAACGATTTCGTTGATTACGTCAGCACGGCTAAGGCGACCAATCAAACGCGCCCCTTTATTGGCTAGTCCACAGTGATCCGTTCCCCAATTTTAGTGGCGTGCATTAGCCGCTGGCTGTTAATGGCAAGGTCTGCTATCGAGCCAGCCCATCATTGGAAGTATACAGCGTGACCGTGGCCGTGTGGTCGATCGGCGTGGATTAACTACTTCGGAAGTACGTGAACCTTGGAACTCAACCCAACTTGGATGTCGGCTAGGCGAACGTCAAGGGAATCTCCGATGTCAAGCATAGTCCCAGGGGGCAGCGTAACTATTGCCTTTATCCCCAGGGAAGGCACATGACACATCGTGCGAACGCTGCCGCCCTGACGTTCCGCAAATGTGTGTGTAAGAACAGTTGCGGTCAGCCCCTCCAAAGGATTGGGACGGTCCACTACAGCATGCGGGTGCTCCATGAACCGTTTGAGATACAGCGCAGTCCAATACGCATAGTGAGTACGTTCCGCCTCCTTGAATACTCTTTCCTTCTCCTTGATCTCAGGACCATATTTACCCAGCCATTCTCGCGAGAATAAAGGACTGGCACTTGGACGTAGGAGCGCATCCTTGATTTGCCAATGGGCGACCAAGTCACTGTACCGCCGTAATGGAGAAGTAACTCGGATGTAGCCCTCCCCCTCCGGAACACCCATGCTCCAATGCATGCCGGGATCGAGAGTGTGCTCAACCGGAGGCACATGGAGACTGGCCTTCTGAGCCAAGTAAAAGTCCACGAATCCATCCGAATCACGCGCTTCCAGCACTTTGGAGAACGCATCCGGATCACCAAGGCACACAGGAGGCTTCGAAGTTCGTCTAAGCATCGGAACGTCACGGTCCAAACACCACCGAGACGCCACGCGACATGCCGCCTTCATGCATTCTGCCACCACCATCCGGGACCCAACTTCCTGGCTTTTTTGCGACAGAACCTGGTATTTGATGGTCGGAAACCCTGTGAAACGGAAGGATCTTGGATAACAAAGAGGGGTGGCTTGAAGGGGCTTCTCAGCGGTAGAAATTCTAGCATAGGGAATAACAGCTATGAAGGCGTCGCTGGACCTCAGGTTGCGTATCCTATGTCGTGTGATGGTGTCAGCCAGGAGACGCAGGTTTTGAACATGTAATGGCTCTGTTGTAACGGTGGTGATATTTGGAGGACATTCCGGATCGAATGGTTGGGCTGGTTTGAGGTTGGGAAATCCTGCAAGATGATCCACGCTATCGTAATCGATGATTTGAAGGTTTCGAACAAAACCAGGTCGGACTTGGTAATCAACCATATTCCCCGTGGAGTCGATCTTGAAGCTGAAAGTGAGCACTGACTCTGGCTCCCCTGACTTGGAGTGTGCACCCAAGCTCAGCTTGGAGCGGGAGAGAGACGTGGGCAACATCGGCCAAGTTCGATGTGAGAAATACCATGTCATCCCCTTCTGGTATGCTTGTTGGGCAAAGACGTGCGTTGGTGGGATGACCGCGGTGGGGTCGGCAATGTGTACATGTATCCAAGCCGAACCTGGCTCGGACGGGATCTCCTCAATGGAGAGTCCATCGTCTAGTTCTTCAGCACCGATGTCATCTACAACATACACGGGCATGTCCCCAAAGT
Organism: Pisolithus microcarpus; assembly: GCA_024613185.1. Classification (NCBI taxonomy): domain Eukaryota; kingdom Fungi; phylum Basidiomycota; class Agaricomycetes; order Boletales; family Pisolithaceae; genus Pisolithus; species Pisolithus microcarpus. The sequence goes on from JANFAI010000007.1 coordinate 692,561, forward strand.
CATGACGCAGATGTTCCACGGGGTCTCGGGGCAGAAAGTCTTCAGGACCTAAAGGTCGAGAGGACTCGGGAGTAGGACGCACGGCCAAATTGCGCTTCACAATCAGATTTTGAGCGGCAACTCGGGGAGACTCGTCTTCTGGGAGTTGGTCTAGCTCGTACTCTTTCCTCCGAGAAACCAGATCCTCCCAAGGCGCCAGGTGGCCCAAATCTATTAACACCTCGCGTAAGACCACGGGGTCTATCACGTCCGCATCGACTTGCAGTGTCTTGAGGATGCTTGCAACGATCAACGCATACGGATCCGTTACCACGTCCCGGTGACGACGTAGCGCGTGTTGCAGAACGTCAAGGATTAAACGATCCTCTGGTGTGTAGTGTATGTCGCTTGCAACCGTTCGCTTCGGAGGGTCGTCCCAAGACTCTATTCTTCGTTTGCGATTTACAGTCATGATGCCCCGTGCTTTGATAGCAAAGGCGTCAATTGCAGGACTGGCACTACGGATCATGTGTTTGACGGCCCTCAGCCTTTCTAGGTGCGATAAGGGTCGCACATCAAAGGTTTGGGCAAGGCGGTGAGTCGAAATTTGTGGCGCAAATTCCTCTGAATGTTTCATGAGGTATCTGTGCATAGCGAAAAGGGCAGTCACGGTCTGTCGCCGTTGCCGCATGATAAGCCTGGCTGCCTCCAACACCGTCACCGTCGACCATTCATCTGGGTTTTTCGACCGTACTAAGTCGTATAGGTTGAGATTGGTAGCTTGGATGCCACCGTAGGCGTTGGCAACCTCGCGCTCGAAGTCCCGGAGCTGTCTCAATATTTCCACTCGGGCACTGGTTTCCGTGCGACTACTTGGCATGGCCCCAATACCAGCACGCCGTGTTAGCGAATATGTCACCATTTTCGGAACTTGGAAGAAGACGTCGGATTCAGGGTGCTCGATGACGTGGCCAGTGATAGTGAGCGTCACTGAAAAGCTACGGCCCTCGATAAGAGCGTTCCTAATCACGATGCCAGTGGTCGTCAATGACCCTCTAGTTAGAGGTATTTAGCGCGTGTCCATAGTACAACCGGAAAGATGACTCACTTGCGAATTTCCACCAACGTTCCAGTTGGGATCTGGTGAGGCACAGATGTCTCCTCCTCCAGCAGGTCTAGGACCTCTTCTCCTGCGTTGTCAGGAGATCCCCGAAGCTTCAACGCATCATTTCTGGCCGCCGCAGCCTTCAGCGCGTTTTCGATACGAACATCATCTCCCCGAAGAGATTTGGTATGTTTCCATCCCTGGTTCGCGTAAAGTTGCGTTCGTGTCGCGGTACGGACAAGCTTGTCCGCAACGGTCGTCAACTCCGCGATTTCCTCGTCAGCTTCGTGTTGGAGATTTCGTGTCATAGATAGCGATCCACCGATTGGAGCTGGTGTGCTGCTTTCACGAGCCTTCCGAGCAGACAGGGGGGTATCGGGAAGTTCTGGGCAAAGCTTGGACTTATCGTTCTCGACGTCATTGGGCGTCTTGTCTAGTCTTCTATCGATCAACTTGCTGAGCTCTCCCAGCGAGACGAATTTATTTGACGCGCGGGCACTGACCCGAGCGCGCAGAGGCAGTGGACGCATGAATCACAAAGCGAAAAAGTGTGGTGGCGGTGTAGCGGTTGTTGGCTCTTCGGAGTGCCCGCGTAAATTTATTACAGTCATTCTGATACAACTACGCGATGTTCAAGCGGGTAGAGAAGAGGCGTAAAAGACGCGATGAAGAGGAAAAGCTAGGACTGGACGAAGAAACGAAGGAAATATTGGGCCTCAACGAGACAGACTCTGAAGAATCGGACACGGGGTCAGAATCGGGGGAGGACGACCAGGAAGGCGATGATTTGCTGTCAGTACAAGACGGAGAGTACGACAGCGAGGGAGACGTCGACGAGGAACCACCGATGTCTATCGAGGAAACACTCAAGAATCCCGTTTATTTGATATCCTTAGACCCCACAGTTCACGGATGCGTTCTGTGCAGAGGAAAAATCATCAAGAATGCAGAGATGGCCGTTGTACATAAGGGCTCTGTCGTACGTTCACTTGTTTTTTTGACGCCAGACTCGATTCAAGCCCCCGCGTGCATACCTCCAGGCTCACAAGCGACGCTACGACCGGTTCAAGTTGCTTGCGTCCACCGCAAACTCAGCTGACAACGTATGGGATATTGTCAGGGTGCTCCGTGCCCAAGGAAGTGAACAGGAACGCCCACCAGATCAGTTGTCTAAAAGGGCTTTGAAACGCGTAAGGCATATTACATCGTCCGTCATTATCTGACCACCTTGGGTCCTGGATAGCAAGCGAAGCAAGCAGCCCTCAAAGAGAAGAGGAAGCGACACAAGGAACTCAAAGCCAAGGCGATAATAAAGAAGGCAGAGAAGAAAGCCTCGAAGAATGATGTAGCTAACACTGAACATGCCACTACACCACGCAAGGTTTCAGAGCCCGTGGAGCAGAGTACGTCGAGACGACCTGCGAAGCGTCGAAAACTTGAACAAAATCCATCCGCGCTCCCCAAGCCCCGGATAACTAACAAGAAGAAAGCACCGCATGTCCAGGAAAATAACCGCCAAAAAACGAAAAAGAGCGCCAGCACAAAGGGAACAACAATTGAGAGGTAATCGGATACATTGGGTAAACTGGTATGTCACATATGCTTCCGACTTCCCCGATAAACTGCACACTAGCTCCTCCGTGGATCATGTCCAGTCTATCTATGCAAAAGATCGAAGAAGATTGTTAGTAGCTGTGAGAACCTGCGCTGGCAATTAGCACACGACTTGTGCTGACGCAGTCGTACGCGATACCTGATGGATATCTGGACGCTCCTTCGGGTCGACCTTCAACGACATGTCAATAAGTTCTTTGAGCCCCTGTGAATACGCCGAGTCTGGATGGTTGTACTGTGCATTGAGGACCGCCATGGCAATCGAACCCCCTTGCTCCGTTGTCTGAGTGTTCTCGAACGGCGAATGCGAATATGCCATGGCATACAAAGTACATCCAAGTGACTGAGGCGCTACGTCAGCAAGTAAGGGATATGAGGTATCGATGGTGACCTACCCAGATGTCCACCTTCTCGTTTAGAGTGACGCCAGTCTTGACGTCGAACAATTCAGGCGCTCTGTATGCCATGGTACTCTGTTCAGCTGCAATATCCTGTGTACGTTGACATTTGAAGGGGTTTCAGCACATGGCAATAGCCTACCTGTTGCAGCAGTGCTTGCGACCTTGATTCTACGGGGATCCTTGCCTTGACCGTGCTTCCGAAGTCCATGAGGACAGGCGTGCCGTCATCAGCAAGCATGACATTTCTAACAAAATTGTAGATGGGGAGTTGTTGAACAAGCTGAACAGTAAACCTTACCCGGGTTTAATGTCTCGGTGGGCATAAGGTACGTGTAGATTCGCTGAGACGTTACCATCGTTCGGATGGACTTTTCGCACATCCTCGTCGCCATCGAATATGGTGTCACCCTCCTCCATACGGTGTTTGGTGACAAGGGGTACGGTCACAGACGACTTGTACGTATAACCGCCATCCTCATCACCTTCAGGGTGCGGCAATAGCTCATCTCCCTCTTCGTCATCGGAATGGTGGTCGACCGATGAGTGTGCATGCGACGACATTATATGGGGCTGTGGTTCCGATCGAGCACTCGTATGGTAATCATGCATTGCGCGAACGGCTTCGCAGGTTCCCTTGAAGATACGGAGCATTTCTTTCTCTGAGAAATGTTTCCCGTTGATTACATTCGAGTTAATGGCATCTTGCACATTCCCCCTCTGCCCATATGTGAGATGCAGGAATAGACAAAAGCAGTCGCTGTACCTTATATAATGGGAGGAATAGGTAGACGATTTGACCGTCGCCTTCTGGGTCTTGTACCACTGCGGAGTCCTATCCAAAGTTAACCGACAGGTCATGGAAAGACTCGTTGTGAGACTTACGAGTATCTGTATGATGTTGGGGTGCCTAAGAAAGTAGTATCATAACGTGGTGTATTGACGTCGATGACTGCACCCACCTGAATCGTCGGTAAGCCTCGACCTCGCGCATGGCTTCCTTCACACCTTCGGAACCAGTAGGACATCTGATCTTTTTTAGCGCAAACTGTCGCTGGGGTGCAGATGTGTGACCACTGTAGTCAAAGGCACCGTCGAACAAGCACTCACACCACTCGCTTCGTCCTGGGCGAGATAGACAAACGAAAACCCGCCTTCTCCGAGCACTTTGACGATGTTAACTGGAAGCAAATGAACTCCTGATTCAGTACTGCGTAGAAAAAAGATATCCAGAACAGCGTGGGTTGTGTGTAAAAATGACTACTGACACGTCCGCCCGTTGATTTTTACGCGTGCTGACTGTTGGCAGATACAAGAGGATATGGCCCATAGGGCATCGCTGGCCTGTTCCTTCAAAGTGTCGAGGGCGTTTAGAAGCTGAGCAAGTGCCATGCGTATACTGTCGTGTACGATAAAGGTGAAAATGGAGGCGAGCAACTGCTGATCCGGTTCTTCAGTTATTAGTCGTGAATGGTCGCTGCACCGCCAGCACCTGCGGAGCAACAACGTCACAGCCACCCAGCTATACATACACAGGGGTAACTACATACATCAGTCCACGAAGCCATCCGTAACTTACTCGCACCCCAGTTCTGCGTCTATTCTCGCCCTCCTGAGCTCCTTCCTCTCTTCCTCGGTCATGCACGACCACCCTTCGATAGTCTCTGCAAGCTCTTCTTCAATCCTCTCCTCCAGCTCGACTTGTTTCTTGCTCTTCTTTGGGGGCGGAGGTCTAGGAGGTGGCGGCGGAGGGGTTCGTCGCGTGGGGTGTAGCGACGCAATGCGCGATAACATTGTCCGTGAAGACTTGAGCAGTGGCGAGTACGTTCGACCGGCATTCGAAAAAGGGGAACTCGGCTGAGAGTTCACGCGTCGGATGAGGTCGCTCATCGCAGTAGATTTGGGCTTGGAAGAGGTTGGTCGACGAACTGGCGTGGATGGATCAAGGACAGGGAGTGGTTCTGGAGGAATCGGTGTATTGGAGCAAGAGTCTCGCTGAGTACGGGTCAGCAGATATCCAATGACCAGCGACGCGCGGTCTAAATACCTTGTTTGCGCTTTTCTCAGTGGCCGGTGAAGCCTTGGTTGATCGAGTCCCAGAACGATGACTCGGTTCCGGTAGCGAAATGGCTGCGGGCATAAGTAGCTCGTCGTCGTCGTCGTCGGATATGACAACTTTGCGTTTGCGTTTGCGGTCTGCGGGAGCTTGTTCAGGTGCCTTCGTGGGCCTCAACGGTGCTTTAGGCGAAGAAAACAGTCCACTCCCATCTTCGTCGCTATCCGATGTTGGGATTTCAATAACTTCAATAGGTAGTGACGAGACTGGTGGCATGCCGGTCAATGGAATCGAGGACTCGTACCAGGTTCTGTATACACTTGGTAGGACTACTAGACCGCTGACATAATCATACCAAGTGGAAGTGCAAGTCCAGCTGGAGACAGACTGTCATTGCCATGTCCTCCCAGCCGCCCTCTCCAAAGCAACAGCGCAAACAGTCAACACCGAGAGCAGTATCTTCCCCACTACGCCCAGAGACCCCTCCAGCGTCTGCATCCTCGCGGCCAACTTCCCCGCGCCAACAATCCGCTTCGACCCACTCACTACCGGCTCATGGCTCGGCTCCAAAGACGAGAGCCAGAGACTTACTAAGGAAGCACTATGGTCTCGGTGTTGGACCTCCTCCTCCCCTACCTGGAAATCAAAATGACCCGATGAGTATGGGTATGGTTACGTTTCACGTCCTTCCGTATGGGTTGCAGCTGTGAAACAGTTACGTCCTCGCCGCAGACTCGGTTGCGTTTGACGCAAAGTCGTATTACGATCAGCTGATCACGACGTCATCCCTGCCTACCTTGTTAAAGCGAGAGACTGAGCTACTATCAGGCAAGTCCTACGTAGCATACACCATCACTGTCTTCATGGAACTGCAGAAATACGACAACTCGACGGCGAACGACAGTCGCTTGTATATAATCACCACCATGAGCTTATCGCAGCTCAAGATACTATAGCAGCGGTGCGCAAACCATCAGTATCCGTCCTTCAGAGTTCTTGACCTCCAGCAGATGAAGTCTCAGGCCGAAGCACTCGAGGGTGACTTGGACATGCTCAAGGCGGCATTCTCGGAAATTTCGCGTTTGGTAACGGAAGTTTCTATCGAACGACCCATTAGTAGGGGGGCAGATGCTACTCCACGATAAAGTGGTCTTGTTGGGTTCTTCCCCTGGACCTGCAACACAGGGACAACATATCATCTGCATTATTATACTACTACAATCTGGAGTCGTTTACCCTTCCAGAGAGGGGCACGATCAATACACATTAATATGGACACGCCCCAGTATGACCACGATGATACGTATCCCGCCGTGGCGAGTTCAATTCCTCGGACAGAGTATCTCTGGTTGCCAGCGACTCCCTCCACAGTGTCGTAGGGTAGTTATGACGCAGTTTTCCCAAAAGGTATGCCTCACTTCGTGGTTGCATTTCATCGCCCACTGCTCTTGCCCAGGCTCGACAGTGATATTGTTGTCCTGAATACAACAAACTAGTAAGTGCCTATCTCTGCTTGGGGAGTTAATAAGACATACGCGGACATATTTTACAAATTCGATAACCTGGGTTGCAAGTATGAATAGCAACATGCTACGGGTAAGTGCACCTCTCCCAGTGGGAATGCGCTTCTCGATGGCGTGTCGCTCGTACCCAGGCCACTGGAGAAAAGAGGTTATCGCTCATCGCTACGCTCGGTCAGGGCATCCAACTTACTGAGACCCTGACCTCGATGGCACGCTCACTGTGGCCCCCAAACACTTCGTCGTTGCCACCGACAAGGTCAAGTATATCTGCGATACACAAGAGTTCCTTGATGGCGAATGGAACATCGCTATTCCTCCGCTGGAACTGGATCGGCGGAAACTGGCCTCCGACTCGATAATCGTCCATTGAATATGGCTGTGGCAAGGCGCGGTAACTTGCCACGATATCGGATCTGCGCTGGGGACGTTTCGTGTCTTTTTCTCGCTTGTCCCGCTTCGTCAATAAAGGAGTGCGCGAAGGGTACGTATTAGGGTTGAAGACATTGCGCGCTGGGTAGGGATAAGCCGGGTTATTGACGGGTGGCGCCGTCATGTAGATGGGCTGCGACGTGAACAGACGTCAACAACACAACCGATATTTAAAGGTGAGCCAACATACGTAGTCTGGATTTGCGCTCAACGCGTTTGCTATGGGCGAGGTCGATGTTAGGTTGATCGCTGATCGAGTGGCCTCTCTGGAGAAGGACGGCGGGTACGCGTAGGGGTTCCGCATGATATCTCAAAGGTCGGCTGTGGTAATGAACGAGGTAGACGTGGAGTGGGACCAGAAGGATGCAGTGAAGAGCATTCTTATATACACTGGCGGACAGTGCCCAGACTGACTTTTACAGGATAAAGCCTTGGTGATCATAGATCCATTTGGGCACCCCTCCGTGCAACGTCTATTGTGCGCGGTGAGACTGCAGCCACTTTTTCCATTGAAACCGTTCTTTGTTTGCACAGCTTGGTTAGTGGAATATGTGGAGAGGGATTCAACCACCTTTGTGTTTAGATACCACCAGCGAGCGGTCCTATATATGCGGTATGCGTGGTTATGAATTGGTTCAAAGGAAGAATCACAGATACGTTTTCAAGGTCGTTTGCGGGAGTCATAGCAACATGGAAGAAGCAATACGTACCTACCTATGTCCCACTTACATAATAGAGCATCCACGAACACCTGTGTGCGTGGCTTTCTGCGCTTCCAGTGCTGCAGCAGAACAAGCAGGCGGAGTTGGCGGGTTGCCTACCACCTAGCCAATGAGTTAGACATATTCAGTTCGGGCATCCTTACCTTATAGACAGCGGACCTGTATCGTAAGAAGGATGCCGTGGTGATATCTGGGCTTAACGAAAGGGCCGGGAAGACCTTTAAGTCATTGACTACTGACTGACTTACAGTTGGCACATTTTTGATGCCAGTAAGTACCGTGCAGGCGCGGGAATTGCTGACTCAGAACTAACAAGCCTTATATAGGCGCCGTTGGTGGAACTTTTTCTTCAGAACAATCAAGAGGACACAAAAGTTCGGGCTTGGCTAAGCTCCTCCGCCTCCTCGTCCGCGTTCCCGTCCTCAAGAAAAACGTCGGGTGCTCTGGTGTCCTGGTCCTCCGCTCTGATATGAACATCTCGTCTGACTAGCTTCGTCGTGGTCAGGGAGGTGCCGCCTTCTGGCCTGGCACTCATGATCTGCTATGGCTTGCTAGGAGAGGTAGTTTGAGGGGGCTCTACACATTTTCTTTGTAGTAGTAACGTGTAGCGATGAATGTGATTCGAGTCGATAAGAGTCTGTTGGGATTGGCACGAGTGTCTCAGTCGGTTTTCACCACCTCGGACCCGGTGCTTGCCACGTGCCTCGCAAGACCGGGTGACCCTGTGTCAAACTCCGACCTCCTGTTGCAGTGAACGTCCGCACTTACAGTTGAAATTCTTTCATTACCGGGAAGTTGAATGTCTGCAACGACGGCGACAGCGACGACACGGATGCTCTCAGACGGCGTCTTGCCTTTGAAGGCGGGCTCTTCCGACGGGTCACATTCTTCCACAGAACAGAGCCTCCAGTCGTTGTATAACCCTGCTGCGAGGGCGTTTCTTCATCACGATCCAGTTCTCGCCGAGAACCTTATTGCATCTGCTTTCGCCATACTACAGCCTCCCGCGATCCCTGCGCCCGACAGCTTGGAGTCTCATCGCCGCAAGTGGGACATCCTCCGCATTACGTTGGAGACTACGGTCTACGCCTCCCCTCCGGATCGTGATACTCTGCCACCCACTCTTCGCGAGACCTTGACGTTGTCGCCACAGCTATTCGTTAACACCGCCCATGCACGTTCGCTATCCCTTTTTACACCGTCTTCGTTACCTCGTAAACCTTCCTCCGCGTTCTTGCCTCATCAGGTCCTCATTACTCTCGCTGCGTCCAGTCTCAAAGTCAACTGTCCCGCAGTTGGCAGGGAGATAGTGGAGGACTGGCTCGCCAATCGTGGCCAGTATGACTACATCCCTTCAACGCGAGAGGCCTACGAAAAAGTCCTCGAACTGTATTGCCTCCATGTCTTACCGGCTCTCCAAGAATGGGAGTATGCAAAGGAATTCTTACAGTACGAGGTTGAACTACCACACGAGAAGCGAGTCGTGAGTTGTACATATATCGACGGTCGTATGACACTGAATCAAATGTTTCAGGAGCTTCGAGGGATACTTGAAAACCTTCAGAAGCACGCCGGAAATGACCGGCTCGTAAAAACGCCAGCGCATTCTACGCCCTCTCTACGTCCGCCTTCCCCTACACCTTCGTCATCTTCCTCGAGCTCTTCAGTGTCGACACTCTCCACCCGTACCATAACCCCGATGTCAAGACTGCGCTCCAACCAATCTAACCTCAAAAGTGCTTCAACAACATCAGTGGCGTCCGCAGCGTCTATTACCACAGTCAAGAAACGCTCGTTTGATCGAAATGAAAGTCGCACGCCTGTGGTCAGGACAAGTCCCGGTTCGAGCCTCGCACGAAAAGCACGAACGAGTACATCTGTGGTGGGGTCTTCCGAGCCACCAAACTTTGTAGCGTTGATACGTGCATATCTGTGCAGGTACTTTACGGTGAAGCAGTTCACAGCGCTCTCCGTGCTATTTTTGCTACTGCCGGTGCTGTCATACTTGATCCGCCTGCGGCGTACTCGATGGAGCAGCCCGTCAGCCTCAACGACAGACCAAGTGAAACGACGACTACTCGAAAGTCGAAGTGATTCTTTTGTACGCAGGATATGGGACGAGATAGTCAAGGCTGTTATCGACACTGTCCGAATGGGAGGAAGCGGGTTGGTCTAGCAGAGAGAATACCCAGCAAGTGGGCCTGTCTTGTTTTATTTTTATTTTCACCATCGGCATAGCCATGTACTGTGCAGCCAACCGGCTGCCAAGCACTCGTTGTAATTTCCGCGTGTCCACTTATATCTTCGTGCTGGCCACACTCTCGCTTTGTTGTCGACCGCTCTACTGCTGTGGTTCTCTTCACTGACAGATGCACCGCACGCCGGCGTTTGAACTGTGCCGCGTGGAAAACGTATCCCTCGATCTTTCTGTGACTCAGACGATGTGAACTTTGGAAATGTCAGACATGTGAGCCCAGTTCCAAATACGCAGGTGGACATGTACGGAAGATGGGAGCATACCTTTGACAAATTGTGGGAGCAGGCCTGCTTTTGCAAGATCGACTGGATCCCGGGGGCGCGCGGTCTACGCCTGATGGTGGGATCACTGTGGTTCATCGTCTTCCGTCGAGCGTGCGCGATGACGCTCTTTTTGTGGTTTTGGGCTAAATAATACTCGCGTCGTGCGATGGTCGAACAGCTTCGGTGATTCATCGACATCCTCTCTTTTACTTACCACATGTGAGAACGTGGGCATGGATACTATCAGAGGTCGACCACCGATATCGATGTGGACTTAGTTGGTTCCCGTAGGAGGGGACACAAGTTGGTGGAACAAACGTAGATAAGATATCTCGGAGGACCCACATATGATTAGGCCAAACAGACTCAAACTTCTGCCAAGTTATGAAGTCAGACTAAGTACGACTTTGCAGGTTGACTTTGCAAGACCCTCAAAGAATGAGCAGCCTCATATCCTGCGTTGCATGGTAAGCTAAGCTCGATCTCTACATTGTTTTCTTCTCCCCGAGCTTTTCAGGGTTAAACGAGGTGTGGCGGCACAACATCCACGAAAGTATGTTCTCGATGAAAAGGAGCTGGAGAGGGTCAGTGCCCTTGCACACATCGAGCTTGAGGATGCACGGGTGGAACTGGAACGTGCGCACAAGGCTGCGATAAAAATGGGAAAAGGTGCAGAAGGCGAGGAGGCAGATGACGACGACGAAGACGAGGACGAAGAACAGTGGGTCGAGTAAGTCTCCGACGTGCTCCATGCTCTGAGGTCGACTAAGGTGCTGAGCAAGCGAGGAGGACGACTCGATGGCTGTAGATGAAATACAGACAGAAGAGACGGCAGAAACCTCTGCAAAAAAGGACGAGTTGTCCCAGTATAACCTTGATGGCTATGATGATGATGACGAAGACGACGAAGCTGCAGGCGGTGGGTAAAGTGAGCATTTCCACCGATACTTGCTTATATACCTATAGGCTTCGGTCCGTTCAGCAACATCAAAGGACTCACATTTTATCGCGATAATGCGGATGATCCCTATATCACCGTGAAAGAGGTCTTTGAGTTGTTTTAGGGTGAATACACGTAAACTCAACCCTACTTAGGATCCCGAGGATGATGAGAGAGAAGAACTAGAGATCCTTCCAACCGACAATCTCATTGTTGCCGCCAAAACTGAAGACGATGTCTCACAATTGGAGATCTACGTTTATGACGACTCTCAAGAGAATGTCTACATCCATCACGATCTCATGCTCCCTAATTTTCCCTTGTGCCTTGAATGGCTCGACTTTTCGCCGGCATCCTCTTCTGGTATACAGGCAGACGGACCTGCCAAGTTTGGTAATTATATCGCTGTTGGGACGATGGACCCAGAGATCGAAATATGGTCGCTCGATGTCGTAGAAAGTATGTACCCGGACATGGTCCTTGGGCGACCCGACAAAACCGCTGCCCACGTTCCCGTACCGGCCGGTACGGGAAAGAAGAAGCGGAAGAAGGTGAAACAACGGCCAAGGTCCAGCATACACCACGTCGATGCTGTACTTGGTCTTTCGTGGAACAAGACGCATAGACACATGCTCGCCTCTGCGTCAGCAGACCAGACGGTAAAATTGTGGGACCTCAGCCGCGCCCCTGTGGCAGATGAAGATGGGACTGGCGAAAGCGTGCCTGCTGTGCGGAGCTTCGACGCGCACAAGGACAAGGTGCAAGCGGTCCAGTGGAATCAAACGGAGCCTACCGTCTTGCTGTCCGGAAGTTACGATCGCACAGTACGCGTGTTTGATTCGAGAGCACCGGACACTGGGGTCGGTGCTGTACTTGGCGCGGACGTCGAAGCTATTAGATGGGATCCATGGGAGTCCCATGCATTCTACGTGCGCTTTCAGTCTACCGGCAGGTCCGAAATTCCTAATGCAGAATACAGGTTTCCTTGGAGAACGGTCTCGTGCTTAATTTCGATGCACGCACCTTACCCACAGATCTAGCATCCCCATCCCCTGCACGATTTACAGTGTCCGCGCATGACGGCGCGGCCTCGGCACTAGACGTCAATCCATTGATTCGTGGTTGCATATGCACAGGTGGTGCCGACAAGGTGGTCAAAGTCTGGAACATTGACCAAACCGAAGGTGGCAAGCCGTCGGTGAGCATGGTGGCTTCGAGAAACTTGGAAGTTGTGGGTATCGACTTCACTCCCTATTGCCCAATCTTATATCAGTTATCTATAGGGAAAGGTCTTTTCGGCGATTTTCTCTCCAGACGATCCTCTCACTATTGCTGCTGCTGGTTCGAAAGCCAAACTCCAGATCTGGGACGTTGGCGCCAACGCTGGTGCAAGGAAAGCGTTTGCATCGAAATTGACGGAAGCTGGAAAGGTAATAAAAGAAAGAGAAAGCACCGGCCTCATTGGCGTTGTCAGCGACGACGAGGAAGACACCGATGCAGAAGGAGACGAAGGCGACGATGATTCGTAAGGCTACCTCGCTCATCCTCACGTGTAGTGTGCAAATATCATCTGTTGGGATTTCCTGTAGTAAACATGCAAGGTATTCTACATGAAGTCATCTGCGTTGTTTCCAAAGTCGTCCAAGGCTTCGTCATAAACCGCGGTGTCGAATCTGGTGCAGATATAAGTACCAAATGGTGAACAGGCAACATGCAACGAACTTGTGCGAGGCTTTGACAGAACCCAGAGCAGGCTTTGCCACTGTCTTGGGTTTCTTCTTTCCACTTGCCTTTTCCCTTTGTTCCTTCTGCTTTTCGTTTGCTAGTGTTGTGAGGGCACTCGCGGCTTTACGAATTTCCGTGTCTTTGAGGGGCTCTGCCAGTTGACGAGCGTGGTATTCAACGAACGCAGGATAGAGAGGTTTGTTCTGCAGCCTCCCGATGATGACTTCCATGATCTTGGAAGACAGGGTGTGGAAGTCCTCCTTAGTTCTAGGTTCAAACGACAGCAGTGCATCCAACTCCTTGGATGATGATCCTGAGGGTACGTCGGTCAAGAACACGAAGACTGGTAAATCATGGGATCTGTACCTCCTAAGCCAGCCGCGCCGAATAGTGCAGCAGTGTTGTCCAGGTCCGCTTTTATCTCTTTCTCTCTGTCGAGACGGGCCCTTTCTCTGGGATCGAGAACGGCATCTTCATCATATTCGACGTCGTCACCCGCAGCCGCGCGCGCCGCTTTGGCGGCCTCCTTCTCTGCTAGCTTAGCTTTGAGGGTTCCTTTCTTTTTCGGTGGAGCCACCGATGTAACTTTGGGTTGTTCCTCCTCTTCTGATGAAGAATCTTCCCAGTCGCTCTACCAGTAGGATGATCAGAAACGGTTTGAACGACCATGGCCAAAAGAAAAAACAGACACGTACAGCGGGTTCCGATTCGTCCTCGTCCTCGCCCTCCCACTTCTTAACGGGTCTCTTTGCTATCGATGAACGCGCTGCAGCCACCTCATCTTCGGAAGCTTCTGCCCTCGATCGTAGTGAGCCGATAACGACGAGAATGCTAGATACGCAGACTACGTACCCCAATCTGACATCGTTGCTCTGCTAGTGTACAAATTATTCGGAACGTGGACGGATCAGACGACTACTACGAGTAAGAGTTAGAGTACGAAAAGACTAAACCATAGATCTCTCATTGTAGCCACGTGGCTCGAAATATGGCCACCACCAGGCAAGTCCGTTGCGTTTTCAAGCACCAAAAAGATCTCAACGTCTGTCAATTTTATAGCTCAAGGTTACTGCAGCTTGCCGTTCCGTTGGTCAAGTCGCATGGGTTCACCAGGGAAGCCCTGGCGCGGTCTGTGCTCTCTTTGCCAAAGCCACATACAGAGCCTCTCTCCGACACGGCAGTATCAGCGTTGTTCGGGCAAGGCGACGATGCGAGAAGGACACTGTTGAACGCGTGGTTGGAAGACGCGCGACGCTGTATGAGAGAGGAGGCTCCGTCCGAGTCGCCTCGTATGCGGCACGTCTTGCGTTCGCGGTTGGCAATGAACGAACCCGTTCTTGACCACCTTCCTGAGGTATGTGGCCCAATGGAACAGCTATCAAGGGACGAGTCCCTAACTCTCGTCGGAGGCATTTGCTTTACTTGCAACGTCATCCAGCGTATTACCAGTTGATCCAACACCGATATTGAAGCACGCGGCGTATGTCGCGGACGACGCGTGTTGGATAGTGCATCCCTCTGCAAAAGAGGTGGGTCAATATCCACCATCTTACTCTTTCACTCCGACACAGATGAGTGCAGATGTCGTGGTACACGCGTCGCGCATCCCTATCTACCATCTATCTGGCTGCGGAATTCCACCAGTTCACGTCCCCAAAAACGGCGGAATCTTTCCTCGACTACCTCCTCGACAATGTGTGCGCTGCCGAACGCGTGGTCCAGGACGTCGCACTTTACGGGGAGTATATCTTCAAGAGCTGGAAGGGTATTTTGAGGAGCTCGGGCCGACTATAGAGAGGATCGTCGAGAGCTTCTTACACGAAAACCACGTTGATGATCCAGCAAGTGGACCTCCCAAGCGGACAACTTCAATTACCCTTGTCTATGTCGCTTTCATTCCAAACAAGACGCGTATACGGATACAAACTGAACTGATATGTAAGGTTGCGCATGAAATGAAACACAACATATATCGAGGTGCGTGGAACGTGGGTGATAGTCGTAATCGTGAAATCACTGTCCAGATCATGCCCAGTTGTCGATAAGAGAGTCGCGCATCTCGCCAATGACTGCTGACGAGTTTTGGCCGTGGAGCTCTGAAGATGACGGATCAATACCTCGGGACATCATTCCTAGTCCATGGAAAACGCACTGAAAGTGGCTTCGATGACGCTTATTTCTGTCGCCGTAGTGTCCAGGCCAGTAAATGCACACCAGTCGTTGACAACCAGTCCAGCACCAATGACGTCCGAGCCACGGTTGACCGTACCAGCCTGCTTCCATCAGGAAACCAGTCAAACTCAGTGGACGAGTCAAGGACGCACCACTATCGGTACTTGCAACAGACTACTTAGTTCGTTCTGGTCCTGAATACTCGTCTTTGGATGCACCAAACCACCTTGATTGCTGATTGTACAGTAACTTCCGACGAGAGCGTTATCCGCGATCGTCTGTCGAAAGACTTCGACTTTGAGGACGTCGGCGATGATTTCCTCGGTCTCCCGGTCGATGTCAGGGTGAACCAAAGCGATGTAATCGTTGCATGCAACTACATTTCCAAGGGCAGAAAGACGCTCCTCGACTCGCTGGATGGCAATAGCATCGGGGAGGGAATTTCGTAGGTGTTGGAGCTCCTGGTCTGTCGTGGTCGAAGGAACCAGCAGACCGTGTCGGTTCCCTAGAGAGCGTTCACGAGTTCATAAGGTCCCCTGTTAGAGTCTGGGGGGCTCACCTGCAGTCAGCCGACCCACGATTCGGGTGCCGGCGACGGTCGTGTGGACGATGGGAACGACATCGCCAAGCTCATTCTCGAATGCGGAGTAGAAGTTTGTACTAGCTTGAATCGCAGTCAAGCAGTAGCTATTGGTGAGTTTGGAGAACACGCCGATGTCGCTGCTGTTCTCGAACTGGATGCCTGTGAGATTGCGATTAGATCTTCCATGGGCGCGTTACCCACTGATGATGATACGCACGGGTTGCCATGGCTGTAGACTCGTTTTCGGGTACGGTACCAATCACTGTCGTCGTGGCTTTTGAGGTCAGAGGGATGGTACAACTGGTCGGAGAGTGGTCTTGGCTTGGACAGTCGAAGTCGATCAGTGAAGTTATATGTACACCAGTGCCGGTAAATTTTTCTTTTACCGGCTATCGCCCAGTCAGTCAAACTCATCGCCGGACCCGGTTGCACTCGTTCCCACTCAGTCGACGTCAAAGCTCGAGTCAGGAGGAATGCTACGGCTGCCACGCCAGAGCTGTTCTTCCAAAGTCCTATCGAGTTGCCTCCAGCGACCGTACCGTCAAGCCCGGATCCGAACTCTCGCTAGTCATGTACGACAGTGGACACCGGACGACTTTGGACCCCTAACGGATATCGAGAAAATCATGGTAAACAGCATCAAGGTACAGTCCGTACCGCTCCTACCGCGCCGTCAAAGTCTGACATATTGGCGGCGCATCAGGCTACCGGTCCACTCTCATTTGCAACATACATGCAGCTTTGTCTGTCACACCCAACACATGGGTATTATATGAACCCAGAACACGCCGTCTTCGGCACCAGAGGAGATTTCACGACTAGTCCGGAGATTAGTCAAGTGTTCGGCGAGGTATTCAAGTCGTGTTTCTCGCATTCATCGTCCTGGGAGGTAACGAACGTGCAGGTACATTGTCATAGCTACTTGCGGTATGGTTACTCGAGCGATGGATGAATTCGGCACCTTCGCAGCCGTTCCGCATTATCGAGCTGGGTCCAGGGCGAGGAACCTTGATGGATGACATGTTGCGGGTATGCCCCACACGAGCCTTTACTCCCACTGTCCAATTAACTCACTACATCTCTTATAGGTTTTCCGACAGTTCCCTGCGTCTCGTTCCAAGCTTACCAACGTGCACCTCGCGGAGACTAGCCCCGCGATGCGTGCACTCCAGGAATCGAAACTCAAGCGTACTGTACATGAAGGCAGCCCGGGGATCGCATGGCATGACGCACTTGACGACATTCCGCGTTCTCCAGACACATATACAATGGTCGTTGCACACGAGTTTTTCGACGCGTTACCCGTGCACCTCATCGAGGTACGCTTGATCGACTTTTGATGTCGTGGATTAGTACACTGACGGAGTGCACAGAAAACTTCCCATGGTTGGCATGAGGTCCTCATTGCACTTTCCCAAGACCAGAGTGTCAGATATACCATGCCTACTGCACAGCCTACTGAAAACGTCCTACATGGCGACTCCCGCAAGAGTGCATCAAAACCCCAAGCCGTGTCTTCCCGCTGGACGCCAGTGTTATCACCTACCCCGACGGCCACGTCAACACTTCTCGGCAACCTTTCTCCGAGATTTGCGAATCTCCCTGTTGGATCGCGGATAGAGGTCTCTGATACAGTCGTCAAGGCCGCACGGTCCATCGCGGAGCTCATTATGCAAGACAGTGTCGGTAGATCTGCCCTCGTGGTTGACTACGGAGCTGAGCATGCAACTGGAAATTCCCTAAGGGTAGGTTGTCGCGTGCTTATCTGTCATGGAATGGCTAATACCAGGTCATGCAATATAGGCATTCAAAGAGCATAAGATTGTAGACATATTCCATCGTCCAGGGGAATGTGACATTACCGCCAATGTTGATTTTGCGTTGTTAAAAGAGTCTCTTGGGCACGACGGTTTGCCGTCCTTACCTCAGGTTGAACCGCATTTGCTGACTGAGGGATAGTCACTTCGCTGGGCACACTGCGTCAAGGGGAGTTCCTCAAACGCCTTGGAGTACAACTCCGCGCAGCCTCTCTCATACGGACTGCACCTACTATGGAACGTAAAAAAGCAGTTGAAGATGACGTCAGTAGGTTAGTGGACCCTCTCGGGATGGGTGGTCAGTATGCAGTACTTGGGATAACGTCCGGCAAGAAAGGTGACCAGGGCTGCTGGCCGTTCTTGGATGTTGAGCATAACAACAACATATAAGTACAGGTACACCTAAGGTATATTATACACGGCAGTAGTTACCAACCGCCGACATAAATGAATCCTGCATAGGTAACACACAGACTCCTACAAAACGGTCGAAAACCGAAAATTCACTTATACTCGGCCTTGATAATATCTGCCAATTTCTCGGCAGCAGCGATGACAACTCCGGTCTGTAACACGCTGAGTGCCGGGTAAGGACAAATGTCGAAGCATACTCACTGTATGACCCGAGACTAGCTTTGGGAGGATGGACGCATCACAGACGCGTAAACCGCTAACCCCTCTAACCCTCATCTGCGAATCAAGTACGGCCCCTGTGACACCCTCTCTTCCCATCGCACAGGTGCCGACGGGATGGTAAAACGTGTCTGCCCTGCTGCGTACTAATTGTTGCAGCTCGTCGTCGCTCAGACGCCCCAAGCGATGGTCCAGATTCGGGTCGTCGTTGGCAGAATCCGTGAGGTCGGACAACGGAGGGGTGTGGGCTATCTTGTAGGCGAGGCGAACGCCCCGTACTAACACATCAATGTCGTGTTGCGTGGACAGATAACTGATGGAAGTAAAACGACAGGGAGACAATTAGCAAGTATTTGGTAGTGAAGTGGGACATTCGAACTTTGGGTCAACGACGGGATCCTCCCATGGATCTGCGGATTTCAACCTGATGGTACCAACACTCGTAGGCCTGAAAATCAAATGAATCAGTGTCCGCTTGTTCTTGTGCGGTGCAGGAAATAACTCACCTCAGCAGAACCGGTAAGAGCATGTACCCGTTTCCAATCCCCAGGCTTCCATCAGCATGGATTAGGACTGATGTAAGAATGAGTTCGAGATCCGGGGAACCAGGACCCGACGTGCTATCTTGCACTTTGTCGTGGTCGTACTCAGGGAAGAGAACTGGATTGTCCGAACGGCAGAATGCAGCCCCTGCCCCAATCTGCAATGATCGCCAATTAGCTTGTGCTGAAAACTGCTAGAATACAGAGTCATACACTTGAGGACAGCGGTCCTGATCCCCCCAACTGGTATTCCAGAATGTCACGCCAAAATTTGAATTTGGTGTGTAAATCACTGGGCTGCAGGTAGCTTAGTGATATTCCCATTTTTTCAGCGAACCGCACGATGAATGTGACATGATCGGAGAGGTTGGAACCGACGCCGGGGTGGTCAACCACAACTGGAATATTGTGCTCAGTGAGATGTGTTCCAGGACCAATGCCAGAAAGCATTAGCAGCTGGGGGGTATGTACAGTGCCACAGCTGAATGGATATTGGCACATGAACCTCTAAAAAAGTGATATACCTGGGTACTAACCACATGATAACCTCGTTTCTGGCCATCGCCCTGAATCTCTTACCTGACCCCTTTTGTACAAAAGAAGAAAACTCGACTCCGATGGCTCGGGGGGTTCTATGTTGAGTTGAGGTGTCGAAGAGGATTTTGGTGACACGAGCTTCGGTGACGACCTTGAGGTTTGGACGGGCGAGGACAGTGGGAGTGAGGTACGCGGCTTCAGTTGACACTCGCACGCCGTGACGGTCGATATATGTCACTGTGAAAGTCAATGGTTACCCAGTACTTCAAGCAATGCGACCTACTTATCTGGAGGAATAGGTAGTCTGCACGGTCACGGCGACAATGAGAAGGGGCTGACCTTGTTCACTCCAAGTGTGCCATTACTCGTGTTGAAATTTGAATTGAATGGTATCCCTGCGTTGACACAAGCATTGATAAACATTTCAGTCCCTTCCCAAGTGTAGGCAGAATATCCTATGGACACCGGCCCAGATGATCCGCGCTGTGAGACATCAACATTCGGGAATCGGGGATTGGGAAAGTAGTTCTCGAATTTGAGGAAGTACCTGGATAATGTCAGAGGATGGAAAGGGCACTGTGAAAGATAACGTGCTGTTTGAAGCTTTCCCAGCGCCAAGAGTCGTCTCCGACTATTTTGGCGAATTCATCGAAGTCAGAGGGCGCTCCATAGTGTGCTCTAAGCTAGAGATTGTGGCCTAGGGACAGGTGAGGGTAGGTAGTTGACACCCACATCATTGCATTCATGGAAGAGCCTGGAGTAGGAAATGAACGTTTCAGGTTACGGCGAGTGAAGATGTGAGCTTACAGCCACCCAGCAAACGCGCTGGTGTAATGTTCGAGAGTAATGTAACCTTGACTACGGAAACAACCATAGTACTCACCTCTTGGCCAATATACCTTCTGATTTCCGGCATGGGGCTGTGGCAAGGTAGATAGATTGTAGTCATGAGTGGTGCGAGCGAGGCGCTGAAAAGCCGATGGGGTTCTGCTCTCCACCAACGCCTTTCCGCTAAACCGGGTCGTTGACAAAGTTGGAGACAACAAAAGGAGCGCCTATTACCTCGAGCCAGCTTCGACGAGCAGCACGTGAATACGTGGGTCTTCAGTGAGGCGGCAAGCAAGGACACATCCAGCTGTACCTGTTCTGGGTTAGTCTTATGAACGCGGGGTGAAGAGGTGTGGGTGTCGTACCCCCACCAATGACAATGTAGTCGTACTCGTCAAACTCGCGACCCTGGGCGTCGAGCACTCTCGCTACCTGGGAATAGTCAGTGATAAGTGGCTGTCTTTTGCGCCGTCTCAAGATGACTATCAGGGCAAAGATACATGACAGGACGCTGGCCAAGCTGCGATTAACACGAAGCCATTTGAGGGTTTTGAGAATGTGCATGGGGCGGGCGATAAGTTTGTTTGCCTGGCTCCTATAAGCTCTGCGAATGCACAGGGAAACTCGGTTGCAATCCACTAGGTTTACTAATTAGGGCCTGCAAACGAAGACTGCGGGTCTGCACTAAGGATCTGATTGGGATGTCGATAAACACATGGGAGATTTCAGCATTTTGACGTGAGCAGAAGATAATTCCGAAGGTAAATGCAAAATATTATATTCTGACATCGTATTTTCCATCAGGCATAATATTATATTTGGACATGCCGCAAAATGTCGGCCAAAATATATACTTCTGAGAACAATTAGGACATCGTCAAAATGGAAAAGCAAATTATATATTGGACTGGCATCGAAATTCTCGCTATTAAATTATATTCTGCCTCAGATTTGAACACCGGCCAAACATAATATTTGTTTTGCTGCAGGCAGTCAAAATATTATGTTTGGCCGGTGTTCAAATCTGAGGCAGAATATAATTTAATAGCGAGAATTTCGATGCCAGTCCAATATATAATTTGCTTTTCCATTTTGACGATGTCCTAATTGTTCTCAGAAGTATATATTTTGGCCGACATTTTGCGGCATGTCCAAATATAATATTATGCCTGATGGAAAATACGATGTCAGAATATAATATTTTGCATTTACCTTCGGAATTATCTTCTGCTCACGTCAAAATGTTGAAATCTCCCATGTGTAATGTAGTTCATAGCCGCGGAGCATCGATAGTCAATTGTAGTGACAAGTGTTTCCAGCTGATAGTAATTTTCACTTAAATTATAACCGTATCACAAACTAGTGTGTCTTGGGTTGCCTGGGGGGCTGGTGTATCTACTTATACTCGCCTTTGATGATATCTGCCAATTTTTCAGCAGCGGCGATGACAACTCCGGTCTGTAACATGCTGAGTGCCACACAAGATGAGTATCAAAAGCAGAACTCACTGTATGACCAGAGACAAGCTTTGGAAGGATGGACGCATCACAGACACGCAAACCGCTGACCCCTCTAACCCTCATCTGCGAATCAAGTACGGCCCCTGCGGCACCCTCTCTACCCATCGCACATGTGCCGACAGGATGGTAAAGTGTCTCTGCTCTACTGCGTATTATTTGTTGCAGCTCATCGTCGCTCAGATGCCCCAAGTGATGGTCCAGATTCGGGTCGTCGTTGGCAGAATCCGTGAGGTCAGACAACGGAGGGGTGTGGGCTATCTTGTAGGCGAGGCGGACGCCCCGTACTAACACATCGATGTCGTGTTGTGTGGACAAATAACTGATGGAAGAGAGATGTTAGGGAGACGATGAGCAAGGATATTGGCAGTAAAGTGGGACATTCGAACTTTGGGTCAACGACGGGATCCTCCCATGGATCTGTGGATTTCAGTCTGATAGTACCAACACTCGTAGGCCTGGAAACCAAATGAATCAATGTCCGCTTATTCTTGTGTGGTGCAGGAAATAACTCACCTTAGCAGAACCGGTAAGAGCATGTACCCGTTTCCAATTCCCAAACTTCTGTCCATGTGGATTAGGACTGACACTGCAACGACTTCAAGATCTGGGGAGCCCGGACCCGATGTGCCATCTTGCAGGTGGTCGTGGTCGTAGTCAGGGAAGAGAACTGCATTGTCTGAACGACAGAACGCAACCCCTTCCACGAACTGTGATAATCGCCAATTAGCTTGTGCTGAAACCTGCTAGAATGCAGGGTCATACATTTGAGGACAGCGGCCCTGTACCCTGCAACTGGTATTCTAGAAGGTCACGCCATAATTTGAATCTGGTGTGTAAATCACTGGGCTGCAGGTAGCCAAGCGATATTCCCAATTTATCAGCAAACCGCATATGGACTACGACATGATCGGAGAGGTTCGAACCGATGCCAGGGTGGTCGACCACAACCGGAATATTGTACTTAGTGAGATGTGTTCCAGGACCAATTCCAGAAAGCATTAGGAGTTGTGGGGTATGCACTGCGCCACAGCTGAATGGGTATTGTTGCGTCAGCCCTTAGAAGTGATGTACCCAGGTACCAACCACACAATGACCTCTCTTCTGGTCCTTGCTCTGAATCTTTTACCTGCTCCTCTTTGTGCAAAAGAAGAAAACTCGACTCCAATGGCTCGGGGGTTTCTATGTTGAGTTGAGGTGTCGAAGAGAATTTTGGTGACACGAGCTTCGGTAACGACCTTGAGGTTTGGACGGGCGAGGACAGTGGGAGTGAGGTACGCGGCCTCAGTTGACACTCGCACGCCGTGACGGTCGATGTATGTCACTGTGAAAGTCAGTAGTCACCCAGTATTTCAAGCAATGCGACCTACTTATCTAGAGGAAGGGGTAGTCTGCATGGTCACGTGCAACAACAAGTAGAAGAGACTGACCTTGTTCACTCCGATGGTACCATTGCTCGTGTTAAAATCTGGACTGAATGGTATCCCTGCGTTGACACAAGCATTGATAAACATCTCACTCCCTTTCCAAGTGTAAGGAGAATATCCTATAGAAACTGGTCCTGATGATCCGTGTTGTGAGACATTGACATTTGGGAATTGAGGGCTAGGAAAATAGTTCTCGAATTTGAGGAAGTAGCTGAATAATGTCAGAGGAAGGAAGGCACCGTGAAAGATAGCGTACTGTCTGAAGTTTTCCCAGCGCCAAGAGTTGTCTCCGACTAATTCAGCGAATTCATCAAAATCAGAAGGCGCTCCGTAGTGTGCCCTAAACTAATGATTGTGGCCTGGGAGTAGATGAGGGTAGGTGATTGGCACCCACATCATCGCATTCATGGAAGAACCTGGAGCGGAAAATGAACATTTCAGATTATGGCGAGTGAAGGTGTGAGCTTACAGCCACCCAGCAAACGCGCTAGTGTAATGTTAGAGTACTTTTGGTCATGGCAGCAACCAAAGTACCCACCTCTCGGCCAATATACCTTTCGATTTCCGGCGTGGGGCTGTGGCAAGGTAGATAAATTATAGTCATGAGTGGTGCGAGCAAGGGACTTGTAAGCCGACGGAATTCTGCTCCCCACCAACTCCTTTCCGCTAAAATGGGTCTTTGTCAGAGTTTGAGAGGACTGACAAGGCGCCTATTACCTCGAGCCAGCTTCGATGAGCAGAACACGAACACGAGGGTCTTCTGTGAGACGGCAAGCAAGTGCACATCCAGCTGTACCTACCCTGGGTTACTCTTATGAATATAGAGTGAGCTGGAGTGGGTGTCGTACCTCCACCGACGACGATGTAATCGTACTCGTCAAACTCGCGACCCTGGGTGTCGAGCGCTCTCGCTACCTGGGAATAGTCAGTAATGAGTGGTTGTCTTTTGCGCCGTCTCAAGATGACTATTAGGGCAAGGATACATGATAGGACGCTGGCCAAGCTGCGATTAACACGAAGCCGAAGGAGGGTTTCGAGGAGGTGCATGTATGTCAGGGGGGTGTACTTGTGTTTGCAATTGCCCTGTGATCGGAGTAGCAAGTAGTTGGATGGTCCGGAGTGGCTGTGCCAGTAACGCGGGGTCGGCTGTCTCCCCGCTTGCGACGACGACCAGCCAGCCAGCACCACCTCCTCTACCACCACAGGACTACCCAGAAACAATCGTCAAGAACAGATTAACCCTCGAAGAACCTAATTGTATACTCTGAACGGCCATCTAAGACCCTCCATGTCCCCCGACCACGCTCCCCCTACAAAAGCATCTCTCCTCAAATGGTGGTCTCAATTCACGAACGTACAAAAGACAAAAAAAGAATTTAACAAAGGCTCGCTTTCCATGTTCTCTTTCTCTGTCATTGAGACTTACACTGCCCTTCTGACGCAGCCCCAGTGGATGACGAACACCCTGTCTTTGGGAAACCACTCAAGGAGAGTTTGAAGCGGGCGAGCGTACAAATCTCCACAGCGAATGCAAACGGCGACCTCTACGTATGGGGTTACATTCCTGTCGTCGTAGCCAAATGGTACGTTCGCCCATCGCTAGTTGCTGCGCTTATGGTCTCATCCCTCACTGCCGCCGCCCATCAGCGGGCTCCATCTCAAAGAGACCGGTACGCCACTTCACATCTCCTTGTTGTCACATCGTTGATCACATCAATAGCCACAGAAGTGGAGGGTACATTCCGTGTCAATGGGTCAGCTAAGCGCATGAGAGATCTCCAAGCCGCCTTTGAGAAACCACCCCGGGTACGTGCTCGCAACTTTTCTTGCCATTTCGACCTGACGGGGAAATAGTTTGGGAAGGACTTGGATTGGAAGAAAGAACATTACACTACCCACGATGTGGCCAGCGTTTTCCGACGCTACCTGACTCAGATGCCTGTAAGCACCTTCTTTGCCGTACCAACTCCAGCGCGCTGATTTCCTGAAACAGGAGCCTGTAATTCCACACCATATGTATCATGATGTGAGTTTTCCGTGCTTCTAATGCTTTCCCCGTTCACTTAGCTTGATCCCCTTCAGTTTCGGAATGCTTTGGGTCCGTCTCGTTATGGTCCTGTGCATACGTGTAACAGTCAATTGACAACTCATCTGCAGCGAAGAAACCGTTCAATAAGGAAGAAGTCATAACCACTTACAAACACCTAATTCAACGGATGCCAAGAGCCAATCAATACCTGCTTCTTTACGTCCTGGACCTTTTGTCAGTCTTCGCCAGAAAATCGGACAAGAATTTGATGACAGCTGCCAGTGCGTACCCCTTGTCTTTGCGCATGCGCTGGTAAACACTGACCATTTTGTGCGTTTCCCTTTTCAGATCTGGCGGTGATATTCCGTCCAGGGCTTATATCCCACCCGGACCATGAGCTCTCCCCGAGCGAGCACCAGCTTAGTCAGCAAGTCCTTGAATTCTTGATCGCACACCAAGACTGGTTCTTGCTCGACATACCCCCTCCGCCAAGGACACAGCCATATACATCATGGCAGCCATCGAGACCGAGTCGTTTCTCCACAGCGCCGCTTAACGATGAAGATCCTGATCTAGTTGTCGTCCCCAGCTCGGATGACGAACCTCCCAATGTTGACGGATGGAGACTCGCCAACCAGCGGCGGCGGATCACTCGACGTCGTACGACACACGAACATGTCGGTGGGTTACCCTCCTCGGCGCCCTCGCGCAGGAGACCTGGACCACGCTGAACGTATTTTTTCTCACCCTTTCCGCTTTCTACGCACTTCACTCTATATTTTATATCTCACATCTGCGCTTTTGATTGGTCCTGGTCTGCGTTGTTTCGTTGTTCGTTTTGTGACCTTGGCGGTTAGATTTGCAAGACCGGGCAGTCTCCCCATCTCCCCAGGAGCTCTCACCTGTTGCAGAGCGTCCTTCATCCATTACCTCCAGCACCCTTGGAGTGGTGCGCAGTCGGACGTTGCCATCGCGGAGGGATCGTGGAGGTGCTGACGCGGAGTCCAACAACTTGGATGATGATGGGCGGAGGGCGAGGGTGTTGCGGAAGCAGAAGCGTTCGTCAATACAGCCGAAGAAAGAAGGGACCGAGTGAATGTTACGACCGCGCACGATATAAGATGTTGAAGGTGGAAGAAGAGACACGGCGCAGTGCAGGTGAACGACCCAACACGGTTTGAGGATTGGCCAGTGTCGAGAATTCGACACGAGAACGAAGTCGATGATACCACCTTAGCTGCCTTCGGGTACCCCTCCCACTGCTGTAGTTCGGTGTTTTTCTCTCTATTTTTTCACTCACTGGTGGCTAGACGGCTGGTTGGCATTTCGGAAGTCTGGTATTGAGTATGGGTATTCTGTACGAGTAGCTACTGTAGGGGTCGTACTTATTGGGGTGCAATTGCGAGAAATTTCGCCAACCAAGGGCCCATCTCCGTTCCACCCACGATGGTTGCCGAGCACATGTCCATCAACCCGCAGCAAGGATAATTTTAGGCTGTGATAATTTTAAAGGTGCCAGGTTCATTTTCAGGTGCTCTGAGGAGGACAAGCTGAAATTAGCTGACACCCCCACGTGTCATTTGTGCTGAACCCCAGGGCTTCAAGTTTTGAAAGAGACCACGACCATCCAGATGAGACACGGTGACGAGGACTATCTCATGCGCCAGGTAGGCCCGTACAACGACAACCCGGGCATGAACTCGTCCAATCCAGACTTGAACCGCTACTTGGACGACCCTGTAAGTACCGCTGCATGCCTAGTTTGTTTGCGACCCAAAGCCAAGCGACATCCTTTCTCTCCTTTCTCTCCGCTGACAACAACAAATTCTTTTCTGTCAAACAGACTCGCAGCAACAACGGCCAGACTGGCAACCACGCTCCTTCTCCTTTCCATCACTCAAGCAGCAACCTAAACAACATGCCCTCCGACCCCACTGACTACCAGAACCTAGAAGGATCAGCACCTCAAAGCAATTCATGGCTCGAAAGAAGCCAAACCTCATCGGGCAAACGGTCAAAATGGATCGTACGTCGCCAGTTTCGACTAACCACCCACACTCAATCTCTTCTCACTGTTCCTCTTCCTTAGGTTATTGGCTCTTTTTTGACTTTGGCTGTCCTTGTCGTTGTGGGTGTCACCGTCGGTGTCATCCTCGGGAAGAAGAACAACAGCTCGAGTTCTAGCACCTCCGGAGCTCCGCCCGGGACGAACCCCAACGATCCCAGCAACTTCCAAAAAAACCCTGCCCTCGTTCAGTCCTTCTACGGTCTTGCTTATACGCCTCTCGGTTCCCAACTCCCTGACTGTGGGAATTCGCTCAGTAAGTACTCTCAGGTTTGTCTATCGCATTCGCTCTTGTCTGACCCTCTCGGCAGCGGAAGTCATCGAGGATATCCAGCTCATATCTCAGCTCACGACGGTCGGTGGTCTTGCCCTCCGACAAGGCTACTCAGCTTGCTTATTTCCAATTTTCAGAGGATCCGTATCTATGGAGCTGACTGCAACCAATCATCCCTCGTAGTATGTACCCGTATCTCCAACAATCGTCTCTGTCATGTTTATCCTCTATTTTTAGCTGGCTGCCATTCAGGAAACTAAGGTCAACGTATCTGTCTTTCTTGGGAACTACCCAGTTGCTACCGACAATGGGACCGCCTACGAACGTCAGAAAGGGGAGATACAGACCGCTCTTCAAACATATGGAGCCGGTAACGTCCTAGGCGTCACTGTCGGAAACGAGTTCATCCTCGAGTAAGCATACCGAATAGGTGCACGGTGCCGGCTTTAAACACTTTATAGCTACGTCACGCAAGCGGGTCAGACTGATCCCAACGGCTCTGCGGGTCAAGAGGGTATGTCCTATCTGCACCTTATAAATATGCCGCGTTATAAAGAGTACCTATAGCTGCAGCCATCCTCATTCCTTGGATCAATGATACCCGTTCCATGTTATCGGAGATGGGTCTGAATCTTCCTGTTGGCACGGCTGACGCAGGAAGTTACTTCAACAACGAAGTTTTACAAGCAGTGGATTATGGAGTACGTCGAGCACGTGTGCTTCACTTTGTTGATTCTCATGGTTGCGTCCGTAGATGGCCAATGTTCATCCATGGTTCGCGAACGTATCTATTGACGACGCTGCAGCGTGGACGGCAGAATACTTCCAGACTACTGATGTTGACCTTGCTAATTCGCTTACCAACAAGCCTAAGATGTCCATCGCTGAGACTGGTTGGCCGACCGTATGTCTCCATGACTCTCGAGGAAGATTTTTGAAGTCACTCACATCCTATACAGAACACGTCCACATTCAATTATGATCCTAATGATGGGCCATCGGTAGCATCCGTTGGTAATTTGCAGGTATGTCTCATTTCTTCTACAGTGTGGCATCAGTTTTGATGAATTTACGTAGACTTTTATTGACACCTTCGTCTGCCAAGGCAAGCCTTCAAATTCTTTGATATTCCGGTCTAGGAGTTTTGATCGTACACATTACCCGCAGCTAACGCGAATGGCACCGAATACTTTTTCTTCGAGGTAAGTCACTGTACCAGACGAAGGTTACTTCTATCACTCACATTATTTCACGCAGTTCTCCGACGAACCTTGGAAGGTAAGCGGTATACACGAATTTCGGATAGGCTCGGACAATTGACGTCTTTTTCGCAATTTAGGCTACAACATACGGTGGTGTCGAGGTGAGACAACACTGTGAATCCAGTCTTCAGTTATCCTGATCGCCATCATATAGGGTTACTGGGGCTTGTTCGACTCCAAGTATGCAAAACGATTGCTGTGTGCTATGGGCAAAAGCTAACATCTCATCTAGCAAAAACTTCAAGAACCTTACCATCCCTACCTGCTCCACTTAGGCAGATTATTCGTTCGTTTGGACACTTAATTACCGGAATGCGGACCCAGGCTTCTTACAACTCCTTATCTTGTTGCATTCGATTATCTAGCGTTCCCTGCTACCATTTGTTAACGCTATGCTTGCCCGACTTGTCTTCTCTGGCAGCCTTCATTACATCTCGGATGGACTATACATGCCTAGCTTGGAACCTTTATAGATATGTATGTTGCTTTGATTGCGTGTGGAGGTTTGACAGGCCTCGGTCGGGTCGTGGCCTGCTGAGTGGAACCTAATATGCCTGTGGTAGTGACCAAAAAGTGAGTGCATCAGCCGGGAGTCGAACCCGGAGCTAGGCCATGGGAAGACCCAATGTTACCGCTACACCACTAATGCTTGTCTGATTTGGTTTGAATTTTGGCACTCATAGAAGAACTGCAGTCGGGTTGCCATGCACATGGGTGCCAACTCAGAATCACAAACTTGCCATGAGGTATGTCAACTGATAACGGAATCCGCCACGCTCCGCTCCTTTTCGACCTCCCAGATTTCTCGGACGCCTTCTCTGAACCATACAACATTCCATTCAACCAGACCCCTCCGCATCTCATATACAGTTGTCGGCAGCAAAGCAAGGAGAGCCAGATGCGGTGTAATGAGATGGTAAGTGAGCGTTGTACCAGGTTGGGATGGAGTCAACGATGCTGCAGCGGACGGAAAAACGATTGGTTTAGGGGGTGAAGATGGAGGTGAAGACGAGCTACTGATGGTGGGTGTTGAAGATGACTCGTCAGGGGAAGTAGCCTGCGTCGGGGAGAAGACAGCTGTTCGAGGATTGGAGGTTGCATTAGACCTAATCCATATGAAGATCGTCAGCTGAGCTACGTGAAAATAGTCGTGGGCTATACTTGTATAATGGGCCGAACGAGTTTAGCATTTGCAGATAATCGCAGCAGAGGTTATGTGTTACTTGGTCCACGGGTGATGCGTCAGTTGCGACGTAAAGCTTGCTTCTGATATCGAACAAAAATGCTTTGGGACAAGATGTATTCTGCATGAACCGGGTCAGCGGGCACATAATGATCAGGGAAGTCACGCTACCGAACAGAAGATGTTCAGAAGGCCTTCAAGGTACGGCAAGGAATCGATGACTTTGTGAACGACGCGAGAAAATGCGTCTTGAAGAGTGTGGTCATACACGGACGTTAAATAAAAGTTGAGAGGAACCTGTTCGAACTCGGGCCATTCATCAGCAAGACGATCGATGACGCGCTCCTGGATCTGACGGAAGTTCTCTGCCATGTAAGTTGAGCGGGAAAACACTGGTCAACGATGCTGGACCGACGACGTACCATATTTGTCATCTTCTTGGAGTTTTTCTGCCTTGTGAACGAAGACTTCGAAGTCGATGTTTTGACTGGCTTGAAAAGCGGCGACGACGAACTCGACTAACTTGGCAACGGGTTGCTGATAGAGATCCTGCAGAAAAACGTCTGATGTGGATTACTAGGTGGTCAGAAGGAGGCCTTACCCTTATATCGATGACGAAGATGACGGTAGAGAAGTGGGAGAGGGGAGATCCCAGTGTGTCGGCTGTGACGTTGCCGGGACTATCCCATATCTCGAGCGGGATGATGGTACTGGGCCACGAGAGATGAATACACGTCAGCTGGGTGAACTACGGGATTGGCTGACTCGAAGGTATGTCTGGTGACGCGCATGGTCGGTTCGAGATAAAAGGTCTGCTTGGGGGGCAAATCTTTGAATAGAACTTGCAGTATTGACGTTTTGCCACTCCTGATGATGTCATTAGTAGCGATACTCGGGAAGGGTGCAGGAAACATTTGGTGCCTTCTCGTTCCGAGTAGGAGTATCTTTGTTCTCTTGATGGATTCGTTTTCTGCGTCGACACCACCATACGACTGCTGCAGAGTGGACGTCATAACAGCCAAGTGTATGTGGGTCGGACACTCGGTCTCCGGACAGAGTCGAGCACAGCACCGCCACAGGGTGATCTCTCTATATATGGTAACTTAAGACAGGTGATCGGAGGTTGAATGCGAGTCGTCGAGTTGCGATGAAGTTTGGGAGGAAGATCGCGGTACGTCCTCGACACAAAGACACGCTCTGCTACGTGTCGGGCGTCTCACTTTAGCGACAGGCAGACCTCTACAACGAATGGCGACCATACTACATCGACTACAACTTGTTGAAACGTGAACTCAAGGTATGACCGCTCCATGCACTTCGTCCTGCCTTTTGTTGCCCATGACACCTCAGCATCGCACCTCGTCGCATACCTGGAATGACGACGATGAGCGCGAGTTCACGGCCATGCTCAAGAGGGAGCTCGACAAGGTCCACAACTTTCAGAAGCAGAAGGTACTATGGCGCTTGTTCTCTCAACTCTTCTTGTCGCTATATTTCTTTCTCAGACCACAGAACTTTCTAACCGAATACGAGACGCTGAGAGGAACGTGAGGCGGCTGGTCGCTCAACTGGAAACTCCCAAGCCAGCATCCGAACCGTCTACTGATCCTGAATCACATGATACCCGTCCTTCAGATTACGGCCCTGACGAAGGCTCCGACGACGACGGTGACCTCGAAGAGGCAGACTCGTTCGAAGAACTCGAGGATCTCTTTCATGGTCTGGAGGAAGAAGTCGCAACTCTCGTCGCCGATGTCCATGACCTTGCCCTGTATACTAAGCTTAATATCACGGGCTTCCTGAAAATTCTCAAGGTACGCTCCCACGCACGTGCGTGGTGTCTGCGTATCCTCACGATCCCTTTTCCTCCCTAGAAACATGATGTCAGTCAGATCATTTGGTGGCTGCTCCACACTGGCTGACCATGGTAAACAGAAACAAACCAACTTCCACTTGAAGTCCACATTCGTTCAGGAATACTTGGAAGAGCGCCCGTTCTACAAGTATAATTGGGATGCCATCATAGTCAAACTTTCAAAGCTTTATGATCTCGTCCGTACTCGAGGACATCCCGTCCAGGGCGACTCCTCCGCTGGAGGTTCCCAAAGTGCGTTCGTCAGACAAACCACAAAATATTGGGTAAGGATAAACATCACCCTCTACTAATGAAGCTCAGCGATCGCATAGGTACACCCCGACAACCTGGTACCCCTCAAACTCGCTATATTGAAGCATTTACCTGTCCTTGGTTCGTGGTGATCAATCTCACCGTGCATGTTCGAGTTCACTGACCGTTTTACCTAGTCTTCAACCCTGATAAGGAATTCGAGCCCAAGGATTCAGGTTTGTCTCGGTTTGTCTCGCTTGGCTTCACGGTTTATCACCGCTCTCAGCCATAACGTCGATCTACTTTGACAATGAAGACCTCGAGCTATATCTTGGTCGTTTGGAGAAGACAGAAGGAGCGGAAGCCATTCGCTTGCGATGGTATGGGGATACAGACGTGAAAACGGTAAGTCGGCAATGTCACTTCCTTCCCACCACCTGAGTGTATGCATACTCGTCACAAAGATATTCGTCGAACGTAAAACTCATAGAGAGGACTGGACCGGCGAAAAGTCAGTGAAAGCCCGTTTCGCGATCAAGGAGCACTTAGTGAACGCTTTCCTACGTGGAGAATATACCGTGGATGCCGACTTGCAGGCTCTGGTGGACAACGGTAAAAAGACACAGGTAGAAGTTGATTCTATGATACAGCTCGCAAGCGAGGTACAGTACCGCGTACTTACTCGGAAGCTTGTTCCTGGTGCGTCGAGCCCGGCCGACTTTGTCTACTGATCAAACTTGACCGTCTCAATCCTGCAGTCATGCGGACGTTTTATAATCGGACAGCCTTCCAGTTACCTGGAGATGCCCGGGTACGCATATCTTTGGATACTGGGCTCACCATGGTCAGAGAGGATAATTGGGATGAACGCATACGATCCGGAGACAATTGGCGTCGGACGGACATCGGTATTGATTGGCCTTTCTCTCAGGTACCCGACGAAGACAAGGAACTATTCAAGTAGGGTCATCTTTTCTTTTCCTTATTGGCGGGCTCATGACATTCGCAGGTACGGTGTGCTTGAAGTAAAACTCCAAACGCAGTTTGGACAGGAACCGCCGAAGTGGGTGACTGATCTGGTCCAGTCACATCTTGTAGAGGCAGTTCCCAAGTTTAGGTACTTGTCACCACAACCTTGGTGAGGCTGTCGGTGTGACTGATGGTTTTTGCAGCAAGTTCATCCACGGTTGTTCGACCCTGCTTCCCAACCGCACGGACCTCGTGCCGTACTGGCTCCCACAAAGTGAGTTCATGTCCGAAGGAAGAATCTTCTCAGTCAGACCGTCGGTTATACAGTGGACATTGACATCCTGAAACCTAATACGGGTTATCTAACGGTAGAGCGTCCTGCTACGTCCTCTTCAAAGGGGACTCCAGAACAAGGGTCGTCTGGTCTCATGACGCCGTCGCACGCTTATGCTGAACCCGTCTCGGAGGGGGAAGAAGACGAGGACTTGGACTTGGTTCCTGCCAAGGACGAAGGAGGGCGTACCGGTCTCCCACATCAAGACGTCGCCGCCGCGATTGCGTTCCGCGAAAAGTCCCTCAAAGGACGAGATGATTCTGGCTTGACAAGCGGGGGATCGCCTCCCCATACTGAGGTTGACCGTGATGAAACCTTTGGAGGCGAAGAAGTCGATGAGCGTACTCCATTCTTACAGGCTCGGCGAAAGTCAGGAGCGATATCTCCACATACACAACAGTATGGAAACATTTCCATCAATCCTCTTGCGCCTTCGTCCACGTTCGATCAAACACTGCGTGAACGGCTTCAAAGCGCGGATGCAACTAAAATCCGAACAATCGGGGAGGAACCTCCAGAAGC
This sequence comes from Pisolithus microcarpus, assembly GCA_024613185.1. Taxonomy (NCBI): domain Eukaryota; kingdom Fungi; phylum Basidiomycota; class Agaricomycetes; order Boletales; family Pisolithaceae; genus Pisolithus; species Pisolithus microcarpus. Next base: position 726,373 of record JANFAI010000007.1, read on the forward strand.
TAGAGGATTGGTCGAGGACGAGATTCAGGAGAGTGAAAGACTACTTGTTCGCGACTGGATTGCACCGTCTGGTAAGAAGATCGCTGTTCCTGTTCGCGTAGAACCGAAAGTGTATTTTGCCAACGAGCGCACGTTCCTGGTAAATATGCTCACTATTTTCTTCTCTGCAATCCTTGTCCTCATTAAGCCTTTCTTTGCAGAAATGGCTGCATTTTGCCATCCTAATTGGTATGATTGCTACAGCACTTCTCAATTTCATTCCTTCGGAGGACACGAGTGGGCTTATTAGCGCAGCTTTCTTTACACTCGCGGCACTGCTCGCCATTGCATACTCAGCCGTTGTCTTCTTGTACCGTGCACTCCGCCTCCGTGCCCGGAGTGCAGAAGGCTTGTACTATGACAAGTACGGCCCGACGATTTTGTGCCTTGTTCTCTTCATGGCCATAGCTACGAACGTCGTCATGCGTCTCCCTGGATAGCGAGTTCACCGACACCTTTGTACCGGTGTGCTTTACCATATCCTTACATTGTTTCACTGTCTTTGTCTGGATCATGAGGAAATTTGAGTACTCTTTTTGTTAGTAATTTAGAGTTCTGAAGTAAGAGTACTGGAGAGTACCACGAGGCGGTCCTGAATAAACAGATGATCCTTGATGACAACCACCACTAATAAGTATGCCAACTAACAATTGCTTGATGCTTCTCATATGCAGAGTATAAAGAAACTGTAAACACCACCAAGTCGATTAAATGTCTGCAGGGGAGGTCGATGCGGTGGGTATCGTTACTTGGGCGCTCGTCCATTATAAGTTCGACCACGTTCCAGATCATCACCACCAACCCAAAAAGGCATCACAAGAACACCCGAAATGTGCCCTGCGCAGCGGTGCTATTGACCATATCCATACGGAGCAGCGTGTGGGGCTGGCGATCTCATTCCGCCTAGTGCAGGGCTAGCAGATCGTTCGCCAATGCCACCGAAGCCATAGCCCGCCTGCGGGCTTGGTGAAGCTCGACCGTGCACATCGTATGCAATTTGTGGTCCGGGACTCCTGGTCCTAGCCATCTGCGTCATAGGGATGGCCTCTACACCAGGATCTACTAGCCCTTCACCAAACGTGTTAGGTATCGGTCCTCTATATGGGTCGTAGAAACCAGGCTGCCCATGTGCCCCTGGGTCGTCTCTGTATGGCTGGTTGGGATTGAGGTGAGGAAGAGGCGGGACTGCGTATGGGTCTTGTCCGCCGCCAACGGACGATGCCGTGATAGATTGGGCATAAGTGCCACCGGGGCTCGGTGCCCGTGCCAAGTTAAGATCCGAATCATTCTCTGCGCCGAACCCAGCGCGTCCAGTAGAATTTGTAGGAAGCGCATGCGCGTCACCAATACCACCACCATGACTGTTGAGCTCTGGCCACTTGATGGCTTCGTCTGTTCAATCCCCAAATACTCTGTCAAGGCTCTCTGATGGGACGGAATACAACACGAGTTCGACTTACTGTCGTCGAAGTCAGAGAACCGCTTTCTGGTAAACTTCCAGACGAAAAAGCAGATTATAGCAATGACTGCCACACCACCTGCTACAGACAATCCGATGATGGTGCCATCGCCGACCCCACTACTTGAATTGTCATCCGGTTGCGAAGAAGGGGTAGGACTAGGTGAAGAAGAAGCAGCGACAGTGACCACGCTAGTGATAAGCTCTCCTGCTGAATCAGTTGCGACGGTTCCCACCACGGTACTCTTCTGACTGGTGGCGGAATCAGTGGACGGAGGCTGTGTGGTCGTCGGAGCAGCGGTCGAAGAAGCTTGAGTAGTGGGGGAGGCTTGGGTAGTGGCAGGTTGTTGGGTTGTGGATGAAGCGGCAGCAGTGGTAGGTGACGTTGTGGTCGTGTGGGCAGTTTCTGTCGATGCTTGTGCAGTTGTCGTCGTCGCGGGAGCGTTAGCGCTTGTAGTTTCGGCAGGGCTGATTAACTGGCGCGGGTAATGGTCGTGTGGTATGCGAACGTCCAGTTGTCCATGCTGCGAAGCTACAACAGACGGCGTTGCGAGTGCAACGACTAGTAAGGATGACCCGATGACCTTTCGCATGCTAGCCACTCTTTGCTACGCAAGCGGCAGACGACGAGAGCTAGGTCGAACGAGTGGTAAAGAGTGGAGTCGAAAGGAATTGCTGTTGTGAGTAGTAAACGCCCCAGCGAGAAGCGGCCGTCGTTGCCAAAGGGGGGTAACGACACGCTGGACGCCGTCTAGGACTAGTGAATTGGCAGTTTCCTTGGGAGACTTGAGAACGCGAGACGTGCTGCGAAAAACTGGCCAACCCGACCCCACCGATCGATGAAGAAGGCGAGACGGATACCAGTCGGTCACGTGGGCGTACAGCCCAGCTCAGGGTATTACGCATCGCCTTGAGACACGTATCAAAGAAAAGAGTCCGTGGCATACGATCGCTAAGGGTGGAGTATGTATTTACAAGTGCCTTGTTCGAGGTATTTAGTCCAGGGACTTCCTGCCCAGCAACTTCTCTATCTCCCGGTGCTCTCGGAGCCAGGACGAGAATGGTTTTTCCTGCCCGCGTCCACGGAACTCTCGCACCTCCAACAAGTAATTCGCAAACGCGATGAGCGTGCCATAACGGTACCTGTTCAAGGAAAGTAAGCATGTTTTTCGTGCGGAGGAAGGTCGTATACACCGACAGATAGTTGACGGCGACGTTCATCAGCTTGCGGTATTTGACGCTTCCTCTCTCACAAGCGTCCACCTTTAGTTTATAGCTGTCGCACGTTAGCTATCAATCAGCACGACCGAACGATCCCCGTACTCACTCGTATATTGCCTTGCGGAGATTCTGAACGTCCTGCATAAGGTCGATGGCACGGTCGGTCAAGCGTTTCGCCAATTTCCCATGCGATAGAACGCCGATAAGCTGTAGGATGGTCTTGTACTCCCCTGCCACAATCAGGTTAGCCACGTTGACCTGGAAGACGAAATAAGGCAAACCCTGTAAGTATGCCTCCTCTTCAGAGGGACCATCAATCGCATCGTACGCAGCGATTTCCACTTCGTCAGGAGTATCATTGAGGTGAATATCTCCGGACCAGTTCATGATCGTTGAAATCAAGCAGGCTGTAACCATTCCCGTTGTCGTGCGACCGCGACCCATCTGGCAGTTGAAAATAAAGTCTCCAGCCTGAGAGTAGCCTAACCGTACGCGTTCTAGTAGCTGAGAGAGTGCATCCGGAAGCGGTGCCTGCTCATCGGTCTGCCAGGAGTGTCAATCGCGAAGGCTTCCAAAGATATATTTCTACGTACGATGGCTACACGATCATAATTGACCTTAGGTAGAAAACGTCAGAAGAGGTATTGATCGGGATTTCGAGGGAACCAACCTTGAAACCTTCCTTCACCATCAAATTGAAGGCATCACGAGGTGTCATGATGTCGTCCTCCGAAACCGTTTCCCATATGGGTATGATAGAAAACACGCCTGGACGCTCCTCAATCTCGTCGTGCAGGAGGACACGCCCCTCTCCTTGTCTGAGCTCACGGAGCACATCTAGCTTGAATCTGTCCTCCATATTTTCCACCATACTAGTGGTCACTCCTGTTGCTCTGCGGGAGACAGCTGTGTTCACCCCATTGTCGTCAAAAAGTACACCACTTACTCCACGTTTTCCAGTGGTTTGTCGACAAGCCGTAGTACGTGCGGCCGGCCAGCGATATATATGACAGGTTCCTATTAAAGTATGAGCATTGTAGTGGGGTTCTCAATGGCAGACGCCGACCTCTCTCAGTGAAGTCCAGAATACCATGTTGTTGCCATTCGGCCCAGCACTTACTCTACCCAGTGCTCGGCGTAGCCTATATGCGTCATGAATAACGAACCCACGAAATCATGTGTAACTAACCCCTGGACAGTAGGCATTCCGCTGGGAGGCTGGAATCAACAAGTATCACAGATTGTAGTGAACGCACTGGCATACCTGCCACAAACCATTTTCCCATCGCCTGCATTTACAACCACAAAAGTCGGGTCTCCGGGCGTGGGAGGTGCTAATTTGAGAGTTAATGGTACACGACGGAAATTTGGGGCACCTTCAATCCGCCTGTTGAGGTGCCAGTGTAAATGGAACGCCAACGCGCTCTCAAGCCACTATGCAGGAAGAGGTTATTATCACGTACTCTGGCAACGTCATCTTCTGCAGGTTGACGAAGAAATCGCTCTTTAAAATCGTAGACGCAGACAAGATACTACCGGAACGATTGATCACTACTTGTTTGACTTCGTCAGGATGAGCGACACCACCATCGACATCGGTTCGCTCCAGGGGCGTTAGGGCATGCAGACTGTCAACATGAAGTTCTTTCTCAAATGTCTTTATTACTAAGAGATTATCAGCACGATACAGCCGAATAAAAGAGTAACGAGATATCACACCTGGTTGACTCTCGATAAATTGTTCGAAAGTTTCAACAGTTTTGATCGTATCGGGCTTAGTAGATTGCAGATAGGCTTGGAAAGCTATGAGCTCGAAGTAACGGCGCAAGTTGTTTAGACCTAGTGGACCATGAAATTGCGAGACCACATAGACGTTAATCGCGGACCTTTCGACGCGTGGACACGCTTTTGTTTCTCGTCTGTAGTTTTCTCTGCCCTCAAGCGCTCTACGTCGATTTGATCCCGGAGGTTGAATACCACAGCACATCGGTCTATTGCTTCATCGACGGCAGTTTTGACTGCCGGTCCCTTGCGTACGATGCGCAATAAGCCTTGATAACTACTTACCATCATGCTGATCTGACAGTATAAATTGACTCACTATTGATAACTTGGTACGAATGTCGCTTGTTCACGAGTTCTTCGCCAAAGATATCCGTACCAGAAACGGAAGTTATGGACAGAGACCGGGAACGACTAATTATCCGCGAGGACGTCTGGTCAAGTTGTCTGTTCTCCCTGAGCCATTGTTGAATCAAGAGAATAATGACCTGCCAACCGTTGTCACGGGTTCGCGATAAATGACTGGGTAAATGATAATAACGTTAAAATCTCACCGTAGTCAGCGTGCTTCTCCCACGACCAAGCTGGCAGTTGACCACAATGGCAGTGTTCGCGGACTCATTGCGCACTACGAGGTCCATCAGTTCACTGATATCTGCGAAGTCTGGTGGGTGTTCTGAAGTGATCGGAATACGAGCATATTGGACCTCAACCCCGCTGTTCGATTGACGCGATGCCATGATGTCCTTGAGGACTGCAACGTTTGCTGGCTGCACGTCTTCCCATACAGGTATAACAGAGCCATCGGTGGTCTCCGTATGTAGCAAAACCCTTCAGACCAATCAACATCCTTCAAATTTGGATCATGGGCTTTTCGCACCTTCCTCCAAATGCTTCGAGTTCTGTAAGTACATCATCTCTTAGCCGTTCTTCCAGCACTTCCAGTCGGGACGCAGAGATACCGCCATAATCTACGATACAGGTGAACGATGCCCGAGGGTGCACATTGAAAGTCTTTACCTTTCATGTTTCGAAGAGTGAAACCTTCTCGTCTCAGACAATACGGTGCACCATTGATGTAAACTATCGGTTCCTCTCTCAGCGTTACCCACACGATCTTATTAGCATTAGGATGGTTCTGCTTGACAAGGCCAACCACTTCGTCGATTGCTGCTTCGGTGGGCTGCCCGCTAGCATATATGTTTGTACCTGGGATATTCCTAAAGTTAATGGCGCCCCGAACAGAATGTAGTACACGCTGTGATCTTGACAACCACTGGTCCGACTTCAACAGCGTTCTAGTCCATAGTGAGCATGCATTGGGTGAATGTCAACCGAACGCACCCGTCCCGCAAAATAATGCCACTGCGGTTCTGTTAAACATAGCTTGAGCGACCTCTAAATATTTCCATTAGGCGAAATCGACAGACCTTCACAACATGATCTGTGTATTCGTCCCCAAGCAACTGTCCACCTGCCATTTCAACATCGTTTTTCTGGCCTGCCACCAGAGACTTGTCGGCGGGTCCTGACCGAGATAACAAGGAAAGATCGTCAATGGGCGCAAAAACATTTAACCTAGAACCCTGAGATTTCCTGAGGAACTTCACTTGGCTGGATAACTTGTTTCAGCACTGTCGCGCAGCACTTTTAAAGTGTACCTTACTTCCATATTTCCGATCTAGTCTGCAAGTCTGTTAGAACAAGACTCCATAAAAAACAGTAAGACGTGGCACAGACCTTCAACCACTCCGAAAACGTCTGGTCCAAACTGGGCACAGAATCGACATAACTCGCAAATGCGATCAAAAAGAAACTAACAGTCGTCAGTAGGGAAGAACGCCGTTCTCTCGTTGAGACTACGTACTACTGTTCGAGTGCCCTGCTGGCCTTGTTTAGTAACTCCTCTCTCTTGTATTCATCTTGATCTAGCGTGGTGAGGGCATATCGGATCCGGTGGATTAGAACGTCTTCCCGAAGATTAATTACATGGTCACCTGCCGGGTTAAGCTGAATTAGTCGAGCTATTCGTAGATCCACGGCCGCGCGAGTTACAAAATTGCACAAGCACGCACAAGTATCGATAACGCGATCGACGAGTCGCTTTGCTTGGAGCCCGCGATCTAAGCAACCAAGCAAGCTAAGGATGACACTGTAATTCCCCTGGTATGCCTTGCGCAGGTTCTCCAGCAACGAAGGTTGTGCCATGAGCAAAGCAATCGCGGATTGTGAGTGTAAATCTGGGTGTATAAAGCACAAATTCGAATCTCCATGGAGTATATAGAAGAAAGAGAACGCACGTTGTTGCAACACATAAGTCAGTCGCAGTAATGATCTGTTCGAATCTTGCTGTGCACTCGCGAGATCTAACGCTTGTGCGAGCTTTATGTCGGTGGCGGGCTAGAAAACATTCTGCACCGGAGAACCGTCCACACTTCAACAAGCTCACCTGGTTTGTTGGCTGTAGGCGATGATCAGCTGCTCCAGCTGAGTTATGAGTATCAGGTGCACTCACAGTAACATATCCCGGGGTACCATCCCCTACCTTACCCGTACCACAACCGATCATACTGAGGAACGATTTACTTGCATAGGGGTCTTCGAAGCCCTGGCGGACCGCCATCCTCCTTCTCACTATCAGGGCTGCCACCATGGCAAAAGTAGTGCGTACAGAACCAACGCCGCAAGAGAAGACCAATGCACTTCGAAGAGGGTCAGTGTCCTTAATGACTCGTAAGTACGCATCAAGATAATTGTCCTAGAGCGGGTTGGTCGTGAGCCTGATTAGGGAATGGGATGATAGGTTACCTCTATCGGGCGGTCGGGAGTTATAGGAATTCTAATCGGTTTAGTAAATTCCTAAAACGTGTCACGATTTAAAAGGCATAGACCTACCGGTAATACTAAAGATCGTCAAGTAACCGTGAAACATCGAACACCCGACGAAGTGACGACGTTACCTCTACGTTCCAACCATTCAAGCGCATGTTCTCCCATAACTCACGGGGTGTCCTCACGTTCGTCTTGTCAACGTGCGTCCACGTAGGTAAAATGGCACCGTCCCCTCTTTCTGTAGCTTTTAGATCAGGAGTATCTCAGTTGCCGTGCGTAATGAATGTCCACAAAGGCAACATACGGAGCTCGTTGTGGGTCAACATCAGTCCGCCATACCTGAAAGATGGTAGTAAGGACTCTAAGGGAATTGAGTCGTGTCAAGTAGTCTTACTTAGTAGCTTCCTGCAGTATGTCATTCCTTAAGCGGGTCTCGATTGCCTCTAAATTCTCGGCTCGATCGGACAAGGAAAGAGTTTTGCGGGGCTCAGAGGAGTCACGCAATACGAAGGGGCGCCCAGAGATATAGACTGGCGTGACGACGAAATCTGGTGAGTTGAACCACTACAGTACCGTCTCTCAGGACGGCAACTGGACGTTGGGAACTTACCGACCGGCTCTTCTCGAGTAGAGAACCAAACCACATGCGAAGGGTCTGGGGTACCCGGGCGACATCTGAGCACAGAGAGTATGGCACGAAGACCCTGTGTACGGGGTTGCGCGACCCCGTACACGTTCAGGTTACCTTGGCGAGGCGCCCTGAAGTTTGGGGCACCATGAACGTTGAGGTCGATGTCGAGGGCACGACCTACAGTGAGATGGTGGTGGATATTTCAGACGAACAAGCACTAAGCAATTGCTAACCGGAAGGATGGTAGTCCGTCTTGAGAATGAACCCCCTGGAGAGCACACTACCTGTCCTCGTCTTGACAACTGACGCTTCGGATCGCTTGAGGTTGACCATCAAGTCGAGAGGTTGTACAGCTTCTCTGGTTGGTGGGGTTGGCCTTGCCTCACTTGCTGAGCGAGGACTGCCGTGAGCTGTGCTGAGGCGACTGGACGGCTTTTGAGTGAATGGCACTGGCACTGGGTGCGTATCAGTGCGGAATTGTGCCACTGCCTGAGCTGTTTCTCTGTCGTCGTCCATCTTTAAGGAAGAGAGTGGCCAGCACGACGATATGATGGTAGCTTCGTACCCGATCGAGGCCAAATGCCTCGAGGTCGATAATTAGCTGCCTAGTTTGGCATCCCTCTTCCGGTCACGTGCACGTACCTCTTAGCTTCAACTGGAACAGTCTGGGGGTGGCAGTTTCTTGCAACAGACTTGGGGTTGGCATGAGTACACTCTGACAACGGACAAGTGAAAGCACTCTAAACCAAATGACACGGTACATGCACGCGTTATAATTTAGCTCTAATTTGAGTGACTTCTCCATAGTACTTATAATGCGCGATTTTCATGTGCCCTCTCATCGTCGCTATCCTAGGAATTAGTTCCGCGGAGGCGTCCAGCGAGCGTGGAAAGGGCTTTTGTATGCGAAGGTGGCGATAGCATAGCGGCCGATTCGCCCGTTCGCGGGCAATAAGCTTGCGGATTGCAAAGTGCCGAAAAGGGACCGCTGTAGCCAGCAAGCATAGCCGGATGCTTTGAGACTACTACTTTGTGGGCAGCTTGGTCACGTGAGGGCACTCCGCTTTCGACGGCATAGACTCGGAGCTCTTTCTCTCACCCACCAGCGTTGTTTCGGGTCCTCACTGCATCTAGCACTATGTCGTCGCCCTCAGCGTCTAGACCCGTGAACATTGGTAGTCCACGGAGGGACGGAGCCTCTCGCACTGGGACACCAACACCCACAGGTTCACCAGATATCCGGGTTCTACGGGCTCAATATTCCGGAACACCTCCAGTTCCAAATATCGCCGTTCGTTACATGCCTGCGAGCGCTTCCTACTCCAGCCGCGACGGTCCTCTTGCGACCAGTGTTTCGTCCAATGATGGAGCCAGTCAATTGCATCGTCCTTCACTCGGAGCTGTTGGCGGGAGGCGACCGCATGCGTCAGATAATTCCGAGAACGACACGAGCGCAACGGATATGGTAGGCTTATCGGACGAAGAAATAGCCAGAGTTGTCAGGCAGCACCTTGTCTTGCGCGATGAAAGACAGTGTACTAATGGATCCGATCGCGAGGATGCTCCCACAAGCAGCTCCATGACGCCTGTCCGCTCCCCACCTCAAAGGGAAAGTGCAGACGCGTTCCCCATCCCTTATGAGGCACCTGGCGCTGATATCACGTGAGGCTACAAGTTCCGTCCGAGTTTATAGAACTAAAGTAAACGTCGTTGCAGTCACGATGTCTACAAGTGGCACGCGGATCAAAGGCGGCAGGCAGGCCGTCCACGAGCTGCCTCCTTTGCAGGTTCTGTCACGCCGTCACACCCCGCCTTTGAGCACATCCATGAACCTGGTGGTTTCCGGCGCAACTATGTCCTTTTACAATCTAATGGTCAAGGTGTATACGAGGATAGACGGGCAACAAACAATTTCGTCGAATTCCTATACATTTTTGGACAGTTCGTGAGTCGCTTGAAGCCTCTGCTAATACGGAAAGTAACGATGGTTCAGGCTGGAGAAGACCTTGAAGAAGACGAAGACAGGGTCGACGAGGAGGAAGTTACTGGGCAACCTGAACCTGACACAGTACCTACCGTTGCGGATGAAGCTCAACCTTTACTTAAGCAAGCGCAACGCACAAGGTCCCATTCTAGGCGGCGAGCGGCATCTGTCGGTGCTCGCGGCGACGCAACGGTCCCACAGGCTGTACTTATGGTAGGACCCTCGCCACCGTAGCCCACTCCAATGCTGACGGCACGCAGCTCCTCAAGTCCTTTATAGGCACTGGTGTTTTGTTTCTCGGAAAAGCGTACGTGTCTCCTCGGAGACTCCACGACTTCCTAATTTAGTTGGACAGATTTGCGAATGGAGGTTTACTGTTTTCCGGAATCACCATCGCTGTCGTTGCTTTGGTATCTCTGTATTCATTCCTGTTGCTTGTCGAGGCCAAGTTTATTGTTTCTGGATCCTTCGGAGGTCTGTGTTTCGTTGTTCGTTGGCTTGGGGGATATTCATATAGGTTGATAGACATCGGCGGGACTTTGTACGGTCCTTGGATGCGCTATGTCATCCTTTCTTCAATCGCGTGTTCCCAACTAGGATTTGTTGCTGCTTATACCATCTTTGTTGCGGAAAATCTAAAGGTCTGTCTCGGTCGAAGAACTCCAAACGGATATCTCATACTCTTCAGGCTTTCGTGGCAATTGTTACGCAATGCACAGCCAACTTTTCTGTATTATTCTTCATTCTTATCCAATTAGTCATTTTTCTGCCTTTGGCACTCGTTAGGAATCTCGCGAAGCTCAGTACTGCGGCTCTCATTGCAGATGCCTTCATCCTCGCTGGTCTGATATACATATTCGGTAGCGAGATATCTATCATCGGTCAGAGGGGCACTGCAGAGGTGCAGCTTTTCAATCCTAGGGATTTCCCATTGTTCATAGGGTACGTGGTCGCTCAATGATATCGTTGAGGTGACTGATTCTTCGACAGGACTGCTGTCTTCTCATTTGAAGGAGTGGGTCTGGTGGGTCTAAGCATGCATCGCATTCTTATTAGATTCATTAAGCTGGGCTACAAAGGTCATCCCAATTACCGATGCAATGCGCGAACCGCACAAGTTCCCCAGAGCCCTTACTGGTGTGATGATCGGAACGCTGTGTACGTGTGTTCTTGTATTCTCGTGGCCTTCTTCGATAATGTCTTCTAGTCCTCTTCGGTGGCGCAGGTGCTCTCGCATATCTGACCTTTGGCAAAGAAGTGAACACCGTCATCCTTGTAAATCTTGACCTAACCGACAAGTTTACCCAAGCGGTGAGACGAAAGTTGCTTGGAGTTCTTACCGTCCTGGCTTATCACCTCGCGTTAGGTTCAATTGCTGTACTCCGTTGCCATACTGCTATCTATCCCCCTTCAGTTTTTCCCGGCCGTCCGTATTCTTGAGAATGGACTGTTTGTGCGCAGTGGCAAGCGGGATCCGCGCGTCAAATGGTTGAAGAACCTATTCCGTTTTGCACTGGTGATGTTCTGCACGGGGCTCAGTTGGTTCGGAGCTGCTGACTTGGACAAGTTCGTGGCGCTGATCGGAAGTTTCGCGTGGTATGTGTTCGTTTTCCTATGCTTGGCGAGCGCCTCAGTATAACAATTCCCATTTCCAGTGTGCCGCTGTGTTTTGTCTACCCGCCCATGTTGCACTACAAGGCCGCCGCAAGAACATGGACGCAGAAGCTGATTGACATTGTGCTATGTACCTTCGGCTTAGCCGCGATGCTATTCACTACTGTCCAAACAATCAAGGTACGCGTGCTGCTTTGTACGGGATGGGATTACCCTGACGCCGCGATCAGCTCATGGCTGCTCCTGAAGCTGCACCACAACCGGGCACGTGTTAAGCCATGTTCGGTTCACTCGTTACCCAGGATACGGCCCGATACCTAAACAACTACACCGACCACGGGAAATCGACATCACATATCTGCGGACACTCGTCTTGGCATTATCACCAGTTCAAATGTACTATGTAGCAGACACGTCAAGGAACGTAACTACCAACTTCGATAATCCAATAAAAGCGGTTCTTATTGCATAGTGATCCTGGAGAAGACGCGGAAATGAGGTTACTCGTTGTGATTAGTCAGGCAAAGGGCGCAGTAACCACTATATTCGGCATTTGACGTTGCAGCATGGTGATGCCAGCAGGAGCCTTGTTCGCCCTCGTGTCTACATTCCATCTACCCACGCGACGACCCCATTTTCTCATCACAGTGATATACTTTCATTGTGGTGTCCGTTCGCCGACGAAGGGGGTCACTGTCAACTAATCCGTCTTAGTAGGGATGATTTAAGCGTCGCAATATCGTTGTGGTTTTCGTCGAATCTCGTAACGGTCCCGCAAATGGCGACGAGGGGGACGCCTTACAGGCGATTAAGGGGGCACAGTAAGCGACGGACTATCGGAATGACATCGTCCGCGAGGCAGCACGCCTATTATGGAGACGACCTCGCATTTTATGGTCCTCACCGAAACCACGATGAATTCTTACATATATGTCGGGTAGAATCACCGCTTCCTTGTTCCCGCTGCACCCCTCTCGACGTCCTCCTCTTGCAGGCGCAAGACGGTTCATTGTATTATGTCTGTATTAACTAATGTTCTGCCCACCACCCAGTCGCGTATTCGAAGGAAGCCCGCTCCAAGCCTAGAGCTTGACGCACGCTACCCGAGGCCTGATCCAGATGACCCATTCGCGCCTCTTTCTGTGCTTCGCAGCCGAACAGCCAGTACTCTTGGTGCTGTTGACCCTACCCCTCTCACTTTCAGAGGCACATCAACTTCACATCTCCCTACTTTGCCATATACTGGGGGCAGGTACCCCCCGGATATTTATCAAGCATATCTCCATCCCCAACCGACATCTGCAGTATCTTCTGGTTTTGAACAGCCATGGGATAAATCAGCTGGGGGGCCCCCGTGGCTACCGCCCTCCTCGCCAGTGGATTTCGCAGATCCCCTTCCACGAGTATCACCACAGAGAAGACGGTCCCAGTCGGCCGTGTCGAGGAATGAGGCTCGAATGGTATCATCATCTCCTAGGTCTTCACCTTACGGGTATGGCAACCTGCATTCGTACGTGCTTGCAAGTGCACGGTCTTCTACGCCCGCACTTGCGCCAGCTTTTTCTACGGGATTGCAGAGCAAGATCCCAGAGTCAGCAGTTCGTCATGGAAACGAGATCGTGCATTCTTTGGTGTCGCCGCATGCAGTCGGCGGAATAATGTCTATGCCATCTTCTCAAGTTCATCTTCCTGTCTCCTTGGAGGATGGCTTGCCATCATCAAGGAAGGGAGGGAAGTTTACTCGGTTCCTTCCCAAGAGAGCAGTCGGCCGACTAAGTCAGGGACACAAGTCAACGGACAGTTTGGCGCGTCCAGTGCATGGCCATTCTATTCTGCCATTCCCACCGCGCTCGAACGGGCGATCATCAAAGGGAAAGCAATTACCGGAAGAGAGCACGTTCCATACTCGTCGGAAATCAAGCGCATTATTTCCAGCGGCGGTGGCTGCGAACCTGCACGCGATTGATGTTTCGAGTCCTGTTCGCGCAACAGGAGGAGCTCTGATGTATGAGCCGCTCACTGATGCCGATCTCGGGTATTTAAATGATTCGAGAATTCCTCTCTCACGTCCACCCACTTCTGACCACGTCCCCGCCGATCCAGTCGTTCCTCGGAACGTGCATGCTCGGTCTCAAACTATGGATGGTTGTTTGCGAGGCACCTCCAGGCATGTGCGAGATGGCAGTGACGCTCCACAGCTTCCCTCCGTGCTGTTGCCTCCGTATTCGGACTTCGACGAGCATGCTCTGCCGACCCCAAAGCAGTTGACGGACGCGGCGTCTTGCGTCGTGATCGCAGAGAATGGTGTACGAGTTCCTTTCGGCGATCTATTTAAAGAACAAAAGACTATCGTCATATTCATCAGGCATTTCTGGCAAGTACAACACCTCCATTCTAGTTGACTGTGAAAGCTAACATCCGGCACTTAGGTGTCCATTATGCCAAGACTATATGTTTTCATTGTCCAGTGCAGTCGACCTGAAGTTACTAAAACAGGCAGATGTGAATTTGGTTGTTGTCGGCAATGGTTCATTCAACATGATTAAATCGTACAGACGTACGTGTGTTGTGCTTCTCGTCTGCGTCGTGTCTCACGCGATATCCTGTAGAAATATTCCGCACTCCTTTTGCTGTCTATACCGATCCTTCCATGCGTCTTCACAATGCACTTGGTATGACGAGTCTTCAAAAAACGGGGCCCAAATCCCAAACGAAACGTGGTGGCTATATTCGTCACGGAAAGGTAAACGGTCTCGCCATGGTCGTTGCCAATGCCCTTCGTGTTGGTATGCCCATCTGGGAGAAAGGAGGCGATCCTTCTCAGTTGGGTGGGGAGTTTGTTTTCGGGCCTGGGTAAATTTTTTTGTCATGCTCTCCCTGGCTGAATTGCTGATCCATACGATCGCTTTAGGTTGACAGTGACTTTTGCGCACCGCATGCCTAACGCTGGTTGCCATGCCCCTATTCTCCGTGTGCTCGCTGCCGCTGGGGTGAACATGAGTTGCGAGGTGCACCTGCCTACCCGGGAACCCTCTGAACGGCCAAGTGTTCTGGAGGAGAATAGGGGCCACTGGATGGAAGAGCGCCGTTTGAGCCTTGCAAGAATCAGGGAACGAAAAATTGCGCGTCGTATGGGCATCGACTTCCCGGCCTGTGCTACAGGGCATCCCGTTTCGAGCTTGTCTTCACCAACGGGCTATCCATTGTCTCCTTTGTCCCAACCATCCAGCACCAACAGTGATCAACTTGAAGGCGGAGAGACCGCTTGTCGTGGTGATGATAGTGACGATACTGTCGTTGTGGTATCCGCTGGCGATTCGGATACCGAAATTGTGTCGGGGGGATCACAAACACTGACGGATTCTGATTACGATTCTGACCACACAAGAAATGAAGAGGTTGAACCTCACGACTTGGGGGAAAAGGTGGTACTGCTTCATCTGGAAGATTTCGGCACACCTCCAGGTTTGACTGTGTCATCCTGAGCCTGGGGACTGGCCTATGTATGTAGCTTTGGTAGCTTCAAATTTTGCGCCTACACGTGAACTTATTTCTAGACCCTATCTACACGCTTCTGTGGTTTACTTTTATCGACAAAACGGTGATCATTCACGAGGCACTGGCGTCTCTCTATCAGTATGCAGTACGAAAGGGGCTGACGAACTACGATGCTCGTGTCTTATCACCTATCTATGTGTGTCCGGCCACAGAAGATCAAGACCACTTTCTGATTGTGACGTACCGGCTGCTGTACATATGGTTACAGGACCATCGATCATCACTGAGGGCTGTGAGGGCCGCACCTGTGCGCAAGAGGAACGACTGGAGCGAAATCGACCAGTCTTGTAATGTCATGTCAGTGGAATGAACCGTGCAAATGCACTTACATATGAAAGTGTATACCCTCCTGAAACCCGAGGATACACAAGCTCGATCATGCGAGACTACGGAATGGAGTGCCTGGATTAGAAACCTGACTTGCGCCAGGGCACGTAACAGATGACTTGATGTTCATCTGATATCGATATGATTTGACAAATCTTCGAGACAACATGGAGCCGTATTATGTGTGTGCTGCAGAAGCGTGTCCACTACGCGAGCACCAGGCATAGTACTGCGATCGCGTCATATCGGTTCTGTTGAGTCTGTGTCTGTTGAGCAATGATTCTCGTCTGCGCGATTCGAGTCGACATAGGAAAATAAACCTGAAACTGTACAACCCTTGACCACTCAAAGAATAGCTTTTGACAGATGCGGCGATGGCCAACGTTCCAACTTTGATTCCGAAACACAGCTGCAATGCATTGTACGTAAGGTCACGTGAGCGAGTGTGTTTTTTGGGGACAGCGAGTGAAATCGTGCTAAAATTAATATAAAAAGTTGGGACTGGGGACAGGGCAAACGACTGGGTTTTCGTATATTAGACACCCTTTGACCTCTTCTTCTGTCTTCAACTCTCTCCTCCACACGCACCCTGATCGAGGCGAGCACCTTACCAGCCTTCCAATGTCTGTTGAAAATGGAGACGCTATCCGCGACGGTGGTATCACTACACGTCCGCTGACCTTTGCCCTTGGAAATGCTAGAGTACGCGTACTTTTTTATAGGCTTTTTTTAAAATCAGTCTCGTTAACAATATTAGGTTTCAATCCCTGTATCTGCTTTCGGCGACGAGTGGATTGCTGCTGAAGTTCTTAGAGATGACTTCCTCTCTCAGTTGCAAACTAGCTCCGACACCGCGGACAGTGCGTCAGAAGGAAATGACGTGCTGCAGGCAGAAGTTGTCCTCTTTGCCCGCTTTTTGTCCTTTGTTGCGCAACGGTTATCAGACGATGAGCAGTATACCAAGGCCTCCACGTCCTTGCTTCTCAATGCTTTTACGCAGTTTGTTTCCAAGTATCTCAGTGACATTGATCTCTTTTCGTTTGTCAGCCCGTTTGATGGAGATGCACGGAAGACGATCCTATCTGCCTTCTTTTTAGCCCGCGCAACACTAGAGCAGCAGAACACCACTGCTATCCCCAAACCTCAGATGCCTGCACTTTTTGCGGCCACTTCCAAGGGTGATGCGTCCATTTATGCGCTCTTCGGGGGCCAGGGAACCAACGAAGTTTACTTTGACGAACTCCAAGCACTCTACGATTCGTATGAACCCTACGTTTCTCCCCTAATTACCGCTATCACCAAGGAGGTCCTCATCCCCCTTGCCGCTGCACATTCATCCTCGAGCTTTTATAACTATGGCATGGACGTTATCTCTTGGTTGTCGGGAGCCGTTGCTCGCCCGTCGACTGCGTACCTCGCATCTGTCCCTATCTCGCTGCCTCTCATCGGGTTGACGCAGCTCATACAGTACTTGGTCATTTGCCGGATCTCAGATTTGACCCCGGCACAGCTTCGTGGGTACCTTGCTGGAACGACCGGCCATTCTCAAGGTGTGGTCTCGGCGGTGGCTATCTCTGCTTCCAGTACCTATGAATCGTTTGATATCAACGCGAAGAAGGCCCTTCGGTGGCTCTTTTACTGTGGTATGCGTGGTCAGGAGGCGTTCCCGGTACTGGTCCTTGAACCCAGTATTGTCCATGACTCAGTGGAGGGTGGAGAGGGGCAGCCATCGCCCATGCTTTCAATCAATGGCCTCGACCTTTCAGCACTCAAAATCCATATCAACGCGACTAACAAGCATCTCCCGTCCAATTCTCAGGTTTCAGTTTCGTTGTACAATGGTCCACGGAACTTCGTGGTCACTGGGCCGCCTCGTTCTCTCTATGGTTTGGTCACGAATCTGCGCAAAGTCCGCGCTTCAAGTGGCCTCGACCAGAGCAAAGTTCCCTACTCGCAGAGAAAACCTGCGTTTGGCGTTCGTTTCTTGGTTGTCAATGCACCTTATCACAGCTCTTATATGGCGGAGGCAACTGACAAGTTGTGCAATGAAGATCTCGGGGGTGAAGAACTCTGGGCTCATGATGAGTTAGCGATTCCTGTATTCAACACGGAAGATGGTATGTGGTTCTTGTGAGCGTTGACAAGGTGACGTGACGCGTCTCCTAGGTTCTGATATCCGCGAGTCGACGTCTTCGATCACCCGGTCGTTGTGCGATCAAATATTTACGTCACCTATTCACTGGGATCTCGCAACTGGTTTCCCAGAAGCTGCAACCCATGTCATCGATTTTGGTCCCGGTGGATTGAATGGCATCGGTCCCTTGACGGCTCGTAACTTGGAAGGTCGTGGGGTTCGTGTCATCATCCTTGGTGACAAGGGGCGGGGGGAGGCGGAGTTGTTTGACATCGATGATGTTCAGTACGAGGAGTGGTGGAGCAAAAAGTACGCGCCTAAATTGGTCAGGACAAGGTATGTCGACAATTGAAGTTATCGTTACTCTTGTTCATGGAGGTTTGTAGTGATGGTACCGTTCATCTTGACACTCGTTTCTCGCGGCTTCTGGGCAAGCCGCCGATCATGGTTGCAGGTATGACTCCTACTACTGTGAAGGCTGGTTTTGTATCCGCTGTTCTTTCCGCCGGCTACCACATCGAACTTGCTGGTGGTGGCCACTATAATGCTGCTGCCCTCCGTACGAAGGTTGCCGAGATCCAGTCCAAGATTCCTGAAGGGGTCGGCATTACTCTGAATTCCCTGTACATCAATCCGAAGCAATTTGGCTTCCAATTCCCCCTATGGCAAGAAATGCGACGCGAGGGCCTTCCTGTCGAAGGTTTCTGTGTTGCTGCTGGCATTCCCAGTACGGAGAAAGCTGCTGAGATTATCGATGGACTACGTAACGCGGGCATCAAGCATGTCTCCTTCAAGCCTGGTTCCGTCGAAGGTATCCGGCAGGTGGTCAACATCGCTGCCGCCAACCCAGACTTTCCCATCATCTTGCAGTGGACCGGTGGTCGAGCTGGTGGCCATCATTCATACGAAGATTTCCATATGCCCATCCTGAGGACGTACAATTCCATCCGTCAGCATGACAACATTTGCTTGGTCGGAGGCTCTGGCTTTGGTGGTGCGGATGATCTCTGGCCGTACCTCACCGGTGACTGGTCGAAAGTCAAGTACAACACGCAGCCTATGCCGTTCGATGGATTCCTCTTTGCTAGCCGGGTCATGGTCGCCAAAGAGGCACATACAAGTTCATCGGTAAAAGATCTCATTGTCGCTGCACCGGGTGTCGACGATAAGGACTGGGAGAATACTTACGTGAAGCCTACGGGTGGAATTCTAACTGTTCGCTCGGAGCTTGGGGAGCCCATTCACAAAGTCGCTACAAGGGCCGTCAAGCTGTGGAAGGAATTTGACGACACTGTATTCAACATGCCGAAGGAAAAGCGTGCTGCTTGGCTAGCGGAGCGCAAATCAGACATCATCGAGAAGCTCAATAAAGACTTCGCCAAACCGTGGTTCGGGTGGAAAAAGGGTGATACCGTCGCTCTCGACTTGGGCGACATGACATACGAAGAAGTTACCCTTCGCATGATCCGTCTCATGTATGTCGCTCAGCAAGACCGCTGGATTGACGTCAGCCTGCGTAACCTTACTGGTGACTGGTTGAGGCGTATCGAGGAACGTTTTGCTGGCGTAAATGGCGGCATGAAGCCGAGTATTCTTCAGAGTTTCGCACAGCTTAACACTCCCACCGTATTTGTGTCAGAGTTCTTTGAGAAGTACCCCGCCGCTACTGAGCAGCTTCTGGCTGCCGAAGACCGTGCATACTTCCTCACAATCTCTCAGCGACCTGGGCAGAAACCCGCTCCTTTCATTCCTATTTTGGATGCGAACTTCGAAGTATGGTTCAAGAAGGTTAGTGCATCGCTTTTCCAATGTTACTCAACTCATTGGCGTCTTTAGGACTCACTTTGGGCTGCTGAAGATATTGATGCGGTTTTCGATCAAGATCCTCAACGTGTTTGTATTTTGCAAGGCCCAGTCGCTGTCAAGTACTCTACAATCAAGGATGAACCCATTAAGGATCTCTTGGGTAACATCAACGCCAAGCTCGTGGAGCGTCTCCTGGCACGCTCATATGCTGGGGACCTTGACGAAGTTCCCACGATTGACTATCTTGCGCCAGAACCAGAGGAAGCAGACGTTCCAGAAGATGTTGAAGTAGCAGGAAACTCGAAGCGAATCATCTATAAGATTGGCAGCGACCTCCCCGATGTTTCTGAATGGCTCGACGTTTTGTCCGGTCCCGAGCTGAACTGGTTGAAAGCACTTATAAGCTCACGTACGATTGTTCAAGGCAGCGCATATATCGACAATCCCCTTCGCCGGGCCCTCCGTCCTCGTACAGGCCAACGTGTTGTCGTTGAACGTAACAACGGCTTGCCGGTGGCACTGACCGTCTACGGTGCTGCACGTTCGTTCGGTTTGCATAAACATGATTTCAAGGCTGTGGAGATCAAGTTTTCGCCCTCTAATTTGATTGACGTCACCCTTTATGAGGATCGTTACGACGTTTCTGTCCCCCTGTTCCTTCAGTTCAAGTATGTCCCGAGCATGGGTTCAATGCCGATTCACGAAGTCGCCGAAACTCGCAACCGTCGCATTAAAGAATTCTACTGGAAGTTGTGGTTTGGCGACGAGGAGCCTCTATCGGAGTTCGGCCTACGCGAGACTTTCATTGGGCCCGAAGTGACGATTTCAGGAAAGGAGGTGGAAACTTTCTGTGGTGTAATTGGCAATCAGAATGAGGCATACAAGCTCGCTCGTGCGAATCGTGTCAAAGCCCCAATGGACTTCGCAATCGTGACCGGTTGGCAGGTAAGTTAACCCCTACGGTGTCTTGACGCTCTTGTAACGTGCTCTACAGGCTATAATGAAGGCGATCTTTCCCCCTGTCATTGACGGAGACCTCCTTGAAACTCGTCCATCTATCGAATGGTTTCCGCTTGCTTCCTGGTGCTAAACCTCTCTGAGGACGGCGATGCTTGTATCGCTGATGCCAAGATTACCTCCGTGAAGAATACTGACGCAGGAAAGGTGGTCCAAGTGAGAGGACACGTGTACCGCGACGGACAGCGCATCATCGAAGTGACATCTTCTTTCCTATACCGCGGCCGCTTTATTGATTTCGAGAATACCTTCGAAACCGTTAAGCGAACCCGACTACGTCGTAGAGCTGCCGAACGATGCTGCCGTTGGGGTTGTGCAGTCGAAGGAATGGTTGTCCTGGGAGGACGAATCTCAACCTGCCAAGGCTGGCATGACACTTGTCTTCCGTGTACGCTCCTGAAGTAACCTTCAAGGACAAAACGTCTTACCGTGACGTCTGTGTCGCGGGTGACGTGTTCCTTCGTGATCAGCTCAAGCGCCTTAGGAAGGTTGGCTCTGTAGACTTCAACCAGGAAGGATGTCAAGGCAATCCAGTTGTGGCGTACCTCCAACGACATGGTATCCCCGAGGGCCGTCTCACTGCTCTAACGAATGAAGGCTACACAATGACTAACAACGTGTCGACTGACTTCACTGCTCCACTTACTAATGAGCCTTATTCGATCGTCTCCGGTGACTTCAACCCCATTCATGTTAATCCCTACTTCTCGGACTATGCTTCTCTCCCGGGCACCATTACCCACGGCATGTGGTCCAGCGCTGCGACAAGGAAATTTGTGGAGAACGTCGTAGCGGAAGGCAATCCCGCCCGTGTCATTGCGTGAGTTATACTTCTCCGTTTTTATATTCTTTTCGTTAAACTGCACAGGTATGACGTTGGCTTCGTTGGAATGGTTTTGCCCGGAGACTGACCTTCGCTGTCAAGATCCGCCATGTTGGTATGCGTGACGGGAACATGGTTGTAAAAGTAGAAACACTCAACCAGCGTGGTGAGAAGGTCATCGAGGGTACAGCTGAGGTGGCTCAGCCCACCACCGTCTACGTCTTCACCGGCCAAGGTTCTCAAGAACCGGGCATGGGTATGGATCTTTATAACTCTTCTCCTGCCGCCCGTGCTGTCTGGGACGGTGCCGACGCTCATTTGCGTGCCGTCTACGGATTTTCGATTATTGAAATTGTCAAGGATAATCCGAAGGACAAGACGATCCACTTCGGCGGGATCAAGGGTCAAGCTATTCGTCAACGATACATGGATATGACCTACGATACCATGGATAAGGATGGTAACTGTCAAGACGCTCCCGCTCTTCTCCGACATCGACGTTCCGCACACCTAAATATACCTTCAGTCATCCCAATGGCTTGTTGTTTGCGACTCAGTTCGCTCAGATCGCTCTCGTTGTCACTGAAAAGGCAGCCTTTGAGGACATGCGTGCGAAGGGTTTCGTACAAAAAGATTGTGCATTTGCTGGTCACTCCCTAGGAGAATACTCTGCTCTGGCGTCCATGGCGGACGTCCTCCACATTTCTGCACTAGGTTGACGTCGTTTTCTATCGTGGTATCACCATGCAGCGGGCTGTCGAGCGCGACGCTCAAAATCGTTCCAATTACGCTATGTGCGCCGTCAATCCTAGTCGTATCTCGAGGACCTTCAGCGAGACGGCGTTGCGTGAGGTTGTGGATACCATTGCCACTCGTACCGGTACTTTACTCGAAATCGTCAACTACAACGTTGAGGTGCGTACAACCTTCGAACCTGTGCAACCATTAATGAAACACTCGTAGGGTCAACAATACGTTTGTGCGGGCGAGTTGGTCGCACTTCAAACGATGACAAATGTCTTGAACTATCCTTAAGATCCAGAAGATTGATATTGCGAAGGTGAGTTCAATTGCGTGTTTTTTGATTGGTACTTAGGGTGTACCTCGTGCAGTTGACGGAAACTTTCACTGTTGAGAAAGTTAAAGAGATGCTCGGTGACATCGTGACCGAATCCTTCCAGCGCGCTCAGGACTTGCAGAAATCCGAAGGTTATATCAAACTCGAACGTGGCTTTGCTACGATTCCCTCTTCCTGGAATCGATGTGCCTTTCCACTTCCCGGTACTTATGGGCTGGTGTGATGCCTTTCCGTGCATGTAAGTTTCGGTAGGAGTATATTGTGCAGTGCTGACACCATTTGTGTAGATCTTTCGAAGAAAGTTAACCCTACTCTACTTAATCCTGACATGCTCGTCGGGAAGTACATTCCCAACTTGGTGGCGAAGCCGTTCGACGTTAGCAAAGACTATGCGCAGCTCATATATGACCAGACATCTTCTCCTCGTCTTGACAAGGTTCTGAAAAAATGGGAACAAGAGAACTGGGCTGCTGCTGAGCAACGCCAAAAACTTGCATACATTATTCCTCGTTGAACTTTTGTCCTTACCAGTTCGCTTCTCCCAGTCCGCTGGATCGAGACGCAAGATCTCTTGTTCACTGAGTACGGATTCGAACGTCTGATCGAGCTCGGTCCCTCCCCAGGTTCTCACTGGAATGGCATCAGCGGACTCTGAAGGCAAAGTACGAGGCTACGGACGACTGCAGTGAGCCGAAAGAGAGCTATTCTTTGTCATGCGAAGAATGCTCGCGAGATCTACTATCTCTTTGAAGACGAGGCTACTGAAGCTCCTACCGGCGAGCCTGCACCTGCACCTGCCACAGCAGCTGTGCCAGCACCTGTACCCGCTGCCGCTGTCACTCCGACCCCTACGACCGCCGTGGCCGCAGGCCGCTTCCATCGAGGATGTACCGCTCAAGGCGGGGGACATCTTGACGTCCATTATTCGCCCAGAAACTCAAGAAGAAGATTGACGAAGTCCCTTTGGCCAAATCCATCAAGGATCTGGTCGGCGGTAAGAGTACTTTGCAGAACGAGATACTTGGTGACCTGCAAGCTTGAGTTTACCTCCGCCCCCGAAAAGGGCGAAGAGTTGTCGTTGGAGGAAGCTCGGTTCAGCTCTCAGCAGTCGGTCACCCAGGCACAGCTCGGCAAGTACACATCTGGTTTGATCTCTCGTATGATCGGAGGGAAAATGCCAGGAGGATTCAATGCTTCCGCCATCAAGACCTACCTCTCGAAGTCATGGGGACTCGGCTCTTACCCGCGCAGATGGTGTTCTTCTCTTAGGTACGACAATGGAGCCTGCCAAACGCCTTGCTTCTGAGAGTGAGGCTAAGGACGTGGTTGGATACCATTGTTTCTCTATACGCGCAACGCTCCGGTATAACTCTGACCAGCGGCGGTGCTGGCGGTGCTGCTGCTGGTGCCGGCGGTGGTGCAGTTATCAACAGCGAAGAGTTCTTGAAGTTCCAAGCTGACCAAAACAAATTCGTTGCCCAACAGGTCGAGCTCTATATGCGCTACCTCAATCGTGACTCTCGTGCCGGCGAGATCGCATACGACAAGGAGAAGGCTACCTCGGCTCAACTACAAGCTCGTTTGGATGCCATCGCGAGGGAGCACGGAGACACCTACATCGATGGCATTCAGCCTGCCTTTGACCCGCTGAAAGCAGCGTCACTTCGACTCCTTCGTGGAACTGGGTCCGTCAAGACTGCTCTTCTTATGTACTATGACATTATCCATGGACGTCTCACTACCGTCGACCGGGAACTCACCGCCCGTTGCATTGCTCTCTTGAACCGCGCCGACCCAGAGCTTTTGACATACATGCAATATCACATCGATCGCTGTGACCCGAGCAAGGGTGATACTTACGCACTTGCGAAGCAGTTTGGACAAGCAGCTTATCGACAATACGAGAGAAGTCGTTGGCCAGCCGCCTGTTTACAAGGATGGTAAGGAAATACGTATTCGGTATATTAAGGAATCTAACAGGTATCTGAAGTTACATTCCCTACTGCTCCGCGTACCGAGGTCACCGCCAAGGGTGACATTGTTTACTCTGAAGTTAGTTCGCGAGAACGTCCGCAAACTCGAGGCGTATGTTGAAGAAATGGCCAGCGGGGATACAATTTCTACCGTGAACATCCAGAAGGTTCAAGAGGACGTACTGAAACTCTGGACGGTCGTTAAGTCTCAGCCCGGTAATCAGCCAGGACCAGAAGAACCGCATCAAGGCTTTATATGAGGGTGTTGTCCGTTCGCTGAGGAAGGGCCCTGATCAACCCCGTCAACGTACCCGCGACCGCCGCTCCTCCTCTCAGTTCCTTCGGCCTCAGGTCTCCACGATCACATCCGTATCTGCCGACAAGGTACCGCTCTTGCACCTCAAGCGCAAAGTCGGTAACAACTGGGAATACTCAAGCAACTTGACTGGTGTATACCTTGACATTCTTCATGAAATTGCCACGTCCGGAACAACATTCAAGGATAAGAATGCTCTACTCACCGGTGTCGGTAAAGGTTCCATTGGCGTTGAGATCTTGAAGGGCCTCCTTTCCGGTGGCGCCCACGTTGTCATTACTACATCCCGCTACAGTCGTTCTACTGTGGAGTATTACCAAGACATTTACCAAAGGTTCGGCGCTCGAGGATTCAGCACTCACTGTTGTGCCTTTCAATCAGGGCTCCAAGCAGGATGTCGAGGCGCTCGTTGACTATATCTATGCTACTCTTGGCATGGATCTCGACTACATCCTTCCATTTGCTGCCGTTCCAGAGAATGGGCGCGAAATCGATGGTCTGGACGACAAATCGGAACTTGCTCACCGTATTATGCTCGTCAACTTACTGCGTATCTTGGGTGCTGTCAAGACCAAAAAGCATCGCGTCAGTTCGTTACTCGACCCACCCAAGTTATTTTACCATTGTCACCAAACCATGGCCTCTTTGGCAATGACGGCTTGTACTCGGAGTCAAAGATCTCGCTTGAAACACTGTTCGATCGCTGGAATTCCGAAAGCTGGGGTGAATACTTATGCTTGGCCTGGCGCTGTGATTGGGTACGTAACTCGTCAGGCGTAACTCGATATCTGCAACTAACTTACATCTTAGGTGGACTCGTGGTACCGGTTTGATGGATGCCACCAATATAGTCGCCCAGGATGTTGAATCCTACGGTGTTCGCACTTTCTCAGCCAAAGAGATGGCATTTCAACATCCTCGGTCTGATGCACCCACTATTGTTCAGCATTACACAAGTGGAACCCATCTGGGCGGATCTGAATGGCGGAATGGACCGCCTTCCCGACCTCGCTGACATCACTACTCGCATCCGGATGGACCTGAATAAGAAGAGTGAACTTCGTCGTGCCATCGCCCGTGATAATGCGCTTGACTTCAAGGTCATTAACGGTGCCGAGGGTGAACGTGTGCTTCAGACTGTCAACGTCGTACCTCGCGCTAACTTCAAACTCGACTTTCCTGCTCTTGAACCCCCTTCTGCCTTCGAGGAACTCAGCAAATTGCGCGGTCTTGTTGACTTGGAGAAAGTCGTCGTCATCACTGGGTTCGCTGAAGTCGGCCCGTGGGGTAGCTCGCGCACTCGATGGGAGATGGAAGCCCGCGGAGAATTCACGATTGAAGGTTGCATCGAGATGGCCTGGATCATGGGCTTCATCAAGCACTTTGACGGCCGCCTCAAAGACGGTACTCTCCATGTTGGCTGGGTAGACGCGAAGACGAGCGAACCCGTAGACGACAAGGATGTTAGAAGTCGATATGAGAAGGAGATCCTCGCTCATGCTGGAGTCCGCCTAATCGGTGAGTATTTCATCATTCGCTATGAACTGTTGTTCAACTCGACGTGCAGAACCTGAATTATTCCGTGGGTACGACCCAAAGAAGAAGGTTTTCAACCAGGAGATAGAATTAATCCATGATTTGGAGCCTATCGAAGTCGCCAGGTCGGAAGCGGAGAAATTCAAACATGAACATGGTGAGAAATGTGATATTTGGGCCGGTGAAGGGGATCAGTGGTTTGTCAAGTTCAAGAAGGGAGCGCGTGTTTTCGTGCCGAAGGCATTCCGCTTCAGCCGCCTCGTTGCCGGGCAAATCCCTACCGGATGGCATGCTGGAAGATACGGAATACCTGCCGATATCATTGCCCAGACAGATCGTGCCACGCTCTGGGCCCTCGTCTGCACTGCCGAAGCCCTCAATATGTCTGGTATCACTGATCCCTACGAGCTTTACAACCACATGCATCCTTCCGAAGTTGGGACGTGTGTTGGTAGTGGTATGGGAGGTACAGAGTCATTAGCGAAGATGTTCAAGGACCGCCGTGACGAGAAAGAGGTACAAAACGATATTCTCCAAGAGACGTAAGTTCTCCTTGATAAAGAGGTGGATGATATCTCTGAGCCACTTTAGCTTCATCAACACTACCGCCGGATGGATCAATCTCCTCCTCATGTCTTCCAGTGGGCCAGTCAAGATCCCCGTCGGTGCCTGGTGAGTACAAGATGACCATATGTCGCCTATTGAATATTTAGTGCCTTGCAGTGCCACTGCCTTACAATCCCTCGAGATCGCTTGCGATACCATCCTTTCCAACAAGGCTAAAGTGATGGTTGCGGGTGGTTTCGATGATATCAGTGAAGAGGGTTCTTACTGAATTCGCGAACATGAAAGCTACGAGCAATGCGGAAACCGAGTTTGCTATGGGACGTGAACCTACTGAGATGTCGAGACCCGCTACCACCACACGTGCAGGGGTAGGTTGCCTCATACAGTGCAAGTCTTCGTGTTGCTGACGTTGATGGCTATGTGTATAGTTCATGGAGTCCCAGGGTACGGGCATTCACATCGTTATGAGCGCCAAGACAGCACTTGAACTGGGTGCTCCTATTCGCGGAATCCTAGCATACACCTTCAACATCAACGTGCGTAAACCTCAATTTTATTTGATATCCGTATTGACTGGCTGGCAGTGACAAGGCTGGTCGCTCCATTCCCGCTCCCGGCCGCGGTGCCCTCACTATTGCCAGAGAATTACCTTCGAAATACCCCTTGCCGTCACTTAGCGTCGACTACCGCTCCCGCCAGATCACGTTTAGACGCAAGCAGATTTCGGAATGGCTCAGTCACGAACATGCCCAACTACGAGCCGAGATTGATGCCCTGAAAGCGGAGAACAGCGCCGTTGATGAGGATTACTTTGCTACCCGCGTCGCTGATATTGAAAAGGAAGCTCACAGGCAGGAGAAAGAAGTACTAAGCACGTATGGTATGCTCGAAGGTTCTGACCCGCGTGTTGCTCCTATGCGCCGTGCGCTTGCCGTGTGGGGACTGACCGCCGACGACATTGGTGTCCTTTCTATCCACGGAACGAGTACTGGCGCCAACGAGAAAAACGAAACAGAATTGTGGCATAATAGTCTCCATACGATGGGCCGCACGCATGGCAATGCAGTTCCCGTCATGGCACAAAAGAGTTTACTCGGACACTCCAAGGGTGGTTCTGCTGCCTGGCAAATGGCCGGTCTTCTGCAGACAGTCAATACAGGCATCATTCCTGGCAACCGAAACAGTGACAATGTTGACGCTAGATTTGAGGCCCACCATAACCTCATGTTCCCGTCTCGGTCAATCTATACGGATGGTATCCGTGCTGGCGTTATGGTACGGAAGTACCCCACTTGATTGTCGGTAAAAGCTGATCTATCATTTTATAGTCATCCTTCGGTTTCGGCCAAGTCGGCGGTACCGCTGTCGTCGTACATCCTCGCTATCTCTTTGCTGCGCTGGAGCCTTCCGCCTACGAGTCATACAGGGTCCGTAACCGCTCCCGTGCCCAAGAAGCGTACAAGGTGATGACCGAGATGATGACCACCAACTCCTTGGTCAGAATCAAAGATGGTCCGCCATACAGCCCTGAGTTGGAGCGCGCCGTCCTCTTGAACCCCATGGCTCGTGCAACTTTCGATCCCAAGACTCGCAGCTACTCGTACACCACTAACCTCAATAAGAACATTCCATTCGACACTGCGAATGCCAAGACCGTGGCAAATGCACTAGCATCTAATCCCACTGCCGCTGGCGTTGGCGTTGACCAAGGTAATGTCTTCGGCTCACGACAACCAAGAACACCAGCGACTAACTGCCTTTTAGAGCTGATTATGTCTGTTCCCTCCTGGAACTCAACTTTCGTTGAGCGCAACTTCACCGACGCAGAGATCGCCTACTGCCGTTCCCAACCTTCTCCGCAAGCCTCGTTCGCAGGACGGTGGGTCGGCAAGGAAGCCGTCTTCAAATCTCTGGGCGTAGCATCGAAAGGTGCTGCGACCGCAATGAAAGATATCGAAATTCTTCCTAACGAGTCGGGTGTTCCTACCGTGACCCTCCGTGGCGACGCCAAGGCGGCCGCGGAGAGCAGGGGAATCAGCCAGGTGTTGGTGTCGTTGAGTCACTCTGAGGTAAGCAGATACGTTTACCGGTATATTGCCCTACCCCTAACAGTGGTTTCAGACCGTCGCTATCGCCTTCGCTCAATCTTCATAATGCCTTACTTGCACGCTACTATAATATACCTTGTATTCCATGACAAGCACACTCCCAGTAGGCTAGAACTGTTTTTTCTATTTCACGTCCCGTGTAACGTAGATTTCGACTGAATGAACTGATACATTTTGTTTTACATTGTGTTGGATGCGTAGAGCCTGTTCTCGATGATAAAGTTGGTAATAAGTTCAGTGACCTGTCGCCTCCAGCTGTCCACCCCAGCGGCAACTGTAGCCCTCACGTCAGTGGAGCTAAAGCTTTCTTCATCCTCGCCGATATTTATGAAGCGGATACGTTCGCGGTCGACGAACTCCCTGCAGGTGGTCAACACCCTTCTTCGAACTTCTTGATCAATGGTCATGTTTACTCGGTCAGCACATAGTATGCAACAGTCCTGACCCTCTGGGGAGAGAAAATCTCGAAGAAGTCCCTTCATCTCTTCTTCTGAGGCATAGTACTTGGGTGAAAAAAGGCGAACAAGCGTATCGAAGCCCATCAAGAAGGTCAGCTTGGGTCGATGAATGGCCTCCATCCCTGCGGAGAGTGATACATGCAGCGACGCTAGTCTACTCTGCAAAAAAGAGTGTAAGACAGTAGACTTTCTAACGAAAATGGGCTCGTCGACGATTGCGATGGCAACATTATTGTTGATATCTGCAGATACCGATAAGCCATGCCTTCATCTAAAAGCGCAAGCAGTACCGCGTGACAAGAGGTACATCATCTCTAGTCGCTGGACGTAGGTAGCGTCTCCCGGCATCAAAGACTTTTCCGCGTTTCGTACGGAAAGTAGCAGGAGTCTCGCATCATAATCAATTTCCGAGGCTGAAATTCCGTGGTCTGTTGTATCTTGTGGGGATGGAGGTCGGGACCTTGCCAGGGCTAGATGGGCCAATGTTGGAGGATTAAACGACGAATCCAAGACAGATACACGAAGAGCTGGACAAGACTCCCCCTGTAAACTGTCCGGGTCGTCGACACGGCCAGTACTCGTGAGGCGTGTGGACTAGTTCGAGAGTAGATCGTCCTTGCTGCAATCTCTGCAGTAAACCGAGTGCATTGCTAGTAAATCCAGGCGGTAGCGATGAGCTCTGTGACCGGTACATGATAGCAAACAGTAGGAGGCGTCGAGTTCAAATCTGCCACAGCTTCGGATGAGATAAAATGACATCGCGTCGGCACCTGCCGTGATTGGAAAGGGCGGTACTTGCCATCATCAACCTACCAGTCATAACTGAACTTCATCATGGAAAAAGACGCAGATGGCTTCTACACACCCAAGACAGATGGTACGCATCGTGTGCCAGAGCCGAGTAACGACTGATCGTGCACAGGGTCCAAGCCCGAAGAGGAGGCAAAGGCAGTGGAAACCCAGCCCGCCACGGAACCGGCACCTGTACCAACTTGTACGCAGGAATCTAAGTCTGCTTCTGATTCTTTTTGTTGCTCAATTGGATTCCAGCAGCCTCAACAGATCTATTCTCCTCCACGTTTGAAGTTACGGTATGGTGAACTTCAGGGACTTTCGCCGCAAGGTATCTTACGCTTGGGATCAGGTCACGCTAGCCGATCAACAGGCCGACCCCGATTCCCCGCTCTATAGCGCAAAATCTTTTGAAGAACTGGGACTGTCAGTTCCCCCCTCTCGCAGTTCCTAGCATTCGAGTTTGACGAGTATTCCTTACCAGTAATCCAGATCTATTGAAAGGGGTCTATGCTCTTGGCTTCTCTAAACCATCCAAGATCCAAGAACGTGCTCTTCCACTACTTCTTTCTAACCCGTAGGATGATGTACAATGACTCATACGCAATCCTGGTCACTTACCGTATCTTGTAGCCCACAAAACATGATCGGGCAGTCGCAGTCGGGCACGGGAAAGACAGCCGCCTTCGTTCTTACCATGCTCAGTAGGGTTGACTTTTTCGAAGAACAAAACTCAAGTGTGTCGAACCGTTGGACGCCGCTAAGTACGCGCTCATGACTCTCTAGGCTATCTGTCTCGCTCCCTCGCGAGAACTTGCACGGCAAATCATGTCGGTGGTGGTAGCGATGGGCAAGTTCACTCCCGTGCAAACAGAGTACGCCATCAAAGACAACCTTCCAAAGGACGTCACCCGGATAACGGCACATATTGTTGTCGGGACACCGGGCACCATGATTGATCTTTTGCGGAGGAAGGTTATAGACTCCTCGGAAATCAAAGTTTTCGTTTTGGATGAGGCAGACAACATGCTTGATCAAGATGGACTCAGTGATCAAACGTTACGCGTGAAAAAGTATGTGAAACGTTTCTCTGTCGAGATCCACGCTTATATTTTGTCTCAAGTATGCTACCTCGCCAGCCATCTCCCCAAATCATACTCTTCTCTGCCACATTCCCAGATCACGTCAGAAACTTTGCCAACAAATTTGCGCCCAACGCAAATAAAATCGAGCTTCAAAAGGAAGAGCTAGTCAGTCGAGGGTATTCGGCAATTCTACATGGATTGCCGAGATGCGGAGCACAAATATGATATTCTGGTTTCTCTTGTACCAATTATTGACAATCGGACAGAGTATCATCTTCTGCCAGGTGACTTATATGAACTGCGGTGCACACTATACCCCTGTACTGACACTCTTCTCAGCATCGACATACGGCGGATAGGATCGCACAACGAATGGTCGCTGAAGGTCACAAAGTGGCTTCGCTTCACGGTGCAAAGGATGCTGCAGAGCGCGATTCTGTCATTGATAGTTTCCGCGAAGGCCGTGAAAAAGTTCTCATTACGACGAATGTCATCGCACGCGGTATCGATATTCTTCAGGTTCAACATGGTCGTGAACTACGACCTTCCGTTAATGAACGAACGTGGAAGTCAGCATTCGAGTGACTCGAGACCCGATATCGAGACATACATTCACCGTATCGGTGCGTGTACCGCAGTCAATAGTTGACATAACATTGCAGTGACAGTGACGTCATATACTAGGCCGTACCGGTCGCTTCGGACGCAAGGGTATTTCAGTAAACTTCGTCCACGATCAAAGAACGTGGCAGCAGATGGAAGAAATCGAGAAAGTGCTCGGAAAAAAAATCATTCGCATCGAGACGAATGATTTGGACGAGATGGAGGAGGTAGGTTTCGACTTTCTTCTTTCCTTCCGCACCAAGTCTCACCCTTTTTGTGCAGGCGATGAAAAAGGCATTGAAGTAAAGACCACATGTCTGTTTGTTTCGTGGGGATATGACTGCATTCTTCTCTCCTTGTATATCACGGGTTATTTTCATTCGCAACTACTGCACACGTCTGGGCGAAGGTTTCAACTCTATCGTTTCTGAACGTCCGAGCCCTGAACCCTTAGAGGATTCTACGATGATTGGAATATCACATATGTTCAACTACAATTGAGGGCTCTGCACGGCGGATCCGTAAAATTTACTTCCGTTTACTCTAAGCAGTGGTTTTGGGTTGCAAAGCTATCCATTGACTTGTCTAATCTCTGTGGAGGGGTCATGAGGCAGTAGTGGTACAAAGTCCTGCAACACTTGAGACATTGTGTTGCAAATGTTAATCTCACTACAGTCGCGAGTACAAAAGGTATTTGAACTCCCATGGCAAAATCTGCGACTGAATTCAACGTACAGACAGCCGGTGACTCGGTAATTTTAACTGATAGCCTTACTTGGTGCTCGTCTCCAATGTGGGCGGTGAACCTTTGGTCATCACCCTCCAATAACAGATGCATGAGGGTATAGGTAAGACATGCCTGGTATTGGAACCTTCTGCTGGCGTCTGGAATGGATAGTTAGTTACGGGACGGACATCGCGGTGGATCAAAAGGCATACAGCTCCCGAACTGTTAGTCACGAAATACGTCATTTACTTGGGACAGGTGTGAGCGCAGAACAGGTACGTACCACGGATGATAAAGTTCGCCAATACTGCGAAGAACAAGAGAACGCTGACGACAACGGGACCGACGATGGCGTCTAGACGCCGATGAGAGGCGAGAAGACAGCTCATGACAATTCGACGCACCATAGTGCCCAGGATCACGCTTGCGTATCATAGAGACGCGCGACTGGTATAGAGCGAAGCCATAGATCTACGATCATCGGTTATACCAAGGAGGTGAGGATTAATGTCCATCAGCAAAGAAGTGATGCATTACCACAACACCGACGCTGATGGCAGCGTAAACATAAGCAAATCTGCGTCCCGACAGGCTCTTCAGATGCGTTGAAGAGGGCTAGAGCCAGCGTTCCGATGAGAATTGCAGTGTTGAGCCATGCTATCCAAGCTACAGACAGGTTCGTTGGCAGTAGGAATGGAGGGACATGTGAACAGCTCACTTCGTTCGTTCGCAAACCAGACTTTGCCTTCGACCTTGAGCGAAGTCGCAGACCTTCTTAGGGATACGTATCTGAGATGGGACTGAATTGATAGCGTGATAATCGCGGATGGTGGGTCGCTCTCCGTTGACATCGTGATCGGTGTCCGGGATGTCATCCTCTCTGGTATAGCGAACGGGTCTCTGCGTGTTGGCTGGCAGGGAGGCCAAAGCCTTGGAAGAGAACGGAAAGAAAGCTCCCCAAGAATACGTCGAACGCCCCGCCGAGTCGTCTGCCATGCCGGTTTTTTTCTCTCTCTCGTCGTTATCGACGACATAGAGCCCTACTATCCATAAAAGGAAAATAGTTCTCAGCTGCCACGCTGTGTGACGTCAGTCCAGTGCATTCGGGTATGTTCTGGGAGGCACGCGAGAAGTGCTGAAGGGCAAGGATAAAAAGTAGTTCACCAGTCCATCACATGAACTTTGTAACTCGTCTTCCTCGAACCTCAACCAATGGGTGCAGACTATTACAAACTGCTAGGCGTCCCTCGCAGCGCCAGCGAAGATGATATCAAGAAGGCATACAAGAAAATGGTACGTTTCGCATCGTCCTTGACCTGCCGCTTTGCGTGCTCACTCTGCCCCTTGGCTAGGCACTTGAAATGGCATCCTGACCGTAACCAAGGGTCAGAAGAAGCTTCCAAAAAGTTTAAAGAGGCACGTCCAGTATGAAGACCCCACTTTTCGGTTTCCCCTGACCTGGTATCTGCCAGATTTCCGAGGCTTTCGAAGTCCTCAGCGATAAGAACAAGCGCGCTATTTATGATCAGGTAGGAGAGGAGGGTCTGAAAGGGAGGAGCAGGTCCATCACCCGGAGCAGGTTTCTCCGGTTTCTCCGGCTTCCCGGGAGGCACCACGTTCACTTTCACAAGCTCAGGCTCGGGGGGCGGACGTGCGGGTGGATTCTCTCCAAGTGACCCCCAACGAATATTCGAGTGAGTACTCCCAGCATGCATATTTCCGACGTAATTCACCGATTACTTACAGGGAAATATTCTCGGGAGGCTTCCCAGGTTTCGGAAGAATGGGTGGTATGGGTGGTATGGGCTGGCATGGGTGGCGGCATGGGTGGGAATGAGACCAGCCTTCGATGAGGATGATGATATGGGAGCCTCATTCTTCAGCAACATGCCTGGGGGAATACCGCGCTCCTCTACTGGTGCACAGCGTGCCTCCTCCACTCCAGCAGCTTCCCAGCCACCATCAGAAATCGTCCGACCATTAAAACTCACACTTGATGAGCTTTACAACGGGGCTACCAAACACCTCAAGATAGGCAGGAAATTGCAGGATGGCACTACAGAGGACAAAGTGCTCGAGATCCAGGTCGTCCCCGGCTGGAAGAGCGGGACCAAAGTCCGCTTCCCTCGTGCAGGAAACGAACAACCAAACGGGGAAGCACAAGACCTCAGTCTTTGTCGTGGAAGAAAAACCACACCCTGTCTTCACACGGGAGGGAGACGACCTAATATGCTATCTGAAGATACCCCTAGTAGAGGCGCTGACCGCTGACCAGGTGAAAGCGAACAGTGGAACAACTGGATGGGCGGAAGCTACAAGTCACAGGCACCATCAGGAATCCTAAAGCCGGGCTACAGAGACAAGAGTACCCAATGAAGGAATGATGGTGCGGAAGGCAGGAAGCGCGAAGAGGAAGGGGGATTTGATTGTCCGTTGGGACGTTATCTTCCCTAGCCGGCTAACGCCAGCGCAGAAGGAAGGCATCCGCAGGGTTCTAGCTTCATCCACTTGATATGTGCCTGGAGGGCTCGGGTCATGTGGGACTCATTTAGTGTACGACAGCATTGTACCTTGATTTAATGTGCATGTGTAGCAACATTTTCCTTGCACGCTCTTCTGTTAAAATGGCCTATTGTATCATATGTACAGGCAAGAATGGTCCTGACAAATATCCATTCGCACTATAAAAATCAATCTTCCATCGAGGAGTACGAGGTTAACTCTCGGCTGCGGCTTTCAAGACACCCGTGATCCATGAACTGGAGAGGCAGAACAGACAAACCTCGTCCGGCAGTCCAAGTTCGTTGCCTCCAAAGTAGCAGCGCGTTTCTCCGACAGGCAAGGGAATCTGGGCTTCGATTGCAAGCCCGTGGTCGGCCGGACCCTATGAAGGGGAAGAGAGGCGCCTCCATTTGACCTCCTGGCACGCGGTTCGATGCCTGTACATACATGGCAGGTGTGGGGTAAGTAATATTCACCCAGATTATCTGGAAATTAGTAACTTGTAGTTGACGATCTAGTTCGGTTACTGCCACCACGAGTTCGGAGTAGCACGCTGCCCACGGATTGGAGATCGAGAAGCACGAGTTTGTCCGTCCGACCCCAGGGGAGTCAGGACCTACAGCCTTTCGGAAAGTCGCTTGTCTGAAACAGTGCTTATGAGTAGGAGCTGGTCGGCGTCAGCTGGTGCTTATGGACAACCACAGATATGAAAACGATCAGGCAAACCTTGCCTTGCCACCTGATACGTGTCGTTCCAACGTGGAGAGGGTCATGATCAGGAGGATGCTGTGAATGCCAATTGTCGGTGGGTCCGCTGCGTGCCGACTTGCGAAACAGTACCACACCAGGGTGGCCAGGCTCATCAGACCAACACGAATGCCGTGCAATTCATCTACCAGCAGTTAGGATGGATTGGTGTCTTGCCACGTCAAGACCTCCACGCTTGTCGCTTGGATCGTCGGCAAGCGCTTAGTACAACGTGTAGACCACGATGCAGTGAGTTCCTGGGAGGCTTTATATTACAGGCCATCGTAACCACAGCAGAAGTTCATAGCCAAGCAGTGGGGAAGGGATCTTGGCCTCTTTAAATCGCTGAATGTAGGTCGACCTTTCTGCAACTACCGCCGCTCACCACATACACCAGACCCGACGCGACTCGCGGAAAAAAACAACAACAATCACTCTCGTTTTCACCCGACAGAATGCCTGCGAAAAAGCCAGACTACTTACGCTATCCTTGGCCTCACCAACGATGCCAGCGACAACGAGATCAGAGCTGCGTACAAAAAACTCGTACGTTCTGTCGCTACCTAGTCATCGAGTCACTTCTGACGCGTTGTGAACCTAGGCTTTGCAGTGGCATCCCGATCGTCACTTATCTGGGAAAGAGCATGCGGCACAGATATTTATTGAGGTAGGAGGACTACTCATTCACTTCGATCCATATTTGATAGCTTCGTCTTGCAGGTGAACACTGCGTACCACGCAGCTAATGGATGGTAAAGAGAGTACCCACTCCGCTCCGTCTGAAAATTCCTCGGCTGCTAGCTGCTCGAACACAGGCAGTAGTGGCACAGCGAGTAGTGGCACAGCGCCATCGGAGTCCACCGCGAAAAGTACACAGCCCTCCAGTCGTCCGCCGTCGGATTCGAAGAAGAGCTCTCGTACCAAGTTATCGCGCAATGCGCCACCGTCCTCGTCAACGGAAGGTCGAAGGCGACGCCCTGCGAAGTCCGGGTCCGATCATGCCTCATCAGCGCACTCCACGACTTGTAATGACACTCGCAGTCGCCCGGAGAACACTGCAGAGGGATTGTTCCAAGCCGTGATCGCATGAAAGGTCGCCGGCATGCTTCGAAATCTCATGACCACTTGCGTGATTCCTCCAAATCTGGCGGCAGGAAGGGTCCATTCCCGTCTGCTTTCGGGTTTACCACACGCTCGCAGCATTCTGGTGATAACTGCGCGTCCAAAGCGGATAGCAATGCAGACCACCAGTCAGAGAAACGTTCGCATGTCCACGCTGATGGATCACGGACAGATAAGCCTGTTATACCTCCGTCGTCGGGCCGTCTTCACAAGTCGTCCAGGTTTGGACTTGCAGAGTAGGTGCATTTATAAACGCAAGGACCGAAGTGACTTACTGTACGTAGTGACTTCATCCAGAGACTGTCTAGGGGAACAAAAGGCGGGAAGGATCGTCAAGACTTCATTCCTCACGTGGATGATGTCCCACCACTTAGATCGCCATTACGTGCTATGAGATCTCCCAGAGGCACCTCCAAGGAATGGATGTTCCCGCTCCCTATGACATTGAAGGAGATATTCTATGGATCTCGACAGAGCTTTCTGATAAAGAGGGAGCTACTTTCGCGCAAAATCGAGGAAGTGGAAATCTGCATCCGTGTACCTGCGGGCACACGAAGCGGGTACTAGAATCATGTGTCGGGGTGCGGGTCATCAGCGCCAAGACGGGACTTTCCAAGATGTCGTCTTTTTAGTCGAAGATGAACCCGGGCAAAGATTCTCCAGGGTAAACGACGACTTGTATCTGGATGTTCGCGTGCCGTGGCAGGATTCCCTCGCTGATCGTGGGGGAGATATCTATATTGACGGTCTCGACGGGGAGGAAATTGTCTTTCCACTTCCATATCCGATTCATGACAATACTACCGAGGGCCAGGTTTTCGTCAAAGGAGCGGGCATGCCAATACGCCGTGGCCACAAGATCGTGGGCCGCGGGGATATGATTGTCAGGTTCGAACTACGAATTTCCGACATCTCTGCACAACTGACTTGGCACTCAGATGGCAGGTTGTGTTTACGGTACCGTCGAAGTGGGAGGCATTCAAAAGAGTGTTTCGCGTGAATCCTCGATGACTCTGAGATGTTCTGCCTGTGGACTTGGATTCTTATGCCAGTATTCATTCATTTTTTTTTTTCGAGGGATCTTTTTGAACGAGTGTGCATGTACGCTAGGTCGTCCTCTGGGTTCACATTCTTTTATGCACAGCTTTTGCACTGTAAACTATTCAATACACATGTTCCTGACGAATTGGGAACAAGGAATTATGGTCTCTCTACTCGTTGTTTAGCAGAGCGCTCCTCGAGGTCGATTGCTCGCTTTCCGAAGTCGCGTGTAGTGGGCAACCCTGATCTTTTACCTACAACAGTGGAATGTGGAAGTGTGTTGATTTAACACAGGCTGTACATGATCCTTCCATTCTATGGAAGTACTTGGGCCACTGGAAACTTTTCGACGACTGGTGCCGCTATCATCCAGTCCCAGAACTACTGTCGGTGCAACCTTCTGACAACTGCTGTACTAGGCTGTACCGGGCTTCCGTGCCCCAAATAATCTGCTTATGAAGTGAAGCATGCATTGTCTGGGCACGACGCAACTAGCAACTACCTCCTGTACTGGAGTACACACGTGGACGCTGATACACGCGCTAGAAACGCGACGGGCATGCGCACACCATCGTTTTTCAAAGGTGGGTATTTAAAGTCGTGGGCGTGCCCTCCTGTGCTTTTACTCTGACCCAGAGCCTGACACCATCAATACCAGCGCTGAACCGCTGAACCTTCCAGTCCTACAGCAATGCGTCTCTTTGGTGGTGGCAATCAGAATGCTTGGACGTATCACCTGGTTCTCAAGGTGGGATTTGTCGCTCCCCTGTATATAGTGAGACGGTAGTGTTTAGTTGACCTGCCGTGCTGCTTAGGTGGCCAACATCATTGGCGCCATCTTTGTGATGGGTGGAAACGTGTACACAGTCATCTCTCCTTGGGACGTTTACTACTCTGGCAAGGAAACATACTTTACTCCTGCATCATGGTCTTTCTTCATATGGTACGTCAGCGAAGTTTTACGTAGGATGTTAATACTCAATACTCTGCAGGCCGCTCATTCACATGCTCATCCTCGGGACTTGTATATACCAATTTTCCGGGAGAGGAAAAGAGGTTATCATCGAGCGTATCGGTTGGAAGCTCCCGCTTCTCGATTTTCTCAATGCAATGTACATATACTCTTGGACGATCCAGGAGTATAGATACGGTCCGTGTTCCATACCATCTGTTCGTTCAAGCGATCTGACTTCAGGTTGGCAGGCTTAGTGTTTATCATCTTCGCAGTGTCAGTCGTCGCAGGTACGTCGCACTAAATCTACTATCAATCCTCGTGCGCCCCGATATTGACCAAAGAAAACATAGCAAATATACAACGAGGTCAAAGAGACACAGTTGCGCAACTTCTGTGATGAAGTCTTCCTGCACCTTCCATTCTCTCTTTACCATGGGTGGACTATCTGCTTGGTTTTCATGTCTGCATTCGAGGCTTTCGGCGTGAATGCCCTCACTGAACCCGCAGATGTTTGGACAAAAGTCGCTGTTTTTGGCTCCCTGTGAGGCTATTTCTTGCCTTGTGTATCTACCGTACTGACTCGTATGTGATCTCGAAAAGGGCCTTACTCCAAGTAGTGGATTTCTCGTACGCCTACTCCGCCATTGAAGGTGACCTTCCTGCTTGTCTCGCTATCACCTGGTATCTGTTCGCGGTCGTCGTTCAACAGTCTCCCGAACGTTCTTCGTTCGTCCATTACAGCACACTTGGATTTGCAATCTTCTCCCTCTGCTGGGTGATGAGGTGCCTCATCGGTTTGGAGCTTAAGTACAGGGGCAGGCGCAACAGGCTGGGCTTTGGCGAAGAAACTTCACGCCTCCTGGGTGGGCACTGAATACACTGCAGCGTGCGCTGGGCGGTGTCTCGATCCGGCGTACGACGTTTGATTATCTCGATGTCTTTCCTCTGCTTGTACATACATACATCTATGGTCCATCTCACTGGTTCTCTCTCTCACACTGTTTGTAATTTACAGCGCGAACTCTAATTGTTACTAGCATACAATTCTTGAGCCAAGCGTAAGTGCGCTGTCCGGCATAGACCTGTACGCGAGCGAGGGATGGAGCAACACTACAGAAGGGAACAGTGGATACAAAATTCATTGAAGTACACGTCAGTCGAACTTGATCGGGTCGACCTTCTTCGGGCAGGGCAATCCAACGAAGCCGGGGGAGACCTGAGCAGGTGCACCGCGCTTAGTTGGGGAACTGTGCGGGCTTCGCCCGTCCCGACTTCCCTTGGGATGCCTGGCACTAATCTTACTCAGACCAACGGGAGGAGGGCCAATCAGCCTAGAGATCGTCCAAGGAAGCTCGTATCTCGCCAAGCACGCCCAGCGGATATATCGGGCGAGCTCAAGGTGAAGAGTTGGATAATACGTCGTCGAGGCCTTGCGCGAGATCTGTAAATACCGTCTTCAGCACGCTCCCCATCACCAAGTAGGCCAATGTACCAGAAGAATCCGTTCCAAACCAGAAGCAAACAGATCGGCATGGAATCGACGAGCGGACATTTCGTGGTCTTTCTCCATATTCAGCTCATGGACGATCTTAGCGGTTGCATTGATTAGCCTCAAGTGCATCGTCTGTGTGGCGCTGAGTGAAGGTATGCCGGTGATACTTCCACTAGACGTACAAAGTAACCCATGGCCTCGAACTCCACGCCTCCAGTCATGCCTCCCGGGGCCTTGGGCTTCTCGACCTTGCTTTCGTCTACCTCAGCGAGGTTCCAAACCGTATTGTTGGGGTGGCAGAAGACCCAGAAGTAATCTCTGCATACGTCAGAAAGTTCTTGTAAATATGTCTTGTATATCCGTGGACGATGCAAAGACTCAATGAAGGCATGTGGGGACACCGGTGCAGCAGGGGATTCGGTAGGGGGAGGTGCGGGAGTAAGTAACAATGCACGGACGAGGGAAAAGAGATTCTTGTGAGGCACCGGAAGGGAAATCACGTTACTGGGTATGCCGGACTCCCAAGGTTCCTGGCGTGGCCGACCTCCCGATGATGGGAGCGAGGACGACGGGTAGATTTCAAACAGG
Organism: Pisolithus microcarpus; assembly: GCA_024613185.1. Classification (NCBI taxonomy): domain Eukaryota; kingdom Fungi; phylum Basidiomycota; class Agaricomycetes; order Boletales; family Pisolithaceae; genus Pisolithus; species Pisolithus microcarpus. The sequence goes on from JANFAI010000007.1 coordinate 767,290, forward strand.
ATCAAAAGCAATTCCACAATTAGTTGCCGAGTGGCGACATCACCGGGTTTCTTGTCAGAGTATAACAAGGATACCAGTTGAACGTAAGGAGTCGGACACGAACTGCGGAGAGCAAAACAGCCTATTGACGATGTTGATAAGGCTTTGAAGCACCGCAAAAGTTCATGCAACATTTGGTCGTCATGTTGCTCCTCGCTTCAGATATCGTTTTAGCATGCGGAGCATAAAACCAGGAGGGTAAATGCTGACCGCCATTCTATCTCCAGTATCTCGTTAAGCCTTGTTAGCAGAGCACTGTAACCTCCTGCGCGTAGAAAATCCTCGGTCCAGCTAAACAAGAAGGGATGTTCGAAATCCTGTTACTGTATATGGTCAAGCCAAAACCTTCACTCACGCAGCTGATTCATTACGCAACATCAGTCTAAGTTTCTTCACCACGTCAACCTCCAGCGCTGTGCTAGAGGTCGAGAATAGGATGCTGCAGAACTTCACCGGAGTGATGGTCTTGCCGAACGCCTTTTCTCTCGACTTGTTTGTCGTGAGATCGCCGGGAATAACGGCAGGTGTTTCAGACCGAGAGAGGGTCCTGGATGTGTCAAATGACCTGCCTCTGCCGTGCGTTTTATCCATGCCGTCCGAGGCGTGTAAATCGGTTGTGCTTTTCCCGGCAAGAGCATTTTTCCACAATCCTCCGCGTCGTGGTTGACTCTCATGGCCAAGTCCAGACCCTGGGTGTGTGAGCAGACGGAGAGACAATGGATTCAATGCTCCGAGCTTTTCGGATGGTACGTGGAGTGGACGGCTGTGCCGCGGGTGTGGCGCTCAAGGGAGGGTTGGTCGTCAACACGCGAGATGACTTGAGCATAGCAGCCTTGACGGACGTATCCATATTGGTGAGCTTTGGGCGCAAAGTGGGAGGAATCTGGAGTTCATCCTACACGATAATCTATAAATCGCAGAATATCTAAAGGGAAATGATTACTCACCAATAGCTTGTCGAAAGCCTGGTGCATTGCTTGAGGCCCGACGGCGGCATCTTGAGACGCTTTGTTTGACCTGGACTTCTCGTGCTTTGCTTTGTTCTGCGGAGCCTTGAGCGTCTTTGAGGCCTGGGTTGCACTGCTAGCCTCTACAGGGAGGTTCTCCTTGCCATTGGAGATATCACCGAGACTAGTAACCATGGTGAACTCCGAGGAAGATATCCTCTTCGAAGGCAGAATTCCCTTGAACATTAGTCTCTGTGTCTTTTGTTCTTTTTTTTTCTTATAAGTTGGAAGTGGACTCTGGAGTGGGGTGAGAAGTTGAAAAACCAGAACACGTTGCAACGACCAAAGTTCGCGGTTCGTCTTGCACGACGCGTCGGTCACGTGACTCGTTGATTTCTTATAATCATTCCGCCCGTTTCCCTGCTTGCAACACTAGTGCATCCCCGATTGCACTAAATACCCTACGGTATCAGGAGCGTCCCACTTCAATCTCCTGTTATGAGATAGGTGCTCACAGGAAGGCCATAACTGCAATGGTTACAGCCCAGGGGTCAGGTCGCCGCTTCCCCGGTACTTCTCAGACGCCCGCAGGAATCGAGTTATATACAAACGCCGGTCTACCGGCGAATCAACCTTCTGCCCATCGGTGCGCCCTACTTCGGAGTTGTTTCTCAATCGCCGGGCAAGATATGAAGTTGTGTTACGTTGGGTACGCTATGTCCTATAGATGAACTGGTTATTGAATGCACTAATAGAACGACATTGCAGGGAAAACAGACACTAGTGATATACTATGCGGTAAATCATCCGGCGTTCAAGTCGCCGAAAGACCGCGAATAATAATAATAGTAGCGGTTAGAATAATGCAAGCCACCCGCAAGCAGGGAGCGAAAGGCTAAAAAGGTAGCTCGTGTATGCCAGGCTTTTCAGACCAGTAAAAGTCGATGCCTCCCTTGTACGTGCAGCAGGTCCCGCCATTCGACTGCATCGCCTCTACTGTCACGTCGATGCCACACTGTCTCGAGGACTCCAACCGTCTGGTGAACGTTACGGAAGCCGTCCTGTATACCGAGCAGTCTTGTCCTGAGCACGTCCCGTTGGACTGTATCGTCTGTCAGACATCCGGCCAGGTAAATGGGGAACATCAGCCCTCGATCCATGATAGACACCGGCAGTTGACGGAGTAACTGGACAATGACATCTACTGATTGCATGATCTCGGGGACTGCTATGGGAATATTAGTTCCTGACTACTGTCTCTCGGGAAAAGCAACGCACCAGGATATGAACCGTTCAGCACTGTGTACAAGTATACCAAGGCTGTTTCGCGGAATATCTTGGCCACCAGTTGCCGCGCGACGTCTGCCGGAGACGCCGTTCTGGGAAGTCCCGTCGTGGTAGGATCACTACTCATGGCCGACCCGGGATGGAGCCGCGTCTGGTCAGTCTCCGGCGCGTATGCTGGTTCGCACTCGATCCGAAGATGGCGCTCCAAAATATCCCCACGGCGAATCAGTTCCCGCATACTAAGTGTGCCCTTTCGCATTTCTTGTACTTTCCAGCACTCGAGCGAAGATATTTCGGCGATCCCCAACAATATCTCATCAGGACATGCTGTCAAGCTCTCCACCCGTGTGTCGAGTTCCTCGAGAGTGTATCGCCCGGATGCAGCCCAAAACCCCCCACCCCCAAGATATAGCCGGCGATAAAACTGGAGGTATCTTGGCACAGCGAGCAAAGTGACTGTGGATATGACGTCTAGCCACTGCATCCATAGTGAGGATCTCCGGCTACAGGCTGCGAGGAAGGGAAACTCACCATCGTGCTCTTTAGAGCTAATCGTGCAGCACTGCTCATGTTCATGATGGCCAACTTTGGGTTGTCGTGCGCCGTGATCCCAGTCCGCAGGAACCATTCAGTTTACAAGCTCGAACATGGGCTGCCATTCCGTTGCCCCCCCCTGAAAACATTGAGAAGCTCAAGAGATGTAGAGCAGCATTAGCATCCATCTCAGTCAAGACTCCCCGACTGTTATGCTGTAGTTGTGCATGCGCATTATCGTAAAATGCGAATGCTTGCGAATTCTCAACTGTACTCGATTCCAATCCTCCAGCCGCACGGATACATGCGTCATGAAGGCTTGCAAGGGCACAAAGTGCGTTCGTCAATGGACCGTGTGGGCTCTGTTTTACGAGCTAGAAATACGTAACGTGAGTAGCCCAAAGCTTATAGTCGGATCAAGAGACGTACTGAATAGGTTATATTCTCGGCAGCGGTATTGGCGAAGGGAAATTGGATCCTGCAGACCCGCTCAAAATAATACAGTACGTGTTCAACTTGCGGATTGTGGCCAGATAGGGTCGCTGCATTAACCTCCTGATCGAAGGCGGTAGTGGATGGATTGTGGTTTTCGAAAGTCGGAGTGAAATGTAAGAGATCATGCGGTGAAGGGTGCGAGGAGGGTATCGATGGAGGTGGTGTGTATGGTGAATGTGTGCTCAGCTGGGAAAAATTATGATCAAATTGCGGAGGCAAACCGCGAGGTGAGTGACGCGACGTCGAAGAAGTTGCTGTGTATACGTCAGCGGCCCGCTCAATGTCCCCCATTACAGCTTCCCTGGCCAACGTTGACATCATTGTGGAACCTTCCCCCGGACTCGGGCCCTGTGACAGACCGTCGAAGATGAGACTGGGTGTTGGTCTTGGGTCGCTTGCCGTATGAGGTACGCTCGAAGAAGAGCCCTGATATTGTTGAGTTGTGAACACTGATGATGATACTGCTTTGGCCTGTACCACCGGTGGCTTCGGTTGTCCGCGAATCATGCCGGCTCTCGTGAGCTGCGCTTTGATATCTGCTTTATATGCTTCAACAGCTTGCTTGTCCTGTATGGCAGTCGGTAAGTAAGTTGCAGTCCGAAACCTAGGCCACGCACTCGCATCCAGTCGGGACGCTTAGGGCCCCAACCAAGGCATTTTATTTTGAGGCGATTACACGTGTAACATGAGTCACCTTCACGCTGCTCGTCGCATTTCTGGGAAGGGAGGCAGGTTGTCAGCACTGGTGAGTGGTACTATGCTAGTTTTAGGTGCATGCCTTTCTACGCAGTCGACAAGTCCTGGTATAACGTGGCGCATGAGCGTCAAGATGAGACAAGTCCGAGAGGTACGACGCACCAGCAACCACCCTTGCTTGTCGCGCCTGAACGAGGGAGATCTATCGATAATCGGCTGGGTGTGTCATGAGAGTGGGACGTCTGGGGGTCAGTGTCATTTGAGGTGAGTGATGCGAGTAGTTGGGCCGGAGAGGTGCTATTGGACGCGACCTCTGAGGTGGGCGAATCGCTTGAATTGGAACGTTGGTGGGACATGCCGGCGCGTGTCGAAGTAGGTCAGGTGAGGTATGGTGTTTATCAAGGGCGGCGGAGGGCGTGCGTATACTGCGAAAGAAATATAAGACGGATTTGTCTGACAGAGTGATGACGCGGAGTGAGGGGAGTAAGTGCACCGCCGAGCCCGAATCGGAGGTGTATTTAGAATAAGCGCGTTCACTGGATCGGAGGGGGCGAAAGACGATAATCAGCTGACTCGGAGGGCCAGAGGGAAAGCAAATGATTCGATAGCCAACCTGAAGGGTGTCGGTCATCAAGGGGGGGTGGGTGGGTTGACATGGACTTAATCAGTGTCCGGTCGGCATTGTAAAAGCAGCGACTCACGGACGATTCAAGGACCCGTAATCAAATTCGGACCCTAATTAAACTAACGCGTCAAGGTCCTCGTTGGGAACTCAATCTGCACATTTTCCATCCGTCCTTCTCTGGCTTATCCCAACGGAATATAAAGGAGAATACGAAACGGACTGGACGTCGTCGGATTAGGCAAACGACCGAGGGCGATGTTCATAGCTGTAAGGCCAGGCTACTGATGTATGGACGTATGGGAAGTTTATTCGAACCCTGTCGATACTTTGACGTGCAGCTGTGAACACTGCAAAGAGGTATTACGATATACAGCAAGTGTCACCGGAGTGGCTTATGGCGGTGACTAGCAACAAGAAGCTGAGGCAGTGAACTGGGGAAACGAAAACAAAGAAAAAATTCTACTAGGCTATGGGGAAGGTTTGAGGTTACCTTCACAGTGATCCGGACTACACGGCCAGGTCCCTGCAGCAGGCCGGCTTTTTCATTCCACTTTGACTTCAATATATACCTCGCGGTCGCTCTCACTGCCCTTACCTTGGCAGAAGCGTAAGGGGCTGGAGAAAAAACATGTTCCCGGCTATCCCCAGAGGGGGGGGGGGGGGGGGTATCGAGCACTCCGACTACACATGACTTGTTACACCCCCGAGAATCGAAGAAGTAAGGGGATGTGGCGTGCATCCTTCCGCAACCTCCGTGAACCGTGGCAGTGATGTACAGGAGGAAGATCATACCATGAAGGTGATGTCGAGTACGGAAAGAAAGAGCTGCCGTGCGATGGCACCTCATGTGAAAGTATGCGGTGAGTATCGGTGCCACGACTTGTGCGATATGAGGGATAGGGCTTCTTCGAAGTCAGAGTGTCGTACAGGGTACAAGTCGGAGGTAGGCTGGCCCCGTTCGACTCCGAATCCTCAACAAGAACACGGCATTCCGAACTTGCTTTGTGAACAAACCTTGAAGAGGCATGTTGCATGCGAAACTAGGATATCTGACACCGAAGGAAAAGGAAAAAGATAACATCACGATATAGAGTTCGCGGTATCTTGGGCAAAGAAATAGAAAAGCGGGTCGGAATGCAAACAACGCCCGAGGGGGGTGCGTGTGGTGCGTTCATGATATGTACATACTCATTTCCGATGCGACTCGAAGGCAGGTATCTGATAGCCGGGACTCGGGCAAGTCGGCATAGCCAGACGGCGATGTCATGATCCGGTAATCCATCAAAACACCGCGACTCGGGGACCTGACGTGAAACCCCAACCTCGGTTATTTGCGAGCAAACACGACCAGAAAAGGGGGAGAAGAGGAAGAAAAAAAAGTGTCACCGAGTACGAGGAAGATCTAGTCGAGGAGAAACGTCGCGAAGTACGTACGAAGCTCGGCCGCCGCCACTCGGGAAGAAGAAAAGAGAGACATCTTTGTCTTTGTCTTTTTCCTTTTGTTCTTGTTCGGTTCACTCAATCCGATGCTATTGGGTCGTGAGTTGTATTAAGGGCACCCAGCCAACGTCCCCACGAGCACCATCGTGACAACCGAAGCGTTCATTAATTGCATTTTCTTGACGCGACCCTTTGGACTTGCCAGAATCGTTTACCTTGCCAGGTTATCTATCCAAACATATCACACAACACGGTCAGGCCCAAACCTCACTGCCTCGTTGCAAGGTGTGAGTTATTTTCACGAGCCACCATGTAGCCGAAGTACGTGGATGGCGTCGACTATCATCGACTTTGCCCTGTGACGACGACGAGGCTATGGTCCGAGGGAAATTGCTAGGGACTCAAAGGTGGATGCGATGCCCATACGTCGCCTCATTGCGACTCACACGAGGAGACAACCAGATCAAATGCCAGTCGCGCAACCGACGGCTATAACTGCGGGTAGGAATCACAGGCATAGTACATGAAACTTTGCGGTTGCCACTTACTTGGCACTAGCCGGCTGGGAGGGGGAGTGGGGAGGGACTGGATACGATTGACAAAGAACTTTTCGAAGTTCGGGCTGCGGTGATTGATGATGATCAGAACATCACATCAGGTCTGCCGCACGCATGCTGTCAGCTCTTTTTCTTAGTCTGACAAACGGTATTCCATGGTTCATTCCCCGTAAGCAGTAGTTGTTGTTCCGTAGTGTGTGTGATTATATTGTGAAGGGATACATGGTATGACCAAAAGGACAAAAAAAACGTGGTGATGAAACGTGGATGCGTAGTATTACTACCATGGAAGTAAAACATGACTAACAAACTGCGCCAGCAGGTACGATGTGGGGTTGATATTTTCTGATCCGATGCTTGTGTCAATGTGAGCCAAAAGTTGCGGGTCATGAGCGTTTCTTTTCGTGGACCGCTAGAAAGAAGAAAGAAGAGAAGAAGCAGAAAAAAGATTAGAAAAGAAAGGAAATGTGAGTATTCAAACGAGCAGCATTTCCGCCTCCCGCATCACCTGTCGCCAATCAACCCGTTCTTTGCCTCGACGGCGCCATACCTCGCTGATCAGGTGTTGTACCTGCGAACAATTGCCAATACCCCTTTGCTCCTTCAGACGTTTTCTGAGGTACTCCTTGTGGCCGAGGTCGTCGGTGAGACACCCGGCAATGCATATGCTAAACACGACACTGCGCACGACCGCACGACCGGTCTGCCCACTTTCGGCGGCCCTGAGACACCCGATTGTCCTATCGACCGCCTCGATGATCTCGGGGCACTGTGGGTAATCGCCCGAAATCACGGAGTGCAGGTACACGTGTGCAGACGCGCGAAAGACCTCCGCCGTGAGCATCCGCTGATGGCTGCGCTCGTGCTGAGCGTGGTCGTGGAACGTCATCGGGAGCGAGCTCGGCTTTTTGAGAATTTTTTCGATGTGCTGGCCACGCCTGACGAGCTCGGGAACGCTGAGCCGGTTCTCGCTCCGATTGCGCTCCTTCCATGCTGCAAGAGCCGCGATTTGCGCGAGCGCGTACACGATGTGGTTGTCACAACCCATGATAGAGAGCATCGAATACTCTTCACACGGCTCCAGGGGAATTCCGTCAATCGTGGCGTCGGAGTAAGGGGAGAAGAGTTCGGACACGACGCCCAGCATGATGGGCGTGCGGACGAGTGTCACGGATGCCAGTACGTCAAACCAGATCGACGTCTTGATGATGAACCGCAGTGACTCGGTGCAGCTGCGTAGTACACGAGAAGCACCGCCGTATGCTTGCAAGACGTTGATGGAGAAACGGCAGGCGGCGTCGAGAAAGGCTTGCCACTGACCCTTGCCACCGGTGAAGAGAAAGTAAGACACGACACAAAGCCCGGCGAGGGCATCACCCTCGTTCAAGGGCTGTTGGGGTGGAATCATTGTTTGCAGACGGGTCATGTCACCGGGTGCGAGGAGTTCTGCTCTGCCAAACTGACAAGCTTTGCGGTGAAGATCGGACAACAGGACAAGCCGCATCGCGAGCTGACGCGCTCGAGTTTATCAAATCCCAAAGGGCGGTGTCCAACGACCCGTCGGCATGAAGGTATTGCATACGAAGCACATTGTCCATGTAATATTTCAGGGCAGTATTCTGGCGAACACCCAGATCGAAGTGGAATTGGTAAGGGACATTGGGGGACAACAGAAACGCAGACGACACATCAGTAGTCGAGTCGTCCTCATTATAGCCAGGGACGGAATCAGAGTGCCATCTTGAAAAATCACTTGTATGAGGTCTTGGTAGTGGGAGAGCAGGGTGATGATGATGATGGGGGATAGTAGGATGAAAACGCCCTGCCAACAAATCAGGGCCATTGAGCACTATAATACATACATATTCTTAGTAGCGATACGGAGTCTTACATGATGAATCTATGCTACCAGGAGTCGAGAACGGAGGAAGAGTGACTTCAGGGTATCCAGGGGAGTCAGGGCTTTCATGCATTACAGGTAAGCCTGGAGCGAGTTGTTGAGTTCGAAACGGAGGAAGATGGAGGCGTCAGAGAAGGGATCTTACAGTCAGAGTCAGGGGGTCCGCGAAAGGGCGGGTATGCATGAGGGAATGCGATCCTCAGTTGCTAGAAGAGATGGAAAGCGTTGGCGTTTGTGGGGTCGTACTTGGCGAAGCATATTCGTTAGATAGATGAAGAATTTGAGGTTCCTGCTCGGATGAGCGAGGGCCCGAGCCAGAGTGGCCTTTGATCATTCCCTGGGATGCGAGGAAGGACTTGATCTTTTCCCTAAGATCAACTACGTTGCGGCTATCCTGAGGGGGGCGGGTGTAGGGTGAGCGAGGGAGTGGCAGATGGGTTAGTAGATATGTACCCGCAACCAGTCTGGACGCTTGGCACCGAATCCGAGACACTGAAGTCGGAGGCGAACACAGGTTCCGCAGCTGCCATCGGCGTTCATCTTCTCGTCGCATTTCTGGATAGAGAGAGACGCCACGCAGAGTGGCAAGGTGAGCACCAGGTGCGTGACTGGGGACGGGTATGAGGGAAGTGGCGGACCTTGCGACGGATCCTACAGGTATAGCAACCCGACTTGGCGCGGACGGCACCTTTGGCCTTGGGCGCTCCGGGTCTTTTTCCCTGTGGAGACTTGGGTGTGGGGGGCATTGGCGGAGAGTGTTATGACGTGTGGAAAGGAGTGGAGGGGAGGGCAAGTGGAAGAGATAATACACACGAAGAAAAGAACAAAAAGGATGATGAGCCCACGCAGGGTGTTGTCGTTCCCCTCCCCCGGTCGAGATAGATGGGATGGCCAGTCGATGCAAGGGGGAGAGCCGGTCATATATACATATAATAACCAAACCTTTTTTCTCGTTTGGGTCGATATTACTCAAAACACGCTCGACTCTCGGGGTCCTCACCATTGCCATTTTCAGCCACCTGGGATTTGCTTCCGTTTGGTCATCGGGGGATGCCCATTCTTGGCCATGCGATGATCCATCTCTTCCTGTAGAAAAATAAAACAAAATAAAATACGATATCGGATCGTCCACGTCCCAGCCCAACAGACGCCGAGGTCGTTTTCTTCGCCATGACTCTCTCTCACTCCATCACGGAAATATGTACCCTGTCGCCGCTGAACTCGGAGTCACAATCGGAGATCCAATCCCAGCAGGCCACCCCGGTCTTCCACTTGGACACCGTCGGCAGGACCCCGTGATGGCCTGGGAAAAGCTTCCGTTGGTTGACCCAATACTCCGCGCCTGTCGCACTTGTTCATGTTGGCATACGCCACCGTATCAGACACACGCATCCTGAGACAACAACCCGAATAACGCCAGGCATGATATATCCAGTAGCAATATATCATTAATTTCACTAGTAGCCAGCCATGTAGATGGGAGACGCGAAATATCGATTATTTATGATTACAGTTTTACAATGTTGTCTGCCGTCAGCTTCACCTCTCCTCCATCGCCGAGCCTCCTCCGCTCGGTCCACTGATACTCAGGTTTCTCACCTTGTGTCTCAACCCTCCCTCCCCCTTCTCGCCACCGCTCCCTGGCACAACACCCGCACCTGTTCGCCGCGCAATAAGTGCCCGGATAGGCACTCAGCCACTTGATCTCCTCTTCTTCGCTTGGCGCACACAGAAGCAGCGTCCGCTTCGTCGTCACGATCTTGAACATATGTGACCTCTCCACCGAAGCCTGTTTATCAGCGCTCGAAGTCGACGGCCCGGGTACATTGACCGGTGGTGACACCCCTGCGCCGTGCTTGTGTGACCGCATATCAAATTCAAGTGCGTCCAGGATGTCAGAAACAGAAAACTGTCGATGTGGCTTCGTATCCTGTAAAAGATAGAGAAACGAATACATAGATCAGAACCCAATCAATACGCTCGGTCCAAAAGTATACAAACAACTAGCCACTCGCTTCGATAGGGGGAATGAGAACACGTCGACGTACCATGTGACTTCCCGAATAGACCAACTTTTCACTAGACAGCGTAAACCACCGCTTGCGCCAATTATGTCGCTTCGATCCACACTTCATCAAGTAACCGGATAAGACGACTTTGGGACCCCCGTCCTTGGTTCCTTGCCCTCGATTGGGCGAACTCGACGGGTTCTCCGCAGCAATCGTAACATGCTGAGGCGATGTGGATGATCTCCGCTGAGCATAGGGCGAACCATCCTCAGAGTCCGAGGACGTCACGTTCTGGGCATGCACAGGACGGGGTGGAGATGGCGTCACTATCACTTGTCGCTCCGACGCCCGCTGACCACGGGGTATCGGGATAGGGGGTGTAGCGAGTGTCGTTTGAGTCGACGTCATCGCACGGGCGTCTCGGGCATCTTGAATGGCTTTCACCCAGTCCTGCACTTCCTCGGGGCTCTGTGCCTGGAGATAGAACGTACGAACTAGCTGAGACGACGCCAAACGTATACGTGTGCTTCTTCAGCACCACCGGCGTGCACGAGTGCACGTCAGAGAGATCGAGCAGACGAAGCGGCTTGTACTCTGCTGACGTCTTGTAGTAAGCAAGATGGGCGGGGCGCAACACAAACCACCGTTTCTTCCAGTTCTGTACGAAAGGAGACGCAATTGCATTTTACACAAGGACACCCGAGCGATCCACGATGAAACGAACCTTGCGCCGTTCACCTTTCTTCCAGAGATACCCTGATTTGATGGCACTTTCGTCCATGGGGTCCAGCACAGCTCCGGACCTATCGGCAGATCGCCATCCTTCCTCATCCTCGTCGTCCTCCTCAGATTCTTCACCGCCACTGGCAGACCGACGTTCTGCGATGGACGAAAGCGGTGGCTTCTGGGAGCAGCTGCCAGATAGGAGAGCCCCACTGGAAGCCAAGGAGTACGAGGTCGGGGATGCTAGATCCGGCGACAAAACAGAATCGGAATCTGACTCTGGTCCAGAAACATGTGGTTGCGACAGTACCGGAGTCGTTGGCGGAGGGGTGACCTGTTGGTACGCGGTCGGTCAACATTCTGGAAGTGTGAGGGGTTGGAGTGAGGGGGACCTACTTTCTTGGGCTTGGAGTGCATAGAGAGTTTCCTCTGCACTTCCTGTGGCGACGGCGGGGGCTGCCGCCGAGGGAGACATGATTGTCTTGAGAATAATAATAATAAAATCGAGGAACAGGATGATACAGTGATTGCGCAGGGAACGTGCACGGTGGCGATCTCGCGAGTCGTTTATGCTGGTCCGTCGACACGCCAGGAAGAGGGACATGTCACTCCCGTCACACCTTGTCACATCGTAGGGGGTACCCCATGTCACGACACTTGCTACTCCCCTCACCGGTCACCCTCGGTGGCAGAACGTTCCACGGCATGGAAGGTCGGCTGGTGATTGGAATGCATGCATTCATCAAGAACGTTGGCGTCTGCCTTGCAGTGGGGCATGGACCATAGGCGTGTCGAGTGAACTCCTGCTCCATCGGACGCAGGTTAATCTCAAAACCTAGTCTGTGTGAACGTTCTTGTGTTGGCCCCTCCTGCATTTCCGAGATGAGTACGGGCTGTGGAGCGTCAACGCTGCCCCTCAGGGCTTTGAGATCTGAGGTATCTGAGTATGCTAAGGCCCTAATGAAAAACGGATATCCTACACTTATGACCGTCGGATGGGTTTCAGCTTAGCCGATAAGATAAACAAATCAACACACACGCGCATCGACGATAACGTCGTGGTTTCACATTCATCTGCTCGACTGGCAGCGAGCTCACAAAAGCCCTGAACAGTCAAGATCGATTGTCCTTCTTGACGCCCACCATGACTCTCACTTTGGATGAGAAATTCGAGAAAGCCTACAAGTTCGTGCAGGCACAGCCCAAGGAAGGGCCATTCCAACCCACTCAGGATAGGAAGCTCAAGGTGAGGGCATGATCAGTCTGCCTCCGAGTTCTGTTACCGATGGACTGCGATCGCATCAGTACTACAAGTATTACAAGCAAGGTACCGATTCCCTCGCCGGGTCCATCGAGTTTCCGTATGCTGACTTGCCATACCACACAGCTACGGAAGGGGACGTCAGCACTCCGCGTCCAGGCATGTTCGACTTCGTAGGCAAAGCCAAGTGGTGCGTCACGTTCCGATGTCAACAGCTTTTTTAATATACGATCGCTGACCACACGAACCCAGGGACGCCCACGAAAGCGTCAAGGGTCTATCCAAAGAGGAAGCTAAGCAGAAATATATCGAGCTTCTTGTCGAGGTTAGACCGCATGTTCTTTTGTGGATTGGGCACAGTGCTGGATTGGCTGACGACGACCCCCATCCTCGTGCCACAGGACTTGGAACAGATCACGGACAAGCCGGAAGATATGGTACAGGTCGTCGCAGATCTGAAGGCGTAGATGGATTGTCTTATACGAAGCGTGTGTCCTGTTATAATGTACAGCAAGTTGAGATATGGATCATACAGCTAGGTGGTGACGGTGGCTGTGCAGTATCTGGCACGAGGCTGATAGCGCCCACTTCCTAAGATGGTGTACCAAGTTGTCGGCGCTTGTGAGCCATTTCGAGGGAAGGTCAATAGGGGTGTCAGGGGGTCTACTTACCATCCCCATTTGCCGGCAGTGGCCATTCCCGGCCGCCGAGGGGAAGTTGAAGTTATGTGGGTGTGTCTGTAGCAGGGCAGTCGACAGACGATGGAACCTGACAACACGTCGATCGTGACACCGGTTAACACAAAAACTGTGAAATCTACTGCGGGCTGTAAGAGCCTCGCCCTTGTCCGAGTCAACCGTATCATCCTCCAAGGCTGAGTGGAGTGGACTTTCTAGCCTTGACTCCTTTTGATATACCGTAGATAAGCGCCTCATGGCCTGTTGGCCAGGTGCCACGCCCACTCTCCGAGAGTTTCGCTGTCCTACTCAATCTGGGCGATTCAGCGTCAAGTAGCGGGTCGCCATACACATGGCCACACAGCATGCCCTAACCCCTAGCCAAACCGCGTTATTGGCTTTCTGGGAAAAGGGGGGCGCTTACGAAAAGGATATATTGTTGCGGCTGGACTCTTTCTGGCAGCTCGAACCAGTACCTCTCGGAAGTACTTTTGACAGGGTCCCGATCGCTGGAACCGTCAGTACGCGGACACCCTCGATTGCTGCTGAAATATATTTTTGAGCGCAGCGAACATATTCACTAAATTAATTCCATCGCGGCCTGCGAATCTGTCCGTCGTTGGTGTTAGATTGTTTACGACGCTGCATACGAAACGAGGCGAAGAGAACCTTTTTCTTTCCTGGAGTCATGGCCATCGGTAAGTCGATGAGAATTTCTCTCGGTGGGAACTGCGGACGAATCGGTTCAAAAGCTGCGCTCTCATTGGTGTTGGGTGTTCTGATATCGATTCGGGGACCAATCGAACGACGCTGATTTGTCTCGGAAGGACCTAATGACCAGGCAATGAGTGCTCTTACTTAATTTCACAGCTCCTGATTTGTAGTTCCTGTGCTTGGTTTAACTGGGACGATCACTCGAGCTGTCCAGCCAACTTAACGTTCGCTCAACTTCCGCCGCTAACCATGGTCGTAAGTACTAGCGATCATTTCATTCATGAGGGCACGCCAATTATCAAATTCGAAACGGCATGCAAGTGCGTCCTACGCGAGAGGCGCATCTCGTGTGGTTGACAGTCGCACCCTCCTTTTTTTCTCAGACCACAGACGTCCTGTCATGTTGCATACGCACGTGCCAAAGTGACTTGGTAAATAATAGAACTCTCACTTGCCGTCGGCCAATGACATACCGCAGTGTCACAATTGCGGCACCGTTTCGCCCTTCTGGACTTGGAGCTTATCTTTGTTCTAGTCCAGGCAGCATCGGAGCTTGAGCGCTCCTTTCGCCCCTCGCCACTAGGCTGCCCGTAATGCCTTATCTGAGTTCTCATCTTAGGCAGGCATACGATATGTACGATCACATGAACCATATGTGCCTCGTTCGGTCAACGAAATCAGGCCTTGCAGACGTGAAGGCCAGGATTTGACAAAACGGACCGGACACTCAACTCGCGAGTCATGCTGTGGTCATGTGTGTTCTTCCACAGCATGGCACATCCAGCCTTCAGAAATGAAATGTTCCCGGATTCAAAGCCCAGCATCTTCTTCGCCACGCACGAGGCACTGCGTGGCGGGCATGAACTATATTGGACGTCTCTCTCCACCTATCTTCGGGTCGCTGATAACGCTTTGCACAGCGTGGCCACTGCTCATGATTGATCACCTCCTGATGAGATGGCCCATCATGAAGGTCGGTCCTTGTGGTCCATTTCAGTGCAGTCTTCTGATACGGGAAGGAAAACTCGAGAGACACATGACTCCCTCGGTCACCGGTCAGGTTCCCGCTGCTTTCTTTTTCATTCCTGGGCTCCGCGGTAATCTTTCCACTAGTGGTCAAATCGACTTGCTTTCCGCAGTGTGCCCCACTTCCGTTGTTCGCTCATCTACTAACTTATCCGCTTCACAGTCGTCCTCGTAGTTTGGTCGGAGACGACTAGGGAGCACAGGTTTCTTTTTTCGCGGATATGGCTTCCACGTTACAGCCCTCACTGTCGATCACCTCACAGGCACCAAGATACGTACGCCTGCGCCGGCACTAGCAGTTCAGGTAATGGTAGGGCTTTCGCATAGCGGAACCAACCTATCACTTCTGGAGAGGACTATGCTTCGGACCCTAAACTCTAAGCTCCACAGTACAGATCAGAGTCAGCTGGCGGCATCTAGTGTTCATGTTCATCAACCGTTGTCCCCGTGATACACACTAATATCGCCTTAGCCTGTTTTTTCTTTGTTTCGACACAAACGATCGACCTACATAGTCAAGTTGGGGCTCCGGGTGCAAATTACGCTAAGCCATCTTCGTTGCGGAAGCACTGCGGCGGGAAAAACGAGGCTTATGGCCGTGATGACAGCCACGCCAGCGGCGAAGTGTCCTGTGTACTGAGGTGTCGCGGAGTGAAGAGTATGTATGAAGTAGTCGCGCTGATGATTTTTGTCGTCGCTTGTGCTGTGGTTACTCCGTCAGTGGGCCGCTGAGAACAGTCCTTTTCACGTCTTGGTTTCTAGGTCTCTTCAGTTATCTAAAGGGTGGGTCTTACCTACATAAGCTTGGGTTGGAAGCAATCGTTTTTGGAGCGGTGAGAGTGTGATGTTGATTCGATCTGTTTCAAGGATAGAACATTGTTTCAGTTTTCGCCTGGAGTGCGAGCGCCACTTACCGCGCGGGAGAATATACATTGTTAAATGACTCCATTTCCATCCCCCCCCCCTCTTTTTTTTTTCCACGGGAACATTCTACGACCAAAAACTTGGGGCCGAATCGGTAGAAAACTCCTGATAGAATACCCATCGAGACGGACGTTCATAAATGATGCTTACGGTGAAATAATAGGTCCTTGAAGGGAACGAGAGAGGGAAGTGCGGGTTTTAGAAACCGAGTAAACGTTCCCATGGTTCTACGGTATGAGAATCATGAATGATAAGTTCAATCTTTCAATGATCATCCCGGACGTGCCGGGTTACTGCGGAGCACTCGAACGGTAAGTTCAATATTATAATGATCATTTTGAACACACCGGGTTACTGCTAAGCACTTCGTCATCCGCTACCGGGTACGAAAATTGTCTCAAGGACCACTCCCCCTAGGAGTGTCTATGTGCGAGGAGGCTTGAACGTTCATCTGTTGTATTCGTCAGTCAGTCTCTCTGCAGTAGATCAGCTACGCCGCGTACGGCATGCGCAAGGATGTCACACTTTCGGATCTGCGAGAGCTCCCGTCAGGAACACCCTTTCCGCTCGGTGTTCTCCGCTGTTCACATAAGAAAAAAAAAAAAAACAGGAGCCGAAAGGATGCCAGCGGGCACCAAATTGGCAGTTCCGTTGGGTATTTTCTGCAACCGCCTCTCAGAAGTCTTCCCCCAGTCTGAAGAGTAAAAAGATTGAACCCGATTGCTTTCCAAGCAGTCTATGAAGCCCGTAAGGTTACATAGTTCGCGAAACCCAAACCGCGTTGCTATTCACGCTATATAGCAGCACTGGTGGCCGCTGTTTCTAGAGTGCTCTAGATGATGGTATGTCGGGATGGCGATCCCTCAGATATCGCACACCGCACGGCATCATAGGTCCCCCCGAGCCCCTCCACTGATTCGGTAATGGCACAGTGCATGCTGTGCGATGATGCAGTAGAACGGGTACACCATTTCTTTGGCGGGGATGCTCTCATATAACTCAGAGAAGTCTTTGGATTCAATCAGCGAGTGTTAAAAGTCGAAGCTTCTTCAGTTGACAAGGGAGGCACATGTGCTTGCTGTTACTGGAGGTGACGGGGCCTCGCATCGCATGTAGAGAAGGATTGGAGAAGCAGGCCCACTGGCTGTTTGAAAGATGCACTCGCTGTGAAGGTCGTGGGCTTCACTTTGAGAGCGATGGGTAGTGTGAAGAGCTCTCAACAAGGGAGAGGACAACGTGTGAGGAGCGGTTGGACTGACGGATAAATCTGGCTCCAAGGCAAGCAAACCCAGCACAGTATGAGGAGCCGGATCTGATCATTGCAGAGGTACGGGCGACTCGTTCCAGAGGGCCGAGTATTTCAACTGGAAAGGCAATTGGTCAAGCGATCCTCAGCAAAGGACTTGGTAGCCTACTGGTGACATATCACCCTTTACGAGGCATCGTACTCTTCGTCCTACTCCAGGAGGTAGGTGCCACAGGGAGTAATCGCCTGTCTGAGGATCTGCGAATGAGTTGGTATACACCACTTCCGCAGCCCTTTTTCCACACGACCCTCCCCTGACCCTCCAACCCTTCTCATTGGCAACCAACCCGTCTCGGTTTCCCGTGGTGCATCTCAAAACGCCGCTCCAACTGCCGCCCGTCCAGACGCGCTCGGCTCGCGGGCCAAGGCTCCTATGAAGTCCACGCGCTGGTCGCGTCACCGTCTTCTCTAATTGCCGTCACGAGTCCACCGCCCCACATAAAGAGCGTGAATCTTCATCGGCAAACGTGCCCCTGCGTAGCAGTGACGGATTTCACAGGACCTCTGCTGAGGTCGGCGGAAAGCAAGGAGGTTGCCAAAGGGTCGCAGTACACAACAGAGTAGCCCCTGTTATCGCCTATGGTGGTAACAATACCACTAGCTGGTCTAACACCACGCCCTACGTGGTCCTAAGCTGTAATGGCAGCGTTTAGGGTGACCAGGGGACCGGAACGTGTTTCCCATGAGTCCAAAGGATATGTACTCATCCACTTGACCCGGAGGTGCACCTGCCAAATATGGGGTCACTGTTGCCAGTACTGCAGCGCCGAGGTGGCTGAGGAACTGGTCTGTGTAGAGGGTGAAAGGGATCGGTACATAGACGCGGAACCGGACGGTGCAGCGTACGGCGAGATCATATCCGAACTTGCAGGGTCATATATGAAAATGGAAGCGAATGCAGGAGCCGAGGAACCATACCTAGACGTATTAACTGCGGAACACGCCTGCATGACTACGACTCGCTGCAACCAATAGCACGAGTCCCCCCTGCTTGGACCGCAAAGTGATTATTCCTTGCGCCAACTTGTAGGAGGGCTTCCATGACATCGGGGTGGTACCTGTATCTAGGATTCGACCATTCACTGTATGTTTCTGCATCAGTGCCTCTGTGAATGAGGGTGTTCCCGTCCGGGGGAAGACCGCAGCAAGTACCGGAGTGGAATCAGTAATAATGTGATGGACGCCTCCAACGGTCTCTATCTTTGATTGTATCGACCAACCAAATCGTGTGAAACGGTAGCTGCCTACAGAAAATGCCTCCAAATGCGACCGAGTTTCGCTGTCTTACTCGTCCTGGGGGATTCAGCGCCAAGTGACAGGTCCAAAAACTTGATAAAGACTGGCCGACAAGAGCAACTGTAGAAGACAAATAAATGAGCGTATCCCCGATGTCGAAGTATACCAAAGTTAGCCTCTTCCAAGCTCTATTTTCCTGCCCAGTTAATCAGCTCCGCTGCCTGTTGACCCACGTCTGGAGGTAAGGTAGAAGTTTCGCCCGGACCAGGCTTGTTTAGAATAGGCCATCCGAACCTGGGCAAGGCAAACGAGATATTCCGCAGGTCTAGTGGGATGAAATGGGAACACCGAGCCATCATGATGCATAATGGACGCTAAGCAGGGACGTAATCGTCGTCGCACGATGGATGGCTTTTTTCTCGAAAAGCCGCCGCAGCAGTAACACCGTGGGCCGGATTTCTACATGTTGTAAACGACAAACTAGTGTGGTCGGAAACTGGGTTTGGATCATCAACTCACTCGGTTTATACGGCTAGCTCATCCACGACCCCTTGGCCTTCCGGCGGCCTGATCCTTCGGCAAGCTACGACAAGTACTGATGTCATCCTTCTTCGCTTCAATCGACAGGAATCCAGACTCGGACCACGCCCTGGGGTGCCACTCCATGATCATTCTAAGCTATCAGCTTTCAAACTTTCACCCATTGACGTGCATAGGAACTTGGCTAACTCCAGTTTGAAGGACACTTGGGTATTTCCCAGATGGACAGTAAATCCGTGAACCCAGAATGCGCAACAACTCAGCTATAAATCAAGTTCGTGTCCAACTTGTGTCTGCGGCACCCGAGGGATGTCAGGGAGTCTAGAATGAGCGGCTGGTTTGGTGAGTACACTCCACCCACCTACTATTATGGTCACTTTTAGGAAAATGTACTAATTGGACCTACGTTATTAGACATTGTTCGAGGGCGCTTTCCGGCGGGCCTGCACAGAGGGATCACGCCGATTTCCCTTCCTGGTGCGTCTTTCCATAAGTTTTGGACTGTGACCTCATCCCACGTTCCTGCTTTTCGTGACCCTCATGTACTGCGGACGTGTTCTGATCTCCCATATGGGTTTGGAAGAAGGATCTGACGGTAGGGCGGACTCCCCCCTCGAGTGCTAAGATAATGCTTTCGCGACCAGCCTCCGCAGACATGTGGTCTGTCTTGCTGACTGTCGTCACTGACTTTACTCCCTCGCCATGGAGGGAACTCAGAAGTTTGATATGAGCTTCCCGCCCTTCGACGTGGACAGTACAACCGGGCACTTAAACAACCTTCCACGCTTCGACCTGGAGGAACTCTGCAGGGCAAATGTTCACGTACACCAGCTTCCAATGCACCGTCACTGACATACCTGTTGTGTTCAGGTTCCGATACTAGTCGGATAACTGACTACAAGTAAAGGTGAGACTATCCATTTTCGTTGTGATGACAGGCATAATGTCGTTCTTTACAGTGTGTGGTTTCAAGAATCTCAAAACTTCCCCGTCACGCGACAGCTTGGCCACCATTGCCATATGTTGTACCAGGAGGAGACACTGTGAATACGAACATCTTGATTCTCACCACCGGTACATACCTCATCTGGCACCATATTCGTTCCAATTCTTCTCTGCATGTGGAAACGCACAGCCCTCTGAGGGAGGGTAGACACTCGACAAGCTAACCAGGCTTGCTGGACAAGGTCTGAATCCGATACGGGGCGTGACTTGTAACTGAAAAACAATCAGTTCACGTTTGACTTGTGCAGCTTTGAAAGTCGACTCGCCACCCATTGCATCCATACGTGCCCGGAGGGATTGCTTGTCACTTTGCGATACCGACAACATGTCCCACAGCGTGCTCAACACGCATCCGCACGTCCAAATGCAATACAATCGTATTATAATCCACCCTAAGCGCATACTTCTGGTAGCCTGCGTAGTATTTTTACTTGGAGGAGATTCCTTCCTTGCAAGTTGCGTAACTGTAGCTCGTTTTCTGTGCTCATCCCCTCGAGGCAAATCACTGCTTACAGCTGACATGTCCACAAGAGCCGCAGATAAGGAGGAATTAAAATGCAATTTTGAATCCTCGTGTCCGTGATATGAGGCAGAGATACAATGGTGCCTACGGACGTGAGGATTGACCGAAGGAGCCTTGCACCGATAGAAGTTTCTATTGCTCTCCCACAGATGAGGTGCGGGTAGTCTGGGAACAAGTTAGGGTGTGACGACAAAAGACACTGAGGTAGAGGCAGGCCGTCAGTCATCGGACTTTCAGCGTCGATGAGACTAAATAAAATTGTCAGGGGCATCGAATAAAAGTGTCGAGAGCAATGTGGTTGGCGACTCAGGCAATTCATTTTAGAGTGCCCCTGTTATATAAACTGCGAGGTTTTGTTGTGAACACGCGAAAAATCGACTTTGAGCGCTCTTGCCAAGTGTTTTCCTTGTGTCTTCGTACATAGTATCGTCTACCAACGTTTCAAAGATGTCTTCTTACTAGACATCGAGTTATGTTCCCTTTGAGTGGCGTAAAGTGGCACTGTAGTATAAGTTGTGCACTTTGAGCCATTTCTACCACCACAGGACCTCGATGTTCAAGGGCCCCCAAAACTCGCAGAGACCCACCACGTACAGACATGCTAGATCACGACAAGAATGCCTAGCACGTCCTCCTCCCTGCACGTGAAGATTACGACAGAATCGTCAACGTGATCATCTGTCACTCCGCGCCTAAACCGACACGGTGTTCCGTCGTAACGCGCGGGAGGACCTAATCCGTGGTCTTCCACTAAGGAGAACACGACGATCGTTGATCCTAACAAGTGGCCGTGTCGATCCATATTCCTGCCTGACCTAAAAGATAACAAGGAGAACAAAGCATCCAGCGCGGTGACGCATCATAATCAGCAACGTGTCCATGAGATGTAACCCGTGAACTTCACCTCCTGGTACATCATCGTACGTCCACCATTTTGCCGACCAAAGTTGACCGCTAAGTGGCGATTCGGATGATCAGCCATGGGGGGCAGATATAACCAACTTCTCTGCAAAAACCACTCACTTATAAGTCACTTGGTCTCCGCCCCAATACTGAATTGGGACGAGGGGAGTCAGGTCAGCGTGATTGGGTCGAAGGGCTAGTGACTATCACCTACTG
Source organism: Pisolithus microcarpus (assembly GCA_024613185.1). Lineage (NCBI taxonomy): Eukaryota > Fungi > Basidiomycota > Agaricomycetes > Boletales > Pisolithaceae > Pisolithus > Pisolithus microcarpus. Next base: position 788,873 of record JANFAI010000007.1, read on the forward strand.
CAATCGTACGTGACCATGCAGATACACCGAAGCAAACAGTACTAGTAGCAGTTGTCGTGGCACGTGCAGTTGTATTAGCTGTGGTAGTCGTAGCAGCCGAAGTACCGGTTGACATCGATGTTGCAACTGCAGTCCCACCGGCTGTCAATGCATTCTTCACAGCCAGATCGTACCTTGAATTTGCTAACAAACATAGACACATGTGAACTCAAACCACTCACTACCCTCACTTTCGAGAGGAAACACGCACCGTACGCTGTCGATGCATCCCACAGCATCACACCTCCAAACGATGAGTACTGCCTCTGCGTCTGTTGAATGATCGTTGCAAGCGTCGACGCGTTGACGTATCCATAGGTAGCTGCAGACGAGGATGCGGGTGCACCGAGGTAAACTTTGACGTCCGGGTTTGGAGAGACTGTTTTTGCCCAGTTGTCCCTGTACCACATCATCGATCCATTATCAGTGAGTGGATCAGTCGGGAGTGTGAGATGTACCATGTACCGAAATCCCATGCCTAAGAAATGTGATGCAGAGGCGCCATGTACGCATGAGACGCTAGCCATCGGTTTCGCTAAGCACACTCACGTTCGGATTGCTGTAGTTGGTGAGGTCGCAATAATTATTATCTTGCAGGGTCATCCTCGTTGAAAACGCGTGTGACGAGTAAGATGCAAGAGGGGCACGCACAAAATTGGACGTAGACAGCATCGAATGCGACCGTACTGAGTGCCGTGCTCATGTATGTGTCTGGGTAGGGACATTGTGGAGCTATTCGTTAAACATTAGCTTTCTTCCCAGTTGACGAAATGATATGTATCAACCCTGCAGTGATATAGTACCTAATCAAAGATTCAAGCGGTTTGTGACATGACGGTACGGAAGGATATGAAAAGGCCAGATAGGACGAGGACGTACTGCTTGTTCCCCTTGTCCATCAATGCACGGAGTGAGGTTACAAAAGTAGCATAGCCGGTCTGATTGCCGCTTTCGATATCGAGGTCGACTCTGGAGAATTGCGTAACGCGCAAGCGAGTGAAGATAGGAGCCATCACTATGGTCGACCGCTGATACTTTGAGAAGAAACCTCACCCATCCAACACAGCAGAACCAAACGGACGATCAGGACTATTGCCCTCGAGAAAGAGGTCCCAAACCGTCTGCGCAAATGCTTCCGCCTGTGAGTCGTTCAAAAATCCAACCGAACCGTCCGCTCCTCCTAACGAAATGGTGACTGATCTTTCCCGCAGCTTGACACTGCTTCGATGTCGGGGCCTAAAAGGGTGCAATTGGGCATCGACTGTCCCATTGAAGGCGGTATTGGAGCATGACTGCAGCGGGCAGATGAATAGGAGTGTCGAGAAAGAAATGGAAGAACGAAGTTAGGGTTAGGTGATTGCAGATTGCTTGGAGAGCGAAAAGACACACATTCCCCAGGTTGATGGAAGGAAGACCTCCCGTACCGAAGAATTTGTTCAAACTCGCAATGGGAAACGTATCGATGGTGTCGTCCTGCGGAACGGTCGCGGTCACGCCCCAAGGCCCGAATGTAAATAGTAAAAAGGAATGACGTTCAAGAAACACGTACATTGCAGTAATACGATATAGGTTGCTGCCAGTTGGCAGTGTCATTTGGATTGGTCACGCCGTACGAATCTTGGCCCCAATATCTAAATTACATCGCAGAGTCAGGTATGAAGTGGGTTCGCTAGATTATGCTAGTTATGCCACTGGGGAACCTACACGGCAAGCTGGGGAGCTTCACGTCAGAACAAAGATCCGGGGGTCAAATTTGGGACATACATTAGTATTGCGTGACATACTGAAAGTTGCTGACTCTGCAGAGAAGAGTGGAGATAAAAGCGAAAGTGAATTATGGGCAGACAGCCATGAGACTATCATTTTGACGAGGTGACGATGGTAAAGAGGCAGCACCTACCCGAGCTGAGTAGTACGGTTCCAACCTTTATACATCGGAAACATTTGATGGGTTATTCAATAAGGGCAGAAACAGAGCCCGCCGGGTAAGCGTATCGGCGCCGTGCTGGAGATGAAATGTGAAAATATGGGAGAGAAGTAAAGTCATTCAGACGGGGCCTGATGCCAGGTGTTATTCTGCGACATTCGGACATGTAAGCGGGCGAGGATTGTCCGGCCGGCGATCGACGTGGGGTAGCCCACGTGGCGGTGACTCGGAGGCTACCTACGCGAGCCCAAGAGGGTCTATGTACCTCAGCAATGGATGATAGATCAGTCCTGGTCCCAGATTCACCCGTTTGTGATAGACAAGGTTCACGCGTCATGAGCACGACACGAGTATTTCTTGCGAACCGCCTAAACGCAGACGCCTTTCCCCACGCCAGCGGACCATGAAAACCCCGCGAGGATGCCTCTCGGTTCTTTTTATTAAAATCCCATGACGGTGTGTGGGGTTGCTGTGGATGCATCTACTCCTATCAGAGGATCAAGTTGCCACGTCAGCACGCAATTTCCAGTCACATTTATACTATGCCCCGCCCTGCCCTACCTACCGTTGTTCCGTGATCCACCTTATGATAGAAGTCAGCAGTCACAAAATGCCACCGAATGTCACGCATGTCAAGACATACTGATCTCCACGTTTTGTTCGTCCAAGTTGGGGCAGGTAGGATTCATATACAGAGTGAGGTATGCGAAGTGTGAAGAACGGGTCTTGGGATTGAATACTTCGGAACAAAACTGTTGAAATCTAGGTGGACCACGGGACAACGGGTTAGGCTTGAGTCGGGCGGAGGTCGGCAGAATAAACAAAATGCCAGGGTGATTACAGCACTTACATGTTGAGTAACATAGGATTACCATGGAAAGAGTAAATTTTACGAGCACAAATCGTTCGACTCTGACGTAGCGTCGTTGCGAGGTGAATCGAGGTCGCCAGACCAGCGAAATTTCGATTCGACGGCAACGCTACTTGAGTCTACGTCATGGAGAGATCCCCCACCCCCATGTATTGTGACAGATAATTTCTAGTGGGTCGAGAACATCAGCCACCAAGTCCAATCGCCCATGGTGCTATGAATGCATATACCTGTCACGGAAGCCCTCCGTCGTGGATCGCGAGGGCGAACGCGTGTCGTCACAATACCCATCACATCATATTGATTTATGACAGCCATATATGTGGCGAGGTGGAAAAGAAAGGGAGAGCTAAATTTGCTACCCAGCGACTGTCGAGACTTTCGGGATCGAAGGAGATTTGGCCACGTTGCTAGCTGCCATGGTGCCAGCAGATGCCTATCCCCTAGCCTACCGTTGGTCCGCGATGAACAGATATACCGAAGTTGACAGTCACGGAATGTCACACGTGTCACACTCGCGTGACCTGGGCTGCCTGAGTAGAACGAAACTGGAGGGTCAATCGATCCCGATCACGGACCAAGTAACAACTGCAAACGATTCTGCCTCACACATTAAAAGAGATGCTACTTGTATACATATAAGCATACTTTTGCAAAGTCACAGAGCACGTCCAGTCCGGCTTTCCATAGGATGATATCCATCGCCATCTCATTATCGTCTCATCTCGTGCAATCGTGAAGAAAGGAAAAGATTGCAGTTCTGGTCAATCAAACCATCCAGCACGCCGCATCTCCTCGCCTAGTCCGTCCCATTCACTGCTCTCCTTTACCTGCACTCCCAATCATGCTAGAAGTGCTACTTGCAGCCGGGTTTGCATAAGCCCTGCGACCTGCAATCTCCGTAGCGAACCTTGCGTTGACAGCAGTTAGCATCCAAGGAAAAGAGCAGTTATCAAAAATAGCCCATACCGAAGGCATTCATCTAATCTCCAACGTACACCCAAGTCACCCACGTTTCCATCCTTTCTATCCTCGTTCGAGTTGTTGTGATTCTCAGGGCGTATAAGGTGGACCAGGTAAAAGGCGTCTACTCAACGCCCATATCATTCCTGCCACGAACGCAGCATGTGCACCTTCCTCGTCCAGCACATCCTCCTCAACAACAGGCTCTCTTCGACGCGGCTGGGGCGTATGTCGTCCATCCTCCCCTTGTCCATCCCCGTCCTCACCTTCGTCGCCGTCGTCAAAGGGATGGAAGGATTCCCCACTGCTACGGTGATGGGTACTTCCTTGACCGTTCATCTCACCACCAGCATCTACATTGTAAGCGCTGTCGCGGGAAGCTAGGGACATATCCTGCCGCTCGTGCGCTCGCCCAAAAGTCGGAACCGGAACGCACGCTCTCGACGCCGTCCTGGGTGTGTGTGCCGTTGGAGGTTGTGGCAGCTGAGTTGGAGTGGGCGTGCGAGGCGGCTTGCGATGATCGTGGAGGTGGAGACCAGCTTGAACTTTGGAAGTACTCGCGAGTTGGAACACTGAGGAGGGCGGCGCCTTCACGGCCCGCATTGAGAACGAGTAAGGCGTGCGGTCGTGCATGGCGAGCAAGGGAAAGAAGTATCGCGCGGAGGGCGGGCGTAGAAGTCGGTGGGGATGTTGGTGAAGATGATAAGGGTGGGAACGTTGTGGTACATAGAAATATGACATCTGCATGAGGGACGAGCTGAGGCCAAGGTCAGAGGATATAAAGGGTCAGGGGAGCGCTGGCCTACCACTTCTGCACCGTCGCGTGCTCTGCGGCCCAGATCAACGCTGATCACGCAATGGGATCGCCACTTGCGTTCTCTGGCGAGGCCATCGACACCCAATACATTGGCTGCTGTAGTGCGTATGCTGCGGCCCTCAACATGCAGCCAGTCGAAAGGAGCGGGAGAGTGAGGTGTCTGACTAGGGACCCTGAAAGCATGGGGAGACACAGGAGTTGAGTGTGAAGAGGAGGAATTTGGACGTGTGGAGGTGGATGGGCGAGGTGCTGAAGGTGCGAGAGTGTTGGGAAATATGGGGACAGGGGAACTCGACTGTTGTTCCCTGACGATGCCTGTGGGTGGCTGAAGTTGGTTTGAGGTGTATCCCACGTAGTTTTCCGGTGCGAGGACTGGTCCCAGCAATGCAATGAAGTCTTCGTGTGAGACATCCGGGAGAGGATTGTGATTGATGACAGTTCGATCACAGGCATCGCGAGCGTGCATGACCCATGCGGAGGGCACTCCGAGACCAGGCCATATCTTGCAGTACTTGGTACGGACGCCGGACGATTCGAGTGCGTCGCGCAGACGCTGAGCTTCGGTGTTGCTGCCGAGAGACGCGACGAGCATGGGTTCGACGTCGCCCGCAGATGGGACGGTTGCACAGAGCTGAGCAAGCATAGCAAGAACATGGCCAGATGCTCCCCCCCGTGATGTTTGGACCGCTTGTGCCCGCGATGCGCTGCCCGGGAGAGGATAGGACGGTATGAAGAGCGTGTGGGTGAGGAAGACCGTCCCAGTTGCAAAGATGCGGAGGGGTCTTGGAGTGGGCGACGTGTGCTGGGAGGGGTGCATCTGTTGCGCTGTGTCCCGTCGCAGTCGGGCCATGAGTACACCGTCGAACAACGACAAGTCAAAAAAAGAGGCACGCTTACAGTTATTACAATGCTATTCAACCTTAATGTCGGCCAGGCGCCCGATGCTGTCCCGGCTAGATCATCTGCTTTATCCCCGACCAAAAGAATAGCACGTTTTACAGACTTGCAGAAAGCTTATTAGCTCACCGCTGCTATTACAACGTGTGCACCCTCCGACCAGCACGCCACGATCGCGTTGTTTGTTTCCAATGCCTTTGACAAACACATACATACAATACCAAACATCATACCGACTTCCGGCTCTGACAGGAAACACGCGGGCAAAGTCATGGCTTCCATCGTTGCACCATTTCGGCGGTCCTATAGGTCTCTTGTAAGTCTCAGAGTCGATCTCGTAGACTTTGTGCTCACATAACCTCGGATACAGCAATGGCTTGCACATGAGCGGCCTGTCATCTTCTTTTCCCTCCTAATCGGTATCTCTGGTCCTGTCCTTGCCTTCTCGGTGCCCCCGATCAGGCGAAACTACTTCGGCTACGTTCAACCTGAACTTATCCCAACCACCTATCCTCGTAAGTCGCTCTTTCATGCGAGACAAAATCTAGTCGTTTCCAACTTCTTTCAAAGTTCCTCAACGCCCACGGAGACCGGTGAAGGGGTATGACGACGAGTAGATGCGGTCGACTGGCTGAAGCGTACCGGTGCGTCTATCCGTCTCGGAGCCGTGGTCCCTTCAAGTCCTGATATACTTTTGATCAGACTCAGCCCTAGATTTAGTCGATGTATATACCACGTTCGAATATAATCATTCAGAGTACTACCGGGGTTGGCGCAGTGTTTTACTGCAAGTCTGCACGAATACATAAATTGGCTTGTATTAGGTTGCCCGATCGGGAAACCGAACCTTTGCAGTTCAGCTTGAACGTCGACGTTTCATGACTGCAGGTATGAATGTCCTGCACAGTGCTCTGTATTGTTCGATTCGCCGCACACACGGTCCCGTAAGACTAACGGGGCCTCGTCTTTGCCTGTCTTTGAGATTCGCGTACTCTCGCCCATTTTCAGACGAGCGTGCGGCAACTGCTTTCCGTGGGGACCTCAAGCAGAAACCCAAAGCCTCTACACCCCTCAGACGTACTGCTTCTGCCTCACTCCCTATTCGCTCAAATCCGACACCTACTCGTAGCGCCATCCAACCCGTCCTTACCTTTGCAACTGCAGAGCGCTACATCCCAACCCGTTTACGCTCCCGCCTACCTCCACACTCGCAGAAATTGCACGACGCGTGGTGGGTTCCAAGGTGGGGTAAGGACGGAGAGGTTTTCGTCTTTCCGAATGGCAGTTTCGTGTGCTGGGGAACGACGGAAGAGGAGGCTCGACAGTTCACGAAACAAGTGCTCGCACCCTGCGAAGTAGGGTCGCTCCCGGAGGCAGAAACAGAGAGCCTCGAATTTGTATCTGATCCCAGCGAGTATGCAACCTCTTGTCGTCTGCCCAACAATTCATAACCCCCACTTTACCGACTAGGAAAACGCGAATACAGGGTGATTTGATTATCATAGGCCGGGTCGCGTCCCTCCAGGACCCGGCGAGTGCCCCTGCTCTCCAGCCACCCGATCCGGCTCTTGACACGGCGACCCTTCTCGCCCGCTATGCCTTCTCTCAGGCTCTCTCGCGGTCGACGGCGCTAGCGGTCCTCGAGGAATCTCTCGAAGATTATCTCTCCTCGGTTGCGCAACTTCCTCACGCCCTAGAAAAGACGGGTGAACCTGGACTTAGCCGGGAGGCACTGATCAAGAAACTCGGCGCACTTCTCAAATTCCGTCAAGGGCTCAATCTCAACCGCGAGAATTTTTCGGACATCCCTGACCTGTACTGGGCAGAACCAGAATTGGAAGGTTTTTTCAAAGCCATGTCAAACGCTTTGGAGGTCAAGATGCGAACGAACGCTGTCAACGAGAAGATCACTTATGCGACTGAGGTCAGTCGTGATCTTGACGTGGTCTAGGACAAATTCGAAACTTGAGAATTCTGATTATAGGTTCAATCTATCCTTCGTCAACTACTCACTGAGGTAGGTTGGCGATGACAATAGCTCTATTTTTGGTGACTCTGACTTTGTTTAGTCCACAGCACATCGCATGGAATTAGTCATCATCGCGCTAATTGCGGTAGAAGTTGTCATCGTGCGTCGCGAAGAACTTTTCTCCACTAAATGTTAACACTGTACATTTGAAGGCACTGATACGGGATGGCCCTGAATTATGGCACATGGTCTTCGGGCAGCCTCAAAAAAGTCATCCGAAGACAAACACAACGTAGCCTTCATCATCACATCTTCTTCCCCACGGTGTTACTCCCCTCACTCCTCTCTCAATGCAGTTACTCGTGTATCTATACCATTTAATTATCGACGTGACTCCTGATTATTACGCTTGCACTCGCTCACTCCCACGTTACACTTTACACCATTCTCCAAGGTACTATCATTGCACCAAAGTTGCAAAATCTTAGAAAGATTTCTGAAAAGACCTGTAATCGCGTGCACGCCGAGCTCAGACTACTCACTCGCGAAGTGCCATTTCAATCATTGAATCCTGAGATGGTATACGTGCACAGGGCAGCCTGTGTCGTGCTGATATCGTGATTCACCAACACCAGTAACCTTGCCACCAGCTAGAATCTTTCCTACTACTGACAGAGCACGCCGTTTTATCCAACGATAATACCTTGCAGTGGGTTTAGCAATTGGCTCAACGTTGACGTTGCCCGAGGGCAACCTCCATCTTGTATTTCATATGTAATTCCCATAGTTCGACTCACCCAACGGTTTGTATCAGATTCGATGTATATCCCTCTTTGCCATTTGCGATTGTATTAGCACCATCGTGGATATATCAACTTACACTCGAAGGTAGATGGCAGGACCTCCGTGTAAGAATTTTGACATTAGAAAGAACAATAGGATGTCCTTCTGAAAATGCTGGCAAGGGTTTGCACGTTGACCGAGAGGTTGGCGGATTCGTAAGTTATGGTACACTCGGCGATAGTGATGTGCTACATCATGTCACAGGTCATGAACGAGGAGAAGTAGCTGTTGGACTATCCTGGACGTGTAAGCATGCATGACCCCTCAAGTGTTAACACCTCGTACAGTGTACACACCACGTGGGCTACTCGTCGTCATCGTTCCTGATGTTGACTGCTTGGAGCTGAATATTTACCCGTTCCACCAGTTCGGTTGACCGCTCTTTCGCGCGCTCCCTCAGCAAACCCCACTTGACCCACCAGTCATCGGCTTCATCTTCGGCATTGTATCCAAACAACTCCTTTAATTGGTCCCATTGTTCTGTCAACTTTCCTCCACCGGAACCAAAAACGCTTATGCCTCGTGCATGACGCTCGCGCATGGCGTTATCCCGTTCCTCTTGGTCGGGACCATTTGGCAACATTCGGAAATTCAAGTTGCATCGTTCGGAGTTTAAGACGCGCGCGCAACGGCCTTCCCTCAAATCCTGAAAAGCATGTAGAAACGCGGGTATTTGATCCTCGGACGTGAGATGCGAGAATAACTTGGCAAACACCGCTGCATCTTCAATACCAAGAGCGGTCAATTGGACCGAACCAACCTGTGAAGTTCACTGGTGTGTCGACGAGTAATTTGCAGGTGCACTAGTCAACATACCGGCAGGGGATGGGCAGCCTCTCCAACCAGTAGCACACGATCACTATGATGCACCCAGTTATCTAACTGAGGTACGATTTTGACTGGCCCGGACGCTCGAAACGTGGCTCCTCGTACTAGCCTCTGCAGTCTGGACAACCGTCATGAACAGCTCTATCCTGGAGAGATATTATCTGACCTCGGCTCGCAATGACTTATCAGGTCTTCCCAGTCTGCTTCGTCAGCTTGCGTGATCCACTCGTTCTCATTGGCGGTCGATCGTAGGTAATCAGACACCCACACGTGGACCACAAATCCGTCCACACCTCCCTGTTTAGAAGAGATTATGGAAAAGTGGTACTTGTCGACGAATCGACTGCTTACCACCCGATTTCCCAGTGCAGATGCACGATGTCCTAGCCACAGAAAGGCGGGTGGCTGATCTTGAGCATGAGTATGGATGTCTCACTGATAGCAAAAGCACGTACTGAGGGTCGGATGTACATCTGGGCGAGAAGATGGTCTTGGAGCATGACTTGCGACGGAACGAATAGGCTGGCCGATGATATTACTCGATCTGCTGCTGAACATAATTATTCTTTACCTGTACAATCGACAGTGCGCCGGCATCGAGTCATAAAGACATTTATCATCGGCTGACACCGCTGTCCGCAAGCCACTTGAGCCACCAACCGCAGCAACGACAACGTCAGCACGGAGCACGTCCCCCTCGGATAGTTCGACGCTAGGGTCGTCCCCGTTTATTGAAGTGACACTTACGCCCAAACGGACGTCTGCGCCAGCATCTACTGCGACCCGAAGTAACAGTCGCCACAAGTCCGCATGCTAAGTTACTTAGCGAACGTATTTCTGGCGGAGAAGCGTACTTACATGGTAAAAGAGATATTCTCCGCCAGCTTCCCGGAGGATCTCCTCTGCCCAAGTATGAGTACCCAGCAGGTCGCCTGTATCATCTGTTGCGCGTAAGCTCCAACTCAGCTCGCGTTCAGCGCTCGGAGAACCCACATCTCATGACCTCCACCCCAGGAGATGATACCGCAAACTCCCGTAAAGCAGCTTCGAGACCCCACTGGAATAAGATCTTGGAAGCATTGGGGGGTAACCTGCCCCCTCCGTTCGCCAGCTGCAAGAAAAATGTCGGATGTAGCGGCCTGCAGCAGAATGATCTCGGACATACACGTGAAATTTCCTCTTCTACCAATCTCTCAAGCACGATGACACGATGGCCAATTCTCCTTAGTGCCAGGGCGCACGCCAAACCCGTAATTCCTCCACCGACAATGAGAAAATCGATCAAAATGCCCGGCTTTCCATTGATGGACTTGTAGTGCGCAGTCAGGTTAGTATCCAAGCACTCTCCGAGATCAATGTCCAAAAGGCGCACTTACAGGAAGAAATGACGGATCGGGGCCCATTGGAAATCGAGGAAAAGTACAGCAAGTATGAGAGACGCTCCAAGCAGTGGCGTTCCCTGGCATCGCATACTTATATCCAGAGTGGATCTTGGTTTTGTATCCCTTAAGGAAAGAGGAATTTGAGATTAGATGGTCATCCTTGCAGGTGCACTACTCGGCGCTTTTGAATCAGGTTCCGGGGGCACACATGACCGCCTATTTCAGGCTGTAGGTCATGTGTCATCGATTTGAAGTTAGTATTTTTTTTCTTTTTCAGAGGATCAGATGAGCCCTGAAATACTTTTGAAACTTTTTTCCTTCTCCTTGCACATCCGACAAACGGAGGCTGACGATAAGTAACGAAGGGATGCTGTCAGCTTACTTAGTTAATCACCGCATCAACACGGACTCAGGCACGCTATGCGATTGAGTTTTCTGTTTTGTTGACCCGTACAAGTCCGTGGACTGCATTGAAGGATTCGAGCGGATTCAATGACTGACTGCCAGCAAGCTAAACCGTAAGAGGGAGATTCATGCATGTGACCCCGATTTGGTCTCATATCGGGTCGACAAGATTCAAGCGTATGAAGATTTTTGAAAGCGACCATGAACAGAAGCCCTTGAAGGGCCTTCGCCGTGAGTATAGCAGAGCGATCTATCTCCGAGTCCAAGTTTACTAGATTGACAGAGTGAACTCTGTAAGGTCTCAGTGTTTTTAGGCGGGCGAGCTTGAGGTTAAAACTCCTCGGCTGCTCATCTCCACTTCATCGTGCGTAGTATCCGAACCAAAAAAATGCCTTCGCTGGCGCAGAAACTCTCGGCTGCTCTCAAATCCCGAGACGAGCGTTTGATCAGGCGCCGTCTTCCCGAATTTCCTCAGATAGTAACATCACGACAATCAGTGATTGATTTTACCTCCAACGATTATCTTTCGCTATCCCGGTCACCCACCCTTCGTAGGGCAGTCCTCGGTGCCCTCAGTTCTGCACCAGACATCCTCGGATCCGGTGGCTCGCGCTTGCTCGTTCCGGCACCAGCGCACGCTGCTCTGGAGGCGCGTCTCTGCCGCTTTTTCGATGCTGAAGCCGCGATCCTCTTCAATTCCGGGTTCGACGCGAACGTCGGGTTACTGTCAGCTGTTCCCCAGCCAGGCGACGTAGTCGTGTACGACGAACTCATTCATGCCTCTGTGCATGATGGTATGCGAACGTCCCGTTTATCCCGCGATTCCCTCGTTTCTTTCGCACACAACTCCGTTCCCTCTCTCCGGCACACCATAAGACGTGTCCTTAGCCATAGCGAGGATTTGAAATCGGGAAAGTCGAGTGTCTTTGTGGTCGTTGAGAGTCTGTATAGTATGGATGGGACGTTCGCACCGCTGTCAGACGTCGTCGATTGCGTGGAAGAGATGCTTCCACTGGGTAACGGATACGTGATCGTGGACGAAGCTCATGCGACGGGGATTTATGGTCCTAAGGGGCGAGGACTGGTCGCCGCTCTCGGGTTGGAAAAAAGGATTTTCGCTAGACTACACACTTTTGGCAAGTCTCTGGCTGCCTCGGGAGGTAAGTCATCAGTCGAGTTCTGAAGATGCAGAACTCAAGCAGTATGTAGCTGTTCTGCTGACTACAGAGCTGGTTAGAGATTACCTCCTCAATTACGCGCGCAGTTTCATATATACCACTGCACTCACAAACGCGAGTGTCATCGCAGCTGGATGCTCATTCGATATGCTTGAGGATGGAACCGCAGAAGTGGTAGGCGTTTCACCAACTACTCCTAACAGGATCGTTGAGATCTCCCGTGGTAGCTTGCTGCACACTTGATGGAACTCTCCTCGTACTTCGTAAATCGCATTCGTGCACATCTCAGAAACATTCCTCCCATGCTCCTCAGACTTCCAGACTACCTCGAGGAGTGCTCATCCTCTGAAATGCAGTATGGGCATCAGAGTCAAGAGGAATCTCTCTGGGAAGCCGACGCATCGGGGAAGGCGTCTCGGTACGACAGGGGGCAACCTATAAGGTCCACACAGAGATTAACCCGGACATCATCTCAGCCCTTCCAATTTCTGTCACAGATCATTCCCCTCCTAACTGCGGAGCCGCGTTCGCTGTCGGGTTTCCTCTTGACGTTCTCGCCATCCGAATGCTCAAGTGTGAACACACAACATGCGCATGCAGCTGTTGCTATTTACACAAAGCCTATCTTCCCACCGACCGTCCCTCGGGAGACGTCGCGTGTTCGTATATGCCTGCACGCAGGACATACGCGCGAAGACGTTGACATATTGATACAAGGTATCGTTGCCTGGGCGCAACGTCGGATTGAGGATGCACGACGTAACGGTAAGGAGTGGAACCGGATGGCATCGGACATTGGAGTTAGAGCATGGATGGAGTCGAAACTATAACTAGTGATGCTAGTGATGTCAAAAGGATGCCCCGTTTCAAGGGGAGAGAATAGACCTATAGATGTGTGGAACTTGGGATTACTCGGTGCATCTGTGTTACTGTACGTTCGTTCCCTTAGTGTCGTGTCGCACAGATAGTCGACCATTGATTAAGGAGAAAGGGTATTTTCAAGCAACCTTTACACCCGTCGAAACTGCTTTGACCAACTACACCAAATGACGATCCTGTGTCCAGAGGATGTAGTCCGCCCATAACTACTTCAAGATCGCTGGAGGGGGAACGGTGTTCTTGAGACAAACACACCATACATACTATGGTTATGTCGGAGATATTTTATCAGTGTGGTCGGAATGGGAAGGATTGTACTTATTACCTGGAATTCTGATCCCAATTCCAACTAGCCGAAGCTCTGCGTTTGCAATATTACTCCTGTAAGACCTCTATTTCGCGCGTACTCTGGACCAGGTAAGGCTCGTAGGAATCCTGCGCGTGGTACGCAGCTGTTGAAGGGTTCAGAATATATATAGGCTGAGCTTGTCATAGCTGATGAAGTCTCATACCGGGATTCTTCGCTCGAGCCCGGAAACGGGAGATAACTTCTCTATTATGCTTGATCGCAGCCAGTTGAGCATGTTTGATGGTACCTAGAAGGCATCAGAGTGTGATATAGTCGTTGGCATTGCAGAGAAGGGCGGATTGAGGCTGATAGCCGAATCTGCTACTCACCTGAGACGTGAACGACGTGGGGAATGATGCGTACACCATTGACAGTGGTAAGTAGGGTTATCGCGCCCCAAGCCAGTTTATGTTGATCTCGTGCCACCCGGATGATGCAGATGTTTGTCGTAGGGGAGAAATATTTGACTGCGCAATCGGACAAGAGACTCTGTAACGACTGAGAAAACATACCGGTGAGCGACATGCCGACCGCACCCCATCCCGCGTCTCCAAAGTTGGATATTATACTCTGTCGCAACGCGGAGTAGATTTGTTTATTGTCAAGGGGAGGCTGCTGCGACAATTCGGAAGAAACAGTGATGAATTCAACTAGGAACCACCGATTCTGTGTACGCCGTTAAGACGTCCCCCGCAGTGATCGGTACAGTGGTACGCACTTTGAACCGAACCATCCTCTGCGCACGGGGTCATTTAGTATTCTGCGGGGTAATGCATTCGATGACGGACTACAGGAGTGGGTTCAAGCGCGTATAAGCCTGCCCTGAGTCGATCACGTGATCATGTCATAGACGCGGTTAACGAATGGACAACAGAGCTTCATGAATTGGCGATGAGACGCAGGAATAAATCACACAAGGTTAGTTCTGACGCTGCCAGTCGCGTTGCGGACTAATTACGCCAAATCAACCTCACAGGTTCCAAATGTCAAGCTGCGACCTGCCCAATCATCGGAACACCATGCTCGCGACCGGGGCATGCCATGGCCCGACAATAGCTCCGACTCTGAGATGGCCCCAAATGCGAGCATGGTGGACCTGTGTCCACGACCCTTTAAAGGCGTCACCGTTTGCGCAACCGGTCACGTAGACAAAGTACGTGTCGTGTTTGATCAATTTGCAGAGGTGAGAGGTTATGACAAGGCATCATGACAGCCCACATTGTTCAAGAAAGCATTTGAACTCGGAGCGTTATCAAACAGCGACTTTACTGACAAAGTTACGCATCTTATAGCAAACGCTCACGGCGGAGCAAAGTACACGGCAAGTCCAATGGCTTGTCACTTATGTCTCTTCATAGTGCTCAACTCGCGTAGTGCGCCTTGGAACGTAAGATCCCAATCATGACCCCTGAATGGATAAATGAATCCCATGCTATTTGGCTACGTGGTGATGACGTCGATTTTCAAGAGGTTTGATTGTCATTGGTTAGTGGCGCTGTACTAACATCTGTCCAGAGCGTGTCCAAATACCGTCTCCCCGTATTCACTGGCGTCGTCCTGTCCTTGTCTGGAATAGGCGACGCGGACCGCTGTGCTGAGATCAACCGTCTGTTCGCAGCTGAACAAGGAGTGTATGTCAAGAATATTGAACGACCCGTTAAGGTCACGCATCTTCTCTGCTCAGGTGATGTAGAGACGGACAAGATGCGTTACGCCGAGAGATTTAATCAGCGCGGCGAGGCAAGCATACACCTTGTGTGGGAGGAGTGGTTCTGGGACTGTCTTGAATTTGGTGGTGAGTCTCTATAGCTGACCGTCTCCCAGAAGCCCAACAGTCACTTTCAAGGTAGATTCGACGAGAGAAAGTACCATGTGAAGCGTCCAAGGCCGGAACGACGATCACTGCACGGAAGTGAGCCGTTTTTCAACTCCAAGATGAATCATATGCCTTATTGTTCAGAGCGAATATCGACGTTACCAGCCGAAAAATCCGGCACTGGTGACCCTGTGGACCTGCAAAATACATTGGATAATAATCCGACTGAATATCCTCTGGAAGTGCAGATCACTCCGCAGCGCCCACGATCAACTTTTACGGTCTTTGACCACCTTCCCTGTGATCTTGACGAAGAAGAGGATGCGGCCATTAAGCGCGCTCCTGCAGTTACTCTCCATCTCTGGCAGGGACTCCTTAAGCCTCGAGGTTTTGAACTACAGGGTGGAAAGCTTGTCCGTAGTCCATCAAAATCGCAAGATGTACCTCTATCATTGTCAACTCCCTCGCCACTACCAAGAGGCCCTTTGAATGGCGAAATCAAGACCAAAGAAAGCGTCCTTTCAGCGTTTAAACGCGTAAATTCCTTCGCCTCCGCAGTGAGGGAGCCCTTGCTCCGGCAACCGTTCAAACCGGCGACCTCTGTTCCTGCCCAGAAAGGTGCGGACGATAGCGGATCAAACTGTTCTGTAAATCAGCAAGTAAACTCCACAACAACGACTCTTTTTGCGGGTTACGCCTTTCGCTTGCTCGGAGAAGCACGGTGTCCGAGCGTCCGTTCGGCTATTGAGAATGGTAGTGGAGTAGTTACAGAAGATGATATGACTGAAGTCAGCTTCATCATCGTTCGGCTTATCAGGTACTGTGTGACGGATTACTTCCTCAACTCTCGATTGACGCGGAACTCATAGTGGGAGTAAACTTTACCGCGACGAACCTGATGAGGCGGAACGAACAAAGTATCGCACGGAATGTTGGCTCGAACACTCGGTATTCTTTGAACGGATCTGTACACCAGAAGAGAATATTTCCTTCACACCACTAGCAATATCTACTCCCATTCCGGGTTTGTTTTTGCTATCTGAATAAACTAAAGGGAGACTTATGCTACTTTCACTACCTGCTAGGTGCGGAGAATATCCTCCTGAGCTTGTCTGGTCTTGACCAATCTGAACTATGTTGGATTCGGCGACTCCTCCGTGCGCTTGGTTGGTGCTATTATATCGATATTCCAAGTCTTTGCTTACACTACTCAGGAATCACTATCGCACAGACTTTCTCTCGCCGTTCCACGCACCTGCTTTGTCCGAGCGCCAAGGGCGCAAAGTTTGACAAAGCCCTGGAGTGGCGGATACCGGTCGTGTCAATGGAGTGGTTAAACTCTATGGCACGCGATGGATCGGTTCCAGACGTCGGTCGATACCTAGTCACCTATCTTCAGAACGACTTGTTTTCCCACTCACCCTCCGGAAGCGCTGAGGCTTCCCTCAGGACCAAAGTGGACAAAGGAAAGGGAAGGGAAGTTGACGTTCTCGAGGGAGAGCTCACCAATAGTAGGGGAATTGTTCTCCACGGAGATCAGCTCTTACGACCACGCGAAAATGGGTCCTCAAGTCAGCGGTTTCCTGTAGAGAGACCGAAGCTACTGCGTAACACTGGCTTAGGCGAGCAGGGTTTGGTTTCGCCAGATACAATGCAATGCGCGGATGTCGATGAAGAGATTTGGTTCGGCAGGCCAAATGATTTGTTGAATTGTGATCACCAACACGCGACATCCGTCTCGCCGCGATCCTCTCCACCCCGACCGCCACCCCAGAGTAGCTCTCCACTGGATGTCGCTCTTAATGTCCCGGAAGAGTCACCTGGACAATTTGACTGCGGGTCATCCCACCACTCATCTATTGTTCTGTCCTCGCATGGCGGAGACACGATACCTTCGTCAAAGTCACCATCTCCGATGAAACTCCTGCCCAGTTCAGGTCCAGACGAAGCACCCTCCACGGATGGACCAGGCCTAGGTGATGTTGCCAAAGCACTTGAAAAGACTCTCACGACTCTTCTCGGTAAACGGTCGTCTGACGAGGATTCCGTACCACAGTCGCGCAGAGGGAAGCGACCAAGGCCACCGCCACCACTGAAGGTAACGATCTGGCTGCTGAACGCTGACGAATCCGCGTTCTGATACTTATAATAACTCTTCTAGGCCAACTCACGGAAGGATCCTCCCACCAGCCTACCATCTCATCCTCGACCAGCTCTCGATCTCGAGTTTGACAGCTCATGCTACGAGAATGTTAACTTGCTGGAAGTCATGCGACCACCAGACGAAAGCATGCGTGTGACGTACGAGGATCCGGTACAGCTGGAGGAGAAGCGCCGACTAATGGCGATGCTGGGTGTTGAACCGCCAGAATCTGGGGATCCAGACACGACTGGGCGGAAGAGGAAAAAGGCGACGCGCCGTTGCTAACTGTAAACCCTCCGGCAGGACTAGTAGATGTAGGCATTGATCTGTAGCGCTAATGATACCTGCTCCAAATTATAATCATACCTAGTTCTAGCATCGAGTTTTGGATGACCACGGAGATTCGACGCTTCATACTCAACTTCTAAATTGTGGCTGTGCCAGATTGAGCCAGCTCAAGCTGTCCTTCGAGTCCGGTCGTTTTCTGACAGCGTGCTAGGGTGCTGGTGCGTGATAAAAGGGAGAGCGCAATACGGTTGTCCTCGCATAACAGCCTCGATTGCATGCTATACCATGGATGTGAGTTGCACCCACGAATTTATTTTCATGCTCAGTTCATGATCTCAGGCAGGGTTCAAATGCACTCAATAAATCGATGCAGAGTTTGTGGTCGACCCATAGAAAGGCGAAGCTAAACCTTAATGCGGCCCCCGTTGCTAACCCGACAACCACTACTGCTCCAACCCCCTTAGACGAGCCGCCAGACATACCGTTGCAGGATAAGACTCAGAGTGAGGACCCTGTTGAACCGAATCCGAATGCCACCACCACTCCGGCCTCAGGTTCATCATCTACGGATGCTCGACCATCCTCGAAGCGTAGGTTGCGAACGAGCCGTACCACGGAGCAAAGCAACAAGCGGATCAGGGCCGGTAGCAACGGCGGTCTCCTGCAAACCTACGAGCCGCCAGCTACTCGACTATCCGATCTTGGCGGCGTTGAAGAGTGTGTGGAAAAGATGCTTGAGCTTGTCGCAATGCCCTTGTGTCATCCTGAAGTATACCTGCATACGGGGGTTCAACCTCCTCGTGGCGTACTCCTGCACGGTCCTCCTGGGTGTGGAAAGACGCTGTTGGCAAACGCAATGGCAGGGGTAAGTGTGCTATTGTCTACAGGCAATTTTGCTTGCATGGACCGAGATTGCATAGGAACTGGGCGTGCCTTTCATTAACATTTCTGCGCCATCCATCGTCTCCGGGATGTCAGGAGAATCGGAGAAGACTCTACGAGATACTTTCGAAGAGGCCAAAGTACGCTCTAATAATACACCAAGTACCGAGCACCAGTCTTATCTTTGGCGCACGACAGCGTGCTGCACCTTGTCTCCTGTTTATTGACGAAATAGATGCCATAACTCCGAAAAGAGAAAGTGCGCAACGAGAAATGGAGCGACGAATTGTAGCTCAGTTCCTGACATGCATGGATGGCGAGTCTTGGACCACCCGAGCTGGTTATGCTCCAACTGATGGGTTTGACCGTTAGACATGTCTTGGGAGAAAAACGACAACAAGCCGGTAATCGTAATTGGAGCTACAAATCGCCCAGATTCTCTCGATGCCGCACTCCGACGAGCAGGTCGCTTTGACCACGAAGTCAGTATGGGCGTCCCAGATGAGGAAGCCCGACAAAAGTTAGTGGCCACTTCCTGGGGCAACTTCGGACTTGATTCAGTATGGTAGGATTCTACGCGTTTTATGCGCCAAGCTCCGACTTGAAGGCGACTTTGACTTTGCTGCGCTGGCAAAGGCCACTCCAGGATACGTGGGTGCAGACTTGTCAGCACTGACAGGAGCAGCAGGGGTCATCGCAGTCAAGCGAATATTTCAGGAGTTGAAGGATGGGTCGCTCGTGCTGCCTAGTATCCAGGAAGCAATAAGTGGAGATACTTCGATGGCCGTTGACTCCGAATATCAGACGCCCGCAGCGGAAGCCGTCTCTAACTCAGCACCGTTTTCGTCCTTGGTTTCACAACTGTCTTCGAGCTCTATCGCTCATTTTTTGAGTGCTCATCCATCACCACTCACGCCTTCACAGCTCGCTCCTTTGTGTATAACGTCGTCGGACTTCCGTGCGGCGCTGTCACAAGTACAACCTTCATCTAAGCGGGAGGGCTTTGCAACAGTTCCAGATGTTACTTGGGCCGACGTTGGTGCCTTGCGTGGTATCCGCGAGGAACTCCAGATGGCCATCGTTCAGCCCATTAGACGACCTGAACTTTTCAATGCCGTGGGCATCGTAGCAGCATGTGGAGTGTTGCTATGGGGTCCTCCTGGATGTGGAAAGACGATGCTTGCGAAAGCGGTGGCTAATGAATCAAGAGCAAATTTCATTAGTGTAAAAGGCCCAGAACTCCTGAACAAAGTATGTTTTCTATTTTTCTTTACATGGATGTAAGAACTTCCTCAAACTGTTATTCAGTACGTCGGGGAGAGTGAGAGGGCAGTCAGACAAGTCTTTTCACGTGCACGAGCATCATCACCCTGCGTCATCTTTTTCGACGAGCTGGATGCTCTCGTCCCGCGGCGAGATGATAGTTTGGTGCGTTAACACGTTCACCCACCGAAATGCGGCTCTGACTGTATTTCCGTCCCAATGTCCAGTCCGACTCGTCTGCGCGGGTTGTGAACACTTTGCTCACAGAATTAGATGGTCTCGACGCTCGCAAGTCGGTTTATGTCATTGCGGCCACCAACCGGCCAGATATGATCGATCCTGCAATGGTTCGACCCGGACGACTGGACAAGCTCCTCTACGTCGACCTTCCCAGCGCAGAGGAGCGCACCGAAATCCTACGGACTCTCGTACGCAGAGTGCCCCTGCAGGGCGAAGGGGTGTTGGTCCACACAGAGACGCTTGTACGGGAGCAGTGTGAAGGGTACAGTGGTGCGGACATCGCGGCTCTTGTACGTGAGGCTGGTGTCGCTGCGCTCAGACGAGTATTGGGCTCCCTCGAGGGGATGGAAGAACCCCGGGGGAAACAAGACCAGCCTCGCGTTCTCGTCACGGAGGATGATTTTGCACGGGCGGCTGGTAAGGTCGGACCGAGCGTGTCACCGAGCCAGAGGCGCAAATACGAAGCACTGCGATCAAAATTTGCTGGTCTGCCCGTGAGGATTAGGGAAGAGGGAGGGCGTTTGGAGGAAGTGGTCTAGGCCTTCACAGCAGTACTTTGTTCAGTGGGAAAGGTACATGAGATACTACCACTACCCGCGTTAAAAAGGCTGGGAATGAATACCCTGCGAGGCTGTAGGGTGAATAGAGTAGTCGCTCCAGCTGTATGTCGTCGGGATAGTTGCCTGCAGCAAGAGTTAGCGTTGCTGGGGATACCGCGAGACAGAAAGAAAGGCCGCACCCAGATTGCATGGTATCTGTCATTGCCATTTCGTCCTTTCCCATTGAAATGCCCTCATCCTCGAACCGGCAACAGCATACCCTCTAGATGCTTTCCTCTCCTGCCGCTGCTGCTCCTGAGTGCGGACGGCACTGGTAGGAACGTTCTCCACTTCGACGAGCTCCTTTACTTTCAGTATCTTTCCTCCAGTCTCTGGTGTGTGTGGATGGTAGACTGTCTGCATGCGTCTGTGTAGACCTAAGGAGACAAGAGTCTCTTTCTTCTTTTCGCCGAGACCGATGGCAGAACGACGGAGAGTGATCTTGAAGTGAGTTTTTGGCTGGGTGGAAGATGAGGCAGCCGTTTCAATTGAGCGGAAGAGAATTCTTTGGATACGGTTGGCGGACGGGGACGACGACCAACAAGGTGGCAGGGACATCGAGGACTACTACGATTCAAAACAACACTTCGGTCGGGGACGTCGAAAGTCACCGTGGGTACTATTTGCCTATCTAAGCGTCATGGCCAACAGGCGCCCATGTGATGACCATTTCGCATTATGCAGGATTGGCAGAACTCTTGTCGTCACCTTACAGTACGGTAAGCGAGCGGACAGGAATTCGGGGCAGATCGAATCGACCGCGGATTCAAAGGATTTCTGAGAGAGGCTGTTTTTATGAAGAATGGAAAGTATACAATGCAACGTACGCCATCTCCCTCGCCCATCTGTAAATTTACCCCTCCACGTCCATTCCGCCTCCCATCCCTTCCTCTTCTACTACCCCCCTTTCACTCCCATTCTGACATCCCCTTTCACTCCCCTTTTACCATCCCCTTTCACTCCCGCCTCCCACCGTCCCTGGTCATGTCAAAGTGATGGATTCTGGTTACAATATCACTCATCGCAGGACGGGCTGGTGGCTCGAGGTTCCAACATTCCGAGCACACACTCCACCAATTATCACACAGTCGAAAATTGGTTGATTCGATGCTCGGACGACTTGGGGGTCCTCGCAAAATACAACAGGCAAGATGTCTTGTTGTGCGTGCCCCATGAAAAGGATACCTTCGCGAAAATAACTCCTGTATGGAATGTCATACAATAAATGTGAGTACGAAGGCCCCTCATCGCGGTACAATGGGCATGTCTTACCAGCACTGTCATTCCATATGCCCATACGTCTGCCTCTCGACTGACAGGATTTTCAAATAATCTCTCCGGAGCTAACCACGGTAGTGAACCACCATGGGACCGCTCGACATTGGGGCCGGATGACGGATTGGACTGGTACGAGAATTCAAAGTCAGTTATGAGAGTACGCCCCGCTCCCGAGATCAGCACGTTCGTCTGTCGAGCACGTCACTCAAATCCTACACTTGCACGACTGGGACTCACCCCCTTCAAATCGCCATGGATTATTCCCAAGCTGTGCAGGTAATTCAATCCGTGTGCGACGTCCAACGACTGCGTTATTAGGTTATTGTCGTGGACGGTCGATATTGAAGTTGGCATACCAATGGGCGGGGATCCACGGTCACATCTTGTGCATATTCATGTGCATTACCCCGTTCCATCCACTCCATCACCATCGATACTGTGTGGTCAAACTTGGTTACTATCCCTAGCAGTGGTATGACGTTCTCGTGCCGAAGCTGGGACCAGATGTGTATCTCATTGATGTGCTGTGTACTGGTGAGTAAAGCCATTGAGCATTTCTGAAGGCCTTGACCTTGGTTGCAGTCGAGTCCCTCTGGAGGTAAGTCTTCACTGCTATCACTTTACTTGATGAGCGCAGTGTTCCTCGACGTATCACAGAATGGCCAGTGCCGACGACAACATCTCCTCCGTCAACCTCGTCATCGAGGTTGATGGAGTACGGCAGAACCTGACGAAGTGGGTGTGGGGTTCCCGGTTCCAGGGATGTCCTCTGCGTTGACCGTGAAAACACCTTGCCCATTGAAAATCCAATACTTGCCGTGTATCGAATGGTGTTGAGTCGACAGCCTCCCAGGAGCAGACTCCAATGACTGTTGGACGTTTGAATGCCACCCTCAGACTTCGAAGTTATCAGAACATTTGTCGCAACTACAGTGATGATCTTGTATGTACTACTCGCAACCTCATAGTATATTGTTACTCTAACGCATATCTCTGGAGTTGTTGTCCGTCCTCCTGCACATCAGTCCATTGCAAAACTGCTTCGCGCACAATATCAGACTCCGCTCTAACCTTGACGCCGTATGTACTACCTCCGGATAATAAGCCATCCGAAGCAAGTATCCTGGTGGGGCCGTGGGATGTTTGTCCGTCTTGGTGCGCTATCTTTCATTCACTGGCAGCAGTCAGGAATTGTGGGAAAGACCCCATGAAATATTTGGCGCTAGTGAGGATGATGAACGGGAACGAACCCAACGCACGGAATGCCCCTCGCAACGTGCTCTTTTCGGCACTACTGTAAACATTAGCTTGTGTTGACGCCGAAGCCATTGGGCTGCTACAGTAGTTTTCTTCGAGCATGTAAAACTTCTCGCTACGTTCCACGCCCTTGGGGGCTGGCTTCTCTCCCCATGTCCTCTTCGCGTTGTTCAGTTCCAATCATCATTTTAGAGGCTTCTTTCCGATGATACGGACTGGCTCCGTTGTGCAGGCCTCTAAGAACAAGGTGGACGACGATCTCCGCAAAAAGTGTTAGTTTCCGGGCTAATTCTTCTAGACATAACTTCAACGTAACCAAATTCCACCTATCACTGTTCTGCGTCCGCTCCGCGACCGACGCACAGCAGTGAGTTGTTTCGACAGAGACAAGCGAGCAATCGGGCGTCAGGAAAACCTAACCACCACCGAATCTATTTGTCATACATATCAACTCCACATGCACCCAAGGAAGAGTGTCGCTTACCATTCACAATGGTCGTTTTGAGTTGACTGATGCGCGTCACGAGCTTTTCGATGTGCAAAAGGCGTTCAACAGCAGACGGTTGACGAACGTGCGTTCGTAGCCGTTCTCGTCGTCAGACTATATCACCGGTCCTCACACCGAAATAGCGCGGGTCCGAGAAGGGTAGATAGATTGGAAGCTCGCTCGATCGCCTTCTGGCTGCAGTAAAATTGATGGACGTGTGTTTCGCGATAGAGACTCTAGCGTCGACTTTCCTACATCCGACAACAGCAATCAGCCCAGTGGGTCGTCAACCTTTCTGATGCGACTGACCTCCCGTAGCGTCTGCCCCAATTCAGCATGCCTGGACGAACGAGATTGGCATGGTGTGCACGATGAAGTCAATGTCCCTTCTGTATCGACGATCGTCAGTTGCCATCGAAGGGAAGGAGCAAGGGACGCATGTTAATGGATCCCATGCACATCAAGAGGCTTCCGTGCGCAATTGCCGTCAACAGGGCTGAAATACGGAACTTCTCAAAGGGGTAGCGCGGATAAGCATCGTCGACGGTTTCCAGATTAGGCATATCTCCTTGTGATGACCACGTCCATTATTTCTCCAGTTCTGTACCGATACACGTACCATGTCCCAACTCTATCGATCTACAATCAGTTCACGGATATCCAAGCTTTCAGAGCCACCTGCAGACGAACGAGAAAATGACGACGAACTGAGAGATTCTCTCGGATCTCTTCCCTCCCAACTGGGTCCATCTGCGTCGTGGGTGTTCTCCCTTCGGCATAATTTATTGATGGGCTTTTGAACACGCTTGCCAGCCACGGATTCAATTTACCACACAATCGCAAGAAGAAAATGCCCAACCCAGCCTATGCCCCTATATCATCGTCCGGATACTTTGCACAAGCTCTACAGGTGTCATTACCTGACCGGGGCATCGATGTCCGGGCTTACTATACACCACCGCGGTCAGAGCGCGGTGGCGTGGTTGTGATGCACCATGGAGCTGGGTACTCTGGCACAAGCTTCGCGTGTCTTGCGAAAGAGCTCGTAGAGTTGATGAAAGGAGAAGTCGGAGTGCTTGCATTCGATGCAAGAAGACACGGTTTGGCCCATCTCCACTTTCCTGACATCGCCTACAATGATCGTCTCTCACAGGAAAGACTACTGCGACTGCATCGGATGAGGATTTATCGATGAACGTCCTCGTCGATGATTTATGCGCTTTCATTCAAAAGGTTTTCCCCGACCCGCCTACCTCGCCTGTATTCATGGTACGGCACGAGGTCCTCGCACTCCGTATAAACTTGAGCTTAGAGCCCATTTAATTTAGTTGGTAGGCCACAGTATGGGTGGCTCTGTCGTCGTTCATGCCTGCCCAAAGCTCCAGGAGTTGAAGTATGTCGTATCCGGCGTCGCAGTTCTGGATGTTGTGGAGGGTATGCCACTTCGTATCTTGGATTTCTCTGCATGAACGCCTGACGGTCTGTCAAACAGGAACTGCCATGGAGGCACTTCCTCATATGCATGCGCTGTTGAACACTAGACCAGAGGGCTTTGACAGTATCGAAGAAGCCATTGAATGGCAGTAAGCACCTTGCGATGATTGATAGATAGCCTCCTTCATCGTGACTGATCGAGTTCGTCTAGTGTCAACACTCACGCCATCAACAATCCCACCTCGGCTCGGATCTCCGTACCCTCCATTCTAGTGCCCAGAGATTCATGTCTCTCCTCATGCACACCCACAAACCGATCGTTTGAATACAGATGGCGGACACCACTTCGATCTACTGCTCCCTACTGGGAATGTTCGTATCGCATTCAACGGCTCATTCTGAGCCTTGTGGCTGATGCATCTTTCGTACAGCATGGTTTACTTCCCTGTCGTCCCTCTTTCTTTCCGTTCGAACAGCCAGACTACTGGTCCTTGCTGGCACAGAACGCCTTGACACGCCCCTTATGATTGGTCAGATGCAGGGTAAATTTTGGCTCGAGGTCATGAGTGGCCGTGGGGTTGGACACTTGGTGCATGAGGTCAGTATTGTTCTCCATATCGTGGTTCTGGGAGACACAAGTTGCCTAAACTGTTGATATTGGTTGTCAGGACGATCCTACTCGCCTTGCAGAGATTTTAAGTGATTTTTGGAGGAAGAACGAGAAGCTGGATGTAAGGGGCACGATCATTAAACGGGTTGGAGAACGGTAGACGTGATAACGTCGGTTGTCATAATAACCGTCGAGTGCTGTACACACTAGTCGAACGGATCGGCTCGATGTCAGCGGAGTTAACATTTTCTTATCGATCGTGAGAGGGGAAGTGCCAGGTTCAGTTGGGACTGCCACTGCGTCGGATGGCCACAAAGAATCCTCCACCCGCTCTGATGACCCTATGGTCACAGGTGCATGTCAGCGAAAGTGGTTCGTAACTTCGTTGTAGTTGCACTGAGGCAACACACGCCAAAGTCTCTCCATTCTCAACGTAAGTCCGAGGTGTTTCGTAAGACAGGTGCGATGATGCCCCTCCCTTCGACAGCCAGCGCCAGGTGTTCAGTGTCACTCCCTCCCGCTTCCTTAGGAGAGCAACATATTTTTCAAGAACTGTAATCTGCAACCACAGTGAGGCCGACTCTGGAACCATCAAGGACACAGCACGCAGCGATCGTCACTAATTAGTCGCTTGTGCTCATCGACAGCTTGCGAGGAAGTGTCACGATGTCCCACAAGCACAAGTATTTTCCGCTCAAGGCCGTTCCTTCAGGGAAGGATGTCGATGACCTCCCATGGGAAAGAACTTCAAGGTGCTACGTACTAATCTACAAAGAGGAAATATTAACTGTTAAGGTTTGTCAGGCGTCAAAAGGAATAGCCTCAGGCCTCCCGAGAGACCCACCATCCAAGAAGTTTGATCCATCCACTTTCTCTATCTTCCCCGGCCGTACACGATGTCTCACTTAGCCAACTCAACAGTCCGAGAGGCGATCATCACAAGCTTTGTCCAGGACATACGTGCCCCGCTCACCTTCATAACTGTCGTCACGCCCTTATGTGCATGCCTCGTCACACTACTGGTTGTGCTGTTCGTGTTTTCGACCGTAGAATCGCGTAGGCGGCTGATCTTCCGCCTCAACGTCATTGCTATCTGCTTCGCTCTAATACTTGGGGTCCTAAGCTTTATCGTCAGCGGAAATGCCATCCTACGACCGTTCAGTCCTGTTTCAGAATCGCTGTATGCAGCGACCATCATATTTGCAATGTTCCCGCCGGTCTTTTACGACTCCATACTATTAACACGCCTCCTCGCATTATACCCCACGGAAACGACCTCTTTATCCACTCTAGTACGCATTCTAGCGTTTCCCATGTGTGTCAAATGCGGCCGTCTTGTCGTGCTGGTATACTCGTTCATTCCCGTGATCTCGCTTGATTTTGATGGGTCCATTGGCAGTCGCTGTACATCCACCAATATCTCATATCAGCTCCAGGCGTCGCGCCCCTCACCGTGCAAGCAGAAATAACGTGGTTTCGCAACCCTTATGTCATCACGGAATGGACGTTGCAAATGTTCGATAATCTGTATGGAGACTTTCGTAGCTCAAGGGTTTCTTCTCACTCGGAGCAGTTATTCCTCAGGGTTTTTCCTCTACAGACTGTACATTCAATCTGCATCCATAAGTCCGTTGAGATTAACATCGGGTGAGTGACTAGCTCTTTCAATGGAATGTTGACGCATACCGTAGCATAGACTCGTTTACGTTTACGCTCCCTCAAACAAGCGAGGTCGGAAGAAGGATACGGCAAATCCTTTTTATCTCGACCGCCAACTTCGTATTTCCAGTTTTATTCGACATTGGGCAAATCATCTGCGTCACAGTCGATTCTTCGTTCTACATAGGCACCGCACTCCTCCTCGCTAACAGCTATGTGAGCGTGATCGGTGTCCTATGCGCGACGATATGGGCTGCGGGTGGTGACTACGTGCACCGGCACCATCTATACAGCACGGGAGGTTCCTTTGCTAGCCCCCGACACTCGATAGGTGGCAAGCGACCCCGGCTTGATACTAAACAAAGTACTGGGACGCGATTTGAAACGCGTACCAGCGTTGATGATCCCGTAGAGTTGTCCAAGACAGACGAGGATTTGCAGGATCTTGGGCTTGAAGAAATGAGTGACAAGAAGGGGTTGTCAGCTAGTAATTTCACTTCTGTCATGGATCTTGGTCTAGAACAGCATGTAAAGCATGACATGGAGCAACGTTGATTACCACTATTGTGGATGCCTGGTCCTTGAAAGCTTGAATTTCCAGCTTGAATGAATACCACCCTGTCGCAGGTGGAATTTGGCGCGTCGGTCACGTGCTCGTGTGACATGGCAAAGTAATCCGACGCGTCGCGTCCCTTGCACAATTATCGCAACCACGCATGAGTGCAAGGCAAGCCTTTGTCCCGCAACGTCCTCAGTCTTCTGCACCCTACGTGGGCAAAGCCGCACCAGACGAAGGCCGTGGTAGGGGTTCTGCTCTATCTCATTCCACAGGCATGACGAATCTGGCGCGCCCAAGTTCATCCGTGGGGAGCGGTGCGCCTGAGTCCGAGCGAGGTCGTGAAGCAAATCCAGAGGATGCTGTGGCTGTTTCTACTTGTGCCGTAGGCGGCAAGAAAGCCCGCTCACTTGCTGGGCTCCTTGGGAAGAGGGCCCCGAAGCCATCTCCTAACACGCATATACCCATCCACTCCGAACCCAGGGCAACGTCACAGATGCGTCAACCTCGACGAAGTTTCGATGGAATTCGTAGACCAGAAATGACGCCGCTTTCGCTTGTTCCCTATCCAAGTGATGCAGCACCCAACAGTGGCCTTGAGGGCGGCTCAGTCCCCAGGAACCTACCCTTCGCAGGATTCGTCTCTGCTAGGGGTACAGTAGCTGGACAGATAGAAGGAAAATCCAGTAAAGAAGACAGCGCTAGAGAAAGGCGCGACAACGAGAACAACGGCAGCTTCACCACTGGTGGGGATACACATGATTTACAGGCGCTAACCATTGGAATATGAACGCAGGTGAGACTGTAACTGCACCCGAATATATGCGCTTGTTAGGGGCTGGACCGGGGCTTGCGCTGGCATCCGTCAGCGGCAATGTCAACTCTACCGGTAAGAATGCAGCTGTTGCAATGACGTTAGCTGCCCCTGTGCCTGGGTATGCACCATTTGGCCCAGGTGAGATTGAGGGGACCATGAGTGCAAATGGTAACGTCAGTGGCATAAACGAGAGGGTGTATGTGACGCCGGCCGTTGTAGGGGATCATGGGAATATGGATGTTGGTGGTAACGTTGCTCGTATAGCCAGCATGACGGAGGGACAGAGGACCATGCACCCTGCGCCCGGCCTTAGCCACGAAAGGGAGAGCAGACCATTTGCAGAACATTACCAGGAAGAGCGCCGGCCTCAGAAAAGAACCAGGCAGAACGTCGACGAGGTACTCTCTTCTAGCAGGTGGTACATTGATGACTGATGCCCCTGGGGAGGGTTACCCGCACTTTTCTAGTCCACAAATGCCGGTCACGCCGGTCCCGGTTGGCCCCCCTCCGCAGCGTGACTCACTGACGACGCTTGAATCCTTGTTCGCGGGTCTCGACGAACTTCTGGATGAAAGTGAATTCGAAGCAGAGTGCAAACGATGGAGGGAATGCACCAGAGAAGAATGGCTGAAGGGGGGTGAGGGTACGTAAAAGACCGTCGCTCTGCCTGCTGTGGTCATCAAAAGGGATTGCAGAATTGTCCAAGGAATTTCAGGACCTGCTTGACTTGGTGCGTGCTCGTAAGCGGACTAGATTTATGGCGGTTACAACGTAGTACCCTACACAGGCAAAGGATCACTTTACGTGTGTCGTTTTATTTACCTTCCACCTCCTTGCTGTGTTGTCGCTGATCTGAGATATTGCAATATCTTAGTGGGCGAATGCTTTCGTATTCCTCTCTCTCGAATGCTGTGGCAGAGAGGCGTGCAGAACTGGACCGGGACATGCAAATAATGAATGAAGGTATGAAAGTCGTGGGGGAGAATCTGGCATGTCTAGCACAAACTAGCAAGGCGAGATGTTCCTAGCCACCACCGGCATATGTACAGGCTTTGTATTCGAGGCAAAGATCCTCGTCAGATGTACGATTATACAACGAAATAATTCAGTTTTCGATGCAGTTCGGAAGACGTCTTTTTTGATTTTGGACTCACGTGATAAGTCAACCGAGTGTATAATAGCCACGTGCTTCGTTGTGCACACCACGCGCGTCCCCCTCTCCCTTGTCCTCGAACATCTTTCACGACCCATTGACGAAAAAAGGCTGGCTGTGTAGGTGTCTCGTGCATTTCGTGACATAGAAGTCGCAACATAACTGCTGCCCCACAGAGTCTCCTCACACTCACTCATTGAACGACACTCATCTCCCAAACAATTTGCTCCGTGCTTATAATCTATCTTCTGCATCAACTTTTTCTTTGAACCCACCTTTTGGCACGTCAAAGATGGCAGGCACACAACAGCTGCCATCCTGGATGACACTGTCGATAACCACGATAACAAACTCCGAGGGTATACCCGTGACAACTAGCACGACAACTTTGCAGTTGCCACTCACCTACTACGGTCCAAGTGTGAGTCCCGTTCTCTCTGGTCCATAGCTTCTGTGTCCTACGCTCTCCGGAGTAAGGGTGTTGTTTGGTGGATCGATGACGGGGCAGTGCTTGCTATTCCATTCCTTAGTGCCACCCGATGCGGTGCCGCTCGTGGCAGTAGATAGTCGGAACTTGTCGACTGATGAACTTCTAGATCCCTCTCGGAACGGACGGAGCATGGACTTATGGTGGCTTGTACCCCCCTTCGTCGTCTCCATCGGCAGTTTCACCGACAGCGACACCCCTCTCATCTTTCACGACACCCTTCCCATCTTCCACAGCGACACCCTCTCCATCATCTTCGTTATCTCCTTCTTCCACGCCCACCTCCTCTACGTCATCTTTAATTTCTTCCAGTGTTACGCCATCCTCCACCACGTCTGCCGCAGTCTCAACCACTGCATCGCCCTCTTCTACTTCTTCTGCAGAGTCCACGCTTTCCAAAGGCGCACTGATTGGTATCATTTTTGGTGCTATAGCAGGATTCATTTTGCTACTGTTGCTCTTGGTTTGTTTGAGCCGATGGCGGGGAAACAGGAGACGCAATGGTTACCGCCCAACACCGATCTGGACGCATTGGGAAATCGTACACCCTTGGGGGCCACGAAGCACCGACGGGGACAGGGCAGCTGGTGTTGGTTCTCCACGTGGGTCCGGCGACGAAGTGGACTCCTTCCTCCAGCGCAGTCGAAGCGGTGCCGACAGGGGACAACGTCATACGTCCAATATCCCATCCCTTCCACCAGGTGCGGCTCCCCCGATGATCGGCAGTACCACGTCAGGTGGCTCCAGCAACACCGATTCTTCCGCTGTCACAGATTATGGCGTCTTGCTACCTGACGGCGGAAGGATTGGCCAAGCATACAGTGACTCGTACTTCCCGGCCGCAAGGGCAAGTAGCGAGATGACTGGACATATCATTCCACCTAGCGAACTTCTTAGGATCGACGATGAGGAAGAACCTCAAAGCCCGCCAAGAATGTATGGTGTTTCCCATGGGGAGGATAGCGATCCATTGCTTCCTCAGCTTTCACCACTTTCTCCGCCACCCCCGTTTGACAGCGAAAAGCATTCCACTCGCAGGACGCCTTCAGCGATCGAGAAGGAGAAATCTCTCCGTAGTTTATCCTACCCTGCCAGTGACATGGAGGCATCGGAAGTATTCACTGCCCGTCGCGTATTGGTTCGGGACGTCGGAGTTCGTTCGCTGGAAAGTGCGGAGACTTCGGCTCAAAGTCATTCGGAAGCTAGTCCAGTCGCAGGTCCCAGTGGTTGGCGCAGCAGTTTTAGTTTTGGCTCGCTTCAAAAGCTTCGTCTGAGCTGGTTTGGCGGTTCCTCACATAATACCTCCCGCTCTTCGAACGGTCGTCGCCCTGATGATATCGAGTCTAGTCAATCTCTCCTTCAAGCACCGCATTCTCGACGTCGCAGTGGCCTTACCGCAGTTATTGGAGGCGACCGTCCACTTTCAAGTGTGAGCGCCAAGAGTGCTGTTTCAGGCAATACCGTGTATCACGATGCTGTCTCTCGTCTTGGGACACCCGTCTCTATTCCTTCCCGTGCAATGACGCCAGCAACTGGTGGTGGAGCTACCCTAGGACAGCATGTTCTTCCATTGCCTCAGGGGTCCCCTCCCGCGTATGCACTGGAAGATCCGTACAGTTCCTTGGCCAGTAGGGGCAGTTTCCCATACTCACAAGGTCTGGACGTGTTGGACCTGCCGGTTCCGGCGCCTGTATCCCAGTTTACTGCTTCTGGGGGCACCAACCGAGGGACACCACCACGAACTGTCCGCGAATCATTATCAGTCACAACGGGTTCCTCAAACGAAGCGAGTATTACGATTGACGTGCTCGATGCTGAGCCGCCGACTGTTGGTGAAGGATGGCGGACGATGGCTGAAGCCAGGCGAAGCATTGGTCGTAGCCCTGTATTGGAAACCGGTGAGAGACGAACAACGTTCGGTACAGTAAGTCCTTTACCTTCAGAACGTCACGAAGCTATTCAGCTCACGAGACACCAGCCTCAACTGGTCCACCAGCACCGGGCAGTCCTCTCTGAACAAGGCTCGCTCCACTCGTTGGGTTCTTATGTTGGCCCCCATTCCCGTTCATCCGCATCAGGTTCTGCGCGAGGCTCAGGTTATTCTAATGTGCATTCTGGTTCCGTGTCATCTCGTCCATCGGTGCAATCCGGCATCCAAACGGCCAGTTCTGGATCTCTGCACTCGGGACCGTTACCTCATCGACTCCGTGGTGGAAGAAGTGGTCTACCTATTTCTCCTGCTGTTTCGGCGTTCGGCCTTGCTCGGGACCGCAGCCAACACTCAACGGACAATCTTCCATCTCCGACATCACGCGGTTCTGCCTATTATTCTGTGCCGTCCTCCTCTGACAATGGCGGATTTAGCCGCATTTCTGTACTAGGACCGATGCCATCTTTTACTGCACGTTCTGTCTTCGCACCGACGATACAAAGTGTAGGGGCAACGACTACGTCAGATGAGACGGAGGTGA
This sequence comes from Pisolithus microcarpus, assembly GCA_024613185.1. Taxonomy (NCBI): domain Eukaryota; kingdom Fungi; phylum Basidiomycota; class Agaricomycetes; order Boletales; family Pisolithaceae; genus Pisolithus; species Pisolithus microcarpus. Next base: position 821,660 of record JANFAI010000007.1, read on the forward strand.
CTCGAACCACGGTCACCGCAGGTACCACGGGAACTGGAGGCAGCGGTAGTGGCGCGGAAACCACCACAGAGGATACAGGCAACTTTGTTGACAGGCTCCGGTTCGGGGACGTTGATATGGGCCGATGGAGGGTGTGAGCCATGGATCCGTCTGTGTGGTCCTGGTACAAATGCTAGCTTCCAAGCCTGTCCCGAGCACTTCACTTGGTAGGCGTCTGTTCTGAAGGACTGTCGCCTCGATATTACACGCATCGACAAGTTCATCGATGAGGTTTTTCCGGTCCACGGTGAAGTTGCGCCTTGGGTGCCTTGTTGAAACACATCTAATCTTCATCCATGATGACGAGACCACGCTTTTTTTTGAAAGTGCCTTTGCATGCGACACCCTCCACTTTTTTGCGATACCTACACATACCTCTTGACGACTCATGTAGTACATCTGACTTACACTGACGAATTGATGTTAACTGTTCGAGTGAAATGGCGTATCGAATATAAGAATCTACAGCCTCACCAACAGTTTCCATTCCAACGCAGATGCTCGGTAATGGAGAAGCCCATGGTCCGGTGGCGTGTCTGCCCCAGAAGCTCAGTCGCGCAGCCTCCAAGGCCACAGCAAAAAATGAAGAGAATGCAACACTCAACAGTGAACCTGAGCGTCCACTATGTCTAAGTTCTCATTGCAGGCAGCGTGCATACTCGGAGTCGACTGCCAGCGACGATGTAGAGGAAGTCCAGTGATAATACATGCCGCTGAGAGTCTTGACTAGTGTGAGAGCAGGCCGGCGTCATACAGGCGTCACACCCCGCATAGCATGAGGTTAGTCAGGACGGCCAGCACCGGTTTTCTGCGTACCCGTGAATAGCCCAAACAGTCCACGCCTATATACTTCACGGTGGATTTATCTTCGTTGTAGATACCCCCCAAACCACTCGATGTCACCTCAGGAAGAAGACAAACTATCAGAGACGGATGTCCAAGATAGCTTTCACAGCTATCTCAAATCCTCATTGACGCAAGCAAAGATCGAACACCTCCTAGAACCCGAGATCCTTGCTAGTGCCGAGGCCGATCTTATGATCACAGGTAAGCTAATTCGTCGACAGAGTCCGTTGTCGAGCGCTGAAGGATGCCTGGCTATCCCTAGGCCCAGCACTTTGCCTCTACTTTGCGGCTCTGAGGAGCACGACTATCCCACCTTCCGTTCCTCTCCCAAGAGGGTCAAGATCGGCACCACCACGTCAACTCAGTGAAGCGAACTGTCCGCCCGCTTTCCTGTCCTTCTTCCGCGTCTGGGCGTCCACTGTACACAAGATACAAGGACTAGACCCCAGTCTTCAGCATGACCTAGCCCGTATTATCTGTGGCCTCAATCCGCTAATTGAGCCTTCCGACCCGTCTCTTTCAGGCATAGCCGCAGACCTCCGTGCTGTCGCAATAGAGATCTCGCAAAGGCGTACGTTCCAAGACCGCTACGCTTCCGATCTACAGGCTGCGCTCGACGCTGGCAGAGGGGGGTCGAATCTTCAGGTGAAAGCTTCCTTTGTCCCCCCACCCGTCTATGACGGTGCAGGTCCATCGTCTCCGTCGAAGAAATCTGCCATATCGGGGTCCCATTCACCGACACTGTTCAACCCCGAGTCGCCGGCGATCGAGTTTATTCGCGAGACTCTTTATGCAGCTCTTGCCGACGTGCTAGGGCGTATGCCCTCCCTTCGTCGTATTCTCAAGCGGGATCCACCTCGCGCATACTTTGCTTCCACTGCCTTCGCAATCCTCGACGTCGCATCGACAGCGGTCACTCCTGACGGCACCATCGTCGGAATCCTGGGGCGAGAGCTGACTCTGTCAGAGTGCCCGAGCGAGTTGAAGCCGTTGATGGCTGAACTCGTCTCTATCGGCCGTTTAGCAAGACAGATGACGGAGGAGGATGATATGTATGCAGTGCAGTGTCTCCAAGAGGGCGAGGAGCCTGTGGAGCCTAGACTTGAGCGCGTCAAGAAGATGTTGGAAGGAGGCGTTGGTTACGATCAGACTCAATTTGACGACGAGAGTGATGCGAGGAGCGTCGAGGGCCGAGCTGTCGTATTCACCAACCGTATCAACGCTTTAGGTCTGGGCATTTTACAGATCGAGACCTTCAGAGAGAGACAGGCGGAGATCTTCAAGATCTTAGGTGTCATTGGGGATTGAGAAGAATGCCAAGGAGGTTGGTGACCGCCGCTGTGAGGTATGTACTTGTGTGTATGTTACTCCTAGTAATTGGATACCCTACCGTTAATCGAATGTTTGAAAAGCACACCACTCGACTTCTCTCGAGTACCGCATCGTTGCACTGACTCGGTAATAGATCATTCGAGTCAGCCAATACCGCAGTCAGCACTGCATGTTTCATACATAGCTAAGTCATACTACTCTCAATTGCGAGGATGACATGAGTCCCATTACTACGTCGTGGCCGAAGATGTTTGACAGCAAGCTACCAAAAAAAACCCGTCTCCTTTCAGTGAGGCTCGGAAACTCGGGCCAAAAGGTTTCGAGAATAGTTCTGGGAACCGTGCAATAAGGTGTAAACGAACGAATCAAAATTGTACGATGTCCGCTTTCCTCTAACTAGGAGTATAGTCCCGGGTCACAAGTGAACGAAGAGGAGAGCTCCAGTTTGCACGAACCTTTGGAAAGTGTGCTGCTGACATAATCACGACAATGTGTACTAACCACGTCAATAAAGGCATTGGCAAGGGTGTTAGATGATTCCACGTTCACCGGTCAAGAGAACTCAGTCGAACGGGTCTGTAAAAGATGTTCCGTCGAAGAGCGCGTTGGCGAACCACCGAACCACCCCTACTACCCCGGCGACCGCACCTATCCTCACTACGTCCACGGCGACTGGTTCCAAGGCTACCCCATACGAGACGATGGTGGCTGCTCAGCAGACTCACATAAACGAGCTCGTCCAAAAAACACGTTCTCTTGAAAATGAAATGGAGAAACTGACCGAACAGCTCGAAAGGACCACTGCTGAATCTGCAGCGTTTGTATCCGAACGTGGAACATGGGAAACCGACCGGAAGGCGTGGGCCAGTGAACGTCAGAAGTGGACAGACGAGAGGAAGGTATGGGTAGAGGGTTGCGATACCATGCAGGCCTGCCACCGAATTCAACAATATCGCATGGCATGCGCGCTCGACGACGAACGCGTCACTGTACTCAGAATGCGAGATGAGGCAAGGAAAGAGCAACTGCAGAGACTGCAACGCGATTACAAGATCACCACGTTTCAAGCACGCGAAGCCGATCTAGAGGTACGGATTGCAGAGCTAGAAGATATGCACGCCAATGCAGAGGCAGCGAGGGTCCAATGTGAAAAGGTATCGCAAGCTCTGGAAACGAAATGCGCGGCTCTCCTCGGCGAAGTAAACGCGAAGACGGCCGAGATACAATCTACTCGCGAGCAACACGAACGAGCAGAGGTGTGTTATACGATTTCCGTTGTTACCTTCTATCGAATGATACTTACGCATCTCATGTTCCCATGATTTGTTCCCAAGGAGGAACTCCGTCGTTTGCGAGAGGCCCTCGCGGATGCTTCGGCTGCGACGACCTCATCCACGTCCAAGCTCACTCGAATAACGGCACAGCGCGATGCGTTACAAGCTCAAGTCACTTCTCTTCAACAATCCCTAGAAGCCGCGCAGGACGAGAGCATTCAGCTTCGTACCCAACTGACGAACTGGCAAAACTTAAAACAGGGAAAAGATGCAGAAGGTGACGCGCTGAGGCAAAAGAAAGCCGAACTTGAAAGTGAAATAATGGAGGCAAACAAGCGCATCAGTGAGATGGAAGCGCGCGTGGAGGAATTTCAGGCTACAGATGCCAGGTTGCAGAAGGAGAAAGGTAGAGTCGATAAGTTGAAGGTCGTGCTCGAGGAGTGGAAGGTAAATCTTTCCCCCTATCTCCTCTTCCCATGATCCTACTTCCACACTAATCGTGATATCCCTAGACCGAAGCCAACGAACAAACGAATGCGAGGGAGGAGGCGGAGACCCAGTTGGCGAATGCCAATGCCCGAATCAATACCTTAGAGCTAGAACTTGCTGACACTCGGTTGCAACTTGCTTCTGCCAAATCCCAGGTGTGTCCCATTTCTTTGCGCTTCTCGAATAATATACTAAAAATCTAGCGTATCCGCCTGTCCCTCAGAACAGAAAGCCATCGCCATCTGTCCAAGGGGCCGACGAACCGGACTCCGACATCGTGGTCACCCACGAGCGGCTCGTTACCACGGGAAAACCCAAGTCCAAGAAAACACGCCCCCCCTCTGTGGCCGAAGCGTCATCCTCAAAGCCTGGTAGTTCTTCCAAACCTCGTCCAAAGCCCCGACCAGTTAAATGCCCCAGTCCTATTCCGGATGCTCCAGAGGACGTTGAAATTATCGAGATCCGCTCTCTTTCCCCCGTCCAAGACCCTTCCCGGAAGCCAAGTTCGAAGGCCAAAGGCAAACGACCGGTGATTGACCTTGATTCCGAAGATGACGGGGACATGCCGGCGGCAGAGCAGCCACTGGGGAAGAAAAGGAATGTAACTGACAAAGTCAAGGACAAGGACAAAAGTAAGGAGGTGAAGCATATGCAAGCAAGAGATGTATTTAACCCGCTGCCAGGCGAACGGCTTGACAACGATCGCTCGAAGCCCAAGTCGAAACACGGGCCTAAGAAGCGCCCTCCACCAGAATCTACCTCCGAATCGGTATCCAAACCCAAGAAGACCAAGCCTAAGTCACCGCAATATCACGAAGACGAGGAGGATGCCGTGGCCGACAACACAGATCCGGTTCCGAGGAAAAAGAAACGGAGGATTAATCTATTCCCCGCTTCTCAGCCGTCGACATTCGATTGGGACTCATTTCCACAGGTAAACGTTATCATTCTGGTATATTCACGCATGATCCAACTGAACTGAGCCGAATAGGGGGAAGGTCTGGGCATCCCTACGCGACTCTCCCCTATGAAAAATACGGATGCAGTCCCGAGACGATTGGGGAGGTCTAGCGGGGGTTGATCCGTATAAATGATGTTTCATGGCCAGGCAAACACAGCCGAGGACTGGTAATGTATATATTGCCAAGCTACCGTGACTTCCATGACGAATACCACCATGCCTAGTGTCTGCAGTGAATCAATGTATTTGACGTTTCAAATGCGTTCCAGCCGGTTGTGTCCCATCGTAGTAGGGTCAGCCGCGCTTGACAAAGGGCGGCATGACATATCAGTGGAAGACCGATACTAACGACGTCTTGTACTTGCGTTGTGCCTAAGCACCATGTACGGGTGTAGCGCTGCCCGCGAGTACTTGTACGGTGATGATGAGTGAGGCATCATGCCCAGGACTCGATGACGACGTGGAACGCGTTGGTACCTAGACCAACACCTGCTCGTTCGGAGCCATCGAAGAAAATCCTTCACTGACCTCTCGGTAGCCCAGCAGTCCCAGCACTCACTATGCATTGAAAAGATCCGCAGAGAAACTTCAGCTCTTCCGTATATTGGGACTGGAGAAACAATACGAGTAGATAAAACGAGTATCGAATAACAGATGTGTGGGTAGCCGTCAAGGCAGATTTGTTGCCAAGAGATGAAACTCCGTCTCAGCGTGAGGAGTCTGCGAGCAGAGCGATTAAAATGGCCCTTCCTCCCTCTAGACCATCCTCGATATCCTCCATGTTGCTTGGGCCAATAACTGGTACGCAGAACACAGGGCGTGTGAGGTGGTCAGGTAAACGGTAAAAAGAAAAACAGCAGCTGACTTTTGCTTCAGTTTTTATGCCGGAGCGGAGATCGAAAAAAAGCCCCCTAAGCCAACTCAGCCTCCTGCACAAAACAGTATCAGGAGCATACCACTTCCCCAAGCCGTATAAGAATTCGGATACCATGAAAGAAGAGTCTGACATTTCGGATCGTAAGAACCGTTAAGGACTATGATAACAACAGTAGTTCCTAAAATCCGAAGATTGGCAGCAGATGTGAAAAAAAAGAGCAAGTGAAAAGGTAGCGCAGTCAGTGAAGCAGGCAGAAAGTATAGAACCAAGACTTCCAACCATACTCGTGTATCGGCACCTGATATGTAAAGTAGATGTAGTAGCCCTGTGCAAGTAAATAAAAAGCCGACGAAAGTGGCGATGTAAAATGTCAACAACTGGTATCATCCTTTTATACGACGACCACTGCTGGGATGTAGCTCAAAGCAGGAGGGCAGCGGCTGCAGCACCAATAATACCGGCATAACCCAGGTTAGCAGCATTGGCCATGGCTGCACCAGTGGTGGTGCTGGTGGTGGTGGATTTGGAGGTCGCGGAGGCAGATGTACCACTAGCACTGGAATCACGTGAGATGACATCATCAACGAAGTAATCTCATGTACCTAGAGCCTTGGGAAGCAGAACCAGGGGAGGTAGTGGTGGGACTGCTCGCACCACCAGCACTCGAAGCGGCAGTAGGACCAGAAGAGACTAGATCCGTTAGCAAAAAAAAAAGGCGACCATTCACCTAATTCTACTCACTGGAGGTGGTGTTCAAGCAGGAAGTAGAAGCTAGAGGCAAGTTGAGCGTGAGGCGTGGTACAAAACATATAGGGGCACTCACACCCAGAGTTAACGGTGAACGGCGCAGACTGGACAGTCGCACCGGTATTGTCGCGGAGGGTAAGACCAATGGAAGTGCCTGGTCACAGGACATCAGTGCTCGTTCAGCACGACTGTTCGAGTACAAACCAGATGCGATGTTGCAAACCCAGGTGACGGAGGTGGTATTCTGTTGGCCAAGACTCTCGATGGCAGCACCGGTTGGGTCTGCACCAGGGAGAATGCTATTCGCGTGCCGGATTAGGAAGAACCGAGAATGCCATAATAGGTTGAAATTTACCTCTGTACGAGAAAGTACACGCATGGTTGGAGGGTACACCAAAGAATAGGAAACACGACGTACCAGGTAGTAAGGGGCTAGTTTCGTCGCAGGTGAGTTACGAGTAGAGAAGGCGCGCGACTGACCACTCACCAGTTCCACCGGTCCAGGTGATGAGAGTGGGTTCGCATTCTACCACGTTGGAACTTTTGGGACGACCATAAGGGAACGTGACGACGTGAGCGAAGAGGACACTTACGGCGTGTTGATGGTGAAGGTGGACTGGGCAAGGGCACCAGCGACGAAGAGGACAACGACGGCGAACGTGGACTTGATCATGGTCACGACTGCAGACAGGCGCCTGTTGGAAAGAAGGAAAAGGCTGGCAGGGGTGAGCTCATTCGGAATTTATTTATGTCTCCGCCCCAAATTTGATTTCGGGCTTCTCACGGCCAAACACGGCACGCTCGTCTATTGCAACGACTCAGATTATGTAAAACGCCTGCAAGTTATTTGGCAGTAAAAAAAAACACGGAAACTACTGCGGGTGCAGGTCAGAGATTAGAGGGAAAAAAGAAACAGCGACGATAATGTTTTTCTTTTTTGTTAACCCGCAACGGTCACCGTCACTGCAGCCGACACGGGGTGTGCTGCGGACAAGCACACGAGGACATACGTCACTTCACATTTCCATCTCCTCATCCTCTCTCACGACGTGCAGCGTCGTCATGAGCCCGTAGTGGTCTGAGATCCAGTCACCGTAGTCCGTCCTCGCACCGACACCAAATCTCTCTGGTTCTTCCACCTCAAATCCCCCCCTCGTCGTGAACAGAACCTTGTCTAGCCTCGCAGGTGGATACGGTTGCTCCCTCGGCTGGTATCCCCAAGTAAATCCTTCCTCGTCGTCATCCCCGTGTTGCCATGCGTCCATCAATCCCTCATCCTCCGCAAGAGTCACATCCGACGGTCCAATTGCGTTCATATCCCCTGCAACCACCCCTCCACGGAGTTCGTACTCCTGCAACGCCTCCGAGATAAGCCTCAACTGCGTCGGCCGCGCCGCTGCCCCCTGAGGTAGTGATTCCAGGTGCGTATTTGCGACACGGACCGTCACAACGCCGTCGGACAGCCGTGGCGTGTGTGGCGGTGCCGGCACGCTCAGCTTCACATCCACAAATATCGCATTCCTCATCATCGACGAGTTACCGAATTCAATCGTAAACGCGTTCGACACAGGAACCGTGCGTGACACCAGCGTAACCGTCCCGTACGTCGCGCTGGCCGGCCATTTGTCTGTAGATGTGGGTACGACAACAAAGTATCGTTGCACCCACTCGCTCGTGAGGATCATCGTGAATGAACCGACAGATACTTCCTGAAGCAGGATGCAGCAAGGATCTGGTCGCTCGGTCGCTGTCTGGCATCTGAATACCTCCCGCTGGAGGTACAGCAACGCGGCCATCAGCCGCTTCTTGGGGCTCTTTGTCTGGAAATCTACGTTCCAGCTGACGAGTCGTATCCACGAGGGCAGCGGCTCTCTTATCCCACGAGAACAATTGGACGTCTGTATCCAACGTCCCTCGCGCGCTGAGAATCGTGCTGCACGAAGCGGCCGAGGAGTATCGAGCATATCTGCCCTGCCTCTCGTTGGCACGGGCAGCGGTGGAGGCGATGATTCTGCGTCAGAATCTGAAGGTGGAGATGGGACAAAGGATTCGTCGATATCAGAGGTGTCCATGGTGTGTGTAGTCGTGTTGAGAGACTATCGATACGGGTCTTGCGGAGCCCGGGATCTTAAATCTACTGCAAGTGCAGATGACCAGTGGGGACAATTTCATTCGGATGTGTGCAAGTTTCAGAGCCATCACCGATTATCGGCACCTGGCCCGTCCTCGAGGCCACTCGCATGTCCCGTCCTGATTCCAGAAAATGAATAGTGATCGGTCTAATAATGTTTTTATCCCGCGTGCCTGCAACGTGTCGTTGGAGAATTGCAATGTGTGGGCTTGTCTCCAGAACCTTCCAATCATCGTGTGGTCACGCAGGGAACGTTCCATGAAACAAGGTAGAAACGAAATGTCCAGTCTCATAGCAATGGGGTGCTACAGTTCAAGGTGGTCATAACATACGCATTCACTCCTACAGGAACTTAAAGCTCAGCAGTGGCTCTGCCGAAGGTATTCACATCGTCTTCCTCAGCATCATCCAACCTCTGAGACACGAAAGCTTTCAGTATGTTGAGTTTGATCTTGATCTCGTCCAACTTGGCAGAGGCCAGCATGCGCTTGTTCAAAATGGACGCGAGACTAGGTAAGGAAAAAAAAAAGGATTCGGTAGCTTTCTCGGAAAACCCCACAAAATTGACATACCGCTTGGATTCCTTATCGATATAGGTTTCGCTGTCCTTGACAATCCTTTCCATCACACGGACATAATATTGAGCTGCGGACCCTAGGCCCTCCGACAACGCTATGCCTTCCTTGTAGGCTACATCTCTCGCAGTGCCTACTGCAGTTAAGAACTTTTGAGCGATGGCATCCAACTCAGCCAGACGACCGGCCTACAGAAAAGATTGTTAGGTGCTCAGAAGATCGTATGGCCTTAAAAATACCTGGTCGTTGAGGCCACCACCAACCGCTCTGTTAGTGCCACATTTCTCATTAAGGAAATTGACAAAAGCTTCTTCGGTGCGAGCACCCTCGTAGTCCTCCACCTCCTTGCCACCACGGGGGAAGAACTTTATGGTAGGGTACGAGGCAACGCCATAGCGGCCAGCTAGCTCTTTGTTCAAGGCAGCATCAGCATCGATATTGGCAACGATGCACTGATACGTGTCCGAGTAAGGTTCTTCCTGTCAAAAACACAGCACAAAATTAAAACCTACATTACTTTCGGGCTTGAAGTCTTTCGCAACTGTGACGAGCATCAGCAGAAAGAAAACACAATCGAGACTACGATATCTGACCTTGTTCATAAATCGGTTTGAGGGTTTTGCAGTGTCCGCACCAGGGAGCCTGACGAAAAGACAATTATAATGCATCAAACGTCGTGTAATGGCCACGCTTACCGTGAACGTTACGAGCACGTCTTTTGTATCGTCCTGTAACCAACGTTACTATATGCTCGACACGCAGCACGGAAATAGATTCACCAATGCAATATCATCGAAAGTGTGTGCATCCAGGATCAGAGTTGCCGGTGGTGGCGGAGGCTTGATGTTCGACTTGACACCAGATTTTTTGGAGACGCTATGTGGTTGGTGAGTACCTCAAGGTGTGGGTAATCGCGGCTTGCGCACAAAGTAGCCAAGGCATCGAGGTCTCGACCGCCTTCGTAAGCCTCTGTATTTCCCTTCTCGTCAAACCATTTGAGAGCTGAGGAAAGGACGACGTTAGCACACGTCACGTAGGAGTTGGCAAGAAATGTCCTCACTTGGATAGCCCGAGACCTCGTACTTTTGACCTAGCGGACGACCAGCACCGTCGGCATCAACTTTGGCGATAACGACCTTATCTTTTGCGTGCGAGAATGCATCGGCAAGTTGCTCATACGTTGGCGCGAGATTCTAGTGTGCTCGGGTCAGAGGGGATAAGTGGAGATAAAACAAGACACAGAAAGCTTACTTTGCAATGTCCACTGTAATGAAGATATACAGTCAAACAAGGGAGTACTTGTAGAGAGAAACGTACCACCAAGGTGCAAAGCTGGAGGCACGAAAAGCCATAAGAACAAGAACGTGCAGACAAAAGTCTGCACACTTACAACTCGACGAGACCTGGCTTGCCCTTACCAATGACCGCGTCGAAATTGTCCGGTCCAAGCTCGAGGACGTTGGACGCGGTTACAGCAGCCAATAGACTAGACAGGAATAGCGGGAGCGAAAACCTCATCATGGCAAGACAGTGACGAGGTGGGTTCTGGCTTCACCGTATGACGTGGAGTTTGCACTTGGACAATGGCTGAGTCAGCAGTCTCTATATTCGGCCCGCCGGCCCGCCGCCTGTAAATTTCCCGTCCGTGCGCAAAGCGTCGAGTGCGACGTGGATGACGCGATAAGTTGCCCTATCTCAACCAAAGGACTCTATCATCTGTTTCGAGGGTCACTCGGAGGATACGTCAGCTCGATTCGGCACAGGCAAGTGTAATCCAAGCAGCACAGCTACTAAACTCTGAGTAATCAACCCCGTCGGAACCGATAAAAAGACGGCGTCACATATCGTTAACTTTCACAAACCACTCGAAAGCCATTGATCCATGACGACTGAAGAAGAGACGATCGAAGAAAGGGGGGAATTCGAGTTTATCGACCCTAACGATATTCTTGCTGAACTGCCAGATGATGGTGACATGCCCATGGAAGAGGACGAGGACGGAGAGGAGAGGGATGATGTGGGGGGATTACCGTCGCGTGAAGAGAGTGAGAGTATGGTCGGCGGTTTTCGAGAACATCAAGGGTCCGTATTTGCAGTCTCGTGCCATCCTATGCAGCCCCTAGCAGTCTCTGGAGGCGAGGACGATCTAGGGTATATCTGGGATATCACGGACGGGGAAATCATTGCGAAGCTTACGGGTCATACGGACAGTGTGACCAGCACGGCGTTCAGTCATGACGGGGAGATGGTCGCTACCGGGGGGATGGACGGGAAGGTTAGGATATGGCGCCGCCATGGAACGGAAAACTACAGAAATTGGGAGTTCTTGACTGAACTTCAAGGGCCGGACGAAGTCATGGTAATTTCCCTTGTCAAATAATCTTCCGTTCCTCCTACTCATACTCTATGTCTATCCACGCAGTGGCTCCGATGGCATCCCAAAGGCAATGTCCTACTTGCAGGATCCAATGATTCTACTGCTTGGTTGTGGCAGCGTAAGGCTTGTCTAGCTTGGTCGCGATGAATTTAACGGTCAGAACAAGTGCCATCCGGAAACACCATGCAAGTTTTTTCTGGTCACACGGGACCTGTTCAGTGTGGTGAATTTACACCCGACGGTAACCTCACGCTTCTCCCCGTGCGTACCTTATGTGGTGCTTACCTTATTTTTCGCAGGTAAAAGGATCGTGACAGCATGTGCAGATGGACTTCTCATGCTCTGGGATCCGAGGTCGACGGTACCAATCTTCAAACTTGGGCCTGGTGATGCCCGCTTTGACCTTGGTGGAATAACATCCCTGGCAATCAACCCATCGTCGATGTTGGCGGTAGTGGGCGGAGAGTCGGGGGGCATTCGTGTTGTAAGCCTCAGCAAAGGCGAAATAGTTGGCGCACCCGGGGGTCATTCAGATGGCCAAAACGTGGAAGCTTTAAGTTTTGTGGGGCTGACAGGGGTCTCAGGAGGAGCAGGTCTGGTTGTAAGCGGTGGCACGGATGGCAAAGCTAATATATGGGACCTTAACACGATGCGCGTGCGTGCAACACTAGACCATGGCGAGGAGGTGGGTGTGGGTTTACCAACTCGTCTCATGAACTTAATATAACTGCAGACAATCACGACCGTACTGTCCCATCCGACGCCAAGGAGTCACCTCGTCACTACGGGCTCAGCTGACGGGACCCTCAAAACCTGGGATGCCAGAACTGGTACGTTATTGAGTGTCCACAAGGGTCACGAGGGCCCCGTGTTTGATGCGTCTCTGGGGTTGGAGGGATCAGTTGTGGTCAGTGCGGGAGACGACGGATCTTGCTACGTGTTCACCATAGACCAGTGATTGTCTTCCACATATATATTCATTGACCCCTAAGGCCTGGGCACTAGTCACTAGTCAAGGCTGTGTGCTGCGTAATAAATAAGACTACTCGTAGCACAGCTCGGTCACTACTAGCAGTTTGTCTCCGCCACGTCCCCACCACCTAAGCCCTCCCGCCACTAAGCATCCTATCGAAGCTATCGAGGAGATCATCAGCAAGGGCCTGGTGCACTCCGTCTAGTTCACTTCGCGACGTGATCGCACCACTTTAAGCCAGATCTCCAACATGTACGCAGCCAACAATTATCGCCCCAAGACCCCCGGTAATCCAGCTGAATTCTCCAACAATCCGTTCCTCAATGATCCCTCCAACCCGTACACCCGCTTCCCAGACATCACGGGATCAAGTTCACTGCAGTCTCCTCCGCCTCAACATTTTCAAGTAGGATACGGAACAGGGTATGCAGACAACACTCAATATCAGGGTCAACAATACCCGTACTGGCAGCAGCAGCAACAGCATTCTGGACAGTATCCAGAGCCTCAGACCCAGAATCAGAGCCACTTCGCTTCGACGTCATATACCCCACAGTACACTAGTACGACACAGTAAGCTCTATTCATTTGCTCTCAGCCAGGTTACAGCATTCATATATCAAATCGACCCTTTGGATAGTCAATTCATGTCCCAACCGACGGGAGCCGGATTCCACTTCCAGCCCACCAGTGCATTCGGACAGCAAGCGAGTTCACAACAATATGGGTACAACGACAGCCAGCAGTACTCCAACCAAGGCTACCCGCAACAACTTAGTCCCCCGTACCTTTCCGAATTCGATCCATACGCCCCAAAGCCTGCGTCACCCAATCGTTCCCGGTTCTGTGGGTCTTCCGGAGGCAACGGGCCTCGAGGGGAACAGCATCCGCGTGACTTCCTCCGGTCGCATAAGGCCGAGCTTGAGGCCTGGGACCCGTATTCATGGAAGCAACTGATAAATTCATGTGAGGCTCTGAAGGATGCATGGATGTCCCGAAAACAGCATGCCGAAAGCACGGTACGACAGTATGGTGGAGGTGGTACTCCTGGCTTCTTTGGGACTGCACCTCGGGAGTATGGATACAACAACAATTCCTTCATTGAGGGTTGGAAGCAGGTTAGCATCGCCTCTTCTTTTCTTCCTGGAAAGCCTTTGCTCACTTGCACTAGGCAATGAAAGAGGCAGAGTCGAATGTCGGTAAGCAGACCGATTTCTTTGGTTGGTGTAACGGAGTGACCCAAATCCATACCCACTCAGATACTGCTGCTGCATCAGCCTTCCAGCTACAGGAAGTATATAGTAGTTATAGGCAGTCGGGGGATGTTTCCAGCAAGCGGCGTGTCCGTGAGGCGACCAACGCTGCCTTAACCGGATTGCCTGACTGGCCTGGTCCACTTAGTTAGATTCGTAGGGTTTGTGTCCGGTTTTACTGGGATGTGCAGGGCGTATCGTGTTTACTTTGCTGTACCTAATATCAGAGCAATGGTTTGCGTAACTTGAACATCGAGGCGGCCGTAAAGGTCTTACGCCCCACCGTACAGTATGCACGGTCTTCGATTGTCCGCGATGCCCTTGTCTTACAACCCACGGAGCGAACATCAATCGAATCACAAGAACTTGCACTGTAACCGCACTATGCAACGCAAGATATTCGTCCTTCCGACTCGTGCAGCGGCAGGAATTAAATTACGACTATCGGGGCACCGTCCCCGTTGGCTTGCCGTTGGAAAGGTGGGGGAAGCAACAATTCCTGACAGAATCGCGGACCCTCCTTGGGTATCGTGCCAAACTCACGCAGCAAGAATAATAGAAACCCCCAACACGGCCCCCACGCGATGATGACGTCCTAGTCTCCCAAGTCATACAAGGATTTCTCGATAAAGACAATGACTTTGGTGAGGGCCTCCACACTTTTGATGGACCAGGTTATTTCCAGAGAAACCCGAAAACCGCACTGGATACGGACTCCAACTCCTGGATTGACTGTCGTCATCATCGCTATAATGCTGATTTGCTTGGGTCATCTTTCCATACAGACACATGATGACCCCACTATGGGAACGCGTTATGACGAGGAGCGGTGTTATTGGAGCAGTGCGGCGCTGTTGGCCAGACCAGAGTATCGCTCCGGTGTGCGTCAGGTGGGAGTCTCCCGGATGCTGTTCCCATGACCATGATATCATAGGGTGTGCTGCGCCGCGCTCTGCGGACTCGTAGTGTTTCACCCGTGCCAGGCACTCAGTAAGACTATATAAACCCCCAGGTTCTGGCACTGGGTGAGCCAGCAGAACTTACCTCTCAATTGCAACACAACAATCATGTGGTTCAAGGATAATTCAGCAGAAGCAGCTGCACACAGCCAAGTGACTGGGGGCGGCCACACGGCCAAGCTCTCTCACGAGCTCATTGCAGCCGCTGCATCATACGAGGTACGGGGGGATCATCACGATAATCAGTGCTTGGTTAACCACATCCATCACAGGCAGCGAAGGCCTACGAGCACCACGTTGCAAAGAACGGCAAACCAGTCAACCACCAAAAGGCAGTCGAGCTGGTGTAGGTCGCTTGATACCTAAATCCTACTCCCTTCTAATCTTCGACACACAGGGCGGCCCTGAGTGGCGCGTTCATTGACCGAATCGCCGAGACCAAAGGCATGGATGAGCTGGACAAGCAGCGTGCTAAGCATGACGGTTGGTTCATACTTCTTTCCTCCATCGCATTTACTCAACCGTTCGTGAAGCGCAAAAACGTGCTCAGGAAGCTCTGCAGCAGCATGGACAATTTTGAGCATCCTGCGGCGGTCAGATTCCAGAAATAGATCAGTAGTGTTCCCGATGTCACTCGCCTAATGTCTGTAGCAATAACAAAGCAATGTCGTGTCATTAAATGTTTGATGGCCTTCCACAACTACTCTCAAGGCAAGTACTAATAGCTGGAGCATTTTTTCCCCAGAAAATCTGCCCATTGACTGTGTCTGACTGTGGGAAGGCGACGCACCAAACGTTACAATATGCCAACACTGTGTAGACAGAGATCTTTGGCGATCATAGTTCGGTCTTTGTCTCTGCCCCTGTCACTTCCAAACGCAGCGAAAGAAGTCCCGTGTCCCTCATCAGTCCTGGATTCGTTATTAAGAATTGTAAACTCGGCGCGCCTTGCTCACATACCATTTCACGGGATGCGCAGATTTATCCAGCATGACCTTCACTGTCGTCCACGAGAATCGTACCAGTGAAGGGAACCCGAACGTTGGGTGGAGTGCAGTTTTCATCCATTCTTGTGTCTTGGGATCTGAGGCATATAAGTACGGAGTCCAGATAGCAATATATACGAGTCGACCTGAGGGATATCCACTTCCGAAATCTCTGCTGAATACTCCCTCATCGGCTTCTATATTCTGAAGTTCTTCGAATGACCACCCTTCTACGCACGCGTCTCTAGTCACTTTGGCAGCCACACTAGCAGCGCCTACAATCTTGAATTTCGAATCCGCTTTCTGCGTCACAGTGAACTGAATGCCCGGGAATAACGAAGACAGATAGGTCTCGTAGCTCGTAGTCGTCCCTAAAGCATCGACATACACCTGCGAAATGTGAGATTCAACGAAAAGTTGCTTACACAATGCTAAGTCGCGTGCACCTCTGAGAGATGTATGCCCCGCTGGAGTACTTCACGGATGAGGAGGATGGTCGCGTCCTGCGATTGCTTGTTCAAGTTCGTTGGAGGAACCTTCAACATACCCCTGGATATCGCCTGAGGGCTGGGGGCAATTGAATGGCTTGTTGTAACAGAGTCAGGACGACCTGCACCTGACTACACGCACTGACCAACCCAGATTCTCCGGGTCCGAACTAAGCACGCGCAATAACTCAGCTCTCTTTGACGGATTGAGTGTCTTGGAGTCTGTTCGCAGTTAGCAACGGCAGTTCAAGTTCTATGTCTTGTTTTCTCACCGGCAAACCCAAGCTCATCTAGTTTTGGCTTCCAGGATACGGGGCAGTAAGCAACACCGTAAACGAGCGGTCCGAGAACAGGACCTCGACCTGCCTCGTCTACACCCAAGATATATGAACCAGGTGCGGTGGGTGTGGGTCCATGATAAGTGTATGATTCCGCGAGCGGAACTGATTTTGCCGGAGCAGAAGGTACGTTTGCCACTACGGCTCGCTTGGTTAGGGACATCGCTGATGTAGGCGCGGTTATACGTATATATTCAGTTTTTCGAGGGGGCGCGTTATTGACGCGTGTTTGGCCAACAGTCAAGGTTTTCACTGGCGTTGCACTAGTACTGACTTAGTTTCACCGGTTGTCTCAGTTCTCAGACCCAGTGAAAAACGGACATATGCCGGGCGACGTAGACAGATGTAGTCGTATGAAGCAGCTATTATTTGTATGTTTTACTATGTGTGGCTACGTGCCTAGATTCACTATAGCTGGGCATGGTTAGCATTGACTATTGATTCCATTCGACACGTCGCATTGGTCTGATTTCATGCTTTCAATTGCGCGCAATGCACTACATTCAATCCGTGTCTTTCTGTCCATGCTATCTGGTGCAACACATGCCATTCAATTCAACCTCTCCTCCGTTCCTCTGCATGCTCTGTGTTACGCCCCAGACGCTTAACCGTGTGGCTGTGCTGGGCCTCACCGTACGTAGGCAACTCTGCCTACACCCGTTTACTGTTCTATTCAACCGCGGCATGTTTCCTTTCTCTTTTCCTTTTCTTACCGTTATACTTGTATCTGTTACGCCCCAGACGCTTAACTGTGTGGCCGTGCTGGGCCTCACCGTTCGTAGGCGACTCCGTCTACACCCGTTTGTTATTCTATTCAACCTTGGCATGTTTCCTTTGTCTCCTTCTTCTTTTACCGTTCTATCTGTATCATAGTGCGCGTGGTGGCTCTGCCCCAAGTCACGTGTGAAGACACGATGCGTCGATCACGTGACTGACGCGTCTCTGCCTCTCCCCTATCCCGGTATGTCGCTTACTGTACTATGTATTGGTCGTGCCCCCTTTTCCTTCTGGCACGGCCTCGTTCCTGTTGCCATGGACGTCGCTTTCCGCAGCCTCTCGGCTCGGGTCACGTCCTTGGTTCTATGTTTATCTTCATGACTCCTCCCGACTCGACCTTCGCTTGGCAGCGCCCTACGGGTTTCTGCCACAGGTCAGTCTTCGTTGCTACGGTACAGCTACTTACTGCGGAGCTGCGGGTACCAGTGCAATGACTCATCGTCGAGTCATTTCCCTTGCCTGGTACTACTTTCACTTGCCTCCCCTCATGTATCGTAGTAGTATTTAGAGGCTGGCGGATCGTTGTGATCCCCAGCTTTTAGCTACCTTGCAACAAACCTCCTTTTCGCTCACACTCTGTGATCGCCGCTCTTGTCAACCGACTCGAGTGAGGGTTTGCCAAGTCCGACTCAAAGTACTATCGTCGGCCAGGTCCCTAACTCTCGTCTAGAGGGTTTCTTCATTAGACCTCGACTCAAGTCTCGTTGTCTGGCACGGACTTTCGTCGCGGCCTAACAAAAGCTAAAAGCTCTCCCTTTCCACCTTTCCGCTGAGCTTCCGCCCGCACGCTGTCTGGCACGTGTAGCGAAAGCAAGGCACCCCGACTCTACCCTCAGTGATCGTTGTCTGGCACGTCACTAAGGTCAAGTCAACAGACACCCTACTTGGATCCCACTAGGCAGCCATCCGGTACCTAGTCCGAGTATTGTCCCTATCCCTGCATCGAGATCTTACCTGCCCATACTCTGTCATTCAAGTCCCTGGCTAGGCTCGAGGTCTAGACACCCCCACTTACGTCGACAAAACGTCGTCCCCACGAGAAGCACCCCCTGTTCCTCCACGACAAGGAAAAGAGCGTGCAGATCGGCCACCGCCGCCTTTGCCCTCTTCCCCCTTTTCGGTCTCTCGTAAACGACGTCACGCTTCGGAACAACGAGCCGGTTTTCGATCCGCGCTACCCCCGTATTACGTTCCGACCCCCTTATCCAATCCCGCTTTTCTGCAAACTAGGAACCCCACCGAGGGAGACGTTTCAGATACCGATCAGGAACCGGATTTACCTTCTGAGTTAGGATCTACCCTAGGCGATCAGGACGTCAATATCCCTGTACCCCACGAAGAAGAAGAAGTCGAACGTTTCGCTTCAGGCTTCACAGCAATGACGTCAGTCGAAGAAGGTCAAAGTAGCGCAGTTCCTGCCGCTGACATTCATCCCCATCCCGGGCAGTCTGAGCAGCCAAGCGCTCCTGTCCCTCAACCTGCCGTCGGTCTCCAACACCGGCTCACTCGTGAGCAGGCTGACTACTGGCATCGCTTTTATCATCCCGATGATCGCGACACGCGCCGTAGCGATGTTAATGGAGGCCGAGAATTTAATGTCAACAAGCCTTTGACTTTTTCAGGCAAGCAAGGCAAACTCCGCCCCTGGCTCAACCAAGTCGCCGCCTATCTAGTGTTGAACGCTCATGTGTACACGAGCGATCATGTCAAGATTGGACTAGCGCTGTCCTATATGACGACAGGAGTAGCCGGAGCATTCGCATCAAATTATATTGCCAAGTATGTCGATGGCTGGGAAGACACTTACCCGGACACGTGGAACAGCTTCAAAGAAACCTTGTACACGACTTTCGAAGCTGGAGATCAAAAAGCCCAAGTGGTTATCAAACTTAAAGCCCTTACTCAGGGTAACCGCCCACTCGAGAATTACACCGCCAAGTTCCTGGGTCTTTTCAATCAAGCTGGACTTCTGCCGACTTCTGTCGAAGGAGGCGTACTGTTCGCTCAAGGACTGTCCCAAAATCTTAGAGATCGTATCCTCGACCGCCAACACCCGCCTACCAACGTCGGAGAATGGGTGAAGGCAGCCGGAGAAGTTTACACCTCCCAGATCTCCAAAGACATCTACAACAAGGGACCAAACGCTCACCATACGAATCCGTTCACGTTCCACCGTGCAGGCCCTACCCGCGACCCGAACGCCATGGACGTGGATCAGGCTCGACGCTCCCCTCGTCACCGATCCAATGTCCGAGCCGTTACCTGCTACAACTGTGGCAAGGAAGGTCACGTCAAGAGGGAATGCCGGGAGAAGGGTCAACACGTTCCCAAGTTTAATATCAAGCGTACCGAATGCGGTACTTATGAAATCGACCCCAAGGTAGCCGAAGAAATCCTCCACAAACAATCCGGAGAACAGTCTGGAGAAAAGGTGTTTGAGGTTTCGGAGAAGACCTTGAAGGATTTTTAATCGGGCAAACCACTGCCACTGTGGTACGCCCTAACGCTAAGATTCTGTCGCTAAGATCTACCTGTACTAGTATTGCAAATGAAGATGATATGTGTGCCGATTCCCCTACCGGCTCTCTTTATTTGATCGACAGAGAAAATGTGGCAATCCAAACGACAATCGACTCCGGCACAGAGATCAATTCGATCGACCCCCGCGTGGTCGAAAAGTATAAACTTAAAACCTACCCGATCGAGTACCCTCTCGGGGTCACCGCCTATAACGGAGGAGAAGGTTTTCAAATCAAACGAAAAGTCACTCTTCACGCCAAAATCCAAGACCGAGTAATGCGCATCAAAGCTTACGTCTTACCGCTTCGACGCGAGTCAATTTTACTGGGTATGCCGTGGCTGAAGAAGTTCCAACCCGACATCGACTGGAAGACCCGCAAAATCCGAGGATGGAAGGATGAGGAGTCTATCCCCAGAGCACCCCGTAAGGAGGGAGCAGTAAGGAAGACGACCATCTCGACCGATCTCGAGGTCAAGGCGTCTGCCGGGAAGGAAGAAGTTAAACTCCCCGAGATGTATCGGGAATTTGAAGAGGTATTTTCCGAAAAGGATATACCGCTACCCCCTCATCGACCAGGCCTCGACCATGAAATCAAAACCAAACCGGACTTCCCGCGTCAAAAGGGACACATCTACCCGATGTCCCAGGACGAGATGAAATCACTCCGTGAATTCATCGATGAAAACCTAAGATGCGGAAAGATCCGTGAGTCCAAATCTGATCAGGCCGCCCCCGTATTCTTCATAGGGAAAAAGGATGGAAAACGTCGACTCATACAAGACTACCGCCATCTAAACGAGCATACCATCGACGATTCCTATCCTCTCCCGAACGTCCAACAGCTCATCGATGAACCATGCGAGTCTCGTTTCTACGTGAAGTTCGATATCCGATGGGGCTTCACCAATATCCGTGTCAAGGACTCTGACGTATGGAAAGGAGCCTTCGTCACGCCCCTAGGACTGTTCGAACCGCTCGTAATGTTCTTTGGACAGAAGAATTCACCGCCGACGTTCCAGCGGTATATGGACGTAACTTTTCGAGAGCAGTTGATGAAGTGCCAGCAGGTTGGATATATGGACGACGTCATCGTCCACGCCAAGACCCGTGAGGAGCTTCGTCGCTGCGTCCTTGATTTCCTCAACGTATGCCATCGAGAACAACTCCGGCTTAAAATCTCAAAGTGTATCTTCGAGGCTGAAGAAGTGGAGTTCCTCGGATACGTCATTGGCGATGGACGGATCAAAACTCACGCCGTCAAAACCGATGCCGTCCAGGAGTGGAAAGAACCCGAAAATCTGACGCAACTCCGATCATTTTTAGGGTTCACCAACTTCTACCAGAAGTTCATAGCCGGTTACTCTGCCATATCTGCCCCGCTCCATCATCTCTCGAAGAAGGATGTCTCCTGGACCTGGGGACCGGATCAGCAAAAGGCTTTTGACAAGCTTAAAGCCACACTCGGATCCTCCCCGGTCCTGAACATTCCCGACCCCACAAAACCGTTCGCCCTGTTTACCGACGCTTCGCAGTCGGCGACTGGCGCAGTACTTGCTCAGAAAGGCGAAGACGACGAGTGGCATCCGTGCTCCTACCTATCGGAAAGTCTCAAAGGCGCCGAAAAGAACTACCCCGTATACGACCTCGAGTTTCTCGCAGTCATACGCGCCATCAAGGCTTTCCGGCACTACCTCATATCTCCCGTCGCCCCCACCATCGTCTTCACTGATCACAAGAACCTCGAGTACTACAAAGAACCTCAGAAGTTCTCACAGTGGCAAACCCGCTGGTTTTCGTATGTACAGGGGTTCCCCCTAAAGTTTTCTTATACTCCGGGCCGCCTCATGACGGCCCCCGACGCTTTATCTCGACGCAGTGACCACTCTCCCCCTGAACCCGTAGTCGCCACTTTGCTCCCACCGAGCGCGTGGCTTGAGGGGGGGGTGAAACCCACTGTTCCGACCGTTTCCCTTCCAAAAACACCCCCGATTTTGACAAAACCCGCTTCGCCGCCCATTAAGGACCCCGTCAAAGAGCGCAAGCGCGGTGTTTATGCACTGTCCGCTGAAGTGTACGAGCGCGCCAAGAGCGAAACGCAAAAGGACTCGACACTTTCGAGCGACAACCCTGAAATCACCTCCCATGACGACAGAATGAAATGCCGAAGAAACCGCGTCTACATCCCCCCTGGCGCTCGTAAGGAGTGCCTTCTATCCTATCACGATCACCCATCCGCTGGACATCCTGGAATCAAAGCAATGACCCGCAAAATGGTCAAGGACGTGTGGTGGCCTGGCATGTGGAAGTATATCCGCGACTACATCAAGGGCTGCGCCGTCTGCCAGTCTGCCAAGGTCATCACGCATCCTGTAACACCGCCGGTTGTTCCGAACAACATCCCAAAGAACCCTTTCCCCTTCCAACAGATCTCTATGGATCTGATAACCGACCTCCCTGTCTCTAACACTTTCGATACCGTGCTTACGATTGTCGACCAAGGCTTAATGAAAGCCGCCATGTTCATCCCCTGTAGGAAGGACGTCGACTCTCTCGGTATCGCCCGCCTTTTCCACAAACACGTATACTCCCGCTTTGGTCTCCCTGAAGCAGTCATCTCCAACCGAGGACCGCAGTTCACGTCCGCCTTTACCCGCGAACTTTACAAATCCCTAGGAGTCCAGTCGAAGCTGTCCACTGCCTACCACCCCCAGACCAATGGCGAGAGCGAACGTGTCAACCAGGAGTTGGAAACGTATCTCCGATGTTACTGCGCCGAACATCCTAACAGCTGGTCATCCAAACTACCGGATGCCGAGTTCGCGCATAACTCCCGTATCCACTCTGTCCATCAACAAACGCCGTATAGCCTCCTCTACGGCTATGACCCGTCCCCCTACCCCGAGGTTCGGCTCACATCAGCGCCCAGCGTAGATGAACGCCTGGAACGACTTGCCAGCTGCCGCGACAACGCCATACTCGCTCACAAGGCTGTGCAGGAAGTTATGAAAAGCCGATCAAAGGGAAGTTACGTCCCGTTTAAAGAAGGCGATCGAGTTTGGCTCGATTTGGGTAACCTCCGTGTTCAAGGGCAGTCCCCTAAAGTCACTCCCCGACGTTTTGGACCGTTTGAAATAGAACGAGTCATCTCCCCCGTGGCTGTCCGACTGCGCCTCCCTGATACGTGGCATGTGCACCCAGTGTTCCACACTGGTCGGTTGCTCCCCTATCATGAGACGGCTGAATATGGAATCCCCGACCCACCGCCGCCTCCCGAAGTAGTGGATGACGAAGTCGAATGGGAAGTTGAGTCAATACTAAATCATAAAAACACAGGTCGTGGTCGTCAGGCGCATCGCACATACCTCGTTAAATGGAAAGGCTTTATGCACACGGACAATTCTTGGGAACCCGAGAGCTCGCTAAAAGACCACGCAACTGAGCTACTCAACCAGTACAAACTTTCCCGCCGCTTGCCACTCACCTAAACGCCTTCTCCTGACACACCATGTGTGACGATGTACCCGACTTCCAGCGATGTGACGGTTACGATGCCCCGCTCAACACACGCCCCTACACGCTATTCGACACATCGTCCGACGACCCCTCCCCGTCACCTCAACTCTCCAGTTTATCCTCCCAGATCGATGCATCCACCTTCAGTTCCTTTGACGAAGTCCCCCCGCCCCGGTCCTTTCCTGGCCAGTCGTTCTCCGTCCGCCGCGTCCCTGTTATGCGCGGACGACTCCATAAGGGAAAGAAGACCGAGCGAGGTCCCCCACTTCACCAATCCGTTCTCTTCGCTGACGGTTCCTGTCCCGGTGGAGTGTCGGCAGCCTCTGCCCACTCTACCCATGAACGTGAACTGGAAGGCCCATCCCCCAGCACTACTCCAGAGGTCCCCCAGATCCGAGTTATCCCCTCCTGCGATCCAGACCGTCTCTTCCCTCCCTCCGGTGGGGACTTGGTACCCGCGTCGCCAGACTACTTCAACTACGTTTGGACGCTTGCAATCTTTGACAGAGGGTACCCATTCGACGGGAAAACAGAAGAACAAAACGATCGCATTCGGGTGCTGTCTGAGGTCTACCGAGGAACAGACATAGCTATGGATCGAGTTCCGGATCTCTTGAGCAAAACACGACTCTGCCCTGCCGATAACCTTGCTGATTCCATCGATTGGACTCTCGCCGATCTCACCATCAATATCTCCGCCATCCAGTACAAGCTCATTCTTGAACTAGCTGCCATCATCACCGCGGACGAATGTCGTTCCTTTCGTAACCGAGAGATCGACCGCTACGTTCAAAAGGCCAAAGAGCAAGTTGATTCTGGCAAGGATACTCCAGCAACAGCAGGATCGACAGTGGGTGAGAAGTGTCCTGATGTAATGGTTAAGGTTGAAGAAGCCGAACCGGACCCCTGGTCCACGGAGCCTTTAGAGTTCATAGCCAACGACGGATATAGCAAGAAGAGAGATGCCTCTTTTAGCGAAACGGCTAAGTTTCTCGCGGAAACCATTCCTTCTGCAGCGTCCGCCTTTCACTGGCGTTCTTTCTTAGACGCAGCCGCCTGGAACAAAGCCGATCATTCGCTTCACAATGCAATCAACACTACCACGCCCATTCCGCCCGCTACCTTCCATCCCGTCATCGTCGACTCAATGCTCCAACTCTACCTCGCCGGCCGCGCCCCCGTTCCCCTCTCCCATCCCTTGTATCAGTACGCCTGCTACGACTGCCGCCACTTCGGACATTGGTCCTGTCGTAACGGCCGTGGCTCAAGGTGGACACCCGCTTCCGACTTATCCGCCGATAACGAGAACGAGGGACCGCGCTGCTCGACTACCCGTTCGGTTCGCTCCAACCGCCGCCGCTCCCCGACTCCCGGGCCGTCTGTCAACCCTGGTCGATCAGGTGTTCGATGAGCCTGAGGGGGGGGTGATGTTATGCCCCAGACGCTTAACTGTGTGGCCGTGCTGGGCCTCACCGTTCGTAGGCGACTCCGTCTACACCCGTTTGTTATTCTATTCAACCTTGGCATGTTTCCTTTGTCTCCTTCTTCTTTTACCGTTCTATCTGTATCATAGTGCGCGTGGTGGCTCTGCCCCAAGTCACATGTGAAGACACGACGCGTCGATCACATGACTGACGCGTCTCTGCCTCTCCCCTATCCCGGTATGTCGCTTACTGTACTATGTATTGGTCGTGCCCCCTTTTCCTTCTGGCACGGCCTCGTTCCTGTTGCCATGGACATCGCTTTCCACAGCCTCTTGGCTCGGGTCACGTCCTTGGTTCTATGTTTATCTTCATGACTCCTCCCGACTCGACCTTCGCTTGGCAGCGCCCTACGGGTTTCTGCCACAGGTCAGTCTTCATTGCTACGGTACAGCTACTTACTGCGGAGCTGCGGGTACCAGTGCAATGACTCGTCGTCGAGTCATTTCCCTTGCCTGGTACTACTTTCGCTTGCCTCCCCTCATGTATTGTAGTAGTATTTAGAGGCTGGCAGATTGTTGTGATCCCCAGCTTTTAGCTACCTTGCAACAAACCTCCTTTTCGCTCACACTCTGTGATCGCCGCTCTTGTCAACCGACTCGAGTGAGGGTTTGCCAAGTCCGACTCAAAGTACTATCGTCGGCCAGGTCCCTAACTCTCGTCTAGAGGGTTTCTTCATTAGACCTCGACTCAAGTCTCGTTGTCTGGCACGGACTTTCGTCGCGGCCTAACAAAAGCTAAAAGCTCTCCTTTAACTCTTCTGCCTAGCTTCCGCCCGCACGCTGTCTGGCACGTGTAGCGAAAGCAAAGCACCCCTATCGACTCTACCCTACATGATCATTGTCTGTGCACGTCACTAGGTCAAGTCAACAAGGCACCCTACTTGGATCCAACTAGGCAGCCATCTGGTACCTAGTCCGAGTATTGTCCTTTTACTGTGTCGAGATCTTACCCGGCTATACTCTGTCTTCTGCAAGCCTCTAGCCAGGCCCGAGGTCTAGGCGCCCCCTATCAAGTTTGGACAAGACGTCGTCTCCACGAGGAACACCACCAGTCCCACCGCGACAAGGAAAGGAGCGTGCAGATCGGCCGCCGCCGCCTCCGCCCCCTAATCCTTTCAGCTCTACTCGTAAACGACGTTACGCCTCGGAACAAAGAACCAGATCTCGATCCGCGTTACCACTGTATTACGTTCCGACTCCCTTATCCAACCCCGCTTTTCTGCAAACTAGGAACCCCTTAGAGGGCGACGTTTCAGATACCGATCAGGAACCGGATTTGCCTTCTGAATTAGGATCTGCCCTTGGCGATCAGGACGTCGACATCCCCACAACCCCACACGAAGAAGAAGTCAAAGTTTTCGCTTCGACTTTCAACAACATGACGACGATTCAGGAAGGACAAAGTAGTGCAGCTCCTCAGACTGAATTCAATCCCAATCCTGGGCAGTCCGAGCAGCTGAGCGCTCCTGCCCCTCACGCACAACCGACGATCGGACTCCAACAGCGGCTCACTCATGAGCAAGCTGACTACTGGCACCGCTTCTATTATCTGGAAGCACACGATACGCGCCATAGTGACGTCAATGGAGGACGAGAGTTCAATGTCAACAAACCCGCAACGTTTTCTGGCAAGCAAGGCGAACTCCGCCCCTGGCTAAACCAAGTCACCGCCTATCTAGCCCTGAACGCTCACGTCTATACAAGCGATCATGTCAAGATTGGGCTGGCTCTATCCTATATGACCACAGGAGTAGCTGGAGCCTTCGCATCAAACTATATTGCCAAGTACATTGACGGATGGGAAGACTTTTACCCGGATACGTGGAACAGTTTCAAGGAAACCCTGTACATGACGTTCGAAGCTGGAGATCAAAAGGCCCAAGCGGTTATCAAACTCAAAGCCCTTCACCAAGGCAACCGCCCACTCGAGAACTACACCGCCGAGTTCCTGGGACTTTTTAATCAGGCCGGACTTCTCCCAACTTCTATCAAAGGAGGAGTTCTATTCGCTCAAGGACTGTCGCAAAACCTCCGAGATCGCATCTTAGATCGGCAGCATCCGCCCACCAATGTAGGAGAATGGGTGAAGGCCGCCGGTGAGGTGTATACGTCACAAATCTCGAAGGACATCTACAACAAGAGTCCTAACGCTCACCACCGTCCGAATCCGTTCACCTTTCCACGAGCACACCCTGCCCGCGACCCCAATGCGATGGACGTAGATCAGGCTCGACGCAGTCCACGTCACCGATCCAATGTCCGTGCCGTTACTTGCTACAACTGTGGCAAGGAAGGTCACTTCAAGAGGGAGTGTCAGGAAAGGCCTCACGTTCCCAAGTTCAACATCAAACGTACTGAACGTGGTACTTATGAAATCGATCCCAAAGTAGCCGAAGAAATCCTCCACAAACAAACCGGAGAACAGTCTGGCGAGAAGGTGTATGAGGTTTTGGAGAAGACTTTGAAGGATTTTTAATCGGGCAAACCACCGCCACTGTGGTACGCCCTAGCGCTGAAATTCTGTCACTAAGATCTACCTGTACTAGTATCGCAAATGAAGATGATATGTGTGCCGATTCCCCAACCGGCTCTCTTTATTTGGTTGACAGAGAAAATGTGGCCATCTCGACAACTATCGACTCCGGAGCGGAGATCAATTCGATCGACACCCGCGTAGTCGAGAAGTACAAGCTGAAGACCTACCTGATCGAGTATCCGCTCGGGGTCACCGCCTATAATGGAGGAGAAGGTTTTCAAATTAAACGAAAAGTCACTCTTCATGCCAAAATCCAGGATCGAGTGATGCGCTGTAAACTCAGTTGATAGAGAGTGAGGGGAGAGGCCGGATGGTCTCCCTTTGGAATGGTGGGGTCAGTTCGACCCAAGGGGACTGGAGTTGCCTGGTAGAGGTCAAAGAGAAGTGAAAGACTTAGAATGCGCCCTAAAGTCCCAAGAAGGTCGAGATAACGTCTAATGAAGGTCTGATAATGGAGAAATGATAATCCGAAGACTCTGGTCTTCGAATTCCATCTGTTTTCGTCTAGTAGTGACTTGTCTTCTTATTCTCTAAGTAAGTACAAAGTGTTCTAAGTTGCACATGGCTTACATAAGCCACAACGCGACCAAACATTACTTGAAATACTAAGTAAAAGATAAAAGAAAGTAATAGGAATGAAAATGTAAGTAAAAACAAAGAAATAAAGTAAAATACCTAGTAGGGAGTTTACTCTCCCTACATCCGAGGGGGGCTTTGGATGTTGACTGTCCTCAGTCATCTCGTACCTAGCTGTACCATAAGGTGAGATAGGGTATCGACCCTCGAAATGAAGCTCTAAGTGGAAATCCAAAAATGCAAACTCGAAACAAAAGAAGCACCATAAAAATAAAAAACAAAAGCACTACTCAGCTATCATCCACAGAGGAACATGCACCACTTTTCTCGAAACTGAGAGAGGGGGGACCCAGCTCGAAGCAGTCTGAGGCTAGCTCGAAGGGCTCGAAGGACCTTGAAGGCGACTCGAAGGAGGGGAGATGGTTTGGGGGCAACTCGAACATGACCCTAACCAACTCGAAGCTGTCCTGAGGGTCTCGAAGGTCGCTTGAAGGTCGCTTGAAGGGTCTCGAAGGCAGCTCGAAGGGCCTTGAAGGCGACTCGAAGGGTCTCAAAAGCAAGTCCAGCATCTGGATCGAGCTCGAGGGTCTCGGAGGTGCTCAGAGGGGGTTGGGTTACCTTCAGACTCGAAATCCGACCCTCATGAGTCTCAGGTTGGGCTCGAGAGGGGGCCAGGGGCTGGCTCGAAAGGGGTCTGGTCGCTCTCGATCCTGGTAGCTGACCCTCGACGGCCTCGGGGCGAGCTCGAGAAGGGATGGGGGTCTGGGAACTCGAAGGGGAGGACTGTTCCTGCATAGCTAGACCTCCTGGGCCTCGAGCGAGAGCCCAGAAGTCCAAGCGAGCCTGTAGGCTACGCCCAAGCGCCTCACGAGGGATTTCCTCACCTGTAGGCAACACCACTCGACCTCCTACTATCTGACACCTTCCTGCAGCCAGATATGAAGTGCAGGTTCTGCACTGAGCTCGAATGTGTCCTTCTCGACCACAGAAGAAACAAAAACGAAACCTTCGAGGGTGCATCTGATGCCTCGGAACTCCTCGACTGGTAGGGAGGGCCTCACTCGAGCCTTCGCACTCTCGATGGGGTGACACACCTCTTGACACTCTTGAACGCGACTCAGAAGGGGCAGGGGTAGGCTTCAACATTGCAGTCGAGGCCTCTCGAAGCAGCGACGAGCTACCTTTGCATGTCTCGAGGTGAGGGGGAAGTCTCGAGGGAGTCTCGAGGCGAGGAGGACACTTTGCTATGGGCTCAGGATGCTGAGTGGCAGTACCCGAGGGGTGCTCGAGGTGTGAAGAATGCCTCGAAGCAGTCTTCGAGGGGGGCTCAGGATTCGAGACATGTCTTGACGAGGTCTTCAATGGGGGCTCAGAATGTAAGAGATGCAAGGAGTGCCTCGAAGGGGGCTCGGCATGTGAAGAGTGTCTCAATGAGGTCTTCGAAGTCGGCTCAGCATGTGAAGGATGTCTCGACGAGGTCTTCGATGGAAGCTCGAGGTGCGAGGGCTGTCTGTATGAGGTCTTGAGGGGTGGGGAATACCTCGATGAAGGCTCGAAGCGAGGGGGATACCTCGAAGAGGTGCTCGAGAGTTCATGAGGACGAGGATGAGAGGACGAGGATGAGCCGAGGTCTCGAGGCTTGCTCGAAGATGCCTGAGAGCGAGGAGAATGAACCTCCATACTGTCCCAATGATCCCTTGAGTACGAGTGTGACCGTCGATCATCTCTCGAGACACGAAGCAAGTTTGAAGACGAGTCACCAGCCTGCCATTCCGGGGCACACCAACGTGGATGATCCACAGTGTGTTGCGAGCCTGCATTGGTGACTCGGTGAGGGAATGAGCTGCTTGAAGCGAGCTCAGGAGAGGGAGGGGAGTACTTCGAAGATCGAGGGGGCACCTCGAAGGGGGAACGAGAGGGGGGCTTCGTGCTCGAGCTTCCCTGAGAGTGTCTTCTAGAACGAGACCGAGAGCACTCCACAGGGGTATCCTGAGAGTATCTGTCCACAGGGGAATGCGAGCGCCAAGGCAACTTCTCATCTGGCTTGTGAGTAGGACCTCTCGAAGGGTCCTTCGAAGTTCGAGACAGTCTCTTGAAGCTTGCAGAGGGTTCATACCAAACCTCACGAGACGACGAGCCTCTCGAGAGGGACTCCATGCGAGGCTGAGGATTGCTCAAGACTCGCATAAAACCTACATATGCTGGTCGATCCTCGAGTTGGTCTCGAGACCTTCTCGGAGACTTCTCCATAGCCGGTAGTAGCTGTGCAGCTAAATGAATATATATTTCACAATTAAAACTGATTTTTTAGAGGTAATAGGCACAGGGAATGGCCAACAAGTGAATCGAGCGTCTGTGGGAAGTCTCGAAGGGGTATTTCCAAGTCTCGTTTCGCCTCGATGCGACCTGGAATGTCTAAGGGGAGTCGGAATGGGGTGGCAACAAACCACGAAGGGGGGAGGAGGGTGCAGGAAACTCGTACGATACGTCTCGAAGTGGTTTCGACCACCAAAAACTGAAACTAGTCACCGCTGTGACTCGAAGCCTTACGTCCGAACTTTGCAGCCTCGCTCGACTGCAAAAACGCGAGATAACGATTGGGAAACGGCTGATATTCGTCTATAAACGAAGATGCACGTCTAAAGAAGCGTCTTGTGTCTCGAAAGTCTCGAAAGCGTCTGATGGTAACTGTGAAGTGTCTCGGGGGGTCTCGAAGTCGTCTCGAAGCGTCTAGCAAGGGTTACGAAGCATCTAACTGGAGTCTCGAAGCGTCTATAAGGAAGTTCGAAGCAGTCTCGAGGTGTCTGGTAGGGATCTCGAAGCGACTCGAATGGGTCTCGAATGGGTCTCAAAGCGGTCTCAAAGCAGTCTCTACTGACTCAGATATGACAGTGAATACTTTCCTACAACTCCAAAGGGCACGAAATTACGAGGGGAGGTGCCAGGGAGCTAAGCTGTGGCAGAGGGGGAGGATGGCAGTGCGTTGACGAAGAACCGCCAGGCGGAATTCCACGAAACGTCGAGAGGTGGTAGAGGGCGTCTAGGGGCGCTGGGAGATCAAGTAAACGAGAGATTCTGCGCACCCAATCCCAAGTTATGCCAAAATTCGTCCTATAGTGCCTTTCTCCACAAAAATGGTGATAACTCCAGAACCACTGAAGCAAACGCGTCGAAAAGGGCGTCGATCGAAAGCTCTCGTCGAGTAGAATCAGAGGCTCGAAAAGCGAGAGGCAAGGCGCGTTGGTTCTCGAGAAATCACGTGCACGAGCTTGGGGGAGGGGGAGAAGTAGGGTTACCAAGCAGAAACAGCCCCCTCGCGGTGGGCTCCAGATGTAAACTCAGTTGATAGAGAGTGAGGGGAGAGGCCGGATGGTCTCCCTTTGGAATGGTGGGGTCAGTTCGACCCAAGGGGACTGGAGTTGCCTGGTAGAGGTCAAAGAGAAGTGAAAGACTTAGAATGCGCCCTAAAGTCCCAAGAAGGTCGAGATAACGTCTAATGAAGGTCTGATAATGGAGAAATGATAATCCGAAGACTCTGGTCTTCGAATTCCGTCTGTTTTCGTCTAGTAGTGACTTGTCTTCTTATTCTCTAAGTAAGTACAAAGTGTTCTAAGTCGCACATGGCTTACATAAGCCACAACGCGACCAAACATTACTTGAAATACTAAGTAAAAGATAAAAGAAAGTAATAGGAATGAAAATGTAAGTAAAAACAAAGAAATAAAGTAAAATACCTAGTAGGGAGTTTACTCTCCCTACAGCGCATCAAAGCTTACGTCCTGCCGCTTCGACGCGAATCGATTCTTTTGGGAATGCCGTGGCTAAAGAAGTATCAACCCGATATCGACTGGAAGACCCGTAAAATCTGAAGATGGAAGGATGAGGAGTCTATCCCCAGAGCACCTCATACGGAGGGTGCAGTAAGGAAGACGACCATCTCTACCAATCTCGAAGTAAAGGCTTCCGCCGGTAAAGAAGAAGTTAAACTCCCAGATCTGTATTGGGAGTTCGAAGAGGTATTTTCCGAGAAGGATATACCTTTACCCCCTCATCGACCAGGCCTCGATCACGAGATCAAGACCAAACCGGACTTTCCCCGACAGAAGGGACACATCTACCCAATGTCCCAGGACGAGATGAAATCGCTCCGTGAATTCGTCAATGAAAATCTGAAGTGTGGAAAGATCCGTGAGTCCAAGTCAGATCAGGCCACCCCCATATTTTTCATAGGAAAGAAGGATGGAAAACGTCGACTCATACAAGACTACCGTCATCTAAACGAACATACGATCGATGATTCCTATCCCCTTCCTAATGTCCAACAACTCATCGATGAACTGTGCGAGTCTCGCTTCTACGCGAAGTTCGACATCCGATGGGGCTTCACCAATATTCGGGTCAAGGACTCCGATATATGGAAAGGAGCTTTCGTCACTCCCCTCGGACTTTTTGAGCCGCTCGTAATGTTCTTTGGACAGAAGAATTCACTGCCGACGTTCCAGCGGTATATGGACGTAACGTTCCGTGAGCAGCTGATGAAGTGCCAGCAGGTCGGATACATGGACGACGTCGTTGTCCACGCCAAGACCCGCGAAGAGCTTCGTTGCCGCGTCCACAAATTCCTCAATGTATGCCGTCGAGAGCAACTCCAGCTAAAAATATCGAAGTGTATCTTCGAAGCCGAAGAAGTGGAGTTCCTAGGATACGTCATTGGCGAGGGACGGATCAAAACTCACGCCATTAAAACCGACGCTGTCCAGGAATGGAAAGAACCCAAAAACCTGATGCAACTTCGATCGTTTTTAGGGTTCACCAACTTTTACCGGAAGTTCATAGCCGGTTACTCCGCCATATTGGCCCCGCTTCATCACTTGTCGAAGAAGGATGTCTCCTGGACCTGGGGACCGGATCAACAGAAGGCCTTCGACAAGCTAAAGGCCACTCTCGGATCCTCTCCTGTCCTGAATATCCCCAACCCAACCAAACCTTTCGCTCTGTTCACCGACGCTTCGCAGTCGGCAACCGGAGCGGTTCTAGCCCAGAAAGGCGAAGACGACGAGTGGCACCCATGCTCCTATCTGTCTGAAAGTCTCAAAGGCGCCGAGATGAACTACCCCGTATATGACCTCGAGTTTCTTGCAGTTATACGCACCATCAAGGCTTTCCGGCACTACCTCATATCTCCCGTCGCACCCACCATTGTCTTCACCAATCACAAGAACCTCGAATACTACAAAGAACTGCAAAAGTTCTCACAGCGGCAAACCCACTGGTTTTTGTATGTACAAGGGTTCCCCCTGAAGTTCTCTTATACTCCGGGTCATCTTATGACGGCCCCTGACGCACTATCTCGACGCAGTGACCACTCTCCCCCTGAACCTGTAGTCGCCACTTTGCTCCCACTGAGCACGTGGCTTGAGGGGGGGGTGAAACCCACTGTTCCGACCGTTTCTTTCCCGAAAACGACCCCGATTTCGACCAAACCCGCTTCGCCGCCCATTGAGGAGAAAGCCAAAGAGCGAAAGCGCAGTGTCTACGCCCTGTCCACTGAGGTGTACGAGCGCACCAAGAGCGAAATGTCAAAGGACTCAACACTCTCTAGCAACAACTCCAAAATCACCAGTCATTCCGATGGAACCAAATGTCGTAAAAACCGCGTCTACATCCCTCCCGGCGCTCGTAAAGAGTGCCTCCTATCCTATCACGATCACCCGTCCGCCGGACACCCCAGAATCAAGGCAATGACCCACAAAATGGTCAAGGACGTGTGGTGGCCTGGTATGTGGAAGTACATCCACGAATACGTCAAGGGCTGCGCCGTCTGCCAGTCCGCTAAGGTCATCACTCATCCCGTCACCCCTCCGGTGGTTCCCAACGACGTTCCAAGGAACCCTTTCCCGTTCCAACAGATCTCCATGGATCTGATTACCGACCTCCCCATATCCAACACATTCGATACCGTCCTCACCATAGTCGACCAAGGCCTAACTAAGGCGGCCATGTTCATCCCATGTCGGAAGGACGTCGATTCCCTCGGTATCGCCCGCTTATTCCACAAACATGTGTACTCTCGCTTTGGTCTCCCCGAAGCTGTCATCTCCGATCGAGGACCGCAGTTCGCGTCCACGTTCACGCGCGAACTTTACAAGTCACTAGGCGTCCAATCGAAGTTGTCCACGGCTTACCACCCGCAAACCAATGGCGAAAGTGAACGTGTCAACCAGGAGCTGGAGACTTACCTCCGTTGTTACTGCGCCGAACATCCCAACAGTTGGTCATCCAAACTACCGGATGCTGAGTTCACGCATAACTCCCGTATCCACTCTGTTCATCAACAAACGCCGTATAGCCTCCTCTATGGCTATGACCTCTCCCCCTACCCTGAAGTTCGGCTCACATCAGCGCCCGGCGTTGACGAATGCCTGGAACGTCTTGCCAGCTGCCGTGACAACGCTATACTCGCTCACAAGGCTGTGCAGGAAGTTATGAAACGCCGATCAAAAGGAAGCTATGTTCCGTTCAAAGAGGGAGATCGAGTTTGGCTCGATTTGGGTAACCTCCGTGTTCAAGGGCAGTCCCCTAAAGTCACTCCCCGACGTTTTGGACCATTTGAAATAGAACGAGTCATCTCCCCTGTGGCTGTTCGACTGCGCCTCCCTGATACGTGGCATGTGCACCCAGTGTTCCACACTGGTCGGTTGCTCCCCTATCACGAGACGGCTGAATATGGAATCCCCGATCCTCCGCTGCCTCCCGAAGTAGTGGATGACGAAGTCGAGTGGGAAGTTGAGTCAATACTAAATCACAAAAACACAGGTCGCAGTCGTCAGGCGCATCGCACGTACCTCATTAAATGGAAAGGCTTTACGCATGCGGACAATTCTTGGGAACCCGAGAGCTCGTTAAAAGACCACGCAGCAGAGCTACTCGACCAGTACAAACTTTCCCGCTGCCTACCTCTCACCTAAACGCCTTACCATGTGCGACGATGTACCTGACTTCCAGCGATGTGACGGTTACGATGCCCTGCTTAACATGCGACCCTATGCGTTATTCGACTCATTGTCCGACAACCCCGCCCCATCACCTCAACTCTCCAGTCTATCGTCCCAGGTCGACTTATCCACCTTCAGTTCCTTTGACGAAATCCCCCTGCCTCGGTCCTTCCCCGGCCAGTCGTTCTCTGTCCGCCGCGTCCCGGTCACGCGCGGACGACTCAGCAAGGGAAAGAGGACCGAGCGAGGCCCCCCTCTTCACCAATCCGTTCTCTTCGCCGATGGTTCCTGCCCTGGTGGTGTGTCGGCAGCCTCCGCCCACTCCACCCATGGGTGTGAACTGGAAGGCATGTCCCCCAGCACTACTCCAGAGGTCCCCCAGATCCGAGTCATCCCCTCCTGCGACCCAGACTGTCTCTTCCCTCCCTCCCGTGGGGACTTGGTACCCGCGTCGCCAGACTACTTCAACTACGTTTGGATGCTTACAATCTTCAACGGAAGGTACCCATTCGACGGGAAAACAGAAGAACAGAACAGTCGCGTTCGGATGCTGTCTGAGATCTACCGAGGAACAGACATAGCTCTGGACCGCATGCTGGAACTCCTGAGCAAGACGCGTACCCACCCTGCCGATGCCATAGCTGAATCCATCGATCGGTTACTGGCCGATCTCACCGTAAACGTCTCCGCCATCCAGTATAAGCTCGTTCTCGACCTAGCCTCGATCATCAGCCCTGACGAGTGCCGGTCCTTTCATAACCGAGAAGTCGATCGGTACGTCGCCAAGGCCAAAGAGCGAGTTGGTTCTGGCCAGGATACTCCAGCAACAGCAGGATCGACAGTGGATGAGAAGCATCCTGACGTAACCACAAAGGAAGAAGAAGCGCAACCGGACCCCTGGTCCCAGGAACCGATAGAGTTCGCTTCCGATGACGGATATAGCAAGAAGCGAGATGCCTCTTTTAGCGAAACGGCTAGGTTTCTCTCTGAAACTGTTCCCTCCGCCGCATCCTCCTTTCACTGGAGGTCTTTCCTAGACGCAGCTGCCTGGAACAAAGCTGACCATTCGCTCCACAATGCAATCAACACTACCGAGGCCATTCCGCCCACTACCTTCCATCCCGTCATCGTCGATTCAATGCTCCGACTCTACCTCGCCGGCCGCGCCCCTGTTCCCCTCGCTCATCCCCTCTATCAGTACACCTGCTATGACTGCCGCCACTTCGGACATTGGTCCTGTCGCAACGGCCGTGGCTCTAGGTGGACCCCCGCCTCTGACCTACCTGCCGAGGACGAGAATCAGGGAACGCGCCGATCGACTACCTGTTCGCTTCGCTCTGCCCGCTGCCGCTCCCCGACTCCCGGGCCGTCTGTCAACCCTGGTCGATCAGGTGTTCGACGAGCCTGAGGGGGGGGTGATGTTACGCCCCAGACGCTTAACCGTGTGGCCGTGCTGGGCCTCACCGTACGTAGGCAACTCTGCCTACACCCATTTACTGTTCTATTCAACCGCGGCATGTTTCCTTTCTCTTTTCCTTTTCTTACCGTTATACTTGTATCATAGTGCGCGTAGTGGCACTGCCCCAAGTCACGTGTGAAGACACGACGCGTCGATCA
Source organism: Pisolithus microcarpus (assembly GCA_024613185.1). Classification (NCBI taxonomy): domain Eukaryota; kingdom Fungi; phylum Basidiomycota; class Agaricomycetes; order Boletales; family Pisolithaceae; genus Pisolithus; species Pisolithus microcarpus. Next base: position 858,323 of record JANFAI010000007.1, read on the forward strand.
CGTGACTAACGCGTCTCTGCCTTTCCCAGTCCCCGGTATGTTACTGTATTATGTATTGGTCATGCCCTCTTTCCTTTCCGGCATGACCTCGTTCCTGTTGCCTTGGACATCGCTTTCTGCAGCCTTTGGCTCGGGCCATGTCCTTGGTTCTATCTTTACCCCTATGACTCCTCCCGACTCGACCACCACTTGGCAGCGCCCTATGGGTTTCTGCCATTCATCGGTGGTAGTTGCTACGGTACAGCTACCTACTGTGGAGTGGAGCATACCTGGGCGAGTGACTCTTGACCGAGTCATTTGCCTTCCGAGGTATTGCTTTCGCTTGCCCGCCCTCATGTATTGTAGAAGTATTTAGGGGCTGGTGGATCATTGTGATCCCCAGCTTTTAGCTACCTTGCAACGAACCTCATTCTTCGCTCACTATTCGTGATCACTACTCTGGTCGACCGACTCGAGTAAGGGTTCGCCAAGTCCAGCTCAAAGTACCATCGCTGGATAGGTCTCTCAAACTCTCGTCTTGAGGGTTTGTCATTAGTCCTTGACTCAAGTCTCATTGTCTGGCATGGACTTTCGTTGCGGCCTAACACTCTGCATTATACTTGTCATGCCAGACTCCACTCAAGCCCTGTGGTGTGTCTGCCGCAAGTACTGCAAGGGAGTTCGCAGGCCGATTAACATGCTTAGAACTTGGAAATGACATCTACGTGAGGCAGATGATGATGAGAAGACGTCCATAACGCTGGCAACACGATCTGATGCATTTCGTGCATTCATTGTGTCTTCTGCTCGGAGCGGCAATGCCTCTGGTGAAACTGGCACTGCTAAGCGTCCACAGTTGGTAAGAATACTCAGACAACTGCTCTCTTCCATGGTTCTCATAAAATATCTAGACTCCAGCAGCAGAGCACCGCCCTCGACTCCTAGACCAGGGAGATGGCCATCAAAGTGAAGCGCATGACTACCACCATGCAGATGACGACCAATGTATGTATTCGTATTTTTTCAAAAGATAATAACTAACATCCTGCAGACTTTCACAATGACGACGGCCCCGGAGAGTTTCGCAATGACAATGGCCTTGGAGAGTTTTGCAATGACGATGGCCCCAGAGAGTTTTGCAATGACAACGGTCCCGGAGAGTTATGCAATGACGACGGTCCCGGAGAGTTACGCAATGACGACGGCCCCGGAGAGTTTTGCAGTGACGATGGCCCCAGAGAGTTTCGCAGTGACAACAACCAGTCCGCTGAACGCAACAACTATCACCCACCTGCTCCTCCCGCCCCTTCCCCCCTCCTTGACCTCGACATTGAGGAACTCATATGCAAGGCACATTTACCGAAATTACAACGTAGCCTACACTTTGTACGTGACATCAGAAACGCATCTCTCGATGATGGAGAGGGCTTGACAGGCGAACAACTTGCATACCTCCGCAATCCCCCGACAGAACCTCTGCGTATAGAAGACCCGTCTACTGAGCTTGCCTTATCGATGTTCATCGCACTCGAGCACTCGTCCGAGAGTACATATACGAAAATTCGGCAGGCCGCTCAAAAGGCATTCCCTACCTCCAAACTCCCTACATTCCACCAAACCAAACGAATCCTCGCCAATCTCAGTGGAGTCACATCCGTCATGAAGCACATGTGCGTTAATTCCTGTGCTGCCTTCGTAGGTCCACTTTCCAATTTCGATGCCTGTCCGGAGTGCTCCAAACCACGGTATGACCAAGTCAAGCTTCAGAGGACCAATGGCAGGATTAAACAGCCCCGTGCTGTGTTCCATACTATCCCCATCGCCCCACAGCTCCAGGCCCTTTGGCGACATCCAGAGACTGCCGAGAAGATGTGCTATCGCGAGAAGCGTACTCAACAGCTATTTCAGGAGATCCGGAGAAACGGTGGGTTGGTCGATGCATACGACGACGTGTTTTGTGGAGCCACCTACCTTCATGTAGTTGCTGAAAACAGGATTCGACCTGACGACATTTTGCTCATGTTATCCATTGACGGCGCTCAGTTATATGAGAGTAAGGAATCCGACTGTTGGATATACATATGGATCATTCTCGACCTCTCTCCTGACCACCGCTACAAGAAGAAACACGTTCTTCCCAGCGCAATCATACCTGGTCCCAAGAAGCCGAAGATCATCGATTCATTTCTATTCCCTGGTTTACATCACTTGTCAGCCGTGCAGCGCGAGGGCCTACGCGTCTGGGACACCTCACAAGATCGCAAATTCATCTCACGCCCCTTCCTCTTTCTTGCATGCGCTGATGGCCCTGGCCTCCTCACTCTCAGCAACTTCGTCGGTCATCAGGGCAAAAATGGCTGTCGCTTGTTGTGTCCTGTGAAAGGACGTCGTAAACCTGGTGCCCCACAATATTATCCAGTGCTCCTCAAGCCTAATAGTTATAGTTTAACTGGGTGCGACCATCCCGATGTCAACGTCTACGATATTGGCCCTGGGAATTCACACGCATACTGTGAGCAGCTCGTCCATCTCATCAGCTCACACACCCAGCACGAGTACGAGAGACGGCGCCTCGAAACAGGCATAGTTGGGCCGAGCATCTTGCTCGGCCTCCAGCCACATCTCATCCAAGGTATCCCTGAGGTATTTTCGTCTGAGCTGATGCATCTGAGTGGCGCCAACATGGCTGCACTCTGGCTAGATCTCTGGCGGGGCAAATTTGACTGTGCGCCCACCGATAACAAGTCATCGTGGCACTGGGCTATTTTCAGAGATAGAGACACCTGGGAAGCCCACGGCCTGGCCGTGGCCGCATGCAAGATGTATTTACCTGGCTCGTTCGATGTCGCCCCTCGCAATCCTTGTCTCCATGCGAATTCCTGGTACAAAGCCACCGAATACATCACCTGGATTCACAATCTATGTCCTGCTCTTCTGTATGGGGTTCTTCCAGACCATGTCTGGCACAACTTCTGCAAGTTTGTCGCCGGCCTTCGTATTATGTCTCAATATAGCATCACTCCCTCCCAACTTCGTCGTGCTTCTCAGCTCATTTCACAATGGGCCCCAGAATTCGAGCGTATTTTCTACCAGCGTCGCATTGATCATATTCCATTTGTTCATCCGTGCGTTCACCTTACTTGTCACCTTCCTTCCGAAGCAGCTCGTGTCGGTTCACCCATTTGTTCTTCACAATGGACGATGGAACGAACTATCGGGAACCTCGGTCAAGAGATACAGCAGCCCTCGGACCCGTTTTCAAACCTTGCGCAGCAGGGAATCCGCCGCTGTCAAGTGAATGCGCTCAAAGCTATGTTACCTCATCTCGACCCTCCTGAAAATATGAACCCGCGCGCATTGGTTTCTCTCAGCAATGGCTACATCCTCCTCGCCAAACGTGACAAGCGCCTTACAACCCTTCGAGGAGCAGAGGCGACAATTATATCAGACTATCTCAATTTGCTGCACGCACCCAGAATATGGCAGTGGGCGCGTCTTCGTTTGCCAAACGGCCAGATTGCCCGATCCGAATACCAAGAGTTGCAGAAGTCTCCAGAGGAAATCCGCATGGCTCGAAATGTCAAAGTACATGGATACTGTTTCATCTTCATCTACTGACTCATAACATCATGAAGATTTTTCTAAATGGTAGAGATCGCATGGCAGAAGTTCGGTATTATGCAAGACTCATCGTCCAGGCAGCGGACAACCACTCCGATGACGATGAAGACTTGAACACCCCTGATCAATTTGCATTCGACAATGTCGCTCTCGTCACTCTCTATTCCGACCCCCATCCCCAGTTACTGGAACACTCTTATGGGGCCGTCGTTTCCTGTACGAAGTTGGGTGAGGCAAGCTTGCAGGTGATTCCAATATCTGCCATTCAATCAGTCGTCGTGATGGTGCCGCATCGTCCCATGATAGATGGTAGGGCCAGAGACAGGTACTTTTTAGTGGAGAAAATGGGCATGGATATTGCACGTCTCGGTGTAGAGGAGGATGAGGAGGACTAAGTCTTGAATATACATTTTCTTGCCTGTCATGCAGTGTATTTGAGGCAATGTGAAGTTTATAGATCGCAAGACGCAAATTTCAGGCAATGTATGGCAATGAAAACATGGTGGTATTGGAGAACGCCATTAAGCACAGTCGAGTACATCCATTTCTCAGTAAAAGTACAGGTCGCAGTCTTAGCAACAATTTAGGCCGTCCTCGTGATGTCCCTTTCAATCTCCTCCAGTACAGGCCTTACCGCTGCCGGGAATGTCATGAACGAGTCATACATTGCAATCAAGGAGTTGGGAGAGATCTTGCGGAACACATGAGGGCGACGGGGAGGCCAGTTTTCATCGAAAGTCTTGTGCTTCAGCGGAGCAGGCTCTTTTGGAGTTCCATGCAGAAAAATGGGGACAGCGTGGGTGGTTGCTGGGAGGTTCTCATCATGGGATTCTTCGTCAGAGGCGGCCGCTTCCTTGCTGTCATCCGAAGTGCCGTCGAGACTTTCATACCGTAAAGTCTCGTCTCGCCTGCAAATATGAGGACCACACAGAGCGTAGTTTACCACTTACTGGACTGCAGTCACCAAGATTCTAGCGTCATGGTCCTCAGTTAATGCGCCTGAGCGCGATTTGGTTAGAAAGGTTGACTATATGTGCGATGAGACATACGGTACTCTGACACCGTCGCTTCGTCTTCATCGTCAGAGTCAATCCTGATGGATTTGGACGCATTCTTGAGATGCAAGATCAATTTCTTAGATTATCAGTAACGCAATGAACAAACTTGAAAATGGCTCAAGTATGCACCTGGGGGCCAGTGTTTTCTGCCGTGAAATTAATAACATACGCAGGCCAGTCTTGCATAATGTTGTCGACCTTGAGTACGATGACGTTTTCAACGAGTTTGACAGTGGCGGGAGTCATATGCACAAGCGGAATAGTAGTAGAATAATGACTTAGTGCAGGATTTGGACTCAGAGAAATCGCAGCGTCTAGTGACAAATAATCATAAACACAGACGTTGCCTCTACTCATCATGATGTCTACTGCGGCCTGTCCAGACAGCCAGCCACCCTCCCTTTTTCTGTCTAATTCCCTACCAGAGCCGTATAATTCAAATTCTAATGGTTCTAACAATTTTTTTGCATGCAATAATGTCCAGGGTCCGGCCCCCTTCCCAGCCCCTAACTCTCTATCATGGGTGAACGGTTCGCAGATGGCCGGTAACGTAGCAAATCCAGCTACTCCCACACTGATATTGCCTTCGAATGGATCAGTCTAGTCATTCATTTCCCCGCAGCCAAGGTATACCAGAGATGATACCAAACGTGAGTACAGCGATTCATCGCTACCATTACTGATTTTCTTGATATATGCGATCTAGGTGCAAGTTCTTCAAGAGACTATAAGTGGACTTCAAAAAGAGAATATCGCACTCAAGGCAGAAAGATCTGCCGTGCAGTAAGTCGGTCACTGCATAAAGATTACTAACATTACTTCTGTCGTAGAAACGCATATAATACCCTCGTGGCAAGGCTAACCATATACCAGTCGGACCAGAGCACTTCAGAGGATGGCCCCGTCAATGTTAAATTGCGATCGGCACCTATCACCACGATACCGTTGCTCAATGCGCCCCCGGTTATTCAACTGAACCGAGTCGACTACCCCAGGGTGCGATACTGGTTCGAGAAGGACTGGAAGAACTTTCGTATGACAGCAGAAGGTCAAGAATGCTCAACCACGGCATTCATTGAAGATGAAAATGGTCAAGAACTCGCAAGCAAGAAGATATCGACTATTCTACAGACTATGCATAGTATTTGGCACGAGCTTCGTACTCACAGACTGATCGATGCTCAAACGACTTGGTCGTCTATGTCGCTTCAGGTCAAGAAGGCGTTCCGCGGTGAGCTCGCATCAGGAAAATCAATTTGCTATGTAGCACAGCCATCAGGTACATTTGTGACATATAGGCACCACAGTGCTATATACACTCGGGCACGTGCTCTGTAGTGACATGTTGCTGTCACGGCATAAAAATAAGTACCGAGTAGCTCTGTTAGCCTCTGCAGACAGTGCGGTAGCACTCCGTAGACATCGTAGCGTCCTATCCTACTATTAAATGCTCTCGGGATAACTTAGACTATGTAGATAAACACTCTTTTGTGTGCACTGATGTCACTTGCTCGGCCCCATGCGTCAAGAAAATAACCGGACCCTTAAGCACAACACGGTTTGAATGGTAGACAGACTACTCCAGCGACAAAAATGTATCTAGATCGATGTATGAATTGACAAAAAATGATGCCGCGTTCTCCAGAACACTATCTGCAGACCACTCCTTACTGATCTCCCTTCCACACCATCCTTGCAGGTGGCACGCACGGTCAATACGGTCAATACTGATTATGGAGGCGTTGCGGCGGCGGTTCCATGTGGAGCGGGTGACGATGAACAGGCCGGACACGGGGTCCCGACGCTGGAGGGTAGTGAACCACTCGACGTAAGCGAGAGGGTGGGGGAAAGTCCCGAAGACTTCGGGTAGCTTGAAAACGATTCAGACTTGGGCTAGCTGCATGCCTGACATAAGACTAGTTAGTGCAGTACTTATCACGGTGGTGCGATAATATATACACACGTTTTAACGTGCACGGTCGTTCTTCATCCATCACGAACACGGTATCAAATCTTGCAGCGGTTTCCGCCTTCCGTCCACGAGAGGCAATTTTGGGTGATGCACGAATCTTTTGGTAGCTCTGGCCATGACCGGTGATGACGCTAGGACCAGTCGTAACGTATAGGTAGTTGTACACGTCGAATCGATCCGATCTGATGGGCCATATCACCCGCTCTCAGCCCAATCGGGACACGAGGAAGTGTTCGAGTGCGGGGAGAAATTCAGTCGCTTTGTAGTCACCTTCTATACTATCAACGGAGACTTGACGATGGGGTGGAGTCTTCGCCACTTTGTAGCGAGCTTTCATAGTAATGAAGAGTGTTAGAGCGGGGTACACTCTTCAGAATAAGTGAATACGTACCCGCCATCTGCGGCATAGGAATGTCAGGTAGGCCAGAGACACCTGTGCTCCTGGAACAACTGCCTATATGAGTTTCAGAGTCTCCGTCACCACGCTTAGATCCACCCTCAAAACCGACTGCACGAGGCTTCCTCCAGGCCAGGTACGCGCTTCTATATTGCATGGCCTCCTGGTGTTGAAGCCATAAGGCCATCTGCTCCACGTAATTGCGCTTGTTGCTCGCGCGGTAGCCATCCTTAGCATAGTCGATATGTAGTCGTTCCGGATATTCTGTATTGTAACTGTCCACGCTACCAAGGGCTCGAATTGAGGCGACATAGTGTTGCAGGGAATGAATCTTCGGCACGTTGAAGTCTTCGCGTACTTCCAGCTCGACGAGAACATCCTTATGATTGTGAAATGTCTTCAAACTTTCATCCATCGCTGCGAGAGTGGTGTCTGTGTGTCGTTGCAACTGCGCATAGTAAATGAAGTCCAGAAGTGAACGAGCAACTACCAGAATTCGATCATCGACTGCGCCGGCCAATAATCCTACGAAAACCCTCTGCATCTCTTTGTGTTCGGATCCGGTCCACTGCGAGACCGAAGATATTCCTTTCTTGAAACGGCGCAGGGCGGGATAGTGGGTCATAGCCTGGAATCGAGTGTCAATCTCCTTCTCACCGACGATTGACATACACCATTGGACGAGATGGTCGTGAAAGATGCCCTTGTGCAGTTGATGGAGTATATCGGGTGTAAGGCAAGCGAAGATGTTAGTGAAGGGAAGGTCCTTCCAAAATGGGTCGAAGACTGCGCGCAGACCCTCGGTGTCGAACTTCCTCGATCGCTTATTCTTCCTCATGCGATTTAGGGTCTTCAACGTGTCAGCCATACTTCGGCTCGCCCAATCCTCAAGGTCTCCACGTTTATTGGATTCAACCAAGCAGCGCGGACATCGACTTTCTTTGTTACAAGCTACCAAACACTGCTCAGGAAAATCCGCAATGTACGCCGCAAGGATAGGATGAACGCGACGAAGATATCCATCAGCGCAAACCATGTCTCTCCCATGACGACCGGCATCTGCCAGAGGACGAAGCAGTAGAGACATTGAGTGGTGGAAGAGTCGATATCCCGCGAGCGACCTTGTTTTCTTCTGGAAACACTCGAGTTTGGAAACCGGTAAGTAACCTATGAGCACTGTTGTGTGCGCTGAAACTTGGCGTCTGACATCCTTTGAGATATTTCCGATAGTTAGATACACTGGCCACGCCTTCTTGTCCCCGCTGAATTGCGACAGGGATGTTTTGTCCAATGACAAGATGACCGGAGCGACGACAGCACCCTCAGGCAATTTGGTCTTATCGATCGGATCGATGAGCAATTGGCCTGTTGTTAATCAAGGTAAGTACTCACTTGCACATCCCACCACCAATTCCCAGTCCACATCTCGTCATAGATCCGGTTTTCACCATTGGCATCCGTGTATGCACGCTCGGGTACGTATGACATTGCATTCCGGAAAGTGGGGTTTCCCATCAAGTCTTGCACACATTCAACGGGATCGCGACACCATAGCTCCAAGAGTTCGTGCTTCAAAATTCCATCCTCGCCAACGATGTCGCCACACATGTCTACCATCTCACAAGTCCATGCCGGCCCTGTGCGCAGTTTATCGACATATTTGAGGAACGACCGTGCATTTTCGAATGACACCCCACTGTCCCGCACCTACGCCGAATGAGGTCAAAACATCAATGGTATGTGTCCGGTCACGTACGATGTCAAGTTTTAAAAATTCATCCATTTTTGTCTGACCAACGTTTTTCATCAGGAAGCGAGCCAGTTCCCATTCTCCTTCTGTACGAAAAGGTGCCCACATGCTCTCGTTTTCAGCAGTCTCTACTGCCTCCATCGATTCGAATCGTGTTTGTCGCGAACCTAAAATCTTGGCTGCTACACCAGTGAACTCTCGAGTAAACCGACCCTCGCTTGGGTGATCAGGTATGTCGTCCACAACTTCCTCAACCCGTGCACGTTTAGACCGAAATTCTTCACAAAGATTCGGAGGATCGGTATTGTCGTGCACCCGTTGATTCTGTACCAGGTGACCTTCGGGAAAATCGGGAGTACCATCGCGGTCCGATGCGTAGTGCCAGTCCTCTGGGGTGAGCGCGATGTCGAAGCCCTGATCTTCCACGTCCACAGATACTGCCGTCACTGGTCTTTCAAGAACCTTCATCCATAACTGATGACAGGTAGGTGTCTGGGATACGTGTCGCATAACCCCAGAGACTGTGGGTATGGGCTTCAAGCAATAACTACAACGATGAGTAGGCATCGTGCGAAGGCGGGTGATCAGTGTAAGTTCATCTCATCTCTCTCCCTCTCCCTAATTTTTTCTTGCTAATATTGCTGACAGGTCTCAATATTTGACATATCAACGATCGTGTATCCACACGCACTTGCCGCCACTGACATATGATTTTTAGGACCTTTTTTTTTTGACCGGCCCTTCATCTGCTCGTGACCGCGACGCGGTTTGCGTTCCTCGTGTCCATGTTCGTTGATTCCTCCAAAATATACCACAGCAGGATGTAGTTATAAGCAAGTGAGTGTTATCATACCTTTCCTTATTACCAGATCAAGTCTGATCTCCCTCACTTTTATTATCGGATGCCGATCTTAACCAAAGTCCATGGCTACGCAGACAAGGAGAACACTGATGGTAAGTTTGCCTGCGCCGTAAGCATCTGTACTGATAATCGGGCCAGGTGGTCGGTCTCGCCGGCCATCAGAAAAATTAAAGCAGTTGACGGCCGAGCAACAAGAACTCGCTCAACGACGAGAGATCAAAACCCAAAGGGAACGTAAACGCCTCCAACTTCGCCAACTCGCTGAAGATGGAAGCAAGGCTGACGAGGGAGAAGTATTTGCTGGCGATGACCAGTATAGCATCGACGACAATGACGATGAAGATCACGGGTCTCAGGTTAGTCGCTTTTACAACCCTGTGAACCCAGTAACACTGATCTACTGTATGTTAGTTTACCAGCCGCATCGTCGCGACGAAGCTTAGTGGCGGAAGTAAAGAACGTCTCAGTTATAACAAAAACAAAATACTGAGGGCCCCACCCGCGATGATAGACATCGTTGTAAGTTCCACACTGTGAGGCCAACAAGAAAACAAGCTGAGCTCGTAGCAGGGGGAGATCGAAGCATCCGACGATGAGGAAGTCGAAGAACCACGCTCGACGCCCCACTCGTCCAGTGATTGCCAGTTGAACCGACATAAGAAGAGCAAGGAGAGGCACCTTAGTAGTTCCACGACTGAGGTGGAGGACATGCCATCAGCTATAAACGAAAGGCAAGTCTTCTTCAATGCATAAATGTCTCCTATTGATGTATGATTACAGCAACGATCACGTAGTCCGCAGTACAAAGCGGCGACGCGAGTCTTCCAAAGAAGATGTTCTCGATCCCGTCGTGGTAAAAGCGCAGAAACTCGTCGAACACGAAGGTCGACCCCGAACCAGAGACTATGACGAGGTAACACAAGAGTTTATGATGACTGCAATTGGGGAGTATCGTGCAAGACTGTGTGCCGAGGCCCCTATGCCCGACCACCTTGCGGAGACCTCTATTCTAGATGCATCCTGGGCCTGGGCACGTAAGGCTACCGGGGTTAATCTAGCTCGTACCCCCCAGCTGGCGAAAATCGTACGCAATCATTTCCATTCTATACATTGATATACTGTACATGGATCATAGGTCACCAGTCGTGGATCACAAGTCCGCGGTCAACTCAAGACAAAATTGTGTCCGCTCGTCAAGGCGATTTTTGGTTTTCACAGTAGCCAAAGCAAGAGCGCGATCAAGAAGAACCGGAGCCTGGCAGAAGGCCTGAAGGAGGGTACGAATTTCACCTTCAAGGTCAAGTGTAACTGGGCATTCTCGCTTCTAGTACTAATATGTGTCGTACAGCATATGGCCGCAGACGAAGGCGAGTGACGTGGCTTTCTTAAGGCCCCTCTCATACAGAAAATTGTGAATACGATGTGGTTTGCGAACAAACATGATGACGGAGTCATGTTCCATAAACATTATAAGCCTTTTCCTTATCCGGCTCTCGCATTGGTCTTAACGGCGGTATGTCTACTGCGCTTGAACTGGAGCGGATGTAAAGATTGATGCTGACGAACTAGATCGAGTGCTGTATAGACGAGTGGATGACAGGTACACGGACGGATATTCCCTTTACCATACAAGAGTACCGCGGCACATACGAGTCGCACCTCAAGTGCCTGCATGCATTTGAGGATGCCACGAAGGACTACGATGTTTTGCCAGCCATCTGTACAAGGCTTTATGAAGCCGGACGGTACATTTTCACAAGTCCCGACATTATTTTATTAACTCAAGCTCTTGTGTCTTCGTAGCATCCATTCCGGCGCAGCACCGCTCTCAGCACCGACGGAGGTAACCGTATCCACTCAAGTCATTGCTACTGCCATTAAGGAACATGAAGAGGGCTCCACTACGGAGGATGAGTCCGATTAGATTTTTAGGGCCCTGTACCGGTGGACTTAGAGTATACCTTCACCATGTTGTAAGCAACAGCATGTGTATGCACTGACCTACGACGATGATTCCGTATGAAATGGCTACATATCTGCTTAGCTTGATAGCAGTTCACTAAGGATATCTTGGCTATGGGTGACTTTGTAGCCCTGGTAGCACGTCGATATGGTTGTACCTCGAAAATAGGCCTGTCTATGGGTAGATACATAGTCCGGGTAGCCTACAAAGTACACCAACTATGGTAGTTGTGCAATGTCAATGCATACTACTGGTGCTATGAAGTGCTACATAATCTCACCCTTCAGCTACAGTGACTACATATGGGGGACTTAACTACCAGGCTACTGATGCTACAGAGGCTACATAGGCCTACATAGGTAAGTATTTTTTTCCTGATGCGTTCAAATGTGTCTGGAACTGAACTTTTGCAAGGACTCGTGGAAGAGCGACCTACTTGCCAAGAAACATTACTCGTCTTTCAAGCAGACCTGGTTCACGAAGAGGTCCGACGAGAAGCTGAATAGCGCTACCAAACGGAAGACAAAGAGCGAGGTGGCCGAAGATGCTGACTCGCTGACAGGACTCAGCAACACGAAGCGCACGAAGAGGAACATGTTCACAGGCTTGTGCGATACCGACGGCGACGGCGATGTATCAACTGATTGGCCCTCCTTCGAGCTGAATGATTCAAGTTTGAGCGGTGGTTCGAAGGACTCAGCAGCATCACTCTCCTTGTCTAGTCCACTCCCGCTGCAGAGCCACCAGGACCCTGGTGCTCGTACACAGCCCGACAGCAGCGCTCGCACCCCAGGCGAGACAATATGTATGGGGCACGCCATGAACTAATCTCTTTTATTTTCAGGCGGGTCAGGGTTATCGAGTGCGATCGAGGAAGAGCACACGAGTATCGTGGACGTGGCTCTAATCAAGAACCCGCTGTAAGCACTACCAGATACATTTATACTCGTTAACACACTTTTACAGATCTTCCTTACGTGCTACAGCACCTCCTGCAGTCAGCGCTTCACCGGAGCCGACCATGCATATCCTAGAACAAAGAAGTGCAAGCCCCTCCAATGAGCATACAGGCACTGTCAATGAAGGATCTCAAGTCGAAGTCCCCAGCACGAGTCACACTGGTATGTAACAGGGTCAGTCCGACATTCATACTGACACTGAGGGCAGGTGTAACAGCGAGCATATCACGACCGTCTGTGCAACAGACTGCCCCCGGGCCCACGGATGTATCTGGGAAGAAGAAAACTTGGCGCCCCCCATCTAACAAGAGTGGAAGGTAACGTACATACTCGTTTACACCATCGCCTATTGACTATTTTATTAGGACGCTGTGCATGCACTGCTTTCAGAAACAAGTCGGCAGATCGTTGGATGAGTTCAACAGCTACTTCGAAGCATTGTCTCCTGAGGCAAAGGCGGTAGGCAATTTATTTATTGGCTACTTATTTGGCCGCTCTACTGACTGTTGTACACATACAGAGATACAAGGATGAAGCAAAGGATTTGGTACGATTCATCCACGCGATTCATTCATGTCTGATGAAGAGTTTGGTAGGTTGCACGCGGGATATGGGTGAACGGGACAGCCGACATTATAGCCAAATTCTCAAGCCTTCCGATGCACTAGAAGCCGCGTTTTCAGTCAGGGATTTGGTCGTACTATGTTTTATTTTTGCAGTCGAGAAGGAGCAGGGGGCAGGTTTATTGGTAGGCAGGCAAGTGGTGGCAGCAGTGTGAACAGCGGGCGGGTTTATTGGCAGGCAGTACAAGCGAGAGGAGGGGCGGGGGTGGGTTTATTGGCAGGCGGGCGAGCGGCAGCGGCGGTGCGAGGGCAGGCGGGCGGTGTAGGGAGAGTATACTCCCTACCAGGGGATATTTGTTGTTTTATTGTTTTTATTCTATTTTCTTTTTCCTTCTATTTGTTTACTCTAGTCTTAGTGCTTCGAGTTTAGACACGTGATGTGGCTTAAGTAAGCCACTCGCACACTTACAATTCACTGTACCTACTTACGGGGGGTAACAAGTAACAAGTCGTGTTCCGAGAGTTTCGGAGAGTTTCGAGTTTCGAGTTCGGGTTCGAGAAGGCCTCGAGTTGCCTTCAGTCGTGTTCAGACAGCATCAGACAGCATCAGACGTCTCTAGACAGTCTCTCCAGGCTATAGAAGCCCCTCTGGAAGAATTCCTCCCTCAGATCTCTGCTCATCCCCAGTCTCTCTTCAATCTATTTCTTCATCTGGAGCCCACCGCGAGGGGCTTCTGTCTTAGCCTGGTACCCCCTCTCTCATCTTATTCAGTCTCGTTCTTGCAGTTTTAGGTCTCGTGTCCTTGGTGTTGCTCGTGTTCTCGCAGTTTCCGGCCTCGGTCTCACTCTCGTGCTCATTTTTCTCTCTCAAAATACTCCCTCATATATTGCTATAATCATTCGAGCTCCCTCCGACGTCATGCACAGCCAAAATTCACCGAATCGTGGTTCTCCCGAAGCCTCGAGCTTCCTTCGGCGCCCCGAGGACCTTCGAAGGTTCCTCGATGACATAATTCGAGTCGCGACTGCAGCAAAATCACTTCTCGAGACTTGTGGAGGCCCCCTCGAGGCCAGTAAATCGTGCGCGCAGCCACCAGTCACCTCTGCCAGCCGGTTACCTCGCCGAATATATTCGTTTTGCTTTTTCTGTGGTCAGACAGGTCATATTCGAGCAAATTGTGGTTCGTGCAAGCAGTATTTAGCCGCGGGAAAGTGTCTACTGGTGAAAGGTCGCATTGTACTGCCTACAGGACAAGAGATACCACGAGAAGTACCCGGGCGCACTCTCAAGGACCGTCTAGACAGCTGGGATCTAGGAAACAGGTCTAAAGTCCCTGTTCGAGCACCTAGCACACCCTTGAGCTCGAGTGACGCCTCGTTGTGCCGCCCTCGTTCACCCTCTCACACTCTACCTACAAGTTACTCTCGCGGTCGACCTCAATCTCGCTCTCGCTCTCGTGGCCGCAGCCGCCCGCACTCGCCCTCTCGTTCACACCTCGAGAATTCACCAAGCCGGAGTAGTAGGTATGTGCACTCGTATCTGAGTGGGTCCCACAGCTGCCGCTCTCGTTCCCGCGACCACCGCCGCCGCTCACCACCACCCGCACCGTTGCTCGGGTGCTCGCGTCTACCAACCCTCTCGAGAGACAATCCTGATCTGGACCGGCTTGCCAGCCAGCTAGTCAGCAGACTCGCATCCTACAGTACTCGCTCATCCTACAGTAGTCATGCACCAGCACACTCGAGAAGGTCGCGCAGTCGCAGTCGCACACCCCAGCCCTCTCGTAGGGTGTACTGAGTCGGTATAGGGTCGCCTTAGCTGGTTGGGGCCCTTTTCATTGTGTTTACTTTTTGTCATGCATATATCATTCATGGAGTCTCCCCTCATCGAGTGTCAAGCAGCCACGCGCCCCCTGCCTTCGTGACGCGATATCTCGACCACCGCTCACCCATACCTCTCGCAAATCGGGATTCAGGATCTACTCGACGAGACCTTTCAAGTGGTATACGTTTCGTTGCAGTGGCCTCAGCGCATCCGAAGATATCAGCCATTCCTTGGAGAAAGGTTTTGTAGGACGAAAATTGGGATATCTCGGGACTGGGTGCGCCGTTTTCCGTATTTCCGCGTTCTCCCAACTCTCTACGCATCCCTCTACCACCCTCCGAAGTTTCGTGAGATTTGGCCCAGCAGTTCTTCACCAACGCGACACCATTCTCCCACCCCCTACCCGGTTTGACGCATAACTCATGCCCCTCTGCACCGAATCTCTCGCTTTTCACAGACGTGGATCTACTGGACGAAATCTACCAGACGATATACAAGACGTCGCGAGTGCATTCCTGGTTCTGGAGTTATTCGAGTTTTTGTGTTTGGACAGGGTAGCGAGGTCGGGATCGCGTATCTCAATCACCTTTGTGCCGTACCTCTCGCTTTTTCGGATGGTGGTACTACTCGTTCATATCTACCTGGTGAGGCCTTACTCATTGCGATGCACTCCGTGGTTCTGGAGATACGGATGTTTCCGTGTATGGAGGGGGGAGACAGTTTTACAGATATCTCGGCACCGCGTGCACCTTTTTCCCCGATTCCTTCTTCTCCCAACTCCCCAAGTTCATCCCTACCACCTCCCAGAGTTTCGTAGGACACCGCCAAGCAGTTCCCCACCGACGCAATGCCGCCCTCCTAGCCCCCAGAGCGTTTGGGCCGTAACTCAAGCAATTCCGCGCCGAATCGTTCGCTTCTTTCAGACGTGAATCTACTAGACGAGACCTACCAGACGATATATGAGACGTCGCGCGCGCGTTCGTAGTTGCGGAGTTATTTGAGTTTTCGTGTCTGAACAGGGTGAGGAGGACGACATCGCGTGTCTTGGTCATTATAGCGCCGTGCTTCTCGCATTTTTGCACGGTGGAACTGCTCGTTCGTATCTACCAGGTAATATCTCTTTCGTTGCGCCACGCTCAATGGTCGTGGAGATATGGGTCTTCGTGGTGTACAGAGGGGTACGAGACGACTCAGCAGATATCTCGAGACCGGATGGGCCAATCGGTATAATTCCTTTTTCTCCATCTCGTCGCAGGTGTCCTCTACCGCTACCTACGGTTTCGTATCGATTTCCCCAGCGGTCGTTGCTCGGCGGCCCCCTCTTCTCCCCCACTGTGCTGTCCCACACGCTGTCCACGGCGTATCTCCCTCGGATCTTCGCCGCGCCTCTCGCTTTTTGGGTATATCATACTACTCGATTAGCGCTTTCGAATGGTATTCCTTTTGTCCGGATTGGTGCAGCCATTGTGGAGAAATTCGAGTTTTTGTGAGTGGAGGTACCTCGGGCCGGTTTTGCCAATATCTCGGGAAGGGGTGCGCGGATTCTGTCGGTTGTTCTTTCTACCTACTCTCCACATCCCTCCCTACCGTTCTCTGCGGTTTCGTGTCGATTGCACCAGAGGTTATTGTTCGGCGACCTTCCCCTCTCCCCATCCCCCTACTATGCAGTGACGTCGCATACGCCGTATCTCCCTCACTTCAAGGCCGAACCTCTCGCTTTTCGAGGATATGGTACTACTCGATGAAGGCTCTCAGGTGATGTATGTTAGGTGGTGACTATCACTACGGGTGCGGAGATATTCTCGATTTCGTGGACGAGGGCGCATTCCGACATTTTCGCGAATATCTTATCACTGAGGGCGCGTGTTCGTTCGGTTTCTTTTCCTACATCGTCCCTACACTCCCCTTCACTGGTTCATCCATGATGTCTCGCGCAGCCATTGTCCTTCGACATCTTCGTCTGTTACCTCCACCTGTCGGCGCCTTTGAGCTTGTGCTGTTGGTTCGCAACCGAGGACGGTTGAACTCTCAAGTGACCCGTGGATGTAGGGAGAGTATACTCCCTACCAGGGGATATTTGTTGTTTTATTGTTTTTATTCTATTTTCTTTTTCCTTCTATTTGTTTACTCTAGTCTTAGTGCTTCGAGTTTAGACACGTGATGTGGCTTAAGTAAGCCACTCGCACACTTACAATTCACTGTACCTACTTACGGGGGGTAACAAGTAACAAGTCGTGTTCCGAGAGTTTCGGAGAGTTTCGAGTTTCGAGTTCGGGTTCGAGAAGGCCTCGAGTTGCCTTCAGTCGTGTTCAGACAGCATCAGACAGCATCAGACGTCTCTAGACAGTCTCTCCAGGCTATAGAAGCCCCTCTGGAAGAATTCCTCCCTCAGATCTCTGCTCATCCCCAGTCTCTCTTCAATCTATTTCTTCAGCGGGCACCGTTTCCGAGTGTATTTCTACATAGCAACTGTTACGCCCCAGACGCTTAACCGTGTGGCCGTGCTGGGCCTCACCATTCGTAGGCGACTCCGTCTACACCTGTTTGTTATTCTATTCAACCTTGGCATGTTTCCTTTGTCTCCTTCTTCTTTTACCGTTCTATCTGTATCATAGTGCGCGTGGTGGCTCTGCCCCAAGTCACATGTGAAGACACGACACGTCGATCACGTGACTGACGCGTCTCTGCCTCTCCCCTATCCCGGTATGTCGCTTACTGTACTATGTATTGGTCGTGCCCCCTTTTCCTTCTGGCACGGCCTCGTTCCTGTTGCCATGGACGTCGCTTTCCGCAGCCTCTCGGCTCGGGTCACGTCCTTGGTTCTATGTTTATCTTCATGACTCCTCCCGACTCGACCTTCGCTTGGCAGCGCCCTACGGGTTTCTGCCACAGGTCAGTCTTCGTTGCTACGGTACAGCTACTTACTGCGGAGCTGCGGGTACCAGTGCAATGACTCGTCATCGAGTCATTTCCCTTGCCTGGTACTACTTTCGCTTGCCTCCCCTCATGTATCATAGTAGTATTTAGAGGCTGGCGGATTGTTGTGATCCCCAGCTTTTAGCTACCTTGCAACAAACCTCCTTTTCGCTCACACTCTGTGATCGCCGCTCTTGTCAACCGACTCGAGTGAGGGTTTGCCAAGTCCGACTCAAAGTACTATCGTCGGCCAGGTCCCTAACTCTCGTCTAGAGGGTTTCTTCATTAGACCTCGACTCAAGTCTCGTTGTCTGGCACGGACTTTCGTCGCGGCCTAACAGCAACGCATAGCCTGAAATGCAATCACGAGCTCGCATACCATGAACTAGTTGGACATAGATCGACATACGTTAATCAAGTACAATAAGAGACGAGATGTAGTCTATGGGGATCTATGAAGGACTATAGAATAGACTGACATAGTATCGAGTAGCTCTTGTTACGCCCAAACCGCCTAACCGTGTGGCCGTGCTGGTTCTCACCGCACGTCGGTGACTCGGTCCGCACTGTCTTCTGCTTCTACTTAGTCATGGCATGTTTCCTTTTCATCTTACTCCTTTTACCGTTATACTTGTATCATAGCGCTGTAAACTCAGTTGATAGAGAGTGAGAGGGAGAGGCCAGATGGTCTCCCTTTAGAATGGTGGGGTCAGTTCGACCCAAGGGGACTGGAGTTGCCTGGTAGAGGTCAAAGAGAAGTGAAAAAGACTTAGAACGCGCCCTAAAGTCCCAAGAAGGTTGAGATAACGTCTAACGAAGGTCTGATAATGGAGAAATGATAATCCGAAGACTCTGGTCTTCGGATTCTGTCTGTTTTCGTCTAGTAGTGACTCGTCTTGTTATTCTTTCGAAGTAAGTACAAAGTGTTCTAAGTCACACATGGCTTACATAAGCCACAATGCGACCAAACATTACTCGAAATACTAAGTAAAAGATAAAAGAAAGGAATAGGAATGAAAATGTAAGTAAAAACAAAGAAATAAAGTAAAATACCTAGTAGGGAGTTTACTCTCCCTACATCTGAGGGGGGCTTTGGATGTTGACTGTCCTCAGTCATCTCATACCTAGCTGTACCATAAGGCGAGATAGGGTATCGACCCTCGAAATGAAGCTCTAAGTGGAAATCCAAAAATGCGAACTCGAAACAAAAGAAACACCATAAAAAAAACAAAAGCACTACTCAGCTATCATCCACAGAGGAACATGCACCACTTTTCTCGAAACTGAGAGAGGGGGACCCAGCTCGAAGCAGTCTGAGGCTAGCTTGAAGGGCTCGAAGGACCTTGAAGGCGACTCGAAGGAGGGGAGATGGTTTGGGGGGCAACTCGAACATGACCCTAATCAACTCGAAGCTGTCCTGAGGGTCTCGAAGGTCGCTTGAAGGTCGCTTGAAGGGTCTCGAAGGCAGCTCGAAGGGCCTCGAAGGCGACTCGAAGGGTCTCGAAAGCAAGTCCAGCATCTGGATCGAGCTCGAGGGTCTCGGAGGTGCTCGGAGGGGTTTCGAAGGCAGTTTGAAGAGTCTCGAAGGCGACTCGAAGGGTCTCGAAGGCGAGTCCAGCCTCTGGATCGAGCTCGAGGGTCTTGGAGGTGCTCGGAGGGGGTTGGGCTACCTTTACACTCAAAATCCGACCCTTGAGAGTCTCAGATTGGTCTCGAAAGGGGGCCAGGGGCTTGCTCGGAGGGGGCCTGGTTGCCCTCGAACCCGGTAGCTGACCTTCGATGGCCTCGGGGCGAGCTCGAGAGGGGATGGGGGTCTGAGAACTCGAAGGGGGGGACTGTACCTGCATAGCGAGACATCCAGGGCCTCGAGCGAGAGCCCAGAAGTCCAGGCGAGTCTGTAGGCTGCGCCCGAGTGCCTCACGAGGGATTTCCTCACCTGTAGGCAACACAACTCGACCTCCAACTATCCGACACCTTCCTGCAGCCAGATACGAAGTGCAGACCCTGCACCGAGCTCGAATGTGTCCTTCTCGACCACAGAAGAAACAAAACCGAAACCTTCGAGGATGCATCTGGTGCCTCGAAGCTCCTCGACTGGTAGGGAGGGCCTCACTCGAGCCTTCGCACTCTCGATGGGGTGACAAACCTCTTGATGCTCTTGGATGCGACTCAGAAGGGGCAGGGGTAGGCTTCGACATTGCAGTCGAGGCCTCTCGAAGCAGAGACGAGCTACCTTTGCATGTCTCGACGTGAGGGGGAAGTCTTGAGGGAGTCTCGAGGCGAGGGGGACACTTCACTATGGGCTCAGGATGCTGAGAGGCAGTACCCGAGGGGTGCCCGAGGTGCAAAGAATGCCTCGAAGCAGTCTTCGAGGGGGGCTCAGGATTCAAGACATGTCTCAATGAGGTCTTCAAAGTCAGCTCAGCATGCGAAGGATGTCTCGAAGGGGGCTCAAGATGCGAAGGGTGCCTCGAAGTGGGCTTCAAAGGAAGCTCGAGGTGCGAGGGCTGTCTGTGTGAGGTCTCGAGAGGTGGGGAATACCTCAATGAAGGCTCGAAGCGAGGGGGATACCTCGAAGAGGTGCTCGAGAGTTCGTGAGGATGAGGACGAGAGGTCGAGGACGAGCTGAGATCATGAGGCTTGCTCGAAGATGACTGAGAGCGAGGAGAATGAACCTCCATACTGTCCCAATGATCCCTTGAGTACGAATGTGACCATCGATCATCTCTCGAGGCACGAAGTAAGTTCGAAGACGAATCACCAGCCTGCCAATCCGGGGCACACCAACGTGGATGAACCACAGTGTGTCGCGAGCCTGCATTGGTGACTCGGTGAGGGAATGAGCTGCTCGAAGCGAGCTCAGGGGGGTCCTTCGAAGATCGAGAGGGTTCCTCGAAGGGGGAACGAGGTGGGAGGTAGTGATCAGGAGGCTGCTTCGTGCTCGAGCTTCCCTGGGAGTGTCTTCTAGAATGAGACCGAGAGCACTCCACAGGGGCATCCCGAGAGTATCTGTCCGAGGGGGAATGCGAATGTCGAAGTAACTTCTCATCTGGCTCGTGAGTGGGACCTCTCGAAGGGTCCTTCGAAGTTCGAGACAGTCTCTCGAAGCCTGCAGAGGGTTCATACCACACCTCACGAGACGACGAGCTTCTCGAGAGGGACTCCCCGCGAGGCTGAGGATTGCTCAAGACTCGCATAAAACCTACGTATGCCGGTCGATCCTCGAGCTGGTCTCGAAACCTTCTGGAAGATTTCTCCATAGCTGGTAGTAGCTGTGCAGCTAAAATGAATATATATTTTGCAACTAAAACTGATTATTAGAGGTAGTAGGCACAAGGAATGGCCAACGAGCGAATCGAGCGTCTGTGGGAAGTCTCGAAGGGGTATTTCCAAGTCTCGGTTTCGCCTCAATGCAACCTGGAATGTGTAAGGGGATTGGAGTGGGGTGGCAACAAACCACGAAGGGGGGAGAAGGGTGCAGGAAACTCGTACGATACGTCTCGAAGTGGTTTCGACCACCAAAAACTGAAACTAGTCACCGCTGTGACTCGAAGCCTTATGTCCGAACTTTGCAGCCTCGCTCGACTGCAAAAACGCGAGATAACGATTGGGAAACGGCTGATATTCGTCTATAAATGAAGATGCACGTCTAAAGAAGCGTCTTGTGTCTCGAAAGTCTCGAAAGCGTCTGATGGTAACTGTGAAGTGTCTCGGGGGGTCTCGAAGTCGTCTCGAAGCGTCTAGCAAGGTTATGAAGCGTCTAACTGGAGTCTCGAAGGGTCTATAAGGAAGTTCGAAGCAGTCTCGAGGTGTCTGGTAGGGATCTCGAAGCGACTCGAATGGGTCTCAAATGGGTCTCGAAGCGGTCTCAAAGCAGTCTCTACTGACTCAGATATGACAGTGAATACTTTCCTACAACTCCAAAGGGCACGAAAATGCGAGGGGAGGTGCCAGGGAGCTAAGCTGTGGCAGGGTGGGGAGGACGGTAGTGCGTTGACGAAGAACCGCTGGGCGGAATTCCACGAAACGTCGGGAGGCGGTAGAGTGCGTCTAGAGGTGCTGGGAGATCAAGGAAACGAGAGATTCTGCGCACCCAATCCCAAGTTATGCCAAAATCCGTCCTATAGTGCCTTTCTCCACAAAAATGGTGATAACTCCGGAACCACTGAGGCAAACGCGTCGAAAGGGGCGTCGATCGAAAGCTCTCGTCGAGTAGAGTCAGAGTCTCGAAAAGCGAGAGGTAAGGCGCGTTGGTTCTCGAGAAATCGCGTGCACAAGCTCGGGGGTAGGGGAAGAAGTGGATTACCAAGCAGAAACAGCCCCCTCGCGGTGGGCTCCAGATGTAAACTCAGTTGATAGAGAGTGAGAGGGAGAGGCCAGATGGTCTCCCTTTAGAATGGTGGGGTCAGTTCGACCCAAGGGGACTGGAGTTGCCTGGTAGAGGTCAAAGAGAAGTGAAAAAGACTTAGAACGCGCCCTAAAGTCCCAAGAAGGTTGAGATAACGTCTAACGAAGGTCTGATAATGGAGAAATGATAATCCGAAGACTCTGGTCTTCGGATTCTGTCTGTTTTCGTCTAGTAGTGACTCGTCTTGTTATTCTTTCGAAGTAAGTACAAAGTGTTCTAAGTCACACATGGCTTACATAAGCCACAATGCGACCAAACATTACTCGAAATACTAAGTAAAAGATAAAAGAAAGGAATAGGAATGAAAATGTAAGTAAAAACAAAGAAATAAAGTAAAATACCTAGTAGGGAGTTTACTCTCCCTACAGCGCGCGTGGAGGCACGGCCCCCAGTCACGTGTGAGACGCGTCGCGTCTGTCACGTGACCTCGACGTGACACTGCTCTTCCCCTATCCCCGGTATGTTCTACTGTACTATGTATTGGTCGTACCCTTCTTCCCTTCTGGGACGACCTTGTTTCCGTTGCCATGGACGTCGCTTTCCGCAGCCTCTCGGCTCGGGTCACGTCCTTGGTTCTATTCTTACTTTATGACTCGTAGCGACTCCCTCCCGCTTGGCAGCGCCCGTCGGGATTTCGCTACAGGTCGGTCTCGTTTCTACGGTACTGCCTACTTACTGCGGGGCTGCGGATACCTGTACGGATGACTCTTGACCGAGTCATTTGCCTTCTCAGGTATTGCTTTCGCTTGCCCGCCCTCATGTATCGTAGGAGTATTTAGAGGCTGGCGGAACTCTTGTGTTCCCCAGCTTTTAGCTACCTTGCAACGAACCTCCTCTCTCACTCTTTTGTGATCTACTCTGGTCGACCAACTCGAGTAAGGGTTCACCAAGTCCAGCTCAAAGTACCATCGCTGGCCAGGTCACTCTAACTCTCGTCTTGAGGGTTTACTTCTAGGCCTTGACTCAAGTCTCGTTGTCTGGCACGGACTTTCGTCGCGGCCTAACAGCTCTGACTAGCAGCAAATGCTATGGAGGTGACCTATTTCGTATGGGAAGCAATGTCTATATACGGCATACGTAGACGTCTGTCTACGTCGCTCAGCATATGTCCGTTTTTCACTGGGTCTCAGACTTCATCCACTTCCAGTTAGAGGATATCATCCACCGGCTTTCACTTGCTATGTATGGTGATCTCCCAAGTGACACGCACAGCAGTGTTCTTCTCTCGTGATCGGGGCCAAGCTTACCACCTTGCCACCTCGCATTTTCACGCCATCCCAGCCATGCGAGGATCGCACTCGCTCACGCACACATGCTGTCTCTCTAGGGTTCCGAGGACAAGTTGTTCGATTCATGTGGTCCAAAGTGACCAGTGACGCCGCGTGGTAGTCACGTAGGATTATATTTATCCTAGCACATTTCAAGGTTGATGAGAACAGCGCTGGTGCCTCAGTCCCACGATTGATCACCCCTACAACGCCATTTGAAAGTACCCGAGTCATTAGCGTTGCGCATTGCCCCCTGAGGGCCCCTGGCCGCCGAAGTAGGAACCGTACCATTTTCGTGGTGAACTTTGGTGCTGCAACCGATCATATTGCGAGTGTCACGGGTATTCTTATACACATTCCCTCGCGCCATTCGAGATCCCTTACATCCACACCTGATAAGATGCTCATGCACGTTTTCGTCGATGAGTGATTAGGGAGCCGCAGTATCATAATTCCTGTGGTTTCGGATGAACGGCATCAGGTTTGAGTAATACACTAGAGTACAGAGGAGTGCCAGAAAGTTGAGCTTGTTGAGGTCGTCATACGTCGTCACAGTCAGAAGCTACAGACCATACAAAGCTACAGAAGGCAGGATTACAACAACAGCCTGACCCAGCGGCAGGTAACCAGGTAATGACACATTGAACAGAGTGAAATAGCTTGACAGCGAAATATCAAGGGGTTTCAGAACATCTGCGCGAGCTTTTCTGTCGTAAGTCCAGGGAACCTGGGTGTGACGTTACATTGAAAGTCATAAGGACGACTAGAGAACACAAAACGTTAGGTCTTTGCGGTTGTGGGTCCAGGGCACATACGTGGTAACACCAGCAACCCACTTCGGGTTGACGGGGACTTCATTACCTTGCTCGTCCTTGCATTTCGTGATGTTGAAGGTTGCTAAAATGGAGACCATAGCTGACCAGACTGATGCGTCTGCGATGTACCTCCCAGCGCATATTCTACGTCCAGCGCCAAATGCGTAGTTTACATGATCGTCATTGAGCTCGCCGCTAGCCGTGAAGAAACGCTCGGGACGAAATTCTTCAGGGTTCAAATATTTGGCTTCGTTACGTGTCATTGCCCTGATACAAAGTCAAGCGAACCGCAGCGTGTGGGCAGGGAGCAACCTACCATGTGTTCGTAATTATCGTTGCACCTGCGACATGTTTAGCCGGCAGGAAGTCAGCAATTTGGCAACACACCTTGCGGGATAAAGTAGCCGTTGTACACGTCAGCATTTGTGGTCGCGTGGGGGACACCTGGTTCGTTCACAGGTTAGTCCTGGTCCTGTTACAGGGCCAGTCTGGGGAAACTTACCCAATGGTGCGGTAGGGTACCACCTGAGAGTCTCGCGGTAAACAGCTTCCACGTAGGGTAAGGACGCCCGGTCTTCGAAATCAGGAAGCCGATCGGTGCCCACAACTGAGTTTATTTCAGCTTGGGCACGCTGTTGCACTTCGGGATAGAGCAACATAGCCAGGACGAATACCAATAGAGTTGACGCAGTCTGTCCGCGATACGTCAGAGGACTTCTATACGATTGAGACCATATGACTCACAGTCTCCGAGCCAGCTGATGGATATTAACGCACTTAGTAGGTGATATAGGCGAATGATATTGTCTTACCAGCAAAGGCTGTCACTGATGATTCCCTGACTGCTTGGGAATACTTTTCGTCATCTTCATCCCTCGAGACTCTTCTTAAGGAGTCGGTAACCATGGATGGGACCGCGGTTCCTGCATTCTGGGACCAGCGTTCACTGTCAAGAACACATCAGGAAGCGATGAGACACCTGCCATTCTCTTCTCTACAAGTCGGAAAGGCGCATCAACCATGTCACCGGCAAACTTTTGAGAACGCAAGGCCGTTCGCTTGAAGGAGGCCCCCGGAAGCCAAGAAGGGGCATACCGTACTGGTATTGTTCTTCAGGAGAAATAATACTAGCGGAAAGGGGAAGGAAATTCACCAAAGGGGAACAAACCCAAGAACGCTGCAACCTCGGGTCGGATGGATTCTATAGCCAGATCTACAGCCCTCTCGACTATGGTAATGATCGGGTCATCTCGGGGAGCAGGCTCGTAGCCATATACAATGGACATGATAACGGATGCAGAGTATCTGCGGAGCAACACTAGTGAGCTTCGGGCTCGTAGAATCGTGCGTAGACAAACGTTTTAAAATGTGCAGGGAAATCAACTGGAGCCTCGAGCAAATTAAGTAGTAAATCCCGCGATTTACGTATTTGCATGGGTCGGTAACTAAGGGCTGCTTCAGCGCGAAATGCCTGGTGAAACAATCTGCGGTGAAGTCGCCATCTGTTACTGTAGGGTATCATGACCGTATTAAAAGACCACCCGAAGCTTTCTGTAACATCAGTGTCTGTTACAAGGGACAGGGATAAACTCACAAATCGTTGGTCATCCGGATAATTTCGGGACGATCGGAATAATTGCTGGAACGTCGATCGAGGAGGTCCTTTGCCAACTCCTCTGAGTTGATAATGACAATCTCTTGGTTCAGTATACGAGAGTATACCAAATCACCTAGTAGGGGAGATCAGGCGACACCCATGACAAAATCCTGGCGGAGGGTACCGTAGGTTTTTCCCCATTCCGTGTACGAAACCCATGGTGCGCCTGGATTTATCCCCAAGATGTTGCCCACTATTGGAAGAGGTTTAGGACCAGGGGGAAATGGATTATGCTTTCTCCGACTTGGCCAATAAGTTGCTATCCCACATGCCAGGAGCGACACCAAGGCAAGTGTAGGTAAGCCAAAATCCATTGAGGTGACCATGGGGAGGGGGAAGAAGACCTGTGAGGAGGATGGGTGCCTCGGTGGCACACACCCATCGCCATCATCTTATAGGCTGAAACCATTTCCTCCCCGGCCCCATTCCTCGTAAAAGGGAATGCGTTTAGGGATGACATACTCGGCTAGCGGTGTGGCGTGGCTATGACCTGACAAGGGACATGTTAGTTTGTTCACTTAGCTGGTAATGTGGGACACGAGGCTCGGAAAGAAGCTGCCTCGAGGTGTTGCCAACACTTCTGTGTACGTACCGTCATTTGTTCTCATCTCCTGCCGCCGCTTTTTTGACGGTCCATCACTACATACCAAATCAAGAAGGAAGGCAATCCAACCGCTGACAAATCCGGGCCTTGCCGACGACACAGTTCGTGCTCAGCCGGGCGTTTGTCGTCTTACTACGAGACCATGTCGATGGAAGAAAGCATCAGCCTCGAAGAAACAAACAGGATTCGTATATCCTTTGGTCTCAAGCCCCTTACGGAGGACGCTGCACCCGCCGACGATGCGGAGAAGCAAGCAGAGCAGAACTACGCCCAACATAGGGAAAGGGAGACCAAAGAACGCGAGGCCAAGTGTGTCACGATTTGTTGTGGCATATACCCATGTTACTGATTTACGTCTTCGCCTTTTCCAGGAAGATTTATGATCGTATAGCCAAGTGAGTACTTTGCATGCGATACATACTTTTGATTTCCACTCTCTCGGGCATATAGGCCCGCGACCTCCTCAGAATGAGCCGTTGCTCATATACATGACTTGTCTAGGGTGAGGAATAAACGAGAACTAAAAACTTCTCTCTCCGGAGCAACTCTTGGTGACCCCGACGGCGATACAGAAGATACGCTGAAATGGATCAAGAGAGCGAAGAAGAGAGAGCGGGAACTTGCTAAGAAACGCCAACAAGAGTTAGAAAACATGGACAAGACTTTTCAAGGGGAGGATTACACAGAGAGTACGATTTTCTTAAGTGCTTCAGGAATGCATCTGACACGTTGGGATTTCGCTACAGAGGATTTGGTTGGCTTGAAGGTTGGCCACGACTTGGAGCAGTTGGCGGAAGGCGATGCGCACGTACTCACACTGAAAGATAGCCGCATCCTTGATAATGAAGGTAATATTTGTCACGGATACAAAGTTGACACTTCTGATGTCAGTCGATTTCAGAGGACGTGTTACAGAACATAAGCTTGGCTGAGGAGGAACGTACACGAAAGAACGTTGATTTGAAAATCAAGCGACGTGACTACACTGGGTATGACGACGATGAATTCGTTGCGGGGAAACAAGGCATTAAACGATCCATACTTGCCAAGTATGACGAGGAACTGGAAGGCTCCCAGGAAACGGTATACCATCCGCTTGTTGGCATGTGCACAAACCTTACCGATTTGCTTCTACTTCAGGGATTTCGTCTGGGGAGCTCTGTTATGCCCACTCAGGTAACGGAGGTGGCGGACCCACAGGAGGGCCTTGTCAAATTGAATCGAACTTTATTATCAATAGACTATACTAGCAAGTGCCTCTTCTCAGACATACGTGCGCTGACAGCTGACTACCCGTGTTCAGAAAACCTGGAAACAAGTGACTACCTTCGTGACGGTGATATTGGCTTCAAGAAGCCAAAGGTATGTTTCACCGTTTTTGACGTGTTTCAGCCACTTGACTCATTACCAGACTAAGAAGAAGCGTTTGACTAGACGCGCTGCAATCGACGGGGATGATGGTGCAGATGCGGAGGACAAGAACCAGATGGAGGTAGATCAGAAGCCACTCGTACCTAGGCCACGTGAGTTAGACGCTAATTTTGTCGATGACGATGAGCTACAAGTTGCTCTCGCTCGCTCAAGAAGAGCAAAGATTCATAAACCAAAGACATTAACACCGCAAGAGGTCGCTCGTAAACGTGAGTTGATTGCGTTGGATGGCCTTCAGCGTTACTGAGCATCCTTCAAAAACAGTTGTCCAACAGCAATCTCGAGAGCAATCAGCCCATCTTGACGCCATGAAAATAGATGAAATAGATGGAGAACATGGAGACACTGGCCTCGTGTTCGATGACACCTCTGAGTTCGTTCGTAGCATAGCTTACACCTCGGCACCGGTGAAGACTGAGCAAACTGGGCCTCCGACTGGACCTTCCGTTGAGCAGCGACCGCCTGCCAGGCAGACCTCAACAACTCCGGGAGATCAAACTGTTCACGAACTAGAGGCGGGCGAAGTAGTTGTGAAGGAAGAGGATGAAGATGAAGATGGTGAAGCAATGCTAGAAGCCGTGGAGGCTGCTATCAAAGCTACCGAAGCTGAGGAACGTGTTGCTGCGGAGAGAGGCGTCAAGCTCGAAGTTGGGACTGCCGCCGAACAAACGTACGGCTCTGGGATGGCTGGCACGCTTGCTTTGCTTCGGCAACAAGGGTTGCTGGCTGAACCAACAGCTGACTTGAATCAACGGGAAAAGGTTCAGCGGCATCGGGATTTTTGGTTGGCTGAGCACCGTCGCCGACAGGCGCAACGAGAGCTGGAACGGCTACAATCCCGTGGTGGCAATAAAGACCAGGCGACACGCGAATATGAAAACCGTCTCCGGGAGCAGCAAGAGTCCCGGACAAATCTGGAGTTCTTCAAGGATTACAAGCCGGACGTCAACATCGTTTATTACGACGAGTTCGGACGTACACTTACACCTAAGGAAGCGTGGAAAGCGCTATCCCATAAGTTCCATGGCAAGGGCTCGGGCAAATTGAAGACCGAAAAGCGGTTAAAAAGGATTGCAGAGGAGAAGAAGAAAGAGGCCATGGCCAGTGGTGACACTCCACTAAGTATGAACCGGGCTTTCCAGATCCGACAAGAGAAAACTGGCCAAGCGCACTTTGTGCTGTCTGTCGGAAACAGAGGGTAAGGGGCTTCACCACGATGTGAGCGCGGTTTTTAATTCGACGCATTTCTTTTCCAGTGCGGTTCCTCAAGCTTCCGAATTCTTGGAGCCCCCACCATTATCAAAGGGCAAAACCGAGAAGGCCAAGAACAAGAAAAAAGACGGCGCGAAGAGTAGCTCAATGCAAACACATGACGACAAGGGGCTTGTCACCCTGCCAGCACCGCAGATGTCCATCAATGGTGCATCCAGCATCGATGGTATGAGCCCAGCGCCTTCGGGTTTCTCTTCTACCGGGCCAAGATATGACTCTGGGTCGCCTGCTCCTGCGAAGCCTGGTTTCTCCAGGATATCGTCCACTGTGGACACGCCATCACAGTCCCATGGTGCCACGCCGGCTTCTGGCGAGCGGACCAAGGTAGCCTTTGGATTCGGGTCGAAGAGGAAAGCTGCAGAGGACGGCGTCGACACACCACCAGCCAAGAGACGATAATGTGAGTTTTTGGGAATTCAATCTTTGCTGTGTTTCCTGTTCTTTCCTTCGATTGCGTGGAGATGGTAACAGTTATCGCTGTACTTCTACCTCATAATTTGCATCAATCAACTGCAATACATGCGCAATGTGGATGGAAATAGGACGTTTCAATATTCTGGCTGGCAAGGCATGGTGGTATAGTACTGTTACTCTTGTACACCTGAACACTGACTTGTCAATGACAGGCTGTCGATTGTGTTGACGGAATCCTCTACAGCAATGAGTCTGCTATGTAATAGGTAATACATTGAACTCTGCAAGGTGGGCCGTCTTCCACACAAAAGGGATGGTGTTCGTCGCGAACACAACCCAGTCTTCGAAAACTCGTCTGAATATATGGCTAAGTGCCATCTACATAATGAGGGCGTTGTATCGTACATGGCGAGCCGATCAGCCCTTTAGTAAGTTGTATATTATAAGTCTCGTCTGCAAATCATACAAACGAGCACTGTATCCCCATCTTTGTCCGTCATTGAGTCATTTTCGATGTTATCCCAGAGGACCTGAACGCAGCAACCATGCAAATACCACTCTAGTCTTGTGGCCAGAGGGAAGAATGGCTGGGGGATAAATGCTGGCATTGAGATGAGGGTCGAGAGAGGTGACCCTTCTACGCCTGGTGACTTACGGCAAGCCATGAAATCGGTTTGCCATTGGATCGTTAAACTCGGATGCTTTTTTAAAAAATGTATTGCTGACAAGCGACTCACGATGCACTGCTTCCAAGTTCGTTGTCGCGGGTAGTTCCTTCGATGAATATCAGTTGGCTACTGTCTTCCATCCTTTGATAATGCTTAGGACCCTTGGTCTCCTTAATAGGGGCTTGCACCGGTGAGCAACTCCGTCTTCGGAGTAGTAAGTCTGACTATCCCGTAAGTTTAGTCGATTGACAGCATCCGTCTCGCGGCCTCGCTTATTACTAAGGGTTGGATCAGGGTCACTGCCGCAACTCGGATTGTACAATGGAGAGAAAGCAGTCCAACGGCGTCGACAGCCTCAAACCCAGAGCACGGCGACCTCGAGGGCTGAATTCAGTGAGCATCCCAACTTTTACCGCGAATGTACGTCATGCGTCAACCTCCGGGTTCCCCTTCAATGTGCGTCTGCGGGTGGGGGGGATGACTGACTGTACATAGTACAGCGAAATCCCGTCTTGCAACGAACCGACCGCATGTTGACAGAAAGAATTCTTACTCATACGTACATAGTCGCTGTGGAACTCCGCAGCGTCCGCTATCCTTCATGCCGATATGGTCCCCAAACTTACTTTACACCAAGTTGATAAGCCGCCTTCGAATTGGCGAATGCTCATTTCCCGGTGACTCCCCCAGTGCTAGCAATGGCCCTCAGCAGCGACAACTTTACCCACTTCTCCTGCGCGATCTGCTTCGTGGCCTTGCTCTACGCATGCAGGAATCGGATTCTGCGAGGTGGGGTGCCACTGCCCCCGGGTCCGCGTGGCTTGCCTCTTATTGGCAGTGTCTTTGATGTCAACCTTGCCGAACCTTGGCTAACCTACGAAGAATGGGGGAAGCAGTACGGTGCGTGAAGTATTGTGCTATGGAATGGTACTCTTAGTTGTTTAGGTGATATCGTGCACGCAAAGCTGCTTGGCATGGACTTGATCATTCTCAACAGCGAGAGGATCGCGCGTGAACTTCTGGAGCAGCGGTCGACTATATATTCGGATCGACCACACATACCTACGAACAAGCTGTAGGCATCATAGCAATCATGCATTAAGTGACGGTGCCACTGACGCGGGCTTTGTAGTTTCGGCATGGACTTCAACACTGGCCTCTTGCCATATGGTAGTGAATGGAGGTTGCACCGCAAAATGTTTCGCACTTCGCTGAACAAAGAAGCTGCAGCGACGTACAAGTTGCTGGAAATGCGGAAGGTCCGCCAATTGCTTCGGAACCTTGTCTCGTCCCCAGAAGAATATTCAAAGCATTTTAACACGTTCGTCATGGTTCTCTTAAAGAACGCGAGGATCCTGATGAATGTCTAGGTTATCGGCAGCGATTATCATGGCTGTCACATACGGGTACGATGTTATTCCACGGAACGATCCCTTCGTTTCCAAGCTTGTACGACTTTTGTCGCTGTTTCTGGACGCACTGACACCAGAGCGTGCGGCTT
The DNA here is from genome assembly GCA_024613185.1 of Pisolithus microcarpus. NCBI lineage: Eukaryota > Fungi > Basidiomycota > Agaricomycetes > Boletales > Pisolithaceae > Pisolithus > Pisolithus microcarpus. Next base: position 890,226 of record JANFAI010000007.1, read on the forward strand.
TAATCGGGGCAATTCCACTTTGTAAGTCTCTCCGCGCTTATGCTACATGAAGCTGAAATTTGTATTTAAGTGTCATACATTCCTTCATGGTTTCCAGGAGGACGCTATAAGCAACGCGCGAAGGAGTGTCGTACCCTTGCAAGAGACATCTTGGATGAACCGGTCAATTATGTGAAGGGGTGCATAGTACGTACTTGTTTACACCCTTTTTTTTTAAAAAAAAAAAGGCATTCATTGATCGAGTAATCATTAAAGGATACCGGTACGGCCACGAAGTCGATGGTGTACGACCTAATCCGGGGTTTATCTGGGAATGATCAAGATCACTATGATGCTGTGAAAGCTGTAGCAGCAACAGCATATTTGGGTGAGCTGGTCCCTGTACTGTTCCGTCATTCCATTCGTGCTCACATCAGACCAAGGTGGTGCAGAAACCGTCAGTGATAATTATGTACGCCGTGTGGCGGTTTTCTGACTAACTGGTAGTAGACTCATGCCACTCTCCTTGTTTTTCTCCTCGCCATGGTGCTGTACCCTGAGGTACAGACTAAAGCCCAGGAAGAGATTGATCGTGTCGTGGGTTCCGATCGTCTTCCAGATTTCAATGATAGGCCGAGCCTTCCATATGTCGAAGGTGTGCTCCTGGAGACTTTCAGATGGCATCCAGTGGCTCCTATGGGTTAGTCGTCCCCTTCGAACCGTATGTGCGCCTGAGCAAACTAGCCAAACAAAAGGTCTTCCACACATGACAACGAGAAGTGATGTTTTTGCCGGGATGTACGTCCCTAAAGGCAAGTCATCACGTCGTGTTAAGCTGTTTTCATGCTCATGATCAGTCGCAGGCGCAATTATCCTTACCAACTTATGGTGCGTCAGTGATCCCGTAGGGCTCCCTGTGCTGACTGATAGTACATAAACATAGGGCTATGGCTCACGACGAAAGGCGTTTTCCGGAACCTTTGACTTTTAGCCCCGAGCGGCACCTTACACCTTCTGGAGATTTAGCGAAGGGCACTGCATGCAATGCATTCGGTTTTGGACGGTGCGTTTACTGTCGATTCCACTAGGCAAGTATCCGGACTTGAATGGACGTTTCCTTGTAGTCGTTACTGCCCCGGGAAGTTCGTCGCAGACCAGAGCGTGTGGGCCACCATCGTATCAATATTAGCCACTCTGCGGATCGAAAGAGCTAATGATCGATGCGGCAATCATATCGATGTGATTCCCGAATTCACGAGTGGATTGTCGAGGTTTGATCCTTTTTTTTTCCAAACCACTACAGACGCTTACGTGGTGATATGTATGTATAAACGATAGTCGCCCGAAGCCATTCCGCTGCTCCATCAAGGTGCGATCTGCGGCCGCAGAGCAGTTGATCTTTACAAGCTACGACGGAGACTAGTAGGTTGAAGAAGGAGCGACTACCATTCTACGGCATGCGTAAACTGTACAAACTGTACGTGGCATCCATGAGGATGCAGAACCAACCGATTGGACAGGCAAACTTGGCGTAGAAATTCGCCGCCGCCTGGTCAACCATCACGGTCAGCGACGACGTCTCATATTTGGCCAAGATGTACTATACATCCCCTCATATGTCTAGTATTTTAGCTCTAGTATATACAGGTCGTTGTCTACCGCAGCACATCTTTGTCGCTCGTTTGTCAATTGCTTTGCACTATCTTTGATAGCACTATCATCTTTTACGCAAAGAAAATGCACTTGAACGATACAATTTGGAGTACAGCCTAACTCTCTTTTTCACAGACAAATCACCAAGGGCACAGATGAGATAGCAATCAAATAAGCTGTAATTCTTCATTTATCCACTCGTCCCCAGCATCTGCACACATCTATGAGTCAATAATATGATAAATATTGCCGGATCATGTGTACCGTCTGATATGGTCCGAGGTCCACAGCCCGTGGACCTCAAACCATATCCGACAGTATGCTTCCCTGGGGGGAGCAGTTGTGAAATGACAACACTTCCCCAACCCAATCCAAAACCGAGATATCTCCCACTAAAAACTCACCCAAGTGCATTCTCTACAGATACTCCTATAACGGTGAATCCGCAGAGAATGCACTCGGGAGTTGGGATATAGGTGGGTACACTCCTTTGCTTCTCCAATAGACTGCACGGATTGTAGCTACTAAGAGGACTGGCAAGTAGATCTTGAAAACTCCGAAAACAGAGTAGGCAATATCTTCGGGTCAGGTGGTATGACGGCGTGATGCCCAGTGGAGTCTCGATCCAGACTTCACTGGGCATCACGCCATCAATAATGTTCAATACCGACCATGCCAAGGAGCCGTGACAGCCTGAAGTCACCATATCACTGAGGCCCTCGATTGGCGAACCGTGCAGGATAACCATATAACCCAGAAAAGGGTTTTTGGTGGAGGCGATTTGTTTGGGAAGCGCTGCTGGATGGCGGCGGATACCCTGCTAAGCTGTTGTGTTCGTTACATCGTCACCAAAAGTTGATCAAGTACTCAATACAGCGGTAGTGGAATTCGGATGTGTGTTGTAGTACTCCCGCAAGAATTACATATATAAAACATTGTTCCCACGGCCACATAAAAAGAAGGTCTTTCGGATGATGGGTTCCCACAATTTTCGGGCTTGGAGAGACCTCGGTGCCATGGTGGTGCCTAGTTGTCACCGGGCTCCAGGTCTGTTCTTCATGCATTTCTGGGCCCTTTTCTGACACTACTGATCTTTGTTCCGCAAAAAAATCATGTTTCTTCAGCAGCTAGGTTACTCACCCGACTGCATTAGAGTGCACCGTCCTAGTTCAGAGATTGCTTCCTACGGCCAGATACTCCACCATGGCCATGTGGTGCCCACTGCCCAGTCATAGTCAGTCGTACTTACTTCAGTACGGTACGGCTTTGCCCCGCGCTTCAAGCATGCACCGACGGTCCGAAAATGAAACCTTAATTCAATCGTGAGGTACGTATGTAACAGGACCTTTATGCGATGTGTCATTATTGAAGGCACAGAGGTAGTGCGGCAAAAGCTGAAAGCAAGACAAGTGTGGTTATCAGGGTTGTAATAAACTGTCTCATGTCAAGTACAGTACCTTGCTTTGGGACCCGGTTGGCGGGTCTCCTCGGACATCTGGCATCTACATGATGCTACATCTAATATAAAAACTTGTGCTGCCATACCAACGAGGAATCCCGGTCAGGTCCCTGCAGGCTGAAAGGATATGTGGTGACGCTAGCTAGGGATGTGATTGATCAGCAGTATTGGCTCAATCAGCAAATGAGCGGGAGTTGGCAAGCGTTCCTGTGCGGTATACAGTTCTTAGTAATTAGGAATTCCGCAGATGAGTAGAGGTGGGTGGCTCGCCCATGTTTGCTTAGGCTGGTTACCATAGCAGTATAGCCATGTACAAGTTTACACCCTGTCGTCGCCAGGACATCCTCCAAGGAACGTGCCTCGGACTAGTACTGCAAGGGTAAAATCTGAATGGACATAAACTCATACACTATGATGAAAGGCCATGATGGGACCGCTTCCGAATTGACGGAGAAATCGTGGTGGCATATACGAATCGCCGGCCTTCCATAGAAGAGAAGATGACGTTCACGGGGGAGAAAACGGGCAGCTCGAAGAAGGTCAAGAGAAATTTCTGCGTGTGGACCTGCGCGTGGGGGTCACGACCACTTGCATGATAACTCCCCTGTAAGCAAGATATCGGTATCGACGAGAGGGGCTGATGAGGGGTGTACTCGTGAAGGTTCGAACACCCCAAAAGACTCACAATTGTCGCACGTTCGTGCTTCCCAGAAATCTTCTGCAGACAGGCATTATTAGTAATTGTAATACTACTGGTAATTCCTGTATGGTCTATCAAATGCAGGCCATCATTGGACTGACATCATCGGTGTCAGCTAACAGGTTCCGTAGCACTGACAAGTGACTCTAAGCGAAGTACATCTTTGTCGTTCCAATCTCCACACATACTTCCAATCACCTGAAACTTTCGCGAAGATAGACAAGTTATCGTGACGCGGTGGCCAATCTCGCCGTGATAACTGCGACTGGTAACCGTCTTCTGCGTTGCTGTACTAAACGGAGCTTCATCACATCATCAATCCGGTACATTGGTTTCCTATCACATGCACATGGATATCACAAGCGCAGAGCACCCGTAGCACCCTCTCCACAAGGCAACGATAAGCGCTTTAGCTCTACTCAGGGACACTCTTGATGAATCAAGCAGAGTTTTGTCGTAGGTGTGACAGCGGCGTCAACTACCGTGCCTGAATAGGGCTACCACCGTCTCTGTCTAGGGATTAGCACTTAGTCTGCGGAAAGGACAAGACAAAAGGTAAAGGACTTTCGCGGCCTCGCCGAAGTCCCACACGCGTCACGAGACTTTGGTTTGTGTGAAAACACTTTTCGCCACGTCCGTCTTGCGGCGGCGATATGCCATCTATCACTGGTCCTGTCACACTTGGAAGCTTGACATGCTCGTAACGAACAAATAAGTATTCGGGCTTCACACAAACGACAACAACCCCTCTCCCACCCAACGTGCGTCTGTTTTCAGTTCTGGTAAATTTACGCCATGAATAGTTTTACCTTACCCACATTGCCTGTCCTCCCTATAACGAGGCGATCGAACGCCGCAGGGGATCAATGGTGGACAGTCTGAGAACTGTACACAAGTGGATATCCACATGATGGAGGCTAATCGATAAGCTAGGCTGTGGCGTCTCTTGGCGTGAGCAAGTATGCATACTCGTGGTCGTCGACGCACCGTAGATAGCGCTGTATTTCCTTATATAGAAATATATCCGCACGCCGTGACTGTCCATCTCGAGTAGTTGACACATTGGAACATACGAGGATTCTCTGACGGTATCTTCGCCACAATTCGGCTGTCTGGCATGGCAGCACGATCCTCGCAGCGACTACGTGCGCTTGCATTGTACAAGGAACTCCACCGCCTTGGACGGGAATTCGAGCCTTCGTTCGTCTGTCGTTGATGATACACTCCTGCATGGTTGGATGATCCGTGGGCACAGATATGATTTTCATGGCAAGCTAAGGAGGCTATTTGAAAGTGAGCGACGTTTTTTCGGGCCGTCCATGCGAACAGCTGTTTTGCTGAACCTTTCTTTCTGTTGCCGGTGTAACCTTGATGGCATGACAGAGAACAGACATCTGACAGACGAGGGTGAGATAGAAAAAGCTATCCAGTTTGGAGAATATATCAAGCACGGTGGGTGCGCCTTTCGCTCGCCTGCCATGCCTTGGCTGAGTCTGAGTCTGACTTGGCAGAGACGCTTGCGTTGTATTCTCTACGAAAGTACAGACACCTGAGACGGATGTACCCGAGTGGAAGGGGGTGAGCGAGAGAATTGGATTATGTAATGTCGGAGCATCCCCGCAAGATCTGGAGATGGAAATTCCAAATGTGGAGGACACCTCCTACAGATGAGTTCCCACGGTGCCAGGGCAGTGTGCCTAGCCGCGAGAAACGCAGACCGAGAATTGACTGGATTCTGATTGGACGAGACACATCAAACGTGCTCGGCCGAGGGGTACTTAAAAACACAAACCCATTTCCGTCGTGTGAGGGACTTGCAAAGGGGACACACACTCCTGCTCTCGTTACACACTCGTACACGGACAATGGCCGACCACCCCGCCTCAGAGCACGGGTCATACCCAGAGAAGGCCCAGCCAACCGCAACCTCTCTCGACGAACGTCGTCGCGCAGCCCTCGCTGAGATCGACAATGCACCGTTCTCGTGAGTGGTCAGAGTAAGATGGTCGTAGCGGGGCACGGCTAATATAGAACCCTTCTTCTTCCCTCAGGTGGTTCCACATCAAAGTATGTCTCGTAGCAGGCGTCGGATTCTTTACGGATGCGTGCGTTGGCTTTACACCTGTCAACCTATTATACCCCCTACATCGCTTACCTCGGAGGCAGATATGACATCTTCGCTATCAACATCGCAGCGACAATGCTCGGCTATGTCTACGGTACAAACGGTTCGTATACACCCCTATCTCCATGCACACCTCCCCACTCACCACCCTGCAGGTGCTCTGTCCACGTGGCAATCTACAGGCATCAAGGCCGCAACCCCAGTAGGGAACCTCGTCGGTCAGGTCGTGTTCGGTTGGCTTGCAGATCGCCTCGGTCGCAAGCGCATGTGTACGCCTATCCTCCTCCGTCTCCGCACCCCTTGGAAACTCATTCTTCCTCTCAGACGGTGTCGAGCTCATGATCATGATCATTGCTACCTTTGGTCAAGCTCTGTCAGGTCAGGCTCCAGCCGTAGGCATCATCGGTGCCCTTATCGTATGGCGGTTCATCGTGCGTGCATTCCTTCTCGTCGTTTTGCCGCTGCTGAAAACAATTCCTATATAGATGGGTGTGGGCATTGGCGGTGACTATCCACTCAGTGCCATCATTTCTTCCGAGTTTGCTGCCACCCGCAGTCGTGGTCGCCTCATGACCGCCGTCTTTGCGTTCCAGGGCTGGGGCCAACTTGGTACGTCCTCTCAATACGTCTCTTCATTCCCCTCTCATCCGTTTCGTCAGCGTCTGCTATCATCGGCCTCATCGTCGTTGCAGCCTACAAAGGAGAAATCCTCGAAGCGCCCTACCCCGCAGTCAAGCCAGTCGACTACTGCTGGCGTCTTCTCATCGGTCTTGGTTGCGTTCCCGGTCTCATTGCTCTCTACTTCCGTCTTACCATCCCCGAAACACCCCGTTTCACCATGGATGTCGAGCGCAACGTCTCCCAGGCTTCTAAGGATATCGAAAACGTGGTTACAACCGGAACATACGTCGTTGACGAGGACGCCCCCATCCAACGCGTCAAGGCTCCGAGAGCCTCTTGGGCTGATTTCCGCGCTTACTTCTCACATTGGAAAAACCGAAAAGTTATTATCGGCACTGCTTATTCGTGGTTTGCTCTCGATGTCCGTCCTCCCTCTTTCCTCCGTCCACTTTCGAGACTGACCCCTCGCAGATTGCTTTCTACGGCCTTGGTCTCAACAATTCCGTCATCCTGACGGCCATTAAGTTCGGAAACCCCTCAGGGAACAAGACTACTTCTCTCTATGTTTATCAAAACCTTAAGAACATTTGTGTTGGAAACCTCATCCTGTCCGTGGCTGGTCTTATTCCCGGATACTGGGTGTCTTTCCTTTTCATCGATACGTGGGGCCGCAAGCCCATTCAATTGATGGGCTTTATCATTCTTACCATCCTGTTCGTCATCATGGGTAAGTGCTGCCGGGTCTTCTTCGCACGACCAGTAGTTGATTCCTTTTACAGGCTTCGCTTATGACAAGCTCACTGCGAACCCTTCGGTCACTGACGCATTCGTCTTCCTCTATTGCCTTACTAATTTCTTCCAAAACTTTGGTCCCAACACAACGACCTTCATCGTCCCCGGTGAGGCTTTCCCCACGCGCTACCGTTCGACCGCACACGGTATCTCGGCCGCATCTGGCAAACTAGGTGCTGTCGTTGCCCAGCTTGGTTTTGGTCAGCTCATCAACATCGGCGGTACGAGCAAATTCGTGAAGCACATCATGGAAATATTTGCCTTCTTCATGTTGACGGGTATCTTCTCCACTTTACTTATTCCCGAGACCAAGCAGAAGACGCTCGAAGATCTGTCGAACGAGGAACAACGTGGGTATATCACGGGTACGTCCTTGATCATTAGCACTGTTGTCAATGCACTGAATTTACTTCCATGTGCAGGGCCCTGAGTGTGCTGTTTAACTGTCCCTATGGGATAGTAAATATCCAGGCTCTGTTGGACGGTCTTCGATTTTCATAAGCACTTCGTATGCGTTAATAACTGTACACTCTTTCTACTGTTTGGTATCTCCCCTTCTGCTCGCTCGTGGTAACGAATGTCTTGGCTTATATCAATAACGGTCGCGTGTAACGGAAGCTTTGGATCGGCCGGCAAATATTGGCGGTCGAGTGAAAGCGGTCGGTCAGCACCAAAAAAAGCCCCGAAGCCTATCTTGGAAAATGTTATGGTTCGAAACCAATCAATATGCTTCGTGTTTCTACTCGTCCGCACTTGGACGCGACATTCGATAGTTCACGCCACCCTGGAGCGTGGAGTAATCAATTAGCCCGCGGATGGTTCGCGGCTATATTACATATTACATGTAGGGAACACCGTAGTACCTTGTCTAACATACACTTTTCGCGGTCGTCATGCCGCCGACAGTTTTATTATGGCTTCGGTCGCCGACTACAAGCCTTCGTAGTACAGGGTAAAATTTACACTTTTCAGTAGTGCATCCACGCGACTTTCCTCGTGCCACGCGGTTTACGGCTGCTGCCCCTTGCTGACGACGAGAACCTGATCTACGTACATGTGCAGGGTCGTCGATCGGACCTCTTCGGGATACGTGTACTGCAAAGAGATCATCGTGCGACCGACAGAAATTCGACGTTTGAGCTTCCAACGAGGTTCTAGCTTGTTGGGAGTGTTTGAGTACAAACTTGGTGCACGTTGAAATGTCAGTAAGATAATCTCACCTGGAGTCTGCGGTGGATCCTTCCGAATGAGTTGTCTGGAGTGAGATGATCAAAATGCTACAAAGAAGGATATATCATGGTCCGAACACCCGTCATGGTTACCATGGAATGTACACACACACGATCCGAGTCTGGGATGCAGAGACAGGCTCGCAAAGCAACATTCCCATACACAGGGACCATCAACCCCACGAGCCCGACTCTGCGTCATCAGACCCGAACACCAGCCTGCACGGAATTGATTATATGGGGTGACAGGAGGTGTGCAGGGATTTGAGCCCAGGTGGAGCACTGACAGATCCCATGAGAGATCTTGGCACTGTTATATAGTCGTCCTGGGATGCTGTGGCTTTATCGCACAGCAAGATTGTGCTGAAAGCGGCTGTGTGCTTATCATTATCCTAAGTATATCCACCGAGCCCTGGCACAACTTATGCCTATCTGCCCCAGGAAATGTAAACCAGCATAGACCAGCTCTTTGTGACTTTGACAGCCCTGGACGGCCGCCACTTTAGACTGATCATCATTTGAATGTCGAACTGACAGACAACACTTTCCTTTCCACGGCGTCAATGCCTCGCCGAAAAAAAAGATGCATCAACCATATTCTGGTGCTGGAAGCCCAAATCCACCGAAATACACGGGTGTCCCTCGATCGACTCGACGGAGAACCTTCTGATCATGCCAAGATTGCTGTGGAATCGTGTGCGCCAGTATTTGAAAAAAAGTCGTGAGACCCGGACGGGTTCCCCCAATTTCTAGGGTGGTGGATTCGGAGAATACCATGGCTATTTCCACAGCTAAGAAACTCTTTTTCAAAGAAGTGTCCACATCTAAATCAGCCATTTCAAAAGCCGGACGTTCATGTTCACCGACTAGCATAGGTCATGTGAACTTCTTCTATCTCGATTAGCTTGGATAGCTCCTGTAGGCTACGTGGTGATTCGTAATCGTGGCAGCTTGCGAGACTAACTTATCAAGTCGGTTCTGCCATATCGCCACCTCCGTGGTTTCGACAGAACCACTGCTTCGGCCAATTCTGAAGACGTTTGAGGCGCTCTTTCTCCGAGACACCTGAATCCTAATAGATCATTTAAGCTCTGGTAGTCGCCTAAGTCCTGGAATACAGGGCGACCGCAGTGTTTCCACAACACGGTACAATCTTAGCAACCAATTGGAACTCCAGGGTTTGGGTATGCACGCGTCTTGTTTTCACAAACGTTTTATCACCGCACCGCCCGGGGTTCGCCAGTGCTTTCGACCGCAACCTTCAGTGCAACCGGGGGACCATTTTACCTTGCCAACCAATGACCTAGAGAATTTCTGGCCTCTCACTCACCTACGCGGCTTCATGCAACGGCGAACTTGCCACACAATTATCCCCAGAAGATGGGTAAGGCAATGAACTCTCGCCACTGACTTACGGGCTAGGCCGCTACGTAATCGTCGGTCGCTTCCTCAATCCGTATCCACTCGACACGAGAAAAGGAAACGCAGAGCCCAGGAACACGAGCACCAGGGTGTGAAACGCAGTCACTGGGGCGCATAAATGTAATTTGGTCACGGGAGAACTGTCAACGCTGTCTTCGGCAGAACACAGTAGGAAGGTGAACATAATTCCGTAAGCTTTGGAATCTGTTTGTACAATGATCATGACTTTGACTTCCTTTTCTGTTGAAAACAGTCGGCACAAGAGGGAGAGACAAAAAAAAGGAAGCTCACATAGGAAACCGCATCGAAGTCATACTTGATACCGCATTCTTCCAGCTTCCGTTTACGTTCCCTTTGACGCCTCAGCAACCGCTTCTCCGCTTTGCGTATGCTATCCTCACTCCGGGGCTACGCGTGTGCGAATGCCATGTTTATTACTGCGACCCAACGATGAGAGCCCCTTACCTTGTGATGTTGTATTCTAGCGATCTTGTCTCGGGGTACTTTTCTCCAATTGCGGTTTGCGCCCACCCACAATTCAGGATGCACTTCGTCTTTAGGTATAACCCTGCATTGGAGGATGTGACCCATCAGAAGATAGTTGTCCATCGTCTCAGCGACGATTTGAGACACGGAAGCAGATTCAAATTCGAGGAAGGCGTAGTGCTTTGACTTTCCGGTCTAGGGTAGTCTTTAGTTCAGCAGCGGATGAGCGAGAATGCTCAAACGGACTTTTTTATTTCGCGATACACGCAGTCTGGTTATTTCCCCAAACTGAGAGAAATAGCCTCTCAGTTGATCCTCGTAGAATCCGTGAGGGAGTCGGCTGATGCATATCACGCCTCGATGCTCAGTCTGATGTGTCCCTGGTGTTACAACTGCAGGGAGTTATGAGTGCAGGCGAAAGCACTTACAGGTTGCCGCTTGGCTTTTTCGAGCTTCCTCTGGACAGTAGCGTCGTCTTTGGCAATCGTCGGAAGCCTAGATATGTCCACTCCCTCCCCTGGTGAGACACCCTCGTCGTCAGAAGAATCCTCGTCTGTAGAAAAACCGAATAGATAGTCATCGTCGACTTCTTCAGCGTCCGTTTCTGCTTTTTTCCGTTTCGACAGCGTTGCAGATGTCATGGTCTGGAATGTGGTTAGTACGACCGACAAACAAACACAACTACTGATTCGTGTAAAGAGCATCCACTCGACATGAACCACGCCATCGTTCCTAAGTCTTACAATCCGCACTTGTTCACCCGATGCTGCGAGCATACTTCGCGAGCTGAGCATACCAAATACTCCAACGTTTTCACTGAAACCGTGCAAGATGAAGAAACCGACTTCTTGAAGCGCAAACTGGACCAGTTGCTGCACGAGACATGGCACGACGTCACTGGTGGTACTCACCCGCGACAATGTAGAAAGACGGAGGTGGACAAGCTGGACAAACGGGGAGAACCGTGCAAGCGTGCTAGTTCCACGATCCCGACATGCAGTGACGAGTCCCACACTACAGTGTTTCGTCTTCTCTCCAGCACAAATGGTCCCCGTCCCATTTCCTTACAACCAAGGCCACTACCACCCATACAGTACGCCTACATGTCTTTCTGACCGCCGCCTTACTGACGCTTCATTAGGACTCGGGAACCCGAATGGGAGGACAGCGCCAACGACGCGATGGAGAGGAAGCGGCGTGCCGAGTCCGTCGCAATAGAATACGACGATCAGTGGCGCGTGTGGGGACCAACTCGCGACAAGGTGATTGCAAGAGTGATTCCACGATCCATTACTATAGACATGCTTATTCTTCGTCGTTTTCAGTCCCGTACTGTTGAAAAGCTTCAAGTGCCTGGTGGCGCATTTCCGGTTCCCCCACCCTCCGTTGCAGTGATAGAGAAGGGGCGTACGTCCACACGATCACGGCCACGATCTGGTCACCGAGAAGCAGTCTCTTCTGTTGTGCAGGTGCCATGTCCACACGAAGTCAAAGTGACTGGCGTCCCTATCCTACCCGCTCAAACCACCCCTGTTAGTGGCACGAGCACAGCCCGCAACTCGAGGCGTCGGCGGCGACGGAAGGTAGCTCACGAGAGACCAGCTCCTGCCTATTGGAAGCCTCCAGTAAGTCTGCGCGGGAAGTGTATGGGCTACGCGTTAGGGTATCCGGGCGGTTGGGGTCATGCTGATGTTCCTGGGAGAGGATACACCCGCGATACCATGAAGAAAGGTGTTCATGCTTGGATGTTGTAGTGTACCGTTGTAGGTTATATGTATGTCGAGAATTTTTCAGTTTCTACTTACATTGACTACCACACGATGCCCGGGCGCTTATTTCGGGGTCGGAAGTCGAAAAAACCACTGCCTACTTCGTTCCACGTCGGTATTCCGGTAGCCGTCAACTGTGGCAGCGATGGAATCCTGGTAAGACTCGTGTTTCGTCTTTCTTGATAGCTGACGACATTTCGATAGGCGTTTTCAGGATTTACTCCCCGTCAGCGAGCAGCGTGTCCCCCCCACATGGTCCAACTTGGCGGCATTCCTCGCTCCAGTCTTCTTCGGCTATTATGCCATGGCAGTTCTCGTCCAGCTCCCGAGGACAAAGCTTTATAGAGTGGCATCGCTTCCGTTAGTGTTTTGGTTGGCCATCAGAGCTGGAACGTCCTTGGATTTTTCCGGGGGACAATCAGAATATCTATATTTCAACAAAGCGCTGGCTGTGAGTTTTCAGTTCGTTTCGTATGCGTTAGCTTATCTCCTGAAATCCAGCTTGCCATGTTCCACATGGCATTGCGCGCCGCAACTTGGACGCTAGCCGATGAACCATACGTCAAGAGCGATCACAACAGAGCCAGATCTTCAAATGGGATTGCCGACAAGGTCAACTCCGAATCCCTAGCAAACAACTCGGACGACGTCCGTTCTGCGATGTTGAATGCATGTGATTTATGCAACAATCTACGGGGCTTAGGATGGAACTGGTCCACACGAATATACGTCCGTTCTCCAACGTTCAAGATCGAGTCAAAACTTATCTTTGCAGTGCTGAATTTCGGCCGTTTCTTTCTCTACATGACCATCGGCGACGCCGTGGATCTGTGTGTCAGAGCGCTTGCACCACCTGGTTCAGCAGGGTGGTCGATTTTTGACCCGACGTTGCCGCCCATACGACGGTACTTGCAATCAACCATAATCACTATACTGTCTGGCGTCGGTGGAATATCGGTAGTAGAGATGGTCTATTCGTTCACCGTTGCTACCAGCGTCGTACTCTTCCGACAGCACCCGTCGGAGTGGCCACCTCTTTTCGATAAGCCGTGGTTGGCTACTTCACTTGCCCAGTTTTGGGGTCGAAGCTGGCATCAGCTCTTCCGGGACTGCTTCGTGGCTTGCGGATACAAACCCCTGGAAGGCATCTTGGGGAGATACGCTGTCATCGGTGCGTTCGTCGTCTCGGGTGTGCTGCACGAGGTTGGGATGCGTGGAATGGGCCGTGGGGATGCCCTGTACATAGTGGGCTACTTTGTTATGCAGGGTGTCGGGGTGGCACTGGAAAGGCTATGGAGACAGTTGATCGGGAGACAGGTAGACGGACCTCTCGGTTGGTTATGGGTTTTGGTTTGGCAGTCTTTCTGGGGGAATTATCTAGTAGATGCATGGGCGCAGGGGGGTTTGATTGCTAGGTCAGCGCTCTTTCCCATTAGGCCTGTGACCTGGGCTTTGACTTCGGCGGGTTTGTTGGCGAACCGGGGAGCTTGATGGTGTTGACAATGGAGTCTGTACCGTTACATATATACCGGTCCCTACTCTTGAGGGGTTTGAACAAGCAAACGGCATCGTGGAAACGAAACTCGCAACGCGGTTTCAGACTCTTTAAAAGAATTGGCTATGAGCGCCCAATCGATGCCTTCTGCACCCCATCGCCGCCCTACGTTGACAAGGCTCAACGTTCAGCTCCATAGGCTCACTGCCAACGATGATCGATCCATCTGTTAAAATCCCGCTGAATGCTTCAAGCCTCGCGAGCATGGTCTTTCCACTGCTCGCAACGTACTTTACAACTGCGTTACTGGTAATTTTGCCTGGAACGGTTGTCTGGCGAAGGGCTCTCCTGCCTTTCACAATCTGGTTTGCGTTTTGCGTCGGTGCTTACTTGGATGTCTCTGGCGGAGACCCCGCCAAGGGACAAGCAAACCAAGCGCTTGCAGTAAGTGACCGTATGCTCGGGGAACATGGAGCGTTGACGTGGCATCCCAGTTCTTTCCCTTTATGATCGTGATGCGCTGTCTTGCGTGGGCAGTCTACAGTGACCAAGTTCAGCCCATACCGGGCTCCTTTGCAGATGCCAACGCTAAGCGGGCATCGTTTTGGGCTACCCTTTGGAACGTCTGCGACCTGGCGTTAGGTTTACGCGAGTTAAGTTGGCAGGGCCCATCCAAACCAAAGACCCTTCTCCAGGTCCCACTTCCACAAGGAAGGTCATCTTTTCTAAGATGTAGGACTCGTTCGGTGATCCAACTCCTTGTTTTGAGTGACGTCCTGCTATTCGCGTTGCAGTCGTTCTCACCCGAGCTCAGCACTCCAGCGGGAGGATCCGTGTTTGACCCTTCCTTGCCCCCCTTTCGAAGGTACCTCAGATCAACTACGATGACTTTTCTTTTCGGGGCCTCTGTCTATGTGACTACTCGCACGGTCTACGATGCGATCAGCGTGTTTGCTGTATTCATTCTTCGACAATCACCCTCGCGATGGCCTCCGTTGTTCTTTAGCCCCTGGAAGGCCACCTCACTGACAGAGCTCTGGGGTGACAGATGGCACCACATGAACCGCAGTTGGATGGTCGCCGTAGGATCCAGGCCCGCGTCTCGCATTCTCGGGCGAGCAGCTGGGGTCCTGGGTGCATTCGCCCTCTCTGGTCTCATGCACGACCTTGGTTTAAGAGCTGTGGGAAGAGGTTCTGATTTCGCTGCAATTTTTGGGTTTTTCTTTATGATGGGAGTTGGGGTCGTCGTGGAATCTGCATGTAAGATGATGACTGGACGACTTCCTTCAGGCATTGCAGGTTGGTTGTGGGTTCTTACTTGGGTGGGTCTATGGGCGAATAGAGCAACAGATGCTATGTTGACAAGGGGCGCAGCTTCCTCGGGTTTTTTCCCCGAACCATACCGGCCGTTCAAGTTAGTTTGGGCCTCTTTCACCAGGTCTTAATATTCTGTTTGCTTTATTCTCTCAGCTCTAGAGGTGCCGATTTTACTTAGAATGTCACTCTTCTTGAAGACAAATGTGCCATTTATTTTCATGTGCCGCCCTCGGCGTGACGATGGAACTCGCGAATTCTATGTAGGCGGGACGAAGTCGGGTATTCGACTGCTCCGCCAGTCGTTCTTTGCCCCCCATCAGACATGCCCACAAATATGAGCGCGAGCATGCACGAGAGAGGGCGTACGAACGGGCTGTACTCACCACTACGTATTGTGTAGGCTAATTCGTCGTAGGTGACGCTGAGTTCCATCATAGGCAAATACGCGGTGTGGCCAGCAAATGCCCGGGTGTTCTTGTCTACGCTGTCTTTAAGTTACTCGGGGAGTGCCGGCGGTGGTGGCGACAACGAAGAGGGGGTTGTTATACGTGTGAGGGGGAAGCCTTGTGATCTGAATGCAGCCGACATGTAAGACCGAACCCCACACCAAGGTCATTACAGTAGCTTACATAACCATCCCCGTCAAGGCATCCAAGGCATCAAGTGTGCAGTTTGTTTGGTCATGTTAGGTTTGGACAGTCCACATTCCAGCCGTAGCACTGCAGTCCAAGTGGCTCTTATCACGATGGCTGCAGACAGGTATTGTATCTGGGTAATCGTGTCGTCTCCACCGCTAACGTCCGTGGCTGTTATTGGTACAGCGAAGGAGACAACCTTGATCCAGTCGAGGTGGCGAGGCGGAAAGTGCAGTCTCTGACCCCCGAAGACCCAGGATATCCCTCGGCTTTTCATGAGCTTACAGATGCCTTACACGACCAGTTTCAGAGGACGGGAAGTGTGTCCGAACTCGATGAGTTCATCAAACACGACGAAGTGTTATTATCACTGTACCCTCAAGATCATCCCGTTCATCTGGCAGCACTCGGTAACCTGGGCCTTGCACTACGGAATCGTCATGCATCAGGAGGTGGCTTGGAGGACTTGGAAAAAGCCGTCGCCTATCTTTCTACGATGATGGATCGCTGTGCTCCCGATTCTGTGTACTTTGTTCTCTCCTCCACAAACCTTGCTAGCACTCTGGCCCTCCGTTACCGGCTCACGTCGGATGCGGCAGACTTGACTAGGGCAATTGAAACTTATTCTTTAGCTCTGTCAAAGTGCTCAGTCGGGAGTCCTAATCGCGATAGTCTTCTTAACAACTATGGCAACGCTCTTTGCAGCAAGTTCGAACTGTTCGGTGAACGAGCGGACCTAGAAACGGCACTGGCGCACTACAGGGATTGCCTAGCTCTTCGTCCTCCCGGCCACCCGAGGAGGTTTTCCCTCCTCACAAATCTCGGCGACGCACTGCGGCTCAAGTTCATCTTGGACCAAAACTCGGCTGACTTGGAGGAAGCAGTCACATGTTACACTGATGCACTACAGTCATGTACTGCAGGTCAAAATGGATACATTACACTGCTGACTAGCCTTGGTGTCGCTTTATGTTCCTCTTTTGAAGTTCACGGGGATGCGGAACAAGTGGAGAAGGCTTTGACTTACTACCGTACTGCCCTTGCTACCTCTTCTGGCGCAGGATCAGAACACACACGGCTGCTCGATTGCTTTGGCAATGCGCTCCAGTTACGCCACCAGAAATCGGGCGATGTCGAGGATCTTAACCTGTCAATCCAGCTCTTATCAACATCACTTGAATTGCAGCCGACAGTCTCCACGGAACGTCTTGTCGCCCTCCTCCATCTTGGTAATAGCCTACTACTTCGATTCAATGTCACCGGTGAGCTCGCAGATTTGAACGCCTCAATTGACCGCCTCGAAATGTCATTACAACTTTGTGGAGGGACTCACCAATTTCGTCCTTTCATCCTTACTGCGTACGGTGATGCGGTCCTTGCACGTTTCAAAGAGAATGGTGACATCGGAGATCTCGAGCTCGCTACTGCGCAATCTAAGGCGGCTTTGCTGAGCTGCCCCACCCATTATTCGTATCCCGCCCTTACACATCTCAACGATGCATTGCTGGCTCGCTTTAAGCGATTCAGAGATATCAGTGATTTGCGCACCGTCATAAGCCAGTGCGACCATGCTCTAAATACCCTGCCTCCAACCCATTTCCTACTTCCTCGATTCAGAGAAAACCGTGCTTTCGCGCTCTTTGAAAAGTCCCAGTACGAAGGCAATGCCGCCGACCTCGATCTTGCGATAGCATCTCTCCACGGTGTAGAGAGCTGTTTGCCTGAAGGGGACGGATTGTTCGTTGTTGTCCACTCGCACCTCGCCATCGCACACCAGGTGCGCTTCAGTTCAAAAGGAGATGAAGTGGACCTTCATACGGCCCTGCAACATTCTCGTATTGCATATCGGAACTGCACTCGGGGAAATTCAAGTTACCCTGCCGTGGTTATGCAGCTGGGAACAAACCTCTATCTTCTGTATACCTTTCATGGTAGCCGCGACTCCTTGGACGAATCTATTGTGTGCATGGCGGACGCAGACCAATTGCTTTCCGCACGACCAGGAAACTCCCACTACTTCGCATGTCTAGTCAACCTCGGGTCGGCCCTTTTCAAGCGCTACACAGTCCGAAACGACTACACTGACCTGGACACAGCCATCGAGTACGCAACGAGGGCACTGGATATTCCCACCTACCGAGACAAAGTCCCCATCCTCATCAACTTAGGTACGATGTTCTATACACGACACAAGGAAGCTCACGTCCTGGCCGATCTGAAACGGAGCATTCAGTACTTCGAATCCGCGTTTGCTACGATTCCCCCCGTACATCCCGAACGGGTTACCTTATTGGACAATTTTGGTCGAGCACTATGCAGGTTGGCCAAGGTTGAGGATGACTCAAGTTTCTTGAAACTTGCCATCCAACACCTTCAAGAAGCGGTCTCGCTCGGACGAAGTGACCCCTTTGTTCCGTTTACCGTCGCATTTTTTATCGATGCGCAGACACGCCTCGCTATGCGCCAGCACAATAATAATCAGCTCCAAGTTAATTTGCGTGCTTTCAAGTCTCTCTCGCACTGTATTCCTACGGGACACCCAGCCCTCAAAACGGTGTACGTCTCTTCGGCATTCCTGTTACTGCATATGTTCTCCCTCAACGAAGATCCGCTTCTTTTGGATGAAGCTTTCAGCTGTTTCGCCAAGGCTACAACACACTCATCATTCAACCACGATCTCGCGAATTCGATAAAATGGGCAAAGCAAGCGGAGAGGTTACACCATTCCTCGGAACTCCAAGCATACCAAGTGTCACTGTCGTCATTGAACACGTTCATGCAGGCAACCCCAGCCGTCTCTTCACGCCATAAACTTCTTACGCAGGGAAAAAAGGCCAAGTTCATCGCTCTGCTACCATCTAAAGCAGCCGCATGTGCCATCGGGCGCGGTTCTTTGGAAGTAGCAATTGAACTCTCCGAACAGGGTCGCGGCCTCATATGGAACCAATTAGCTCGTACACGTACCCCCCTAGATGCGCTGCGTCGTGCTGGCGAGGATGGCTTGGCTCTCGCCTCTGATTTCGAACGGGTTTCTGTGCAGCTTCAGCGATGGAGTTCACGCCCCACCCCTGAGATGACAGCGCAAACGTCTCGCCTGACTGTGGAAGAAGACAGTCGTCTATATGGGCAGCGCCGCAGCGAGTGGCTGGAAATTATAGGACGCATTCAGAGAAAGGAAGGTTTCGAGTCTTTTCTACGTGACGTGGCATACCACGAATTGCAAGAAGCTGCTGTCGGAGGACCTGTGATCCTCCTGAACGCGCATGAGAAGCATTGTGATGCCATCGTCGTCACGAAGAATCGACCACCACTCTTAATTTCCCTCCAAAGCACGTCAGTTGCTGAGCTCGCTATGATGGGCAAGACCTTTTACAGGGCATTGAAGGAAACACAGTACAGCGGTGAGGCAAAGACGCGGGAAAGGCGACTCGTACCTGTTCTCCGCATGCTCTGGGACGTCGTGGTCCAGCCTGTCGTAAACGAACTATTGAAATTCTTACCGCGAGGATCGCGGATCTGGTTTTGTCCTACTTCCAAGTTCACTACTCTACCACTCCATGCAGCTGGTCCTTATCGTAGGGGCCTTCCAAATTTGCCTGACATCTACATTTGTTCTTACACGCCAAGTCTTTCGGCTCTCAACCGGTCGAGATCTCAGAAACCCTACCTCGAGTCCGCCCCATCGTTATCCTTCCTCGCCATCGGGCAATCAAACTCGTCAAATGGGAGCGAAGAGAGCGAGCTGCAGGCTGTCAGTGCCGAGCTTGCTCTCGTCGAGTCGTTGATCCCCTCGTCCCTCTCGTTTAAGCAGATCTCCGGCGACGAGGGGACAGCAGACACTGCAATCGAGGGTTTGCGAACACATGCGTGGGTGCATCTTGCATGTCACGGCAATCAGGATCTAGCAGATCCATTTGCATCGGCCTTTTCATTAAAGGATCGTCCGGTCAGTTTGCTCGATATCATCCGTGCACAACCGGAGAACCCCGCCTTTGCGTTCCTGTCAGCATGTCATACTGCTGTTGGTGATGAGCATACCCCCGACGAGGTTATCCACCTCGCTGCGGGGATGCAATTCGCTGGTTTCAGGAGCGTGATCGGGACGATGTGGGCCGTGGACGACTCCACGGCGCAATACATGGTGAAGGAATTTTACAAGCACGTGTTCAAAGGGGATGGGTCGCCAGACTGCACGCAAGCGGCTAAAGCTCTTAACAAGGCTTCAAAGACGGTCGACATGAGCGTTGTGCCATTGGATCAGCGAATCGTCTTCGTACACATCGGAGCTTGACAATAATGTTGGATTGTTTACACTCTAGATCGTTCGTCCCTCGGTATGATGCTCTGAGGTTCTGCAGACATACCACGTCGCATGAATACAATCACTTGTAGACACATGGACACATATATATACCTTGTATTTTTAGTGGTTACGTGTACCAACATGTAAAGTAGCAAAAAACTATTCACCTCCACTCCGACAAGGAGCTTCGCAACGGAGCGTACAAGCCCAGAAAACGACCAAAGCAAAAGGCTTGCCACCCTTTGCAAGAGGCGAAAAAAGTTCGATATTGCACCCCAAACTTCAGAGGCCGCCACTAGAAAAGCTAGGCGGCATCTGTACACATAACGGTGCGGGTGGGTTTGTACGTCAAACCTCGTCATGATTCAGATTGTATAACGGGAGGCGCGGAACGTTGTGGTTATGAAAGTGACCCGGGACAAGTGTGTGGCACACGCTTCCAAAGGGCTTTACATGAATCCTTGGATATTCAAAAAGACGCGGAAGGAAGAAAGCAAAAGTTCGCGTAGCCCAGGTACGCTGTTATTTATGTGCTCAGTCTTGACGCCAAACACAACCAAAGCGCATTTTCCGGCCCACGTAAGCATCAAAGAAAATGAGCATTGCAGAAATGAGGGTCGAGAAAAGACATCAAGCTACTGTAAGTATGTAGTCAAACCCATCATACCCAAGGGGACATGGTCAGGATGACATAACAAGAGTGAGATAAAAGACTATGATATCCAGCGAGAGAGGGTGGATCGAGAACAATTCGCGGGGTGGCCGTTAAAAAGGTCCGGTGGGATGAGATGTTGTATGCAGACAGCGACGAGATGCGGGTTGAGGACTAATTGCAGAGGGTATTCTCTTTTCCGAGTTTCCTGTTCCATTCAAACAATTTGAAGAGACGCCCCCGGGTTTCATGTAAAACAAGACAAATTGCATATCACCTTTAGATGGATGGGTAGTTGACAGATGCAACGATGGAGGTCGAGGTGCGTCATATATGGTCATGATGTAAGAAGGTTGATACCTCCATACAATGCCAAGGTATGCAAAGTGTTCCAGATACCAGACCCAGAACAGGATTGCGTATTATCAAGGCAAACCGCCTTTAGACAGGGAAGACTCCGCAGAATGCAACAGGCGGATGTTGAAACACGTAACGCTACATGGGCGTGGGATGGTGGTTGTTGAGGGGATGCGATAAGGGCGCAGGGAAAGCTTAAATGGTCTTTCTGCACTGTAAACTTGTATGGATTTTGAATGTGTTCGCGGGCATCATCCACGGAGCGCTTACGTGGCAGCAGGCACCCCGGGTGACGCTTCCAAAACACGGGGCGTTGGCGCAGGGGATCGCATGGGCAAGAGAAACAGGGAAAGGGAGCCCCACCAACCATAATTATTTCCATAAATAGAAAAAGGCAGTGGGGCGTTAACCAAGGGCGAAGCGCAGCGTACTAGAGTTCGCCTCGTCACCTGGTTGTTCCATCGCGGAGACATGTGTAGCATGGGGATGGTGTGAAAGTGACATGTCTGCCGTAACTCCGGAAGCGACATCACCCATATGCATGGAGGGCAGTCCCAGTTCATACCATCCTGTCATGTCCGTCATGGATCCAGTGGCAGTCACCGTGCTGACATTCACATTCCCCGGGTTACTACTACCCCGGCAGACGGCGGAGGAAACGTTGCCGTCCACTTGACAACTACTTATTCCGTCACCTTCCAGCATCGCATATAAAAATGAGGTCCATTCGCCGGCATGCTGATGCGGTTGCGGTCGATCGTCTCCACCGTCTGCTGCTCCTTGGTGAAGGTCGCCCGTGGAATGCATCGGAGCCATCGACATAGGCACGGTATCAATGCCTGGATTTCGTGCAGGAGAAACGAAAAGCCCGACGCCGATGGCTTGAGTCTGACAACCTGGATAGCGGCCTGACACACTCCACTCCATGAGTCTCCGTCGATCTGGAGGCGTCCCACGACCCATAAACGCCCGAGGTGGTTCCGAAAGTAAGGGCACGTGTAATGAGGAGAGTGGGGGAAACTGATGGCGAAGAGGGAGCGCCAGACCGGTCGAAGGAAGCGACATCGTCAGGAGTCCCGCTGACGTCGCCATCGACGACGACTCGTCTGAGGTCGCAAAGAGCGAAGGCGACTGCACTGTACTCGTTGACGCATTGTTTTCCTTATCGGCAAGGTCAACGAACGCTCTCTGCGACTGTCCCATACAATCAACATCCATCATCATCACCTCGCCCTTTGCATCCATCGCCTTCAAATCCTCCCCTAACGGCTGCATCGCTGCACCATCTCTCCCATTCGGTTCCTCTAAATCCAACTTTGCACGACTTTCCCCATCTGCATCCCCTTCGAGCTCCCCAATTTCATCTTCATCCTCATAATCTTCGTCGTCGTCGTCCATATCCACGTCTATATCCATTTCGAGATCGACATCTAAATCTGATTCCATCCACATGGCCTCCTTCTCCAGTTCCATTCCCTGGGGATCATTGTTCGACGACTGCTTCCCTGGAGAGGAGCCGGAGCCCAAAACAGTACGGGAACTCCACGTGTAGCTTGCAGGAGTGTACAGCCTGAAGCGTGTTTGGGGTGGCTGTGTGGCATGGGCGGAGTCTTCTTGGGTGGGGGATTCGGGGAAGGAAGTTGGCATAGAGTTGGGTGATTCATGGGGAACCGCATTTACGATAGTGGATCCAGCCTCGGACGCGATGATAGCTTTGATCGTCTCGACACCGTAACGGCGAAATCTATATACGCCAGGTACCGTTATTAGCGACAGCCCTCTAGGTCAAAAAGAAGAACACGTACAGAGATTCCACCCGTTCCTGACATGCTAACTTCCATATATTGACCTCACGATCTCGGCCAGGCACTTGGGTGAAAGGTGGACGGACGTATTGGACCTGGGGCGAGTGAGCTTGGTCAGGTTGAGGGCTGGGAAAGTGTCCTGGGAGCTGCGGCGCATGTGAGTGAGGGTGGGAATCTTCGCGCAGATTGTCATGGTGTGCATCGAGGTGAAGCGGCACTCCGGAATCAAAATTGGATGGAAGGGGATCAAAGGAGATGAGATTGTCCAATGGCGGGTCAAGCGAGAGATGAGAAGGATGCGGGGACAATAGTGTTGGCTGCGATGATGTACGATCTTCCGCAGACAACGGCGGATGGGAAGCCGGAGGAGGATGGGGATTTGAAGACAAGGGGGCGGATTCGACTGGCACAGGTAGTGGTACCGATTCGTTTAGCGGGGAGGGAGGACTCGATGACGTATGTCGGTCGTGACCCGACAGCGAGGGCGAGGGGGACGGAGTAAGCGGAGTCAAGGGTGTCAAAGGTTCCGGCTCTGGTGACGACGGAGCACATGGCCCGAGGGGCGGAGACGACGGGACGGAAGTAATCCTAACATCGGTAGATATTGGCGGTACCGAGAGTGCAGAAGACACATCGCCGGTTTGGGTGTCTGGGACCGCACTTGAAAGCAAGGAATTTGCATTATCGGTAAGCATCGAGATCGGCGACTGGTCAGCGGAACTGCCACAAAGAGAAGAGGCAGAGCAGAGAATGGCTGAAGACTCATCATCAGTCAACGATATTGAGATGGGGTGACTGGTCTCGTCGATAAGGTCTACCGAACATTCGGGTATGGAAGGCAAGTGAGCGGCGTTTTCACAGGATGGGACTCTGCATGACCCCGTTAACGAACGCCGCGGATTAAAGGAATGAACTTGCCTGTCCGTGCCAAAGGTACGTTTCGGTGTCAGCGGCGAAAGCGACGGTGACGACGGGCGCTTAGAGAGCTGCGGCAACGTGTAAGGGGGTGAGGCGTCCAAGAGGAATGGAAGGGCGACCTACCTGAGGGATTTCCTTGCTGGACGAGGTGGCAGTAGCGGGGTCGGCATGGGCGATGTTTTCCTTGCGTTTCTTTTTGGGTCTGCCACGATGTGAGATCGAGAGGCTGTCGAAGTCGAGAGCGAGGCGTTGTCGTTTGAGTGCACGTAGAGCACGAGGGGTGAGTTCGTTCTCTGGGTCAGAAGACGATGAGTCTGGGTCGGGTTCTGAGTCGACGACGTGGATGGGGATGCGAGTGCGGTGGTGACGATGGTGTTTGAGGATGTGAGGATGGCGGAGGGGAGAGGGAGATGGGTTGTGAGCCGCGTGAGCATGTGCGAGCCTGGAGGAGCGACGGGGAGGACAGGAAAGCGAGACTGCAGCAGCAGCCATGGGAGGGAGGGGCGAAACGGGACACGACAAGAGAAAAAGCCTGGGAGGATTGGCTCGATCGGGGGTGGGTGGCAGTCGACGGCCAGTCAAAGCAAACAAACAAAGCCGATCACAGCCGTCAGTGCGAAATACCTTTCGTGCCACGAACGACTTCTCCCTTCTGTCACCTCTGTCGTCGTCGTCGTCGTCCGTCCAACTCGGGCGTGTGCGATCCTCGTAGGGGGATTCTCACGCCCTGCCATGCACAGCCACAGTAAACAATTGCGTCAGTACGCACGGACCACGCACGTGATCCGCGTCCACCATGACATCACGCGCTCCTTCGACGTCATTCGCAGACGGAACGTACATATATGCGCGCGCCCACCACTAGACAAGCAAGTAGCAAGTATGAGTGACGAGTACGGTTCACGTGGTACGTCAGGTCGCGTTTCCGTCTATCGGCGAGAAGCTGATCAGCATCCGCAGCGGTGGATACGTCACGAGATGCCACCACAGGAAACTACCCACCACAAGGGGACAGTAAGGATCGCGTACCGTTCGGTGTCTTTTCATACTCAAAAGACTCGTTCTACTTAGCCACGTCGTCGGGAGGATACGGTGCACCGAACACGTTCTCGCCGAGGGCACAGCGCGGCGTAGACGTGTTTGCAGATGCAGATCGCTCCGCAGACACTCAACCCAGCTCTACAGCCATCCAGCAGAGTACGACAGGTACGGACCTGCGTGGACAGTTGCAAGACGCCCAACAAGGGGTAGATCGGGATGCCAAGGCAGCATTCCAAGAATCATCTGGTGGAAGACCGTACCGAGGGGAATCGCTGGACAGTCGTAAGGAGGCAGAGGCAGCGCTGAGGGATCGATACACTCTGTGAGCGTCGGACTGAAGGAGGAAGGAGGGTTGGTCGAGTCGAGTGGGCTTTTATGAGTTGGAGCAACCCTCGAGGAAGGCCGCATATGTGAATATACGCGAGCGTTCCAGTGCCGCAGATCAAATGAAAGGAAGCTCTACGCTCGATTCATAAATGAAGTCTATGTAAAAATAAGAAAATACATGCCCTCCGTCGGCTGATTCGCCCACTTACAAGATGGAAATCATCGAGGCACGCGCAAAGGAAATCGGCTGGTCATGACGAGTACCACTCCGCGACCGTCTGCTCCACTCCACCACCGAGAACGACCCATCTGACCAGCCAGTGTGTAGGTGACGAGACCCACCCCCAATCAGCACACGCAAGTTCCCAATGTCACGACTCCCGTGCACTGCCAACCGAAGGATTCCATTTTGATGTGAATACGTACGTATGTACACGATCACACCACCTGCACGCTTCTTTCTTCCTTCTGCTTCAACTAGCAACACTCGTCATGGCAAAGGTTCAGGTTCTTTACAAAGTCACCCCAGGGATGGACAGTCGCACCGTCACGACTCCTTGCCAACTTGACTTCCAGCTCGTAGACTCGGACTTCCGCATGCGACGAACCTTCCTTGGGCCATCTCAACGCCGAGGAGCATCGTGTGATCACCGTGCTTGTCGTAACACGCTCCTCTCTTTATTAAGCAACGAACCCGAGTTCGCGAGCACACAGAATTAATCCATCCAGCGATAAGTCTGCCGAGCTGAAGCATCACAGGCCGATTTGGATGCGCTGGCTCACCACAGGCGTCGAATCGAGCATCACGACGGACGAACTCGATAAGCCCGGCTCGAGCTTCCGATCCAGAAGAACTCTGAAATGACTTGATATGCATGACCATGCCACGACTACTCACCGGTACAGTCGCAGTGCCTTGCGCAGTAACACGCGCGCAGGCCATCATCGACAGAACACAGAGCCCCCGCGTTTGGGGACTGTCAGCCAAGTTCAGAACCATGAGTGCTCATTCGGCAAGGTGGTAGTTTGAGTGCGCCGCAATCACGATCGCGCGTGCCAGCAGAATGCTAGCAGCGCAGTACGTAATACCGAGGTCGCAAAGGGAGTGTCCAGTGTGCTGCGGGGTACAAACTGCGGGGCACTTGCAGTGTCAGCCGTACCGCCACCCCACGTGGAATTTCGTACTGACATATATTACCCCGCTGTAGTGTCGCTCCGCCGCCAAGTACGAGCCCATGTCGGAACGAGTCGAGGCATCCAGCCTACGGTCATCGCGTGCAGACGTATGGGACCTCAAGGAAATCGCCTTCGGCACACGTGAACGGAGGCGCAAAGTCAAGATCATAACCCAAAACTTCAACGGGTGAGTAACCACGCGCCAGCGTTGACTCGAAGACGCGAACTTGTTGGGCTGACTCTGCCATCGTTTCAGTCCATGCTCGTTCATCGCAATATGTATGTCACGACCACCTGGCTTGTCCGGAACTGACGCGTGCATAGGCAATATTCTCGTCCTCCGAGGCGACATACAGATCCAACCATACGAACGCACGAGTGTATCCTACGAGTTTCTGTCGCAGCTCGTCGGAGAATTTCTTCTCCTGAGCTGTGCAGATCCTGGCATCGACATATCCGCAGCCCTGTCTGTCATGCCCACTACTACGAGTAACGTTCCTTCCGCTTTCCCTCATCTCTTCTCTCACACAGCCCGATAGAGGGCCTTGATTTAAATCCACAATTTACCGCAGTGGATTCATTCAGACCAGGCGAAGGCGGCGGCGAGCTCCAGTTGTTCTCCAAAGCCGGCATCAGACTCCTCCATGGTTGGGTCGTGGATCCCGAGAGCCCAGCTGCATCGGTCCTTTCCCGCGTCAGCGACTACGATAGCGCAGTCACGCTTATCGCTGATGCCGATCACATTACCAAGGGGAAACTCTTGCTCTCGGACGCGTTTGACGACCCAAACGTGCCTGGACCAAGTCACAGTGATACCCAGCGCAGCGCAGCCGAGTCCGGATCGGTGGTAGCAGGTCCGAGTAGTCAGTCAAATGCGGAACCAAGCAATTACTCCCACCTCGAACCACGCGGTCCGAGCGAAACATACTCGGAACAAGACAGACAGAAGATCGAATCTGGTTAGTCGGTTCCTGTAGGTATCTTCACACTGATCTTTTCGTCGCGCGCCGTTTTGTCCAGCTCTCGTTGCACAGGGGTTTTTGAACTCGACTCAGTCTCAACTGACCTACTATGGACTGTTCCAGCTCGTTGCAGCGGTCGAGCCGGGTTCGCTCGTTGCCCTGTTTCGTAACTCACACCTGTCGGTGCTTCACAAGCCCGAAGGCGAGGATTCCGCTCTATACACACTCGTCACAGATCATGTTTTTCTCCATGAACCGTCCGTAGTGTGGGAGCGTCTGGAGGACATTGATGGTGGATGGTCGACGTTCGTCGATTGCGATTTCGTCAAGTCATCACCAGTGGGAGGTGACTTTGCCGGTCAGACCGCAGAAGCTGCCGTCCGCGCCCACGAAGTTGCCGCCGGGGTCGGAGACCCAACAGAGTACGTTCATGTACTTGTCGATGATTTCACTCTGTTCACGTCGGGTAAAGTCATGAATTAGCGAGACGGCTTCAGGCAGAAGAAGATGCACGCGCGCGCCAACTTTACCTCCAGCGAGAACGGCAGCGGGCTGAGCGACAGAGAAACCAGGCGATTAGCGATGGCGAAAGTCGGAAGACGAGGAAAGCAAAAGATAAATGTATTATTATGTGATCGTAGGTGCATACCCCCGTGTTTTTTTTACACGATCTTCATGTGATTATTACTGGCCCACGTGTGTCAACGGGGTAACGCTGAAACAGTAAGGTACCGATGCTCAGCTATGGTCAAGGGGATCGGCGCCGGTGGACCGCCGAATGCCAAGGTGACTGTTAGGCTCGCCATCATCCTGTACTCAGGGATATCGTGGCGAAGATTGATTGGCGAATTTCTGTATTCTGCTGTCGTGCCGTGGCTCACCTTGAATGGGTGTTCACGAAAAAAATCCTTGAAACCGTGGCTTGCGAAGCATTCAGGATTTGGGAAGTGGGGCGCAAAGTTCTCTAGGGCGTGTCCGAAGCCTCCCGCATCAGTAGCACAAGTTACGCAGCGTTGGCAATTGGAACGTATCCAAAGTGATGGGATGACATTAATGTGAGAGGTGCTCAGATTGACTCCACCGAGGTCTCTGAAATGCCACGTCAAAAGCGAAGACAGAAGATATATTTGAGTCGTACACACATCACACCACTCACTCCGGTCCAGACGGGCCTCATCGACGGGCTTTCCGCTCGGCCGTTGATGGTGTACGATACAGCGATGTTAGGATTGTGGTCTGCTATCTTCAGGGTATGGGTGACCCGAGCCCTGCGCCAGGTACAGCTATAGCACATACAATGATCGGTAGTGCCACAGTGACCAAACACGTACAAATGCCATCTCAGTCATCCTGCCCTATCAACCACCCAAGCCCTCTACCAAGTAGCCAAGCATCTGTTTTTTCTTACCTTCCTCCACCATCTTGCCATCGTGAAAGTCGTACCCGAGTCTGTTGTATCGAGGAAGCAATTTCGTTCCCTGACAAAAAGTGCATCGACGACTCGTCGCCCTCTTTGCCACCGGTGATCACTACCAACATCACTCATGCGAGAGTCAAATTTCGCTTTTCCTGCCCAAAACAGGGCCTGCGTCTGCATTTCGTCTCAGCTATATGATAGAAGAGGTATTTGTCTTTACAGCTTGTCCGATGTTTAAAGAATCCATCATTCAAATCCGTCTTTCAAGCTCTCGACACGACTTCGCCGCTCCCTCTCTTCAACTCCCTCCACCACCTTACATATCTAACATCTACGTCTCCAAGAATACGCGAAATCATGACTATGGATGGCGGTTTAGAGCGCCTCGTTCGGATCTTGCACGACTTCTGCATGTGCCCGCCTCCTCCCGAGAACCCCAACTTCATATATGGCCTCTCCCCTCCCAACGCCCGACCTCAGAAACTTCTTCCTACGCTGAACCCTCCAAACTTTGACAAGCATGCCGCATATCGTTTCTCCCTTGCGTTCCAGTGTGTGGTGAATATTGGCGTAAGAGGGAGTGAGCGCATTCGAAGTCGCGTGGTGCAGGCCGGAACGCTCGACGTCGTCGGATGCATTCTGGAAGCATGGCTGGCCAACAAGGGCTTTGCGGTAGGTCCAAGCTCCAGCGCCTCAGGAATACCCAGAGAAACTAGGGAGCAACGGATGGCAAGACGACAAGCCCTGGCGGAACAGCGACAAAGGGAAGGGGTACCTGCAGCCGCGGAGTTGACACGGGCACTGCAAAGACAAATAGTCGCAGAGGATCTCGTCAGGCAGGGTCGCGGTGCAGATACGTCGATCGATGAGGTGCTGTTTTCTGTCCCTTTTTTACTGTCGTTTTCGGGCGTCTGATCGTGCTGTAGGATCCGTCGATAACTGGGATAACCGTGGATCATGGATCGGATACTGAACTTCAAGCCAATGCATCATCGGAGTCTTTGTTGTCCTCTATGCCACCCGCCGATCGTCCATTGTATGCGCGCCGTGCGTCGTCGAGGAGAACAGTAACAGACACCTCTGATACTTCTACGACTTTTACGGCCGTCTCTCAAACGGACACTACCATCGCGCGCGTTCGTGGACGCAGTGGTACTATCGTTGCCCGTGCTGTGTGGGAAGAGCCCTCGGGGACAGCAACAAATGCCACCCTTAGGCCTCGACAGAACCGGAACCGGACAGCCGTAACCACATCCCCAGATGAATCTACCGACAACTCACGTCCGGAAACTGAAACTGAAGACGATGGCGATGTAGACGTCGACATGGATCAATCACACGACACTGATGATGCTGCTTCCACCACCCACATTCCTGTTCCTCGTACTCATCGTGCTATCGCTCGGACTGTAACTCAACGACCGCGACGCGCGGTAGGTATCATTTCCGAGGAGCCAGCGGCTGCCCCTTTAGAAGTCAATACCGACGCACATATTATCATCAACCACGGTCAGGGCACAGTCGTGGACGGCGAGAGTGTGGGAGTTGTTGGTGTGGAGGATGGGATCGTCTCTCTGGAGCCTAACGATGATTTCGCTATGGGTGCTCCACCCGGCGCCCCCGGGGCTATGGATGAGACCCGAAATTTACCCGAAGTGGAGCCAACCGCTCTCGAGCGGCGTACTCGAAACGCCGATGCCACGCCTCGGGCAACGGTGATGCCTCTGCCGCAGTCTACTATGGGCACCGACGCAATACCCAACGGAAGTGTGCGTCCTGGCGTCCTCGCACACGGTCGTGGAGAAACCAACCTAAACGCGCCTATTCCCACTGGCGTGGGACGAAGTCCTAGCCACACGCATAACCACCGCGACACAGATTCTGGACCATACAAGGACGAAGATGTATTACTCAGTCTGCAGCTTCTGGCATACCTTAGTAAATACCCCCACGTTCGGCAAGCATTCTACAAGCAACGAATCTCGTTTCACCCAGCAACTGCTGCGACGGGCAGTGCTCGTGTGGCCCAGCAGGTCATGGCTGGCCCCAGTAGCGCGCGCAATGCGGATAGCCACCCTAGTAAAGAAGGTAACGGGCTTTTCCGTGCACTTGCATCTGCCACAGCCAGGGGCAAGGAAAAGGAGAAAATATTTGCGGTCGGAAATAATCCTTCTAGTACTACAGGGTCACGCATGACCAACGTTTTTTCCCTTGTCGAGCGTTTCACGTTTCGGCCTAGCTCATCGGAAAGCGATTTGCCCAACCCACCACCAAAACTTCCCCCTGAAATCCAGTACTGGGCTGGTGTTATCATGCGGAATGCTTGTCGAAAAGATGATAGTAGAGGTGGTATCCGTCAATGCGCTAATAGTGAGTGCCCAATACGTTTTTCCGCTTTCCCTCTTAGCGATTGAACCTTTATAGTGCTCTGTGGAAAATGGGAGACTTATCCGCGCGAATTTGCTAAATGTAGACGCTGTCGCAAAGCAAAGTACTGCGGGAAGGAATGTCAGAGCACGGCGTGGAGTGAAGGCCATCGGTTTTGGTGTAGCGCGAAGGAGGGCGAAGAAAACGAGGAGGCCATCCCTCCGGAGCAGAGCCAGAACAGAGGGCTGAGAGGTGATGGATCTGCGGGCGATGGTATGGTGTCCGTGCGATCTGAGAGGGAGAGGACAAGGCCTGAACGGGCTGCTCGAGAGAGGAATGTGGTCTTGTACCCGCCAGGACCAACTGTACCTCTGCACCCATCAGCCGTTGCAGCCGCTGCTCAGGGTACCCGACAGCGTGTCTCGGCGCTTCCTCCGACGGCGGGCCCGCCCTCGCCGAATACATATGCGCAGATGCAGCGCCGGAGAAGGGCGGAGACTGTTTCTGGGGCGACGACGGTCGTTGGTATGACACAGAATGGTCGCCCCGTGTATCGTCATGAGGTTTCTTGGCTTGCGGACGGACGTAGCCGGGACATGGATGAGGGCGGAAACAATACCGGGACCCCTCAGCGTCACGCTCGGATGGACAATATGATATGGGAGGCGTCAGCTCAGGGTGACAGCGACATGGTCCTCGGATGACCGTTTCTTACTGACAGCCACCGACCTCGTTACGTGCTTTACTTTCAAATAGCCCATAACAAGTGATGCTGGTGCTTTTTGCATAATGCGCTCTGACTTACCCACTCTTGACGACAATTTACACACCTCTATTCGCGGACACCCCCTCATCCATCACGCACCCACCCCAACCCAACCCAACGATCATCGCTTACCATACCTGCATAGCGCAATTACCCAAAGTTTTGGCAGTTTCCCCTCATGGACTAACCATTTTAACGACGAAGCCCTTCCAGCGTGAGTGGGTCATCATTTACGACTACAATCCCTTGGGTACATTCCCCCTCCCGTCTACGTAGTGTTTGCTTCGCAACGTCACAGTACCTATCAGTACATGTCTCATAGCCACGACGTTTTCCACCTCGTGGGTCTTGTCCCACCACGGTAATTGACTTATAATATAACAGCTCAACGTTTTTCCTTCGATGCCGCCGGTTATCTTTAGAATGACTTTTGCTACTTTGTTTCACTGCACAAATACAGGGATGGCTCTCATTTCAATGGATGTGGGTGTAACGAGTAGTAATATTTCGAAGGGGTCATCGTTGACTGCGAATATTCTAGAGGTTACGCGGCGCGGAGGACGCGCTTCGCGCCCGCTGACTCGTCACGTGAGAGCGTAAGTCAGTGGGAGTTATTTGCACAAACCAAACAAATATAAGGCGGGTAACAGAAAAAAGTTTCTGGCCAACAGTTGCCGGCGGACTGCTCTCTTCCTTGTTCCTTGTTCACGAAAACCGTCTGTTGTCTTTGACCGCTTGCACGTACCCATGGTGAGCTCTCGAAGGACGCGTTGTATCTATCATTCGAGATGCTGACCGGGGGTTATGTTTGGGCGCACGAATGACAGGCTGCCCAAGCTACGTTCAAATCCATCAGGTCTGTAGTTCCCCTGCTGGACCGTGTCTTAGTGCAGCGTTTCAAGCCCGACACTGTACGTTGGTTTTCGCGGCATGGTCTGGGCATTGTTTCACCTGTGGTTCTATTCTAGAAAACGGCATCGGGTATCTTCCTTCCGACGTCTGCGACGAACACGCCATTGCCGGAGGCGACTGTTATTGCGGTAGGCCCTGGGGCGCCTAACAAGAACGGTCAGGTCGTTCCTACTACGGTCAAGCCTGGTGATCGCGTGCTGCTCCCTGGTTGGGGAGGAAATTCGATCAAAGTGGGAGAAGAGGTACAGTTCGATTCCGTCTCGCAAAGTTGCTGTAGTAGTTAGAGCTAACGCGTGCCCAGGAATTTTTCTTATTTAAGGACGCGGAGATTCTTGCCAAAATACAGGAGTGAGTGGGGGACGGAGTTCTTTGAGTAGTTGTGGGAGGGGGCATGGTCGACGCACTATTCTAATATATCGATACTCACGCACTTTTTTACTCCTTTGCAATTTATCACTACGCATCCCTACTCAATGCAAACCTGAGCGACCGAATCTCAGGGATACGTAAGTTGGGTGAAAAGAGGCAAAAGTGGGGACGCTCGGAACATGCAGGATGAGCGAGGTGTGCAATTATGAAAATGTGTTCTCAAAAAAGCGTTCTTCCCTGATGCATCGTGGCCAGAGAGTCCTCGAACTGTTTGCGGTGACCCCAACTTGGAGGCCAGGTCAGCATGTGTGCACGTATTACAGCAGTACCGCAATGCCGCCGATGCCATGCTTGATCTGGGCAACCAAGCTTAGTAGACAAGCACCGCAAAGCGAGCTTAACGCGGCTGCGACCGTCAGAGTGATTAGTAGTTGCCACGTCCCCGCCGACGACAAAAGAACCCCTCGAGCAACCTCGACGGCGACAGGGCCAGCGAAATGGCAGCCTATACTGGAATATGAATCCGGCCCAAGCCAGCTTAACGTGTGGAGTGGGTTCGATGAATAAGTAAAGGGCATATACTTGTAATCCAGTTCGATGGCTCGCTTGTCATCGCCTCCGAACAGCGAAACGTATTTAAACCGGCGACCCCTTGGCTGGGCTCTCCTATATCAGTCCGCCCTCCCCTTTACTTCTTCTTCCCGTCCCTCCTTTGCCGGCTCGGACTTCTTCCTCTCTCGCTAGTCGTCCTCGCCATCATCCCCAAACCATGGCGAGCCCCGGTCACGCGAGCCCAGTAGTCAGTCCCTCCCAAAGTTTGCAGGCAAAGCCATCCGAAGGTGCTCTCTCTCAAGCACCCCTCCGTCCATCCGCACCCCCGTCGCTCAGTCGCGCCCGTGCAATTGCTCTCGTCGCAACATGCACCACTGCTATGGTCGTTAATGTCCGTTCATCATCCGCTCGCGCGCATAGTATCCCGCTCCTGACCATTCTTTCTCAGGTGTCGAACTCAACAGCAATATCTATTTCGCTTCCGATGATTGGGCGTGACATAAACATCCCACAAGATCAACTGCAATGGCTCCTGTCGGCGTACGCCTTATCTTCTGTATGTACAATCGATCCGGTCACTATATGCGTTCCCGACCAGATACCGATGTTCATTTTAGGGCTGTCTTTTGCTGTTCTTTGGGCGTCTCGCAGACTTGCACGGCAGGAAGAAAGCTTTTGTCCTTGGCATGTTCACACAGCTGGTCTTCGCACTGGGTTGTGGTTTCGCGTCGAGTAAGTAACAACGCTCTCCTTTCTCCTGTCGTCTCCTCTGAAACCAAACCACCTATCAGGTGGGATCACTCTGGACGTCCTTCGTGGGTTTCAGGGCCTGGGTGCAGCCGCTGCAATTCCCTCCGCAGTGAGACCGCTCGACTCTTTCTGGCGTCTTGTTTCAGCCTCTGATGTTGTCGCAGCTTGGTTGTTTGGCTCATTCATTTCCTCCGTCCCGTGCACGCACAATCGCTTTCTCCACCTTCGCCGCCGGTGCACCTGTCGGGGGTGCATTTGGTATCATCGTCGGTGGCGTCGTGACGCAACTTTCCGAGTGCGTGTCTTCATTCCCACGACGTCTATCGTGTTAATGTTTCATCCTCAGTGATCATTGGAGGGGCACCTTCTTCATGGCCGCCGGGCTCTCTGCGCTCACCCTCATTGGTGGCCTCCTGAGCATGAGTCCAGATAAGGTGGACTGGGAGGCGGACAGGCGCGTCGATTGGATCGGTGCTGCATTAGTCACTGCAGGCCTGGTCCTGATCGTCTTTGTCCTCGGACAGGGTCAAATTGCACCGCACCAATGGAGGACTCCATGTACGGCTGGACTTCTCTTTGTTTGTCATTGAACTAACCCGTTACCGTGACAGATATCATTGCCACCCTCGTCATTGGGGTCTTCCTTGTTGCAGTCTTCCTTGTATGGGAGCACCACCTGGAGAAGGCATCCAGTGACCCTAATCGTCCCAAATCCATATGGACACCCCCGCCTCTCATGAAACTTTCTCTCTGGTCGCGCGCTAAGGGACGCGTGGCAGTCGTCCTCGCCATAGCATTCCTCAATTGGGCCGGCTTTTTGAGTTGGTCACTCTGGGCACAGGTACCCTTTGTTGCCCGTGACGCTGCGGACATTCATTGATGCTTGTTTTTTGCAGCTGTACTACCAAAACTATCTCGGACTCTCGGCTATCCACACAATGGTTCGGTTCATTCCCATGTTTATTACCGGAATCCTATGCAACTTCTTCGTTGCGCTCGTGGTCGCTAGACTGCCCCTCGTGATCTTCGTTGGTAAGTGTGGTTATATTTCTGCACCTATCCACGTGCTTACAGCGCACCGGACCCACAGTCTCCGGCACGCTGATTACGGCAGGTGCGGCAATGCTTTTTGCACTCATTAATCCGTCGGCGACATACTGGGCCTTTGGATTTCCGTCGACTGTGCTCATCGTATTTGGAGCCGACTTCGTGTACTCCGCCGGAACCATTTTCCTAGCGAAAATCGCAAATCATGGGGAGCATAGTGTCGTAGGAGCCTTATTCCAGACCATGACGCAGGTGCGTGGGTTACAGCGCTTATGTAGTAAGGCTGTTTCAAATCTCACCGAAAAACCTTTTTCTCTTTTAAACACCATGCTGGAACCACCCTAAACAACCACGATGTCTTTGGTGGCCCTTGTATCGGAACAGATCGGCACAGCGTTTGGACTGACAATTACCACCATCGTGTTCGACCGAGTCGTTATTTCCGAGAGCGCGAAACTTGGCACAACATTAAATGCTGACGCGTCAAATGCACCCGCTGCTGCAGACCTGAAGGGTTATAGGGCTGCTCAGTGGACGTCCGCCGCATTCGCCCTATTAGGTGGGTCGTCTCCGCACAAATATCACATTCACGTGCTCATTTCTGCGCAGCCGCCATTCTGGCCGCGCTCTTCCTTCGGGGCGTAGGGATTGTTGGCCACGAGAGGCGCAGAGAACCGAGAGATTCCGACGAGACCATTGCCGTTTTGCATCGTTCACAGGACACGGCGCGAGAGAAACCTATTGTCACAGAAACTGTCGCCTAATGTGATCACGCAGGAGACGACCCTCCAGCCGTGCACCATGGATTTTGATTATTTATTGCTGGAGGAAGAAGACCTACGATAGCCGCCGCCGGACCGGACTACGAACATGCTGAAAGCTCATGACCATGGACCAGCTGCGTTGATGTTTTGTTTTTGCACTTGACGTGGCATGTCGTGATTTTCTCGCCCCCTCCCTTACTTTTACTATACGAGTCCCAGACGACCGGACTACTACTACTGTTATTGTCGGACCTGGAGCGGACACTTAGTGTTGAAGGACAAGAACGAGGGGAGATGAGTCTCGACTGTCCAGTCTTTCGAGTGTCACCGTGGTAGTCGCGTCGCTTTCGTTCAACGTTAGGTTGGATCCTTAACCCGGTGAACTCTAGATCACTTATTTATATAGCACTCTTCGCATTCCTTTACGTGTTCCTTTTTTCTGCGTTCCCGCTCACTGGTATATGTTTTAGCCTCACTAGATTATCCTTGTAAGCCCGCCGGCGTTTGGACCACCGTGTCTCTACTTTACTCCCGCATAGATGGATACGTTTGACGTGCCTGCTTTATAACCGCATGTTGGAAGTACTTCTACTAGAATTGTGATATTACACCCACCTGGCTGAACTTCTGTCATTCAGTTACGCTCGTTAGGGTTAAATGACATCCCTCAAGATTTCACACCGCGAGTATTGGAGCGAGGCGTACCTTGCAGCATGTAGGCCACAAAATCGTAGACCCACCAATATTTACCAAGGATTGGACGAGAATAGTTACAGAACTTGCCAATATGGAGTTCAAACATTCCGCCGATGCCAGATCTTCGAGAACAATGTATGTTACGGCGCGCGGCGCAGAGAGACAGGACTTCCCTCCATGTTAAGTACGCCGAAGAGTCCACTGATCGCCAAGATAGTGGTATCCCACGGCCCCACCAAGGAACCTAGCTTCGATGCATCTACATACGCGGAACCTGGGCAGTGCATGCATGCATTAGGATCGATCCGTATGAAGGGCCGGTGCTGGATCTTGAACCATACTTGGCCGATTTGAACGTGCCAGTGCACGCGAGTGGATGCTTTTCGGGTGCCGACGGTAGGGTTTGGTGGTCCCGGAGATCACTTGTTTCTGGCAAAGGACACAGTAAGATTGAGCTTCTGAATCGAAAGATTTGGATTCTGGACCCATATATACAGACTTGTACGAGCCCAACATTCCATTCTTTTTGTGTGCCTGATCGTACTGGGCATCCCCTACCTCGTGTACTTAATGTGCCTTGGTGTTAACGTGGACCAAGCCGTCGATTACTAGAGACTGAAAACAATGATCGTATGGGAAATTTGTGCCTGTGCGATGAGGCGAACTCGTAAGTACAAATCGTGTACTTCAAGTAACGCTTCCGACGTGCATGTTGTCGACGGTACTGTTCGGCGATATTAGTACTTGGGGAGATTTTTGACCTAAACTTAACATGCGCTAAATGTACCAAGCGTGGAGTGCGGCCAGAATGCAATAGGTTGGGAAGCACTTACAAGGGACCCACACACAGGGGAAGCTGACAACAACGCTGGGGACATGCGTCAGAGCAGCAATTTGTCCTCTGCAGCACATACAAGATCACCAACGTGATAGCCGCACCTACCGGTGTGGAAACTCCAACCACATCCTGTAGTGGTCCTAAAGGCCTTGACCCTTTCTGCAATCGAGTCCAATTGGTAGTATAAGTCTTCACTGCTATTAATTGCTATATTCGGTAGGCACAACGTTCCTCGACGTATCACGAGTTGGGCAGTCCTCCATCAATGTTGTCATCGAGATTGATGCCGTACGGCTGAGTCTGAGGTGCCGATTTCTCAGCTCATAATCCTCTCGTTGGCTGTGAGAAACATCTCAAACGGCTCAGCCCTTCAAAAATAAGGTACTCTCCTTGCTGTCCGTCGAACGAATGTCGGTAGCGACAGGGTGTTGAAGCGTAGAGCACTGAAGTATTGACTGCTCTACCGTATCATGTGATATGCCATGAACCCAGAAAATCCCACGGGTTCGCCTTCCGTCTATCGCCGCGGTTGGCCTCAAGTCCAAAGTCTCCGTTTCGCCATGATGATGTCCGCTCGCGTTGGCATTACACCAACCTTGAAGAGAGCAGCATTTATTTCAAAACACGGTGAGTCAATTGCCGACTCGTTTATGTCGATTTATACTGATCGCGGTCAGCCCGCAACGTTGCCCTGCGGTCAGCGGTTGTTAGACGGTGAGTTTCAGCACTCAAACGAGACAGCGCGCCATACTGAATAGATTATAGAGGCATTCAGACGGAGTCTCTTCCGCCATCGGCCTCCGAAGCAATATTGAACCACCAACGACTCAAGCGACCATCAAGTCCTCACTTCACCATCTATCAGCCGCAATTAACATGGATTTCCTCCATAGCCAACCGTGCCACTGGTGGTGCTCTTAGCGCATGTGAGTTGGTGGTTCAAGTGGTCATGAATGTTTTACTTATGCGGCAATCAGTGCTCTATGGTTTCTCCTTGGCCTACCTCTTTGCACCTGGCACGTTTGATAGCACTCATATCATCGAGCTCATCTCAGGGCTACCTGAGTATATGAAGTACGCTGGTAAACTCATCCTGGCTGCACCTTTTGCTTTTCACTCCCTAAATGGCCTCCGACATCTCGCATGGGATATGGGAAAGTGTACGCCTTCTTAATGTTCCGTTTTGTTGTTAACAGGCTAACTTGCCTCCAGTCTTAAGCCTGAAGTCGGCATATAGGGCTGGCTACGCAGTACTCGGCGCCACAGCTGTTTCGACAATTGCTCTAGTTTTGATGTAAAACATAGGTTTTACAGAATGCCACACAAAGCCAGCTAAATATTTTCTGACTACCTTGGGAACCAGCCGGAGCTATATCAGTTTATTCCGCTGAATTCAACCCTCGTGATCGTCTTTTCTCATGTCAATTGTGAGGGCTGATAAGGAATCGGTCTACCCCATGTCGGCTTTGCAAAGCGTACACAGCGGAGGTGGAAAGGAATGAGAGGGGCGGTGGCCGATCAGCCCAATATTCAGTGTAAGTCCTCATGAGCAGCATGAAGTCGCAATCCTAGGTATGTATCAGAGAGAAGTTGAAGCATTGAATCTTGACCCATGGCTGCACTTGTGAGAAGCAATCCATAATGCAGGACGTGCGATTTGTCATGTCAGCGCTGACAGACTCAGCTTTTCTGGCATGGAGATAAGACACGGCCGGCGGTGCTTATCAGCGCGACGTAGGCGACCCTTATTTAAGGGCCTGTGGACTGAGGAATGTGATTCAGTCTCCCCCCCCCCCTTCAAACTTCTTAACGTCAAGTCCGTCGAAGATGGCGACCGAAGCTAACTCTGTCCCTTACCCCACGGTTGTCAAGGTGATATTCCGATACTTGTGTCATCGGGCTGATGGCTGACTGAGTCTGTGAGGTTGATCCTTTCATGTCAGTAGATTGTCTCTCCCATGTTGTCTTCCATACCCAATTTTCACCGTTTCCAGACCTGCGCGGGAGCAAAAAGTGCGTCCAAGGCTCTTGGGTTTTCCAGAAAAACTTATCCCGGGTTCAGGGACTTCACAACCGATGGCAGTGAGCTATTCCGCAGAAGTTTTTCTTTTTTTTCTTTTTCCGAACAATATGGTTCCCAGTCCTGATATCCCGGCGCTCACGACAGTAAAGCCCGGACAGGTTCGTTCTTGGCAGAGAGATTTGAGATTGTGCTAAACATGAGTAGGTTTTCAGTGTGGAATGTGTTGGTAAGCCGCTACCAAAGTGCTTTACAGTTACTGATAATATTTGAGACTGGACTGGGGCTCAGATAGGGAATAATGACTGTACGTGTCAGATTCTGTTGATGTGGTTCATCGTATCTGAAGTCGTACACTAGTTAGCGACGATATAAGAGATGTCGATTTGGATTGTGTCCACAATTTGTCTGGCCCAATCGCAATTGAAGGTGCAGAGCCTGGTGACTGCCTTGTCGTGGATATTTTGGATGGTATGCGTTATCCAGTAACTACTGAGAGAGACGGGTTTATATATCCTCGCACAGTCAGACCATTCGACAAAATGCCTTGGGGATACACTGTAAGTCCATACGGCGAACCTGGCTTGCCCGTCAAATTTTCGTCACTAGGGCATCTTCGAACTTGAAAATGGTGGTGGTCTTTTTGGTGCGGACTGATCGTCATTCAAGATCCCGACCTAATACCCCTAAAGCCAAGGAGTTCAGTAGTAGAGCCGCCAAAGCCATCTGGGACTTCAAAGGAAAGGTTTAACCCACGAGTCTTAGATCATTCTGCTTCCTGACTGCTGAGTAGGCATTTATGCAACTTCAAGACACATTCCTGGGGTGCGCTTTGCAGGAATCCCTCACCCTGGCTTGATCGGCACCGCGCCCTCTGCGGAACTTTTGGCCACCTGGAACAAACGCGAAGGTGCACTGATTGCAGCTCATGCTAACGAAGTTACTGCTGTTGCATATGGTCCGAAAGTGAGAGGTGCCTATGTGGGCCAGGAACTCGACGAGACGGTCAGAGAAAAAATCTATCGTGAAGGCGCTCGGACAATTCCTGGTCGAGAGCATGGTGGAAATTGTGATGTGAGTGGTTATTGTACACGGGAACAATTTGCTTATCTATACACGATGTACAGATAAAAAATCTGTCCAGGTACGTGACTTTACTGCGTTTTCGGCGCCAGACGACTTATTGCAATGCTGAAGGGGATCGCGTTGCTACTTCCCCGTCTTTATCAATGACGCTAATTTGTCTGTTGGGGATTTGCACTTTTCACAGGGTGACGTACGTGTGGTCTTTCCTTTGTGTCCCAGACTGCTTTCTTACAATGTGCGCAGGGAGAGGTATTTCTGGCTGTTCCGTTCCCTGAACTCTTCTGACTATCTGGGGAAGATGTCTTTCTGTGGTGCCATTGAAATGGTACGTACATGCAAATTTGCTAGTTCTTCTGGTGACTGATACACCCGAAGGCCGGAATCATCACATTTAGTACTAGTATTATCAAGGGGGGAGTAGAGAAGTTCGCATTGAAGCAACCGATATTTTTGGTGCGTCTGTACTGCCCACACTCACTTCTGTTTCGCGCTCAGATTTAAAACTAACAGCCTTCTCCAATTGACCCTTTGTATTCCTCCAAGGCGAGGACAATGCGTCTAGGATGTACTTTAGTGCTGATCGCCGTGTCCAGCTTATTTTCGAAGGAATCAGTGTTGACTATCGTCCGTCTCTCCCACCTATTTTCTTTGTAAACCTCTGGCTGAAGTGACGCAGATGGTGATGGAACTCAGTACAACATGGATGCGTAAGCTTGTTTCACACAACTTGTAACACGCAGTGATGAAGGTGTTTCAGGACTGTTGCATACAAACAGGCTGCCTTGAATGCTATTGCATATTTACAAAAAGTATGGATAGACCTTTCTCCCCGCGTTGGCAGCTTTACTGACACGTTTATCAGCTCGGCTACAGTACGTGGTTTTCACTTTGTTTGCGAGTTAATCTTGCTCAGGTTGCCCGCCGATTGCAGCTCGCGAACAAGCTTGTACGTGTGTTGGATGGTACCTCATGTAGTTGCTGATGGCAATCCGCAGACCTACTCTTGTCCGCTGCACCTGTTGAAAGCCACGTTGGTGCAGTCGTGGTGAGCCTATGGTCTTCCGGATACTTACATTCCCTTCAACGACTTGTCACGACAGGATTCCCCAAATGCCTGCGTAACACTTGCGCTTCCACTTGGTATCTTCGAGCATGTACGTACTGTATGTAGCGAAGAATCGCGTTTCACTCCTTTACAGGACATCCTGCCAAAAGAAGAGGGCCTCAAAAAGCTCCCATTTGGCCAATGCGCTGTTCGCAGTGATGGTGTTCTCTAAACTTGACTTCATGCAGGATATCCCCAAAAGTCTTAGAAAGGATGCACGAGTGTCAGAATATGCGCTGTGAATTTATGTTACCACGATTTCAATGCAGGTCAACACACGACAAGTGTGACACGCCAGAGGCTTCGTTGACGTCCTCCGACGAAAGTTCTATATCATTGCAGTCGTTCGCATGTTGAAAGCAACGGCACCACCGCTTTGCTACGGCTCACGCTCAAAGTTAACTGCCGTTCACCGCACCTAGACCTGATAACCTTCCAGCAAACTGCAAGAAGTCATTTGTATTAATCATCGCAAAAAAAGACACTACTGGAGCGAGCGGAGAAAACTTAGTCACCACGTACTGGAAGTGCATATTCCATAGATGAGATGGCCGTTCATCCAAGCCACGTGAATGGATCGCAATCCTTCACAGTAATATAATGCTGCGACCCACTATCTTACTCATCCGGCTGACCAGTATTGGCGCCATGAAATAATGTACAATTGTACAAGAAATCAAGAAACGTCCTCCAGTGCTTCCAGCCTACCCACCTGTCTGATCGAAGAATCAGGTATAGCATAGACAAGCTGATGAAACCAACTGTACCTATCTCTGACCGCCTCTTGCCATCTCTGCAATTTGGCAATCTCGTGCACTTGAAAACCATAGATCCGTGGACGATACCGATCAGCTTTCAACGCTGTAGCAGCTGTGCTCCCCGGTTCGCCCACATTCTCAGTGATTTCCGGCTCTTCCCTCGTTCGCCTATTCCTTTTATTGACATCGGATTCATGAAGACGAGTGGGTGGAATTTCAATTGGGCCGACTTTGGGTGAGATAAGGTTGGGATAGACCATGAAGAATAGATGCGGGAAGGATGTGCCGAAGTACGCGCCGTCAATAGAACCATGCCGTGACGATTTGGGAGAGTAAACATCTTCGCAACGACCGCAGTATAGTTTGACAGATTTTTCATATGGAGTGTCGCTCAGCCCCACTGGTAAAAGTGGTTGTGACTGGCAAAGGACCCGGGGGCAACGGCCAAATTCCACCCTCTTGTACTTCTCAAGCTGATCAAAAATTAGTTCAGAGTGTGAGTGGTCGACAGCTTTCCGCACCATCTTCGCAAGTCCGCGTGCAGTTACAATCCATCGCGCATGTATGAGGCCGTACAGCAAGCGGGCCTGTACATCCAGAGTGCCGCGCAGTTCGTCTTGTATATCATCGTCTGAAAAGTAAACGCTCAGAAAGACAACAGATCACTCCTTCTTACACGGACCAAGGTTATCGGTAATTAAATCCAACGCTTGGCCATAGTTGCTGACTTCATTGTTAAGTCCAGTCAAGTTGAACCTATCTAAGATATAGTCTTCGTCGACTTCACAGAAATATTCATTGCCTTTGGACGATAGAAACCAGGAGATCCACTGCAGAAAGAGTCATCGGGATATGTCTGTGATCCCCTACCCGAGCGGCTCACTGAGCTAAACAACCTCATGAGCTGCTGATCCAGTCCAGTAACGACTGTACTCACTTTGAATAGTCAGAATCGGATCCACTGGAGATGTCTTCCACTATACGACCGATCATCGTATCAGCAACGTTTTAAGGACGCCTGTTGTTTGGACTGACTTGTGGTGGTCAAAAAGTTAGATTTGCCTGAGCAAGTGAGAGCAAGCCTGACATTCTCACGTCCGACGAACAAGTCCCTCTCCGCTATTACTACACAGCGTACACTTGGACACCAACCATTCCATGACATTGGCCAGTTCGGCGTGATTGGCCATAGGAACAGTCGTTGTCTTTTGGCATGCCAGATGACGTGGTGATTGACATGCCTACCGACTCTCACAATTCGAAGGTTGCCGTCCACCGCTTTGAACCAGTAGAAATGGCCCCTCTGGGTGCAGCTCGGGGCATCGCATCCCTCACTGTCGGTATCCCGTCCTCGCAAAAGAATAGCCAACCGGACGGGCCATTGCCACCTCCACGCTGGAAGACACCCGAGTTTATCTTCTACTACATCGTCTTCGTGGTCGCGGTCCCCCTTATGGCTTGGGTGCCAATTCGTTTAAGTTCACGTATGTCAGACTCGATCTCGAGCTGGCGGATCTGCCTTGACATTTTTGCATACCACTCATAGCGACAAATGCGAATTACCCTCTTTTTCGTCATCAGCTGAAACCTGGTTGGCTGTTTGGTCGTGAAGTTGTAAGCCAATATCGTACGCCTCATCCAACGTCTCCTGCTGACTTCTCTTTTCCATCATTAACCAGGATAACAGTGACCGCCAATATCGTGCCTTTCGAGACAACATCC
Source organism: Pisolithus microcarpus (assembly GCA_024613185.1). NCBI lineage: Eukaryota > Fungi > Basidiomycota > Agaricomycetes > Boletales > Pisolithaceae > Pisolithus > Pisolithus microcarpus. Next base: position 934,618 of record JANFAI010000007.1, read on the forward strand.
CTGCCCTTTCCCTCCTTGCTCTAATCTATCTTACCTTGCAGTGGATATACACGCGTTCAGCAATTGGCTCAATGTCGGCAATACCCAGGGACAACGTCCATCTCGTACCCTATCTCATCTTCTTTGCTACTCTATACCTCATTGGCCTCCACGGCACAAGTACCATCAAAATCCTGACCATCCTCACAATCAACTATTACATAGGGAAGGGCCTGCGAGGCTCTCGAATCGGCCCGTTAATAACATGGATTTTCAATGCTTTCATTTTGTTTGCAAATGAGAGGAATGAAGGCTACCGCTTTTCCAGCTTACATCCCTCATTGGCAGCACTGGTGAGGCAACCGTGAGAGGTAAACGCCGTATTGACGGGGTCCCTTGGTACAGGACGTTTTCGAAGGCCTTTATCCCCGCTGGCACATCAGCTTCAACATAACCATGTTGAGGTTAGTATCTTTCAATATGGACTACTATTGGGCTTGTAAATCGCGGTGTCCGGAAGACGTAGGTTCAGTAGGGTTGTTTCTTCATTTCTCAGAATGACGTCCCTCACAGCGCGACATGAAGACAACACAAAAAGAAAGGATCAATACACCCCACCCCCTCCAGTTTTATACGTATGCAAATTATTTGGCCTATACTCTCTTTCCTCCGCTGTATATAGCCGGTCCGATCTTAACATATAACGACTTCTTCTGGCAGGTCCTCTTCTTAACTCTCCTGCATCAGCAATTGCTCACCTGATGAAACACAGTTGCGCCGACCGCAGGAGATTTCACTCCTCTCCGTCATGAAATACTTCATGCGCTTTCTTATCTGCCTAATCACAATGGAATTCATCCTGCATACAATGTATGTAGTAGCAATCAAGGATACAAAGGCTTGGGTAGGCGACAGCTCCCTTGAATTAAGCATGATCGGATTCTGGAACCTGATAATCGTATGGTTAAAGGTTTAGCTCTTTCTCCTTATGGACTTTATCCGTGGGTTCACTTTTATCTTTTGCTGGCTCCTTAGCTTCTCCTTCCGTGGCGTTTCTTCCGGTTGTGGTCATTAGCCAGTGGTATTGATCCCCCAGAGAACATGGTTCGCTGTATGGCTAATAACTACTCTACAACGGGTTTTTGGAGGAGCTGGCATCGTTCCTACAATCTTTGGATAGTGCGGTAAGATATTCACTCTTACTAGGAGATGAAAGTTAATGAGTAGCTAGATACATTTATATTCCCTTAGGCGGAACGAAAAACGTAGCAGTGGCCACGTTGCTTATATTCACATTTGTTGCCCTCTGGCATGATCTGTCCTTCCGCTTACTTGCATGGGGCTGGCTCGTTTGTTTGTTCATTGTGCCAGAGTTGTTGGCAGCCTACCTTCTTCCACAATCCAAGGTACGACCTTACACAGTGGTAGCAAAGTTCCTCACTAAGTGCCGGCGACAGTATGGACAATACTGGTGGTATCGGCACGTCTGTGCCATCGGCGCCGTATTCAATATCCTGATGATGATGACCGCCAACTTAGTCGGGTTCGTGGTCGGAACAGAGGGGGTACTCTACTTGTCAAGACAGATCACGGGCAGCCTTGAAGGTAATGCTATCCTTACTTTCCCTCACCTCGTCAACTAAAGTTCTTTGGGAATTTTGAAAGGCTTCCGATTCATAGTCACCGGGTGCTGCTGCCTTTTTGTCGGGGTACAGCTGATGTTTGAGTACCGGTACGTCAAGTATCATCGCTGACCTTTGAGATAGGGAGCTCAGGAGTACTTTAGTGAGGAAGAAAAGCGGAGGGGAATCTTTCTCCGGTGCTAACTGCGGTTACTTTTGGGATCTGGGATCTCGACTTCCCTCGCTGGTGATAGGTGCTGATAGCTCACATAGCTCGACTCACTCAATAGTTTGAGACCCGAATCATTTACCGACTTTTCCTCTGTTGTCCGTGATTGGACTGTGCTCAAGCTTGGTCATGGACACATAAATTCACACTCGACGGCAGAAAGCAGCATGCTCTCCTAGCAAGAATTCTGACATTATAAGAACGGGACAGGACGACCTGTAAGAAATGCTTATAACAAGCGTTTGCATGTTGTTGTACGCTCGGTGATAGTGACGTGCTGTATCATGGCCTCCGAAGATCTGAAGTACCAGCACCTAGCTAAATGTACACAAGGAGGCTCACTAGCACTCGTCATCTTTACCACACTGCAGGCAAAGGCTTCTAAGACTCCCCACCTGTCTGAGCTTCAAATGCACTTGACGAGGAGTTTTGAGGGCCAAAAAGTGCCGCAGCTCATATCACACCATTAAAACGTGTCAACAAAGCAAATGCCAACATCATTAAAATTGCGACGAGTTAGAAGTATGTACCATAGGCGACACCTCCTGACCTCGAACTTCTCAAGTCGCGAGTGACATGACTCGCCTGATTGAGAGGTGTGGAGTTGAAACCGCACACGCGAAAAAACTGACTTTCTTTTTGTTCTGTGGCGAGGAAACTTGAAGATCCTACCGCGTCTAGGAAAGTTGCCCCGCAGCCATCCAATGTCATATTGACAGTTTTGATGACGTTCCAGATTTCATGATTAACTCAAGAAGCCCGAGACCTCTCAGCATGAATCATTGATATTTCTGTCAACTTGTCGCAATTCTGACCAGGTACATAATAAGTACAGAGCAGGATATTTCGCCCGCTTCCATCCATTCAGCCATGTATCGTGATGTGACTTTGGTTAACAGTTTTATCGAAGCGAACTTCCTGCCTTTATAGCATCCACAATGCAGAGCGGGGTTTCTTTTGTGGCAGGAAGCCTATGGACGGTGAATCTATGGTAGCAGTAAACATACTTTGCTCTCGGTATAATGTACTGACAATTTATTTTTTACATCAACTAATATACTGGTGATTGGAAGAGGACTTGGAAGCCACCCTGCCTACGTGGTAGGGATCACGGCACCGAATGGTTTCTTCGTCCGAACTGTTCTCCTATTGGGACGACAGAGTTTACGCGACTGTGTTTCTCAGAACGCATGCAAGCATCCCCTGGTGTGCTAATCAGTTCTATGCAGACTGCACTAGAGCATGAGATCAGAACAGACCGCGCCTAAGTTGAGCTTACAGCGCACCGGCTAGTATACCTGACAGGTCTCCCATGTCAGCCCTCTGAACGTGAGCACCATTCCATTGCTATCTTTTGCGATCACTGGTCACTCAAATGTTCATCCTCGATTTGAGCTTCCCCGGTACATACATCTGTCTGAATTGGATGTCCGTGCACCTACGCTCGACGACAACTAAAATTCACTCGTACACCTTTGCAGCACAATGGAGGTGAGGGTCTAACAGAAGAGCATATCTGACCCATCCGTTGAGGATAGGACCTCAACGGGTGGATCAGAGACTACCCCCAATGAGTGGATGACGTCCTCAGGCGCTTATTTGAAAACGCCAATGACGGATGTGGGGAGATCGCTATGGCAGGATAGCTGTAAAGCGGGCGGGAGGTGCTCTATGAGTGCCATGTAAGAGAGACACTCGGGGTGGGAAGAGGCGTCGACGTGCGTGCTCCCATATTATATACCCCCACGGCTCCAACCGAGGCATACGTACATCCGTGTGCAGTCTGCACATAACACGTTTATTCCTTATTAATAGCGTTGCCGTGAGGTGAACCGAACTGAATGGATCGGGTCAAATTCGACCCACTTCGATACCAGCAAAATATGATGCAGTGAGAGAAACCACACTGGGTTGTAGTTGCAGCATTTCTGTCCGGTAAGTTGGCGATCTGTGCGACGTGCACTGATTCGGCCAGAAGTCACTGGTTGAACATAGTTTTTTTTTGCTGCTTTAATCTTGACTATGCTATGTTCGATCGTGTAGACCGGTAAGTAAAGTACTTACACGTTCCATCCAGAGCTAGTGACTTTGTGAGTAATGCGTCAGGGGTAGTTTTCGCGGAGTCAAACGACCGTGCTGACTCGTACTTTCCATTTCAAGCGGTGTATATTACCTAATCATAAACCTTGATGGTACAGCTGCTCGACTGCACTGTACTGATCAGCTTGAGCTCTGGTTTGTCCTCTCCAGAGTTCTCAGAGCACTCAGTTCTACTAGTCCATAACACTCCAAAGCTTTAGAAAAGGAGGGAGAACTTCGAGCGTCACCGATTAGAAATGCCGAAGGTACTCTCGGATCATGTCTCTAGATCATAAGCGCTGATTTCATCCCTCGACTTGCGCAGAATAAGGGAAAGGTTTGTCTGTGAAATGCTCTGTCTGCGTGGCTTCTAAACTCTTTTTCCTCGATCAGGGAGGGAAAAACCGGAGACGTGGAAAGAACGAGAACGAGGATGACAAGCGCGAACTTATCTTCCGGGAAGATGGGCAAGAGTACGCCCAGGTCATTAAGATGTTAGGAAACGGCCGTTTGGAGGCTCAGTGTTTCGATGGTGAAAAAAGATTAGCACATATTCGAGGCAAGATGCGCAAGAAGGTGATCTCTTTCCATGTGCACTTGCTGTGGGCACTGACCCATCTGTGCTTAGGTCTGGATAAACCAAGGAGATATCGTCCTTTTGTCCCTCCGTGATTTCCAAGATGACAAGGCAGACGTCATTGTAAAATACACGGCTGACGAGGCCAGGAATCGTGTGTCATATTACTCACCTGGATGTTTTTTCTCTGACCCCAACATATGTCACAGTAAAGGCATATGGCGAATTGCCTGAAAATGCCAAAATCAACGAGACTGACACATTCCCCGAAGAGGATGGCGAATGCACATTCGAGTTCGGTGACGAAGGAGATATCGACATCGACGAAATCTAGAGTTGTCCGTGTACCCTGTATAATCACTTTGTGTCTGCCACTGTACGAAATGTCATGACGTGCGACGGTAAACCGCCGCCCGTTGGGTTTCATATTGGGCATTATGTCCCCTCTGTTACTCTAACATGAGCAACGTGTGGATATCGGGTATGCACCCTTTCTCCCTGGTAAAATACTCGATGATGTCCTGCGCCTTGCACTTCACCGCTGCCCTGAGCATCTTGGGAGTAATAGATACCCTATCTTCTAGCCTCCGCCTCTTGGCTCCAACCTTTTCCCCCTCCGGCAGGGCATGAATCGTTTCCGACCTTTCCACCAACATTCTCACCATTGGAAGATCCCTGCGAGATATGGCAATGAGTACGGCCAGGCTGCTCTTCCAATCTGGGGTAGCACCGTGGTTGAGCAAGAACTGTATCAAGGGGACAAATCCACTCTGGGCGGCTTTTGTCAAGGCGTACCCTTCGTGTGAATTGACAGCTGGTGGGTGGATGTGCGGGCATGTGTACAGGTATCGGAGCAACGGTAGCGGGTGATCAAGTTCTGTCCATGGTAGGGTCTCGCCTGCGCTACGTCCACGTCGCGCAGCAACGCAAGGAGCGGAGGATGATCGCAGGGACTTGGATTTAATTGCCAGTGACCGGAAGAGATGTCTAGGGAGTTCGGGCACCCACCGCTTCCGCGACCCGGCCTTGGAAGGAGTCATCCGGAAATATGCCTCTAGGACATCCTCGCTGCAAATGGGGTACCTCAGTAATTTTGTGATAATCGCGTCCTCCCGAGGATGCGACTGCTCAATGCACGCGACAAGGTACTGTGCTCGATAGGATGCGGGGGAAGTTTTGAAGATTGCGTACAAGACCTTGCACGTCCGGGGCAGCGCAGGTGAAACTGCGTAGAGACCAACCTCGTAAAGCAACTGGGTGACGATCAGACTAAGGCCAAAATCAACCGGATTTCCCGAACCTCGACAGGCAGGTCAGCCAAACTCATTGTTTCTTATGCAGTGCAGAGGCTGGCGCTCGACATCGGTCGAGAGCACTTCAAGCCCAGTGAAAATCGGACTCAATTAGGCAAAGACATGGAGTGCATATTATTACAACACGGCTCTAATCCTACACAACGCCTCCTGAAACACGCAGGGCGTACGACTAATGTAACAAGGGACGAGCGTTGATACACCCAATAATATTGACGCCAACGTAGGCTTGCTTCTCACGGCATCTCCACAGGAGGAAAATAGAATGGAATGAGTTCCCTGACATGTGGTCAGATCGCGGCAATACCCATTGGTATGGAAAACTTACTCGTACACTGAACGGTCTATATCCTTGAATACCACGAAAACAACACGCTTTATCTGCACAACACTCTTAAGTCTTGTAAATAGTATCTGGTGCGTGTCGTGGACTGACCTTATCTTCGACGTCGGAATCCACGAAACGTCGTACTTCATTCAATGCGATGTGTGTAGCGTCACGTAGAGGGTAACCATAGATGCCCGTGGAGATAGACGGAAACGCCTGCCCTAGTTCCATGTCATCAGTGTCTGAAAATTAGGGCACGTATATGAACTTACGACCGTCTCGCAGCCGTTTTCTTTAGCCAGTCTTAGGCCAGTCCTATAGCAGGATTCCAGCTGTGTCGCGCAGGTCTCCGCGTTTCCAGCATCATACACCGGTCCTACGGCGTGAATGACATGCCTCCTTTATCGTCCCGGGTGCACGAGACATAGGGTAGGATAAGACAGACGCCAATACAGACGGGTATGGATCGAAGCTACTTACGCGGGCAAATTATATCCTCCAGTGATTTTGGCATCACCAGTTTTGCACCCTCCCAAGGTCCAACCTACAGGTGTCGGGTCAGAAAAGTGGGTCTCTAGTGAACTCGGCTTTCACCAACATTCTGCTAAAAGCTGGGACCCGGCAGCAGCATGGATAGCGCCATCCACTGCAATGCATGCTCAAGTACGACATAGATGACAAGGTGTGCCTCACCTCCGCCTCCGCCTGGTGGAACACGGCACGAGCCGCATCGGGCTTAGCCAATGGTGCAGGCGAATAATCAATGTGACGAACCTAGAAGAGATGGGTTGGCAGCATTGACGACGGCATCTGTTTGAAGAGTGGTGATATCGCCCTGGCTGTCGTAAATCAATGTGATAGGGTTCGACACCACGATGTTCAAGTAATGTGTCACCGCACTCACTACAACGACACCTTATTTAGGGCACCAGCCTGGGATGAGTAAATTGGTTTCTCTGCTGTGCGCAGGGCGCCCCTCCGAAAGAGCTCGCCGATCGTGCGGATGTCGCGCAGTGCAACCGCCATAGGTCAAGACTTGGAAGGACTGGACGATGAACTTTGTAAACACAGGTATCTCGCATTGCTGTGGCAAATCAGTCCCAGCGCTACTGCGATCATAGGGCGTTATTGCCGCAAAGTCTTCCATGAATGTTGGACGATAGCGTGTCATTACTAGGTCAAGTGGCAAGACGAGTGATCTTAAGAATACATGCTGCGGCTACACAAAACGATGCAAATAATCGGTCTGTCATGTCGACCCAGACAACAAATTGAACGGTATGCTAAAGAAACGAAAGGTATGCGTGTCCTGTTAACAACGAAGCAGGCAGAGGGAGATGTACATTAGGGTGTGGCTAGACAGCCATCAAGCCAGGAGACGTGCCACAGAATATCCTGACTACTTACTGTGTTATACATAACATTATAAAACAAGGTATGTTACGAGATGCTGGCGAAAGGCAGATGCATAGGCTGGTGCCAGGTCGTGTCGGGCGCTGGCGAACCGGCAAGGGATCGTTCGGCCATGGTAGCCGTCGGTTGTAAAGTATGGGTCTGTGATTGAATAACAGACATAGGTTCAGAGTCCGAGCTCCTCACGAAAGTCGTGATGGGCTGATTGTGTGGATAGTAGGATTTGCGTTGCGAGGACGTGAAATCATACACGGTGAATCTGGATAGTGGTAAGAACTCTGGGGTGTTATCTAAACGAGGAATGATATTTACTGTTCTTCAAGCAGTCGAAGTTCTGGCTTCATCTTCTCTAGATCGGGATTTACTTTGCGTTTCGAGTGAGTGAGAGGTTTTTCTACCATCAGGAATTCATCGAGTTCGTGTGATACGTCGAAGTTGGCCTTCTTCGTCTACAAACTCAGAAATCAGCGACGATATTTCTTGGGAAGGAGGACGACCAACATCAGGGACAAACGGCGGTTGCAGTTGTTTCGAGGCCAGCTTGGTCCAATCTACGCCTGACATCCAGGGATGGGTTTTAATGTCCTCGAAAGTACGACCCCCAGGTTTACAACCAAGGCGTTCGCCCACAGTGCGTTCGAGGAGCTGCGCCAGCCCTCAGCAAGCAGGCGGTGGTTCAGCCGAACAGAAAGGACTTACCTCCCGAACGAATTGTATAGCTGCCTTGCTGCACCTACCCTCTGGGAATTTGATAGTATCTTTGAGTATGGAGTTGGTCATCTTATCGGTCGTGCGTCCCTCAAAGGGACGTCGGTTGAATAATAGTTCGTAGGTGGTGATACCTAAGCTCCACCAATCCGCACACCACGTGTAACCCTTCCTGCCAATCACTTCAGGAGCCATGTATGCCATGCTACCTGCCACGCTGGTATGTAATCGCCGTTCCGAATAGTGAATAGCAACGTTGAAGTCCGTTATATGAGCGTGACCGTCAGAATCAAGTAGGATGTTATCAGGCTTCAAGTCGCTGTATGCTGTTCATTTGAGTGCGTTTGTAGAACGATCCCATGACTGACCGATGAACGATCCGACGCTTGTGAAGATACACCAAAGCAGAAGCTATTTCCGCCACCCAAAAGCGTACGATTTCCTCAGACAAATGCCCTTTGCGGTCTAGGTGAACTACCGCGGAAATTAGAGCGACATAAAAGTGCGAAAGACGTACTCACATCGAAGGTCACCGCCGAGCATGAGGTCCAGAACAAAGAAGCAGTTGTCATCATCTTGGAAGGCATAGCGGAGATTGACGACAAAGGGATGATCAATCTATACAGCAGATGAGTACGTGGGGAGCTGCGGGTGTGGAGGCACTCGCCTCTTCTAGCAGTTGGCGTTCCTGTATGATGTTCGCTACCGCTTTTTGTCGGATGCAGCGAGATTTGTCGATGTATTTAAGGGCATAGAGTTTCTTCGTTTTCTTGTGCTCGACAACCCTGACCTGCACGATACGGTGGTCAGAGACGATCGTGGGGTTACCAAAAACTCGCTTAGCAGGATCGATCGCACGCACTTTACCGAATGCACCTTTGCCAACGGCGCGGTGTAGATCAAAATGAAAGAGGCTAACTTCAGAGTCGAAATCAATGGGCTGGGACGAACAGCATCCCATGTTGACGAAGAACAACGAGCGGGAAGAGGTGGGCAGTACCGCTCGCGCGACTTTATCATTCCTGTAAAACAACAACAGGTTCCCCTTTTGGCAATTGATCGCTCGGAGAGACACTTTGTGTCGCATATGGACATCAGCGCAGATTATGTAAGCAATACCGGCCAGCTGGGTTCTTCAAGTCTTGACCGCAGTGTGGGGCTGGCGACCACATTGTAATGGACGACTTTGAGGAGCAGCCTACTATGGCTGCAGCTCCTACTCAGGACTTCATTGCCTCTGTCAAGGTGTTCCCATTGATCCCGTACCTGAAGAAGGATGTCATAGTGAGTAGCCCGTTGGGTTTTGTTCCGCTTCAAACCCTGACTGTCCGCTCTCTACCTAGAATACTATTGGTCAGTTTGTCACGAGCGTATCTCTATATTAGCACTAATTCTCAATCGATCCAGATACGCCTCTGACATGGGAGTAAGCTATACTTCACAAGTCATTTGTCTCTTCGGGTTCTCAATGTTTCGTTCCAGCCAGCTCACAGCGTCCGATATCAACTTTGCAGTAGTGCGGCCGCTAGTACTGAAGTATGCAAGGCTGCGGAACATGGCCGTCGTATACGCGTGCATGGTCGTGCGCTCGTACTTCCTCACACAGGCAGTGTCAGACCTTGCCCACTCCAGTGTCTCATATTCCCATGCAACCCTTTGCGAGATCATGGCTCTGAAGCTTCTGAGTCACTTTGCTACTAGCAAAGGTCCAACTGGTAGCCGTCTTAACCACGCAGTGGAACCCTCTGGCCGGAGCACCCATGGACGTCGTCCAAGAGGTCAAACAAGCTATCGGAGAGGACGAATGTAGGGAAAATTCTCAGAGTGCCATTGAGGTTGGTATCTTACTTTTTCTCTCTTGTCACCCCCATCAAACTGCCTTCGCAGATGGCAATTGCTACCAAAGCGAAAGCATTCGTGTCCTCTCCCATCGTGCAAAGTGTCGTGAACGATATGTATACTGGGCGCGTAATCTTCTCGATCACGGCCAGCAGATCGGTAGTAGGCGGATAACTACAAGCAACGAGCGATTGATATCTACGACGTTCGCAGAGCACCATTTCTTGACCATTACAGGCCGGTGTGCAATTCCTCCCGTCATCTGTCAATGCTCATTTCCGATACAGATTAAGAGTTCCTCGGTATTCTGCCATACTGCATTTTATGAACATTGCAGTGCTACTGCTCATCTTCATAGCTTTTCTTCACTGTGCGCACTCCTCTGTTCGAGTTGGTTATTCACTGATGTCATAGTGCAGCTGAGGATGCGGCACATGTCTCCTTGTGGGAAGGAGTTTTCTTGGTATTTGCAACCGCATTTACCTTGCAGGAGTATACTGCATCGAGAGAATATGGATGGCTCAGTAAGTTTACCGTCTAAATTGCGCACCAAATCGTGTTATTCATCATGTCTGCAGTATACATGTCCAATGTAACGTACTTTCCTGGGTTCGAAGGAGATTTCACCCAATCCGCATTGCAGGTTTGGAATATTTTTGACACTGCATTTGTGGTTATCTTTCTTGTCTATCTTGCTTTTGCGCATCGAGGGCCTCGTCGACAATAATGGTGAGCGGCTCAGTGTCTGCGTACTACTACCGTGTTTCACGACGCCCCTAGCCGATATCTCTCAGCTTGCATTCGACATATTAGCTTGCGCTGGTTGCGTCCTTGTCCCGCGGTGTGATCCTTTGATTTGCGCTCTCGTATGTTCTAACTGATCGTACCCCCTCTAGCCTGGCCTTCTATGCCATCACTAACAATGTGGTCATCCTGTAAGCCAGATGTTGCATGAGTCTTATTCATCTCATCAGGGCGTTACAGAGCCTTACGAGCAATGATTTCTGAGTTTGTGTTCTTTATTTGCATTGCAGCAACATGTTTCTCCGGCCTCTTGTTGACGTTGTATACCATCTGTGAGTTTGCCGCGTTATGCTGCGCGATACACGATCATTGATAGCCTTGCAAGCCTAATGGGAGATGGACGGTCAGTGGGATCGCGTGGCTTATCGTGCAAATCTGGTTTGGGAACACCTCTCTCAGTTTCAATCAAGCGAAGAGCTTCCATCCAGTACTCGGGCCTATATTGATGACCTCCTTCGCAGCCTTGTCAAACACTCTCCTCTTAACGAGTAAGCGAAATGCATTCAATCTGAAAGCGCATGTTGATCTTCGAAGTCCTTATATCCATTCTTTCAAATACGGCTGCTCGGATTGACGCTGTGAGTGTATCTTTTCGCGGTATCTCCCTCGGCGAATTCATCTGCGACAGAATGCAACCCAAGAGGTAGGAGAAAGCATAGCCTCGTGATATAAGTTTGACACGTTCAAGTATTTGTTCCAACATACGATCTCTACCTTCGAAGGGTAGGTAAAGTGTCGCCCGTACTACACTGAACGTGGTTTGAAAGTGGGTTTAGAGTAAAATCAGATGCGCTCTTCAGTTACCAGCCCCCTTTCAATCTTCTCGCGCTCTTGATATTGAAACCCGCGACGTACTTGTTGTCACCACGACAACTCCATTCAGCAAACGTCTTTCTCATCAGACTAACCGTGCGTATTATTAGTTATTTGCTTCCCTCCACTGATCTGTTCGATATTAGTCTTTCCCGGTCTTGGTGGTCATTGCAGCTGTATGAGCGGTGGTTAATTGCCCCGGAACTCGTAAAACATTATCTTTATCGAGATGTCCCTCGTCATGTTCCGCAACATCCCCGTCGTCGAATATCTCTTTGGCTCACGGGCGGCCGACCTGTATGGCGTAATTTTTCAGGCAGAAGACTCCCGAGACTTCAACATCTTCGATGAGGCAGGAGATGGAGAGGAGAGCTTACTTTCTCCAATGGTCCCGTCCACATCCTTGTCAGTTGGGGTCATTCCGACCATGTCGAAAACACACCTCACAGACAGAGGAAGACGAGTGCGCTGACCCCGTTAGAAGAGACCTCAAGTAGTGCGAAGGTTTTATCACTAGACACGATGACGACACCCATATCGAAGCTCTTCCGCAGGTTGAAGCCACCCCTTTCTCTCAAAGTTGACAACCTGGGCGAGGGGCACCTCGAGAGCGAAAATGGGCTGCAAAGACTACAATCCCTACTGGACGAGTGCCGGGATACCCATCTTAAAGACGACATTAGGGACCTGCAGGTAAGTTATTGGCGGCATATTGATGAGCTCCGGATAACCTCTTGTGTTATTAGGACCGGCAGGTACGCATCGAGAGTCTGTTATTAGCGTTGACGAGAGGAATCCGGAATGATACCACCACTACCCACTCACAAGACACCATGATGTTCTGAATGTAGTTATGCCTCTTACGTCTTAGTTTTATGTTCGTTTGTCCTCGCTTGTTGCGCAAGGTTCATATTCGGAGCTGCCGTTGTGCGCACTACGCATGATTCTCGCCAGACCGTTTACAGGTGCAGTCCTCTAGCTTGCATGCTGGAGTTCGGACGTGTGGTCCTCCCCATTGCTTCATTTCGGTCTCCTACTTGCAGATGTTTGCGTTCTCACCTTTGCCAGAGGCAGTCCCAAAATAGCCTAGCATGTAATAGGCCTTTGAATGAACAGCGATCTGACCAGCACCATCATCCCAGTATAAACATTGTCTGTCCGTTCGTTGTCCGTAAACGAGATGAGAGTACTAAGTACCTCTATCCGCACGAATCATTCGGCCACCTCCACAGGTGTGCTCAATGCAAAGAGCAACCATTCGTCGTGACCATGTTCCATTGAGGTACTGTCGTAAGAATTGAAGAGCCTGATATATGTACCTAGCAATCCGAAGACTCCGTCGTCGACTCGTCAAGCAGGCTTGAAGGTCGGTGTCACCGAAAAGCTGATATCATGACGATAAGGTACTGGAAGAACGCGTCCAAGAACTGCGATGCAGTGAACAATATGAAATGTATTAAATTGAAGCGTTGGAGTGGCGAACGAACAGGGAATGACTAACATTGAATCGGCGCGAGTATACGGTACAGAATGGGGGAAGTGACGTAGAATACATCAATGGGAAGGTATTAGGTCCGCAAAGGTTGAAATGCTCGTGGATTACAAGGGGCGTGTGTTAGGTGATGTTTCTGATTTTGTGCGTTCTAGCGGTATGATGGGAGTATGATGACTGACGTTGATAACGATGAGTAATGGGAAGAGGGGGGGGGGCACCAGGCCTGGGGGGGGGGGCGTCACGACATCAATTGCCTGAGCTCTGTAACATGGGTGTCCCGGCGCTTTACCAGGTCGGCATGCGATACAGACGAGCGAAGTTCGAATTCGAGCTATTCAGGAAAGGGTTCAGTATGACGGCGCAACGGAACACACGAATCACGGAGTTTTACCTGAAGTAACTTGTCCGGCAGCCACATTCGCATGGGTAGATTCTCTAATGCAACGTATACAGCTGAATTGGACTCGCACTGTAACAACTCTTGTTCGTTGCTTCGGAGTATGGCAAGTGCAACGCGAAATAGGACATCCAACCCGTCAACTAGAAAGAGGTCCCAGACTCTAAAGAGGGTCTGTGCAACAATGAGCATGCAAGCTGCACGACATAAGCGAAAATCCTACCTCTATCGGGAGGCAATCCGTGAAGAGCGAAAGGAACCAAGAAAAGCAAATGGCAGGGAGATCAACCCCAAGGACTGATAGATGTGCAAACAACTTCGGAAGGAATTCCTGCACATAGTCCAAAAGGACGAGAGGACATGCACGGGAAGGGTAAGAGCGACGGGGAGAAGAACTCTTCCGGAAGAATATGTTCCTACTATCGCACAAGAGACCCAGAATGCTTCTTCCTCGTCAGCATGTACTAGTAATAGAGTGGAGGCGACCAAATTCATGCCCTGGCAGTAACCAACGATAGGGTTGCGCCTGCGAGGCACATAAATGAGTGGATGCGCAAGCCCAAAACTTGCTGTGGTAATTCACCTGCTGTATGCAGTCAGGAACCCTACGCAGCTTATTGACACCAGCCCCGTCGCCCCCAAAGAAAATGTTCAGAGGCATGGTCCTTCCGATATCTTTCTCGATTTCAGTAACAGCAGGCTCGTGTGCATCAGTCCACGCTAGCAGGTCAGCAAATAAACCAGGCTCTCGCATCTCCAGACCTCCGCTGCACTCCAGCCACAACTTAGACCGATACGCAAGGGGTATGCCACCTCGAACCAACCTATCAAATTCTTTCCTCTCGTCCCTACTTGAAGAGAGTCCAAGTTGGGCAAAACCAATCAAACCCTCTGTATGCAGCAGTTCCTCTGCTTCGTCCCGCGTACCAAGCCCCAACTAGGGCAGCTGCGCCTCCAGCAGATGGTATGCTAGTAGCCGAGGATTTCCCAACCAACACTCTTCTGCGGTGCTTCACGAAAGTATCCCATTCCTTCCTTTTGATAGTCTTGTTGTTGGTCATGAATCTTTGTCAGTTCCTGCAAGAGGTAACGGATGGTTTTCGCGCAGGCGTGAGGAGGGGTGTCGGGCGTAACTGAAAGAATAGAGGCCCAAGAAGTGCGTGGGCATCAAAATAGGGGCTGGAGTAGTACCATTCGAAGATACTGTATTCGAGCGTGCACGGCCACTAGAAGAAACAGTGTATGACTCGGTAGCATTCTCCAATGGTCTGTTTTCGACCCTCCACTGCAAGCGAACGCGAGCTAGAGTCGACCTGTCCACTTTCCAGAGCCTTGACGAATGGGAGGGAACCAGATCCGTCGCAATTACAATCCCCTTTGACAATATCGACTTGATTTCCGAGTGTTCCTTCTTCGTCGTCCGGCCATGAATTGCATTCCGTTCGATCAGCAATCTTGACACCGGTCAGACACCCAGGTGCAGTGTTACCGCATTCCTTCGCCCGTATCAGTAAAAGGAGGTCAGTATAAGCAGACATCGTAGATAAACCCGTAGCGGTCTGTAAGCGGCTGGTTGCTCTCCCTATCGCGATATACGTTGAAACGGGAGGCGGAGTTGGGAAGGGGTACGGCAAAGTGAAAATCCGGGGTGGTCAGTGTTGCGTGCCTACGCGACAAGTACTGTGTCGGCGGTTTCGCTGTGGCAGGGATAATAGACTCCAAGGGGACAGACCCCGGCTTGTTCTTTGCAGGCTGCACAGATACTGGAATTGGCTGTTGACGAGGCACCGATGGAGACTGTTCATATGTGTTCCTGGCACCGCCATCCGATCCTGCAACCGCCTTGCGCTGTCCCTGGGGTATCAGCGCGCCGAAGATGGGGGAAGCGAACGAAGAAGTCGTAAGCGGTGCTTTCCTTGACTGAGTCTTTCGAGCCTCGCCTTGGGCAGTAAGCGCGCGCGTTAGTGAGGCAGTGACATCTATACCCTCAACAGGGGCGAGCGTAGCACGCGCAACCACCTGCTGACCAACTTCGGTGCCTCTACCTTTCCGCTCCTTACGTTCACGGAATGAAAGACTTTCCTTCCTCGCACGCTGAACAAGCTCGAATGCGAGCTTGCGAATCTGTGGGCCTACTTCGGAGCCTTGATCAACTAAAATACTGCTGGGATCACTGGTCATGACACGTGTGGCATGGGCAATGGCCTTCAAGGACGACCCTTGGGGAAAAGACTTCTCATCAGCTAGGGATTGAGATCGTAAGGTCGATGTTTCGGTCACGAACTCGACAGGTTCGGGCGATGTAGCTAGCTGGGGAGCAGCAAGCGACGAGAAAGGTAGGGTAGTACCAATGGGAATTGAATGGGAAGAGGGAAAATCCGTAATTCCCTCCTGCAGTAGGAGAAGAGAAATAAGAGGTCGGCTCCGTGACTCTGGACTGTGTGGAAGTAGAGGATGACAGAGTAGGGTGGAATACTGAAACCCCAAGCGCCTCAAACATATTTCGGCTTAGTTTCCTACGGGGACGCAGACCCGGATCGGAATGCCGAAGGATTCATACCCGTCGTGACCGAGCTGGAGACCAGCGGGCCTCCTTTTGCGATGCATTCGCAACTAATCCTTCTGCTGTCTTGACAGCAATGGAAGATACGCTATGCTGGTACTTTTGTCTGCTTCTTTGTAGCCACCCACCAACCCACTCCCCAATCGATGGTCTCTCATTTTTGGATGGGAGGACAGTGGGCAAAAGTATCGTCCAGAGGACTGATTAGGGCCGAGGTGTTGGGCACGGACGTTGGAGAATGGGCCACCGGGAACCGCACCTTCATCCGGCGTTCGGATTCTGCGACGAGGATTCGGGCCGATTTAATGGTAGTGGAAGACGCCATGCCATCGCCAGAGAAGCTACGAGCGAGAGGAACCTCATCCTCCATTGCTTCTGTCAACGATGTCTTTAAGGACTAATCCAAGACAGCGTCAAAGCCACGCATGAGACAAAGACAAAATACGCAGTACAGAAAGGCTCTGTTGACGTTCCACGTGATTGTCTATGCTCGTTGTCATCCGTAAGGATCGACAAAATGACACGTTTCGCAACGTCTCGTTCGGACGGCAGGAAGTTCTTCCAGCAATGCCTCAGCGCGCTGTTTGCGGACATTGCCTTTCTCCTCCAAAACCCTGCGACACTCCTCTAGTTCTAGGCAAGTACGAGACATATGGTAGAATGCCGCAGACAACACGCGTAATGTCGCGTGATACGGGTGGCCGTCAACGTCAGAAGGCGATTCCATGACACTGAGATGGGAGATGGCGGATTGGAATAACCTCGTCGGAATAATTGTGCCAGGTATTAGAGAGTACTTGTGTTGCAAAAGGCGACGACAACTCCGGTGGTGCTCCTTCGACGAGCAGAGGCTTTCCGCGAAAAGAGACTGGACTCGAGGGGAGGATGTGATTGTTGTCGTATGAAGGAGCGACCACCAAGTACGGCCCTTTAACGGGAACGGGAGATGTCTGGGCAAACGTCGAAGATGACGCAACAGACGGACGTCGCTGGAGCGCGTCGCGCTCTTCACCTACTCCTAAGGCGTTCCCCTCTTCCATACCCCCGCACGCTGCCATCCCAGTTCGGACGAGAATGGTTGATGGCAACAGCGTCTTTGGCATCTGCCTCGCCAAGTCTCTCTGATTTTGTTTTCGGAGTTAGGGAGGTTACTTGGAGGTTTGTGGTTGTCTGTAGCCGCATCGGGAGTACCTCGCGACCTACGCCCTCGTGGTAGAGTGGTATCCTGAAGAGAGTGGATGCAGATGGACCGGTGTGGATGGTTGTGGAGGTGAGTTCATGGTTCATGGTCCTTCTGGCATAACCACACTGACTTAGTCCGGGGCAGCACCCTGCGACATTACTTCCTTATATGGATATGCCCGTGCAGCACATGCTATAGTCCGCTGGCATGCCGTCTCGAGCTCATGGGCTGGTTCAGTAGTCCGAAAGCAGAGCAAGCATCCGCCGCGACCAGAAACGACAGACAAAGATGTTGGGAAAGCAGGGACCTTTACTTTGATTGTCTCGACCGCGCGGGTGTCCTGAAAGCGGGGGAGGAAGGCAACGTTTGCACAAAGGAAAAACGTGCATACGAGACGAACTGTGCAAAGAGCTGGGTATGTTCTCCTCTACTTGATTAGCCTCGTTCTTCCCCGCTAACCTATGTACGATCGTCAGATCGACTACTTCAACAAACGACGTATACTGGCTGTGCAGCAGAAAGATATGCTTGCGCAGGCACAGTCACAAGCACGGGGAGTCAAATAGAGCTTGCTCCTGAGTAGTGCTATGCCTCGAATTCCGCGTAAAAAGCTGCACATCCTTGTACTAATCTGAACGTCACATATAGAATCAATCGGATGTTGGAGGTCTCTTCTTAGTATTCCAGTCAGGTCTGAAGCACAGTATCTGTCTAACAGCCTCCCGTAGACTCAGGCAGCTGAATGGGGTGCTTTGATTAGTATGTGCCGCAATGTGCACATGCTTGATCAAGGCATCACGCTGGGTGCAGGAAGGTTTGTAACTTCATGTTGCTTTAAGTCCGTGCATCGTCCAAAGAATACAGTACCTACATATTCATCATAATGGTGTAGGACCTCGCGAAGTTGCTTCCTCGATATTTCCGCGCGGTGAAGTATCTCGTCGTCGGTACTTTTGCCATCGAAATATTGGTTGATTCTAACGGGAGCAGCTCAGAAAGCCGAAATTTTGAAATACCAAGCACACCTACTGTTCAAACCGTCTGGCGATATGCTCATCCTTACCTTCAGACATGGCAGCGAGCCATTTACGTTCCAAAGGAGATGCTGTTCCAGGATCACTAATGAGAGACGGGCAGAGCGTGTTTTCCGGTGACCCCCAAGCAATGTTCTCGTCATCAGACTCATCCGTGATAGCCTCTTCATCATCTTCACCACCATGTATTAAATGAGTCTCGCTTGCTCTGCTCGATTCCGACTCGGCAGACGGCATACGTCTGGAAAAGCGATGGACTCTCCGCGGTGATAGGGGAAACAATGCGGAACCCGGCCTCCTGGCATTAACCTCGTAGAAAGCAGGGTCCTGATCGCGAGGACGAAGGCTGCTTCCTACCCTATCTTGGTGTCGCTGCCCCCTCGACCGCTCTAGTTTGCGTTCGTGGGCTCGGCGGACCCGGGCTTTGAGTTCGGCAGTAGCGACGATCCGAATACGGAGGTGAAGTGTGAACAACATATCGCGCTTAAGCAGCCAAATTACAACCTCGTGATATAGGGGGATCAGCTCCTTCGAGCGCACCACGACAGCGAAGAAGTGGTTGTCGCTTTGTTTAGAGCTCGCTTCGGAAATACTTGCTAGGAGAGAGGGGAGAGGAGGTATCTCGGGCTGGGGAAAATCGCGCTTAAACTCTGCAGAGAGCGTAGATAACCTAACGGCGCGTCAGTTGGAAGTGGTGGGATAAGGCTAGACACAATACATACGGTGCATCAAACTTCGGCGGTATGGTAAATATAGTCTTCAGGCCCAAGTGCACGGTGTCAACGACTTTCGCTCGTCGGTGGTGGACGAGCCACCTCACTGTCGGATATATTTGTGTTTCCAAGTCCCAGTCCAGTAGATTGGCCATATCCGAGAAGCTAGACTAGGGTGAATAGCCGATACCGCAATCAGAAAGGAACATACATACGAGAGCGTAACAGACGCCGTTTCCAGAAACCTGATCAATCCCTCTGCATGCTCCCTCTCATCGGGCCTTACATGTGGACCACGGAGGTTGATGTATGGATCCAACTCCTGATCTCCCTCCAGAAGGAGAAGACTCTTCCAAGGTGCAAGACTCGGGAGACGCCAACCGAAACTCAAATCACAACCCCATAGTCGTGCCTCGTCCTCGTCCTCTTGATGATCCACGAAATCAAGCTCATGCTCATCTTCGCCATGAAGGAGATGGTCCAAGAAAGGTGGAAGTTGTAGTTCAAGAGGAATATCGTTGAGCGTGATGTACGCCATGGTGGATGATTTGACGGCATCAAAGAGGGCCTTCGTAGCGGATGCAATGGAAGAGATTTGGAGAGCTTGGGACATGAACGCGGAAAATGGCTTCCCCTTCGAAGAGCGTATCAGTATTGGGTTCGGGTGCTGGCAAACCACCTGGACCTTTTGCGATGCACTCTGCTTCCAAGGACCCTAGCGCATCACATTCCAGCTCGACGAAATTGGAGAGGACCTGTTCTTGGAATAGCACTGCG
The DNA here is from genome assembly GCA_024613185.1 of Pisolithus microcarpus. Classification (NCBI taxonomy): domain Eukaryota; kingdom Fungi; phylum Basidiomycota; class Agaricomycetes; order Boletales; family Pisolithaceae; genus Pisolithus; species Pisolithus microcarpus. The sequence continues at coordinate 954,484 of JANFAI010000007.1, forward strand.
GTAATTGTAAACGCAATTTGCTTGTATATGGTGTCGAAGTACTTTGACATATTCCCAGAGGCAGATGATGAAGAATCAGGCAAATCCAGAACAAGAACGAAATGAAACATGTGCAACCATGAGCTCTCGTTCTTTCCGGTGGGTGAGTATGCACGAATGGACGTGTCGGACTTGATGTCGTCCATCGACTCATGATTGACTGAGCTTCTTCCCCTAGAACCGGATGAACTCTTCTCTCGCTTGAAGCGCCAATGACCACCGTCCTCAATACAGACCGGGTGGCCTATGAACAGTAGGTTGTCGATTACAAGGTCGAACTTCTGATGACAGAGAGAGGTCTTTGGGCACAGCATACCGGCCAAGAATTGAGTCGAGTAGTCGAAAATCCTGTGGTACTCATCCGTTGGATCTTCAGCGAGTTCGTCGTCATCGAAAAAGTGCTCCTCAGGCAATGCGTTGACTGCGGACGTAGGGAGAGATCCCGAGCGGGGGAAGGATCTTGACCTGTCCCGGATGACAGAAGGCGATTTCCATTGGTAGTCCTCTGCGGCTGTGGCTGTTGCTTCGCTACTGGCTTCGACAGTGATTTGGGGAGAGTCGTTATGATTGGCAGCCCTCCAGGGGTTGTCTAGTTCAAGCCTGTCTTCATGCGGGAGTGGGCGGGAGAGTCGAGAAGTTGTCTCCGGGTTGGGTGGCCATCTGAAAACGAGATTGGGCCCTTTGGCGGATGAGTTTACGAGAAGAAATGCCAGAAGAGTCTGTGCCATAGGCGAGGAAGATTATTGCCTGAGGATAGTGCTGCAAGACAATTATTTTCCTTGAATTCGTCGACCTAGAGAGGTCGATGGTCCAGCTAGTACTGATACCAAAGTATTTGACGCAACGGCTCCGTCATGAGAAAGACAGCGCCGAAACAGTTGTGCACTTGGGTACCCTGTCGATCGCCGCAAGTTACTTATGACCACCAAACGAGAGTTGCTGCCATTGAGCACAGGTGTCTCTCTGGAAACTGCGATCGTATGTCCACCACCAGGAAGCCATCCGACCAGGGCAGTGTTCTGCTTGCATCCATGGTCATGGCTAGGTGGTTGCATGGATGACCCGTGAGTGTTCCTGCCTGGCATGTCAGGTCGCCACCCCCTCAAGTATTTTCTGAAGAGTCACTCGATCCATCGTCAAGCTGTTCGCTCGCCACGACTTTTATGCCGTGTATTATAACTCTCGAGGAGTAGGCAAGTCCACCGGATACCCTTCGTTCACCGGACGACAGGAGGGTGAGGATTTGCAAGCGCTGGTCCAGCAGTTCCTGCAACAGGAGCCGGACATCACTGCAGTCACTATCGTGGTATGTGCCCCCCTCGAACGAACGCACTTTCACTGTCACTTGGGTTCTTCATGCTAGGGGTATTCCTATGGCTCGCTGATAGCAACGCTGCATCCCGCACTAACGTCGGTCAAGACCTCGTACGTATTACTCTCCTACCCGCTGAGTCCAAGAGGACTCCTCACTCTTTTCCACTCGAGAGTATATTCGACCGCCCTGGACGATTTACTTTGTCAATCTCATGCGAACGTTCTCGTTATCTATGGAGAACAAGATAATTTTACCAGCAGGTCCAAGTACGACGTGTGGGCAAGGTCGCTTCGGAAAACAAGCGAGGGTAAAGCTAAGCTGGAGGTCGTGTCCGTGGCAGGAGCAGACCACTTCTGGCGGAGTAGTTCTGCCAGGACTGACGCTGAAGCGGACGCTGGAGAACTGGCTCTGCTGCACGCTGTAAAACAATTAGATATATCAACCCCGTTGGTTGTCTGCGCTTTACATATGCTTTGTGGTTTCCTGGAGACGGTGTCGAGTCGGGTAATATGAATAAAACGTACTGTCCAAACGTGTTTCGGGCACACGGCGAACTGCCTCGCACAACAACTTCCCCCCCTTCAGACTACTTACAAGCACCAGAGTTTCAAAGTCTGTCCCGTTCTCCTTAGCCTCTAGCAGAGTGCGACATGTACGTTGGCCGTTGACCGTTTCAGCACCCAAGTACTTACCGTCGTTGCATCTCTGTAGGCCTCTGCCAGACGAGAGGCCCCGTCAGAGCGTCGCCAACCTCATCGGTCGCTTCGAGCAGCAGAACAAACGACAGCCGCTCCCATCGACTCCTCCCCCTCCTCCTCGTCATCTACCTAGCAATTCCGTCAAGGAGGCCAAGGACAAGGAGTGGACCCCCAATTCTGTGATGACGACTGATGTCCAATCAGTGTTCGCTTCTGCTTCGCCATCGGCGGTCCAAGACGAGTTGCCTCCTTCTAATCTGCAGACCAGCGTAAACGTCCAGGGTGATGTAGCTGCCAGCTCTTCTGAGCCACCTAAATCGCCACCACCGAAAGGCAAGCCGAATGCAGCTGGAGAGGCCACCCCACAGTCTGTTGGGGACACGGATAACTTCGTCTCCTATGAGGAATCGACCTTCTAATACGCCTCGTTCACCTGCCAAGTCGTCTGTCAGACCGGCTCCTCCAAAGTCGTCGCTTCCGTCTACTTCCCAGCCCCTCAGACCGCAACATACGGGCCAGTCGATTGCATCAAACGTATCTCTGCCTCGCACACCGCGCCCTACTCCCAAGTCCGTATCACTCACTCCCTCTCGCCCAAAGACCCCTGCTACGCAGCCTCGTGGCACCACTCGGCCCAAAACTCCGGCAGCTGGCCCCTTCGCTCCCACCTGCCTGCTTCCCTAGCTCGCTCACGGAACACTCACCACCCCGTACCTCCTCCGGTTAAACAGGTGGCTTCGAGCAGCAGTGCAACGGAGAGGTTTACCAAAGCCAACTGCCGCGTCATTGTCCAAGGCGCGTACACCTGCTTCGGCTGCTTCGAACCCCCTCACGTGTTGCCAAGTCGAGTTCGACCTGGGGTCGTTCCACGTGGATCAGTGAAAACAAAGGCTGTATCGTCGTCTGCTGGGAAAACAGATGCCAAAGCTGAAGAGGAGGCGAAAGATAAACCTTCTCCATTCCTCTGAACCTCCTGCATGCGAACTAGCCCAGGGCGAGCCTGCTGGTGGAGATCCTGCTGTCCTGTCAGCTGCGCAAGGATCTGTCGACATCTCACAAGAAGGGGCTCATGACGACGCGGTTGCTGAAAAGCGCCAGGACTCATGTGCCATCTCCGAACCCCCGTGCCAATTGTCAAATGACGGTCCTTTTCAAGATCCAAACCCTGTGCAGGCTCAACCTGTGCAGGACAGCGTAGAGAACGGGGATACCTGAAGAGGTGTGCGAAGAGCGGAGGGTGGTGATTGAGGCTACTGGGCCACATGAAGAAGACCTACTCAACGGTCAGCACAGAGATATACCTGCTGCGCTCGCCATCGCACATGACACAGAAGACACGACGAACTCTCTCGAGGGTTTCCCAATCCCCAAACCACGCCCCCAAAGCATGATCTCCATTCCAGACGAACATCTGGATACCTCAGATGGGTACTAAAGATCTCTCAGATTTCGTAGGTAATTTCGGGTATCGTATATATATCCACGTCTATGGTTGGATGGTTTGTTGATATCCATCTTGAACATCTCTTGCTAAACACTTGCTGAAGGGATTGCCAAATGTGCAGCAATTCCCTATTCATCATCGCTACGTTCGTTTTAGTTCCGAAACGGTGTCCGTCTTTCGTTTACCTCGTCGTCCCTGATGCTTAAAGTATGGCTCTCTTTCGTGCATTCGACATATCTCTACATTCCTACATATCAACTTGGATCTTGAGCTGTAACAGGCAGTATTTACCTGAGTGACCGCAAAGTTGTACCTACGATAGTCTGCATCGCATTTTATACCCGAACCTCGCGCGTGAAATTCAAGGTATGCATGCAGCTTACAACCGGAAGTACATGTGTATTGCAAGAACAAAATACAGAAAGGAAACGCGAATGCGATTGACGAAAAAGCACGGAACGATAGAACGATTACTTCCCCCTCGCGATTTTCAGAAGCTTCTTGCTGGTAAGCAAGCGTCTGCTGGGTATAGGCCCCATACCCTCTTCCTGGATGCGCTGTAACTGTGTCGGACGCGCGCTGCCGGGGAAGAGTAGATAGACACCTTACCCGCAACTTGAAAGTACACATTTGATAGCCCTTCTTGCCCCGCCTCATGTAAGCCTGGAAGAATAATCATTATCAAACGAAGGTATACGTGCGAGGCTAATTCACACTTACCTCGTCCACTACGTAGAGTCCATCGTAGCGGTACCTGTTCAAATAATAGAGAGGGTATAGTATGTGAGACATGAATGAAATTGCTAGTACCCTTCGGGAGGAGAGTAAAAGCTAGTCTCATTCTTCCCCCGAATAACTCTCACTGGACGTTTCGTCTCGCAGGAAAGCTAAGAGAAAACCGTGAATGCGTCTTCGTACATGCATAACGAACCTACCTGCAAGGCCCGGTTTGGAAGATGATCGAAAGATTGGTCTGTGACCTGGTCCTAAGACCGATGTTAGCTACCGTAAGACGATACAGGCAAACATCCTCACTCCATTACGGTCTTGTCCACCTTAGTGACCGGTGTCGGTCGTCGTTCGTCACCACGAGTGAGGGTAACCACCCACCTGAACCGACGTAAGTGCTTTACGGGCGGAAGGTGTCAGAGGGATGAGTGAACAGGAGGCACACGCTTCGCACATTTTCTCGCCACCATCGATATTGTCTTCGTATCCCTCAGAGAGACAGATAGAGAACGCGCCGCCGTTCTCAGTCGCATCTCCGTGAATACCAGCCTGTCTTTGGACATGAACACCAGCTCTCCACAGCTCTTCCCTGTTGATGTGAATGAGGGGAATACAGAGTTAGAAGTGGTATACCGCAAGTGGCACTGTACCGACTTTGTCTTGAAAGTGGAACCGACTGGGTAGCCGGGTACATGGCCGTACACGCGTCCCCTGAGAGCGGTTATAGATTAGCTACGGTTGTCGGACACCGATCGTAATGTCAAACGACATACGTCGCAGCTGGTGTTGAGGACATCTTTCTGCAAAGGACGATCGGCGTATGTGTGAATGAGAACGATGAGAAGACGCCCGTCGGTGCCAATTTTGTATATGCACCCCACCCACCTCACAGGATCATGAGCGAGTCATGCAGCGTAATACACAGAATACTATGTACATGACTCGACTACTGTCAGGGCGTTACTCGCCGTATGTTGATAACCCACCGCCAACAAACCGCATTTCCACCTCGTCGAAGACCTGCACAAGACGGACCTACCGAGAACTGGAGCTTCTCGAACAAAGAAATACTTGGTCGATTATCCTGGGATACTCTTACTACCTAGACTTTGAGGTAGTATGGGAAGCGGTTTTGGTGGTGGAGGAACCGACTGTGACAATGGCGGACACATGAAAGCGCTCGGTGAACCTGTCGCATAGGATAACATGAGCCGCAAGGCCTCCAATGCAATGCCTCGCCTGCGATAGTCGCTTTCTAGTAGGAAATGAGTCGGTCGCGTTGATGGAGACCAGCGTTTGGGTGAAGACGCGCCTGCAATCATTATCTCGACTTCGGCTTCAAAGTCCTCGTCACTCGGGTGACCCTTGAGAAACAGGTTCACGTCGCCAACCATCGGGCAAGTCGACAGAGCCCCTTCCTTTTCCACGGCTAGTATGATGAACGTCAATTCTGATGTTAGGGTAAGCCTGGATCGCAGGATCGGTCGAGGAAATACCGACTGTCGGGATCCTCTCGCCATTTCTCTGAAAATGTCTATATGCCTTTCATGCGACGATGGGGAAGCAACCGGGGCATGGCTGACTTACTCTGCATTTCGTACTCTTCCGCGAGTGTGAGAGGCTCGCTCGCGGTTAGTTGTAGTAATCTCGGATCGGACATCCACTGGTGGTATTTCTAGTCCGAGTCTGTGCTTCAGTGGTGGTTTTCTGGACAAAAAGGACCAGGACGGACCTCGACATGTTCTTCCCTGTAGGGTACCAGAACGACCTTGTCCCCTCTGATGACAGCGTCCGTGATCATACTTGCAAGATTCAAGTTGGAGACGGAGACATCTCGCACGTGGTCGGACGCCGCTTGTCGGACCCGTTTAATCACTGCAGTTAGTTCTCCGTCATCACCAGCACTCATGGCACTGGGGAGATTGTTCCACTACACTGTAGATGCCGTCTTGGTGTCCACCGTACTTGCTGGTATACGACAGTCGAGCGGATTTGCGTGAGTGTCTGGCTGGTCATGCAAAGTCGGTCGCATTCACAATAAAGACCACTGCTTCAGAATCCAAACGAGCGCCATATCAGACCCAACCCTGCGTTCGCTCGCCGAGCGCTACCTCGGCGTCGGCGAGAAGATCTTCAACATGGCACAAGCATCTGCGATTAACAGCGAGTACTTCAGAAAGGAGACAAGATGATTGTTCATGGGTGGAATGTTTCTGGGATACGATAATTGGCTCGCTTTCACCCAAGACGCTTCGCTGTGGATAGAATCGACGACCGAGTGTCCGTCGGCGACGTGACCCTATTTTATGATAAGTTTGAAGTATGCCGAAGCAAGAACCCTGATACAGTCGTCAACGTTGTACGTTTGGCCAGACATTTTGGTCTGTCTGCCTGCTACACACTTGCCACGCGTCACATGTTGCGCTCGTCCACAAGTGCTATATTGCGTTGTAATCGATTCTATATAGAATGGAATGGTATGTATTGCACAGGTTCCATGAATAGTTATCGGCTGGTTTGAGAACATCGTCCCAGACCCTGTTTCCAGCTTCATTTCTACTGCACACGACCATTACCGCACCTGCCATTTCAACTCGTCGCATGTTCGACACCGAGTTGCAATTTGAGCTCACTCACAGCCTGTAGCATCGCCCTACGGTATCTTCAGTAGAATTGTGATATTGGCAAAAGAACAGCTGTGGGCTATGGCTGATCGGTTGGGTGGACGCCGCCTGCACTTGGAACAGCTTTGTCGTAGTCGAAGCGTTGTTACGTAAGCGACGATACCATAATGTGCTGCTACTCCAACCAACCGCCATTGCAACACAAGGGCTCACCGCCTCGGGCGGATACCCCAGTATATCAAGAACGGGTGGAGGCCATTACTCTGATCCAGAGAAGATGTCAGGACCGCATTCGCTTGTCTCCAACATCTGCAGCCTCTGCACGGCCAGTGCGTCACGGTAGGGGCCCCCTCACATACCACGATGAACGACCTCCTGACGGCGTCGCTCCAGGCCAACAGATACTATCTCGCCTTCAAGCACTGTTTCCTGCACAACAAGGTACAGTTACCACCACAAACCCGTCGCAGAACCCGGTCTCCTTCCCGGCCGCGCGCCTTCCCTCGCCACGAATGCCCTCCAAGTTCATAAAAGTCAGGATATTGACATGGAATATGCACGACTCTTTGCCCAAGGTACTTGTCCATACACTCTTCTCGTCGCCATTAATATGCGTTGCAGGGTGACTTGGAAGAGCTTCTCGGCGCTGTTCCTCCATATGACAGCCACAAGCAAACGTCATCCAGCCCTCCTCCATTCCCCCAACTGAGCCCGGAGCCAGTCCATCCCTATCACCTTGTCGTAATGTAAGGGACTATGACCTTTCTCTAACCGGGATTCTCATCATCGTCAAGTGCAGGACAGGAATGTCCCAGTTCCTCAGGTAAGTACATGCTCGTTTCCCTGTTTACCTCTCTGATGGAATGAGTGGCCAGGTATCCCAATGGGTCTGGGTGCCGGTATCAAAATAGGCGCAGCTGACAAGGACAAGGACAAGGACGACAAGGAACACAAGGACTATCAAGACAAGCATACACATACCCCGAGTCAGAAACGCAAGGACAGGGACAAGGACGAGGTTACCCGCAGCTGGAAGAGTTCTGACGACCTCTCAGACCAAGTAGTCACTTACAATCAGTCCGGCTGGACATCGTTACTGGATCACTGGCTATGCCACCGAACCCAAGTTAACCCTCAAGTAAATGGTGACCCAATTTCAAAAGATATCACTTCTTCGCCAAAGAGACAGTCTTTACATCGCCGTGTCACTGTGAAGGAGTCCCACAAGGGACCGTACGTACCCTTGATCAAAGAGAGGATGATGGGACTATATCTATCAGTATACGTACATCGCGATCTACGACATTTGGTACAAGGTAGGTCTTTCTGTTTACCCGACAACTGTCATTGAAGTCGGCCATAGGAACCTCGAAATCCGCTGTGAACCGCCGGCTTGATCGGTGGGCGAGTTGGAAATAAAGGTGGAGTTGGCATCAGTCTCAAAATCGACGGATCCACATTTTTGTTCTTGAATGCTCACCTTGCTGGTATGACATACAAGGGTTACTTTCGATGACTCATACTGACTTGATTTGATAGCCCACGAAGGCAAAGGTTCAGCATCGCCTAGCAAATTTATCAAAAATTCAAGGTATGTCAACACGGGCAGCCATAACCGTCACCGACACGATCGACAGTCCGAGATTGCTGTGGATGACTTCCTACCATCAAGTGACCCAAGAGCGATGGCAGAGGGTAAGTTGTCTCCCTCAACTTTTGTTTGTGGAGACATTTTGCTGGTAGACGTCACCGACAGATTTGACTTTACCTTTCTGTTTGGGGACTTGAATTTCCGCCTCGATATCACTAGGCTCCACGCGGACTGGCTGATATGCCGTCAGGGTAAGCCCGAATTGTATGGACATTCAATCTTCCTGGACACGTTACTTGTAGAATATGCCCAAGCTTTGGCTTTCGATCAGCTAAAGCAACAGATGAATGGACCCGCCTTTTCGGGGTTCCACGAGGCATCCATCGACTTCCCACCAACCTTCAAGTACGATGTTGTGGGCAGATCAAAGACGAAACGACTGCGCAGTAGGCGGACAATAGCGGACAGGGAGGCGGATAGTCACGAAACAGAAAAGGAGAATATGGATGAAGAAGAGAATATGGCGGATGGAGACTGCGAAGCCCGTTCGCTTTCCTCGTCCGCTTGGACCCTTCACTCGAGGGGTGTTACTTCGACCTCCGATCCCGACGAAGAAGATTATGCGGCAGTGGTTTCCTCCGGGCCTATCACGAATGACAGTTTCCAAACACCTTTAGTGACGGCTGCACATAAAGCAAAGGCGAGGTGGAAAGCCCTGCTCTCGCCATCTATCATAACTTCACCGGTGGCTTCGCCGGTGGCACGGTGGTTGCGCCCCAAGAATGGTTTACCTGAGCCGGTACCACCTTCATCGCCTATTATTCGCAAGCAATCGCCATCTTTAGACCCTTCACTGGAAGACGATCTTGTCGGAGGAAGTGATTTGGTCCCGCGGCGGAACGGATTACTCCAGCCACCCCAGAAAGAGCATGCCATCCGGCCGATATCGCGGGGCATATCTGTTAAATCACTCCCAGACCAACCTGACGAAGCTGACGACAAGGCAGTTTACGATTCTTCCCATAAACAGCGAGTCCCAAGCTGGTCAGTTCTAGTTTATCTATTCATCATGTGGCCGCTCAAAGGTGTACAGGTGTGATCGTATTTTGTGGAAGTCCACCGTTAAACCAGACGTCGGGGAGGTGGATGTAGACATGCAAGAGGTGACGAAGAGTAGAAACCGTGTTGCCACTTTGATTCAGGCACTGCGCCCGAAAGTTCGGTTTGACTCTGGGGACTGGTCGAATTCTGAAGACTCGCCTCAAAAGCAAGATCCTTCCACTCGACCGTCTGCCCCAATAGTGAGGGCACAAGCAGAACATCCTCAGCCTCGTCCCCTCATTTCCAATCTACCAAAGTCTCCTCGCTTCACGCGACATTCCAGATCGGTTGAGGCTATTGCCCGGGCAGACCTGGGTTTAAGCCGACCGTCTTCAAAGGCCCAGGAGAGTTCGATTCGGCATTCTGTACCGAATGGGGTATTGTCTGCCAACCACATGAATTTACCGACCATCGACGCAGATCCTCCGCTTGCTCTCACTGGCGACGAACTCACTGAGCAATGCCTTTACAAGGACCCTACGCCAACACCCCCTGCTTCCACTCGTTGGCGATTCTTTCCATTCAGAAGAGACACTTCCCAGACTGTGGCTACACAGGCCACACAGGCTACGCAGGACAGTTGGGCTTCTCAGTTAACTAGAGGGGAAGTTGTCTGCCTGGGTTACAATAGCCTTGATGACCGGGGCATGCGGCGCTTAGAAGCACGTAGTGACCACCGACCAGTCATTGGATCCTACGCTGTCTACCTGTAGCTCTGTTGGTCCGGTTTGTTAGCTTCCGTACTCATTGCTAATCTAATTCAGAGTTAATATGTGGAGGAACTACAGGACGATTGGCTCTGAATGTAACAGCGAGTACTGTATGGCTACATTGGTGCATTACCCAGATATCGTAACCTCAACTTCGACACCAGGTTCCAAGCTGATGGAGGTCTGGAAAGATGGTGAGCCATGTTGCAGCGTAGTCAACCAATTCCCCTCAACGTACGATCTGCTTGACAATCTCGCTGGAGGAGTGCAAGTCGATCAACCGCTTGTGGATTTTGAGCTCGTAGCGATCCCATGTCTTTGAACCTTCACCGCAAGGCTGTAAGTCCAGCTTATATGAGTATCTTGATTGCAATCAGATTGCGCGAGACACCCACGGATTTACGGGTGGTGATCTTGAGGACTTTGGTAGGGAGGCGAACGGGACCTTTAACACGAAGATTCTTGTCCTTTGCGCGATTGATGAGTTCGCCGGAGACTACGGTGGCGATGAACACCGGGTAACATGAATATTTGGTTAGCGAGGGCATCTCTGGACTCACACTTCTCCAAGTTCCTGACGTTACTGCTCGTCAAGGTAATGCGGATTTTGTGAAATTTTGGAGCAGGCTCAGCTCCGGCAGCGTCGTATTCCTTTTCGCCCTTAGCGACGTAACTCATTCTGCCGTTGGATGAGACGATGGAGGGGAATGAGTCAGCGGTGACTTTCGTGCGGTGAAGAAACGTTGAGTGTGTAGTGAAGATGATGATGTCCAAGGAAAGTTAAGGTTCAGTAATGGGTCGGCTTTTGCCGTAGGGAAGTCTATCACGTGGTCCGATTATTGCAAGGGGCATCTGCACACTCGACTCACTCGGTGACGTCTGTCTCATTGCAATGCAAGGCGAGTCCCACCAAAGAATCGGGTTTTAGGAGCTCACAGTGTTTAGGATTCAACAAGTACTATCCTCCGGATTATGACGGAGAAAAACACAAGTCCTTGAATGCCTACAGGGGTAATGCCTGGCGTTTTGCCACTTCGTCCATTCGTCATTCACGCACTTACAGGCAAACATGCATTGGGTGATAGGGCGCGAAAACTGGACAAAGGGATATTGATAACGCGCTTCGAACTACCGTTTAACATTTGGTGGTAAGTTTATCGAGCAAGGCATCCGAATTCTTCACCATTCGATATTCATTTCGTTTTTCTTACTAGCGGAACGTGCAACAACCACATTGGTATGGGCGTCAGATACAACGCTGAGAAGAAGAAAGTGGGGATGTACTACTCCACTCCTATCTATTCTTTCCGCTGCAAGTGTCATCTATGCGATGGATGGTTTGAGATACAGACAGACCCCAAGGTAAATGAATAAATTAAAAGGACAGGCGCTTTTTTCCTGATCTCTCCTGGAAGAACACCCGTTACGTTGTGGTTTCCGGTGCAAGACAGAAGGACGAAGAATGGAACCCTGAAGAGAATGGCGGATTCGCTATACACGGTATGGCAATGCTTCGTGTGACACGCTGAATTGGTCTGAATGCTATATTTTTTGAGATACTGAGAATAACTCCGCAACGACGGACCCGCTCATTGCACTCGAGAAGTCAACCGATGCACACAAACATCTTACGAACGTACAGATACCCAGATTGGAGTCGCTCCAAGATTTGTCAGATCACTATAACAACGATCCCTACGCACGCTCGGCCATCGTGCGTAAACACTTCCGCGCGGAAAAGAGGGTGGAAGCCGCGAAACGTGCGGATGACGACCGAATCAAGGGCCGGTATGGTTTACCTGAAACTTTGAAACTTGTGGAAGACAGCGATGAAGCAAGAAACGAAGCAGCGAGAAGAATGGGAGAGGGGTAGAAGACACCTGGAGGAACAATCCAGTATCAGAAAGGCTAGGCTGTCCAGTTCAGCAGGTCCTAATCCCGCCGCGTCACTACGGGAAAGGGTGCTGGGAAACTATGTACAACTCCAAGTTAGTTGAGAAGAGGGTCCGCAAATTAGGAGTAAGGTAGCTACATTTTTGCGGCGTGTTTCGGTATTCCATTAGTCATCGATCACCCTTCGGTTAGATTTTAATACTTATCCATTAGTCTGGGTGAGATATGCAGTAGCCAGCAAAACATTAAAAATACAGACGGGACAAACCAAGAAGCGGTACTCGTACTGGTAGCAGGGGGGTGGGTGTCTGGATGGGACAAGGTGAGATGTGAAAAGTATATCACCAGCATAAAAACCGAACTAGATAATAAATAACCAGAAAGTTCAATCTGAGTAATCCTACGAAGTGAGCATTGCCCAAGGTTGCTCAGGCGTTTGCATCGTGCCTTCCCACTTCCAATGGTCAGACTGATAATGAGCTGCCTCTCCTCCATCAATCTCCCTGAGAACTCCCAGTCGCAACAAGTCTATGTGATCCGAAGAATCCTCGATTTTGGTTTTGCCTGGCGAACCGGTCAATGGGTCAGCATCCGAACCTGACTCTGGGCTAGGGTTTGCTTCGGACGAAGGAACGAGTTCGGGAGTAGGAGCCTTGGAATCACTCTCCTCGTCTTCCAGAGTAGTGCAAGACGAGAAGTCGAAGAACTCCCCAAACGCGTCAATGACAGGTCCCTGATGGGGAGAGAGTGTGGTCGGTGGCTGACCAAATTCCCTAGCCGCAGATATAGCAGCAGCCGTAGCAGCAGCATCTTCAGGCTCCTGGGAAACACCTGCCAGAATCTCGCTCAACGACGCAGCGATATCAGTGTGAACCGAACCATCAGCCCTCGCTGTTATCGCTAGCAGTTCCCTCATTTGGTCAAAGAATGCGATAGCATCCTCCTCAGTTTTGACATTCTCGATCTGTTGTTGTCCTCTTTACGAGAGCTTCGCTAGGTTCTCCCTCCCACTCCGTCCGGATTTTCTTTGGCGAGGGTGCCTGGCTGGGTCCGGGGTCAGATGAAACCTGGTTCAGGAAGGTGGTTGTTTCATCTTGGGGAGGACGTTTTACTCCAGCAACAGGAGTGGATGCTGCTTCCGGAGTAGCTGCTCCTTTCGCCGACGTTGAAGGCTTGCGCACACGAGAAGCATCCTTCGGGCGTATGCCAACCTTGCGTTTAGGCGATTTCGGAGTTTGAGGAGACCCAGCAGTTTGTGTCTGGGGGGTGGCAGCGTTCGTCGTGGGCGTGGAGGCTGCAGGTGGGCTTGGCGACTTGATGGCAGTATGTGCGGGAGGGTTAGACGGACTCGGGGAGGATTGAGCGGGTTTCTTTATGACCGACGGCTGTAGAGGTGGTTGTGGTAGTGGTGAGGGATTGAGAAGCGCTGAAGAATTGCTATTCATGGGAGCGGAAGAAGATTGTGGAACAGTCGGAGGCTGCGCAGCAGGAGCTGCACGGTTAGCAGGTGCAGTGGGAGGGGGATTTGGAGGCGCTGAGCCATTTGCGACAGTTTGCTTTTATTATACGCAGCCTTTGTTCGCACTCCTCGATCACTCTCTGAACTTGATCGACCATGTTGCCGAAGTGTCATGAGATTGATGATGCATTGAGGTGAGGTCGAAGGAAATTCCCTTTGTTGCTTCACTGTTACAATCTGATAAAGAACCTTTAACAAAAGACTGCTCCTATAGGGTAGACAAAGACCACCTACAATGATCGGCGAATTTGCGAATTACGTCCTCGTTGTTTATGATGTTCCAATACGTTGGGAGCCTATTGTCCAGTTGGTCGACCAGCTTACCGGCTTGCTCCAACAACCTGATTATACCCAACGCGCTGATCATCAGGTATGACCTGACGATGCATTGTGTCAAGGCCTGTCGAAAGTGTTAGTATCTTGGGAGAGTAATTAGTGAAAACTCACTACGTGTTGCAATGTAGTCTTTGAACTTGCTAAGAGCGGCCCTAGCCTGATCTTCCGATAAAGGCTATGCCGAAATTGGTTGGAGGAACATACTGCCCGCCGGGCTTGTGTTCGCCAACCTGGGATGGACGATAGAGAGCCGGGTATCAGCTGGGGAGTTCGTTGCACGCCACGCGCAAGAGGCTCTGGCGCACTTGACACCTGGGTCTGCGGATGGGGCATAATCTGCCTCTCTGCTGCGAATTCTTCTCGCTTGCTCTGCTTGTTGTCGCATGTTTACCAACTGAGGGCGTTTCCTCTCTATTAGCTCGATTATAGCCTGGGGCACACGTTGGGCGCGCAGCTCCGCAATAGTAAGACCGGATAATTTTATTAGCAAGCGGGGATCGAACTGCGGTTCGGACGGCGCCATAGGCATAGCAGCTGTACGACCGTTAGTAGCGACCATACCATTCGTCGGCGGTTGCTGTTGTTGCTGTTGCGGGTACTGCTGATTCATCATTGTGCGGTTACGCACTGTCATCATATATGCACTTTCGAATTGCAGTAGGTGCTCCTTATAAGTGTGTTGCAGTTGCTGTGCGATGGCGGGACCACTGCGCGCAGGCTGCGCCTCGTTACCTGGAAATTGCACCCAGCCCAAACGTCCGCCAATGACGGCCCACCATTCTCGCTGCGTCACCTACAGAAAAGCACGTCAGATAAATCATCCAACTGTGCCAGTCAACATTTACTCACGGTCATGAAGCCGCCTTCTTGCAACACTTCAACATGCAGCTTGTGTAGATCGACTACGTGGTTCTCAGCAATGGTAACTCTCATGTTGAGAGTCATTCGTTGGCTTCGGCAGAACTGTGCATAAGTCGATTCAAATCTTTCCGCGTCAAGAGGTTTGACACGTGAGGAATGGGGAACCCCCTGGCCATTAGCAGGGCGCATCACGAACTGATTCCCGTTAGCGATGCTTGGTGGAACGGGATTGGTAGGCCTGGCTAGATAACTGATGTGGCGCCGGGGCGGAACGTGTTGGCAAAGTATTTGGGCGCTGCGCGGAAACCTGCTGAGTGACTGCTGTTGAATTCTGTGGGGCGGCTGGCATGGGAGAAGCAGCATTGCTAGGGGAACTGATGGCAAAGGTTTGTGAGGAGTTCGAGTTGACCTGTGCAGCGAAGCTTTGCTGCGGCGGGGCAGATCCTGGTACCTGCTGATGCGGTTGGGCATGGGATGGAGGAGTAAGATTCCTTCTCAGCCGAGAGTCAATAAAAACCAAGCGACGGTAGTGAAAGAAAAACGCACAAATGCGACACGTTAGAGGACATGGCTCCATTGGGCATCCGCTGAGCGGCGAGTTGTGTGAGGAATGCACCGAGTGTTTGAAACTGTTGTTTCTTAGAGGCGAGCTCTCTACGCAAAGTCGCGAGCATCGCAGTAACAGGTTCCGTGATATTCCCTGCATGTATAGCAGCTTCTGCTTCAGATATTTTCTGCTCTATTTGAGGGATAATGTTCCTTAACAATTGATACCTTTCCACGTAGTCGCTAATAGAGACCGCCCGACCGTTCTGGACTTGACCCTGAGCATTGGGTAGTGAGACCATTCGTTGAGAGGAAGGATGGGGTGATCCGCGCATTTGATCGGGGTTAGGAGAGATCGCAAACATGTCCGCGGCTTGCTGACCGCCTTGTTGGACACCGAGACCTGCTTGTTGAAGGCGAACCATATCCTACACCGTTGGGACGCCTGATGATTTGGCTGATTTTGAGAGGCCATCAACTGCATTTGGCGGGGTACATTTGGATTGTTCATGGGTGGCTGTATCATCTGCCCTCTACTGAACTGAGGGTTCATTTGGGGGGTATTCGCAGGCATGTTCAAGAAATTGGATGGTATGAAGGGCTGGGTCTGGTTGCCTTGAGAATCGTGAAAAGTAGTACCCGCTGCGTTGAATCGTTGGGCGTTCAGTCCGAATGGTTGCTGCAGTTGCTGTATTAGGGAGTGTTGCCCTTGCGCTTGGGAAAAAGCTTGGCCTCGAGCATAGTCCTGCGTTGGGATGAGCGGGTGAGCAACTCATGACGAAGGATGCTCGCTTCGAAACAGCGCCGATAGCCAATAGACAAGTGCGCAGTGACCACGTCCGTGCAATGCCACTGGCCTACCGGTTGCAACGAAGTGCACGCCTGGTGGAGACAAGAAGAGGGACTTGCCTGTTGAGTCATCTGAGCCACTGCTAGGTCGCCGGGATTGAGGGAGTCGGTAAGAGTTTTGGATCTGACCCTGCAATCTGGTTCTGCTGATTTTGCATTTGCTGCCACATGCGACCTGCTTCGGGGTTAGAGAGACCTTGCATCATCTGAGGATCAGCAGGTTGTTGAGGCTGTTGGGTCTGTTGTAGCATCTGTGGCTGAGGCTGCTGCTGTACGGGTGTCTGCATGATGTTCTGAGAGAACATTTGATACTGGGACAGGCGATCGGCCATAATCCGAAGCGGCCGGGAAGGGCTGAGAGGAAAGTTGCTGCACTCGGCCACAGCAGGCCAACCCCGCGACTAGAAGGTGACCGCTCAGACAGGGATGGGATGAGGGGCTGGGTGAGGGTGAGGGTGAGGGGGACGAGTGGGGGGCGAGTGGGAGGGAGACTGAGTGGGTGTCGCAAGCACAGAGGTGTGCATGCCAAAAGCACAGACCATAACAAACCATAATCGGAGCTTGAAATGATGCGACTTCCTTTTAGGTTTACTCGTTCGTTCGGAATGGAAACGCACTACGCTTGTAAGCACGATAATATGTATACGAGTACAATGTTCCGATATTCGTCACAGCAGCCCGCTGCTTTCACTAAACCGAACGTCTCCACTCCTCAGTCGACTTGAGCACGACACCTGGACCAGCCTCGAGAACAACATCCTCGTCCTCGCTATCGTCAAAAGACGACAACGATGCCCCACTGTCCTCTTCGTCAGTGGGGTCGACTGCTGGTCGAATCGCCGCTTTCTTGACACGTGTTGCTGGCGATGCAGCCAGAATACGATCTCCATCCCCTGCCAGCACTTCATCGCCCTCCTCGATATCTGCTGCCGATGCTATCTCCCGTTTAAAATAACTTCGCAGGCCAACAGGTATCAATACGCCAACAACCACCGCCGATAATAAGAAAAAGTTCCTCCAGGAGATGAGATGGAAGTCAGCCGCCGATGTCATTTCGTTCAAGCCGCGACCGATCGTCGTATGGATGACAGTGACACCAAACACCCCCAGCCAGGTACTTATCCAGAACGGAACCAACCCTATGCCAACGTGAGGACAGAGGACGTTTATCACCCAGTGCGGGGGCAATGGAGCGATGCGGAGGACGATGAGGAAAGATACTACGTTGTCTTTGTGAGATGTGAGCTTGACGGTCCACTTGTCAAGGTGAGACTTCCATCTCGGGATTGTAAGCAGTGCGGGACCGAACGCAGCGCTAATGAGGTAGCAGAGGGATGCACCCGTCGCAACACAAGTACATGCTAGAGGAAGGGCGCGCGGGACCCCCCATACTGCCCCGCCAAGGATGGATAGATACATGGATCCGGGCAGCGAAAATGCCTGCAAACTTGAGACAGGAAATGAGGACATGATGGGAATGAGAGAGGCGACGGCTTACAATAAATAGGTAGTGATATAACAGACCACGATACGGTAGGGATAGATGTCCCGATACTTGTTTAAAAGAGCATTGAGTGCTTGGAGATCGTCAAACGAGGTAGGTATGTGGAGCGATTCCCGGTCCTCACTGGAGAATCAGTGAGTGACATGGTGCACAAGAAGACTACTCACTCTTGGAGAGTAGGTAGGGCGATCCAAAGGATGCTGCCTAGAACAAGGGAACTTGCCACAAATACGACTGCCATCCTGACTGCCGCGCTCCAGAGCAGTCGCGAGGAGCTGGGCCGTCCATCGTGCGGAAATACTCGGGATGGCTCCATAGATACTGTTATCCGATGATGCAGAAGGCAATAAAGGAGTCCAAGAGTCCTCTTCATGGTCACCGGACGCGCACGGAAGCTAGGGTGTATTCGGATGCGTTTGGCTGCAACATGCTTCCCGGCTGAGCGGACGAGCTGCGCAGGTGTGCGTTTATCGGTGGGATGACTAATGGCCCCGTGGGACTTTTCCCGGCAACTTCCACAAAGGAGGTCAGGATTAAGATTAAGGACGAGTAACGCGCTGAGCTCGTGCTGAGCAACAGCTGCTGTGCGTGTGTGCAGGCAGGGGAGTCGCTGATAGCTGGATAAACAAAACAAAAAATGACACACATACTCCCTCCTCACACCGACCTCAACCTTACTCCTTCTTCTCTGCACCCCGCTTTGCAGATGGATCAACAGCAGCAGCAGGTCCAGCAGCACCACCAGCAACCGCAGGCCCAGCAGGCTCAACAACAGGCGCCCCCTCCAACGAACAAGAAACGGCGAAAGACGGACGGCAGTGAGAACGGCATCAGCTCTCCTTCAGAACCGAGACGGCTCAGACGCTCCCATGAGGCTTGCGCACGATGCAGGAGCAAGAAAATTAAGGCAAGTCCCGTCGGTAGTCACCGACCGCAAATTTCCGTTCGCCTGTGCTAACTGACTCTCTTCATATTCTCAAGTGCGACTCGAAGCATCCAAAGTGTACCGCCTGCGCGACGGCGGGGGTTCCGTGCCAGCAGGAAGACAGGCACAGACAGACTCTTACTCTCAGGGGTCACACCGAGTACATAGAGCGTCAGCTCGCCCTCTGCGACGCTCTCCTAAAGCGTCATATCCCGGGTTTCACCCTCCCCAACCTCGACGACATATGTGCTCGCTGAGGGCGTTGAGATCGATGGCGTACCGCCCTCTACACCCGACTTTCAGGGCGGCCAATCGTTCACTCAACCCCACACCGGTGCACCTCCCCCCGCCTCACCTTATTACCCTCCTCTGGTCCCTCCCGGTTACCCACATCCCCTCCCTATCTACAGCCCTTATGGTCACATCCCGATGGGTCCTCCAGGCACTTACGGTCCTCAGATGCATCCCGGCTTCCCTCCCCCTCATCCTCAGCCCATACCTGCTCCTCATCAAATTTCCTCACCCGCTGCTCCGTCTCACCCGCCTCCTCCCATTTCCAGCCAAGAGGTCAAAGGCCAAGATCCCCAGTCTCTGGACATGTCCGACACACGAGTAAATTTTTCCTTTGTTCGACCTTCTTGTTCTGATTTCACCCTTGAAAGGCTATCGCGAAGAGTTTCGGTGTAAACCCCTTGATTGTCAGCGAGAGTCAACTCGCCAATGCGAATGACAAGGAAGATCTCGCAGTTGGCTCAGGGGGCCTCACTTCCGGTCGTGATCAGGGTATCAATGAAACATCTCCTCGTGATCCCACAAAATGGCTCAAAAGAACCGCTGTCACTATCCCGGTCGGGTCATCCTCCTCCTGTCCCATCGACGCTCGCCTTCTGGTTGCCCAAGGACCGTAAAATGGTCAACAGGATCGTTGACGTGTATTTCACTCAGCTAAACACCCATCGCCCAGTATTCTTCCGCTCTGATTTTGAAGTCCGTATTGTTGCGTTATACGACGACAAAAGCGTCCAGCATGACCCCGGCTTTGTGTGCAGCGCGTACCTGATATTGGCTCTTGGCACGTTGAGTGACTTAAATCACAAGGCTACCCTCGGTCGACAATGGTCCAAAAGCACCTGGCGACAGCCCTATTCTTACTAAAGAGCTGTTGTCGAGCGACTGGCCCGAACATTACGAGTTCTTCGAGCGAGCCCTTGCTGTCAAGCCGCACTTGCGCGTTTCGATAACCAGCCTCCAAGCGCTTATACTACTCCAATGGTACCTCTATACGGAGGTGAGCTCTACGAATGCGTGCACGTGAATAATATGTTGACACAGTGCCACTTACAGCGACAAGGTCGTTCCCTGTGGCGGCTTGTAGGCAGTCTCGTTAGGCTCGCTATTGAGCTCGGTTTGCATCACGATCCCACTTCGCAGGGCCACACCTTTACCGATGAAGAGGCCCAACTGAGAATCCGTCTATGGGGTATCGTCATGGTTCACGACCGGGGTACCTCTATTCTTCTCGGCCGCCCACTAGCTATCTCCCCGTCCGATTCGAACACACCTCATCCTTCCCGGCCTGTGAAGGGGCTCCTGAGCGAGTTCACTGAGCATTTCCTGCTCTCTCATCCCATCGCCGAGATCCAGGCAGATATCATCAATTCGCTTTACGCTCCGGCGAGCAAAAGCGTTGACACTATCATGCGTCACGCTACTCGAATCATCAAGAGCATGCTCGAGTTTCGAAGACAACTCCCAGAGAGTTATAAGCACTACTTTGGCGGCACTGATGATTGGCCATTGGAGAAGCGGCAGAAGCTTGTCCAAGACATCACCGAAGACCAGGGATTGACTCTACTCAAGTTCGGGATTTCAAGAATTTTGTTGCTGCGAGCTCTTTTCAGCTTGAAAGAGCTGGATTACTCCCATCGCTCGAAGGCGCTGGTAGATGGTGAGTGGGCCAAATGGTTATGTACTTCATCGAGGTTGACATGTTGCGCCAGCTATTGTAACCTCACACAACATCATTGTTGTCCACAACCAACTGATTCGGTTCCCAAACACCGCATTTTTCGTATCGCCTATCCCGCTCCACATTGCAGCAATGGTCATCCTCTATGGCCACATGTCACATTGTGATCGTCTCTCCCGCCAGGTCATGATTGAGGATGTCTGGATGGCACTGGACATGTTGCCCCGTCTGCGGTGGCGCTGGGAACGCAAGGATCTCAATGGTGGTCATCCCCTTATCTCCAAACTGGCGGAAAAAGTCCTCAACGTCAACCTTAGAACCGTTGGACCTACGAAAGATCCCGTCCTCCTTCCAGAGTTGGATTGGGAAACGGACAACCCTGGAGGAAGCATGCTTGGATCTCCATCTCTGATGTCTCACAGCCAAATTCACTTGCAACAGAAGTCGTCGGTGATGACACATCCGCCGTACCAGAACGCCAGTCACGTGGGGCCTAGCGTTTATGGCACCCAGCGGACAATTTCGCAAAATACAACACCGGTGAAAAGTGTAGGTAGCGGATCAAGTGGCACTTCGAGTCCTGAGAGGCTTGCGGAAGTACCTGCCGGACTATTCTATCCATTCTACCCTGAAAATCCCCAAATGCCGAACGCCCCTGGTGAAGGCGGAGCTGCAAATGGCGATGGAAATAACGGAGACTACACGCATTTGTTGGCCGCTGCGGCTGCTCAACCTAATGGGCCGAATGGATCGTATGTTTGTCAACCCTCTCAGGATTCGTATATGTTGGAAGAAACTGTGCCTTCGCACGTCCCGCACAATAACGGGCACGCTGGTACGGTCTGGGGAAGTATGGTGAGTGGTGCGCAGTGCTCGTATCGTCAGCACCGATGAACCATTTTGTGGTGACTCTTTAGGCTCAAAGGGGTAATTCTCAATACATGGCAGGATCGCAATGAATTTTGTCCCCGTCAGTTGAGGCTGTGGCTGGCCTCCGATGGCTATCCCTGTGATCCTTATTCGTCATTATGTGACATGCATTTTCTGTTGTTTCGTGTAATTCTCCGCGATTTGCCTTCACTTTTCATTTCTGTCAAGTTGTGTTCTGCTTATCCTTTCTCTTTTCCCCTCCTCCGAAATTCCTCTAGGTTTCGTCAGTAATCGTGTGTCATTGTACAAAATCGTTAACAAACCAATTGAACAGAAGTAAGGACCTCGGTAATGTAAAACACGGCGTCAATGCGATCATTACAGTAAATTAAAAAGGTGAGGCAGGGGGTAGGTTTCCAATGTGAACTAGTGTGACATACATTCGGAAGCAGCAAACAGAACAGAAGAGCGAAGCAAAGCATGATCTCAGCATTCATAATTTATGCCAGTACCTGCTCCACACGGGCAAGAACAAGGTCGATGCCCCGGATGAGGAGTGAAACTTTTCTCTGGCAGTAACACCACTCTTTGGTTTTCTCGGTCGTGATTTGTTGGTTGCTGGTGGAAGTTCGCATCGCCTCGCTGTTCCTGAATAGCTTTTCTCCAGTGTGATGGGTAACGTGATGGTGAGGCGGGTGAGTTGGATAGTGAGACGGGAGCGACCGGTGATGTCGAAGTATGGCAGTCGGCGGAAGGCGGACTGAAGTTCGAGGACCCGGATGCATTCGGCGTGAAGAGCAACAACGCATGTGCGACAAGCTGGGCCAACTGGCGGTCCCCGAAACGATCAGCTGGTTAATTACAACAGAGAATAATGAGAGCCTTACTTAACACTGCGTTCCCTGATTCCGCGGAGAACGGAAAGTACGCAGTCGATACTCTCATCACTTAACTCAAGGGAGGGGCTCAGGTCACCGACCGCTCCTGAGGGAGTTCACGAAAAAGGATGTTAAGACTTGACACGATTGCCCACTCACGAAGTAACATATGTACCGTCTCGAGGTTGCCGTCCAGAAAATCACTTAAGACACTCCCGAGAACGCCCTTCAGAGTATTGTCTGCGTGATCCTGTGGAGTGGAAGGCGAACACGTCCACTTGGACGTGCGGAGGTTGGGAATCATATTTTCGCTTAGACGACGGTTTGGAGAGGACGTCATAGGCAACCGCGACCTTTTGGAAGGCGTAGGTCGCATCCTGGGTTATCAGGGGAATTTACTGGAGACGAAATGGTGTTGGTAGGCCGGTAGAAGAGAAACTCGGCCACGTACTCCGGATGACAGGCCTTACTTCCGCGAGAGGTACGCCTGTCGGAGGGTGCGGTTGTCCACGTTCCGGGAGCGTGGAACCCCAAGGATGTGGTAGAGGTCACTACTCGACAGTATCTCGCAGATTTCTGCAGAACCCCGTTTCCCGTCTTCCGACGATGAATGGTGGGAGATTGAAGGTTGTTGCGAAGCTTCGCTCAGTGCCGTTGGCGGGCTCGTCTTTTCAGGACAGCGCGCCATAGTCATTGTTTGCGCTCCCTCCGTTCCCGTAAGTTCCTTTAAAAATCGTGGTGATCGCCAGAACGAGGGTGCTGCACGATGACTGAGACCTAGTACTAAAACTTAGTGAACGAAACGAGCGCGCATACCTGACGAGAAGACATAAGAGAACATCACGTTGCCCTGAAGAAACGCATCGAAGTCCTTGGTAGAACGTGCCTCGTGATAGTCCAGGTCAGACGTCAACAGATTGTACTTACATCATTCTAGGCGACCATGCACTGTAAGTACGATGTCGATCATATGTCTCCTACGCAGGCAATTATTACACCACTATTGCCTGGAGTTCATTGCAGAATCTACGCATGGACCTCCTGACTTCGCCGTGCTCCCCCATTGCAGTCAATCTGATGACAGTACCATCCATATCCGACACGTCCACCTTGGTCAAATCAGTATCGTCCAAAGGCCCAATTCAGAATGTGCAATCCTCCCTGCAAGCGTACAAGCCCTTTGATTCTCCACACAGATTCTTTAGACACACCTCCGAGCGCTGAGCGAAGGAGGGTCTCTTCCACAGCGTCACTCGGGAGCAGTCCATCCTGGGACACTTCCCCCGAAGGCTCGGTTACGCTACAGCAACGACAATCCGACCCGCCGTGATTATGAGGAGTGTCGGGTAGCGCACTGCGGGTGTCCCTTGAAGATCGCGATAGTCTGCACTTCGTCAGTGGTGATTCACCACCACGGATTCGTCGGTTCTATCCTTGAATAGCTTGCTGTCAATGCCAAATATTAAATTTGGGTCCACACCATCACGTCCATTGCATCGGATTTTGGGCGTCTCATCATTGAGCGTATTGAGATGATCTAGGACGAGGTCAAGTGCACGTTCCTCCAAGTACTCCCACTTGTTCTGAAACACCGCAGCGGTCATGGGAGCGTCAAGATGCTCGATTGAGTGGGCACATACGATGAGGATGAGGTCAGAATAACTCGCTTGCATCCTGGCCGTCGGAGAAGTGTCCTCGTAACCGGTAAAGTTCTCTGCATCGATTACAGTGATGATTGCGTCTAGTTTAAACTGGCCGTCGGTTTCACGCTCTAGTTCTCGAATTTGGAATGCGAGGGTGGCAGGGAAGGCGGAGCCTCTAAGTTAGCGAGCAACTCCAATGATTCGAAGGAACGACGGAGTGACATGCAAAATACATACGAGCACTCTATGATGATGCGATCTGGACGGAAGTCGTCTGATCCAAACATCAAGCTCAGTTCAGAGGCCACGTGCACTGGCATTTATTCGTACCTCTGATATCCAGCAGAGCGCTCTTCATCTGTCCAACTAGAACACAACACCTGCACGCAGCAATCTGAGTTGGGGAACACTTGGACACTTCGCAACAAAATGTACAAACATGCAACCATTCAGAATTTCATTCACGGCTGCCAGGTTCGATTGTTTCGCAAGCTTGCTGTCGACTAACCGAGCAAGTCACCAACTTTAAGGGACGGATTCGAGCAAAACATTGGGACGCTACCTTCAGTATCTCCAAACTCATTCTTGAGGAGTACCGCCTTGTAGCCTTTTGGTAGCTTGGGCAATAAAGAAAGAATAATAGTCGTCTTTCCTGCTCCCAAATATCCTGTGAATACGGTGATGGGTATCATCAGGGTCATCCAGCAGGAGCGGATAAGTCGAAGGGATCGCGATCTCCCCTGAGTCACGTGAGAACAGGGCGTGTGTGTCCTACCACCCTCGCCTAGGCAGGACGTGTATCCTGTAGTAAACCCATGGCTGGTCCGCAACAGGAAGCAACACTCTCAGCGACCTACTGGCCGTGACAGGCTGGTCGTCGATGCATCTTATGTCGCTGCTAGTCCACACATGCCTCGCACTTGCAGCGTTCGGCTCGGCTTTACTACTGGGTTGCGCTTTGCACTTCAAGAAAATCGTGAGGAATGGCGTTGCTGGATATCCAGACGAGTGGTTTCCGTCCGTGTCTGCTACGTGCGTTTCAATTTGGAACACGTCCCTTCGCGCTCACGCTTAAGAAATGTTCAGTATCGGTGATTGGTACCCGGAACGCAACTTATTCCAGATCCTCATTGCGATCACCAGTGGCCCCCGATTCTGCGTCGTGTTTCTCCAGTACTTACTCAATCATCAGTCGCAGTCGAGCTTGCCAGGTTGGGTGTTTCTCTGTGGCATCATACGGACGCTGTCTTGTGGTGGTTGGGTGTATATCACCTCAAACGACGACCATGACGTGCACGATGTGCTTATGATCTTGTATATCTTGTGTAATGTTCCTTGGATGCTGGGAGGCATTCATTGTACGCCAACAGGCCATACGGAATCCCGTAGAAGACGGTATGTTCTGTCATTTAGCTAATCAACGGTACTTAACCCGCCAACAATCGGTTCAGAAAACTCATTGCTACACTGTATGTCACCCCCCTTACCCTCATTCAGACGACTCAATCCCTTCTCTGCAGGTTCTTTGGGTCTGTAATACCCATGATCTATTTCTTCGTCCAACACAAAGTGTACAGGATACCAGGAGGTTTGTATCTTGTCACGTCTTCTTGTCTGACACCGTAGTGACATCTTTCTCTCAACTGAGTAGCATATACTTGGTATTCTTTCTTTGAATGGGGCCTTATCCTACTGGACATTCTCTATGACTCCAGTAACTGGAATTGATTTCGAACGCTCAAAATTGCAGGAAAGTCTAACCTTTCTTGACTGAGAAGGTATAAGCTTACCGGGCGATGTTAGATCATGTTAGGAAGGTCTTTGGACCCGAACGATAGGGGTAACTCGATGTACAGCAAGTGTGCCACTCTGTGTAATTCCGTCTAACCCTCTGATAATAGAACAACGCCTTCCACATCCAACAATTCTGAGTCCACATCTACCGTGGAAAGAAGTACTGAAGCGGAGCGTCCCACACCTTCCAAGACCGATGCAACCGATGTTTCGGTGAAATTGAAGTCGGGTAGCTTCACTCTCAAGAAATTTCTTGCTACGTCTCAGTTGAGACGCGTTTTAAGTTTCATAGCCGACGTGTATTTTTGTATGTATATACGAAAACCTGTTATGCATTCAACTGACTTGCACTTAGCCTACTTGTTCTGGTCCATTGTCACGTCCTTGCTCACAACGCTCTTCTACTTTTCTATATGGGAGCTAGGCTTCTCCGGCTCAGAGGCCGCGCTGTTCATTTATCTTTCTCCTGTATTGTTGGGGATTACCCCTCTCCTGCAATGGGCAACCACAACGAAGGGCCGCGTGACACTACGCCTACTTTCACTTATTGGCCTGGCTGCATACAAGCTGGATGACCCAGTGACGAGGTTATTTGTAGTCGGAGGTGCTAATCTGTTCAGTTTAGTGAGCCATTGCGCAGACTGGATGACGTCTCCAGACGCATACCAAGGATTACGTGAGTTCTCTTCCGTTTACCTTGCTTTTATGCCGATATTGTACGCAGTCCTGGGACTAGGTTTAATATCGTCGTCATTATCAAAACACGCGAATCATTCTAACAATCCGGGTATGTACTGTGCTGTCAATCGAGCTCACCTCTTCATCTTACTTGGCTAGTTTGGCCAATGTTGAACGAAGAAACGGGAGGTTACAATAAGATGGGGATGGCGTTGGCTCTTCTTGCACTCCTGGAGTTGGGCACGCGCCCCCCTGCACCCCATCACACGCCTACGACGTCTCAGAAGGGAGTGGGTACAAGTTCCTCCCACGAACATGACACTGCCAGCCATTGGTTGGCATCGTCCATTGCTCTGGGGTCTTTGTTTTTTACTTTGCATTGTCTCCTCACAGACTCCAGTACTATAATAGCCTGGTCCTGGACGGGCTACGAGTCCCGCAAGCCAAGAGGACCATTACCACACTTATATGGTGCTGTCACCATTCTGGCACAATCGTTGGGATTGTTGATTCCGGCCGTTCTCCCATCACGCGTGGCGTCTGCATTACTCACTCACATTGGTTGGTTCGCGTACGGCTGCGTAAGCGCCTTCATCATGTACAATTTCAGAAATTGGCTAGGCTTCGCTGGTGGTCCTCAACCTTGCAGTCTTCTGCATGTCGATAACCCCCTCAGTTATGTCGCAGGCTGCAATGAATGGACTTAATAAGCCAGGTCGAACCTTGTTTCTAGCTTTCCTCTTGGTGATCGTATTCTACGTGGCGAATGTATTCACTGCGGCATATGCGTTCGTGCCGGGCGGTATGTATTTCAGGGAAAGGACAGACTTGTAGGTCATCTCTTTGTCATACTCTGGCAACAGCTAATGTTGAAAGGCAGGGTCCTCGTTCGTGCAACTCGCAGCGATGTCATTTGCATTTAGATGGCCGAAGACAAGGTTTGGAAGGCTTGGGCCTCCACTTCATAATTCCAGGGAAACTGCAGCCTACACTGCGGCCTTCCTTGTAGTGCTGTCACTCAGTTCTGTAGTGGTCACTATCTTTCGCTGGCCAGTGATTGGGCCCAGCCCCTACAAGCCCGGAACTGGGATACTTAATACGGGAATATGGACCGTTCACTTCGGGTTTGACAACGCGGGGCGCGACAGTCAGCGCCGGATACGAGATGTCATTAGGTGGGTCTCATTCTCGTTTGCCGTAGTTAGCATGCTAAAGCACATCTCAGAGATATGCAGTTGGATGTGGTAGGCTTGCTGGAAACTGACTTGCACGTGAGTGTACCATATCACAATGGAAGAATGCTTGCTTAAATGCGCGGAAGCGCACGGTGTACGGGAACCGTGATTTGTGAGTGTCTCGTTGGTTATGCTTCTGGCATAATGCATGAATTCCGCCCCTTCGGCACAGGACCCGCGTTATAACAGAGGAGTTGGGATACGTGAGTCTGCCCTTTTTCATGGGGGCTATCTTACCGTTTACTCGAGCAGTATGTGGATTTGGGTCCGGGACCCAACATGCACACCTGGGGAGCGGCCCTACTGTCAAAAGTGAGCTCTCGCGGAAATGACATGACAAGTGGGATGTGTTGGGCACTGATTTTGCTAGTTCCCTATTATCAGTTCTCACCATCACCTACTGCCTTCACCACATGGCGAGCTCGCCCCAGCAATCGAGGCAATTTTGGATGTGTACGGGACTGAGGTCACAGTAGTCATCTCACATAATGGACAAGGTAGGCTTTTGAGCCTACTCTCCGATGTAATGCCAACAATTTTGCAGAGGAAGATGCCTTAGACCGCGAATTGCAGAGCAAGGAATTGGCACGTATCATGGCCGAGTCATATCCGCGACCTGTCATCTTCTTAGGATATGTCGTCACGAAACCACATGCGCCAAGACGTATGTCTTTCCAGCGTGCTCGAAAATTAGTGCTGACGACGGAGTCCAAGCTGCCCCATACGACTTCCTCGTAAATGATGGCTTGATGTACGATATCGACCCTCACGACAGAGACAGGTGGTCAGTCTGTGACTTAATTCGCTATCACATTCGACGTGATTCAATTCCTGAGTATCTGCAGGTGTGAATATATTTTATATAGAGGTCTCTATAGGACGGCGTATGCGCGAGTTTCCCGCGGTATCGTTACCGATACAGAACTACAGATTGGTCAATTTGTTGTTCCAAAGCACGGCTTCAATCTCGTCAATCAAACCGAAGAATCGCGATTATTGCGTGCCTGGAAAGAACAGCTCCCGGAAGATCACGTCCGTAGTTCGTTTGTTATGCCTCTCTGATATACTCACGTACTGTCAGTGGTTGCCGATGGAGTACTATGGTAGTGAGCGACAGGGAGGGGTGAACGGCCACTACTATCACGTGTTCGACACCGTGAGTACCATCCCGTTTCGTCCGTATGCCGTGCTTCGCTGACTTAGACTGTTCTAGCCCCTGTATTATAGACTTCCTGACTGATGCTCATGTATAAGAGAATCAGCTTCTTGCTGACGAATTCCATTCCTTCTGCCTCGTCTCCACCTTTACTTCCGCTTTCTTCACCGTCGTCGTCACCGTCATCTTCGTCGCTATTGCTATCTTCATTTTCTTTTCCACTTTCGTGTCCATGTTCGTCGGTGCTCTCCGACTCACTTTGTTCGTTATCGCTTGCGTAGAATCTATCGAGGTCTCTCCATGCTTCCCTTGCATTGTGAGTAGGTGTTGAGTCACTAGGGGTAAGCACAACTGGTGTGGTTCCTGTTGTTCCTGCTGGTCGAGATGCAGACAGCGAGGATATCGATCTTGGAGCGGGCGGGGTGGATGTATCCTTATTATCGCGTAGTGCAGGGTCGATTCCTGCTTCGAGCCACTCTGGTAGGAAGGTATCGGAATGCATGTCTTTCCCGATCACTAGACTGAGGGTGCCGATAAGGTAATCATGGCCTACCAGGGTTGGTTTAGGCGGCCGATTGCAGGTCAGGATTTTTAGGTACGTACCAGAGAGTGCAGTATTGTCCGCTGTTCCTGCTTTTCCTTCGAATAGCACTTTCTTGACTTGCTCCCTGCGCAAGACGACTCCTTCCCCGATCGAAGTTTCGGGTTGCGCACCATCTATTGATGGCAATACGCTGGAAAGGAGCGAGGTGAGCATGCGGGTCCGATCCCGAACTTCATAGCTCAAGTCGTATTTGCCCAACGAAAACACATAACGACACAAAAGCTCTAGCGTATGGTCCGTAGGACAGAGAACAAACAACTTGGCAGCAAGGGTCACGATCTGCATTTTCACAACTGATTTCTGGCGAGACGACTTTCAGTACCGAGAAAGTAGATGCTAGATGAGCGCGTACTTCTGCAATGAATGACTTTGCTGCCTTTCTTAGCACGTCAGGCGCCCAATCAGCAATGCCATCAATCACAGTGCCCGCTCCTGAAGGACAATACTGGCCAGTCAACCAGATTACACATGCTCGCGCTCGTGGGTGCTTAATATCGTCAATCCTATGCGCTAGTTGCGTGATAATCTTAAGAGGATCTTGCGAGCGCAACCCTCTATCTAAGGAGCTTTCATGGAGCTGATTCTGGACAAGTAACTTGAGGACTACGATAGCATTGCTGGTGATAGTGTCTAATAGCTAATGTTAGGGAAACAAGTGATGAAGGTCAAGGAGTGGAAAACGTGCCGTTCCTACTCTTTATCATGGCTAGGAGCGCTGAGATACATTGCCGGGCACAAGTCGGTACGCGTTGTGCACATTGACCGACGGCATGGATGGCATCTCCGACCACGAGATCGTCTGGATCGTCGGCGTAATCCTCAAAAGACGTGAAGGGAGAACACGACGACCAAAAATTCCGTAACGCACAATGAACTCGCGGAGTAACGCTTGGTGATTCTCGGAGGTGCAAAGTTTCAGAAGAATCTTGATCTTATCTCTCTTCACCTGCCGTGGATCATTTGTACAAATTAGAAAGCGAGCGTAGTGCGGTGAAAACAAATGCTGGCGTCATAGATTCATTACTTGGCTGAACAGGTAAACGCCATCGATGACTTACGGGATACTCAAATGCCACGGCCGAGATATAGGGAAGCACGACTCTCTCCGTCTCATTCGAGTTGAGCTGGATCCGAAGAAGAGGGTTGACAACCTTGCATAAGGATGACGGACTTCCTGTATAGTAAAACACGCGGACGACAGCGAGCACTACCTGTAAACACGTTCAACCGCGGAACAACTGAGAAATAGTCGCCGCATACAGCTGGGTTCCTCGACTGAAATAATGGCTCCGCCGAAGATTGTAGCAACTGCAAGTCCTTATCGAGCTCTTCCGCCTCTGAACCAGCATCACGGGTAATAGTGGGTTTTGGAAGCATTGTACGCGCATATCTCAACAGGAGATTGAGGAGGTTGACCTGCCCCCACTCATCTACATCCACGAGCATTCTGCATAACCTCCTGTACTGTTGGTGTAGAAGATCCAACCGCGTCGGACACACAGACTCGAACGCAACGACTGCGCTGCCTATCGAAAGTGCGGAATGATCCTGAAGGAGTGACTGTATAATGGTGATAAGCGTGGGTTGCTGAGAGGAATCCAGCCTATGCAAAGACCTCGATGTGAGTCTGAATGGAAGTGGAGACAAGGGGCATACCGGTGAGCCTTAGGTATGGCTAGTGCAGCAGCCTTGCGGACATGTGGACTGAGGTCCGCAGCACATTTCTTGATAGCAAGAACGACGATATGTGCTATCATGGGGACTTTGATGCCACTCAAAACACGCAACGCCATCGCTCTGATGAGCGGGCTAGGGTCAGTCAGGTCTTTCTGGAAAGCGTTGATGGACAACAATGCAAGATCGGGTTCGTGTTCAGCATAGCGGAGCAGATAAATATATACGAGTTTTCTAATCTCCAGGTCTTGAGAAGCGACATTCTTGACTACCTGAGGAAAGTAGTTCGACATATTTCGGCCTTTGGACGTGAGCTGGTGATGGAATGCAAACGTGAGGAGACCCCGTAACTCCCAAAGTCAACGAAGTAAACGCACCGCAATGAGGCGCTTCATCGCCTCGAGCCTCTCGCGGTCGCTACCGAACTCAAGCTGCCGGCCGATGTTTTTATCGTCAGGCATGTCGAATAGGGACGCTCCACCCCTTGCAATCGACAGGTCGCGAGTGTGCTCGTGTAACGTCTCTTGTATGCGCATTCCGAGCCTCGCTGCATTTTCAGTGAGGGCGGCCAGATTTACACTGTCCATCATTCCGTGGCTTGCAAAGTTGGCCGTCGAGTGGGATGCGGGTTCACGTTCAGCGACGCAATGATGCCATGTACTCTCCCTCTCTCACGTGATCATATTCCCTGCTCTAGATAGACATTGCTGAACCTTTGGTACTATCAATTGCTGCATCACAAGTATAGCTAGACAGTATCAAGGCTCCAGCGAAGCAGGGAACGTTCCATTGTCCCTCTGCTCGTCCCACTTGGATACCTGTAAAAAACGGCGTCGGTCACGAACACGCTTTACCTACTGAAAGATACCATACCCATTCGTCTGCTAAAGTTATTAGAATATGAATAGCACGGAGGTCGATTGTACTCACTAGGACAGAGGGAATGGTAGGCGCGCTTGAACTGCTTGCAAGGCGCAAAATCTTCGCCTTTGGCTGCAACGCACTTGAAATAATCGGTGTAGTTTTGCCAGCTATAATATAAGGTATCATACGGTACGCAATGACGGAGATTGTCAGATAAGTACCAATGGCGCGTCTGGTTTGTATTGGGGAAGCGGGCTAATAACATTGGTTGATGCTTTTGGCCACCTTCCCAACGAAAGCTTACCATCAAACCCAGCGGTCTGCAGGATGTACTTGCTGTGACAAACAATGAGAGAGAAAATCAAAATTCAATTGACCAAGACTCACCTGGACAAATCACTGTCGGACATGGTTATGGAACGTGTAGCAAAGTGGACGGGATGAAAACTCGGAATGCGGCGGGACGGTGAAAACGAAACGAGTGGCTGATTATGTAACGCGATTCTGGGGTTTCCTCACTGTCGTAACTCGCTCATCTGCTGTACACCATTGCGAGCGACTTAACCATGGAAGCTTTGAAGGCCGAAATTGCTGTCAAGCGGAAGACGGTGGAAGCAGTCTCAAGCTCCAGGCCAAACAAATACATGCGAAGGGGAGACTTCGAGCGGCTGAAGGAGGAAGAAGAACGTAGGGCCCGCGACACAAAAGAGCACACCACCAAATCTGTCACCCCGTTCCAGGAATCCCGAGTTTCCGAGTCGCCACGGCCTGAGTCCTCTTTTAACATCTCAAACGAAGAAACTGTCCGTAGACTTCGTGCTAAGGGTCAGCCTATCCGTCTTTTTGGTGAATCTGACAAGGATCGGCGGCTCCGCCTGCGTGCTCTTGAACTACTCGAGGAGAAGGATCACGAGCGTCAGAGTGGCCAGAATGACTTCAAGAAAGCACTAGAAGACGTTGAAAATGTTGAGAGGGAACTTAGAAATAAAAACAAAGAGAAGAAGAGGGGCGACACGGAGGTTGGAGTCATTGACCTGGACTTGGTCAAGACGGATCCAGACAAATTGTATCCACTTATTTATTATGCACTCAAACGGACACTCAAGGAGTGGGAAGAGTCAATGGACGAGCGGCCAGGTACTCCTCTCCGATTATGCTTGGTTTGCTCTTTAAGCTGACACAGTTACGCAGAGCATGTCAAGCGGTCAACACAAGGGAAAATGGCCGCAGCAATTCAAGTGCAGTCTGCCGAATATCTGAAACCCCTTTTCAAGACGCTGCGCTCGAGAGTACGTCGTCGCAATCTCAGGGGATCCCATACCCACTCTGTTGAACCTATTCTTGTGCGACAGTCATTACCTTCAGATATGTTAGTCCGCATCGCCGAGATCGTACACTACATGCAAAAACGCCAATACCAAAAAGCTAATGATTCTTACTTGAGACTGTCAATAGGAAATGCGCCCTGGCCAATAGGCGTGACCATGGTTGGGTATGTACATCACGCCTGTAAAAAGGGGTCTTTCATTCATCATACTTCAGTATTCACGAACGATCTGCCCGGGAGAAGATCTCGACGGATCAGGTTGCACACGTTCTTAACGATGAAGTCAGTCGAAAGTATATACAAAGCTTGAAGCGGTTTGTCTTCTTCGATTGGAGGTAGTGGCACACTAATGTAGCCTCTGCAGTCTCTTGACATTTTCACAGACAAAGTATCCGCCAGACGATGTCTCGCAATTGATGGGCTAATTCGATATGCAAACTTCAGTTATAGTCTAACCCGTATACCAGTGTAATGTGATATCGATAAGAAAAATCCACCATTATCTCTTGCTCTTATCTCGTTTGTTGCGAGGCTTATGCCCATCTGCTGGGGTCGCGAGAGCATGACCAGTTTCCCGAACTGTGCGCGAAAAGTTTTGTCCGACTATCGAACGATAGTTTGCAGGCATTACACATCTGGTGTTAACTTAGCGATGCAGGGATGATGCTCAAGAAAGGCGGCGGACCTGAACAGGAGGTTGTGCTGATTTCCTCGCCTCCTTCAACTTCCTTTTTTCCCTTTTAGATATGTCTGACTTTTCGATTAGAGGTTGGGCGTGCAGCGCATTATGATCCTGATCCCTAATATAGCTGGTCGAACTTGGTTGCCCCCCCGACTCTTCGTAGGTCTTTGGCGTGATACTTGCATCCACTAATGACACATGGTCGAGCGTGCGGATGTCTAGTTCAGCGCTAGCACCGTCATCGCTGGCTGCCGATGGTGGCGGAGGTGACTCATCTGCCAATACCCCCACCACGCCGTCAAGCTGATCCGCGTTATCACCAACATGACCTATCGGTGTCGCCAAGCCTCAGCTCTGCATTTTCCCGCCTCATCTCTCGCTTCAGCTTCTCAACTTCTTTCATATGCTTCTTACTTCTTTCGTGACTGTCCCATGCTGCCTCGCTCCTAAACGTTTTTCCACACGCGACGCATTCCCACTCCTCCGAATCTTTCCCTTCGGCTACTGCCCAGTCTAAATCATGGTCATCTACCACGGAAGGGACAGTCTTCTGCCACTCCTGCTCAACATACACATTTTGCACGCTCTGAGGGGTTTTCGGGGTGCTACGCGGCGTAGACGAGCCAGACGCCTTTCGTAATCCGTTTAGTTGTGCTTGGTGAGCGAGATAAGTTTTGTACCGCGGGTCGCGTTTGCGGACGAAGAGAGCAAGAGACTGTAATGTAAAGTTCAGACGATCAACATAAGACTCGGCAGATAAACGGCAGGTTCAATATGCTGCTTACCCGGACAGTTTCATTGTACTCCCGCCTGGCATCGTCGCGTGCTTTCTTGTTCTCTTTTTCCATTAACCTTAGGTGTTAATCACTTTGTGGTGGTCTGCCACAAGACGAGTCCATAAGACTGACCTTCGAATTCGCCTGTCAGGTGCCTCCGTAGCATTGTACTTTTCCATCCATGTAAATTCTTTCATGGTCGAGAAGTTGATCCATGCGTTATAAAAATGGCGTGCCGCTTCGGAAGGCCTCTCACTTGACGCCCATGTCCAGGTGGAATATCCAAATGAGGGGTATTCGAGTGCGTCAAGAAAGTTTTCCTCTTGTGCTAGCCTGGAAAACAGATTGCGGTACAATGTGAAAAAACCCTTGCAGGAGCAGCGTCGTGACATGAAATGTAAAGAGGTAAGGACACGCTTACATTTTCGCCATCGTCGAACGCAGACCACCGAGTCGCGTCGAAGAAGTCAGAAAGGTGTCGGACAGTTAGGCCAAGGCCACGGGTGCGGGTTGCTGGGACGCCTCTCCGTATGTCCTCGAACACGACATCTGAGTCCGGTTCCGGTGCCAAGGATGCCTTATGAGAATCGTACCACGCTCTTTCCTACTTGGATAATTGAATGTTAGTTACTTCTGTGTGGAAGCATCTGTGTAGACGGTTGTCACACCTGCTCGTCGCTCAACACCTGTTATTAAGAACCTTAATAGAGATCACAGTGGTGGAAGGAGGGCACACCTCATAAGCTTGCTGTATAACTGCAAATCGCTGCGTGGCACCTTCCACATCATCCTGGTTCTTATCGGGGTGATGTAAGAGGGCAAGCTTCCGAAAAGCTTTCTACAATAATTGCAATGCGAGTAAGTTAATGACTGCGGGGGGAGCACCAACTCCGGTACGTACCTTAATGTCTTCAGTAGTAGCCGATTCCTCCACTCCGAGGAGATCATAGAAGTCGGGTATAGCAGATCCCTGCCCTTCACTCCTGGCGGCCGACTCCTGCGCACCCATGACAGCTGCGGAAATTGAAGTGATGAATGGCTTTCGATCTATGATTTAGTGGCTCACCTGTATTGAACTACTGCTTGACGGGCTGGAAAGACTGAGATGCCTGAACCCGCTGCACTGTGGAGGCTAGCGGTCTTGCCAGTGACGGGGCTGAGGCCTATCAGCGATTTATGTAAAAGGAAGGACGCTTTGAACAAACAACTGGGTTTAGTTGAATATTGAATCATCCTTTACATAAGCTTCAACCGAGCAACAAGGTCTGTCTGTGTTGGACCGGGGACTCGACAATATTCTTGTCCATACTCTCGCCCAACATGCCCGATTTTTTCAAGGCATCCTCACACGCCCCGGATTCCGCGCAGGGTGAACAGCTTTTCAATCCCTCTCTACTGACCATCCGACTCATGTCTTAGCAGGTACGAATGCTCGAAAGGAGGCGGTCATGAGTTCCATTCGTTCGGAGATCGCTCTTGTGAATGTGCAAGAACTCATCAATGTACCGAACCGCTGTTCTTGCCATCTTCTCTGAATCATGATTGTGTCTACACAGAAAGCTACCGAAAAATGTTTCGCGAAGTGTGTACCGAAGCCCGGGACGTCTCTTACGAGTTCAGACGAGGTGCGTGTCTTCTATCTGTCTCCTTGCTCGGCGAGAGAAGAGTTTCTACTTTCACAGGCTTGCCTTGCACGGTGCTTGGATCGTTACATGGAAGCATGTAAGCAAATGTCATTCCACGCGAGGGTTGCCTTTCTGACGGTTATGTTAGTTACCGTGGTAAGCAGGTCTTATACCGCAAGGATTAGCAGGGAAAGTAGCCAGTTGCGGGAGGCTGCGGCAGGAATATAGGCACATGGTTCACTGAACATCGTAACACGTGGTTTTGGTATTCAGGGTCTGCTTACTATCCAGCTCACAATAGACCAAGTGTTAAAGTTAGAAGCGTGCGTAATTGGCACGGTATTAATTGGCTGGATAAGAGTCAAAGAAGTGGGAGTGATGTAATACCAATTAATGAGAATGTGGGCCATCGCTTGGGGTCGGCTGGGTTCGAGTATGGGTCTAAGCTATGGTGGCGAGCATAAAACCGAAAGGGTGGGACAACAAGTGTACGGACAAACAAGGCGGCTAATATGAGCAAGGGTTAATTATGGATTACGATGCTGTGGCGCATCGTCAGTGTTGAATGCAACACCTGGCATACCTGAAGCCAGAGGAAATGGTGGGCAAGAGGCCCGCGCGTTTGGTACTCTGCCCGACGGTCCCGCAGGGTAAAATGGGGTCGTCAAGAGTGGCGGAGAGGGGCTAGCCAAGGGCGTATGCGCAATGCTGCCTGACGACGGTCGACCATCGGAAAGATAAGAAGAGACATGGACCGGATCGGCTGAATATGGGCGTGACTGCCCATGTTGATATACAGAAGCTCTGTGGTCTAGAGAGGCTTGGGAAGGATGGTGTAGGTCTCGGTAATCCGAAAAAATGGGGGGATTATTAGTTTGGACGGGAGGCCCAGAAGGATAGGAGGGGTATGTTGAACCGCAGTGTCCTTGGTGTGGATTTGCAAACGACGCCGATGAGGTTTCAAAGGCAACAGATTGGTTAGAGTCGTGTTTGATAGCAGGTCTAAATGCCGACGATGGCGGCCCCGAGTATGGCTCCCTGACACTGCGGAGAAGGTGATCTGGCGGATGGAGGTTGACGCTGTCCTCGCGGCAGGGGTGACTGGATGCTTTTATAGACTGTGGTATTTCTGTGGGAGCATGGGACATATCCTGATTAAAATACGTGGGGGCATGGAGGCGAATATCAGGGTTCGATGTGTGGGCGTTGAGGTGTCGAAGGACATGGGCTAACTGTACTGCCGAGCCAACCAGATCGTGTCTGAGCACCTTTGTTGCTTGTTGACCCTCTGTCCAGTCCGCGCACTGCTTCCAATGTCGTACTAGTTCGGCACCTTGTGGCGGCATTGGGGGGGATAGAGTTTCGACATAAAAGGTCGGGGGGCGTGCGAGAAAAAATGAAGCCAAGCCTGAGCCTGGAGCGGCGTTCGTGAATTCAGTATCGGCAATGATATCGAAAGGGATCTCCATTTTGAAACCGTCACCAGCAGAGTGGATAAACCACGTGAGGCAGCGTTTCGTGTCACAGAGATAAGCAACGAGATCGTGCTTGCCAACTGTTGTGGCAATGCGACGCCACGTCCCGATGGAAAGGTCGGTACAAGGAATGATAGTGATAGCTAGTGGTGTAAAGTGGTGATGAGGATGGGATCATCGAAGTGGCGAGGAACTTACGTTCATCTTCATGCAGCATGTTGTGTAGCTCCGTCTCATAACCAGTGGTGAGATCAGGTGGTGTGTCAGGTGGGCTTTCGGCGCTGTCACCACGACCTTTCTTCCCATCCTGAAGCTTCGCTTTGGCACGTCTAGGAGGAGGGTAGTAAGAGCTGCAGTTGTATGGTACCAACACCGACCTATTCTGAAACCATATCTGAGTCTGACGCTCTGGCATGCCTAACATGTCACTGATCTCCTTTCTTCTTGCAGCGGTCGGACTTCTATCCATGGCAAAAAATCGCTCGAGATGTACAAGTTGTTCTGGAGTGACACGTGAACGCTTTCTCTTCTCTCTCTCTTGCTTGGGTAACATCGTTGCAGACGACGTTGATGATCCATCCCGCTGAGGTCCTGAGGCTGGCTCCTTGCTGGTGTCCATGGACTGGAGAAAGAAGAAAAGAAAAAACAGAGAATAGACTTTTGTTGTCGGAGGTTGTTTCGCCGGAACAAATGATCTACCTGCCATCACAAAACAGAAACCGATCGCGGGTGAGGTAAAAGGGGTGTTTACGTAATTCGGATATCAAACGACACATCACCGACACAGCCACTCGGCCCGACACATCATCCAATCAAGTCCTGCCAACTCACGGCCCTCATTCCACACCAAAATAAAATACAGATATACTTACGCGTTTTTTTCGTGCCCTACTTACACACACCCCACGCAATGCAGGCTAGGCAGCAAAGGGGATTATTAACAAAAAAGGTTCCAAGGAGGGGGGGCAAAGAGAGGGCCGGAAAAAAAAGAAAGGGAAAAGAAAAACATGTCTCACCCAACCGCAACTAATACCGTGGTCGCTTGGCGTCGCGGTCGTCATACCCACCCGGTGCTTCGCGCTTGAGGTCACGACTGTAATACCCACCGCCAGGGGGGCCATATCCTTGACTAGGTGGATTACCACCGTACCCACCTGGGCCACCACCTGAGGGACCATAACCATTAGCTTGGCCATCTCCGAAGCCTCCTTGATAGCCGATACCAGCCCCACGTCCTCCCCTATAACAGACAATCAGTAACCTCACACTTCCATTACACCATTCCACTTGCCTATGCCCATCGTCACGTCCGCCACGGTACCCTCCACCACCTCGGAACCCACCTCGATCGCCGAAGCCTCCACCGCGAAACCCACCACCTCTACCACCCCTGTACCCTCCGCGCTCACCGTATCCACGCTCACCATATCCACGACCGCCACCAAGCCCCCCACGACTACTCTTCTGTGAGAATGCCGGCACTTGCTCGACAGGTTTAGGTCGACCTCCTAACCCACCTCCCAAACGCCGCGGTTTCCAGCCTCTCACAGTCCGTCCTCGTTCGACATCGACGAGAATCCGCTTTCCCATAATGTGAAGACCGTCCGATTCCTTGTACGCAGCTATGTTGAAAATTATAAATGAGAAACGTCCACAGCCAGTTTCATTCATGCGTTTACCTTTCATATCCCTTTCGCGTTCGTATACAATAAAAGCATATCCCCTGCTGCGTCCCTTTTTGTCCCGCACGATTCTTACCCGTTCAATGGTACCAAAGCTTTCAAACTCGCGTCGCAAATCGTTTTCCGTTGCTCCCTTGTGCTGTAACGAAGTACGTCAAAATCAGCCATGAAAAGGTCGAGTTGACGCGTACCAATCGAGATATAAACAATGTCTTGTATGGATCACCTATAGCTTGGGCATCATCCGCAGGCTTGTCTGGTGACAAAGTGATGTTAGGATTGTTGACTCCAAACTAGGTCCAACTCACAAGTGTCTTTGGCGATTTTGAATTCTTCCTGCTTTCTTTTCTTGCGTTCCTCTCGCCTGATCTGCCGTTTGACTTCCTCGGCCAAAGTAAACGTAGGCTCCTCCCCTTCTTCCATTCCGTCTCCATTGCCGTTGAGGTGAACCGCCGCTTCTTGTTTCAGCCGCTCAAGAATGTTTGCAACTCCAGAGACATTTTTTGGCCGTACACGATCGATATCCTTTCCAGCTGGACGCTGGTACGGAAGAGGTGGTCGAGGTGCGAAGAGTTTTAAGAGGTTTTGCGGCAGCAGATGAGTCCCAGACATGACTTCGCCAGGGTACACGTATGAAGCCGCCCAACTGCAAAACACTGAGCGGGAAACTTCGTTGGAAGAAATTGAAGCTCCGAACTGGTCACAGGATTATATAAGCAATACTGACTTCAGTGGCCGACTTCGAATTGGTGTCGGAAGATGGTAAGCCTGCTCGTTATGTCGCTCGGTGTTGTTCTCCTTTGACCTGAATACTGTGTCGTAGCTCGTAAGAGGAAGTTTGTTTGCAAGGACGCCGTGTAGTCGCTTTCTGGCGTACCGTGCATCTGTCCAATGTCATCCAGCCGCTTCTGTCAAAGGTTTTTCGTCTTTTTTCTTTCACAATGGCTTGTGGAGATCAGAAGAGGCCGCGGTCGGTTCCGGTCGCGGACAGGGTGTCGTTCGGCATTCCACCCACACCTGTCCTATGCAGTTTGCCGATTTCCGGGAAGCCTCACTGCACACTCCTAGGCAGATTCTGAGTGTGTATTCCCAACTATCCAAGCTACGTTTAACGATGCTGGTCATGCTTTCAGCGACTTCTGGTGTCGCCATGTCCCCCCTTCCAACCACTCTGCCCATCCTTCTTTCTACCGCACTGGGCACGGCTTTGTGCTCGGCTTCAGCCAACACTTTCAATCAGATACAAGAAGTTCCCTACGATGCCCAGATGGCCCGCACGCGCCAACGGCCCCTGGTTCGTCGTGCCATCAGTCCTTTGCATGCGACAGTCTTCGGAGTCGTAACTGGTATCGCCGGCCCAGCTCTGTTGTGGACCATGACGAACCCTGTCACTGCAGTGCTCGGGGCCGCCAACATCGGTCTCTACGCCGGTATCTATACTTGGCTCAAAAGAAAGAGTGTCCTCAACACATGGGTTGGTGCCGTCGTTGGCGGAATACCTCCCCTGATGGGCTGGACGGCTTGTGGCGGGAAACTACTCCCTATGGCTGACCATCCTACCCATTTTTTCTTACCCTCGTTTCTTACGGATGCACCACTAGACCCTTCTATGGCCAATAACCCCCTTGGTGCCATGGCCCTCTTCGTACTGCTGTATAGCTGGCAGTTCCCCCACTTCAATTCTTTATCTCATCTCACTAGGGCTTCTTACGCTCAGGCGGGCTACAAGATGCTCTCGGTACTTTGGCCCAAGAAAAATACTGTAGTTAGCTTGCGGCACACAGTCCTACTCCTCCCGCTCTGCTCATTGTTGTTCCCACTCTCGGGTCTCACAACTTGGTGGTTTGCCCTCACGTCCTTTGTGCCAAACTTGGTGTGGATAAGGGCAGCATTTGCATTCTGGAGGGTCTGCGGGGAAAAACAAGCCAAGATAACATTCCAGCACAGCCTGTGGTACCTGCCGATCATCCTGGCATTGATGATGCTACATAAACAGGGAATGGGTTGGACAGAGTGGATGAATGGAGTGTCACAGTTTGAGGGTCAGGAAAGTGAGAGCGACGGAAATTAGTGTTGTCTATCCCCGACGTAATGTAGATTCTTTCACATAAGTTACAAGGAATGTATCATCGTGTGATGTTTCTGACGTCAAAAGGGTGCCAGTTTTGCAGATCGTATAGCCTCGCGCTTTCGCCTAATGGCCTCCAGGCGGTTCCTCATGACGCTCACTCGCATATCTGCCTCCTCCTGCGCACGCTCCTCCTCGTCCAGTCGATCCAGTATAAGTTCCCGTTCCTCGCGCTCCTTTCTCTGCTTTGACGCCTCCTCATCCGTCTGGAGACCCGCTTCGCTTTGCTGGGCCTGTAGCTCATCTGACCGGGATCTCTTTGGGTAACCCTCAGTCAAGTCCGAAATGAGCTGGGGTTCTGAAACAACCGTCGCATGCTCGTATGCTTGGCGACGATCAGGGGCATTAAGGACATCGTTCTGGAACCGGATCCACTCCCCGTCCAAAGCTGGATCCACGGGCGACGGGCGCATAACACGACCCGGGAGCATCGGCTTCTCCCCGTCATGAAGAGCGGCGGGAAGGGGGATTGGGACACACGATAAATCCGAGAAAAAATCAGCAGGTAGGAAAGCTGATGCCTTAGCCGTGGCTATGTCAACTTCTGGACTTGTTTTCTGTCTCTTTTGCGATGCCCCATTAAGCACAACCGCCCGTTTCAGCTCGTCCGTCGCCCTCCGCTTGGCTCCCTGTGATGTTTCTTCCCCCGCCAGGTCTTGTGGCTGCTCTTGTTGTTTCCCTACTCCATCCCCTCGCATGCGAGCTGCATTGACACGGTGCGCTTTACTCCCAAGGTGACCCTGCCAAGCAGCAGTATGTTTCACACTGGTCGCACATATAATACAACGAAGTTGACCGCTCGACGTGTAGGCAGCTAAGGGATGGTCGACCCGCGCCTCGTTTCGCTTGGCCTTGAGCAGTGACCGCACGTCTGACATGGGTTGTGCTGGTAAGGTACAGTGGAGGTCGCAGTAGCATCACAGCCACAGCCGCCACCTGAGGCTTGATACGGACACCAAATCGAAACAAATTCAAAATTCGGAGTTCAGAATTTACAGCGGTTGCAAAATAAGTAAGACCCCGAAATTATTAGTCAGCACTGTTGTTCTGCACTCAAACACTGCGGAAACGAGATTTTAGCAGGGGGTATTGTCGGATGCTCAAAATGCACGTATTCTAACCTTGGATATTTTTTGTAAGATATAATTGTTAGTCTGAGCAAAGCACTCTTGTAGATTTCCAAGCATCATGTCCAAATAATCACACTGTATGTAAGGAGGGCTAGCCCCTTCTTACCTGTTGATAAGTACTTAAAGGTTGAAATGTGTTTAGCCCCTATGTGAGTCAGGGGCCAGTGCAGAGCCCATTGAGGCAGTTGGTCTCTGGTGCTGTATAGATATTGTGTAAGGATGAGTGCCCATACATAATG
This sequence comes from Pisolithus microcarpus, assembly GCA_024613185.1. NCBI lineage: Eukaryota > Fungi > Basidiomycota > Agaricomycetes > Boletales > Pisolithaceae > Pisolithus > Pisolithus microcarpus. Next base: position 997,597 of record JANFAI010000007.1, read on the forward strand.
GGTGTTTGAGATACATGTAATGTAACTTCTATTCTACCATACTTTGCCACTCAATATAATACCAGTCATGTTTATATTTGAGTGATAAGTAGCTAAGTGGAAAAGGAGGATTGAACCTTTACAATTTTTTAAACACCCAAATGTGTTATGGCACCCAAGTTGAACAAGGGATCCATGCTGCAGAAAAAGAACTCTCACAGCACATCAAAACCTCTCAAGCCTGATAGAGCTCAAGAGGATATATATGTATGGTGACAGTCTGCTACCATCAGAGAGGAATGATGGATACCAGCAAGTGTGATTGTCTGAGACAATCATGTGAGAAACTCCTGATGAGGCTGATCTGGCCATAATCTTAGATGAGGGGCCAAGTGTTGAGTATAAACTGCCCCTGTTAATATTATACTTAGGTGCGAAGGTTTTGTCGCTTACATAAGCAAAAATGCGTACATACAGTAGAGTAAATTTTCTCCTAGTCTCCTCAGTAGCTTGTTATTACTGAGGAGTAAGTTGTTGGAGTTTTGTGACTTCCGAGTACAGCAAGCACCGCTTACATAATATGCCATACTCGTAGCTTCATCTTTTTTCCTTTACACCTCAGACTTCATCCTAACTCGAAGACTGAGGTAACGTTCCTTCTTCTATACTATAGCCTGTTTTCACTTATCCTTTGGGTAGTTCACACTCTTTAGGTTGGTTAATAGATATAGACTTCGTCCTAACTCGAAGACTGAGTTCACACTCTTTAGACTCAAGGTCTCCCACTCTGCGAACATCCGTCAACAGGTTATGAGCCCCGCCTGTGCGGAACTATAGTCAAGAGTACACCAGTCTATCTAAGCCTACCGAATGTCCAACCCTTCTGCTTCGACTGCGATCCCCACTTGGGCATCAGCATCTACAGCACCCACCTCCACACCTACTACTGCCTCGTCAGTGAAAACCAAGCAGGCCTCGAGCCGTCTCTATGACATTCCATCACTAGAAGATGATGGCTCAAACTTCCACACATGGAAGGTCAGGATCTGCATGATACTCGACGTACGAGACCTGTGGGATGTCGTCGGAGGAAACACGACTACTGCACCAGACCTGTCAAATGATCCCATAGGCCATGCCAACTGGATGATCAAAGACAAGGAAGCCCGAGCCCAGATAATACTCACGTTGAAGGACGAACCCCTTACTGGAGTTCTCCATGCTCCAACGGCAGCAGAGATCTGGACAAAGTTGTGTCAGCGGTACGAAGGGCACGGCAAGCAGACCATTGCCTATCTCATAGGCGAGCTCTTCCGTGGTACACTCTCAGCAGACAGTCCAATGCACAACCAGCTAAACGCTATGTGGCAAAAAGCACGCATACTAAAGTCACTCGGTCAACCCCTCGATGACTCCCTTGTAGCCATCGCTATGGTAATTTCCTTACCACCTTCCTATGCAACACTCCGTACCATCTTGATGTCCTCGAACGACAAACTTTTGATCGACTCCATAATATCCCAAGTGCTCGTCGAAGAGAAGTCACAGCAGCTTGCCTCCAGTGGGCAAAGTGCACTCGTTGCACGAACATCTGGACATTCAAAGTCAAACACAAAAGATGATAAGAGGAAACTGAAATGCGGGTACTGCAAAAAGAAAGGGCACAGCGAAGATGAATGTCGAAAGAAGAAAGCCGACGAGGCTGGATCAAACTCGACATCTGACCACAAGGGAAAATCAGGAGACAAGGAGAAAGACGAGCATTCAGTAAATCTTGCTCACATATCCTCTGTGCACAATGCACTGCTCCACCTCTTCATAGCTCAAACACACAGTCACATCCCTCGCATGCACTGGATACTAGACTCCGGAGCCTCTGCACACATGTGCTGTCAATACAGCTGGTTCACCACCTTCAAACAGCTCGTACCTACACAGCCAATCACAGTTGGAAATGGAAATACTGTGTCTGCGGTCGGAGTTGGCCAAATAGTCCTTGATACAGATCTGGGGAACGAGGGAGAAGGCCACATCATCCTACATGACGTCTACTATGTGCCAAACCTTACCTTGAACTTGCTCTCGATTGCGTGCCTTGCCAGCCAAGGAATAAATACCACCTTTGAATGGGACAAGTGCAGTCTAACTGCTGGCAAGACAACTGTTGGAGTAGCTCATCAGCACGACACTCTATACAAGCTCGCCACCAGAACACGCACTCTTGAACCGGCCATGCACACATTGTATAGCCCTACTGCAGCTAACATACCATGTTCAAGCATACTGCGCCAACCAAGCTTCGAAGGGAAACCACCAAATGAGACAAACCCATCTACATCCTATTCTGACGACTCCCGTGTGCTCAATCGGCCCTACTCAGCTATGAGCAAAGACCTACAACTGGTATCTTGGACGCACCACTGGCTAAACGACAAGAGGTCTGGCCTGACTGAACAAGTCTCCTCCCAGGCTGAAATCGGCACCAACGAAGGTCCTGGGTTCCCCATTACCAAAGGCAGTGGTGAATATGGCTCGACGGAGTCAAACACCCACCTCGCATACAAGGGGAACCACCACGAGAACCTGAAGGCAAGAATGCGAAGCAACGTAGTCAAACGCACCACCCGCATGTATGCTCCACCTGACAAGCTCCAGGGGCACAACATAATACACACAGGTCGAACCCAAAACCATCTACAAAATAATTCTACACTCGACACCGAGCCAAACGAGGTTGTCACTGGAGAAACACAATCAGCGCTCTGCTCGCAATTGATCACACACTCCATACACATACCTACGTCCAAGCCTCAACTCCCTACTGCTGTTACGTCACTCAAGGACTCGCAGATCGCATTAACGAGGACCCCGCATGCATCTACATGCATGTACAGGCAAAACCGGGACACTTCAGGCCTAGCGCCCAGTATCCGAGTCCCAACAAGCGATACTATAGACCCTATACAAGTGATAACAAGTGCACCACCTGTAAACACTCAGGATACAACCAGTGAAGCAGAGCCGAAGCCTCCAAACTCACCGGTTACCCCTGCAGCTGCAGATGCAGGCAGCATGCGCACAGAAATGGACCAAACGAGCCCAGATCTTAAATCGGACACTCGAAACATTGAGGGGGGACACAGGAATGTTCAACACGACCCAAACGAGCCACTCGTCGACTTCGATCGGCCTTCGATGCCATCCAACGAGCCTGAAAAGCGCTCAGTACATTTTGAGGCTCTTGCCTCGAAATTCAAAGAAACCATGGTTGCAAACCCACCTGCCAGTCCATCAGAACATTCTCGCACCCACTCCGAAGCCAGAGAATGGTTACGTCGCCCACAACGACTGAGTTCTTGCCTGAAATTGCCCTATCAGTCAAAACCAGCACCCCAGCAGCTCAAGCCTCTCTATCTTACCCAAAACGGCTGTATCCTTGAATCTAACAGTGTCAGAGCGACACTAGGGACCCACAGTCATGGAACGAGAGACGACGCGAGTGGAGGGAGCGTGGTGACGGGGGTAGAAGGAAAACGAGCCCACTGCGAGGCTGTGGAGTCGCGTCACAACGATCAACAACGGGCTGCTTACAAATCACGCACGCACAGCAACAAACTCGAGATACCTGACAAGGCCAGTCAACACCTTAATGGGACACCTCGGGGCCACTGCCATTGCAAAAATATATCTATTTTATAGCTACAATGAAGAGGGCTAACACGGTATGGTTTATTTCTCAACTGGAGACTCGCTGAGGGAGCGTGTTGGAGTTTTGTGACTTCCGAGTACAGCGAGCACCGCTTACATAATATGCCATACTCGTAGCTTCATCTTTTTTCCTTTACACCTCAGACTTCGTCCTAACTCGAAGACTGAGGTAACGTTCCTTCTTCTATACTATAGCCTGTTTTCACTTATCCTTTGGGTAGTTCACACTCTTTAGGTTGGTTAATAGATATAGACTTCGTCCTAACTCGAAGACTGAGTTCACACTCTTTAGACTCAAGGTCTCCCACTCTGCGAACATCCGTCAACATAAGTCACCCTTTCATATTTAGTCCTGCACTTACTGACTACCTGTAGAGTAATTATCTGACAGGTACATATCAATCTAGTAGCTTGTTATTACTGAGGAAGTAATTATCTGACACCAAGTGCCCTAACTGAGCTGACTACTGAAACTGCTCTTGTAGAAATCAGGGAAAGGGAAAGAGAGAGAAGGAGCTGATACCAGAAAGAAGCCACCCACCTTCCCTGAGTTCATCTGAGAACTCAAAGATATCCTGGCCAAGTGCACCTCCCAATGGGAGAACTTTGGTGACCATGACAAGTGTGGTCACCAAGTACATACCTTCAGGAAACTATATGACCTGGTGGATATGCCTGACATCAGAAGTGCACATGATAGGACTAGCAAAGAAGACGGAGCCAATGTGCATACTGCACAAAGGGAGGTCCACTATGAAGATGAGCCTGTGGGGTACAACCACAGACATGAAGACACTCCATGAGGAGAGAACTCTCATGGAGTGGGGACAGCCAGATATCAACCAGCAAACAACTGGCTGGATCATGAAATCCTGCCTCACATGGGAAGAGGTCTCAAACAAGAAGAAACCTACATCTGGGGAACTGGACACCCAGGTGATGACCCAGGTGATGACCCAGATGACAACCCAGACAATGATCCAGATGAGGATTACCATTGAAGAAACAATCATGACAATCATGATGATGATCATGGGAGAAGAGGACCCCCAGTCCCTCCTAGTGTTGCTGAGGTTTAGGTTCTAGCTGGCTTGGAAACCAAACCAGACCATTATGTAAGCACAGTTACCATCACCTAAACTGGCTTAGTTTTATAGTTTAGCTGGTGATGGCTTGAGCCAAACTGCGGTTCTGAAGTCAGTCCAAGCCAAATCTTGTATGCCTGTGGGTGCCTAGTCATGTGACTTGTGCCTAGTAGCCTAATAATTGGTCACTGAATGGGGTTACCAAGCCCAAGTCCATCAGCAACTTGTATGATTTGTAAAGGACTAACATCCAGTAACTGCTGTTATGCCACTCCTGCCTAACCGTGTGGCCTGTCTGGTGGTTGCCTCTCCATGGTGACTTGGTCTACACTGTCCTCCTGTCCTATCTAGTGGTGGCATGTTCCCTTTCTCTTTTCTTTACCTTACTGTTCTACTTGTATCATAGTGCACGTGGTGGCACTGCCCCAAGTCATGTGTGAGATGTGATGCATGAATCACATGACCGATGCATCTCCGCCTTTCCCCTTTCCTGATCTGCACTGTACATATGTATTGGGGCAGCTCTCTTCATCTTCTGGCTGCCTTGCATTCCTGTTGTCATGATCATCACTTTCCACAGCCTCTGGGCGGGTCATGATCATGACTCCTATCTTTGTCCTGTTGACATTATTCTTGTCCCGATGACTCCTGTTGAGTTGTCCCACTGTAGGGAGGGAGTCCTCCCTACCAGGTAAATTCTTTTATTTCATTGTTTTTACCTTCCAGTTTTGTTGCTATACCCTACCTTACATTCTTACTTAGTATTTGAACGCATTTTGGCTTATGTAAGCCAATCTTTATACCTTGTACTTGCTTAGTAACAACATAGACCACACTACCACCAGATGAAGGTAAGACGGAAATCTGAGACCGAGGGCTTGGATTATTGGTTTCTCCCTTCATTAGATGCTCTTTAGATGATTCTTGGCCTTCCTTTGGACCTCTTGGGCATGTTTCTAGCCTTTTCTCTGCTCTTTGACACCCTCTACCAGGCACTCTAGCCCCCTTGGGTTGAACTGACCCAGTTTTCCAATGGGAGACCTCTAGGATTCTCCCCCCATGCTCCTTTCATCAAACCTTTCACTGCCTTGGCAGCACCCAGCAGGATTACACCATAGGTTAGTCTTCATTGCTATGGTACAGGTACTTACTGTGCATGCTGTGCACCTTGTCATAGTGACTCTTACAGAGTCATTTACTATAGTGAGTGCAGCTTTCCCAAGCCCACCCTCGAGTACTGTAGAAGTATTTAGACTAGCTGAGATCATTGTGATCCCCAGCTTTTAGCTACCTTGCAATGAACCTCCTTCTTCACCTCACTCTACATGTGTGTGCTGTTCTAGTTGCTGACTTGAGCAAGGGTTCGCCAAGTTCCACTCAAAGTACCATTGTGGACCAGGTCCCTCACTCTCATCTTAGAGGGTGTTCTCATAGGCTCTTGACTTAGTCATGTTGTCTGGCATGGACTTTGTCTCAGCCTAACAACTGCTAATTACAGTAGCAAAGTTTGGTCATGGTAAATTGAATGCTGCAGTCTGTTGGGAAGCCCATGTTTAGTGTCATTCTGAATAATGTGCCAGAACTAAGAATAGATAAATCTGTTGGATATTTAGGTTTACCTTAGTAGGTACTATGGACATTCGCTTATATAATCACACTAGTAAATTTTCGAACACACTCCTTCACACCTCAGTGACTTCCTACATCACTGAGACTCATAGCTCATTAAAATCAAGATACACTGGCCCTCTGGGCAGCCTGGGACACAGAGTTGCAAACACTGTGTATGCTAAGATGCTTGTAAGAAAAAGCCCCCTGACAAGAGCTTTCACAGTTCAAAACTGCACACCAACTGTCCAGGCCTCACATATAGTAGACACATTTAGACACAACTCATGGGTAGCCTGTGTGCCAAAATGCCAACCCTTATGTAGAGCCTGAGGCAGGCCCACCAAATTAAATAAGCTGAGACACATGAGCAGGCCTCAGGACCAGGTGTGACTGAAAGACATGAGTGGGCCCCACATGACAGTATGACACAAAGACTGAAACAAATGAGCAGGCCCATCTAGTATGTGTAAGCCCATGCAGCTGAGTGCAGATCACATGGAATGGCCTGTGCAGCATGCCATGGATGGCAGCACAGGGTATGATGGGCCTGTGGCCATATAATAGATGATGATACAGCATTTGGAAGGGCCCATGTGGCATACTGCAGATCACATGGAAGGGCCTGTGGGGGGTTACATGGGCCACCTAACAACACATGGAGGGGCCTGTGCAGCATGCCATGGATGGTGGCACAGGATATGGACAGGCTGGTTGTCAGTATAATAGTTGATGATACAAGATGCAGAAGGGCCCATGTGGCATACCACAGATCACATGGAAGGACCCATGGGGGGTTACATGGGCCACCTAACAACACATGGAGGGGCCCATGCAGAATGCCATGGATGGTGGCACAAGATATAGATGGGCCTGTGGACATTATAATGGACAATGATACAACATGTGGAAGGGCCTGCAAGGCATACTGCAGATCACATGGAAGGGCCTGTGCAGCATGCCATGGATGGCAGGACAAGATATGGACAGGCCTGTGGTCAGTATAATACATGATGATACAGCATGCAAAAGGGCCTGTGTGACATACCACAGATCAAGGGCCCAGGTGGCATGTCATGGATGGCAGCACAAGATATGGATGGGCCAGTGATTAGTATAATAGATGATGATACAAGATGTGGAATGGCCTGTGGGGGGTTACATGTGCCACCTAACAACACATGGAAGGGCCTGTGTGGGATGCTATAGATGGAAACAAAGTATATGGATGGCCCCAATGTTTGTATAGTAGACTATGTAGCAACATATGGATGGGCCCATGTAGCCAGTTGCAGATCACATGGATGGCCCATGCAGCTTTCCCAGAAGAAATTCACATGGATGGGCCTGATGTTTGTGTGATAAATTTAGATAAACCCATGCCATCTACTGCAGATCTAATGGAAGGGGACATGGTTGTCCAATAGACTTGTATGGGCCACTGCCACCTACCACAGATCACATGGAGGAGGATGTAAGAGTATCATGGGCAGTGTAACTACACTTGGAATGGTCCTGGAAGTGTGAAATGGATCACTTGATATGGATGGGCCTGCAGTCTGGCACAAGCATGCCATACATTGTCATGCACCAAAGGTGTTTGGTGACATGAGCATGGACCCAATGCTGAATGATGAAGAACAGAGAAGCCTAGCCCTAATGTGCAGAATGACTGGAGTGTCTAGCAGTCATCCATTGCACAAGAACCACCCTTAACATTAGGGAAGAAACCACTCAAGCACCAAATAAAAGTTTTCGAGCGCCAGTTTATGGCATTCCAGTTTTTCGAATATCTTGGTCAATTCTAAAGATAGCGACATCATTCCCATGCTCACTGAAAGCTCTCGACCATGCCATTCTGCCTACCAAATTTGGTGACGATCCTCACCCTCCATGATTTTATGCATCATTTCTGCCAACAAACACCCATTTCGCCACTTTTATATGGCCACCTCTTCGATGATCTCTTCGCTCATCCCCTTTGCCAGGGAGAATAACTATGAGTACTTGCCAGGAATCCCCACTAGCATTCACCCTGAAGCCTCCTGGTTCATCCCTCCCTTGTCCATGACCTCCCATCCTATTGCTTTGGGGCAGCGAGTTCTCCTTGTCAGTCTGACTTCAAGGAGGACTTTCTTTGGTTGTCTCAGGTCTGTTGTCAGGCTTGAAAAATCATATGTGGTTGTTTCAGTTTCTCCAGTTGAAGAAGCATATGGATCCTGTTGAAACGAGGTCGAGTGCAGAGTGAACTATGTGAACAGTAAACTCAGTCTCTGATGCGAGTCAAAGTCTAAATATTAACCAACCTATGTGAACAGTAAACTAAGTAGGTTGGTAAGTATTATCGAACTATAACGAAACCAGAAGAGCATACCTCAGTCTCTGATGCGAGTCAAAGTCTGAGGTCCGAAGGAAAAAAGAAGTGCCGCAAATGCATGGGCTCATTACATAATCACTACTCGCTGTAAGTAAACAAACTCCAACACACCCCCTCAGTGAGATAAGTGAGAGAAAAAAGGAAGAATGTGCATAGTAGTTATGCTTCACTTGCATGCATAGGTATAATGGCATCATGCGGCTTTGTTTTTTTGATGGTTCGAGTGGTGGTGCAGCCGAATCTTGTATGGATTGAAGACTCGGATGTGTTCATGTATAGTAGGCAAAATGTTGGTGTCGAAATTGTACTTGCCATCCTTGGTAACGGTTGGTGGCAGAGTATGGGTGGTGCTGGAAGTGCTGGTGGTATGGCCCAGTTGCGTGCGATGATCTTCAGTTGTCAAATACTTATTTATTTTATCCATAACATGCTCCCAGTTGCCATCCGGATGACGAAGCGCCTTGACGAAGGTTTCGCTGTTGTTGTTCGTTGTTTGTGCTTGGTAAGCAGCCACGTCCTCGTTGATCGTGCATTCTCCCCTCGCTTTGCATGCCTCGCGAAGGCTCTGCATGGCCATCGCCTCAACCCCTTCAACTGTGCGACCCTCTGAGTGGATAGGCGTCCCGGGTATGATCGTTTTGCTTCGTGGGTGCATCGGGAACTGAGCTAGAGCCAAAAACTGACTGTTTTCACTTGTAGGGCGCTTTTCAGGCTCGTTTTCGAGTTTCAGACTGGCGGCGAGCCATTTCGAGGTGTGTAGGCTGTCGATAGGGTTTGTCATGGGTGATACATGCCCCTTGGGGTCCATAGGCACTTCGTTTGGCAAGTTAGACACCGTTTTCACTGTAGGAGACATGGATTCATTTTGGTCACTATTCGGTTTGTTGGGTGACGACGATGGCTTATCGGGTTGATCGGGAGCTTCCCCTTCGTTGTCACAGACAGTCTTAACCCCCTTCTCCCCACAGGATTCATCCAATTGAAGATCGGAGTCCATTGTGCTGGTGTTCTCCTCCAGATGGTGTTGCTCCAGGTCTGGGTAAACCATGGGTACGTTTTCAAGTCCCCTCTTGCTTTCTCGATGTTGACCTTGTGGAACTATAGCTGGGTGGTTTTTCTCAGCTTGTATTCGACCTCCTGAATTTTCCTCCCTGGTAACGGTATCGATTTTGCATGGTACCGAGTTTTTCAAGGAGATGGTGGTGGTGGGTGTGTAGTCGACGATGTACGCTGCCTGTGGAGAGTTTATCCCTCCAAAACGTTCATGAGGTACAGTCGTATTGTATGGCATTGTAGTCGTCCACTCGACCTCTGAGATGCCATTCGTCCATCTAGATCCACCGCTGCTGTTCTGCACCAAGTTTGCGTCCACTCCAAGTTGAAGGGTATTGGATTTAAGGTAGGGCATGGGCTCGTCTGAATCCCATTCACTAACCCCATTGCTGACGGGATGTTTAGGCCTAGCTCCGACTTTGCCTGGGGTTTGAGCGAGTTGCTCAGGCACAGTGGGGAGGTGCTGTCCCAATCGAGTGTTAGACTCCATGGACCTTCATGTGGTGGAGCTGTCTTGATGTGATGTATCAGGACTGCTGGCAAGTGTCGTAGATGGTGTAGCCTTTCGATATTGTTTTCCCTCGAGGCAGGGGGAACATGCTGCATCTGAATACTGCTCGTTGCCGGTAACCGCTTTCCCTGTAGCCATATTCTTGCTTACTGCACATGCAGGAGTGTCGGTTTCGGAGTTGGGGTTACATGGAGTTTGGTACAGTATGTTGGCAGGATGACTCTGGGTAAGTGTTGTCGCTGCAAGGATGTAGAGTGAACCGCGCTTTTGACCCATACCCACAGTTTTGTTGTTGGCAATCAAGGAGCAACTGTCGGATTCGAAGGTGACCTTTCCACCTCGACTGGCAAGGTACGAGACTGAGAGAAGGTTTGCATTTAGACTTGGCACGTAGTACACTGTCTGTAGTGCAACGCGACCAGTCGTTCCACCTGTGAGGTGCATTTTGAGAGTGATGCAGCCTGTGGTGGTTGCGAGTACTGTGCTCCCATTTCCTATTCTGACTGCTCGTGCAGGTGAGAGAGTTTTGAACAATGAGAACCATGACTGATGGGAGCACATGTTTACAGTGGCTCCGGAGTCTACTATCCAGTGCTTGTCAAGTGCCATGTCGAGCGTGTTAGCCAGAAAGAGTTGTAGGTATGTCGTGTTGTCAGAGGACATGTGAGCAACTTTGGCATTAAGCTCGCCCTTGTCTTTTTCATTCGCTTTGTTCTTCTCGTCTGATGCAGTGGTCTTCGCAGCTTCATCAGCCTTCTTCCTACGGCAATCTTCTTCGACGTGCCCAGTCTTTTTGCAGTAGGTACATTTCAGCTTTCTCTTCTCGTCCTTCGCTTTCCTTTGTTGTCCAGACATTTTTGCTGTGAGTGCAGATTGGCCAGTAGTGGCCTTCTGTGACTTTTCCTCGATTAGGACCTGGGATATGACAGCATCAACCGAGAGCTTGTTGTCTGTGGACATGAGGATCGTGCGGAGTGTGGCATATGAAGATGGTAGGGAAATGACCATGGCAATCGCAATGAGCAAGTCGTCGAGAGGCTGTCCTAGTGATTTTAGGATGTGTGCCTTCTGCCGCATGGAATTTAGCTGACTTTCCATAGGACTATCATCTGAGAGAGTGCCGTGGAAGAGTTCGCCTATTAGGTATGCAATGGTTTGCTTGCCCTTTCCTTCGTAGTGCTGGCATAGCTTAGTCCAGACCTGTGCCGCTGTTGTGGCATGGAGAACACCACTGAGGGGTTCGTCCTTCAAGGTAAGAGTGATCTGGGCCCGTGCTTCCTTATCCTTGAGCAACCATTCTGCATGGCCAGCAGGATCCGCATTAGGGTCGGGTGCAGTTGTTGACGTGCCACCGACAATATCCCATAGTCCGCGTACATCTAGTATCATCTCAACTCGATACTTCCATGTTTGAAAGTTTGACCCTTCATCATCTAGGGATGGTATATCATAGAGATGGCTTGATGCATGTGAGGACTTTGCAGAGAGTGACGTGGTAGCTGTAGTCGTGGCTGTTGCACTTGCCCTTGTCAGGCCAGCTGTAGAGGCTGAAGGTGGGTTCGACATTGCAGTAGGTTATAGGTAGACGAGATGGAGAATTCTGTGTATAGTTCAGCCACTGGCGGGGCTCATAACCTGTTGAAACGAGGTCGAGTGCAGAGTGAATTATGTGAACAGTAAACTCAGTCTCTGATGCGAGTCAAAGTCTAAATATTAACCAACCTATGTGAACAGTAAACTAAGTAGGTTGGTAAGTATTATCGAACTATAACGAAACCAGAAGAGCATACCTCAGTCTCTGATGTGAGTCAAAGTCTGAGGTCCGAAGGAAAAAAGAAGTGCCGCAAATGCACGGGCTCATTACACAATCACTACTCGCTGTAAGTAAACAAACTCCAACAGATCCTTCATCCCTGTGCCCTGCAATGTCTACCTCTCAATCTCATCCTTTGTTCTTCCAAAATTGTGACAGGTTCAATACCAATTACTGTCATCCAGTCTATCTGATCACATTCATGATGAATTTGAGACACTTCTCCCTGCTCTTATGGGAGAAGTCAGCCCTTCCTCCTCCTCAAACCCTCCAGAACACTAGCTGCAATTGATGCAGGTTGCTGTACAGAGAGGAGGAAAGGGGGAAAGTTGTGAAATCCTATGCCCTGACTACCCTGGAGACCCCCAAAATTGGCCCCTGGCAGAAATCCCCACCATTCTTCATTTGGACATGCAGCAAGTTGCCTTAATCCATCTAGATCTCAGATCTAGGAGTCACTATGACTCATTTGCAGTCATATCCCTTAATCAGCAGTGACCAGTGCACTTATTCATTCCCCTTTTCACATTATTCATCCATTCCTTGATGACTTGTTCCATTTTCAAATTGATTAGTGATAATATTCATCATGCTTACTGATTTTACTTACCAATTGCTTACTGTCCTTACTCATCCTTACAAAGCCTTACCAATCCTTTACCAATCCCCTTACCAATCACTTACAGATCACTGACAAAGTATTGCTCTATGTTTACCACAGGCTATGCTACTCTTTTGTATATAAAGTACCAATATGTTGACAGCTACTAGCCAAGCTACCAAGTCCCCTGCATAGGAAGCAGTCCCCTATTCCTGCAGTATCTGAGGCTCCATTAAGGGTCTATTTACTGTTTTCTTCATCATTCTACATCACTTCTAGGCTCAGAGCAGCCTATTCTCTTTGCTTTTTCAGTCTTCCCCTGCTCCCCCTTCATCAGGAGCACCCATACCCTCTGCCCTAGCCCCCTCTAGGTGCATGGAACCCCTCCCCCATTTTATTTTAACAGATCCCTCGAGCCAAAGCCTGCATAGGAAAATCACCAACTCAGCATTTGTCTTTGTGTTGGGTTTTTGGTGTTTTTGCCATTGATCCACACATTGACTCACAATGTGTGAGTGGTGGAAGCATGCTGTGCATCAGAAATTGGGTTTCAAGCCACCAACCCATCTGAGGTGTAGAAGGGCATCATAAATGGAGGAGTTGTTGGAGAGTTTTTGGACCCACAATATTAGGGGTGGGCATAAGCATGCATAGTGACTAGGGATGACTACCATATAAGACTGAGAAGAGTTACATTTCTGCATTGTCAAAATGGTAAGAATGCGAAACAGGCCTGGTAATGCTGTGGACGATGTTACCATAAATAGGTGTGATTTCTCATACTTCCCATGGAAGACAGAACATGGTGGAAAGTGGCAAATGACTGATACTGCAGGTGGCAGCACTTACAAGGAAGTTATGTATAATTTGATAGGGGAGATTGTGAATCCTGACCATTATCATCAGAGGTGATGGTGTGCATAAACATTCAGGCAAGTATGAATGCAGATGTGGCATGATAACAGATAAGTTGACATATCATATGGGTGGCTGTATGGGTGCTCTGGTACCAATGCTGATATTGGAGAGTCCACTGGGAATGGAAGCCCTACAGAATCTATACTATGCTTAGCCAGCAACTGCATTTGCTGGATATCATAAAGGTAGCAAGTACTCTAGGTGTACAGACTTGTAAGAAAAGCTGATTGCATGCTGTCATGCACATAGTTCAGTCAACCATATAGTCCTGAAACTGGGACACCTGACATGTACATTTTCACCTAAAGGTGGGACTAGCCGATGTCAGCCAACCAGCCCTGACATGGGTTCAGCCAACACAGCTAAGACATGGCCCACCCCCCTGAAAGAGGGATAGGCTGACATGGCTGGGGGATGGCCACCCCCCCTGAAAGTGGGATAGGCTGACATGGCTGGGGGATGACCCACCTCCCTGAAAGTGGGATAGGCCAACCTAGGTGGGGGATGGCTGATGTGGCTGGGGGATGGCCAGCCCCCCTGAAAGTGGGATAGGCTGACATGGCTGGGGGATGGCCACCCCCCCTGAAAGTGGGATAGGCTGACATGGCTGGGGGATGACCCACCTCCCTGAAAGTGGGATAGGCCAACCTAGGTGGGGGATGGCTGATGTGGCTGGGGGATGGCCAGCCCCCCTGAAAGTGGGATAGGCTGACATGGCTGGGGGATGGCCACCCCCCCTGAAAGTGGGATAGGCTGACATGGCTGGGGGATGGCCACCCCCCCTGAAAGTGGGATAGGCTGATGTGGCTGGGGGATGGCCTACCCCCTGAAATTGGGATAGGCTGACATGGCTAGCAGATAGCCCACCCCCCTGAAAGAGGGATAGGCCAACATGGCTGGGGGATGGCCACCCCCCCTGAAAGAGGGATAGGCCAACCTACCTGGGGGATGACCCACCTCCCTGAAAGTGGGATAGGCCAATGTGGCTGAGGGATGACCCACCCCCCTGAAAGTGGGATAGGCCAACCTGGCTGGTGGATGGCCCACCCACTTGAAATGTTCCAACACAGAGAGGTTTGTCAAGATGCTAGTGGAATGGTGTGGGCAACTAGGTGACTACTATTATTCTTGATGTTTCATGGATGTGGTGCTCATATTTCTCAAGCATGAGCAGGTGTCTTCCCATTATATTGAATTGTAATCAAAAGGATGACAGGATATTTCCCCTCCACAAGTTTACAAGGTTGGGAGTTAGAATGTTGCCTACATCAGCAAACAAGCACTTGGCTGTCCAGAGCTGTCCAGAACTGGACAGCACCCCAGACCCTCCAGAAACCTCTAGCAAGGTACCTAACTGGCTAGAGTTGTCCAGGACTGTCCCAGACTGATGACAGAACCCTACAGTGTCCTTACTGTCCTAGCACTATCCCAGACTGCTACAGTATAGAGTAGTACTCTGTCTACAATACCACAGCCAATCACAGGTCTGTACAGACCTGTACACTGTTACAAATACACAACCACTTAATAGTCACAATGTGGCTTACTTTACTGTCAATTTTCATCAACACAATTTATTTTCTACCCAAATAACATTTTAGTGGTATATACAACATATGTATGGATGAGATTTATAGGTATTTACAGAGTAATTTGGAGCCAAGAAGATGTTCCTTTCTTTTCCTGTGGAAGCTGAATGGCATTTTTTGGTATGGAGAAGGTATATGATTTGGGTGGGAGAGACATCCCACCAGACCCCATGTTTTTGCCACAGTCAGAATACTTGCACTCAAAGGACAAAGTTTTCTCTGCTGAACCCCCTACCCACTTTTGAATGGTCCCACATTGGGGACACTGGACTGGTAAGAGATGACCCCAGGGTTTGAGATGCTTGTCAGTCCAGAGAAACTTTTCTACCACCAGAGCTTCTTCCTGCCATGTGAACAGAATGATGTTTGAATGCCTACCCAGCATACCACAGTCATTTAGAGCAACCTTAGCTGCACTGCAGATAGGAAAGCCCTAGATGATGGCGTTGTCCAGGAGGCTTTGGAGGTAGGGGACTGTGAAAGCCAACAGGAGATGCTGAGCATCAAAGAGTAGCATGGACCTGGGGGTAAAACTGGTAGGTGTGAGGGATGAGTAACCAGGAGATGATAAAACTTACTGTTGGGCAACCTCTGTTATCCCATTGAAACTCTGGGGATTGGTGACCATAGAGCCACAGACATAAAATATTATGTCTGCACCATTTACAATCTACTCAGGGGCTTGAGAAGCAGTTGGAGGAACTGCAGAAGGTTGGCTTGGAATGAGGGAGAAAAAAGTGGGTCAACTTACTGGAAACACTTTAGAGGCCACTGGTTTCTTATTTATGTACCCAGTACACAGATCTCCTCTATCTTCATCACTATGAGTAGTGAGAAACAGGACCACTTTTGAGTAAGCAGAGAGGGTGTTTGCCAGGTCAGAGGCAGCCTTGTCATATGCATCCATGGACTCTGGGGTGCCAAGGTTGAAAGGGAGCTGGGAGAAGTTGTAATCCCCTTGAGGAAAATATGCTTGCAGGAAGGAGTGCAGCATGGCCACCTGGG
Source organism: Pisolithus microcarpus (assembly GCA_024613185.1). Lineage (NCBI taxonomy): Eukaryota > Fungi > Basidiomycota > Agaricomycetes > Boletales > Pisolithaceae > Pisolithus > Pisolithus microcarpus. Next base: position 1,013,844 of record JANFAI010000007.1, read on the forward strand.
AATGACCTATGTCTTGGGCTAGTCCTTCTAGGTGGAGGTGAACCAGGGTGGTAGGGTGGGGGGCTACTTGAGAGGTCATTGCATGCTGAAAGCCTCCAGGGATGATGGGGGGAGTGGAGAGAGCAGGTTGTCCCCTGGAATAGAAACCCTGAATGCTGTTGAACATAGCATACTAGGTGTAGATTGTGGTGTACTTACCATGTAAGGCTTGGGGTCATTTTTAGTCTTTTGCCAATGGCAAGTCATACACATGAACTTAACATCAGCCTCTTTTACCTTCTGCATGGATTCCTCAGAGACTATCAAGCATCTATGGCATACCACTCTATGACATCCCTTCTCATCACAAACCCACATCTCACCACCATCCCTGCACATGAAACAGAACTGTGTAGAAGGTCAGTGGGGGGTGGACTACATACAGGTAAATAATTACTGAATTGGCCTTGGCTGGTATCTTGAGGGCAGGCTTCTTGGAAGCAGCCTTGGCTTTGGCTTTCTTTTTCTGCAGTACGTCAAGGTTCACTCTTTGGGCATGGCCACCAGTTGCCTTCCTGGCAGTCTGCTTTGTTCTGGCCATTGAGTAGAAGGGCTGGAAGAGGTGTACTACAATTGGAATAGCAACAACATACAATGAGTATTTAAAAGAAATGTGGGGTGAAGGGATGCACAGGTATATTGTTTGTTAGACACAGGGGGAGGTACTTACAGGGCTGGTGGAAGTTGGGCACTGGTGGGGCTATGCATGGGTATATTTTTATTAGACATGGGCAGGGGGGTGGTACTTACAGGGCTGGTCAAAGATTGGCACTGGTGGGACTACACATGAGTATAAAATTTTATCATACACATTGGGGGGGTGGTACTTATGGGGCTGGTCAAAGTTGGGGGTTGGTGGGGCTACACATCAGTATAAATTTTTTATCAGACACGATGGGGGGGTGGGGTACTCACAGGGCTGGTCAAAGGTGGGACATGAAGGGGGGGTGGTATAATTTTTATTAGACATGGTGGGGGGGTGGGGGTAGTACTTACAGGGCTGGTAGAAGCTGGGCATTGGTGGGGCTATGCATCAGTATAAAAATTTTATTAGACACGATGGTGGGGGGTGGTACTTACAGGGCTGGTCGAAGATCGGCACTGCTGGGACTATGCATGTGTATAAAATTTTATTAGACATGAAGGGGGGCAGTAGTACTTATGGGGCTGGTGGAAGAGCTGGGTGTTGGTGGGGCTACACATCCATATAAATTTTTTATTAGACACGACAGGGGGGTGGTAGTACTTATGGGGCTGGTCGAAGATCAGCACTGCTGGGACTACACATGTGTATAAAATTTTATTAGACATGAAGGGGGGGGGGTATAATTTTTATTAGACACAGTGAGGGGGTGGGGGTAGTACTTATGGGGCTGGTCAAAGTGGGGCACGTTGGTGGGGCTATGCATCAGTATAAAATTTTATTAGACACAGTGGGGGGCAGTAGTACTTATGGGGCTGGTGGAAGAGCTGGGTGTTGGTGGGGCTACACATCCATATAATTTTTTTATTAGACACGACAGGGGGGTGGTACTTATGGGGCTGGTCGAAGTTGGGCATAGGTGGGGCTACACATCAGTATAATATTTTATTACATGACGGGGGGTGGTACTTATGGGGCTGGTCAAAGATCAGCACTGCTGGGACTATGCATGTGCATAAAATTTTATTAGACACGATGGGGGGTGGTATAATTTTTATTAGACATGGTGGGGGTGGGGGGGGGGGGGGGGTTATACTTATGGGGCTGCTCGAAGAGCTGGGTGTTGGTGGGGCTATGCATCCATATAAATTTTTTATTAGACATGACGGTGGGTGGCACTTACAGGGATGGTGGGGGTACTTCTGCCACTGGGTGGTCAGAGGTGCTTGACGGTGGGGGGTACTTACCAGCTGGTGGGCACTGGGTAAGGCTACGTGTGAGTGTTTTTTTTTCTTGTGCATGGTGGCAGGTACTTACCAGGGTGGTTGGGGGTGGGTGTGAGTGACACTGGACTGGGAGGTCTGCTGGCTGGTCGGTCACAGTGAGAAAAAAAAAGAAAAGTGAGGAAGGGCATGGAACGTTCAGAGGCAGCATCCAAACCATTGTCACATGATAGATGCATGTGTGGTTTTGAGATGAGTTCACACTGACATGTACAAGCAAACATAGCCAAATTCAAAAATAATATGAATACTGGCTCCGAATATTTTGTTCACATTTCCCAACTGTCCCACCTCCTCCTACCTCCATCTCTCTATGTAGTACTGTGCTGGATCATTTTGACACGTTGAGTGTCATACACTCTGGCGTACATCAAGCCTTGTTTCAGGTAAGCACCCCCCATGCCATCTCCCCCCCATTTGCACTAAGTGCCTCCCCATCCAGCATTGTATGTCCCCCCCCTCCAGCATCATACATCCCCCCCTCCCAACGTCGTATGTCCCCCCTCCTGATGTCATATGTCCCCCCTCTGTGACATCGTACGTCCCCCTCTGTGATGTCGTACATCCCCCCTCTGTGATGTCGTACGTCCCCCCTCTGTGATGTTGTATGTTCCCCCTCCTGCATCATACATCCCCCCCTCCTGATGTTGTACATCCCCCCTCTGCAACATCATATGTTCCCCCTCCCGTATTGTATGTCCCCCTCCCACGTCATACATCCCCCTCCTGCATTGTATGTCCCCCCTCTGCGATGTCATACATCCCCCCTCCCGACATCATATGTCCCCCCTCCCGACATCGTATGTCCCCCCCTCCCGACATTGTACATTGCCCCTCTGCGATGTTGTACATTCCCCCTCCCACATCGTACATCCCCCTCCCATGTCGTACACCCCCTCTGCGACATCATATGTCCCCCCTCCCATGTCATATGTCCCCCTCCCATGTCATACACCCCCTCTGTGACGTTGTATGTCCCCCCTCCCACATTGTACACCTCTGCAACATCATATGTCCCCCCTCCTGCATTGTACACCCCCTCTGCAACATTGTATGTCCCCCCTCCCAACGTCATATGCCCCCTCTGCAACATTGTATGTCCCCCCCTCCCATGTCATATATCCCCCCTCCCGACGTCGTATGCCCCCTCTGTGATGTCATACATCCCCCCCTCCCATGTTGTACACCCCCTCTGCGATGTCATACATCCCCCCTCCTGCATTGTACATCCCCCTCTCATGTTGTACACCCCCTCTGCGACGTCGTACACCCCTGTCCTCAGCCCCTGCAATGTTGTACATACCCACTTTTGTTGGAAAGGGCTGTAGGCAGCCTCAGTAGTGACTCAACTACTAATGTATTAGATGTACCTGTAGGCAGCTACAGGAGATCAGTAAGTAGGAAACTACCAATAGTAAGTAGACTCACCCTCAGTAGTGACTCAACTACTGAGGGAATAGTACCAAAATGTACTCTAAGTGTACGCTCTAAGTGCTTATGTAAGCAACCAAAAAGCGTACCATAACAAGTATCACACAGGGGTGATTCAATCTCCAACAACTTTGACATTCTATGTCCCCTGTCCTGATGTAGAATGTTCTCCCCCTTACAGTGTTGCATGTCCCATGAAGGTTCCTCTCAGGTAAGCACACTCCCCCAGCCTCAACTAACCCCTCCCCCATAGGTCATCCATCCCATCTGATCTAGGCTGCAGACTATGTGATGATGGGATGTGTCCCTCCATCTTCAGTGCACCTGGCCAGTGCATTGCTTGATGGGGGTACCTAACTTGTGGGCTCTGGGGGATATTTATGTCTGTACCTGCTGTGCAGGCCAGCATAATTTTATGTTGGCTCTGGGGGCATTTGTCTGTGCTTGCTGTGCAAGTCAGCATAATTTCTTGTTGGTTCTGGGGGCATTTGTCTGTGCTTGCTGTGCAAGTCAGCATAATTTCTTGTTGGTACTGGGGGCATTTGTCTGTACTTGCTGTGCAAGTCAGCATAAGTTTTTGTTGGTTCTGGGGGCCTCACTCAAATATGATTTGGTGAGCATGACAATTTGACATTGGTAAGTTTGTCCTCACTTGTATTATATGTTTTGACTTGAAATCTGACTCGCTTTCCAGCTTTCAGTTTGAACTGCTGAGTAAGTGTCTGATGAGTTTCTATGTAGTTGCTAATGAGAAGTGTTAAGGACCTATGTAGATATAACATGGGGGGGTTTCTTTGTTGAACTTGAGTTTTTTTCTTTTTAAGGACTTGTTACATTTCTAGGGGGGGCCCACCCTAGTTCATGATGAGGACTTGTCCCACTTGGGACTTTACTCTTCTGTAGTACTGTTTGTAATTGCTAGTACTGAAGTTATGTGGTCGTAAATTTCACTTGTAGTGTGTAACTTGGATGCTGTGATCTGCCATCTTTTTTTGTCAGTATGAGATCCTAACCCTAACCCTAAGATATATGGTGTGATTATTAAATTGATTACCACACTAAGTTTCATAGGTTAAAATTTTATCATTACCCTACTATGTCACTGCTGCCATCATCCACCACCCCAGTCTGTGATGAATCATTCCCCACCATCTCATGCCCTGACTGCATTGGTGGATCTTGCCTTAACATCTGTATTGGGGGACAGGCAACTCAACCCATCTTCCCTACTACAGAGGTCTGACCTCCAGAAGCCAAGGTAATGGCAACTATTTCCATGGTAATTGGACACCCTCCTTGACATGCCATGAATAGACTGCAAGTTAGGTCCCAGTTGATCAACCTCCAGAGGCTCATGGCAGGGGAAATCCTTCCCCCAGCATCCATTTCTTCCTTGGAACTCCAGTTGTCTGCCCTGGTCATTGTGTTTGCAATCCTCAACCCTTGTGAGTGTCAGTACTATTGGGAAGTTGAATTCCAGGGTCTGAGGGTTAGGGGAAGATGTCACAGAATGGGACATTGATAGGTTTGCTGAACCAGCCAGGAATGTTGCAGACAAGACAAAATATTTCCCATATCCCTGGTGGGGACACATCTCTGACCCTGCCACTGTTTTGGATGTCCATGGGAGGGTCTTGGTGTGGTATCTCCCAGGCATCATGCCTCCTGCAAGAGTGGTGATCCTGTCTCCTCCCCCTCCATCTATCTTGTATTGATTCATCTGTAGGAACATCTCAATAAGATCCATCTCCCTTTGAAAGACAGCCTGGTAAAATGCTCCAAGACTGGTGGTCAGTCCAAAAGGAGGTTTGGCCATAGACATGTGCCAGAGGCTGATGGCAATGAGATGTTTGGTCATGGCAGGCTTATGAATTCTCCAGCCACATTCCAGCAGGCTCACATGGTGATCCCCATGTTCTCTGTTGCATTTTGCCAGGCTGATTGACAGTCAGAGATTGGAGGACAAGGTCTATCAAAGTTCCTCTCTCAAAAAGGGGGTGGTGAGGCAATGGCTCCAGGATATTTCCTATGCAGAGGAGTTCTGGAACAAAATTGGGGAAATTGTCCTGCCTGATCTTACCAGGGTTGGCAGGGATGCTATCTCTGTCAAGGGGGACTGGGTCATCTCCCAACCACCCTCCCCCATTGGGTGGCCTTCCATCTATCTTGGCATAGATGTCATAGTCAATCAAGAGACTCCTCCCCACCAGGACCAAGTCTCTGCACCATCTCTGCTGGACTTGGTAGTCAGCCTGGGAACTCATGATGCCCAGTTTCATATATCTGAAATAGGCACCATATTTGATTATAAGCCTGGCACCATGATTTACCTTGCTGGCAAAGTTCTCACCCACTCTGTCCCAAAGTGGGGGAAAGGGGAAAGGATAGCACTTGCTCACTACATGAAGGATGCTGTCCACAACAGATTTGGACTGCCCAGGCCAGCTTTCACCCAACAGAAGCATCTCTTTGGGAAATTTTTACAGACTTAGTGTAGATACCTAGCCAAGCCCCTTAGCCTTAGCTGATGTCAATCAGAGTTTCCAAGTGAACATTGTACATCCAGAGCATTCCCCATGCTTCGTATCAATCCTGTTGAGCATGCATCAGAGAAGGTCCAAAATCCTGTGAAAACCCTCTGGGAGAGGTGCTCTGTACACTTTCCAGCCCACCAAGACCAGAAGGGGAAAGCTCACCCACAAAGAAGTGGATGCTAGGCACCTCTACCTTGCATCTGGCAGTTGGCCTTCCACTCCAAGAACTCCAAGAACCATGGGATCCTCCCAAAATCTCAACTTCTCCAACTTCCCCAACTCTCTTGACATCCCTAACTCTGACTGGAATGATGTAGAAGATCCCCCCCAGTCCAGAAGGCACACAAAGGTCTGTACTCTGATTCTGGCCTGGTCTGCCATTAAAAAATTCCTTCCAGAGTCAAAATGACTTTATCAGAGAGTGGCTGCCTTGGAGAGCAGAGTATCTCAACATCATTTTGGAGGGGGAGCAGCTGGCCAAGGGGGGAATTTGTGAGCAGTGCTGTGAGGCAGAAGGAAGTGTCCAGTGCATGTCCTGCACTGGAGTCCATGCCTGGTGTGGCCCCTGTACTGTCAAAGCTCACAGGAACCTGCCCTTTCACAAGGTCCAAAGGTGGAATGGTACCCACTACCAGCCTACCTCCTTGATGGAACTGGGCTTCTTGTGGCACATAGGCCATGGGGGTGATCCCTGCCCTCGAAATTGGTCAGATCCTGATCCAGATGAGGTGGGCTATATGACTGGGGAGGAACCTCCCAATCACAGGTCAGTGGCATTTTATTGGAGAGGCATTCTGATGACCTGGCCATCAGGAGGTCTTCCTGGTTCCAGATGACCATTGTGCACACAGAGGGAATTTTTTCTCATGACATTTCTGTGTGTAACTGCCCAGGGTCTGATTCTAGTGACTGGCACCTGGACTTGCTTAGACAAAGACTCTTCCCAGCCAGTATCTCCAAGCCCAAAACTGCATTCACCTTTGATGTCCTGGATCACTTTCTGATAGATGCTCTGGAGTGCAAGACCTCTGCAATGAGTTTCTATCAGAAGCTGAAAAGGTTCACCAACAATGCATTTCCAGAGAGGGTACCAGTTGAGCAGCATTTTCCAGTTGCTTGGCTAATGTTAATATTTTTTTTCTTGGCTGGTTAGGATAGATACAGGGAGTTGATGAGGGTTTCTCAGCTGTGGAGGGATTTGAAACATAGAAAATGGTTTGGATTTGGGCATGATATGGAACAAGATCCTGGGGATGGAGGACTTGCCCTCTTCTGTCCTGCCTGCCCCCAACCATGTGTTAATTTGCCTCCAGACTGGAAAGTCCAGTATGACAGGTGAGAGAGTGTGATCCATTTCAATTGGGAGTCTGACAGCCTTCAGGGATACTACCATGAGGCAATATGTCATAGATGGTAGCTTCACTGCTCAGCATATGAAAATGAAACAAGCCAGAGTTGGATGTGGCCTTGTCTGATGGAAAAGGGTTTATGGTTGCTGAGGTGCCCTATCAGAGTCATCTAAAACAGTCTTTGGATAGCAAGGAGGCAAGTGTCTACAGGTCTTGGAGTTTGTTTACTGACCAGTCAGTTAGAGATCCACCTGCAGCAATCACAGGGCTATCAATGCTGCAAACATCAACAAGTCCAACCTACAATCTACAGGGATTGGTGCTACTGCTTGTGCTCAGCATGGCTGCTTTGTCCCCCACTCAGTGGTAGATTTTCAGAAAGGGGAGAGGTGAGTGGACCCCCTGGATTGAGATTGGTGTATTTGGAGCTCATTTCAGGCCAGGTACATGAACACAGACTACTCCATTTGTAATGCTCTTGGATATTGTTCTGAGAGCATCACAAAAGCCCTGGTGATTTATGATGTAGGGTGCCAGTGGAGTGTCAACTTCAGGAGCAGGGTGAAAAACAGCCCATCTCTCCTTCTTCCCCCAGCTCTGGAGATTATGCCTGCTGTGGGCAAGTTCCATTTGGCTGCACACAAGCTCTCTTGCTTTCCCAGGTACAGCCTCAACTTCATCAAGGGTGCTGGTCACTTGGATGGAGAAATTCTGGAGACACTGTGGGCTCCATTCAACAAGATCTCCCCAACTGCCAGGTCTATGACTCAGGCACACAGGCAAGAGGTGTATGATGATCATATGAGGGACTCCAACTGGAAGAAGCTTGTGGGAATGGGTGAGCTTTTTTTGGGGGGGGAAGGGGAAGTCAATTTATGCCCTACATCACAGTCCCCTCCTTGCTCAAGAAATATAAGAATTCCAGCAGGTGTCTGGAGGAAATGAATCAGGCTTATGAGCAGTTGACTGCTGTGCTGGATCCTGACAAGGTTGCACAGTGGGAACTGGATGCTCTTAGGGCAGAGGCAGATAGGGGGGAAGCCCTAGATATCTATCTGTTGAAAGGGGACAAAGGTTGGTGTTATGGATGGGTCCATGACTTGATCTGATATTTTTTAGCCCCCACCTTTCATGAGGTGTGGTTGCAGCTCATGAAAAACCCCAAGTCCCCCTCTGGAAATGTTGGTTCGGTGGCCTGGCTTGCAGAAGGAATTGGCATTGAGGACTCACAGTGAGGTCCCTGTTGAGCTGAAGGTGATATTCTTGCTGACCAGACTTGCAGGGATCAGCTGAGATCTGAAATCTGACAACTTCCCAATCCTATGTCAACTAGGCAAGAAGTCAAAATCTCTGAGAAGAGGCAGAGACTCTCTTCCAGGATTGAAAAATTCCATAGCAATGGTCAAGCATTTTGCAAAGGTTTGGAGATAGATGGCACTTTCACTCCCCAGGATGATCCTGCATTCTGTGGGACAGATGAAGAAGAACATGAGGATAGGGAGTTTTGGGATGATGATGATGAAGGGGACTGGGAAGCTCCTGAAGAAGAAGTTGAGGGGCTGGCTTCAGAGCTCATGAGTATATGGATGCCCTCTTCCATTGGAGCTGCCAAACTGACAGAGCTGGGCCTGCATGACCTTCTCAAGGAGGAAAGGGAACTGCGGATTGGACAAGCCAATGATTGTCTGGACCAACCGAGGACAGACCTTGGAAACAAGGCCATGTTATACTGACAGAACTTCGGGGCTGCAAATTCCACCAGGGAGGGTACCAGGACCAAGAAGGAAATCCAAAAGGTGGTGGCCAGGGTAAACAAGCATGTCAGAAGTTATCAAAGGGCCAGACAGGCCATTCTCAGGCTGGACCCTGATGCTAACATGGCAGAAAAGTATCAGGAAATCCTGCCAGAGGACCTTGTGGTGAGTAAGGAGGTGACAGAGGAGAACAGGTTTGGACAGGGGACCAGTAAACTGGCCTGGTTTTGGGTGATGGATGGTAGGAAGAGCCAGTTGAATGTGGAGGCTGGGGGCTTGATGGAAGAATGTAAGTGTATTCTCATTCCATATATCTTACCAAAAGTGTGGTGCAGTTTACAGAATCAACTGGCTCAAAGCAAGGGCTAGAAGGGACAGATGGAAAGAAGAAGTGTCACTGGTGAGGCATGAGATGCTTTGGATGGGGCTGCGGTTTGAGTACCACAAGAACATGTGGGAGCAAAGGGCTCTGCAGTCAACAGAGCCAGGGAAAGAGGCATATGCTAGGAAGCAGATGGTGCTGTGGAGTGACTTTGCAAACAAGGCAAGGCTGATGTTCCAAGGTAAACAGATGGATGGTATTTAGAATGGGGGGAATACACTTGGTTGAGGACTTGGTGTTGAACTGGAGTGAATGGAAAACATGTGCAAATAAAATGGGCAATGCCTAAAAGAGGGATGGCCAACATTCTATCAACCACCTGCCTAAATTGGTAAGGGCCAATAAATTTTCATCTTCTGTCTTCCTCCTGTGACAACAAAATCTCTGCTGCTATACACCTCCACCCATTGACCTATTATCCAATGTCTGACTGGAAGCAAGTCTGCTCTGAAATCCTCTCCTCCTATGTGGGAAGGTACAAAGAAGCAAGGGGGAACTCCCAGCTCAGGAATGAGATCCTTGCTGAGGTGAAGGCAGAGATCCTTTAACATGAACCTGAGGAATCTGTGGCATTGCCCCCACAGTTGAGAGTGGTGAGACATCTTTTTCATCAAGTCAGACATGTCTGAGTTTGTCTAGGCCATCAGGAGGGTGTTCTTGCCCTACCTGGACCCTGAAGATCGGGATGAAGAAATAGCCATCGTGCAGCACATCCTGGCTGTCACGAGAAAGAGTGGGGAAGATGGTTGTGATGGTGAGGATGCCAGGGAGGAGAAGGCTCGTCCCACCAAGGCTGGGGACTACAAAAAGGCCTTTACCCCTTTTACCACCACACAGAGGATCTTCAAGGACGAAATGGATGCCTATGATAGGGAGAGGAGGGACACCAAGGACCCAAAGACCATAGGGCAGAGGAACAGGATCATCCAACAGTGGTGGGAGTCTGTTTCTGATGAGAGGAAAGCAGAAGCTGGGAGGGTGGCAGAAAAATGGAACAAGTTGGGTGCCCCAAAAGGGTCCCATGACTTGTAAGTCCACTTGTCACTCTGTGACCCTATACTGAGCTAGCCAATAAACAGACACAGGAGAAAAAATCTCCCCAACATGGCCAGAGATTTAATTGAAACTGTGCACAGAACCATGGGGTCCCATGTGGTGATGTTTGTCGCACATGAGGCAGGGGAAGGTCAGATCAAGATGGCAGTGTAAGTTTCACCATCCTTGTTCTTTTTCAATGCTCAAGAAGGCCACCAGGTTTGAGACAGCACCAGGAGATGGGAAGAAGGCATTCACTGAGCCTTCAGAGGATAGCAAGGATTGGGTGTTGAATGGGGAAAATATTTTGACAGATTATCTTTTGACAGCCCCTGGTAAGCATGGTTCATTGTCTCTCCACATGTTTATGCCCATTGGTCACTGTTTAGTGGAGGAAGATTCTGCTGAGAAGCATGAGGTGGAGATATCCTTGGATGAGGATGGGAACCCAGAGATGCCCACTTGGGCAGGGCAGAAGTTGAAGGTGCAGCAGAACTTGGCAAGAGCAGTCTTCCAAGCTGCTTATGGTGGGTCTCAATTGTCATGGGCATGGCTGGGATCTGATTGAAGTTTGGGACATAGCCAAGTTCACAAAGAAGCCCAAGGCCAAGGTTCCTTGGGGCTTGCTGATCAAGTCTCCCATGGAGTATCTTGACTCTCAGTCCATTCCAGAGGGGTTTATGATGAAAGATCCTTCAAAATGGACCAAGGCTGACCTGGGGTTGCTCTGGGGTCACTGGGGAACCCTAGAGGCAGAGGAGAAGGTTATTGTATCTTTCATTGGTTGCAAAAAGGAGGATGCACCCTTGACATGGCAGTTTGACAGGAGACCTGTGGGGGGGAGCAGTAAGAAGAGAGAGTGGATGGACCCTGAGGATGACAGTGAAGAGGAAGTAGGTGGAGCAGGGATGCAGTGTTCAGATGCAGGGCCCTCCAGGAAGATGACTGACACTGGTGAAGTTGTGAATAAGGGGGTGGGAGTGGCTATGGATGCAGGGGAGGAGGGCACTGAAGAGTCTAGTCCTGCTTGGCATGCCAGCAAGGACCGCATCACATTTTCAAGGTCTCTTTCCATCATGGCCAGGTACCAAGTACTTGTGGACCTGGTGGAGGGCCTGCCAGAAGAGGTAAGTGGGTGAATTTTGGAGGAACACTTTGCTAACAAAACACCTTTCAAAGGAATGTGGAAAGGGGAGAGAGGCAGCCCTTCCCCACTGGGCAACATGGACCTGGGGTGCCAAGTATTTGCCTGAGGAAATTCACTTGGATGGGGGGAGTTTTTGGAAGGCCCTTGGGCAATTGCAAAGTGCAAGGTTTGCTTCCTCCTCATCTGGTTGGGAGGTGGCACTGGGCCTTGGTCTGCTGTTGAGGGAGTGTAGTCATGCCCAGGAAGTTGAAGAGGATGATCTTATGGTCAGTCACCTCCAATTTTTGCTGAACTCAGAGCTTGGTATCAGGAGGGCAGAGGATGTGATGGATATGGTGGGGTTGATAGTTTCCAGGTTGGAGCAAAGTTCTGCAGGCATGAAGGAGCCCAAAGAGGGTGGTGAAGGTGCTGTGATGGGTGGGGGTGATAGAGAGGATGAGGAGAAGGAAGAGGGGGAAGCTCCTGCTGTGGTACCTGCTCAAAAAAGGAAAAGGGCAGAGAGTGGGATTGTGACTAGGGGAAAGAAGGTGGCAAAGCAAGATGGGGAGAAGGGAAAGAAGGATGGGGAAAAGGGGAAGAAGGATGGAGAAAATGGGAAGAAGGAGGTGAGAACTCAGAATCAAACCAGGAAAGCCATGGGACTTTGAAGGGTAGAATACATGATGACAGAATGTACATGTTTTGGAACCCCAAAGAATTAAATCACCACCAATTCCTGAGCCAGAAGAGACAGCTAAGACTGGACTATGATGACAGAACTCCATTGCCAGGACCATGAGGCATCCTAAAGCAGGGTCAGCAGACCCCACTTCCAGGACTGTGGAGCATCCTACAGCAAGGTCAGTGGACCCCATTTCAAGGGGGGTGGGGGATCTCCCAGCCACATGGGCTGACCCCACTTCCAGGACTGGTGGGGGATCCTGGAGCAAGGTTGGCTGACCCCACTTCCAGGGGGGTGGGCCTACCCTACTTTGGAGTTACCTAGTTGCCCACAGCATTCTACTAGCATCTTGACAAACCAACTGTGGGGGATCCCACAGCCATGTTGGCCAACACCACTTCCAGGGGGGTGGGGGATCCCCCAGCCATGTCAGCTGACCCCACTTCCAGAGGGGTGGGGGATCCTACAGCAAGGTTGGCTGACCCCACTTCCTGGACTGTGGGGGATCCCCCAGCCATGTTGGCTGACCCCACTTCCAGGGGGTGGGGGACCAGTTGGCCAACCCCACTTCCTGGACTGTGGGGGATCCCCCAGCCATGTCAGCTGACCCAACTTCCAGGATCCCCCAGCCATGTTGGCTGACCCCACTTCCAGGGGGGTGGGGGATCCTACAGCAAGGTTGGCCGACTGCACTTCCTGGACTGTGGGGGATCCCCAGCCATGTCAGCCGATCCCACTTCCAGGGGGGTGGGGGATCCTACAGCAAGGTCAGCTGATCCCACTTCCTGGACTGTGGGGGATCCCCCAGCCATGTCAGCCAACCCCACTTTCCAGGACTGTGGGGGATCCTACAGCAAGGTCAGCTGACCCCACTTCCAGGGGGGTGGGGGATCCTACAGCAAGGTTGGCCAACCCCACTTCCAGGACTGTGGGGGATCCTACAGCAAGGTCGGCCAACCCCACTTCCAGGACTGTGGGGGATCCTACAGCAAGGTCGGCCAACCCCACTTCCTGGACTGTGGGGGATCCCCCAGCCATGTTGGCTGACCCCACTTCCAGGACTGTGGGGGATCCCCCAGCCATGTTGGCCGACCCCACTTCCAGGACTGTGGGGGATCCCCTAGCCATGTCAGCCGACCCCACTTCCAGGACTGTGGGGGATCCCCTAGCCATGTCAGCCGACCCCACTTCCAGGACTGTGGGGGATCCCCTAGCCATGTCAGCCGACCCCACTTCCAGGGGGGTGGGGCATCCTATAGCAGGGTCGGCCCTCCCCACTCCCAGGACCATGGGGCATCCCCCAGCCACATTGGCTGACACCAAGTTAGGGTCTGTCGGCCGACATCGGCTAGTCCCATGTTTAGGCCAAAATGTACATGTCGGGTGTCCCAGTTTCAGGACTAGAGGTGACTGAAGGGTCTGTGTCATGGCATGGGAACATATGGAAGTTGAAAAGTTACATCTGCATCAGCTGTGATCCTTCTCTCTTTTTCTGTTGTACAAAGATCGTCACTCAACACAATCAATGCCAAACATCTCTCATATGTCAACTGCAATGTTCTATGAGACCTGTAAGGAGCTCGACATCACTGTTGAGAACATCATGGTGATTTATCACAGGCTGATTGGTGCCATGAAGAACTTGGGGCCCAAGGAGAGATTCAACAGCTGGAAGGAGGCAGTAAAGGCTATATCTGCAGAGTTGGTGGGTCATGACTATCTCTATCATGCTCATCATCTGATGTTTTCAGGATTCCATTTGCCATGTTGTGAGGATAACTGATGCTGTTCCGTGCATGCTGATCAGAGTTGACAAGTACATTCACTGGAGGGAGGATATTGGATCACAGACTTGTCCTTTTCCAACTTGGAAGGTTGCATTATGGCCTGAGGATGCTGACATTGCAGGTCACCCTTGGTTGTTGAAGGTTGAACTTTGATACTATCTGTACTAGCCAGACCCCCGAAAGGCCTCCTTCAACCACATGGCCCACCACTCCAATGGTGACGAGCAGGGATAAAGGCAAAGGTAGGGCAACCGAGGGTGGTGTGAAACTTCAGGCAGTGCGGGGTAGGCAGTCACACTGCAAGCATTGCACAATTTTTCTTGGGAAAACATGGTGAAAAAATTGAAGGAAGAGATACTGTTTTTTTATCAATATTATTGAAAGAAAAACTCTAAAATAATGTTTCATTTTCTTTGTCTGATCTATCCATAGACATGAGTTGATGATATTATCCATGTCCTTCAGTTTAAATATTTTGACTCAATTTCCTAGATTTTCTTTTACAGAATAGTCAGGGAAATACACTGTTTGTTTCTTCCATTTCCATTACCTTTTTTCAGATATAATAGCCAATTATTCATGCACAAGAAACTCTGAGCATCTCACAAAGTATCATTTGACAAAACACTGAATTATCATGTTTTTTTTTTTTCCTCTAAAATATCCAGTGGAAATGTTGTGCATTTTCTGCAAGAACATCTAGGAAACACCAAGATATTCTCAGTCAGTATAGCAAGCAAAATATCAAATATTTCTCTCTTGAAAACAACCAAACAATATATTTTAAATTTACCAAGCAGGAACATACAGAATGTTTCCACAAGATATATCATGATTTTCCTTGAGAAAACATGTGTACAAAAACAAACAGATTAAACAGGCATTGTTTTATCATGGATAAAACCATTGGAAAGCTGTGGAATTATAGTGGGAAAATGGCAGGAAATTACTCAAAGTTGCAGCCATGAAGGGATGACTAGGTGTAGGGAAGAGATGCCCAACTTAAAATGCTCTTCTATAGACTCACTTACCAATTTCAGATGCTGGCTAGCCAAGCACCATTGGACTCTAGTAGGGGTGGAGTCAAATCATGCATTGTGTGTATGACATTTCTGGACTTGTGGGCCATGTTCCACTGTGTGCCCTTTCATGTTGTCTTGCTCCTGGTGTCTTAATAAAGTCTGCATCAAGGTTCCTCAAAAAGATGTGATTGGGTTTGACAGTTGCACTTCCAAGACCACTGGTGACTGGAGTGAGGCAAAGGCATGTCTTGTAAGAGACACCCATACACTGATACACATTGTCTGATTACATGCACTAGTCACATGACCAACCTCATGTCAGACATTTTGAGCACTAAGTTGTCATTTGTCATTTGTCACCTGTCATTTGTTGCTGCCATCAATTCATTTGTTGCTTGACACATTTCAGGGGTCTGGGCAGTGTTGGCAGTGTAGAACTTGAATTTCTGCCACAAATGGGCAGGAGGGTATTTTTCTAGGTGGTGGGGCAGCTTCTGGAGGCTTGGAACTTGATTGATACTGGACACTTGTAGGTGGTAGAAAATCAATGGACACAAGAGGGACAACTCTGAAGGCAGCAGAAATTTTTACAATGTAGGTAGACTTGAAGTTAGCAGTAAAACTCAATTGAGGACTCTGGGGATGCAAGAAGGACTTGAAAGGCTTGGAGATACTCTGGAAAATGACTCTGGGGACTCAGGATGACTCTCAGACACAGATAGTGATGCCAGAAAAGTGGGTATATTTTTCCTAAGTACAGCAGTGTTTTGTAGTGTAGAGGGGCTGTCACTAAGGTAGCTTCTGGCAAATTCTGGAACTATCATATGTCAAGGAAAATTTGAGAGAAAGGTGCTGAAGTAAGGTACTACAAGTTGTAGGTATGAACAGAGGGGAAGAGAGTCCAAGAAAGACCATAAGAAAAGAGAGGTGGCAACAAACTACATGCCTAGAGGTCTATGGTGTGCTGACTGACACTGTGGGAATCCCTCAAGGTGATCTGAAGGTGATCTGAGGCAGTGTGGTAGCACTACTGGCAGCAGCAGGCATCAGAGACTTGAGTGGGGCCTATGGTGGCCAAGCTGCCAATGTCACAGGTTTTGGTGGAGGCTGCTGACAGTCAGTAGTCACATATACTTGTCTGAAGGACCAAAGGCCAACATAGATAGGGGGTGGACAACATGTGTAAGCATGGACAGGGGAAGGCAGCAACTTGCAGTGGCAGTGAATGTCAGCAATAGGGGCTTCTTCCAAATTAGGTGGCAGTGGTATTAGTAAGTGAGGGAAGTGCTTGAATTAGCCAAGTTAGCTGAGAGTGGGGTGGTGGCAATGTTTTCTGAGGGACAGTAGACCTGTGGGAACTGGCTAGGGTGGCAAGGACATTGATAGA
This sequence comes from Pisolithus microcarpus, assembly GCA_024613185.1. Lineage (NCBI taxonomy): Eukaryota > Fungi > Basidiomycota > Agaricomycetes > Boletales > Pisolithaceae > Pisolithus > Pisolithus microcarpus. The sequence continues at coordinate 1,030,298 of JANFAI010000007.1, forward strand.
ATATTGTATTATTCAACCCTAGGGAGTATGAACTCCCTACAGTGATGGTGGATAACAGCAGAAACAAAAAAAAAGATCATGAGGACTGAGGATACAAGGGCAGCCCACCAAACATGAGTAAGTGTGGGGGTTGGAGATGCTGTGGCTGGGAACTCTGTAGGCTGTAGTTTTTTTGATACTCAAGAAATGACAGATACACTTGACAGAATAGCCCTTGTGATAGAGGGCTGGGATGCAAGCTTTCAGATCATCTGAGGCCCCCCATTATGGCATGAAGAGAGCATGTGGCTGATTACTTGTGGGAAACTAATTGTGTGTTCAACAACAGCTGATTAGCTAGCATGACTAGTGACTACAAATTCTAACTAGGGCTACTTCCAGCATCCTCACCAGCAATCCCCACAATGTGACTTTTGATTTTTGGGTTTTCCCCAAACAAATGAAAACAGCTGTAATAAAGTCTGCATCAAGGTTCCTCAAAAAGATGTGATTGGGTTTGACAGTTGCACTTCCAAGACCACTGGTGACTGGAGTGAGGCAAAGGCATGTCTTGTAAGAGACACCCATACACTGATACACATTGTCTGATTACATGCACTAGTCACATGACCAACCTCATGTCAGACATTTTGAGCACTAAGTTGTCATTTGTCATTTGTCACCTGTCATTTGTTGCTGCCATCAATTCATTTGTTGCTTGACACATTTCAGGAGCCAGAGCACAAAGGAGGCATGGTGCTCCCATGACATTGAGTGAGCTCTGGGCCAGTCTTGTGAGTCAGGCTATGCAGCTGAAGATGTCTTGCTGTCTTTCTCTCAAGTCTTTGTTCTGGCACATACCTTAGTCAGAGGAAGCAAGCTGCTTATCCTGGATTGTGGTTACTTGGTAGAAAACTCCATGCACATTCCTCCCAGCCAATGCAGCCAGTATGACTGGCCCTTCCATCTAAAAATAACTCTGCCCAGCCTTGTGGTTCCCCAATGTCTTCCAATCACTGGCACCATTTCTCATCTGTTCCAACTCATTCACCATCAGTTTGATGCTTCCATTCATCCTTGACATAACTTTTTGTGGACCATCTTGGGTGATTTTCAAGTCTCTGGCATCACTTGAGCTGTTCTGACATTCTGCTGTGCATTTCAAGTCATCTTCAAGCTGTCATTGTGGCATGCCAGCCTGATTGAGGTGTCTTTCACCTGCTTGGACCACCTTCATGCACACCCAGTGCCAGCCTGCTCCCCCTCAAGCAGTGCCCTTCATGCATCAGGTATGTCCCACTTCATGTAGCCATTCAATTCATCTGCATGCCCAGCTAGTGTGTTTGGTATGCCCTTGCCATTCTCTTCCTCCTGGCCATGGGCTGTTGGCCATCATAGGGTGCCACCTGGATCATATACAGTAAGTCATGGCTCCTTGGCATTGCTGCCCTGGACATCTGTGATGCCACTAGTACTGCTTGCATTTGGGATATCTGCACCTGTACTACCTCCATAGCAATATGACTTGATTTTTATGAGCCTTGGCTGTTTGTCATTCAAGTTCATGGGGCTGCTGCTCATGTGCAGTGCTTGCTCCTCCTCAAGTGGCATTAATCTTGGGGCACTAGGCAAACCATTAATCATGCTTCCATCACACAGTGGCAGGTCTTCATGGGCCATCTTGTTGCTCATGTCAACTCCACTGGCATGCCCTGCTGGCTTGCTGGCTAGCTTGGCCTTCCTACCAACATCCTCAACCTCATCTGGCATCTTCAGGCCATCCCACCCATTTAGCACCTCCATGTGTTCTCTTTCAAGTGGCTTTCCTGCCCTCAAACTTGGCTGCTCACCTCAATGCTTCATAATAAAACCTGTTGGGCTGCTCCTACTGCTGCCTCAACTTCCATTGCCAATCAATTCTTCAACTGGCCTCTCAGTAGGGTAGGGTCTCAAAATCTAGTATTTCTCTCTGCTCAGTCTGTCAAAGTTGAATGATATATTCAGCCTTCAAACCTGGAGGACAAGTTGTAAGAGAATACCTAGTCATCCCTTCATGGCTGCAACTTTGAGTAATTTCCTGCCATTTTCCCACTATGATTCCACATCTTTTCCCTCTGAATTCTGCAGCTTTCCATATGGTTTTATCCATGATAAAACAATGCCTGCTTCTTCTGTTTGTTTTTGTACACATGTTTTCTCAAGGAAAATCATGATATATCTTGTGGAAACATTCTGTATGTTCCTGCTTGGTAAATTTAAAATATATTGTTTGGTTGTTTTCAAGAGAGAAATATTTGATATTTTGCTTGCTATACTGACTGAGAATATCTTGGTGTTTCCTAGATATTCTTGCAGAAAATGCACAACATTTCCACTGGATATTTTAGAGGAAAAAAAAAAACATGATAATTCAGTGTTTTGTCAAATGATACTTTGTGAGATGCTCAGAGTTTCTTGTGCATGAATAATTGGCTATTATATCTGAAAAAAGGTAATGGAAATGGAAGAAACAAACAGTGTATTTCCCTGACTATTCTGTAAAAGAAAATCTAGGAAATTGAGTCAAAATATTTAAACTGAAGGACATGGATAATATCATCAACTCATGTCTATGGATAGATCAGACAAAGAAAATGAAACATTATTTTAGAGTTTTTCTTTCAATAATATTGATAAAAAAACAGTATCTCTTCCTTCAATTTTTTCACCATGTTTTCCCAAGAAAAATTGTGCAATGCTTGCAGTGTCAGAGGAAACTGATGATGATGGTGAGAGTGAGGTAGAGGACACAGACCAGTTGATGGATGACAATGACAACAAAAGATGTTGACTGCAGGGACGTTCAGCACATTGAAGGGGTCAGTCAACAACTTGTCAGCATTCAAAATCACAAGTTAAGCAAGAGGAGGTGGACAAACTAGAGTATGAGGATGATGGTCTGTCAAAACCAGTGAAACTGGTCACCCCCTGTGCTTCTGATACACCCCATATGCCCATTGCCACAAGTGCCGCATTACCTTCCAATGCTAATCCATGCAACATGTGCATTTATTGGCATATTCCCTGCATTCCAAATCCAACAGGCAGTGTCTGTAAACCCTGCAAGCAGCACAAGATTCAGTGCTTGCATTCAACCTGTCCATCCAAACTGTCAGCAACTGGACAGCTGCAAGCCACACCAACTGCATCATTGACACCTCATTGGAACCCTTCCCAGACTAGGATATATTGATAGGTGTTTGCAGTGGTGATACTTTATCAACCTAAGAGTGTGAACTCAGTCTTTGAGTTGGGATGAAGTCTTTTATCTATTAACCAACCTAAGAGTGTGAACTACCCAAAGGATAAGTGAAAATAGTCTATAGTAGGGAAGAAGGAACATTACCTCAGTCTTTGAGTTAGGATGAAGTCTGAGGTGTGAAGGAAAAAAGATTAAGCTACAAGTATGGCATATTATGTAAGCAGTGCTCACTGTACTCGGAAGTCACAAAACTTCAACATGCTCCCTCAGCAAGTCTCCAGTTGAGAAATAAACCATACCATGTTAGCCCTCTTCACTGTAGCTATAAAATAGATATATTTTTGTGATGGCAGTGGCCCCAAGGTGTCCTGTTAAGGTGTTGAGTAGCCTTGTCAGGTATTTTGAGTTTGTTGCTGCATGTGCATGATTTGTAAGCAGCCCATTGTTGATCATTGTGACATGACTCCACAGCCTTGCAGTGGGCTCATTTTCCTTCTACCCCCGTCACCATGCTCCCTCCACTCGTGTCATCTCTTGTTCCATGACTGTGGGTCCATAGTGTCACTCTGACACTGTTAGATTTAAGAATGCAGCCATTTTGGGTAAGATAGAGAGGCTTGAGCTGCTGGGGTGCCAGTTTTGACTGATAGGGTGATTGCAGGTGAGAACTCAATCGTTGCAGGTGTTGTAACCATTCCCTGGCTTCGGAGTGGGTGTGAGAACATTCTGATGGACTGGCAGGTGGGTTTACAACCACAGTTTCTTCAAATTTCGAGGCGAGAGCCTCAAACTGTACTGAGCACTTCTCAGGCTCATTGGATGGCATTGGAGGCCGATCGAAATCAACGAGTGGCTCGTTTGGGTCGTGTTGAACATTCCTGTGTCCCCCCTCAATGTTTCGAGTGCCCAATTTAAGATCTGGACTCGTTTGGTCCATTTCTGTGTGTGTGCTGCCTGCATCTGCAGCTACAGGGGTAACTGGTGAGTTTGCAGGTTTCAGCTCTGCTTCACTGGTCGTTGTCATACCCGTGTCTCATTCCGGCCCTCCTCCATTCCCCCCAAGCCACCCAATGACCCTAGACCCTCTTCCTATTACACCTGACCAGTCACCACCCATGCCCAACACTGACTGCCACCCACATCATGCAGCCAACACATCCACCTGTCTTCCATCAGTCAGCACCCTTCAGCATCCTTCAGTATTGGTCAGCACCTGTCAGTCCTCGCATGTGACCACTGCCACCAGTACCCATTAGCATGCCTTGGTCAGGTGACCTCTCCACAGGGGTTAGCTTTCCTCTTGGGTACTATGGGCTGATCTGGGTACAGTGCAGCAGTTGTACTGCATGGCACACCACAGGGTTGTTGCCTCTTTAGGCTTTTGGCCCACTCCCTGATTGGCTATCGGTTGAGCACCCCAAAGCCATACCACCCATACCTTTCCTGTTATACTCAGTCCCTTTATCCTGACCCTCACCTCTGCTGTCTAGCCTGCATTCTGTGTGAAGTTTTCTGATGTCTGTCCCCCTTGAAAACTTATAGTGTTCATTATGTCAGTTCTGCTGTTCTGTTACTGTACCACCTCGATGGCGCATGCACTGTATATAAACCCACTGCACTCAGTGGCAGCTCCTCAGTATGAATATCACCATAGTTCACCCCTCTGCAGTCTATGACTGGCCTCCCCTAAGTTTGGCAGCTTCATACTGGCTCTCCTATACCTCCAAAATCTGAGGGCTGGGCTTGTACAAGGGGGCAGCACACGAGCTGAACCTGATGCCCTCTCCTGTACCTCTGTTGCAACCATCGGCCAGCCTTCAGCCATCATTGCTCTCTGTCGGCCCATGTCAGCCAACCCTCGGCCACCATTGGCCTATCTTCATTTGCGTCCCCTGGCCTCTGTGAGCATTGGAGATCATCGGAGAAGGACTGAACTTAACAGTATATTCATACTCCCACTTGTACGAGTCCACTTCCATCCCCACCACTAAACATACACTATGCAGACTCGGGCATGCACCTGTCAGAGGGAAACTGATGAAAGGCTTGCCACCACACTCGGCAATCCCTGACACCTGCCCTCTGTCATTGAACAATTCCAATCATTCTCTGCCCAACATCAACAGCAACACGATAGTGCTTCCCAAGCTGGGCCCTCTGATGCCCAGTGATCTGACTTCCACATGCCGCCTCTCCACAGTGGCGACCCATCTGATCACAAAGAACCTGACCTCCCTGATGGTGGATCTGATGGCAGGGGCAGCAGTGATGGGGGTATCCCTGAAGACCTGGCTGAGCTGCCAGAAGATCCTGTCCTTGCCCTCATGAGGACCATCCACACACTTGCCCACTCGAGTCAATGCTCTGGAGACTCTGCTCTGAAAACCAAGGTCCGTGAGCCTGACATCTTCGATGGCTCTGACCCAAAGAAGCTCTGTGAGTTCCTCATGCAGTGCAAGCTCAACTTCCAAGACCATCCGAAGGCCTTCCAAACCAGCTGTGCCAAGGTCACCTTCGCCCAGTCATACCTCAAAGGTATGGCGTTGGCCTGGTTCAAGCCAGACCTACTCAACCCCGACGATTACTTCAACTGTCCATTATGGATGGATAACTACTGAGAATTCCTTCATGAGCTAACAACTAATTTTGGCCTGCATGATGTGGTCGCCGATGCTGTCCAAAACCTTGAAAATCTGTCAATGAAGAATTCCTCCTGCATCCCAAAGTACATTGTTGAGTTTAACCAGTGGGCCTCTCAGGTCAAGGACTATGGCAAGGGTGCTCTCTGTCACCACTTCTATGCTGGCCTCCCTGACTGCATCAAAGATGAAATCTCTTGCATCGGCAAGCCTGCCACCCTCATCAGGTTGCATGAGCTAGCCCAAACCATTGATGCGCAGTATTGGGAATGCAAGGCCAAAATCTCCCACACTGCCAAACCCTCTGCCAACAAGTCATCGTCTGCTAAATCTTCTGATGATAAAAAATCTTCATCAATTTCCCCATCTGCTCCCCACTCTGACACCAAGGGCAAGTCCAAGTCGAAGGACAACCAAAAGCCTGATGCAGTAAAATCTGACATCGTGCACCTTCTCGGCAAGGACAGCAAACTCAATGCTGCCAAACACCAATGCTGCCTCATGAACAACCTTTGTCTCTTCTGTGGTGAGGGCAGCCACTCCACAAAGGACTGCCTGAAGTCAACCTCCTGTGCTGCTGCAGCTGAAGCCCCACCTGCTCCACCTGCGGAGAAGGCAGAGGCAAAAAATTAGTCCACTCCTCCAGGGAGCCTGCATGGCCTGGAGGAAGCATTGACCCCATCCGTGCATTCACTGACATCTGACTCAACACGTCTGCTCTTTCCAACCCTAATTCACTTATGCCCTCAGTCTCCCTTCCTGACCTCTCTGTAGACAATGTCTCCACATTAGTCAACTCAGGCTCTTCCCATTGTTTCATAGACCTGTCTGTAGTCAGTAAATACTCTGTCCCAACAAAGTCTGTTTCTCCACCCATTCCCCTTTGCCTGTTTGATGGTAGTACAAATGCTGTAATCACTCAGGAAGTAGATCTATCCATCCATTTCTCTTCTGGCGATGTCACCTCCATCTCCTTTTATGTTACTCCATTGGATTCTTCATGCTCATTGGTACTGGGACACAACTGGCTCACCCACTTCAATCTGTTGATTGACTGGGTACTGGGCAGTATATTGTTCCAACCCCTGCTGCAGAGAATGCTGATGCCCCTTGCACCTCCGTCACCACCAACCACTCCTCCAGCTTCGGTACTGACACCCTCCGCTCCATCACCCGACCTTCTGCCACCTTCCTCAAAGGCTCTTGACTCACCGCCACCTCTGCACATCTCTCTCATTGGGGCCGCTGCCTATGCTCGTGCCTGTGCCCTACCAGGCTCAGTACAATTCAGCTTGCACTTGCACCCTGACAATGTTAAACTATGTGTGTCCTCTGTCCTGCTGTCTCCTCCTAATGTCTCTTCAGTCCCCGCCGATTATCATGAGTTCGCCAACATCTTTAGCAAGGCTAAGGCAACCGAGCTACCACCACACCACAGTTTCAACCTGAAGATCAATATCAAGGAGAGTGCTTCCCTGCCCATTGGCACGATCTACTCCCTCTCGCCACCAGAGCTCGAAGCTCTCTGCACCTTCATTGACGAGCATCTCAGCTATGGCTTCAACAAGCAGTCCACTTCTGCTCATGGTGCACCTGTCCTCTTTGTCAAGAAGAAGGACAGCTCCCTATGCCTTTGTGTCGATTACCGAGGTCTCAACAAGATCACAAAAAAGGACCACTACCCCCTACCGCTCATCTCCGACCTTCTCGACTCCCTGAGCCACGCAAAAGTTTATACCAAGATCAGCCTCTGCCATGCCTACCACCTCGTCCGAATCGCTGATGGTGATGAATGGAAGACTGCCTTTCACACCCACTATGGTTCCTATGAGTGGTGAGTAATGCCTTTCAGCCTCACTAACATGCCAGCTGCCTTGCAGCGGTTTGTAAACAGCATCTTCACCAACATGCTCAATGTCTGCATTGTGGTCTACCTCGATGACATCCTTATCTATTCCCACAACCTGGAGTCGCACTGAAAACATGTAAAAGAGGTACTTTGCCACCTTCACTGCCACAGCTTGTATGCCAAACCCAAAAAGTGTGAGTTCCATCGGGACTTGGTCGAGTACCTCGGCTATGTCCTCTCTCCCTCTGGTCTGACTATGTCAGCTGACAAGGTTCAGTCCATCTGTGATTGGCCTGAACCATGAAAAGTCAGGGACATCCAGTCCTTCCTTGGGTTCATGAACTTCTATCAAAGATTCATCCATAACTATTCTGAGATAGTTGTGCCACTGACCTGCCTCACCCGAAAAAATATGCCTTGGAATTTTTCCAAGGAATGCCACTCTGCCTTCATCCACCTCAAAGACACCTTCACCTCTGCTCCCATACTTACCCATTGGGTTCCCGATGTGCCAATCACTGTTGAAACTGATGCCTCCGACTATGCCTTTGTGGGTATTTTGTCAATCACTTGCCCTGATGGCGAGCTTCACCCCATCGCTTTCTACTCCTGCACACTTACTGCTCCCGAACTCAATTACGACACCCACGACAAAGAACTTCTGGCAATTTTTGAGGCCTTCCACCATTGGCGGCACTACCTGTAGGGCTCTGCCACCCCCATTGACATGGTCACTGACCATAAAAATCTTGAGTATTTCGCTACTTCTAAGGTTTTGACCTGCTGACAGGCCTGCTGGTCAGAGTACCTCTCTCAATTCAACCTGGCGATCTGTTTCCGACCAGGCCACTTAGGTGCCAAACCTGATGCACTCACCCACCATTGGGATGTCTACCCAAAAGGGGGGGATAGGGACTATGCTGAAGTCAACCCACACAACCTATGCCCTATGTTCACTCAAGAACAGTTTGCATCATCCCTCCATACCACCCACCTCATGGCCCCTGTCTTATGCACTGCCATGGTCTTCAATGTTGACACACTACACTCTGACATCATTGCCACCCTACCCACTGACCCTACATCGGCCACTCATCTCCCGATCCTGACCACCCCTCGATGGTCCTTGGATCCCGATGGTCTACTCCACCTCAACAGCTGCATCTTCGTCCCTGATGTTGATGACCTCCACCTCAGAGTGCTTTGCTTTAAGCATGATCACCCCCTTGCAGGTCATTTCAGGTAGAACTGCACCCTTGAGCTCATCCGCCACGAGTACATATGGCCCAACCTTCAGACTGATGTGAAGAACTATGTCCACTCTTGTACTGCCTGTGGCCACAGCAAGGCTCAGTGGCACCACCCATATGGCCTGCTGAAGCAACTCCCTGTCCCAAGAGACCTTGGAACTCCATCTCGATGGACCTCATCAAACACCTCCCTACTTCCAATGGCTTTACTGCCATACTTGTCGTTGTAGATCACCTCTCTAAACAAGCAGTGTTTATCCCGACACATGACTCTGTCACTTCGGCCGACCTTGCTAAGCTCTTCCTCACCCATGTCTTCTCTAAGCATGGAGTACCCACTCATGTCACCTCTGACAGAGGCCCTGAGTTCATTTCCCATTTCTTCCACTTGTTAGGTAAGGCCCTTGACATGTGCCTTCACTTCACCTTGGGTTACCACCCTGAGGGTGATGGCCAAACTGAGCACATGAACCAAACCCTTGAGCAGTACCTCCACATCTACTGTAACTACCAACAAGACAACTGGGTTGAGCTACTACCCCTAGCAGAGTTCACTTTTAACAATGCCCCTAGTGCCACTACTGGAGTCTCACCATTCTTCACCAACAAGGGTTACCACCCTAACCTGTCAGTCACTGCCAATCACAACTTCACTTCCCCAAAGGCCCATGACTATGTTATGGAACTTTTTTCGCAATTTCCTCCGCACCAAAATGGCTGCAGCACAGCAATGCTACCAGGGACCCGCTGATGCTAGGCACCTACCACCACCAAAGTTCAACATCGGCAGCCAAGCCATCATCAAGGCTAAGTACTTCCACACCACCCACCCATCAGAAAAGCTGTCCAAAAAGTACTTGGGCCCCTATGACATTATTGCCCAACCTGGTATGCACTCAGTCACTCTTAAGCTCCCAGATAATATGTGTTTGGTACACCCCATGTTCCACATATCTCAGCTGGAGCCTGCCTCAGCCAACCCCTTCCCCAATCAGCACCAGCTGCCACCCCCACCTCTAGAAGTTGACAGCAACCTTGAGTATGAGATATCTGAGATACTCGACTCGAAGGTAGACTGCTGCTGCCGATACTGTCAGCTACTGTACCTGGCACAGTGGGCTGGCTATGAAGGTACCGACAAGGAAACTTCATGGCTATTAGCCACCAAACTAGAACATGCGTCAGAACTTGTTGCCGCCTTCCACAACTGATACCTGCATAAACCTGGGCCATATTTGCGCCCGACATGACTGCTGCCCATTCATGACCATGCCCAACACTCACCCACCCATCGGTGGTCATGCCTGACACTCGCCCACCCATCAGCCACCTCAGCCAAAGCCTTCCTGCCAGTGGCCAAAGCCTTTTCTTCTTCCTTGTGTTCCACCCCATAGCTTACATTTTGCCTCTCTGGAATCAAAGTCTAAGTTCTAGTAGTATACAGAAGTTTACAAGCCAAAAAACAAAAACGAAAAAAGAAAGTCTATTCGTCGTCCATTTCATCACCCCGCTTGTCTCCTGAATCTCCCTGTTCCGACCCCCCACTCTTCATACCCTCCCTCATACCCAAGCCTCCCCACTCATTGACCACCCCAGTGGCTGACATAGCCCTGCCTTGGGGTACCCCCACCCATGGCGCCATTGTCGGTGGGAACAGAGGCCACATCTGACCTTGCATTGCCTGCACGTACACTTGTATGGTGACTGCTTGGGCCTCTTGAGCTGTGGCCATTTGCTCCATTGCCATCACCTGTTGTTCTTGGGCAACGAGGAGCCACCCATGATACTTGTCATTGGGGGCAGCCTATGCCTCAGCTCCCTTTCTCCAATGGCAGGAGCCTGCCACTGTAGGGAGTCTATACTCCCTAAGGCTGAGTTTACAATGTACCACCATCATATCACTGCCCCAGCCAGTTCCTGCAGGTCTACTGTGTCAGATAATTAATCCCCAGTAACTTCCAAGCTACTATATTAGTATCTACCTGTCAGATAATTAACTACAAGTAGTCAGTAAATGAAAAGGCTAAATAGAAATGGTGACTTACTCCCCAGTAACTTCCAAGCTACTGAGGAGGCAGGGAGAAATTTTACCCTACAGTATGTACGCTTTTTCGCTTATGTAAGCGACAAATCTTCGCACCTAAGTACAATATTAATAGGGGGGGCAGTTTATACTCAATATACTGTCCCTCAGGAAACTTCACCACTGCTCCACTCTTGGCTAACTCAGCTAATCGAGCACTTCTTTCGGCTAGAATTACTGCCACATCCCAATTAGGTTGTATGCCCCTATCACCGCTACCAACATCGCCGCTGACCCCTATCCACCATTCCCTTCGAGCTCTAGCCCCTATCTGCCCCACACTACATTGGCTTTTGGTCTCCAGACAAGTATCACGTGTCTACCAATCATCGGTGGCCTCCACCGAAGGCTGTGACGTCGGTAACTTGGCCTCTGTAAGCTCCACTCGAGTCTCCGACACCTGCTGCCACCAGTAGCACTGCCACACCGCCCCAGACCGCTTCTCTCGCTCCTGCAGCGTCGGTCAGTGCCCCATGAACCTTAGGCATGTAGTTCATCACTGCCTCCCCCTTCTTTCGGTTTTCTTGGTTCCTTTTCCCTTCCTTTCGTGCCTTCAACCTGTAGCGCCTTACTTCAGCACTTTTCTTTCAAATTTTTCTTGACATTTGATAGTTCTGAGTTTCGCCGAATTTTACCTTAGTGACAGCTGCCTGTATGCTACAAAACACTGCTGTACTTAGGAAAAATATACCCACTTTTCTGGCATCACAATCTGTGTGTCTAAGAGTCATCCTGAGTCCCCAGAGTTGTTTTCAGAGTTTTCTTTGAGTCTTCTGAGCCCACTTCGAGTCCCCAGAGTTACCCATCGAGTTCTACCGACAATTTCAAGTCTCCTTATGTCTTAAAAATTCTGACAGCCTTCTGAGTCGTCCCCTTCGCATCTACCGATTTTTACTACAGTCTACAAGAGTCTACTATCGCCGCTGACTGAGTCCCTAGCTTCCCAACCCCACCCTACCGACCAGAAAAATCCCTCTTCGCCCATTTTGTGGCAGAATTTCGAGTCCTTCGCCACCTACACTTCCCAGACCTCAGGGAAAATTTCCCAGACCCACCAGTTACCTCCCCTCAGTCTCCTTCCAACTCACGACCCCTTGGGACGAGCCTAGGTCTACCCTACAGCTTTCCCCCTTTTCCCCTTTGCACTCTCACAAGAAGAGTTGCCCACACCACTTCGAAACGAGGTGCCGACATCTTGGAACCCTTGTCAACCCCCACCTCTTCATCAACCTCTTCATCTTCAGCCCCACTCTGACCCCTCTTCTTCTTCTTGCCCCATGAGCCTCCCGTCCCAGCCCGCTTCCTTGTGCCACTTGTTGATGCCTCTTGATCCTCAGCTGCCCAACTGCACTTCTTTTTTCGTTTCCTACACAGCCCGCAGGATCGACCACCCACCACCACCTGACACTCTTGGGCCTCCCCTCACTGCTGGCACTCATCACAGGCCACCCAATAGATTGGGACTGCCATCTTGCTGAGCTTGGTCCCAGTCGTGGGGGAGTAGATGGGCATGCTGCCCATCCTAGATGAAAAATCAGTAGAAGCTCACCATCCAGGGGTGGGCCACGCACCTTGCCATCTGCATGAGCTGCCCCTCTCTCTGCAGCTCCTCCACATGCCCCTTGCCCTTGCTACTGGCAGTCTGCTTGGCTGCCTCCTCAGCCCTCTGCCTCTCCTGCTCTTCCTGTGCCCACTGCTCTTGCTTGGCCCTCTCCTGCACCAGGCGTTCTTCTTCCAACCTTCAGCACTCCTCTTCTTCATGCCGCTGAGCCTCTTCCACCCTCTGTCAATGCACCTTGGCCCTTCTCTGCTTCTTCACCATCTCCTGCCGGTCCCTCTCGACCTCCTTGGCCTGCTCGGTCCCTTCAGAGTCGTCTGTCAGGACCTCTAGTTCCTTGTCAGGGACCTGGGTCCAGTCCTGAGAAGGGGCGGCAGTGGTTTGGCAGCTCATACCTTGTGGTTGCTGGGACATGGTGAAAGCTGGAAGACCAGTGGGCATGCGTGTGGGCATGTGCCTTATATGCAACCTTTCGCACTCCAACTCAACCCTGCTGCAGCAATCACTGCTCGCCTCATGTCACTTATCAATTGCAAAATCAAAACTCATGTCGGTCTGGCTGCACAGCCTAAGGCCTTCAAGGGTTCAGGCCTAAGGGGGGGATACTGTCATACCCATGTCTCGTTCCAGCCCTCCTCCATTCCCCCCAAGCCACCTGACGACCCTAGACCCTCTTCCTATTACACCTGACTAGTTACCACCCATGCCCAACACCGACTGCCACCCACATCATGCAGCTGACACATCTGCCTGTCTTCCATTGGTTGGCACCCTTTGGCATCCTTTGGCATCCTCCGGCATCAGCTGGCACCTGTCGGTCCTTGCACATGACCACTGCCACCAGTACCCATTAGCACGCCTTGGTCAGGTGACCTCTCCACAGGGGTTAGCTTTCCTCTTGGGTACTACAGGCCAATCTGGGTATGGTGCAGCAGTCGTACCGCATGGCACACTGCAGGGTTGTTGCCTCTTTAGGCTTTCAGCCCACTCCCTGATTGGCTATCGGTTGAGCACCCCAAAGCCATACCACCCATACCTTTCCTGTTATACTCAGTCCATTTATCCTGACCCTCACCTCTGCTGTCTAGCCTGCATTCTGTGTGAAGTTTTCTGACATCTGTCCCCCTTGAAAACTTATAGTGTTCATTATGTCAGTTCTGCTGTTCTGTTACTGTACTGCCTCGATGGCGCATGTACCGTATATAAACCCACCACACTTGGTGGCAGTTCCTCAGTACAAATATCACCATAGTTCACCCCTCTGTGGTCTATGACTGGCCTCCCCTAAGTTTGTTGGCTTCATACCAGCTCTCCTATACCTCTGAAATCCAAGGGCTGGGCTTGTACAAGGGGGCAGCACATGAGCTGAACCCGACACCCTCTCCCATACCTCCGTCATGACCATCAGCCAGCCTTTGGCCATCGTTGCTCTCTGTCAGCCCATGTCGGCCAACCCTTGGCCACCATCGGCCTATCTTCATTTGCATCCCCCGGCCTCTGTGAGCATCAGAGATTGTCAGAGAAGGACTGAACTTAACAGTCATATCCTGAGTGTTTACAGGTGGTGCACTTGTTATCACTTGTATAGGGTCTGTAGTATCACTTTTTGGGACAGGGATACTGGGCGCTAGGTCTGAAGTGTCCCAGTTTTGCCTATACATGCATTTAGATGCATGTGGGGTCCTCGTTAGTGTGATCTGCATGTCCTTGAGTGATGTAGCAGCAGTAGGGAGTTGAGGCTCAGATGTAGGTATGTGTATGGAGTGTGTGATCATTTGCAAGCAAAGCACTGATTGCATTTCTCCAGTGACAACCTTGTTTGGCTCAGTGTTGAGTGTAGAATTATTTTGTAGATGGTTTTGGGTTCGACCTGTGTGTATTATGTTGTGCCCCCAGAGCTTGTCAGGTGGAGCATACATGCAGGTGGAGCATTCAGCTACATTGCTTCACATTCTTGCCTTTGGGTTCTTGTAGTGGTTCCCCTTGTACCCAAGGTGGGTGTTTGACTCTGTTGAGCCATATTCACCACTGCCTTTGGTAACGAGGAACCCAGGACCTTTGTTGGTGCCAATTTCAGCCTGGGAGAAGACTTGTTCAGTCAGGCCAGGCCTCTTGTCATTTAGCCAGTGGTGTGTCTGAGATACCAGTTGTAGGTCTTTGCTCATGAGTAGGGCTGATTGAGCACATGGGAGTCATCAGAATAGGATGTAGACAGGTTTGTCTCATTTGGTGGTTTGCCTTCATAATTTGGTTGGCATGCTATGCTTGAACATTGTATGTGGGCCGCAATAGGGCTATATGATGTGTGTGTGGTGGGCTTTTGAGTGCATGTTCTGGTGGTGAGCTTGTACAGAGTGTTGTGCTGATGAGCTACTCTGACAGTTGTTGGTCCAGCAGTTAAGCTGCACTTGTTCCATTCAAAGGTGGTTCTTATTCCTTGGCTGGCAAGGCATGCAATTGAGAGCAGGTTCGAGGTGAGGTTCAGCACATAGTAGACATCATGTAGGATGATGCAGCCTTCTCTCTCGTTCCCCAGTTCTGTATCAAGAACTATTTGGCTGACTCTGACTGCATACACAGTGTTTCCATTTCCAACTGTGATTTGCTGTGTAGGTACAAGCCATTTGTATGTGGTGAACCAACTGTGCTGACAGCACATGTGTGCAGAGGCTCTGGAATCAAGTATCTGGTGTGTGCAGGGGATGTTGCTGTGTGTGTTTGCTATGAAGAGGTGAAGTGGCATGTTGTGCACAGAGGATATGTGAGTGAAGTTTGCTGAGTGTTCATCTTTCTCCTTATCTCCTGATCTTCCCTTGTTTTCACATGTCATGTTTGTTCTGGCCTCATTGGCTTTCTTCTTATGACATTCATCTTCACCATGTCCCTTCTTTTTACAGTACCTGCATTTCAATTTTCTCTTGTCATCTTTCACATTTGACTTTGGATGTGCAGATGTGCATGCAACGAGTGTGCTTTGCCCACTGGAGGCGAGCTGTCCCAACTTCTCCTCAATTAGCACTTGAGATATCATGGAGTCAATGGAATGCTTGTCGTTTGAGGACATTAAAATGGTGCAGAGTGTTGCATACGAGGGTGGTAAGGAAATTACCATGGCTATGGCTACAAGGGAGTTGTCAAGGGATTGACTGAGTGTCAAGACCAGTTCTCTATGGTCTCCAAGGTAGCCCGAGGTCGAATAGTAGTAGTAGGCTGAAGTCTGGGTGATAGTGGAGTTTAGTACACAACCTTGTGTACTAGACTTGCAGAGTTCCAAGGGTCAGATCTATCCAGGAAATTACTGGAGTTGAGTGAGATTGAAGAGTATCTTTGTTGATATTCAAACTGAGGTGCTACAATGTATGTACAGGGCTTTTATACTACAGAGAATGTTAGAAAGCAATGTCCAGGACATATCGACTACTGGAGCACAGTACAGATGACTGAGAACATTAGTAAGGTATTAGTAAGCAGAGCCAGTAGTCACCAGTTAGCCAGAAAGCAGGACAATTAGTCATAAAATGCTGGAACAGCAACTAAGAATGAAGTGAGGGAAACTATTACTAAATATAGAAGCTCTATACAAAACAAAAGATAAGAGACAAGTATAGGACAGGGTTCTGTCATGGAACACAGTAGCGAAGGCCTAGAACTTATCTAATATTATCCAGAGTTCGACCTGGACAGTAGTTATGTGTCACAGATGTGACAGTATCCCCCTCTTAGGACCAAGCCCTTGAGGCATTGAACCAATTACCATATGCATGGAGTTTTTGAAGTCTGTATTGTCTGAGTTTGAAAAATTTCATGAAGTGAAGACTCAATGGGAATTTCTCTAAGTCCAATCCCATAGTAACCCATCCACCATGTCATCTTCAGCCACTCATCTGCAAATGATCATGCCATGGGAGATGGCTCTTCTGGATGAGCTGGAAGACAAGCCAGGGGATAATATAGCTGTCAAAATGGCAAAGTTTGACGAAAGACAATGCTGCCAATGCCTTGCTCTCCAAAGAGAGCTTGAGGCTGAAGAACAGAGAAAGGCCAAGGAGGCTGAGGCAAAAAGAATTAGGGAGTTGGAGGCTGAGCATAAATGGCTCGAAGAGGAGACAAGATGAGCACAACAGGCAGGGGGGTCTTCAGTGAGTAGCACAAACATTGCATGCAAGTCCATATTGATGCTTCAAAAGTCCCAGCAGGTCCTGGCCTCAACTGGAAAAGCTGTTGAAAGGCCCAACAGGTGCAGTATGTGCATCAAAGCTGGTGAGGAGTGCAAACCCAGAACTGGATGCAGCAAATTGTGCATCCAGTGTCAAAAATTAAAGGCCAAGTGTGACCTGAACACTTGGGCTATGGACTCAGAGAAATGGCCAGTAGAAGCAACATCCCCCCATGGTGGAGAGAAATGGAAACACCACTGAAAATCAAAGGTGTCAACTGAGGTGGTCATAGACATGGATGATGGGGATGACGAGGTGATGGAGGATACCCCAGATGTTGAGATGGTGAGTCATCCTCAGGTTCTGAGGATGCTGCCACCACGGAAAGACTCCATGGCCAAGGTACTCGATAGGAGACTAGGGGAGGTCGTGAAGTTGTTGCAGAAGAACAACACTGCCATCAAGACTTTGGCTGAGGACATCTGGGACCTGTCCGGAGTTTTAGAGGAGTTGTTCAAGGCCCTGAAGGCTGCGATGATGACCTTGGTGAACTGGGCTCAGAACGACAAGGAGGTCTAGTATCATTTTGTCATTTGTATTTTTGTTTTTAGCATGTCTCTTCCCCCTATCTGAATATACTTTTCTTTTCTGAGTCTTTTTCTTGTTATGACAGAGTTGGATGTGTGAATGGATAGTTTGAAGTCTTAACGAGACTGAGTGAGAGTGTAAAGGTTTCTCCTTCTTTTCCACTTAGCTACTTATCACTCAAATATAAACACGACCAGTGTTATATTGAGTGGCGAAGTATGGTAGAATAGAAGTTACGCTACATGTGTATCAAGCACCCATTATGTACAGGTGCTCATCCTTACATAATACCTATACAGTATTGGAGTCCAACTTCCTCAATGGACTCTGCACTAGCCCCTAACTCATGTAGGGGCTAGACACATCTCAACCTCTAAGTATCTAGAAACAGATAAGGAGGGACTAGCCCTCCTTACACCCTCCCCCTGAAGAACCCAGGTATGGGTTCTTCAAAGTCGAGATGTGGTATCAGACATACAACTAAATTAGAATTCACACTCATGTAAAGTACACAAGTGTGAGGTGGCAGGGGAAGCGATAAGAGACTGGGTGACCAGTCTGTGAGAGTGAAGGGTACAGAACTACAACAAAATGAAAGATGAAAAAGAACTGCCCAGACCCCCTTACATAGGGGCCAGACCCATGTTGTCAACATCCATCTGTTGTCCCCTAGTGTTGCCAGCCATTGGGACATTGAACTCCCCATCATTGTCACACTCAGTAGCAGTGACTATGCCCCCGACCACCTTGACCCCACTCAGCGAGTTCACATTAGCGGGCACAGGCTTGACATCTTGGAAGTCCGAGAGTCCCAACTCCTGAGCATGCTCCAGGTAGTACTCAAGGGGGCGCTGGTCGGCCATGTGATCCTCAGGGGTGCCTTGCAGGTAGTCGCCCCACATCAGGCCATCATGAGACTGCTGACCCTTCTCTTGCAGTGTGTCATTTTTGTCTTGAAGGAAATTGACACCCCAGGAATAAAGGTCATCGGCCTCCTGGAAGCTCAGCCTGTTCCTGGCAAGGTACCAAGCTATGTCCACAGGGGATGGTGTGACGTCCTTAGGAGCATCCCAGGTGCCCTTGGCCCCTGGGATGATGGTTATTCCTTCGCTCTCGACGATGGCCCTGTACCGGCCAGCAACAGCGAAGAGTCAAGCAAAGTCATCAGCAAACCAGATGTTTCCCCCCCAGCTTTCCAGTGCTCCCAGGACTTTTGAAAAATGATTCCAGACCTCCCAGACCCTCCCAGACCTGCCCAGACCCTCCAACCCTCCAGGTGCACAGCCACAGTGAGAACAAAAGTTGTAGCCCATGATCACAGGACCATGGGAATATGATTACCTCAGCAATATCTCCTTTTTGGGGTGAGATATTTGCAAAGTTCAGTTGGAGTCACAGTTTGTCAAAAACAAAAAGTGGCTGTACAGTGATGATGTCATAACAAAAGTTGTAGGGCTGGATCACAGGATCATGGGAATATGCTTATCTCATTGATATGCCCAAAAATGGGTGAGAAAAATGCAAAATACCAAAAAAATTGGACATCTCAAAAATTAAATTTCAAAGATGTCATAATAAAAGTTGTAGTGCCTGACTAGAGGACCCCAGAGGTATGCCTATCCCATCCATACCTGCAAAAATGGTTGAGATACAGGCAAGATACAATTAGTGTAGTGTAGTGTACATTTTATTACCAAAAGTGTAGTGTTGTGGCGCATTTTTGATTACCTAATGAGTGTAGTAAACTCTGCTTCTTTGACTACCAAATAAGTGTAGTGTTGATTAGTAATTGACTAGCAAAGTGTAGTGTAGACTATTGATTAGCAAAAGTAGTAAACTCCGCACTTTTGACTACCTAATAAGTGTAGTGCTTTGATTAGTAAAGTGTAGTGTAGATTTGTATTACCAAAAGTGTAGTGTTGTGGCGCATTTTTGACTACCAAATAAGTGTAGTGTTTTGTAGTGTTTGATTAGCAAAGTGTAGTGTAGATGTGTATTACCAAAAGTGTAGTAAACTCCGCATTTTTGACTACCAAATAAGTGTAGTGTTTTGTAGTGTTTGATTAGCAAAGTGTAGTGTACATTTGTATTACCAAAAGTGTAGTGTTTTTGTAATGTTTGATTAGCAATGTGTAGTGTGCATTTGTACTACCAAAAGTGTAGTGTTGTGCCGCTTTTTTGACTACCAAATATTTGTAGTGGGACTAGGCATTGTAGTGTAGTGTTGATTAGCAAAAAAGCGTAGTCATGATTAGCTTTGTTGTGTAGTTGGCACAGCCACTAATAGCTCGAAATTTTGCAAAGTCACAAAAATACCCCAAAATGCGATATAGTGGACACCAAAACTCACAGCTTTTGCACAAGCAGCCAAAGCTGACCAAACAAAGCCCAATCCCTACCATGGGGGGGGGGTATGCTATTAGTCCACTACTACCAACTATTTCATTAGCGAGAAAGTGTAGTAGTGGGTAGTAGTATTAGCAAAAAAGCGTAGTAGTATTAGGAAAAAGTGTAGTAGGTAGTAGTATTAGCAAAAAAGCGTAGTGGTATTAGGAAAAAGTGTAGTAGGTAGTAGTATTAGGAGAAAGGGTAGTAGATAGTAGTATTAGGAAAGTGTAGCAGGTAGTGTTATTAGCAAAAAAGTGTAGTAGTTGTATTAGCAAAAAATGGTAGTGGGATTAGCAAAAAAGCGTAGTAGTTGTATTAGCAAAAAATAGTAGTGGGATTAGCACAAAAGCGTAGTAGTGGTATTAGCAAAAAATGGTAGTGGGACTAGCAAAAAAGCGTAGTAGTGGTATTAGCAAAAAATGGTAGTGGCATTAGCAAAAAAGCATAGTAAAAGTATGGACAGAGGTGATGGGCTGGGATTCTGGGAACTCTGGAACCCTGTCTGGCCAGTCCTGGCCAGAGGGGGACCTTTCTGGGTGAGCTGGGAGTCTGGCCAGTTCTGGCCAGGTGATGTCTAGTTTGCTGATGGTTATGATGCCAACCGTGATGGTTGGAGTCATAGTGGAAATGGGGTGTGAAGTACCCCTCCAGTATGAAACCCCTGATTTGTCGAACCAGGGCAGCCTCCTTGTCCTCTGTGAGCTCCTTGAGTGGACCTGGCACTCCCAGGAATTGCAAGGTTTCCTCAAAGTCCAAGTACTTCTGGACATGTTCCCTCCACTGGGATAGTGGTGCCCCCCAGTGCAGGGCAACCTTGGGACCTCAGTCCTGGTGCCATCTCTTTTGGTGGTCCCAGTGATCAATCATTGGCGGGACCATGGGGACAGTCGGAGTCGTGACTTGGAGAGTCACCGCAGCAGGAGGGGGCAGTTCGACGACAGGTGGTGCTGTTTCCACCTGAGGGGCAGGGTTCAGCTTGTGAGTGATGATAGGCTCCTTGCAAGCCTTGATAGGACTGGCCTGACACTCTTCATAGGCTGGGGGTGGATGGGGGGCAAGCCCTGTGATCGAGGGCTTGTAATTTTTGCACTTGGACTTTCCCTTTGCAGCCATCCAAGCAGGGGGGTGCCATTGCGAGAGCACATAGGTGGCAACAGGGTTCTTGGCTGGCTTCTTTCCAGTGTACCTATCAATGTCAGCCAGGTACCTGTTGATCCATGTGATGAGGCATTGGGCTGCCCTGGCATTAGGCGCATGGCCCTCATCATCCTCTCTGGTGGTGTGAGCATAGACTTCATCTATCTCATGGGGTGTGTTCAACAGGTGTGCTACACCTTGGGGTACTGCTCTGAATAAGGCTGGAGCATAGCCTGCAGATATCGCCCTCTCCACATCATTGCAGAGAGGGACTTCGAACTGGTATAGGCTCTGCTGAACCCGGATGTGCAAGTACTTCTTGCCATTCAGCAGAACAAACGCTTGGTGGGGTTGTTCCCCCTGGCCAATTGGGAACATGGTGTGTGCCTCCTTGAGGTGGTCAGTCAGGAGGGGGTGTTTAAGACAAGGCCATGTCTCCACGGGCTTGTTGGTGTTGGTGTTTCGCATCTCATGGGGCTCCCCATGAGATGCAGAGGGGACGGTTGGGGGGGTGGTGGCTTCACGAGGAGGGGTTCGAGGGGATTGGTGATACACAGCAAGGGCTTCCCCATGCCCTCCCCCTGAAAGACGAGCCATGAGGCTCAACAATGAAGGCCCTGCACCAGCAGGCTGGGGCAGGCAGTTGTGGCGCAGTTGGGACACCAATGAGGCTGCATGTGCTCGATTGAAGTTGTGGTCCTCCTCAAGCCACTCACACTCGCCTTGGTAGTGGTGAGCATGGGTATGCCAGTAATCTCAGTTGGCCTGGAGTCAGTCAACCTCTCGTCATAGGTCTGAGACATTGTCAAGGCCCAAGAGACATGATAGTACATGCATGCAGTTGGATCGTGCATGTATGAGGTCAGGGGTCCTGAGGACCAGATCTTGAGCCATATGCAGCATGTACTGGGAGCACATGTTGCAGCCATCTGGCCAGCCACAGTCATTGTGAATGAGCATGCCAAATTCACTGGTGTGCCAGTGTTGATGTGGTGGGGAGATGGAATGCTCATGACAATGTTTGGCGTCATGTGAGTGTGAACGAGAAGGGGAGGGGGACCACAAGTATGAGAACAAATGCCTGCAAGGGGGAGTGTCATCCCTTGCAGGCCATTTGGAAGCACGAAAACACATCCAGTCATCAGGGGACATGGACACATCCTGTGGGACAGCAGTGTCCTCATGAGAGGATGCTGCTGGGGTGTGGGAGGGATGGGGGCAATGGGACATACCTATCTATGAATGTACAGTGACTACGTAGTTGTGGGAATGAGGAAGAGAGATGAACGAAAGAAAATTTTGAAAAAGGAAAGGATTGCATAATCAGTTTGATAAGGTTTTGTCATAGCTAAACATGTTAAACAAAGAGCCAGTGGCAAGTCCAAAATGGGTGTGAGAGGTTCCAGTCCATGGGTAGTGTAGTCACATGCGGGTCACATGTGTGGGACTTCGAGTAAATCACAAGTCCCTTCAACTCTACACATTTGCTCCCATAGTGTGCCGACTGTGTTTAGGCAGTTGGCAGGCCTCAAGCTCTTTACAATGCAGGTAAGGTTCCCAAGTGGAGTCACCCAGACTCCACTTGACTAAGAATTCTAGCTGATGGCCCACCCACTGGTGGGCGTTTATTTCATCAACCAGCCATTCTGCATCATCAGGTATGCCCACATCATAGAAGGCATGGGTGTCACATCTGGGGAACATCACATCGTCATTGGGTTCATGATGACACAGGAGGTTGGTGTGGAACGTGGGGTGAATGCATTGTTCCTGGAGCTGCTTAGGCAATTCCAGAGTGTACGTGTCTGTAGACAGGTTTGCTCAAACGATCTTCATGGGGCTGATGTACTTGGGGAAGAGTTTTCTGGCACATCCCTTGGGCAAGGTGAGATTTTTCGTTGATAGATATACCAAATCTCCCTCATCATACTTCCCCCCTTCCTTCCTTCATTTATTAGCATGGTGCATCTGCACCACGCAAGCCTTGATAATGGCATCATGAGCCATCACAAGATTCTCTCTCACCTGATGCACAAAGGACGTCACCCCTGGAGCAGTCGCAGCCGACTGCTCCTCGATGTTGGGTAATGATTGTGGCAGGTGCCCATACATCAGCTTGAATGGTGCAAATCCTGTTGAGCTGCTGATGCTTGAGTTGATAGCAAATTTGACCATCAGTAGCTTCTCAGCCCAGTCTCGTTGATCTGGAGAGACTAGTCCTCATAGTATTTGCAACACATTCTGTATTGCTCATTCAGAGGCTCCACCCATCTGAGGATGGAAGGCTGTGGATGTTAGCAGCTTTACATCCAGGAGTTGGTGGACCTCATGCCAGAACTGCAAGGTGAACTTGGCATCATGATCTGATATGATCGTGTCAGGGAGACCATGTAACCTCACAATCTCCCAAATGAAAACCCATGTGAGTTTGGATGCTCGTATGGTGGTGTTGACTGGTATGAGGTGAATCAGAGACATCAGTCGACACAGTATGACCCAAAGGTAGTCAGCACCATTGCTTTCGGGGAAGGGGCCAATGAAGTCCATTGCAATGGAATTCCATGGCCTCTTAGGGATCGGCAGGGAGTGAAGTAGACCTACTGGTCATGCATTGTCGGTCTTGGTGGTCTGGCACACTGGGCACAATCTGCAGAATCGATCGATGTCCTTGCCCAGGCCAGGCCACCAGAAGCACCTGTGAATATAGTCTGCTGTGCACAGTGCCCCAAAGTGGCCGAGCATCTTGTGCGCATGCTCGATCACTTGTGCCATTAGTCAGTTGTTTTTCCAGTCCACATGGGGGAGACAGAGTACTCTGTCTCCTGTTGCAACCTTCAAGTAGATCAACCCATCACCTATGTCAAATCCTTTGTGGTGATCCAGTTGTAGGATCACCTTCACCAGGACAGGGTCTGTTGGGTACCCCCATCTGACACAGTCAAGGAAGCCATGCTCCCCCTGGAAGTGGGTGACAAGCATCTGTGGATCCCCTGCAGAGTCGAGAAGAGTGGGATCCTCACTTGTGGGTGCACAAGTGGGTTCTTCCCTTCTCTGCTCTGCATGTTGCCTTAGTGTGTCAGCCTCCGCACTATGCTCCTCTGTTGGTTCCCTGATTTTTGGTGTCTCATCTTGCATCGCTGCAAGATGCAACTCTCTCAACCTGTCAATTGGAAGGTTGTCTCCCTCCAGATCAAGTTGATCTCCTTTTGTGCCTCATCTCCCCCATCTGTCTTGTAGTACCAAGACAGGCAGTCAGCAACCTTGTTCTCCGACCCCTTGATGTATATGATCTCAGTGTCAAAGCATGATAGATAGTCCATCCAGCACATCTGGCAACTGGATAGGCATTGCTGTGTGCGAAGGAATTGGAGGGCTTCATGGTCCGTGATAACCTTGAAGTGGAATCCCAAAAGCTTGTCCTCCCACTTCAGTAGTGCCTCAAGTATGGCGAGGGTTTCCCTCTCAAATGTCTGATAGTTGTGCTGGGCATCTGTAAGCTTTTTCAACATAAATCCTGCCAGTCAGCATCCTTGCCAGGTCAGTCCTTGGCCATATAGTGCCCCTATGCCATATAGAGACATGTCGCAGATGAGCCAGATTGGCTCGTCTGACCTTGGGTCTATCAATTGTAGGATTGGGTACTTGCAGGCGAGGTCCTTGATCGCCTGGAAGCACCTGTCATGAATTTCATGCCAGAGGAAGAGGTGACCATTCCTCTAGATTCCTGTCAGAGGTGTCATGTATGTGGACACATCTGGCATGAATGGTGCCAGATATTCGACTAGGCCCACGAATCATTGTATCTCATTCAGGTTTGTGGGCTTCCTCCAGTTGCAGATGTGGGCCATCTTGTCCTCATCCACATGGACTCCTCTGTCATCAATTATATGGCTGAGGCAATCTAGCTTCTTGGTGAATAGGTCAACCTTATCCCTCTCAAGATAGAAGTTGGCCTTCATGAGTGCATCAAGCATGAGGGACACATGTTCCATGTGTTCCTCTATTGTATCACTGTACATGAATGCATCATCTAAGTATGCATGTACTATCCTAGCTATATATTCCTGCAATGTCACTGTTATTAGCTGCTGGAAGGTGGCTGGTGTGTTGCAGTCTCCTTGCTGCATGATGTGACTCAGGAAGGTGCCAAAGACAGTTGAGAATGCTGTCTTCGGGACATCGTTGGGATTGATTCTGATTTGTTCATATGCATTTGACAAGTCAATTTTTGAGCAATACTTCACTCATGCAACGTCCATTTGGATCTGGTCCTGGTCAGGGAATGGGGTGATGTCCTTGACTGTGTTGTTGTTACGTTTCCGACAGTCAACAACCATTCTGATCTTCCCGTTCTTCTTTGGGATGCAGAGCATTGGTGCTGCTTGCGACACACTTGCTCTCTCCCACCATCCAGCCTTCATGTATAGTTGGATTTTTTTTGCCAGCTGAGGTTTCAGCGAGTCCAGGCAGTGCAGCAAATGGTAGGTGTAATGCATACCCTTGTTGATCAAGGGTTGATTTACTTCTTGGAGTGGTGGCATTTTTGGCACCACTCCCTTCATATGGTGCTCATATTTTTTATAGAGTCCTTCCCTCAGATGGGGGATATCCTCATCTGAGTATTTTTGCAGCTTCATGTGTGCAAGCATGGCTTGCCTTTTGCTTTCGATTACCAACATTGGTGACTCAATACTTTGTTGAGTCATTGTGGGGCCTGGATGGTTCCTCGTCAGTCAGCCCCACCCACCAGTCATGTGCTCTTTGGTGTCGAGGACAATGCATCCTTGCATCATCCCCTCTCTCATGGTTGATTTTCCACAGAACTGGACAGATCCAGTTCTGTGTGTGCAGGAACTGATATTCCCCCAACCTCTATTGTATTCATATCAAACTTCAATCACACACTGTGCAATCAGAGGAAGGGGATTCCAAGTATGCAGTTGTATCAATCAATATTTGTGACATTGAAGTATGTGTCACACATGAAGGCTCCTAGATGCAACTTCATCTGGGAGCCGTGCATAATCTTGGAATGACTTCTGACACATCCTAGTTGCAATGTCAACTGGGAGGCCAGGGTGAATGTAGGTAACTTGGCTACAGTTGTGAATGCAGGGCTCATGAAATTGGTCATGCTCCCTGTGTCTATCATGGTCAATGCTTCACAGCCATTGACCTGGGCTTTTACTATAACACAAGCACATGCTTGTGGGGGGACTGTTGGTCTCAGGGTAATCATGCTATTGGTGCGCATTCCATATTGGAATGTGTGGGTGGTTTCTTCTGTCAGATGGAGGGCCATCAATCATTGCATTTTGTCTGAACTAGGGCATGGTGGCCCACTGGTGGTTGGTCGATCTGGGATGGCCAGGGTCTCCACATCAACATACAAGCGTGGTTCCCCACTGAGGCTCTCCCATGCTCATGAGAGCCTGTCAGCCAACCTTTGCAGGTCCCCCCAAAGGTGATCACTCTCCTGCAGTGCCTGCTGCATTCACCATTCGTTGTGAGTCATTGCTCCCCAGATGCCCTGGAGGAGTTCCCCCATCCTATCAATGTCTGTTCTTGCCATCCTCGTCTGCCTTGACGAGGGTAGTGCACTTGTCGAGGCATCGTTCTCCCTAGGGTGGATTGCCTGGCATGTTCTCACTACCAGACATCCTAGGCTGAGCAGGGTTTGGTGCATCCCATTGACACTGACTGCTGGCCAGCTTCCACCCATCACGCCCCCCAAATGTTTGAGGGTGAGATTTATTATGTTCTTGGTGGTGTTCATTTCTGCCAGCATGTATCCTATGTGGGGGGCCAACGTCTCGCCTGCTGCCTCCTCTCATGCATCCCAACCTTTGTTGTATGCTCTTCATCTCTGTTGATGTGGGACTGCTCGGGTGGCTATCAGGGAGGGTACTTCCACAAGCTCATCTCTTATGATGTGAGCTCTGTGAATTCTGCACATCTGACAGTCATCTATGTGGGTCAGGCCAAATCGCTCTGAGTAGTGCCATGTGTGGTCATCTGTCCTAGGTGGCATGGCTTTGTTTTCAATCGCGTTCACTATTCCCCAGGGGTTGGCCATGATCTCCTTGACTTCGTTCTCACCAGGCGATGCCTCTTTGTCATCTGGCTTGGTCTCCTCAGATGGGTCACCTTCCACAGTAGATTCCTCAATGTCCATTCATGTGTAGTAAATTGGCTCATCCTCAGCGGTGCTGTGTGCATCCATTGACCCGAGATATGTGACAGGTTCCCCATCATCGTCACTATCATAGTACTCACCATAGATGTCAATGACTTCATCATCGGCATCTGCTTCTTCCCCTGAATGTAGCTCCTGGTCTTCTTCACTATGGGAAGGTGCTTTGGCTTCCTGGGTTTCAGGGGTCATGTTGGCATTATTGTCCTTGATCACCTTGGCAGCAAATAGCCTGGCCTTGCCAGTCTTACTGTCCTTCGAGGTGGTATCTCTCTGGTTGCACTCGTTGGCATAGTGCCCCTCCTTTCCACAGCAGTAACACTTGATATTTTGGCATGGTGGGCCAGAGTCCTTCCTCAGACTCTGGCCTACTGGCATGTTCCTGCTCTCATGACTGGCTCCAGTCACACATTGCCCCTGTGGCTTGGATGATTCTCCTCTCTGGAAGTGCATGTTATCCAATGCCTTTCTGTACAGCACATTCCCCTTCTGGGTGTATCTGTAGTCCCCATTGGTGTACTGCCTATGGCCAACTCAGTTGTCTGAGTTGGCAGGATGAGTCCCAGCTTGTTTGGACTGCTGGACTCGAGTGTGGTTATTGATGAGCTTCAGCGCACTCTCCATCCTTTGCACTTCAATCAGGATTTGGTCCATCGGCATATGTTCTGCCAATACACCTCTAGACTTGAGGACTCCTTCTGCAATGGGCAGAGGGAGTCCATTGACGAATTTCCTCTTCATGGAGTATTCATCTGGTGGTTGGACCATCCTGGATGCCCTGCACTTCAGGTTGTTGTAGAAGGCAAGTACTCCCTTAGCAGGGGAGTACTTGGTGTTGTTGTATCATTCAGTGGCATTTTGTGTGGATGCTCATCAGTAAACTGACCCTTTCCCCTACAAAATGTATCTGCACACCACCCAACCACATTTGGGTCTAACCTCACAAAAGTTGACCCAGATGCTGACATCATCATCAAGATTGCCTCATGAAAATTTCAACATACATTTAGATGTCAGTTGTTGAGATCCTTTGCCCCTATTTCTCTGTCCAGCTCTGTCCAGGCAAGTGCTGTTCTACTGATGCTTCATGTATGAATCAGGTGAACATGGCACATACGAAGTCTTTGAACGTCCAGTCACGGGTCGTGCAATCTGGGCTGTCAACCTCTTGGTCGAACCATTGCATGGCCATTCCTTCCAGACAGGTCCTGGCATATGTGATGCAGTCCACATCATGGGCTGGGCCTGTTACCCTGTATATCTTCAACCAGTGCAAAGTCTGGTTGACCCATTCATCGAAGGCATTGATGTTGTCTTGGCCTTTATAATATTTAGGTTGTGTGATCTTTATGGCTTTCACTTCTGGTCCTGTGGGAGCTGTGTGACGGCCTACCGCTTTGTATATTCTCTGATGATATTTTTCTAGGAGTGATTCCGTGTAGCCACTCATGCTGGGGGTCAGCCCTCGGTGTGAGTGAATTCCTTGTGATCACCCATGGTATTGGTGATTGTGTTCCTCCTCCTTGTCATCTCTCTGGTTTCGATGAGGAGGAGCTGGGGGTCCTCTTCTCCCATGATCATCGTCACAATTGTTGCAATTATTTCTTCGACAGTAATCCTCATCCGGATTGTCATCTGGGTTGTCGTCTGGGTCATCACCTGGGTCATTGCCTGGGTGTCCTGTGCCAGTTCCCCAGATGTAGGTTTCTTCTTGTTTGAGACCTCTTCCCATGTGAGGCAGGATTTCGCAATCCAGCCAGTCATTAGCTGGTTGATATCTGGCTGTCTCCACTCCACGAGGGTTCTCTCCTCATGGAGTGTCTTCATGTCTGCAGTTGTACCTCACAGGCTCGTCTTCATAGTGGACTTCCCTTTGTATTGCGCATGCAGGGGCTCAGCCTTCCTTGCCAGCAGTTCTGTCGTGTGCACTTTTGATGTCAGGCATATCTACAAGGTCATATAGCTTTCTGAAGGTGCATACCCAGTGACCCCATTTGGCATGGTCACCGAAGTTCTCCCATTGGGAGGTGCACTTGGCCAGGATATCTTTGAGTTCTCAAATGAACTTGGGGAAGGTGGGTGGCTTTTTTCTGGTATCAGGTCCTTCTTTTTCTTTTCCTTTCCCTGATCCTTCTGCTCTCATATTTTCTATGAGAGCAGTTTCAGTAGTCAGCTCGGTCAGGGCACTAGGCCCATCTTCTAGGATTATGGCGATATTGGTCTCATCAGGAGTCTCTCACATGATTGTCTCAGACAATCATGCTTGCTGGTATCCATCTGTCCTCTCTGATGGTGGTGGATTGTCACCATATAAATCCTCTTGATCCTTATTGGGCTCAAGGGGTTTTGATGTGCTGCAAGAATTCTTTTTCTGCAGCATGGATCCCTTGTTCAACTTGGGTGCCATAACATGTTTGGGTGTTTAAAAAATTGTAAAGGTTTGTCCTTCTTTTCCACTTAGCTACTTATCACTCGAATATAAACACGACCAGTGTTATATTGAGTGGTGAAGTATGGTAGAATAGAAGTTACACTACATGTGTATTGAGCACCTGTTATGTATGGGCACTCATCCTTACATAATACCTATACAGTATCGGAGTCCAACTTCCTCAATGGACTCCACACTAGCCCCTAACTCATGTAGGGGCTAGACACATCTCAACCTCTAAGTATCTAGAAACAGATAAGGAGGGACTAGCCCTCCTTACAGAGAGTTTCCAATGGACCAGGTTTTTCTGGGTAAGCATTGTGAAAGTCTGTGATGAGGTCAATGGCATGTTCTAGTTCTGTAGCTACTAGCCAGGATGTTTCTTCGTCCATGCCCTCATAGCCTGCCCATTTGACCAAGTATAACAATGGACATTGATGCCTACAACGGTCTAGTTTGGAATCTAGGATTTGTTTTTCATACTCAGGTTCTCCATCAACTTCAACAGGTGGGGGTGGTGGCTGAATACAATTAGGAATGACATTCAGAGTTGCTAACTCCAGTTGGGAAACATGGAAGACTGGGTGTATGGACTTCATAGAGTTGGGTAGATGGATTGTAAATGATAAGGAACCAACACGTGCAATAATGGGATATGGGCCTAAGTTCTTTTCCGAGAGTTTCTTGGATGGTCTGGTAGACCTGAAGTATTTAGCCTTGACATAGACCAAATCTCCGATGTTAAAGTCCAGTGGTGGAGATCTCCTAGCATCAGCTGGACCTTGGTATCTCTTTTGGGCTTCTGCCATTTCTTCACACAAGTATGCATGCAGTGAATCTAAATCCACTGTATAGTCCCTTGCTCTAGAAGATGTGAGATCTCACTCTGGATGAACAGTTACATTGGGGTGATATCCCTTGTTGGCAAAGAAAGGTGAAACTCTGGTAGTAGCACTCAGAGCATTGTTGTATGCAAACTCTGCGAGTGGCAACAGTTTGGACCAGTTGTCTTGTTGGTAGTTGCAATATACCTGGAGGTACTGCTCTAGGGTCTGGTTAGTCCATTCCATTTGACTGTCACCTTCAGGATGATATCCTGAAGTGAAGTGGAGCTTCATGTCCAATGCCTTCCCTAGGGATCGGAAGAAATGTGACACAAACTCTGTGCCATGATCTGAGGTCACATGGGATGGTACTGCATGCTTAGAGAACACATGGAGCAGAAAGAGTTGTGCCAGTTGAGGGGAAGTGATGGTATCGTCGGTGGGGATGAATATAGCTTGCTTGGAGAGATGATCCACTACAACCAGTATGGCAGTATGGGTTCCAGAGTTTGGTAGTTGTTTGATGAAGTCCATGGATATAGAATTCCACAGTCTTTCTGGAACTGGTAGCTGTTTTAACATACCATATGGTCTGTGTCTCAGAGTCTTAACTCATGTGCAAGCAGTACAGGATTTGACATAGTCTTTGATGAAAGCACAGATACTTGGCCAGGTATATTCATGATGGACAAGCTCGAGTGTGTGGTTTTGTCCGAAGTCACCAGCCAAAGGGTGGTCATGTTTATACCAGAGTACTCATAGTCATAAGTCATCAACATCTGGGACATAGATGCGACCATCTAGGCATAGTAGTCCATCTTCATTGACTTGCCAGTGAGGGTTGGAATGGTCTGAGAGGTGAAGTTTACTAATAAGGTCTGACTGTAGGGCAGACTTGATGTCAGTGTGGAGTTGCTCAACATCCATGATCATGCTAGTGCATAGGACTGGAGTTTTGAGATATGTAGCCCTTAGCGAATTTGAGAGTTGTTCAGAGGTGAAAACAGGGTGGAGATTCTGGGGGTTAGCTCAGGTGAAGTCCTTATCCCCCTCTTTGGGGTAGACGTCCCATTGTCTAGTCAAGGAGTCAGGCTTAGCTCCAAGTTTCCCAGGGTGGAAATGAATGATCATATTGAACTGGGAGAGGTACTCAGACCAGCATGCTTGACACCTGGTCAAGACCTTGGAGGTGGAAAAATACTCGAGATTTTTGTGGTCTGTGACAATGTCCACTGGGAATGCAGGTCCTTTGAGGTAGTGACGCCAAGTCTGGAAAGCTTCGTGAATTGCCAACAGCTCCTTGTCATGGGTGTCGTAGTTTAACTCTGGAGCAGTCAGAGTCCATGAATAGAAAGCCACTGGATGGATCTCTCCATCTGGGCATGTGATGGACAAGATGCCAGCTACTGCATAGTCTGAAGCATCTGTTTCAACTGTGATTGGGACTCCAGGTTGGAAGTGGGTAAGGATAGGGGCTGTGGAGAAAGCTTCCTTGAGGCGATTGAAGGAGTTTCAACAGTCCTTGGAGAAATTCCAAGGGGCATTCTTCCATGTGAGACGAGTAAGGGGTACCACTATATCCAAGTAGTTATTGATAAATCAATGGTAGAAGTTGGCAAAGCCAAGGAAGGATTGGATGTCCTTTACTTTACAAGGTTCAGGCCAATCTCAGATGGCCTTAACCTTGTCCTCGGACATTGTTAAACCATCAGGAGATAAGAAGAATCCGAGGTATTCAATGGACTTGGAGTGGAACTCGCACTTCTCTGGTTTGGCATAGAGACTGTGCTCCCAGAGTCTGCAAAGAACCTTGTGAACATGTTTTTTGTGGTTTTTCATATCGTTGGAGTAGATTAGGATGTCATCTAGGTAGACAATGACACATACATCCAATAAGTCTGCAAAGATGGAGTTGACGAAATGTTGAAATGCTGCAGGGGCATTGGTAAGTCCAAATGGCATGACGAGCCATTCATAGGATCCATAATGAGTCTGGAAAGCTGTTTTCCATTCATCTCCATCAGCAATGTGCACCAGGTGGTAGGCATGGCACAAGTCAATCTTAGTATAGACTTTAGCATGGCTAGGAGAGTCAAGTAAGTCCAAGATAAGTGGGAGTGGGTAGCAATCCTTCTTTGTGATTTTATTGAGACCCCTGAAGTCAATGCAGAGTTGGAGTGAACCATCCTTCTTTTTGACAAAAAGGACAGGTGTGGCATGGGAGGAAGATGTGGGGTGGATAAAGCCAGTAGTAAGGTTCTCATCGATGAAAGTCTGGAGAGCAGCAAGCTCGACCAGTGAAAGGGAGTAGAGAGTTCCCAGTGGTGGGGTAGTTCCTTCCTCTAGTTCTATCTTCAAATCAAATTCCTGGTGAGGTGCAAGTGTAGAACCTTGGCCTTGCTAAACATGTCAGCAAAGTCATGATAGTCTGATGGAACCGATGATAAGTCCGGGGTGTCCTGCACAGAGGCAGCCCAGAGTTTAGGGGAGTCTTGTGGACAAACTTGGAGGGAGAACTGGATTGAGCCATCTAACTTACAAGCATGGACATAAGCTGCCATGTTGATCAGACAGATGCGGGGTGCTTGAAGGCCGGGTGGAGCAGGAGAGTCAACCGAATCAAGGGGTGTGGATGGGGTAAGTGCAGAGTCTGGAAGGCACTCTTTGGAGTTTCTTGGAGAAGACTCCATGTCAGAGGGTGATGTCAGTGCTGGCAAACAAGGTGCAAGGTCTCAGAATTTAATACTGCTCAATACCCAATCAATCAACAGATTGTAGCAGGTGAGCCAGTTATGCCCAAGGACTATCTTACACTCTGAATCCAATGGAGTTACATAGCAGATTATCTTGGTGACATCTCTGGAGGGGAAGCAGATGACAAGGTTGGAGGCTTTAGTGATTGAGGTCATATTCATACTGTCAAACAGATGGAGAGTGAGAGGTGGAACAGCATACATGGAAAGATCATGTTTATTGACAAAGTCCAAGTCTATGAAACAATGGGTAGAACCTGAGTCTATTAGGGCTGGAAATCTCAGAGTATCATAGGAGTCAAGAGATACGAAAGACTTTAGGGAACTTGGATTCAAAAGAGCAGATGCGTTGAGGCATGCCTCCATGGGTGCACAGTCAGTGTCAATGCAACTCCCAGGCTGTGTGGAGTTCTGAGAGCTGCACTCTATTTTTTTGCCTCAACAGAGACAGTCAGTTTGGCTTCCAACTCAGTTGCCATAGCTACATGGACTTTAGCTGCATGAGAAGTCGACCTGGGACACTCCCTAGCCTTATGTCCAGCATTTCCACAGAACATACAAAGGTTCTGGTCGAAATGTCTTTTTCTTTCAGCTGGAGTTAACTTTCCATCTTTGCTGAGTTTGTTAGACAGGTCAGCAGATTGTCTGGAAGACTGCTGATTCTGAGGTTTAGGAGTCGAGGTGGATGGAGTGGGGGTGTTCGGACTAGCTGGAGTATTCCCACCGGATTTCTGCTTGTCTCCTTTACTGGAGTTTCCTCTGGTACTGGTGTTGTTACTGGAACTTCCTCCAGAAGACTTGGTCTGATGAGCAACCTCATCCTTGCATTCCCAATAGCATGCATCAATCTCCTGGGCTAGTGTGCATAGCCCATACAAAGTATTTGGCTTGCTGACCCAACTGATTTCATCTTTGATACGATCCAGGAGTCTGGAGTAGAACAGGTGATGAAGGGTGCCATCTCCATAGCCTCAGACTTGGGAGGCTAGACAATTGAAGTCCACCACATAGTGATTGACATGATGGGTTTCTTTCATGTGGAGGTGGTTGAGTTGGTGTTCAGCATCGGCAATGGGGTCATGAGGTCCAAAGGTGGTCTGGAGCTCCACTATGAAGTCCAACCAACTGTCCATCCAGAGGGGATGGTCAGCCAGATCTCCAGTGTTTACAAGGTCAGGCTCAAACCATTCAAGGGCCATGCCCTTGAGGTATGACTGAGTGAATGTGACCTTGTTCCTATCTTGGCAGAATGCTCTTGGACGATCTTGGAACACAATTCACATTGGACCAAGAAGGTCTGGAGTTTATGTGGTTCAGTGCCATCAAAGGTGTCAGGTTCTTGGACTTTGGCCCTGGAAGATGATGTATCATCAGGGCGTCAAGTGGAGCATGATAGACAATCAACAGCCATTGCCAGATTCTGTAAGACTGCCACTTGGGGGTCTAAGTCTTCTGGCACATCAATGAAAGGGTTGTTGTCATCTTCGTTGTCTTCATCATTGTTATGTGGGTCATCATTGCTGGGGTCATCACCTCTGGGATTATTACCATCAGGTTCATCTCCTCTGGGAAAGTCCAGGGTTTGGTGGATAGTTGTGACAGAATGTCTTCTGGACGAACCAGCTCTAGGGGTAAGTGGGGAAAGGGTTCCTTTAGTGGAGAAACTTTGGAATTGACTGACAGATGGTGGAGGTCGTTGATTGCTAGCCAGCATGATATGAGCACTTGACTGGTGGAGGTCACTTACAGTGGCCTGCTCCAAAGCTTCTGCTGCGAGGGAATGAGAGCAAAGTCAAGTAGTCATGGTCATGGGGATATGAGTGGGTGAACTCATGCAAGTGTGAGTTTGAATATACTGTCAAGACCAGTTCTCTATGGTCTCTGAGGTAGCCTGAGGTCGAATAGTAGTAGTAGGCTGAAGTCTGGGTGATAGCAGAGTTTAGTACACAACCTTGTGTACTAGACTTGCAGAGTTCCAAGGGTCAGATCTATCCAGGAAATTACTGGAGTTGAGTGAGATTGAAGAGTATCTTTGTTGATATTCAAACTGAGGTGCTACAATGTATGTACAGGGCTTTTATACTACAGAGAATGTTAGAAAGCAATGTCCAGGACATATCGACTACTGGAGCACAGTACAGATGACTGAGAACATTAGTAAGGTATTAGTAAGCAGAGCCAGTAGTCACCAGTTAGCCAGAAAGCAGGACAATTAGTCATAAAATGCTGGAACAGCAACTAAGAATGAAGTGAGGGAAACTATTACTAAATATAGAAGCTATATATGAAACAAAAGATAAGAGACAAGTATAGGATGGTGTGAGTCGATGTGTGGATCAATGGCAAAAACACCAAAAAAAAAACCCAACACAAAGACAATTGCCGAGTTGGTGGTTTTCCTACGTGGGCTTTGGCTCGAGGGATCTGTTTAAAATAAAATGGGGGAGGGGTTCCGTGCACCTAGAGGGGGCTAGGGCAGAGGGTATGGGTGCTCCTGATGAAGGGGGAGCAGGGGAAGACTGAAAAAGCGAAGATAGTGGGCTGCTCTGAGCCTAGAAGCAATGTAAGATGATGAAGAGGACAGTAAATAGACCCTTAATGGAGCCTCAGATACTGCAGGAATAGAGATGATGATGAGGGGCTTAAAAGCGACGATGATTGGGCCTAATGATGATGATGATGAGTGAGCAGGTGAGTCTTTACACAGGGGACTGCTTCCTATGCAGGGGACTTGGTAGCTTGGCTAGTAGCTTCCTTATTGCTGTCGACGTATTGGTACTTTATATACAAAAGGTAGTGTAGCCTGCAGTAAATATGGAGCAACACTTTGTAAGTGATCTGTAAGCAATTGGTAAGGGGATTGGTAAAGGATTGGTAAGGCTTTGTAAGGATGAGTAAGGACAGTAAGCAACTGGTAAGTAAACCCAGTAAGCATGACGAAGATTATCACTAATCAATTTGAAAATGGAATGAGTCATCAAGGAACAGATGAATAATGCGAAAAGGGGAATGAGTAAGCGCACTGGTCACTGCTGATTAAGGGATATGACTGCAAATGAGTCATAGTGACTCCTAGATCTGAGATCTAGATGCATTATGGTAACTTGCTGCATGTCCAAACGAAGAATGGTGGGGGTTTCTGCCAGGGGCCATTTTTGGGGGTCTCCAGGGTAGTCAGGGCATAGGATTTTGTAACTTTCCCCCTTTCCTCCTCTCTGTAAAGCGACCTGCATTAGCTGCAGCTAGTGTTCTGGAGGGTTTGAGGAGGAGGAAGGGCCATCTTCTCCCATAAGAGCAGGGAGAAGTGTCTCAAATTCATCATGAATGCGATCAGATAGACTGGATGACAGTAATTGGTATTGAACCTGTCGCAATTTTGGAAGAATGAAGGATGGGATTGAGAGGTAGACGTTGCAGGGCACAGGGACAAAGGATCCATATGCTTCTTCGACTGGAGAAACTGAAACAACCACATATGATTTTTCAAGCCTGATAACAGACCTGAGACAACCAAAGAAAGTCCTCCTTGATGTCAGACTGACAAGGAGAACTCACTGTCCCAAAGCAATAGGATGGGAGGTCATGGACGAGGGAGGGATGAACCAGGAGGCTTCAGGGCGAATGCTAGTGGGGATTCCTGGCCAGTACTCATAGTTATTCTCCCTGGCAAAGGGGATGAGCGAAGAGATCGTTGAAGAGGTGGCCATTACAACAAAAAGTGGCAAAATGGGTGTTTGTTGGCAGAAATGATGCAGAAAACCGTGGAGGGCGAGGATTGTCACCAAATTTGGTAGGCAGGATGGCGTGGTCGAGAGCCTTCTGTGAGCGTGGGAATGATGTCGATATCTTTAGAAATGGCTGAGATATTCGAAAAATCGGAATGCCATAAACTGGCACTTGAAAACTTTTATTCGGCGCTTGAGCGGTTTCTTCCCTAATGTTAAGGGTGGTTCTTGTGTGACAGATGACTGCTAGACACTCCAGTCATTCTGTGCATTAGGGCTAGGCTTCTCCATTCTTCATCATTCAGCTTTTGGGTCCATGCTCACGTCGCCAAACACCTTTGGTGTGTGACAATGGGGTTCTGTCATGGAATGGAGTAGCGAAGGCCTAGAACTTATCTAATATTATCCAGAGTTCGACCTGGACAGTAGTTACATGTCACAGATGTGACACTGAGCGACTCTAGTATGCATGCTTTTTGCCACATAGCGTTAAGTCAGTTTATTTCGGAAAATTTGCAGGTGGCAGTGCTGTCATGCTGCAAATGTTTGAGTCAGCCACCAGCCACAGTGGCTGGTGGACGGCAGTGGGAATGGCTGTGCGGCAGGTTCTGATGGTGCAATGGCACAATCAATCGTGCCTTGGAAGCATTTAACAGTCACTGTGCAGGGGTGGGAGTGACTCAGAGTGCAGGGTGGGCAGGAGCGATGTCATGCACCAAAGGTGTTTGGCGACGTGAGCATGGACCCAAAAGCTGAATGATGAAGAACGGAGAAGCCTAGCCCTAATGTGCAGAATGACTGGAGTGTCTAGCAGTCATCTGTCGCACAAGAACCACCCTTAACATTAGGGAAGAAACCGCTCAAGCGCTGAATAAAAGTTTTCGAGTGCCAGTTTACAGCATTCCGATTTTTCAAATATCTCAGCCATTTCTAAAGATATCGACATCATTCCCACGCTCACAGAAGGCTCTCGACCACGCCATCCTGCCTACCAAATTTGGTGACAATCCTCGCCCTCCACAGTTTTCTGCATCATTTCTGCCAACAAACACCCATTTTGCCACTTTTTGTTGTAATGGCCACCTCTTCGACGATCTCTTCACCCATTCCCTCTGCCAGGGAGAATAACTATGAGTACTGGCCAGGAATCCCCACTAGCATTCGCCCTGAAGCCTCCTGGTTCATCCCTCCCTCGTCCATGACCTCCCATCCTATTGCTTTGGGACAGTGAGTTCTCCTTGTCAGTCTGACATCAAGGAGGACTTTCTTTGGTTGTCTCAGGTCTGTTATCAGGCTTGAAAAATCATATGTGGTTGTTTCAGTTTCTCCAGTCGAAGAAGCATATGGATCCTTTGTCCCTGTGCCCTGCAACGTCTACCTCTCAATCCCATCCTTCATTCTTCCAAAATTGCGACAGGTTCAATACCAATTACTGTCATCCAGTCTATCTGATCGCATTCATGATGAATTTGAGACACTTCTCCCTGCTCTTATGGGAGAAGATGGCCCTTCCTCCTCCTCAAACCCTCCAGAACACTAGCTGCAGCTAATGCAGGTCGCTTTACAGAGAGGAGGAAAGGGGGAAAGTTACAAAATCCTATGCCCTGACTACCCTGGAGACCCCCAAAAATGGCCCCTGGCAGAAACCCCCACCATTCTTCGTTTGGACATGCAGCAAGTTACCATAATGCATCTAGATCTCAGATCTAGGAGTCACTATGACTCATTTGCAGTCATATCCCTTAATCAGCAGTGACCAGTGCGCTTACTCATTCCCCTTTTCGCATTATTCATCTGTTCCTTGATGACTCATTCCATTTTCAAATTGATTAGTGATAATCTTCGTCATGCTTACTGGGTTTACTTACCAGTTGCTTACTGTCCTTACTCATCCTTACAAAGCCTTACCAATCCTTTACCAATCCCCTTACCAATTGCTTACAGATCACTTACAAAGTGTTGCTCCATATTTACTGCAGGCTACACTACCTTTTGTATATAAAGTACCAATACGTCGACAGCAATAAGGAAGCTACTAGCCAAGCTACCAAGTTCCCTGCATAGGAAGCAGTCCCCTGTGTAAAGACTCACCTGCTCACTCATCATCATCATCATTAGCCCCATTCATCATCGCTTTTAAGCCCCTCATCATCATCTCTATTCCTGCAGTATCTGAGGCTCCATTAAGGGTCTATTTACTGTCCTCTTCATCATCTTACATTGCTTCTAGGCTCAGAGCAGCCTACTATCTTCGCTTTTTCAGTCTTCCCCTGCTCCCCCTTCATCAGGAGCACCCATACCCTCTGCCCTAGCCCCCTCTAGGTGCATGGAACCCCTCCCCCATTTTATTTTAAACAGATCCCTCGAGCCAAAGCCCACGTAGGAAAACCACCAACTCGGCAATTGTCTTTGTGTTGGTTTTTTTTTGGTGTTTTTGCCATTGATCCACATGTCGACTCACAGCAACTAAGGGACTATGTATGCCAGGTGACTACATAGCATGGTAGTAGTACTTTATTGCATTACACATAGCTGTCGGCATACATTTCGGGTCACCTGGCACTCTGAGCATCCTCAGTTACTGGTGTGATGCAGTTGAACTGCTTACTGAGTCTGAAACATACAGCCTACCAAGCCAATGGATTTTTTGGCTTCAAAGGCTATCTACGACTATGACAAAGGGGGAGGGGGGAAGGGGGGGATGTCCTCATTAACCTATGTTGGCTGTTTGGGTGGGAGGCCTCGAGACACTGATATGCCATCACCTGCAGTGCCCATCAACAACCACCTGTGATAGCCCTAATGTCTAAAAATATAACTACTGGGTTTCTGGAAGTATTTACCATTCAGGACTCAAGGGCCTAGTTGACTACTAGTATTGAGTAGCAGCAGATTGACCTACTTATATTCTCAACTTTTTTGCACTGCAGACAGGCTCAGAAGAATGCCCAGCAGTAACTGAATGCATGAGTGGCAGTGTGATGGATTAATAAGGTTAGCCATCAAGGTACAAAATGGCACAATTGGGCCCTATAGGGAGGCTGGACCCTGCTACTGTAAATGACTAGTACTAGCAGCCAGCCACCCACAAGGTGTGAACTTGTCTACTGGGTCTTGTCCCTCAAATGGTCTGCCAATTTTTCTGGTTTGACTTTGTGAATCTAGCCAGCCTGGTTGTTGATGTGCGTGCAAATTCCCCGTCATAAAGCTACTTTATATGACTTTACAATTACTTTCCTGACTTTACAGCTCAAACCAGTGTGTGGCCTCGAGGGGTCAAGCCAGTCAGGGACTGACATAATTGCATAGCCATTCACCATGCTCCAACTGCATGTCATCAGCTTGCTATCTTTCCCATCCCTGTCCTTCCCCCCCATCCTTCGTTGTCAGTCACTGCCATGGTGTGGCTGTCGTTGGTGAGTACCTGCTAGGGAGTATCCATGCATTTTGCCCAGCTGACAGATTTCTAGATGCTGGTGAACACCATGCTGTTCCTTCGCACTGGATGTGATGGCGACAGCAAGTGCATCTGATCCCTCACTGTTGGGTACATCCTCGTATCGAGCACATCCATTTTCGCATCAAGTTGGTCAACATTCTCACATTGAGCACCCAATTTTGTCCACTGCAACACTAAACTGGAAAGTGGTCAATGCCATCTTTGTCAGCCAGGCATTGCCCCATGTCAGCTGTCTAACACCAATCCCATTCCCTCCTGTCTTACCAACTTCGCAAATCCTTTACAGCACTGGAGAGCCATGAAAATCAGGGAATTGTGGCTGGTTAGTAATGTTTTTCCCCTCTGCTCTGTATTTCATTGGAATGATGGAATTGAAACTGGACTTAGATCCTTGCACCTGCAGCAAGATGCAGCTTGCTCAGCGAATTGGCTGCCGAGAACTTTGACTCATCTGGCAAGCAAGCAAGCGGTCCATTGCTTGCCATGGGGTTCAATGCCAGGTACGTTGGCTACCCATGTGCTGTTAATATCAGATCTCTCATAATTGTTCTGCAGCATGTGGATGTATTCATTAGTGAACGTGTTCTCATGGCACTGAGCTGGTACTGGACAGTTGCATGAAATGAAAATTATATTCTGTTGCCTTTCAGCTATAACTTGGTTACCCCTCCATGCCTACTTCGTATTTGATGGAGCAGACTGCCCTCAACTCAAGCACAGTAAAGACATTGTGTCTTTGTCCACTCCATGTCTCCTCATGCAACACTTTCAAGAACTTCTGACAGCATTTGGGTTTAAATGGCATGTGGTAAGTCATCAGACCATGAATTCTGACAGACCCTAACAGAGCTTGCCAGGCTCCAGGAGAGGCAGAGGTGGAACTCGCTTATCTCCAGTCACTTGGGCTCGTTGATGCTGTGGTGATGCCATACAATGATGCATTACTATTTGGTGCAACTTGCATCATCTGCAGGTAGGTTTGATAAATTGTTACTGGTGCAACTGTCGTATTTACTGTGAAACATTAGTGTCCCAGATTCTGACAGGTATGAAGACATGTACTTCTACTCCCTGGATGCATTAGAGAGGCATGCCTCCCTCGAATGGGGGGATCTCCTCCCAGTTAGGCTTATGACTAGTACAGACAATGATGTAAGTGCTCTCCAAACCCATTAAAGGCATCACACTCATTTTGACTCGATGCATAGGCTGGCTGCTGCTGGTGCAGCATCGAGGTTGCCCATCGGCTGGCATATTATGGATTTGGAAGGACTCTTTTGGATGCTGCCATTTCATCCCAATTTATCAAGTACATGGACTTCATCACCAAGTGGTGTGACAACATCTGTGAGGTTCTGACAACTGATCCTCAGCATTTTCTCAGGGGTAGACACTATGAGATCACCCATGTCATTAAGGAGGAATGCATTGAGTTTCCTGATCCTGCTCTCCTTGCAGTGTACTTGCTACCCTGCACTTCTTGGTCAGATGGGCATTCCCCCATTCCCATGACT
Source organism: Pisolithus microcarpus (assembly GCA_024613185.1). Classification (NCBI taxonomy): domain Eukaryota; kingdom Fungi; phylum Basidiomycota; class Agaricomycetes; order Boletales; family Pisolithaceae; genus Pisolithus; species Pisolithus microcarpus. The sequence continues at coordinate 1,072,067 of JANFAI010000007.1, forward strand.
ACTTCTTGTCAGCCTGACCTCCAGTCCCTGGCAATGTTTTGCCAGCAGTGCCTCTCTTGGTCACCAGATACTGTCCAGTCTGAGTTGATGGATGTTCATGCCAGTGTAGCTATTCACACCCTTTTGCAGGTGAGCTCCATGACCACACTAAACATCTTCTGGAATAAACTGACTCACCTCATCAGCAAACTAGACATCACCTGGCCAGAGCTGGCCAGACTCCCAGCTCACACAGAAAGGTCCCCCTCTGGCCAGGACTGGCCAGACAGGGTTCCAGAGTTCCCAGAATCCCAGCCCATCACCTCTGTCCATACTTTTACTATGCTTTTTTGCTAATCCCACTACCATTTTTTGCTAATACCACTACTACGCTTTTTTGCTAGTCCCACTACCATTTTTTGCTAATACCACTACTACGCTTTTGTGCTAATCCCACTACCATTTTTTGCTAATACCACTACTACGCTTTTGTGCTAATCCCACTACTATTTTTTGCTAATACAACTACTACGCTTTTTTGCTAATCCCACTACCATTTTTTGCTAATACAACTACTACACTTTTTTGCTAATAACACTACCTGCTACACTTTCCTAATACTACTATCTACTACCCTTTCTCCTAATACTACTACCTACTACACTTTTTCCTAATACCACTACGCTTTTTTGCTAATACTACTACCTACTACACTTTTTCCTAATACTACTACGCTTTTTTGCTAATACTACTACCCACTACTACACTTTCTCGCTAATGAAATAGTTGGTAGTAGTGGACTAATAGCATACCCCCCCCATGGTAGGGATTGGGCTTTGTTTGGTCAGCTTTGGCTGCTTGTGCAAAAGCTGTGAGTTTTGGTGTCCACTATATCGCATTTTGGGGTATTTTTGTGACTTTGCAAAATTTCGAGCTATTAGTGGCTGTGCCAACTACACAACAAAGCTAATCATGACTACGCTTTTTTGCTAATCAACACTACACTACAATGCCTAGTCCCACTACAAATATTTGGTAGTCAAAAAAGCGGCACAACACTACACTTTTGGTAGTACAAATGCACACTACACATTGCTAATCAAACATTACAAAAACACTACACTTTTGGTAATACAAATGTACACTACACTTTGCTAATCAAACACTACAAAACACTACACTTATTTGGTAGTCAAAAATGCGGAGTTTACTACACTTTTGGTAATACACATCTACACTACACTTTGCTAATCAAACACTACAAAACACTACACTTATTTGGTAGTCAAAAATGCGCCACAACACTACACTTTTGGTAATACAAATCTACACTACACTTTACTAATCAAAGCACTACACTTATTAGGTAGTCAAAAGTGCGGAGTTTACTACTTTTGCTAATCAATAGTCTACACTACACTTTGCTAGTCAATTACTAATCAACACTACACTTATTTGGTAGTCAAAGAAGCAGAGTTTACTACACTCATTAGGTAATCAAAAATGCGCCACAACACTACACTTTTGGTAATAAAATGTACACTACACTACACTAATTGTATCTTGCCTGTATCTCAACCATTTTTGCAGGTATGGATGGGATAGGCATACCTCTGGGGTCCTCTAGTCAGGCACTACAACTTTTATTATGACATCTTTGAAATTTAATTTTTGAGATGTCCAATTTTTTTGGTATTTTGCATTTTTCTCACCCATTTTTGGGCATATCAATGAGATAAGCATATTCCCATGATCCTGTGATCCAGCCCTACAACTTTTGTTATGACATCATCACTGTACAGCCACTTTTTGTTTTTGACAAACTGTGACTCCAACTGAACTTTGCAAATATCTCACCCCAAAAAGGAGATATTGCTGAGGTAATCATATTCCCATGGTCCTGTGATCATGGGCTACAACTTTTGTTCTCACTGTGGCTGTGCACCTGGAGGGTTGGAGGGTCTGGGCAGGTCTGGGAGGGTCTGGGAGGTCTGGAATCATTTTTCAAAAGTCCTGGGAGCACTGGAAAGCTGGGGGGGAAACATCTGGTTTGCTGATGCTCTCGCTGTGTATAGCTACCAGGTAATGCTGACAGTGAGGTGTTGTGCTGTGGCCTTCAGGTTGTCAGCTACTCAGGTGACTCGTACAAGATCTCTGTGCCAAGTCAGCCACTTGCAGTGCCACTTGCTGTGGATGCAGTGCCTGCCATGGATATATCACCACCAGGTGAAGACAGCAATAGTGACACATCCTATGAAATGGAGGTTCTGGCCATCGTCTTGAAATACTTACAACCTGATTTGGTGCGAGGCTCTGCCTATCTGTCCTCCCCATTATCTCGTGTGGAGTTGGAAGATGAGGATGTAGGGGGCCAGCCACTCGACCCTGTGGTTAACTTTGTTGTGCTGTCTTCAGAAGCTGGGGTAATTGACCTGACAGGGGGCAAGGACCTCGACACTGGAGTCTATGATCCCATGTGAGGACTAGTCATGCCTAGCACACACTCGCATCTTTGTAGTGTTGTATATCAGTTTGTGAGTATGCCAATGCTCATTTTCCCTCATGCAGACAACCTTACCCCCCACTCTATGCCCATCAGTATCAGCCAGTATGTCGTTCAAATCTTCCACACTGACTGTCGCATGCCTAGTGATCTTGATCCAGCATATGTGACGCAGTACACCAACTCACAGAGAGGCTTTGGCTGTACTCGGTGATGATGCACCTGGTATGGGAAGTGCAGGTGAACGCTTCGATGACCTTCCCCCATGCACATATGGCCCCCACTCACTGCTCACTGCATGTCAGAAGAGACCCACCCCAACCCTGAAGTGTTTGAGTGAATTTTGGTGGGATCAAGGCAAAGTTTGACCAACTCAGGAGAGACTTAAGGAACGATTTATTGGTGAGCTGGCTTTCTGGAATAAATGGACTTAACTCTGACTTCTGTTATGCTTAGGGTGCCCCATCTGAAGGAAATTATCGATGTCGCCTGCAATATTTGGACATTCTCGCTTTCCATGTACTTGGAGTCTGACATCATGCAGGACAGGATGCTAGCGAATAGTGCGCAGCAAGTACTTCCCTACATCTCGCTTCAATTTGTCACTGCTGCAGTCAAGATCTGGTATGACTCTGACCCTACATCTACTATTATTGAAGGGGTTGCCTCTGTGCTCATTGAATCCTTCTTTTAGATAGCTCCTTCAGTTGGCGCTCTGTCATGCTGGAATGATTGTTGAGCTGGCCAACCAGATCACACTCCACAAGCAGATTCCAAATCACCACCATTGCAGCATGTCTGTGGTTGGAAAACCTGCTGCAGTGCAGTCCAGCCCAGTTGTGGAAGTGTCAACACTTCCCTCTATCTCATCCATTTTACCCTCCCTTGCGCTGTACTGAGCTCTGTCCACACAGCATGCCTATGTCATCCACCCATGAATGCCAACTAGCCATCCTTAAGCCCTGCATCACCTAAATGTAAGTCAGTCTCAGTTTTCTGTTGGTGAATATGTCTCTGCGATGCTCGCCAACTAGCCCATCTTTTAGGTCCACATCTCAGTGCTGACTCTGCGATGCAAACAAATCAAAATATGCACCAAGTGGCAAGGTTGGTGAGCTGTGATTCTGAACTCATGCAATACTCACCAACTAGCTCATCTTTTAGCCCTGCATCTCAGTGCCAACTCCACAATGCAAACAAATTGAAATGTGCACCAAGTCGCAAGGTTGGTGAGCTGTGATTCCGAACCCACATGATACTTGCCAACTAGCCCATCTTTTAGCCCCGCATCTCAGTGCTGACTCCATGATGCAAACAAATCGAAATATGCACTAGGTCATAACGTTGGTGAGCTGTGATTTTGAACTCAATGCAATGGCCATAAAACACTGACCCAAGACATGGAAACTGGCCCCTACCGTGAAGCCCATCCCCCCACTCCCCACGTCCTCCATTTTCATGTCTCTGCAGCACACACCAACTAGCCCATCTTTTAGCCATGCAACCCCAAGTGGAAGCAGTGGAAGCCAGTTTATTGTCAGTGAGTCTAGGTTTTCTGTTGGTCAACACATCTCTGATGCACTCGCCAACTAGCCCATCCTCTCCTCCTGCATCTCAACACCAACTCTGTGATGCAAATGAATCGAAACATGCACTAGGTCATAACACTGGTCAGCTGCAACTTCAAACTCAACACAAAGGCCAATGTAAATCAGTGAGTCTCAGCTTTCTGTTGGTGAACTTGTGTTGCTGACCTGGCATCATACACAGCAAACACAACCCCATGGCAAAAGCAATCCTGACAGTGGGTCTGAATCCACTAGCGAAGCGAGCAGCAATGAGTTAGATGAGTTGGATGAGGATGTTGAAATGGCTGAAGCAACTCTGGTGACGAGTAAGCACACCTCCTGCTTACACCCTCTCGCAGTTATTGAATATTTCTTGCTTATGTTTAATGTGCAGCTACTAGCATCAAGCATAAAACCAAAACTCAAGCCACTGCTCCTCCCAAGAAGGTCAAGCTAGCAGATGGTGTGGCAGGACCCACTGCAACACATCATATGAAGAAAACAGGAGCATTTTCTATAAACCGACTCACTGTTTCTCATGTCCCCCCCTCCCCCTGCCATAGCTCATAAGTTGCATCATGCCCTTGTATATGTAGTCCATACAGCTCACTGCTTTGCAGCCTAGTGCTCATGGTGAGGATGGGAGAAGTAGGTTTATACCATTGATACATACTCACTTGCACATAGCACCTTTCCAATTTAATGGCAGCTCTTAGCTTCCTCAGTACTGTATAGCTTTCCAACTGGAGTGAACTGGCCTGCTCAGGCAAGGACTTGTCATAGGCTGGACTGACATATTTACATGCACTAGCAGTGAACTCATTCTACCTCGTAAATACTCTCTGTAGCGTGTGCATGCCTGAGTCTATTGAATTTGAAAGAAAAATAACTGAATGATGTTTCAGGTGTCTCGGTGCTTGTGATTTTCAGAACCCCCCCACCATCACCCAGTCAAGCCGGTATTTGTGGCCAGTGCTGGGAGCACTGTCATGATGGTGAGACTGAAAGCTCCAAGTACTAAGCACACTGCCTCACCTGGGTCCCCCGAGAAGCCCAAAAGAAGGGTAAGGGTGTCTGCTACGACGGAACAGCTGAGTTTGCACATTGTTCATCAAGTCAAAGAAGCTGGGAAGCAAACTCACCTCTGGGTGGCCAAGACAAGGGAAACATACTCCAGACATATCTGCCAAGTGTGTGCATGGCTGCAAAGCCACTTTCCAGTGAGCGAGACATTGCCAACTCCAAGTCATCCTGGAGATGATGAACCAGAAGTCTATGGTGATCCTGACTTCAAGAATGCATTTGAGCGCATGCCAAATCAGTGCTCAGACAAGGGTCTGGCACTTTACCTTTCATGGAGGGGTTTCCAGGAGAATTGCAGCCAGAGTACGATTGATGGAATTCAAGTGGCATTTAAGTTATTGTGGGACAAAGCGTGGGTGTTGTGATTGATAAACAGGCTCTGTGTGCATTGACCGACATCACCCTTGATGTGCTTTCCTGTCCGACAGTGATGGTGCAATGTTCCATGGGGACTGGCATCACAACGACACACAACAACAATGGGAGGGTAATCCAGTCCGCTCTGCAGAAGTTGATGATGTTGTAGCATCTATCAGGCATAAGGTCAGTTCCAGAGGAGCTGAATGGAAGCACTCAGGCACCAAGAAGAAGGAGTACATGGACAGAATACTCACCTGGTCAGAGTCTCTGTGTCCACTCAACACTGCATTCAATTATATCTGTCTCGCAGTGTCAGGCTACCAAGCACTGCTGCCAGCCAAGTCCCTGAACAAGAAGTGGAAGCTGATGGTCATGCTGCACCTTGAACACCTGGCCTGTGGAGCGGTGTCATGCACCAAAGGTGTTTGGCGACATGAGCATGGACCCAAAAGCTGAATGATGAAGAATGGAGAAGCCTAGCCCTAATGTGCAGAATGACTGGAGTGTCTAGCAGTCATCCATCGCACAAGAACCACCCTTAACATTAGGGAAGAAACCGCTCAAGTGCCGAATAAAAGTTTTTGAGCGCCAGTTTATGGCATTCCAATTTTTCGAATATCTCAGCCATTTCTGAAGATATCGACATCATTCCCACGCTCACAGAAGGCTCTCGACCACGCCATCCTGCCTACCAAATTTGGTGACAATCCTCACCCTCCACAGTTTTCTGCATCATTTCTGCCAACAAATGCCCATTTTGCCACTTTTTGTTGTAATGGCCACCTCTTCAACGATCTCTTTGCTCATCCCCTTTGCCAGGGAGAATAACTATGAGTACTTGCCAGGAATCCCCACTAGCATTCGCCCTGAAGCCTCCTGGTTCATCCCTCCCTTGTCCATGACCTCCCATCCTATCGCTTTGGGACAGTGAATTCTCCTTGTCAGTCTGACATCAAGGAGGACTTTCTTTGGTCGTCTCAGGTCTGTTATCAGGCTTGAAAAATCATATGTGGTTGTTTCAGTTTCTCCAGTCAAAGAAGCATATGGATCCTTCATCCCTGTGCCCTGCAACGTCTACCTCTCAATCCCATCCTTCATTCTTCCAAAATTGCGACAGGTTCAATACCAATTACTGTCATCCAGTCTATCTGATCGCATTCATGATGAATTTGAGACACTTCTCCCTGCTCTTATGGGAGAAGATGGCCCTTCCTCCTCCTCAAACCCTCCAGAACACTAGCTGCAGCTAATGCAGGTCGCTTTACAGAGAGGAGGAAAGGGGGAAAGTTGCGAAATCCTATGCCCTGACTACCCTGGAGACCCCCAAAAATGGCCCCTGGCAGAAACCCCCACCATTCTTCGTTTGGACATGCAGCAAGTTACCATAATGCATCTAGATCTCAGATCTAGGAGTCACTATGACTCATTTGCAGTCATATCCCTTAATCAGCAGTGACCAGTGCGCTTACTCATTCCCCTTTTCGCATTATTCATCTGTTCCTTGATGACTCATTCCATTTTCAAATTGATTAGTGATAATCTTCGTCATGCTTACTGGGTTTACTTACCAGTTGCTTACTGTCCTTACTCATCCTTACAAAGCCTTACCAATCCTTTACCAATCCCCTTACCAATTGCTTACAGATCACTTACAAAGTGTTGCTCCATATTTACTGCAGGCTACACTACCTTTTGTATATAAAGTACCAATACGTCGACAGCAATAAGGAAGCTACTAGCCAAGCTACCAAGTTCCCTGCATAGGAAGCAGTCCCCTGTGTAAAGACTCACCTGCTCACTCATCATCATCATCATTAGCCCCATTCATCGTCGCTTTTAAGCCCCTCATCATCATCTCTATTCCTGCAGTATCTGAGGCTCCATTAAGGGTCTATTTACTGTCCTCTTCATCATCTTACATTGCTTCTAGGCTCAGAGCAGCCTACTATCTTCGCTTTTTCAGTCTTCCCCTGCTCCCCCTTCATCAGGAGCACCCATACCCTCTGCCCTAGCCCCCTCTAGGTGCACGGAACCCCTCCCCCATTTTATTTTAAACAGATCCCTCAAGCCAAAGCCCACATAGGAAAACCACCAACTCAGCAATTGTCTTTGTGTTGGTTTTTTTTTGGTGTTTTTGCCATTGATCCACACGTCGACTCACAGCGGTCGCATTCACACTGTGGACAAGGTGAGTTGGTGGGCCTACCTTGGATCTCAAACAGTAGTATTGAGAGCTGGTGATAGGAACTACAAGCTCGTTAAATTGAAGCATGGGGATGTTGGGCTTGACAAAGCTGTCATCGACACAGTGTTCATGAAGTACTTACAAGGCAGGGAGCAAACACTCACACTGCAAGCATTCCTCAGTTTTTTTGCTGAAAACATCTTAAACAAAGAGAAGAAACTGATACTGTTTAATTTGGGATGTTTTTGCCAGAGTTATTTGAGAAAAATACAGGATTTTTATTGTCAATTATGCCTCAAAAAATGGTATAGATTCATCTTAAATCTTCTCAGTCAAAATCATCATGAATTTTTTTTCAGGATGATTTTGAGTACAATAAGTGTTAAAAATTGTAAATAGATCTTCAATATATTTCACATTGTTTGCAACTTAGTAATCTACTTTTTTCTTAGCAAAAAGTTTAAAAAATAACCAATATATATGTAGCCAAAATACTGAATTATAAATGATGAATTGCATGCTGCCCATCACATGAAAAATATTCTGTCTTTTTTATGGCTGAACATGCAATATGCAGCAGAATGTTTTTGGCCCAAAAATCAAACAAAAAATAATGTATTTTCACATCAAAATCATCAATAAGAAATCCAAAGTTATTCTGGATGAAATATTCAGAATAGCAGGCAGTACCAGGGTCCAGCAGACAAATACATAGCCAAGGGATGTAAGGTGTTGAAGGCAGGAATAACATGTGACTCAAAGTAACTCTTGTGTGTGCAGATATCCAGTGAAATATGTAAGCTGGAGAATGTGGGTGTTGTATGCTGGAGCAGTTTTCAACTTGAATTTATGGAGCACAGATGATTAAGGTAACATTCAGGTTTCTGGGAAGAGGGTCAATGCATAGGGCTTCCCATGAATCATGACCACCATGTGCCATGGGTCCACAAACCAGTGTAGTGGGGATGTGATGCTGGAGGGGGAATAGGGGTGCCAGGGGTTCAAGGTGCATGGGGTTTGTACATACCTTTAGGTGACCTCCACACCATCAGGAGGCAGTTCTCCATCTGGTTTGACTCCTTCTGACTGTGGCCTTTCCACCAGCCAAGAAAAGAACAAGATGTATCATCTGCAATGCCCTGTGGGGGTCCCATGAAGCCCCACAATGTCAGTATATTCTGACATGTACCAAATGGGGTCTAAACTAGCATGGTATGGTCAAATTCTCAAGCCCCCCTTGGATGTGGGGACAAGGAATTATTCATGCTGGAGAGCTCCAGGGAGCAGAGGGCTCCACCAGACAGCTAAGTGTTTTTTTTCATTTTTTTCACTGTATTTGTACAATCTCTCCAAATCCTGATCCCTTTTCCAGTTGAGAACAACCTTGTTTAGACCCCAAGTTACTGTATAATGTATGTACATTGAATTGCAATGATCTTAGTATACCCTAGGTTGCCTCCAATTTGTTCTCTGCAGAAATCTCCCTGATGGACCTATTTTCAGTGAAAACCAACTACAATAATACTAGAGTACTGGAAATAAATTTTGTATATCACATGGTAGTATGTAATGTTGTCAAACACAAAACCATGTGGGCAGACCTCACTGGGGGTTGGACCAACCTGCTGACCCCCATGGGGGATGGCTTGACCATACTGACTCTGGCAGAGCTGGAAGAGCTCACTGACAAGGACATGCCAGTATTGCTGTCATTGTGGGCATGGTGGCATCCCTTTGAGATGGTAGACAAGCTTGACCTGTTGAAACACAGTGTGGAAACACACATCAACTTGTGCAAACACCCAAGTAAATAGTGACCTTGCAGGGAATTGAACCCAGGACCACCTGGAACTGCACCAGGAGCTCTACCACTGAGCTACAAGGTCACTGGTTCACAATGTGGGGAACCTTGTGCATTGGGAGCTCACTTAGTGCTAGATACCAGAGTGTGTTGTTGGGACCACAGAACTGGATGTGGCAAGAGCTTGATCATTTGCACAGGTGGGCTCTTTAACATAATAGTATTCTGAATATTTCATCCAGAATAACTATTGATTTTTCTATCAATGATTTTCATGTGAAAATACATTATTTTGAGTTTGATTTTTTATCCAAAAATATTTTCCTGTATACTGCATATTCGACTGTAAAAAAGACAGGATGTTTTTCATGTGAGGAGTAACATGCAACTCATCATTTATAATCCAGTATTTTGAGTACATAAATATTGCCTATTTTTTAAACTTTCCTCTAAGAGAAAAGAAGATTATTGAGTTGCAAAACATGTTGGAGATCTATTTACAATGTTTAACACATGTTGTACTCAAAATTATCCTGAAAAAAAACTCATAATTATTTTATCTCCAAAGATTTAAGATGAATCTATACCATTTTTTGAGGCATAATTGACAACAAAAATCCTGCCTGTTTTTACAATAACATTAGCAAAAACATCCCAAATTAAAGAGTATCATTTTCTTTTCTTTTTTTTGAATGTTTTCAGCAAAAAAACTGAGGAATGCTCGCAGTGTCACTACAAACGACCTCAATAGGTGCACTCAAAGTTGGCACACATGATTTCACTCATGCTCATGCTTTTGCTCATCACCCCTCCCATCTTTTTTTGAGTTTGGACTTAAATAATTATATAATATACATTTCTTACACAGCCACCACCTGTACATGCTGTCAACATGAGGGTGCTGCATAATGTTGTGCACTTTTCAGTGGACTCTTGCTTCCCCCTCCTCCTTCAGTTGTCCCCAGGTATTCTATGTACCTCCCCCCAGCTGGCTGCCACAAAAAATGGCCAAAAAACAAGCTCAAGGTGATCCAATACCAGAGGTAAAGTAGTATATACATGGCTGTAGTAGGTAATAATACCTAGCTGGGTGTCATGAGCTAAGGAACTAAGTAGATAAATAATATACCAGTCCCTTCAGCCAGAGGGGGGGAGGGGGAATCACTTGAAGGTGTAAACCTGGCAGCATGAACAAAAGATTTAATATAATTCACACCTTCAAACAGCTTCCAATCTCTGTTAGAATTCCCCCCCCCCCCAGTGTCATGATGAAGGCTTATTCCCTCAGAAATTGATTGAGGAAATCCCCTCATATCCATGAGTCATGACCTATCAGGATGAATGTCCCCTGCCATTTCACCTCCTTCAGTGATCATCCCCCTGCAGTTTAACCCCCTTAGTTCATACTGGTAAACCCATGAAGGATGTGGAGTCTCCTTCTCTCCAGGGATTGGGGTCACTCATTCTTATATTATCCCTTCATTTTCCAGTGTACTTACTACATACTGGCACTATGTCATTTGATTACATATAGTGGAATACCAGCAGCACTTCTTATTGTTGGTAGGGTCACAGGTAGCTGTAGGCAGTATATGGTAGTCAAGATCTCACTAGTGTAGGCTGGGATGAAGCCTAGTTGTTGGATTACAGTAATTTTATGGAGAATATGAAGATAAGAATGCATCGATGATTATGTAAGTTTCCTTATATATCTAAGTGGGGGTCATTGGCAAAAGTGTGAGCATGAGTGAAATCGTGTGTGCCAACTTTGAGTGCACCTAATGCTTGTTTTGAGATTCACCTGAAAAATTGAAAGGGATGGCAAAGGAAACTGGACAAGGGGATGAGGGAAGCTGACTTACAAAGTGAGTCCATCCATCTTCATTGTGCCATGGCAACATGGCCATATCTGATCCTTCTTCATTGGTCCATACTAGGTAATCACTACAAGATTTATCCCACCCAGACATGGGCAGGGCATGTGACACATTCATGTGCCTTCTGTTCTGGATGAAATGGGTTGAGCTGGTCCACCTTGGATGGCCAATGGTTGCTGTTCCCTGCAATTGGCACGAATGGAGTACTGCAGCCAGGTGAGCCACTCTCACATGACATGGTTCAGAAATGGATTGATGAAGCAGTGGCAGGGTCAGGCATACCTGGGACATTTTCAACACACTGTTACTGCCGTGGTGGTGTTGAGTATAAACTGCCCCTATTAATATTGTACTTAAGTGCGAAGGTTTGTCACTTACATAAGTGAAAAAGCGTACATACTGTAGGGTAAATTTTCTCCCTCTTTCCTCAGTAGCTTGGTGTTACTGGGGAACTAAGTATCTGACAGGTGGAGCTCAATATTGATTCATGTTCACCCCAGTAGGGCAGTGTTGGACCCTTGCACGGGTTCAGTGGTGGGGCGGTTGGGCCGAAGGCGAGCATGTGAGTCATTCTCTTTCCTATCTGGGCATGTAGTAAATCAGTCTGAGATCTGACCACTTGTCCTTTTGCTCCCCACTGACACAATAGTGTGATACACTCATGTGCTACCTCCTTGATGAGCTGCACTGCTATGAGAATGACCACAGTGACACCCTGTGACCCATCTCATGCAAAGGTAGTGGCTCATTTGTGGGTGAAGCCATACTTGTCCAACCAGTGTCCACCAAAGCTCTCCAGCTGGCCCATGTGTCACTGACTGCAGACATGGCAGTGCTGCACATGACTGTGAAAGAGGTTTGTTCTTCACAAGTGACAATGTCAGCAGACATACAGGAGATGCGCCAGCAGCTCAGCAACATGGGCACCTTGGTTGTGAAGGCTCTGACTTCGACCTCTGCATGCTCAGCATCCACAGCAGCACCCTATCTGGATATCGATCATCCTGTGACATCTGGTGAGCCCACCATTCATTGCATGTCCACCCTGTGCTGTGCCAACTGATTTGCCCTGTGTCAGCCCACCAACGTTCATTTGTGCAGACCACCACCTCAGTGCCCCCAGTGGTGTGGCCCATTCTAGCCCCCCAGTCTCACTCATTGCACCCAACCACTATCAGCTCATGACTGACATGATTCACAATGCCAATCGTCACTTCGTGCATCGGACCCTTGAGGACCAGTGGCCAACCCTCCAACATTCCCAAGGGACTACTCATCCCAAACATGCCCGTCTTGCATGCAGATGGGATGCAGACACTGAAGTGCAACTCCTGGAAGGACATAGTGCACCATTGGACAGAAGGTGAGCCATGCCTCAGCCTGGCTGTTCCCCTCAAGGACTGGCCCCATCACTACTACAACGGGCAGTATGGGCGGCAGTTCAACACCAAGTACTACCAGCAGAGCATGATCACAATGGAATTCCTTGATGAGTAAGTAGTGCTATTGCCTGCCAGGCTCACTTCTCCATCTCTGACCATTCATCCCCAGGTTCCAAGGGAACGAGGAACTGTTCCTCAAGGCTTATGGGAGTGCCACCTGTCAAGGACACACCAAACTACTCAAGGCCATCTTGGATGCATGCAAATGGCATTGTGGGAATGGAGAGCATCATTGCCAACTCGCGAATGAAGACTGAAACTAGTGGTATGACCAGTTGTTTTTTGCAGCCTACCCCAACCTTGTCTCATGCAGTTTCCCTTCCTTGTTTTCCCCTGTTCACTCATTTTTTCCCTTGATGACGTGTCTCGTGCCTTCCCAAGTTCTCCCCCTTCACTTCCCTCCTGAGTCCTTTCAAGTTTTAGTTATTTTCTCAAAAATTACCCTGTGTCTCATGTCTTGTGCCTCATTCCCTCTCCTGTCCTTAATCAAAATTCTCCATGCAATACAAAAAGTCTCGTGTCATGTCTCACTGCACTGGTGAATAAAAAATGTACTAGCACTGTGGCATGTAGCGCTGCTCACGCTCAATTGAGCCACACAACATGCGCAGCCACTGCAGAATTGAGGCCACAGAGGCATATCAGTGAGTCCATATATATCACATATAGATCATATAGCACATCACTATTGGAATAATGACTGTAGATACTGCAAATGGCAGTTGGTGTGAATGACCCTCGATCCATGATGCACATGCCATGAGATGCTGTGCACAGCCACTGAGCCAACATGCTGACGAGGTGTGACAGCTGATGTCACTGGGCCCTCGACAGTGTGCTAGACAGGGCATGACCAGCCTTCCCGAATGAGCAGGTGCTGGCACCGCCACCTGCAAATTTCTTGCACTAAGTTGGTTTTGCATTGGACTGTCCTCCGAGAGTGTTCCACAGAAGAGCTCACCTATGAGATAGGTGATTGTCTGCTTGCCATGCCCCTCATACTGCTGACATAACTTTTTCCAGATTTCTGCTGCTGTTGGTGCATGTAGAACTCCTGTTAAGGGTTCATCCTTCAGAGTCAGAATGATTTGGGCACATGCTTCCTTGTCTCTGATCATCCAGTTGGCATGGTTGATGGGGTCAGTTTTCAGGTCTGGTGCTGTAGTCATGTTTCCTCCAACAACCTCCCACAGGTCTCATACATTGAGTATCATACAGATCCTGACTTTCCATGTCTGGAAGTTTGAGCCATTGTCTTCTAGTGATGGAACGTCATAGAGGCGAATCGAGGCCCATTTCGCTTTCACCAACAAGGTAGTAGAAGGTGTGGAAGTGGGTGCTGTAGATGCAGATGGCCACAAAGGGCCTGCAGTCAAAGCTGAAGGGTGAGACATTCTGTAGGATTAGATTGTGACTGGTGTACTCTTGGTTTTAAGTTATGCATGGTTGGGGCTCATAACTTATTGATAGGTGTTTGCAGTGGTGATACTTTATCAACCTAAGAGTGTGAACTCAGTCTTCAAGTTAGGATGAAGTCTTTTATCTATTAACCAACCTAAGAGTGTGAACTACCCAAAGGATAAGTGAAAATAGTCTATAGTAAGGAAGAAGGAACATTACCTCAGTCTTTGAGTTAGGATGAAGTCTGAGGTGTGAAGGAAAAAAGATTAAGCTATGAGTATGGCATATTATGTAAGCAGTGCTCGCTGTACTTGGAAGTCACAAAACTTCAACAGGATGGCTAGATGAGCACATAGCCAATCTACATCCAGAAACATGAGTGACAAAGATGAGACCTTGCATGTTAAAAAAAAGGCACAGATAATGGGTACCATGGATACCATGCCATGGGAATCAGCAAAGGCAGGCAACTTAGGGCAGAAATGGGATTGGGGCAAGTATTTCTCTATCATTCATGGTGTTCCCCTTACTATATTCTCAGCAGTGGTCATCCCTCATTCCAAAAGACCCACAATTTGGCTTGTCCCTCCTGCTGTCCATGACAATCATTCAGTGGAAGTCACACCAGATACAGCATCACCAAGTTGTCATAACACAGATGGTAAGCACAGTAATTTTTAGGTATGAAGATATGTCTAACAACAGTAATACAGACTGCAGCTCTCATATAGTGAATTTTGAGGTGCAGCTAGATGCATTGGAGTGATGGCCACAGGAAGCCACCCTTGGCATCCTGGAGAACCATGTTTGGAAGCTCAAGGATCAGATTGGCAACTATGAAATGGTTATGGGTTCCATGGCATGGGAGATCAAAGCACTCCAGATGTATATTCAAAGCTGTGAGCAAGGACCTCCAGAAGCTGATGACCATGCCCTAATTGGTGGAAATCACAATCAAGGTGAGCTTCCAGTGGATGGTGAGCAAGCAGCATGCATAGTAGGTGCTGGTGATAGCATGCAACAATCTGATCATATCAAAGATACCACCACTCCAGTATCAGTGCAGGGTTAGTGAATGGCAGGGGTAACCCATGGGTATCCCCAGGGCCAACCTGTACCTGTACCCCTGACCCAAGGGTACAGGGCCCCCAATGGGTTTACCTGGCCTACCTGCAGCTTGGTATGTCATATCTCACTCAATTTCCCACCGTTTCTCTCGCTTTTCCGTACTAACATTCTCTGCAGTGAGAGCTTTCTATTGATACTAATTTTATCTAACTCTGTGCTGTCATTGTGGAGATATTGATAGGTTTGTGTGGGGAGGTGTTCGAGATCTCTCAGTGATTATCTCAGGACTGGATGGGCCAATTGGTATGCTTTCTTTTTCTCCCTGTCCTTGTAGGTGTTTTCTACCACCAACAGGAGTTTCGCATTGATTTCCCCAATGGTTGTCATTCAGCAGCTTTGTCTTCCCCCTCCATCAAATTGTCCCATGAGATTGTGTTTGCCATATCTCCCTCAATTCATGGCCATGCATCTCGCCATTGTAGGTTGTTGTACTAATTTACTCTCGCTTTCAAATGGTGTATGATATGTCCATAGCGTCCCAGCAGTTGTGGAGATATTTCGAGTTTTTCCAGATGGGGTGCCTTGGACAGTTTTTTAAATATTATCAGACATGGTGAGTCTATTCTCTCAATTCCTTTTTTGGTGTAGCTCCCAAGATGTCCCTGGTGCACTCCTGCAGTTTCATATTGATTGCCCCTGTGGTTGGCATTTGGTACCCTCTTCTTCTCCTCTACCCTCCTGCTGCATGACTTCACACCAATATATCTCACTTGATTTTTACTCAGGTCTCTCAGTTTTGTACAGAGTGCAACTAATTGACCTCAGCTAAAGGCTGTATGCAATTTCATCCCCACATTTTTTTTTATAAAGGAACTTAGTATGAAGTAGTAATAGTGCTACTAAGGTGAAAGGTACTGGGAGTATGTACCAGGGGTAACAGGTAAGGTGCAGGTCCACCAGATGTAACCTGTACCCCTACCTGCAGTACCCCTACCCACAACCCCCCATGGGTTACCTGTACCCCTGCCATTCACTATGCAGGGTAGTGTTGTCCAGGCCCAGCTCGGCTCAAAAGCCATGGCTTGGGCCTGGCTTTCAGGGGCTCACAGCCTCAGAAATCTAAAGCTGAGCTGTGGGCTGGGCCAGGCCCTATTGGGGGCTCAGCCTGAACAAAGAAGAGTGAAAGAAATTATTATGAGTACAGTTACAGTTGTCAGATATACCATTCAGAAGCCCCCTTCAACTGGTAATGGAGCTTTGAAAAGCCAGAGGCATGGCTTGGGGTTGAGGGAGATACAGGGTATGTGCCATCATGGGACAACTCAGTGGGTGGGGGGAAAGAGGAGGTCGCTGAATGATAACAGCTGATGAAACCGACATGAAACTGTGGGAAGTGGTAAAGGGAAACATGGAGGATATGTAGAAAAAACAATTGGCTAAATCCATGCACCCAGTCCTGAGATATTGGCAATATTGTTCAGATACACCTCCATCTGCAATAATCTGAATTTCTCCACATTGGATGCACAGATCACAACGCAATGTACACCATTCGAAAGTGTGGATTGGGTAGTATGAAATCCCAAAAAAGCGAGAGGCCTGAATAGAAATTGACAGAGATACAGTGGTTGCAAGTCGTGAGGCAAGGGGATGGGGGAGAAGAGGAGGTTGCTGAGTGACGACCACCTGGGAAATTATATTAAATGGCCTGTGATGATAGGGGACACCTGAGAGGACAGGGGGGAAAAGAAACCGTACCAATTAGCCCATCCAATTCCAAGATATCCACCCAGTCATCTCCAACCCCCTCCCTACACCAAAATGCGAATATTTCTTGAATGGTTGACCCAGAGACAGTGTAAGATACACCGATCGAAAGAGTGCTGTGAGTAGTACATTGTTGAAAATTAGCAAGAGATTTGGCCAGACTACAGAAAAGTTATCACATTTGCAACCTCAGGGTGAGGAGGTGAAGGGTACTCACCAGCTCTGAACTTGAGAGAGCACTTCAAAAGTGGCAGAAGACCCAGAAAAGATGAGGATATCAAGGTTACAGATAGAAAGTAAATGCCCAGTACCAATCCTGTTAGTAAACCAAGTAGACAATCACTTTCAAAGTGCATGATGTCCCTCTGAATGAGTTTGCAGCACAGCCACAAAGCTGCAGCCCCAGGCTGTGGCTCACAGCTTTTCGAAACTCCAGGCCAGGCCTTGAGCCCCCACGGGCCATCCCCATGGCTTGGCTTGGCTTGGCCTGGCTCAGCTCAGGGCTTGAGGCCAGGCCCAGCACAACACTAATGCAGGGTGAAGTGATGGACACTGTGGATGTGCTGATGGAAAGATCTTCTGGCATGGATGTATTGTTGGGTGGATCTAGAAATGACAACATTGGTGTACAGGTGGGAATGGTGGGTGCTATGGCAGTGGTCACTATGGACACCCTGAGGAAGCAGTGGATGGCTCCACCTCGACATTGCATGCCACTCAGCCTGACATTGAAGGTCCCCATGTGGTCAGTCCCAGCAACATGATGGATGCTGCCATCGCTACTGAAATCACCTGCAAGCCATGGCAAAGAACCAAATCAACTGGCCATCCTCAACACAGACACACTGCAGGGACCTGAAGTGTCCAACATATCCAGGGGGAATTCAGACATTCTACTGGCATCCCGTTGTAGCACATTCTTACTATGTTAGTCAGTGATACAGCTTACATAATTTTGCCCATACTTGTGTTCATTTTTCCCTTCAAGCACATGTCTTGACAAGACAATCTCAAGCTGAGGTGAGATATTTATGATACACTTGTTTTACTATATGTTCTGACTTTACCAGTTCACTCTTTTAATACAGTTCACTGCTTCCTCTGTGTGGGTTCCAAGAACTAGCCAATTCTTGAACCTGCAAAAGGTTATGAGCCCCAGCTCTCACAGATTCTAGATCCACTCAGCTGGATACAGTCTCCACTGAACTGTCAATATGTCAGATCCTCCTTCCACATCTGCTGCTGCTCCTTTGAGAGTGGCAGCATCCATCCCAACATCCACTGCCTCAACATCTGCCAAGTCCACACAACCAAGTAGTTGACTCTACAATGTTCCATCACTAGAAAATGATGGTTCCAACTTTCAGACATGGAAGTACAGAATCAACATGATACTTGATGTGTGAGGACTCTGGGAACTCATTGATGGAACTCAAACCACCACACATGATGTGTCTGCAGACCCAAATGGGCATGCAGACTGGCTGGCTAGGGACAAAGAAGCTCGTGCACAAATCACCTTAACTCTGAAAGATGAACCACTTAGTGGTGTGCTCCATGCAAGTACAGTGGCCAAAGTCTGGAAGAAACTATGTGGGTGCTATGAGGGAAGAGGAAAACAGACTATAGCCTACCTGATAGGTGAGCTATTCCTTGGTACTCTCTCTGACAATACATCCATGGAGACTCAGTTGAATGCCATGTGGCAAAAGGTGACCATGCTCAAGTCACTAGGCCAGCCACTGGACAACTCACTTGTGGCCATTGCCATGGTCATATCATTACCTCCTTCCTACTCGACTCTTCATACTATTCTTATGTCCTCTGATGCCAAACTGTCAATTGATGCAGTCATCTCCAGTGTCCTCATTGAGGAGAAGGCAAGGCAAACTGCAGCAGGCCAAACTGCACTCATTGCTAAAGCCCCTGCTAATAAAAAGGGCAAGGGCAAGGATGATCAAAAACAAAAGAAGAAGTCTCAAGATGCCAAGAAGAAGAAGGCTGATGAGGCAGCAAAAACTTCCCCTTCAGCAGAAAAGGAAAAGGAAAAGCCAATGGAGAAAGTGGACTTAGTGGCCAAGGTGGCTCACATGTCTGGAGGTGAAACCTCCACTCTTAAACTCTTCATGGCTGCAAATAGTGTTCATGACCTGGAAAGCTCTTGGATAGTCAACTCTGGAGCATCTGTAACCATGTGCTGTCAGCACACATGGTTCAGGACTATAATGAAGCTCTTGCCTCCCCAAATGGTAGTAGTGGGCAATGGCAGCTCCATACTGGCAACTGCAGTTGGTTGCATTGAGCTTGAAATGGACCTGGGCAATGGAAAAACAGGAAACATACTACTACAGAATGTCTACTATGTTCTGGACCTCAACTCAAACCTACTCTCAGTGGCATATCTTGCCAGCCAACACATCAAAGTAGTCTTCATGCACAACAAGTGCAAAATTGAGATGGGTGGAGAGACTGTGGGCATTGGTCATAAATGAGACTCACTCTTTGTACTTGCAGCAAAGACTTCCTCACCACAGCATTCCACACAGATTGCATACAGACCATCACCAGCAACCAACCCTACTCTTGAGTTTACAGCTCTAACTGCATTGTCTTCAAACTCTAAGGCATCTCTTGAAACATGGCATCGATGCTTCAGTCACATAAACATTAAATCTGTTCAATGGCTCGTCAGCAAAGAAATGGTAGAAGGGATGGAGATTGTTGGTTCAAAGACAGATCATACCTCTTCATGCCATGCCTGCCTCAAGGGAAAGCAACACCACAATGCCATAACAATGAAGTCAAATGTAGAATGCCCACATGTCCTCTATAGGACATACTCTGATGTCTGCAGACCAATGGAGACTATGGCATGTACAGGCCATCACTACTTCATTACCTACATTGACAGTCATTCCCATCACCTCATGGTGAGATTAATTAAAACCAAGGATGAGGTCTTCCCCCTCATGAAGGATTATTTCAGCTGAGCTGAGGTTGAAACCAGTGAGAAGCCAAATTTCCTGCGAAGTGATGGTGGGGGAGAGTATGGTGTGGGCTACTCTTCTTGTGAGAGTGTGAGAGGGGGAAGGGGAAAGCTGTAGGAAAATACCTAGGCTCATCCCAAG
Organism: Pisolithus microcarpus; assembly: GCA_024613185.1. Taxonomy (NCBI): domain Eukaryota; kingdom Fungi; phylum Basidiomycota; class Agaricomycetes; order Boletales; family Pisolithaceae; genus Pisolithus; species Pisolithus microcarpus. The sequence continues at coordinate 1,092,229 of JANFAI010000007.1, forward strand.
GGGTCATGAGTCAGAAGGAGACTGAGGGGAGGCAACTAGTGGACTAAGGGGGTTTTCCCTAAGGTCTGGGAAGTGTGGGCAGTGAAGAACTCGAATTTTCTGCCACAAAATGGGTGAAGAGGGATTTTTCTAGTTGATAAAGTGGTATTGGGAAGTTGCAGGCATGATTGGTGGTGATTTAGGACTCTTGAACTTGGTGATAAAAGTCTGTGGGTGAAGGGGGATTGACTCGGAAGTCCAGCAGGATTTTTAAGACATAGGTAGACTTGAAAATGTCAGTAGAACTTGATAGGACTCTGGGGGACTCAAAGGGGACTCAAATGACTCAAAGAAACTGTAAGGAGGGCTAGCCCCTCCTTACCTGTAGATAGGTACTTAATGGTTGAAGTGCACTTAGCCCCTATGTGAGTCAGGGCCCAGTGCAGAGTCCATTGAGATGGTTGGACTCTGGTACTGTATAGATTATGTAAGGATGAGTACCCATACATAATGGGCACTTGAGATACACAGAAAGTAACTTTTATTCTACCCTACTTCACCACTCAATTATAACACCAGTCATGTTTATATTCAAGTGATAAGTAACTAAGTGGAAAAGAAGGACAAACCTTTACAATTTTTTAAACACCTGAACATGTTATGGCACCCAAGTTGAACAAGGGATCCATGCTGCAGAAAAAGAATTCTTGCAGTGCATCAAAACCCCTCGAGCCCGATAAGGATCGAGAGGATTTATATGGTGACAATCCACCACCATCAGAGAGGACAGATGGATACCAGCAAGTGTGATCGTCTGAGATGATTGCATGAGAGACTCCCAATGAGGCCGATACTGCCATAATCCTAGATGATGGGCCTAGTGCCCTGACCAAGCTGACTACCAAAACTGCTCTCATAGAAAATACAAGAGCAGAAGGATCAGGGAAAGGAAAAGAAAAAGAAGGACCTGATACCAGAAAAAAGCCACCCACCTTCCCCAAGTTCATCCAAAAACTCAAAGATATCCTGGCTGAGTGCACCTCCCAATGGGAGAACTTCAGTGACCATGCCAAACAGGGTCACCAGGTACACACCTTCAGAAAGTTATACAACCTTGTGGGTATGCCTGACATTGAAAGCACACATAACAGAACTGGCAAGGAAGGCTGAGCCCCTGCATGTGCAATACGAAGGGAAGTCCACTATGAAGACGAGCCTGTGAGGTATGACTGCAGACATGAAAACACTCCATGAGGAGAGAACCCTCATGGAGTGGAGACAGCCAGATATCAACCAGCTAATGACTGGCCAGATCGTGAAATCCCACCTCACATGGGAAGAGGTCTCAAACAGGAAGAAACCTACATCTGGGGAACTGGCATGGGACACCCAGGCAACGACCCAGGTGATGACCCAGAGGACAACCCAGATGATGATCCAGATGAGGATTACTGTCAAAGAAATAATCATGACAATCATGACAATGATCACAGGAGGAGAGGACCCCCAGCTCCTCCTTGTTGAAACCAGAGAGATGACAAGAAGGAGGAATGCAATCACTGATACCATGGGCAATTGTGAGGAATTCACTCACACCAAGGGCTGACCCCCAGCATGAGTGGCTACACGGAATCACTCCTAGAAAAATATCATCAGAGAATATATGAAGTGGTAGGCCATCACATGGCTCCCACAGGACCAGAAGTGAAAGCCATAAAGATTGCACAACCTAAATATTATAAAGGCCAAGACAACATTGATGCCTTTGATGAATGGGTCAACCAGACTTTGCACTGGTTGAAGATATACAGGGTGACAGGCCCAGCCCATGATGCAGACTGCATCACATATGCTGGGACCTGTCTGGAAGAAATGGCTGCACAATGGTTCGACCAAGAGGTTGATGGCCCAGATTGCATGATCCATGACTGGATGTTCAAAGACTTCATATGTGCCATGTTCACCCAATTCATACATGAAGCATCCACACAAAATGCCACTGAACGATACAACAACACCAAGTACTCCCCTGCTAAGGGAGTACTTGCCTTCTACAACAACCTGAAGCACAGGGCATCCAGGATGGTCCAACCGCCGGACAAATACTCCATGAAGAAGAAATTCGTCAATGGACTCCCTCTGCCCATTGCAGAAGGAGTCCTCAAGTCTAGGGGTGTATCAGCAGAACATACGCCAATGGACCAAATCCTGATTGAAGTGCAAAGGATGGAGAGTGTGCTGAAGCTCATCAATAATCACACTTGAGTCCAGCAGTCTAAACAAGCTGGGACTCATCCCGCCAACTTGGACAACTGAGTTGGCAATAGGCAGTACACTGATGGGGACTACAGATACACCCAGAAGGGGAATGTGCTGTACAGAAAGGCATTGGATAACGCACGCTTCCAGAGAGGAGAATCATCCAAGCCACAGGGGCAATGTGTGACTGGAGCCAGTCATGAGAGAAGGAACATGCCAGTAGGCCAGAGTCTGAGGAAGGACTCTGGCCTGCCACACCAAAATATCAAGTGTTACTGCTGTGGAAAGGAGGGGCACTACACCAATGAGTGCAACCAGAAAGATACCACCTTGAATGACAGTAAGACTGGCAAGGCCAGGCTATTTGCCACCAAGGTGATCAAGGACAATAATGCCAACATGACCCCTGAAACCCAGGAAGCTGAAGTGCCTTCCCATAGTGAAGAAGACCAGGAGCTACATTCAGGGGAAGAAGCAGATGCTGATGATGAAGTCATCAACATCTACAGCAAGTACTACAATAGTGATGATGATGGGGAACCTGTCGCATATCTCAGGTTGATGGATGTGCACAGCACCACTGAAGACGAGCCAATTTACTATGCATGAATGGACATTGAGGAATCTACTGTGGAAGGTGTTGAAATATTAGATGGTTATACAGCTAGATGTTACCCAGTCACATGATGATGTAGTTCCACATCATTCTACAGTGTTCTCTTGTACCAAGTTACTGGTCTTTATTGTTCTAGTTGAAAGACAGAGGTAACCTGTTTAGGAAGGTCCTCTTACTTACATATTTAGAAGTAGTTTACATGGTGACAGACACACCTGGTCTGTGTGCACCTACAGTGTATATAAGGGCCATGTCTTAGGCCAGAGGTGCAATAGGATTCCTCACAAATCTCTACTTGTTCACACAACTACTCTTTGAGTACTACCCAAGACCAAAGCTTAACTGATTAGTATAAGGCAACCCTCTGTGGAATTGGTTATGAGCCCCAAGCTCATTGTCTAACAGACTATATGCTTTGAGAGAGACATCTGTCATAGCTATGCTGTTGAATGGACCTGAGGTGCTAGGTTGGGCTTTGGCCACTCTAGTCATTTCGTTCATACTAGGCCATGCTCAGGCATCCCTACTCTTTTCAATCTATGGTGGTTCTTTTTCCCTTGCTCTGGTTATGTCCTGCATTATGTGGGGTATGTTTCTAGGCATTCCATCATGGCACAGCATTTTTGCTGCTTATCAAGAGTACCATATCTGGCTCAGTCACTTTCACAAGCTCCAAGTTAGAGCTGCTTTGACTATCAAAGCAAGGGAAGTACTGGCCTTGCAGGAACCTGCAGTGCTGAGAAATAAAAGTTTGGTTATGCCAACTTTTAGCCCTCCTTCATATCAAGCTCTCCAGATCTGTGACTTGGACCTTGATGCCAATTTGAATCCAGTTCCTCCCTATCCGATGTCTCTGCCACAGTATCCTGTGGTTCTTTCTGAACCCTTCGATCTTTTGATTGAGGAAACTCAGGAGCTTCATTGTCGATGGTTGGAATTGCAGCCCCAGTTTAGGGCATCACATGTTGGTATTATTGTTAGCAATAGCATCCAGATGATGCAAAGGTGGCATAACATTCATCTTGGTTCTGTTCCTGATCCATCTACAACTTCTTTGCCCCATTTGGTTGAGGAGTTACCTCCCACACCAACTCCTGAAGGAGATGATGAAGGATTGGACTTAAGCCATCTCAAGTTTGATCTTTTGTAGTAGCATCTCTCTTCATCTCCTTACAAGTTCATTAGGCTGACATCGCTCCTGCTTTGCAGATGTTGACCATTGTTGTAAACAGGAACAAACTTATGGCACCACTGGTGTGGGCATCCCGACCCTTTCCTATTGCTGTTGAGAAGGAAACTGCTCTTGCAATGGAAAAGGCAAGTACAACGGATGACCCAGCGCACAAATGCTACATCCAACATATAATTGGATTCATCGAGGAACTCTATGTTCCAAAATGCCCAGATTGGAAAACAGCCTTGATTTCTCACAATCAGTCTTTCTATACTTGTGTGCCTTTTCCCTGGCACTTGGTACTGATGATAGCCATTGAACAGTCATGGGACTCTATTCCCACTGACCTGGCTGAACTCTATCCCGAGGATGAACCCCTGACCGCTTCTCAACTTCATATAACCTATCATGGTTATCTCTCAAATTATTTTCCTAAACTTACTGCTGCTTCTACTCCGCACACCCACACTAACTTTAATGGCATAGATATTCTGTCATTTACTTATGAAGATCCCTTCTCTTTGGATTTGGAACCAACATCTTGAGCACAGTTTCAGAAGAGTTTGGAGTTCCAACTCAATCGATGCCAGACACATTCCAAGGATCCTCCAGACCAGGCACTGCAATGGTATGGTCACATTTGATCCCAGGGTCATATTACTCCTTTTGGAAAGATGGGATGTTGTCACGTGGGGTTTGGAGCAGGACTCTGGATATGATGCTGAGAAGAAGCATCTCTGGTGGAGATCTTCTGGCAGAAGTGAAAACTGGGTCAGATGGCCCTCTACAGCGACAGTTTATGAGGATTTGGTGAGAGAATGTCAGAAAGGTTCTGGAGAGGATACACTGCAGGCATTTCACACTATTTCTTCAAAAAACATGCTGGAAGAATGGAGGCAAGAGATACTCTTTTATTTTGTATGTTTGGAAAGAAAAAATGCAAAGATAATGTTTAATTTTCTTTCAGAAATCATGAATTGATGCTAATGGCAATTAGAGTAGAAGCTAATGGACACCACCATCAATCCATGTCTCTGTACAGAAAAGACAAAGAAAACAGAAAATTATATCTGACAAATCATCCAAAATAAAAGAGTATCTCTTCCCTCCATTTTTTCAGCATGTTTTCTGAAGAAAAATCATGTGATGCTGGCAGTGATATCCCTCCTGCATGTCCCAGGGGAATTTATAGAAGAAATCATCATACAACATATGTGTCAGGAAGTGTCAAACTGCTTTCCCCTTCCAGGAAACATGCCTGAACCATATATCGGATATGGCAGTGTTCCTTACTATTCACTACATAGAAATAGTCATCTGCCTCTGAATCTGTTCAATATAATGTGTTCCAAAAACTTGAGATATTCTCAGTTTATTTTGCAATTCATTTGTGGTATCCATGAAGGATTGACAAAAGATGGATATCCGTTGGAAACATTATTGGACCTACAAAATCCCGAGGCTTTGGCTTATCACTATTTTCCAGATCTTGGTTTTACCAATCTGGAATAACTTTGAATAGGAAGGTGGAGAAGTACAGCTAAAGGATATGACAAACCAATTAAAGAGAAACCAAAAAGAAACAAAGACACACAGTGTCACTGCAGAATGTTGAGACAGCGAAATAACCAGCAGTACCGAAAAGCATACAAGAATTTTGTCACTGGCTCAGATCAGGTCAATGACTTGATACTGATGCTTGAACATTTTTAGATGGCAGATCAAAAGGAATCTTCTGTGTCCAAGAACATCCCACACCTTAACAGCTCAAACTACACATCTTGGAAGGCTATGATAAAAGGATACTTCATGACACTTGACATCTGGGGAGTTGTTGACAGGACTGTCACAATCCCTGCAGGCCCTGATGCTGCAATATCAGCCTGGCATACGAAGAATAACAGAGGAATGGGGACCATTCTCCTTTACTGTGACCCTGTGATTGCTGTGTCCTTGGATTCCCTTGACACAGCAAAAAGAATGTGGGATCATCTTTCTACCACATATGGCACACCAACAGCCATATCAGCCTACACAGACTTCCTTCATCTGATGAAACTTAGGATCAATCCTGCCGACAATTTGGGATCCAAACTTGCAGAGTTCAATATGGTATTGGGAGCACTGGCTACTCAGCAGCTGGCTATTGCCAAACCCTTACAATGCATGATCCTTTGTGGCACCTTCTCTGATAAATGGGGACAGGGTCCCATTAATATTCTTTCATCGGTCCAAGCCAAGGACCTTAAAATCAATGATGTCATTGCTCATCTTAAGGAATTATCATCACACTGCACAGGACAGTCAAATTTACCTAAACTGGAATCCAGAATACAGGCTACATCTTTGGAACCATTGGTAAACTGACTCTCGAAACCTCCTCATTGCCATAAATGCTGAGGATAACATAGCACAGAACAACATATTGACAATGGACAGCAGTTCCAAAGTCAAGGATCTTTTAGAGGAAGAGGTCAGAATCATGGGGGAGTGCCATATCAGCATCAACCCCAGCAACAGCAACAACAACAACAACAGTCTTCTCACAGAAAAGGCAAATCTCATCATGGTCATGGTCATGGTTGTGGATGAGGTGGTTATCACATCGTTGACTTTACAGCAAATCCTGTGGAATCCCAGGATTACGACCAGGAATATGACCAGGAGTATTATGACCGGGAGGAATCTGGTCAATACAATGACCAGTATGAGGAAGGATATGAATCCTATAATGTTGAGGTCACTACACTCAATATTAATACTGCCAACCACTTTGAAGCATTTGAAGAAGAAATTACTCCTGTTCCAGTCTTAAATCAGGAACCAGTTGAGTACATTGTTGCTCTACCTCAACCTCAGGATATTGATCCATGCTTGTGCTCTATCTGTCTATGTAACCCAGCCAACTGAGCCTGTCTTCAGTTACTACAGAGTATTCCCATTCACAGTGGAATTCAAACTCTGGAGAGGACCAATGAGTGATGGACATCTGTTGAATCAGATGACATCTGCCATAACAGAACTTCCAATTCTGATCCTAGATGTAATTGATCCAAGAGTTCTGAGGCACAGGTTCAGTTGCGAGTGGATACAGACATTTCGAGAGAGGAATTGTTATCACATGATCATACAGGCTCTAAAACTTCTAGGCATAGATGCTGTGGAGTAAAGGTTTTCTTACAGGAATTTCATGCATTGGTATCCGAGCATAGATATCCTGAGCCAGTATGATTAGTTAACATTCCTGATGATTATCACCTTGATGTCCTAGGAGCCTCTGGCTTCTCTTATGATTGTAATGATGATGAATTTTCTTTGTATCCTTGTGAACTTGAGGTAAACCCCAGCACTAACTTCATCTCCAAGAATTGCATGTGGATGTTGGACTCTGGATGTTCATACCATGTGATTCCATATCGAATTGATTTCATGACTTATTCTGTCATACAAGAAACTAAATTTGCTGGTACCATGGGACCTGAACCTGTCAGGTTGAAAGGACAAGGAACTGTTGTTCTTCATTTGGAAAATGGGAGATACCTGACACTCTGTGGAGTTATCCATGGAGATTTCTCTAAATGCCTATGTTCACAAAATCAGCTGTTAAAGAGTGGCTACACCTCTACAGCTACAAAATGACATGAAGTGATCCATACACCCGATGGTCGTGTTGTTCTCAAGGCAGAATGCTTGTCTACATTGCAGTTATACTGGTTCTATGGAGTACCTGTCCATTCCTCCAGTGTCCTACAGACCGTAGACCTAGGGATTGTAAATAAGGATGATTTTATTCTTTGGCATAATCACCTTGGACATCCAGGCATATCAATCATGAAAAACTGCAAGTGTCATATTAAGGGTCTTCCTGCTGAGCTAATCACAAAACCCTTAAATTCCTGTCAAGGTTGTGCCCAGGGCAAGTTAGCATCTGATCTGTTTCATCCTTCTGATAAACAATCAGTGAACCTGGCCAGGGTGTCAGACTTTTGTCACAGATATAAGCAAAAACCAAAAGAGGAGTAGTCATCCAGCAGTGTAAGTACATAATGACTGTGGTAATAAGACTCATTGGGTAACTCCAGCAGATCACCATGAACCAATGCAAGGGGTTCAGAGGATTGGTTAGCCAATGTTGAATGGCAATGTGGTTGTATGTTGAAGACTTTTCATTCAGATCAAGGGGGAGAGTTTATGGGGAATGAGTTTTGTTCACTCAACTCCAAGGGTATAACTCATGAGCTTTCTATTGCTCATCAACCACAGCAAAATGGAAGAGCCAAGCGGTTTAACCACACTATACTTGAAAAGGCTGGATCAATTTGTCATCATGCTTGTGTTCCTAAACATTACTGGAACTTTGCTTTTGATGCTGCCTTGCATGTTTACAATAGGACTCCTTTGCATTGCTGCAATTGGAAGACTCCATGTGAACTGTTTCTTGGCAAAAAACCTGACATATCTTACTTTTGAGTCTTTGGATGTCTAGCTTATGTCTGGATCCCAAAAGAACTTCGAAAAGATAAATTGGAACCTCATGCCAAGGAAATGACTTTCCTTGGATATGAAATAGCTACTAAAGGCTATCGTTTTCTGCCTGGACAGAAAATCATTATTGCTCACACTGCAAAATTTGTTGAAGATGTTTTTCCTTTTTGTATGGATAGTAGGAAAGAAAACAAATCTGATAACCTTGACCAACCTGTGATAGACCAACCACCAGAAAACATTTACATTCCTGCTGATGAACAGATGGAAAATGGGCCTGATCAGCCAATGGATGGGAGACCCCAATCCCAACCACAAAGTCCAGAAGATATAAACCCACTGAGGAATGGTGATGAAGACCAGTATCCAGGAAATCTGGATATTCCACCACAGAGAGCAATTCCTCATTCCAATCGAACACCCTCACAAAATATTCCTCAGAAAAGGCCTATGCCTAGAGAATTCAATCATCGCATTACTCGACCTCTGCTCAGACCTGGAAATGTCTATGGAGAAAGACACAATCCAACTGAGATTGAGAGAGAAATTCAAGATAAACAAGATGCTTTACAGGATATTCTCAAGAAAACAGAGGAAGGAGCAGAATGAATTCAAACAGCTATCCAGGAAAAGAGATTTGAGGATCTCCAGTCTCACCAGGATGCTGAAAGAATCTGAGAGGCTGAAAGGGAGTTAGACCCACCTTTGCCTATGCTCCAGGACCAGACATCTGCTGGACCTTCATGTTTTCCAGGAGCTCTTGAGGAAACCTCGAAAGAAGAAATGAGCTTTGCTCAGATCTTGTCTGTGTGCATAAAACAAGCTCTGGAACAGTTTAAGGATGTCTTGCAACTACCTAAAGCTGAACAAACAGTTTGGTTTGATGCAATGAGGGATGAGGGATGAATTAAAATCAATTGAAGAAAGAAAGGTATGGACACTTGTGGATCCTCCTCCAGGAAGGAAACTGGTGAAATCAAGATGGGTTTTTGCTATTAAAAGTGATGGTCATTACAAAGCCAGACTTGTCACAAAAGGCTTTACTCAAGAGTATGGAATTGACTTTGAAGATACCTTTTCTCCAGTCACACATTTTGAAACAGTGTGGATTCTTCTAGCTCATGCTGCGCAGAATAGTTGGGAAATGAAAGTGCTAGACATTAAAACAGCCTTCCTTTATGGCAAGCTAGACAAAGAAATTTATATGGAACAACTGGAAGGTTTTCAAGTCAAAGGTCAAGAACACAGGGTTTATCGGTTGCTGCACTCCCTATATGGTTTGAAGCAAGCGGCACTCTCCTGGAACAAAGAGTTACACCAGTCATTACTATGAATGGGTTTTCTCCAATCTAAAGTCAATGCCGGTGTTTATTTCTACAACTCAAAAGCCAGACAAGTCATCTTCTTGGTTTATGTGGACAATGGATTATTCCTTGGATTGCATAAAAACCTTTTAAAGAAGAAGAAAGATGAGTTCATGAAAACATGGGAATCTCGAGATCTTGGTGAGGTAAAGGAATATCTTGGTATCCAAATACACCGAAACTGCCAGACTAGAGAAATTTGGTGGGACCAAATCCCATATGTCCAGAAAGTCATAAAAAGATTCAGCATGGAGGATGCAACTTCTGTTCGCACACCATTACCTTCTGGCTATATTCCAGAAAAACCACCGACTTCTTATCAGTCAACCTCTCAACTTTGCTCCAGATATCAATCGGTAATAGGGTCATTGCTCTATATGGCTCTAGGGACTTGACCAGACATTGCATATTTGGTCATCCAAATGTCTCAGTATATGTCTAATCCCACTGATTTACATCTCAAACAGGCACTTCATATAGTTCAATATGTGGCATCCACACCAAAACTTTGCCTGAGATATCATGGAAACAAAAAGAGGATTTATGGTTTTGCTGACTCTGACTGGGCTTCAAACAAGGATACTCGTCATTCAACTACCGGCTTTGCCATGTATTATGGCAACTCCCTAATTTCATGGAGATCCTGAAAAGAGAAAACAATCACTCTGTCTTCAACTGAAGCAGAATATATGGCGATGTGCGATGCTGCCAGACAAGTTAAATGGCTCGACATGCTCTTCAAAGAATTGTCTTTTAAAATGGACAAGACCATTGTCTATTGTGACAATATGGGTGCTCACTTTATAGCAGAAAATCCTGTGTCAGATGGTCGATCCAAACATATAGACATTCAGTGGCACTTTGTGTGAGAATGTGTCAAAGAAGGGTTATTTGTCATTGAGTATGTTAACACCAATCGTCAATGGGCTGATGGGTTAACAAAATCTTTAACTTGGCAGAAGTTTGAGGAAAATCGCTCGTCATTAGGATTGGTAACCAAACCGAATTAGAGCAAGGGGGAGTGTTGAAATATTAGATGGTTATATGGCTAGATGTTACCCAGTCACATGATGATGTAGTTCCACATCATTCTATGGTGTTCTCTTGTACCAAGTTACCAGTCTTTATTGTTCTAGTAGAAAGACAGAGGTAACCTGTTTAGGAAGGTCCTCTCACTTACATATTTAGAAGTAGTTTACATGGTGACAGACACACCTGGTCTGTGCACACCTACAGTATATATAAGGGCCATGTCTTAGGCCAGAGTATGATAGGATTCCTCACAAATCTCTACTCATTCACACAACTACTCTTTGAGTACTACCCAAGACCAAAGCTCAACTGATTAGTATAAGGCAAGTGTTCACCTTGCTCTCACACCCCGTAAACCCTCTGTGCAATAGAAGGTGACCCATCCAAGGAGACTGAGCCAGACGATGAAGAGGTGTCACCTAGTGAGAACAAAGTCGAGGAGATCATGGCCAACCCCTGGGGAATAGTGAACATGATTGAAAACAAGGCCATGCCACCTAGGACGGACAACCACACATGGCACTACTCAGAATGATTTGGCCTGACTCATGTAGATGACTGTCAGATGTGCAGAATTCACAGAGCTCACATCATAAGAGATGAGCTCATGGAAGTACCCTCCCTGATAGCTGCCTGAGCAGTCCCACATCAACAGAGATGAAGAGCATATGACAAAGGTTGGGATGCACAAGAGGAGGTGGCAGGTGAGACATTGGCCCCCCATGTAGGATACATGCTGGCTGAAATGAATGCTGCTGAGAACATAATAAATCTTGCCCTCAAACATTTGGGGGGTGCAATGGATGGAAGCTGGCCAACAGTCAGCATCAACAGGATGCACCAAACCCTGCTCAGCCTAGGACACCTGGTAGTGAGAATGTGCCAGGCAATCCACCCTAGGGAGAATGATGCCTCAACAAGTGCACTACCCTCTTGAGGCAGATGAGGACAGCGAGAACAGACATTGATAGGACAGGGGAACTCCTCCAGGGCATCTGGGGAGCAATGACTTGCAATGAACAGTGAATGCAGCAGGCACTGCAGGAGAGTGATCACCTTCAGGGGGACCTGCGAAGGTTGGCTGACAGGCTCTCGTGAGCATGTGAGAGCCTTGGTGGGAACCATGCTCATATGTTGATGTGGAGACCCCAGCCATCCCAGATCAACTGACTGCCAGCAGGCCACCATGCCCTAGTTCAGACGAAACCCAACGATTGATGGCCCTCTGTCTGACAGAAGAAACCACCTGTGCATTCCGATACAGAATGTGCACCAATAGCATGATTACCCCAAGACCAACAGTTCCCCCACAAGCACATGCTTGTGTTATAGTAAAAGCCCAGGTCAATGGCTGTGAAGCATTGACCATGATAGACACAGGGAGCACGACCAATTTCATGAGCCCTGCATTTGCAACTGTAGCCAAGTTACCTACATTCACCCTGGCCTCCCAGTTGACATTGCAACTAGGATGTGTCAGAAGTCATTCCAAGATTACACACAGCTCCCAGACAAAGTTGCATCTAGGAGCCTTCACATGTGATGCATACTTCGATGTCGCGAATATTGATTGATACGACTGCATACTTGGAATCCCCTTCCTCTGATCACACAGTGTGTGATTGAAGTTTGATATGAATACAATAGAGGTTGGGGGAATATCAGTTCCTGCACACACAGAACTGGATCTGTCCAGTTCTGTGGAAAATCAACCACAAGAGAGGGGATGACACAAGGATGTGTCATCCTCAACACCAAAGAGCACATGACTGGCAGGCAGGGCTGCACTGATGAGGAACCTTCCTGGCCCCACAATGCCTCAACAAAGTATTGAGTCACCAATGTCGGTAATCAAAGGCAAATGGCAAGCCATGCTTGCATATATGAAGCCTCAAAAATACTCAGACAAGGATATCCCCTGTCTGAGGGAGGAACTCTATAAAAAATATGAGCACTGTATGAAGGGAGTGGTGTCAGAGATGCCACCACTCTGAGAAGTGAATCACCACATACCCTTGATCGATGAGGGTATGCATTACACCTACCATTTGCCACGCTGCCTGGACTTGCTGAAACCTCAGCTGGCAGAAAAAATCCAACTATACACGAAGGTGAGCCTTAGCTGCTGTTTTTGACCAAATGATCATGGGTAGTTCCAGGTTACCCACTTGTCAGAAAACACAGATTTTGTCACAGCCACATTATGAGCCCACAGGGAGGGGGGGGTGTCATACAGCAACACAGGAGACAGGGGTCAACACAGCCACACAGGGAAAGGGATTGCACAGCCACACAGCCAGGTCTGCAACACAGCCACTGAGATCAGGATTTTGCACAGCCACAAACTGAAAGGTGATGTACAGCCACAGGGAGAAGGGTTGACACAGCCACACAGTGAAAGGGGTTGCACAGCCACATGGACAGGGGTGGTGCACAGCCACACAATGAAGGGGTTGCACAGCCACACAGTGAAAGAGGTTGCACAGCCACATAGACAGGGGTGGTGCACAGCCACACTGAAAACCAAAGTTGTAGCCTGGGTTGAGAGGATCAAAGATCTTTATTCTTGGATGAGATAAAAGTAGAATACTAAAATTTTCAAGAATCTTCGCTTTTTTGCACAGCCACTCCACCTTGAATGTGTGCTTATGTAATCAAAAAAGCGGACCAGATGCCTGGGTTGTCATTGCTGCCACCACTTGTCCCATCCACTGGATGATATTTCATAGTACTGTAGCATACTATTGACAAGTGATCTACCCATTCCATACACAATTTGAATCCAATCCAATGTTTTTGGATATAAATCTAAATGGGGGTCAAAATGCGAAATCTGCTCCCAATTGTGCAGTTCTTGACATATGGACTTGGAAGTTTCACCCCAAGTTGCTCTGGCATATATCTACAACCTATCAAAATTCCAGATCATCAACCTCTGTCCTTGTGGTGGTGCAGTCAGATCCCCTCCTCCCCAGTGTATGCATTGTACACATGGGTACTGTTGCTTTCTGGGTATTTTGACCCATTGGTGCTGTGGAGGATACAACACACAGTGTCTATTTACAAGGACTTTGGGGGTTTATCAGGTGGAATGTGTGTAACCCCACCTTGTTGGTTTTTTGGGTGCATGACCACCATACCACACTTCCAAGGGTAACATGCCAGCTAATACCATAGACACATTTTACACCAGTACATCTACCTCCATTCAAAGCTTCAAGTCCATCCATTGAGAACTGGAAGAGCTGGAATGAAAATGAGAGCTGGAGAGCATGGGAAAGTGTGTGAAGATTTTTAGAGAGATAGGAGATCTGTCAAAAACTTGTCATAGCACACTATCCAGTGGGCCTTTTTTGATGAAACTTTGGGGAATGCATGTAGGAACATCATTGAACATTCTTATATCATTTAGACTGTCTTATAGTTACTAAAAACTCAGAGGTACAAAAACATGGGGGATTGGACTTTAATGTATGAACTGCAATAATGAAGCAGATACCTAGGTGGTTGCTATCACCCATACCAATTAGGCAGATTTTCCAATGCAGAAATGGTTCAGGACAGTCCAAATTGCAAGTAGGAATTCAGCCATGCACTTAGCTTACTCATTACTTCTCTGTGTGGTGTGCTATGACAAGTTTTTGACAGATCTCCTATCTCTCTAAAAATCTTCACACACTTTCCCATGCTCTCCAGCTCTCATTTTCATTCCAGCTCTTCCAGTTCTCAATGGATGGACTTGAAGCTTTGAATGGAGGTAGATGTACTGGTGTAAAATGTGTCTATGGTATTAGCTGGCATGTTACCCTTGGAAGTGTGGTATGGTGGTCATGCACCCAAAAAACCAACAAGGTGGGGTTACACACATTCCACCTGATAAACCCCCAAAGTCCTTGTAAATAGACACTGTGTGTTGTATCCTCCACAGCACCAATGGGTCAAAATACCCAGAAAGCAACAGTACCCATGTGTACAATGCATACACTGGGGAGGAGGGGATCTGACTGCACCACCACAAGGACAGAGGTTGATGATCTGGAATTTTGATAGGTTGTAGATATATGCCAGAGCAACTTGGGGTGAAACTTCCAAGTCCATATGTCAAGAACTGCACAATTGGGAGCAGATTTCGCATTTTGACCCCCATTTAGATTTATATCCAAAAACATTGGATTGGATTCAAATTGTGTATGGAATGGGTAGATCACTTGTCAATAGTATGCTACAGTACTATGAAATATCATCCAGTGGATGGGACAAGTGGTGGCAGCAATGACAACCCAGGCATCTGGTCCGCTTTTTTGATTACATAAGCACACATTCAAGGTGGAGTGGCTGTGCAAAAAAGCGAAGATTCTTGAAAATTACCTTGCTTGCAAGGTTTCTCCACACCATAACTGCATGGGAACCAGTGTCCATCCGAAACTCCTTCCTTTTCCAGCCCATTTTCCATCCCACGCCTCATGATCACGTGTAAGGGCCGGGATGTTTGCATAGCTAAACGAGATAGCCTGAGAACCTGCATACATTGATATGTTGTGAAATAAACATGTATGGGCCAGGACGATTGCATAGCTACACGACATACAGTTGAATAAATGCGGTCTATGTAACCATCGTTACTTGCGCCCACCATGCCTTCGTTTGCTCGTCAAGTTCTGCCAAGCGATCATCCTCCGAGAGAAGGTCTGCGGTATGAGAGCACAGAAACAGTTTAGCGTCAAAATCCCTCAGCAGCCATATGGTGCCACGCCCGGAACTCCTAGATAAGGCAACATAGAGATTGAACAGATTCAACCCGCCTGAAGGTGGCCTTGCGATATCCACTACAACATGGGTGATGGTCTGCCCCTGCGAGCGGTAGTCAGTGAAGGCGTATGCGGCTGTCATGGGGTACTGCTGCCGCCGAACCCGACGGGTGACATCCACTCCTTGGGGACCCTTATATCGAATGCCATAGGTTTTGCACACAGGAACAATGGGTATTACAGATGCCTCCAAACCTGGCAGCCGAGAAGTCCGCGTGCGTGCTAACTTCACGAGGATGTACGATGGCAAACGTTTGAGATGCACCGTGCCTTCCATGACACTGAACGTAGGTTCTTCGGGATGTAGAAGGATGTCAACAATGATTCTGCGTGCGCCGTTTGTAATGTCCAGATCCGTTTCGACGTTTTGGGTGACCATGACCTTCATCCCCACGCTCACCTCTACTGTGTTCGGGAGATCCCCCTTACGCCGACAACCCTGCTGTTGACCACCAGACGCACGCAAAGCAAATGCGTACTGTTCTTCTAGTGTCAAAGGCGCTCCCCTCACAGAGTCTTCGGCTGAACACTTAAAAACCAACGCTCGTGTGACCTGCGCATGTTTGCGCAATGCAGCATCGTTCCATTGCTGGCACACTGCATGCCGGGGTGTGACGAGACACGCATCTGACCATGGCGCCTGTGAAAAATCCAGTGCCGGCGCAACGGGATTCGTGAGCACCAACTCTCGAAGCATACCAATGTGATGTTCTTGGACACGTCCCATTCGAAGATGGTTAAGGAAGTCTCGCCAGATATCATCTGTTATGCGCATCTGTTCTTTCAGGATGACGACCGTTTGGAATTCATCGTAGATTGCGTGACCAAGCTGCATAAGCGTGCCGTCACTGTGTGGTCTGCTCGGCATGTACAGAGCCTCTGACGGTCCTACTGCAACAGGCGGAAATTGGTGGAAATCGCCACACATTATGACGTTGATGCCGCCAAATGATCGGGACGACGCAGAGGATCCCTGTCTCATCTTCCCAACTGCGATGTTGCGAGAGAGTTTCGCTAGAAAACTTTTGCCAATCATCGACGTTTCATCGATGATGAGATACTTGTAGTCCCGCCAGAAATGCTGTAATTTGGCTTTACTCTGCGCACTGATTCCGTGATCGTCGCCGCGACTGACCATGGCAATGGTATGAGTAGTTTTCCCATCAATGAGAGATGCGGCGACACCCGTGTATGCTGCCTTGAGAAGCATGTGACGAGCACCTCTGGACGTAAAAAACTCTGTTATTGTCTGGATCACTTTCGATTTCCCTGTGCCACCTTCCCCATGCAGCAGCATTCGCAACAGTGGCGGTGTGCGACCACTTAGAGTCTGGTCTACGTGCCATGTGACGATCTTGTATGCACGAGTCTGGCCGACATTAAGCATAGAGGGATCGACAGGACACAATGCTGCCTCTGACATCTCCATTGACCGACTCTGCTCCTCTCGCATGCATATCTCTTCTTCGTCGATCAAATATACATCTGCAGCGGTTGAGGCGCTGGAAGAACTCGGAGGATGGGGATGTGCGCTTGTGTTTTGCTGTACGACATCTCTCGACATTTGGTCTTGCCAACCGGATAGATTGTCGAAGTCGGTGGGCTGAGCACGGCGTACTGTGAATTGTAAGCACTGAGATTCATGAGAGGGAAGCGGTTCTTCCACATATGCACAGTCGCTAGATTGAAAAATGCCAGTGAAACGGGCTGCCTCCAACACCAGGCGACCATGCATCTCCTCGGCCCTGGGTATTTGCAATGAAATCAAATCGTGAAGGTCTTGTTCATTAAGTGGGTGCACGGACGATGATAGGATCCCACCCGACATCTCCCCAAGGTCCACATCTTCTGCACACTGCTCAGGTGGACTCTGCACGTGAGAACCAATGTCGACAGTGTCCTGTTCCTGCGCTGATCTCTCACACTGATGGAAGTATTGGATGCCTGAGAGGATGCAGTGCACCTGCAGCGGCACCTGGGTCAGAAAGACTTTAAATGCTGTCTCCCACATCTCACTCGACCTTTTCAAATCTGTGGCGAGGTTGCGCCATGGCTTCAAGAGCAATAACATCGAGGCGCAATAAAAGGGGTATTGCTCAGGATCATCTCGGGATGGGAAGAACCAGCCGATGAAGTTCGGGAGATTGTGGTGATCCGGGTGACGTAAGATTCTGTGTTTCTGGTTCACGTGTGTGTGTCCGGGTTGGTAATCTACATGGTTGTGGCGAGGCTGGCCACCTGCATGTCGGTACCCTGACGTCGAAGCCGGATCCTTGGCCACCGTTTTAGTGACCTCGTACGAGTTAAGGAAGAAATCGATGACATTGTCCCTCTCCAGCACATCACCGCGGAACTTGTAATCCATGACCTGGCACTTGGACACAATATTGCCTGCCTTATCGGCCATCAACATGACCACGTCTAAGTCGTCATCCTGCAATTGGTCATGGTGTCAGCAAAAATCATTCAAGACACAGACAACTAACCCCCTCCTCGTGCTCTCCACTTTCTTGAGTTACATTAACACCTGTCCCCTCCTCTATCGCACTGGTTGACTCTCCTTATCAAACTCATCGCAAATACGCACACGAAACATACCTGGTATGACTTGCACCACGCCTGTTCAACATTGGAAACACAGCCGAAAGTGCTGTAAGGAAAGAGGACCAGTAGATGGGCGTGTAATGATGCGACTGGTACGTATCACCCCAGCCCATCAAATATGACATTACCATTGGTGCAGACAGCTCCTGCTCTCTGTTGATCGTGTGGACCAGATGGAAAAGAAGAAGCCGTTGCTGGTTGCGCAAGTCCTCGAGGTATGGCGTGCGCTCTGTGTGGTAAGCAAGTCCCTTTGCGAGCACGGCTGACAGGTTGTGGTGTTTACCCTGTTTTTTGGTTTGATACGTCGTAATGTAGAACATTAGATTTGTGGTGGCACGTGAGTTCGTCAACAACTTCACGTCATTATTGCACCTTGCGTTCACGGTTACTGCTGGCACCCATGCATTGAGGTATGGGTGCAGTCTTTTCATGCCCCACTCGCCATTCTCTTCCACGTAATCCGCCTCGTTGACAGGAAACGGTGCCTGTCTTTTGCACACCACTCGGCCACTCTTCGTTGGTACCAGGCATCTTCTCGCCTCGCAGGTGTGTAGCTGCTTCGCCCTCGCCACTCGCCTCTCAAATCGTGCCACTTCGTCATCGTAGTCTCCCGAGCCTGGCTGTGGAGGTCGAGAAAAAGCGACATCGACTTCGTTGCGTATCTGGCTAATGGAATCTGCGCTTTCCAGGCCTGGCATATACCCTCGGATATTTGCTGCAATGAAAGTGCTCGCACGTTCGCGGAAGTCGGGCTGCGTCAGTAGGTGTTCTATTTCTTCCATGCTTGGCGCATTCTTTAACCATACTAACATATGCAGATGCAGTGAGCCCTGTCCCTGCGATTCCACCACGCCAAAGTACGCGTTGACCGTGCCAAACACACCTTTTGTGCACAGAACTTGATGGGGAGTCGCTCTGATACCAAAAAGCGTCTGGATAATGGACCTGATCATAAAATGAAAAAATTTGGCTGCTGCATATGGATCGGCTGCAATATTATGCGCACGGACATCCTTGGTGGGCCCCATCATCTTCACAAAATTATCCATGTCAATATGTTCCCCTGCGAACACTTGTGCGATGGGATTGTGTAGATCGCACGGATTGATGGTTATCCACAGACTGGGTGGGTTGTACATAATAGACGTTGCCCAGATTTGACTCCTCAATTGATAGCGGCTCTGGTCGGTGCCTACCACCCGTCCTGCGGTTGAATATAGGTGTTGTCGTAGTAGACGTATGGCGGGATCGGAGATAGGTGAATGACGTTCTTCTTCTTCCTGCGCCTGCTGCATTTTGTCCACTGTGATGGTCGACAGTAAGCGAGCGTCTCGTTGGAAGGTCTTTCGTTGCATCTGGATTCTGGCTGAGCCTAATGCCTGTCGCCTTTGCAGTATCCCAAAGCATACGAAGGCATATGTCTCGTGTTTGTGAAACCGGCGGTCGTGGTAATGCAAAGTCCATTTGATGTGGTCGGCAAAGTCCACATTGACCTCTTGGTGCCGTTCAATGCCCCCCTCACCATATGGAAAGAGGCATGGGTAGGCTCGTTCAAAGAAGTTGGTCTCTTTCTGCGTGGTAAGTTCTCCTACATGTTGGCTGTTCCTTCATGCGCAGCCGAAATCGCTGACGGGCTGGTCACCGTGCCAGACGGTGTAGGCGCCTTCCCTTCCTTCTTCCCACAAATTCGTCAAGCCCCATGCCATCATTTCGCGTGCTGTAATTGAAGACATCTCCGTATCTATCGTCCCTGAGACTTGCAATGGCACCACATCGGCTGGCATGACGTTGCGGTGAGTGAACAGTGCATCCGTTGCAGTGGCATGGAGAGCTTACGTCCACTCTGCGTCTTGGTTGGATTCGTATCATCTCCATGGTAGACATCTTCCGTGCCTTTTATGGCAGGTTAGACAACCGAGCGATCGGCATTGGTTGGAAATGCCCACCTTCTTCATTATCCACCGGCACGTATCCCTCACTCTCCTGATCAATGATACTGACATCGTCACTTTGCCTGATGACGCTACTGATCTCCACCAGGACATCGTCCTCAGGTAGACTTTGCAGCCACTCACTACTGATTTCGATGGCACCGTAGTACTTGGGATTGTTGATCTTCAGCCACTGCAATGCCTCTTGCACTGCATGGCGGCGAACATGGAAGGTGGATCGTAGCCAGTTCCTAGGTAGGTTACCCACCCCAACAAATGTGACGCTGATCAGTGATGCCAGTACAGTTGGCAGGCGCGGCATGAGATTCCCATCCACCATTGCAGAGATCGCATCGATATTGTGATCGTACGTACAGACATTGCCTCTCATGGCATTTTGCAGCGAGCTGACGTCACGGACCCCTCCGCTCCGCTTGGGAAACAACTTGAAGATGTACATGCGTGGATAGAGAAGCGCTATGAGCAGTTGTTCGGGAAAGGTCAGCCGTTGCAACACCCACGGACATTCACCAATCCATAGTTGGTTCGCAAGAGAATAGTGTGGAGGTTTGTGGCCAGGTTTCCGTAGATCGCCAATGCACTGGCCACAGACATCAACTGCAATATACGCACCAACATGGTGCATGGCAGTCCGTTCCAGCAGCATGTCATTCGTCAGTTGGTGCTGAGGATGCGATTTTTTGGGACGGAGGCATGCTGCATTTGGGATGTCGGTTAGTTTGACGCTTTGTACTGAGTCCTCTTTAACACTACATTCGTGTGCGCAGACACCACACGTTCGAGTCGCCACTGCATCGTTGCCCGTCACTCTGTGGAACGCTGCATATATGTCGTGCAGTTCGTCTGTGGATGGAACCTCCAGGAAATCTGCCGCATCATTAGTTACTCCTGCCTCCTCCTCTCGTTCTGCGGATTCCCGTTCCAAACGTGCCACTTTGTTTGGTAGGATTGTTTCCTCCGGTCTCTTTCGTTTCCTGCCTCGCCGCTCCACCTTTTCTTGTTCGTGCTGGGTTGCAGCACTTCGTAGCGTGTGTATGACATGCTCTGGGGCGTCAGCTATGACCCGTTTCAGCAGTAACTGTTTCTTCCTGCGTTCCTCCTTAGGAATGCTCAGCGTTCCTGCCAGGTGGGCGATAATTGTGCTTTTGGGCAGTTTGCTGATTTCGGCTTCGACTGCATCCATGTGGTCGTGCGGAGGGTGTTTCCACACCCCTATGTCCCCTGCTGTGGCTGACGTGCATGTCCTCTGCCACCTAAGTGTATGACAAGGTAGGCGATTTCAACGTCATTGACTGCGTTTGACAAACACTGCACAGACTATGCGCGCTCATACATGCATGTATCATATCAGTAGCATCTGGAGTCCGCTATCTTCTCCTCATCCATCTAGCTGGTTACATTTGATTCCTCCACAGTTCCGTCTTCGTCACACAGGTGCCCTATCCTGGCTCTATCGCTGCGCGTACTTGTACACGTCCACCTGCCTAGGCTTGCGCTTCATCGCTGCCACGGAAGATGGCATCCATGAGGAGGTGACTGACATTTGGTTAGCCGGGAATTGCAACATCTACTGCGTGTCCTTACGATTCTTCCTCGATGAGGTCTACCTGCGGACGGCAAAATGCCAATTCCAACCCACACGGCATTCCCCCAAGGCACCACTGCAGGTCGAGTATACCGAACTGGCGAAAGACTTCATGGATGCAGTGCGATCCCACTGGTATGGCCTGAAAATTCATCCACATCATGGCACCTCCCGTGACCGAGTGAGTCCGGACTTTGCAGGTGGCGCTAACGTTGTGCACATCTTTGCATCGGACATATTCAAAGCCACGGGTGACATATTTTTGCATGGCGTCAATGATGTGGCCCATGTGTCTGCTGTAATACACCGCAGCAGCGTTGAGCAAGGAGAGGTGTTGAAAGGTAAGCCTGGGATAACTGCAAAAGATCGTATCCGCGCTGACAAAATTCATGATGGCTGTGC
Source organism: Pisolithus microcarpus (assembly GCA_024613185.1). Taxonomy (NCBI): domain Eukaryota; kingdom Fungi; phylum Basidiomycota; class Agaricomycetes; order Boletales; family Pisolithaceae; genus Pisolithus; species Pisolithus microcarpus. Next base: position 1,114,489 of record JANFAI010000007.1, read on the forward strand.
TGTGGAACTGAAAAATGGGGCTCAACACAACAGAGGTCGCAGACACCACCACGTCGATGTTCCTTTCTCCGTTGCTGAGCACTATGACTCGGTGGACGTGGGAGTGAGTATAGCGCATCTGCACTTGCTGTCCGTCTGAGACAATACTGTATCCTTCCACCATGACGCAGTTCAACATGTGCATGGAGGTGGCGAGAGGCACATAGATATCGAGGTCTGCTGGGGTCCACAGTGTGTCTAGATTCGGTTGAAGAATATGGAGTGCCGTGGATCCCGAAATGACAGCATCGCAGGTATGCAGCATGTCCATAAGGACTTTGCTGTTGCAAAAGTATTCACCAGCGACGGCGCGTACCCTCTTGTGCAGGTAATCTCGCACCTGTATCGCGCCCAGCTGACTCATAGCGGCTAACTGCTGAAGATCAGCCACATCACAATAATCCATGACGTGTTCCATCAACTCCACGCAAGTGCTTAACTTCTTCCATCCCCACTGTTGTCGTTGCACTTGCCACTCCATGGTGTTCAATGCGGCCCACATATCCTGCAGTCTCTTATATATGCGCCAAAAATACTGTGCGCCATTGATCTAAAACATCGATCGCAGGTCTCGCCCATCCTGTATCGAGTACTTACGACGGATCGCGTCATGGGTTATCGCTCCTTTGCTTGGGCTCCTGCCTCCTATCCTTCCTATGGGTTGTTACCATGGCGCGCTCACTTTGCCATGTTTATGGTACGTCTGCACTGTAACACTTTCAATGTTGCTACGTACACCTTGTCTAACGTCACAAACATGAATCGCGCCGCCTCACAGGACTGCTGCAATATCGAGTGCCTCACAACGTGCGTGATCACATTGTGTCCCTGTCGCCTACATGCTACCTCCTGTTCAAGGTCTAGAGTATGGAATATCGAATGCTTCGCGACAGACATGGTGATCACGTAGTGTCCCTGTCCTCTACACCCGCTGTAGGGAGTGAGTACTCCCTACCGGTGTCACGCACCAAAGGTGTTTGGCGACGTGAGCATGGACCCAAAAGCTGAATGATGAAGAATGGAGAAGCCTAGCCCTAATGCGCAGAATGACTGGAGTGTCTAGCAGTCATCCGTCGCACAAGAACCACCCTTAACGTTAGGGAAGAAACCGCTCAAGCGCCGAATAAAAGTTTTCGAGCGCCAGTTTATGGCATTCCGATTTTTCGAATATCTCAGCCATTTCTAAAGATATCGACATCATTCCCACGCTCACAGAAAGCTCTCGACCACGCCATCCTGCCTACCAAATTTGGTGACGATCCTCGCCCTCCACGATTTTCTGCATCATTTCTGCCAACAAACGCCCATTTCACCACTTTTTATTGTAATGGCCACCTCTTCGACGATCTCTTCACTCATCCCCTTTGCCAGGGAGAATAACTACGAGTACTTGCCAGGAATCCCCACTAGCATTCGCCCTGAAGCCTCCTGGTTCATCCCTCCCTCGTCCATGACCTCCCATCCTATCGCTTTGGGACAGCGAGTTCTCCTTGTCAGTCTGACATCAAGGAGGACTTTCTTTGGTTGTCTCAGGTCTGTTATCAGGCTTGAAAAATCATATGTGGTTGTTTCAGTTTCTCCAGTCGAAGAAGCATATGGATCCTTCATCCCTGTGCCCTGCAACGTCTACCTCTCAATCTCATCCTTCGTTCTTCCAAAATTGCGACAGGTTCAATACCAATTACTGTCATCCAGTCTATCTGATCGCATTCATGATGAATTTGAGACACTTCTCCCTGCTCTTATGGGAGAAGATGGCCCTTCCTCCTCCTCAAACCCTCCAGAACACTAGCTGCAGCTAATGCAGGTCGCTTTACAGAGAGGAGGAAAGGGGGAAAGTTGCGAAATCCTATGCCCTGACTACCCTGGAGACCCCCAAAATTGGCCCCTGGCAGAAACCCCCACCATTCTTCGTTTGGACGCGCAGCAAGTTACCATAATGCATCTAGATCTCAGATCTAGGAGTCACTATGACTCATTTGCAGTCATATCCCTTAATCGGCAGTGACCAGTGCGCTTACTCATTCCCCTTTTCGCATTATTCATCCGTTCCTTGATGACTCATTCTGTTTTCAAATTGATTAGTGATAATCTTCGTCATGCTTACTGGTTTTACTTACCAATTGCTTACTGTCCTTACTCATCCTTACAAAGCCTTACCAATCCCCTTACCAATCGCTTACAGATCACTTACAAAGTGTTGCTCCATATTTACTGCAGGCTACGCTACCTTTTTGTATATAAAGTACCAATACGTCGACAGCAATCAAGCAGCTACCAAGTCCCCTGCATAGGAAGCAGTCCCCTGTGTAAAGACTTACCTGCTCACTCATCATCATCATCATTAGGCCCAATCATCGTCGCTTTTAAGCCCCTCATCATCATCTCTATTCCTGCAGTATTTGAGGCTCCATTAAGGGTCTACTTACTGTTATCTTCATCATCTTACATCGCTTCTAGGCTCAGAGCAGCCTATTCTCTTCGCATTTTCAGTCTTCCCCTGCTCCCCCTTCATCAGGAGCACCTATACCCTCTGCCCTAGCCCCCTCTAGGTGCACGGAACCCCTCCCCCATTTTATTTTAACAGATCCCTCGAGCCAAAGCCCGCGTAGGAAAACCACCAACTCGGCAATTGTCTTTGTGTTGGGTTTTTTTTTGGTGTTTTTGCCATTGATCCACACGTCGACTCACATCTGGAGCCCACCACGAGGGGTGGTTACATTTGGCTCGAAATCCATCTCATATTCCTCATAAACGACTCATACATCGTCTTTCCTCTCGAAGTACTCATCCTCGCAAATAACCATCCATTCTACCTCGTTGAAGCTCGCCTATTTGACCTCCACTTTCCCTTGACATAATCCCCCATATCCACCACTATGTCTTCCACTACTGCGAACCCAACCATGCCATTGCAAGCTCAGGCAGCTGCAAATGCTCATCCCAATCATTCTGTCCTCACCATGCCACTCCTTGGCACCAAATCATCTCCAGAACTCTTCCAGGGTGACTGCTCTCGAGTCCGAACCTTCCTAGACCACTATGAGCGACTCTGCACATTCCATAATGTCACCACTGACCAGGAGATGGTCACCTCGATCCTCCAGTACTGCAATACTCGTGTCAGAGAAATCATCGAAGGAATGCCTCACTTTCATACCCCAGACTGGGTCAGATTGAAGGCTAGCTTGCTTCGCTATTTCGATGCAGACATCTTCGATGAAAGGTTCTTCGAGAGGGACCTGAAATCTCTTGTACTGCGATTCAGGAATCAGCCTATCATGTCCCTACATGATTTCCGAGGCTATAACCGAGAATTCACTCGAGTTGGAGGCTGGATGAAGCACAAGGGAAAGCTCACTGAACACGAACATGATCGCTACTTCTGGGCTGGACTTTCTCCTTTGTTTCGAAGCTCTGTAGAAGGCAGACTCAAGCAGAAGGACCCCAACCTCGATGTTAGCATACCTTTCCCCTATGATGAAGTCTGCAAGGCTGCAGAAGAAGTCCTGCGTCGAGATCGCTTCGATGCAGATGATCTTGACCTCCTAGGCCCTCGATCCATCTCTAGTCTCTCAGAGAAGGAGAATGTCCCTCCACAGCAGCATGATGCGAGAGGAGGGAGTGTTCGACCACTGCTACCTTCCCAGGAAGCCAGGAAACACTTGGAGACACTGGAGAGGGAGGGAAGCATTGCTCAGAAGCAGGATGAGGTCGAAACCCTGATAAAATCCTTATCTCGTATGTCCTTAAACGATCCTGATTACTCATTGCTCTATTATCGAGCCATCAAGATGGATCCCGATGCTGCAAAGGTGATTCGTCCCCCAGCACTCCACTCTGCCCCTGTTCCTAGCTCCACTGCACCCCCTATCAGTCCAAATTCATCCCAGGCACGTCCCCCAAGGAAACCCATCGTCTGTTTTGGCTGTGGAGTCACTGGACATGGCCTAGATAGCTGCGATGCAATCAATGATCTTGTCAAGAAAGGTTCATTGGCAAGAGATGACAACCATCGAGTCATATATCCCAATGGACAGCGCATCTATAGGAATGGAGATGAAACAATCCTTCAGGCTTATGAGAGATCTGTCAATGCGACCCAACCCACCAATACTGTCCACTTTGTTATCCATGAAGAAGCCGATGAATATCTTGGAGCAGAGATCTATGAATTGGAAGATGAAGCTGTTGTTGCTGCTGCAGAAAGAAATGCCAAAATCTCGAAGGATAAGCGCAGGGAAGTCTTCGATGGAGTGCTCCTCCCACCTCGGTCACATGGGAAGGGCAAAGAGAGAGAATTTCCGAAGCAATCTACCTCATCGACACCTGTCAATCAGCCTCAGCCACCTATTAAGCCATCATCAGCCACTGTCGATCCCCCATCAGCCCCTATCCATCAGCCATCAAAGCGAGCTGATCTGACACCTGTCACACAGCCACATGCCACCATCACTGTGCCACAGGCCCCTGTCTTTGTCCCTGTCGATGTCCATCATCGTGGCTTTGATGGGAATGATGATGATGCCATCATGGAGGATGAATCCATCAATAAACCTTCGCATCAAGCCTCTGACTCCCCTGCTGACAAGGGGAGGAAGTCCAAGCCTACTGCTGCCATGACTTCACCACTATCTCAGTCTGCAGACCCAAAGGCCATTGTGGATCGCATTCTAGCTACCCCTATGACTCTTTCATTGGGGGAAGTTATTGGAGCATCAAGGGATGTATCCCATCATCTTCAGGAACTCATCAGGTACAAGCGTCAACCCATCATTCAATCAGTTAGAGCTGTCGATGGAACACCTCCGATCGCATCTTATCTTGCTTTGACATCTAGTCCCTTGATCACAATTAATCTCACCTGTAATGGTCGACAGGTGACAGCTGTCATCGACTCAGGCTCCACTCTTAATGTGGTCAAATCGAGTATAGCACGATCTGTCATTCAGATGCCCATCGATGTTTCAAGAAGCATCAATATGAAAGATGCCAATGGTGGAGTATCAATGCTCACCGGTCTAATCAAAGATGTACCGCTCTTCTGTGGTGCTGCCAGGACCTGGACCAATCTATTTGTTGCCCCTGACATCGATGCAGGCTTTGATTTGCTTCTAGGACGCCCCTGGGCACATGGGAACGCTGTCAGCATCGTTGAGAGAGGTTCTGCAACTTTCATAGTCTTTGGATCTGACAAAGATCATCCCCTCGAACTCTGTGTCACTGAAGGGCTTGCTGAACCGACTGCTACTACCCTCATGGCTACTCTCCAGCCTTCTAGCTTCGAAGAAGACACTGGGACCTTTACAGGACAGTCATCGCCTGATTCTCCTGCTACTGGATCGCCTATTACCTTTGAACCACCTTCACCACCTTCTGAGACACCCACATCGACTCTCCTGTATCCAAACTCGACCTCAGATGGCATAGATGGTGCCTTTGAACTTCCAGAATTCCATCCCATCCCTATCATCACTGTTGCCCCACCATCCAGCCCTTCGCCTTCGAATCTTCTGCATGCACTCACTGAGGAGTTAGAGGCCACTGAGTTGAATGGGCTGGGAGATGATCCTACTGTTGCTGCACTTCGACGTCAGATTAGGAGGGAAGAGCGTCAGTCCCTCACTGCACTTCTCACAGGACTTACTCGTCAATACCCTAACTTCTTCCATGTCTACTTCGACTCGGATTATGCCCTTGCTGGTCAGAGAGGCATTGATCAGGACGACCACTACTATCAGGACTTCCTCTTACTGCATACCTACTTTGTGCAGCGCATTCCTGGTTCCCCATGGAATGATCGTGATGAATACAGTGGCTCCGCTTATGTTCGCTTCTATCCCAATCCTTGCTCTGATCCTGCAGATCGAAGTCCACCTCCCAACGATCCCATCCTATCCCCTGATCCTCCTGATAATCCAGATCCCCCATCCCCTCATTCGCAGTTAAATACTAGGACCCTTGAAGGCCAAGATCCCTCGCTTTCACCTCCTGTTGAACCCACTTATCTCGAAGTGCCTCCAACCGACTTATCTGAGCCTTCACTCCTGTTTCAGGTCGATAATCCACCCCCTGAACCTGATCTATCACATTCCTGCCCCCTTCACTGCACCTCTCATTGCATCGCCTCTGAAATGTTCGATGACTTACCTGGAGAATCCATATCTTTCAGTGAGATGATGCTGCATCTTACTTCGACTAACCATGTATCCTTGCCTGATGGTCTTGGAGAAGAAGAGTTGCTCGAGTTAGGCCCCATTTTCCAAGGATGCCAGTTCGTCGACAGGATTACAAGGGAAGAAGCAGATGAAGAAGGTCCAGACCTCCTCATTTTCATGAGTATCATTGGTTGTCCCCCATATGTTGAAGCATCCCATCACCCATCATCGCATTTTGACCATCTGCCTGCCACTCTGTCTCCCATTTTATCGGACATGTTCGAACTGGGTGCTAACTCCCGTTTCCATCATCCCAATCATGCACTCATCATGCCAGCACCACCTCCAGACCCTGGACATGCCCCCGACATTATGGACGATGGAGAGAAGATTGCCATGCCAGGATCTTATAACCAGGTTTCCCTGCATCGTACCTTGACAGGATGGGTAGCTCAACTCCAAGACCCAGAGGTAAATGAGCTAGGAGACTCATCTAGCACTGTTGATGTGTCGCAATCCTACACCCCACCTGGTCTTCCCCTCCTTGCCCATGCTATCAATCATGTCTCAGCCAGTCATCATCCACCCCCATTTGAAGCCATTTCCTACCCAAGTTACTCCCCTACTCCCTCCAATACACCAACTATCAGTACTGCTCACCAACTTTACCAGGATATCTTTGGTTCCGACTCCTTTCGATTTCAGACTTCATCCTGGCCCTCTGATGAGTCTATCTTCTGAATTTTCTGATTTTACTTACTGTTTCTCTCTTGATTCATATGCTTCTCCTTGTACTTCTTGTTCTGCTCACTTTGACCGAGAAGTCATTAAACTCCTAAATCCACAGACAATTCTTCGCTCTGGTACTCTTGTACCACCACCTACTATGCTCTCTTCGGTTCAATGCTTCGAAAAATCTTTTTACTGTAACGTTTTGTGTTCTCCTTCGCCATCCAGACCCCTGACATTCTCAGACTCGCTATCTATTCAAAATAACAAAAAGCCACAAAAAATCTTTTTTTCTTTCTCTGATTTCCTTGATTTGTTACGTTTTAGACGCTCTCTTGTTACAGATACAGAAAACCCAGATGACAACAGTGTACGCTCGGTATATGGCGCTTATAAACGTGTTGACCGCAAAGTCAAGCCTGTGCCAGGCGTTTATCCAGAAGACGCACACGTTCATCGCCGATTCCCAGAAGACCCCCTCAAATCACTTATTCCACTCTCGCCTCACCCCCCCACTTTCATTCCCACGAAGAAGCTTACCAAGGAACGCTTGGACTCCATGAAATTAAATGCCGACAACTTCCTGTGGCCAGAAGAGGAAAAACTTTTTTGCCACATTATGAAGCTAAACGAACATGCACTAGCCTTTGACGAATCGGAACGAGGCAATTTCAGATCTGACTACTTCACACCTTACATAATCCCTGTCCTTCCCCACGAACCATGGGAATATCGTAACATTCCGATCCCCCCCGGTATCCGAGACCGAGTCATACAGCTTCTTTGGGATAAGATTGCAGCCGGACTCTATGAACCAGCTCAGTCATCTTACCGCTCGAGATGGTTTTGTGTTATGAAGAAGAATGGAAAGATCCGAATTGTCCATGATCTGCAGCCTCTAAACAAGGTTACCATTCGAGACGCTGGCGTCCCACCTATCTTGGACGACTTTGTGGAGCCATTCGCCGGCCGCCAATGCTATACTGTCTTTGATCTATTCTCTGGCTTCGATGCACGCCAACTTCACCCCGATAGCCGAGATCTCACCTCATTCCTGACGCCACTTGGCTTGCTACGCCATACTGCCATGCCTCAAGGCTACACCAACTCGCCATCAGAATTCCAGAATTGCACAGCATTCATTCTCCAAGACGAAATCCCTCACATTGCCAATGTTTTCATCGACGATCTACCTATCAAAGGCCCAGCTACATGCTAAGGTAGTCGCACTGCGAAACCAACGAACATCACGTGCAGTGACAAAGTGTGACGCTGTGCAAAACTGTATGTCATACATGACGGAGTTCAAATTTCAAATATCACACCTAATATTGTGTAGCCAAATGCATATACATATCGGAATTAAAGGACACTACTACTGTAGTGGAACCAGATTAGTGGGCAGATAAGATAGTTAAGCAGTCTTGGGGAAAAGGTTGTCAAGTTCTTTGAGGATGCCTTCTGGGATCACACGATGACCCCTGTATTTCTTAACAGCCCATGCAGCTTGTCTCCCATCAAGCCCATTGTGGTAGGCATCAATAAACCGTGCTGATCTGATAGCGAAGCTGTTAAATGTCAGAAAAGATTACTGACTAATAATGGATCTGGACTTACCGCCTTATGGATGCCAAGGGGACTGCTTCAAGAGATTTGATGACATTTTGCTCAAGGACAGCTTCAGATGATGACTGGGGTCTTGCCCGGTAGATCCGCTTTGCATATCCCCAACACTGTTCAATGAAATTCAGTTCACAATGGAATTTGGGCAAGAATACCACATTAAAACCCTGTGCACGACATGAGGACTCAAGGAGTGAATCAACATTTGTGAAGTCAGGCTGATTAAACATCAGCCGCCGACAGCAACAGTAGCTGTCTCCACCACTAGGACATTTGAAGTCCTTACATTCACTGGGGAGTGCAGGTGCACTTTCATAACCCCGTTCCACCAGGATCTGTGCCATCCCCTTAAACCACCCTGCCTTCTCATGTCCATCTGGGAAATAAAGGGGCTGTGAGTCACCATTAGGCATTTGTCCGTCTGCCATGCGTATTTTTTCTTTCACAACTTTTCCATCTGTCCCACGAACAGTTCTTCCATCACCATCCTTTGAATCTATCCAGATCCCCCAAGTCCTTGATGGATTTTTTGGCATCTTACGAGCAGATAGTGCATCATTGGCTCGTTTCAGGTGGGTGGTTGCATTATCAAAGATGAAGATATGATCATCATCCGGATAAAATTTTTGCAGAATATCCATTGCCTTTTCTGTTTGAGCCAAGACATCTTCATTTGTAAAGTAGCCATCGCGTGCCTTTCCTGCTTTAAAGAGGACGCGTGCACCTTCTTTTCCATCAGGTGAACAAAGCCAACCATAATCTGCAGAGACGAAGTCTGAGACCATGACTGATGCTCCCTCTCCCTTTGGATGCAGAGCTGGACTCTCTCTCTCATGGACCCAGCGCTGTTTTCGGCGATCATTTGCATAAAAGGTTGACTCATCATGGAACCAAGCAACAATGTGTCGTCCAGGAGGGGGTGTTGCTGTTGGTTCTGCAATTATTGGGTTACTGTAGTTCCATACTCGCATCCGTGGCTGATAGTGGCACCATGCTGGAATGAAGATGGTCTGACGGTATGCAACCACATCACCACGTTCATGACCATCTGAATATTGACCCCTTGGCTCTTTCTTCCACCGATAACCAAGCCGCCCCATCCAGCACTGTGCAGTCCTCAAGGAGATTGTTTTTTTAAATCCAAGGCGAGTTTGATTCCCAACATTGCTGAGATAATCAACAAGGTCCTGTGCACGCACGTATTTTCCAATACTCTGCAAATGCAAATGCAAGTCTGCCGCAAGTGATTCATCTTCAATTCGCGAGAACTTCTTGGATGGCATGTGGTGGGGGAGTGTGCGGGTTTTGACATATGCCATTGACCAGCTACGAAGAGATCGTGAAAGGTAATCCCCCTTCACCTTCCCTGCATTCCGTGCAGCCTGGTTTGCTGCTTTGGTCCACTGACCACCAACAGGATTCGCAGGATGGGTCATCCCGTCACTGAGCACATCGGTATACAACCACAAGAAGTCCCTCATGCGGGAGAGTCGTTCCCATAGTAGTGCAGGTAAATTTGGATCAGTATATCCTGTCCGATCCTGGCATGGCGGTTTCAGAAGGTTTCGTAAGTCCTCCAATGCCTTCTGAGCATCTAGGATACTTGGTGGTTTCCGCAACTTGAATCGGTAATCACGTTTCATCTCCCCATCATTATTTTGACTGCTGTCGTCACCACCATCTCCCCCATTACTCTCATCATCACTACTCTCATTTTCACTCTCGACATCTATATCATCAAAAGACACTTCCCCTTCAATGGTGCCAGCCATGGAATGGAAGTCGGAGCAGGACCATGTCTGAGGCAAGTCTTGAGCCTCACTAATGAGATCCGGCTGTGGTGACTGATCTTTCTCCGGCCAGTGTACACCTTGAAGGGCACTACCCACTAGCGCAGCGGTACGTGCACTTGCAACAGAACTGTTGCATGCATCTAATGGTGCACATTTGTCTACACCCACAATTACGACACTCTCACTATTCATATTAGGCACATCAACACCAGATGGCTGATCTGAGCTGCCCGCCAGTGCCAGTGGTAAGCCAGTCTGTGAATTCAGCTGGGTTTTGTCAGAGTTGCACTCGTCAGCCTGGCTGGTAAGAACACTCACATTTTCTTTGTTCCCGTACTGGAAGCCACTGATTCGAGACCTCTTAGACTGATGCCAATTCGATAGATTGTTTATCGATGCGACACGGCTGCGTTTGTGTCGTCCCATGCAGGAAATGCAGCGGGTGGGCAGCAGTGCTACATTCAGCACTCAGCGGCAAAAATGCGGAGTTTAAATATATACAGTGCTATAAGCCCCTTCACATACCGGCATCGAAATGGCACACTTGCACAGACAGACGTCTCAATTTTGAAAACTAGTTTCTATTCTTTGTATCGATTTCCATAGACCCTAGTTTTAATACTAACAAAAGCTTCCTCCGTTCTTGAGTTATTTCATTGTCACGTTTCTGTCACCATAGTCATGTGACGTTCGTTGGTTTCGCAGTACGACTACCTTATGAGGATGCCGATGGTCATGCCGAAACGTTACCTGAGAACCCTGGCATCCGTCGCTTCATTTGGGAACATGCCATTGACGTACATCGGATCATGCATCGGTTTGCTCATGCTGGTGGAACGTTTTCCAGTTCTAAATCTCAGATCTGCCGTCCTCGTGTCATCATCCTTGGCCAAGAATGCCATCCTCATGGACGTTCCCCTGACGACAGCAAGGTGAAGAAGATCGTAAATTGGCCAACGCTCCTTACGCCCAAAGATGTACGGTCATTCCTAGGCCTCTGTGGTACTGTTCGTATCTGGATTGCGAACTACTCGCAGCTGGCTCGGCCTCTGGTCGACCTCTATCGCAAGAATGCTCCATTTGAGTGGGGAGAGCCCCAACAGGAGGCGTTCAACTCTTTGAAGCATGCCGTTTCAACTGCTCCTGCCCTTCGCCCTATTGACTACTCATCCGACTCCCCTGTCATTCTTTCTGTTGACACCAGCAATGTTGCCATAGGATTCATTCTTTCCCAGTATGACTCACAAGGTCACAAACGCCCTGCACGCTATGGTTCACTCCCTATCAATGAGCGAGAATCACGCTACAGCCAGCCTAAACTCGAACTTTACAGTCTTTTCAGAGCACTACGTCACTACCGCCTTCATCTTTATGGTGTTCGTCATCTATGGGTCGAAGTTGATGCCAAGTATATCAAGGGTATGCTCAATGACCCAGATCTTCAGCCAAATGCGACAATCAATCGCTGGATCGAAGGTATACTCCTCTTTGACTTCAAGTTGATCCATGTACCGGCTCTCAAGCACCGTGGTCCTGATGCACTCTCTCGACGTCAACCTACTGAGGAAGACTATGAGGAGGGTCATATTAATGCAGAAGAGGCCGATGATTGGTTAGAGAACGTTCTTTTCTTTACAGAGACTCATCCCCTTTCCTATGACGCCATGACACTCCCATCGTTCCTTTCTGATGATACCACCCAAGACACCCTTTTACGCCGAATCCTACACTTCCTTCGCACCACCGAACTTCCCACATTCCCTTCCAACACCTCTCGAAAGCGGTTCATTCGCAGATCCTTGCAGTTCTTCCTTCATGGAAGCCATCTCTTTAAACGCCGAGGTTCCCATACCCCTGTCAAAGTTATCTTCGACCCAGATCTCCGTGCACAGATACTGAACCAAGCCCATGAAGAGCTTGGTCATAGAGGAGTCTTCGGAGTCTTTCAGACGGTCAGAGAGCGCTTCTATTGGCCTCAGATGTACAAGGATGTCGCCCACCATGTTCGCTCATGCCATGAATGCCAGACTCGCAGCACTCATAAGACCAAGATCCCCATCACTATCTCTGCATCCCCCAGAATCTTCATGAAGGTCTACGTTGACATCATGCTCATGCCCAAAGCTCGTGGCTATCGCTATCTTGTTGCTGCTCGAGATGATCTTTCCCTCGCAGCTGAAGGACGTGCTCTTAGACATGCCAATGCAGATAATCTCGCCAAGTTCTTTTGGGAAGAAATCCTCTGTCGTTATGGAACTGTCTCCCAGATTGTCACTGACAATGGCAGTGAAGTCAAGGGTGCTTTCGAAAAGCTCATGCAACGCTACTCCATCCCCCAGATTCGCATCTCGCCCTATAATTCTAGAGCTAATGGAGTTGTGGAGCGAGGACACTTCATCATTCGGGAAGCTATCGTTAAAGCCTGTGAAGGCGATCTCAGCCTCTGGCCTACCAAGGTCCATCATGCTTTCTTTGCAGACAAGGTTACAACTCGACGGTCTACTGGATTCAGCCCCTACTTCCTCCTCCATGGTCTTGATCCCATCCTCCCATTTGATCTCTTTGAATCTACATATCTTGTTGAAGGATTCTATTCAGGGATGAGCTCAGAGGAGCTTCTTTCACTTCGCATTCGCCAGTTGGAGAAGAGACAGGACGATATCCATGCTGCCTTCACTACCCTACAGAAGTCACGTCTGCAGTCCAAGGATCAGTTCGAAAGAAAGTATGCCCGACGCCTTGCAAAGTCCTCATACCAGCCTGGAGACCTTGTCTTGGTTCGCAATAGCCAGGTCGAGAAGGAGCTTGATAGAAAGTCCAAACCACGTTACCTTGGTCCCTATGAAGTTGTCCGTCACACCAAGGGAGGTTCCTATGTCCTCAAAGAACTTGATGGCACTGTCTCTAGATGAGGCATTGCTGCATTCCGACTCATCCCCTACTATTCCCGCACCACTCCTTTACCTGAAGATATCCTCCCCAGTGGAGATGAAGAGCAAAGCAATGACGATGACGACAAAGATGACGAGAATGAGAGTAATGCTTACAACTCTGATGAATTCTTATGATTTTCTTTTGCCTTTTTCATCTATCCCCAGCCATTCTTTTCAGATTCTTTTTCTTTCTTTTGTTTTTTGCCCACTTGGGTTTGCTGCTCTGGTCACAATCGGGGACGATTGCATTTCTTGTTGCTGGCGGATGTCACGCACCAAAGGTGTTTGGCGATGTGAGCATGGACCCAAAAGTGGAATGATGAAGAACGGAGAAGCCTAGCCCTAATGTGCAGAATGACTGGAGTGTCTAGCAGTCATCCGTCGCACAAGAACCACCCTTAATGTTAGGGAAGAAACCGCTCAAGCGCCGAATAAAAGTTTTTGAGCGCCAGTTTACGGCATTCCGATTTTTCGAATATCTCAGCCATTTCTAAAGATATCGACATCATTCCCACGCTCACAGAAAGCTCTCGACCACGCCATCCTGCCTACCAAATTTGGTGACAATCCTCGCCCTCCACAATTTTCTGCGTCATTTCTGCCAACAAACGCCCGTTTTGCCACTTTTCGTTGTAATGGCCACCTCTTCGACGATCTCTTCGCTCATTCCCTTTGCCAGGGAGAATAACTACGAGTACTTGCCAGGAATCCCCACTAGCATTCGCCCTGAAGCCTCCTGGTTCATCCCTCCCTCGTCCATGACCTCCCATCCTATCGCTTTGGGACAGCGAGTTCTCCTTGTCAGTCTGACATCGAGGAGGACTTTCTTTGGTCGTCTCAGGTCTGTTATCAGGCTTGAAAAATCATATGTGATTGTTTCAGTTTCTCCAGTCGAAGAAGCATATGGATCCTTCATCCCTGTGCCCTGCAACGTCTACCTCTCAATCTCATCCTTCGTTCTTCCAAAATTGCGACAGGTTCAATACCAATTACTGTCATCCAGTCTATCTGATCGCATTCATGATGAATTTGAGACACTTCTCCCTGCTCTTATGGGAGAAGATGGCCCTTCCTCCTCCTCAAACCCTCCAGAACACTAGCTGCAGCTAATGCAGGTCGCTTTACAGAGAGGAGAAAAGGGGGAAAGTTGCGAAATCCTATGCCCTGACTACCCTGGAGACCCCCAAAATTGGCCCCTGGCAGAAACCCCCACCATTCTTCGTTTGGATGCGCAGCAAGTTACCATAATGCATCTAGATCTCAGATCTAGGAGTCACTATGACTCATTTGCAGTCATATCCCTTAATCAGCAGTGACCAGTGCGCTTACTCATTCCCCTTTTCACATTATTCATCCATTCCTTGATGACTCATTCTGTTTTCAAATTGATTAGTGATAATCTTCGTCATGCTTACTGGTTTTACTTACCAATTGCTTACTGTCCTTACTCATCCTTACAAAGCCTTACCAATCCTTTACCAATCCCCTTACCAATCGCTTACAGATCACTTACAAAGTGTTGCTCCGTATTTACTGCAGGCTACGCTACCCTTTTGTATATAAAGTACCAATACATCGACAGCAATAAAGCAGCTACCAAGTCCCCTGCATAGGAAGCAGTCCCCTGTGTAAAGACTTACCTGCTCACTCATCATCATCATCATTAGGCCTAATCATCGTCGCTTTTAAGCCCCTCATCATCATCTCTATTCCTGCAGTATTTGAGGCTCCATTAAGGGTCTACTTACTGTTATCTTCATCATCTTACATCGCTTCTAGGCTCAGAGCAGCCTATTCTCTTCGCTTTTTTTCAGTCTTCCCCTGCTCCCCCTTCGTCAGGAGCACCTATACCCTCTGCCCTAGCCCCCTCTAGGTGCACGGAACCCCTCCCCCATTTTATTTTAACAGATCCCTTGAGCCAAAGCCCGCGTAGGAAAACCACCAACTCGGCAATTGTCTTTGTGTTGGGTTTTTTTTTGGTGTTTTTGCCATTGATCCACACGTCGACTCACATCGGAGAAGGCCCAAACTTAACACTGTCAGAGATGTTAGTATTGGTGGACATTGCATTATGCTGTTCATAGCAGACCTTTGCTCCTCTGGGTCTCGAATATGTCTATAACAGTACAGTCATCTACCCTCTGATGCAATGCAGCGTCTTCCTGGCTTTTCCATAGCTGCTTATTTGTAGGTGATACTGTGGCATCTAATTCAGTGAATGCCTTCCGAGCCAATGCAACAGATGCGCAGGTAGCTTTGAGTTTCCGAGACAGGCTATCCACTACATTGGACATTATGAGCTTGCACCAAATTCCACACTGTTATACACACCTTGATTGATCATTTTGATAAAATTGGAATCATTCATCTGGAAATCTGACAATTCTTGTTGGTGTGGGGAACTCATGCTGCAGGCAGATGCAGATACCAAATTCAACATGGACCACAGAGTTTTGATGATCTCTCCATCCACCCATCCAGCCCCTTTGATAAATAGTGGTGAATTCAGCATGTAACATTCTTTTTTATGTCTGTGCATGTGCCATATGCTGATGCCAGGAACAATCCAGATCGATGATGGGATCTGAATATGGCTGCTGTTACCCACCCACTTCCACAAGTTCTTCATGTAAGAGCAGTTTATATCATAGAAACATATCACATTTTGAATTCCAGCCATATTGTAGCCCATGGTGTTGGCCAAGGAGTAGTCCATGTTCAGTTAACTGCCTGCACTCAGATGAGTGGGAGCTATTCCTAACACTTTACAACCTTACCTCTCTCCCTTTTGGGAATCTACCACTGAATGTGGGTAAAAACACCTGTGCCACACACAAGCTGTTGCCCCAATTCCTGTCAAATTAAGCTTCCCACGGTCTGCATTTGGATGACTCAGTGCCTTATGATTGTTACAGGTGGACTTCTTTGTGGTATGTGAGTTTGTGATGTCTCCCATCAGTTTGCATTCATACCTCTGTAATGTGTGGGGTAGCCTTCAAGTATTCATGATATTCTGGATTTGTGACCATATATGCCTGTCCATCCATGAGCCACACCTGATCATGTGGCTGCCACTCCTTCATATGTTCTTTGAAGTTTCCATCCATCACCATTGTCTGGCTATACCTCCAACTGCGGTAATCCACCGCAGTTTGCTGAAGTAGTTCATGGCAGATGTCCCACATTCCAAGTTGTCCCTCAGGAAGTCATCCAAGACCACAAATGTAAATGTGGTACTCAGCTGTTGGAAGGTGGAGGGCCACAACTTTGCGCAGAGCAACTGCAAATGATAACATTCTGCATTCAGACACTCACAACTGTTTATTGCCATATAATGGATACCAGTGACATCCACAATAGTAAGATACTTTGATCCGATTGGTGGCTGAAGATTAAGTGGGATATCTTCAATATCTTCCCAGTCTTCACCATCCAATCATGGTGGTATTGGCACATCCTTTGGAGGTTGTGGCCTATCTGTGGCAGTTCATGATGGACATGGTGCACCAAAGTGGCCAAGGTCAATGGATAGTCCTGTTTGCAATCAATATACACATGCAAACCCTTTTGAACAACATATCACCTAGCGTATGGAGTGCTGATCTCTCAAAGCATTCCCCAGTCCATTGCTGGATCCAGTGAAGAGGGTGGAGCTCATGCAGTGCACAGCAGCAGTCTGTGCAACAAAGCAGCTGATGGATGCAATCAACACACCTGTACACTCCATCTTTTTTGCATCTGCTGCAAACTCATGGCACTGGAGTGGCATTGGAGGAGTACTATACAGAAGCCACTCTGCAGTACTTGGAGGCTGTCTTCAATTTTGGCACATGGCATAAACTTCGCCATTGGCAGGCTGAAGCTCAGTGCTTGGCAACTACTATCAGTGAAGACACCTTGCAGCAGAAGATTTTTTTTTATTTCCATACACAGCGAAGTGACATGTGGAGATCTATTTGTGGGGAAAGACAAAGGGGGGGATGACGTGGCTGTATTGCCCAAGGAGGTTAGGTGTAAATGTGGGCATTTTGTGGACTGACTCTCATTCACACAGTTTATGGACTACTTATTTGCTGGATGTCTTTGGCTCCTTGTCAGTGGAGCTACTATGTTTATGTTGTCATGTGGTCCACTGGTCCCATTCCCACAGTCCATCTGCAGCTTCAAGGAAGCACTACTTGAGTGTGCCATGTTTTTTTTCATGCCATGGTTATGACATGTCTGAGACTTGGTGATAGTCTGAGACTTGTGTACACAATCACATTCAGTGCAACCCCTTTTATTGGTGCAGTCATTAGATCTTTCATAGTCACATTCAGTGGTCAGGTCATGATTCAAGGCCATGATCTTGGAGAGGTTTTCACAGACCTTCTCAATGTTTCTGTTGAACTCCCCATGCACACTGATGCATATTTATTCCAAGTGGAAGAACAAATGGCTTCTGGCATGCCCAATCCATTGAGTAGTGCTATTCATATCAAGGGTATGCACTATTCATGGTACCACACCCACTGCTGCCCATGGGGGTGCCCCCTCCTGATGAGCTGCCTGTAGTGTGGCTCTATCTGCTCATGGTCACCATCAAACAAGGCAAAGATAGTTCAGGTGCACCTGGGCACATCAGCACTTGCCAATCACCAGCATGCAGCTTCCAAATATTCTTGTATCAACCCTGTTCATACCAGGTTATTAAAGTCAAAGTTGGCGAGGGGATGGGGTGGATTAAACAGGCAGGAATTTAGAAGGCTTGGTTTGTTTGTTTGCTTCAATCTGGCATTACTGCTGTATATGTCCTCATCTCGCTGCTCTTGTTGCCAACTCATCACTCTTTGTAATCCCATCAATACTACTGAAGGTGATGAAATTGAAACCCATTTCCAGCTATTGGGGCTCGGTGAAACTTGAATTGACAGTATCCATTGCATTTGAGTCTCAGATTCCTGTCAGATGTCTTTCTTATCACCTTATCACCATGTCCTTCGCATACTCCCCCAGCCCTTGTCACTCCGTGAGATGTAGTCCACATGAGTGTGATAGTGGTGTGTCATTGTACTTTGTCTCATCCACTTTCTGCCTCACCACTCTCCTTTGTAACACCATAGGTCGGTGGGATGAGTGACTACTCTGCTCAATGTAAGTAAGTGCACCCAACTTAGAATCACCCAATCTAACACTTCTGTAATGATGCCCATGATATCATGCACCAAGTTCATTTTAACCCACAGGGAAACTTGTCTTCTGGGAGAAAATGATCAGGCTCATGATCATTGATTCAACACTGCTCCATTCAAGGTAAGCCTGTTCTTCATTTAGCCTTGATGTTCCACATTTCCCTTTGTTGATTTTTCAACCCATTCTTCAATGTAGGTGCTCAGTTAACTCCCCACCACTGTCTAAATTAGGGCTGAATTTAGGCTGTCAGCTGGACTACTGGTATGGAGGACTTGGAATATGATTTTGTCAAAGAACAGGTGGGTGAGGGGGACGAGCAAATGTGTCTCCCCCTCCAGCCCTCACTCTGACTCGCCTTTGGACTACCATCAGAGCAACAAATCAGGATGGTGGTCTCATATCTAAGGCGCAACTTCATCGCAATCAACAAACCGTCTTACCCGCATCTGGTATAGAAATCTGTAGCCATCTGCCAGTGATAATCCATTCTTTGCAGCCCCTCAAGTTCAATGTGCTTCGGAGTTATTTCTGAGTGGCCATATCCCAGTGGTTCACTGAGTTTCGACAATGCCATGCATTCTCAGCTTGACACCGGTGCAAAAAGCCATTCTGATTTCCCCCTTTTTTTCCTGACCACCTGCACTCATCTAGGCTGCTGTGATTCACTGACACCCAGGGAAAAAGCCTTTGACCATGGGAAGAGAGGCTCGAGGGAGCACTGTGACACTGCATGTGCTGACCTCCTTGAAACTGGTAGGATTGACTGTCCCTACTTGATGTGTTTGTTTTTTCTTCCTTTCTTTTCTAACTGCATCCACTCGCATTAGACTCTCATGATTCTCCAACTCCGAAGAGGAAGCCACTTGGTCATGAATAGAGAGGCTTGAAGGAGTATGCTAATGATGGTCATGTATGCCCTGCTACTACAGGGACAGAGGTGTCCACTACTAATTTTACACTTGGTACATCTCAGAAGCTGCAGGTTTACAATGGAGGCAGGTTGAATGCCCACATTACAGAGACCATGTGCAGCACTGTCCAAGTGTTGCTGGATGCCCCCCCTGTTGTGACATGGTCACCTGACCTGTCTTTGTTTGCACCAGTAATATCTTACATAATACTTTCCATATGGTTCAACTGTTCATACCTTACTCCAAACTTGTTCGGTCTATCACCTTCTATCAAATAGAAGCTTCCTTTATTGTTCATCTCTCAACAGGTTATGAGCCCCATCAAGCTCTAACTTCTAATTGATATTCTGTAACCCACTCAACTAGTTTTTATTCGATATGTCAAACACTCGTCAGTCAGTGTCTGTGGGATGTTCTGGTCCCTCAGCAGCTACCTCAAGTCTCTCATCTGCGAACTGGGTTTCTGGACCCTCAAGTCGCCTATATGACATACCATCTTTGCAGATGATGGGTCAAACTACCAGATGTGGAAGTTCCAAGTCACAAAAGTACTAGGGATTTGAGGACTATGGGAGGTTGTGGGTGGAAATAATACCACACCTCTGAATGAGACCAACCACCCAGATGAATATGCTGAGTGGTTGTTGAAAGACAATGAGGCATGTGCCCAAATTACCCTGACACTCAAGGATGAGCCATTGAGTGGAGTCATGTATGCCTCATCTGTGGCTGAGACTTGGAGGAAGCTCAGTGAACACTATGAAGGCAAAGGGAAACAGACAACAGCATATCTTACAGGAGAACTGTTTCATGGCACCCTGGTAGAAGATACCCCAATGGAGATGCAACTGAATGTGATGCAGCAGAAGTTGCTCATTCTGAGCTCACTTGGACAGCCTCTCAACGAGCATCTTGTTGCAATAGCCATGGTCGTCTCACTACCACAGTCATACTCGACCCTTTGGACCATTTTGATGTTAACAAATGACAAGTTGATGATCAATGTGGTGATTTCTCAGGTCCTCATAGAGGAGAGAACTTGCCAGGGCTCACAAGCACATAGTGCGCTTGCAGCAATGACTTCTAGTGCGAAGTCAAAGTCGAAAGGGAAAGGGAAGGATAAGTCGAAGATCAAGTGCTACAAGTGCAAGGAAGTCAGGCATACGAAGGACAAGTGTCCACAGAAGGCATCTGGTGAGGGGAAGGCCTCATCAGATGGAAAGGAGGACAAGGAGAAATCTGGAGACAAAGGCAACCTGACAGCTAAGGTTGCGCAGGTGCAGGAAGTTGGGGAACAGTTGTTACAACTGTTCATGGCTCAGAAAGGTCCAGTAACAAGTCCAACTGAATGGGTGGTGGACTTGGGTGCTTTGGCACACATGTGCTGTCAGTGGAGGTGGTTCACCTTGTTTAGGGTCTTGGAACCATCAGAACTAGTAGTCATCGGTGATGGGAGATCCATAATGGCAGTGGGGAAGGGCCAGGTTGAGCTCGACATGCAGGGAACCTGCAGTGGAGGAAGACAGACCATGCTACAGGATGTCTACTATGTACCAGACCTGGATATGAATCTGGTCTCAGTACCTTGTCTCATGTTGAAGGGTCTGCAGGTGACATTTGAGAAAAATGCCTGCAGGATACTGGCTGGCAACACAGTTGCAGCAGTGGCAGAGAAGCAGAGGTCGCTCTATGTACTAGATGCGACAGTAATCTCTGGGAGCCACTCAGCCTATGTGGTATCAGATCCTGCTCAGATGGATGCATCTGAACCCCTCATGGCTCTCACAACCCATGTAGAGACCTTGAAGGCACCTTTGGCCATTTGGCATTGGCACCTCGGTCATGCAAACACAAGGCATGTCCTGATGCTCAAAGAGCAGGACATGGTTTCTGGCATGGAGATAGTTGGGTCATGGAGTCATAGTACTCATGACTGCAGGGGCTGCCTCAAGGGGAAGCAGCAGTGGAACCCAATATCTCAGAAGTCAGGTGTGGAGAACCCACAACTTCTACATTGGATGTACTCAGATGTCTGTGGTCTGATGGAGACACTCGCCCATACCAGCCATAGGTACTTCATAACATTTATTGATGGGCAGTCACACCACCTGGTGGTGAAACTACTGAAGACGAAGGACGAGGTGCTCACAGCAACAAAGGAGTATTTCACACAAGCAGAGGCTGAGACTGGAGAGAAGGCTAACTACCTTTGAATGGATGGGGGGGCAAGTACTGCTCTCAGGAGTTCGAGCAGTACCTGAAGTTGAAAGGGGTATACCATGAGAAGATGAACACATACACTCCACAGGAAAATGGAGTGTCAGAGTGGATGAACCACACTCTTGTGGAGAGTGCAAGAGCTATGTTAAGTGATGCAGGTCTCCCCAACAAGTATTGGGGAGATGCTATACTACATGTGGCTCATCTACAAAATCACCTACCAATGAGAGCCCTCGAAACAAGACTCCATTTGAGGCATTTACTGGAAATAAGCCCTCACTCTCACACCTGAGGATTTTTGGGTGTGAGGCTCATGTCCATGTTCCTGAAGAAAAATGCCAGAAACTTGATGTAAAATCACTGGAATGTACTCACCTCGGTTTTGTGGAGAATCGCAAGGCATACATATGCCTACACCAAACCAGTGGGAGAATTTTTGAGTCTCGGGATGTGGTATTCAATGAAGGGGGTGGAGGATGACCTAACCAAGTTGTAGTTGACAGGACAGAACTGGTTACTTGAAGCACAAAGCAACCAGAAGGACAGGCAAGCCTGTTAGGTGGGCAGGTGCCACCAGAGGAGCAGGAGGCAAAGGACAACTCAGACAGAGCTGAGTTCTCGTCGGATCAAGCTGAAACTTGGATGGCAGGTACTGCTGGGCAGCCTGAAGCTGCCGAGACCTTAAGCGTTGCGACAACTGGTCGCAATCATGAGGAATCAGTTGAGGAAGCCACTGGGGCAGGAAAGGACAAAGTTGGGCAAAATGCACCAACTCTGAAGGAGGAAACAACTGGGATGGACCCAGGTACATCACAGGGGGTCCCTAGAGTGTCCTCACGATGCACTACAGCATTGTGAGGCCTGCTGGTTCCTTATCCACAGCCAGTGTGGGCACTGGCTGTGAGGGGGCACCTTGATGCAAAGGAAGGTCGACGAGAAGCCTGACAACGAGCAGCAACAAGGTAGTAGTGGTGTGGGGAGAGCCAAGGTGGTGAAAGATTTGTTGCAATTGTGACCAGCACTCAAGAAAACCAAACTTCAGTTCATTTCACAACTCAGCTCTGAAGAGCTTGAGACCCATGCTCTTGGAGATGAACTGAATGTGACATTGTCCAGGGCATACACTGAACACCAACAACCCTCTGAGGAACTCTACACCAAGCGATGTAAGTCGACACGTACTTGGGATATATACTCAAATGACTTAACATATGAGTGTCAGCTGCAGGATTGCAGGTTGCCCTGTCACCACCTAAGGAAAACCAACTAGCCAATCCACCTTCTCATGC
Source organism: Pisolithus microcarpus (assembly GCA_024613185.1). NCBI lineage: Eukaryota > Fungi > Basidiomycota > Agaricomycetes > Boletales > Pisolithaceae > Pisolithus > Pisolithus microcarpus. The sequence continues at coordinate 1,137,356 of JANFAI010000007.1, forward strand.
ATCCAATCCTGACAAACTACCAAACCTGCCTTCCAAAGAACCTCTGCATGATGAGGGTGAGTCACTAGCAGTCTACTTCACATTCTGCTTAATCAAGCTTCCTTAGTGATTCAGTCTCAGTGGTCTTCATCTAGAATCCAAGCAGATCACCAAGGCAGCATAGTCTCACAAGAGCCTGGTTCTGACCAGTTACCAGGTGTGCAGAACCAGGAGCCTCCTTGTCTTGAAGGTGAAACATATCAAGTTCCAAATACACTCTCCACTGAATATATACACTTCATAGCCTTGTGTGAGTCTCATCCTGACCAATCGCCAAGTGTGCTGCACCAGGAGCTTCCTGCCCCAGATATTCAAGTATGCATTTTACCTTCAGAAAATGTTCATAGCACGAAATGTAAGTCACTTACACCCCCAATAGTTGCTGAACTAGCTTCTGTATTGTAGCAATAGAGTGTGTAGTTCCTCTTCATGATACATGTAAGGAACAGTAACAAGGTGATCCCTTCCAAGTACTGACTACTTTATTCCAAAGCACATGAATCTTTGTGAGGACAGTCTGATGTCACGGTCACATTGCCTATGGTTGGGGCCATGGAGAGTGGAGGGTGTCTCAGAGATATACATCACAACCTGCCACCACATATGTTGTTATGTCTGACATTAACATTGCTGTAAACTAATGCTAGTGTAGATCTACCTATACAACATTCTCCCCTTCAGTCTGGGTGACCAAGGCCATGTCCACTGCAGGGAGTAGGACGAAATGATGGCCCAAGCGAAGTGTTCAACCTACACCAAAGGATATACCCTGGTACATCCATAGCTGAGTTCCTGACCCCAAATTCTGCAGCCTCTGCTAGATTATTAGCTGCAGAGGAGGGTTCTGTTGGCATTTCTGCTGGGAATGGTGAAGTGGATCTGGATCCCCCCATGGGCAAATTTCTAGGAGAGCCATACATGGGTGAAGCACACCCCCCTCTGCCTCGCCATCGCCATAACCTGCAAGCAAATAGAGATCTTCAGTCACAGGACCAACCCCCATATGTGGGCAGTGATGGGTTGTATAGCAGGGATGAGCAGTTCAGCTATGAGGGTATCCCCTACCACTGCAGTATCAATCCCAGGTGGCACTGCAGGCAAAGGCCTGATGATCTGACCATTAAGCTGAGCTTTAAATTCACTATCAACGAAAAATTTGAAGGTCGCTCAAGAGGTGTGTTAAGACATGCAGGAATTTGGTGATAGCCCAGAACTTTCCAACTGTCTATTTGCCGAAAATGTGACAAGTTTGAATGGACGTAAGTGGGCTCCGGTGGGAGGCATGGATTCAAAAATTGTGCTACAAAAGCAGTGTTTCAGCTGAAGATGTTTGTTTGAGGTTGTGGGGCTGTGTCGTGGGACACCGCATCAGATGTAGGACTCGACATTCTAGTCACAAAAAATGACCTCCTTGCAATCCATTGTACTTTGAATTTAGCCACTCATCACGAGTGACCTTACAGTTGCATCACACTTGAACCAATGGTGATTGTCAAAGGGTGCTGTTCCGAGGACCCATTGTGAAGTGTATCATGAGATCTTCATAGCATACTTTCAGCTTCATATGTGATGTCCAGGCAATGTGTCAAGCCACATGTCTTATGCAGATAATGACAAACAGTTCCCCACTGTACTGAGACTGGCAATGATCAGATAACTTGAAGTTTGGGTGATGTTGGGGGGCTCCTGTAGATATCCCCATTGTTTCTCATTGTGCACACATTACAACCATCCATTCTACACACATTTTTTGCAGCATGCCACTGATAGCTGATCTGGTACTGCTGCAACTCGGCCACTGGTCACTGCTGTATACACAAGATGGCTGATTGCAGAAAGATTGTTTTTCAGTCCACCTACAAGCGTATGCGCATAGTAGTTGATATCCACATGTTCTATTGAAGGTAAATTATTTCAGAAATCGGAATCAGTTCCTCATCCTGCAATTTTTTCTGCAAATATTCGATCATGGTCAGAGCAGTTCGATGAACTATTGTAGTGAGACTGAGGTGAAAATCTCTGGGATGCAACTGCAAGAGGCATGCAATTAATACTTCTGCATCAGAGATCAAGAGCAGCTGCAAACTGTTGACAAACCCCTCAGCTCAGCTGTCAGATCCAATGACAAAATGACTACCCCACACTGTAGATGTTCCGTATGCAGTAGGTGATGAATAAGAGGCCAGTGATAATCCCAAGTACAAAAAGTACTCAAACTCTCATCTCCACTAGAGAGCAAACAGTGCCTTGCAGGGCAAGATTCTGTGATCAAAGGTTCAGCTTGACAACTCTCCAAGATGTTGAAAGCACTATTTGGAGATGGTTAATGTGTTTCATAAACTGTGAGACCTCTTACCATTATTCTTGCTTTTCCATACCTTGATGTAAGTGTTTGTTGCAATCTCAGTGGTTGCAGTAGCAATTACAGTACAACCAGAGTATTTGAAAGTCTAACTCGCACTGCTGAATGACCCAAAAACAAGATAGATGGTATGACACACTGCGATGGCTTGCACAATGCACCCTGAAACAAAGATCAGAAATAGCAGATGCAGACGAACATGCTAACATACCTTCATGCTCCAATGACTGGACGGCCTCTCCTGATGGTATTTCCCAGATATGAACACCTCCATCAGCTGAACCACTGACAATGGCAGCACCATCTTGGAGCCAGGACACTTGCATCGGAATGTTCTTTTCCTCTGAGAGAGATCAATTTTCGAGATGTATATCAGGGTGAGACCATCCTAGTGAATAAATGTCAACACCATAACCCAAATTTGTCAGGGCAATGTGTTTCTTGTCAGATGAGAGTGCAACATGACCACTAGGACAGTTTTCAAAACATATCCACAGAATGATAACTTTAACACTTACACAATTTGATGACTATGTATGGGGTTGATCTGCCAATGTTGTTTGAAAGAGCGAGTGTCCCAACAGCTACCATTAGGTTTAAAATTTTCAACACCTCAGATATCAGCTTGGAAACACTTACACCACACCATGATTGAGGTAGGCAACAACCAACTCAGACCCTTTCTCCCTAAATGCAAGTGCTTGACCATGTATCCTCTTGTCGGGTTGCTCAGCTGTAAGTGGTAGTTCTGGTGGTGGAGGGAAGATCCTGAAAGTAGCATGTTTATCTAGAGAATGTTGATGTCACCCTTCAATATTGTTTACACAATGCCCCACAGGCAATCTCTTTCATGATGTGTATCTCAGATCCCAGAGCATTGGCAATGTGACCACTATATTCATCAACAGTGACTTGCAAAAACTGGGGCCTTGGTACCAGTGAGGATGGAACTAGTTGACTCCTGTGTTTGTTAGTAGAACCAGTGCACTGTTTCATAGACTCAGCTGCATCTTACCTCCAAGTTTTCACAGACAGCTAGTGTGCCATCTGAGCAACCAATAAATAAGCGACCAAAATGTTGAGGATCCCATGTAAGGCTGAGGATAGTGGAATGAAAGACGGTGCAGTATATCAGTTTGCCATTGAGTGGCTCCCATATGATGAGGTTTCCATCCTCACTCCTGCTGGCTAATCAATTTCTGGTTGGAGAGAAGACAAGAGAATTGATAGAATTGGTGTGGCCATTCAGAGTATGCTCAGGTGTAAATGGGACGAAGCGCTTCATAGTCAAAGAATAAGTGGTGTGGTGTACTAGAATGGCATATGATTTGGGGCAACTTTGAATAAGGAAGGCTTATCTGAGGTGTGGCATTGCTGCAACATGCATGACATGATGGAACACTATGGAGCTATCAGTGATGATGACTCAGCTTCACTTCACTTCACCCCATTTCCAAAATATTGCCAGTGATAATCAGTAATCTATAACCATGCAGACGAGGATCCCACAGCCTACACTTAATTCTACATGATATTGTGCAGGGGAGTGGTCATCAAAAACCACTGAATACCCACCAAAATGAGAATACTCAGTACCAGGGCCAGGAAAAAGTCGAGGAAACATCAGTGCCCCCATGCAAGTGGATCATTTCAACTGTTGACCCTAATGTTTTCTCTTGTGTCCCCATTATCATCAGCTACAGTTGTTATGCGCTGAAGGAATACTTATCATCTGAGTTTGTGCTGCGGTGTTAAAAGAACTAGTGCTTACCTCAGTTGACCATACTTGGAGAAGCGGTTGGTCACTGGTGCCTGAAGACCCACTGGCAATAAAGTGCTTGTCAACCTGAGATGAATTATACTATCTATCTGGATCAGGTGTGTTGTGGCATAGACCACCACAGTGGTACACTAGACTTTGTGTGCGAGTTTTACCTGATTACATAAGCGCTTAGAGCGCACTTAGTAGCACTGTTTCTTGTGCTGTTCCCTCAGTAGTTGTGTCACTACTGAGGGTAAGTCCTTTGCAAATGGGAATTGGGCTCTGTTCATTGGCAAGCACTCACGGAAAAAGAGTACCAAGTCATGCTTAGGAAAAGAAATGAGCAGCTTGAGTCTGGAGAGGTAGTTGAGCATCATTCCTGCACTTGTTTGGACAAGGGAAAGAAGCACAAGAGGCCTGTACATCTGGCACAGTAGGGAAAGAATCCATCTTACAAAAGTAGAGAGACTATTAATGACTCAGATGACAAGCAGGAAAATCTTCAAATTCAGGCTTCAGGCAATGCATCAGCAAAACAGACCCCCTCTGTACAGATCTGTACAGACTTACCCCTGACTGTTTCAGTATACAGATTCCCACACTCAACTCAACATGTAATCAGCTAATAATTGAATTATATTATTTTAAAATTATTTTAATTACAATGGTACAGGCTACATATCTAATCTACAAGGACTACATATCTATGCTAATGGGCACAGCCTCACAGGGGGCCCACCCCCTCCCACTGCCACTCCCCCCCCTCTGGTGGATCATCAGAGGGAGGGACAACAATGACAACAAGGGGTGATGGTGGTGGTAGAGGAAAGAGTTGTGTTGCTGGAGTGAGTGGGTTTATATACACACCCACAAAAATTTCAATTAGAGTTTGAAATTGCCACAGCACATTGATGGAGACTCAGAAGTCGAAAAATCTACTATATGGAGTAATTTTACAGCCACAATGTCATAACAAAAGTTGTAGCCTATGATCACAGGACCATGGGAATATGCTTACCTCAGCAATATCTCCTTTTTTGGGCGAGATATTTGCAAAGTTCTGCTGGAGACCTGGCATGTCAAAAAATAAAAGTGGCTGTACAGTTATGATGTCATAACAAAAGTTGTAGTATGTGATGTCATGATCATGTCAGTATGATTATATTGTCAACATGTCCATTTTTGGATGAGATATGGGCAAATCAATGTTTACAAATTTCAAACTCCGATTGAAATTGCTACAGCACATCAGTGCAGACTCAGAGAGTCATTGTACAGCCACAATGTCATAACAAAAGTTGTAGCCTATGATCACAGGACCATGGGAATATGATTACCTCAGCAATATGTCCTTTTTTGGGCGAGATATGGGCAAATTAATGATTTCATCTGTGGGTCTGTAGGGTCTGTACTTGCTCTGTGGAAAATCTGTACCATCTGTGGGTCTGTGCTGCTCTGTGCCTCTGTACCAAACCTACTGTTTTGCTGATGCAGTACAATTCTAAGTATGAGTCTGGCTTACATAAGCCAAAACTTGTACAAACACTAAGTAAAAGAAATGATAGGGTAAAGATAAAAACAAAAACATAAGTAGAAACAGTGAAATTCAACAAATACCATGGTAGGGAGCATTTGTTGAGTATAAACTGCCCCCTGAGTAGTACTTACTGTGTTGCGAAGGTTTGTCACTTACATAAGTGAAATGTGTACATACACTAGGGTAAAATTTCTCCCTTCCCTCCTCAGTAGCTTGGTGTTACTGGGGAGTAAGTCACTCTTTTATTTAGCTCTTTTCATTTTACTGACCACCTGTAGATTAACTATCTGACAGCATTCCCTCCCTACAATGTATGATGAGAACAGGCTTACTGGTGTTACCTGCACAGCTGCCCTGTCCCATGCACCCTGAAGGTCGACTTCATTTTGTAGGGTGACCTTTGCCTTTCCTTGATTAATGTGTGCAATAAGCATAAGTAGGCCATTGATGTGTGATGTGCTGAGGCCTGCCTGCAAAGCTATCTCTGCAAACATGTAGTCACCCTCCTTGATAAATGGACACCATGGTTGAGTATCACATGCCATGGCAGGGAAGGCACACTAGCCAAATTCTTCTTGTGACTGGAAAAGTGACAGACGATTGCTGTGTGGATGAAACTCAGTCTTGAAGTTGGTGTTATGGCCTTAGACAAATGCCACAGGCTTGCAAACAACAAACCAGACTAGAGGATACAAGGAGAGAAGAGAGGAACTTAGAAGCAAGTTTAAGGTCGAAACCCAAATGAACTAGCTTAGGGCTAGCTGGGCTATTGGGATGAGTATATATACTAAGGTACATGAGGCTAAGGCGAGGCATACATGAGGAGAACACAAGGCATGACATCACTATGACCTCATGGTCCAGACTAGTCCAAAGATCAAACAAGATCCCAAGATAAGATAAGGAAAGATTAGATAAGATGAAGGAAAAGAAAAACAAAAGAAAAGATGAAAAAGATGACACATATCGTAACAGTTGGTGGGTTGTTGTTCAGAGGATGACATTCAGTCATTGCCACTACTTTCCATGGAGACACTTGATCAATCTATTCACATCACACATGAGTTAGTTTGATGCACTTGGGTAGTAGGTAGGGTTCATGGACTCACTGCTTCATGTGACAGGATCCCCATGAGGCTCCCATGTGTCCTGGATGGCAGAATCTTCCTGTCCATGAGGGGGAGAGCTGCAAATATTAGAAGCTGCAAAAAGAATAATGGCTTCAAGTAGTTGTACCATAGACTGGAATCAGGACATACTGAGGGAATCATGATTGCTGTTGTCATGCACATAAACTGGCTGGGAAGGGCCTGCCTCCAAACTGGTGCTAGCATGCACAGTTGCATGTGCAGCTGTGAATGATGCTGCCCTCGATTCCTCAACTGAGGATATGTGAGAATCATGAAAAAAAAAACTGAAAAAAATGAAAGGGAACTAGTTATACCTTGCTCAAGGACTTTCTCATATTGTTTTGTAGTGTCTAACCATTGTCTTTCTCTTATTCGACGAGTCCTGCAATGTGCTTCATGACTCTTGATACCTTGAGGTTTGAAGAGCTTTCTGCAGAATTGGCAATGAGTTGTTTTTGAAAGTGTTTTCTCTGTATAATTATACTTTGGATGATGGACCAGGGCCATTGTTTGAAGGTTGAGGATGAAGAGAGCATGGATATGGTTCAGGGAGAGAGTGGAGTAGGCAGTAGTGAGAGAGCACATAGTGCATGGTCTTGGACTGCTCAACATCCACATTGCAATGCTTCTCTGATGATCTTATGGCAATCTCATGCTGAAGATAATTGAGCCTGGTTGCATTATTATATTTCAGTTGCATTGCCAGCACATTACAATGACCACTATTAAGCAGGAGAAGGTTTCATAATGTTTATTACAATTTGTCAGCATTAGCATGGCCCTAAACATTTTTGTGACATTAATAAAGCAAGTGCTGCATCCATGGATCTGTTGATATGGAGCTGCTGCAGGACTGATCTCCTCTGAAGTAGATGCCTGGAATTTTCTTCATTGTCATCCTTGACTCTATTCATTGGAAATCAGTCATCTTCATCCATAGTGATGGTGTATGATAGTGATGGTGTGTGATAAGCTGATTGCTAAATAGCTGAGAGTCCACCAAACTCTGCCCAGACTCAGTTTGCACTGGCTACTGCACCCTCTGGACCTCATCCCTTGTCTACTGTCATTGATCACAGCACCTCACATATAAGCCAGTCCCTTGCCAGGCAACCTTTCATGTCTGATGGATTACTACAAACCATTCATGGTGGCAGCAATCATCTGCCCACCTCAAACAGCTTTGAGGACCTGTTAAGCCCAAATTTCTAAGTCTCATTAACACATTACCACTACACTTTACAGCTTTAAATGTATTGTATGCACTGAACTGCATATATATGTGCTGTGTGTTTCTCATAATTGCATGTGATCAGATGAAATTGGGATCACAATGGGAGACTTGGTTTGACAGCTCCTGCTGACTCAACTCTGCTTTAAGTGAGATTGACAACTGGCATAGTTATTGTCAAATTCTGTCAGACACAAACTCCACCTCAGAGTGCCCAGTTGCAGTCTGACAAGTGTCAGACTTGTGTCCCTGCCAATGCAAGCCTAACTGCATCAATGGGGTGGCCATGTAATAAAAAATGCACCACATCACTACACTTTTGGTAATACAAATGCACACTACACTTTGCTAATCAAACACTACACTCAATTGGTAATAAAAAATGTGCCACATCACTATGCTTTTGGTAATCAAAAGTCTACCCAACACTTTGCTAGTCAATTACTAATCAACACTACACTTACTTGGTAGTCAAAAAAGCGGAGTTTACTACACTTTTGGCAATCAAACTCTACACTACACTACACTTTGCTAATCAATTACTTACCAGCACTACACTTATTTGGTAGTCAAAAATGTGGAGTTTACTACACTTTTGCTGATCAATAGTCTACACTACACTTTGCTAATCAATTACTAATCAACACTACACCTACTTGGTAGTCAAAAATGCAGAGTTTTACTACTCTTTTGCTAATGAACAACCCACACTACACTCATTAGGTAATCAAAAATGCACCACAACACTACACTCAGGAAGTGCTGCCTGCAGTGGCACCACAGGCACAGGCCCAATTGTCACACAGATGATGTGTTATTTGCTAGGTGACTACTAGGTCAGGTAAAAGATATACATTCAACAAGTCTCTACTGTGCTGTGTCTTAAAATACTGGCTTGCTATCAGTCATTCCAAAAGCCGGCATTAATCTCAGCTTACCACTTTTGAGTGGCAATGTACACCTCATGGACATGACCCAAAGTTCTTGCCATGTTTAGTCTTTGTTTAATTCAGTATCATACTCCAGCTAATGAGCCATGCTGAGAGTGACAGAAAATGCAGAGATGATCTAAAGATGAGACCGACCAAAAGCCAGAGCACATACATGCCTTTGATTTAAGATGATGGTCTCAAAACCTCCACCACTATCTAAGGGACTTGCTTGGAGTACAGATGTGATGTAAAGCTGAGCTTTTATGTGTGCTTTTACTTCAGGTAAATTCCACCGTTGTGCCACTGACTGATGTAGTGCTTTGTCTTGACCTAGCAACTGGTTGTCTTCTACAAAACATCCCAGTTGATTCTCAGACAGTGCCTGCTCAGGTACCTTGGCAGAGGTGCTTCTCTGCTCTGCTCTGTGCTGGCACCTGCTCTGATCTCCTGGCTGGTTCTGGGCACTGAGCATGAGTATGCCACTCGTGACACTGTGACATGTGACTAATAATTACAATCTCATATCTGCAGAATGGAATGTGCAGAAATCCATAGATTATGGCAAATGTTCTCGTATAATAGTGCACTTCGTCCTCACTGGCCACTTTGCCAGAGGTCAGAAAGAGCTTCTGGAAATGAGCATAAGAATTGATGACGTTGGGGATACCTTTCAAGGGGTAGAAACAAGCGACCTGAACGACGCAGTCACAAGCAGTCAAGGGCTGAGGTACTTGTTGAGGCCATCGAGCCTGGTGCATGCATCAGTAAGTGCAAGTCGCATAAGAAACTCAAGGTGCTACATACAAATCCATGCCAGCACCAAGCAGAGCCAACTTCTCAATCGGAACATTACTGGGGGAACAAATTTGCTAATGGGATGGCTGATCAAGAAGTTGGCCTGCTTGATGTTCTTCCAGAGGTGCTCCCAGACTTCTTCCTGAGGGAATGCCTTTTGGTGAACAAGATCGCCATGGATCTCAATGTGCGAGCGGTATGCGATACAGAGGTTTGTGAGGACTTTCTTAATAAGGGGGATAAGACCAGACATCTGCGGGTCGTCTGTGGCCAAAGTCAATGAATGCTAAGAATGATTAGACCACACTAACCAATGAATGCGATATCGACAGTGCCAGGCATAAGAGATCCTCCCTCAGCGGTCCATCTCAACCCATTCTTCAATATCCACACATCAAATTGGTCCTAGGCCCCCTGGATCAAGTGCAGATCTGGAGCGGCAACACCTTGCAGGACATTGTGGTTGTCTTTCGTTGTGCAGTGCAGAAGACACTCGGTGATGGATGAGGCATGTACCTATACAGACATGCAGGGACATCAAATTAGTATCAAAGATGGAATGCAGAAGACAAAGAGTCATGTAATAATGTGTACCATTCCCTTGACATTCACGATGGTGAAAGACATACAAGAGTGACACCCCCTGTGGAAAGGAAAGAGCGACTGATGAGTCTCCACAAATGTGAGATAATTTGAGAAATATGTATGTACCTCCTTGGGGTGTGGAAGAGAAGAACCCAATTTTGACCTTTCTCTCGCACAATTCATTGGTAACTTTGTTGACTGCACTCCAGGTATGCTGTCTGGCCAATTCTCTGTAGACGTCACAGTCATCGATTAAGTGGATTGACCAGTGGAGAGATTGCGAATAAGGAATGGGTTGGGGGGAAAGAAAGGGATGAGGATTGGACAGGTGCCTATATGATTGCAGAGCGAAAAGGCTAATAAGCAGGTGGTCATATATTGAAAGAGAGAACAGAAGTAATAAATTATTTGTTGCTTACCATCCAGCCAGTACAAGGCAAAACGAGACCCCCTGAGAGTCATTCATGCTATGGCCTGACAATGACTCAGCCCTCCACCTCAACAGGTAGACATCTGACCATAGCTGGGTAGTGTCTGCAATGGTCTCGAAACCTAGCACTCATTGAGTCTGCAAAACTGAACTGAGTGAGCATTATTCCAGTCAATGTCATAGGCGAACCCTAAGATCCTGCATGCAAGAACATCGCCATCACTCAATGCTTGACTGACAACTGGTTGGCGTGGTTCCATTGTCTACCTATCATTAATCGCAATCACTCAAGGTGAATGAAAAACTCACGGATTCTCTTTTGAGCCCAAGACCTGCTCACAGCAACCACAACATCCTGTTAGCAACAGTGAAGGCTAGGGGTGTCCAAGGGGCGCCTAATCAACTCTAATAGCTCTAGGGAGCTTGGGAAAATACCAGACTAGAGTCCAGTGTGAGCAACCATAGATTGAACAGAGATATGAGGGTACACAGTACCTAGAGTCCAGTGTGAGCAACCAAAGGTCTCAACACTGGACTCAGCTACACTAAGTGCACTTCTAGGTAAACAACAGTAAACAAAGAGTGGCTAATGCACCACAACACTAGGAATGGGCCTAGAAGGCTGGGAAAAGAAGTAGTAAGTAGCAAATGAGATGGGGAATCGAATGGTAGTAGGTAAGAGACCATTTAGAAGAAAGGAAACGAAGATAAGAGGTGAAGATCACCACAAGGAACAAGTAAACTGCCCCTAAAGTCCTTTCCGAAATACTCCTGGATAATGGGGCGAAAAGTCCCCAGTACATCTGGAAGGCCATCTGAAGCCATGAGCGCCTTGAGGTTACCACCCCTGCAGAATGTGTGAATGAATGTGAGCTCGACATCACCTATATGTCCTTGGTTAGTCATCGGGACCCTCAGCAGTAGAATATTCCATACCCAGTTTTCAGTTAGTCTTGTAGTGTTGCATGATCCCATTAAACCTCTCAAATGGAAACACCCACCACCCGTGTGCAGGTCCAAATCCCTGCAAGCATTCTGCTATATGAAGTGATAAGTGATGGTTAACGACTAAGCAGCCCTCGCCGAAGACACTGACAAGACTCTTCAAGTAAAACTTGAAATATTCTTTGGCAATTGTGATGCATTCCTCTGAAGTTGATCGCATTGTGGCAAAGTGGACTGCAATTATCAAGGAGAGGAAGTTTTTCAGGATGAGAGTGTTCTGCTGAGAAGCACCTGGTTTGCCCCATAGTCTGCAAAGAGTGATGACGAGATTGATCATACACGCTGTCCTCCATTGATCTGCTTTTAGTTTCCCATGACTGGGGCTACCAAAATTGCATGGAGCATGAGATATCCAAGCCGGGAGGGTGGTCTTCGACATGTCTACCCAAACCTCCTTCAAAACATCACCATTTAAGATGACAGTCTTGGGCACATCGGTCCAAGCAAGGGAGAGGTCAGCAATTGGATGAGGGAATGTTTGTGGACATCGAATTTCAGGGCCATTGTGGTCTGTATACTACATCAACTGCTTTTAGCAACATAGCAGCAGCACAAGATATACGATATCTCACCCATTGTAAGAGCACCTCGGTGTACATTGCTTTGGTCACTGAATGGTCTCCGTCATGCCAGAGTGGATCCTGATCAATATCTCTGTTGGAAAGGGGATTGACATTATTTGCATGGGCTAAAGATATGATGTAGCCTTTGCAGATACAATTCAGTGCAGTTTGTGATCCATTTTGGACAGCTGCAATCACTGTGTCCAACTGCCACTGCTGCTCCTCTGGAGAGTGGAGTGGAATGGCACCTTCTTCCCCATCAGCTTCAGCATTCATATGGAGGACTTGGCAACAATGGTGCTGAAGTTCACCCAGAAAGAGATTATGCATAGCCTCGATAACTTGATACTTGGTTGGGTCCCAGTACGGCAAACACAGTAGTTCAGACCAGCAAATCCCATGCGTCAGGTATATTGTATTACACAAGGTCTCTGTGGCTGCATCTCTCCACTTCATGGCAATCTGGAGGTGTTCCTGCCAACTTCGCCAGCTCCAAGTATTGACATCAAAATCTGCGATATTGCTCTTCATCTGCAAGCAAAATGAGCAGAAACATGTTGCATGATGTCCAATAGCACCAAGTGCCTTGCATGGGGTGGGTAGATCACATACAAGGGGTATAAGTGTGCAGTGGACAATACACCTGAACTTGTGGATGGTGGTTTGTGTGAAGTGGAACCCACGTTCCCAACCTTGGAGCAAGTCGTTGACAAGAGGGCATAATATATGGTTGAGATGGTGCAAAGACAGCTCATTTGGTCCCGGAATGATGCCAGCGATGTAGACATTTTCGATTCAGTAGTGCAAGTGTGGCAGTAAATTATAACATACCATGTAGACCACTCCAACAGACATGTGTGGTCCATTCTTTTTGCTACCCCATGGTGAAAACCAATCGACGAAGAGACTGAAGAGAAGTCTATAGTCAGATTTATCATGCTGTACCTCCATGTATAGTTTTCCATCTGGTCCCTTGAAAGACTGAAAGATATTGCCATCCCATATATCATTCATCTGACCAACGGGTGGATTGAGAGACATTCGTAAGGCATTTGGCAAGCCTGGTCGTGCAAGGAGCCATCCAATCCATGATGACAGTGGCTGATAGAAAAAATGGCAATGGGGTTTGGGGTGACCATTGGCATTGACATCCAACAGTTGTGTTGCACACTCCTCGCTAGCAGGAGTCTCGTGGAATGTACAACTGGGAGGACAGCTGAGCTCTCCACTATACAGGTATTGATGGGGATCATAGAGAGAGAAGCACTGTTTACAGCATATGTACTCCAGCAAGGATGGTTCAAGGTCAAACTTGTTAATTGCCACATGAATATCAGAAGGCCAATTAGAAAGGAATGACTGAATCTTTTTGCTGAGTGTCTGCACCGCTAGTGTATCAGTTGTGATGGCACCTGTGAAGGTAAGGAGTGCCAGAGACACCACCCCTTGGATAGCCACCAAAACGAAGTTAGAATGCTCGTGGGACATGCTGGCCAATATGTGTAGAACGATCACAGTGATCATACATGCTATGAGGGGGGCTGCCAGCTTATGTAGCTGTTCCATACTGTAGCAGTGATGGCCTTCTGGGATGAGTGCGAAGTCCATACACCACAGAATAATAACTTACGATTTTCGACTAACTCAGGAAGAACTGATCTTAGATATGACTTGAACTTGACATTCTCAGCTTTCTGCCTCAGCCATTCTTGGGTAACTATGCGATCCAAAAAGCTTTGATAGTCTTGTATTTCTCATATGAGGCTGTACCTAGCAGTCCACATGGAGTCATGATTCTGATTGGATACAGAACTGACCAGTTCAATCGTCTTCTCAATTGCAGATTTGTGAGCAAGGAACAATGCATTTTTCTTCCCATCCAAAGGCCCTGGTGTATCGGGTGATGAAAGTTCCGGCAGTTGGATGAAAACCACGGTAGCTGTCAGTGGAAAGCAGCTCTTCTGTGAGAGAAAGAGTGCATGGTACTTGGCCAATAAACCCAGTTCTTTATAGAGTCAGGATAAAAAGCATAAAACTCATCTTTACAATACTCACTTTCATTTGTGTCATGGGTAACATCATTGGATGTCTGCAAAATATCGACCATATCGACATCTACTCCACAAAGTTCACCCTCTGGAGGTCTGCCTACATGACCATGAGTCATCATACATCAGCAAAATGTCACTCTCTGTAGTGTCTGTAGTTCTCACTACCTTTCTGTACAGAACACTGTACAGAGGCTACAGAATTCCACAGACAAAGGTTGTTTTGCTGATGTACTGTTTATCATATGAGGGAACCACTAACCTGGTAACCTGTTGGAGGAATGTTGGATTTGCATTGAGTGTGACGACAGGACACTGTCCTCAGCATGTGGCTCAGATAGAGTTGCTGTGAGAAAGTTTGCTTCAAACAGGATGGCATCATCCCCACTTTGTTGTAGTTTAATCCGCATTTCCTCTTCTTTCGCATGTTGTCTCCAGGTGGAATAACCAATCCAATGCCCCGAGCTAACTTGTTGGGTGTGAGGATCAGTGACCCGAAATTGACAACAGCCATATACATGACAATCACATATATGTTTGTCATTCTGGCTGGGCATCAGTGGACTCGATTCTGGATGTATGGTGCGGTGTGTAGAGCCTGCCAAAAATGCATGACTGAGAAATCAACACATGTGCTGTGGCGGTGCTTGATTGAATCGACCGAATCTCTCTGAATGGTTTACATGCTTACATGTCAGATTTTTGGGAGATTTGGGATGTGTTTTAATGGCAAACAGAATGTCAATAAATGTCGAAACTTCAAATAATATACCAAATTAAGACATTTTGTTTGCCATTAGAACCTGTCCCAAATCTCCCAAAATCTGATGTGTTAGTACAACACATGCTTCGAAATTACTGGCCTGGTGCTTGATGAAAACCAGGGGAAACTGACCCGCCCACACCCACCTCCAGCCCTAGTCCAACAACCTTCCTAGCATGTACTACATGTACTCCCACTTGCCTATGAGCGATAGCATGTTGCCTGGGTCCCAGTCAGCAACAAGCCATGAGGGATGCAGTGCACACTTACCACTCACCCCTAGTGGCCTTGAACGTGCATCCATGCAAGGATTGGATGATCTGTTTGGACCTGGACTTGCTACCCAACGAGGGGGGGCCACCCATCAGTACAAATCCATAATCTGAAGTAATGGAGGTCACCCCAGCCAACCACTCAGCTATCTGCTGCAGCAGCCTGGCCCATGCCAAGGGAATAGTAATGCACGTAACCACGCACCTTTCTCATCCATCAATGGACCTTCTCGAATGGGTCAAACACCATGACAATGAGAATTATTTTTCAGTGTCTCGATCTGGAAGTGGATTCTACCAACCAGGTTCTGATCATGACCGCGAGACTTGACATTAGATCAGACTTTTCCCAGCACACTCCTTGAATGCTTTGTTAAGGGGCTTATGCCATGGTCAGTTGAACTGCAAATTTCATATTTGAGGGACTTGTGGAGATCATCTTCTGTATGTGATTTGATAATAAAGTAACAAACCTGGTAGAAAGGCATCATAATCTCTTGAAGAGTGCTTGATTGGTTGGCACTTACCATGTGCAATGAAATGGGGGACATATGCCTGCCAACAATTAGCAGCAAGCAAATATGGAGGGAGCCAGTAACTATAAGCTGAAAAGGGCGACACAAGTCTGCTGACAATTCTCAGCAAGGAGGTAGGGAGTGAGTAAGAAACCACATGCTGAAAAGGGCAGCATAAGTCTGCCAACAATTCTCAGCAAGGAGGTAGGGAGCAAGTAAGAAACCACATGCTGAAACGAGCGACATGCATCTGCCAACAATTCTCAGCAAGTGAGTATGGAGGGAACAATAAACTACAAGCTGAAAAGGGCAACATACGTCTGCCAACAATTCTCAACAAGTAGGTAGGGTGTGAGTAAGAAACCATGTGCTGAAACAGGCGACATACGTCTGCCAACAATTATCAGCAAGTGGGTGGGAGCGAGAAACTACAAGCTGAAAAGGGCAACATACATCAGCCAATGAGTATTGGCAAGCAGGTAAGGAGAGAGTGAAAAAATACACACTGAAACGATAGGGAGGGAGTTGACAAACCATATGCCTGCCAACAAGTACCAGCATGCAAATGATGCAGGAGGGACAACAGACTCCACTGAGATGAGCAACTGATGCACCTGGTTACACTTTTGGACAGACCGACACATAAGGGTCTAGTCACTTCTGACCATTTCCAAATTGACACATAGGTCTGGGGATTTTTTTCACTCTTCTACAGTTGCAGACAAGTGAACTCTGTAAATTTTGTAGAAGTGTACCAAGAGTTTTCTGAGCCAAACTAAAAGCCATATTCAGACTCAGTGGGGCAGAATATGCTCAAAAACACGCTTTTCAAGTTATTCCCACAGCGTTTTTGGACCGCCAAATTTTTTGGAGAGTTTAAACGAGTTTCAATGCCCCCTTTAGGCATAGATGATGACAAAAATTTTGAACTACTGATTGAGTATGGACTCAATAGCCATCATGGCACTTTGTGATACCTGGCAGCATTGCTTCTGCTTCTGTACAGCCATTTGCAAGCAATGGCAATGGTTAATAGTTCATGGAAGCTAGAAAATTCATCCAAAAAATTTACAGGTTTTGCTTGTCTGCAACTGTACTATTAGTCAGCTGCTTCAAACCTCAATGACCAAATTTGGTCAATATCAGCAATTCTTTTCATTTGACATTTGCATTTGCCAGCTCATTGTCATTGTCTATATGCTAAGTATGGCTAGCACAATGCAGAACGTGAAAAAAACCACATCGGGTAGTGCTCGGCAGGTGCGGCTTTCAGTCAAACGTGCTAGCATGATTGCCGGGAGCATGGCCAGAGTTATCTCCAGTGCTGCAGCCAAAGGTAAAGTCACCAAAAGGACCAGCAGGAGCATGTCTATTAAATCGACCTCATTGCTCAGCTCCTTGACAACTCTCTCGTCCTCTCCAACCCATCGTGCTGTATTATCAGACTCATGGAAAGACCATGTTTATTGACAAAGTCCAAGTCTATGAAACAGTGGGTTGATCCTGAATCTATTAATGCTGGAAAGTCCAGAATACTATAGGTTGCAAGAGATATGAAAGGCTTTAGAGAATTAGGGTTCAAAAGAGTGGATGCATTGAGGCATGCCTCCATGGGTGCACAGTTGGTGTCAATGCAACTCCCAGGCTGTGCAGAGTTCTGAGAGCTGCACTCTATTTTTTTGCCTCAACAGAGGCAGTTGGTTTGGCTTCTGACTTGGTTGCCATAGCTGCATGGACTTTAGCAGTGTGAGAGGTGGACCTAGGACACTCTTTGGCCTTGTGTCCAGCATTTCTGCAGAACATACAGAGGTTCTGATTGAAATGCCTCTTTTTCTTGGCTGGAGTTAGCTTTCCATCTTTTCTGAGTTTATTGGACAGGCCAGAAGTTTGTCCAGAGGTTTGTTGATTCAAAGTATTAGAGGTCGAGGTAGATGGAGTGGGGGTATTGGTACTAGCTGAGGCATTCCCACTGGATTTCTGTTTATCTCCTTTGTTATTGGAGCTAGCTTTGTTGCCAGTGTTACTACTGGAGCTACCTCCAGAGGACTTGGTCTGATGAGTGACCTCATCCTTACATTCCCAATAGCATGCATCAATCTCCTGGGCTAATGCACACAGCCCATACAAGGTATTGGGTTTGCTGACCCTACTGATCTCATCTTTGATCTGATCTGGAAGTCCAGAGTAGAATAAGTGGCAAAGGGCTCCATCTCCATAGCCTCAGACTTCAGAGGCTAGACAATTGAAGTCAATCACATAGTGATTAATGCAATGGGTCTCCTTCATGTGGAGGTGGTCAAGCTGATGTTCAGCATCAGCAACAGGGTCATGTGGTCCAAAGGTAGTCTGAAGCTCTGCAATAAAGTCCAACCAACTGTCCATCCAGAGGGGACAGTCAGCCAGATCTCCAGTGTTTAAAAGGTCAGGCTCAAACCATTCAAGGGCCATGCCCTTGAGGTATGATTGTGCAAACATGACCTTGTTCCTATCTTGGCAGAAAGCTCTAGGATGATCTTGGAAGCATAATTCACATTGGACCAGAAAGGTCTGGAGTTTATGTGGGTCTGTACTGTCAAAGGTATCAGGTTCTCAGACCTTTGCCCTGGAGGATGAAGTATCATCTGGGTGACAAGTAGAGTGGGACAGACAATCAACTGCCATTGCCAGGTTCTGTAGGATGGCTAGTTGTGGGTCTAAGTCTTCTGGGGCATCAACAAAGGGGTTTTCATCATCCTCATCATTGTTGCCATTGTTGTGTGGATCATCATCACTGGGGTCATCACCTCCAGGATTTTCACCATCAGGTTTGTCTCCTCTGGGAAAGTCCAGGGTACAGTGGGTGGTGGTGGCTGAACATCTGCTGGACAAACCAGCTCTTGGGGTAAGTGGTGAAGGGGGTCCTCTGGCAGAGAAACTTTGGAATTGGCTGATGGATGGTGGAGGTCATTGGTTGCTAGCCAGTGCAATATGAGCACTTGACTGGTGAAGGTCACTTACAGCAGCCTGCTCCAAAGCTTCTGCTGTGAGGGAATGAGAGTGAAGTTGAGTAGTCATAGTCATGGGGATATAAGGGGATGAACTTGTCAAGACTGGTTCTCTATGGTCTCCGAGTAAGTCAGAGGTCGAAGGGTTTAGCTGGGTCAAAAGTCCAGAGGTACAGAGATTAGTATACAACTTTGTACACTAGACTTGCAGAGTTCTGGAGTCAGAACTATCCAGGGAGTTACTGGAATCAAGTGAGATTGAAGAGTATCTTTGCTGATATTCAAACTGAGGTGTAATGAAGTATGTACAGGACTTTTATACTACAGAGAACATTTGGAGGCAATGTCCAGGGTATATTGACTACTGGAGTGCAGTATGGATGACTGAGGGTATTAGTAAGGTATTAGTAATCTAAGCCAGTAGTCACTGGTCAGCCAGAAAGCAGGATGATTAGTAACAAAAGGCCAGAATGGTAACTAGAATCAAAGTGAGGGAAACTATTACTAAACATAGAAAGCATAAACAGAACAAAGGACAAGAAACAAGAATAGGATGGAGTGCCATCATGGAATGGAGTACTGAAGGCCTAGAGCTTATCTAATATTATCCAGAGTTCAACCTGGACAGTAGGCACATGTCACAGATGTGACAGTGGCGGTAACATCCTCAGCACCTGAGGACAACTTACACTTTCCACATCTGGAGTGTCCTCCATCACCTCATTGTCTCCATCATCCATGTCCATGACCACCTCTGCCAAAGCCTTTGACTTCTGGTGATGTTTTTGTTTTTCTCCACCATGGGGAGATGTTGTTTCAACTGGCCTTTTCTCCAAGTCCATAGCCCAAGTGTTCAAATTGCATTTGGCCTTCAGTTTCTGGCACCAGATGCACAACTTGCTGCATCCAGTTCCAAGCTTACACTCTTCACCAGCCTTTGTGCACATGCTACACCCACTCAACCTTTTGACAGCCTTTCCAGTCAAAGCCAGGGGTTGATGGGACTGTTAGACCTGTCAATACAGACTTGCATGTGATAGTTTTCATTACTCACTGAGGTCCCCTCTACCTGTTGGGCATGTCTGGTCTCCTCTTCGAGCCATTTCCACTTGGCCTCCAGCACTCTGATCTTTTGTTGCTCAGCCTTTCTCTGAGCCTCTGCTTCATGCTCCCTACAGATCCTCTTGGCCTCTTCAGCTTTCCTTTTCTCTTCATCAGTAAACTACTGACACTGCAAGCATTTCACAATGTTTCTTCAGAAAACATGCTGAAAAAAGGGAGGAAAGAGATACTCTTTTGTTTTTGATGTTTGAAAGGGCAAAATGCAAAAATAATATCTTATGTTTGTCCAAAAAACATGGATTGATGGTAGTGTCCATTAGCTTCTACTCTAATTGGCATTAGCATCAATTTCATGTTCTCTGGAAGAATATCACACATTATTTTCACATTTTTTCTGTCCAATCATCAAAATTAAAAGAGTATCTCTTCCCTCCCTTTTTTCAGCATGTTTTCTGAAGAAAAACAGTGAAATGCTTGCAGTGTGATTTAGCTCCAGACTGCCCAACCTGCCCAGCCCTGCTCAGCTCCCCCCAGCATCCCCAGCATCCCCAACATCCCCAGACCCCCAGATTCCCAGCATCCCCAGCCACTCCAGCCACTCCAGCCCATATCTCACCCAAAAAAGGAGATATTGCTAAGGTAAGCATATTCCCATGGTCCTGTGATCATAGGCTACAACTTTCATTATGACATTGTAGCTGTACAATTACTTCATATAGTAGATTTTTTGACTTCCAAGTCTCCACCAATGCACTGTGGCAATTTCAAACTCTGATTGAAATCTTTGTGGAGATGTATATAAACCTGCTCACTCCAGCAACACAACTCTTTCCCACTGCAAGCATTTCACAATTTTTCTTCAGAAAACATACTGAAAAAATTGAAGAAAGTGATACTCTTTTTTGACAGGTGTTTTCAAAGAGAAAAGGCAAAAATAATCTTTTCTTTTCTTTGCATGACTTGCCACAAAACATTGATTGATGGTAATAGCCATTAGTGTAGAAGCTAATCAGCACTACCATCAATTCATGTTTTTCAAAAGAAAAGACAAAGAAAACAAAACATTATATTTGCATTTTTTCTGTGAACACAGCTGAAATAAAAGAGTATCTCTTCTTTCAATTTTTTCAGCATATTTTGGCATGAAAAATTGTGAAATGCTCACAGTGTCCTCTACCATCACCATCTCCCCTCATCATTGTCATTGTCCCTCCCTCTGATCATCCACCAGAGAGGGGGGTGGGTCCCCTGTGAGGCTGTGCCCACTTAGCATAGATTTGTAGTACCTGTAGTATAGATATGTAGTCCCTGTACTATGCATGTAATTAAAGTAGTTCTATGGTAATATAATTCAATTACTAATTAACTTCTACATGTTAAGTTGAGTGGTGGGAATCTGTGTACTGAAACAGTCAGAGGTAAGTCAGGTCTGTTTTGCTGATGCTGGCCAGGCTGGACAGTCTGGGCCACTCTGGGGAGTCTGGGGGAGCTGTCCAGCACTGGGCAGGAGCTATGATCTGGGCTGGCTGGGGAACACCTGTCCAGTTCTGGGCAGACCCTAACCCTTCTGGAGAGTCTGGGTGTCCGGACAGGTCTGGACAGATGCTGTCCAGACCTGTCCAGGAGACCAGTACTTTACTGATGTTCAGCCTTGAGCTCTTTTTGGAGAGCTAAACATTGATGGCATTGTCTTTCATTGAACTTAGCCATTTTCATGGCCATGCTGTCCCCAGGTTTGTCCTCTAGTTCTTCCAGGGTGGCCACCTCCCATGGGACAATAGACATGTTGCTGCTGAGAGTCAATGACATGGCAGATGGATAACAATGGGTTGGACTTGGGAAGTTTCCCATTGAGTCTCTACCCCATGAGGTTTTTCAAACTCAGACAATACAGACTTTGAAAACTCCACACACTGCAAGCATTTCACAATGTTTCTTCAAAAATCATGCTGAACAAATGGAGGAAAGAGATACTCTTTTATTTTGCATGTTTGGAAGGGAAAAATGCAAAAATAATATTTTATATTTGTCCAAAAAACATGAATTGATGGTAATGTCCATTAACTTCTACTCCAATTGGTATTAGCATCAATTCATGTCCTCTGGAAGAAAATAAAATATCATTTTTGCATTTTTTCTTTCTGAACATCAAAAATAAAAGAGTATCTCTTTCCTCCATTTTTTCAGCATGAATTCTGAAGAAATTTTGTGAAATGCTTGCTGTGACATGTACAAAAATTGGTTCAATGCCTCAAGGGCTCAGCCCTAAGAGGGGGATACTGTCACATCCATGACACATGTCTACCATCTGGGTTGAACTCCAGATAATATTAGCTAAGTTCTAGGCCTTCAGTACTCCATTCCATGACAGCACTCCATCCTATTCTCATTCCTTGTCTTTTGTTCCACTTGTGCTTTCTATATTTAGTAATAGTTTCCCTCACTTCAATTATAGTTGCTGTTCCAGCCTTTTATGACTAATCATCTCACTTGCCAGTTGACCAGTGACTACTGGCTTAGCTTACTAATACCTTACTAATACTCTCAGTCATCCACACTGCTCTCTGGTAGTCTGTATGTTCCAGACATTGCCTCCTGAATGTTGTGAGTCAACATGAGGATCAATGGCAAAAGACACCAAAAAACCCAACACAAAGACAAATGCCAAGTCAGTGGTTTACCTGCACAGACTTTGGCTTGAGGGATCTGTTGAAAATAAAAAGGGGAGGGGTACTGTGCTCCTAGAAGGCTAGGGCAGAGGTGGTTGGTGCTCCTGATGAAGGGGGAGCAGGGGAAGACTGAAAAAAAGCAAAGATATTTAGGCTCCTGTGAGCCTAGAAGCAATGTAGGATGATGATAGAGACAGTAAGTAGACCCTTGATGGAGCCTCAAATACTGCAGGAGTGATGATGATGATTAGGGGCTTAAAAGCAAGGCTGAGTAGTCTGATGATGAGGCTGATACTGAGCCAATGAGTAGGCAGTTGAGTGGGCAAGTGTCACTGTCCATTGCTGGAAATGTATTGGTACTTTATATACAAAAGAGTAGCATAGCCTGTGGTAGACCTAGAGCAATACTTTGTCATGGGTTCATAAGCAATTGGTAAAGGATTGGTGAAGGATTGGTAAGGCTTGGTAAGAATGAGTAAGGACAGTAAGTGATTGGTAAACAAAATCAGTAAGCATGACAAAGATTATCACTAATCTATTTGAAATGGGATGAATCATCAAAGGAATGGATGAATAATGTGAAAGGGGAATGAGTAAGCACACTGGTCACTGCTGATTAAGGGATATGACTGCAAATGAGTCAAGCTGACTCCTAGATCTGAGATCTAGATGGATTGGGGTGATTTGCTGCACATCCAAATGAAGAATGGTGGGGATTTCTGCCAAGGGCCAATTTTGGGGGTCTCCAGGGTAGTCAGGGCATAGAATTTCACAACTTTCCCCCTTTCCTCCTCTCTGTAAAGCAACCTGCATTAATTGCAGCTAGTGTTCTGGAGGGTTTGAGGAGGACGAGGGGCCATCTTCTCCAATGAGAGCAGGGGAAGTGTCTCAAAATCATCATGAATGCGATCAGATAGGGTGGATGATAGTAATTGGTATTGAACCTGTCACAATTTTGGAAGAACAAAGGATGAGATTGAGAGATAGATGTTGCAGGGCACAGGAATGAAGGATCCATATGCTGCTTCAACTGGAGAGACTGAAACAACCACATATGATTTTTCAAGCCTGACAACAGACCTGAGACAACCATAGAAAGTCTTCCTTGATATTAGACTGATTGTCACATCCATGACACACGTCTACCATCCAGGTCAAACTCCAGATAATGTTAGATAAGTTCTAGGCCTTTGGTACTCCATCCTATATTTGTCTCTTATCTTTTGTTTCATATATAGCTTCTATATTTAGTAATAGTTTCCCTCACTTCATTCTTAGTTGCTGTTCCAGCATTTTATGACTAATCATCCTGCTTTCCAGCTAACCAGTGACTACCAGCTCTGCTTACTAATACCTTACTAATATTCTCAGTCATCTGTACTGCACTCCAGTAGTTGATATGTCCCAGGCATTGCTTTCTAACATTCTCCATAGTATAAAAGCCCTTTACATATGTTGTAGCACCTCAGTTTGAATATCAACTAAGATACTCTTTGATCTCACTTGATTCCAGTAACTCCCTGGATAGATCCAACCCCCAGAACTCTGCAAGTCTAGTATACAAAGTTGTGTACTAAACTCTGACAGTCTGGACCTTCAGCCTGACACCACTCCCTGACCTCAGACCCCCTCAGAGACCATAGAGAACCAGTCTTGACACTGATGAGGAGAACTCACTGTCCCAAAGCAATAGGATGGGAGGGCATGGACAAGGAAGGGATGAACCAGGAGGCTTCAGGGCAAAAGCTAGTGGGGATTCCTGGCAAATACTTGTAGTTATTCTCCCTAGCATAGGGCTCAAGCAAAGAGACAGTCAAAGAGGTGGCCATTATGAAAAGGATTGGTGAAATGGGCATTCATTGGCAGAAATGGTGCAGAAAATCATGGAGGGTGAGGATCATCACCATATATGGAAGGCAGAATGGCATGGTCAAGAGCTTTCTGTGAGCATGGGAATGATGTCAATATCTTTAGAAATGACTGAGATATTCAAAAAATTGGAATGCCATAAACTGGTGCTTGGAAAATTTATTCAGCACTTGAGCAGTTTCTTCCCTAATGTTAAGGGTGGTTCTTGTGCAATGGATGACTGCTAGACATTCTGGTCATTCTGCACATTAGGGCTAGGCTTCTCTGTTCTTTATCATTCAGCTTTTGGGTCCATGCTCATGTCACCAAACACCTTTGGTGCATGACAACATTCTCTGTAGTATAAAAGTCCTGTACATACTTTGTTACACCTCAGTTCAAATATCAACTAAGATACTCTTCAATCTCACTCAATTCCAGACAACCCTGGATAGATCTGACTCTGGGACTCTGCAAGCCTAGTGTACAGAGTTGTATACTAATCTCTGTGCCTCTGGACTTTCAACCTAGCTAAACCCTTCAACCTCAGACCTACTCAGAGACCATAGAGAACCGGTCTTGACAGCTCAGCATCTTATCACCTCTGGCAAGGCTGAAAATGCAGTTCAAGTCACCAAATCCCTTTCCAATATTATTAACCAGTCTCTCTCTGCCAATACTGTTCACCTTCACTTGAAGAAGTCTGGTGTGAAGGCTGTAGTCAAGACCAAACACCCTATTCTCTCTGCTAAACATCACAAGGCTTGCTTGGATTTTGCATATACCCACAAGGACTGGACTATAGAGGACTCATCAGCAAAACAGACCCCCTCTGTCCAGATCTGTACAGACCATAGACTCACAGACAGGTCCCCCTCTGTACAGATCTGTACAGACTTACCCCTGACTGTTTCAGTATATAGATTCCCACCACTCAACTTAACATGTAGAAGTTAATTAGTAATTGAATTATATTACCATAAAACTACTTTAATTACATGCCTGGTACAGGGACTACATATCTATACTACAGCTACTACAAATCTATGCTAAGTGGGCACAGCCTCACAGGGGACCCACCCCCCTCTCTGGTGGATGATCAGAGGGAGGGACAATGACAACAACAAGGGGAGATGGTGATGGTAGAGGAAAGAGTTGTGTTGCTGGAGTGAGCAGGTTTATATACATCCCTACAAAGATTTCAATCAGAGTTTGAAATTGCCACAGTGCATTGGTGGAGACTTGGAAGTCAAAAAATCTACTATATGGAGTAATTGTACAGCCACAATGTCATAATGAAAGTTGTAGCCTATGATCACAGGACCATGGGAATATGCTTACCTTAGCAATATCTCCTTTTTGGGGCAAGATATGGGCAAATTAATGATTACACCTATGGGTCTGTGGGTCTGTAGGGTCTGTACTTGCTCTCTGGAAAATCTGTACCATCTGTGGGTCTGTGCTACTCTGTGCCTCTGTACCAAACCTACTGTTTTGCTGATGCTGGAAGAGGGTTATATGGTCTGATGAGACCAAAATCAATTGCCTAGGGTCAGATGGATGCAAGTGGGCTTGGAAAAAGGCAGGTGAGGGGCTCAGTGATAGGCTGGTACAGGGAACTCTCAAGTTTGGAGGGGGTTCCTTGATGATGTGGGGTTGCATGACTTGGGAGGGTGTTGGCTATACTGCAAAGATTGATGGTAGGATGGATGGGGACCTTTACCTTCAGATTTTGAAGGATGAGCTTCAACAAACATTGGAATATTATGGTCTCAATCTGTCTGATACAATCTTTCAGCAAGACAATGATCCAAAGCATACTTGCAAAAAGCATCAGGGAGGTTTGAAGTGCTGGTATTCCCAGATAATTATGTTAAGTAGTTATCTGTCTGATATGAATTGGATAATGGTGTATAAGGCATGATCATCCACAAATCATAATGATAACAGTCAGATAATGCATTAGATAACCTGGCAGACATTTTACTATCTGGTCAACTGCATATAGGCCTGATATAAGAATTACAATACTTTTATCATCATGATATCATGATGACAAGAGCTGATATGTCATATATAATAATGTCATGTAATTGACAGTACATTATAATTGCTCATCAGATAATATCATCATGATATGAATGACAATATTCTTTTCAGTCTGATTTCACTTTGATCATCAATATCTAGTCTTGCCATCTATATCATTTTATGATCATTTGAACAACTCTTCCCCAGCCACAAGTGTGGGAATGTCTTTGTAATGACTGTATAGTACATGTTATATAAACTCAACCTCTCTCCCCTTCTCTCTCTTCTTCACTCTTGTCTCTGAGTTCTACCTCAGGGCAAGAGTCACTCTAAGACTCTAAGTCTTAGGGTTCATATCCAGGTAAGTGTACCCTTGTGTGAAGTCATCTGTGAGTGTCTTTCCCTGTTTAATTTTCGCTTTTTTGGAGGTTTAAGTAGTTCATACTTAGTAGGTAGTGTAGTGAGTAGGTACTGATTATGTAAACAATATGGAATGGAATTGCTTTCTGGTAATATCATGATTGATAAGTCCAATTGAAGGTTGCTATAGCAAATTTTACTTCTAAGCTGTTGGTGGTGTCAATGACAATTGTTGGTAATGTCTGATAATGAAAGACATATATGATCCACTCTACCTAAATGATTACTCTTGACCTATGCTGCCAAGGCTCCCAGAGAATATATAGCATTACCAATGTGTATATCATTATGATATACCTTATAGGGCTTTACAGGGTAGATAAAGTCTTATATAACATTATCATTTCATTAAAATTTTCCTGATGAGGTTAGAGATTGGCTAGAAGAGCAGGATTTTGGGACCATGGTATGGCCTGCACAATCTCCTGACCTTAACCCCATTGAACATCTCTGGGGTTGCCTGAAAAGAAGGCTTGCAACCCATGAAAACCTCCTTAATGGGATTCATGAGCTATGGGAGAGAGTTCAGGTGGAGTGGGAGGGGATACCAGTGGAGGAGTGTCAGAAACTGATTGAAAGTATGCCTAAAAGGGTTGAGGCAGTGATTAGAGCAAAAGGTGGCTACACCAAGTACTGATAATATCATAATACCCTTGTAAATTCAAAAGTGAAAAAACCCTTTCCATGGACTTGCTGTTTTAAAATGCCCATATCTCTGGACTGTGTGAATGAAATCACATGACTTAGGGGGCAATATTGTAGCCAAGAGCATGTACTATTTATGACTCCACCAAAGCCTAGTGTGATTTTCCATGTGTCTAATGGTATACTTCAAACACTGCTGTGAGGTTGATTATGGAAAGGGTTTTTGGAGTCACTGTACATAATCTGGCCCTTTGACTACAGTGACTACATATGGGGGACTTAACTACAGGGCTACTGATGCTATAGAGGCCACATAGGGCTACATAGGTAAGTATTTTTTTCCTGACATCAGACAGATAACTACTTGTCAGATAATTACTTCCTCAGTAATAACAAGCTACTAGATTGATATGTACCTGTCAGATAATTGCTCTACAGGTAGTCAGTAAGTGCAGGACTAAATATGAAAGGGTGACTTACTCCTCAGTAATAACAAGCTACTGAGGAGACTAGGAGAGAATTTACTCTACTGTATGTACGCATTTTTGCTTATGTAAGCGACAAAACCTTTGCACCTAAGTATAATATTAACAGGGGCAGTTTATACTCAACACTACTTACCATAATTAACTGGGAATACCAGCACATCAAAGCCCCCCTGACATGAGAGGTAATCTGGAATGGCAGGGTCACTATGTTAACCTGAGAGTGTAAACTACTCAACTGGTAAGTGGAAATAGTGTACAGTAGCATGGAAGAGACTTTACCTCATTCTTTGAGTCAGGATGAAGTCTGAGGTACAAGGAAAAAAGAAGTGGTGGACAAGTATGGTAGCATTATGTAAGCAGGTCTCACTGCCCTAGCAGTTAACTCCAACATACTCTGCTTGTCATTTCCTTTGTATCTCTCCACTGCAGTCTATGAAATTACATTGTACTCAATAGCAAGCAATCCAAAAGTACCCAAGAAGAGTGACATCACAACAATCAACAATACAGTGTCGTAAGGGCAACGGCGTGCAAGGCACTTACGCGTATGGATAGTTAACTTGGAGCGAAGGGCAAATCTATATGCACATGCAGAAAAAAAATCATTGTGATAGAGGGTCCCGGTGCGGAGCGTCTGGATTGGCGATATACAAAGAAGCGCGTGGGGCAAGTCCATACTTGAACGTTGGTCGACTCCGCGAAGATCCCTCCTCTCGCTTACGAGTGTTTCTCAGCAGCGAAGGCAACTGTGACTCAAGATCCTGCGATAATCTTCCCTCGTAGGCATGGATTTTCTGCAGCACGCCTGAGCCCCTATTGACTGTTGGTGATGTCGGAGGCGAAAAGGGATAGTCCTGCATGGCAGACTTTGCAAGAGGAGATCGCAAACTCTTGTTTAACCCGATCAACGTCGTCTTGGTCGAACCAGTGGACACCACTGCTTGTGGAGGAAATGATGACAGTGATGCCTCAAATGAGGAGCTGCGGCTTAGAATAGACTCGTCCCCTGTAGCCTTGCCGATCCTGTTGACGGCCAACAAACCGTGCTTCCTGTCGGACTCTATAACATTACTGGTGGACGCCGTTTCTAGAGTGCTCGAGGCAAGGGTATGTCGAGACGTCGACGCCTCAGATAGCGCACGCTGCACGACGTCATAACTCCCTCCGAGCCGTTCTACTGATTCGGTGTTAGCGGTGCGCATGCTATGGGATGATGCAATAGAACGAGTATGCCGTTCATTTGGTAGAGTGCTCTCGTATATCTCAGCACCACCCTCGGATTCGGCCAGCGAACGTTTAAAAGTCGAAGCTTCTTCTAATATTGACAAGGGGGGCGCAGGATTTGGGTCTCTGAAGATGGGGGGCTTGCTGTTGTTGGACGTAACGGAGCCTCGCTTCTCGAGGAGGGATGTTTTGGCAAAGCGGGCCCACCAGCTATTCGAGCGATGCACTGGTCGCGAAAGCGGTGAGTTCGGCTTCAAGAATGATGGAGAGCATGAAGAGTTCTCAAGGGAGGGAATGTAGGTGTGAAGAGTTGTCGGACTGACGGGTGAATTTGGCTCTGAGGCAAGCGAAGGCTGATTGTCGACGGATGGCTCCAGCGCAGTATGGTGAGAATTGGGTTGGTTCAATTCGGAGGTGTGAGTGACCTGTTTCAGAGGACTGAGTATACGAAGTGGAAAGGTAATTGGCGACGGCATCTTCGACAAAGGAGCTGGCGTCAAATCATATTCTTCTAGTGACATATCACGCCCCACAGGGCCGTCATACTCCTCGTCCCGCTCCAGAATATCAGGACGTAAGTCGAGCCAGGGGTAATCATCGTCTGTCTGGGGATCTGCAAATGGGTCGGTATACGTCCCTTCTGCACCACTTCCTCTATGTAGCCCTTCCCTGATCCTCTTACCCTTCTCACTGGCAACCAACTCGTCTCGGCCTCCTGCGGTGCGGCTCAACCCGTCGCTTCGATCGCCACCCGTACCAGACGCACTCGGCTCGCGGGACATCACCCCACGGACCAACGCACCCATGGAACGCAATGTCCACGCGCTGGTGGCTTCACTGCCTTCCCTGTGCATCATAAATCGACTTCCCCACGTAAAAGAGCGTGCATCTTCATCAGCGAACATATCCCTGCGTGGGCGGTGTTGATTCCTAGGGCCCCTGCGGTGGCCGAAATAAGCAGCCACATTGCCGAAGGCCGCCGCACATAACCGAGTTGCTCGGTTGTTACGCATAGTGGTAACGACGCCACTCGTTGATCCAGCGTCATTTCCCCTTTCTTCAAGGTCCCCTTGAAGCAGAAAAAATCTCCCCTGTCCATTTCCGCCGTGTTTGCGTTTCACACAGTAGAGCACCACGACTCCAGAAATCAAGCCCAAAAATCCAAACGTGGTCCCAAGTGCAATTGCGAGAGTTTGGGATAACCCCGGGCTAGAGTACGTCTCCTGTGAACCCAAAGGATATGAGCTCGTTACCTGTCCCGGAGGTGTGTTGCCAGAGGTGGTGCCAGTACTACCAGTGGTACTCGTGCTAAAGGGGCCTGAAAAACCGGTTTGTGTAGGATGTGAAAGGGATTGATGTGTAGGCACAAAATTGGATGGTGGAGAATACGATGAAGTCATAGCCGAACTCGTAGGGTCATAAATGAAAAGAGAGGTAGATGCAGGAGCCGAGGGACCATACCCTGGTAAACGTATTAACTACGGAGAATGCTGCCCGAGTACGACTCACCGAAACCGAACAGCACGAGCCCTCCCGCTTGAATTGCAAAGTGATTTTTCCTAGCGCCAACTTGTGAGAGAGCTTCCACACTCTTCCACGCCATCGGGGTGGTACCCGTGTCTAGGATCCAGCCATCGCTGTATGTCTGCTCTAGCATTGCATCAGCGCCTCCATGAATGAGGATGTTCCCATCCGGAAGGGAGACTGCAACAAATTCTCTACGTGGGATTGGTAACGAGGTGTTAGATACTACCAGGAGTTCCCAATTGGAGTCATTGTTGGTTGTATCGAGCGACCAGATTGTGTCCAATGGTACGAGTTGGCCGCAAGATGCGCAGTATCCCCCAAGCACAACCAATCTGCTATCAGGCAAGACGAGTGAAGAGTGGCCGTAGATATCGGGTGGCGAATTGACGCTCGAGGGCAAGGGACTGAATTCCGCTGCAACAGGGTTGAACACGTAGTGTTCAGAGAAAGCACTTCCGGACCCATCTGCCTTTTCACCACCGGTGATGTATACTCTTCCATCAATGGTCGACGCAGCATGCCGCATTCTGCGCACAGGTTCGTTTGCCCAACCTTCCGGCTGGATGGAAAAATTCGAGTCCGTCGCACTATTGACCGAAAGTAACGCAGCCGAGTCATTGAGCGTCGTCAGGACTATTTGCGAATTTGGTCCTGGCTGGCCGCCGAAGAGTAATAACTTTGTTGTATCAAATGCTGAAAGCGTATGCCAGGCCAGTGTAGGTGACGAATTCGGGGTAAGGAGGTTCCACGGAGGGGCCGATGTGCTGAAGGATGTCGATAGGTCAAGCGAGAGCAAATCTGAAACCGCCGGAGCAGAAGTGTAGGAGTACGAATTGTACGGATCGGACAACCCGCCATGTACGAGTAGCACATTTCCCAGATAAGCGGTTACCTGAGCCCACCTGTTCGCACGGTGATACACGAGTCAAAATAGGGGAGGGTACATCGCAGGACCTACCTCGGGGCCGGAACGTACTGAGCGAAGGCAAGGGGTATCAGGCAGAAGTAGGGCAACCCCACGGTCCATTGCATCTTAGGACGTTGGAGGGGAGGACGATTGGCAAACCGTTATGCGGGAAAGAAGGTGGTGAGTTCAGGGACGAAATGAAGGTATATATATATAAGTTAGACTTGAAAAGAGAAAGCAGAGTTTTGTAGATCGTCCGATCGTGAAGAGGTCGTGAGATTGGCTTGCATGAGTCCGGAGAGCCTGCGTGGTTCAAGTTGCGGGACATTACGTCACCCTGCCCCTTTCCTTTAGGGGCCGAGTTGTTCTGTTGCCGCCATAGCGATTAGTACTTACCACAGCAGTGCTAGTTGGGTCTCCCTTCGCACACTTCTACGTTCGTCGTTGGCCTGTGCAGATCGCACTTGCACTACGAAGGACGTCTCAGAGATCCCTGAAGTTGTGTATCAGTGGTACGCGGGCTCGAAGCGACAGTGCATTTCCAGGTGAGGTCGATCATCGAGAAAACCCACTTTTCTCACAGAGAAGGACTTACAGAAGTACCTCGAATGCGAGGTGGTTGGTTATCATGCTTCGAACGCTTCAAGTAATTGGACACCTGCATTCAACTCATCCCTCATTCCCCAGCAGTCTAAAACTCTTCACTATCAGCTACAAGATGTGTCTAACCATGAAATAAGTTACTTATACGTAAGTAAGATTCATACAGTAGTATATCCTCATGACGATGCAAACTTTAGAATCCCTCGTCAAGAGCCCATATACAAACGAGGAGATGAGATACAGTTGGTTGATACCGCCAGTCCGTTGACCGATATCGAAAATACGCCGCACTGCAGCTTTTAAGGTACATAATCGCCCACGTGTTCAATTGTCGTCAATGAAAGGATGGATAGAAGAATGGCCACTGCTTTTATGCCTGAAGCTCATTTGAAATGGCGACCGGTAGTAGTCGCTTCTCTGGTGAGCACTCGGGCGTGGCTGGGTTCAAGTTGTGAGTTCCACTACCGATCAGTGTGTCGTAAATCACTCTACTTACAGCTAGGGGATCGCACTTTCTCCCGCACCTCTTCGTGGACGTTGTTCTTCCACATCTCCCCACCAGGTGACCTTGGCTTCACCGTCGCCGTGACTGAATCCGTTAGTTTTCATCCTTGACACGCTGAGTAACAATGTTCTTACCCCCTCCATCATATAGCCGTCCAACCGCCCGATGAATATCTTCGTGCATCGTCTCTTCTTGCAATCTTCGTCCAACACCACCTTCAGTTGATGCAGGGGGGACTGGGACACCAATTACTGATGATGTGATGATAGACAAGATGAAGCAGGCGAAAAAAGGGGTGAGGCGCATGACTGTGATGGCGTCTCGTAAGATATGAAGGGAGAAAAGGAAAATTACAGGGAGTGGAAACGGGCTCTAGGAATTTGGTACGTTTGCTCGACCGGCAATCTTGCTCTTTTATCCCTGATGCCCAGGGGGAGTCAAAGGGAATCACGGCCTCTGTGGCAAAGAGGCAGTAGTCATCGCAGCACCACACCAAGGTCGGTCGTCACGCTTTTGCCACCTGGTTGCCTCTCTTCCCCTATCAATCGTTAGAGCGGCGACCTAATATCCGCGCCTTCCACTGCTGAGCACAATTTTGGCCGAGCTTTTGACGGTATCAAGCGAGATGAAACGAGTCGACACCTTTCAATCAGATGTGTTGGATGGCAGTTATGCATTGCATTCGTCGCAACCGTCGGTCTACGGGACCTGGAAGGACTTACTCGCCAGGTTCTTCCTAGGTTAACGCAAAATGTGCGACCAAGATAGCAGTTCTATTCTTCTCTCACAGTTAGGCGCTACGTGCACTACAAAACTACATAATATTTACAAGCATGTTAGTCTACGTCTCATGGGCCCACGGTTGGGCCCGCACAGCTTTTCCTGTTTGTTGAGATCAGTGAACTAGAGACCACAGGCCTGCGGCGGACTACGCGTACCCATCAGGCGCATCATCGCACTCTTCGGCTTTGCATTGCATCATCTCCGCAACGTTGAGGGGAAGTTTGTCCTGCC
Organism: Pisolithus microcarpus; assembly: GCA_024613185.1. Taxonomy (NCBI): domain Eukaryota; kingdom Fungi; phylum Basidiomycota; class Agaricomycetes; order Boletales; family Pisolithaceae; genus Pisolithus; species Pisolithus microcarpus. The sequence continues at coordinate 1,171,252 of JANFAI010000007.1, forward strand.
CCCCAGGGGTCATCTTATCCGTTATCTACGCGTCGAGGCTCACAGCTTGTTCTACATACCGATCTGGTGGGTGCGCACAACGCCATATGATACGCAAACGAGGTAGAAATCTGGGATAGGTAATCCTACTCCGTGTTGTCAGGAAAAGGTCTTGTATGGTAACCTGCCAGGTGTTAACAAAGGCTTTTTTTTAATTCTCATTCCATAGATACCCAAACACATTTGAACTTAGCCGCGTCCCATAACAAACAAGAACGGGGAGGATGCCAAGTATACGAGCGGTTTGAATACGCTGCACCGTTGGGGGCATTGACCGTTACATGTACGTGGAAAATCCGACACTTGGTGACTTTGTAGTATAGTCGATTGAGATACCTTTGCATCCGTCGTTCCCGAGAAAGTTAGAAGACATGAGTCAGGAACATCACAGCACAATTGCGTAGCGTTGATAGCCATGCAAGGCTGGATATTGGATCCCGGCCTAGCTGCAGTGCAATCAGTTGGGCCTGAGTCTGACGGCCAGTCATAGTCTTCGCCGTAGTCAACGGCTCATCCCCACGCTCTTTTGATTGAGGTCATGACCTTTGCCTTGCTCCCACGGTAGCAGCATGCTCAAATGATGTGAACAGGGCCAGCCGAGTCATGAATAGTCCCCCGGCGAAAATTGTTGATAGATCACCTACTGGTAGAATCTCTTTGCCCGTCTGTCGGTGAGTCACAGCCCACTTTCCGGTGTGCCACCTTCGGGCGATTTCGCTCGAGGTAGAGTCGCTCGTATACCAAGACAAACTTCGCTGTATTCGAGGTGGTCTGATCCGTTTGACTGGTTTGACGACCCGAACATGTGTGGTAGGAAGTACTCGTTGAGTCAGGTACGGCCATGGCATCGCGACCGATTCCTAAGGGATTGCTCTGCCATGCGACGATGGACCGCCGCCTACCAATGTTCCTGTGGCTTAACGGATCATCAGCTTGGAAAACGGCTGTGTCAACCCGCAATTCAGAGTGGGAATGGTATGTACTATATTAGTTCCTCGATATTTATTCAGGAACAGGATGTAGGCTATGTTGAGGCTATCTAGCTACTCAGATGCTGAGGTGATCATCAGCTCGGACATCTAAGTTCTGTCGTTCCGACACTCCCGCCTTTTCCCATCCTTCTTCGTTAGCGCTTTCCCACCCCAATTACCGCCCTGTGCGGGCCTCAGTCGCCACCAGGACAAATACGATAGATGACGGATCTGCACATTGCGAGAAAGTGGAACCCTATTGCATACGACACGAAAAGCAAATTGAACGGTGGGCTTCCAGCAGGAAGGAGGAGTGCGGCGCACTTCACTAGGTGTTCTTATGACCCAGTTGCGCAGGTCTATATACAAGCGACTGTGGAACTGGTTTACTTTGTTGGTTGTTCCAGTAAACCAGTTTCCCAAAGGTTTCTCCAAACACTTGTCGGCAGTCCAGCATGGAACGCAGGAAAGGAGAGATTCTGGCGGCGGCCGGGATGACTCAAGGTTTGACCTTGAGAGGGTACGCTAAAACGGACACTTGGAGTACTCCAGCTGGAGTTACCAGCGCAGATCTCGCGTGGTCGGTGTCATACTGACCCTCAGGTCCCTACAGGATAGTGATTGCTCGTTACAGGTTACTATGGTGCCCGACTTCCATTTCTGCTATACAACTTGCTGAAGGATTCAACGCGAGTGACATCAGTGAAATGGCCAGTCGGTTCTCGACAATCCGGATTGGTCCTGATGACAGTCCGGCCCACTGATGGAGGAGTCCTTTCCATGCGAAGTGCTCTTTGGTTCCCTCCCTGAATTAGGGCTAACACAAACAACACGTGGTTTTATGGATGTCAAGCTGATGGGACGCTGGAAGGAGGCCCCAAACGCTCGTTCCGGCCTTCCAGGACATTGTCTTGCGAGCTTCCTCCGAAACAATATATCTTGGGACAGGGCAGCAGCCCAAGTTCTTTGGGCAGATGTTTTTCTCCTGGCATTGGAACGACTTCAAGGTACTTGTCCGGCGGAGTACAATAATTGCGAGGAACGCCCATGATCCATGACATTAAATGTCAAAAAAAGTGACACCGGCGATCGACATGGTAAGTGCCGTCAGTTAAGTCAGTTACATTCCGTAAAAGGTCGATGTACACAGTTGCACAAAAGCTTCGGAATTTTTTATATACATGCTCGGACTGGGACAATTCGTTTATGATGCCACGTTGATACAGTGCCGTGGTCCAGACAAGATTCTCCGGACCAGAATTGCAGCCTCGTCAGGTCAACATTATAATTACGCAACTACAGTCCAGATTTCGCGAAGGTCTTGTCCGTGACAGGTGGTATGTACATGCAAGCATGAGGTCGACAATGTATGTCCTGGAAAAAGGATTGGAAGTTGATAAATAACTGCAGCTATCTCCGGATAGAAATGATTGTTCGGATTTCTTCTTTGCTTCGACCCCCAATATCAGCAAGGCGAGCGTTCCGTTGCTCACAACTTCGGTCGTGGACTTGCGAGAGTATTAACCCCTCTACATCAGTTGAACTTTGGTGCATCCAGTCCTCTATAGGGCGCCAGGTGTTGGCACATCTCTTCGCTCGACGACGCGACCTTAAACTGGTAGGTTAATTGGGATGTCCGTTCAAGCGTTGGTGTTGCACACCTCATGTGTCCTCTTCGTGCTCGCGACCCTTCCACGTGTAACCCCGGCCCGAAGTTGGCATCGGACTACGGGGCCCTTTGTTCGTATCCCTTCGCGTCGCGGTCTCCGTGGAGTATTCTGGTTTTCCGCGCTTGCTCACGCAGTATCCACTGCAGGGGACGGAGCTCTCTGCAGCATTGTTGAGAGTTGGGGTAGGTTGTGGTACTCCCGAGCTTCCATAGCCAACCACCTCATGCTCGTAGCCCTTCCACATGAGTCCGTGGTGGTACGTTGCTGGTGCTGTGCTTGAGAGTGTTGTACTCGATAGTTCTGTGAACTTCGTGATTAGAGGAGGGAAAGGACAGTGAAGTATACTAACCGGAACGGACTACAACTGCTCCGAGAGTTGCTTGCATTTTAATAAAGAAGATAACACAAGCTATCAACAGAGTCCTTGAAAACATGGTGTGCCAGGAGAGCGTTGTGAACTATATAGAATAAGAACAGGAGGGATGAATTCTAGTGAGTGAGAAGCGGGACTGGGTGATACGAAGGTACTTACTTATATAGCGCACCGTGCAGTGCCCTCCCTCGTGTCTTGGCGCGAACTAAGCTGTGAGACAGAGCAAGGATTCTGCTGCCCAATTGAAATTCCAATGATTGAAACTTAGAGGTACCCGCATTGCCATTGACATCGGTTACGCAGTCGATTCCGAGACTGCTTTTCGCTACTACCGACTCATTGTGGCACGCAGCGCACAGCTACTGGTAGCACTTATTACCGATGCTTATGTGACTACAGTTGATTATCTCATAATGCACACGGTCGGGCTGGGGAAAAGTCCATGCGTTATCAGCATTATGCAGTAGCATGGAGTTGCACAGCCCTGCAGCCCAACTCGGGCGGACGAAAAACCCATGCATTATGAGATAATCAACTGTAGGACGTCGCGGCCCCCATCCGCGGTTTCCGATTCCACGACTCCGAGGTGAAAGTACGAATAACGAAACTATCGCAAAGGTAACTCATCCAGGTCAGGAGACCCATCGTGACTCAGGCCCTGTGTGTCAGTGTGCACCATTGGTGGATTTGAATGCATGGCAGCCAGGCGTAAGTAATAGTATTATTATCGATAAGGTAGGCATAGACCATGTGTTACCCTTATCCGTACATAATCATGGGAGCCCTGTTTGTTAAACTCCGAGACACAGACAGTCGTATAACCATCAACTAGAGTCCATAATATGGGTCTGGGCGAGGTAAGTCCCGAGTATCCAGGAAAGCCCGGCCCTCCAGAAGTGGCTTGATGGCCTGTGCGGCGAGGGAAAGCTGCTGCATGGTAGCGAATAGGCAAAGGGCATTTATGACAAGGAAGACGATTAACGCCACATGGAGGCTCTGTGGTGAGAAAAGGAGACTCTGTCGTCCATTATAGACGGGCTGATCATCTCCAGCCTTGTTAGATGATTTTTGGATTTTCTCGACGGAAGAATCGTCTTCAACCGCTTGGCTGAGTGGTGAATATTCGTGGTTCATCTGTGAACATGATGGGCTGGTGCAGTTGGTATGAGACTAACATGCCGACCTCCTCCGGAAATCTAGACCTGCGTCAGGGACTAGCAAAGTTGCAGGGACTTGCGAGGAATTGCAAGAGAACGATACTGTTGCGTGCGGGGGGTATAAGTGAGATTTCGTGACGAGTTACACGGATGATAGAATTACGTAATGCCATGATCCTGTGTGCAGTGTTTTTCAAAATGCGCCCGCGGAGGTAAAAGTACACGACGCCCACAATACAATTCCGATGCTTGCGTGCAGTGTTGCACCGTGTCCTCGTGATGTTGTTGCAACTTGCGCTGATATCGAGTCTGGAGCGAAACAGTGAACCCGAACGACCAAGGAGGGATTAAGGATCCGAACAAGTCAAAAGTAAATGGCAAGTAATGAGAACTTCGGACGGTTCCGTCGTTCACGTGTGATAAGACGTCCCGCCATATAAAAAAAACCGACAGCCGCCGTCCTGGTGGCAAGGCTGGAGGCGATGATACAAGCCTCATTGTACCACCCGAACTCTATTTTCGTTTGCGAGCGTGTACAGCCTTTCCTTTGGAGCGTCCTCCTCGGCTGCAGTGCGTGAGCGCTCGGCCATCAGATCTCAGAGCCCAAAGGTGGCTTGTTATCTTCTCTCCTCCGTGTCGCACAAACTTGGATTAGGGCGCGGCCGTAGCCTGTGCCATGAGACGGCCATAACCAGACTGAATTCACACCATTACTCTGACTGGGGCGAAGGACTGCAGTTTCTCCATATACTTGCCAAGAGTACTCCTTCTGCTCCTGTACCCCATTAACCTTCAAGTGTCATCGCGCTATGCCTAGGCTGCACCACGAGTCGAGCAGCCAGTCTCCGCGGGCACTACACCTTTGCCTGATGGTCCTCTCTGCCTTCACGTTGGCCAATGTCGCCTTTACCCTGTATAGCATATCGCTCATCAAGTCCTTCACTCCCCAGCTCCCCCGAGAGTATAGTAAGCATCTCTCCCGAACTTCCGACTTCCTATCTGATTTGCGCAGCCTGGGTAGGTGACGACCACCCTACCCAACTCCCATTGAACCTGCCCGACGTCGGACTCGTCCTCCAAGAAGGGCGTGGACATTTTGACCTCTGGGATGATGACGAGTGGGGCTCGCTCTTTCCTTCTGATGGGTTCGCGCGAGTCGGTCCTCACAACCGCACGTTCGTCGTCTCGCTCTACCACCAGTTCCACTGCTTAGACGTCATCCGAGTCGGATTTCTCGTCAACCGAACGCACTCCGCCCAGCATATCCAACATTGCTTGAGATATCTGAGACAGATACTGATGTGTCATGCTGATACGACCCTCGAACCTGACATTCCGCAAATGGCACCCGATGGGAGCTGGCATCACACGGCGAATGGAGTGGGCGCTGTGCACCGGTGTAAGGACTGGACGAAGTTGACGGATTTCATGCTGGAGAATCCGAGTCTTCCGATCGACGAAGAGTACCACGGAAATAATAAAATTGATACCAGCGGGTAACCTACGTATCTTGTTCTCCATGTATACAAGAAGGGTCTACTTCGTTGTTTCGTCGGGACGGTGCCGTTAGTAACCACCCAAGATATGTACGGTCCGCTCTTTGATTAACTTATGCATCGAGACATTCCTCTTGTCCAAAAATTATTGAAGTCGAGAGTAGCGACGCTGCATACTCAATTAAAGTAATTCAAGGGAAACTCGCTCTCAGCTTGGTCATAAAATAGGGGAAGAGGCAACTGTAGAACTGTATTAAGGTCTGTATTAGTTCACATGGGATGTCAAGGTTTCACAGAGGAGTTGAGTAGCTAGCGAATACATATCAAATTACACCGCCAATCACATCTTTGTCGCTTCGTCTTGCTGCGCGGTAAACGCGCGGTAAGAATGGCTCCACCTCGCATGTACTATCAAGCCAACGAGTAGCTTTTTTGGTCACTCCTCGCGGACCCGTCCTTAGACCCGATTGCAGTGGGGAAGCTCGATTCTGATTTGAACATGGAATCTTTCAGGGCGACATCATTTTCAATGTCGGTCACTGCCTCCAGTCCGTCTGTGTGCCGCCTTGGAGGTAAACCAGACGTTACTCCGCGTCGTGCGACCCATCTCATGCCTGTAGATATCATCGTCTCAGAGGCATATTCTGGGGATATACCGAGTGCGACGCGAATGACGATGAGGGTTGGAGCAATTCCCTGAAAAACAAAGGCATCTAAACGAAAAGCAGCAGGGCGAGTAGAGCGCGACTTACGTATATTTGAACAGCCATGACCGCTGCGATGTCGACAGCAGGGAGTTTGAGAGCAAAAAGAACGACGTAGACCAGTTGGGCGAGCAGGTAGAGCAGGCCACTTTCAACCATAAGGCCCATGGCCTGGCGAGCCGCACCACGTCCAACGAACTCGGAAGTGCCAGGAAGTCCCCGAGATGAATGCCAAATTTTGAAAACGATGAGGAATGTCACCATTGCGTTCGTACACATTGGTAAAATGTAACCCGCCAGACCAAGTGGAACTACGGCAGGTGGGGGTGCAGGGGAAGTGGGATTCGTCGTGAGGACGAGGTGTGCGACTCCAGCGATGCAGGCTGCAAAGGAGAGAGTTGGTTTTCAGAACGAGGACGACATAAGAAAGTACGTACCTAGACCACCGAGCGCCGTAAGGAAAGGAAGAACAATGACGATGGGCGTTCGTGCCCATATCATCCAGCAACGGTATATGAGAATCATGTCACCGAAGAAGTCAGTGACGGATACGAGGATGTCTGCCCCGAGAAGGGGCATGGTCTCGTTGGCGTAGCCATCGACACCGGTGCTTCCCTTGTTGCAATGTGTGAGACGAACTGCGTAGTACGAGAAGAGAGGGACGTACCAGCGCAGTGACGAAGTGGTTGAACTCGATGGCAAAATGGGTGGTACAACATAGAAATACGAGGCCATTGAGGAGAACGACTGGGTGTAGGATATTGTTCTTGTGTCGCCTCTTGTACAGGATGGCTAGGGAAGTCAGGAAAAGAACGGCGTTGACACCTGTGTCATCGACGGTTGGCCCTCAGCGTGATCGGGTCAGATGTGAGGTGAGTTACCGTATAAAACAGCCTCGCAGGCGAAACCTATGAGGGAGGCCAAATCATCGGAGAGCGGCATTGCATGTGATGATGCGTAGAGACGAGGGAAGCCTCCCAGCCTCAGCGCCGCCTCGCAGGTTTTATTGTGATCATCGTCGCACGGATACTTGCTGGTACGCCGGCCAGATGGCCACAAGATTAAACAAAATGCACAGTATCGTGACCTCATCTCCGCTTCCGTCGACATTCACAAGCAACACGGCCTCAGAGGTGTACCGATACGTCTCGTCTGACAAGGATGGATTACTTTGCAGGACAACCACCACCTCTGAGAGTGGTCCAAGTCCGTCACACAACCCTGGTCAAGCCATTGTCTGGTTGCTATTGGCAAAACAATTGTCCCAATCGGTTCGTGTCGTCCCCCGTTCGTCGAAGTCAAGGCACGAGATTTTTATGAAGAATAGAACCATGTGAGACCTGACCGGAACCTCTCTTCGCCCACCGCGTGGAGATAACATCGCAGCCCACACTGGGAAATCAAACCCGCAGTCTTGGTGCGTCCTATCTTTGGTGAAATTTTGCTCTGTGTAGATACAGCCATGATCGCGAAATGCCGAACTCGGCATCTCATCAACATGGTACCAGCCACCTCCATTCACAGTGGGTTGCGCCTGGAATTCTTCCGTGTCATTTGGGAGCTACCTATCGACGTCGACTGACGACTCAGAAGGAGTGTGTCGTCCTCGAGTACATATCTTAGACGCCCCTACTGGGGGCAATTACTTTCAGGCTGTCCACATGCGTTCCTGGGTCGTGATCTTGATATGTATGGCCTGTACACAGCCCCTTGGGGGCCTACGCTTCGTATGTTCTTTTCTTCAACTCCTTCGCGACTATTCATCACTATGTTACTGAACAAACTGTTGACTGGATCCCCGTACAAGCTCTCAAACACCAGCGGAGGGACATTGGCTGTGTAGAAGCATTCCTTGGATATCAGCTTTCTACCATCCCGGCATATGCCAATTCCCTGATTGACACTTGATTGTTTTAAGACCATCCAAGGTGAGTGTACTGATACATGAAGTTCCTGTCAGCGCGCAGGTGCGAGATGATCGGGTGCGTCGCCAAAAGTCGACATGCTTAGGTATGGATAAGTACTGCGTGAGTAGTTTTCACTAATATAAGACACATACGACTGAGGGCATATGCTGTGTCTCCCATACAAGCGATTTGTGCGAACCACGCAGAAATGGAGAAGTGGAGCGGCTACGCCATCGAGCAGTGACTTTTAGCACCTGAGCTCTGTCATGAGATTATGCGTGCCTTCGTCCATCACCACTTGCTAATGCGTAGGAAGTGGTGCCTTCTACTCGGTCGAGATGATGATGATGTGTATCTTAGTCCTTACAAGAGTTCACCCAGATTTGTTCATCCAGAATTCTCTGTATTGCCCCAATCACGATCTAGAGATATTTAGTTGAAAATAGCAGACTCGAAAAGGGATGGCACCGTGGGCGGTGTCCGTTTACAAGTGAAACAATCAGAGAGAATGGAGACCACATGATGGCGATGGACCGTTAAGTAAGCCGCCCCCCTGTTTCTTGTGTTCAGTGCTTCCACGGTAATCCTACCTACAGGTATTTAATTGTTTCCTTTTGGATGCTAAAGACACGCCGACTTGGTGTAAGAATCCACCTTCATGCAGTGACGCCTGCACTTCCCAGTCTGCATTCAATGAACAAGCCTCTACTTAGCTTCCACCTTCCCGCTCGATCAATGTATCGCAGGTGTTTGTTGTCACAGCATCCGTCCACCAGCAGAGGGTAAATGTTGCCACGAGTACCGATGTTGAAATCGATGGTGAGTGAGGGCAGGCAAGCGAAACGTCAGCACGGGGACGGCAGAAGCTTGCTGATATCCAAGCCTCCATCGTTACCAATGCATCCAACGAAGGAACAGCCCGAAGAGCACAATATGCTAGTCGACAGGATGGGGAAGAAGAAGCACCAAGCTCGCAATTCCACGCCTGGTCACGTTTGGTGCCCGGCTTGTATAGGGAATGCCGCTGATATGGCGACCAAGTGAGCTGATGTTGCGTTACAGTCGCACACTGCGGACACGAATTATGACCTGGTTTATGGCGAGTATACGTCAACCCATTGTATGAGACTCGAGGACCCTGCCAATCTACCAACTGCTACACGTAGGAGTAGCACTGAATTCGTACGGAAAACTCCTGCCGGTAAACTGAAAATGACCGCCAGGCGGCGATCAACGTCAAAGGCCTCGGCCGGTCACACGGAGGCACTCCGGCACCGGAACGACGCCGCGCCCGACCAGTACCGTATATGGGTCCGTTCGTCATGGGTCCATGGTAGGCACAGCTTGATTGTGTGCGCAGGCGCAAATGCAAAGGTATAAAGGACACTCAGGGGGCTGGCGTCTGGATATCAACTCCAGCACTACATCATCTCCCTCGTCTTGAATCATGTCGACAGCCATCGTCTTACCTACGCTCTCCGCCTGGGCAGCCTCGCACCTGTCTGCCCTTCTCCAAAGTAAGACCCAGGCTGACTTCGACAAAGCCTTTGAAGCGACCTTCGCCCAGAGACTCGATGTCGTCGTCAACGCCAAACGCCTGACCCGCGACGAATTCAAGAAGTCCTTACTTGAGCAGAGTGGAGCTGCACCCGGAGAGGCGAGTGCGAGCGTGCAGATCGAGGCCCAGACAGAATTGTCAGGTAACCAGGGACAACTGGTCAGCGGGAGCATCGTATCTGGTAATCTTCGTGGCTAATAAACAGCGGCGTTACAGTCGGGTCTCGTTGGCTTGTTCTACTCTGTGATCGCTGATTCGAAATACCTTGTCTTCGGGGCACCCACAGAGAACCGTACCAACTCATCCATAAACTTGCAGTGGGTGCCCTTTTCGTACTGAGTCGTCTGTTTACCCCTTCACTATACAGCATCGACCCGACGGAGAAAAACCCGCAGCCCCCAACTCTCCATATCCGTGGTTATTTCGATCCACGTCGGGTCACTGCTGTCAACCAAGTCGTCTCTCAGAACACGCTCCATGCTAGAATTCCGACATCGTCCATACCCCAGGCCAAAGCAACTTCTAGTGGCAAGGTCGAACTTGGACCCGAACTTGGTATCCAAGGGTTAGGTGCGTTCGGTGGTGTGTTTGGACCTGGACCAGTGCAATTCCAGCCACCGGGCGCCGTTCGCCTTCCCTCGACGGAGACGGGTGCGACCCCCGAAACATTACCTGGAGATGGTGCCTTCGGACCTGGTCCTGTTATTATACCCGGAGAGACCGTCGGCGACGACGTCCACCGAAGTGCATAGGAGAGTTTTCAGGGAAGAGGGTCAGAACGCTTGTACAGTATGATTATGTGGCTTTGCTTGATCCTGCGAGGAACGTCGGACAGCTTCTGCTGTGTGCAGTTGGTACTACTTGTAACGAGATAATCACAGAGCGATGAGTAGAAGGCATTGGTTATGTATGCCAATATTTTGTTCAATCCTCGTCTAACGAAAGAAGACCCCCTAGAGGTAGGTGCTGGACGACCACTCTCTTGCTGAGTACCTCCCCCTACAAAGTCCAAGCAGTAAATCGTTCGTGGCTTGCCTCCGTAAGGGTAGGGAGTGCCTCACCTCATACATTTTGAGCAACCCCGAGTTGACTTTGGCCCAATTTGGAACCCCAGTGGCGATGGCGTACAACTGGGAAGAGTGTTCGTGGAAAGGACCATGTTTGACTTGGTGGATGCGGGTGACACACATGCAGTACAGATTATTTTGTGGAGGAGAAGGGCGAAGGATGGCAGATACAGGAAACACCGTTTGTTCTGTACGGGCGTTCGTCAGTACAAGAGCTCGCCAGAGATCGTCCGACACGTACCCCGTAATTGAGCACTTCCAAATACATATCCAAGGAAACAGTAGTCGTCTAGACCCCAGACGCCATGGCTACCTGCGGGTTCAAGTTTGTATACATCCTGGAGTCTCCAACATAATCTCATATACCGAACGAACACCCGTAAGACCAGCTCGCGCTCTTGGTCTGGCGATGGCTCGAAGAACCTTACGAGAGTAAGACAACACAGAAACATGGCAAAAGAGGTTTCATGCCCAGTTCCATAGTCCATCCGGAGGAAGGATCCAAAAGAGGTCACGAAGATTGGTTTCACGTATGGAATGACTGGGCGCAGTTCTGGTCCCAGTAATCTCTCCAAGAGTTGGTCAGATCTCTGTGGTGTAAAGTGGCTTTGCGATGAGTTGGAGGAGGTAAGATGCACCGTTGTCGATCGTACCCACCTGCGTCAGACGATCGCCCCAAGTTCGAAAGGCAAGGTTTCCGAATCGCTGTGGTGATTGTAGCGGCGGAATATCATCGATCCAAGAGTCGAGCTCGTCCAGTATAGATATCAGCGCCGCTGCTGTCTGGTATGCATTTGACAGCCGTAACCCAGAGGAAGTGTCAACAGCTTACTGGGCTACATGAACCATCCATCCCTGGTATTTCATGGTTTGCGACGGCTTCATTGAGCCTGAGCAGAAACAACCAGTAGTCACGATATCCCCTCGTTTTGTGCCATACTGCGACATCATCGTCGGTGCGGATGTTTGGCTGGGGTAACTCCGCCAGCTCTGCTACATGGATTTTCCGTAATCGAGGCAACGGTCCTTGCGGTTGCATTTGAAGATAGTTCAGAAAAAGTGCTCCTCGCCAGTACTGTGCCCGTAAATATGAGAGTTGGAAATCTGGGATGCCATAAACAGATTCAATTGTCCCGTCTCGCTCCTGACCACGACGACTCTCTCCACCGCTGGCAGCTGCTCTCTTACATACTTAATTAATGTGGTTACACTCGCTCGATCTTGAACCACGCTATTCGACGAGTGGGAGATGTTCTGTCAGTTCGTCACGGTTCGCTGCAGCTGCAACCCCAAGAACGGTCATAACGACGCCCCGATGACATGCCCTAGAGCACCCAGAGGTATTTCGTTGATAGATTACATCTCAAGTACAAGGAGGCTACTGCAAGGAAAACCGGACGACTCGATGCCACAAGATTGGAATGAACACCTTTCAGACCAGCACAGGTCTCGAATAATACTGCACTAAAGTGCCAGGTTGGTTGTCAATCAACTATACCAAAAGTGATGACTTCGTGTCTCTACTCACGAAAAGTCTCGCTCTCCTGTCGGTTACAGCCTCTTTTCGACGTCCACCTCTTCCTTGCGTACGACGCGTCTGTAAACCGTGCGCCCGTCGGAATCGGCGTCATTGAGGGAATTCACGTCAGCGAGGCTATCTAACTCGCCGACTTGTGCGCTCCCAAGTGGCCCGGAAACTTCATCTCGAACATCCAAGGTCCCTGTGGCCTCTGGACGGTCCTCTGTATGGTGCCGTGCGCGAATATGACTAACGGTCTTTGCTTGGAGTTCTTCCGGTCGGAGGTTGGATCTGTCGGCCTGAGAGAGAGAAAAAAGGGGTGGAATTCAATCTGCGAAAGGAAGCAAATGACCAACATCTTCCTGAGACACACCTTAATATTGGCTTCAGACGCACTGGCAAGGTATTCGTTCCAACCGGGCGCATCTTCAAAAGGCGAGGACGTCGCATGTTGTGTACCAGACAAGTTCCGGCGTTTTTCACGTTCCAATACCTGCAGAGCAAGTCAGCACGGCGCAAGGTCAAGAGATTCGCCCTCGCACTCACCTCTGCGTTGTTGTCATGAATGGTGCTACTGTCCTTGAGCTTCGGATGAAACTAACAGATCAGTCCGTACCTAGAGTACCTGCTACACCGCAAAGATCCACGAGGTTAGGCGATTTAGGTCTGCCTACGCGGAGCCTGTCAACTGACCTGTTTTTGCCAGTAGAGCTCACAATGACACGAGCTGTTTCGTACTTCCGAGGACCCACGAGCAGGCTACGTGTTGCAAAGGAAAGCATGTTTGTTTGAATTTCTCTGTAATGTACCTATTATTTTGAAGTTGGGGGGTAGAAGGTGCGGTCACTGGCTTTGGAATGCCATCCTGTCTCATTAAATTGGATTTCAAGCTACCCCTGACGTCATGACAGTCGGGCGAAATTTGGTGGCCTAATTGGGACACACCCAAGGCCCTCCATTATTAATCCAACGATACCGCGATCTTGCATGCCAGAATCTGGAGAGCGCGGCTTCTCGACGTCATAACCTCAAGTCGTGAGGTTCACTGCCCCAACTACCTCGTCATTCCAGCACGAAACAGCCATCCAAAGTAGCCCAATATGATATTCTTTAGCCACAGAATGGAAACGCAGTGCAGGGTCAGTGCAACTACGTTGCCACTTCACACTCCAAATGAACCTAACGACTCGATCTGCGCTGATAAACACATTTACATACACTATCGCAAAACGTTTGGGATTTTCTTCATTGCTTACGCGCCTGGAGCAACCAAGACACCACGATACCTGATTTGGCCCTTCTCCAACTTGTCTATCGCCTCCTCGATGCCTTCCAAGGTCAGCGGGAACGTCTGGATGACTGGCTTGATCCCGTGTAAAGCGGCGAAGCGCAACATTTTGACGTGCAAGCCACGCGACGGACATATGCTACCTTGAACACGAAGTCCCTTACCGACGAGACGCATGTGGGGTATGGAGAAATTTCCATCAGTTACCGTGAGAGGGAAAATGGTTCCCATAGGTGCAATGATGGGTAGGTACCTGCGTTCGCTCGTGTCAGTGGCGTAGATATGGTCATACGCGCATCACGTACAGATTCCAGTCGGGACTGGCTGATGTCGTTACTATCAAGTAGTTAACAGGTCGTCCAATATCGAGCTTTCTCGCTCCCCTGGTCGCGTAAAATTCCTTCGCCCCAAGGGTCACGGCTTCATTCCGCTTGCTATCTGTGCTTGAAAACACGACCACATCGCAACCCATCTTGGCCGCGAACTGGATAGCAAGATGTCCAAGCCCCCCGATACCAACCACACCGACGCGGTCAGTGGGGCGCACGCCGTACAGCTCCAATGCATTGAAGACGGTAGCACCAGCGCACATCAAAGGCGCTGCTTCGGCCGAACTTACGCCATCCGGGATATGGAAAAGAAACGCTTCCTTCCATACAGCGTGCGTTGCGAAAGCGCCCTGATCGAAATCCGACTCGCCGTACATGGCCCGTTTGGTGCAGAATATCTCGTTGCCACTCAAGCATTGATCACAGTGAAGACATGCGTCGTGAAGGTAACCCCAGCCGGCACGGTCACCGCTGTAAGTTGTCAATCAGTTACCAGTATGCTGCTATACGAGGGTAGTCTGAGGACCAGACCGTATGATTTAGGCAAGCCGATGATAGACGATATCGACGGTTTGCCTTGTGCCGGTCTAGTCATCAGATTCTTACATCATACGGGGGGTGACGTACACCTTATAATTAGCCACCTCTGATCCAACCTTCTCGACGACACCGACACCCTCATGGCTGAGGACCATATCTTGGTTCCTGTGGTGCAGGTCTGTGCCGCAGAGGCCTGCGTGCGTGACCCTCAAAAGGACTTCGTCTGGCCTGAGGTCCTTGCTGGTGCTACCCTTGACAATCTTTCCGCTGGGAGATCCCTTGTACACGGTAAAATCGATACTTGACATGATTGCGAGTTGTTGTGTGAAGCCGGAGAGCCGAAGGCGCAGGGAGGGATGTCGTTTTATATAGGATCGGTCGGGTATTACTGATCACTAGATGATGTCATCGAGACACCCTAGGATTGGGACATCAGCAGCCGAATTTGTGATAAGCGACCAAGTTCGGTTTCTTCGATCCCCGACTGCCGTCTATGTCTTCATACTCATTGGAATGCGACGTATAGGTGTGGGCAGAGAGGAATGGCGTCAGAGAACGCAACGGCGGACTTAAACGCGAAATGCTGCATCGACGGGACGCACGACGACCATCCCTGCAATCCAGCGACTTCATCGCTTGCGGCCTGCACGAAGAACACAAGTAAATACTGTCGATCTGGACGATTCACGGCTTGTTCGAATACTCACGGTATCGGGGTAGAAATTAGGGGACTCATCTCGGGATATCGTGATCCTGTCTTCTCAATCAACCCGTTGCATGCCGTAGGCGCCCGGCACGACGACGCGCAACGGGAAACCGTGATCGGGTGTAAGTGGCTCTCCATTCATCTGTCCCGCTGTCCTATCAGCGTCCAAGCCTCGTCGGAGCACTGGAGGACCAACTTCGTAGGCGAGCAAAGCATCCCCCTTCTTTACTCATTGCATTTGCTAGGGGTATTGAACCGCCATAGTATCCATCATCCTTCATATGAATTATGATCTCCTTCCGGAACGCCTTCGAACATCGCAGGCAGCACCGTCACTCCATTTGATACCTTTGACTACCTTGCCTGTCTTATCGGCTATCTTGGCGCATCTGTTTCTCGCGCACTGTTCGCGTCCTCCTCAAGGCATGGTAATTCCCCGTCAATCCTCACTGCGTGTGTTGTGGCACTCGATCCCAAGCTCCTAAGCTCGGCTACAGATGCAACAAAGGTATTTTCGCGAACGTATTCGGATGACGCAGTATCGTCGCGATGATGACGTTTACCGCCATCATCGCGACGGGAAGCCGAAGCATATATTATTTTCGGAATCATATCAGTAGTGTAGAAAGATGGGGAAGGAAAGGAAGTCGAGTTAGGGAGCAGCTGGAGACTCGAAAATATGGCATGGTAGGAAGGTACGGTGACGTCGAGAGTAGACGAGACGGAGTGGTTGGGTGCTGGACGAGCTCGGCAAGTGACGTTATACGGCATCTCGCTCTACACGTGCAACTCGGGAGCACCCATGTTTCACGATGTGACGATGATAATGATCGACCACTACGTTGTTTTGTTTTTTACTCTGGAGCGTGAAAGATGATCGATGGTGTCAGGGATGTGTCAAACTCTTTTGCGGAACGACTTACCTGGCATCCAACTGCAAATGTTCACGCTGACTTACACTGCATGGTTATTCTTACCGGTACTGCGTCGCTCAACGAGAACTGGCTGTGAGCCACAACGCACGGCAGCCTGCAAGCAGCGGGATGTGCCTATTCATATACCTGGCTGAAACTTCGGATCAGCCATGAAAACCTCCTTCATTTGCGTACGAAACACCGCGACCGATGTTCGCATCGAGAAAGAATAAACGATATTTTGTACGATATGCGTTCATGGTATCCACGAAAGTCCCAAAATATATGGGGCCAAGTGTTCAACACTCAATGAGGACAGAAGTGAAAACAAACTATGAAACGGTATAAGATGGATGCATTGTCCATATATCGTCATTAGGGAGGAAAATCATATCGAGACAGGGATGCGGTCTGTATTAATTGTCTCGCGACTCCTACACCTGGAAGGATCGAAAAGCTCAAAAATGTGTCCTTACGAAAGGAAAGCCATGGCAAAGAGTGTGCCGAGAATACCAGCAACAGAAGAGACACCGATGGCAACGGCGCTGTTGGAGGTGGGAGTGGAACCAGCAGCTGATGAAGATTTAGTGCCGGAGCCAGAAGAGCCAGAGCTTCCAGAAGAGCCGGTGGAAGTAGCACTGGATGCCCCGGTAGGAGAGGGAAGGTTGGTGTAGAGGTCAGTCGAGTGGTAAGTAACGCAGTTGGATGAGCTGGGAACAATGGGAGTGTACGGGGGGCTAGCAACTCCGGTGTAGGGTTGCGTATACGTCATCGTGGCGCCATTGGTAACGTAGAGACCGACGGGAGTTTTGAGATCAGCATCACAAACTTCGAAAGTGCCGTTCTGAGCGTTGTTAGGCATGTTGTACGTGCAACCTATCTCATCGTAAGTGTTCTGGCAGTACATGGACTGGTCTGCACTGGAGGTGGAGGGGTCACAGATGGTGAAGCAAAACTGGTTTCCACCGATGAAGCTACGAATGATGGATGAGCGTGCGGAGAGAGGCAGAAGGTAATAGCTAACCTGTTCCAGTCCATGACTTGTTGGAACGAGTTATTGTTCCCATTGTTGCTAGGGAAAGCGTTGGAGTACACCAAGCCGCCAAGTGGGTTACCACGCTTAAAGAAACCGAGGATAAACGTCCTACTCGGACAATATAAAACCTAAGGGACTCACCAAGTCGGCGCCATGGGGGTCAAGCTCTCCTCCGTAGTCACCGGCCGCCAGATCGAGCTGAGTCTGGTCAACGAAACCAGCAAACTGAATGTACATGCTAGTCTTGAGGACTTGTACACCCTGCAGGGCACCCGCGGGGATGAGCCGGGTTCCCCAACCATTCTTGGAGCACCATGCGACCTCCTCTTGTTCCGTATCACCGATGGTGGAGTTTGGGGAAGGAGGAGCCCAAAGACAGAAGTCTTAAAAACAATATAAGACAAAAAGACAATGGAATTTCAACAAAGTACTTACCGTCAATATGGTTGACCATCAACGTCTGACACATGGACTGCTGGTTCTGAGTGGTTGAGTTACATATGTTGTAACCGACTTGGGGACCACGAATAGCATTGGTGACATAGTCGACTTGGTAAGGCTAGGAAAAAGACAGTCATAAGAAATAAAAACACCTGGAGAAGGGAGAAGACACTGACGATACCGGTAGGGTAGGCATACGTCTTGTCGGTGAGTGGGGTAGGGTCGGCTGGGTCAGGTTGAGCGAAAGCCTTCGAAGCAATTGCTACGGCGAAAAGAGTGGAAAGGGCGAAACCAGGCATGGTTCGAAAAGTGGTTGGTGAGTAGTATGGAAGAAGGAAAAAACAAGAAACAAGAAGTCCTTGAGGACTGACGGATGGGATGGAAAAAACGGGTGATCCGTAGTTGACTGCGGTTGGCTTAATATACCCGCTCAAAAATGGACTTTTCACACACCTGCAAAACAGTTGACAGCGGTTGCAACCGAAATAAATGTTACGACACAAGTCCCACTTTCTCCTTTCACAAGGCGAGGCCCAGAATCCGCGTCACCGTCACCCGTGCGTGTCGTCTGTCAACGCCATACGATGGGGGTCCGCGAGGTCCGTATAACCACGACTTAGTAACTTCAGACATGTTGCACACTCGTCGCGACGTGTTTGAGGCGAAGATAAAAAACAAAATCATTCGCTTTTATGTAAGCATCACATGTCACGATTATGTCAGCATCTGGAACTGATTTGAAGTTACACCACGAGGGCCGATCAGTAAAGTGGCTAGTTGGTACCCGACGGTTCTCGACAATCCAGGATGACTTCCAACTAGTCCTCTGCCTCGCCCGCGACAATTACGTCGTCTGAACAGGACAATTTGGAACTTCCATCGCCGCGTAAACAGAACATGACTTACCTATCTTGAGCACCGCCCTGACCAACTGTGCGACGTTAATACGTGGTGATTAGAACACAACGCGAAACAAACCTGAGTCGCGAGTAGATACTGTTGTCGCTTTGAAATCAAAGGATCGTACACGAACTGTTTCTTCATGTCTGCATCCTCTTGTCAACCAGGGAGTTTGGCCATCAGTTCAAGAGACGAACCGTTTTCCCCTCTCCCAGAACAGTCGATGCCGAGGCGCGGGTTATTCTCTGTCACTTGTCTGCTCTTCACCTCGGCAAGAGTTTCAATCGGCGAGAGGCCGCTGTTTTCTGCCAGGGCAAGCGGGATAGCATCTAGAGCGGAGGAAAACGCTCGCATGGCGTACTGCTCTATCGATGGAATCTGTGGTGTCTCTTTTCAGAAAGGAAAAAGAGTACACCGAGACACTGGACGCAAACCTCGTCGGCAGCTTTCGACACAGCTATCGAGCTGCTGATATCGGCCGCTCCGCCACCGTAAACAACACGATTGTCGACAACCAGGTTGCGAACTGCGCAGAGAGCATCATGCAGCGCTCGCTTCGCTTCATCGACGATCTTGAGATGTCCGTCAGGTGCGGGCTTCACCTCAAAATAGATATCCTACCATCTTATTCGATCCCCGAACGAAAACGGTGACAGCACGAGTATTTGCACACTCCTCAATGACCAGCATCTTGTCACGTGTCGTTCCAAACGTTAGTTCGCGAACTATGCCAGCTTTTCCAAGCTTCCCTGGAGTAAGGTCTTCAAACCGTGGTACGATGCGGCCCTGGGTGGCGATGGCGATCAACTAGTAATAGTCGCATAAGGTCATCATCGACGCGTCGTAATGAGATTTGTTACCTCAATCTCCGGACCACCGACCCAACGTACAGCAGGTAATTCATTCTGCATCAACAAGTGATTCGCCTCGTCATCAAAACCCCACTGACAAATAACCAGGTTAGCTCCAGTGTCTTTTACCATCCGAATCATGTCTTCAAACTTCTCCTTTTCGTATTTGCGGAGCTTTTCAAATTCCTCTACACTAGTGATGTCAAGTTTATGCTTCGTCTTGGGACGTGGAGGTTCGAATGGGCATGTAAGGATAGCAAGTTTTGCATTTTTTACGACGGACGGCATTTGTGGGTGAGACATGTCCTTGTCGATCAATACACCCTTGATGAGTGCACTGTCTGCCAGTGACCCGCCCACTTTGCCTTCAACTTTAATGAGGTCAAAAGGAACATCGCGGCGCTCGAGGTCTGCAACAGTTAGCACGGCGTCTACGGCGATTTCGGCAAAGCGCTGGATCTCCTTCGAGACGCTACCGTCACATGAGCACAACTTGTCAAACATACCATAATGACGGTAAACCTACATCTTACTCCCCAGACTAGTTGTGGCAGTCTTGATCAAATTTTGCTTGTTCTCGAGTGAGAACGGAACGCGGTCGGATATGCGGTCGAGCTGCTCTATAGCCACCGCGCATGCCCTGTCAAACCCGTCCGCAATCCGAATCGGGTGGACGCCTCTGTCGAGCAGTGCTTCGCTCTGCTCCAATAGGGCGCCGGCAAGTACTACCAATTTTCCGTTTCGCCGTCGGTCTAGTAGGGAGTGAATCGTGCCACGTACCAACAACACCAGTTGTGCCGTCACCGATTTCGTCGTCTTGGCTCTTCGACAATTGCACAAGGAGCTTGGCGATCTGGTGCTCAACTTCCATCTGACCAAGTATTGTCGCGCCATCGTTCGTTACGGTAATGTCACCGTCCGGTGAGATCAGGATCTTGTCAAGTCCTTCCACAACGTCGTAGTGCTGTTCTGTAAAAGTGAAAATGACCACTCACCTCGAGGCCCCAAGGATGTTCGAATTATGTTAGCAACGGTGCGCGCGGCGAGGACGTGTGACTAGAGCTACGTCAGGGAACGATTAACCTGATGAAAAGGTTGCTCGCCTTGATCGCCTCTATGCCATGGCTTCTAGTTTTCCTTGCCTGCTCACGAAGAATTATGAACGGTCTACCGTACTGTTGGATCCTTTAGTACATATGACACCTTGTTCCTTGGCGCTCACCTCGTCTGTTGCGTAGACTGCCTCGGGCTGCACTTGAGCCATGATGTGCTAGTTACAAACGCGTCGGCTTAGCGTGACACGATTACGTGCGTGACATTTCCTGATAGCGAATGTGACATTGACGGAACAGGACTTGCAGTACGCCCTTTACACCACACAACCAGCCCTTACCCAAAACTTTGAACATGGAACACGAAATAGACAGTTGGATCGAACAGCTTAGCCAATGCAAGCAGCTTCCGGAAGCTGATGTCAAGAAACTATGCGACAAGGTGAGTTCAAGCATTGCTTGTTTACGCCGCATCGAGCCGCGGTCGAGCTTACGAAAATACCTGTTAGACCAAGGAGATTCTCATGGAGGAGTCCAACGTTCAGCCAGTTCGATGCCCAGTAACCGTCTGTGGTGATATCCATGGCCAGTTTGTGCGTCAATCTCTGCTTGAGCGCGATCTGTTGCCCTGATCTGCTTCGTCTTATGCGGCGTACAGCACGATCTCTCAGAGCTTTTCCGTATCGGAGGAAATTCACCCGACACCAATTATCTGTTCATGGGCGACTATGTTGACCGCGGATATTACTCTGTTGAGACCGTCACACTACTCGTGGCGCTCAAGCTGCGGTATCGGGATCGAGTTACCATCCTTCGAGGGAATCATGAATCAAGACAGATCACGCAGGTGTACGGGTTTTATGACGAGTGTTTGCGAAAATACGGAAATCCGAACGTGTGGCGGTACTTTACGGACTTGTTCGATTATTTGCCTTTAACGGCGCTCATCGATAACCAAGTAAGTCTAATTGCTCGTTGTCGTTTTCGTGGTACCTGACGGCCTTTGCGTTGATGGTCGATTTGGCATCATTAAACAACGTTGGCGTCTCAGATATTCTGTCTGCATGGAGGTCTATCACCATCCATCGATACCTTGGACCATGTTCGGTCCATCGATCGGGTACAGGAAGTACCCCACGAAGGACCAATGTGCGATTTGCTGTGGTCAGATCCTGATGATCGGTCTGGCTGGGGAATATCACCTCGGGGAGCTGGGTACACATTTGGACAGGATATTTCTGAAGCATTCAATCACAACAATGGTCTAACGCTCGTCGCGCGAGCACACCAGCTTGTCATGGAGGGTGGGTAGCTGTCGATTAATGACTGCTGTAAGTTTTATTTGACGGCGTGTTTGTAGGTTACAGTTGGGGCCAAGACCAAAATGTGGTGACAATCTTCA
The DNA here is from genome assembly GCA_024613185.1 of Pisolithus microcarpus. Classification (NCBI taxonomy): domain Eukaryota; kingdom Fungi; phylum Basidiomycota; class Agaricomycetes; order Boletales; family Pisolithaceae; genus Pisolithus; species Pisolithus microcarpus. The sequence goes on from JANFAI010000007.1 coordinate 1,193,172, forward strand.
GCGCACCCAACTACTGCTACAGATGCGGCAATCAGGCCGCGATCATGGAGATAGATGAAAAACTAGCGTATAGCTTGTATGTCGAAATTTTCATTTACTTGGTTCAATCTTCGTTAACTTTTCGGAACGTTCAGCCTACAGTTCGATCCAGCTCCGCGAGCAGGAGAGCCGCTTGTGTCGCGACGCGTACCGGATTACTTCCTGGTGAGTCTTCCTCGGGTTCTTCAAGGTCGCGAGCTGTCGTTGATGCTGGATAAAGTGATTGGGCCTTCCGTCCACCCCTCTAGTGTACATATGTAGTGCCCTTGCTGTATAGCTTTTATCACGGGTATGCGAGGGCATGTTTCTATCATCAGATACCACACATGACCGTCATAATGCCCGTCATTGCAGACGGAAACAAAGTACTGCTGGGAACGTGACTCAATGTTTGAACCACGAACAATGAGGAACACGAAAGACAACCGATACTTCAATGCAGAGGTTTGAATGTTCTCGGAAACCATGTTCTCTTTGTGTTTTCCAAGTTTTTTGTTCCAAGACCACTTCAAGGTTGGTGAACATTGTCCTGTCGCCAAATAATACCAAACAGTCGCGATGACACCGTGTCGTGCGCGCCACGCTGAGCGTTTTGTCCTCGTTGCACATAAGCTACTTACTCACCGCACTCCACGACGACGGAGTACTGACAAGTCATTAACGCTTCATATTGCAGGGAAGCCGTGAACGCCAATTACCCAACCGCACGGCTTCTGAGCTGAAATTACATACAACAACACGCCTCGCACACCGTGAAAACGTGCTTGAAACTCGTGTTCGCCCTACGCCTTGTTTTCGCGTGCTCGTTCTCGATTGCCACTCTGGGGTAGTACATGTCATTCTCGGGTACGCCACTTGGTCAAGGCAGGCGTCTAGATCACCGCACTTTTCTCAATAAACCAAACCTTGTCACAAACCATCACACTTTCAACCCAAGACCGCCCACACTCCATCCCGCTAACGGTTCTATTCCCGCTTCATACGCATACGGGTGAGTAGTGCCCATATCATATCACTTTGAGTCCGCGATCGTGTTGATGCAGTGACGCCACACCTTGCTCAGTGCTCCAACCTCAGGTACCCGATCGCCACCGAAACCAACCTCTACATCTTCTCGTTCTGCGCCCACACTGGACTCCACAGACAATCAGGACGAAACAGCTCTCGTCCGTTACGCTCGCTTAAAACGCGAACTTTCTCACAATTCTTCGCTGAACCCGGAGAAGTGGGCTGTCAAAGACACCTCTGTAAATATTGCCACCGCATTCAACCAGGCTGCTTCGACGTCATACGAGATGCATCCAAGCAACCCCAATGAGTCCTGGGCGTCTGGTTCGCAGGCCAACCTAAATGTGCCGCGTAGTACTTCCGTTGAATATGAGAAGGAGACCCATTCCACCAGCAACCGTCGGCTGGCACCCCCTCCCAGCCGTCTCACACAACGCACAAATAAAAAACCATTGTCTAAACAAGCCTCAGGGCTCACGCATGTGTCGGACTCTGAAGGCGAGGATCAACCACAGTCACAATCCCTTTCCGTCGAGCATAGCATACGGGCGAAAAGCCCGCTTGAATCTGTTCTGGACATCTCGAAACGTGCACTGGGTTCTGCTACGTCGTTTTACCTGCGACAACGCTCCACTGAACCCGCAGATCAATCTGTGGCGACCGTCAATGGGAGAGAATCAAGTTATGACTACGCCACAGAGGAGCGCGAGTATCAGGAGCTCCAGCGACAGTTAGCTGAACGCTCCCAGGAGCAGGGCCAAGAGCATTCCGCTGCCAAAAGGACCCACAGGCGTAATAGGATGTCCCTGGACAACAAAGCCTATCGTCCAACAGAATCTGACTTGGAGGAGTCGAACGACGATATCTCGGACGATGGGAGGAAACGGAGGAAGAAGACTAAGAAGAAGGATTTGGGACCAGGCCCCTTGACTTCGTTACCAGTAGCCGGCTATGATAAACGAAGGCGGAGAAGGAAAGGTACCAAACTTTCGGCGACAGGTGAGGTGATGGACGATGAGGGTAGTAGCGGGAGTGAGGTAAGGTCCACTTTTCCAAGGCATTCAACATCATGAACTTCTTGCAGCGTTCTTCTGCGCAACTGGCTGTCGCTCGTCAGAATTCCGTGATACGAACTTCCGTACCACCACCGTCACGAAACTCTGCGCCTCGCGGTTCAGTTCCCCCAGAACCCCAAAGCCATGTTCCTACAGACACTTCTATGGATGTGGAGTCCGGACTGGAGACATCCGGGCTAGAAACTATTCGTGAAACTGACGAACCACCGTTGGTCGACGGTATCGTCGACACGTCTGACCGTGCTTCACGCTCGTTCTCCCTTGGGGGCTTCCTTGGATGGATCGTCAACCGAGTGGCTAAGTTGTTCTTTGGGGTGCTGGCTTTCATCCTTCGCACTATTACCCTCACTTTCCTGATATCCGGTCGCGTACTGGGATCTGTTGTCGATGTCCTTGTTCAAAAACCCATTGCTTTGTTATCTAATACTAGCCCCCGACCATTCATAATCCTTGGCAAATTCGCGATCGTTCCTCTGGCTATCTACATCGCATGGTTCAAACTCTACGATCCTCTAATCGAATTGCTTCCTTCCCCCTCCGTGCACCGGCAATACCACGCTCCCGACACCCCCATTACGAACTTTGACGAACTCACCACACGATTACAGAACATTGAATCTGCTCTTTCCGGGCTTTCTCTTGATCATCAACGCGCACGGGCACAGCAAGACCTCGAAGCGCGCGCGCATGGCGAGGTCGTCAACAGGATATATGCTCTGGAGGCTCGACTCCGGGAGGAGACCAGGCGCGCTGCGGATGCCGAGTCACATTATCAGACTTCTGCAAGCCAGGGACTCGTGGAGTTGAAGATGCAGTTGGAAGCCATGCAAGGGCAAGTGAGGGTGATCGAGTCAGCTCCTCGGGAGACCGTTACTCATACCCCTTCTCCTAACCTCGACGTCGAAGCGCTGGAAAAACTAAAACTATTCGAGGAACGCTTGGGTACTGTCGAAGGTGACATCAAGGAAGCGATCGAGTTGTCCAAGCAGCCGAAAGTCCCACCACGATCATCGGACAGTCCTGCTTGGTGGTCGAAGTTAACGCCCGGCGCTACGACTGACACCGGGCTTAATATCAAAGCAAGTGACGGTTCCGACGTAACGTCGTTGATATCCCAACTTGTTAATTCTGCTGTTACCCGAGTGTCTACTCAAGATACCCTTTCGCGTGCAGACTTTGCGTTGCATTCGGCAGGAGCACGACCCATACCTCACCTTACATCGTATACGCTTGAAATGCGCCCGTCGACATTCCGCGGTCAGGTCGTGGGTTGGATGACTGGTCGCGGACGTGAAGTTGGTCGGTCGCCAGTCACCGCTCTTCATCAGGATACACACAGCGGACTGTGTTGGCCGATGAGCGGTGACTTCGGTCAGCTTGGTGTGGCACTCGCGTCGCCTGTTTGCATTTCCGACTTCACCATTGATCACGTGGCAAAGGAAGTCGCTTTCGATTTGCGTGGTGCCCCTAGGGACATGGAGGTGTGGGGTCTGGTGGAGGGGAAGGAAAATCTCGAGAAAGTAATGTCATGGTTGGCGGAGCGAGCCGCACAGCGGGCTGAGCGGCAGCAACGCGCCGAGGAGTCGGGTATACCCTTTGACGACGAGCCCCCGGAAGACGCATACCCAACAACACTGCCCAAGAACGAGCCATTTGTTCGGCTTGCCTCTTTTACGTATGACGTTCACTCTCCCTCGAGCATACAAACCTTTCCCATACGCCCGGAAGTGCGCCAGCTTGGAGTTGACTTTGGCGTCGTGGTTCTGGTGATCAAGAACAACTGGGGAAAGAGAGAGTATACGTGCTTATATCGCTTCCGTGTGCATGGGGAGCGGCTTGGTGGAATGCCTGAGCCCGTTGCACTGCAGGTCTTGGAACATTCGTGATGAGTAGGCCGAGACTGAGTAATGAAGAGTTGCACAAATGTACATGTTATGATTTCCTATTGTTCCTCCTGTTCTTAATGCAATTATATCTATGCAATTGTTTTTTTTACGAATAGTTGGACTTTCAATCGCTATCCCACTAGCATTAGGCATATCAAGGTGAATGTATATAACTTGGTCACGTGCACTGGTGTCCTTGCTCCCTCACGCTGCTTGTCGGAAATCACCTGGTAGGTTGCAAGTTGGTCGTTTTCAGATGAATCTGTAGGACAACGTGCGTTACGAATTACAGGGAAATCCGTGAACTCGACTGATTCAAATGCCTTGTCAAAGCCAGCAGGGATCGTATGCAAAGGATGCAAACCTGGCCAATGCTAACTAATCGTACGAAACATTTGGGATGACGACCCTAAAATCTTTAGGTCAAATCCGATTCGCCTGGTACAAGCCCTTGGGCCATCGGCCACTTGCAATCACAGCACACTCATCCAACCGTGGGTCAGCAAAGGAATGCTCCTAACGGCGAGGTCGCTCCTCGTCCCAAATTCGTCCGACGCATATGGCAGTACGGGACGTCGTGCTTGCTTCCTCGCTCCAGCGAGACGTTTTTATATTAAAAAAAGGATTTAGTCTTCAGGCAAGACACACAGTCATAGCGATTGGTCGATAAACTTAGGAGAAGGTGTACGGACTACCCGCAGTACCTGCTTTATATGTTCGCCTGCGGGCTGGATTCAGGATCGGCATAGGTTGGAGGTGGCTTATCACTCGTTGAGTCGCCAACACGTTCGGTTCAAGCCATAATTTCCGTCGCACGTTGATGTGACTTCTCGCCAGCAGCGTAAGTCGGAAGTCTCCCGTATTTGTTTATGTTGACTCGTAACGTTCATGCAGGCAGGATAAGACGAAGTTAGTGATCGTCATTTTGTGGAGCTTGAACGTCTGAGACGTCATGTTTCACCTTCGCGCCGCGCACCATCGATTTTTCGTTACGGTACCCGCGTTCACCGCGTTCATCTGGTTTGGTAGTCTTCTTGCCATGTTGCTTACATGGCTCATCTCTGGCCGGCCGAAATACGTCTCACAAGAAGGGTCTGTTGCCTATATTTCGGATGTAGGCGCATCGTTTCTGAAACCCCTCTTCGTCGTTGTGTGTTGCATCACCGGGGTTGGGTTCCTACTGAGTCTCGTATTGGAACGCCTCCTTCGACACAGGGGTAGACTTGCTCCGGAGATGCGGATACGGGAGCACGTGTTCGGCACCCTCGCTGTCATCGGGGCGTTCATTGCAATGTTGGGCCTCGCCTTACTTTCCGGATTCGACACCCTACACTACCCGTCCCTCCACCAAATCTTCCTGCTGGTGTTCATGATCGGGGTGGCTCTCTCTGCCATATTCACCATGGCTGAGTATAGATGGATTGCACAAGACTACCAACACATGCGTAAACTACGCCGGGCATATATTGCCAAGGCCATCATTGCTAGCGTCCTCATCGCCCTTGCAATTGCTTTCGCAGTTACCCTATTCTATGTTCCTAACGTGGGGGGTATCATCGAGTGGACCATCGCATTCGGGTTCACGCTATATCTGTTGACGTTCTGCTATGATCTCAGGATGGCAAAGGGCACACAACAATATCCGACTGTCGAGAAGGAGGCAGCTACCAGCGAAGGTGGACAAAGCGGTCAGAGTCAGGTGGCAGAGAAAGGTGGTAATCAAGCGTAGCCTCATCGGCGCTTACGATATGTACAGCTTGTGGTAGACGGTAAGGAGGTGGACAGTCGATAGCTACCCGCTATTTAGACGAATCGAGAGCAGATCGGTAGTACACACGTCATTACTGAGATCAGTCCTACATAGTCTCTTCCAAAAAAGGAACTTCCATGACTGCTTATACCCTGCACTTGGAGACTCGTCTGTGCAGTCCTCGACGGCGACGATGGCATCGTGCGGTAATCCGATTGCTGACGATGGTGCTTTGATGCCCAGTGAGCAACTCCAAGGCAACGTTACCGTGTACTGTCTAACCATTGGCAGGCCGACCAAAGTTTGACAAAGGGAAGTACTGTATTAAATGTAAGCTGAACCTCGGCAACATTGTCATACGCCATGCGGTGTACTGCAGGTGATGTCCTTGCCACCCGTACGGCGATGCATAAGTACCTTACGCGTTCCTCCAGAGATTGTTTTACTCCTCTCGTGACTGTCAAATTCCGGAGAGCTTTGGAGCCCCATGTTAATGCCAACACTGGCACCTCCAAACGTCCGAAGCTGAAAGCATCTGGGTCCTTGATCCTTGGTTTCTCAGGTGGACTCGGTTCTGCAGTACTCCTCGATTTAGTTTACAAGTCATATTTGGCTGGTCACCCGCCGACCGACGAAAATGGTGACCCTCGAGGTGGAATTAATCATCCGCGAAATGCAAACGTATGGACGACTTGTGCTGTATGTTATGTCGAAGTCTCTGGCGCTTTTCCGGAGGTATGATGTTATCTTGCTATCGCTGGATTCTCTGCAGAACTTCGTGGACAGGCGCACGATAGCACTGAGGAAATACGGAGTACCCTTGCGTCATACGCCAACCTAGAGTTTATCCTTCTTCGACTGGAAGACGCTTTCGACGCATCATGGTGGTGTAGAGTGACAGGTAGCTCCGACATGTCCCAGCTAGCACTAGAGTTAGGCAAAGACGGTTTGCCTACAGAAGGCGAGCTTTTTACGTTCTGACATGATTTGTGTGCCAACTGCTAAATAGGCCTAATTCTTGCCCGCTCGTCCAACACGCTTCCCCCGAAGGATGCCTTGCGCGCATTCTTGACTGCTCTACCCACTTCAACCGCAGTTTCTAGGGCGATCCAAATTCTCATTCGTCTTCTATTGCTCTTCACAGCTCAATCCCGCGGGGCATCCCACCTTCTCTTGGGATCGTCCTTGACCACCTTGGCAGTGTCCTTGATCTCTTGCGTCGCCCAGGGAGGTGGCCATGCTATTCGCGAAGAGTTTCAAGAACACTGGCCTCCTGGTTCGTCGTCTCGCATCAGACTCGGGGGATCAGTTCGGGTTGTGCGGCCTCTGAGAGATGTCACCATTAAAGAATGTACCGCATTCGCCTGGTGGAATGGAATACGTGTACTCGGGAGACCTGGATTGATGCGAGCCATAGCAGGTATTCCTGGTTTGACTAAAGGTATTTGCCTGACAGGTTGATTTGGGGTTTGTGATACACTGACACTTTGGGGAGATTTTGTGGTCCGTCTCGAGAAGGACTACCCATCCACGGTATCGACGATTGCACGCACTTGTGCTAAGTTAGAGCCCAAGGGTGTGTCAGTGGGCGAGTGCTGGTTTTGTCGTCGGTTGGTAAACTATAACCGGGACGAGTGGTATAATGGCTGAGGTCCCTTCTAGCCATCTACAGGGAGGACTGGCGGATTGGAAAGCCCGCATATCAATACGATCGCATCCTGACCCAAAGATCGCGGCGCAACGTACTTCTCCGTCACCTACCCTTTGCTCGGTTCCCCCAGAGCAGGCACCCCAACTTCCCTCGCTGGATACACATCTCTGTTACTCTTGCGTAACCATGTTCACGAGTAGGAGCAGCAGGAAGTTATCGTCTGCACCGTCCCTCGTACACCGCCTAGATACGCCTTTGCCAAGATGGGTGGAGTCGAAGAGTACAGGGGTGCCGTCACAGGAAGCGGTGTTAGTTTCTGACAATGGAGAACTTTGGGTTCGAAATCAGCAGAGTGAAGGAGAGAGTCGGAAGTCGATCACCGATTTTCTCCTACCAGACCATTGAAAGGATGGTGATCCTTTCTGCCAAGGCTCAGAGGAGCGTTGGACTGCGGTATCTCACCGAATGGCGGATGCCAGTTCACCACTCAGTTGTTCCTCTGAAGGCTGTGTAGTTTACGATACTACTAAGGGATGATCCCAAAGTAATAGCGGGGTCCGTGCTTGTTCATGACGACCCAACCACAGCGGGAGACAATACGTTCGAGCTGGTTGCAGAGACACATGCAGTATGCTCGCCCTAACTTCCTAGGCTCCGTTGGCGTAATACCTAGCCGGTGGGACTCAAACGACGGTTATACATGGCCATGGGAGGGAACAAGCATTGTTCCTGCCGTGTCCGATCGTGCCTATCCACACGCTGGTCCATCCCCACGGGTCACGGTCCCCCAGACAGCCGAGTATAAATTAGTACTTGTTCGTCAACCAGCAGTGGTCGTCAACCCCGCGAGTTGACCATCCCCGGAATTAAACATCTGCTATACAGTGATACCAACGAACGTTTCCTATGCTAGGAGAAGAGATACCGAACCTTTACGAGGTGGAAGAACACCAGCGGGACCTGTCAGAAAGCTTCCAGGCGCGGAAGAATACTGTTTTGAGTTCTCATGGAAGACCACCCTGGTAGTGCTTCTCGATCAGCCGAGGTCCTACCACCGTCTCTCATCCGCGATTACCATCCAGGTATGGCGAGAACGGACTCCCACTCAGCAATGCGTTTGTTATAGCCATAGCAGGTGAGTGCTGGGATGTCACGAGCCAGCGCCATTAACCCACTCTGAGCTTCCAGGGGGCTCAGCAAGTGGGAAGGTGAGATTGGATGTCGATCGGCAGGGCATCAAGTAATCCCGCAGCATGCAGACATACGTCTCAAGGCAGATTGTCAAGTCGCTCGGATCGACCCCTACGGTCGTCATCATGTCTCAGGTATGCGTACGTTCTTTTGCAGGCATCGTAAAGTCTCATGACGACCGCTTCAATTCTGCATTCAGGATAGCTTCTATAAACGCCACACAGAGGAAGAAATCGCTCTCGCTCACGCCAATCATTTCGACTTCGATCATCCTGATGCGATCGATATGGACATGTTCGCTGCCGTATGTACAGCAACATGTCATGAGAGCAATTCGTGCCATAAATATGATGCGCTCCTAGTGTCTCGCAGACCTCAAGGCATGTCGTCAGACGAATATGCCGATCTATTCCTTCAAAGAACACCAGCGACTTGACCAGTCCAAGTATCTCTACGGCGCGGCAATCATCATAGGCCGGTCTTTTTATTCTCTTGTCCCTCTTCGCTGATCCCATTGTAGCTGAGGGCATCATGACCTTGCATGATCCAAAGTTACGTGCATTGTACGACCTCAAGGTAAGTCGTACTCAGAGAAGCACCCGTCTAGTTTCCGAGTACGCGGAAGATATTTGTTCAGTGTGATTCGGATATCATGCTCGCACGGCGCATCTTGCGAGATGTGAAGGAACGCGGGAGAAGTATGGAAGGTGTTCTCGAACAGTTAGCAGCAGTACACTATTACCGATGGATATATCTGACAGCCACCACCTAGATACCTCCGATACGTTAAGCCTGCCTTCGACAACTTCGTGCTTCCCACAGCTCAGCACGCAGACATTGTGAGGCGGAAGCTCCTTCCATTATTTCATAGGTTCACAGTCTTTCAGATCGTTCCGGGTTCAAACAATGCCGTTGCAATCGAGCTCATCACGACACATATCCGAAGTCAGATGAACGAACGAGCCCGACATTTCCGACGGAATATCTCCTACAGACCCGTAGACAAGTGTCTGAACTCTCCCAGCGGTAATCCGGAAGATTCTACGCTGATGCTCCTGCCACAGACACTGCAACTTCAGGTTGATGTTATATTAACTGGTGTACAGAAAGCTGAGACTTTATCGCAGGGAATTTATACCGTTTTACGTGACGAAAAGACGAGCCGACAAGACTTCATTTTCTTCGTTGATCGCCTTGCAACGTTGTTAATCGAAAAAGCGATGGAATTACTTCCTTACAGGATTAAGGTGGTAATCACACCCACAGATACCGAGTGTTCCGGGAAAGAGGTAGACGTGAAGGTCAGTAGTTCGCATAACTCTAACGACTCAGCGTCTACGACTTTTCTCAGCACATTTGTGGTGTTTCCATTCTCCGCTCGTAAGTACCTAGTATGAGAACTTTCGTGAGGTAAATGCTCCTATCCTACCTAGAGGAGGTCCATTGGAAAAGGGGTTACAAAGGGTTCTAAGCGATGTTGCAATCGGATCCCTTTTAGTTCAGACTGACGGCAAGATCGGAGAGCCACTCCTGCTGCACGTGATGCTACCCAAGTGTATCCGTGAACGACACCTTGCCGTCGATACATGGGTGTTTTTATTGGATGCGCAGGTATAGCAAAAGTCCTTGGGTGGACACTCCGTGCCACTGACGAGAAACGGTGCAGATCAGCACCGGTGCTTCCGCGTTCATGGCAATTCGAACGTTGCTAGACCATGGCGTCCAACAGGACCACATTATCTTCGTGACCTTCCTGGTGGCTCGCACCGGAGGTATACACGTTCTTCAACGTGCTTTTCCCAAAGTCAGAATCATCTGTGGAGCGATCGATCCAGGTTTGAGGGAGGCATGGATTGATCAATACCACTCGGAAGGGGAAGGCCAACATGGGAACACGAGGAAGGTGTGGATCGTGGAACCTGGGATGGGACAAATAGGTAAGTCATGAAAGTACTCTTTTGTTCTGTAGCTGAGGTTACCGTCAGGGGATCGTTACTACCTATAATTATGACCATAAGCAGGGCCGACAACGCTGTCTAATCGAGGGGACTTTTTTGATTATCCATATCGGTGTTTGATATACCCCACGCGGCCCAGCGTTCTACATCGTTTTACACCCGACGTCGTAATCGAATGGGTTGATGTGATCCGTACCTTCCATGTTCATCGGCTCGTTGAGGAAGCATTGGGTTCCCTTGTTAGCATCGGCGCGTCCTTTTGAGAGTCAGCAGCGTCTCAGTCGGAATTTCTGTGGTCTTTCAGTCGTCACCGCTCTATCCCCGAAATGTGCATGCCAGGGTAGGTCGGTTGGGTAACGCTATGTTCACTGCCCAAACGACCACTGAAGTTCGCAAATTGGCTTTTTTCAGGAAAAGCTCAGGTATATTTCTAATGAATGAATTTAGGAGTGAAGCACAGATCGGTCAAGTAGTGCGTCCGACGCTCAGCTCTATAACTTTGGCAGCTGCATCTTCCAAAGCGTCTGCCACTACACGGAAGTCGGATAACTGCCAAACGTGTCTTCTGAGTGCTCCCTTGTGATGGGATGGGGTATGTCTCATACCTCATTGTATATCTGTGCGCTGCATCTGACCCACCACTTCTCGTTGTGCCGAAAAAACGCTGCGTAAACATTCCACTTTAAGCACAAAGTATCCCGTATCAAGGTTAGTGCTTCGGCGGTCTCCTTTATTTCACCTGGTATGGGAAGCTCGACGTTGACCTGTATGGATGAAATTAGCGGATCGGGAAACAAAAACGAGCAAAGACAAGTAGTACCATACTCAGGGTGAAGCTACCCTCTGGATCAAGGAGAGTAGTTCCGAACCGTTTGGCCAGGTACTTCCCTCCCTCGATGGCTAGGTTATGAGTGTACTCGTTTATCTTGTGTTCACCTCCTAGCCACGCTCTGAAATCGAGTGCTGAAAAATGCTTAGGTGCGAATCCCCATGAATTCATGCACTCACCTGCAATCGGGCTGATATGCGGAACATGATCAATGGTACCCGTCCCTGACATACGGTAAGCAGACGCGAGTAGAGCGAACAATTGGAGGTTCACAATCAAAGAGTCTGACAAACTCCTGAGGACCCTTATAATCCTCGTCCTGCGGGGAATGATATTCAACTGGGGTGGGTATTGGAGATTTGATGATGTGTTGATTCCTGAAAACGGTTTGTCTTACACACACACGAAGTCAACGACGCTGCAACTGACCTCTTGGGAACATAAAGGACAGCACATCCTCTCTTTGCGTAAAGCCATTTGTGACAGTTCTGTCGAGCATGCGTTGTTCGTCACAAGAGAATTTGCTTCGCTTCCAGAATACTGACTGAGATCCAAAAATCTGGTTTCGCTTCAGATAAATTGAGGTCCAGTTCTTGTCCAACGGAGTGAGCGGCATCCACAAGACTGTAGATGCCAGCATCTCTGCATATGGCTACCATCTCCTTCCACGGCATCAGAACGCCAGGGTGAGATGTAATGGCATCGATTATCGCAATGAACGTTCTCTTTTGATGAGAGTCATCGCGTTCTTCTCTGACCTTGCGGATGAACTGCCCAAACTCCTCTAGAATTGTTTCGCGTGTTGTTGGGAAATGGACACCATAGGTCAACACCGTGGGGTGAGGGGGAATGTCTCCTAAATACTTGAGCGACTTGGAGATAGAGCCATATGTAGTGTTGGCTATGACGAGTCAGCCCTGGCGACCAGAAGTAATGAGACCGTCATTGACCTCCAATCAGAACATCGTCCTCTTTGAAAGAAAAGTTGCGCAACACAGTCGCAATGCCGTGAGAGGCGTTGTTCACGATGACGCACTCGTCAACGTCGGCGCCAATGAGCTGAGCGATGCGCTCTCGGGCGCGGTTCACGAGGTGATGAGCCTTGTACCTGATGAACTTGTCCGGGTTGGACTCGATCTCGGTGGTCCAGTTGTCGCAGGCCAAACGGACAGGAAGGGGGAGCGAACCATAGGAGCCTGGTATCGTCACCTAGGAAGTCTATAGAAACAGAAAGGGGAGCCCACCGTTGTTCAGATTGACGTATTCTGGGTCAAACCCGAACAACTTGAGCATGTCATGACCGAATGCTGGCGGAGGTGTCTTGTACAGTTCCTCAAGGTCGACTACAGGCGGAATTTGCACGAGTGGGACAGCAGATTCAAGAGGAGGCATGACCGTAGCAAGCGAGGAGTCGCTACCAGAGTTCGGGTGATACTCGATAGCTAGTCGCTCCGATATCTTATCTGCTTTTCACACAGACCACATTTAATGGGCCGCATAGTCGTGGCCTTGCACTACACTACCCGTTGGTGACAGGGCAGCCCACACCGTGGCCTAACTTCAGTAGTCAAGGGATCGTACGTGCGCTCCTGTGATTCCTATGTGCGATGTCCTCAGACCTCTCGTCGACTGTTCGTATCATACGCTCGAGCTCTCCGTCGACAACCGCGATAAAAGATGCCTTCTTCTACGGAACGTTAATGCACCCCAAGATATTGCAGCGGGTTATCGGCAACGATGGGTCGCACCTACGAATCTGTCCTGCGGTAATAAAGGTCAGTGGTAGTGGAAACGACGCCCTCTCTGCACGGTTAATGACATTCGGTAAGGACTTTACTCGACATCAAATTATAGTAAGTGCGTCGCTGTCAGTCGTGCATCGCCCAGTCCCTCGGATGGCTGAGGTGCCATCAGGGTGCCGACTATCCTGCGATCGTTCCTTACTCGCTGAGTCGGTCTCTATTTGATCATGACCTCGACGAACACAAAAGAAGTGTTAGGGGATCATTGATATCGGGGTTAACGGACGAAGACGTCAGACTACTGGATGTCTTTGAAGGGGACGTAAGTAGCAAAGATCACCCGCGTCGGTCTCGGCCACAGGCTTAATGTAAATGTTCAGGAATACACTCGGGAAGTGGTGGTTGCACATCCACTCGGGCCGCTCATTAGCCTGTCGCCCGCCAATACGATGGGGCCATTCATACCGACCACCGTCGCATTACAAGGTCTGGAGCTAGAGAGGAGCATGGAAGTGCAGACGTACGTTTGGTGCAAGCCGATATCCGAACTTCGACCAGATCCCTGGACTTTCGAGGATTTTGTCCGGCAGAATGCTTGGAAGTGGGTAGGTGCAGGGTCGGAAGGAAATACAGACTACGCAGAGGTGGACAGGCGGCGAGCGATGGAAGGAATCATCGTACGGTCATAGAGTCAACCCACTAGATACCAATAATTATTCCACTGTCTCCTAGTCCTGTCAGGTATTACCCAAGTGACCGTTGTAACACGCCGCCGCCACTTTCTCCATCCTCGGACATACCGTCCCTGCCCTTTCACACGTTCCTTATGCAGCGTGTTCCGCCAGCCCAGCATCACATTCCGAGTGTATACTGGCAAGCCTCTTAGCCAGTGACCACGATGACCACAAGCACCCAGGACACGCAGAGATCGCTTGTCGCAGGTTCCGTCATCACATTTTTCCTTCTATTCGTATTCATAACCGGGATATCCGATGAATTAAAGCATCGTCGGACGGCTTTCCTCGGTGGTAAACAAGCAGATCGTACGTTCTTTTAATCATTCATTTTCTCCCTCTCTGATTGCATCGTTAATCGGTGTGTCCAGTCGACACGAGTTTTCCGGATTTCTCCCAATACGATTTCCTTCGAACTCTAAGTACGGAAGAGTTCCCCATTCGTACGTCATCGTCATCTTCGTCGTGTGCCGAAACGGCATATGCATAGTTATAGTAAAATGACAAACTCGCGCCCTCCCCCATTTCCATTGCAGATGGAAAACATGACCGCATCATCACTGTTGGAGATATACACGGTAGGAATGGCTCTCTAAGGCAAGATCGTCGTGTCGCTTTTCTTACGAGGCACTTCGTCGCTTACCCCAAACATGTCGTTAGCGCCCTGCTCCACAAACTCTCGTATGAACCTCGATCGGACACTTTGATTCACGTGGGCGATATCGTAACAAAGGGGGGCGTCAGCGGCTCCGTTGCTGTCCTCTCCTTCATGTCCTCCAACAACATCACCGGCGTCAGAGGTAACAACGATCAAGAAGTCATCGAGTGGAGGGCGTGGAGAGACTGGATACAGTCTCTCCCCGGTGGGCGAGAGTGGCTCGACAAGATAGACAGCGAGCACCCTGTAGATGACGATGATGACGATGACGACGACGATGACGACGACGACGAACTTCGCGTGGCATTCTGGTCTGAACTTTCGAACAAGGATTGGGAGGATAAGGTGCCCAAGGGGTGGAAGCTTTTCAAAAGACACTATAACGTTGCTAGAGCCATGTCCCAGGAACACTACGACTACCTGCGCTCTTTGCCAGCCGTCATCCATGCCCCTGCCGGTCATACATACTTTGTCCACGCTGGGATGCTCGCTGCAGATCCGAAACGCGAACTCAAACACCCCAAGCAGCCTCTGTCTCATTGGCCAGCCACGCGCACTTCGAAACCGAAAGAGGCGGTCCTTCGTAATTTGCAAGAGGTCGCTCTGCTGAAAGACGTTCCGCAGAACAAGGACCCCTGGGTTTTGATGAACATGCGGAGCGTCGCGGATGACGGGTCAATATCAAAGGGAAAGAAGGGAACTCCTTGGCCCGAACTATGGAACGACGTGATGGACCGCTGCGGGGGTATCACTGATGATGGGTTGTCCAGTATGAGATCACAGCTCGCCATGTCGACCGGAGAGGGCGATGTGAAGCAGACTCGTTTGCCTTGCTTCCCATCTATGATAGTATATGGTCATATTGCGGCCCGTGGCCTCGACGCGAAGAGATGGTCAGTTGGCCTGGACTCCGGCTGTGTAAGCAGAGTAACACGTATCGTTCTCGCTCCTTACTCACCTCGTACACAGGTGTACCATCGCAGACTTTCAGCTCTGGTCCTCGATAAGGCATCGTTTCTTGTGCCGTACGAGAGTGTTCAATTAGAGGATACTACGCGTGCCAACGACGAGCATTCACCGTCACTTCAGTACGGAGATGATGGTAGAGCACGCATCGTCAGCGTGGAGTGTTGATGGCTCTTTTCTACTCTGGTGATGCCTTACTTTATTCCGACTTTGTATCGGTATAGACAAAGAGACGACGCATTGCATTCGACGGCACGTATTTTACACATCGAGGATTGTATTTGGCATTTATTGCATACGGAGGATCATGGTAGATCAAGCAATGAACATAAGATTCGTATCCTGTGAACACGCGCATGGAATGAACACAGTCCCCACTGTTCGTTACACCCGCGAGGAGACGTACCATGGGGTGAGAGCAGGATAGCTGATCGCTATTGTCAATCGTAAGACCTAAGAATAGGCAGTCGCCTGACGTACCTGCGGTTTTTGTCCGTACCCACCGTTGCGAAGGATTTCTCTGCCAGCATGTCAAATACGATCGGGGTAAAACTTATCCACACATTCTCACCTGATGGATACAAGTAGCTGTTGATAACTCTGTCGCGGGTTTCTCTCTGCGGTGGTAGTTAGTCGAATGTAAGCGACGCGTGTTGATGCGACGATGAACATACTGATCGCCTGAAGAAAGGCCTGCGTTACGAATGACAGCGTGGGAAGTGAACGTCGTTGAACGCTTGATTTACGAGGAGTGCAAGTCGAGACGTACAAAGCTCATAGCACCTGTGGCTTTGCTCACCATCTGCGTGTCTGCACTGGTCTGAGAGTCTTTGCATCCACTGAACGAAATCTGTGAAGTCGCAGTGTTTAGCATCCGTTACCCAGGGAACTTATCTGGAACGCAGAACCCGCGCTTCCACGTACACAATCGGCTGGGCTCGTCTTGGTCGCCCTTGCATATTGCTCGGCTTTTTGAGAGCTCCCCGTTGCGGTCTTCACCAGGCCAGTCACGGACCGGAACATGCCGCCAATATCACCACGTGCATAGGAGGTCATGGCGGACAGCACGCCCATACCAGCTTCGGCAGCGAGGTTTGGTTCCTTGATTTTACCTTCTGTGCTGTACTGTAAGAGAACTAAGATTCAACAACATGTGGAAAAATGGTCTGAATCGAGTGGCTTACCACGTAAGGAAGATCTGGCATGGTACATAGGTCAGCCATTTCACTTGAAACACAGGGGTAATTCGTACCGAGAGCCGTTCCGGAGTGACAGGACTAAATGCAGGTGAAGCCGTCGCACAGGGGAAGGCAACGATGAATGGAGGCTTACATCAAAAATAGCGGTGAGGCGGCAACCGGGTGGTAGTGGCCGAACCATGATGTCGTGCATGAGCTGAGATTGTAAGAGACTGCATCTGGGGACATGAAGGGACGACATACATCGTCTACGATGTGGCCGGCGGTCTGGTGATCAACCGGATATATGACTTTGGCGCGTGGGGATCGTTATACGGATTCGGCAGTAATTCGCGATCTATATGCTCACCTTCATCGTAACCATCTTCCTCATCCCCGTCAAGGTCCTTGGTCTGTCCGCCATGACCCGAATCTCATAGCCGCTTGATTTAATTACAAAAAAAAGGACCGTTGGAGCCGTCGCACTTACAATGGAAGAAGAACGAGTCATTTGGTCGTGCATCGTGGACGAGCCATTGCATGTGATCCAGCTAGAAATGACCCGCGTAAACGGTGCCTGAAAGGCTATGCGCCGTGTGTAACTCACCATGTTACGCCTGGTTGGCCACCAACGAGGGTCGGGAGAATCGTCCGTCAGCACCCTTATGTTCTCTTCTCTGTAACCGAAATGGCCTGTCCGGATGGAATAAGGTTGGTCGGCCATAGCATTTGCCCGGACTTACTCATGAGGAACGCCTTCAAGTTGTTCGCGTCGTTGATACAGCCAGCCAGTTGTGCGGACTGACCGATGTAGTTGATGCCGATCTGAATTTGCAGGCAGGTTAAGTGAAGGATCGATGACACGAGGAGGCTCGGTACACACGCAAAGCGCTCTCTTCTTCCCTGTGCACTGCGAATATTGGAAGAATGGTTGTTGTACTTGGTGATTCGGGCCTTGCATCTGGGGGCCGTAGTACTGATGCTGCGCCGGAGGCATGGGAGGCCCATCTGTCACGATGTTAGTATAGGTCCCTCTAACATGGAAGATGCAACAGACTTGGAGGGTAGCTAGGGTTTCTATTCGCGCGTTAGTGAGAAGGAGGGCGATGTGAGCTTCCGCACCGTTGAGATGGGCCAGGGGCATATCCATAGCCGCCTGGTGGACCAGGTAGGGGGTTGTATGGGGGTTGACCATATGCTCCCGGTGGACCGGATGGTGGGGGATAGTTAGTCGGAGGACCGAGAGATTGTGCATAGTTTCCTGGAGGGCCTGTCGGCGGCGGGTAGTTTCCTTGGGGCACTGGGGGGGGATAAGTGCCTGGAGGTCCGGAGGGTGGTGCATAATTTCCAGGCGAAGGCGCGTAACCGCCGGCCATGGGCTGGCCAGGATACGTGTTCCACGTGTGTTGCTGATTTTGACCGGGATGTGTGTCTCTCGGTACAGGGGGCGGCGGTCCGCCGAAGCTGATCGGTAATTTGAGGACGAAGGCAAACAAGAATGCAGATTTCACACTAACCCTCTGGACGTCGGGCCAGATTGGCCGCTCGAAGGAAAATGTTGGGGATGAGATTGTGTTTGACGATAGGGAGGATACGGGGCATAATTTCCGCTGGTAATGCTGTCTAAGGGAGTGTAGGGATCGGATACACTACGCCACTCACGGATTGGGGTAACTTTCGATCCCAGTCGTCCTCAAATCAGTTTCGCCCCCACTGTTACGATAACCACTCACGATGGTGGAGTTCCGCCTTGGCGATCCCCGGGGTTGTTGGGCCACATCCCTGAAACTTTCTGGTGTGATCCGTTGACTGGGCAGTCGCTTCCGACTGGTTGACGAGCTGTGCAGCCAGAGGAGGATTGAAAGGCGACTGACTGATCGATGTGATGAACTAGCTGTCTTTACCCAAGTGTCAACCCGAAGGCGCCCCCACATGTGACAGGGTCAGTATAGCACCCGCAGCACTGCCACAACCGTCATTTAGCCGCCTATTCCTCGTGACCACCATCAAAAGTTAACGTGGACGGTTGGACGTGTCTTGCTTGGGAAGGACACGGAACGGGAATACAGTAACTGCAGCACATGGACGGAGTGCCGTTGGTCCAGATGCTACACTGCCTTCATTTTGCAAGCACGTTCGTTCGTTTCCTCTCACCGTGACAGCGGTGGCCCAACGTCCGAGTGTTTTTTTTCTCTAAATCTTCCTGATCTTCGGGCACTATTATGTGGGTTCTCCACAACAGATTTTATTTCGGTGTGAACCGCGGCTCATCTAGGAATATCGTAGATCCGTTGTTTGATATCGACCCGATCCGACTTGTTTGGGTCTGCGTAACCGGCTACGTATAAAGAGCGCGTCAAACCCGCATCACGGCCCTCCGCTTTTTGTGCATTTTCCACCTTCCCCCACTTCCAAAACCATGGCAGGAGGCGTCGACTTTGCCTTGGACCGGCGCAGAGCCCTCGCTGGAAAATCCGGTTGGGTACGTCCGTTCTCTTTGCTCGTCAACCCCCCCCCCCCTAACAAGTTCACATCACAGGCTGGCCTCGTTCACAATCGAAGAGTCTTCCTGATTACCATTTTTGCCTCCCTCGGTGGACTGTACGCGTGCATGTCCCTCTGTTTTCTCCAAACTAACTCGAATCAATAGTCTTTATGGTCAATTTTCTTTCCCTGTCACCCTGTAGCGTGCTCTCACATGGTTACTCTCTCCCATAGGCTATAACCAGGTACGCCCCATATTCCGCGTACTGACTACTCGTATGCTCACTTTCATGGTGATCAGGGCGTTTTCTCAGGCGTGCTGAGGTTGGTCATAGTCGATCTACTCTTGCCACGACGCTCACGTTGTGTTAGCATGAAGTCATTTGACAATAGAATGGCTTCCGCTGTCAACAACAGTGGCACCAAGGGATGGTTGGTCGCTATCCTTGAATTGGGTGCATGGTTCGGGGTTCTCTGCACGGGTTACCTCGCGGACAAGCTTTCTCGCAAATACACAATCGTTTTCGGTGAGTCGTTTCGATATCCGTTTCTGGCTTTCCAGTGACGATCGACGTAGCTGTGATCGTCTTCTGTATCGGCGTGGTCGTCCAGACTGCTGCGTACCACCCCTCGTCGATCTACGGAGGTGGGTCTTCTCTCGTGTCGCTCGTCGTCGTCCTTCTCGTCTCAGCGTGTCATGCTAGGGCGGTTCATCACGGGTATGGGTGTCGGTTCGCTTAGCATGGCTGTTCCGCTGTACAAGTGAGCGTTGTCGTGATTCCTCCGTCGAACGTCGGGTCTCATCGATTTTCTTTCAGCGCCGAACTTGCGCCCCCCGAAGTCCGGGGAAGTCTCGTCGCTCTCCAACAACTTGCGATCACTTTCGGTATACTGGTGTCCTTCTGGATCGATTACGGTACGAATTACATCGGAGGAACCGGCGACTCTCAGAGCGAAGCTGCATGGCGGATCCCTCTCGCACTGCAACTCGTCCCCGCTCTTGTCCTCGGGGCTGGCATCCTGTTCATGCCCTTTTCTCCGAGGTGCGATCTTCCCCATCTTGCGTGTCCGATCGTCGTTATGTAATACCTATATCAGATGGCTCGTCAATCAGCAACGGGACGACGAGGCACTGCAAGTCCTGAGCAGGGCCCGTGGTCTTCCACCTGACTCCGATCTCGTTCAAATCGAATTCTTGTGAGTGTTTCGAGTCCTTCCGGTGACCATCATCTTTGACCTGGGCGGGGACAGGGAAATCAAGGCTCAGTACCTCTTCGAGAAGGAGACCAGCGCTCTCAAATTCCCTCAATATCAAGACGGAACGTCTCGCTCGAACTTCCTCCTTGGAGTTTATGATTATCTGAGCTTACTCCGAAGTCCTACCTTATTCCGCAGGGTCCTCGTCGGGTCCTTGTAAGTTCATGCTGTTCCATTCCATCACGCATGATTTCACTCCCTTCGAAGGACGATGTTTTTCCAGCAGTGGACGGGTGTGAACGCTATATTGTACTACGCTCCTAGCATCTTCACGGACCTTGGGTTGACCGGCAACACGACCAACCTTCTTGCAACAGGTGTAGTGGGCATCGTGTACGTGGTAGCAACCGCAGCGGCAGTCACCGTAAGACCTAATATCGCCCTGCAGGATGTTCCTTGCTACTATCCCCGCCGTGCTCTACGTTGACAAAGTTGGCCGCAAACCCGTTCTCGTATCTGGGGCCTTGATCATGGCCGCGTGAGTTACCAATTTAGGGGTAATTGACCGGCACTGAAATGGGTCCACCATAGTTGCCACCTCATCGTCGCCGTACTCACCGGATTATACCATAATTCATGGAGCAGGTGAGTCGATGCACGTTCTTTGTCCAGACCAGTGTTCCTGACCCCATATCGCAGTCACACAAGTACGGACACGAATGCTTGTTATATGGTCAGAGACTGACGTCCGTCTTAAAAGGTGCTGGTTGGGCCGCGTGCGTGTTCGTCTGGATCTTCTCTATCGGTGAGTGAGGTGGGCACGCGTCACAGTGACTTCATTTACGCCCCGTCGTTTGCAGCTTTCGGCTACAGTTGGGGGCCGTGCTCTTGGATCCTCGTCGCCGAGATCTGGCCACTGAGTATCCGTGGGAAAGGTCTCTCAATCGCCGCTTCCTCGAACTGGGTATGCATCCTTGCCTAACTCAGCATGGCAACGGTGACTTGAAATGATGTTGGTAGATGAACAACTTTATCGTGGGCCAAGTCACGCCGAGCATGATGACCCATCTAGGCTTTGGCACTTTCGTCTTCTTCGGGGTAAGCCGTTGTTTGTTCAGCATGTATAACCGTGCACGCTGACCGATTCCGTTAGGCTTTCTCTCTGATGGGTGGAATCTTCGTCATGCTATTTGTGAGTACATACTCCCTAGTACGACAGCGTTGCTGATAACAAATGTAGGTTCCCGAGACCAAGGGGCTGACTCTCGAAGAGATGGACGCAGTGTTCGGCGACAGCGAAGGTCTCGGCGTCGCAGACCAAGAGCGCCAGACGGAGATTGCCAACCGTATTGGTCTTACCGCCTACGCCCAGGGCGGGGACAAGGGCAGTCGAGAACAATACGACGACGAGCCGAAGGCGTGAGTTCCTTTGGGTGTATGGTTGGTGAGCTACGGACCATCGGTAATGAAAGTAACGTCCCCTTGCGATTATCCGGTGAACGAGTGGGGTG
This sequence comes from Pisolithus microcarpus, assembly GCA_024613185.1. Lineage (NCBI taxonomy): Eukaryota > Fungi > Basidiomycota > Agaricomycetes > Boletales > Pisolithaceae > Pisolithus > Pisolithus microcarpus. The sequence continues at coordinate 1,215,030 of JANFAI010000007.1, forward strand.
TTAGTGTACGCGTCGCGATCGAGATGAAATAAGACATTGAAGTTCCTTGTCATCTGGGAAACTGCATGCGAGACAGGATATGTCCACGCTATTGGGAGACTGTTAGTGCGTAGTGACTGTTACCGATACATCATCACTCTTGCAACCAGCTTCTTAAGAACTTGAGCCTGCGTCTCACGACTACACACTATGGTGACCGAGTTCGTGGTGAGCATCCCTGCACTGGAGGCATTCATGTTTATATGCGTTCATCTATCCACCGCAAACAGATCAAGAGGAGGAGAAAGAGGCTACAGATGGACTTGGGGTTGGACCCTCGAGATCTGGCAACGAGCACTGGTTCGCTCCGGGCAGTAGTCGACGTCGAAGTGCTTTGCCAGCCCCCGACCACGAACATGGTACCAGACATCGCTGTTTTACCTGAGCCTACGTCGCCAACGCCAGAAGTACAATCAGACCAGGCAGATCTCACTGTCGAGGGTTTCTTATGCAGATCAACTCGGAAGACGTATTCGAATCAGAAGAAGACGAGATGCACGCCAATCCACTCCAATAACAAGACTTCTGGATCGATCCGGACCACATACAAAGCCAAGAGAGGGCGTAGAACGAAGCCGCCGGCGAAGGCGAAGGTCGCTGCGAGTGGGACCAAGACACGAAGGAGAATGCGGCTGGCAGAGGCTTTATCGCGAGCTGTCATCTTGACTCACGGAGATCCATCGGAGGCTATACAAGACTCCCAAACACTCCGAAGAAATTGTCGCCCGTTGACTTTCGTGACAATGCACAAGTTCGACAGTCTGCAGCGGAGGGCAACAGAGGATGACGATACTATCGCCGAGTCAGATTCCCGAAATGAAGATGGCCCACGAGCTACTATGTCGCGTGAACCACGGCACGTCGGTGTACGTCCGCGCAAACCTCGCGCACATAAATCCATTCGCTCGGACAGGCCCCGCAGTGGACACCCAGCTTTAGTTTTCGTCCCCGTCAGAGAAGCCGAAGCTGCGTACTCCGCGTTGTTCTCGTAAGTGTGGCAATATGTGATCTTGTGAACTTCAACGTCGTTGCAGGCATTCCCGCGTGTCCCGAGCATGCAACAAAACTCCTTTGTCAAGTACCACGCAAAGAACTGATAAGCTGACAAAGTCAATTGAACGGACGCGCGAAGAGCCAGAAATGCCAAGTGTCAGTGCGCAGAGCGCGTTGGCAAACCATCCTCATATATCGGCTCCGGGCTGTCCGGGCTCTCCGCAGGAGTTTACTGGCAACTGCGTTACTGACGAAAACGACCACGGTTTAAAGTCAAGAAAGCCTTTGAAGACTTTCTCGACCCTCTTGGCCTCCCTCGTAGAAAGGGCTCGATCAGTGACCTGTCAGCTTGATTCGTGTCCTCGCGAATAGTGAATTCTCTGCTTCCGTTGGGGGGCAGTGTCAGGGGTCATGCTTAGTCACACGCAACCATTCATGTACTCGTAAACACGGCTTAAGACTTCACAGTTGCATTATCACAAGCATTTCTACTCGTCATGCAAGCCTATCTGGCAGAGAAGTACATGTCAGGCCCCAAGGCGGAGGCAATTCTCTCTCGCACAGGTCCCAAGAAAACGAAGAAGAAACGCAAAGCTGACTCGAATGCACCCAATGGCGGCCCGTCTACGTTCATTGACGAGGATGCTGGTTTCGGAGACGAACGGGCCCGGAGGGAACAAGACGAAGAACTGGACACGGCAGAAGCGGTAGTAGCAAGCGATGGGAACTTTAGAAAGCGGCAAAGTAATCGAGACTCGGGTTGGACGACGGTACAGGAGGGCATGAAGGAGGAGAGTCCTCCGCCTCCAGCAGACGAACAACCTGTCGTCGTGTCGGAGGATAGCGCTCAGCCGTTCAAGGGCGGTCTGCTAACTTCGGATCAACTACGACATGCACTACCCAAAGCTGACATCAAGATAGAGGAAATGTCCAAGGAGGACATGGAGGCCGCTCAAGAAACAGTGTACCGTGACATATCTGGTCGGAAGATCGATATGAAACTCGCCCGCGCGGAGGCCGCGAGGAAGAAGAGAGAAAGAGAGGAGAAGGAGGCTCAAAAGTTGGAGTGGGGAAGGGGTTTGGTACAACGAGAGGAAGAAGAGAAACGGAGATTACAGCTAGAGAAGAACAAATCCCTACCATTCTCCCGATATGCAGACGATAAAGAAATGAACGAGGAGCGCATGGAGGAACAACGATGGAACGATCCTGCTGCTGCATTCCTCACGGTAAGTTCCTTAGGAGTGCTACGTCGTGCCCTACTAACGCGAGTGATTACAGAAAAAGAAAACTAAAGGTCCCCGTAAACCAGAATATACTGGGCCACCTCCGCCTCCTAACCGTTTCGGAATCAAACCTGGATATAGATGGGATGGCGTTGGTGCGTCTTTCTATTTTTACATCACCGGCATGGATTCCGATAATGACGCCCTTTTGTTTGACAGACCGCAGCAATGGTTTCGAGAAGAAATTGTTCCAGCGGCAAAATGAAAGACAACGGGTGGCAACCGCAAGCTATGAATGGAGCGTTGACGATATGTAACGTATCTTGCACAGGCCAGCTGCCACCTGTTGCGGGGAACGAGTTGGGTCGTTCACGCGTCCCTTACCGAATTTAAACCAACGTGGGTCCTCAGATAAGGTTGGCGATTGTTTGTGCGTTCCTTCATCTCGTGACCTTGGCTTCTTCCACAAACATGCTGTCCCTGAGGGTCTACTTGTCTCGTGGGACTTGCATTCACACATGAGCCCACGGAGATGCAGGTGCAACAAGTTCCATGGTCGCTCTTCTCCATGACAAGACTGGGCATGGGAATTATAGCGCGGGATATACATGGCAACATGGGCCGTGGTACATATGAACCATCTCCGAGGAGCGACAAAGCATACAATGGAATGATCAGGAGCGAAAGCAGCGGTAGATAAACAAAGAAAATGTCACCAAACATGCGCAGAAAAACATGGTTGTCTTGCATCTAGTATTCATAGACGTCTGTGGACTCAACTTCAGTCGGCTCAATGCGACGTGGTTCACCGTGTCCAAACTCGTATTTTCGACGCTCGACGCGTACAGTCCTCATGTTTGGATAGGTCAAGATAAGACGGGAATTATCCATCGTTGCACAAATCTCCTCAAACTAATGAAAGTGAATCAGGGCACGGTAATCAAGCGAACGTGGACACTCACCTTTGTTCCTTCGGGTACAGGTATAGTCCGCGTATATATCTTTTCCTTGCGTTCTCTCACAAGCCGCCCACCCTCTTCTGTTTCCGTGATCGTAACAGTTGTCCACTCGACCGCCATGTGGTCTGAACGGAAACTGATATGCATATTGTGTTTCTTCACACCGGGTAAATCGAATATGGCCGTTTTCTGTACGTAGGGGCGTAAGGAGGGAGGGAGGCGAGTCTGGGAGCGCAGAATACGTACAGTACGGCCGTCGTGGGATTCACGGTAGGAGACACTGGAAAAGCGAGCATGGGTGATGGTTGCACTCGAGGGCGGAAACTTTTTGGCTCACATGGACTTCTTCCTCTTCAACTGGGGAGGCGTAACCTTCCTCTGCACTGCACTCTGATCTGGGGGTGAACGGGAGACGCCACTGGGGGCGGCAGGCGCCGTCTCGAGAGACTTCACCTTCGTAGGACGCTTAGCTTCCTGACGTTCCTTCCTCTTTCGTATTTGATCCCAGAGCTGATCAAGTGAAGGAAGGTCACGCAGTTCGTCACCCATTGCTGGCATTAACTTGTGGTGAACTGAGAGATCGGAATCAGCAAAAAGGATGAGGGATTCTGATCATTTAAACGACGTGTACTGACCGGCGGAGAGGTCAATTTTAGCACCGTTAGTACCATTGTACCTCTGGCCCCTGCTCCATTCCGCCATAATGAGGAGGTATCAAGGTGAGTTTAACGGGTAGTGCTAGACCACAACTCGTCGGAGGCAGTACACCCAGTCACTGCAGAGAATGGAGGGAAGCTGATGAAAACAGGAAGGAATGGCTAAGCATTAGCGGCAGGTACCCCAGATCATTATCAGAGACAAGAACTGAGAAGCCTGGCATGAAACACGAGGCTGCTCTAAAAGCAGCGGATACGGAACTGACATGATCGTGCCAGTCGAGCTTTACTTCATCAGTGAAACAGAACCAACGTCGGAACATCCGAGTCCGAGCAGGCTACAGCAACTCAGCATTAACGGGCTACTTGAGGCATTTGCCTGGCACCATACATACGATATGTACGGAAACCTAGCACTTTACGAGATTGGCAGAGGGTGCCATGCGCGACACGTTTGCTGCGATGGCCCACTGGAGTGAATAATGAGGTTGCCTCGTGGTCGCCTCCGGGCATGAACACGACTCGAACGTACCGGCAATCTGGAAACAACGTTTTCATTGCAGAATTCTCAGCTGCCCTCAAACTTCACTAATCACCAGTCACCGACCATGCGAAAAGGTACTTACGTCTTGACCACTTCCAAACCACCCCCTCTTGACAGTCTCTAGCCATGTTCAAGCTATCTGCAAGAGCATAGCGCGGCTGCTACCGTGTACTAACGGCTGGGCAAATACTACTTATCGATCGTGGACCGTGCGTACCAACAATGCTGTCGTCGCGTAGTGCCCACCGGAAATACGAGCTAGCACCTTCACCTTCATTGCACATTGTAGAACACAGGTAGACGTGAGCTACTAGAAAGTTGCAACCACCCACACTTCAGGCCTTCTCTACAACAGCCAACTCCGTTTTAAGTTTCTTCAACTCGACAACCGCAGCATCGATCACCTCCTTTGCTTCCTTCTTCTCCTTCAACGAACGCACATACTGTCCATGCTCGAGGATCCTGGCTTCCAAAGCGAGGGCGTCCTCTGACTTTGTTCCATTCTCCTTCACATCGTTTGTTTTTGCATTGTCCGCCGTCGTCTTTTTGGCCTTCCGCTTAGGTACAGCAACCTCCTGACTCACTCCCCCGACGCCTTCGAACTTTGCCTTCCACACCGCCTCCATCTTCTCGTCTATAGGTTTGAATAAATGATCCGGTCTTCCGATGCGATGTCCACTCAATATATCCGTGGAGAGCACTTCGGGAATGACACGCGCTGGTGCATTGAGCTGCTCCAAGATGGCTTCTGACGTACTGGGCATGTATGGATATATCAATGCCGACAACACATAGATGAGATTCACGGCACGCGAAACAACCTGCGCGCAACGCTGGGGATTCTCCGCCAGAAAGGTCTTGCTGAGCCCTGCCGCTTGCAAGTATCCGTTTCCACGATTTGAAACGAGCATGGCGATCTGTAACCCGAGACGGATTTTGACGTTCTCCAACGCATCGACGTAGTCTTTCAGAAGGGTGTTTACTTCGTTGACAAACTCGCTGTCAAGGGGATCGTTTGGACTGAGGGGGCCAGGCTCATCGCCGCTCTCGGGGATAATGCCGTTGTACTGCGACGACACGAATTTGAGAGCTCGGTTGACGAAGTTTCCAAAACTGATGAACCAGTGAGTACAGATAACATTAAGAGGGGTATAGCGCCAACTTCTTTAGCAAAACATTATTGTTTGCAGCAATCTGGAGAAAAAGGAGTATCAGACAAGCGGGAGAATGGAGGGTACCAAACATACGCAGTCTGCCCAGGAAAACATGGCGTCCTGTGTTTCCGGACGTGTAGCAAGAAGGTAATACCGCCAAACAGATGCTGGGATACCAGTCTCCCTTGCTTGGGGGCCGAAAACACCGCGATTCCTACTTTTGGAGAACTTTCCACCTTCATAGTTCAGATATTCTGCCGCAGAACGCGCATCAACTAATACAAAGGGGCAGGTCGTCGTAAAACGTACCTGTAGTCGAAACATGATGGAGCATGGTCCAATTTCTACCATCGGCTAGAAGCATGCCAGGGAAGTAGATGGTATGAAAATATACGTTATCCTTGCCCATAAACTGGTATAGCTTGACGTTGTCTGGGTTATGCCACCATTGCTGCCATTCGGGTGTATAATTAGCGGTTATGCTCGCGTAGCCAATCACGGCGTCAAACTGAGGAATAAGCAAGGAGGGCCAAAAACACATGCATTATGGACTAACCCAGACATCTCGAAACGGGAATCAAAATCCCTTCGTAGCAGTGGGGAAGGGGAAAGAACTTACAGAGAACCTTGCCATCCATTTCTTTGTCGTCCTCACGACCTAGGGGAGGGATTGGCACGCCCCATGTGAGGTCTCGCGTAACTGGTGCCGGATGCAAACCGCTCTTCATTCGTGCATCGACGATCTCACCCTCCGTATTAATCGTTGCGTTAGGTGACCATTTCCCTTTTTTATATGATTCCTTGATCCACTCTTCTAGTCGAGGTTGGATGGCATCAAGCTTGAAATACATATGGGACGAGAATCGTGTCACGACCTTGTGAGACTTGTCGAGCAAGCAACGCGGTTCTATAAGGTCGATGGCATCGAGCGTGCGACTGCAGCCATCGCACTGATCCCCTCGAGCATCCTACTTGCTGTCAGAAGTGCCAAGGGGGGTGGACTGCGTTCGTGCTTACAGGAGAGCCACAGTGTGGACATATTCCCTCTACATATCGGTCGGCCAAGAACCTGACGGGCGATTTGTGAAGTAAGGAAGAGATAAAAATGCACTACTTACTTGGCACAGCCATCACAGTATGTCTGCTCCTTAACTTGTTTCTCTAGGTAACCGTTCTTTCCAAGATTGAGGTATATTGACTGGCAAATTCTTGGGGCATGTAAGGCGGCAGTACCAGTAGCCGTTCCGCACAGTGACTTACTCGGTGTGATAAGGAGTAGAAGTACGTCCAAAGAGATCGAAGCTGTGCACGCGATCAGTGAACCTCTTGGGAGAGCCCGCGGGGAAACGACAGACCCAATATCAAACCACTCGTATGTTTCTTTATGTACGGTATGATACTTATCACATAGTTCCCTCGGGGTAACGTGTTCTTTGAGAGCCGCGGTTTCCGATGCGGTGCCGTACTCGTCAGTGCCACAGATGTAGAGTGTTCTGCGGTTTCGCGCTCCTAAATAGCTCGTATCAAATGCGCCTGCTATCAGCCAATGGGCAACTGAAACGCACTATTGTATCTGTAGCAAGGGATACCATCAGTGTGCCAAAAGAAGAAGAGATAGCATACCGACTGAAGACATCGGCGCTGAGTACACTGCCGATGATGTTTCCTCGAGGGGGCGTTAATGAAGGCAGATCGCGTGTACTGCTAAGAGAGTGGCGTACCTAGGTGAGGCACATTGTTGCAGTAAGGCAAGGCGGATGTGATCAGGATGTTTGTCTCCCCGTCCTTTGGTAATCTAAACGAGCCGCGTGTCAGCGAAACTGCCCCGCAAATCGGGTGTCGAGAAAGACGAGACGCCATACATGGCAGATTTCCCCGGGTCAGGAATCAGTCTGGAGACGGTTTCTCTCACATTTCTCGTCATGATGGAGTCTGAAAAAGTCGTCTTGCGACCGTCCGTCTCGTAGCACTGACAGTGACTCGATCGTCTTTGGTATAATAGATAATGAACGCATTACATAATCACACCGCTGCCTCACCGATACAACGACCACTGAGACTGTGCCCGATAGCTGTTCTGAAACTGCCATGCGCCGGAGACGAGCGGTGGCTCTAAGATTAGTCTTTTTCAGGGATGGTCGCTGTCGAGTTCCCCTCTGATTTAGTCAGGCAGGTGCGTGTGCAGCGTGTCCCCACCATAGTTTTTATATATTCGTGTGATCGTTTCTTGGCACGGAGTCACGTCTGCACCCGCACCCTTGCGTCACTCCTTTGCCTCCTGCTCCTGAGCGACTTACTTCGTTGAACAATGTCGTTGGACAGGATCATCACAGACCCTATCATATCTACAGAGAACACTGCATTCAACTCTCCGTCTCAATGTAGACCACCAGTCGAGAATATCTTCGACCAACCCTCCACTTCGGAGCAGACCTTGCCCACGGAACGAGACCATCTGGTTTCTCCAAAGAAAGTGAAGAAGCCTTTCTACCGTGCCAGACCCTTATGGTGTGTTCTATCCCAATGTTTCGTGTGCCCTGACCGTCATCATCGTCTACAAGGCTCGTCCCGTTCGCTCTAGCTACGTCCCTCACGGTAGTTACTGTCTCCTGTCTTGTTGCAGCTCAAGTAACTCATTCTGCCCACACAGCGTGGAATGACGCTGGCGTCGCGCGTAGAGGTGTTCACTGAACTTTCATGCAACCAACTACGTGATCCTTACAAGCATACATCCGTCCCCATCGACAACTCCACGTTTGGTCTTCCTTCTACCTACCATCCACCCGGTGCACAGGCACAACCATCTATTTCTTTGTTCTTCCCGCCCTCACCCACAGCGTCGCTCTTTAAGGAGACCAAAGGCGATGGCATACGCGAGGGCGACGATCCACGAGTCATACCCGGCAACAAGTGCGTCTCGGATCCTGCTGTGCAGGCCAAGGCTGCCCGACTTCAGACTATCATGACAACCATCATGGGCGCACTTTCAGCGCTCACCACTGGCTGGTGGGGTCATTACGGGGAACGACACGGTCGCACCCGTGTACTTGGAGTCGCTTCTTTCGGCCTCTTCATGACGTAGGACGGTTCCGAAATTAAACGCTACTCTAGGGCACTGATTGTTTGGTTCATGCAGTGATCTTATATTTATTCTTGTTGTCACTCCAAATAACCCCTTGGCCGGCCATTCGCACAAGCTCCTCGTCCTTGCACCGGTCATAGAAGGCTTGCTTGGCGGATGGTCCGCCCTGACAAGTGCTCAGTCAGCCTACATCACTGACTGCACGTCTTCGGGTTCTCGTGCAACAATCTTTGCACGTTTCAGCGGGGTATTGTTTATCGGGCTTGCTCTTGGGCCGATCCTCGGAGCGTGGCTTATCAGGAACCCAATCTATTTCTTGAGAGTCGGTACAAGTAAGTCGCTGCGCAAATACCCTACCGCTAAGTTATAGCTATGGTTAGGCAACCATCCGTTGCAAAGCGTGAACTCCGTCTTCTGGGTATCGATCACTTGTTCATTCGTCAACTTCCTTCTGGTATCCTTCGTCATCCCAGAATCTCTTTCGGCTTCTCGTCGGGCAGCGAACCGGAAGGGTAAAAGCCGTGCTGTGGAGACTTCCGAGGATAACAGCAACTATGGTCAGTGCAGATGCTATACTTCGACTAGAAACTCTGTAATGCTTTACTCTTAGGTGAGGGAAATGTCGTCGCGGGTATTTTGAAAAACTTGTTCTCTCCACTTGCTCTCTTCTTCCCGTCCGACATCCCCGTTGCCGTTAAGGTTGCTGGCGAAGCGCAGGTCCGAATACGCCGACGTAAAGACTGGGGTCTTACCTTACTCGCAATTGCTCTGGCGCTTCACATGCTCGCTTCTGGGCTCTTCCAGCTCAAGTACCTCTATGCGGAGCATATATATGATTGGTCTGCAGAGCAGTTGAGCTACTACATCTCATTCCAGGGTGCTATTCGTGCTTGTTATCTGCTTCTCGTCTTGCCGTGTAAGTCTCATGGTATCCAATCTCCAATGCTTACAACTTGTTCGACAGTCTTTTTGGTCACTTTCAAGCCAATTCGTTCTGCTATCGCAGCTGCTGTACTTCCACCGGGTAAAGCAAACGGAAAGCCTGCTCCGACGATACCTCAGCTCTTGGCGGAGATGCGCTTTGACCTCGTCGTGTTGCGTTGCTCGATGATTGTGGAGTTCTTCTCGCATGCGGCAGTTGTCCTTGCACCTCTTCCTTCGGATAGTCACTCTTCTACGTGGTGGTCGGAGTTCTTTTTCGTCGGTGCCACCTCTCTTGCATGCGCCGGTGCTGGTGTCTCGCCCGCCGTCCAAAGCTTTGCGCTCAGCACGCTCTATGGACGTGCTCTGGTTGAGAAAGAGGCGACCCGCATTCACGCAGGCTCAGGTTCTACTTCCAGTGACTTCGATGTGATATCCGAGCCCGGTAAACTCCTTGGGGCTCTTGCTGTTTTGCAGGCAGCTGGCTCGACCATCCTTGGTGTATGGTCGTTTCTTTGACTAGTTTGAAATTCGACTGACATCGGTTTAGCCTATACTTTTTGGCTTAGTCTACAGCACCACGGTTGCCTCGTTCCCCAGAGCTATCTTCGTGGTTGCTGCAGGGCTAATCTTACTTTCCATTATCCTCACGTTCTTCATCCGGACACCTGGCCGCGTCGCTAACCGAAGGAAGACTACTACGGTACCGGCCGCCATCCACATTACTTCGAAGAAGGCCAGACGATGGTGCGAAGAAGAAAATAGGGGTCGATCTCGTGTCAGCAAAGACCTGCGCGGTGGAGCTGCGAGTCCTCTATACGGCGCAACTAACAATACCTTTGGAGTGACGTCGCGCTACAACGGGTTCAGTCAGGCTGGGCCGTCTGGCTCTCGCTTGTAAAGGAACAAAGCATGATATATGTTGACCACAATCCTAGACTAAGTAATAGCAAGGCTGCATGTAATTTTGTGTGATCTCTACCGATCGCTTATGCGCACTGACTACTTGTACCAATATCAAAAAACCTGTACTGTTCGATTTTATGGTGGATGGACGTCGAGTCCGGTGGTGCAGCGGGAAACCACAACAGGTACAACAGTCAAACAAGTGATGCTCAAATTACCACGCAAAAATATCATCTTGAGCGTGATCCTCCGTAACCTGTGCTTGTCCTCATCGCACCGAGGTTCGAAGGACCCTCGCCTCTATCATCATAACTGTTGAAGTTTGGCGTTGGTCTACGTCTAGCAGTTGGGTAGAACGATCCCATACGTTCACGTTCCCAATCGTAAGCCCTAGGGGGCGATTGTCTACCACTCCATAAATGATGGGCGAGAGCACCCAGAGCCGCGCCACTCCAGAACCCTGGGCGCCACTGTCCATCGGTAGAGCTCGATGGGGGATCCTTGCTATAAGGCGGAGGTGGGCTTGAAGGAGCGAAAGGGGATGAACCGCTGCCGCCGCCGCCACCCCCGCTTGCGGGGTACGAGGGCGGATTGACACGCCGCGTATTACCGGTCGATGGGTAATGCCGACGTAGGCAGGAGTTGACGAAGCTGTAGGCAAGTAATGCTAGGACCACCAACCAGACAGCCATGAATACCATGCCAGACGCATCCAGGTCTTTGGAGTTGAGTTAGCCCCTCCAGGTGAGATAACAAGGTAAGGAATCACAAACTTCGGAAGAAGCGCGTTACACCACCAAACATGGAGGACCCGCCGTTGTCGCGAAGAGAGCTCGGCAACTCAACGAGTTGATACTCCAACGAACATGACCCTACGGAATCATCGAATAGTCGCCGTCAGTGATCAGAGATTACCGACTGGTAAGTACTGAGGGTCAGTTGGACCAACTTACCCTTCATCACGTATGGGTCGCCCGGGCCACTCCATCCTTCACAAGACACCTCCACTTTGCCGAAACGTAAGGAAGATGGGAGGTCAGCTTCGCACTGTGATCATGGATCTAACTGCGTGAACTCGCCCAGTACTGTTTACCGACGCGGCTCACCTTCCAGTCAACGTCGACACCAGACCCTCCAAGGTTTGCACATCGCACGACTTCTGGCTGGTACAGCTTGCAAGGCTTTCCGACGCAAACCAGCTGAGGTATCGGAGGTGTCCTCCTGGCCTTAGTCAACGCATCCCTATAAAACGTGAGAGCTGGGATTTTGTCGAGGGCTATTCGGGTCATTATGTATGTACAGAACAGCGCTCAGGCGCACACTTGCGTCGCTGGCAAGACAGACGGATGCCTCGACGATGACCGCACGCGACTAAGCTGCGACAGGTGGTCGGTAGTGTGTATGCTACGTCGATCTGCCACGTGTTCGTTGTGTACGCCTTGTGACTAAGATCTAAGAAAACTACTACGCGTGGGTCAGACAGGGCAGCCAGGACATATGCCCCCACTGCAACCCCAGCAACTAATTACACCAATTCCCAGAGTCCGCAGAATGAGTGTAAGGATGCTCACTACCCCCTCTCCTAGAACGAAGCCACTCGCAATGACAATAAGTCGAACGTCCCCTCCGCCGGTCGTGCCCTTCCGCCGATGGTACCAGTACTCGACCAGTCCGCCAATCAGCCGCGCAATGGAAAACGACGGTGTGTTCAGGAACCCTATTGCGAACGCGACTCCAGACGGTATCCACTTGGCGTAAGGGTGGTGGCGGCGAATTGCTATGACTTTGACGCCTGCAGTAACCCCGGATAACATTGCAAAAGTAAGCATGAATAAACCGGTCTTATCGGGCAGCTGGCCATCCCCTGCAGCACAGAACATCAGTAAATGCACTTGATCCAAACGTGTCACTGACGTAGCAAACGAGCTAGACTTAGCCAGACATATGCTGTCGGCGCTGGGAAAGAAGGACCCGGAATCGTGTAGGCTCTTTGGTAGAGGTTGAAGGCAGTAGCGGAAACGATAATTGATAAAAAGGAACCGATGAGTTGGCTGTAGAATTGTGCCCTTGGCGAGGCATGCAACAGGTGCCCGGCTTTCAGATCTTGCATGAGGTCACCCGCCCTAAAAAAACAATGAGGAATAGAGCACTCGAAATAAGAAGAAACGTGACCCACTGTTGAGCTCCCGCTTCGGCCACTCCGCCGGCTATGATGTTGGCGACGACGTTACCAGGCTGTATCCAGGCGAAAAACAATTGTGATATCTTCCCAAGACCACTGACGGGATTAAGATCAGTTTCTCCCAATGCACGGACACTAGTTGGCAAGTTAGAATCGTAAGGTCGTGGATTATAAATGCATACCCTAATATACTCAGCAAACCACCCAAGACGAAGCCGACCAACGTCGCCCACGTCTTGATACCTTCCTCACCAAACACGAGCCATACTAACAGCGTCCCCAATAGTATGCTCATGACGAGGCCTCTGACGACCCAGCTGCCCGGCACCAGTCTGTCGGGAGTCTCGTCTTCCGCACTTGCCACTTGAGCTGGATCATCGGGGTGTTTCAACGCCCGATATGAGGACAGTAACTTCACAAAGTATGACTGGCAGACCGGAAGAAGGGAAACGAGAGAGTCTGCACACATTATGGCGAGAGAGACCCAAAGGATCCAGCCTCGTGCGCCGATGGTCATGTCACCGACCGGTCCAGGCGCCCATGCCGCCCATTTAGACAAGGGTGACAGGAGACCCCAACCTACAAGCATACCCTGATGGGACTCCATCAAAAGTCTACCAAGGCTTTCAACTAACACAACTTGCCAAATTCATGCTCAATGTGGTTGGAAATCCCATGATAATTCCTGGGAAGTGTGAGGCGAAACGTAACTATTGTGATGAAATCGTAGACCCACCTTGGCCGACGTACGACAGACTTGGAGTAAAAGACCATAGCCACTCGCGAGCGAGGTATTTTCCGAATAAGGGCACAGCGAAGACGACCGGAAAGAAGTAGGCGGCAAGCTGTTGCATACAAGGTGAAACAGCGTCCATTCACAAACCCACAGAAACACCAACAGTCATCACACCCGAGGCAAGAAAACTATACGCAAGGTCTAGCCAGCCTTCCTGTTGGATTACCTCGCGTTCATCGCGAGTATCTATTTCTGTCGTAATTTCCTGGGTATCTTGATTGAATTCTAAGCCCTGATCGCTGGTAGACCCTAACGGGTCCTCGGTGTCGAGAGCCCTGTAGCCGGCCCTACGGCGCAGCGACGGGGTTGGTGGGGGTTGTTGATAAAGGACGGAGATGAGTTGTGCCGTTGCAGTTCCCGAAGGGAATGCAAGCTCTTCCTCTATGATCTACGTGAACATGCGTCAACTGCATGGCAAACCTGTTAAGGCTGCATACCACTTGTTTTCTTAGTGGTGGTGACAAGAACACCCCGAAAAATGCAACAGAACACGACCAGCCAACGGCCGAAATCCAAGAAAGATGGATGGGAGGACTACCGTCCTTCTCTTCCTCCAGCAAACCAAGTGCTGGTAAGATACCAACGAAACCTGCGGCCAATGGCATCTAACACTAGTTCAAGAGACGTTGTGGTCATGAAGTTTCGCCGCACCGTTCCTGTGGCAACGGCCGTTGTCTGCACTACGACCAGCTGTTGAGGAGACAGAGGAGTTGGGAGAAGCTTTGAGATGAGAAAGCCTAGAAGTGCGGATTGCAATGACATCCTAAAGGGAACGACGGTAAACGTTAACGATGTTAGACGGCGGGGTTTCCACTCACATGCTGATCCATCCAGTTTGTAGTCCAAAGTAGAGGTTGGTGAAGCAGAGTAAACACCCAATGAGAAGACCGATGGTTACTGCAGGCAGCTGAACGCGGCCGAGAGTTGGGCATTCTGCGCAAGCCAGACACACGCACAACACTTACTGTAAATTCTGGTTGCGAAGAGGGGACTTCGGCCCTCCCCTGGCGCAGACTCAACCATAAAAACGCAGCTAAGTGGAAAATGGAATGAATCGGATACCAGTCTTAAGCTCACCCGGTGGCCCACTGTCTCCACGCTGAGCACAACATCGTGCTGCCCAGCGATTCAGTGATTACTCAGCGAACAGCAGGGAAACAGAACAACACGCATTGCTGACTAAGCCCGGGTCCGAGACAGCTGTGCAGTCGCCGAATCGCACAACCCCTCGTCTTTGCCACCGACGACGACGACGACGACAGACGCACGGGCGAACAAGTTCAACTTATCGTCGACGATAACGGCGAAAACGAACGGCTTGCTGCGATCCCTATTCTAGCGCTCTCGTTGGGGGGTTTTGAACCCACAGAGACGCTTTCTGATACGTCTAGTTGCTCCACTTGTCCCTCGTGGTTATGGATGGCGAGAATGCACAGTATCATCAACACGATGTAGTTGCAGGACCGTCAACGATGGTACAGGATGCACCGGTTATGTTTCTTCCACCACCTCCTGGTACGTCCGTTATTGGAGCCGCTACCTGTAGAAGGCCCCAGGTTGACGACTAGTGGTGCAAAAGCCTACACGCAACCCGAAACTTCCTTGGAAAGCACTCAGGATCTTCTAGCTCGATTCCATCTACATTCCGCTTATAACAAACACGTTCGTCCTCATACACCTGTGCCTCTGCACCTGTCTGCTCCTCCACCTTCCGCGACATCCCCTAACGTCATTCCGCATGACCATCCACCAGAAAATGACGAGAAAAGAAAAAAGAACACTTACCGTCACTTAATCAAGAACATTCCCGGAAAGCATTCAATGAAAAAGGACGATTACTTGACCACAACCATACAGGCGCAGCCCAAGCAACGAGTCGCTATAGTAGAGTTTGATGCGAGAACACAAAGAGAAGCCTTCACAGTCAGCCCAGAGGGACTAAAAGGCGTTCGTATAACAGCTAAGACAGTGTCATTAGCTAACAAGGGTCATAGTGGAACACAGGTGCATTGATTCTGGAATCGGCCCAAGCGAGGGAGGATCGGAGAAAGCGAGTAAGTTCTATTTCCAGAACTTTTCCGATGTAAATGTGAATGGAGATGACCGTCTCTTCAGAAAGAGCTAAAGCGACTTGTTCGCGCTCAAGCCCAAAGTGTCGTACAGGGTGTTGCGCCTGCCACGCCCAGTGTAGCACCACCGCCACAACCTGTTCCCCCGACCACGACAACTCCTTCAGCCCAGCAGCCACCGGGCGTTTCATCCCAAAAACCACGCATTTCGACAGTGACAATACCTCCACCCGCTTCTCACCCGTCCGACACAACACCAACTCCGACTAGCGCTGCACCCCGTTTCACCGTACCGACCAGCGCGCCTCCGCCATGGACAGCGACCTCCGCAGTAAGAGGAAAGAAACGAGAGCTTGAAGATGGTGCCGCGCAGCCAGTAGCAGCGACCGCTGATTCCACCGGTCCGACAGCGCCACTTGGTGTTGTCGGTGCCCGCCCCGGCACTGGTACTGCACGGCCCCGCCCTGTCAAGAAACAACGTACAGTAAGTATTCCAAGTAATTGAGACTTTTGGAACGTCTTGGAACACGGTAGTTAACACACTTACAGGATATACAAGGCCACGCAAGAGAGTTACTTGTCCAGCAACCTACACCCCAGCCCACATGAAATGAGAAGCCGGTATTCATATTCGTTATGATGGACTTCGGGACATAAGCTAGACGACTCGGACACCTGACTGGCCCATTACGGCCCTCATAGAAGGGTTTGGTTGTATGTCGTCAGCCTGCGCAATCCGTTGCAAGATTTCTTGCACCACGGTTGCCAATATTCTGAACAACCAACTGGTGGTTTGTAACCGTGCAGTGGTACCATTACCCCGTGATACCCTCATGATTGTGCGCTGCCCCTCGTTTGATGGCGTTGTACATTCCACTTGTACAGTCACTACCACTAGCGCCCTCTCCCTCTACCCCTATCCTTCATGCTACGTTCTCGAGGCTCAAGGAACTCTTACCCCATTTCGCAGCCCTCATTATCGTGCTTTCGATCTTGCATTTTTTACTGAGATACGCCACGAACCCAGCACTCAATACCTGTATCGCACAATCTAATGATACGCACACCCTGCATCATTGTCCGCCTTCGTGTGCGAAAGGAAATGCTATGTCTGGTGCTACCCTTGTTATGGGGCTTAGTTGTGCCGGATACTACGACCTTGCTGCTTGTTTAATGACCTTACCTGGTTCTAACTACCCATTCCAATAGCCGTTTCTGTAAGTTTGTTACGTGTCGGATTTCAAGCAAGGAATCCCATACGTGGGCGATGAGAGTAGCGTGTGCGGTTTAAAATGGGTACCCGCAGCGCCATACGTGGACTTACTCCACTGCCAAGCGATGCCATCCCACCCACGAGCATCTCTGAAAAACCATAGAGAAAAGTGAATTCCATGCGGCCGATATTGACAGTACTCGTACACGTGGTCATACGTTCACTGGAACCAACCACTCCAATTCGTATATCCGCCTCCTGGCAGATTGGGTCAAGATGATACGGGGTTCAATACTTCTCGACCACATCATCAGCGGCTTCTACAAGCTTCTTCTCTATCCCGGGTTCGCGAGATGAGTGACCAGCATCCGGAACAAGATGGAAAGTGAACGACGCTGACTCGTTCGCTTCCCAAGCCGTCTTCAGCGCCCAAGCGGTCGTTGGCTGCACACAGTAAGTGAGGGGTCGTCCAATGCAAGACAACAACAGATATAAGAACGCAGGGGTGGTAAAGCTGGAAGACATACCGGGCAAACAACGTCGTACCTGCCTTGCACGACGATGATGGGGATGTGGCGACTGTAGTAAGGGATAGCCACGTCAGTGAAAAGGATGAAGGGCATCTGAGACACACATTTTGGCAATGCTTTGTTCCTCCAACAGCTGACCATCACGCATGAAGCCCTGCCAATCAGAGATAAGTGTCCAGTTTATGCGGAGGCGGGAGAGAAGGCGTCCGGTCAATGCAGCTGCGCCACATCTGACGGTAACAGAAAGATGAAGTAATGCATATACGAACGTCATTCACGAAATAGTGGTTTTCGATGCGTGCAAATGCCCTGGAGAAGCGTGGAATGTGCTACGGGTAAATACCTTCAACCTCGGCCAAAAAAAAAATACGCACAAAGCAAAATTGTCCTCTTCAGCTCTCTCAAGGCTGTCTTGACTAACGAAGAGGCGGGAAGTGGCCATTCTGTCGACGATGATAAGTCCAGAGCAATGGACTGTATGTAGTGTAATGACAAGAAGATGCGTGTTGGGACTCACTCCCATCGCGACCATGCTTTCGCAGCGCCCAATCTTATCTTCTCGTCGGGGTCGTTCAAGAGGCCGTGGTAAGCTTTAATCATGTCATCCCGTTTTCTGGGCTCGACAGGACGAACATAATAACTCCTATTTTCAGTGAATAAGGTACGTCATGCTGTTGAGCGCGATGTCAATCGTACTACTTACCACTCCTCCGGGAATAGGTGTGAGGTCCCATCTTGGTAGAAAAACCGCAGTTCACTTCGCGAGATGAGTTGCGCGTGAGGGAGGAAGGTATGAGTAGTGAGCAGTGCAACAATGCATATTTATACAACCTTTTGCGTAAAGTGAATATTCCACTAAACAGGTTTTGGCTCAGCCTAAACTCATGCCATCGCGACAAGCTTACCGCAAGACGAGGCTCCTTGCACGATTGGGGTGGGTCTGCGTGAGGCTCATTATTATGACCCTTCCTTCGAAATGAAATGTCTAGTTACCTGAGCATACGCCAATGCAAGAGTCGAGCCCTGATCAAAGGTTATCTAGTTGAGATGGCAGAGTGCAAGACAGAATGCTCTTACCCAGCTTCCACCGAACACATGCCATTTCTCGATCGAGAGTTTCTCCCGGAGACGTTCGATGTCTGCGACAAGGTCCCACGTGGTATTGTGGTCCAAGCAGGCGCTCCTACATAACGAACTCGACTTAGGGACAGAAAGCAGAGCGGATAAACCCACGGTGTCGATTTCCCTGCACCGCGCTGGTCGAAGAGTACGATCTACAACATACCAGGTAACACCAGTCAACGTAATGGTTGGAGTTTGCGATAGAACGTACTTTGTACTTGTTCGGATTGAAAAACTGCCTGTCTTTGGGATCCACACCACCACCAGGACCACCGTGCAGAAATACCACTACGAGTAGGCCGTTGCAGACAGCCAGCGGAGATGTCAGCAACGGGGAATTGACTTGCCTGGTACACCGTTGCTATTGCCGCTTACTTCGTAGCTAAAAGTGCCTTCAGAGTTAGAAACCACAGAGGCGACGATAAACAAATGAAGGCTGCGAACTAGAGGGAATGGGTGAGGGTGGGTGATACCCGTACGTCAAGTCTCCCTTTCTCGTACGGCTCGATCGGAGGATACATCGTACAGTGTCTAGTTGAAGTTAAATACGAAGACGTTCTGTGCAGCAATAGACGCGCAGAAACGATACGACGATCGTGGACAGATGGATGGATGGGTGGCCTGCTGATTATTCCCACTGGGGAGAGATGGGTCCTCGTGCCCGGCTGCTGCTTGAAATATCGGATCTGGAGTCTCACCACTGAGCATTGGCACCTGTCAGGTCGTCGCATGCTGTAGTACGTCTAAGGAGACCCATTTTCTTTGACACACGTTAGTCTAAAGTGGAGTTGTATCCACTAGTCACTGGCTGGTCTCCTCGAACACGACAGGTTTCTCCTCGTCTGCCTTTTCATCTCGCAGGCCCACCTTGACGTCCCATTCCTTGATACCAACAACCCCACCCAACTTCCGCCACATACGAGCCATGTCTTCCCTCCGCTTCTCACACATCTCCACGAGCACAGGCCAATAAGTGTCGTGGTCGTATGCGAACATCTGCGTACCACCCCATCCATCGTGGACAAGCTGATCCAGCTCGAATAGCTGTGCATTAGGTTCATTGGGGTCGTTGCTTTCGCCTTTAGCACGGGCTTCTGCGGACCGCCAGAGGCCCCGGTCATCTTGCACGGGGTTGAATATCATCTTCGTACGTGTCAACGGGTCTATCAATGGGGTAATAAGTTTGAAAAAGGCATGCAAGAGCCATGGCAAATGAGCTATGAGTGATACACCCAGTCGCTCAGGATAATGCGATTGTAGGATATTCAGGACTGTGCGAGCAGTGGAGATGCTCGAGTTTTTCGCTTTGTCGGCGAAGTCGATCATGAGCGCAAGCGTTCTTTCAAGTGGTCGGCAACAAGTCACAAGCTCACCGTAAACACGACTTACTCGACACCAGGGCCCATGAGGTCTATGGCACGCTCAAGTACCCACACCACAAACTGAATCTGCCTAGGCCCTTCTTCGGTGTTTTGCTTGCTGGGGCACATGTACAACCCTGGCCTGCCACAGGTATCATAACCGAATAAGAATTCCTTGCCAGTCACTGCCTCGGGTTCCACCAGTTCAGCAGTAAGGACGTCGTAGATACCGAAATCGCGTCGCCATTTTAGCGTGTCCTCGATGCGCTTGATGGCCAATGCAACGTCGTGTTTGGCCGCGCGTATGTACCGCAAGAGGCATTCATATGACTGTTCATGCGCCTCGTATCATGGGAGACACTTGAATATGGACGACCGACGTACGAGCCACATGCATTCCTCTTCCATTAGCTTGGAGGACTTCTCGGATGGTGTACCAGGCAGACAATACTCCGGGTTTGCAAAGTGAGCAAGAACACGATCATACTCTAGTTTTGCCTTGCCAGTCAGCTCTGGTGGTGGCTGCGTGTTAGGATGGGCTGGAACTGGTAGAGGGACATGTACGGTGGCCATGGTTGGTTTCAGACTCCAAGTGGTGAGCCGAGGAAGCAATCTGGCAAAGCCACGAGGATTGAAATGATGACGCTTGTGATCGCGAACCGAATTAAAATGTATTGGATGGTTGAGCTCATGATCGGAGTAGTCTAATAGATATATAAACACAAAAACAAAAAGACAGATGCCCAGATGTCTCTCCAGGCGGTGACAAGGTCAACCAAATGTTTGACTCTAACATAAACTCGTCAGGAAGGCCTTCGAGGTATTGGTGTATGGTTACTTACTGAACGAGCACTCCGCTTGACTTTCGATAACCGCCACTCATCCGGTTTCTCGTACTACAGTAACAGTCAGCAAACATTAAGTTCTGAAAGGAATGCGCGTGCAGTACCTTGTTATACAGTGGCTCGATCTTCTCCTGCTTCTTCCTCTTGCTAATCTTGTTGGCGTCGGCAACTTTGAAGAATTGTGGTGCCACCTCGACCAGCCATTTGGGTTCAATGGTAGTGACATTGTGACAGTATTCTCGAGTCGTTAGCACCAACTCGTTATAGATTAACCATTCGGGATTCCGGTTGAAAAGTGCAGACGATGGATGGATGTACACAGGCGTACCCTCCACGAGGGTCTTATATCCTTCTTGGGGATCCTTCTTCGCGGCATTTCGAAAGAAACCTGAGCATATTGCCTTCCGAACACGATTGTAATCCCTGCCGGCCGATATAACGTCGTGCTTGTATCTAAAAGAGATAAATCGTGAGCAGATGTTCGACCATATCTTATGGAAACGGCTCACCGATCCATGATACCCACGAGTTGCTTGCGAATGTCCTGTGCTCGCCTCATACTTCGAGCCTGGATGTAATTCTCGTAACACCATGGGTTCGAATAATTGGCAGTCTTCCAGCCATTATAGACTGTGAGCAGCGTTAAGTGATCACCCTCTGGTTGATGGAACTTCGCCTTCTTTGAGTCCGCCTGTGCTTGCTTCTCCTTCGGCCGGTAGAAGACGGTTTGCACAGACAACATGGCAACAATAGAAAGGATCTCCTCAGAGCACCCAAGCTCCACAGAGGCAATAAGCATCTTCGCAAGAGGAGGTTCCATGGGAAAGTCGGCCATCTTGCGCCCAAGACGCGTCAACAAGCCTTCGTCATCGAGCGCCGATAGGGCATATAGCGACTCCATCGCGGTTAACATCGTTTGAGCTGGCGGCGGGTCCATAAAGTCGAAACTAAGTAAATCATTGATGCCCATTGCCTTCAGCAACAAAATGGTATGTGCAAGGTTGGTTCTCTGGATATCTGGGATCGAGGTAGGCAACATTTCATTGCGGTAGGCGGCTTCAGTGTAAAGGCGATAACATTTTCCAGGACCCGTTCTCCCAGCACGGCCTGATCGTTGGCGCGCTTGAGCTTGAGATATTGGCGTGACAACCAACGAGTCCATTCCGAGGCGTGGGTCAAAGCAGTTTTGCTTTGAGAAACCAGGATCAATGACATAGTATATGCCGGGTATGGTCAAACTTGTTTCGGCAACGTTGGTAGCAATGACCACTTTGCGTGCTCCGGGAGGGGTCGGTTCGAACACACGCGACTGGACTTCGGAAGGTAGTGCAGAGTAAATTGGAAGGATAAGAAGCTCTGGAACCTTGGGTCCAAGAGCTTTCATGCGTTCGAATAAGATTTCGCATGCGGTGTCGATCTCCTCCTGACCTGTCAAGAAGAGGAGAACATCCCCTGGAGGTTCGGAAAGGTGGATTTGCATTACGGTGATGAGAGAGGCGTCAAGGTAATCACTCTCGGGTTCCTTAGTGTAGAGAATTTCGACTGGGTACGTCCGACCGGGGATAGTGAAGATAGGGCAACCAAAGAAATACTTTGAAAACTTCTCGGCATCCAAGGTAGCCGACGTGACGATCAGTTTTAAGTCTGGACGTTTCCTCACAGCCTCTGCAAGTAGAGTCAGTACACGTGCATTCACCCATTCTTATCCCAATTCGACTTACTTTTCAATAGACCAAAAAGCACATCAGTGGCGATGGTCCGTTCATGGGCTTCATCCAACATAATGACAGAATATTGACTGCAGAGTGGATCGATGACAGACTCTCGCTGAAGCATACCGTCTGTCATATACTTGATTTTCGTCTCGGGACTTGTACAATCCTCGAATCGAATAGTATAACCAACTTCCTGTCCCAAGCGGCAGCCGACTTCTTCCGCCACACGTTTCGCTACTGACATAGCAGCCACGCGACGCGGTTGGGTGCAACCGATTCGACCTTTGTCGGCGTATCCGGCTTCAGCAAGGTACTGAGTCATTTGGGTAGTCTTTCCGGAACCCGTATCACCGACGACGATGAGGACTTGGTGCTGCACTTAAAGTCAACAATCTTGCGCACCGCGAGGACATCGAATACGTACCTCTCCAATAGCTTGTAATAATGGGTCCCTCAGTTTGTAAATAGGTAAGTTCCTCCGCTGGTCCTGTATACTGAGGCTAGTAATCTCTCCGTATGTCGTGGCCTTGTTGAACGCCGACTGCTTCCACGATGGAACTTCCCCTGCCTTTTGATCCCTAAGATGCGATCTGAGATCCTGAGCGAACAACTTCTCAGATTCTTTGGCCATAGGATCCAACCAGGGAGCGTTGAAGTCTCGGGCTTCCGAGTCTGCTCGTTCGTTGGACTCTTGTTGGCGCAGTTCCCGTCGTTCCTTGGCAAGCGCAGTACCGCCGATAGCAGCTCTGTTCAGCGAACCGTCTGGAGCTTTAATGATCTTGATAGGACTGAGATCAAGTGTCCGTCTCGTTTGTCCGGCCAAAAACGGCGCCTCTTCCTCTCTGACTTCCACATCAAGCTCTTCTTCCACCTCTGCACGTACTACCGGGTTATTGAAGTCCTCATCCAAATCTGGATACTCTGAAGCATCTATAACGCCTGAAGAGATGAGCTGTTTGAGTTCCCAACGCTCCGGAGAAGTGAGGCGCTTTGCGGATCGTACGGTAGAACTAGGCTCATCCTTCGAGCGTAGCGGAAGAGAGTTCGGGCCAGATGCGCGTGCCGCGCGCCGGCGTTCTTCTTCTAACTCAGCTTCTGACTTGATGCGAAGATGTGGGGTAAGGTCTCGTCCAGTCACTTGATCAACATCTTTCATTGAGAGACCTATCCGGCCGCCTGCAATACTTAGGACCTTGACCTTAACATTTTGACCCCTGCTAAGAAGGTCCGAGGCGGAATTCGCTCGAACACCATGTTGAATATTTGATACATGAACCATTCCTAGGAAAGCCATCGGCCATTTGTTGCACCTATTGAAATGAATGCGCACATACCTTCTACGCGCCCGGATACACCTTCGAGCTGAACGAAGGCACCAAAATCCTTCAGGCCACATATTCGGCCATTATAGATTTTGTACAAGACGGGGCGTTCGTCAAGCGGGGCACGACTCCGAATCCCGTAGTCGCGCCTCGAGCTATACGAGCGGCCTCTATCAGGGGAAAGACTTTGGCGGTGAGGTGGTGGAGATCTTGACCTCGACCGACCTCTCCGTTCTGACCCATTCACTCGCTCATCGACCCCGCTCATCTGCGTCCTCTTCTTCGCAGCACCCTCGAATTGAGCCATCATATCATCCACTTCCTTCATCAGCACATCCTCAGTTACCTCCTTGTCTGGCAAAGCGAGCCCAGGGAAAAGACGTTTGCGTTTATCCTGGTCGTTGTTTCTGTCCTGCTCCGACTGCGAGTCCGGACCGCCGTTCACCAGCGCTTTTGATTTCTTGTGTTTGGGATGTAAGCTGAGAATAAGGCGATCTATATTTTCAACAAACGACTCCGGAAAAGCAGTCGGGTCGATCTCCTTGAACTTCTGCTTGAATTCAACCAGGTCCTTGGACTGGTCGTGAAGAGACACCACAAATTCAGCTAGAGTTTTGTCATTTAGGCCGATGTAATTGTCGATCTCCTGGGTGATCTTGGCAACGAGTGAAAGGTATTCGAGGTTGTACAGGTCATCTTCCGCCATGGTGAACGTCAAGTCCAAGCTTTACTGCACGAGCAAGCCATGGGCACTTGCTTTGGAAATATGTTGCTTACTCAGCGCATTACAAATGCGGACAGCAATCTACGCAAGCTTGGATCGTCGAGGTCTTCGGCTAGTGATGCTTAACATTTCGGGCGGTACGGTATCATACACTTCTATACGGTTATCGTACAACATATTGCAGTAATCAGCCTTCGTATCTTGATCACAATCCGTTCCACTCAAGACCCTTGGATACGACGAACGTCGCCGTCAGAGGCAAGTTCTCGCTGCTGGTTCCCACAGAGACTCTGTACTCTCCACCTCCAATGACCCATCGAGATATAACGTCATCCCAGTACGAGACAGCATATTTGTCCAGGTTCAGCGTGACCGTCTGGCACTCTTGAGGAGCCAAATCCTTGACCTTGCTGAAAGCACGGAGTATCAACTTCGGGTGGGTAAGGTGCGAAGTAAGTGGCATCGAGACATAAAGTTGGACAATTTCCGTCCCGGATACGTTGCCAATGTTGGTTAGCGTTAAGGAGGCGGTGAGACTGAAATCCCCATCGGTTATGATCGGTTCGGACAACTTCAGGTCAGAGTACGAAAAGGTGGTGTACGAAAGACCGTGTCTGAGGCCGAATGACCGACGTCAACATTGCTGGCAAGCCATAGCTAGGCAGCTACGTACCCAAATGCAAACAGAGGGGCTATCCCTCTATGGATGTAATGCTTGTACCCCTGCAAGGATGTCACCTCTGTTGAGTGCACCGTGGAATGCAGTTCTGAACTTACGACAAATAGGTCCTCAGCGTATCGGACTATTCCGTTTTCTGAACTGAAGTGACCATGAGAGGGTACATCCTCAAGCCGCTTCGGGAAGGTCAGCGAAAGCCTGCCGGATGGATTCTTCTTCCCAAAGAGCACGTCAGCTATTGCATCTCCTGTGGCGTTCCCTAGGTACCAAGCATGCACTATGGCTGGTACAGAGTCTGCCCATGGAAGAACAATCGAAGACCCCTGTGCCATGACTACCTTTAGCATGTTTCGCGAAGGATCACAGAATTCTCACTGATTGGGTGACCACGACCGTGTTTGGATTGGCTGCAGCGACTTTAACCACCAGCTCGTCAGTCCGCCCGGGCAAGCTTAATGTCTGTCTGTCATAACCTTCCGTTTCCCAGTCCGCGTTGAGTCCGACGACGGCGATGACGACATCCGCCTCCTTAGCTGCTTGGACAGCTTCCGCCAGTAAATTATCAGGGTCTTGAACTTCTGCACCTCCAAGACGGACACCGGCATTACTGTCTAGCACAGTTTCATCTTCGTCCCCATCAGCAGGACCCCGAACATTACAGAAATCCACCAAGATGTTGTACTGGACGCCAGCCTTTAATTCGACGCGGCCCTTCTTTTCAACAGTGCCAGCACCAAAGAAGGCTCCGCCTCGTTGCTGCCGGGTCCAATTGTCAATCACGAGTTTCCCGTCAACGAACAACTGGAAGTTTGTGAGTACACGGATGTGTCACAATGATTGGCACGAGAACCTTGGCCCTTCCTGCAACAGTTAAACCGAACTCGAAAACGCAGTCGCGTGATCTGGGTTTCAGGAGACCCTCGAGTTTCAAGGACCATCGTCTCGTGATACCTTCAGGTGTGGAAGTGTTGATGAAAACGCGTGTTTCATCGATCAAACGAGTTTCGATTGGCGTAGGTGCCAGGGTCATGCTGTCGTCATTCTCGTGGCTGTACCAACACCCAAACCAACCGCGCTCTCCAGTGGGTGCTGTGAGGTCGAAGTCAAGTGTCGGCATCTCCATGTACGCTGTGAGCCAGTGAGTATTATGGCTAGCTTCCTGCATAAAGCACATACAGGCTGCCCCTTCGCTGTACCTCACCTCGACGTCCGGTGGTAGGGAGTTGACAATCCCGTCATAAGGCGACACGAAATAAGAGGGTTTGAGAGAAGCAGAGCCTCCTCCGGAGAGAACTACAGCTTTGGCATTTCCTCCAACGATGGCTACCTTCTTTAGCTTAGCTGGCTGCAAAGGGAGTACATTGTGGTCATTCTTAAGCAGGACAATAGTTTCCGAAGCAAGCCCGCGCATCAGTTGTTTCTCTTCATCGCTCGCAAAGGTGCGCTCTATGCCATCCCCGTCCAAAATCTGAAACCAAGATGAAGACGTGTGTTTAGCGGCCAGGGTGTGGGAGTTCGAGAATCGGCGGGAATTCACCTCTGGAGCCTCCTGTGCAGAGCGCTTCACCAGCTCGATGACCTTCCTTGCACGTTCTTTAATGGTGCGAACGGTCATTTTGCGTGAAGAAATAGACCGGCTCATGAGATCAAGCGTCCGCCATTTGTTGTGACCCGGCATTTCCAAATCTAGTCCAGCGTTGATGCTGTGGTCGACGCTATAGACTCCAAACCTGCGTTTCGCTAAGCACGCTGCTACGGAGGAGGGAGTTTAACACCTTCGTACCAGTCACTCATGATTAACCCATCAAATTTCCACTCCTTTCGGAGAACATCCTGTAGCAAATGGTGATTCTCTGGGGCATGGATACCGTTGACACGATTATAGCTCCATAGCAAACGCGGTGGGTCAGACTTCGATATATTAAGAACTGGTGTACAACGTACGCAGTCATAAAGCACCAAGGTTTGGCGTATTTTTGGGCAAGCATGAATGGCATGAGGTATATTTCCCGAAGAGCCCGCTCGCTGAGGATGCTGTCGTAGCCCATCCGATCATTCTCCATATCATTGCAGCTGATATATCCGGAGTGAGCAATGGAGGATACAAACTGGTAAAGCACCTACACGAAATGTTTGATTGTGGCGCCTATGCCTCCCTTTTGGACACCTTTTATATATGCGGCGGCAAGGAGCCCAGACAGCGTTGGGTCCTCAGAGAAGCTTTCAAAAGCCTGGATATGTAGAATGAGTAACCAATCTGTTGTAGCTATTATGGGGGTAATTCACCCTGCCCCCTAGGGGGTTCTGGCAGACAAATCAGCGGGACAAACAACACCAGTGAGCAAGAATCACCCTTTGAATGTTACACGTTGGAGCGAGGATGACAGATGCGGCTTTGAGCTTCGCTTCGTTGGACAACAATCTCAGGCCGACCTGTTCGATAAGTTCGGGGTCCCACGTTGCCCCAAGGGCGGTTGCGCTTGGCAAGCACTTCGCAGGAGTGCTCATGAAGAAGTGATTACCCCTGATGCCTAAAAACCTCTACATTTAGAATGCATGCTTCGCGACACTGTAGTTCACTTGATGAGACTCGCCGTTTGGGCCATCGCTAACCTAGACAGTAGCGTTGAGTTTCAGCACAGCGAGAGGCGAAAACGGAGTCAAACCTTGATAGCAGGTACCCCTAGGCGGGGAACATCATGAGTATGCCAAAAGCCGACGCCGGCGGTTAGGAGTATGGCCTCCTCTGTCGTCAGTTCGTAGACGAGTTTGTCGACGTCCGCGCTGGCGATATCTGAAGGAGGCATTGGCGATGAGTTATTGGAAAAGCGTGTAAGTAGTCGACTCTTATAGGCTCCATTTCGGATCTGGGGTATACATAGTCTCCTGATATGATGTCCGAGAATTTACCAAGAATTCCCCTTGGAGTAATACAAAATACTGTAGCAGTGAAGTTCTTCCGAGGATTACCCGGTCATGTTCAATGGGGCTGGTCAAGTAAGGTTCCGAGCTCGACTTCGGCTATCAGGGAAGGTTGCGACAGACTCAATTGGTGATTAGGGGTAATCAAGTCGGTAAAAACATGATCAAGCACGGGAAATGCAGGCCAGGTCGAGAAATACTGGATTATCTCAAACTTTAATAGTTTTTCAAGATAGTTTTCGAGAGATCTATCTTCGAAAAGATACTGGCCTTGTCCATGGCATGGAAGAACCTAGGTCAATTGCGATCTCGCCATGGGTTGAACATTCAATAAACATCTCTAGACGATGGTAATTACAGTAAGCAATGGCAAGGATGGAAGAATGTCCAGGGTCATTAAAGGTGTCCGTGACAATCAAGAGCAAAGCCAGGGAGGCAGCGAAACAACTGTCCGAACTGGTCTAGAGAAAGATCGCTGGCACTAACACATTACCAGTTGGCTGGCACGGTCTGAAAAGGCTTCCACATTAGTTACAAACTCAGCAGTTTCACAGGTTGCACCATACCGGGGTAGTACCAGAATGAAACGGCGATGATGACATACAAACCTGAAAAGAAATGAGCACGACGTGGAAGGAACCGGATACTGTACTCACAGATTAGAATCGTCCCTTCAAGCCAATTGGATTTCCCATCTGCGACGACTTGGCTCATCGTTTGAACTGAATGTTGCTGAGTAACGATATATGACGTGATAGATGCAGGACACACCAGCAATGTAGAGCACCTGCAAAAGGTGTGAGAAGAGTACACAGCAAATGAATTGACCGCTCTGTACTCACAACAGACTCGAACGGGTCAAACAGCAAGGCCAAAGGCTTGTTAATCGCCCATCCTAGTGTCACCATCAATCTGCAGCACGGTGTCAATCCGTCTGAATACTAGTGGGGATGGCAGGCCTGAAAGTTACTTACGGAATGACAAATAATGTAGTTTGCTGATAGGTGGAAGCGTTTAGAGGCAAGGAATCAAGATAAGAGCACTCACTATGGTAGAATTAACAGCAACACTGATACTCAGGCTAAGCTGATCCCTCACGGAAACGTTCATCGCCGTCACACACTCTGCGAAAATGATGCATTTCGTCAATCTTCCATGAACAGTGAACCGACGACGTACCGGCAATAGAGCTAACGGCAGGGAGTAAGATCAGACCGATCCATTGTTTGCTAAGGGTCCCAGATATTCCATTCATGCTCTCAACCAGGTCATCTGCATTAAAGGCAACTGCCTAGATTACTCTTCATCAGTTATGGGGAACAAGAGATGAATCAGAGTACGACCTACAACCGTCACCAGTGTTAGCAGTAAGAGAGTCATAGCCCAACTCAGACGAGGTTCTTCAGACGATTTAGCAGGTATCACGGAGGGACCAGCACCGTCGGATGGTGGAGTCTCTTCAGTTCTCATTGGTTCTGGAGATGCGCATCGAGGAGTGTCATTAATGATGGTGGACGAGTTACCAGATGACTCCGATCTTGGCACAGTCGTGGTCGAGCCTATTGCTGGGTCTGGCCTACTGTAGCCACCGTCACCCAGTGACTTTGGGACTAGGCAGATGGTAGGACGAAGGTTGGCAGGCACGGAGGTAATATCGCCAGACTTGTGAATGGGGTTATTTGTCAGGGTTGCTTGAGAGGAGGAGTAAAAATGAGAATCCCAGCGCATAGACTCGCGTACAGCGACCTTTCGGGACGAGGTCATTGATCGATCACTGCTTCCAGCGCAGCCCGTGCCGGCTGGTAGCATTTTACTAGTGTTCGAACTCCATGACCGTGGAAGAATTCGGGAGCCAATGGATACCTTCACAGGAAGCCTGTTGCTTTGTTGCTTGACATCTTCGTAAAGGTGGGTGTGGGACCAAAATTGAAAAACCAAATACGCCACATAAACTGAAAAGAATGGAACAGTCTACAGTTACCTCAATGTATGCAACTTACTGAACGTCAGCACCGTGGACACCTGGCAACGATGAGTCAAAGAGATGCACTCTCACTTCAGAAAACATACCCCATAGCTCATTTTCAGAATGTTTTCCTTCTGAGCTGCGAGGGTGTATTGATCTCCATCGTCGTCAAGGGCGAAGTGATAAGCAGCGGGCAGTAAAAGAACACCAACACTGATGCTCAACAGAGATGTGTGTATCTGAGTCGCAGCTATATGTCGTGACAGGCTGTTAAGTTTGTGGAGTGAGTGTTGTACTTACTTTGATCAAAGCCCTGCTCAGAAAACTTCAAACCTCCCGCAAAGAAGCACATTCCCAAGATGAGGACTGTGATATGTATCAAGTAACGAAACCGGATGGAGGACATAAAACGCTTACGGAGTTTGCTCAGAACAGAACCTATTACTGTCGAAGGAGGTGAGAACCTTCTACATTCAAAAGGAAGCAACTAACGCGATGCTTGCACGACGCGCAATTCGCACTTCCTCAACGCAGTGATCTGTTCTTGCTGTCGCATTAGATGCATCATTTATCTGAGCCTCGAAACTAACCGCAACAACCACTTCGACACTGATGAATGGTCACATGTGGAAGCACAAATAAAACAACAAGTCCACGTACGTGTTACTCTTGGTGAGAAATGAGGTCAGTAAACTTCTGCGGGACCGCAGGGATAAACTTACCATGCTGGCATTAAGCAAGCCTGTCCTAGCTCCCCCTATACGTAGAGCTAACTCTCGTATAGCTAAATCATGCAGCTACTGAAATATATGCCAGTCTAAGGTCACTTTCGATATACTTACCTTTACCAAGGGAATCATGGACAGGGTACAAACTACAGGTGGTTCTCAATAACACTTACTTTTCCGAGTTAAGGAAAATGCTCACATATAAAGACGAGGTTGTGATGTTCCCCCAAGATCGAACTTAATACCCACTAAAACAGATTGTTCCACACTTAGCTTCTATTACAGAACGGGTAAGTTACGATTCAAAAACCCACCGAAACGGGAATAAGAAACAGCAGAAGATTGAACCCTACGGTCATCAGTATGCTGTAGTACAAAAGAGCACGGTCGTCCTCACAAGAACCGAAGACGATGATCCTCCATCCTTGCCATATAGCAGCCCATTTCATTCCCTTACCGCCCGAATTGCCAGAGTCTCCAGGCGGTTGCGAAAGGTGCGTTGGGAGCTCGGAGAACGATGGATAGTTCCACATGGAGGGCGGACCACCCGTCCCATCGCCCTTCTCCATCAGGTTTACGGTCGATGCGCACGACATCGCTGAGAGACGAAAATCTGATCTCGATGGCGAAGTAGTCGGGCTCATGTCACCAACGACAAAGGCAGGATCTGAACCGCGCTCCACCACCACTGACGAGGGTGCTGAGTTGTCATACGCTTGCCGGATATCAAGTGTAGCAGACTTCCGACCTACACCGGGGGAACTCATCGTGACCACCCAACGCAAATGACGACCAGGGAGTGGGAAGGACAGCGGCGAGTGAAACTTGTCATAATACTTGATATAATTTTCTCGTACGCTCTTGTCGGTCTAACTGTCGGCAAAGTACTGCGGCACGGAGGACACTAGCGAGTTGACTAGAACCGTTCGTAAACACCTTCCAAAATTGGCTATTGCGCTCAGGGACCACATGTGACTGTGCCCCTACTTTGAATATACACTGCCGCGGGAGCCAGCAAAACAAAGAGTGGCGTATAGCTAGGTTTCCAGAAGAAAATAAAGCTGCGCACCCTGGGACCTGGTCCGGTGTAAAAAGCTGGAATGTAGGGTGGGCGGTTAGTAGCGGTGCTGCTCGGAACCACGCGGGCTCACCTGTCACGTTGTAACGTGTGACAGCAACTTCGGGCTCGTTTCTCGCGCCAGAGCTTTCGTCGTCGTTTCCGAAGCTTGAGCTTGCATCATGTTTAACGCCTCCCTCCGTGCCGTCCGACCACTTGCCCTCCGTGCTACTCGGTCTGCGCAATCCAGCGCCATCCGCAGACTCTCTACAACCTCCGCTGTGCGCTCAGACCACCACGCCCCGGCTATTTTTGGCCCTGGAGGAAAGCCGGGTGAGATCGCTACAGACGAGCAGCAAGCTACTGGCCTTGAGCGATTCCAGCTTTTGGGCGAAATACAGGGTGTAGATGCTTTCGACAAGGCACCCCTCGACTCGAGT
This sequence comes from Pisolithus microcarpus, assembly GCA_024613185.1. Classification (NCBI taxonomy): domain Eukaryota; kingdom Fungi; phylum Basidiomycota; class Agaricomycetes; order Boletales; family Pisolithaceae; genus Pisolithus; species Pisolithus microcarpus. Next base: position 1,247,181 of record JANFAI010000007.1, read on the forward strand.
CGCGTAGGTACATTGGAAGATCCCATCAAGGTCTTCTCCTTGGTATGTTCAGAGAGTTCGCGCAAAACAAAATATCATGCCGTTGAACTCATACTCTAGGATACCGAGCGTCTTGTCGGCTGCACCGGCTCTCCTGCTGACTCGCACGATATCCATTGGTTCCAACTCCGCAAGGACAAGAACCGTCGTTGTCCCGAATGTGGTTCCAGTCAGTACGCGATTCTTTCACGCTATACGACCGTCTCACTCTGGGACAGCGTACGCCCTTGACTACCAGGGTCATCCTCACGAGGACGTGCACCACCATTAGATCAAAAGGAGGATAGTCGAGCAAGACTTGGGCAATCGGATACATGCTCTGCGTTCGACCTACCGGTGTAGCTTCTATTCACTCAGCTAGGCCCGCCAATCATTGCATACAGTATGACTAGTCACCGAAATATTCGACGCCGTGATGCTAGGGTAGTCTTAAGTCTGGCCCCATTTGTCTTGTTCCCCCTACGAGCATGACATACTAGTAGGAGTGACATCCTTTTGCACGAGTCAGACGCGGAGTGTAAACCCAAAGTGTTCTCAAAGAGTGAAATCTGTGACGTTCACCGAATAAAGTCGGTGCTCCCGTGATGACTCTCCACTAGTTCTTTACATTATCCAGTCCCTTCGTATGCATTTTCTTGTGTGCCTGGGCGGTCTGTGTTATCCCGTGCGGCGAAGAAGTCAATGCTCATGATCAACAGACATCTCTAAAATCTTCATGTGATCCGGAAAAGCGGTGGTAGTATGAAGCAATATCGACCTATCATTATGTAATTATCAGTTGGCAAGCAACTTCCTCAGGACGAGTTCGCCGGAAAGAGTGTGGATAACCAAGTACACCGCCTGGAATACAAGGACCCCATCTTAAGAACAATGAACGCACGGCGGGATCAAGGTCATGTCATTGGTGAGGTACTACGCCCCTTCTTTCGTACAAGAGCCAGTTACCCTTCTCGCAGTGGCCAACATCTTGCAACTTGATCGTGCACTGGACACGTTCCAAGGTTTTGGGAAGCTCGACGCTAACCATGTGTCGACTCCGTGCCTTGTGCATCACCGCCACCTTTGAATTGCAATACGTCAGTGAAGTCAGGACACGCAGAACAACGACCGTGACACCAGAATGAATAGTGTCAGTTGCAGAAGTGGCCGGCATTCACATAATCTACCTGCCCGCGCTGCCTATCACGAATTTCGCGCAACCACGCAATACCGGTGCGGGTCGTGCATGTATTTCCTCACAACCCGTCTACTTGGTTCTTGGTTGTGGAAGGTTTTCCTTAACTCCGTGACCTTCACGCCGGATAATCTAAAACTCATTAGCCACTGTTGGAATCCATTGTTCGCGTTTGCAGCAATTTCACCCGTTGCAGCGCCACCCGTTACGTGCTTCCATGAGTATGAAGTCCATGCGAATTCCATCATAGAGTACATAGCCACCGCAATCCTTCTGCGTTTGATAGTAAGTAAATGACTGACCTGAGAAAGAAGCGGACGTTTGGAAGCCATCGCAGCCAATCAGTACTAGTGGCGCCTATGTACAGTCAGACCGAGTCATACATACGCTGATGCCAAGGCCCCTGCCATTCGCTGACGAGCCCCATGGAAAACCCTACCACAATATGATCTTATCACTCAACTTCAAGCATTATTTAGATTTGGAGACAGGTCAGAAGCCCTGGGCGATATGCCTATATTATTGAAACTTCGCGAACGCTACAACAGAACTACCTCTACAAGAACAAACAAAAAAAATACAACGTTGGCCGCATTAGGGTATACAGGTACGGGATGGTAATCGTGAATTGTAGAGAAAGATCAAGGAAGACATGCCGCACGAAAACGTGCTTGGGTCGCTCAGGGAAAAGGTACTTCTATGAACGCTGGGTGCCTGACCCCATGCGAAACGCACGCGGACGCGAGCGAGATTAACTTTAGACGAGATTGGGGTGACGCTTCTTGCTCTTCTCATGACGTTTGCAGTCGCTGTTGTTGAAGAACGTCTGGGTACAACCTGGAATGCCGCACTTGAATCGACGTTCGCCTGTGTGCGATTGCTGATGACCTGGAGGGACGTTACAATGAGCGGATTATAAACCATGAACCACTCAAAGACCCACGTTTCAAGCTAAACTGCGCCGTGAATGTCTGTTGACACTCTCCACAGCTGAATTGAGCTTCGTGCTTTCGACGTCGCTCATTCGCATGTAACATTGCTTGGGTTGCAATGCAGGGCCTGGGCGCGGACGGCGTGGAATGGCTACGGTGATGGCCCAGAACGCGTGGCGGGAGAGTAAGGTCACTTGTCGTGACAGACTCACTTGACATGTGGCGGGGACGTGAGTAGGGATGATGGCCATGATAACCAGTGAGACATGGAGAAGTAGGATAAGTGATGCTATCTTCTGTGGTGAATGAGATTGGAGACAAATGATCGTTGTCGGAGCTGAGTTCGCTATGTACGGATGCCGGGGACTGCGATCCGTTGCAGGAGGATGAGGGAGAAGGAGAAGGAGCGAGGTAACGAATATCCGCTAGTCCAGCGGCGAATGAATGGGCATTAAGCGGCCCACTCATATAGCACAAATCCGACCCGAGTCTTTCCCCGTCGAAGGCGTTGGACTGGGAGTCCATGGCCTCGCCTGGACGTTGAATCAATGATGGCCTGGACGAAACCGATCTTACGGTTTCTCTTACCTCTATCCTCTGAGTGAAAATGGATACCTGGATAAATACAATCGTCCTTTGTGGATGTTCCATACAATCCAGAATTGATGAGGTCATCTAGTCCGAAACCGTCGCTGTCAAGGTGTGAGATGGTAACTATGAATCAGACCAAACAGTGGTCACATACTGGCAGTAAGGATCGAAGGCTTCAGAGGACTGCGAGATTGAAGGGGTGGCAACTACTCTCCCTTCAGAGCACATAGTGGTCTCGGAGTCAGAAGAGTAGTGGCTAAAGTAGGTGGTGAGTGAGTCAACCGGAGCTGCCTATGGCACGGAAGGTCTTACGAAGGGGGCGGAATCTGGTATGCGTCTGTCGCGGCTGAGATGTGGATGGAAGGGATAGAGTTGACAGGCATGAGTTGGTTGGATGATCGAGAGGGGATTGTCAGTGAAGGGAGTCATAGGATGCATGAAATGGCTACCTTTATATAGTCCCGGGAGCCAAAACAGGGATACCAAGGGGCGCCAGCTGACCACACTGACCTAGCGCCTTAGAAGACGAGGACAGTGGGAGGACCGAAATCCAGGGGATCGCCAGGCAATACGTCAAAATCACGGCATTGGGAGTATAAACCTGTCCATATCAGCCCAAACCTAACGTTTCGGTGTGGCAAAATTGCAGTTTCGCCTGGCAGATTTTGCGTGTTTGCGACGAACATATGACCATGAGAGAGCCGGAGAGGACGGGCTTCTCCGAGGAAATTCTGCAGTCACTTCTGAATGGAATGTTCTCCGACTAACCGACGAGAACATAGCCCCACCTTGCCAACCAGAAGATGGTGTATAGACTTTGGGCTGTGCCTTCCACAGAAGTGGGGGAAGGCATGGCTTGCAAAATGGCACGCCCACGACAGCGCTTTTGGAGGGCCACTGCCACCTCTGTCACGTGACGCCAGATCACTTTGTCCACGTTCTCCCTGTCACACAATGGTTGGATTCAATCGTTCACAACAGCACAACGCTGGCGCTGAAGGAAGTCTGGCCACGCGTTGCTCACGCTGATATTGTGGCCGTGCACCGTCGCACAATAAGGCGTCACCGACGTGTGCATACCGTGTTTGAGAGATTTCGAGCCAGAGAATAATTTTTTCTCAAGACCCACTCGTTAACGGCCATAAACGGGGCGTGGGCGTTGGCCAGCTTAACACGCGTTCCCAACGTGTGCGTTCCGCGTATGTCCGGGCCTGCCAAAGATCTTCCCTAGATAGGCCAAGTACTGCGTATTTGTAATCGACGTACACCCAAATCATTAATGACACGTTCGAGATGGTCGGGAGAGGTTGGTAGACGGCCAACAAAAGCCAATGTTGCAATTGCGTACCCGTACCCCCCTCAATTTTCACTCCCCATCAGGACGGATACATCCGGGCTCCATTGCAATCAACGCCAAAGTACTTCCGCAACCCTTGTGTGACGATAATATTAACCCATCATGATACACTCACTTTTAGTCCTCGTCTTCGCTTCCATACTCAGCTAGACCCAGTCCCGCGGCCGTTCGATTTGGTGGCGATTTGGACGGCGCAATCGATGCATGTTGTCGCTTTATTTCAGCAAAATATTTCAAGCCCTCCAAGGTGTCAGCCGAAAGAAGGCCTTGAGGTTTCGGGCATTCGGAACGTTGCATGTCTGGTGGCGCAAAATCTAGTTTCCTTCGTTTAGCATTGGGACCGTCTCCGGAGACCTCGCCGTCCGCTTCCATAACCTCGCCTTCATCGTCTAACGTATCTCCCTCCTCGAGGGCTCGCACAGCCCGCATGGCCTGAACTATACGGGGATCCATGCGCGCCTTGATGGCCTCCTGCCCCTGTTCCTCCAACCATCGCTTTTCTTGTTCCTTCGATACGGGATTGGGGTCCTCTGTCGCCCATCGCACGTTCAAGATCTCATCATTGTCGAGGGATTGGCACGCCATGGCCTCCTTGGCAAACTGGGCATTGAACTCCGACTTGTATGTCACGAAAGCAACGCTTCGGTACTGCAGAACACGTACTTTGAACGAAATGTCAGCAATCATCGCACAATGAACATGGAGAGTACTCGCTCTTTTCAATCTCGCCCCATTCTTTGAAATGTCGAATGACAATTTCCTCCGTTTCGGGGCCGGGCCCTGTCTCCTTGATCCGGCCAATGTACAGGGTACGATTTTGCCGGTTGAAACTGCCAACGCCACCCATATCGTCCCGGTAGTCTGCGAACTTCTCTCGTGCGAAGCAATCCTTCGAACTATCGGGCAAAGCGTTGTCGGGATCCGGGAGCGTGTGCAGGTAGTTGCATTCCCAACCGTATGGACAGCAGCCGCGAGCAAAAAAGAGACAGCAGTATCTATTCCCGGTAGTATTTGCTCTAGTGAGGCCACTGTCCTTCTTGATATTACATCGTGTCTGCGACTTGACTTTGCTGTAGAGTGGGGTCAGAGTATGCCCTATCCACCACCGTAGAAATACGCACTTGGAGTAATTATCCTCGCGATCACCACCGGCCCATTTATTGTACCAGATGTCTATCGAGTATAGTCAGGATGTTGCCAAGCGTCGGGTTGCACATGGTGATAACACTCACTGTACTCCTTCCCAGTCTGTGGGGTCTCCTTTCTCTCGACTTCGCCAGGTTGAACCTGTTTTCGTGCCGGCTTCAGAGGCTTTTTCGTCGGCTTTGATTTGGTGACCGCCACCGTCGAGGTTTCGTTCGTGGCCATGGTTGTCACCACTGCACAGTCCAGTACTGAGTGGAACTGCTCGTTAGTGGCTCGTCACGTGAGCTGCACCCTGTGGCCGAGTGCGCCGTCAGCATCAACCCTAGTGCATACCCCGATGCCCCCCAGATCCCCTTCTCACTGTACTACTCAATTAAACTTATAACCTATGGCTCGCCACTCTGCCCTACTATCATCTTGCACGCCCAGTAAAGTTTCCCCGGCTGAAGTTACAATCGGTCATGTGTGAGTGCATATTATTACGTCTCGCTGGGAACACATCTCCTCAGCCTCGCTATCTGCCTCGGGTCATTCCAGCCAACTGCGTGATCTCGTAATTTGCCCACAAGAACCAGGTGTTCTCAACTATGTACAGAACACCTCTATTGTGGAACATGATCTATACGCGCCGGACTTGGTGAGCTTGCCACTTCGCTTTCCCTACGCCCTATTCCCATGACCGTGCCATACTACCACAGCCACCCCGGACCATCGCAGATCTGCCGTTCATCCCAAACACTCTGGCATCCCTCCCCGTACCTGGAACGGACAAGACTTTGTTGGCTGTTGGCGGTCAGGAAGCGGAAATCCATCTTTCACTCCACAGGCGATCCTCGCGATCCGAACGGAGGAGCGACCATCTATCAAGGCCACGCTGTAATTATGATATCTGGAATTTCTTTATGAAGCTCTCTGGATCGATTAATAACTCTGTCTTGCTGAGCTCTCTTAGCTTAACGAGGTCCAATGAAAGTAGCGTCGAGCCTAGGCTCGCTGTCAGTAACAACGACTGGAAAGTCAAGTTTTATGATGTCCCCATATGCGAAGACTCTGCACCGAAAGAGATACGACAGTGTGGTATGTTGAAGCTGGAAGAGCCGGTTAATCATTGTGAGTGAGCGAATTGGTCGAGATTGAACCGCGCCAGGCTGACTGGCTTTTGAAGCATCCATATCTCCCGATGGGAGAACGCTCCTGTCCGTAGGGGACTCACCCAGGATTTATTTACACCACATCACGGGTGGTTCACGCATAACCTTCAATCCCATCGTCACCCTCAGTGTCCCACCGCCCGACACGCGGCTATTCTCAGCAGCGCTCGCTGCCTCTTTTTCAACAGCGTTCTCCACAGACGGAATGAAGTTCGCCGTTGCGTCTCAAGAAGGCGTAGTGGCCGTCTGGGACGTACGAAGCACTAAGCCTGTGAAAGTCATACAAACTGACAAAACACGGTTGCCAACTGGGCTGCACGGGAATGGCGAGTTCAATGATTGGCTTAGTGACGATCCAAATGACTGGACGAGGGGTGGTTCAAGAGCCCCTGGGTGGGGGGCTCGAAATGTCAAGTTCGGCTCGGGTGGTACGAATGGTCGCCCGGGGAAGGAGTTAATGACGTTCACGGAGGTGGGTTACGTTTCCATTCTAGTCCTGTTGCACTTTTCTTATTGCCTATCATTGGCTCAGCACACAAGTCTTCTGCACGTTTTCGATGCTCGAACCTTTGAACAGGAGGAAATTGTGCGTGTTCCAGACGTTTCCAAGCGAAAAACAGTGTCCCCTCGGTCTCTGTTTAGTCCTGCATACTTGGATGCGATACCACCACGACGCCCCATTCCGGCTCCACACACGACACGTGCATTGGACGAATTTTTCGGGGGGGCTCATTTGGATAATGGTTCAATTACTCCGTGGCACCCTCCACGACGCGAGTTCCGCCGTGGGGACGGAATGGAAGATGAACATGACCACGGCGTTTTTGCCATGGGCCGCGACCACCGTAGCACCCGAACTCACATCACGGAGAGGATTTCACCGCCTGGTGGCTGGGCAGCTGATAGACACGAGGTCTCATATGGCCCTGGTGACGTTACTTTGGATGATGTGGAGATGGACGTGGACGAGATGGAGGGCGATTGTGTTTCTTCACGTGGACCGTCGCGGTCTTCTTCACCCCCGCCATCGGTACATCTTCCGGTACAGCCTTCGCCCTCCCCAACACGAAGTGGTCGTCATGCAAGTGTACGACCTTCCCGTCCTCGTCACAGGACCATCACCCGAGAAGATGCCATTTTCGATCTAACTTTAACGCAGGATTATGATTACGATATCGCCGGGACGTGTTTCGACCCTGATGGAGGGCTCATCTACGTGGCTACCACGGACTGCATATCAGAATGGGAGGTAAGGGGGGCAAACAAGCGGTGGTGGGGCCGTTCGGAGTGGGTCTGAGTTGTACTCCAAGTGCTATTCGGTTTCGTTGCGCTTTTCGTGTTGCTGCTCAAGTACATTTTCTCATCGACACCCCCCGTCAAGATTACATTGTCAGTTCCGTCTGTACTTTACATGCATGTCATAAGTTCTTTTTTTTTGCATGTTGTAGCTCAGTTTATCTCAGTCTCCGTATCTCTTCTGTTCCGAATGCTGAAACAGCTACCCTCTTCTGCGGTGATTGATCTTCGCGTTCCGTTCCGGACGGAGCTGAATTCGGCGTATTGGGATGGCGCAGAGTATCAGAAATAGCCAAGCTCGCTCATGGAGGGCTCACCTGTCAGTCACTTCATTTCAGAGCCCTCCATATGAATTGGCCTCGCCCGATTTAGAAATGGATGAAAGATACCCCGATGGGGAAACTGCGGGGGTGCAAAACGCCTCACCCACGTCGTGTCCGACCCTAGAAACATGAAACCGATTTCATTCCATGAGCAGTTGCCATATCGATGCGACATAGAGCACAGAACTGGCCACGACACGATGCAGGTGCGGACATCATGACGTCCAGACACTGCCATGTACGGCTGTGAAGAGTGTTCCAGTTTGGAGGTGATCGATGCTTTCTTTGTTCGAACGTTTCGGTACTGTACGCGTCGATAAGCAGGTTTACCCCATAGAAGTCGTCCCGGCGCTTTCCAAGCTGTGGAGGGCTATGGCTGCTGACCGGACCGATGCCATGCTATTCGAACCTACCCACTGAGTGGGAACCCATTCGATAGGAAATCTCACATGGTGGCGTGGTCATGCTTGGAATCTTGGTGTGGCATGTGGCAGGGATTGAATACGATACTGCCATCGCGCCGAAGAAGTTAACATAGCTGGTGTGGGTCTAAAATGTACATATTGTCAGACCGCGGAGACTCACCACGACCAGTAAGTTTCAATTATGTATGCCTGACCTAACAACCTTGAGGAATCCATCGGCCATAGCGGCTCGTTCCCGATAGAGTATGATTGCAAGTGCTCTTATTGTTGTTCGACGGCGTCCAGACGCGGAATGCCTCATGTAACATGCTAGAAATCAGATCTGCGAGCGTCATCGTGTTATATGTAGCACGACGTGAAGACGAATGACCACATTATCACACAAAATTGGCTCAGTCGCCCGGCCAAATTCCTCAAGATTTCGTATAGTGGGTGACCGTAAAAGGAAACTATCAAGGAAAAAAGTTGCTGATAAGATTAGACGGTGGTATTTCTGCGCAAAAGCCTCCGTTGGACCCGACCCCCGAAACGCCTATGTTAGTGAGCGGGTCGCACCTTTCACGCTCCTACTGTCGTTCTGCATTCCTCAAGGCTTTCTCGAATGCAGCGACTTGCTCACGGACACGCAACCTCTCTCTGCGTGGGGTTAACGGCACACCCCTGACTCCAAGTCGCTTGCACCACTCGCCTTACCTTGACGTTAGAGAGCGTGTGCATTTGCGCACTTTCAGTTTCTGCAATGTAAGGTATGGTTCCCCGGATAACGCAAAGGTAGTCAAGGCAGTCAAGCCTTCGGAATCCACCCGGAGCATCCAGGCGACGTCAGCCAAAACTTCCCCCCGAGAGCAACGGAGGAAAGATTGGATGGTTGTCCGGAAATTGATGGAGAACGTTTGGCCCAAGAATGATTGGAGCACTCGAGGAAGAGTGATCCTCGGCTTTGCTTTACTCATTTCTGCCAAGGTTTGGATGTCATCCTCATGCAAGCTATGCAAGGCCCTCATCAATGCTCAAAGGTATTGAACGTACAAGTCCCGCAGCTGTTCAAGACTATCGTCGATGTCCTCAATATTGAGGCTGGATCCCAAAGTACCGTCTGGGTCGTGGCTGGCTCGCTCATACTTGGATGTATGCTAATAAACACGAACCCTACTTTTGACGTTGACAACTTATCCTAGATGGGGCTGCACGCATCGGGGCAACGTTGTTTGGGGAGCTCTTGAGTGCTGTATTTGCTAATATCGGCCAGCGCGCTATTCGCAAGGTTGCTCGGGAAACGTTCGAACACTTGTTAAATTTAGATCTCAAATTCCATCTGTCTCGTCAAACTGGCGGGCTGACGCGTGCCATCGATCGTGGAACAAAGTCTGTACCGTCTCCATATAGTTCCTGACTTATCCTTCTCACGTTTGCATGGCTTAGGGGAATTGCTTTTATGCTACAAGCCATTTTATTTCGAATCGTTCCAACTGCCTTTGAAATATCTATGGTTTGCGGCATCCTGGTATCCGTGTATCTTGTACTACCTTTAAGCGGCGACTAACCATTGTTTTTAAGACCTACAAATTCGGTTGGGATTTTGCTGCGATCACTTTGACAACCTTGGCAGCATATACCTGGTTCACCGTGCGGACAACTTCGTGGAGGTGATTGGGATTGGCAAATTGCAAAGCTCTGATCCTCATTCATTTATAGGACCCAGTTCCGACGTGATGCAAATAAGGCAGACAACAAGGCCGCGGCCGTTGGTGTGGACTCGTTGATGAACTATGAAGCAGTCAAAGTATGTCCATCCGAGTGGCCTAATCAATTGCTACTTACTTGCCTCTTTTAAGCACTTCAACAATGAGAAGTACGAGGTTGCTCAATATGACAAATACCTCAAGCAGTACGAAAACTCCTCAGTCAAGATCACCACGTCATTAGCGTATCTAAATTCAGGACAGAACATCATATTCTCCACGGCACTCACGGCTACGATGTTGCTGGCGGCCCAAGGGGTGTTGAATGGTCCTCACTCTTTTTCCACTGGTTTGGATTTGGCATTAACTTGGTGAACAAACAGGGACCATGACGGTCGGTGATCTTGTGATGGTGAACCAGCTCATTTTTCAACTATCGCTGCCCCTCAACTTCCTCGGCTCTATCTACCGGGAAATACGACAAAATTTGTTGGATATGGAGGCGCTGTTCAATCTACAAACGGAGAACGTGCCCGTCAAGGTAATCATGCAAGTTACCAGTGGCTAGCGTCGCTAACTGCCAATGTTCATTCAGGATAAGCCAGCAGCCCCACCACTGATCTTGAAAGGTGGCTCAATCCGATTCGAGGATGTCACCTTTGGTTACCATCCTGACCGTCCGATCTTTCGCAACCTTTCCTTCACTGTACCCGCCGGCAAGAAGGTGGCCATCGTCGGTCCCTCTGGTAGTGGAAAGTCGACTGTTTTCCGGGTTCTTTTCCGATTTTACGATCCTTGGTCTGGGCGGATTTTGATCGACGATCAAAATATCCAAGAGGTCCAATTAGAGAGCCTAAGGCAGTCTGTTGGTGTTGTCCCACAGGACACGCCTCTTTTCCATTCGGACATCATGCACAACATCCGATATGGCCGTCTTGATGCAACCGACGAGGAAGTCAAGGCCGCAGCCATGAAAGCAAGTGTGCACGACACCGTAATGAGCCTGCCAGACGGATACGGGACAACTGTTGGTGAACGCGGGCTCATGATATCAGGAGGGGAGAAGCAACGCTTGGCTATTGCCAGGGTGTTACTCAAGGATCCCCCAATCCTGTTCTTTGACGAAGCTGTAGGTCCTTCCCCTTCATCTCACTGTGTAGATCTCATCAACTCCCTGCCACAGACTTCTGCTCTCGATGCCCAAACCGAATCAGGGATCATGCACAGTATCAACAACGTCTTGTTGGGTAGCGCTCGGACGAGTATTTTCATCGCGCATAGACTACGTACCATCGTCGAAGCTGGTAAGCCAATGTTGATGATGCCCAATAGGTACGACGACGACGAGACTGACACCACTCCTTCCCGCCAGATCTTATTATTGTCTTGCGAGACGGACAAGTTGTGGAGCAGGGCACACACGAAGAACTGTTGCGTTCTGGCGGCGTGTATCATGACATGTGGTTACAGCAAGCCTTAGATAGTACCCCAGAGACGGCTAGCCCATCACGGCTATGAATATCTTGTGTACCAAGGTGAAACGATCACACCATTCAACTTTTGAGTAAAATGCCAGTACGAGTTTACACTTCATGCAGCGAGAGTAAAGTTTCGAGGCTGATTACAAGTGTACTCTCATTCCAATCGCCCACGTAACCAGCTCAACAATCCCTTTGTCCCTTCACGCTCCCACACTTTCCTTTGCGGAATTCTGAAACTGTTGTAAAGTGTTAAAGTGTTGAAACAGACCACTCAACCACGACAGAAAAAAAAACTTACACGTTCCCGTCAACCAGGAATACGTCTAACGGCAAGAGACCGAGTTCCGGGGGTAGTTTGGCGACCTCGTTGTCCCTCAAGTCGAGCTCCTCGAGTTTCCAATCAGATAGCACGCGGTGACCTTTGAAAACTTCAGCGAGCTCCCGGAATCCGTCGAGATCCGTAATGCGGTTTCCCCTTAACCGTAGGTGTCTTAAGCCCTTACGAGCAGGTGTGTCTTGAGGGGATGCCATGATTAGCCCCGCAAGCACATCTTTCCGTAGTGCTGAAGACGTGAGGAAGTTGTATGTCAGGTCCAGAGTGCGCAGACCTGGAAATAACCTCGTAAGTAAGGGCAGTAGTGCCTCCGTTGACTTCGGTGGTGTCGAAAGGCTGTCTTCTCCTTGGTGAGTCACCGCAACCGTGTCACCGAGACCACAACCATCAAGTACGAGCTCCTCGAGGGCAGGTAATAATGGAGAACCCGAGTCACTAGTGGAAGGTGGCAGAGCAACGCTCAAGTCCAATTTCCTGTTACTCAGCACGAGAGTCTGCAAGGTCTGTGCGAACGGCTGAGCCGAGATGACCGTTAATGGAAGAGTAGGAGTCGGCAGAGCGATGTCGATCTTTGCCTTCGATAGCGACGAACCCAATGTAGGAGCGGCCAGAGAGAACGAACGTGTGTGAGATCTCGATGGAGGAGCCAGAGGAGGAAGAGTTAGGGTCTGTGATCCACCATTGAAGTACTGCATGTTGCTGAGATTGACAAACGAGGATTGGGAGGTGCAGGAGCCCGGAACCGATGAACACTGGGAGCTGGCGGGGGAGTCATCTTTCCGTTCCGGCCGGGCGGTAGCGCTGTCTGAGACCACCAGACGCGCTGTCCTGGATGGCCGTCGTACACCCTCCACGAACAAATCATGTTCGACTCCCCGCGGCTCTTTGCCTTGGTCCTGTGCTGGCTGTGTCTCTGTAACCAGGCTGTCAACCCAATCGGAACTCTGAGAGCGCCCACTCCTATGCCTAGCCCGACTCTCAGCCTCAATCTCCCAAGGTTCCTGAACCACCTTCTTGCCTACAGCAATCCTAAGCATGCCTTCAGGGGGCTCATCCTTCGTAAAGTCAAATAGGAGGGTTTGCTTAAGGCCAGAAAGCGCTTGGTGTACACCGCCGGTGGTCGCTTGCGTTTCCTCCAAATCCAACATACCTAACGCAGGGAATACTCCGGCCTCGTCCCCACTGGTCAAGGAGGCAGGAAAAGCATCATCCGTTATGGTGGCATACGAAAACCTCAACACCTTTAGTTGCTTGAGCGACCCTAGTGCGCGCAAGAGGGAGGCGGACTCCGCATTCCCTGATGAAATGGGGTTTGAAGACAAATCGAACTTGGTCAAAGCAGACGGGAGGTTGTTGTAATCAATGGCAGAGGCCGTGAGCTTGTTGAAAGAAACGTCCAAGTCCGACAAACGGGGCAGAGGTATCGTCGCACGCGTGATTACGGGTCCGAAGAAACCTCCCGTGCTCCATGTGTCACCCTTCGCAGAACGAGTGGTACCGTCTCCAAAAGGTTCTCCAAAAGGCAGGGAAGTGAGAGCATTATGAGACAGGTTTAGATGTGAGAGGGTGGGTAGTGTCCAAATATTACGGGGCAGCGATGTTAAGGAGTTATGGGAAAGGTCTAGTGTAGTTAGAGCCGTCAAGTCGGCGAACGTGTCGGGTAGAGCAGATATCTTGTTTTGATGCAACTGCAGCAAACCATCGTGCAATCTCAACTAGATCGCGAAACAAGTAAGAGGAACATACGTACGTCGACAACTTTCAGGGATCCGAAGAGAGATATCTCATGCTGAATCTCGGCGATCTCGTTACACCAAGCTTTCAGCACTTGCAAGTCCTGTGCTTCAAACCAGGCTGGGCCGCTACGTTGCGTTGGGCGTTTGCTTGATGACTCTGCAGACGTGATCGGGGGTTCCTGGACAACCGACTCGAGCGGATCCGGTGTAATTCCTAGATGAATCTCAAACAACGCGGACGGCAGACATGGTAAGAGACGTGAGGCGAGATTGAGGGAACCTATGGCATGAGTCTTGTTTGATGAGTTCTTTTGAGAGACACGAGGCTCGGTTGGCACACCTGTACTGCGAGCACGTTCTATGGTCTCCTTGACGGACCAACGACCGAGTTCAAGAGCATCGTCCTCGTGTTTCTTAGTGGGAGGGGAACCAGGAGTAGCGTCTTCGTCGAAGGTGTCCAAGTTCGTGTCAGTGGTAATACTTTTTGCGGTCGCTTTCTTTGCTTCCGCGCGCTTAAGTGCGATAGCCTCCTTGATGCTGAGGGCGGGTGCTTTTGGTATCGGGATCTCTTCTTCAGGAGACGCGCGACGAACCGATTTTGAAGGGGATTTGGGGATCGATTTGGTTCGCAGACGAGGAGTCGAGGCGGGAGAGCTTGTACCGGCTGACGGTTTGGAAGGAGACGATGCACGAGAGCGCGAGGTGGTAGCGGTCAGTGTCGTTTTGACTGCAGGGCGAGCCTGAGACCGGGGTGTCGATACCTGGGGAATGCGTGACATTTTTTTGAGCCGTGAGGTAGAAAAGTAGAATGAAGGGGCTCCGAGTCTGCGTCGAGGTGTGTAAATGATACGCGAGATTTATTACTACATGCTTATTAGCGCGGGTCGACAAGCGTACTCTACGTCGCAGACGGTCTCGGGACAGCTGCAAGTCGCTCAGCTCTCGCTTCCATCTGCATCCGTGTCGTCTAGGCTCAAATCACCCAGCTTGTGCTCCGACTGCCGTAGTTCTGCATACTCCTCCTCCTGCGTACGTCTGTACTGAGAAATGTCCCACTCCTCTTCTTCTTCTTCCTCGTCCTCGAACCATTCGGGATTGAACTGGAACTGATTTGCATCATGTGTAAGAACCCCATCCCCATTCGAGAGAATAAAAGATCCATTACCAAGTCTCTACCACTCATACCAGTATTCTTGCCAGCAGCACTTTGTTGCTCTTTAGCCTTGCGTAGCGCTTCAACCTCAGCTAACTTCTTGTCCATCCGCGTCTTTTTCCAAATGGCGAACGTCTCCCGCGTTACAGGAGTCAAGTTCGAACCCAATTTATGTCGCTGGCATTACGAGTTAGCACGGAGGATTCTGTCACGAATCAGACAACGTACTTCAGTTTCGATGAAGTCTTCGAGGCTAATTACATTCGCCTTGGCAGCTTCTTCCGCAGCCTTCTTCTCTGATTTAAGGACGAAGCCAGGGGGTAGTGCATGCCGATACTGGCACTTGTCACCGTTGGGACATTCCCAGAACCAACCAAACCTGCAAATACATGGTTTGCTTGAAGGCGGAAACACCGGATCATACTCACTTTTTTGTCTCTATGGCTTCGATAAAGTACTTGCACACGATCTAAAGCGCTGGTAACAGCCGAGTCGATAAATGTGGAATACAAACGCACATCGGTGGTCGTACGTGGATTGCCATGCTTTGACAGAACAACGTTACGAAGTTTCTCCTCATCCCAGTTCTCCATGGTGTCTTAGTTGGATGCAACTTAGTGTACGAATGTCTACAGGAGACTGTAAGCACCGCGCACGAACCTTTCATCTTATCCTCCCTGCTATCTTCATACAAATTCTTCTTGTCCACTTTCCGCCCGACGTTAACATCGTGACTGAACTTGCACTTGTTCCCCTTTTCACACGTCCCAACCTTGAAGTATGCGCACAGAACCGTCTTAGGATCGACGCCGAAGGGCACCTTCTGTGTCTGCGCGGGTTTGAGCAGGGCAGCTTCTTCTTTCCGGCGCTTCTCTTCTTCAGCCTTCTCCTTTGCTCGTAGTTCTTTCTCCTTTTCCTTTGCAAGTGCTTGCTTGGATTTACCCGCCAGGGCAGCCTGTGCTTGGATCTGCTGCACTTGTTTCTGTACCTTGGCCGACTTGTTTTTCTGTAACCAAGAGTAATCAGGTAAATGCTCTTCGGTATGAGCAAACGATGCACACATTTTTTAAACCAAACGTCTTCACAAGTCGTGCTGATCAGTTGCACGAGGGATGCCCGCTACCCAAACCATGGCGCACCTTGTCTTCCTTCACTTTGGAGGAAGAAGGCATGTTCTGTTTCTTGGGAGGCATAGTAGTCTTTGGATGTTGAGTAATGACAGTGAATCAAGCAGCCTGGGTGTTGTGCCGGTCAACCCTACTGTGTGACGTTCGGAGCAACCTCCACTTCAACTTTCTAATTCAGGATGGCTCATGGCATTCTACACAATTATATACATGCTTGTTGAAACATTCCTATCATGAAGTGACTCGCAGCAGGAGAAAACCGATTCTGTAGCTGAACAAACAAAGCGGAAATCATAGGTAAGAATAACAGCTGCAGGAGAGCGAGGTAGCGTGATATGCATATGCTAGGTATAAGTGGTGTGTGATGAAATCTAGAGCATGTCAAAAGCATTTCGTTGCATTACGTTGGATTCTTGCCAAAAGAAAGATCTCATCCCATTCTCAACCCGGTGAAAACGTTCATTCATCGACGTATAGTTCCAGACCTGCCAACAGTTGCGGCCCCGGACATTGTCGATTTTGACCTTTGCATCCCAAATCCCGGCACTGGAAGTCGTGAACCTGGCACTGGCCGCGGAAGGCCGGATGGACCATTCCTACTTGTGAAATTACCCGACGAAACGGTCAACACGCTTCCGGAGGAAACGGTTGCGAAGCGAGAAGGGGGAGGAAGGGCTTTGTTAGCACCAAGTGTTCCAGCGGTCACTGAGGACCCCTTCGCCTGTGAATTACTGGAGACCTTGCTCGACGTAGCAATTGATGCAACGGGGAAAGGAGCAGCTTTTTCCAGGTGCAGCTTGATCACTGTCGAAGTAGCAGTGGTCATGGTCTCGATATCTGTAGGAGGAACCACAGCCTTTCCCCTCCAACCCAACGCGCCCGTTAATTTACTCCTTATGCTGACTCTTCTCCCATCCTCGACGTTACTCGTCATGGCAGAAACTGGCTTGGTACTCGGTGGTTGCCCAGGTGGGGGGAAGTGTCCTGGGGGTGGGCGCAAGACACCTTTAAGCACGGGACGGTGAAGAGACTGCGGGCGGGATGCAGATGCAGAAGCTGAGTCAGGCTCCCGCGGTGCCCCAGTAATCGAATCGTTGCTAGATTCCGATTTCCTACTAGAGTCAGATGCAACTGACGTCGGGCGGCTGTCTGACTGCTGCCGGGCCTTCGGTCGCTTGACGATTCGAAGTGCCTGGACAGGTGCAGGTGCAACGAACTTAGATGACTGTGCAGAATGCTTTGGTGGCGTTATGATCTTCGGGTGTGACGTGGTGGTTTCATCGCAAAGTTGCATAGGTCTGACTCGTTCTCCAAAGTTATTCAGACAATGAACATTGGGAAGTAGCTAGTACAAACATACCGAATGACGGATCAGGAGATAGTTTTTTCGGCTCGCGGATGGGCTCATCTTCCTGTGTGGCACTGGTCTCCGGATCTTTAATCAAGGGTACGAGGCTTCCCCGCCTTGAGCCAAAACCAGGGCAGACCAATGGTGATGGCGCGGTGTTAACTCGCGGAGTTTCCTTTTGACTCGCGATTACGGTCGCCGTTACTATACAAATGGTAAGCAGAACTCAAGTAGATAGGAGCATTACATACTTGAATCATGAGGAGACGGAGAAACTACTGTCACGACCTTTCCGCACACTACAAGAAAAGCGACATTTAACTTTTTTGCCATAAGGGTTCGAATAGAACCTACAGGTGACAAAAGGACAATCTGGCTCATAATCCGATGGCGCTAGGTCGAGCTTCACGTCACTCGACGAGCTGTCTCGCTTTTGTTCCTTCGCCGCTTTCTCCTTCTGTCTTTTGGCTAACGCTTCCCTCATTTCTTCCTTCGCGTTCGTATCGAATTCATCTCCTTCCGAAGTCAACATAAATGAGTCGCCCCCGAAGAAGGAAATGCGGTCATTCAGAAGGTCAAAAGATGCGTCAGGACATTGGAGTTGCCAATTGAATGAAGACTGGAGGTCGACTGAACATCGAATGGGGTTCGTTCCTTGGTTGGAAGTAGTCTTGGAGCGCGGTCGCGGCTGAGGTCCTACCAAAAGGAAAGCCGGATCCTCCGAGGCGTCCGCGGTAGTTGATTCCGGAAGCGGCTCAGTAACAGAAGACGGAGAAGGTGGTAAGGCAGCTTCAGATAAATGCGTGTCGGTTAGGAGTGGGTAGGCTGCGTTCAAATTCAATGCCTGGCTGCTCTCAGAAGGCTCCGAGATGACTATCACAACACCTTCCTCCCTCAAAGGCAGTTCATTTGCAGCGGAAGATGTTTCACCACCACGGCGAGGCATTGCACCCATTGCAGATGACAAAGGTGATTGCCCGATATTCACAGAAGGGCGGACAATTGGAACACGAACAACAGTGCTCGGGGTAGAGCGATGGTCAGAGGCGAGACTGCAGTTTTTCCTGTGTGGAACAGGTGTTGCATCGACGGCAATGTCTGCCAATGGGGGTCGGACTTGGCTTGGAAAACGTAGAGGTCTCGGTGTCTGCACTTGCTCCGTCTCGGAATGGGGTGGAACGTTGGCAAGTGCGGCACAGTAATCAAGCGAGGTATCCCCATCGGAGGACGGTCCTTCTGTCATGGCGGATGTAGACCCCTCTGATATCGCAAGGGCAGAAAACATCACAGAAGGGTCTTCAATCGTCACGGTCGCATCCCCGACGTCAATGAGACGCCTTCGAAGGGGAATCGATGCAAGGTGTGAGGGTTGAGTTTTATAAGTTCTGTTAAAGAATGCGGTCATCGTCAGTTCGTCCGAGTCGCCATGCTTGCTATCATATGGTCCACTGTAGTGGGGTATGGCGTTCTCCTTGTCTGAGCCCGCTGCCGAGTCGGGCGTAGCGACATCTCTGTCAGAGTCTGCCTCCTTGGTTGGCGTCGTGAGTGGATCAAAGAGGCTGAGGACGCTGTAGCGGGGATGGTTCATCGTTGCACGGAGGAAAAGCGTGACAAAGCCAAACTAGAAAGTCCTTTGTGACATTGCGGTGACACGCGCGTGACAAGACGTGTATAACCTTCTCACGTGACCTTTGATATTACTTATTTCTGCCTCCGACCACTGTCGTCCGCAAGCTAGTAGAGCCAACGTCAATGGACCTGTGGCGCGGACAACATACGAGACTGATCAACCAATTACATCTGACTGTTTCCACTTCGGAATCGCATGTTCAGTATGTCGTCGTCACTGTGCCAATGAGCCCCTCAACACCTCTGCAGCCCATACTCGGATTACCGTATCAGGCGCAGGCTAGTCAACATTTCGATGCGACAAGTTAAATGCACCTCGTCCAGCTTCCTGCTTTTGAAGAAGCGGCTATCTTAATTTGACTCGCAGTAAAATTTTATTGTCTGGGATCGTAGAGACATCGATGCACTGTAATCTGCTTTCACTCTCGGTGGAATACAAGCTATTATGAGGGCGAGATCATGCAACTGTCGATTCGCAACATCGAAATAATGAAGTGGCTGTTATGAGTAAAATTATGAAGCTTTTGGGTAAATGGCTTGCGGAGGTTATCGAAACAGTAGTGTGATGGTAGGTGGATGGAATACAAATGCATGTGGCGTCAAAAAGCGAAGGGAACAACGGAAACAAGGGTATAAAAATGCAATACAGCACGACGTAAAATGGGCATAAAATATCACGAGAAGATTGGAAAGAATATGGCAGAGAAGGCTAGGACAAGCTGTTATCGAGGAAGTGCTTCCAACTGTATAGGCGCATGAGAGATATGTATGTATCAAGGTCGTCTTCGAGTCGACGAGTGACGACTTGAGAAAACCCTCAGTCGCCGATGCAGGCAATGGATAACATGCATTTCAACCCGTCTAAGACGCGCGATAAGGGAAGAAAGGTACTGGACAGGCAGACGGAAGTACACACCCCTTATAGGACTCCTGGCTCTGAACGGACTCTTCACCCTGACCGGACTCCTGGCGCGCTCTGGACTTCTGGCTCTTTCACAATCGTTCCCAAGGGAGACAATGTGATCTTCTGTTTGCATGAAGACGCCCGAATCAACAGGAGGAAATGCAAACGGCAGGTTCGTCTTTGTGGCCATGACATTCTTACTCCGATGAGTTGCAAGGCTCGGCGACGGGGAGGTAGGTGGCGATATAAGGGCGGCGATGGATGGGCTATGCCCCGGACCTCGGACACCCTTGTCGCTGCTCATGGTTTGCGTCTTCGTCCTGCGATGGCGATTTGTAGGAGCTGCAGCACGAGACGCAGGTTCGTTATGAGACGGGTAAACGGATGTTGCTGCAGTGGTCAACATGGATACATCCAGTGCATTTGCACGAGTGGGACGCGGGGAACTAACCCTCACGCGAGGGCGAGTCTCTGAGGATGACGAGGGACAAGGATGGTGACCGCTTCCGCTGGACTGTTTGCGCGGAGAGGTCACGGGGAGTATAGAAGACTGCATCGGACGCGCATTCTTTTGATGTGCACCAGAGACTTTCGAAGGCCCTGGAGCGCTGGGGCTAAGGGTTCGAAGTGATGGTTCGTTTGTCGCAAGAGTGCAGCGATCTTCGACGGAGCAACCTATACGATGACCATCCACTGCATCGCCAATATTGTGGAAATGTAGGTGATATTTGAGAGCTTCAGCATTGTCGAGTATGTCTGAGCACCCTTGACGTCTGCATTGAATCCGATCCTGTGGCAAGAGTCCAGCATTCATTACCATTTCGTGAGCTTGATGTTTCTGGACGTGGAACGAACGGGAATGAGCTATACAGAAGGAGTAAGATTACAATTAACGCACGGCATAGTCAAGCTCTTGTTGAGTTGAAGAAGCCATATGGATCTTAGGAGGCGGTCGCCACGCCATATCCAAAGTCGACTCGGACTCTATGGCAGGGTTGGCAGTAACCATAGAGGTGGAATCGTCTGGAAAAGGAGGCAACTGCTTGTCCCTGTACACGTGAGACTGCTCCTTCTTGATTTGCGAAGCTCGGTAATGAGCCACGACTTGCTGGGCGGCACTGAGTGTGGACGAACAACTTTCGACCGTGCTGTCCCTGGCCGGAGTATCAGAAACCCGAGTAGTGTCCGAGGTGACGGTGGCATGGAATTCCCACTGAGATTCCGATGCGGTACAGTTATCGTCTTCACTGGAATCGTCGCCACAGTCGACAGAGACGACCTCTGGAATGTCCATGTGAAAGACGGCTCCAAATCGTCTAGTATCGATTCGACGTTCGCAATTCTGTTCCGCTTCAAGTTGCACGGCTCTGATAGTCATCGTGCGGTCTTCCATTAGACTGAGCGTGTAGATCAAGGATATCGGGGCTGTTGGCGGAGAGAGGGAAGGAAATCGTATGGCGGATATACGCTGTCGGGAATGGATTTATAGCTAGAGACCGGACATGACGTGAAGCGCTTTGACCGTGAAGGGTGGAATGGGCGTCCACCGCACCCCCCCGAGGAAATGGTCCACCGAACTGGTGACGATAAGGCTTTGACAAGGCCCACTTTGGATATGAACTCGTTGATGGGAAAATCAAGACAAAGCATGTTCTGGTCCGACACTTTCGCGTTCATTGGCTGATCTTTCAGAATGCTGTGAGGACAATGCGAAAGTGTACGGTGGACTGAACTTACACTGCAGTCGGCAAATATTGGAGGGGAAGATGCCACGCGCTAATAGGATTAAGGTTTGCCACCAACGTCGATGGCCTCTCTCCAATGCCACAGACACATATCCAGCTACAGGGCAACGCTCTGGCTGTCTCTGAAATGCAGCACTACAGCCTACCCAAGAAAACCGCTGGCTGCCTCGGTACACACATATGGCAGCGTTCCACGCATTCCAGTTTATCGTGGTCACATACCACTTTCTCCGTTTGAGCGTACTTTTCTCGCTCTTGGCTCCGCGATGATGGCATTCATAGACCCAAGGCGTGGCGGTAAGTTCATGCGTGTCACTTGTCAAACACAAACGCCACTCGAACCCGTACAGACATGGTTGCAGCGTGTGGAGAAACTACCGCGGGATTCACATTGATTAATTTACGGGACGCAATGTTAGGCTCTTGCGAGGGTCGGAGGATATTGAAAGACAGACCACGCGTGAACACGAATACCCTCAACATGGAGAAACTGAGGAGCTTGCCAGACAATACGTTTGGTAGGGCCTACACTCGGTGGCTGGACGCTTGCAAGATCAATCCCGATTCAAGGGAACCGGTCAGTCTGCTGCCTTTTCGCCAAAAGCAATTATAACACATCGTTCCAAGTACAGGTTCACTATATCGATGATCCCGAGCTCGCCTATGTGATGCAACGATACCGCGAGACTCATGACCTGTATCATGCCCTTTTTGCCCTCAAAGTCTCGGCTATGCCTGAGTTGGTTCTCAAGGCATTCGAATTCGCGAATCTCGGGTTCCCTATGACTGCTCTTGCTCTCGGTGCCTCCATTAACCTAAAACCCCCGCAACGTGAGAGGTTGTGGCGTGAGTTTGTCCCTTGGGCAGTAAAGTGCGGGAGTAATGCCAGATGCTTGATAACTGTGTATTGGGAGGAAAGATGGGAGCAGGACCTGGACGAACTGAAGAGGGAACTCGGAGTATGGGACCCGCCACTAGGTGTGAGTCTACCTCCGCCCGCAGCTCGCGCCTAGGCTTTCGAGAGTACGCACGTTTCATAATTCTGTCCACAGCTCCGTACGTGGTCTTGTAGTCCTCGTTCCCAAAGTCGTGTTATTACGTCCACTCAACTTTCGCGTGCTGCTCTCGCCTAACTAAAGATGAAACTTGGAACTCGTGGCATATCATGAGTGTATATTGAGTGATACGAAAAAGGGTAATAGCAGTTGGGACCCAGCATAAAATATAGAGTTATGGGAGTTCAGTCGCAATACGGATCACTACTACAAGAACATTCCTCAATAATTTTCAGCCACCGCCACTTGCCTTGGCAGCACAAGTTTTCGAACAGAACGGGTGTTTACCGTGTCTGGGGTTGATACGGCAAAACTGGTAAAAGTGAGCGACAGTCCCACTGAGGCAGGGGAAAACGACATACACTACACACTTTGGCTGCTTCAGCGGCGCAGGTTCTCCCGCAATACTGGTGATTTTGGTATTTCGGTCTGGACTGACAGAACTGCGGTATCCATGAGTGCCACCGTACGTAATTCTGACGGCACCTGAACACACCTTGCAAAGGCTGGGGTTCTTATTCGATGTGGTGCGGGGACTAACAGGTGAGCCAGTCGTGACGGCCACTGAAAACCGGTTCGCACTGGGCTGCCGCACGCTGGTGTTGGGAACTAGCGCTGTGAGGTCCTGGACTGAGAACCGGTGCGCATCACGTCTTACGCTCGGAAGATGATCTGGGTCATCCTCGTGGCCTATCTCGAGTGATATCGGTTTGGAGGATCTAATCATCTACAACGTCCAACTTACGCAGTTCTTCGCGAAGGCGCTCGAGCGCCTTTCCGAGTTCGTTGCGACCACTTTTGTCGGCGCCGTTTCCCCAGAAATAGTCCCTCGGAGAATCCTGTAGTTGCCAATAAGCTCACAGAGAAACATATCGACAAGGTATCCACCTCTACGAGTTCGGAATCCCCGGTCCCGAGGAGCATGGCCTTCAGGTCGGGGTGCTGAGTGAATTTGAGTCGTAGCGCAATTTCCATCTGGACATGATTTAAGACCTATACGATACAGTACAATGCGGATTGGATCACCTTTTCTACATTGACTTGACGCCAGTCGGGACGGACCCATGCTTGGTGACGGTGCGCCTCCTCGAAAGCGAGCATGGGTCGTTCACCACAATTTCGGACACGCTCCGCAATTTCAGGATGATCATCAGTGAACTGCAAGGGATGCCGTGGGTATGGATGCGGCACTAAGGTGAGTGTGAAGGAATGTACCTTGAATGATTGAAAGAGATGCTCGCTGGTTGGGTACCTCTTGCCTTTGTAGTACACGGGATGAGGGGAAAAGTTGGTAAATTCATAGAATGCAGCGCCCTTGTTGTAGAAGTAGATGGGAGGGTGGTGCCTAGCTTTGAAAGGAGCGATAGATGCACCGGTTGGTACCAACGGTGCCGTGAGCGGTGGGTAATCCGCATCCCCATCATTGTCTTGACTGAAGTTGGAAGACCGGAGCAGGGCTCCATTTGATATCTCGGTAGATTGAGTTCCCGAGGTGAACGCTTGCCTTGACGTGGGGGCATAGTATTGGCTAACTGGCCTTTGTGCGGGTCCTGTAGCAGTAGCAGACTGCGGCGCAGTTGGTGAACCTCCAATTCTAAAGAATTTCATGATTCGACGGGTATCTACCATTCCAAGGCCAATCACGAGTGCAACAACGAGTAGGCCGAAAATTTTGATGATTAGGCTTTGAGAGACGGAAGTGGATAGAGATAAAGGAGAGTACCTTGGGCGGCTGGACAGAATTGCGTACTTATAGGCTCCGTCGGCGTAGCCGCTCAACGGAGCATGGATCCCCAGAGACCAGTACACTTGGATACGCCATGAGTAGGCCACGATCTTCGCCACGGGCTATCAGCGATAACTTGCAATCCAGTTCAGTCCAACTTGCCTCGAGGCAGGAGTCAACTAGTGCTTACCTAAGCCCTGTTCTTACTCACTTGCCTATTTCGGTGAGGTTCATACATCGCCATCGCACAATGCGTCTGCAGCATGTCAGGTCTCCGTGATATTCACCCGCATTGCCATTCCTCCCCGTGGACACGCTCGATCGAAGAAAAAAATTATGTACTGATTCCTTTGAGGAATCGCCGGATCTCGGCGAGATTACGAACCAAACACAAATTGTTCGGTGAATGTATGGGTGCCACAAACCCCAGCCGACTGTTTCTTGCGTTGCATGCAGGAGAAGTGCGATTTCCGTGAGGATGGCTGTATTCATCCTCCCATAAATTTGGAGTTGGGTGCTGGACCATCTCATCCTTTCTGACGATCTTAGATTGAGAGCGATGGGTATCCTTCCGCAAGACGATTGGGTAGATGTCCCCCCACTTGACGAATTCTCTCTTGACAATACTGCAAACTCTGTTCACGGTCGAAAGAATAGGCTGCTTCGCATCGATCGGGAAAATCACCGGTTTTCAGAAAGTAAGTGCTAATTATTCCATGAAAGTGACATGCGTAACTGATACGTACGAAGTTGAGCAACTATTCAGAAAGG
The DNA here is from genome assembly GCA_024613185.1 of Pisolithus microcarpus. Lineage (NCBI taxonomy): Eukaryota > Fungi > Basidiomycota > Agaricomycetes > Boletales > Pisolithaceae > Pisolithus > Pisolithus microcarpus. Next base: position 1,272,306 of record JANFAI010000007.1, read on the forward strand.
GTTGGCGACACCGTAAGAAGAATAGACCACGAGTCCAACTTATCTTTAAAGTCCTCTGGCCAGAATCAATGCTGGAGCCGTATTTGGCCTATAGGCACGTCTTTTGTGTTCTAGAACGCTGCGGTTTATTTACTCCCACCCCTGTAGATCTTCTGTCCAGCAGACTGTGCGGGCAAAAGACATGAGAGGAAACGAGCAATTACTTTTTCACGGTACCGATCGTGCATGTTTGTTGGCCGAGACCAGGAACAATGTAGTCTTATGTAGCCTTCAAAAATGTAGTATGTGCTCGATTCTACGGACTTCATTCGAGGTGAAGAGGTGTGGTAAGTCCACTCTTTTTACTTTCGAACATCCTCCTTCACATCCATATGATTTCAAAAGGTTCCAAAAACGCGTTTAAGCGGTATGTGTCGCGAATATACTCGATTTGCAGGCTCGTGACGATACCTAGGTTTGGACATGGTATATACACAACGTCGTGTTCGTCTAGTGAGTGTCACATCTCCTGCACTTATTACACGACACTTAAAGCGTTCTAGAGGCGGACGACTACACCTCCAACCTGTCCAACGAAGCTAGTCTTCGTGTGATGTTAGTCAGTCGTGTTGTCGTAGGAAAGCCCTACAAACGATATCGTAATGCAGTTGATCTCATCGGTCCTCCCTTGGGATATCATTCCGTGCGAACGTACGTTACTTGGAGTACAACGCTTCTCACACTTTTCGTAGATCGCTGGGGAAATCGGTTGGGACTTGAACTATGACGGTGCGTGTATCTCAAATCTTCACAGAGACGTCAACTCCCTGATGGTGGCACTTGACAGAAACTGTCACTTATCGCAATGAGACCATTCGACCTGCTTACTTGGTGGTATATGGGGAGAAGGAGGAGTCTCCCGTTACAGTCAAGGAATTCATATCTTCGATGTTCAAGACCCCGCTCGCGTCATAGCTGCGGCTGATTAGTCGCAACTTATCGAGTGTTAACGATACAGCATCGGACTACGTAGCTACTGTAGAATATACCACACTAGGGTAACAGGATGTATTTACGTAAGTTATTCGGTTGTAAGCACGAGGGACAGTCTGCAGAGGAAGTAATCATACCAGCGGGTGCCGCATCCATTCCTGCGTGATGCACAGATTGCGCGCTGCCACAATTGGATCATGGTCGGAGTAGACCCTCGTGCGGTAAACGATGTTGGCTGCGTGGTTCAAACGTTTACCAGCAAACCCTGGACTGGCATGTGTACGGCGGTGTACACTCGCGACCTCCGCGTTCGCTCTTGTGGGAGTTCGTCGTAATCACTCCCCCACAACATCGGGTATGTGCGTGCGTTTGTCTGGAATGCGCTTGAAAATCCGACCCGATGCCATTGTAGGGTGCCCTTATTACATGCCTCATGTGTGCCCAGAGCGGCATGTCCGAGGCCTGTGTTCATTGCCATCGCAATGAAGAACCGCAGGTAGCAATCAACCTTCAAGAATTTGGTGTCCCGTGTGGAGAACATGCGCTCGTCGCATGCCACGAATCATCTGATTCGTTACCTGCCCGTCGCGTGCTAAGGATGTGAGCCCGTTTATAAAGCGGCATTCTTGATGCAGTGACAGTTACCTACGCCCGTTCGCAACTTTACGCTCCTGGAGAGTCACCTTTCTATAACTACATCTGGCACCCATATCCTTATCGTTCAAGGCAGACCCATCCATACAACATGAGTACCGCCCTCCCACCAATGCATGCTGCGCTTTCGGTCCTTGGGACAATGGCCGGCCAATATCTTGCCAGCCAAGCACAGGCTGCCCAGGCTCAGCCGACAGCTCCACAACCAGCTGTTGGGACATCTTTTCCCGGGCCGAAGGCTGCGCAAACAAGTAATCTCTGCGATGTGCGTATAGGGCAAGGTATAGCACGTGCACCGCTGATCCAAGCTCCCCTAGGCCTGCCATGCCAAACCCAAGTACTTTGATGGAACGAAAACGCATTCATTTTGCAGCAAGACTTGTGCAGCTCAGGTGAGGAACCGAGGAGCAGCCACCAATCCTCCCAAGAAAAGGAAGGGTACCAATCCAGCACCTCAGTTGTGCGATGTACGATAATTCAGTTGTCTCGTTCTTCGACGGACAACTGACACCTGTCGAACAGTACTGTCACAAGCAACCCAAGCACAACGATGGCATCACGACACATTCTTTTTGTAGCAAAACATGTGCACAGAATGCAAAGGCCGCAGGAATAGTTTCAGCGCCAGCCAAGTCTGTAGTCCCGACATTCAACGCACTCGTAACAGCACTTACAACATTGCCCTTCAGGCCAGTGAAAAATGGCTGTCTGATCTGTGGAAACCCCAAGAAGAAAGGGCACTTTTGTAGCCAAGCATGTAACTCCAAGGCAACGAAGAAGGCACCAGTACTTCTTGAAGTGCCTCAAGGGCATGACACTTTCGGCAGTGGTACGCTACGTTCGCTTTCAAAGCATCCCAGTCATTTAGCGGATATGGCGTAGTGTCCGACCAGTTTAAGGCTTCCTGGCGACACCAAACACCGTGTCCCACTGTGCGCAGAGTATATAAAGTTATTGGACACCCGTCCTCCATCACCAAATACGAAGCATACCGGTAAGTACATGTCAAAACCTTCAGTGCTCCGTTTTAACAAGCGTGACGCAGAGCCCAAGTCGAGGCTCGAGGGAACTTTGCTGCTACCGGCCGCTCGCCAGGAAATGAGAACCGCCGTTGGCACGGAACTACGAGGGAATGTCTCCTCGGTGACAATGGGAATAGCACCCTCTGCTCTTCTCAAACATGTTCGCTATGTAGGATCCTTCACACATCATATAGCTTGAGCCTCTTTGGCAAGAAGACAGGCTGGGGAAGGTAAGTCTATATTCCGTATACTTGACCTTGAGATAGTGGCGTGAATCCGCTACTCAGATTCGGTGCGGGAATCTATACCTCGTCCACCTCATCCAAGTCCAACGACTATTCTAACAACGCGAAGCCATCAAGACTGAAGGCCATTCTCCTCAACAAAGTCATAGTCGGAAGGGGTTTCAAGATGATGCAAGACAACACCAGCTTAACTGCTCCACCACCCGGATATGACTCGGTACGTTGGCTTCGAGCCATGCCCTCACCGCTAACGAACATATCACATTACCCAAGGTTCTTGCTGAAGTTGCTGTTGGTGGTTCCCTTAACTACGATGAACTCGTGTGTTACACGGAGAATGCTATCAGGCCTTCGTACCTTGTCATGTATGACGCGTGACGTGGCGCGGGTCGCTCATTTCCTCGGGTGTACATTGACTACTGTACTTGTAATACCGAGACTCGAGTACTCCCTGGCGTCTCCACTCAGTGTCCCGGCCATGGGGTAAAGATATATTGTTAAATTTATAGATATCAATCAATGTTGCAGTAACATCAATTCAAGCACATGCTGGGATTGCTGTATTGCACCGATTGACGACTGGAATGTGCTCAGCGCTCAGTCTGATGCTGATAAGTCACAACATATCAATCATGAAACGCAGCTGCAGACCAATCAATAGCTTGCCGAGGATATCCATGCAAGTGGCTAGCGGAGTGCCTCAGACAAACGTTTCGTTACCAGAAGGGTCTGGTATCCTCTGCATAAACGAGTATAATGCCATGTGAGTGGGGAGATAAGTGCTGTGAGAGCATAGTCGTCTATAAGAATATGACCAGGAAGATGCTACAATAGTGGTAGATGCGGGTGGGAACCATGTAAGACACCGTGAGAGAACACATCTATGCAGTCTGATGCGAACGATGAGACGGTGCACGATTCCTAGGTCCAGAGCATGAACGTACCGACTCCTTCAACCACGTGATGAGATCATTGCGGTCCTTTTCCTTCTTGAGACCGGCGAACGCCATTTTCGTACCAGGGATGTACTACAAACCGCCGCACATCAGCGGATATAAGATATTGCAAAAGAAAAAAAGGCTCCACCCCACCTTTTTAGGGTTCTCAAGGTATTCAAAGAGGGTTTTCTCATCCCAAACGACGCCTTTGTTGACATTAGCAGCGGTGTACGAGAACCCTTCGGTGGTACCGCTCTTGCGGCCAAAAAGGCTGGAATGTACGTGAGCCCGTCTATCGTCACGTCTCTCATAGTGGAAAGTTGCGTACCCATGCAAGTTAGGTCCGACCTTGTGGGCTTCGCCTGCACCGACGGTGTGGCACTGAGCACAACGGGTCTTGAAGAGACCAGCGCCCTTGGCAGCGTCACCTGCACCGGCGTCGTTAGTTCGCCGTCATACAAGACACGTCAAGAAAGAGTCGTACCGGGAGCGTAAGGCATTTCGAAAGTCTAGGCGATCGAGAAGGGAAGGAGAAAAAATATTAGAATTAGTAGTAGACCGGAGGATGATGAATGTTGCTTTCCAACTTTTTAAGGCGCCCTTCATTCAGCTCCCGACCGCACCGAGGGACTTGCCGGTTTTCTCCGTATTTGTAAGCTCAAATCCGCGCAATGGGATTGGTTGGAGGTGCTCCGTTCGTCGTCATCATCCACAACCTAATAATTTGCAGACTAACACGGCGGAGTGACGAGGAGTCGGCATATATATGGAACTGAATCTAAATAGGTCTACCCTACTAGGAAGTCAACAAGCTCCTACTCTACCGTAAAAAGTACGAAACACGGACATCTTATCAGTAGACATGTCGCATCTTTCACCGCGGGGTGCTGAATGAGGGTTATATGGTGGTATAGACAAACACATCCGGATATCTCGCACATATGACTACTATACACAAAGCAGTTGGCCTTTACTGTAAGAGACCTCCGATACCTTGCCCTAATTGACCCTCGTATGTCGCATGGATCACGGCATATTTGGGTTGATCTGTCCAAGTACACAGAAGAAACAAAAAAATTGACGGGTTCATGGACGGCGGAGGAAGAAAGTTCCAACTTGCCATCAAACTGACGCACTTGCATTACCAACCTCCGCCAGATGGGAGCCTTATTACCATTGGCTGCCGGATGCTTCGGGCAGATTGCCAGACTAGCCATGCGATGACCAACATACCAAATGTCAGTGTTAGTCTATCAATACGATCAAAACGTGCACTGAGACCAGGCTTAGAGCTCACATTTCGATGACTGCCAATGCTGGAGATATCCATCAGGCGGACGATCGGCAAAAGCGGCGAACTCGCTCACCAAAGAGTGCCTTCAGTTGTCCGCAGTACACCACCCCTTCGCAGGAGAAGCTTGTGAACAGGGGAGAGGACTTGTCAAGAAGCCCCGTCCCTGAGACCCAGAACACCCATGTCACCAGGACCCAGACTGCCTGCGTCCCAATTGACGCAATCGGACGACGAGACCATATGGGGTCTAGGAAAAAGAGCGTGTATGTGCCGGCTGTCACAGTTGTCCAACACCCGGCAAATCTATGGTGTGGCATCAGAAGGTCATGTTTAAGCAGGGACCAGGTAAACTCACAAGAGGAATCGCACGCCTGACCGTAACATTGGATCGGGTGCGTTATTGTTGTACTTGTACTGGAGTAACAACCAAGTGGCGTCTGCGATCTGGAATGTGCAAATGTCAGTACATCTCGTTTGGGAGTGAATGCACCCCTGACCGCAGCTAAGCTATTGAACAACAGGAAGACATAAACGACTGTAGCTTATGAGAAATGGATGTATCTGTATCATGTTGTAAAGCTTACGTGGTCCGTATTGTTGCATCCGCATGCCAGACATCTTGTTCAGTGGCCGTGGGTTGCGCTTAGAATGTCTATAGAGCAAGTACAGAGGACAGAAGTATATCAACGCTAGCATAGGTGTCACCGCCGCTATGACGCTGGATATTGCGCTCGAGTACATCCTGGATTTACTGGCGTCGGGAGCTGAAGAGATGGCAGGGGAACTTTGGAGGGCAAATGAACCTGTCGCAAGGGCAGCGAGTATGCATAAGGAGGACGCAAATGGTAGGATTTCGACCAGCTGATAGAACAGAGTTCAATCGTACAAATTTCAGAAATCAAATGGTTGATTGGCATACCGAGATGGATTGGCGAGACGAGGGCATAGACATGCTTGCGATGACAACGGAAGCAGTCGCGGCAGCACTGACGACTTTGGCTGCGAACGGAGAGTTAGAGAAAAGAGAGTCTGCCTCTGAGGTGAGTCCCTGCATGGTTTGTGAACAACGGACATGCCTAGCACTGGCAGCAAGACGCGGGTTGTCAGTGATGCGTGCTAGCAACGTGCCTGCAGCATTGGATTGTGCCAATGTGCTTCATAAGAAGAGAGACTCAGTCAGCATGCACACTCATAGCGTATCCCTCACCGCTAAAGGATTCAGCACTGGTAACGAGCGCAATTGAGTAATTCCGAGGGCGTCCATAACGATTGTTCGTACAGCAACAGCCCCACTGAACACCTAATATATAGGTACTTTCCAGGGAGGCTGGCAGGGGTGTTGTTTTTTTTACTTCATGTGGTCGGATTTCCCCGGCGCCACGTAGGTCACCTTTGCGGTTACAGCAAGTCTCAGTGAAGACCGTAGTAATCCGTGCGCAAGTGATAAACCCCATCTTCAATACCTCAAGCCAGTTCTTCTTCTTCTATATGCATGATTGTATCTTGTTTGAGCACCTCACCGTGTCCGCGTCGCGGGTGCTTCCTCCCCCATACCTTCGGTATTCTGTATAGTCAACAGAGGAGGAGGTCATCCTACTTACACCTCCAGAGAGAAAGTCACCGCCAGCCCTTGAGAGTACCCGGATGACATCGAAACTTGTAGGCATGTCCGCTCCGCCTACCTACGGGCGATGCATGAACCACTGATTCCAAGGCCTACCCTCCTTCATGTCTCACCGAACTTTTGAGTGGTGACGACGTACGAAAATGAGATGCCATTCTGTAGGTAAGTGCATCAAGCGTTGCGCGCATGTATGAGTTTTAGGGAGACCATGGCGGATGGAAGATTTTCAAGCAGAGGTGCTTGCCAATGTCAGTATTTATCGGTGACAATTGATGGGTAGGCCGACTCGCAGCCATGGAGCCTCATTGAAGGTGAGTAACCAACTTGCGTTGGTGCCTCAGATAGGGCCAGTTCGAACCGTGTCGTGTTCCAAGCACAAGATCCATTCCTCTCGTTGGTTTATCGGCGCCTCTGAGCCGGTGCTAATTCCATGTGCGTGCATTGGCGTCGGGACTCTCCAGAAAAATTTTCATGCACTCCGACGGGACGTCCCATGGAAAGTTGTATTCAACCGCATCAGTGTTGCAGGGCACGGAAGGGGACGCGGACCGCAAAGATGTAAGTGACAATTATATTTTCGTTCAGACACCGCTGATCTAGTATGATAGGATGACAAGAAGGTGATCTAGAGTCTACACCACATCATGCGAAACGACGCCCGTCGCCGCGCCACATTTGGTGTCACGATCGAGAACACGCAGATGAATTTTTGGTTTACTTGCATGGCAATCACACTCGTGAGCAAGCCATTCAACTTCTTCGTCGTTAGTGGCTACCTCGGATCCTTTATTGTTTGCTAACGGTCGTCTAAGTAAGGGTCGGAACACCTCATTTATTTCTTCTGTTCCCTCGCGTTTGCCAATGACAACGAACTCGGATGGGACCCCACCATACAAAGAGTGTGCGTCGGGTGTACAGTCCGATATGACATTACTGTGTGCACAGACGAGGGGGATTTGGTGTACCAGATCACAAGGGTCATTTCTGATTTCAGCGCCGATGCCTTGACTGGCTGTGGAACTCGTGTCTTTGAAACCTGTCTCAAGCTTCAGGATGGAAAATTGGTCAAGACTGCGGAACCCGTCGTATGGAAGGATTCCCGGAGAGACTGTAACCAGGACCGCGAGGATATCATTTTCAAACAGATCTATGCCGATCATCAGGGAACTGGCAACTGGTCAGGTCTGGTCAGAACTGGTTTGTGACTGGTTCTGACTAAAATCTTGTTCACTGATGATTTGCGGAAGCACAAAGGGTCTGGGAAAGAAGAGGCTGGGAAGTATTTCCTGACCATGTTCGCAGTAGGGAACGTGATGATGGACGGGAAGATCGATGTCACGGACAGCCTTCTACGCGGATCCAAACTGCTTGCCAACTCTACTTCGTACCCGTCACCTGCTGATGAATTACCGCAGCCGAAGCCGACCAGGACAGGTGAAGGACTCACCGACTTTCCCCTGCGTCTTCCGTCCCACAAAGCATTCGAAAGTTCATCATAGGACCCAACCTCGCTTAGTTTTCCAGGAAGTTCGCCAGCTTCACAGCGTCGACACTGTGTTTGCGACGCTAGAGGATGCCCGTAAAGGTTTGCTCAATTGCAATGTGCCCTGTAACTGGTGGCTTATATGCAATTTGCAGCCTTGCAGTTTCTGCATAGTGTGGATGGGGCGCACCGCGACGTCGGTGCTGGCGATGTTTTACGCTCGGGAAAGATAGGCAAGTTGGCTGACCTCGAGTACGCGAAGCGTGTGGACTCTAACACAACACACGAGGTCCGAACGGCATGTGGATTTCTCATGCCCAAGCGCTTTCATTGACGTGTTATAGGGCACGCTTGATTTTATGGCCTGCGAGCTCGAAGCCCAGAAATACCTGTAAAAACCAGCTAAAGGTAGACCCGTCGGCCAAGGCCGCAAGTGTCCGTTTAGGTTCAGTCCTCTACACGACATGGCGTCTGTCTGGTGGATTGCAACATGAGCGTGGAGCTTATAGCAGCTTACCGTGATTGCGAAACCACCATGCTGCCAGCCTATACCAATCCACTTGAAACACTCCACCCATATATCTTTGCTGATTGTTTTACATCTGCTATTGAACACTTTAAAAGTGTCGCCCCGTTCAGCCGACGACTAAGCGGCCTCAGGAAGATCCAACACCCGACACCCGAGTCCAGAAGCAACCCAAGGTTTGAAGCTTCTGCAGTTCAAATACCCGGGTACTGATGTCGTATGTTTCCCAAGCGGGAGTCATCAATAACAACTTCCTAGCCCATGGTACCACCTGAGCTTTAAATAAATATTTGCTGTGATGTGTTGTGTATGAATCCCACTCTCCTTTCCCCTCATTAATAATTGCTTCGGGTTCCCGCTCTTCAAGTCAGAAAAGAAAGTGAACTTGTCAGCACATTAGTAGTTGGTGTGACGAGTGCATAACAACTTGAGTGTGGGTAACAATCTACAAGGCTGTGTGAGTGTCAATAGGCTGTACGTTGTACACAGACATGTGAACTGTTCTACTAGTAGCCAAAGAAGCTTGTCCGTCCAGGTTGTATGGTATTGCACAGAAGTGCATGAATTGTCCCGGTGACCTGTAGCCAAAAAGGGTTCTTTTGCTGATGGACGTTTCCCAATAAGATTTCCTATCCAACGAAACTATCATATATAGTGATGCATGGTACATCTTGATTAATCTCTTAATCTAGTTCACCTTTACAGCAATCGATCGCAGCGGAAAGGTCTTAAGCTATCACGCTACACATACAACAAAATATCTGAACATGTACATCCATTGCATATTTTCATCACCTGAAAGTCTCCTTCCCTTGATTTGACGAGATGTTTGAACCCAGAGGAAGAAAGGGGCCGGTATGTAGGTTGAAAAGAGGCATCATATCGGTTTATCATTGGGGGCAGAAGATCTCAACACATAACTCGCTCTTGTTCGGTCCTTCCCGTAATGGTAACCGGCTCATCTCGGCATTGCTGAGGAGCCACTCTGGATCGACATGGAACGTGGCTGCCAATGAACGTATACTGAGCATGGCGCGACACACGGCCACGACGATCGATGCAGTTGGGAAGCTGAAGGGAAAAAAAAAAAAACAGCGGCACTTAGCAAGGCAATACGCAGTAACGATCTGACGGGATGGGAGGCCCACCTGGCTAGGGCGAAAAGGAAAACCTGACGCCGACCAAATTGAGTAAGCGTGAGTCACTCAAAAGCACTGACAGCAACAATCGCTGGTACTCACCGATATCTGAGAATAAGCAGTGAACGTGAGGCATACTATCGAAAACACGAGTGATACTGTTATGTTCGAAGTCTTAGGCTTTAATCGCACAGAAACGATGATGTGATACCGCACCCGTCGCGAACGCATACATTAGCATACCCCTGCAATTCCCAGACAAGTCAGTCAAAGGTGCACCAAGAGGATATAAATAACTGACTCTTTGAAAAGTCTGCGCGATGGTGCTTCCATGTGAAGTGATTTCCCGCCTTGCATGAAGCGATAGACTTTTAACGCAAACAAGATGGAATGGTTGATCAACGCGGGTGCGAAAACCCATATGACTTTCCCAGGATTTTGTAAGGGCATTTGAAAAATAAAAAGGTTTTCAATTCCCCCTACGAACGGGACGAGGAAGGCGAACGAAGCTGCTGTGCTGCCGCAGAGGGTGCCTACGACGAAGGTGCGGACGAATGCGTTGCGAGAAAAGAGATACCAGACACGAAGAGTGACGACAGCTTTAGTTGCAACGATGCATACCAAGCATCAGGGACATGTTGAACGTTAATGGACTCGGAAGATGACTTACCTTGGCAAAGTTGTATGATCACTATCGACATTGAAAAGGTAGCAAAGAATAGAGACCTTCAAAGGAAAAGTCATTCTCGACTTCCTATTCTACGGGGTTTTATAGTAGACCCACTTCTAATAGGGACTTGTTCAGGCTCTATGATGATAGTGATCGGCACCACTCACAGTCATCCCGCGACACATCACTGGAAACAACGAAGAAACGACAATGAGTTTTTTTTTCATAGATGAACCATATAACAGGCTAACATATAAACAAAGTTCTGCGATCAAAATGCTCAGCCACTTCGGCGCCTACTGGAAGTGTAGTGCTTACGCTGAGAGTGCAAGGGCCAGGTACCGGATCTGTTTTCTTAGCCTACCACGCACACAGGTGAGAGAAAGGTTGAGTCTCACCAGAAGATACAGCACTTTCGACAGACTCAGAGGGCCCCGCCAGAAAAAGTCGATCTGTGAGTGTCCTGTTAGCTCGATATGCAGTACGAAACGTTAGATGGGATGGAAGACCCACCTCTTCTCCAAGAGTGATGGCATGATCGTACAGCATCAGTGTAATCATGGCGAACTGGAACTCGCGATAATGTTGCGAAGCCGACATCAAGAGGGAGTAGTCCGCGGACGCGAGGGACGACATGGCCGACTCGATGTAAGGGTGAACGAGGCGCTTTTCGATCTCGTTTTCCTTACGACCGCAGCTGGAGCTTGAAGCTTGAGGGTCCGCTCGCGGCAGGAAACAAGGAATGAACTCAGAGCGTATAGCTCACACCACTGGACGAGGTGGGATAATATACAATGAGAGAGAGATCAGTATGTTCCTATTGGTGGAACTCCATCAGCTAAGACACGGCCTCCCTCGCGTGATTGATGGGTTCCCGGTGATGGGCTGTGATAACCAAGTGAAACTGACGCCGGCGACCAAGTTATCGATAGCGTCGAGTCTTTCTTAGGTGGCAGATAGGGAAATGAATAACCACGCGTTCGAAGTGCCGTACCATGACAATTGCTCCGCTGGAGACTCACTTGAAGGGGGATGGTTCCTTCTTCCCTGGACGACTTGCGGCGCGGTGCATGATCTGTCCCACCTGTAGCCAAAAAAGGGATCTTTTGCTGATGGACGTTTCCTAATAAGATTTCCTATCCAACGAGGCTATCATATATAGAGACGCATGCTACATCTTGATTAATCTCTTAATCTAGTTCACTTTTACAGGAATCGATCGCAGCGGAAAGGTCTTACGCTATTATGCTACACATACAACAAAATATCTGAACATGTACATCCATTGCATATTGTCATCACCTGAAAGTCTCCTTCCCTTGATTTGACGAGATGTTTGAACCCAGAGGAAGAAAGGGGACGGTACGTAGGTTGAAAAGAGGCATCATTGGGAGCAAAAGATCTCAACGCATAACTCGCTCTTGTTCGGTCCTTCCCGTAATGGTAACCGGCTCATCTCGGCATTGCTGAGGAGCCACTCTGGGTCGACATGGAACGTGGCTGCCAACGAACGTATGCTGAGCATGGCGCGACACACGGCCACGACGATCGATGCAGTTGGAAAGCTGAAGGGAAAATAAAGCAGCGGCACTCAGCACGGAAATACGCAGTAACGATCTGACGGGATGGGTGGCCCACCTGGCTAGGCCGAAATAGAAAACCTAACGCCGACCAAATCGAGTAAGTGAGAGTCACTCGAAAGCATCGATAGCAACAAGCGCTGGTACGCACCGTTGTCTGAGAAGGAGCAGTAAACGAAAGGCATACGATTGTAAACACGAGTGATACTGTTATGTTCCAAGTTTTAGGCTTTGATTTCATAGAAACGGTGGTGTGATACCGCACCCGTCGCGAAAGCATACATCAGCATACCCCTGTAGTTCCCAGACAAAAGTCAGTCAAAGGTGCACCAAGAGGATATAGATAACTGACTCTTTGAAAAGTCTGCGCGATGGTGCTTCCATGTGCAGTGATTTCCCGCCTTGCATGAACCGATAGACTTTCAAAGCAAACAAGATGGAATGATTGATCAACGAGGGTACAAAAAGCCACAACGTTTTCCCGGGACTTTGTAAGGGCGTTCGAATGGTGAAGAGTTGTTCAAGGCTCCCTACTAACGGGGCGAGCAAGGCGAACGAAGCTGCTATGCTGCCGAAGAGGACGCACACGACGAAGGTGCGGACGAATGCGTTGCGAGAAAAGAGGTACCAAACACGAAGGGTGATGCTAGCTTTGGTTGCAACGATGTAGACCAAGCGTCAGGGACAAATCGAACGTCGATGCACTCGGAATATAACTTACCTTGGCAAAGTAGCATGATCACTACTGACAGTGATAAGGCAGCAAAGAATAGAGACCTTCAAAGGAAGAGTCATTCTTGATTTCGTAAACCATGCGCTTTCACGGGGGACTAACGCCTAGTGGAGACTTGTTCAGGCTCTGTGACAATAGCGACCGACACAACTCACTTCTTCTACATAGCTACAGGACACTGACAAACAACGAAGAAATGACGATGAGTTTTTTGTGAAAGATGAACCATATAACAGGCTAACTTATTAGCAAAATTCTGCAATTGACAGGCTCAGCCACTTCGGCGCCTACTGGAAGTGTAGTGCTTACGCTGAAAGTGCAAGAGTCAGGTACCGGATCTGTTTTCTTAGCCTACCGCGCACGCAGGTGAGAGAAAAGTTGAGTCTCACCAGAAGATACAGCACTTTTGACAGACTCAGAGGGCCCCGCCAAAAAAAGTCGACCTGTGAGTATCCTGTTAGCTCGATATGCAGTACGAAACGTTAGATGGGATGGAAGACACCTCTTTTTCAAGAGTGATGGCATGATCGTACAACATCAGTGTAATCATGGCGAACTGGAACTCGTGATAGTGTAGGGAAGCCGACATCACGAGGGAATAGTCCACGGACGACATGGCCGACTCGATGTAGGGGCGAACGAGGCGATTTTAGACCTTGTTTTCCTTACGACCACAGCTGAAGCTTGAAGCTTGAGGGTCCACTCGCGGCAGGAAACAAGGAATGAACGCAGACCTTGTCGCTCACACCACTGGACAAGGTGGGATAATATACAATGAGGGAGAGATCAGTATGTTCCTGTTGGTGGACCTCCATCAGCTAAGACACGGCCTCCCTCGCGTGATTGATGGGTTCCCGGTGATGGGCTGTGATAACCAAGTGAAACTGCCGCTGGCCACCAAGTTATCGATAGCGTCAACTCCTTCTTGAGTGGCAGATAGGGAAATCAATAACCACGCTTTAGAGGTGCCGAGCACACTGACCACGACGGCTGCTCCGCTGGAGACTCACTTGAAGGGGGATCGTTCTTTCGTCCAAAAGACGGGAAAGTTTCTTGACGTCGAGTTTTCGAATCCATTTATCGCGATGGCGTCTTGCTGCAGCACAGTCATCAGCTAGAAAACCGAAGCACCAAAGCCACTAGGCTCGTTTGAATTTACTGACAAGCACGACGACGCAAGTGGCTTCGCTCCAGTCCGAATCCGGCTTGATAATCAAAACCTTGGGCCCCGCGTGCACTGCAAGTGCGGTTTCGCGCGCTGAGACGTTTGCAGGCGTATTTGGTTTGGTTCTTCCACAAAGACGTTAGGGTCCTTGGAGGTGCTGGGAACAGATATGGTACATACCAATGCACAGGCAGCTTTGGGCGGTGCAGGTATACCTTTCGGCGGATTTATCTCTTGTCTTGAGGCAGAAGAGGCGCGGACTAGCTCGGTACTCTCGAGAGCGTCTACCCCCACGCGACTGGTATTCTATACAGGTAACGACGCAAATGTGGGAGGAGGACATCATCCTACTTACATTCCCAGAGAAAAAGTCGCCGCCCGGACCAGCGCTCCATGATGGCACTACTTACACCGGAACACCATCGAAAACTCGCGGACCTGTGCACTCTGCTTACGCCCAGGCGATGCTGCGTGGCAACGTGTACGAACCACCGATATCAAAGATTGCCGCCGTACTCCTTCACGCCGCACGCCTCATCGGTGGTGACGACCCACAAGAACAAGGTGCCATTCTGTAGGTAAACGGGTAAAGCGTCGCACACTTGTGTTAGTGGTAGCGAAACCGTAGCAGGATATGGGGAAATGGTCGATGGAAATAAAACCCTTGTAGCGAATGGTCCACGGGAGACCGACGCACAGCCATTGAGATGTGGCCGACCTTCTTTCTCGTGTCAATGTCTGTCGAGCCCGTTTGAATCATGTTAGGAATGAGATCAACGGTTCAATGAGGCCCTTCGACCATTACTGTAGCCCAATATCGCGTGCGTGGTTCCTCAAGGCCTCCGCCAGCTCCGAGACTAAAAGTTTTTTTTTGTATTCTCTAATGCGACGTGTTGCTACGAGCCAGTCCTACCCGCTAGTGCCATTCCTTCAATCACACTTGCGAACGTGTGTACGAATCCGATGTAAGTCCGACCTCCGGAAGCCTGCGATCTGGTAAAATGTTTTTTATCCCCGAAACAATCATAGATACCAGGCTATGGGTGGGAGGCTATTGTGCTACTCATATAACAAACACATCTGCATACGTATGTCCAATTGAGACATTTTGATTAAATTACAACGTCATTAGTCCCTCGAACTGACCGCATTTTGGAGCCTTTACAAAAGGAAGAAAGAGGCAGAAATGCACAGGTTGACTCGGCAGTTCATCGATCGGCGCTGTTGAGCTCTACGTATAACTCGCTCTTGTTCGGTCCCCCTCGTAATGGTAGCCGGCTCATCTCTGCATTGTTAAGGAGCCATTCTGGATCGACATGGAACGTGGCGGCCAACGAACGTATGCTGAGCATGGCGCGGCACACAGCCACGACGACTGCTGCGGTAGGGAAGCTGGAGTGAGGAAGAAGAAAAAAATTCCGTTACGTTCAGCACGGCAATACGCAGTAACGTTCTGATGAGATAGGAGGCTCACCCGGCTAGAGACATAACGAAAACCTAACGTCAACCAGATCGAGCAAGTATGGGGTCACTCAAAAAGCGTTGATGGCAAACGAACGTCGACACATACCGAAAGCTGAGAAGGAGCGGTGAACGAGGTGCACACGATCGAGAACACGAGCGATCCTGTCATTGTCCCGCGCTTTGTAAGTTCAGGTTTCGTGCAAACGACAATATCTTATCACACCCGTCGCGAACGCATACATCAGCATACCCCTATAATACCCGGACGAGTCAGTCTGAAAGGTACACATGGAAGAATGTAAATAATTGACTCTTTGAGAAATCTGCGCGATGGCGCCTCCACATGAAGGGATTTCCCGCTCTGCGCGAACCGATAGACTTTCAACGCCAAAAAGATAGAATGGGAGATCAAAGCGGGCATGAAAAGCCATATTAATCGTCCAGGATCTTGCATCTGCGTTGGAGCAGAGGCAGTAAAGAATGCTTCCATGGTTCCCACTAACATGAAAACCAACGTGAGGGAAGCCGCGATGCTGGCGAAAAGGGTGCCCACGGCGATGGTGCGGACAAACGCGTTGCGAGAAAAGAGATACCACACGCGAACGGCGACGACAGCTTTAATTTGCAAGGCGGGGACTGAGTTTCAGGGAGGAGTCGATAATTTTTGGACTCGAAAGACGACTCGCCTTGGCAGAGTAGCATGATCACCGTTGAGAGTGCAAAGACTACAATGAATATAGACCTTTGAAAGAAAAAATCATTCTCGACTCCCCAATCCATGCATTTTCACGGGAGACTAACGCCTAGTAGGGACTCGTTCAGGCTCTGTGACAATAGCCATCGGCACAACTCACTTCATCTATACGGCCGCAGTTCACTGGCAAAGACGAGAAAACGGTAATGAGTCTTTGCTAATGGACGAGCGGGATGAAAGGCTAACACAGTATTAGGATTCTGCAGTCGAGATGCTCAGCGAACTCTAGCGCCTGACTGGAAGCGTAGAACTTACAACGAGAGTGCGAGGGACAGGTACCGAATCTGTCACCTTAGGTTACCACGCACGCAGGCGATAGGAAAGTCGAGTCTCACCAAAAGGTATAGTACTTTTGACAAGGTGCGTGGACCACGCCAGAAAAAATTGTACTGCGAGCATCCCGTCAGCTCGATATGCAGGACCACGAGTTAGATGGAACGAAAAGCTCACTCACCTCTTTCCCAAGAGTGATAGCATGATCGTACATCATCAGCGTGATCATGGCGAACTGGAACTCGCGATAATGTAGGAAAGCCGAAGCCCAGATATAACCGTCCAGAGGCTTGGATGACGACATGGCCGACCCGATGCGATTTCTCGACGTTGTCTTCCCTATGACCACAAAGTTGCGATTTGAAGGCTCACTCGCGGAAATAGACAGGAAACGAACGAGAGCTGTTTCATGGTTCATACCACCGAACAAAGTGGGGATTATATATAGCAAGAAAGAGTGTATGACCCCGCAGGTGGGTGGCCGCATCAGCTAAAAGCACGGCCACCCTTGCGTGAGTGATTGGGTTATCTTGGCGAGACGTAATGTTTCGACGAGCACACACCCACGAAGGCATGTGTGGGTAATAGAACGCACTCTGCCACGAGATCGAGGCGTCAAATGTGGCACGGCCATATCATACAATGATAATTGATAATTCCTGGGAGCTGCTGTGCTGGGCCATTCACCTGAAATAAGAAGGGCAGGTGCTGTGTGAAGTCGACCTATACCTATCACGATGGCTTCGTCAGTGTTATACTAGGGGACCGAAGGACTGGAAACGCTGACTCGGACAATTAGGGTGGGCCACGCACTGCCAGTGGGCTTCTCATGCTGTGGTGGGATCTGGCAGTTGATCATCAAACCATTGTGGTAGCATTGTTCACGTTAAGATTCAAATCTTCACAGGCGAAGGCCAGCGGTCTATCTGATGTAATCAATCTGGGTTCTCAGTGATACCATCCCAATCATTTATACTTCAGTGTGCCCATGTGTAGCAGAGATCGATGGTCATAAGGCTCGGTGGAGCCATCAGGTTGATCGTACGCCGCATGATGTTTCCACAATGACGCTCTTTAACATGGCCGCGAACAAAGACGGGTACGTGGAGCAGCGTCCGTTACCGTGCCGATGATCGTTTCACACCAAATTTGTATCGACTCATATACTGCATTCCTCATGATCATTTGGGTGGAGCATGGCATAACAAGAACATAGTGGCATGCAGGTGCAGGGTAAAAAGGGTACTCGCAGCAGTTTAGGGAGCAAAGAGTGTGTTGAGGAAAGTTTCGCCAGCGGCACGGGGTTTGGCCTTCTTGGTCTTCTTCTTGTCTTTTTGAGCCTGGAGACGTTCTTGTCTGACTGTGGGGGAATCAGAATCGCCGCGATATAAGAAGGTACGACACGTACGCAGCTCGTGTCGGCGGATAGTTTTCGCGTAGGGGTTCAGACGGAAGAGGACGGCCCTGTTGACCAACGGGTTCTTCTTTTGAGTCCAAGGACGCTTCTGGGTCTTTGGACCGGCGGGGCGGACGACGGACTGAATCTCGGAGCTGTTAATGATGCCAGTGACATCGGGGTTGGAAATCTTGGCGGTGGGAAGGCTGCGAAGGACAACGACCGTCAGAGAGAACTAGCGTGAGACCAGGATGGCGTACAGGTAGTCCTTCTTGTACACCGAGACCTTGTCAAAGGTACCGAAGACTTCGTCGAGAAGGGCAAAGGCGCCTTCGGTCCAGATGATGAAACGACCGATGTGGCCACCTGGAGCGAGTTGGAGGAGATTGAGTCTCCTGACGTTGACGAGTTCGACGCCAGGCAAGTTGCGGAACGCCTTTACAATGCCGTTGTCTTCATTGTAAACGACGAGGGGGCCACGGCGTTGGCGGTAACGACGATTGCGCATCTTGCCCTTACCGGCACGGAGCCTGCGGGAGTTTGAGACCTTGACGACGTCCGCGTAGGCATTGATAGACTTGAGCAAGGTTACGGCTTCCTTTGTTTTTTTGAAAGACTCGACGGCGGAGGAGATGACGAGAGGGACCTCTTGGATTTCCTCGATACGGTGACCGCGCGCGAGAACCAGGGAGGGGAGGGCCGAAGCAGCGAGGGCAGACACGGTGGCGAAGCGGCGCTGGTTCTGGTTGACTTTGACGTGCCACTTGCGCCAGGTCTTGGTGGGAGCGAACATGCGACCACCACGACACATGTTACCGAACGCACCCTATGACGAGACACGAGTTAGTCCGTCCGCGATATGGGGTTGCTTGCGAAGAAGACATGCCTGACCGGATCGGTGGGTACCACCACCACCGACACGAGGAATACGAGCGACGGCGCGACCTGTGCCCCATGACTCTGCAGATGTTTGGTGGCCAGCCTTTTCGCTGACGGCGTAAGCCTGGCGTCTGTTCTTTGCCAAGCTCTCTGTATAGCAACGTCATAAGTGATCCGGGATGGTATAGGGTGAAGCAGACGCACTGTGCACCTGTGCAACGACGTCGAGCCTGATTGGCGCGGTGAGGACGGCGGGGAGAGGGAGGGAAGAGGATGCCTCTGTGTAAGGAATGAGCAGACAAGGACAGAGAAGTGAGAAGTGCAGAGAAACGTACCTCCTGATGCAGCGTGGACGGTGACGGTGGGTCTTGAGGCCATTGCTGGTTGCTGGATGGGTTGAGCGACACTCAGCAGTTGCGTCGATGTTGATGATGAGCGGACAGTAAGGTTTGCAAGCCTCCGGCCAAACACGGGTAAACAACTGTATCGTATTACTAAGCCAGAGACTCGAATCTAGCCCGGTTCCGCCAGACTGAAACCGGGGTACTTGTCTCGATAGTAAAATTTTTTCTCTCGACGTGACTTTACCGGCGGTTGCAATTTGGGGCGGCGGTCAGGCCTTCAAGCCCCACACACGGGTGTATGAAGACCAGCAGGCGACGAGCGTCTGTTAACCGCTGAGCGAGCCCAGTGGCCCTACGAGCGAGCGCCAAGGGTGGTTGTCTTTGAGGTCGGTCACTTCCAAATGGGGGTCCCCAGGCTTTGAAGGAAACGCGACCCCCCCGCTTCCCCCCTGAATCCATCGTTGGAGTTTTTCAATCGCAGGAGGGCGTAATTGAATTTCGAAAAGATAAGCCGGAGATCTGAGATCGTACATGAGACTTCCTTATCTGCAATGTATGCACGACCCTCAAAATACGACGACGACGTGACTGCTCACAGCAACGACGAGCAACGACGACGAGGAGATGGTTGCACCCACGCCCACGACGTACGGCGTCACCCCACCGGACCCGGTTTCCCTCTCTTTCCGTCGCCTGCCCACCTGCCAAAGTGTGGCCCCCATACCGCTGCTTGCACCCTCAGAGTTCTCTCGGATACACCTCCAGCACGCCACCGCCCACCCCCCAGACTCTGTCCTCTTCCCGTTCCTGCACGGTCTCGAGGGCAACAACGAAGCTCAGTGCTCGTTCTTCGCTTCGACTCCCTCCACCGCTGCTTCCGCGACTGCTGGACTCGTCCAAGACCCTTCTGGTCGCGCCATATGCCCTCCCAGATACAGGGGTCTCGTGTGGGTACTGTGTGATGAGGACGTCGACGGGGACCTCCCACAGCTTGCCACCGCACCCACTCGCTGGGAGGATGACCTCGAGTGCGGTAGCGACTCGTCTGACTATTCCGCAGACCAGCCCGACGTGGACAGAGACGTCGAGTTCGGCGACTTTCCCAATGACTCTTGTCCGCCCCCTCCTGTCCCTTGTCCGATGGACATGGACCCCCCTGCTCAGGACAACCCCGCCCTGGGGTCGTCCCACATGCATCCTCTCGCGCTCCGCATATCGACCTCCGGTCACGCTAGCCATCTATCGTGCGACCGACGTCATTCAGATGCCTCGTCCTCGAACTCGGCCTCCACTTGCGCGTCCTCTTCGTCGTCACTGGCGAACTCAGACTCTGGTTCCACCGCCGCGACGTCACTCCCGTCGCCGCCTTGCCATTCCAGCTCACACGTAACATTCCAGGAACAAGCCCAGTCGATCCTGGGCATACACGATAGTGGCGTCGCGTTCGTTCAATCGACCCCGCAGCTTCTTACGGTCCCCCCCAGACGCCCTCCCGTCCTGACGTCGACCTTCCTCCCCTCACAACTCATCCAACCCTCCGACTCGTGTCACGGCGACGACTCGGTCGACTGGGAGTTCAAGCCCGTCGTCGTCCCCGACGGCATCAGTCTCCGCAACTTTGGCATACAAGTGGTAAGTCGGTCCAGTCCACCGGTCCCCACCTGCCCCCCACTTTCAAGCTTCGTGATCAAGCTCCGTGTCGAGGCACCGCCGCAGTCTCATTCCGGAAGGAATTCTATTCTGTCGACTCCCTCTTTCCTTTTTCGTCTCATCGTGTAACGTGACCCACGCTGATACGCGGCCCTTTGCACAGCCACTTTACCCAACGATCTCAGATATCGTGATCTACTCGCCACGAGGCACGTCCCCGGCTGCACTGCGGCTCGCCGCCCGCTTCAGACGCGCAGTCGAGAAGAAGCTGGCACAGAGACTGCAGAGGTGGGCGAATGCACAGGGACAGAGCCCACGCTCAGCACACGATGACCACCCCCACATGACACCAGAGGGATTCCTCAAATACGGCGTATATGTGCTCGACGCAGATGCAGCCACCATCGAACGAGAACTCCCTTGGATGATCATGCACAGAGACGGGGAGTGCGACGGCTCGTGCACGGGCGAAACGCTCCTCGCCTCTGGAGGCTGCTGCGCCGTTTCGGGTTGTCCAGGAAGATGTACGGCAGGGTCCGCGACCTGCCAGTGTGACCCCACTCGTCGCAATGGCCGCAGCAGTACCGGGGCTCTCACTCAGTCTACAGACGGGCAACTCGCTGGAGAGCTAGAGATCGAAGCGAGAGAGCTCCATTCGCCCTCTCTCCCCATATCCACCCGGTCGCGGTCGCACACACACCCTTATCATTCACGCGAGGGCCAGCGACTCCACTGCGACCGTCAGCCCTATCACTCGCCCACAGCTCCCGATGCCTACTCGACATCCGCCAACGGCTCTGCGCAATTGCCCATGGCCAACCGTGGTACTTCCCATCATCACTGCTACCACACTCAATCTTTACCCAGTACACGTACGGGTTCGCGCGAGCGCCTTCACCTCCATCGCTGCAGAAGCGCTAACACCATCGACTTTGCACAACGTGAAAAGGAAGAGATGAAGGACTTGACAAGGGCTTCTGAGATCATCACACTGTGGAGTGACTGCGACGATTCTGTGAGTACCTTTTTTCCCTCGTCATTCGCTTCCATGTCACGTCACTACTAGGACCGTGCACACGCATCGGGAAGCACCACGAATACCCACTGGGATCCCTTCGCTGGCCAGGTGTTTCTCGGCAATTCAAGTGACGTTCCTTTGTGGGCGCCTTTCAAGAAAAGGCGGAAAAATATCAGTAAGCACCCGCATCAAACACGCGCCCTTATCTCACCCCTTCACGACCCTGCCAACAGAAGAACCGGTGGAGAAGCCGTCACCTTTTGACAGCGATACAAACTCCCATTCGCTGGGGAGAGGGTTTGACATCTGTATTGAGTGTCACGAGTATGCACCACTTCCCGGTATAGCACACCTCCATGCGGCAGAGCAACATATTCGGGCGTTGGAGATGGAGTGGGTAGAACGCTGCCAGCAGGACAAAGATGGTGATTGGATGGATGCAGATGAACCCTTCATCCCTCCTAGGCCACCTCCCCATCCATCTGCAATGGTCCACTTGCCATTCCCGAGTTCGCAGCAGGCTATGCCTTCGATCTTGAACGCTCTTTTCCCTGTGATTCAGTTCATAGAGAGAGTTATTACCCCCGGTTGGCTGGGTGGGAACACTGGATGTAAACCCGGGGACGGAGCTTCAGCTGGAGTGCCACGGACACTCCCCAAAGGACCCGGCCTACAGTCTCTGTGGTCATCTCCATCCCAACAAGGTGTTCCCGAGGACAAGGACCGTGCGAGCATGAACGGCACTCTTGGGAACGGGAATGGACATGACCACGGGACACGAGCTCCGACACCGTCGTACCGTGCGAGACCGCTGAAAGTCCTCTTGTACTCTAGCGACGGGTACACGGAGTCGTCTGTCCCTGCACTTTGTTTGCTCATGGCGGTGAGAGGTTTGAGTCTCCCAGAGGCATATTTGGAGTTGCAGGTATGTCTCTCATCATAGTTTGGTCGATTCTTGTCTAACACCGTATCATAGGTTGCGAAGCGCCGCTCGTTTTTCGTATACCAGACGGAGGTCGGTTTACTCAAAAAGGTCGAGGCGCGACTCGGCGTTGCGAATGGACATGGCCGACCGAGGTGTTACACGTATGGATCACGAGATATACCCAGGGTACGGGTCGGTCTTGCGAGACATTCGGCGACTGAACCCTCTCCCGGTTCCGGTTCGTATCTACGACCTCTGATTCTGACCTCGTCTCCGAGCCATTTCCCAGGGATTCGGAATGGTACATCGCCCGCGGTGCAGAGCGCGACGACAATGCCGGACGGCCTTGGCGTTCAAGTAGCACCGCAGACGTTGAGACGACCGAGGGCGAGCACACTGCCGACATTCATTCCAGACCATCAGAGCTGGTTTGACGATGCGAGGTTCGATGGGAGCTTTCCGAGTCGGGTGCTTCCGTTTTTGTATCTTGGGAATTTGTGAGTCTGTCTTTTTTTTTTTGTCCTGTCGGGTGAACCGACTCATCGTAATAAACAGGAATCACGCCTCGAACGCCTATATGTTGCATGCGCTGGGTATTACACATGTCGTGTCGGTCGGTGAATGTGCGCTCGTGCCACCACCTCAAACGGACACCGATGATGACGCTGCTCCGGCTTGCCCCCCGCAGTGTGACCCTGATGCACAAGGTTTTGGGCAGGGCTCCCTATGGATAGAGGAGAGGGAAGGCAGGATCAAGGTTCTCGATATCAAGGGCGTCTGCGATGACGGAATCGATACACTAGAGCACCAGCTCCACCCCATCTGTTCCTGGATCGAGAAAGCACGTTTGTCAGGTGGTCAAGTCCTTGTCCACTGTAGGGTGGGAGTATCACGCAGCGCGACGGTGACGATCGCATACATGATGCAACACCTTGGGCTAAGTCTCGTCGAAACATACCTGGTTGTGCGGAGCCGACGACTGTCTGTGTTAATTCAGCCCAATATGAGACTGCTGTACAACTTACTGGGGTGGGAGGTGAGGTTGGCGAGAGAACGAGCTGGTGGAGATGAGAGGAGATTGAGAGAGGAGCTTAGGAGAGCACTAAGCTGGCCATACCTTGCAAGAGAGGTGCATGCGCTCAACGAGAAGTACCTCAGCTGAGTGCTCCCGATGTATCTTGTCCGCGCTGGATGACTATTATACTGTGTGCTTTCCCTTCGCAGCCTCTGCTGCCTGTTTCATATCGTTAGTTTTTTTTTTCCTTCTTGCCGATCTGACTGTCCGAACCAAAAATGTATCATTGCGGTCTTTTATCACTTGTGTTTCTACATGAACTGTATGTACGTTTCCGTGGTCGTCGTTGCCCTGCCAAGTTCTACTAATACGGTCAGCTCTCACATGGTGCGATTCGGAGTATGAGTCGGGCTCTCGTCCTGGTAGCTATTTGGAGTATCACGTTGCGTTGGATGGAAATCATACGATAAGCGTCAAAATGTCAGACAAAATTTCCCCTGTGACTTCGACCGCCTCGAGATTTTCACCTTCAATCGGGGCTTACCATCGACTTGTCAAAGCGGTCACCGTTATCGTTATCGTCGGCGTTATCCCATGGGAAACACAATCTCGCTCTTCCGTCTCGCGATAGCCGACTTCATAGAGACGTTGCGGGGATACCAGGTCCTGAAGGACCGTCTACAGCGGTCGCCGGGTCTGCCAGTCGATGGTCCCACCCGGTCGTTCTGGATGTATCCACCTTCGCCGATCGCCAAACACCGTTCGGAGATACCAGACTACGCTGACTTCGTGGTGATCGGATCGGGCATCACTGGAACGTCTGTCGCGAGGAGGCTATTGGAGGGGTGCCGGGCCGCTGGCTGGAACGGTGCGCGGATTTTGATGTTGGAGGCCAGGGATGCATGTTCGGGTGCGACAGGGAGGTACGTGATATGGTACATTTTATCGATCCTAAATATGTGGCGACTGTGTGTCCCCTATAATTGGCCACAGAAACGGCGGTCACATCTCGCCTCCTCTATACCATGACTGGGCGACGTTGCAAAAACGGTACGGAGACGTCGTAGCACGGAAGGTGATAAATTTTCGGCTCGCGCATCTCCAGGAACTCCGAAGGGTCGCAGAAGAGGAAGGCATTCTAGACAAGTCCCAATGGCGATCGGTCGATTTGGTGGACGTGTATTACGATCGCCGTTCTTTTGACAAAGCAAAGGTCAAGCTATCAAAGTATCAGCAGGATCTACCTTCCGAAGCGTCACATCATCGAGTGTATGAGGCTGCAGAGGCGTTAGAGGTACAGTAAACGCAGCTTGACTCGTTTCGATCCCTGTCGTGCCGATTCATTAATGAAGGCTTTCCTTTTGAAAAATTAGGCGTTCCACCTCGCAGATGACGTCGCGGGGTGTATTGTTAGCAATGCAGGTGCCATTCATCCATATAGATTTGTAACTGGCATCCTTTCGAACCTCCTCGCGCGACATCCCGACAAGTAAGTTTCGAATGTCTCAGGTTCCCTTCGTCGACGCGTATTTCTGACGACACGACCACCTTCAGCTTTTTCCTCTGTACGAACACACCTTGTGTCTCCATATCAGGTCCCTCTTCTTCCACCCGATATTACACCGTGACGACGCCCCAAGGAAAAATGCACACCCCACATGTCATCCATGCCACCAACGGCTGGTGCGCACACCTCCTCGAGTCGATGCGCGCCAAGATCGTGCCTATCCGAGGTAACATGAGCGCACAGAGGCCGGGACGGTCGCTTCCACCTACGACTATCTCCCATTCGTACGTTTTTTACCTACCATCTGGGGGGTTCGACTACCTTACCCAGCTCCCGAACGGGGGCCGCGAGTTGATGCTTGGGACCGCGTTCATGCAATCAGCGGGCTACGATGAGGTTGGGAATACAGACGACAGAACGTACAACAAATCCATTGTGGCTGGTCTGGGGGGTGTACTGCCGAGATATTTCGGGGAGAAGAATTGGGGTGCTGAAGCTCAACCAACCGATGATGACGACGACGAAAACTCACGAGGGACCGAATGGAATCAGGGCCGGACTAAGGCCATATGGAGCGGTATCCTTGGGGTGTCGGTCGACTTGATGCCGTGGGTCGGACGTTTGCCAAAGTCAGCGTCGGGTCGTCCGGAACCTCCTGTACTATCGTCTCCTCGGACTACTGCGGCGCGTGCACGGGAGAATGAGATGTTCTTTGGGGCAGCCCCTGGCGAATGGATAGCGGCAGGCTACACCGGCGAGGGAATGGTACATGCATGGCTAAGCGGCAAAGCGCTTGCTGGGATGATTTTGGGGACGGAAAAGGAAGACGGGCTTTTGGAGTGGTTCCCTGATGCCCTGCGGGTAACTCGCGCCCGATGGCGGCGGGCAAAGCTGGAAGCTCTCGCGGCCCATGTCAGCGCAGAGTAATAGCTAGCAAGCAGAGAAGGATGGTACAGAAAAGTACGAAGACGACACATGTACGTTGCATGGCCCGCCAGTTCTTTGTACGCTGCCGCTGTTATGGACTTATGCATGATCGGAGCGACGTGCATATTTCCTACGAGGCACTTCCAAGTTATCATTGAAATGACTTTCAGACATCTCCACAACATCAAGAAGTGCGGAGCGTGGAATTCCAACTAATTCTCTCCAGGATCCATAGCCCGTCCATCTTCTCCATATGTAGAACTTCCATCCATTCCCCAAGAGAAATGCCCCAAGGCTTTTTCCTCTTCAGGGCAGTCACCACCTTCTCGCTTAGCCTCCATTTTTGAAAACTGGGTATCTGGACAACTGCAGACCACTCACTATCCCCAATATCTGGATATTCAGATATGAGGTGAGTGAAGTTAGAGGAGGTTAGCATGGATGGTGTCAAGTCTTCTGTCTTATTGTATATCCAACCGTGACCAGCTGCAGGACCAAAGCCGGTCAGGATGTATGGAGGCGCGTGCTCATGAAGGAAGAGAGATGCCCCAGTCTGGGCAGCAAGGTTGGATATATGTACGTGAACTACAACAACGTGAACACCGCTTACTTGAAGACGAGTCAGGAGATACTCACCGTTTTCTTCTCCTGCGTAGCGTTTGTTGAAAGTAGCCAGTGCAACTCCACCGGGGTAGTTCACTATTGAAGCCCTTGCGAAGAAGATTGTCATGACGAAGTTGAGAGATAGAAGACAGAAAACCGAGAGGAACGCCATGTAACGGAATACAAATCCTTTCTTCTGAGATACCCTGTGCAACATGAACGTAAGCAAGTCTAGTCGGGATGGGCCATAATTAGGAGCAGCACGCTGCACCCCAGAACATACAGCCACCGTGCTCCTCTCGCCGCCGCGATGTTCACGAGTGGGATCACATAGACTACGAACCGCCACTCCTTGTGTTTCAAGGCACTCAATCCGAGGACGAACAGGAAGGGTGCTAGAAGAAGCGACCGAATACGATGGTTTAAAACAGACCCAAGAACTGCCAACGGAAGCGCTCCCAGCAGAAGCTTGGGTAAGTGAACGGAAAAGTAGGAGTGCGGGGAGGATGTCTGGGTTATACATATGAGAACAAAAGATCAGTCATCAGCGGCACTTGAAGTTAACTCACACCCCACTCCGCACTCTTCCCCAGATAGACATTGAAATAAAATCCATACAACTCAGGCCAGAGCGGCCATCGGTCCCAGAAGTAAGAGTCGATCGCAACTGTAAATGCTTTCAAGGATCGCTGAGCACACCCCACTACAAGTAAATCTGTTGTCGCTCACCAATTGCGGCGACAGTGGTTGACAAGCCTACTTTAATGAGCCTTGCAAACGTTGTATGACCTTGGATCAGAAATTGCAGAGAAAGGGGCGCAAGAAGCAATGCCAGTTCGGAGCGAAAAACGACCGCGGTAAAGACTAGAAGACCGACAGCAATGTCGACACTCATCCGCGACGGACGGATCGATTGAGGGGCACGGTTGTAAAGAGTGAAATACGCCAGGTTTACTGTTACGTAGATGTCACAGCGAATGTTCCATCCGTCAATGCATGTCAACCATACCAGGGATCAGTGCGAACATGTTCGGAAGCGTGCGACTCATCCAGAACAAGAAGTGAAACTGGGAGATCGTCAGGAGGGAAAATAGCCAGCTTGTGGGTCTGCCGAATCGTCTTGAGACTGCATGCCGGATGAGAATAAGGCCAAAACTGTTAAGGGAAGCGAGCACTAAGCGAACTACAAAGAATGCAGATAAGTAAGAGAGGAGAGAAAGTAGGACCAGAGGCACTCACGAGTAATCTGTAGATCCATCTTGGACGTAACAAGACCAAGGGATGTACCGAGGGAAGCTACAGGTCTCGTGAGCCAGCCGAGGAGGATAGCGCCCACAAATGTACGTGGTATGGCCCCAGGGAAAGTCCTATGGTCGTACTGCAGATATCAGATTCATAATCAAAGAAGACAAGTAATAGGACGAATTATTCACCTTGAACAAAGATTCTGACCCAACTCCATACATCAGAACATCGTGGGTAGCGTGGAGGTTGAACGACTCCTCTACTTTAGAGTATGGTGCGAGGAAGACGTATGCCCAACTTATCACCAGAAGGAGGAGGTCCAGAAAAAGCCCTCGTATGAGTCCGACCGGACTCGGGGCTACGCGAACTCGCGCCATTCAAACCTGCCAAGGGTATCAGACTCTATCAACCACTAAACAGGAACGGAGCACATGTACCACACGCGACTGACCCGACGTGGCCAAACACACCGCTACATGTTCCGGGACAAACCCTACACTTACAATCCTACTACGACATACATACGCCACGAGTCATTATGCTCACTCTACCTTTTTCACTTTGCCAGTGTCTTGCCCATAAACCAGCTCATCTACTGCTGTTTTAGTTCCCTGCAGTTTCAACCAAACGCCACGTATCGGGGTTTGGAACGGGTCAAACATCCCAACACGTTGTTGATATGCTGCATACGCGACAGGATACTTTGACAGCGAAATTGACTCCGTGAACTTTGTCGAGGAAAAAAAGAGCAGGCAAAGCAAGAGACAAGGAGCTAGTCTGACCACGACTCCCAAGGAAGCTGATGATGGTATACCAGAAGATAGGAGTGGGAAAAGGTTGATGATGATCTGAACGACGTCAGTACTAGTTGTATATTGAATAGAGCGGAGTCCCGCTCACCCAAAATAGTTGCTCGCAAAAAAAGTTAGGGTGTCTCGACCACGCCCAAAGGCCCCTGGTGGCGAAACCTCGTTCCGCATCACGTTTTGTCCATGGGATGCGTGCACCAGACCATTCATTCTTTTCCAACACACCAGAGCGCTTGAATGTTTGGAACGAGTATTGCTGGTTGTCAGCGACGAATTCCGCAAAGAGCGTAGCAAAGCCAAGAGAGGCAAGGACGTAATCAGGAGTACCCAGGTGAGTGTGGGGTTCAGCCACGGCCATCATTGTGGGAATGCCCAAAAGGAAGAGGAGGATGTTCTGTGCGATAGCTGCGGGACTTTCAACTGTCTGTGTGAAGGAGACACCTAGAGGCTTACCGATGAACGTGAGGTTGAAAATTTGGAAGAGCCAAGTAGGGATCTTCTGACGCAATATCGCCCAGCGGTAATCTTCTTCCTTTCTGCTCTGCGATCAGGTCACCCATCCAGTAAACGCACGGATCCGAGTACTTACGAGCTGTAAAGGCCACGGCGCCATGTATTGTAAGACAACCTGAGATGTACGAGGTTACACACAGACTCTCAAATAGTTCTATATATGCATACCTGCACATCCACGTAAGCTGGGTCTAAGAGTCAACGTGGCATACAAACAGAATGCTAGGACAAGCATACCACCAATGCCAGCATGAGAAGAGCCCGAGGGCTGAAATTGCCAGAGATGGACTTGTTGACTTCATTTGGAACGTAGGGAAAGAAGTAGGCAGGTGCTGACGATGGCCAGAGCGGTAGCAGGGCATAGTACGCTGTATAGATAGCTGGGAGGAACGTCCACACCTTGTCCACCTGAGAGACGTTGCCTGTTAAGAGCGACAAAATGTAAGTTGTCGCGGTCACAGCAAGACAGTATTTTATAGGCCATTCAAGGAGGGGTTCCTTCTCGATAAGCTTGTGCAGAACGTTCATGTTGTTGCAGTCTGAGCATGGGTGCAGCGACAGACGTCACCACAGGGGCCCAATATCGGCACGTGACTTGATTCCCTTTCAGTGAAGACAGAGCACAGCCACTGAACGATCTCAGCTCTTTCCACTGCAACCATGGACTCGACGAGTGTGCTCTTCTCAACGTTCCCGCCGTTCCCCACCTTGTCACTCTCTGTCCCCTCAGAAACACGCATCAGCGATCTCTATGGCCTCCTCTGCAATCGCTACTCTGACCTTCCTACGGAAGACCACTTGAGCATCTCCCCCCATTCAGGCTCTCTCACTCCGGACGCCCTCGTCTCTGAGCTTCATGGCGCATCTCCAAGCCTCGTTACCCTTCGCCTTGTTCCCCGCCTCCTTGGTGGCAAGGGTGGTTTTGGGTCGCAGCTGCGTGCTGCCGGTGGTCGCATGAGCAGCCAGAAGACCAGCAACAACGATTCTTGCCGTGATTTGAGTGGCCGCAGGCTTAGCACCCTCAAAACCGCCAAGAGGTAGGTATTCGATTTAGTCCTAGGCAGCCTATCTATCATTGATTATTCGACCTACTTAGACTTGTTGATTACATGGAACACGAGGACGTCCGCAAGAAAGCAGCAACGGATGCTAAGAAAGCCAAACTGGAGAGCCTCGAGAGGAAGATTGCCGCCGCTTCAGTAGACCCCGAGACGCTGGCAGGAAAGAAACATCGTTTTGATGATACGGAATACTTGGAAGAAAGCAGAGAACTCGTGGACAACGTCAGATCTGCGGTCTCGGCGGGTAAGTTTCTTTCCTCCTGGTTGTCACCCATTTGCTGCATACTCAACTCGTACAGGTCTCATCAAGAAGAAGAAGAAAACTAAAACTGATCATCCTTCAAACTCATCAGAGGTTTCCAAGTCAACAGGCACTGGTGTTCCCACAACATCACAAACTAAAGTAGCAGCAACTTCAACTCCCTCGGTTGCGGTGGCGGCATCTGCTTGAGTAAGACCCCGCAACCTGTACTGTACTGTATATATAAATTCAATTTATGGTGTAGTACACGCATTTGGTACATCGGGAATTGTGCCACATGGAAATCCACGCTTATCGCCTGGGTTCGTTCGGTGATGACCCCGTGTGAAGGAATGCTCGGTGAAAGCCTTTACAGCTGTGTCTGGATAGATTTGAGAATGTAACCTTCCAAGCCTCCACAGATCCAAAGTTCTTGCACGCTCGCTCCCACAGGGCGCACCTTGTACTTCTTCTCCCCCTGGGGACCGTTCACAGAAACGCTTCCATCACGCATATTTAGCCGTATCATGTGGCCCTGGTTAACCGTCAGCTCGCCATCCCTTCCTCCCGCACCACGCCGCCCGTCCTTTGCGTACATCTCGGTCAAATCGCCCACAAGCTCGGGGCTTTCGAGGCAGATAAGCCCGTTATTGATCGCGTTGCGCTTGAAAATATCCCCGAACGAGCCTGCAACGACGACAGGAATGCCGGCAGCCTTGAGCGCCGTAGCAGCTTGCTCGCGTGACGATCCTGTCCCAAAGTTGTAACCAGATACGAGGACCACGCCCTGTTCTGTGTCGGCTGATTCCGAGAGTAGTGACCGTTCTTTGAGGAGCGACGAGACGGTACCAGCAAAGGACGTGTCGTAGTTCTCCATGACGACTTCCGCTTGGCGCTCAAGTGTAATGTCGTCTTGGTAGGTATACTTCCCGGGGTACAACGCATCTGTACTAAGGTTGTCCTGGGGGACGAAGAGAAGGTGCCCCGAAAATGATTCAGGAAACCCGGGAAGAAGCAATTCCTCCATGTCGGAGGTAGCAGGAGCCACTGCTCCAGACTCAGTCTGAGCGATGTGGAACGATGGTGCACCACTAGTTAGTAACCGGTTCTCATCGAGGGAATCAGGACCGCAAATATGCCCTTTAATCGCGCTGGCAGCGACCACGGCGGGGCTGGCTAGGTATGCTTGCGCCTTCGGATGACCCATACGGCCCTTGTAATTCCGGTTTGTAGCACTGATGCCTGTTTCTCCCTCCTCGAGTAACCCTACCCCGAGACCAATGCAGGGACCGCATCCGGCAGGTAGAACCTTTGCACCGGCTGCTATGAGTGCATCCCAGTCACCAAGACGCTCAGACTCTTGCTGCACCACAGAGCTTGCGGCTGCGATATAGAACTGAACGTCAGGGGCAACCCTATTGCCCTTCATCACAGCCGCGGCCGCCGCAATGTCGGATACGCGAGAATTGGTGCAGCTGACGAGGTATGCCTTCTGAATGGGTATGCGCGCTTCCTCGAGTTTTGGAAGGGGCGTTGACAGCTTGACGCTGTTCGGGCCAGAGACATGAGGGACGAGCGTGGAGAGATCAAAGTGGAGGTGTGAAGCATATTCAGCACCAGAATCGGATGTTAACGGCATAGCCCGCAGCCCATCTAGTCGTCGTCTGTTGATACGGGGGTGTTCAGGGAGTGGTGGTATAGATTTCGACGCAAACATGGAGAATTCGAGTTTCTTGAGGGTTCGCTCATACCAATCCAACAAAGTCTGATCAACAGGAAATACGCCAGCAAGGGCGCCCCATTCCGTGGTCATATTGGCGATCGTGAGGCGGTCGTCGATGCTGAGACCAGCCACACCTTCACCGGTGAATTCGATGGCAGCATTCAGCACCTCGTCCTTGTTGAACGAGCCGCAAAGGGCGACGATGACATCCTTGCCAGTAACCCCGGGCGACAACTTTCCCTTGAATTCCACCTTGATCACGCGTGGTACTTGCCACCACGTTTGTCCAGTTGCCCACAGTGCAGCCGCATCCGTACGAACGATAGGTGTGCCCACACAGCCAACCCCACCATACATGTTGCTATGGCTGTCGCTGGCAACAGTCAACGTGTACGGGAATGCGTAGCCTTCTTCGATGAGGACTTGATGTCCTATACCTCGACCAGCAGGATAAAAATCTATATCGTGCTCCCTCGCAAACTGTTCAATTCTGAGATACTTTGCAAGATTTTTTTCAGACTTATTTTGGACGTCATGGTCGAGTGTAAAAACAAGTTGCCTGGGGTTTGCGATCTTGGTTGCGCCTACGGATTTAAACCTAAGACCCGTTAGCGGCACAAAACCACAAGTCGGAAATGAAAGAGGTAGTAGCATTACTTGGAGATCACGGGTCCGGTATTGTCGTGTGTCATGACGTGCTCCGGACGAATCATAACATAGTCCCCCGCACGCACGACTCTGCCAGCTGGAAGATCGACAGCATACTTTTGTACGACCTTTTCGATGAGCGTTTGAGGGACTGTAGGCCTTGACGTTGCAGTCGTTGCGAGGAAACGGAGGACGGCAAACTGCTGACGCCTCGCCCTGAAGGTTGGCAGGCGGTTCATGGACTTGCTAATAGAAGCGCTCGCATTCGACGGAGCAGCCACAAAAGGCAGGCCCGAATCCACGTGGCACTAGTTTCTCACGATTTCTCACCTTCTGCAGTGGGGGACGCGTAACCTGGCCAGTGTATAACTCGACACCCACATAATGGCTGACCCAAGTGGTGCACCTCCACAACCCGGCCCCAATGACACGGCGACAGCAATCCTGCGGCAAAAGAAATCGTGAGTACCGTGTTCATGATCATATGGATCTCTTTGACGTACGGCACCCGATTATTAGACCGCACCGTCTCATCGTAGATGAAGCAACGTCGGACGACAACTCAGGTGAGCCCGTGCGGTGTCTGTAATAGTGGACCCCCTTGAATTAGGATGGCAGTCGCAACCCTCAACCCGACTACGATGGAAACACTCACTTTATTCCGCGGTGACACCATCATAGTGAGGTACTCGTCTCCGTGAACCTGACGCATCCATCCGGCACTAATCGATCGTTAGGGGGAAGAAGCGACGTGACACTGTCCTTATTTGCTTGAGCTCGGACGATGTCGAGGAAGGTCGTATTCAAATGAATAAAGTTGCACGAAACAACCTACGAGTTAAGCTGGGGGATTTGGTCGGCGTACATCAATGTCTCGACATTAAGTACGGAAAACGGGTGCATATCCTTCCCTTCGACGACTCCGTGGAGGGTATCAGCGGCAATATTTTTGATGTCTATCTTAAACCCTATTTCCTGGAAGGTAAATGAGTTGATATTGCATTCCGGCGTTCGTAGTCCTCACGTGAATTAGCATACCGACCCGTCCGCAGGGGCGATACTTTCCTTGTTCGCGGTGGCATGCGGACCGTTGAATTCAAGGTAATCGAGACCGATCCTGCAGAATACTGTATAGTAGCACAGGATACTGTCATCCACACAGGTAATTAGGGCATTGGTAATTATCTGATGGTACTGACACCTTCATTGTAGAGGGCGATCCCGTCAAACGCGAGGATGAGGAAGCAAACCTCGCCGATGTGGGGTATGATGACATTGGCGGTTGTCGCAAACAGATGGCTCAAATCCGTGAACTTGTGGAGTTACCCCTGCGGCATCCTCAGCTCTTCAAATCTATCGGTATCAAGCCTCCACGAGGTATCCTCATGTACGGGCCTCCGGGGACCGGTAAAACCCTCATGGCTCGTGCGGTTGCCAATGAAACGGGTGCATTTTTCTTCTTGATCAATGGCCCTGAGATAATGAGCAAGATGGCTGGGGAGAGTGAGAGCAATCTACGGAAGGCGTTCGAAGAAGCCGAGAAAAATTCACCTGCCATCATTTTCATCGACGAGATTGATTCCATTGCACCGAAACGTGAAAAGGTGAGCTATTATTTACGATGATAACGGCCGATGGCTCAGTCATAAAAAGACCAATGGCGAAGTCGAGCGCCGTGTGGTCTCGCAGCTT
Organism: Pisolithus microcarpus; assembly: GCA_024613185.1. Classification (NCBI taxonomy): domain Eukaryota; kingdom Fungi; phylum Basidiomycota; class Agaricomycetes; order Boletales; family Pisolithaceae; genus Pisolithus; species Pisolithus microcarpus. The sequence goes on from JANFAI010000007.1 coordinate 1,307,038, forward strand.
CTCACACTTATGGATGGTCTGAAAGCTCGGTCGAATGTGGTTGTTATGGCTGCCACCAATCGTCCTAACTCCATCGACCCCGCGCTCCGGCGATTCGGTCGTTTTGATCGTGAAATTGACATTGGTATCCCCGACCCCACTGGTCGTCTGGAAATTCTGCGTATTCATACAAAGAACATGAAGTTGGCCGATGACGTCGATTTGGAGCAGGTAAGTATCCGGCGTTACACGTGTACCTAGTATTAATGCAATGTGCAGATTGCCGCTGATACCCATGGCTACGTTGGTTCCGACATCGCCTCTCTTTGTTCAGAAGCGGCTATGCAGCAAATCCGGGAGAAAATGGACCTCATCGACCTTGACGAGGATACCATAGATGCTGAGGTTCTCGATTCGCTGGGTGTTACCATGGATAACTTCCGTTTCGCACTTGGCACTTCGAACCCTTCTGCTCTCAGGGAAACGGTTGTGGAGGTTCCTACTGTCACGTGGGACGATATCGGTGGTCTCGACAAAGTCAAGCTAGAACTCCAGGAGACAGTGCAATATCCTGTCGATCATCCCGAGAAGTTCCTCAAGTATGGTATGGCTCCATCAAAGGGTGTCTTATTCTATGGTCCCCCTGGAACGGGTAAGACACTCCTAGCCAAAGCCATCGCCAACGAGTGCAACGCAAATTTCATCAGTATCAAGGGCCCCGAGTTGCTTACTATGTGGTTTGGTGAATCCGAAGCAAACGTCCGTGATATCTTCGACAAAGCCCGTGCGGCTGCACCATGTGTCATGTTTTTCGACGAGCTTGATTCCATCGCGAAAGCTCGTGGCGGCTCGTCAGGCGATGCGGGAGGTGCTGGCGACCGTGTGCTCAATCAGTTGCTCACGGAGATGGATGGAATGAGTACGAAGAAGAATGTGTTTATCATCGGTGCTACCAACCGACCTGATCAAATTGACCCCGCCCTACTCCGTCCTGGTCGTCTCGATCAACTCATCTATATTCCACTCCCCGACGAAACGTCACGGTTAGCTATTTTGAAGGCCAACCTCAAGAAATCCCCCGTTGCTGCAGATGTTGACCTGGCATTCTTGGCCAAGTCAGCGCATGGTTTCTCCGGTGCCGACCTCACGGAAATTTGTCAACGTGCTGCTAAGCTGGCTATCCGGGAGAGCATAGAAGCGGATATCCGACGACAGCGCGAAAAGCGGGACGCGGAAGGGGATGACACTAAAATGGAGGAAGACGAGGAGGACGACCCAGTACCTGAAATAACCAAAGAGCACTTTGAAGAAGCAATGAAGTATGCTCGTCGCTCGGTTTCCGACCAAGACATCAGGCGCTACGAAATGTTCGCTCAGGTTAGTCGTAAACTCCAAGGTCATAGCGAAGTAACTCATTACGTTCTGTCAGAACCTGCAACAATCGCGAGGCTTTGGAAACAACTTCCGTTTCCCAGATGGGCCATCATCAGGGCCAGCTGGCAATGCTGGATTCCAGGATGATACGCAAGAAGATGATTTATACGCGTAGTCTACTTTGGACTTTGGACTCTTCTGTGAGCCGGGCCAATTCCTACAACAATAGATTGCATGTGGTGTAGTTCGTTTACATCAACTCGTGTTTCGATGCGAAGTCAAACTGACTCGGCACTGAGTGAGCGGAAGTAATCGGGCCATTTTTAAAAAATACTCGGCCGACGTTGACTCAAAAGTCGATCAACTTTGCTACTCCGCATTTTTCTGTAAACCATCAAAATGGCCTCCGTCTGCATCCGCCCAGCCAACGTCCTCCGTACTGCTGCCCGTCGCATCCAACGTACAGGGCCCAAGTTCACACCAGTACAGGCTGCTTCCTATTCGCTTTTGGCGCGCTCTGCCCCCGCCAACTGCTCCAGGCAGCCTACTGTCCAGGTAAGAGAAAAAGAAAAAAAAAAACCCCGTGTTGAGCTCGCCATGTATTGACGCATCCGAAAGGCTGCTCCTACCCGTGGCGTGAAGACCCTCGACTTTGCTGGCACCAAAGAGGTGGTTTACGAGCGGAGTGATTGGCCCTTGAGCAAGCTCCAGGATTACTTCAAAAATGACACCCTTGCTTTGATTGGATACGGCTCGCAGGGCCACGGTCAGGGCTTAAACGCTCGTGACAATGGTCTCAATGTCATCGTTGGCGTTCGCAAAGACGGCGAGAGCTGGAGGCAGGCCGAACAGGATGGCTGGGTTCGTGTTCTCTATTGAGTTGCTCTTAAACATTCGCCGACTCGTCACTGCCGCTAGGTACCAGGCGAGACCCTCTTCCCGATCGAGGAGGCCATCAATCGGGGAACGATCATCATGAACTTGCTCTCTGATGCTGCTCAATCCGCGACGTGGCCAACGGTTGCACCTCTTATAACCAAGGGCAAGACCCTCTACTTCTCCCACGGCTTCTCCATTGTCTTCAAAGATCTCACCCACGTCGTGCCTCCCAAGGACGTCGATGTTATCCTGGTAGCGCCCAAGGGTTCGGGTCGCACTGTCCGCACCCTCTTCAAGGAGGGCCGTGGCATCAACTCCAGCGTTGCAGTGTTCCAAGACGTGACAGGCAAGGCACTAGAGAAGGCTGTCGCTCTGGGTGTTGCTGTCGGCTCAGGATACATGTACGAAACCACCTTTGAGAAGGAGGTGTACTCAGATTTGTACGGTGAACGTGGTGTGGTGAGTCATACTGTGCTGTAACTTTCAGGTATCACCTGGTCTGATTATACATGATAATTCCTTAGCTTATGGGTGCCATCCGTAAGTGCAGGAATTGTGACGTGTCTTCTCGTGCTGACGTCTTGGATAGAGGGCCTGTTTTGCGCACAGTACAAGGTACTTCGTGCCAATGGCCATACCCCCTCGGAGGCTTTCAACGAGACTGTCGAGGAGGCTACTCAATCACTATACCCCTTGATTGGCGAGAAAGGGTGAGCCGGCTCATAGGTGTCTAGACTTGCACCTGACTGTTTTTTCTGAAAGCATGGACTACATGTACAATGCCTGCTCTACCACTGCTCGTCGTGGCGCTCTTGACTGGGCACCTATCTTCGAGAAGACGAACCTCCCCGTTTTTGAGAAGTTATATCAAAGCGTGCGGGACGGTACGGAAACTCGCAAGTCACTCGAGTTTAACGGCCGTTCGACATACCGACAAGATCTTGCCAAAGAGTTGAAGGAGATTGATGACCAAGAGATCTGGAGAGCTGGTAAGGCTGTTTCGTGATCTGACGGAGGTCGAGTGATGATTGACCTTGTCCACCTCAGGCAAAACCGTTCGTTCTCTTCGACCGGACTACAAGGGCGAGTAAAAAGATGGCGACGATGGTTTAGTTGGATTCAAAAGCACCGCGGGTGCAGGTAACTTGCTTAGTCATGTACGGTATCACAGAATAGACAGGGCAGGTACAGCTGTTGCAGTAAGATTAGGGGTATTTGCCACTTGTTGGAATCCGTGAACTACCTGCTTCTGGACTTATTGCCTGGTACGGGCCCGCGTCTCAGCTTGGTCCAGCCTGTGGAACGACTCTGTAGACCTCGATGGACAAGGATAACCGCGACGATTTCACGTTCGCAAAGCTTTCTGACCTCAAGTTACCAGTGACCTTCCGTGTGTATGCATCTGATATTGCTACCCCTGGTCGCCAGGCCTTGATCATGACCTATCCAGTTCACAGCTCGAGGGCACTCGGCAACGGAAGTCTGTGGTGGAGGTGTTAGAAGAACCAGAATTGAGGTACTACGGTGCACAGTCGTCGTATGCGGATATCTTTTTATTATTATTATTGCTTCCTCGCTCATTCACGAGGCAGGACCCTTTCAGACTTATACGTCACTTGCCAACTGGTAGCTGAGAACAAACCATTGACCATCCCATTCAGAACGTCCTTTAAGGCTTTCAAGCAAAACTATATGTATGTTCATTATCGTCGTTGTCACCCTTCGCAGAGATTTGCTCATTTCATGCTACGCTTAGTTGGAACGAATGGATAACGTTTCCTACACGGTACTGCGACCTACCACTGAGCTCGCAGATCACTTTCACTGTGTGGGATATTGGGAGCCCACGTACGGCAATTCCAGTTGGTGGTTCGACATTCAGGATGTTCGGGAAGAAGGGGTGAGTACATTTCTTTGACGGTTCAGATAGCGAGAGTACGTATGCGTAAGCAGGACTTTGCGACGGGGAAAGCACCGGTTGTTGTTGTGGCCAGATCAAGAGGCAGACGGTTCTATGGAATCGAAGACGCCTAGCAAACTGGGCACCAGAGACGAAATGGGTCGGTTAGAAAAGGTTAGCAGGATCGATGTGATCTTATCCTCTTTTCAACATATCGTTTATTTCTCTTATACAGCTGGTCAAGAAATACGAGCGCGGAGATCTCCCCAAGTCGGATTGGCTCGACAAGATGGCTTTCCGCAAAATGGAGGAAATACATTCAGTAAGCTTCTCTCCCGTCGTCCCAGGAACTGAGAGTCATTCACTGGGGTGAGCAGGCTGAGACCGCAAAATCCAACAACTTGTTCTTGTATATAGACATTCCGCGTTTCGACTTTCCGGTCATTTTCAGTGAACCTGTGGGTAACGTTGGTAGGCGATAGATTTCCGACTAACGGCCTTGAGTCTAAACAGGAAACCCAGAGCATACCTTCGACATTTGCACCGCAGGCCGCCATTACGCAATTGCCAATGGCTCCCATCCTGCCACCTTCCTTTGGTACTGACCCTCATCTTTGGGCTGTGTCTGATCCCGACATGTTGCGCGAGAATCCTGTGGAGGACAAACATCGGCGCTTGGTCCGGAGTCACCGTAGTAGTCCATACGACAGAGAGTTAAAGCCAAATGCCAAGATAAGAGATGAACTGGGGGTAAGCATCCGTGACGAATCGCCTATGCGGATATTAAAGCTGTGGAATTTAGGAAATGTTGAATTACCCTCCTTCGCAACCCCTCACCTCTGAGGAGAAAGATATGATATGGAAGTTCCGTTTCTATCTCGCTCGCGACAGGCGAGGGCTTACTAAGTTCCTCAAATCTGTAACTTGGAGAGACCCGACGGAAGTAAAGCAGGCCGTGGAGGAACTTCTACCTATGTGGACCGAGATCGATACAGACGATGCTCTTGAATTATTGGGACCAAGTACAGTCGATTCACGTGTCAGAGCATTTGCGGTTAAGCAACTCAGCAGGGCAGATGATGAGGTATTTCATCGTAGATGCAATGTCGCGACACGGATCCATTTGACCGAAAACCCCTTGTAGGAGCTCATGCTGTACCTGTTACAACTCGTGCAAGCCCTCAAGTTTGAAAGTGCAGCTAGCGAACAACGGTCCTCGCGGTCCACGACTAGCGCGATTTCGTATGACGATAGTGGATTAACGGACTTCCTCGTCACTCGCGGCGTGCAAAATTACGTCCTCGGAAATCGATTGTACTGGTATCTTATGGTGGAAGTCGCCCTCGAAGACAAGGTCGTCGCGAAAATGTATGGTCGTGTCGTCTACAAATTTCTTAACAAGATCTTGGAGGTCCGAAAGCCTTGCCCGTTTTCATCTACATTCTAACGTATTCACAGTCAGAAGGCGGTAGTGAACGTCGTGAGCTGATGCGACGGCAAGGACTCTTAGTAGAAACCCTTGGCAAGCGCGCGAGGGAGATCAGAACGTCCAAGGATTCTCGACAGAAGAAAATCGAGAAGCTCCGATCGTTCATAAATGATCCGAAGAACGGTCTTGTGGACATTTCTGCCCTTCCTTTACCTCTCAATGCACGGGTTCAGATCACCGGAATCAACGCGGAGAAGTCGTCCGTATTCAAGTCTAACCAGTACCCTTTCTTACTTTACTTCAAGTGCACCGACGAAACGGAATATCCTATCATCTTCAAGGATGGTGACGATATGCGGCAGGACCAACTGGTGTTGCAGTTGTTCACGTTGATGGACCGACTCCTGCGAAAGGAAAATCTGGATTTGAAGCTGAGCCCGTACGACGTGCTAGCGACTGGACCGCAGCAAGGCATGATGCAGTTCATCCCGAGTAAGACTATCGCAACCGTAGTGAGCGAGCATGGGACGGCTCTCAATTACCTGCGTGCAAATTATCCTGATGAGGGGAGCGTTGGCACGTACGGTGTGGAACCAGGTGTCATTGACACCTTTGTCCGAAGCTGTGGTAAGCTCAAAATGAACGAGTCCCACAGGCGCAGCGCGCTGACCAAGCTGTAGCGGGTTACTGCGTCGTCACCTATCTACTCGGCGTCGGAGATAGACACTTGGATAATCTATTACTTACACCGGACGGTGAGTGGACCCAGTAGATCAAGCTGTTCTGCCCCTGGGCTGAGCTAGATTCTGTAGGACATTTCTTCCACGGTGCGCGGCACACAGCATCTTGGCAATATATTCACTGATGTTGCCGTCCAGTGGACTTTGGTTACATACTCGGGCGAGATCCGAAACCATTTCCACCACCTGTCAAGGTTTGTAAGGAAATGGTGGACGGGATGGGCGGCGCACAGTCAACACACTACGTGCGATTCAAGAATTTTTGTTTTACGGCATTCACCATCCTGCGCAAGAGTGCCAACCTGATCCTGAACTTGGTAGCCCTGATGGTCGACGCCAACATTCCAGACATCAAGCATCGTGATGTGCACGAGCAGATCCAAGAAAAATTCAGGCTAGATCTTACGGAAGAGGAAGCTATCAAACATTTTGAAGCACTGCTGAACGAAACGTCATATTTCACGGTCGTCCTCGATCGGATACATGATCTAGCACAGTATTGGAGAAGCTAATCTCTTCCACCATGTGGCAGAAGTGGTTGGCCATATAGAATGCTAGAAGGACGTAATGCCTGTCAGTCGATAGTTCAATGATGCACGTGGCAGTGATCACGGGCGACCCTTGCCAGCCTAGATACTAAGGTGCAACGTTGGGTGACTCGCCCTCATGCCTTGGAATAATCAGACCATAGCAATTCAATGGATGATACGACCACCAAGGTATTGAGTCACCCCGTCGTTCTCTGTGGTTCCCGACGTCTGTGACTCGAGTATGTATTGACACCAGCTAGTATACCGGCTTGTACCGCCACCGAACTCATTGTGCTGTAGACCGCAGGCTCTTGCGTTGTCAGCGTATGGCTCGTTAGCCCACCGGAGGACGTCAGGGTCTCCATCGGTGGCACGCCACCGCCATGCGACTTTCTTCTTCTACCGTTCAATCTGGAGGGCGTGTCGGGTTGTGCATTTCCGATGGAAGGTGGCGGATGACTTTGGATGCCGATTTGAAGAGAGCCCTCCAAGACGCTCGACCTCCCTTGATCAAAATCGATCGAAATGGTTGCATTAGGTAAGCTCCGTCGTGACCACTGCGTATTCGTATCTCAATCTCAGCCCCAGCTTGGGGTGGCCCACAGGAAGTGAAGTAAGTCCATTCGCTTTGTCCTCGAAACAGATTCTAACATGCCAGGCGTCAATCGTTCTCATTAAGGCACTGAATGGCCTCATGTACGTAGGTTGACTCCGGGGACATCATCGCAGCCAAGCGTCAAGGCTGATCCGCCAGTATGTTGGGTATCCCAAAAGCTATTCACAACCATGCAGTGGTCTCGTCCAGTGGATGGTTGAGTGGCGGGTCCAGGTGCATTCTGCCGTCATGTCATACGGAACTAGGAGGCTGGAGCCACCTCTCGTGTCAGCCACACCCGACGACCTCTCGAACCAGGAGTGGCCCTGTGGAAACATAAATATTCGGTATGTACCATGGAGGGGGGGACATCTCCTGGATTCTCTCCTCCGCAGGACTCCGTCTACCGTCTTACACTCGCTCAAACCATGGCAGATTCCTCGTATGCTTACAATCATGATTTCAACGACGAGGTAATTCACATTCATCTGTAAGACGTGCCCAATTGACACCTGCTCAGGACCAGCAAAATCTGGTGCGCTATGCCAGTCTTCCCCCTGATAAAAAGCACTATGAGTGCGGCTGGGTGGTTTTCAATAATGTTTGTGGTGTGCTCGTCCCTGGAGAATCGTTCGCCGCGCACCTGAGAGAAGCTCACGGGATCTTCGGCAACGACAAAACCAAGTTCAAGTGTCAATGGGTAGACTGCGGGTTGCAGATGAATAAGGAGAGCGTTGGGCGGCATGTCGCCGAATCGCACCTGTTGTACAGGTATCCTTGCCCCTACTGCGGGGAAATATTCTCGCGCAAGAACACCTTGAACGGTCACTTACGGAAGAAGCACTTTCCGGAGTAAAGAATGTCCTTGTAGTGGTGAGCCATGCGTTTCAGCTATTTTGCTGGTGCAGTTACTCACCTGTCTATCCAGTACACCGATAATACGATTTTCTCCCCATTCCATGTCCGGTACAGATTTCAACATTATACTGTCTCAGCGTTAGCGTAATGATTTCATACGAATTTGTAATACCATTCTGATACATACTCTACTGCAAATGTACTCGTTCGAGGGTTTTCATGTTGTGTAGTGCCAATAGAGCTAGTGGTGTTGATCTCTACGAACCCGTCACACTGGGCAGTAAGACCATTCAGAGGGACTCCAGTGATTGTGGAGTTCCACAACTTCTCTCTCTTGCAACTGAGTATCTCATCCCCAAAGGACCCCGGTACTGGATCCTTTAAATCGTGAGTCGCTGGTGTCATAGTGCCATGCCACAAGAGTCAGGACCACCTCACGTGCGCGATTTTTACCCCGGAAAGTGAGCAGGCGGCGGTGCCGTCATACAAGTAATTCGAGTTGGCCTGGCGACCGTCGATGGCAACGGGCATCACTGAAACCTCCGTTCCTTGCCATGCCATTTTGATTGTGACTAATCAGCAACGGAATTGTTCGCGCATGGCATGGATTACACTGTCATATACTTGCGTGTTCGGTGGGGGGAAATTACCTTTGTAAAGATATATATAGGTTTACAACGGTCCATGCCATTATAACAATATATATAATGGTCTCGCCATAAAAATGCGTTCTCAGTGATGGATGCCCGTGCAGCCATCGCTGTCGATTCCAACGTGTTCTGCACATGGCCATTGAATATTGAATATTGAACGTTGAACACCAACCGTGTATTCTAACATTTCGCGGCCAATTTCTCACCCTAGCCCTGCCATTGCCCGCCCTCAGGAAGTGCGTACTCTGTTGATTAGGGGGACCCTCGCTTTGCTATTGCCCATCCACAACCAGTGTGTATTCTCACCTTTTGGGCTGCTGACCATCTACATACTACGCCTGTCAGGCACCCCTCTCCTGACTAGGGCCGTGTACAGTGTGCGTAGAGGTAGACTAAGGAGTGGCCTAGGGCCTGTGAAAGTTCTCGTCAGGGGGCTTGACTGCCACTACCCCAACCGCTACCTTTCTGACGCTGTTTAGGCTAGCTACCAGCTTTATACAGAGGGAGTGGGCCGTGCAAGACAGGTCCCACGGTCATGATGCCCGCGGGGAGGAGCTACAGCCCTCCACAAGGCCGGTGTACCCCGTTGGAGGTCTCAATGTAGGGGGGAGGGTGCTTCTCGCGCGCACAGCCCCTATGATATTAATGTCGGGGCCCCGGAAGGAACTTCCATTCCAACGGAGGTCCTTTTCGCTTCCATGCGACGCTCGTGCCAGATCCACCCGGCCACGAGGCCTCCACCCTCCATGGGACATTTATGCCTGTTCCCGTAGAAGAGACATAGACTGACACTTTCTCTCTTTTACCTATCCACAGGCAGTACTCTTACCTTTTGAACTGCTGTTCATTTGCCGACCCTTGCCCTGCTATTGTGTGACTGCAGGTGACATGTATTCTGGAATTTCGAACGGCAAGCTGGTTGCTGACTCTTACCTAGCTACACGTAGACTTTCAACGACGAGGACATCCTCGTTTGTCTTTAGGACGTACCCACATGCAACCCTGCTTAGGACCAGGAAAGGCTGCTGCCCTATTCCATGTTCCCTCCTGATCAAAAGCCCTATTGGTGCGACTGGGTTGTCGGTGATGTTTGTGGTGAGGTCCTCCCTGGAGTTTGGAGAATCGTTCCCGGTGTACTCGAGAGAAGTTCACGGGATCTGCAGCAACGACAAAACCAAGTTCAGGTGTGAATGGGTAGATTGCGGGCTGCGGATGAACAAAGAGCGGAATCGCACCGCGGTACAGGTTTACGTGCCCCAACTGCACGGAGATGTTCTTGCGTGCAAGCACATTGAACAATCACTCACGGAAGAAGCACATGTCAGAGTCAGGATTGTCTTCGTAGGGATGAGCCATGCGTTTCGACCATTTTGCGCGTGCAGTCACTGATGACTGATCTGTTTAGCCGGCATGGGCAGGTACACCAATAATATGGTTTCCATATCCGACACTATCGTTGGATTAGTGTTGCAAAATCTTGGAGAGACTTTCTGAAGGGCTCAATAAATACCAGACAAAATATAAAGATGTCACACCTCCATCACTGCGGCAAGTACACACAACGCGGTCAGCAGAATTAGGCCAGTCCTAAATGTTGAACGAAACTTCAAATGACTTGTCAACGAACAGGCTGCGGGCAGAACTTAATGCTTCACTTCCACTTACGAAGAAAACTTCAAGTTAAGTCTAGGTTTGGGTATGCAAACAATAAGTTTTACCTCCAGACTAAACGGATTCTTATATCTCGGGTTTCGCGCAACATTTAGGACATGTCTAAATTCTGCCGACCGCGTTAGTGACAGGCAAATCCTCAGGGGCACGTTTCATATGAACGAACGTGCTGTCACGGACAATGTACGTGATTTGATTGCCTCAGAATTAATGAAGGAGGTAAGTGCTAGAAACGTGGTTGAGTTAGGTGTGTAAGTTGGAGTAGCATATGATACCGTTCAGAGGGACGTCGATGATCGGGTCCATACCTCACTTTCGCAATGGTACTCTGGTGCTGCATTTTATTTATCGGTCGCAGGTCGCGAAGTATATCTTAGCAAGTATGCACTCGTACTGTGTTTCGTGTTTAACCACAGCGTACGGCCAGGATGTTATTTCAGTACTTCAGTAGCCGTGTTCCAGAACGAGAATGCATCGTCCTTGTCGCATTGGAAGATAAGGTTAAAGGACTCGGACATAACGATACTCCAATATATAAGTACCCCCGAGCGGAACAAGACAGAATATCGGGTCATCACAGTTTCCCTTTGTTTTGCGCGTCAAGCGTCACCCAGATCCGATTTTCAACCTCCTCAATGACTTCGCGGGGCGTGTTCAAACTTGTCATGAAGTATGCGGTATTTCCCAGCGTTCTGAAGTGGATACCAAAGGTCGACGACCTCGACCCGTCGTCCGCGACACCTTTTATAGACCGAAGTAACTCACGAGCGCAGTGTGAGGCGTAACCTATGAGAACATCAGACGGTAGCACTTGTGTCACCTCAAGAACATACCTGTGTTGTCCCCATTAAACTTGACGGTAAATACGGTGCCTAAAGTCATGACTTCCTCGACGATATCAAGGTGAGATACAGCATGTGCAAAGGAAGGTTCCCAGAAGCTCCATATCGTCGATCTGGACTTGGCATCAGTAGACCACTTAATTTGCGCAGCCTTCCAAGGTTCCTTCTGGAGTAGACCGCCGATCAGCTTCAAAGTCTCGTTTGCAACTTGACAACCAATAGGATGTGCTGTATAACTGTGTCCGTGTAGAAGTGCATCTGCTTTGGATTCGCCGTTGAAAGCCTGGAATATGCGGTCAGAGGCAAGTGTCACTGCGAGTGGTAACGTTCCTCCGGTGAGCATTTTGGCATAGACCGATATGTCGGGATTCGCTTTTAGTAAAGGGATCGCACTTTCCAATCCAAGGCGATATAACCCAGTGAAGACTTCATCGTAGATAACAGGGAGAGGAGTTGAAAATAGTGATACGTCACGGACGAGGTCAACGAGAACTCGCTGGAAAAGCGGGTCAACGAAAATCATTCCACCGGCTCCCATCACGATTGGTTCCAGCATCAGGGCGGCCAGCTTTTGTTCTTTAGCGCAAATAAAGGCCTGGAGCGTCTGCCTAGCAAACAGTCGATATGCTTCAGCAAGTGAGGAGGAGAGGCGGCCTTCAACATCATACAAAGCGTCCAGGCTGTTGAAGTGGTGAGTGGAGGGCACTGAGGTGGGCATCAGATTGGAGACTGAAACTGCGAGCTTTCCTCTCTTGATGGAAACCGTAGGTGGATCGAACCAGAAGCCTTTGGGTCGATGCCACTCACAACTATAAGTGCTCTCCTTAGTGGCGTCCATGGCTCCTATCGTATCGCCGTGGTACGAACCCTTCAAGCCAATTACTCCGAGGTTTTGCTTTTCGACCGGCGTCATTGCCGGAACGGCTTCGGCAGAGAACGCTCGCAGAGCCATTTTCAGTGCGACCTCCGTTCCGGTGGAGCCGTTGTCGGAAAAAAATGCACGTGAAGCCCACCCTTTACCAGGGCCTTCGTTAACAAGGTGCTCCGCCAACTTCAAAGCTGGCAGGTGGGTCGCCTCCGGAAATATGACGTGGCCGTACCGCCCAGCAGCACTGGCAGCTGCCAATGCAAGGGACGGTGTGGAATGGCCGAGGGTTTGGGTCCACCACGATGCTGAGCTATCGAACTGTGGAGAGAGAAGAGAATTTTGGTTGGAGATGGTCTTCGACGGTGATCCAGAGGCACGTTCGTAAACACTAAAGAAATCCCCCCAAGCACTGTCGATAACAGTGACATCCGTTTCGGAGTTTACTAGTCCGTGCTGCACGAAAGGCCACCAAACGGTATCCAGCGTCCGACGAGGCATGGTGTCAAGTTCTTCAATACGACGAGTATGACAGTCATCCAAGTGACGGACGGCCTCAAATATATCGCCATCTAACCCGCCAGGGACTAGTTTTGCGTAATAGGCTTCAGTGATTTCTGCGTTTTGGGCATGGTTGTCAAGACGCGGAGGGGGTGGATCCAATGAAAGTACGCGTAAGCCACGCGTAGCGAAATATGACGATAGATATTCGTAGTTCCGGTAATAATGATCTCGAAAAAGAATAACCGCATCGATGGCGTATCCGCGAAGAAGTAGCGATTCATACGATGAAATGGTTGATGATATACCGCCAAGTTTCGAATCCCCAACTAGTACGGTTGGGAAAAGCAACGGTCGATAACTGTCCAGCTGAGTGGTCCCGGCCAAGGTAGGACTATGAACACCTTGGAGTCATGTAAGTTTAATAGGTCCTCGATCGAGCGTGTCCGTTCACCTCCGGCTGTTTCGATATACATGTGACCTGCTGGACACTTGCGGGCGCACGATCGAACGTATTGCGCTACGCTGTTCAGGAAGGTTCGGTCGGACGGGACAGTGACCTAAGGCAGCTGGGTAGTAAAGACTATCATCAAAACTGCCAACGTCCTCACCGCATTTTCTGAGGCTCTGGACGCCATTTTTACTGCAAGGTGAGGGCTCACTGGCTCGTCGTAGCGAAAGAGACATTGCGTCTCGACGAGGGACTGGTTTGGACCAGCAAAGCGTTTGACATGTCTATTGCTTGATCAACCACGTATCACGGAATCATGGTGTACGACACACTTATCATCGGCATCGTGAAGTGGACCTGTACTTATCGGCTTGAGGTAGAAGACAGCATTGTTTTTCAGGGCAGACGCGCGCACGAGAGCTGTCGTGACGATGGTTTTCCCTACATCGGTGTTGGCACCGAAGACTTGGTGAATGCGAAGGTGCCGATAGAGATGGCTCATATGAAAGCCACGATAGCCCAGATATGTTCCTTCGGTTCCTCGTTCGTATAGGGACCAGCGCTGACCGCCGGTGCGTTTCGGGTGACGAGGAAGACCAAACTGCCATGGTTTTAAAATTCGGGCTTAAGAATGACAGGACCGCGTAATTACACCCCAAAGCCATCTGCCAATGTCGCAACAATGAAATCTACTTTGATAAACATGTCCAGATGTTTCAAAGTTCGCGTGCACTACGTAGCAGGTACATTAAAGTAAATCATTATAGTACGGGAGGGGAGCAACACTGCACCAAGTCAACAATACACGTCGCGAATGTATTGCTGAGCCCAAGGTCCTAGTTCGGTATCGGCTACAGTGATAGTGACGCCGCAGGCAGCAAAATGTCTGGCGACGCTTTCTCTGGTAATTCCTTCTGCAATGCCGACGTACGGTGCAAAATCGACGTGAGGAGAGACGCTAAAAGCTGCTCTCCTTAAAATATTCTCGTATGCTCCTGGTTCACAGAAGAGCTCCGTGACGACCGCCATGAACTTCTGACGCGCTTCGCGAGACTCTGGGTCGTTGGGATGCACTTGGGGCCGAAGTCGAGCAACTCTTCGGCTTGCCCTCATGTCTTGGATGTTTGGTCGCCCCTCCGCATCTCGCCTAACGCCTTTGGGACAAGAGCTTGGATTTGCTGTATAATAGGCCACCCACACTTCAACTGGGTCCTCAAGGCGAGGATTATTCATGGGAGCGGGAATCTTGGGAACGGAAGTGGGATGCTCCCAGTCTGGGGTACGCCAGGTCGACAGCAAGAATCGCTGGACCTCAGTCTTCTGCTCTCTCGGCGTTCTGTGAGCTTCCGAGCACAGAGCTTTGACTTTCGTCAGAGCTTGGTAGTTGCCTGGCTGATGAGCAGCTCTAATGAGTGACTGGATCTGTTTGATACTTTTGGGCGGCTTAGTCGACCTGTGGGATGTCGTAGCAAACTGCCAATTCTGTGTCACACCCTGTTCATCGGAAAATTGGTGAAGAACAGGGTCATCGTCAACGGGAGGCTGACCAGCAGAAAGGACTGCTGCGAAAGAGCGGGCAGCGACGCAATCCGGGAGGTGTGCCTGTGGCGAGGCAGGAGTCGCCATAGGTGGAGAGACGTGCTGGGGAAAGAGTGACGATGACAGGTCGATCGTGGACGGGTGCTCGACAGGACTACCGTCGTGCTGCGCATCCGATAGTCGAGAACGCTCTACCGGAACGGCGTTGGTGACCATAGGATCGACGGGCGGTGATGATTTGGTGGAGACAGTTGCAGGTACAGCGACCTCGGCTGGTAGAGCGTCTGCGATGGCCTCAAGGGGCTGCCGGAGTTTTTCCTGCAGTCGGTCACGTTCCGCACAAGTAGACTCTAACTGGGCCCGCAAGGTGAAGAGTTCATCGCGAGCCTGGTTGCGCTCGGCGCGGTAACGTTCGACCTCATCCATGAGATCTCTCTCTTCCTCCTTTTGACGTCGGACGCCCTCCGAGATGCCCTTGGTGTACACTTCCTCGCGGGTACGCTTCCGATCTTGGAAGGCGATTTGGAAGGCTGGCTGGTGCGACGAGTAGCTCGCGTCAGCGACATGTTTCATGTAAGATGTACAAGTGTCACATCCGGATGGATGCACGATTCCGTAGTCCTCGAGGTACTCCCATGGCGAGAGAAGAGTGGGAATGCCACGAGTATCTCGGAGCGAGACAGCACGGAAGGGCTCGTCGTTGCTAGACAACGCGTACATTACTGAGTCGTATGGAGCTGAGTTCGTGCGTGTAAAGGAGGGCGCACCAGGCGATAATGAAGCGGAGGAGGACAGTGAGCAAGGGTATCTGTGTTGCAGGACGCTGCTGACAGTCATCAGAGCCGGAGCCGGCGCCTGATATTCTCTGTGACACGTGCTTGCCTTGAGGACACCACCTGGCCTTTGTTTGGCCTTGTTAGGATCGGAAGCCGATGCAAAACAAACGCCAACACCACCGCTCCCCTTGCAAGCCGGGTGTATAGCACCGACAAAGTCGAACTACAGGTGGAATAGTACAGAAAAATAATAGTCTATGGAAGAGGGAGTTGTTAGGACATGCTATCGGTCCTCTGACGGACGAGACCTGTTGACCTAATACTCCTCATGTTTGGGACGTAACATCAAAACATGCCCTGACACCTAATACGCGACTAGATCCCACAGCCAGGGTCCCGAACCAGAATAGTTGGGGGGAACATTTATCCCCTACGCTTCGTTGATCGAGACCACCAGTCCATCTCACACGAGAATACATATTGTTGGTCAGATACGGGCTCATAATTGACATAACATCGGTAATACGAAATGACCAACGCCTTGCACAAATTCATGTGAAGTATGCAGCTGAACCTCCATGGCCAAGCGGATGTCTTTCGTATGACGTCTTCTTGCTGTATGCGATTTCCGCAACATGAATCTGTCACACGCATCAAGCCTATGCAACCTACCCTTTTCTTGATATACGTGAGAGGCTTACCAGGATGTCGGCAGTCAGACCCTTGATGGGAGATGCGCAAGATCTAAAACGATGCATACGGTAGACGACGTTGGTGTCCGCCTCGACGACAACGTCACTCATGCTCTACACACGGGATACACCGGCTGCCTTGTCACAGAAAAAAAAAGCCGTTGACGTACGTGGTAGTCTTGCGGGTACGGCCAGTGTTCAGTACCCTTGGCCACCAGCGGCTCGTTGCCCGCCAATTGCGGATCCAAGATGGCTTCAAGTGGGTGGCTGAAAATACAGTCGACTTCTCCGACGCATGGGGTTAAATCAGCAAGCAAGCCGACATCTGTTAGTAGTGCGACCACGGGCGTGACAACCAGCTTAGAAGCCGAAAGGAATGGCTGGAGAACACAGAGCTTGTGAACGTGGACGCAGTTGAGCGGAAGGCCAACCTCCTCGTGCGCTTCTCTGAACTGCCGATACCAGGTGTACACCCGGGGTAAATGTAAATAAAACGCGTTGGGGCGGGTCTAAAGACAATTCGTGCTTACGGCGGTGTCGACGAGGCTTGAGTCGCTCTCGTCTACTTTCCCTCCGGGAAGTGCTGTCTGCCCTGGATGTGTTCGGAGGAGCTTTGAACGGGTCGTAAGGACAACCCTAAGCTCCCTTGCATTCTCGTAGAGTAGGACGAGCACAGCAGCGAGCTTTTCTTTTGGTTGGCTGGATCTGTTCTCATCGTGATATTGACCAGTCCAAGAGCTGCTGGAACGAAATCAACACGCACAAGTCTGGTCTTTCGAGCTCGTATTCGGCGTGGAGAAGGCGTTCAATGCAAAACTTTGTCTGCTCCGAGAGCGTTTCAGCGATTGCGCCCAACTCGGACAGCTTAGTGGCCGTCTCCGACAAACCCACCATGCGTTCAAACTACGAAAAAGCGGTCCTAACTGTGTCTACTAATTACATATTACAGTCAGTGTAAGACAAAAATTCCGGAGACGAACCCTCCGATATTACAAGAAATGAAATACAGATAAAGATAGGCGAGATGAAAACCTGCTCACGACTTGCCCCCTAATCGAGGAATCAACGACCGCTGGCTAGAAGATTTGGGTGCTGTGCGAGGCGGCCGTTTTCTTCGTACCTCCGTGTCACTTTCTTCTGCCCCTTGTACATACCCTACACCCATGAATACGGGCGGCCCACCACCACCGCCATGCGCCAGGAATCCTTTCCGGCTGTTCTTCGTACCAGTGGCGGCGAACACATCGTCCTCAATTGACTCAGCCCCTCCCACATCGGTGGCCTGGGGTTGAGCTGTCCTCAATTCCTCATCAAGGGTTGCAGGCCGACGGTCGTCCTTGAACCTGCCAGGTTTGGCGACTTGATTCCGGTTTACAGATGACCTTTTCCTGTGTGAAGTGGGTTTGTCTCGAGACGATGGAATAAGGGAGATAAAAGGGACAGCGTCTATGTTTCGGCGGTTGGTATCACTATCCGAATCGGAGGGGGGAGGGATGTGTTTTGGTTTAGGAGTTGAGACCCTGCGTACACGTGCAGGCGCCGCTGGTTTGCGGGGTGTCGAATCGGGAATTGGGGACATTGGCGGCCTTTTCTCGAAAATATCACTTTTGCGCGACCGGGAAGAACGAGGACTGGGGCTGATCCCCCGCGAATTTGTGTCACAGTCGACATCCTCAAGTTCCAAATCAACGTCGATGATGTCTGGTTCGCGTAAGCCGGCTCTCCGTTCGGTGACGGCCGGTTGAGGTCCAGGAGGCGTTGAGGGTGTTTGATCCTCCAAGCTCCCGTCTCCATCGCGCTCGTTGTCTGAGCACAGCGATGGGGTGGTGAGATCTATTTCATTCGCGGAAAATGATGACCAGGTCTTCTTTCCAAAATCTGGTTGTTGTGAATTGGATGTAGATACGGAAAGCTGAGTCCTGCCTCCCGAAGGTACAGTGACGTCGGAGGACTGTACCAATCGACGCTTCGTCACACCTGTAAAGGTCACCATCAATCCAAAATGTCAGAAAGTACATAACGCATACTTGAACAGTGACATACGAGGCAGATTGAGTTCATCACATTCCATGGTATCGGCCTTACGCTTCTGCCCTGCTTTGAGAAGGATTTCTTTCGCCAATAGGTTGGGAGCTGCATCTCGAAGATTAGCAAGTGACCGTCGGCGCGTAAGCTCCTGGGTTGCTGGACGTATTGGCCCTGACGCCCAACTGAGCGCACTCGTGCTCTTGCTGAGAGTGGAAGACCCCGGTTCTTGGCGGGTCGAAGTAGTTGCAACGCCGGGTATCCTGGCAGGCGTAGTACCCACCTTCTTCAAACGGACGGTCTTTATTTCGTTAAGGAACGCCGCCATCTGTTCGGAGGGCACATTCACGGTGGGTCTCCCCTGTCTCTTTCGTCCGGACAGTCCTAGCATACTGTGGTTAATTGGTGCCTCGATCGGATGAGAGGTGTGACGGAGTGCGGCGCGCGCGTTTGCAAACAAAGCATCCGGATTTGATGATCTGGTATCTATGCGGATGGGAAGAGGAGCCGGGAGAGGTGGCGGGGGAGGGGGGGGGGAGGGGGGAGGGGGCCCAGGGGCGGATGATCGACTTTGGCTCCTAGAGAGCTACAGGAGTGTATGGGATACCGCAGCACCACGGAATACCTTTGAATCTTACCTCTTCTCGAAGGCGTTTTACTTCCTCCTCGAGCATTTTAATGCGTTGCTTGTCCCGCTCGCGTTCGTCGGGGGCGCTACTACCGCTGTCTTCACAAGACTGGTTCTCTCGTTGACGCTGTTCTTCCCTCGCAGTGGCTAGCTCGAGCTCCTTGGCTTCTACTCGCACGCTGTCTGGCGTTTCTCCTACTATAAACATTAAATCATCATCCTGCATGTGTCCTTTGCCTTTAGAGGAGACTTGTGATCCTGGTGAGCCTGAAGTAGGTGGAGGAAGTGTTTCATCGCTAAACGGAGCTGCGCGGAGGTTGGCAGGAGAAGGCTGCGGGCTAGGTATTCGGAGGGAGAAGTCTGCCTCGTCGCCAGAAGTGACATTGAAGCGCTGTACGGCATCCTGGACAGAGGTAACAGGGCGGGTGCGCCAGGGAGAAGTATAAGTATCCAAAGAACCCCCTGTCGGCTGGGGTTGGGATGCAAGATCTTCTGGTTCGAGAGATGAAGTGCGAGCAAAAAGTGAGCCCGGCATGGTAATAGATGGCTTTTTCCTCAGCGTAGGCAAAGGCCCAGATGTGGTCTGGTCAGAGTGTGGTTTCGGTTGCTCGTGTTGCAGAGGTGAAGGTTGGGACTGAGGATGGTCACTCGCGGATAGCTCTGCGAGCGCTAATGATTGAGCATCCACCGGAGCACAGCAACATACGCACTTCACCCACCTTCGTCGGCGTCTTCGACATATGCTGGCGATATACGTTTGTAATGGTGCTTTCTCGCAGCATCGGCGGATTTGGAACGGGAGTTGGGCTGACCAGTGTTGGTTTTACTGGATCTCCTGCGTTGCCGATGGCGATTCGAGTTCTCGCCCTCGCTCAGTTGTATCTCGTGGGAGCGCCGTTCGCGTTGTCTCTTCCTAGTCGAAGGCTTTTCCGATTTGACGGTGGAACTAGAAGATGTGATGTTCACCTGCGAGCATATTCAAACTGTGTTCGACGAGCAGCCCGAGTCGCCGACTCACCTGACCACCCGTGGCACTCACGACGAACGACTCGATTTCTCGGGATACGAAGCTGAACACGCTAGAGATGAGACCTCCTGAGGCTGAATTTTCCTTGCATTTGGGCCTGCGACGGACAGCATCGCGTGCCGGGCCTGCCATGTGTGCGTGGGCGGGTTTGTTGAACAGCAGTCAACACGGAGATGCGCGTGGATCAACAAACCCACACAACTACACCGACGCAACCGACAAGTCACTACTAACCCAGTCGAGCCGACAAAAACATTGTCCAGATAAATTAGACGCGGTGCACAGTTTTAACATACAGAAAGAAGAGTTAGTATAGTGTGCAGTCAGATCACACCAAGCTATGTAAACACGAGATGACACCCGCTGAGCAACGAGGGAAGAAGGGTATGGGGAATTATCGGTCGTCGCAAGGTCGATCCACTGGTAACTAAATCGTGTGAGGGTGGCGGTCGAAGTGAAGTCCCGATGTACAGAGCATTACGGTAAGACAGCAGCAGTGAAATGAACATGCACAGTTATCAATAACCCGTGTACGACGTGTAGGAGGGGGGGGGAGGTGGATTCGAATTACCACTTGAAGTGAGGGACGCGCGCACGGCTGCATAAGGGTCAGCGTACTGCATCGTCCGGCTTATTCGTGGCCCATCTGCATCCGAGGTCGAAGGAGTGGCATACGAACTTGATACTCCACCAAAACCAGTTGGTGCAGGGTCCGAGAATGCGCCATAAGCATCCAAGGAGTGGCGGGAAGTTGCAGCGGGGGGTGTCGCATAACCGCTATACCCGCTGTCTCGGTACTGACCACTCGCATAACCACTGCTCACAGGAGCAGCGGTAGTCGCTGAAACACCGGAAAATCGGTT
This sequence comes from Pisolithus microcarpus, assembly GCA_024613185.1. Taxonomy (NCBI): domain Eukaryota; kingdom Fungi; phylum Basidiomycota; class Agaricomycetes; order Boletales; family Pisolithaceae; genus Pisolithus; species Pisolithus microcarpus. The sequence goes on from JANFAI010000007.1 coordinate 1,327,855, forward strand.
TGAGTCGTCGAAGGGAGAGTTAGCGGCGTTGGAATTATCATAAGTCGACCGGCGAGGTACCGCCGTAGCAACAGGAGGAATAGCCGTGGTGGTTTGAGAAACAGCTGCAGCGGGCGGCGGTGCAACCGATCCGACTGGTCGATAGGCGGTGGGTTCTGGTTCGTCTTCTTCGACCTCCTCCACATCAGGTCGTGTAAATGGAGGGTCCTTTGGGCGTTGTGTAAGATTGCCAGATCTCCAGTTGATAATCAGGAGGATGAGGGATGCGAGCCAGAAGCCTGGGACTAGTCAGCCAAGGTAGGACATAGAAGAACCGGCGAGCACGCTACCGAAAGCTAGCCAAAAGAAAATGCATCCAGCCTTTTTCGTGCTGCACCAACTAGGTAAAGCACCAACATAGTCGCTACCAAGACTCGCGTGTGGATCGTTACTGGCGTTTTTACAACCGGCTTCCGTCCATGCAGAGATGGTGGTCACAAATCTGGATGGAAAACACGTTAGCGATCAAGGCGCGTAGGGGAAGTAACGGTACGCACGCAATGAGTAAACTGAAGGTACATCCGACGCCGGTGAGGATGACTCCTACGCGGAGCTCCTTAAGGGCTGTCGCCAATTTGACGAGCCTGTCGTATTTTTCGTATACGACGGGAACGAATAGCATAAAGGCTGAGAGGAATATTCCGGCGACGGATACGAAGATTGCGAAACCAGAAAGTCCGGCTGGGAGATGAGCCATGGTTGGAAATGGAGGAAACGTAGACCAGAGAGCGATTCGGACGTACATGGACCGACACCCCATTTTGCCTGGAAACTAGCCACACTGGCGAAGCAAGCCATGGAGAGGAAGTTGAAGAATATTTGGGAGGTGTGGAAGATGATGGCAGGTTTGGATATTATCATCTATGAGAGGTGTCGAGGAGTCAGTACCATCGCAGATGTACGCGGATAGAACAAAAAAAATGACCGCAAGCCATACGACCCATAGCAAAGGGACGAACAGGAGGAGGACCAGCGTGCCAGACTGGTCCATTCAGACATGGAGAGGACAACAAGATGATTACGTAAAAGATGCCAGGTTCCCTTGGGGAGTTTTGCCAGGCTGGCCAGCAGACGGCAGTCGGGTCGTCGATGGCACGGGAGTTAATGTGAAAGGAGTCCTCACGTCGTCTTCATACCGAACTACTCCGTTTCCAATCCCACCGGATAAGGATGAAGATAGTGTCACCGGTTTTCTTCGTTGTGGTAAGACGCGGTTCAGCCCGTTCTGCAAAGCATCCATGAAAGACATCGTCGTGAGGGTATTCGTCTTGATAGCGATATGTCGGTGGGGTGTATATACGTGACACTAGCGACACAGGAAATGTCGAATCCGCAGCGGGGCAACGTGTGGGGCAGCCCGACTGCTTCCTCTCATAAGGTTTCTCCACGCTCAGCACCCGGGGAGGGCAGTGATACTAATCATGTGACACTGATTACGTCATATACATTGTCCAATTTACAAGTAACTCAAAAGATTGCCCTCACCAAGCCTCCACCGACGGCAGCACCTGGTTAGAAGGTATCAGCCGAGATCACTAACGAGACGCGACAAGATGTGACACACCAGCACCGAAGCCAAGACCACCAGCCGCCGATTGTGCCACCTAGACCTCCAATGGTTAGTAGATGTAGCCACCCGAATGAGCTTACATTCACCGTGCTTTTATACTTGCCAAACCTGTTCTTGCTCTCCGTCTTCCCTGTAGATTCCTGTAGACCTATCGAATTCACCCCGTTCCCCGCAGGAGGCGGCGTATCGGTTCCATGGAGGGCAGCACCGAATGGACGATAAGCCGTAACACCAGCCGGTGCGGCCTTGGAGTCGTGCGCGACTTTCTCAACGTAGTTCGCTGGAAAGAGGGCTTCACGACCGCGTGCTCTCCCTAACCACCAATCCTCGTTTGTCTCGGAAACGATCTCGACTGTCTCCCCAGCGGCAAAAGAAAGGTCGTTTGGTTCCTTGGAGGGTCGTATGAGTGACTGAAATGACCGGCAAAATGACATATACAGACAGCGCCATCCTCATTGTACGCCCACAGTGCTCTGGCACGCACAGGTACGGCTTCCGCCCTGGACAGCTCAGCCTTCTCTGGGAGAGATGGGACAGTTCGTACGGCTGTGCTCGTTGGCGGAACCACCCGAACGTTGGTTTCCGCCTTGACGACAACGTTGTTAGATACCGGAAGTCGCGTGATGATCTCTTTCATGGTAGCAGCATCTTGGGCGGACAGGTAGTTTTGTGATTCGAGAAATGCGACGTTGAGTTGCATCTGACTGGCTACATGAGCGAGAAGGACAGCAGCCTGGTGCTCAGACGGAATTGCCATGGTAAGTATGTATTCGTGGTGGTGAGGAGTGTTGAGTGGGCTTGAAGCCAACTCACACGGTCAGCATCGCTTCGACGCCGTGCACAGGATTTTTTATCTACACGATGGTGTCAGCAACCATTATCACGTCTGTTCCATTGTCGGTGTCTCCAGAACAGCACCGTGAAATCATCGGAGCAACTCCTGGCTCGTTCAACGACATCCCACCCATTCTTCGATATAAGGAAGACGATGTCTCCCTCACGTTTGACCCCACTCTCGAAGAATTCACCACAGAGGATGGCAGAAGCGGCACTCTGTATGTCATAGAGAGGTAAATATCCACCTGTTCTCCTCTCCCGATCCATAGAGTGACGTGCTGTAACAGTGCGCTCGTCTTCATGTCTGCGACAGGTCGTGGTTTCCAAATTCCTTACCCTGCGATCACCTTGCATGCGGTATCGCGCCCACAAGGATCCAGCCCATTCATATATTGCCAATTGGACGAAGGCACAAACGACGCTAGCGATGATGTCGACATTGTAGATATGCGAGAGCTCACCATCACTCCCAAAAATCCCGCATCGCGTAGGTACCCCACTCCCCGAGTAGGCCAAAGGTTAACATGTCACCCTTCCCACAGTGGATCCCATTTTCGAAGCATTGTCGCTCTGTGCGTCATTGCACCCAGACCCGAACGTATCGGAAGATGACGACGATGACGATGCGTTCATAACTACTGATCGTTTCGAGACCTTCACGGGGGGAGATGAGGAAGAACTGAGCGAAGTCGGGCGGGTGCGCAGCGATTTCGTTACCGATCACCGTTATGCACCGTACTAGCGCTCCCGCAGGCAGCTCTCGAACATTTGGAATCGATCATCTACAACCCTTTCGAGCGGCAGAATGGTGTCAACGGTAATTCCAACGATTCAAAGAACAATCCTAGTAGGGAAGAAAGCGAAGATCGCTAGGGATTTCGGCGTCAGACCTCAAGTCATGTTTACACCCCAACAGCTCATGGCTTGAATATTGTACATCGTAATCTCGTTGACCCGGTTCTCTGGGCCTGATTTTGGGGAGTGGCTCGGCCACACAGTGATACGTTCAGCGGGATACATTTCTTACACTCCCTAACTTCATACACCAGCCTTTGGGTTAGCTTCTAAAACAATTCGACATATTTAAGCTCCAGACTTCCAGTATGCAATATCTCCGTCCACCACTAGAAGAGAAGTCAGACCGACCACGAACACATCTCTAATAGAAACTCTCACTTTCGTATGGTTTGCCCTGCTGTCTCAATTTTCCAGCAGCCTTGACAGCAGTTTCGCTGCCGTGTTCCTTGAGATCTTCAAAAGTCATGATCTCACCACAAACAAATTTATTCTCAAAGTCGGAGCTGAAACAAAGTCAAGACGAGACCACGTTTGAGAAAGAGAGGGACTAACTGAATGACTCCAGCTGCTTGAGGTGCCTTGGTTCCCTTCCGAATAGTCCAGGCGCGAACTTCGTCGGGACCGCAGGTGAAGTACCGGATTAGCTACTGTCAAGTATCAATAACCTCCAACTCCGCAGGAAAGAAGGCGACGGACATCTAGACTAGCATAACCCGCCTGAGTGATCTTTCCGAGTGCACTCTGGGCACCTTCCTTTTGTGCTTCGGCCTTTTCTTCATCGCTAAGTGAAGACAGGCGCTCTTCAAGAGCCACGGAGAAAGGTATCAAAGCATCACCAGGATTGTTGGTGTCAATCCAAGCTTTTATCTTTGGTAACCTGGAGACCGTAAGAGTCGGGCAAATGCACATGAAGAATGCAAATGCAAACCATTTGTTCTTCTTCCGTGCGTAGTCCCTTTCGCTCAAGTTGACGAGGTATGTCACCGGCTTCGCAGTTAAGAGAGATAATCCATTCACAACCTCGATCTAACAAATAACGCCAACGGTTAGATCTTTCCGAACGACGGGAACCCAAAAATAAAGGTTCAGACGAAACAATCATATCACTGAATAATAGGGCGTTACTCCTGTCTCAATAAGCTGGGTTAATCGAGCAGTAGCTCTTGTTCATCAAAGGGAGAAAAAAATGATGGAATAATTTTGAAAGAAAGACTAGCCTCTTTGTTTGTCCATTCACCTTTGCGGACATCTTTATTGCTGACAGTCAACGTTTTTAAGACTTTCTCTACGGTCGCCTTACGGTGCATTCGGTGAGACCATGTATCGGGTGTCAAAAAAACAAATGTCCCGTACAATTTCCTCTTTCTTTGCTTTATCAGCCAAACTGTTGTTGCCCAAAGAACGACCCGATCGCTTGAGGTTATCCAGTTGCTTTTCAACCCATTCTATGTCTTTTAGGCGCAGCTCGGTCTGGATGATTTCCATGTCACGGATAGGATCCACGTCACCCTCCACATGGATGACTTCGGCATCATCGAAGGCTCGTACAACTTGGAAAATGCCATCGACAGCACGGACGTGCGACAAGAAAGAGTTTCCGAGGCCAGCACCTGTGGAGGCACCCTGTCACGAGCTTAGTTACGAGCACAGGGTGGTAAGATAAGTCACACACAGCTGTCAATCCGGCTATGTCGATGCAGGTAAGGAAGGCGGGAACCCGAGAAACAGGTTTGTAGAGGTCGCATAACCAGTCGAAGCGAGTGTCTGGGACCGGGATACGTGCTTCCTCTGGATTTATGGTGGCGTAAGGAAAGTTGGCAGCCTTCCCGAGGTCTGGAAGGAAAACTTCAGACGAGTCTTGAAGTAGGGCAAGGATAGACATACCGGTATTGGAGAGGGCGTTAAAGAAAGAAGACTTTCCAACGTTCGGTAATCCTACGGGTAGAAGTTGGAAGGCGACTCTACATGACAGACTAGGACGCACCTACGATGCCAATTTTGAGGTTATTGCTTGGGCGACCCAAGAGGACTTTTTTTTCTTGAGCGGGGGCCTTCTTTGGGGGCATCTTCCTCTTTGCTTGAAGGTGTGCCGAGGCCGAGAAGGGTCGTGTCAGTGCAAAGGTCGACAACGGATGCGGAATACGGAGCAGCCATCGATCAACCATATCAACGACCAAAAAAAACAAATAATTTATATAGGCTTAGCATCATTACGTAATATCATTGTAAAGGTCCCTGCCCCGACGCTCCCAGACGCAGCACACGCCAATTGAGTCATCACGATGAGGGTCTTGCATTTCCTGAACATTCTCCTGTGGGTGGCCTGGTCAAGCGCACAAGTCCTGACGGTCCCAGAAGCGTAAATCGAACAAATGGCCTTTTATCCGGGGGTTGTTTTGCTAAACGTCAACAGTGCAGGTGGTACGGTCGTGGAGGTCGTAACGACAAATGCGCTTGGTATAGCAGCGACGTCGATTCTGTACGGCTCTCATAACACTATCAACGTTGAGATTTTGACAAGTTGGTTGGAACAGCTCCACCCTTGCACCGTCGACCTCGAACACGCTACTAAATCCGTTGACAAAAACAACAGCATCAACAGCTACCACAGCTACTACAGCGGCCGGAGCTGGTGGCGGGGGAGTAGTGGAGCAACCAGCTTCGGTGGCAGCTACGCCGGGTGGCCCTACACCTTATACGTATACCACCACCAATGCTCTTGGTCAGACCGTAGCTCTCGAGGGGATTTTCACGCCTACGGGGCCTGCTACTGTGCTGCCCACCCCAACAACGACGGGGTCAATCCTCAACTACTCGTCGTGGTTAGCGATGGTCGGTACCAACACGGTAGTAGCAAATGCTGCTAGTGGTACATCACTGTCGATAGCCACTGGCTGGTATTGCCTGGTGGTGATGGTCATGACTGGACTAGCCAGTGGTACATGGATTGTCATATCCTGATACTGTCGTTGAAACATGGACATTCGTGGACGCAGCTGGTACACCCCAGCTACATACCCAGCTGGGATTCGTCCACTGTATAGGACTTTCTTCCATACCATTGTTGTACCCTCGGTCAGGTATTAGAAACACGTACATTTGTTTAATATCAGAGTGGAGCATGGCAGGTGCAGGTTTATTATAATCTTTGCACTCAGTGTTCACATGCCTGCCGCCAGACAGCAGTCAAGTTCCTGAGCGCGACGTCCACCATGGACGGCCCACCTACAGAAGATTCTACTCATCTCAGTTGGGCAAACGTTGCCCTTGGGTTTTCATTCATATTCTTCGACGCCGTCGTATCGACTTCGTTCAACCTCGGCGTAGGAAATTCCCTTATTTCCGCTGCCATACGGTGCATCGTACAGCTTGCGATTGTTGGACTACTCCTGCAACGTGTATTCGAGACAAACAATCCATGGGCAGTCGCAGGGATAGCTTGTACGTTCTTTCACTCGTTCGTAGGTATATCAATAATAACCGTCGGTTATGCGGACAAAGTCCTGCTGAATTTCTTGGGTACCGTCGAAGCCGGTGAGTGATAGCAGATGGTAGTGAGCTCCGTCTCATTTCAAAAGTTGCCAATAAATCCAAGAAACGGTTTGACCACATGGTGCAACCCTTTCTTCGCGTTCTTTTCGACACCACAGCGCCCTGACAACGTCCTCAGTTTCTTTCCGTCCTTGTATGCATGCTGGGCTCAACAATTCCCGTTTCTATCATCGGAACGCGATATGCCATGGCGGTGGAACCGTTCTGGAAACCGGAGCAATACAGTGAGCGGTTTCCCTCACAACTGTCCTGCTAACGGTTAGACTCACCTTTGCGAAAAGTTCCCATCGTGGGCATGCTTTGTGGCAACACGGTCTCTGGCGTGGTCGTCGCCATTGCGTACGTTTTGAAAGAGCTGTAGTGCGTTCCTCTCCCGTGCACGTCTCACAAACGATTCTACTGGGGATTCCAGTGATAATCGCGACAAGATCGAGACGTACCTCGCTTTTGGTGCGTCTCGGTTCGAAGCATGCACGCCCATTGCCCGAGAAGCCCTACGTCTTGCACTAACGCCAACAATCAACCAAATGAGGTTCGCGGTGCATCCTGCTAAAGTGATGTTTCTAATGGATCACTCATCATTTCAGTGTCATTGGCATAATATCCATCCCTGGTATGATGACTGGTGCCATCCTCGGAGGCTCCTCGGTGTCGCAAGCAGCAAAGCTACAAATGATTATCATGTTTATGATCTCAGCCTCTACTACTCTCGCTGCGATGGTTATAACCATGGTCTCCCTCGCCACGGTAGTGGACAATGACCATCGTGTGCGCCCTGATAGGGTGGATGTTAGAGAGCACGCGATTTGGAGGGCAAGGGGTTGGCTAGTCAGTGGAATTGTGGGTGGGGTGAAGGCGGTCGGGTCGAGCGTTGCGGGTTGCTGCAAAAGAAGGACTGCAAGGACCGAGGATGGTTGTACGGAGACTGAAAGGTTGTTGGGATAGCTATTTAGACACTTTGCACTACTTACCAGGAGCCACTTCCTGAGTTTTCGGTATGAATTAGTCGCCTTCGACCACGAGCGTGCTTTCAGCGATCCCCTCACCATCAGTTATGGCGTCGACGACGGAGCCAGTGCAGGACCTGCTGGCCGTGGCATGCGTCGTTGAAGCATCTGTCACCCTTGCTTCTGAGTGGCCGCGCGTGCTCACCGAGTATATATTCCCCCTCCTCAAACGCCTGAACGAGCTCCACCCTGCCCACCAGGTACTTTCGTTCAGCTGTCGTCCTCAGTAGCGTCTCGCTAACCTGACGCAGTTTCGTCTGGCGTTCATCGCGTATGGCGCTGCGGATACGCGGCCGTCTCCTCTGGTATCGAAGAGATTTTTCTCCCCCCTGTCCCATGTCACCAAGGAGCTTCGTGAAGACCCTTCGAAGTTCGGCATCGGGAAAACCTCATGCAGGGGGACTCGCGGTTTGTCCGCTCTGGAAGGACTTGTGGCAGCCATCGAGGTGAGTATGCCAACCCATCCTCCTGCCGTTTTGCTCCTCTGTGCAAACCATTTTTCCAGCTTTTCGACATCTTAGTGGCCTCCGCCGTTAACTTGCCCCCCTCTCAGAAGGAGAACCGAACCCTCGTGTCCCATCTCATTCACATTGCAGCTTGCCCACCTGATACTGCTCAAAGGCCCCAGTGCAACGCATTGCAACACCTGGACTCTGTTACATGGGAGACTCTCGCCACAGAACTAAGAAAGGTGAGTGGGTTTTCACCATCTCCGCTCTCCTTTCTTCATATCCTGCTCTGCAGAGGAAGATACACCTGAGTTTAATTGGTCTGCGCAAGGTTCAGAAGTTTCAAGAACTACAGTCGGCTGTGTGTCTTGTATCGAGACTCTCTCGGTGAAATCTAAGCTTTCGACCAGGTGGCTGGCAACGGAATCCAATTTCCGTGGTTCAACGTCCAACCATCCCATATCATAACCTTGTCGGGATTTCCGGCACCATCGAAGACAAATACGAAACGGCCAACCGAATCTCCACAGTCCGATTTTAACCTAGAGGCAAAGCGGCAAAGGGTTACCAGTGGCGATCCCTCCCAGAAATCATTGCCCGGATCCCCAGCCTTGTCAGCTGCCACAAAACCCATGCATCCTCCGTCCGTTCAACCCTCCCATTCCCAAGCTCCATCGGTCAGTTCACAGTCTCAGTCAATGGGTACTCAGCAACCGTCTTTCACACAACCGCCTCAAGTGAATCAAGCTCAACATGCAGTACCACAGTTGACGGCCGCCCCCACTGGTTCACAGCCAAATCTTCCGCACCAGTCTTTGCCTAATCCTGCCATGATCGTGGAGAGGCTCAAACAACTGGAGATGGACCGCAAAAACATAGAGATGCAAATCCATGCTGCTCAACAGCAGGGTCAGATGGCAGTCGTAGCTGAACTTCAGAGACGACGCGCGGAAAAAATCCAGCACGTGATGACCATCACACAACATTTTAAGAACCAAGTACAAGCTATGCAAGCAACCTCTTTTCGACAGGCGGCTACTCTTACAACTAACGCAGATGCACCGAGGCCCGGACAAACGACTACCCAAGGTGATTTGAGCACTGCATCTTCTACTTCAACTATACTTGGCATGCTTGGTCCACAAGGCGATAGATCTGCTGGTGGAGGAGTCGAGGAGCAGAAGCTTCACTCGTCTACTGCACAGGCTATGGCTCAACTCTGGCAATCTCGAGGAGGCCCTATAAATGGAGCAAACATTCACTCAGCCGGCCTTAATCAGCTGCAACCGACATCTTCCGATCTTGCTGTGCAAATGAAAAAGCTAGTCGACGGGGCTGGAATTCGGCCATCGCCCTTTGGTCTCGTTCCTCAACCAGCATCGATGACTGTACCCCAGGAAACTAACATCAATCCGGGCACGACGAGTAGCCAACCAACCCATTCGCATGTCTGGGAAGGGACATTTAGCTGGATGACCCCTCAGGGGAACGGTCAAGGACCCAAGGAAATGCAGATGCACCTTTCAGGCTTTGCCAACCCCCAGATTTCTGTGAATCTGTACGTGCCCTCTACTTGCTTAAGGTAAAATTATTAAACTGTCAGTTATGCACATACATGGCCTAAAAACATGGCCTTAATTTTCTGCAAGGAGCCGCTCAAAGAACCCACAGATATTAGGAATTGGGCAAAAAGCCATCATCCACTGATGGTGCGGTTTGTGTTGAGCTCTCGTGCAAACGATCCTGCGTCGAACGACGCTCAAAGTTTCCAGTCACTCATGAAGTTAATGAATGAACGTCACATCGTGGGTTCTGTCGCTCGTGACAATGGGGACGATCACTGAGCTCACATACCAGTATGCATATGCTGGGTGGAAGTTGCCGAATGGAAATCTTTCTAACAATATTGTCATATTTCCGTTTGGCGGGATCCTTAATGGTGCAGTTTTCCCTGTAACTGGCTTACCTGACCTTCCGGGAAGTGGGAATACTTTGGAACCCGTAAAACCTGCGCTTGGATCGCATGCTGCTCGGGATCTAGGTCACCTGCCTCCAAACCTTCTTGCGCAACTACAGGCTTTGGATCCTGTCAAGCGGGAGCACGTTCTCAACGCAATGCGGATGCAAATCCAACAGCAGCAGCAGCAGTCGCAATCACAACTTTCGCAGGCGCCTCCTACACAGGACGCCACACTTGGGTCGTTGAACGCCAGTGCGATGGCTCCCACTGCCGGAAACATGCCCATGGCTCTTCCTGTGGGTACTCCACTAATGATACTCGTCAAAGCTGATCTCAGAGCTTTCGCTTCAGCCCAATGGGCCTGGTGTTTCAAGACCCACAGGTGGGGGGATGTATGGGAACGGTGGCGGGACGGTTAACATGGAGATGCTGCAGTCATTCTTGCGGCGGAACGCCGCGGCATCCTCACAGAATACCACCAATCCTGGTTGACTGCCTCAGGATCGGACTATGCGTGATTCCCGTAGCTAGGACTTCAACTGATACAACTACGTATTCACACCTTGTACATATGAACTCATAAAAAACGCTATGATTGGGTAGTGTTAAAGTTGCCATCGGTTCCTTGAATCTTTTCGTGATCTGCCAAGTTCGCCTGTGCCTCGTAGACAGTGATCACAGGGTTCTCTTTGCGCTGGAAGCAAGTCTCAGGTAGTGTCACTATGGTGGTTGGACCGTACACATACTTGAGTCCAATGCCCAAGGAAACCAACATAGAATATCTTAGTCGTATCTGCTCCTCGGTTGGAAGGGATAAATATGGTCACGGACGACAAGCTACTGAATTTCGCCGCCCTGAAGGAGATGTTAGCAGACAGCAAATTCTACTGGGAGAGAGTGCTCACTTGACCGGGTACTCGCAAACGTCGGGTGAGACCGGGACTTCAAACTCTTGAGTTGGGGTCCTGTCCTGGACATCGCTGAAATCCAAGCTTGGTGCATTCGCATACTACCGTATTCACCGATGTACGACTGTTCTGAGTACGGGATTAAATCCGGGATAACCTTACCAGAAGCACTTTCTCTGCCGTTTGATCCCCAGGACCTGTTTTGAGCAGTAGCGTCCTGAGTTTGACGGACCCATTGAAGGGAACACGTATGATCCTCCCATTCAAAGCACTTAGCATGACTCTGTGAAAGTTGCGGGTCTTACAATTGTTCGTCTGTATCGGATTCGAGGAACTGGACGTCGGAGCGCGACATGAGAAGAAACTCGGGGGTAAGCTGTCTCAAGTAGACCGGCGCACCACAACTTCATCCCTTCGTTCATGCCATGGTTTTATGACATTGGATCCTGGCGCTGTGGCGTTCAGAGCGACAACGTTGGGACGATCGATATAGGGGAAGAGGTTGTCGTTAGGACCGACGTCATCTGCATCGTGGTCGTGGTCGTGGTCATGGTCACCATGAGTGCCACAATCGCCGTGGTGGTCGTGCGGCATCCTGTCACTGTTATATACTGTTGTCGTAAGTGCGATAGTCTGAAAGACGCCCTGTGCACCGTCGCATCGATTGGGTTTGGCGTGTTTGTTTGGTCGTACACCCCCATCCTTCCCTGCTCTCTTCTGTCCCACAACTGCCAACGCTGTCAATTCTCACTGTGAGTGTCCCCACATGTCTCGTAGTATGTATGATGTCTTGTAATTTGCGTTCGATTCGCGGGTCTTGCGCCAAAAGATGTGCTCGCCGGCACATCCTGAGGTCCGTGAGCTGAGACAACTTTTCAACTTCTGATATCACTCTTTTTTCAATGTGAACCTTCACTCGACCGCTAACGTCGTCATTTTTCTTCTTCAGTGACCGACAGCTGAGGATGTGAGCGTCGCGCCGGTCATTTCTTTACCCAACGACAATGAATATATCGATTAGTTTGGCTTATCTATGTCTCATTCCTCAAGTCCTCCCGTGCCAGGCGCAGTGTCGTCGCCACCAGAAACGAGTACTTCTCAATGTAAAGTCTTTAAACCCCCTACGTCGGCCGTGTCTCCTCGATGTGCGTCTATGCCGCTGTTGCCCCGTGACGAGATGTAAGAACTTATGCCGGAAATTTGAAGTGGGAGAGCTCCCCGACTCATTTTTTACACCTACTGCGGAAGATCTCAAAGCTGCACAAGCAACTTTGTCGGCGCGCACTCAGGCCCTCGTGCATGCACCCCTTCAGCTACGTGCAACAAGAGAGGCCACAGAGAAGGCTAAGAGAGACAGATGGCCAAATGTTCGTAGGCACGTCACTAGATGACCGGCTAGCTTATTTCCATTGTCACAGACCACCATTCGCGTCAGATTCAGCGATCGAACTCAGCTAGAGAAGACGTTTCCTTCAACCGAGAAGATAAAGTCTGTGTATACCTTTGTTCATTCGTCCCTCCGCGACGACGTGAAGCCAGTCGGCTTCATACTGTGTATGTCATCATCGTGGAATCACACAGTGAATCTCTTTTACCATTCACTCAGACCAGTCCCCTCCCAAACGCGAATTCAGGGTATCTGATCCAAAGATACGAGCAATGTCCCTAGCGGAACTACAGCTGGCCCCGTCTTCCGTACTTTTGGCGCGTTTCGAGGATGACTCGCTCAATAGTATGTCGACTTTTCCCTTCCAGAGTAATCCGAGAGTGTTTAAGCATTATCGTAGGGAGTAACGTTCCAGCGCCACTGTTACCGGGTCTAATGGCGCGAGCCATTGAATTGCCAGCTCCTCCTGCCTTTGAAGAAAGTGCAAGGACTCCGGGGAGTACGACACCTTCGAACTCGAAAGCTATATCGGATAAGAAGGTGCCTAAGTGGATGAAATTAGGACGGGGTGAGTGCATCACGTCCTACTACACTACCTGGGTCCATAACCGTCAGTCGCCAGGGAAATGAAAATTATGCGGAACGTGTATTCCTGCACTTATGCGCGCTTTTCGAGCATATAAATGTTACGCATGCTGTGATAGTGAATGTCAATGTCAATAGATAGGAAACTGTGGATCTATATGTTGAGACCATGCTCTTAGACCTCCAACAACATCTCTGACATCCAAACTGGGGTCAAGGTCACGAAGTGCTTGAGCAGCTATCTGGGAATCGTTGCCAAGTCGACAAAGCACGAAGATCTTAGTGCTATGATTCGTAGGTAGATAAACAGCGGGTTCGGCAAGTAGCTCTGAAAGTGGAATACCTAAAAGTTGGTTAAGTTTATATGATGTACCAAGGGACAGCTTGTTACTTTTCGATCCTGAGAGATGACAAATGCCAAATTCCGTCCTGGGTCGCACGTCAATCAGCAGGTATCCTTCCTGTACATCCATTTCTCGTCGTAGGTCCTGGAGACATCGAAATCAGCGATCAGCTTGATCAACAAGCAGAACCAGTACTTCTACGCTGATCCGCTCGCCGGGACTTCCAGTCATCAACCCTTGCTCGAGCCAGTTTGGCCTTGCACCCCCACAAAAAGTAATATAATCCGTCTCCTCGATTATGTGAGACATTTCCCCCTGTCCGCATGCAGGGCACGTCGGTTTCCGCGCACGGAGTTTGATAGTACGAAAAGCTGGACTGCCAATCGCGGAGAAAAGTAGAAGAGTGGCATTACCATCTACCATCGACAATGTTCGGGTAAGACATACAGATTGTATCAAGGACACATACCATGCAGACCTGTGATTAGTTTGATGGTCTCCAGTGCTTGCATGTTGCCTATGATACCTGTCACGACACCCAATATACCTGTCTCTTCACAAGTACCAGCAGTCTGTGACGCAGGAGGTTTAGGAAATATACATCGGTAACAGGGCCCATCTTTGCCCAAATTGTAAATGTAAAGCTGGCCTTCATACTTTTGGGCAGCACCACTGACTAGGGGTTTCCCGAGTCGTACGGCAGTGTCGGACAACAAATACCGCGTGGGTGCATTATCTGTGCAATCCAAGATGACATCGTAAGATTGCAGCAGCGATATCGCGTTGAGAGGGTTCAGCATTTCGGTCACTGGATTAACTTGTACGTTGGAGTTGGTCCTGCGGCCGCTGTGATACACGGGTGTAGCACGGTGAATTAGATTTGGCATTCACCTTTGTATGGCTTCCGCAGCTGAACGAGCCTTTTGCTGCCCAATAGTCTGTTCGCTGTGCAAGATTTGCCTTTGAAGGTTAGACAGTTCGACCTTGTCGTGGTCGATTATGCCGATACGTCCTGTAAAAGTCTAATCGATACCCAGTTTTATCGATCATATGGTGAATTTGCGTACCAACTCCGGCAGCGGCAAGATACTGCAGGGCTGGGCAGCCGAGCCCACCTGCACCGACAACGACAACTGATGACCGCTGTAACTTGACCTGACCTGAAGTCTTTTGAGCTGCCGGAACGAAGCTCGAGGAGCAGTTATCGAGAACGACCTTCAAGACCGAAACCATCCAAGATCATCTGCCTGCCATATCGAAGATAGTCACTCGTATGGAGTAGTCCATCTTTTGTTGGCCCGGTGTCCATCAAACGACAGTTGTGCAATCGAGTGTCGTACTCCTATTTACATTACATAATCAGTACTGTGCCACTCCCGCTGTAATGATTTAGTAGACGATCACAACGACCCATGTCGACCACTACGTCAAGCCGCATTGACGAGCTGCCTGCAGCCAACGACCCATCGGGTCCTGTCGCAGCCCATCCGAAAGATGGTGCAATGATGCATTCAGGTTCGCGACGGATCGCGAACACCGTCTTCTTTTCTGACCTAGAGCAGGGCGATTGCCTCCACTACTTCCGTGGCCAGACATCGGGCATATTGCGAAATGGTCCGTATCTTCCTACAAATTTGGGTTTGGGGCAGAGTGTCTGAGGGATGGTGACCCTGACACGTTCTGGCAGTGCGTACGATCATGGCTTCTGAAAGCGTAAAGTAAAGCAGAGGCAGTTCCGACGGACCGCAACCTCATTTCATTACAATAGAATTCCCTCGCAAAGTCGCAATACAGGTAAGTAAGATTTGTGCAGGTTGGGAAACTTTGTTTCTCAAGAAACACCAAGAAAATCAGTATTTACCTCAGCTGGCCTCAAGATGATTCCTACACTCCATCCACCCTTGCCATTCGTGCCGGGACTGGTCCGAGTGACCTACAAGATGTTAGGATGGCTACCCTAGATAAACCGGATGGCTGGATAACTTTCGACGTTTCTTCCGAGCTTGACGAGGACGCAACTTCATTGTAAGCCTCCACTGTCTACGCTTAGACGTAGCCTACATTTTGGCCATAGCAAGCCGGTTCATGCGTACGTACTTCAAATCATTGTCGTTGCGAACCACATGAGCGGGAAGGACACCCACATTCGTGGACTTAGAGTGTTGGGACCTATCGAGTGCGCTGTTTTACCAGAATTCTCCTTCAGTAAATAGCTGAACTATATTCCAGCGACAACGCCGCAGAAGATGATCCGTTTCCATTCGTTACGCCGGCATTCAAGATGTACGAATTCATTCGATAGCTTGTACTTTTGCGTCCAGGTTCACTGTATTACCCATGTATTCTACAGTCGTTGAATAACAATATATACTATATTGATTGTCCATTGACCAGGAGTTGAGGCTGTTGAGCTCATGATTCCGCGGATAGAAACATTTTTGATGAATGATAAAACAAGTTTGAATACATTTCCGAAGGCTTTCTAGTCGGGCTGATATGAACGAGCATGCTGCGGCATCCCACCGTAGCCCGGTACCCAGCTGCTGTCTCTCATCTGAGAGTACTGTACTTGGACATTGTTATCAAGTACTTGGCTGGAGTAATGTGGTTGAGTGCCATTTGTGTGGTACGGTGGTGTAGCAGTCGTGGCATGTACGCTATCATTGTGGGGGGGTCGCCATTGCCCGGGACTGTGCATCAGTGGCATAGGTGCAGTGGACTGAGCCTCGTCTACTATCAGCATGCAGCACGGACCAACGCCAAAACAAAAATACCTGCAACGAAGGGGAATAAGGCCGTAGTCCGGGGCTTTGCACCGAGGGGAGGGAGTGGTGCGAATACTGATGGTGCTGTATAGTCTCTGAGACTGAGTACGTAGGACGAGAGGTGGAGAAGCTGCCCCCCTGGGGCTGATAGTGGGCGAACGTCACATTCGCGGACCGTGGATGCTGATGGCAATGCTGGGGAGCGTTCGAAGGGGTAGACCGTGTTTCAGATTGGTTTTCATAAGTGTACCTTCCGCTAAGAGTAGCTGGTGGATAGTAACCCCCATTTACGTAGTCGCGAGGGTAGGGGTAGTATGGTTGTGTTCCAGTCGTGTAACTAGTCGCACGGCCATCCACGTTAGCACTCTGGTGGTAAAGAGCATCACGATTGGATGGCGACGCCGTTGAACCCTTCGGCTGACACCGCTGACAAACAAATTCTTCAGCGTCCCAATCTCGTTTCTGACGGCGGGTCGAAGTATCCTGTCTGTCATGACAAGGGATGTGTTGCCATTTGGAACACGATATACAGCACACCATGGGTATACCATCATCCTAAACAACGATTAACAGTGTTCTGAGAGGGACACAGAGAATGCTCACTTGGTTGGGGCCTTTGCGATGACAAACTTCGCAATCAAGCTCCCAAGTCTCCGCGGGAGTACGGGATCCACTGCCACCACCGTTGACAGGAGTAAGACTTGAAGAAGGTATGCCAAATCGCCCAGAAGAGCTTGACACTTGATTGGCTTCCTCATGTTTGGTTTCTTCCCTATAAGAAAGGTGAGAAAAAAAAGAGAGAATGGTGGAGGTGTAACCTCGATACTGTTTCCTCTTCTTCTGCGGATTGCCGTTCGCGCATTTCGCGTTCCCGTCTCCGTTGTTCGCGTGCATTTTCTCTCCTTGATCGTTCTGTTTCCTCTTTTCGTTGACGAGCTTCTAATCGTCGGGCTCTGCTCAACTTCTCGTTTTCCTCGTCGCGTCTTCTTCTCGCTAAGCGCTCTTCCTCCTTTAGTACTTCTTTCATCGCTATTCGGGATGAACGTTTGCGATGAACAACGGCTTCCTCCAGACGCCGTTTCTGTTCCGCTTCCTGTGACAAAGGCGAGTCAGGTCGGCAGATCCATCGATACTGGAATGATTAGCTGACTAACCCGGAGTTCGGCTGTGATAATGGGGACGATGTTCTGAGATAAGACCTTGTACAACGCTTTTTCTGCGTAATGAGTGGCGTTTTCAAAGCGTCGAGCAATGTTCTCCCACTCTTCGAGGGTTACACATGTCTGTGGAATGGATGAGTGACCGGTCAATTGTGCCTAAGCAAACTAACCGTCTCCCACTCAACAAATTCACCAAGAGGAAGGGGATCTTGATCTACAGTTGGTTCGGTTTCTTTCTCTTCTGGGGTGCTGTATAATTCGGAGGCTCCGACGCATTCTGTCATACCGGGATCCGCTTCGGACAAGGTGGGCTCCTTCATGTCCACTTCCGTTGCAGACACGCCGGGTCCGGGTTCCGATTCGATATCACTGAGTTCCGTCAGGTCACTGATAGATTCGCCATCGCTCTCTAAGCCTGTCTTTGTACTGTGCTTTCGCTGGGACGAGGAAAGTTGGGACTTTTCGTCGACGGGACTCGTAATTTGGGTATTTAACCATTCCTCTGGGATCTCTTGCCATTCATCTTCTACGACCGATGACCCTCGGAGACGAGCACTGACACGGATTCCGGTCGGTCGGTGCTGGTTAAGAGAAAGAGAATATGCTTTTGAGGCCTTGGTACGCGATAATGAAAATATATGGCGCTCAAATTTGGCGAGGTCCTTAGCTTGCGCATCAAGTTTCTCATTTGCGCGGGCTTTAGCAGCACGACTCCCTCTTGAATTCGGGGGATTTTCTGGGACCTTCTGGCGGGCAGTTTGTCGTGGTGCGTCTGGGTCCAACCGCTGACGCTTAGATGAAGTGATTCGCTTTTGGAAGACACCGTCCTGTTTCTTTGAGCTTCTCGTGTTTGACTTGCGTTTCCGCTTGGAAGTGAGTTTTGGTAGCTCTCGTTGAATCCACAAGCGGTCGGCTGGAACGGCGGCATTCAGTGTAATGATACCTTCAGGGGAACTTTAACATACCCCCGATCAACCAGTAAGCATTTCTTTTGGCATCATAGCCTATAGGTTCAATTCTCTTCACGACGAAGGAATGAGTGATCTTGATGTTTCATTGTAGTAAGTACGCACCCATTGCGCATTTTCGTCATCGTCTTTCATCTGCGAACGCAGGCGGAGGGGATTCTGGAACTGCCATTCTACCAAGGTGTGAAGGGACCCAAGTTTGGTAAGCATAGGGAGTTCCAACCAATTTATCTGCTTTCCGCTGTGTTGAGGTTGGTCCGTCGCAGATTCTTCATCCTCAACCTTTACGGATGCGGGACTTGTGTGACATTCAGTGAGATCGTCATGGTTGGTAGGCGTCCCGTCGGCCATAGGTTTGTGTTGTGGGCCTTCGCAAGCAAGCGTTTCAGAGGAGTCGTCAGTGTGAAGGGGAGCAACGGTAGAAGCGCGTGATGACTCTGCCGCATGAGACTGCCGCAGTTCCAATGGTCCGATGGGGTTGGCACCTGGATCTCTCCTTAGATACTGCTTGCGCAATACATTCTGCCAGTTATCAGTGCTACACTGCAGGTATCAGCAGAGATAAAGGGCCGCCTGTGATAGAATCACCTTATCTTCCTGTCTTGGGTCAAAACGGTGAGCAAGCGTTGCATCACCCGGGAGAGGACTCGGTTTGTAGAGTAGGCGAGGTCATTCTCGATATCCTGTGGGAGTGCAGTGTCAGGACAATACTCGCGGTCGGGGATGATATGGGACACTGACCGCGAGCGCGACATCAGTCATAGCAAATAGCGTGTTGAACGTAAAGAAAAATTGGCTGAAAGCAGCCCATTGCCATTGTCGCCTGAGTTGAGAAACGTTGGGGTCGAGGGAGGATGCGGGTGGCTGAGAGAGGGCGACAGCGGACTGATATGTTGTGGAAGAGGGGTCAATGACGCGGTTGGACGTGCGGCGAGGCATACGCGCAGCCCGGTTAAGACTATAAAGTTAAAAAAGATCTACTCCCACTGTGGTGACTTGGGGCTCAGAAAAGATTTGCTGTAGGCAACACCCTGCACAGATATACGAAGCAAGGCGCGACGAGACGATACAATTAACCAACCAGTTACAGCGATCTGTCGCTATCACTTACGGGGCCCGGGAGGAGTCCTTCGTTGCATTCAAGGCTCGTACTTCACAGCGCAAAAGTCGGACCAGAGAGGCGTTCCAGCCCAGTACAGTTGCATCGCCACTCAAAACCACCCACGACGACAATTTGGCACGGAAATTACCATTACGATCGTGGATTCGTACACAAATTATTCCTATTTACTACGAATCCGCCCCCCTTTTGGCTCGCTGCCTCATCCTGGCTTTCGCTGCCCTGGATAACTTGCGTACACTTGGTGTCTGATGTCTGCGGGATGCAGCGTCAGTAGCAGCGGGTGTCAGCATATTATCTCGTGAGTTACGTCTCCCTATGTCCAGGTTTCTCAGGGATGATTTTCGCGCAAAGAGTGATTTTCATGTGTGGAGCAAGATTCTGCTTCGGACTGTCTTGTCCATCAACAGTCAGGTCGATGGTCAATCACTGCGGGGGAACGCACTGCGATGAGCCTTCTAAAGCAAGGAGCAGGGCACTTGCCCTGTTCTTCCCCTCAACAGGCACCTGAGACCGCTCCTCGAATAAGAGTTGGTTGAATTGATGTAGTCCGACCGGATATCCCTTGAGGTATTCGCGTTTAATGATCTCGACCACCGAAATAAGCTTGGGGATAGTCGAAGCAGAGATCTCACTTGGGCTCGAGTAGAGCACCAGAGGTCTGTCTGGGTTCGCCTGCTTTCAGATTAGTTGTTACCAATTCGACGTACGGGCCGGGTACGCACTTGGAAGAACTCCAGTGCTTTCTTCACCAAAGCCCGAATTTTCCCGTTACGAGCTACGCGGATACTAAATGTCGTGTCGGCACCATTATCGGGGTCACCTTCCTGAGTGGCGGTCTGCTCGAGATCCATTCAGAGGTTTTGACCGACGAACGCGTGCCGCCGCGTCCGCCACACGGCAGCTGACATAATACGGATACTTACATAATCCAAGTATTTTTTTGTCAGATTGTTTGGCCAAGCTTTTCGTCTGCGCCTTCCCTTATACCACGACTGGACGGCGTTTCTCATACAACTGTCGACAACCTCTACAACATAATGGGCAGCTATGGAGGTGGTTCACGGTCAACAGACTGGTCATACCCACGCCCAGAGCGTTTCGACAGGGGTTTCCACGATCAGGACAAGATGAGTGGACTCGGTGGTGGTCTTCGTGCCATCGACTGGTCCAGCCAGAAAATGGAACGGTTTGAAAAAAACTTCTACGTAGAGGACAAACGCGTGTCTTCCCTCTCCGATCGTGAGGTAGAAGAATTTAGGCGCGCAAAAGAAATTAAGGTGGGCTTTCCTGGCCGCTCGTGAATTTTCTTGTGCTCACCTCGCGCAGGTCCAAGGTCGCGGTGTCCCCCGCCCAGTTAAGACATTCGAAGAAGCGGGCTTCCCTGAATACGTCATGGCATCGATTCGTGCCCAAGGCTTTTCTTCTCCAACTCCTATTCAATGTCAAGCTTGGCCCATGGCACTTAGCGGGAGGGACGTTGTCGCCATTGCACAAACGGGCAGTGGAAAAACAATATCATTTGCGTTGCCCGCTATGCTGCACATCAATGCGTATGTTATCCGTTCCTGTGCACACCCAGCCTTTTCTCACACCAACCAGGCAACCTTTACTGGCCCCAGGAGATGGCCCCATAGCGCTAGTGCTGGCTCCGACCCGTGAACTAGCCGTTCAGATTCAGCAGGAGTGCACCAAGTTTGGGTAAGTGTTATCGACTTTTGTGCGTCGGTCTCTTTTTGACCCGCCAATATTCTCCAGATCGAGCTCCCGTATCCGAAACACAGCTATCTATGGTGGTGCACCGAAAGGGCCTCAAATTCGCGATTTACAGCGTGGAGTGGAAATTGTAATCGCAACTCCTGGGCGGTTAATTGACATGCTTGAATCGCAAAAGACGAATCTGCGCCGTGTGACTTATCTTGTGTTGGATGAGGCTGACCGCATGCTCGACATGGGTTTTGAACCTCAGATACGCAAGATTGTCTCTCAGATTCGTCCAGATCGTCAGACACTGATGTTTAGTGCCACATGGCCTAAGGATGTGCAGAAGCTGGCTAATGTAAGTTAAATCCATACAAGTCCCTCACTCCTTCACTGATACGCTGACACATCGGAAAGGATTTCTTGAGAGACATGATCCAAGTCAACATTGGCTCGATGGAATTGACTGCGAATCCCGATATTCAACAGATCGTGGACGTGTGCAGTGACTTTGAAAAGAGA
Organism: Pisolithus microcarpus; assembly: GCA_024613185.1. Classification (NCBI taxonomy): domain Eukaryota; kingdom Fungi; phylum Basidiomycota; class Agaricomycetes; order Boletales; family Pisolithaceae; genus Pisolithus; species Pisolithus microcarpus. The sequence goes on from JANFAI010000007.1 coordinate 1,349,527, forward strand.
GCCAAGCTTATCAAGCATTTGGACCAAATCAGCGCTGAGAATGCCAAGGTTTTGATATTTGTTGCCACGAAAAGGGTCGCAGACGACATTACCAAGTATCTCAGGCAAGACGGATGGCCTGCTCTTGCTATCCACGGTGACAAAGAACAGTACGTCGATTCTATATTCTGGACTTATGCGCGCTCTGATGTCGATCTCTTTAGGCGCGAGCGCGATTGGGTACTTGGTGAATTTAAGGCTGGTCGTTCCCCTATCTTGATTGCCACGGACGTTGCATCCCGTGGTTTAGGTACGTCTATTTCCTCTATGTGAGCGCTCCGACAGGGACTCCGCAAGCGCTCCGACAGGAATCTCGGCGCCTTGTCCTGTCTGCAGATGCGCTTATGTGCCATCGGTTTGGGGTGTATTGATCTTCTGTCTGCTCCATGTACTCTGCAAACCTTCTACTTTGCACACCGGGTCGGTCGTCATTCATATTCGAACTGCTCAGATGTGAAGGATGTTGGATACGTCATTGTGAGTGACTAACCCTTTACCTTTCTAGAGAATTTGATACTGATGTTTCTTCAAAATATAGAACTATGACTTCCCTAATAACTGCGAGGATTACATCCATCGTATTGGTCGTACAGGGGTAAGTTGGCTTCGCAGTTCTTTAAGATTTGCCGACTTAGCGAGTTACAGCGTGCCGGAATGAAAGGCACATCTTATACCTACTTCACCACCGACAACGCCAAATCAGCAAGAGAGCTTGTCAGCATATTGCGTGAAGCCAGGGCCAACATCCCCCCTCAGCTTGAAGAGATGGCAATGTACAGTGGTGGAGGTGGTGGACGTAGTGAGTACACCTACCCTCATCGACCATATCTTTTTCTAACGTTGGCATAGACCGGTTTGGCGGAGGTAGGGGTCGTGGTGGTGGTGGTGGCGGCGGCGGTGGTCCGCGGTACGGAGGTTATGATGGGTATGGTGGTGGAAGGGAACGCTGGTGAAGGTGGAACTTGTTTTCGCCAGGGGCCGATGATCATGGGTGAGACTCTGCTACGTTAGAAAATGCTATTATAGACGTCGTACTTGGTCATGAGTTATAAGTACTGGTTTCCAGCTATGAGTCTGCCTGAACTGCTTGCTTCAATTGGTCCCTGATTAGATGGACTAGCACCCCTCCCTCGATGCTCGTCTCCCATAACTCTACCTTGGCACATTCGAGCTCGGCTATTAGCTGCCGTTGTCGCTGCCGTGCTCGCTCGATAACGTCGTTGCGCGACGGTGTCGCTGCGGCAGTTGACGCAGTAACGGTCGACTTCTTTTTCCTCTTCTCTTTCTCGATTGCACGTCTTGGAGGATGTTGGGGGTCATGTGGTGTTTCTGCAGTTGCGGTTTCTTGATCTTCATAGGGTTGGCCAGCTTCTCGGTTTGTATTGTCAGGGACAGCGGGAACGGGGGACGGGAAATGAGTCGGTAATCCAGAGCACGACATATGAGTACCGGGAAGTGCGATGCTCCCGACCTCTGTTTCAGCAAGTGCCATGGTGTCTACAAATTTTTGGAGTGAACACACTACGTCGAGAGATAGCTCAGAGCTTCACACCTATGGGTGGGCAGGGCGGAGGTGACCCGAACAGCGAATCCGTGTCGTCTTCGCCGGCGCACGACGGTGTGCGAGACATTTTTTGAGAACGCAGCCTTGCAGAGAATTGTCGAAAGAAAGACTGGAAGACGCCAAGTCGAGTCGGTGGCTATACACCCGACCACCGTTCTCTCAACATTCGACCTTCAAGATGGTTCGACCCCGAGTGTTTTTCGACTTTGCTATTGGAACAGAATCGGTCGGCAGGTATTACATTCTGCTACACGTCGGGAGAACTTCTAGACACGAGCTCTCTTTGCAGGGTCATTTTTGAGTTGTTCAGCGACGCCGTTCCAAAGACGGCTGAGAAGTGAGCACTATTATAGCGCCGCGCTCTGGTTCAACCTCTGATCACCGCAGCTTTCGAGCACTCTGCACGGGCGAGAAAGGTCTCTCTGCCGTATCTCAGTGTCCACTTTATTACAAGAACAGCATCATCCACCGTTCCATTAGTGACTTCATGATACAAGGGGGCGGTCAGTCTAAACAAATCGTACCGTCTTCTCATTCCTAAAGGTCCATTCAGATTTTACAAAGCGCAATGGAACCGGTGGGGAGTCTATCTACGGTGGTAATTTCCCGGACGAAGATTTATCCCGACCCCTTGACTCGGAAGGGTTCGTCTATCTTGTACGAATCATCTACTTTCCCTGTGTAAACTTCACTACAGACTTCTGTGCATGGCCAACCGAGGGCCTGATACCAATGGTTCCCAGTTCTTCATCACTCTTCGAGAATGTCCTCATCTGGATGGCAAGTACCCCTGTTCCCGTTTCAAACGCCTGCACTCACCAGCTTCCAAGGAAAGCACGTCGTCTTTGGGAGAGTACTTAAGGGGTACGAAGATATCGTGAAAAAGCTGGCCGAGGTCCCTGTAGATGAGAAATACAGACCCAAACTTCCGATTGTGATCGTGAAATGCGGAGAACTGGAGCTGAGAGGAGCCGACCGTTCGTCTGATGTCGAATGTAGGTCCTGGGTGTTCACAACACGCTGGTTGTTCGCTGACTTCCTCGTATTCAAGTGAAGCAGTCAGAGAGATCGAGCAAACGCCGCAAAGCGCGATCAGAGTCGAGCGGGTCAGAACGAGATCGAAGAAGCAGGCGCAAGAAATCGAAGCGCAGGACGAGCGAAAGCATCGTTGGAAATGCCCAACAGAATGAGGCGGAGGTTCACAAAGAGACGGAAGAAGAATATGACGCCCGACTAGAGCGCGAGGAGCGACAGCGTATTGAAGCTGCGAAACGCAGGGAACTAGAACGCCTGGAACGGGAACTTAACTCTAGGAAAGATGGAGGTGTGCGATTCAAAGGTACGTCAAATTTGCATGGGTCAAAGTTGGTAACTGCTACACGAAATCTGCAACAGGGCGGGGAAGAATGAAGTTCATCGACCCAGAATTGCATTATCGACAGTAGCTAATGCCTATGGAGTGCCACCATTGTGTTGCCTCAGGCTGGTCCCACACCAAAATCTCATTGATGCGAGAGAAAATGTGATTAGGGCAATCCCGGGACTTAGACCGAAGGTTGCACCACCCGTTCTGTATTAGTTACTGATCCCTCCTCATCACCACTTTTGTCTTCACTGCTTGTTGTTGGTACTTTTGCGCTAGCTGCATTGGCAAAGCTAAATGAGGGCCTCACGTTTGAAGATACAGAAATAGGTGAATGAGGCATGGTAGGGCTGCCGACGGCTTGGGGCGGTGTTCTCGTAGTAGCGGGTCGCTCAGTTGCTTGCCGGGAACTCGTGCGTGACATGGAGTGTTGCGGTACACGATCTTTAATCGCCTCGCGTTCTTTCTCGAGGCGGACCGCGATGTCTCGTTCCTTGGAGGAGACGTCAACAGGTCTACCAGGGATGTTAGAATTAGCGAAGGGGGTGAGGAAAATCGCTAACTTCGCAGCGCCGAATGGGTTTGCTTTTGGGACAGCAGGATGGGTAGTCATTTTGGGCGAAGACAACGGAGATGGAGTAGTGGAACCGGTAGAGGAGCGAGGAAGTAGTTCCAGTTTTTTGCGGCCGAGCTGGGGGGTAGGAGGAGTTGAACTGCTTGCTGTATATATTCGATCATTAAGCAGTCCCATACGGACATCAGGGAAGGTGCACTTACGCGAGGTACCTCCCTGTGCCCTTGCCCGCCCGCCACGCCAGTCGCCTTCGTCAGGACCGCCATCTTTCACATGAAGCGGTTCATATCTGTTCCTTAATCTTCCGGACGGCGCTTCGTCAGATAAGCTCGGCCTGAATTTACTTCCCATCGACCAATGTTCTTCCTTATCAGCAGTAGAAGGTTGACCATCTGGAGTAGACATCCCGGAACCTCTTCGACTACTAGGAGGTGCGTCTAGTTCAGATACTTTTGCGAGAGACCGCGATGACCTCCAATCATTAACCTCATCGGAAACACTTGGTGGAGGGGGCATGCGGTCACCAGTGGGGCCATCGAAGCGGCGTCGTGATGAATCACGAGCTCCTCCGGATGCAAGCATGGGAGCTTCCCGACGCCAACTACCAGAGAACTTTGCGTCGTCATCCCCACCACCGAAAGCAGATCGTTCCTTTGCTACAAGCAGGATAAATTTAGAAGTGTATGGAACATATGTAACTTACGTGGCTCCGCAACGCTCACTCGAACGGTCCTTCCAGACAAGTTCTACAACAAAACTTGAGCGGAGCGTCTCTGCTTAACGGGCACGCTTACTGCTCCCGTCCTTGTCAAGGCATCTTTCAGGGCGTCTAATTCGGCAAATTCGACGTAGCCAAAGCCTTTGGGTTTATCATCACGATCTTTAATAATTTTGACTGACTTGATCTACGGAAATTTTTAGCTTGCATCCAAATGCCCAGTGGAAATTCGCGCACCTCATGAGGGCCGAAGAATAGCTCTAGTTCGCTTTCGGTTATGTCGAATGTAAGGTTTCCAACAAAGACTGTGTAAGGGGGACGAGTTGGTAGCGGAACATCTTCGCGGGGTGACATGAACTGGCGATCGGCTGCAGCACGTGTAAATCGATATGGAAACAGAAGTCAAGTGGTGTTGCATACACCGTTGAACACCATCGTCCCGCCGGCCGAACCGATCACCGGGGCGAGAAAGCCGTTCGTCGTCCGTCCTGATGGCGGCTGGCACAGCGATAAGTACACACATCCGTGAAGGCCCTGGTACGGAAAGTCACTTACGAGCTGACGGAAGGGAATCCATCTCATCTGCCCATGAACCGAAATCTGCACGCAGGGATCAGTATACGGGTCAGGGTCTACCTAACCAAGCAACATACTGTTATCACCCAGGAATTCGTTGAGCGACATCTTGGATGCCTTGGCTTTTTTCGGCGCTAGCTCAGAGTCAATACTCCATCTCTGCACAAACTAAGTTGCTTCATACCCATGATTTTTTTAAAAGACTGATACTTCCTGTATCTGTGTTGGACTGTTCGCTTGGACGATCTGGGAGCAGTGAGATGATGCTCGTCGCAAGTTTGGCGGACATGTCACCCGGCGGTTGTCCGAGTTTCCCACGCTACCAGTACCTTTCTCGTCATATCAGACATGACATCGGTCGTACTGCAACACCAGCCATGATACTACTCGAGGTGAGCTCAGCGGTGTGAATAATCTCGAACTCACACATACGACGTTCACCACAGTCTCACAACTTCGTTATATACAACACTCTGGCCGAAAAGGTGGCCAAGTGAGTTCCCCATACTCACCTGCGCACGATCTAACGAGGCGTAGACCTTCATCCCTGGACGTCGTATTCGTAGATTTCGATGGCGTCAGGTTTCACATGTCAACTCCGGAAAAGAAGACCGTGATACAGCTCTCCATGAACATCCGTTGCTGGGATGAGCTTGCACAGTATGGTGCACTCGATGTCCTGACACGAGAGTATGGGTCGTTGATCACGGCAGCTACTGAGCCCGAATACAATGTAACGCTTCAGGTTGACCTCGAACAGCTGCCCGCTGAAGCAGGTGAGCATTCCCACGTTGGTTTCTGATTGGTAGCAAATTTGCACTCCAGACGGCCGCGAAGCAATGCTAAAGTCTATTTCCCTGATGAAACGGAACGTGTTGGGAGCGCCTTTCGAGTTGGCTTTCGGAGAGCAGAAGAAACTGGAAGATTCGGGGAGTTCTCGAGGGCAGCTTATGCAAATCCATTATCGCGATGAGGAAGCCATCTACATTCAAGCAGCCTCGGATCGTGTCACCGTCATATTCTCGACTGTTTTCCGAGAGGAAACCGATAGAGTATTTGGCAAGTTATTCTTGCAGGCAAGTGTATCTACCATTACGTGCGCGACGGAATGTCTGAGAAGCGTCGTAGGAATTTGTTGACGCCCGACGACCCGGAATTCAGAACGCGCCTCCTAGTATCCAGAATGCCCCCCAAGTGCTGTACTCCAATCGGGATCCTCCGCTTGAGATCCGTGATCTGCCAGGTCTTCGACACTCCGAGGACATAGGATACGTCACCTTTGTACTGTTTCCTCGACACTTCGCCAAGAGTGACGCCTCGTTCAACACCATTTCACACATTCAACTCTTTCGTGACTATCTTCACTACCACATCAAATGCTGCAAAGCGTACATGCACTCTAGAATGAGACACCGTGTGTCCGAGTTCCAGAAAGTCCTGAATCGCGCAAAGATGGAAGCAGCAACAACAGAGAGAAAGACTGTCACGTGCGTCCTTCCCCTTGTTGGCGTACACCATTTTTATTGACCTTTCTTTCTGTAGGGGAAGAACGATGATATCTCGCTGAACTCGCGAGTGGGATGTACCCTCCATTTAGTGTTGTAAAAGGAAACAAAGCGCATCTGTACAATAACCCTCCTAGGCGAGTTCCTGACGCAGAGTAGTGGCAATCTATTCCATAGGAGCGCTCCTCACCGCCCTACGTGCTTTGAAGGAAAACTCCCATAATTGTGATTGTGATTGTTCCATGTCGGACAGTTCAGCTTGCTCGCATTTGCTAAAGATGACATATGTCAGCCCGTCGTCAGAAGCACTTCGCCATGCCGGGTCCGGGTGAAAGAATGCCCGACTCGAAACCTACGAACATACATGCGAACCTTCCCTCGATATGGGAGACCCACGCCTTGGCATGATTGAATTATAACTCAACTTCTCATAGAAATGGCGCAAGGAAGGGGATCAATGCGAGTCCATGGTTCGAAGCCCAGGACACCCGAGGGCAACCCACCGTCGCCCCCATGGACACCGAATTCACGAAACGAAAATGGTTCGCACTAGGAGACAGAACTTTGCCCGTGAAACATGTAAATACATAGATATACATTGGTGTGCATCCCAGTCATATTGAACTGAGGAGGTAGAGGCCAGGAGCGTGACTCTTCACTTTCTGTGAGCTTGTAAGCGGAATAACTTCTGTTCTAGCACTTCCTGAGGCAAGAATGATACCTGGACGACCTTCCGAAGGTTGTTGGAGTGCCTGCTCAAGCGGGCACAGGTGTACGGGTCATGACGAACTTATGATCATAGAGACCTGTAGGTAGTGGTCTGCTGTCTACAACCACCCCCAACTCACCTCCGGCGTCAGGCAGCGGCGTACGCGAGCACTCTTTTGTTACACAAAGGAAAATAAATGGTTATTATCTCGAAGTTTCTCCCTTCTGGAGGCAATCTAAGCGGTCTTCATTGAGTCTACTCCTCTACAGTTGGGTTTTGGACAGGCAACCCGTACTTCTTTTTCACAAATGCAACTGTCGCAGGATCCCCCGTGTTCTGTTTTTTCTGTGAGTAGCCGATGGGCTGTGGAATACGAATGACAAACCTTTTCAAGATCATCACTGATCTTGATACATGGTTGACCATCAATCGAATACAGCTTGATAACCATATTCAAAGCTTTGCTCTTATCCCTGTATCCACTGCTCTTTGTGTGGAAATCGTTAGTAAGGAACGTCCCAATTCCGAACGAACCTACAGAACCAAAATTCGTGAGATTTCATGGGCGGAAGAAACATTGCATTACGCACACGGGAAATCAATCTCGGTGCATTGCTTTTTCAGTGCGAGGGCCTTTTCTAGGGTGATCGAATCGGAGTATATGATGCTCTTCTTCCGATAGTCAACGTCAACGCTTTTGTACATCGCCCTTGCCGCCGGTGCAAACGCTAACGGATCGCCAGAATCATGTCTTAATCCCTGCCATTTAACAACACGTTCCCGGTCTTGAGAAAACTCCTAGCTTCGAGTTCCGTAACCTAGGTGGTTTATGACAAGAGCAACCATACCTTGAAGAAGACTTGAGTGGAAAATGTGTCAGTCAGTGCAACGAGTAAAGTATCGTGGTAAGTTTCCTCCCAGAGCCGCAGTGCTCGAATGTTTGCGTCATCGTAGCCTGTCAGAGCGGCAACCTGAAAAACAGTTGTCTCGACGGCGATACCCCAAGAATTGTGGTAACGAGCTCACACCCATGAACCACTCGCTGTGAAGAAAATCGATGAAGACGCGCCTGTGGAAAGGAGAGAGAACAACTCACTGAGCAATTGTCCCTACAGGTGCGATGTTGTATTTCTTCGCGAACAGCATCTACCCAACTGTTCAATAACTTCGCGAGGAGTTAGTAAGGACGGGTCTGACGTTGCTCGTGCCCGAGACTTTCCCAACCCCAGGGAATTTAGCTGCTGCCTTTAATATAGAAGATATAACAAGATCCTGCGTGTGATAGGACCGTCTGCGCCGGGTTCCAAATTCACTGAACGAGCAACCAGCCTGCAGTAACGCCTCCGCCTTGTGCTGCGCTATCTCTGTTGAGGCGATGAAACATCGTTATAAACCATGAATTGCCATGCCTTACCTCCCTGGCCGTTGTAACTCCAATCTGTCCTATCGATTCGGAAGTGGAGTTCACTCAAGCACGCCATCATTGGTACCTCCCATAGTATGGTCTCCACCCAAGGACCTCTAGCTTCAATCTCTACGTTTCCCCATTGGCCATCCTCAGAAACAGGTACAAATTGAACGGACACTTGTTCCGGTTTAAAGCGGTATTGTTCGAGAAAATCGAGGTAGTTAGTTGTAAAGTACGGGCATTTGGCGGCTAACCACGCCTTCTCGTCGCTTGTTAGAAAAACGTCCTTAAAAACTGAGATAGGCGATCAGATATGTTTAGGCCTGCAGAGATGGTACATGGACCGCACGGGTGAGGGAAGTTTGAAGTGCGTTGATGCATCTACGGGAGAAAAAGACGCTCTTATCCCTGTGGGTAAACCGGTAGACAGCTTCCGCGTCAGGAAAATGTTGTCTAACAGCCTGTTGCATGGTAAACTTGTGGCGTGCGTCAGCTGCTGATGCCACCGAGGGTCTAGTAGCTGGAAGGTACCTTGTATAAATCCGAGTCAAGAATTGATTTCAGGCGGTACGAGGCGTTTGACTGGTCTTGACCCATCGTCTGCGGTGCGGAACGGTACGAAGGAGTCGCTGTGTGTGAGCGGCTCCGAGGTGCTCCATGTCATATTTGCCGCTGTAAGCCTCCTCCTAAGCCGATAAGATGACTGTATCTGAATCACGTGACATGTATGTACCTTCGACATTCAGTGTGGAGTCCCCGTAGTGTCGACAATAATCTGCATTACCGACATGGTTGGTACTACTATGTCACTCATCCGTCCACTTACATAGTTCTTCAGTCCTCCAGGATAGAAATCCTGAATGATGGTGGTCTACGATCCGACGGCAGGCGTCAGTATGAGCTGCGAGACATTACCATTGAATTTTCGTTGCAAGGACATGCAGATGCTTCGGTCACATTCCAGCATGGGCTGACGCAAGTGCTCGTTTCTGTCCTGGGTCCCCATGAGGCCAAGATGCGTTCTCAGACTGCCCACGACCGTGCCGTTATAAATGTGGAAGTCAACGTCGCCGCTTTCAGCACGGGAGAGAGGCGAAGACGCACGAGAGGTGACAAGTGCGTCTCTGCACACCCATCTAGACCGTTGCCGACTGACACGCGCTTGCGCCTCAGACGACTGTTAGAGCTCGCCTCTACTATAAAGTCGACTTTTGAACCCGTCGTTCAGACACATCTCTACCCAAGATCTCAGATAGATATTTTCGTTCAGGTCATCCAACAAGATGGTGGTCTCCTTCCTGCCTGTATCAACGGCGCAACCTTGGCACTCGCCGCCGCCGGTATACCACTGTCTGACTTTGTGTGTGCAATCACGGGTGGCGTACATTCGACATCCTCTTTATTAGATCTCAACACGCTTGAGGAAAACGACGTTCCACATGTCACCGTTGCTATTATGCCCCGTACGGAACGCGTCGCACTCGTGACAATGGAAACTCGTTTACGTGTTGAAAGTTTCGAAGAGATCTTCAAATTGGCCATCGACGCGGGCAAGGTTCTGTATATGGAGATGAAGGCTGCACTTCAAAGACGAACTCTCACTCTGGTGACGGCGTTGGGTAGCGGTTCCAAACCAGCGACACAGGCGACGGTGTTTGATGTGGACGAGTTATTATGACCAGTGACGGAGTATGCATTATTCTGGCTACTCTGAACGTCCAGTGGTTTCCTTGCGCCGAAAACATGCCAACCACTTCTCCCCATCGTTTCTCTCGACTTTTTTACCCTCTTCGGTGCTGCTGTACACTGCATCCAATATAGGCCCTTTTCCCGCTTCTCTCAGATCAGCCTCGCTGACAGCTTCGAATAAAGGGAAGTTTTCCAAGTGAGTTTTCATCCACTCGTGCAAGTCACGGACGTCTGTAATAGTATAGACAATTCCTCCGGGCTTCAGAACGTATGCGTACTCGGCGAGGAGCGCCGGGGAAATGATGCGGGCTTTATGTTTGCGTGTTTTGAAATGTGGATCGGGGAACAGGAAAAATAAGGCGGAAAGGGAGTGCTTCGAGAAGTAGTTGGGAAGGAATTTCATTGCATTGGCACGCACTACCGACACATTTTGGTAGGGACCTGCGGCGATAGAGGTCGATGACGGCGTGACAGGTGCGGAGGTCATACGCAGTGCGGCAATACGGTCTTGCACGTACTGAGTTACTTGCACGCGGATTTCCATGCCTACCACTCAATTGAATACCCTGATGGTGAGATCAGAAGTCCGGTATGACATCTCACCCAGCATCAACGTATCAGGAAAAAGGGGTGCCAGAGCAATTAACAGACCACCAAATCCACAGCCAATGTCTGCAAATTCCGGTGTTTTTCCAGTGTTTGCAAAAGCCGGGAAGTGCTCGCTCCAGTCCATCGCCTGGGGAGATACTGGATAGTCTAAGGCATGATCGGAGAACGGATTAGCATGAGCTCGCTGTCTGTAGTGCTTTTTCTGCGATAGACCAGGGATGAGCGTATGAGGGAAGAAAAGAAAGGCGCGAACAGACTTGAGGAAGGAGAGAGTTTGCGACGATTGGCGATTGACCAGAGCAGCTGGGCTCTTTTCGCTTTCCCATCTTGCTGGAGACGTCCCTCGGTCGGCTTTTTCGAGTTAGCTGGGGTCACACGTGACTTCGGGTATTTAACGCGTTCTGTTCCGATCTTTTGCTTTTCCTCCGACCCTTGGCTCCCGTCGTGCTATGGCTGCTGCTCTCCGTTCGCGTTCACTCTTGCAGTGCAACCCACTCTGTACTTCTGTCTCTCGGACTGGCCTCCGTTTTGCTTCCACTGGGTCGAAGCCATTGACACTGAAGGAGCGGTTAGCAGAGCTCATACCCTCCCAAATAGACAAGGTTGCTCTCATGCGTTCAGCCGGTTTATTTTCTTATGCAGTCAATATCAGGTAAAGCAAATACGTGCAGACCATGGCAAAAAGTCGTTCGGTCCTGTGTTAGTCGATCAGCTTTATGGGTACGTATGATTTGTTGGGGATTGCTCTCGCTTTAACTATTTTGTTTAGCGGTATGCGTGGTCTGCCAGCTTTGATTTGGGATGGTTCCGTTCTAGATGCCGGTACGGGTTCTATTCCTTACCTTTGTTCTAGGACGTTCATTCTTCGCACGAAGAGGAGGGCATTCGGTTCCGAGGGAAGAGTATTCCCGAGTGTCAGGCACTCCTTCCAAGGGCCCCAGGGGGATCAGAGCCATTGCCTGAGGGCCTTTTCTGGCTTCTCCTCACTGGTGAGGTGCCAACGCAGGAACAAGTCAGCGCTTTGTCTAGAGACTGGGCCGCCCGCGCTGCTATCCCTGAATTTGTCGAGGAAATTCTGGACAGGTGTCCGCCCACCCTGCACCCCATGAGCCAGTTTAGTCTTGCTGTGACTGCGGTAAGACATCAATCCTTTCCGCACGCAGGAACTAGGATAACGTGTATTCAAGCTTAATCACGATTCCGCTTTCGCCAAAGCCTACCAGGAAGGAATATCCAAGAAGGAATACTGGCAACCGACGTTCGACGATGCTATGGACCTGTAAGTTTTTCTCCTTCCTCTCTCCGCTAACTCGCTAAAGTATTTCAGCATCGCAAAATTGCCGAACATTGCTGGACGCATATACCGCAATGTGTTTAGTGACGGCAAAGTTCCTGCAGTAGACCTCGAGAAAGACTATTCGCATAACCTTGCGACTCTTCTTGGCTTTGGAGATAATGAAGCATTCGTTGAGCTGCTTCGTCTATATATCACCATTCACAGGCACTGTTTTTTAAGTTTTGTCTTATATCTCTCGAACTTACCTCCGTCCACAGCGACCACGAAGGTGGAAATGTATCCGCTCATACGGGCAAACTTGTCGGATCGGCTTTGTCTGATCCTTTCCTCGCGTTCGGTGCCTCTTTGAATGGTTTAGCTGGACCCCTTCATGGACTCGCCAACCAAGAGGTTCTTATTTGGTTGCGTAAGATACAGTCAAAGATCGGGGAGAACGCCAGCGACGACGCTGTCAAAGAGTATGTGTGGTCAACACTCAAGGCTGGTCAAGTTGTTCCCGGTTATGGTCATGCCGTTCTCCGCAAGACGGATCCTCGTTACACAGCCCAGCGAGAGTTTGCATTGAAGCACTTACCTGACGATCCTCTCTTTAAACTTGTCGGCCAGGTTTATAACATCGTTCCGGGTATCCTTCTCGAGGTGCGTGTTACTCTCAAGATTGTCGCGCTGACACTGAGAACATTTTCAGGCTGGAAAGGCTAAAAATCCATGGCCGAATGTTGACGCTCACTCAGGTGTTTTGTTAACACACTACGGTTTAACAGAGATGCAGTTCTACACAGTGCTATTTGGTGTCTCCCGAGCCTTCGGAGTTGCTGCTCAACTAATATGGGATCGGGCATTAGGTGCCCGTAAGTCGTCGTGTCCTATTTGCTTATTAAAAGCTGACGGAAGTCTGGCAGCACTTGAACGACCCAAGTCATACTCTAGCGATGCCATCCAAAATATGTTTAAAGATAAACACTAGTCAGTATCTACATGGAAGGGGTGAGGCGCCGGCCGCTGATTAGCGGGAGGGTCGTTGTTGGCTGTTGCCACTATGGAAATAGAATACAGTCCATGCTCTCACATCGGATTTTGAGGGGTTTAGGGCACCTTTCATGTGAAACGAAATGGAAAGATTGCAGATAAAATTTACCAAGGAATATTTATAACTCCATCGAAGTCGTTCTTCGATCTCTTTGATTCATGTGGCCAAGGGCGATGACATGGAACGAAATACGTTACCTACACACAATGTGCGAATCGCTGAGTCCAACATGCTGGACGCAGCATTTTGAGGACCTTCAATCTTCGTAAGCGGGACCATCGTGCGCGTTGAACAGTCCGTGCACCTGATTGGACCAAGTCGAGCATGAAGCAAGGTTTGCCACGTGTGGTTGGTTGGTTTGAGGTGACGGTGAAGACCTCAATAGCGACTAGACCACCGTCTCGGATGCGCTGTTCGATGCGAACCAATATCTGGAAGTGTCGAAGTGTACGGTTTAGCCAGTGAACAGACCGTGACCGGAGGTGGTGCACCGTGGATAAACGATCGGTGAAACAAGACACCAGCTTATTGGATAAGCGAAGGTCGTATCATCTGATTAGTGTGCGGTATGATCATCGAGTTAGTAGATTGGCACCTTAGTGAGTTAGAGTTCACACTAAAGGGAGATGTTGGGCGGGCGGCTAAGTAAGTATTACAATCCTGCCCATGCTGGTCTGCAATAACGGAAGAAACCCATCAAATGAACAGGAGGAAATCTGTGATTCCAGTCAGAAAAATTAAACAATTGCTTCCAGCTCTTACACACCTACCTCGGCCGTTTAATATCCCCATGTCAAGGAGGAGCGATCAATCAGCATTCAACACCATAGTGTCGTGCTTCGGGGGATCCTATAGTAGCGGCGCAGTAGCTTCCGCTTCAACCCCTATGTTGACCACGTCACTTCTGTAATACGGCTTGAAGGTTCAATATATCCGAAAAGCAACTCTGTGAGTGGCCAGGGGGCAACGCCGAGAGGCGCATGGCTTCCAGTTGGCTTTCGGACCCAAAGAGTGAGCGCCTATGATTTATATGGTTCCTTTAAACGCGCATGCAGGAATCGATCCTGCACCCCGTGTATTCACGCTGGACGCCGTTCGAACTGAAGGGAAAGTGCTAGCAGCATCAATGGCAGTGGCTTTTCCCCGATGGTCAACATTATTCACGGCTGCTGATCGAGGATCGAGGTCGACTACACTGTCCACGCATTCCACCACGAGATCCTGGTTCAGATTGTACGAGTGTCCACGGAGATAGAAGTCATCAATTAAATGATGCGACCATGGAACTAGACATTGCAGTGGGTAGTCGATATGCAGGAAGCCATCCCATGAAAGGATCGGCTGCAGGCGATGTTGGGTTAGAACCGAGCTCGTGATAGGCGCGTTCTTTGACAGACACTGGACAAATTCATAATAGAGATAAAGCAACCCAAGCGGCAGATTATACAACAGAATTAGGCCACTCGTGACGATCAGAACCGGGCGGCGAAGTAGCAAGATAACACTTAGGCGACATGTCAAGCAAGAAGCTGAGCGGGCATGACTACTTCATTTTCAGTGACGGAGTGCAGAAGGAACGCACGGATAATGCCATCCCGTGAGGAATGGAAATATATAAGCTGAGCCTTGGCCATAGCAGCGGCACTGGCTGACTGGGTGAACGATCGGGAAAGACCCGAGCTTGGCCGTCGTGGTGAAGCTCGGATTCTCCGTTGCTGTAGTGCTCGAGGAAAGATGCGGAAGTGAAATGCTTCAGGAAGAACAGTTACAGCCTCCCGCAGTGTCAGGCTGTCAAGGCGTCGGATGCTACGGAAACGTCACCAGAGTGGGTCAGGCGGGCCTGCCACATTGTCAGTACACAGGATTGGTGTACAGGGCATGCATTGTGTGCGAATTCGGCCTTGCGCTGGAAACGCGCAGGGGGCGTGTCGAGCATCGGGTCTGATGCGAAGATTTATGGGCGTCTGTGCGTCCCATGATTGCAATCTCGAGACCTGTCGATTTGAAGACTGCATCGACCTCGTTGCTCACAGCCTTTGAATGACAGACCATTAATGAGGTCCAGTCGCCGGCGTGTAATCACAGATTCATCGCACTGCGGATTGGAAGGTGCTGCAAGGCGGGAACCGTTGGGTCGCAGTTGTTTTGTGAGGAAACACCGAACACGTTTTTTGGCCGATGCGCTGCTTTGAACTGATTGCGGGTTTGCGCCTGGCCCTTTGAGGCTGAGGCCATCTCTCGCCTATTTCTTTACTGCCAGCACGCTGATATATACTCTGCAGTCGTGGATGTCGCCCTCTGCTGATCACCTCTTCGCTGGCGAGAAGGAGGCTCGAGTCACCACCATGGACGAGTCAGTTCATCCAAGACGCAGTGGTCAGTGTGCTTGTCCTTTCTTCGCCGTTCTTTAACACCATCCCAGGTTCTTCCCACTCAGATTCAGGCCATAGTTTCTCGTCTGCATCTTCCACAGAGGTCGGTGGTTCTCCCTGTTGTGGCTCCACTACATGCTCCACATGAGTCGTCGGGCTCGTCACTCTTCGTCGTGCATCTCACTCTTTTTTTTCTGTTCTTGCCGCAGATCTTAGGTACACCGTTCGATATCGGCTCCCAGCGTTTCGAATACCCGTTCCCCAAAACCCAGGGTTCTCCAACCGAACCCTTCATGCCGTTGTCATCCATGAATTCCTCTCCCCACATGCATCTACCCCATTGGCCGACACACTTCACCAAATCCTTTCCACTGTCGTCTCCTCCTCTCTCTAGGATGAAAACTCATCCCAAGCTCAATCCGACGAACGCACGCGTACCGCCGGTTCCTCCCGGTCTAGTGAAAAGGCGCAGTCGCTTCAACGCTAGCCTCCACTCTCAACTGTCCGAAGAATCGAGTGATAAAAGTGATAGTGGTGAAGTTACGGTGCGCGGTGTGCCGGCCACTCGTTCTGTCACGAGCTCTTCGGACGAGACCCCACAACGTGCTGTATCGCCCCATCTCTTATCACAAGTAGCATCCGGCCCTGTGGTCAATGCCGGGAATCCGCTGCAGGATAGCGAATCCTTGGATCATGCTACTGCGGAGGAATCCGCGCAGCACACTGCGTATCCAGGTCGATCGCAGGGACCAGTAAACTCACCAACCGTGAGTGCATCCGCTTCCACTCTGTGAAACCTGTGCGCGAAAGACTTCCTTACGGATTACTTGCCATATTCTATTTGCGTCACTTCATGACCATTCACATTCATACGCTCAGAACTTCCATCAGCTGCGCCAAGGTTCAGCGATCGCTCATATTAATGACGAGAAGTTTTCCATTCGAACATACTGTCATCTCCTCTTCATACGTTGTGCGTTTTCACTCCTGTCCCTGTGCTATCGTGAAATGGTAATGTTAGGCCAGTACTTCAATGGGTTTGGAATTTACTTCTGGGGTTCCTGATGTCCTAAACAAGAGGACAGTACGATTATTATCTGTGAGTCAGAGATCGATACATTGCCTGGTTTAAAAGTCGTCTGACCCCGGCGTAGGTGTCCTTTCTTCATCTTTGGGGTTGGTCGTATCATATCGCAACACACGTTTTCCTCATTCACTCCTTCATGAATGCAAGTATCAGTATCACGAAGAAGACCAGCACGAGCCAGGTCTTCTTACGCACGTCCGCTTCCGTCCAGTGTTTTATGATTTCACGCACATGCTTTCTGTGGGCTGTGATACCGTTCCCCTGTTGTTCGGCTCTCGGTGCTGCGAGTACATAATTAATCTTTGCAACCACCCCTCCGATTGGGCACGGTTACCTTGATGTCTGCGTCGCTGTTGATCAGGGACGTTTCTTCTCTCTACATGTGTACTTTACCGTACGCAGCCACGATTGTACAATGACATTCTTCGCATGTTCCATAGATGTATGTTGACTGCGCACAGGGTATAAGGCCATGACGAGCGGTGAAGCGGAGGCTTTGTCGTTGGGCGCCGGGAGCAGATGGTCACCGCATTTCGCATCGCTACCCCACGACCACCGCACCCGGGGCACCCGGATGCTGTTAGGGCAGTGTCATACTATGATAAGATACCCGGACACTGCGACGAATAAAAGGAACTGGCTATCATCGAGTTTACTGCAACATTCACAGACCTCTCACATCACAGTCGATCAGTAGCAAGGCCATGTCCGAAAAGCACTCGAACAATCCCTACTATCAACAATCGGACGCGCCATCGCGGCAGGCAGAGTACTCTGCACCTTCACAGGGATCGTACCCAGCACCTTCTGGTCCCCCGCCAGAGTATCTGCAGCTCCCCAGTGGCTACCCTCCCCAGGGGTATGCACCATACCCACACGAAACTTCTCAGTCCTCGGTAAGTTTCAATGAAAGATACAGTTGACCGCTGTCTCTTACCCAAGTGACTTTCAGGCGTACAATCCTGCCCCACTGCCCTCAACTCACTTGGACCGTGCACCGTCACCCAACGGAAGGGGAGGAGGGTTGTCCCTTGCATCATTTTTCGGAAACCAGGGACCTCCGTCCTCCTGGCAACGTCCGGCCCCCTCCAACTTCCCATACAGCCAATTCCCGCCGATGTGCTTGATCTCCAACGGAAAAGACTTGGCGAAAGGCTTCCCGGAACTCCCACCTCCTTGTCAGCTCGCCCCGCACCCGTTCGCCACTCACGATGTCACTGAAGAAGATTGGAAACGGCAAGTCGAGGCTGTCTACGTCTGCCGCTGCTACAAAGTACTAAACTCTTTACAGATTCCTGGCGGACGTGAAGAAGGGTGCTTCGCTGTCCGGTGCACAGCGTATCAAATCTAACGTCATCCCTCTTGTTGCTGGGCTGAGTTTCGTCGGTATGGCTTTTCGCTAGCTGGTTGAAATCGTGCCATGTTGTGACACGGGGACTACAGGTGGTCTGTTTATGACCCATGCAATTGAACAGAGGATGAAATCCAAGAATCGCACAGCTGCTGGAGACGTCGTTGATCACTGGAACCACGTTCGTTTTCAAAGCTCCGCGTTGGCTTTTGACTTTTACTAAGCACTATGTCCTATGGCAGTACTTCTTTGGCCCTCGCAGGATGGAGGTCGTTCTCAGCCAGGGCACCGAGCGTCTGAGTGGACGTGAAGGTCCTGCTCCGTTGGCAGATCCTAGGCAGCGACGTATGGCCAACGACCTCCGCCATCGCAGCAGTTCGTCCTCCTATTCTTCTAGCTCGTCCGATTCAGGGGATGGCCGTCACCATCATGGTGGGAATGCGCACGGCCATGGCCACAATGACTTCAGGGATCTACGACGGGCTCGGAAGGCGGAAAGAAGGGCTGCCAAAGATGAAAGGCGCGAGGAGAGGCGAGCAAGGAGGGACCAGAGACGCAACAGGAAGGCCAGGGGCGAACACCTGGAGCCATACCAGCTCCTCATCCAACCTGTATGATGGGCCGACGTCCGAAAATGCCGGCGTTCTCACTGGGTCGGACTACCTGTAGAACTACTGTTGTTGCTTGTCCGTAGCTGTGTTCTGTGCTATTATTTATGTCACAACTGTTTTGCAATGCACGGCCTGGAGTTCAGTCGATGTAGATCATACATACGCGGTATTATAATGCAACGCTATTCAGTAACATGTCGTTGAGCTCACTGCTGGAAACGTCCTCAACAGGATAGCTAGCAGTGAAATTAGTCGGATCTTCATAATTCTAGTATCAGTTGCTTACCTCGTGTCTTCATACTGAAGAGTAAATGTTCATTCCTGGACTGTGGCCGCCACAGATGTGATGCAATAGTACAAATCTGTATCTTGAAGGATGAAGCCTTTTCCGATGAGAGTTAGTGGCGCTGCTAGCATATCACGGATGGTGGCATTGCTGAGTGGAATGCGACGGGTACTAATGAAATAACCATGAGACGAGAAGCCTACTCGTCGCTTGAGTCCCTTGTCAGTTGTCCTACTGGGCGTCTTTCACGTGACCTAGCACCCTCTCTTGCAAGGCCCCCGCATGCAGTGAGTCTCGGGCCATGTCTGCACTCACGACGACCCCCAGAGGAAAGACGGCGCCCACAACACCTACCGCGACCCCCACCACCACCAGGATCGCAGGCTCCCATATTCTTCAGGCATCGCCACATTATACGACTACTCGCAGGCACTCTTTGTATGGTACCGAAGATCGTGTCGTGGTCGATCCTGGTTCACGCATCTGGAAGGTTGGCTTCGGTGGCGAAGGAAGGCCCAGAGACGTCTTCTATTCTGATCCAATAAATGCGGAACCTTTGTGGGGATTAAGCCGCGCGAGCGATGCTGCAACTAGAGCTGAACAAGACCGGCTACTCGAAATCAATATCGAGAGGCGCATGCGCTCGGTGTTCCATGAGTGAGGATGGACTGAGACTCTCGCCGATGCTTTCTGCTCAACAGAGGTCGGGGTAGGTCATTACTTACAGACCCCAAATCTCGCAAGGTGATTTTGGTAGAACATCCTTTACTCCCACTGCACATCAAAGAGATGTTTGCTCGCGTCTTGTTCGGTAACCTGCAGGTACGTCCGCTAATCTCATATCATTTCGACAGCGTCCTTGATGCCCTACGAGGTGCCTTCAATATCGTTTGCCCCAAGTCATCTTCTGTCTCTCTTGTCGGTTGGCCGCATCACCGGTTTGGTGATCGACTGTGGTCATCTCGAAACGGCTGTGCTACCCGTAAGTTTTCGTTCAGAGTGATTCAAAGCTACTCATCCTGCTAGTACTCATTTTTTTATGTAGATTTTCGCTGCTAGGCCACTGTTCCCACATTTACGGACTACGCCGTTGGCGGGTTCTCGCTTCACATCGCACCTTCGTGCCCTTTTGCTTCTGTTCGGCAAATATGCACCTCCTCCGACGAATCTTACTGTCGTCAATCCCCCGCTTGCGAACCGTCTTACACGTGTCCCGCAGGAGATTCTTACCGCCTTACTGGTCGAAGACATCAAAACTCGTTGCTGCTTCGTAAGCAGTGTATTCGAAGCAAGGCATGACATCCGGCCTTCGTCCCCGACGACATCCGTGTCGGAAGCCGACCCTCCTTCTGAAAGTGATGCTGCAGTGTCTGAGTCGGAGTTCTCTCGCGCCTCTGCCTCCGATGTTCCAGAAAGTTTTGTATCCTCGCAGCCCGGAGCTTCATCAGATTCTGGGACCGGATCCGAAAGCTATCTCCAAGCACTAGCCAACCTGTATACTAGGTACTCAAGCGCCTCTGACGTTCAACTCCGCGTTGTGCCTCCAATCTCACAGCAGATGGGCACCGGACGTGGCACCCTTATCGTACCTGGATGGATCCGCGAGCGGGCCGCTGAGGTTCTTTTTGAGGGTGGTGACGTCGACGAAGGCAGCGTCGCGGAGGTTATACTGGATGCTTTACTTAAGGTTCCTCCCTTAATATATGCCCAACTTTCACGCGACTTACATGTTTTGACAGGTGCCTATCGACCTGAGAACAACGATGGCATCTTCCATTCTCGTAACAGGGGGTACTGCGATGCTACCTGGTTTTATCCCGCGTCTGCATGTCGAACTTCTGCGCGCAATCGCACCTCCAGGACAACCACAACAAAGTTCTCGTCATGGAAGACCAGCTCCGCCTCCTTACGATCGTTATGCAGAGCTCAGACCCCTTATCCCACACTTTGCCATTCTGAATAACCCGGCGCCACAGGTATCCGCGTCGTCCTCGACGCGCGCCAAGGCCAATGCTGGCAAGGCACCTGCATATACCCCTGCGTTAATGGCATGGGTTGGCGGCTCCTTGGCCGGGTACGTTCCGCTTCACTCTCGCAGGTGGCCATGACACGCTCAATTCGGATACTATTATCTGCAGGGCCCTGAAAACGGGAGGAATGGAGATTGCGAGGGAAAAGTGGGACGAGGCGTTTTCATCTCAGAACGATGACGATGAAACGGCCATCACGGCAGCTGATTCGGAGCAACTGCTGGAAAGTATAATTCCCGACTGGACGAGGATTCCGCTGCCCGTCGGTGCGCTGTCCGCATCCGCTGCCCCCAAGTCCGCATTAGCGCCTTCACCACATGCACAAGCGATTGCAAGGGCTTGAGGTGAATGTCGTACAGCACGCTTTTGCTGTTAGGTTAGTAATAGTATATTTTACTCGATGGGATATGTACACGGTTTCTTCGTACATACTTGAATACTTCAGTTATAGATCCACTCATGAGAGAATTGCTTTATAACCGGAAAAAAAAAGAACGGTGTCAATCCAAAAGCGTAACGAATTTGGTAGAAATGCGAAACGAAAGAAATGGTATGTATCCCAGAAGACGAAAAACCCAATCACGCACACTGCAATGCGGAGTGAGACGTACTGATGATATTTACTCCTTGCTTCCTATGATACGCAAGAATAATTTAGTTCCATACCGCATAACGGCTTGATCCCACTCTTCTTGGGATGCCACAAAATGAAGGGCGGCTTTCTTGTTGTCGGCCAACGATAACGAATCCGGGCGTTGGTATTGAGGAGCACCAGCAGTGCCTCGTTCTGCGGTAGACTGCACCAAGACCGCGATAGCGAAGGATTCGGAAATAGGAGACTGCTCCTGCTGAACGAACTTGTCATAAATCTTCTGGCGAAGGTCTGTAAATAGCAGCGTGCGAGGAACACGCAGCATTATTATACTCTCCTCGTGTACTGCCTTGATGGTGAGTATTGTACCCTCGTGGCTAGATGCGGTCGAATGGCTAGAAACGGAATGCGCCACCGAGGAGCGCCGGCCGGAACGCCTGTAAGGGACGCTCTGAGAGAGCTGGAAGGCGTCACCCCTAGGTGTATCGAGAGTGGTGCTCGGAGATGGGGATTGTGGCGGAACTGAATCTACATGTCACACATACAACAATGAGCATCAGTGTGCATAAAATAACGGTGAGACGCACCGTAGAAATAGGCGTCCAGTAAATCATCCCCTTGTTCGGGATCATCATACTCTACCCACGGCTCATCGTCCGCGAGGATAAAGTCGCCTCCGGGGAATGATACCATCTTTCGGCGGTCAACGGAGGGGTAGCGTGAAGGACGGGGCATCACGGCATCCACAGCTGTTCCTGGCATGACCGACGATGCCACGCTACACATCGAGACTCTTGGGTGGTGCTTGCCTTCGGGATTGGGAGTTGGTAGTGTATAGTCGACTCCGAGTTCCTCGAGGTAGGTCGTTGCCCTGGAAGTCAACGCGGAATGTGTTGTCTGCCACGAATTTCTTGGGTACCCATTTGTAGGCGCTACGAAGTGTCGGCATGAGTTGTATATATGAAATGTGTAATATCAGCCTACTCACACTGACTGCCAGACTGATGCTCCCCAAACTCAGATAGAGATTCAACGCCACGAGGAAGCGATCCGTATATCCTCGCGTTGCGGTGTGCTCCGCTGGTAGATCCGGCCCTCCTCCGCGAAGGCGTGCTCCGTTCACCTGATTTTCCAACATACCCTGGTGGCAGTTCGCGACCTTCTGGCAAGGATTCCAACAACGACGTCGCTCTCTCTGCTCTCTCCGGGATAGCTGCCTCCGGAACATGCCCAAACCTGACTGGTACCTCCTGAGTTGCGACTACCGTCCGACGGGAAGCTAGAGAAAGTTGACGAGGCGGAGAGATGGGTGTGGATGGCAAAGAGGGCGACGTAGGTGAATTATTAGACGAGGTACTGGACCATGGGATGCTTTCTGAGGATTGCGCCTGAGCCACGGCCCTTCGCAGAGCTGGACCATTGACAGAACTTCCAGAGGACGAAGAATCGGAAACAATAGAGGATCGCCGAAGGGATTTCTGCGGTGATGCCTTTTTACTGGGAGAACGAAGAATATCCGAAAGGGATGGGCTCGAAGCGGAGAAGTACACCGAGACCGAACCGCTTGTCATCGTCTCGAGATCTCCTTGTCTTTTCGCCAGGTCGTAATCTCTTCTCCAGAAACCAAAGAAGTCCGTGAAAGTACGGGTTTCTCTCAACTCCCTAATGAGTGCTGGCACGTCCTCGTCGAAAAAGGCGGTGATCATTGCCTTGAATTCTGATTGTCGCTGTTGAATAGTGGCCTGGCTGGCACGAAAAAGGGTCGCCTTCTTGGTCAACTTCGGTATGTGTTGGTGAATGTCTTGCGCCACGGAGTGCGGGTCTGGCCCTGGTGGGAGAGACTCGAACGAAGCGGCTTGGTCCCCATGTATATAAATGCCATTTTTCTTGATGCCCTTACCCGCAGCAAGACGGTTTCGTTTGTCCCTTGCCATGCGCGAATATGCAATTTCGAGCGTCTCCTGAAAAAATAGACAATCCTCCCACTTTCTCCAAATTACGTAGCCAAGGGAACCGCTGTTGCGAGTGGATATGGAAGCTCCATCATCTCTGATTGGGTACACACGAAGGCCATAGCTATGGCTGCCGCCTATGGGCGAGGTCAGTATCCTCGAAAATGAATGGAGTGTATGTATGTGCCACCTTGTTTTTCAGGTGGAAGCAGCTCCACGTAGAAACGTGGAGGTGCACTGCGGTAGACGGCTCGTTTCCAACCCTTGGTGAAACTGGTTGATCAGGGAACATTCCATACAAACGACAACGTAGCGCACCTCTGGAGAAATTGGGCCGCCTGTTGCACCAGCACCAGTCTATGGAAGCCAATGTCATTGGGCTTATACAGTGTGCAGCGGAAGTAGTGCTACTTACTGGGAAATCCATCGTCAGGGAGAGGGGTTCAGGTAGAGACTGGCTTGGCCTGAATCGTGAGAGACACGATTTTGTCAGCGAGTTCGTGAATTCCACTAGATGGAGAGGAGACGCACTGTAGTGGGGGTGTCTGGAGAAAGACAAGAGCAGCCGCGCGTAGATAATGTCTCTTTTCAGGGAACGTGCGCGTTTTAGAGGGTGATGGCGCGTGTTAAATCTATAGAACGAAGGTCCACCGAGAAGTTCCTACCGGATCCACGATGAGAGCATGGAAATATAGCTGACGAAGCGGCGATACGCACTACCGGGAATGGAGTTGACCGGAATGACTGTAAGCCAGCTCGAAACTAGAAAAACTGCGTGATCTGTGAGACACGGTGGGAAGGAGAGAGAGTGGGGGGGAAATAAGAGATAGGTGAGGATGGCCACGACCCCGATACCTTTTTTTGCAGGACATGCCAGCTTTCATATTGTTCTCCTGCCAGACTCACGCCAGGAGGGACCGCCCGTAATTGTGATTTCCGAATACGGCATGGCACGTGAGACAGCCCGGATATATTCCAGCAAACACAATAAGAAAGTCGCAGACGGACACCAGCTTTTTCCCCATAAACACTGGTTCTCATGTATATGACGCCGTCGCAGCCTTGGGCCTCGTGTGTCGTATTCTTCTTCTACCACGGTGGACTCGAGCTCAGCTTTGCCTAACGAGACATATCCAGGTTATTATATACGAGTGTCATCGTACCTAGATCATCATATCGGCGTACATGATTAGATCTAGGTCGGATGGAGGCGTCGAGGGACGCGTCAAAACGCCATTGCTCGTGATTGTTATCGTGCGTACGCGAAGTGGACGATGACACGGAGCATTCGCAATTCGTTCCTCATCACCGCGTCCGACGTCTCGGGCACTGCGTGTGGTCGAACATAAATAATAAGTACCCAAACCAAGTATCAGATCGCACTCCGCCACCTATAAACGAGCCGGCTATAGACACGCACTTCCCTCACCTCGTGCATGTGAGAAGCTGGTTAGTCAGAATCAAACAACCGTTTCGAGGTTTCATCTGCGACTTCTCGAGCACGCGTCCTTCCTTCCTTCAACCTCTCCAATCCATTTTTGATACTTTCAATGTGAACTTCGATAGGCACTTTCCCACCAATGATACCGGGAGCAGCGACGCGATCCCGCAAGTCCTCGAGATCGTCGCTTATCGCATGCAATGTCTGCAGTGCCGCTATGACGTGGGCCCTTGCTTGCTTCCGATAAACGCCCAAGTCATCGAGTAGTGCCTGCCTGTCATCGTACTCCCGTGTTTTTTGTGTGTTTCCACCAAGCTTCGTCCAGAGCTCGCCAAGGGCGCGATCCTTTTCGATACTCAAATGTTTATCTTCGCGAGTGATCATGTCGTGAAGTGATGCCATGTCCGCCTCCATTTGGTCCAGATTTTGTCCCGAAACTTCTGCCTCGACGATGAGACGAGCGATAGACTGTTCAGATTTATCCATCGCAAGTGCAAATACTCCCTGTATGATTTCGTCGGCCGTTGGTCCTATCTTGATCGGAACTAGAGCCTGAAGAGCCGGCGAAGCCGCCTTGGTAGGCGCTTCCTCGATGGTGGTCATCGCGTAGTTATTCAGTGCCATCACTCTGAATACCCGAGGTCAAACGCTCATTATCATGAAACAAAGCATCAACAACACGTACTCATCGACTGCGCCAGCTACTTTGGCATTTAGTTTCGTCAGTCCCCGCGCAGTTCTCTTAGCATCCTTAGAAATAGTCGATAGTAGTTCGGCGACGCTATCTTTGGATTTAAGGTCACTGTATCGCACGAGCGTCGAAAGATCCCGGGTCGCCATCTCAGCCTTGAGGACTTCAATGGACAGAGCCGAACCACCGACAGACTCCCCAACCAACTGGTCAAACATGGACCCCTGGGCCTTCATTAAGTCAGGCCATGGAGATTGAGGAGGGGTTAGCGGCACTGGGGCGCACAATGCACTCTTCGACATCCCGGGGACGAAGCAAAGTGGGGACAGAGCGGTTCGCAAAATGTTGGCCATGCGAGAAACCAAGAGCGCAAAAATCCACAAGCACAGAAAAATGGAGAAGGGTCGGCGCATATATCTGATGGCGACACTGACCACGTCGAAAACATACCGCATGAAAAACCGGGCGCCAGCTGCCATAGCGTCTTCTAGTTCCTCCTTGTTTATAATACGAGCTCGCTGGCCCCTCGGTTTCGCAGCAGGACTCTTGGGCCTGGTAGCAGTTGCTGCAGCTACATGTTTGGCACCTCTCCGACGCCTTCTTGGCGTGGACCCTACGCTTGTGTTACTGAAGTGGAGTTGCTCAGGAGTGCTCCCGGAATTAGCGACGTCTTCCCAATCGCTGAGAAGAATCTGAGGAACATGAGCCTCCACCGCAGCCGGCGAGTTAGTGTGAGTTCGTACCTCGGCTGTATTAGTATCCTCAACCTTTGGCTGAGTGGGTTTCGGAGATGGCATGGGGAGTCTAATCGCTGTGTTTGACCGCACACTCTCCTCGTTAAAAACCTCCATCTCTTGTTCGACGCAAAACACCGCAAAACACGGTAAACTGGAGGCAAAACAAGCACGGCAAGGCCAGTGACTGGGCAAAGCACCGGAACCACGATGCACATACCCGTGCTACGCGATCACGTGATACAATGTGCTACACATATCATAGGTAGGTTACTTTTTGGCTGTAAATACTTACAGACTCATCTCCACATCCTCGTCAGAATCACGGACGTCTTCCCAATCTTCACAGTTCCCCTCCTCGTCAGGCGGGGATGGATGAATACCAAGCCCTTCCAACGTCGTGATCAACTCTTGCACATGTTCTATCAGGGGTTCATCTGGGAACCCTAGGGATGAATAGAGCTGCAAAGAGCCGTAAGTGACACGGTCTACGATGTTTAAAAGTACGGGATAACGGCTTACCATTCGACATGTCTCCAAACAATCTCGCGAATCTCTCGCCATGTCCTGCCACTCCAGCTGTTCCCCGTCCTCTCCGAGACCCTGAACAACAGTCATATCCCCCTCTTTCCGCCTTTCTGCCAGCAAAAACCACGACCATCCCATCAAATACCACCCCTCTACATTGGCGTCATCGGTAGCAAGCACGCCTTCGAGTAGGGATAGCGCATCGGAGTAGGCACTGCACTCCAATAATAATTTTGCTCGCGCAACTCGAACGGGTATAGGCAAAGCATTTAGAAGTATAGACTTGTGGATCTGGGGATCCGTACAGGTCAGATCTGGCGATGGGAAGGTACGAAGAGCATGCAGTGCCTCTTCCGGTTTCTCCTGCGAGAGGCGGACGCTAGCGAGGGTTTGCAACGTCTCTAAGTTTTGAGGGTCGATTTCGAGTGCGCGAGAGAGTAAAGCATCACACGTAGGTGATGCCGCTGGATCAAAGCTGGTACAGCAACAGAATTAGCTTCACCGACAAATGCGACGCGACGACCGAACGTACCATAGATCGTGTGCTGGATCCATCCAAATCTCTATCATTCCCAAGTATGCACGGACAATGTTACTCTTAGTCTCGTCGTCGTCGTCATCGGTGTTTGAGACTATAGGTGATTTACCCTTGAGCCGCGCGTGAAGAAGATCGATGGCGGTCTGATAGTAAGACAAAGCAGCTTGGGGATCGTCATCGGACAGCTGTGCAAGGTGAAGGTACGCTGATGGAGGTGGTGGAGACGGGGCATCCGGGTGTGGGGGCACCAAGCTCAAAAACATCTACCGTGGAGGAATGTGAGCGAGGACTTTGATTAAGAGGTCGGCGGGCGGCCTTACCTCCTTTGCTGCATCGACTTCCGCCAGTTCTAGCAAAACGACGCCCATCATTTCTTTGGCCTGATTTTTCTCGACGGCGATGCCATCTTCCCTGGAGAGAATGCGCTCTATGAATTTGCGAGCGAGTGGATAGTTGCATTGTATGATGAGATCTTGTGCCTTCGCGACAAGCGATGCGATCGGCGGCAGCGAGGACGGCGCTGGCTGGGACGTCGAGCTGAGTTGCCGCTGCTTTGGTCGTGTTCGACCCATTTTTTGGTAGATGAACAACGAAATTTCAGAGTAGGTCTTCTAATCTATAAAGATGTCTACAGACATGTGTGTTTTGAGATAGCAACCTCGACAAGCCAGCAGTTCACACTACGACTACGGTACGGCCATACGGTGACATAATGGACTGCAACTCCGAAGTCCGACCCGACCACATGTTAGGGCCAAGTAAGTGCTTCGACTAGTACGACTCCCCTGGCAGTGGCAGTTACTACCAGGGAATCGCAAGAAGATCGACTATAGTCACTCCCAAACAAACCCTCGCCCGCGATGTTCTCCTTTCTGTGAGTACTATGCCGCGTCGTAGTGAGTGGATCTGAGCGCTGTTCAGCAACGCTCCAACAGACGCCAAGGCGCCCAATTTCTACCCCGTCTCGGAGAGACCAGATCTTTTTGGGGAACTCGAAACGAAAGACTTGGAATGGACGTGTGCCGGTGGATTCGCGACAGAGACCCAAATCTTCTATCATTTCCTCGAAGATGAGACGATGATCATGTGCCAAGTGATCCATTCATCCATCGGGTCAGTTCCGTGAATTATCCCCCCGTGTCCCTACCTGTGAATGACATGCCGCCAAAAAGACTATGGTACCCGACAGTTCAGTTCACCTGCAAAATCTACAATCCCAAAACCAAGGAGACGATTTGGCGCTCGATCAACGTCTCCAATTTCACCACGCCTCCTCCTGGCCTTGACAAGCGTTCGTGCAAGGCGGACCAGTTTTCAATCACTTGCAAACCTACTGCAGATCCGTCCTATCCGGAAATGTATGCTGTCCGTGCCCACTTGTCTGACGACTTGCAAGTATCCCTAGATGTCTCGCGTCCAGCCCTTGTGCCGGGGTTCAAAGTTGGCAACGGTCCAAATGGCGGGTTCTCGTACTTTGGTCCAAACAAGGACAAGCCAGAAGGTTATGTTGTGCACCGCTTCTGGCCACGTACTGCTGCCAGCGGACATATCATTCACAAGGGTAGAGCAGTCGAAGCGAAGGGCGCAGGAATGATGGTACACGCCATCCAAGGAATGCGCCCCAACCTGGTCGCATCCAGATGGAACTTTGCAGACTTCCAAAGCAATGCTTACGGAGGTGTTTCCGCTATTCAGATGGAATTCACTACTTTAGAGACACATGGCCGCCACGGGCCGGGCTCTGGAGGGGTCACGGTAAACGTCGGATCGCTTGTCCTAGGCGGGAAACTAGCGGTTGTCACTGCGGAAACTAAATGGCCTGATGAAAAGCAGTCGGAAGAGGTCGAGGTCATCTCTCGCGCCTTCCATCTTAACCCCGTCCACGATCCCGAAACGGGGTACAAACAACCATCTGCTTTAGCCTTCCAGTGGACAGGTCCGTCATTGCTAGAACACTGCCCAGGGAAAGTTTCCGCCACTCTCAAGGTCGATGTTGGAGATCCCACCGCACCAAAAGGACTCGTGGAAAAGGTCGACGTTTTGGCTGAAATCCCCTACGTCATCAAGACGGTGGTGAACTATGTCGCTGGAACTAAGCCATATATTTACCAGGTGGGTCTTCAAGTCTGTCAATGTGTCTTTCCGTGACACATCCCATCGCAGTGGCAAAACCATGCCAAACTTATCGTCCGTGGACCAGATTCCCTCATCCCAGGCTTATCAGATGGTTTGGAGGTGGAAGGACTTCTCTTTAATGAAGCCTCTTTCATCTCTTAACGGCAATGAGGTGAGATCACCTGGGGTTACAATTACATACTTCCACCAGTATGGAATACAATGTGGCGGAACAGCAGGAAACGTGTACAACAGGATGCAGAACATATTGCTATAGCCAGTTTAGTTAGTTTACAAGATGAAAGTTCGTCATCAAAGCTCCAGGAACAAACATGAAATCAAGACTTTCTCATAATTGTCGTATCAGGCGTTCTCTCCCGGTGGAGCGGCTGATAAACCAGCAGGGGAAATCGGCGGGGTGTCTTTAACCTTGTTTAAAACGACGGAAGATTTGAACGGGCAGAACACTCACATAGAGATCCCGGTAGTGAACTTGCGCTCGACAGGGATCTCCTTGCCGTACGCGTCCTTCGCTTTCGTTATATGGAATGTTGCGAGCATAGAAACGATCGCTACCCATAGAAACGCTTCGGCTGCAAAGCGACCAGGACCTACCAACGCAACTCGGGATACATACGTAGAGGTGTAAGCGTGCAGGCACACTTACATATGCGTCTTCCGAGGCCGAAAATTGGATCACTGGACGTGGCTGGATTATCGATGAACTCGCCATCCCCATTCATGAACCTCTCAGGTTTGAACTCCTCCGGATCATCAAATTTCGTTGCGTCACGACTCATCGCCCTTTTCAACGGGAATCGAATGGATACTTTAGACTCGGTCAGGGTCGGCGGGTCAGCTGCTTACCACACGTTAATAATGACCAAGGCACCTGTGGGGCAGGTGAGCCAGGGAAGTGTCTATAACCCCTCTGTGTCCTCACCTTTCGGTATATAGTAACCATCATAAACGTCATCAGCGGTTGTGGCGTGCGGAATTCCTGAAAGAACGATTAATTAACGTGAAGGTAATCAGGCCAAACCTACGCCCACCCAGTGGTGTGACCGGGCTCCACCTTAACAACTCGTGTAGGATGGCGTCAATATACGGGAGAGATGACCTGTCATCGAAGCTAGGGAGTTTTTCGGTTCCAATGACCCGGTCTATCTCTGCCTGTGCTTTTGCCTGGACCTCAGGGTAGAGAAGCATGGCAAGAACGAACGAATGTAATAGGGAAGAACTCTACAGGAGAGCCACGCCGATGAATCAGTGGCCGCCACGGATGATGATGAGGTGGACCCAACTGTTTCCGACCCAGCTTTCAACGCTGCGTCAGCGGAAAATTAAGCAGACATATGTAGAATCACCGCCTACCAATGAAGACCGTCGCGGCGGACGCTTTGATGGCGTATTCTTGTGTGTCAAAATCGACTGTTTCATCGATTTGAGACAAACAATCTGCCACCATAGACGGCGGAGCATTGCCTGATGTCTTTCGGGGTGTTAGTGGGGGTAATATCCGCAGAACACCCGATCAACGCACGACATCTCGTTTCGTTAGTTCGAATGGTTCATTAAGGACTTGGGTTGCCAATTGACGTGAATATGCTGCCTGGCGCTTAAACCCAACTCCAGGAAACCAGTCAGGAAGATGTTGGACTAACAAAGGTATCATCTCCGTGAAATGGGATGAACTGAATGTGTACGTACGGAAGGGGAAAGCGACTAGTATCGCCGCATTTTCCGGTGAAAGCGCTTTCGTTAGCAGGTCGATAAGCTCTCTGACCGTCCCAACAATGGAATCATTCTTTATGTCCGCTTCGTAACCGTAAGCTAGCGCCATGATGTTAGAGGCGACGAAACTTCACAGAGGTCAATGCTTTCAACAATGGAATGATGAAAAAATTGATCCAATCACGCACTGTTTGAGATGCGAATTAAAATCTGCTGGTGCTTCCAGAAGATTGATGAGAAGTCGTTGGGCCCTTGAGAAGTAGACTTCTCGGTAACGGAGATCAGATTCCGCTCGCAGCGCTTGGTGGAAGAGTTTCCTGTGAAGCTTCCATTCATCGCCGTATCGAAGGGATACTGTACTGAAATCCATTCCGAACCTAGCGTTTGCAAGTGTAAGTTGCTGGGTATGAGAAGTAAACAGACGGAAGACGGACAAGGAATTAGTGGGAATGACGGGCCGATCAGAATATATCGACGACCTCTGGTCTATGAGTTTGCGGGCGATCTTCTCCGAGTTCAGGACGATGAAATTCTGCCCAAGCAGGCGCACATATAGCAAGTCGCCTTAACCCGAGTGAGTAGGTGGAGGAATGTCTGAGGTAGGGCGAGGCATTACCATACTTCTTCCCCCACTCAGTATATGATAGCCATGGTTCAGCAGTGTTCAAGCCGAGGAGGTTTCCGACGAAGGGGAGAGCTCTAGGACCCGGGGGGAAGGGTAACCCATTGACCTTTGGCTTCCTGAGAGTGATATACAGACAAAAGAAGAGTAAGAGGGCAATGCACACGTCCAAAAGTACTCGGAAACGAAGGATCTCTCCAATCTGGACCGGGGAGAGAGCACCCACAGAGGTCAAAGATAGAAGGGCCATTCCTTCCGAGTCTGGTACAGTGTGACCCCTCGTACAGGAGAGGGGCGTGGCTTTTAACCAGCGAGATAATTATGATTTCATAGTGGCAACCCCGAGTGCGGCCGGTAAGGATCTTTTCAAGATCAGATTAAAAGGGATCGAAAGGTCTGGATAAAAACTTCGTGCCAGTCTTATTCGCATTCGGAATGCCCATCTGGAGCAAGAGTGGTGGGGTGCATGTGTAAATGAATATGGGCCGCCCGCGGTCACCGGCACCTTGACGCCCGTTCCCATCTCTGGACGGCTGGCGCTTGGATACAGTGCATGGCTTCAGTTTCCGACGTACCCATATCTCCGCCTCCCCTTTACCGCCTTGCTATTTTGGAACTTTCGTTCATACCGCACTCCCACCACTCCGCGGTTCGAGAGGTTTCATGTCTTGCCGTTGGACGTGACCCGTCAGCGCGAGGGTACAAGGACCGGCACTGGGTACTACCGAGTGCCCTGCAGAGACAAGTTTGCAGTCGCTAGCCTAGGAGCAATGTATTGCGGCCTTGACAGGCCGTGCAAGGACTCCGGGTATGGCGGTCGATGTCCACGTCATGCAAATCCCACAGTCGTGGCACAGTCACAATTGAATGGAATTAATAACACGGCAGGCACCTTCAAACACCCCCCTGCTCCTTGACAACTTCCAAGATCTGTTCGATCTGCTTATCAATTCACGAATTGGACAAACTTCCTACCACGAAGCCAGACGCGGAGCCTGGGTAATCCCTGGTCTGCAAAGCGCGACATTATGGCTATGCCGTTCTTGGGAGCTGCCGCACCGCGAGTGCTTTTTTTTGGGCAGTTCAGGTTGGCTGGCCCAATGTCGCAAACTATTACACTGTGATGTGCTTTCCCAATAGTGGCATAGGGTGAGAACGGAAGGCCGCGATTGACGCCGCGACAGCCAAAGGTTGCTAAGACCCTCCTATCTGAGCTTCGAATTCACTTCTGACGAAAGATGGTGTGTTGCGGTATCAGTATGCCTGCATTAGCTAAAATTGCGACAAAGCAGAGTTATCCACGAAAATGTGGGACTTCATTTGAGCCACTTACGACTGTAACGCTGCCACATGACTTGCCTAACTACGGTCTGAACTCGCGAAAACTAACTTTCCCTTTGTTCCTTGGTGAGGAAGCTTGAACTTTCTACCAAGTTTAGGCAAGTCACCCTCTGGCCATCCACCATCAGATTGATAGCTTGGATGAAGTCCCAAATCCAATGAATGGCTCAAGAAGTTTCTCGGCATCGACCGTCATTGATACTTAAGACTGGTGGGGAATCTTGGCAGCCTTTGCCTGAGGTGGCAGACGCTGACGCACTTCTTGCCTTGTACCAACAGGGAATGATACGATCAAAATACGGCTACCTATCTATCCCGTCCTTGGAATATCTCATACCAAAACCAAAATCGGCCAGGCGGAGAAGATGACCATCTACTACAAAGAAAAACACCAGTGCACCTTGCTAATCTTTAGGGGGAGGCGGTAAGTGCAAACTTTGCCTTGTTCCGAAAGCACACAAGACATTCGCCGTGATCATGTCGAAGCGCCGAAGTTCAGTTTTACAGTTCCCTACACGGTGGTCCAACCGTGCTTGGCGTGCGAAACTTTCAGAGCAAGCTCTTCACTGAGAGCCTGGATAGTAGATACCGGGGTCCCGCCAAAATGCTTCCCTAAAACCAGTGGTCGGCGACGACGAGCAACCGCCATGAAGATGGAAGAAAAAAATCAGTGATTTATGATTATAGGTGAGAAAGCGGCCGCAAATATTCTCTCATGCTTGGCACGCGTGTAACCTGACCAGTGCTGGGGGGTACACACTCAATTTGGAATCGATGGTAGTCCAACTTATGACAACAGTGGGCTACCGTGTGGTTCTCTAGGTCAAAGTGAGGTTCGAGGCAGTTGAGTGGCATTTTCCATGTTATGAATGTGCACCCGATTCCTCATAGATCAGCCGTCAATTTCGGAGACGAAAACCACTGGCCATCCCAGACGGCTTGGCTTCATGCTATGGATACAAATATCTCTGAGCATGCAACTGACTCTCGGTGTATGCCTAGTGCTCTTCGTCAGATGTTTTTCCAACAGCGCAGAAGGTGACATGGGGAAACCCCCTGATGACTGATTCCCTTATCGCTGAAACTAGGTTTCCAAAAAAAAAAGCAGTGTGAGCCACACCACGCCACATGCTTTTGACATCAAACATGCCGCAGAGTCCTGTGCATGTCACCGTGCACGTTTGGAGCTAATTTCTGCAAGCAGCAAGGTCAGCAGTTACCCACCTTTATGCTCCGCCTGATTACGAGAATCCAACAGTATCTGTTATCTCCATTGATCTCCGTGAAGTGTTCGTAAGCAGCAACCCACAGGTCGAAGGTAGTTATCTTTTAGTTCGTGCCCCACGTACCTCAGTCTCACCTACAGTCTAGGCTTTGCCGAGGATGATAAACGGGTCTTCTACCTTTAGTTGGTGGCCTCCTCTTCCTTTACGCTGATTCCAAAGTTGGACTCCATCCCAAGTTCGCGCGCGAGCACACCCTAACGTTCTAAAGGTCAATACGTGGGTCAGCAATCTGCACCGTTTCAATGATGGTGTGGACCCCCTGATACCCCTTGGTATACATACGTTGACCGCTGCGAGTCCCACCATCCCGGAGCACAATAGGACGCCCACCCCCTTTCATGTAGACGGTCTGTCCCCCTGATTCTTTCCGAACCAACTTCAAGGAAGTTCTATTGAGCGCTTGGAAGATGGTAATTCCCGGCGTTGCCTCCAGGATATATGTACTCACCGGTACCGGTACTTGGTGGGCTCACGACCCCTACCGTCTTAATGCACGAAGTTCCTTGTATGGTCTCTCTGACTAGGCTCGGTATTGAGTCCAGTTTACCACACGTTCAGAGGCAAACAAAAGCCATCCCCCAGACTTCAATGATACGGAGGGTGTGGCTTGCGTCCAACTTGCTGTGGAATCCGACGTCAATGAGCCTGCAAGCAGGGCTAGCTATGGATCTTCCCATTCAGGCTGCCTAACCCATTCGCAAGAAGGATGTAACGGTAAAGTGATATTCACTCATTGTATGCATGGCACGAATGTTTTACGACAGACTTGAGCTTCAAACATATATCTTGCAAATTATACGAATTGATTCTGTCTTCCGCTCATCACCACTTTGAATATGGCAAGAACTTCCCACTATGATACAA
Organism: Pisolithus microcarpus; assembly: GCA_024613185.1. Classification (NCBI taxonomy): domain Eukaryota; kingdom Fungi; phylum Basidiomycota; class Agaricomycetes; order Boletales; family Pisolithaceae; genus Pisolithus; species Pisolithus microcarpus. Next base: position 1,384,783 of record JANFAI010000007.1, read on the forward strand.
CCGTCAGAAGGACTGAACAGCATTACTGAACATCCCTCACTCACTCAAATGTAAGAACGACACGATCACCCTTAGGATCGGGCTTCTTGTCCACGCGAACCTTACAGTCGATCATAGACATGATACCGTCGCCGAACTATCAATCTCTCAGTTTCAGGTTCGTGGGATTATACAAGGATTACCTTCTCGTGAATAATGGCCTACACCGGCCTTAGACGATTTCGTCGACTATTAGAGTGCATCTGCTCACCTTGATCGCATGCCCATACACCAGAACGCCCTGTGTTCATATACTCAGAAGGATAAGTTCTACTGTCACTGGCAACAGACCTCGTATAAGCGATAAAGAACGGGATCTGTCGGTGGCATCGGCCCTAAACCACGGTTAGGCCACCAGTGGGTGCCAAGATTACTTTGAATGTTCACAACAGGGATATCGAGGACCCTGGCAAGTGCTTCTATCTCTTCCGGGGCCAGTTTCGCCTAAGATCGGTCAGCTTCCGCTACCACATAGTTGCAACTGCCAGATACCTGACCGTAGAACACCGCCGCAACCCAAACTTCATCTCTGCCAATCGCCTTGGCCACCTCGTCAAATGTCAACCCTTGAGCGAAGTGTCCAGTATCAACATGACCATACTCGTCACTGGCTGACCTTTCCTCGCCTTGGCCTCGAACAGTGCCACACTAATAGGGGGAAGATCGGAGTATGGTTTGCTGCTGGACGGAACAGACTAAACGCACTGCATCGTCAATCGAATTTCAAGTAAGGTCTCGTTCTTGTAACACTAACCGCAGTTTGGGACATCGTTGCAGGCAGGAAGGTGCGATGAATTTCAGGGAATGCCCTATTATCTCTCAGGCCAGCGGATAAGCTTAGCTCCCGGCACGTGACTGAAGATGTCTTCCCACAACCATGAGAGTTTCTTCCTCCCAATAATTATGCTGGGCAATTTTGGCATTTGAACGTGTGCATTGAAACATGTCCTACTGACCCTCAAGATAATACTGAAGTGAAAATGAATGGAGGAACGGCTGACCTTGCCAATGCACATTTGGACAAGTCGCAGCGATGTCCGTTTAAACTTCATTAACATTTCTGGTTCTCAATCAAGTTTGTCAGGAGGACAAGCGTTCTTCCGCCAGTCTGGTGCAGTTTTGAGTCTGAAGCGAACGTTGCGCTCCTGGACATTTGTGTGCTACTTTCAGAATGTCCGATAAACTGCCCAAACTATGGTCTAGGATCCTCAGCCCCGTTCTCAGTCGATACTGGTTTCCACACGTCTCTTGTCGCGTGCATTAGTTCGTACAACTGGCCCAATTGTTCCGCAGACATCTAATCCATCCACGTAAGCGGGTTCGACAATTCCAGACTCGCCACAAACAGGACATCTAGAGAAACGTACTTTCTCGAAGATTGTGGGATCGAGCTTCTTGAAAATATTCGTGTTCGAGTCCCGTGGCAGCTCGTCCAAGTACTTCCTCCACTGTGTGAGGAAGCCCATAACGTGTATGGGGTTAGTGACTATCCTGTGGCGTCGAAATTCTGTTCCTATGAGCGTGATGAGGGTAAACAGTTGTATAGAGATCCCTCGCCTGCCTTGACATACTCGTCCCCGAGAGAACGCATTTCCCTAGGAAGATTTCTGTGTGCCCGCAATAGTCTGCGGTAAAGGCTTATCTACGGGTAAACAAATCTTCGCTGTACTGCAAGGCCTGGACAAGACGTACGGTATCGGCGGGTATAAGGTCGCACTCGCCCTCCGCAGGTCCGCTGAGGGTCCAGTGGCAGGAAATTCCGCGAGTAGCTTGTAGCTCCTCTGCATTTGGCGATTCCGGGGTCGATGACTGGACTCCTCCCGTGCAAATCGAGAACGTATAGACTATGCAATCTTCGGGGACTTGAAATGTGTAGGTCGGTTATAAGTCGTGTCTGCCACAAACGGGGAGCTGCATCACGTGCAAGTATGGAGCTCTGTTATAGCCCCTAATTAGTACTGCCAATATCTCAGTAGGTACCCAAGTATCAGCAAGCAGCAAGTACGAGGACATAACGAAGACGTGCTAGCCCTTCCAACCCACAGACGGGCCAATCAAAGATGATTCTAACGTTCATGGGATAATTGACACGAGGAAGTCTCAGGCATTTATGTCGATATAAAAACCAATCAACATAGGGACGGGTATGATAGGGTACGAAAAATGGGACGTGCAAGGCAGGTGGTCGTCACGCTGATATAGCTTGGCATGGCCCGATGACATCTTCGAGGTCGAACAAAGAGAAATCCGCCTGACTCCGCGTTATAGTAGCATTTGCGTCTCAGACATCCTCTGCGAATGAGAGGAGACTCTTTCCCTCACGCTTCGATTTCTTTTTCGGGATCTTCTTCCGCTGGCTGCCCCCATCGTCACTTTCATTATCGCCTGTTACGATCTTCCGTTTGGCCTTACTTGTGCTTGAACTGGATTTTTCCTTAGAGGACGAGAAAGACAAGCTAGCTGTGTTCTTTGTTTTTTCGGGTGGTGTATCTTCTATGGGCTGTTCTTTATCTTTTCGTTTCGACGTTTCTTCGCTTGTCGGCAGTAGGGGCAGGCCCTTCACTATGGAGATCGATATTTGAGATGACACAGGGCAGCAGCAGGTATAGGGCGACAATCACGAACCTTTCCTCCTTTCGTTCTCTGCCTCCGTCGCAGTGAGATGTTTCCCTTCCTTCAGCACGACAACTTGGGGTCTTTCGTCATCGTCATCCTCGCTTGCGCTTCCCCGCTCGCTACTGGGGCGTTCTGGGATGTCTGGCCGAACAGGAATCGGCGGTCGGCCTGAGCCGTCGTCGTAGTACTGAGGCTCGTACTCGTCCTCGGCTTGACCTCCTTGGACTCTGTTCTGTAATCTTTGGAGAAAAGCGGGAGTTCGAGACTGGTACTGTAAGCGAGAAGAGAGCTGATATCTGCTAAGTTCCTTGGGGGGAGCCATTCGAACGATAGTAGCACAGCAGTAGCCAGTATTGGACGCTGTTTCCACGGGTGCTCATGACATCGAGTTGGGTGTCAACCGAGGGAGCCTGTTATTACATACATATTTACAGGGAATATGTCACCAAAGCTAAACGAACTGGACGACTATGCTCTCATCTGGATCTTCTCCGCACTTTCAATTCCAGACATTCAAGCCCTCAGAAGGGTGAGCTCGTTCTCTTCTGGTCTGCACTGTACGCGTGGGCTGAGTTCCGTCTAATGATCGAGGTTTGCCGACGATTATGGTACATATCCATGCAACATGCCGTCTGGCTGAACGCATGCAGGACCCACGTCCTACAGGAATATATACCGTTCCCCAGCCGTCCCCTCTGTTCCCTGTCTTCCAGGGAATTGGAGCGACTTACGATCCGTGCATATGATCTAGGGCTGAACTGGAGAGCTTCGAACACTCGGTTACGTCTCCTCCGAACTGTTGCCGGTAATACTGGTGCCATCGAAGAGATAAAGTTTCTGAGAGCTGCTGGCAAAAGCTGGATCATCACCATATCCAAGGGAATATGGTCCGATCTATATCTCTGGGACTGCGATACTATGCAACAACCCGTCTGTCACTGGAGTCCAGGAAGAGCCATTTTCAACGGAATGGCCATTAATTCAGATCAAAGCTCGGCGGCGGTGATCGCAATATCCGTCAAACACTCTAGGTCATTGTCTATGCATGCGTTTGTCACATTTTTGCAGCTGATAAGTTCTCAGTCACTCTGTCATCGAAATACTGTCCCTCGTTTCGGAGACTTCTCCATCCCGAATATCTTTCTGCCCAATGACTACCTTACAGACTCGGTACAAACCAGTTAGTCTGCGGGGAGATATTATCGCACTTTCGGACCATGACTCCGAAACATCCATTATGAATTGGAAGACTGGTAATCAATACCTTCTACGTAGCCCTGATACTTGGCAGGTGATGATATCTGGTTTATTCCTCGCTGAGGCTTGACTCCCTGGACAGGACAAGCCATTGCACGTAGCGTTTGCGGCAGGGAACGTTTTTGTGGTGCGATCCCGTTCAGTTTGCGTGTTCGCGGAACCACCCTTGGTTCCGCCGGGTGATGAAACACCTGTGAACCTACCCCTCTCTTCCACCTCCTTTGGGTGGGTCGACGGAGTCTCGTTGTCAGAAGGCCCCGTAGTGCGATGTGGCGAAAAGGACCCTCCGTTGCTGTCTTTACTCGTCCGCACGAAAGGAGACGATCCGTGGTCGCTGAAAGACCAATTGCAGCTGTTCACGCTCAACAGCAGTCCGCCCACCGACTCGACCGGGCTGCTTAGAGAGACATCCTCGACTGTTTCTATTCCCCCACCGCGACTGGCGCTAGTCACCAGTCTTGTATGCCCAAATCGCGGACCACTTCATTGTAGTGACATTGTCCTCGGTCGTCACGGGTCAGCCGTATGGGTGCTTCCGGCTGACCGCTCCATTGCTGGGCTCATTTCAGAGCACGTCCATCTACAGACATTTCCGGTTCCGACTTCTAACCAGACGCTCGTCATTGCTGCTTTCCCTGGTCCTCTAAGCAGCGAAGCGCAGATTAAGGCATCAGTTGAAAACGAAGAGGGCTCATCCTGGTCTTGCCTGGATTACGACGAGGAGCGTGGTCTCATAGCACTTGGATCATCTACCGGAGATATCACTATATTCAGTCTGTAGCGTGCGTTTCGTATCGGTGTCAGGAGTTTTTGGTCTCCTTGTAGCTACTAGGTGTAGCGTTAATTATGTAATGACATTTGACCCCCTGTGTGAGACACTCTTGCAGACTTAGCCGACAGTCCACTGCCAAGTTTCTACGGCGAGCCCTGGTAACTGGCCGCCCGGAGGAGCCACGATGTCTCTTTGCTCTTTGGTGTCGTCCTTGGTTCGAAACCGTACACAGCCCGCGTCACTGTCGTGGAGATTGTTTCACAGCTCAAATGGTCTCCCACCACCTCCTTCCCTGACTACTCTAGAAACACCGCAACATGCAAGGGAAGCACGCCAGTGGCTGTCCCAGTTCAAGGCTGCTGCAACGGTGCCGAAACACTTGGTGGAACTTACGTTTTCTCGAAGTTCAGGGCCTGGCGGACAAGTTCAGCTCTGAATAAATTCTTCGTATTTCTTTGGCATCTCATGTCCAGTATCACAGAATGTGAATAAAGTGGCGACTAAAGTGACCGCACGGTGTCGACTTGATGCGTCCTGGATTCCCCCGTGGGCCCAGCAGACCCTCATGCGGAGCGTATGTTACTGTTGCATCACTATACTGGTCACCCTAACCTCCTCCTTCATAGCCTTACTATGTTAATTCCTCCAATTCTCTCTTAGTGACTTCCTCCGCGTCTCGTTCACAAGCGCTAAATGTGGATGATACGCTATCCAAAGTTTGTAGTCCTCTAATGCATCTCACATGGACTGATACGAAGCCTATTGCCAATGCTAGCTGCACGGATTAGTGGCCGAGTGCGCGTCGAAGCTGATCCCGACATCTACCTCTGAGGAGCAGCGACAACACGTTGCCTCACTTCGCAAGGAGGACGCTCGGCGCAGGATGAAACAGAAAAGCTATCGGAGTCAGATCAAAAGGAGCAGGTCTACCAAAGACTGGGACTAGTCAAGATGGAGCATATTGCACTAGCGAGATCTACCGGTCATCACTCCACGCTTGGCAGGAGTTTCCGCTGGTTCGGATCCAGGTCCCGGGAAACAACTGTATATTGCTTTTACATGGGATTTTTCGAGAACTAACAGAAGCCGTTTTGTATTTCACAGTCAAAGATACCGAATTCGCGGAACGATGGTCATGCTCTCGTGTATCCTCCTCGAGCCACGTCAACGACGGTGTTCGTCCAGATTTTGTGTTGCGCAACATCAACAGCATCGTCAGCATATACTCTGCTGTTCCGCTGACTTGAGGAGTCGATACTGGCTTGCACGTTCTTTGGGTTCCATCAACGTGCTAGAGTGTCATAGGATTGCACGCGTATGAAATATGTGAAAGCAGTAGCGTTCAGCGGTTTGTTCCTAAATACAGGTTGATCATGGATGCACAATGCGTTGAAGCCGTTACACGCTTGCACCCGAGATGAAGTCCGTCACCAGCCTCCGGAATTCGTTAGGCCTTGAAAAAGTTACAAAGGGTGAGCAAGCATCGATATATCAAAAAATACATGAATTGTACTTCTCTGAGTGAACTGAGTATGCGACGTCAGTGACCGTAAGATGCGAAGTGTGAGATCACTGACCCCAGTGTCCAGTGTCTAGCTCCCTTATGGTAGCACTCGGGAAGAACTCCTGGATGATCGGTATATTGTCCCTATTGATATACCTATGGAGCATAGTGGAAGATAATCGTTACCTCTCCAAGATGATGTTCGACTTACTTGCTTTTCGTGCCTTTAACAAATAGGGTATGCCCGTGGAAGCTCCGCTCACCGGGAGCCCATGGAAAATTTTCAACATCAGGCCTTCCTTCCTTCAGGATGTCTATGGGTATTTTGAACCTTAAGGCAGTGGAACGTGAATTGGCATCGAGGTTAGTCAACAGAAAGGCGCGGACGAGCGGATCCTAAACAATAATTAACCCTGGGCAGCACGAGTACTCAGGCTCTACCTTCTCATAACCTCCGAGGATTTCATCCGCTTCCTTGCGAGTAGTAATCCCGCTGCTCTCAATTGTTTCCATTCCCTTGATGTGTAGAATCGTATCTTCGGAAATCTTGGCACGTACGGGTGCAATATCAGACACGACTACTTTAGTTAACATATCAGCCGGCGTCTCGGGGTGGAGGGCTAGAGTCATCGCAACTTTGCCGCCCCTTTAAGGTGTGCTTAGTTACATCTGGGCACGGCATATGCATCAAGAAAACATACATCGAGTGCCCAAGGAGCGATACGTTTGACAACGAAAGCTTCTGCATGAAGCCTAGTACGTCCGCAGCCATGTGCAAGTATGTCATCGGTCGACTATGAGGCGAGGAACCATGGTTACGTAGATCCTTGCATTTGCCTAAGTGCGAATCGCGTGCAAAGGGGGGAGTCCATAGACGTACCAAGGCATATACAGGACGTTGGAGGTCGCGCACAAAGGCTTTCGAAAGGGACTGCCAATTCCGCTTGGACCCACTGAGAGCTCAATCACGGAAAGGTACCACGTGGAGGCGAGATTATAGCTTACAACAAACCATGCAGAATGACCAGCGGACCATCAGTCGCATTTCCGTTCGGAGGTATGTATTCATCATACGCCAGTGGCACGGATGAAAGCCCAGACAAGGGCCTCCCTGAAGCAAGACATTCAGTTGCAACCGCTTTGATGACTCGAGAACGCACGGTACTTTGAAACAGTCGGAATGTCGAGGTTAGACGGCCGCAGTTCCGTCTGGACTGTAGTAACATGACACGCGAGGTGTTGTGACACTCGACAACAGAGGCCCGTGAATTTGAGTGCGGCGCGTTCCGACGCAACGTAAATATTCACCACCACCGCAGGTGCAACACAATGGTCTCGGTAACTGTAGTACCAGCAGGGAAAACGCCCTCCGTTGCTCGTGGGCTGCCTTACACTGTCGAGCTTCCTGGAAAGCAAGTGGAAGACACGACTGTTAGGGACATCAAGGTGGCCCTTGCCGAACGATTCCCCAAGGCAAGTTAGGTGACCATGTCCATCAAGTAAACGCGCTCAGATCAACGATAGTTTTATCCAGCACGGCAAAAGATTACATTGAAGGACCATAGGGACACCCTGCAGGACGAAGTTAAGCTTGTTGATGCTGGCGTGGCTGATGGAGGTGAAGTATCGGTGAAGGACCTTGGTCACCAAATCAGCTGGAAAACCGTGTTTCTCGTTGAATACGTGGGTTATCCCTGACTACTAGACTGCTTTTTTCTTATTCAACATTCCAGGCAGGTCCGCTCGTGATTCATCCTCTGGTCTACCACTTTCCAAAGGTGTTTTGGGGTGGACCGGTTTATCACAGCACGCTGCAGCGGTACGTGAAGTACCCATAATTCAACATACGCGCTCACTGTTTTCACAAGGTTTGTCTATGCCCTCGTGATGATCCATTTCATAAAACGAGAACTAGAAACTCTGTTGTAAGTAACGTTTCTTTTTCGTACCACTGATACTCAGTTTCATCGGGCTTGAAGTGTTCATCGATTCTCGCACGATACCATGCCCGTCATGAACATTTTTAAAAAGTGCGTATTAATTAGATTTGTCCTCCTGTCTGTCGTTCATGCACATGCACAGTTCGGCCCACTATCATATACTGAGCGGTACGCGTCCTCTCATTATCAGTGCGAACATGCAGACTTATGTGACTAGGGTTGGCGTTGGCGCTTTCTATCTACAGTCCGAATTTTGGGGCCACATCGCCGTATATCCGCGGAACCATCCGAGACGATCCAACGTTCATCTGGGCATGCACAACCGTTTGGATCGTACGTGACCTACATGGCCAACACAATATCGGTTCTCACTCGAATTATCTCAATTTTTTTGCTTCTGTCCAGTTTGCTGAGGTGTCCAACTTGATCACACATATCAATCTTCGCAATCTTCGTCCGGCGGGAACTCGCAAGCGGGTTATCCCGTACGGCTATGGTTTCTCACTCGTTTCGTTCCCCAACTACTTCTTCGAAAGCGTTGCATGGTTCACCATTGCCGTGATGACAGGCAGTTTCGCTGGTAAGTCGACGCTACTCATCTGCTTGGCCACGTCAATGACGTTAACCCATAGCTTGGATATTCCTTGTGGTTGCCGTGGGACAAATGTATATCTGGGCGGCAAAGAAACACCGTGCGTACAAGAAAGAATTTGGGAGTGCCTATCCGAAGGAGAGGAGAGCCATGTTCCCTTTTATTGCATAGACATGCTGAGCTCTTCTAACGATTTGGCCATGTTACTCCATTGGTGGAAACGCCTGCGTAAATTGTGTCGTTGAGTTGCACGCGTCAGCAAGTTTGGGCTGGAGGAGTATTGGAGCGGAAGATTATCAGAGATTTTGCGGACCGGTAGCTATCAAGTACGACCGTGAACTTGTTTTGTTCAGAAACGCAAATTAAAGTGTGCTCGGTGCACCACCCACGGAGTCGGGCTTGCATAACGGAAATAGGGTCTCATAAATCTTGTTTTCTATACGAGACGTGTCGACGACCAATCTTTGTAGCCTCGTGCACAAGCATCATGCCCATCTGCATTACGTGCACCGAACCAACCCCATATCTCTACACAGTTTACAGTGACTCTGCTTACAACCTCCGCCTCGAGCAATGTGTCAGTGTTGTTTTGGGTCGGCGGATGCACAGCAGGTTGACGCCCATCGAAATGCCAGAAAAAATGTCTATCTTTTGCTGACCCATACGTCGAGCATGATAGCCTGACCCTCATTCTTGACTTAATTTTGCTGAAGCGGGGTGTATACAGACACCTACTTTATAACAGAGGTTCAGAACCGCGCATCGTCTGCGAGACGAAAGTACGTTATTTGGCCCTCTGATGGTATCCGTATAACGGAGAACTCCTTTGGTTTCACTCGAACAGAACGCGACAATCCCTACCAATCCAAGTAATGCAGAACTCGCTCGGGAAAAGGTCACGAACCTATCGCGGATTAGGCGCTTGCTAACGAGTTGCAGGCAAGGTGGATGCGGATACTCCGCCTCAGCAGCGGGACAGTACTTGTGGATGCATGTCAGTGACAGTGAAGACGGACAATTTTTGCATCGTCTGACGTAGTTATCCTAGTCATTCGCTGGGCGCAGCTGAGTATGGCTTCCGACTTCGACAACATCGGTGGTCCTGATTCTAACGTTTCTCCAAGACCCTACAATATGTGCCGACATATCGCAGTGGAGTAACGACACGAGTGTGGTATTCCTGCGCATACTAGTTGGTTGCTTTGTTGGTATGTAGCCTGCTATTTGTTGTTTTGCCCTCGTTCGACCTCAATCGTTTGCAGAAACGGTGGCCTTTCACGGGGGTGTGATGCTGGCTTCGATTTTTGTCCTCCACGTATCGGATTGGCTGACTGCGGCGAGTCACATCCGAAAAGAAGGCGTTTCTGGGGTGCGCCAGCAGTTCAGGTGCGATACTTTCTTTTGCTTCACATACATAGCCAACGCCAAGTCTTGACGAAGGATATCACTGATCCCTCTATCTGTCCATTACTCATCATTCACGAAGTACTTTCTGCTTTTCCTGCTGACTATCTGGCGTCCCTCGACTTCCAAGATCGACGGAAAACCATATCGTTACCATGGGCCGCTTTACGAGAATGCTCTGGTGATCCGTGCATTAGAGATATGGGATGAAGACAAACTTGATCGTGAATGGGTCGTGCGCAATATCCTTGGTGGCGTGGCGGCTGGTTTTGGTTTGCGAGGTAATGTCCGCTCCTTCGCTAGTCGAGTGCTTCGACTCAAGCGAACGCGCACCCAGTGGTGCTAGACTGCCACCCCTTCTTCACGACTGCAGTTATCCTGGTTGGATGGGTCGTAAAGACAGCGGTTGCCGAGTTGTTGAGAGACTGGGTCAGCGTCGACCAGGATGTCTGGTTGGCTTATAGTATTCCGTAGTAATTAGCCCCTGTACAGTGCGTTACTGAGACCCGTGACACCCCCGCTATCACGTCTGTCCGTGCGTCCGACCCTGCATCTCGCCCCAGTAATGCCAGCCTCTTCATCGTCTCGTGCTCTTAGCGCGATCCTACCCTTGATCACCAGCAATCAACCGTACGAGGCACATCAGAAGGCGCGCACGTTTGCTTCACGTTACGCGAAGTCTGGGCAATACGACACCGCGATCGATGTTCTCTTCCAATCTGCCCGTGAACTTCTCAAGGCAGGGCAGCAAGGAAGCGGGACGGACCTCGCGTGTTACCTGATAGATGTCTACGAGAACAAAGGAGAGAGCGTCAATGACGACTCCAGAGGTCCTCTCCACGTTCATGATGGCTGCTTGGAACTGACCAGAAGTCAGGCAAACTCACCCAGCTGATCGCTCTGACGGGCAGCTCGGGGACATGGCGGAAAACTACAATTGACAGAGCTATCGCGTACGTTCCTTCGGTATAATCACCTGTCTCATGTTCACTAGCAGCGGTCGCCGCTCAGCTGGTCGGCCAAGCACAGCACTTGCCCATCGGGTGATCAGGATCTCCATCATTATATCGGCGAGCTGCTCTACAAAGGTGCGACATCTTTTCTAATGCATTGAAGTCAAATACGATTCTGACTCCTGGAACAGATGGAGCATGGGACGCTGCGGAACCTCATCTCCTTGCTGCGGGCAAGAGAGACAGCGCACGCCTACTCGCACAACTATTTACAGAATGGGTCGAGACCGGTGGGACACCAGGCAATTTCGCTCTTCGCGGCACTCTTCCGTCAGTTCTAATAGCATACCCAATTATAATTTGCCAACGTGTAGCTTCATGCAGATTCCTGGAAAGCGGCAATATCCTTGCTGCTAAAGCGTTCATTATGCAGTTTGTTAACAAGCTTCTGGCTGCTCGGCCATCGCTGGCCTCTCCTTTGCAGAGCTCTCGAATACCCGTTGACGACGGCAGCGAAGTAGTGTTCACATCGGACAGTGCTACCAATTATTGCCAGCTTGCGGTTCTGACGTGCCAGCGAGCAAATGGGGAGAAGAACAAAGTCGTCCGAGAGAGCTGGGTGAGACTGTGTGGGACCTATCAGGCTAAAGGAGGCGTCCTTGCAGGCAGGGAGGTTCGCGCCGTACGTTCCTACCTCGTCTGTCATCGGTGGAATTTTCTTGATTGCGTTGTCGTAGGCAATGCAAGCGATCGCGACGCTGTATTTCGCCATTCCCCCACCGCGCACACAACCTGAGAACCCGCTCGGAGCCATGTTGTCTTCCATGTTAGGCGGTGCATCAACCGGCGGGCCAGAACGACGGGTACTTTCACCGGGGCTGAACAGGCCACAAACTCTAGGTCTGGACTGAATTAGGAGTGGGATCGCAACTACACGGATTACGCAGTAGAATAGCACCATTATACATGACATGTACATACACTCGCTCCGGTCATCTGTCTACTTTGCAAATCGTCATCATACACACGTTGTCGCATGAAATATAATGCGGATGAAGTTCGGCTGAGGTATGTTGCAGCGCAGAGTATGAACATCATACTGCTTCCGCCTTGTACGAAGACATGTAGTGAGGAACACAGTTTCATGATTACGCGCTGCTGCCGCTTTTCCGGGGAACCGAGGGGTTTCCAGCAAAAGACGTGGGTGAATGGGATGCGTTAGGGGTCGTAACGTCCCCAGATATAATGTCCTGAATGGCAGCTTCGAGAGCGTCCACTCTATTAGACATTTGCGTCACTATCCATCGGATAAGAGACCTCAGAGGAACAAGTAGGATGCCACGCACTGCGGTCAAGTATCTGAGAAGACATCTCGTCAAATTTCGTGTCTAGTTGTTCTAGTAACGTTTCAACCTAGACACGATGTCCGGCTCGAATGGCAACAGTGAAACGAGGGTTTTGGTCGACATACGAAAGCTGTCAGTTCATGGGGACTCGAGATCTCCATTGGACTTGGGGCTGGCAATTGCGAGGTCGGCGTCTTAGATCCCATGGCGTCAGGGGTGGTACCAGACCTGGCTGGAGTCGAGGCAGGGGTCACCTTGAGTGGCAGGGCCGAGGAGGACATGAATTAACGGGTAAGTGTGATTACTGTATGGCTGCTACCCCCAACCCACCAGCCAAGATTACATAAGCATCCAACATCTCGAAGGTACTAACACGTATTATGTACCGTAGTTCCATTCTCGCTTATCTGCTGATAAAATCTAACGTCTCAAGCTTCACGGACAGTTTATTACATGTACGCTTGCACTGCAGCACCTTCTCGATCACTACGGAGATTAATCCGGTCATGTGCCCCCTGATTTTTATTCTGTGACGGTCGTCCTTCTCTTCGTCCATAAGCCTACTCGGCCTCCCATTCATGGCGGACCACAATGGTCGATTACATATTGTCTCGCCCTTCTCTGCTCTTCGCCTCCGACGCCGTCCACGTTCTCAGGAGTCAAGTCCTCTAGGTTGGTCTGATCATGCGTTCATTAATGCCAATGGCGTGTCGTATCATACGTCATACATACCCTGCTGCGGTCAGCACCAGCCTCGATCAGTAGAACTGCCGCTTGTGCATGAGCAGATTCCATTGCCAGATGCAGTGGAGTGTTGCCTAGGAACGTGAATAGAGTGGAGTCACATCCAGCAAGGCTCTTAGCCTCGCTTTAGGTTTGACCACTCACCGACACGATCGCTCGTGTTCAGTCTTGGTTTGGATACCGCCGACCCTTGAGGGGGATTAAGCAGCAGGGTGATGAATCCGGTGGACCCGGTCGTGGCTGCACGGTGACTTGACTTAACGCGTCAACCCGTTGGCACAGATAACATATGACGTCACCACTGACAGAGGTAACTGATTTGCTTTGTCCCTTGCATTGATCTGTAGAAGATATTACTGCATCGTATTGCCAACCGAAAACATGGGGCGCACGTCAGCACCTCTCTGAATCAGAAACCTTCCGATCTTTCAAAAAGATCAGTCGTATCACGGATGTTGAGAGTCAGACTTACGTCTATGCGAGATTTAGATGCCGCATAGTGACTGCAAAGGTCGTGAGAACCATGCGGACGGGCCGAGACTAACTTACAGCGGAGACAGCCCTTTGTCGTTTCGTTTATTGACGTCAGCTCCTGCGCCAACGAGTTCCTGAACGATTTCCTCGTGTCCGGCACTGACTGTGCGAATCGACGAGGACATACAGATGTAAATCACGTTGTGAATAACTGCGATGGCAACACACCAGCGATATGCAGTGCCGTCCATCCACTGGAATCCGCCTTGTCGACATCAGCCTTCTGGTCTATCAAGTACCGTATGATATCGGTTGCACCCGTAGAGGCTGCCCAGTGCAAAGCAGTCCGACCATCCTAAATCCGTTATCTTTCCCCTGACCGGAGACGGACTGCGTGTAGCAAAGAGACCCTACCATGTCAGCCTCATCGATCACCTTTGTGTTTTCGGTCACTAGCGTCCGCACTACTGAAAGTTGGTCTGGGAATCGTTGAACGACGGAACTATCAGAATGTGACAATTTCATTACGCACTGTTCTGTGCAGCAGTGTGGATACCAGTGGTCATCGTGGTAGAGTGAGCGGAAGAAAAGATTTGTGTAAACATTCTTTGTGGATGACACTCCTGAGCCAACGCAAGCTAAGACCTAACCTTACCCCAGGGTTTGATGTCTTGATTTGGCACGCCACGTTGCAAAGATGGATTCTACTTCTCCAACCGTCACTGCTCAAAATGAATAATGAAGACGAAGAAGCATCCTTACCGTCATCTCTATACTTCCCATTCAGTTGTTTCAGGCTCATCAACCAAAGGCCCGCACTTCGACTTTCCAGACTCCCAAGTTTGGCTTTTGGTTGCATCGAATGAAGTGCACTCCAACCGCTCCTGCCGAATATCACGTCGGCGGATTTCACGTTCCGTAAGCAAAGATGAACTAACCTGCGACCGGGACGGACATGATATCGTGCAGGTACGTACTCAGTGGAGTGATTTGTTCGATGACATCTTCGGAGAAAGCCCAGAGGGGTCGACTCGTTGGCAAGGATTCGTTCCTTCTGAGGATTGATATTGTAAGCCGCGTTTCATGTGCAAGGATCTAGAATATTGCCACAGCCAGGTGCGTAGGGAAAACTTACGTTCATCTGTGATTAACTTGGATATACCAGAGCAGTACACCTGCCAACAGGCGCCGCGCGTGCCTTTCCCAACGGGGAAGTTGCGTCCGGTAAACATGGGTCTCCCCGCTCTGATGGAAATGGGCCATGCGAAGACCCGACCATGGTAAGGCTATCCCGGCGTGGTATTGGCAGCCTGCCAATGAATGGCCTATCTGATTACGGTTGTCATCACGCAAGTATCCGATTGCGATCCTCCCTCCATTAGACAAGGACAATCCATCGCGCCCTAGGCTAGCCAAAAGAATGGACATCATACTCGGCGGGCTGATGTTCAGGTCGGCTGCCTTGTCAAATTTTCTGACAGTCTTCAGTTCAATGGTTTGTAACATTGCACACTCCTCTTCCTCTCTTGCAGAGATACGCCTGGGTTACACTCAGAGGGATCATGATTATGTGTACGTGGTCAACCTATTTGTGCTAGGTTTTTGACTTTCATTCTCCGTTAATGGCGGCCCCGCCGGATCTCCGGGTTGTGCAAGGCCGCATTCCGATTCGCACCCAAGTCATTCCTTCCATGTTATGTACTCCTTTGTCTTCCTGTTTCGTGTTTTGCCTGCGTGTCACATGCCTCCAGGAGTGTGTTAGAAGCGCTTCATTGGAGACAACGTACATTCCTTGTTGCCCCGGCACATACAGGAGAACACTTGGAGAGAGTTTCGGCATTCGGAAACCCCCGCCTATGTGGAGAATTTGGACACTTGTTCACGGGTCACCATGAGAGCAACAGAAGCGCCCGTTAATGATCGGCATCGGCTAATTTCTCTGTGTCTATAGGACAAACAACCCTCCAACAAGCGCCCTGGCGCAGCAGCTGTGCCTCCTCCTGCTGGTACCGATTGCCGAGAAGGGACATACCACGCCTCTTAGGAACGTGGAAATTATTGATATGGGACCCTTCCCCCGCCACGAGAAACTTATGTCCGATGGGGTCGTAGGCAAGTCAACTGGCCGTGTGCTGTTGGCAGGTACTTCTCTCTACGGGAAGTAGAATCCGCCGGTGCGTGCTCAGTGGTCGAACAGATGGTATGACCTGTAAGCACCTTGCCAATGCATCCCGTTGGCAAGGTCATATGTCTGCAAGGTGTCAGCAGCTTTGAGCACCTATATATTGCAATCCGGAACACAGCAGACTATGCAGTGGAACCCTCCAAACCATTAAGCTTCCGACAGACCCGATCCACACAGATTTTACCATGTATTCCACACGGGTTAACGACAAATGGAGTGCTGAGGTGAGCCGGACAGGTTCGTTTCTGTGCAATATACTGACCTTTTGCGGAATACTTGTAGGACGATGTATCGTTGATTGAAAACGCTCATCTTGAAAGATACAGCACTTGCCTTTGGATCTTCCCGAATGGCATGCCCTGCAACGAAACAGTGAGAGGCAGAGATTTTTCCGGTCACCTCAGGGACCGTCACGGGGTGGTTGGGACACCTTCATCGCAGCACAGATGCTGCTGGAATGGCTGTCAAGAGCGGGAGTTCAACAGGGACTGCTTAATCCGCCACCTAAGGGAGCAACACCTCTTGTGGCGCTGGCCATGTCCTACCTGCGATCAAGACTTCACTCGCAAGAACACGATGTTCGAGCATCGCGACAAGAACTGTCCCCGTAGAATGGCTTGAAGCTTTTTCGTCGGCAACTGCATTAGAGTTATGGCTTCTATCTCGATGGAATGTATTCTCCCTTTCTTCCCCATCGTGATCGATGATTTCTGTAATTGTGGCTTGTACTCTTTACTTCTGCCATCGTATTATGTCTTCTGCATGTACGTAGTCCGAGTCGTAGCAAACCCATCATGTGTACTCTTCTCTCTCTCTTTGACTGTATGTCGTTCCGTTTCTTTCTCCACCATAAACAACCGGCAATATAACATTTGGTCGTCCCATTTCACGTCCTCCGCCAGGCCGGTCATAAGTTACATTACACCTCGCGGTTCTCACATGGGTGACATGTACCGCGCAGCATGATGCACCCGAGGGCGCCTGTTGGCGAAGGCTTCCAGGAAACGGCCGTTTCCACGTGCAATGCTGTGAAGCCCTCCATGAAGCGCCCAACGCGGGCAATCCAATAAGACTCCGAGGTTACGGAGAATGGACTCCAGTCGTGTTTAGCGAGTCACATCGGTGGAACCGACCTGCCCTGCCGATTGGAAAACGCCCCTGTCGTAGTCCACCCTGCCCTCCGGACTAGGTGGATTGCAAGTTCATGGATCCCTTGAAGATCTGAGATCATGTTTTTCGCACCAGTAATTTCGAAAGGCCAGACCTTCAGACAGCACGGCGGCCACAACCACTGCCGCCAGTACCCGGCAAGTCAGAACCGTACAGTCCATCTTCTATTATCAGACTGCTCGTCACGTCTGGTGTCAAATGATTCTCTCCAAGCCTACGGTACAAACATAACTGAAAAGAATAAGCTACTAGCTGTAGCAAGGAACTCTTTGGATCTCCAGTTCGAAAGAACGATGACTAGGTGAGTGGACGCCAGGACTTAGATTTTCATACAAACCAGCTAACATAGGCAGAGCTGGCGGTCTAGCTATTGACTGGTATATGAAGTTCTGCATCTTTGACCTACCCAGTACCACCCCTGTCTGGGTGAATACATTGAAAATCCTGCACGCATGACCTCATTTCTGCAGTCGTCTGGCAGACATACAGAAGTAAAAGTCTGCGAGAATCCGCGCATGGGAACATCCGTCTTCTAGTTCTCACTTGTGCAGATCACCAGTGAACCCGCACAGCTCGGTTGAGGTTCCACCCAGTACAGGACATGGCAATCGTTAGTACGTCGTCGTCCTCAATATCCTCCTAACGCTTCTATACCTGGTTTGAGAATCGACAGCGACATGCATCAACAATGGTCCTACTACAGAAAAGAGTCCCGTTCCACAAAGACTATATACGGCCTATCTCCCCACAGACCAGTAAACGATCATTATCATTGCCAACCAAGTCTACTCCAGCTCACGACCCATGACGCCACCCACGGTCACCCGCGCGTTGCGACGATTCCGATGGTCTATACTCTTCCAATTCCTTCTATATTTATACTTTTCTGTGGTATTCTACTTCGAACTGACTTGCCAGATATTGGCGAGTCAATACTGATGGACAGGGATTCATTTATGCCCGCGGATACCTCAGTCGGGGGTGCCGGTGAGGCACGCGTACCTGGTCCGATGAAACATCAGAGTGACCTGACTAAGGTCAGTACTTTACCGAGGGATAAGTATGTAGGTAGACGAGCAGTATGCTCTGAAAGTAATGCGGTACTATAGCTAGAAGGTTTGGGAGATCTTGCAAGTTCCAAACATCAGCAAGGAACAGAGGGAAAAGCGTATGCGACTTGCATTAAAGGCGCTCAGCGTGCAGACGAAGGGACAACTGGCATCTCACAGATTGGTGGTGAGTACAGGGGCCTAACGAGGTGGGATACGCCGGTGGTTTCGGAGCGCGAAAGTTCGCCATTTGCCGATTAGTAAAAGTGAACTTGGCTCGATTCGCTCTCGGAATCTGGCTACCACCCGCACCATTGTAGCCAGCGGGGGAGATATGAGCGCAGCTGTGGTTAGCGTGAGTGCACCATGAAGGACGAACATTCATCGACATCTGTGAACGCGACGAAACACTTCTACGTGCTATTCAGCTATCTCAGATCCTACCCCCCTCGACCCTACGTTGATGAGCTCGGAAATTGCGACACAAACGCCAGCCAGCACGGGGGCGGATGACGGTATATGCCTGGTGGCGGAGGTATTACTCTGCGGCTCCTTATGTCGCTGGGTCGTTATTAATCGCCCACTTGCCGGCGGACGCATGTCATTGATGTAGGGCTTATCAGAATTCCGCGAAACTCAGAATGCTGTAATGGAACTTGATGCTTCCAAGGGCGACATACTCCCCAAAATTTACCAACTATCGACTGCCAGTTCTTATCTTGACGTTCAAAGCTGGTCACCTGCGCTATCAAACTTAATGCCGCTTCACGCACTCGCGAATTTTTTCCTTGGTGGAACCCCTTTAGTTGTGACGGTACAAAAGCCGAAAATGAAGCTATACCCTCCCCGCGCATAAACTAAATCCGATTTAAATTTTGTCAGTGTTTCGAAGAAGAAAATGGATCTGATGTGGCGCTTGTCGGTGTCCCTGGCAATGTATTGGAGATGACCTCGCGGGGTCATAGGTCAGTAGTTGATGAGGAAAGTTCCGAAGGGATTGGAGATTCCTTACTCTTGGATGTGTATGAACTACCAACGCGGCATTCAAAGGTCAGGCAGCGCTCCATGTGAAGGGGATCTCGAACGTTGCTACAACGAGGTGCGTAGGCGATAACTTATGTTCGTTGCGTCATCGACTTTGATAGAACAGCGCAGCACACCTACCAACAAGCGCCGCCGGTCTTTTGTTAGTAACGGCTCAGGAAAGTGGGTTGCGGAATTCTGCCCAGTAAACTTAACGTTGCCCGCTCTGATAGGAGCGTTCCATGCAATGATCCAACCATGCAGGACCATCCCGGCGTGGTACTTGGAGCCTGCCAACCAATCGATCGTGATCGTCATCACGCATTTATCCTGTCGCTGTTCTCTTACTCGATAGGACGGTCCGTCATACCGTGGGCCAGCCCTACACATGGGGTATGGTACCCCGCGGGCTGATGTCTAGGTTGGGTGTTCCGTTGGATTTTTTTTCACGGTGTATAGTTCAATGATTCGTGCAGGGGGACGCCTGTCTTGGGTCCCACTCAGAATATACCGATAGGTTGATCGGAATATTCAGGTTAGAGTTTTGACTTTTGTTCGCCTTTGATGATGGACCCACCAGAATCGGATCCCCGAATCCTGCAAGGTTGCGTTCTAATTTGCACTCACGTCACTTGTTCCATGTTATTTCTATGCGTTGCCATCTGCCTCTTGCTTCACTTCTGGCGTGCACGCCATATTCCTCATTCATTGGAGATTATGACACTCTCTGTCGTGGTTTCGGAATTCAGGAACCCATACGTATGTGGAGAACTTGGACACCACTTCCTCACTGATTTATTACAGGTCACCGTGAGGGCATCAGAAGCGCTCTTTAATGATCGGCGACGGCTAATTTCCCTCTTGTCTGGGGGTCAAACAACCCTCCAGTAGGCGCCCTGGTGCAGCAATCGCGCCTTTCCCTTCTGGCCTCGATTTCCCAGAAGAGACATACTACGTTTGCTAGGAGCATGGAAATTATTGATGTGGGACCCTCCCGCCAGGTGAAACTCATGTCCGATGAACTCGTAGAGAAGTCGATTGGGCCATGTGATGTTGGCGAGTGGTTCTCTGAACGGTACCTAGTATCTGCCGATGCGTGCATCAACGGTGGAGTAGATGACATGACCCGCACGGCCCTTTCCAATGCGTCTCGTTGGCAAGATCGTATCCCTGCAAGGTGTCGGCGGCTCTGAGCACCTATAATACTACGGACTGGAATATTTCAGACCAAGTAGTGGAGCCTTCCAATTCCAAGATTTCCGAACG
This sequence comes from Pisolithus microcarpus, assembly GCA_024613185.1. NCBI lineage: Eukaryota > Fungi > Basidiomycota > Agaricomycetes > Boletales > Pisolithaceae > Pisolithus > Pisolithus microcarpus. The sequence continues at coordinate 1,405,117 of JANFAI010000007.1, forward strand.
ACCGACCGCACACGAACCTTATGATGTATTCTGGGGAGCTTAACAGCAACTGGGGTGTAGAGGTGAGTCGGGAGCATTCTTCTTTGCACAATTAACTGGAATATTTGTAGGATGATGCATTGTTGATTGAAAACGGTCATCTTGAAAGACACAGCACTTGCGGCTGGATCCTTCCGAATAGCATGCCTTGCGGCGAATCGGTAAAAGGCAGAGATTTCTCCAGTCACCTCAGGGTGCGCCACGGCGTGGCTGGGACACCTACATCGCAGCACAGATGCTGTTGGGGAGGCTGTCGAGAGCGGGAGTTCAACAGGGACTGTTTAATCCGCCACCTAAGGGAGAAGCACCTCCTGTGGCGTTGGCCGTGCCCTACCTGTCTTCACGACTTCTCGCGCAAGAGCACGATGTTCGAGCATCGCGATAATATTTGTCCCCGCAGAGCGGTTTGAGGTGTTCTCGTTGGCCAGCTGCAGTAGAACTACGGCTTCCGAGGTCAGCTCATCGAGCTATGCCGTAATTGGCGACTCGTGTCGTTTGTGATTTTGTCCCCTTCCACTTCTGCTATGAGGTTTTCGTCGTTTGCATGTACATAGTCGTGGCAAACCCATCATGTATCCCATTTCTAACTACAGCATCCTATTACGTACCATATTTTTTTTCTGGCACAGACAGTTTGGGAGCGCGGCGACCAGTGGGCCCATTTCACATTTCCGGTTTGTACCACACAGCACGATGCACTGGAGGCGTCTGTTGGCAAAAGCCTCCGAGAAATGAATGTTTTCATTATGGAACGTTGTGAAGCCCTCCATGAAACGCCCAAAGGAGGTAATCTAACAAGACCCCGGGGCTGTGGAGACTGGCACCGTTTCCAAAGCCTCGGATTACGAATACTGTCGGGCCGGCCGTTCCTTCTGATGCCTACATGCTGTGTCGGATATACCCTCAACAAAAGGGGTACTCCGACCAGTGACAACCGCAAGCAGTCGTTCCTTCACCAAGGTTTATCAAGAGGGCTAACTCATGACCAGAAAAATGCTTTGCTTCCGGTACCACATAAACAACAGTATTGAATGGCATGGTAAGTAGGTGGACAATATAAAACAGAGAAGCAAAAATAAATTAACACCCGACAGAGACTTGCAACGGAAGCCCAGAGCAATTGCGAAATTTGCTCCATTTCCACGCAGATGACCACACTCGATGGCCTGCTACTACGCAGCTCCGACTATACCCCTAGTCGAGTGCTAAACATCACAGTCGACTATTGGACGATCGCCCCGAGGGGCGCCGTTGGAGCGGGCACACGAGCAGAATGCTCACCTTCGAAAACGACACCGAAAGAGCCCCTCCCCCCCTGATTTTCTGGCCTACCCGTCAAACCCGACCGCCGCATCATCCTGGCGTCAACCCCGCAAAAACCTTCCGCCGGTATGTTCCAATATCTTTTTACGCGTTGCTTGGTATTCAAATCAGTCGGACGAGTAGCCACGCAAGCCTAGTGTAAGGGGAATGATATCAATCAAGTAAAGCGGGAGGACGACATCAATACGTACGTGTCGTACCTCAGCCCGTCAGTCTTTCAGCCCTCAAAACGCAACAATCTGATGGCACGCTCGCTACCGCAGGTCAAAGTCCATCTCATTCGTAGCCCTCCCACTACTGCAACATACATGCGGGCATAAACGTGTCCGTAGGTATAGCAGTTACACCAAAGCTGCAGTCTCATCTTGCCGGTGCCAGTACAGCATGATCCGAGGTTCAAAGGGGGAATGACACAGCGTAATGGGTGAAGCGCAACGGACACAATAACAACATCCTGTCGACCATGCCCGATTGTAGAGCATCCGACTGTACACGTTCGTACAATCCGTTGACCACTGTGCGCAGAAGGAACACTACTCGGGACGGATACCTGGGGTTGAGACGGTCTAGGGCGAACGAGGGGTCTGGTTATGCCTACTGCATACAAAATGGTTGCGAGGCGAGAATATGCAGAGGCAAACCTGGCAGATCAGCTTCGTACGTTCAATACAACTGCCGGATTCGTTAGCTTTCGGCACAACGAGGAGATCTACACGCGAGGACCAGTCGTCGAATACAAGCTAGAGACATTTCTGTTATCGCTCGGTCCGCTTTGGATGCATACTCAGTAGGCACGATAAGTTGCTCGAGTTCCTGCAGAGCTGAAGTGGACTTGGTTAGCAATGACGGATGACTATCCGCTTGCAAAGCCCGACAGATCAAAGATGATCTTGGTGAGACGGGGATACTCTCTCTAGTAAGGCTATTATCGATGCTTACCTCTGTCGAAGCAGGTATGGAATTGCTGCGTAAACTGGGAGATGGACGACGGTGACATGCAGCTGCAATGTCATTTACTGGGCGAAACGTCAACCGAACCATGTGGAATCGTTGGTAGTATAGATAGGAGGACGAATGTTCACCTGTGTGGGGTGTCCTGCATAAGCCTTTAATTTGACGTCTGAATGATTTCGGAAGAGCGGTCACGCGAGTTAGGTCTCAACGTATCCGTCCAGACAGGTACGGAACTTGACCCGACCGGTATCAAGGCGAGTACAGCAATTTTCGTTTATTAGACTATCCGAGCCCCGAGGTGTGACATGAGAAAGACGATCACGAGGTTTGAATTCAATATTGAGGTATAACTTGCTGAGTCGCGAGGCACTCGATATTCAGCCGACTTTGTGTGGCAATCGGGTGGGCATAAAGTAGAACCCATGTTTTACATCAAAACGCTGGTCCAAAATTACTTGGAATGCAGATGACGGAAGACTCCATAATTCAATCAGTATGCCACCTACGTGCTTTGTTTTGGATGCTGAGACTCACCCGTCTAGCAATCGCAGATCGCGGCCGGAGCAATGGTGCGCACTCCACGCTGATCGGGTATTCAGAACGACGGACACAAACCAGTCAGCAGTTAACCCACTGTAAGTTGATAAAAACGCTGTTCGCTTCAAGATCGGATTAGCCGACTACGGTACAGGGCAGCTCAAGTACGAACACGTGCACGAGCAAAGACCTCGTCAGCCCCCGAAGACACGATTTAGCGAAGAAATTACAACGAAGGAGAAATTTGGCAGCGAGCAGGAACTTATCGGCGATGTGAGTGAGGTCATCATAACAGCAACTTGAGAAGTACAATGGAAGTTCGACATGAACACTTCCGCCGACTCGACGATTACATAAGAGTCAGCTTTTGACGTCGCAGTAGCTCTTTCCGTCTGTAATTGATGTCGAGTAACGAAGTCTATGGCTGCACCACAAGTCTTTTCGATCGCTCAAGCACCCATCACATGCCATGCATTCAATGGAGATCGCAGTCGTAAGTCCTCAACTTGCGGGTAATCTCCCAGCATAATCATCCATCCACTGATCCTCGATTGCCGATCCTCGTATATACTGCAGACTTGGCGTTGAGTCTCAACGACACCAAGGTCGACGTCTACACTAAACAAGGAAAGGGGTGGCAAATAACGGATACCCTAAGCGAAGTAAGTATTTTTCACGTTTTCGAGGACGTACGGGCCCTTTGAAGGCTTAGCCACGGCCAATCCAACACAGCACGACAGAACCATAACATCGATCGACTGGGCACCCATTACGAACCGTATTGTGACGGCCTCGCAGGACAGGAATGCGTATGTGTGGTCCCAGTCTTTGGATCCAGACACCGGCCGGATGGTGTGGAAACCGACCCTTGTCCTGCTGCGCATCAATCGAGCAGCAACGTTCGTGAGGTGGAGCCCGAACGAAGATAAGTTTGCAGTTGCCAGCGGTGCAAGGTAAGTCCGCTGGATGCGAACCCAGCGACGATCAAAGTTGATGGTGGTTGGCAGAACGATCGCTATATGTTCGTTCGATCCGGAGAATAACTGGTGGGTTGCGCGACACTTGAAGAAACCTATCCGGTCGACAGTACTGTCGGTGGATTGGCACCCGAATAATGTCCTACTTGCCGCAGGCAGTGCCGATACGAAGGCGCGCGTATTCTCGGCTTATATCAAAGACGTAGATAAGAGGTGCGTTTCTCTCTTCCTCAGCTGACCTGGAATTATGGAATCGAGCGGATTTGCACAGGCCTGCGCCGACGGTGTGGGGAGAAAAGTTACCTTTCAATACTGTTTGCGGAGAGTATGCCAGCCCTGCGGGAGGATGGGTTCATGCCGTGGGCTTTTCGCCGTCTGGAGATACACTAGCATTCGCAAGTAAGCGTTTCGAATGTCGTTACCATCGCAGTTCTCACTGAGACGTTGCTAGGCCACGACAGTTCTATTACTATAGTTTATCCTGGCGGACCTACGATCCACACGATCCGATTGCAGTCCCTACCCTTCGTGACCCTTACTTGGACTGCGGAAGACACGCTCGTGGCGGCGGGATACGACTGCAACCCGGTCGTCTACTCTGGTGGACTCGACGGGTGGTCGTTGGCGGGGACGCTTGACGACACAGTTGGTGCCACCAAGACAGGGGGCACAAGAACCGGCACGGTCGGTCGGCTGAACACTGCGGCGTTTAATGCGTTCAGGAATGCGGACACACGCGGCCATACATCCGAGACGGTGACCGACACTGAACTACATACTATTCACCAAAATACGATCACGAGCGTCCGTCCGTATGAAAAGGGAGCTGATGGTACTGTGGCGCGGGTGAGCACAAGCGGAGTGGATGGTAAACTCGTGATTTGGAACGTGTCTGCTGTGAGTGCGGGTGGGCTGACAGGGAGGCTTGGGGCGATCTGAGGATATGATTTCAAGACCCGTACGTAGACCATGTATTATTGAGAGTTCGTGACTGTACAGTTTGGCTCGCGAGGTCTCAGATCTGAGTATGAGCGAACGCGAGACAAAGGACTCATATAGTAGGAAGGGGTGCCTGACTACAGCGCGCCATACCTCAGTCGGGTGTTATTTCACAGATAAGGTATGACCAGACAATGCACGGACAGATCTCAAACTCAACAGTCGGTCACGGTCAGATTGGGCTGATCGGGGTGGTTTCAGATCGCCCTGTGGTGACTTTGAGCTTGAGACATGCGGAGCTTACGTAACCGTGACGTTCAGAAGCGTTTAGACTGCGACTGGTGCAAGATTGCGAGATCTTCGTGGTGACCAGATACGACGTCCGTCGACGAGGCTGGAGTCCCATTGTCAGATACAGTGTCACCCTGGTCAGATAGAGGGATCTGAGACCGTCTAACAGTCACGCGTCGGGTTGCTATTGCATCAACTGTCCTTGCTGACTTATATCAGCTTACGAGCGGCGGTATCTCGGTCCCGACGACTCGGAGCTCTCCCCTCGAGCTCGCGCTACCTCGTTGTTAATTGAATTTTAGTTGAACCACACCGAGACTCGCCTACGCAGGGTCTCGTACAAAGATCGGACCGCAAGGTCAGGTAGTAGTTATAGGGGAGTCGTGAAGACCTCATATACTCTCGACACATCGTTGAATAAGCGTTGCTGATTCAACGATGTCTGAGATCTGGCAACTAACAAACACAATCTCGCATTCAGAGATCCTGAGGCTTATGTGGCAACAGTGTCTCAGATCCTTGCGAGTCACGCACAAAGGTAATCCCAGACCTTGATGGAGCCTTTGCGGAACAGAATAAAAAGGCCCCAGCTCGCCCACCAAACGTGCTCGCACGACTCCGTACTCACCCAAGCTTCGTCTGCCTAACATGATGGTGTCACCCAAATCCTTCACACCCCGCCCCTTCCCCCTACCCGCCATCGCCGATATCCCTCTCGAGTATATCGCGAAACAGCTCCACGACCTTGCTCCCCTCTACTGGAACAGACCAGAAACAGCCGACTGCACCATCGGTATGGCCCCTCTTTCCAACCCTGTTCATCCGTTTCTTCTTACCAAGGTCCACCCACAGTTGTGCCTATCGTCGGTCACTCTCGGCCATCATCTCGCCGTCGTGCAGCTGATCCGAGCCACGTCGCTTCCCATCTTACCCTTCAAGTACGTATTCTTCGTTCGTGCATTAAATCAGAACTTGGCGCTGACGCGATAGCGTGCACAGTTGCACACAGATTATTTGTGTACCAAGTCCTCGCTTCTGAGGGGTCTCTTCGGCGGGTACTCTTATCTTGACCTCGTAAAGCCAGAACCAAAATCCTCGTTGTCGACATCCCGAACGTCGCGCTGTCATCCGATGCCACCGTCCCTCCAGCCCCGCCTCCTACCTTCTTCTCGACCCGTTCTTTTCCTCCCCGTTCCCGATCCTCGTTCGATACACCTTCTCATTCACTGGATATACTTTGGAAAAGCAGACCTAATCGAGACCTGTCTGAAAGAAGGGGTTGTGGACTGGGAGGGCGTCATGCGCAACGTCGAATACCTCGGCCTCACGACCGACATCAAGGTCTTCCTAGGCCGGTGGTACGACAACTGGCTGCTCCCAACGCATGATCGACCCGTGTGCTGTCCGCAGTGGTTTAGCGATGACAGTGATGTCGACACGGATTCCGAACTCGAGGAGACTGACTCGGAAGTCGACGAGCGTTCACCCCAGTATGGGTTGGCAGAGGAGGAGGTGGAAATATCGTCACGAGGCACTACAGATCCCCGCGTCCCGATGGAGTCTACACGTTCAGGGTTATTGTAGAGACTAATTGTTATTTTCCGATTTACAATCTTTTTTGCCCGATCGCGGTGCACACACATGCAGTGGGGCTATCGTGAGTGATTGGAGTGGCGTACGTACCACACACAGCAGCAGCTCGACTCCGCCTACACTGAGACGTCATAGCCGGTGCGTTTCATGGGTGGCGTCAATGAAAGAATATGAATTGCAATTTCGATGCGGAGCCCCTTCAAGAGAAAAAAAAATGATAATCGTTACCTGGTCTGACATGTGTGCCCAAATCCGGTCATCACGCATTCATATGCTTATATGTTCCACAAAAACGCGAAGGTCCGTTTTCTGTGTCGACAAAAGGGATATATCCAATCAATAACTTGCCTTCGGACTATCCCCGTTTGCAAATGACTAGGGTTACGCCATGACGCACAGCTTTTGGACGCCGCTCGGAGGGTTGTACAGGATAGGCGCCTCCCCGCAAAGTATGGTATATACTGCTGGGCCGCACGTGGACCGGACCATAATTTCGACGGCGTTGAGGTGTCATCGACGATTGAGAGGCAAATTGCGTTAGTGGCACGAGCGCATACCCAAATTCGCTGGATCTCGGATCCCGCAAACGTGACGTCGTGCCGTCTTTGCCCTAGTGCATGCGTTTTATGGCTTGGCGAACAGCACAGGGCTCAGGAACCCGGCAACAGAACGCTCTTGTGTGTGCAGATCGGCACTGTTGAACGTTGAACGTTGAGACATGGGGTTGCACTGCGCAGTGAGTTTGATGTGTGTTGGAATGTCACCTACGGAAGACTTGAGGACGAGCAACGACAACATGGTTGGTCCGCGGGCGTGGATGGCGTTGCGGTTGCGCGGATATGAAGGGGATATGAAATCACGAATGCATCTTCTTTACGCACAGTCAACACGCAGTGCCAGTCAATACATAGTTCGTCAAAACTCACTGTCCCCCTTTTCGTGACTGAGTGCACCGTATTGTCCGTATTCGGACGAGAAGTGGATACCAAGACAACGTTGGGCCGATAATGGCAGTCACGGCACCGCCATACGGACGGACACTCGGCCGACTCGGCCGGAGGTGTTCCCCGTTCAATGGACATGCAAGAGGAGAAGAAGTTGCGTTTGGCTGGCTCCGATGTCTTCGAAGGTTGTTATTATCGACTCGATGAATGGGCTGGCAGACGTTTATCGTAATGACTTGGCAGTCATTCAACGTCGCCGTGGCATTGACGGAGAAGATGGAGCGAGAAGTTGAAGAAACGCGGCGATCACGCTCTCATGACGGTAAGACTCAAGGTATGTATCATCCGTCTATTAAAATATTTGATCATAGTATCACCTCGGTCCAACTGTTCCCCCTTCCCCCTTCCTCCCCCTCGTTCAGATAATAAATAGGCATAGGCACCGTTCCCCGTCTGGTCGTCTAGCAGCATGGTTCTGTGTTCTCGATCCCCCTTCGAGAGGCTTGCCTATACTCGCCCCATACTCGACTTGATCGCTTTCTACGTTGCAGTCGACCCTTTCCTCGGTCCCCCCTCCAACCTCGTCTCCCTTCTCCTTACCTCCCGCACGGTGCACGAACACCTGTGTGTCAAGAACAACCCGCACCTCTACTCCGAGATCTTCCGCTTCAAGTTTGACGTCGCTGCACTCGAACGTCGTCTTTCTCCAAGCTGGACATCTGCGCCCTGTTTGGCTAACGAACTCAGGCACCGCTGCGTCGCCCTGAAATATATCCGTCAGGGGAGAGTGTCTGGTCCTCCCGACAGAGACGCCCTGTGGAGGGCGTACCTTATGATGCTCGAGAATGACGACAGAAATGAACAACATCTATGTCAATGGGCAAACTTACCCCAGTGGGCACTGAGTGCCGTCGCTTTGCGGTGCCTTCCTCTGAGGGATTACGACGATTTGCCCCCTGATCCTGAGGGAACGTCGCTGGCACTGTGGCTTCTCTGGATGACAAGTAGTCTAGGCTGGTATCCTTCATGTCCATTCCTGCTACTCTCCCTAATACTCATCTCACAGAACGTGTCAAAAACGAGGGCATCAGCCCTTGCAGTATGGTCCTCAGCTCCGTATTCCCTCTCCTCGTCAGAGGCTATCAGGTACCTATCCTTTGCTCGTGCGCAGACATCGTCCTCATCATATGCACTTAGTATCCCTCTGTACTGGCTCCCGATACGCACTTTTACCTCCCGTTATGTGAAGAACACGATACGATGACAGCGGGATTCTCGGGAACCACGACACTCGTGTCGTCTGTGCATTACTACACCCATCAGCTCCAGCTGGCCGTGCCACCGCTTAACCCTGCTGCGCTACTCAACTACCTCGTACGTCGCGAGGCTCGCCAAGACAATGCTCCTCTTCATCCACAGGTTACCGATCTTCCCGCAACGCGACAAGAAGCCGTCGCTCGTGGAATTTCTAGTCCTGCCCTCACTCAAGAAGACGTCGCAGAGTTCCATTACCATACCCGCACTCACTTCTTTAATAATCCACGCTCGCACGGCGGCCGTAGTCTAAGCGAAACCCTTGACGTGGAATGGTTCCGCCTTGTCTCCTGCCATGACCTTTGGGATGTCGAGCGGCCTTTGAGAAGCATCGTATATTCTCTCGGCACCATGGCCGGAAACTGGTGCGGCCGCATGATCGTACGCGTTCGGTGATCTCTTAACGCTTCTAAACTCAGACTTCTTGTCTCCAGCTTCCGGACACACAAGCCCATATCAATGCTACCTTGGACTATAGTATCCAACCCAGCTCGGTGCAAATGGTACAGGAACGCGTGTCCTGTCGATTCGAAGAGCACCACTGTCTGAGGTTCAGTGAACCTCTCGTCGCTCCTCCCTGTCCTAGTGGCTTTGGCGGTGAAGATGTTCTCAATGCTTGGCTGCCCCGAAACACGCGCATCCGGCGTAAAGTTGTGAGTGCTTCAAGTCCATTCCGTGGAGACTTGTTGATTTGATGCGACTCTACCTTCGTAGAATGGTCTCCAAATATTCGATCCTAATACGGGCAAAGACACGTGGTACGAAACGTATTGCCCGGACCGTGCACAGCCCTACTCCACCGCAGCATGCCAACGACTGCTCAATGAATCTGGCATGGGTTTGTATCACCAATCGCTGTCTGCGTCAACCGCAGACGATGACGAGTATGAGGACTATGCCGAGGTGAGCCTGAGCGGTGTGCTAGACATCATCATCACGGGCGAGGTAAGCGTGTGAAAAGACGTCGATCTCATAACGCGGGATAGTAATTCCTCGTCAGACTAGCGAGAAACAGGGCGAAGCATGGGGATATTACTCCTACATCGGGAGAGTGCGGAGATGGGATGGACTCGTGGTCCTGCTTCGGATCCCTGTACGTTCAAACGTTCACTGTTTATCCCTTACGCCTTACCCGCGTTTCATAATCCATCACCGATCAGGTCGACAAACCGGCATATGACAGTAGCGGATGTTACATCTTTAGAGGTTACGTCCATGGGCAGAGCCTCGTTGGTAGGTGGCGAGATACTGTGACAGGGATGGACAGAATTGGGTTTGAGGGTCCCTTTGTCCTTTGCCGCCAGGATGACGAGGGTGGGGCTTAATATGGGGGGGTTAAATTGGTTGACATTTCTTTTGCTGTTTCTTCTGTGACACGCACACCTTGATTAGTGCAAGACTGTAACATTACACATCCACAAATGGCATTGGCTTCTTGGCAAGCTGTTCAATAACATAGCATGGTAAGGATATCAGGACGCGCCCGATCTCCTCTCAATGAACCCTCTGATGTTCGCGTGACCCTCCAAAGTGCCGAAGAAAGACCGTTTTGCAGGGCTTTCCCACAAAACGACACCGAGTTGCTTCGCATATGCCAACACATATTCGTAATCCGCTTGGGAAGCGAAGTCCTTGTATAAGAAGCCTGCACAGGGGATCATGATAAATAGAAGTTGACGACAGTGACGGGTTTCTTGAGGACGGACCTTCCGCAGATTTGAGGCGATTTCTTTCCAACTCCCATAGCCTGATTTGGTCTTGTACGGTCACCGGCAACAAGGGATTCTGCGAGAGGCGGTCAAGTCAGGGAATTTACAAATTAACGAGAAGACTAGTAATTACATTTTTCCGCATCTGAGGGTGTGCGTGAGCCACAAGGTAGCTGATGATCTGGACCCGACACGGGTACCCGTCAATTACTTTTGCCCTGCTACCGGCAATTCGTAGACGACCCGCACCTGATCCGCAGTAATGCCGTTTCCCAAGGCCCTTCGCACGCTATCGCGAGTCAGCATCCCGACCACCAGGTTGGGGAACCGGTACTTCATCGTCACGAAGAGGTTCAAAACAGCGGTTTGCAACGGGTTATCTGGCAAGTGCGTGAATGGATCGGTAAATATCAAAGGAATGATAGTTGGCTTGGCTCACTGGTGTAGGCATAAACTCGGTAATTCGTTTCTAAGATTATGAAGCCTTGTGGCCCAGCGGTCGACGAGAGTGCTACCTCAGTGCTAGAGGTCGTCGCCGAGGTGCCGGGAGTGGTCGATGTTGGTAGCGGCGGCGAATGACAGGTGAGAGTGGTTGCTAAACGGGTGGGGCTGAAGTATTTTGACGACCCCTAAAGGCAACTTCAGCATGAGCACTCGAAGACCAATCTAATCACAAACCTTTCGTTGCCAGATTAAACCATAGTCTCGCAGATCTTCTAGCATGGCCTTTTGGGTTTCACTCAGTGAATCTGCAGTGTACTCCTGTGAACAAGAATGGTGGTTCTTCGTCAGTTTGACGGGTGGAGGTGAACACACGCGGAAGCGATACTTGCGCGTCCAAGTTCCATGGTGGACAGCATGAAGAGGAAGCTAAGGACTTCGACGAGATCCATTTGCCTTTCCTGTTCCCCAAACTCAATCAGCAGCGCTCGACTTGACGATCATGTACTCGTCACCTCTGCCATGTGCAAGTACTGCAGTAACAGACTCCACAGCTGATCGTGTGGCGAATGCAGGAGGAACTGGAATCCGGCCGAGGTTATTTGTAGATTAGACCCGCTGTGGAACAACTTCAATAATACGCCTTACGCCAGAATCTTCGTGTAAAACCTTACTTGGTACTCTGCATCAACCCACTGCGCTGAAGGAGATACAAAACACCTTGCGAGGGCTTGGTCGGGAGTTGTTCTTGTCCTGACGAGACCATATAGTGCAGAATAGTCTACGACCAGAAGGTCAGAGTCACGAGTATGATTTTTGATACGTGCAGGGGGCACTCACCTCCCACCTCTCGAGCGCGTACGCATCGAGCGAGTCTATTCCGACCGGCAGTCGTTTTTCGTCTCTTTCTGCTGGAACGCCGAAACTGGCTGTAGTCCCGCTGCGGCACTGTTAGTGAACCCCGACGATGGTACGCATCAGACTTGCCCTCCGGTGATGGCCTGTCTCAAGCTGGACTTGAGGGTCGGGTTGAGCGCAAGCTTGACAGTCGAATTTTGGACGATGTGTAGTCCAACGAGTACTGAAAGGGCTTCGCTGTAAAGTCTTGTACACGACACTGAGCAACGGACTCCTGAATGGACCCCTTGACAAGAAAGAAGCGCACTTTTTGCCGTCGGGAACGACCCATGCTGCCATGGTAGACACTGGTATTGCACTCTCAAGCCAGAGCAAGTTCATTATAAGTTGCCGTTCCAAAGGGCCGAGCAAGCTGTGTAGAACGACCGTGTCTCAGTATCCTGCATCCCGCCAGAGACCCAGGACTAACCGGAGTATGGACAGACATGAGGAAGGGCGCTGGTACAGACGTGTTAGAGTGTTCTGAGACTGCGAACGTAGGAACGGAAGCAGTGCATGGGGGACAATTTGAGGAACGTCCGAGGGCGTCGAGGACAGAGCCTGTACAGAGGGCATTCTAAATTCAGGTTGACATTCAGAGCTGGTGCACCTCGAAGGTGACACGGAAGGACTAAAGAGGCCAAGCTCTTTTCAACTCACACTCCAAATGCAAACGCTGTACACAATTCAATTGCAATATCTTTACACTTGTCCTGTAGTGCGTACATCGGACTAGTCTACCTAATTACAACGTGCGAGTCTACATCTGACATCTGCAAAAACCTGCATTCAAAAAGGAATTAGCACACGATTCGACCATCCTAGCGAAACAACACAAGGATCAGACATCCAAAGGAAGGAACTTTGTCGTCCCTCATCGCGCCGACCCCCGCCTCCCGTTCAGCGCACCCGAAGGCGGCCCACTCTTGGCCATGTTAATGGGTTCCACAGCACAAGGGGGAATATGTACGTTCGGCATTGGGGGAGTACTCCACGTGGAGGGCACTCTAGTGGAAACTGCGAATAGACGGAATATACTTCATCACGAAGTGTTGTTGTACTACAAAAAAAAATGCATTAAACGCTACCAACCTTCGACGATGATCCGAAAGGCGATACTGGATAGGAAGAAAAATGTCGGTCAGCAAAAATATTCTTGCATCCAGACGAAAGAAAACGAAAAAGATCTCAGACAAAATGGCACTGGCAAGTACACTATGCGCTCCGAAGAACGCGTGTTCGTTGCGAACGAACAGCTCTGTTCCTCGGCATGGTCGTATAGGACGGGGAAGAGAATAAAGTCATCCTTGAGACGACGACTGTGGAAGCTGCTACTCACCGATGGAAAGGCAAGAACGACATTTTTTTAGCCGAGCCATTTGCTCAGAATTTATACCCCTCGGCTCTTGTTTGGTCTTGTTTGGTCCGACCGCAGATTATGTAACGTGGCATTACTATGGGCGACGACGAAGAGATCAAACAGACACCACACCCAAGTTGCAAATGTCGCTCGTAGACATCCCAAGTACCCCGCAGGTCATTCCTGAACAACGCGAATCTCAGTCACCACAGATCACAGATGTAGACCTGCTGGACATAGAAATTATCCCTACAAGGTCTTCGCCACCAAGGCAAAGGAGGAGACTAGCAGAGGACGGACAGTCAGTATCGGCCGACCAAGAGGTCATTTTTGTTCACGATAGTGAAGACGACGAAATTCAGTACGTTGGCAGTAGCAGATCCACGCAAGCCAGGTCTGGTGAGTAAAGTGTGCTCGTTCTTGACCACCCTATGTAACAGTGCATATAGCCCAGAGAGAACGCATATTCTCCCCTCCACCGCCCCCACAAACAGGCAGTATACCCCCTCTGCCACCTATTCCACGAAGGTTTGCATCCATGAGGCACAGCCACCATTCACTACCTCCTGCTGGACCTATCATCCCTAACGACCGGCCTCTCCCGTTTGAGGCCAACATCCGACAACCTCGTGAAAATGGCCAACCCCAGGATGCTCCAGCTGCCGCGCCTCCTTCTTCGCACACACCGTCTATGGGCTTTGGCGGGGCATTGTTGGCGGGCGTCAGGCATGTTCTGAATCCTCGTGGGAATGATGCTCGAGAGCCGTGGCATCACCGTAGCATTTGGGATGCTGTCCCCCTTATAATGCGATGGGACCCACTTGATACTTTCGCCGAAGATAATTACTTTAGGGACGACGACGACGACAGCGCGGAGGACTTCCTACTAGTAGGCCCAGTTAGAGATTCATTGGAGCGCGCGTTCGCACGTCGAACTCACCGTCGTGCAGCGGAACCCGACTACAAGCCGGAATATACCCACCCGAACAAGCCCTTTCCAGGATTTACATACGACTTCGCGACAGCTCCAGCCCCCTCCCCAGTAGATTCCATTATCATCGTGGATGATTCACATTCACCCGGGCCAAGCAATGCCAACGGCTCGCGCCACAGCGATCCAGCTCTTGCGTGTGCCCACTGCCACGATCAGCTTTTTCTTGGAGCCTCCGATGTCGGGGATGGCCGAGATCAGCGGAGGTTGTGGGGTTTGCGCTGCGGGCATGTACTAGACGGAAAATGCATCAAGAAATTGATGCAGCCGGTGTCTGTGGCTGACACGAAACTTGTGGATTCTTCGTCAGACGTAAAGGGCAAACGTAAGATGGACCCAGACACCCTACCTATGTCGTCACCAAACCATGAAAATAGCGGGGAGGTAGCTATCGAAAGAACGAATTCCATACGTTCACGCCTACGGTCCCACAACAGTATTCCCGGGTCATTGTTGAATAGCCAGCACCCTATGTCCCAAAGCGACTCCACTGGCCAGTACCCTGGCGTCCGTGGAAGGGCACGTGCCGGTCGTCGAGGAAAAGGAAAGGGAAAAGCGAAAGCGACAGTCCCTCCTATCTCGGCTGTTCACGAATGGTCATGTCCGGTGAGCGGATGCGGTCATGTCCATGTTAGTGTGCTCGTCGGCGGGCGATGGATTATGGACGAGAAGCAGGGGGCTATTGCTGTATTTGTATGACCTCCACTTGCAGGTCATTACTTGCACTTTTACGTGTACACTAATTGCAGTCACTTCTTGCGGTTAAGGAACAGATCTCTTCTGGGGCCATTCTTGTTGCCCCATCCACGGCCTGGTGAGGTACTGTCTCACCTTCTGAGGCCTGCTGCCATGCATCTACGTGCGCCAAACTTACTTCGGACCTCGGACAGTTCAGCCTATGTTCTCTGACATGCCTGACGGACTCACGGACCGTCTACCCTGTGAGTGGTGAGATGCAAATGGCAAGTACATCGACGAGAGCTGATGATATGTGGACACACGTGACGATCACGAGGCGCCTCGAGGACCTATGGATGACACCAACAGACCCAAGATTCCGAAACGTTGCGTTCTTTTTGTCCGGACGGCTGTGACGGACGGCTTTTATCTGTCGACACGCGTAGAAGGCATGCCGCTACTGTTGCAGATATCCATCGTCTAGAATTTCGTCTCGGAATCGTGTGACCGCTTCTCTGACGCGACCCGGCATCGGTCATGGTTGTGATTCGAATGAGTTAAACTCACATCTAGTCCTCGTGTACGACTTGCCCTCCCATCCCTTGGGGACCTCTCACTAGCCAACTTGATGAACGACAGGACAGATCATTATGATACGTGGACCACTCCGCGACGATATCTACGACGAGAATGGAAGAGAAACAAACCAGTAAGCCTTCTTTAGTGGTAACGAGCTTGTCGGAATATCCCAATAACACGGTTTTCACACAAGTACTTACCGCCTTCTGATTCTCTGCCAACTCTTTGTCTTTACCCGAATCGACCTTTGTTCGTCTGCCGTGGGTGTGGCTTCTCAAATACGTGGATACCATTGTGTCTTTGGTGCAAGTGGACGTCGGCAGAGGCGACAAAAGAGTTCGAGAATAACACGCCTAGGTCGCGCCGACTGAGCACACCCGCGAAGATCCTGTCATCAGGGACAGATAGGCCCAGGCCAGCCAGAAGCGCGTCGGTTGATTCAGCGAGCTGTAGCATGGAACTCCCGACTCCTCCAGTCGACGTTCCATTTTTCACGCGAAATGGAAAAAACATCCGCGACAGTACGGCCGCCGTACTGCAAAGCTGGGAACCCCGCCGCCAGAACACGTCCCCCTGTCGACCGCGTTTTGAGGTCGAAGATGAAGATGCGAGTAGTGACGTTGATGCTATTTTCGCTCCAGCCCGGGCGGCGCAGACAAAAACGGAAGCGGTCGACAACGAACCTGACATCGCCACGGCAACGGTATTTCATTTCCTTTGCTAATTTCAACCACAAAGCAGGAAACACACAACTGACCCGATTTTTTTTTTTGGCTTGCGTAGCATCTTTCGAATGAGGGTTCTGACGTCGAGGACAAGCGCGAGAATGGACTCTTAAGAACCTCGACACGCCACCGTCGGAAACCCTGCGCCCTTCGCCTCTCAACTGCACGCACACATAGCCCAAACCGTTCGGACCCAAAGCTTTCATGCAGAAGCAGGGGTAGCCCTTTCACTTTCCAGGACATGTGTTCGATGACGTCCGTCTTGTCGGATGCTTCCAACTCCACCCATGCCACGGACTGTATGGCTGTTCCCAGTGGCTCTCCCATGGATTCTACGCTCTCCGTGCAGTCCTCGCGTTGTTCACCCACCCGTGTGTTGCGTAGGAAGAGGCCCATGATGCTACGACGACGTGAATCATCCGACTCACTGCGCCCGCACTCGCGACCTTCATCCCCTTCTCCTTTGTGCGAATGCGCCGATATGTCACTGTCGTCCGCCACAGAAATACTGCGGTCGGGCGCGATCACGCCACCCCCAGAAAGTGATCCCCCCGTGCGACTCGGCCACCCGAATCGACCGTATTACTCTGTCATACGCAAGAACATGTCACGTCCAAGCAGTCCCGTTGTGCCTCGCACTCCTTCTCCTATTCCATCCTATTATGAATACATACCGCGGGGGACCAAGTCGCTCGATTGTGGCGAACGCCCGTACGGATCCTTGCGCTATGGACGCAATTCTCGACCAATGTCGATGGTGCTGCCTGGTCAGATGCACCCGGAAAGACCATACTCGGGATTCTCATTGAGCGGAGAGACGGAAATGCGCATGGAATTGGCACGGTGGCGACAGGAGGATGCACCGGATCAGCCAGGAGACTTCCACTTCCAAGAAATGAACAGATCGCGAATAAGAGGCAAAGTGAAGGGTACGGTGAAGAGGCTGGGTAAAGGTTTGAAACATCTTGTGCTGGGCAGATCTTGACGTGGAGTCGTGTGTGTATACTGTACCTGGATGTGACATGGAATCTTGGACATTGCATTGACGTTGCACGATTTCAATAACTGATACCCTTTACATGAATTTAGCACATTTGCACTTTGTACGCTACGAAAAAAAAAAAAAAAAAAAGATATGAGCCCGACCCGAGTCGAACGGATGACCTTGTGGATACCGGCTCTGGAATCACACGCGATAGCCTCTACGCTACGGGCTCATCGCGGTCCCATCACCAACATGACACCGAAGGGGAGGGAAAATGCAAAAGGAAGACGAGTTGAACACTAACCGCAAATTTGATTGGAAAAATTACTCGGTAAGATAAGCCTCCGCTTGGTTGCACAAATCATAAGATCTTCGATCAGACAAACACACGCATGTAAAGAGTGAATACGCCCTCACCGTCGCTTGGAGCATTGCAAGTGGAAGCGCATAGTCGATTCTATAATGCGTATTGATGTCTTTGTCAGCGTTTTGTCAGCGAGAGAGAGGAATTACAGTATGTATTAAAAAAATGTGAGCCCCACCCGAGTCGAACGGATGACCTTGTGGATACCAAACTGGAATCACACGCGATAGCCACTACGCCAGGGGCCCTCTGAAAAATATACGCCGAGGAAACTATATAACACAACAACGAACACTTTGCTAAAGTTGAAAACATTTCATGAGGTACTCCAACGGAGGAATCCATCGATTGACGATCAAAACACTTAGTTCGGTATCATACAACGCGACCGCTGTCCCAATCCAAGGTATAGACAACTACTTATCGCTTCTCCCTTTAATCATTGTACCCACGTACTTTCACATCCGCAGTGTCAGGCTGGGGGGGTTCTATGCCTTGTTTCTTCCAAATTTCCGTCTGATAGTCCTTGGCAGCCTTTCCGGTCCTCCGCTCATAGTCCGCTACAGATTCAGGTTTCTCGCCGTGCGGAGTTGCCCGCAACGCGTGGCGAGTTTGTGGCCAGAAATCGAAGGTAGCCGAATGAGTAACGACCTGGCACAAAAAGGTTCATATATTCGTATAGCTGATAACAGGCTTAGGCGCGTCGACCAACGTACCCTGTTGTCCCAGATTGCGACGGAATTGGCCTCCCAATGGAAACGAACTTGGAAGTCCAGGTTTTCACTGAGTTGGCGGTACAGGAATTGTAGGATCGCGTCCGACTCGGCCTTTGGAACTCCAATGATGCGACGTGTGAAACCCTGGTTAACGTAGACACTCTTCCATCCGGTCACTGGGTGGACACGAACGACAGGGTGAACATTCTCTACGGGTTCCCTGCGCACGGGCAATCCCCTGGCTCGGGCTCCTTCGGCCTGTGCAACCGCGCTGTGTAGAGCGGTGAGGCCCTCTAGATACTTCTGGAACCCAGGGCTCAGCGACGAGTAAAGGGCGTAACTGGGAGATCATGTCAGGCCTTCCACACTCAGCCAACTAATTACGCGTTGACTCACCCCGAAGTCCATAAGGTGTCTCCCCCATACTCGGGACCAGTTATGACCTTGAGAGACGTTGTGCTCGGAGGTTGTATTTCGTAACTTACGTCGCTGTGCCAGAGGTCGAACTTTGCAAACGCAGCTCGGTTGGGGCGATTGGCGGCGTCGTTATATACAACTACGAATGCTTAGGTTTTGTTGTCGAGGCTGCAGCGTCAAGGACGTACCGTGAACTTCTTCGAGCCCCGGTTCCCTGGGAACACCAGTGGTCGCATGCTTGTGAAGGGGTCCAAAATATCTGCCGATCTCAAGCTGTTCATGGACATTCAACTCCTGGTCCCTGAGGACTGTTGGAGGATGCATAAGCATGTGGAACCAATTTGCCTAGCGAAGTACTCACAAACGACACCCCTTTCAGCCACTAGGAGAGCGCTGTCCGGACCAAGTCAATATCGGAAATAGCAAGGGCAAACAGAGGTGGTACGCACAGCTCGTCTTTCTGAGCCGGAGTGAGCTGGCGGAGATCGATGCCGGTGATCTCTGTTCCGATGACTGGGGTAAGGTGCTTCACTTTCTGAGCGGCACTAAACAAAGCTTTCTTCTCCGGGTCGGCAGACAGGCCACGGTCGGTGACTTCCTGCTCGGCCAAGGGCTCCCAACTTAAGACAGGGAAGTGAGGCTGTGATCATCGTCAACCTACATGAACATGATTCACCAACCCGTATTGACGTTACCTTATAATTGGCGTACTTGTAATCATCGTCACCAGTGGAGTCGGCGCTAGGAGAGTAGAACGGGTTGACCACCTCAGTGTTCACCTGCGTCTTCAGTTCCGCAATGCGGTCGGCAGGCACTAAGTTGGTTGTGGTCTGGGCAGTAGCGGTAGGGGCCATTGTACAGGACTCTGGATGTGCTGTGAAAGCGTCTGGTCATCTTCAGCCCCTTTTATACACGAAGTACAGCGAGTCAAAGTAACGCCGCTTGGTCTCATGGTCATATCTGAGGCCTTACGATATGCCGGGCGGGGATTGCGCAAACGGCAACAGGTTCCTAGCGTCCATTCGAGGGTGTGCCCTTTCCGCAACAGAATGAGCGCTAAGCACGAATAACATTAATCATCGCTCGACGATACGATTTGTTACAACTTCAAAGTGCCTCGGCGGCAATTCACGTTGTACTGCAACCGTTCAAAGATACTGTCACGGCAGTACTTTTGGTCATTTCATCATGTTAGTCGCTCGATGGCGTACGCACCCGCTAGAATGTCGCAATTACTGCCCATGACAGTTCTTGTCAGTGCTGTCGGCAGCTGACTTATCGCCTTGTTGGAGCCATATCTTACTCGTAAGTTCGTTGGATACCGGGCCGTCAAGAAGTTCCCATCAAGAACATCGCTTTTCTGGAGACTTGCCCCACATTTCATGTGACCAGAGTGTGAGAGAGATCACACCTCAAATTAGTCGAGCGATCTTCTGCGCGAGCAGATGTGCCTTGGGTGATCTAGATTGCCAAACGATAGCTTAGGTCCGAACAAATCTGATGCGTAGATGGTAATGAGCTTATAGAGCTTCTCTAAGAACGGTCCCACTTTATGACTAGCACTCGACGGAGCCGAGCGTTGGTCATCTCATGAGGAAGGCTCGGGCACGAGGAACCCGACGAGACATGAATCGAGCATGAAATCCACGTTCACCCAAGCATGCGTCAACGCTATACAGTGCAAGAAAGTTTCAGACCGTAAACGGGCAGAGATAAGAGAACTCTCACAGAACAGCTTCGTTCCGTCTCGGCCGGCCACTCGCATAAGCTCCTTTTCACCGCCAGGGTGATATGGCAAATAGGGCGTAATGTTATACACCTTGCCGTTGATAGCAGTCCACGCGTCTTGCTTCTTATTATGCGATTTAAGCACAGATGGTGGAACGCGCAGTAGGGTATCGACACCCTATCTTAGTTACGATCAGTTGATGTTCGAGGCAATCCGAGCACGGTTGGAACTCACGCGCAGGTCTTCTCCGGACGACTTCAACTTTGCCCAGTCCAATGGACCAAATCCGGGCGCAAGTGCCACCTTCTTGGAAGGCCTGGGAGGCCTTTGAGTTGTGGCCAATGGTGCTAGTAATGAGGAGGATGCAACTCGTGTACTGGATCGCAGGCCGCTGGACGCCGCATGAGCTGGTGCGGGAATGGGGGGCGGTGGCATCAGCATGCTATCGCTAAGTACGGTGGGTATTTTGGCATCATTAGCAGACGACGGCGCAGAGGCACGTTGCGCGCTGCTCAGAGAGGGGAAAGCAGGAGGAATGTCGTCCTCGGTTGCCGTCTCAGATCCGTCATCAAGTTCCTCTTCAACGACGAAGGACCCGGGGATGGTTCGTTTGTTTTTCTGATCAGAACCACTTGAGGGTGGGGGTGTGGCAGTCCTTGGCGAGAACCAGTTCTGCAGATACGACATTAAACGAGGTCAGTCGAATTCTAGTCAAGATGTCTTTGTGAGTTGCAGAGGTGCTTGGGAACAGCCTCGAGAGTACTCAGCGTCGGCGACTGTGTCAGTCACGGCAATCATCGTATTAGCGGCACAGCGCTCGACTGATACGCTGCAACATTTCTGACAATATGAACGAGTGGTGTATGAGAACACTATATACACACCAGGTACAGAAGCCATCTACATAATACGATGTATATATGACAGTAGCAGCGCCAAAAAAACAAAAACAAAAACGTCATGAACACACCTACGAACCGAAAACGTCCTCGTCGATGACGGCTCCTAAATTAAACCCAGGATCGGCCTTTTTGCCGGTTTTCCAACTTGCTGTTGTCTCAGCGCTACTCTCTTCTCGAGCTCCCATCTCACAAGTTCATCTTTCAGCCTTTCGACACGCACGCCATTCACAGGGTGCGAGGCACCCATTATGCGATGGGCTAGAGTCCAACCTGCATCAGGCGAGTCCGAGCGTCCAACGGAAGAGCAGTCCGCAGCCGCGGTCGAGTGTTGTCGACCCTCCCAAAAAGCGACTGCTTGGCGGGCATCAAAGCCCGCGTGGGCCAAGAGTCGGGCAGACACAATATCAGCTTCTATTTCCTGCGATACGCTGGTGCAATATTCGCCTAGCTTGGACAACTCGCCGGAACCGGCCTTCCCTAGCTGGGCAACGGCATCGTTGACAAAGGGTCCAAAGAGCATAGTTATCGGGAACAGAAGGGTGCGAGCCATGTCGGCGAACATCGAAATGACGGCTGGGACGATGATAGCGCCTGACGACAAGGTCTCTAGATGATGGGAGAGTACTAAGTGGGCCACTTCATGTGCCAGGAGAATGGCCAAGTCAGCGGTCTGATCTTTCGTAGGAGTTGGGTGTGGATGAGAGCTAGCGAGATTCGAAACCGAGGTAGAGAAAAGCGAGCCGAATACTTGGGCCCACCATGAGGATTCTCCGGGCTGCTCTTGGAAGTTTGCAGCATCATCGTAGCTCTTCGCGAGAATGTCGTCAAGGAACCCAGAGTATATGACAATTCCCGAGGCGCCGTCTGGTCCAAATCCGTAAGAAAAGGCATTAGCAGCGTCGGGTTTATCAACAATGAGTAGTGAGTACGGGGGACCCGCAATGACATGAGCAGAGGACGAAGATCTTCGGCCGCACAGGGTGTCACTGAATTTCCTCACCCTGTCTGATGCACGGGGGCGAGGGCGCAGCGGATAATCGGCAGGGGGAGGAAGGGGAGGCTGATCGGGTGCTGTCTGAAGCCATTCGTTACTGGATTCATGCTCGTGCTGCAGAACAGGGATAGAGTTTTCAATTTTTCGCAAGGTCTCCCGTACCCACTGGTATCGCCAGTCATTCTCTGGGATCAACTTGGGTGGACCGTCGGGGGAGAGTACATCTAGCACGGCTTGGGTCCACTTGGACCCCGCAAGTTGAGCTGCGATGTCATCTTCCTCTTCTGGGGAGAGGAGAATGAGTCTCCACCTGTAAGACAATGAAATGAGCTGCGAGAGGGTGTCGAGATGACACGTACCGTCCGGTGACGGGCGTCTGTTCCGCACTGGCCAGGATCGCAACCCAGAACAGAGCGACGGGAACGAATAGTAGCATGTGAAAGATCAAAGTGTTTGAGCGTATTCTCCGTAGCAGAAGGGCCTTTTTCTCTTCAGACACTGGTTGGCCGTCATGAAAGCGTGCATGGTGCTTGATATACTTGCGCGCGAACCGATTCTTGAATAACAAGATGGGGAGGAATGTTAGTGCTACCCGTCCTGCCGTACGAGCAAATTCTATAGTCGATGAAGCCTGAAGGCAGGGTCAGATATTTCGATGAAAGCCCAGTCAGTGCCCGACAACTACCTTTAGCACGCCAAGCAATGCAGGTATCAATGGGTGTGCTCGGTTGCTTGGCGTTGAGTGAAAGGGTGCTGCATCTGCGGGAAACCTACACGAGTGATTTCTGGGTAATATATTGGATCCTGTCAGAACGAGTCCTATCTTCCATGGACGCAAAGACTGGGCGGGTGTTTGAACGAGGCCCAACGCAGTGCCATTAAGAAGTAGAGGAGTAACTCGCGACGAATACGTGCGCAAACCCGGGGATGTTCGCACAACTGAACGAAACATTGCACATGCTGTGGTTGCCAGCCAACGGGGCACAAACAGACTGCGTGGTATGTCGGAAACCGCATGTCGGTGAATCAACGTTTGCGTGGCTGTGTCCTGGCCATCACTCGAGCTACATGACTCGCTTCGTTTTTCTGTAAACAGAGACCGTCACATATCAAGGGCGACAACTTGAGGCAATTAACAACGTCGCATGGCTCTTCGATACTTTTGCAGACCGAGAAGTGGAGAGCCCGTGTCGTGCGTGGAACTGCATATCGGGAGATTACGATTACAGGCACATGCTCTCATCATTGCCCCGTGCAATTCAGTCCAACAGGTCTCGGTGTCTTTGATGAGTGTGTCTTCGCTCAGACTGGGGGGCTTTGTCGTCCGCAGTGGATGGCTACCCATCCGGAAACGAGATCAAAAAGGCGAGTTTCTTTGGGATGTCACACTCACCTGAAGTCACCTCAGAGGCTTGTCTCGCATGCACCTGCCAATTTTCATGGGGCACGGTGCTAGTTCCAGTGACCCCCTCGTGCCGTGCAGAATTGCAAAGGTATATATCTACTGTATATCTCCCCGGAGAGTTTGGGATCCCCTCACAGGAAAAGGCGGAAGAACCCGGATTGAAAGTCAAGGAATACCCTGGACTTGCGCATTCGGCATCTCCGGAGGAACTGGAGGACCTTCCAATGTTCTTTAGGCGCGTCATCCCGGCGTCCCAGTAGAATTGCACGCGCCTGTGGCATAGCCGTGGATAATTGGTGTCTAACATATCGCACTCATGATGTATGGCCAGTTTGCGACTTGCTATCATTGCCAGACGCAGCCGATCGGAGCCGCCTGTCTTCAGGAATAGGAGTCAATCGAGGATGTTGACTGCAATCACGTACGCCTGAAATCTTCATTCCATGGCTGCTGACGGAGTCCTTGCGGCGGTCGGTGGTAACTAGGATTTCTCAAGATTCGATTGCCCCCGTTAAGTGTTGGAGATGAGGGAACACCTTGAGTGCGAAACTCAATGCAGCTTTGTAAATTTATCCAGTGCGAGGCTCTTGCCATTGTACTGCTTTTCACGTGTAAAAGCTTACAGCTTGTAGTATGACCTTCTCTACATATATACAACTACATGACTTTAGTCATGCTATCAGTTATGGACTCGATCGCTTTACCAACTAGTGAAGCCACGAGTGGCATTTGGTAGGATATGAGTACATAGTGAGTGCACTAGCTTCTTTAGGCAGGGGTACTTGGGCATCCGTATCGCCGACCCGCTGTACGAGCACATAAATATAGCCTAAGGTCCCGCTGCAGGCCCACTGCGAGCTGTATCACCCCCATAGTTTGAACATCTCCACAAACCTTACAAAATGGTAACAGAGCCATATCCCGCCCTTGTCGTTCCGGCTGTCGGGAAGCATTCGGCGACTATTATTTTCGTGCATGTGGGTGTTATCACCGCCATGTACCACGAGCATTTCACCTGACGTCTTCTCAATTCCAGGGCTTAGGTGATTCGGGTCATGGGTGGAAGGCTGCCGCAGAAACATTGGGACAGAACCCGTCTCTGCAGCACATCAAATGGGTCCTTCCTCATGCCCATAGTCGACCTGTGACCGTCAGTAACGGCAAGGAAATTCCCGCCTGGTTCGACATATGCTTGAATGCTTTGAAGGGGTCTGAAGAACAGCACGAACACGTCAAGGTGACTCCATCGGGCGACCTGCAGAAGGTGGCATGCAATGGATTCGAGGACCGTGAGGGAATACTCCAGTCCGTGCAGATCCTCAACGATATCATCAAAGAGGAGATTGAAAGTGGACTGGGTGCAGATAGGATCGTATTGGGAGGATTCAGCCAAGGAGGTGCTTTGTCGCTTCTGACTGGGCTGACAACCGAGCATAAGTTGGGAGGGGTGATCGCACTGAGTGCGCTGCTGCATCTCCAGAAAGAGCTTAAAGATGTGAGTAGTAAATGTCTATCCAAAGTTTCGTGATCCGAGAAGTCCACTCAACTTGATGGGCGCTCTCGACAGTTGATCACTCAGCATGCTCGCTCTCTACCAATCTTCTGGGCCCACGGAGATGCAGACTCGCTCGCGCCTACCAAACTGGTGGATCAATCCGTCGATTTCCTCACGAGTTTTGGGATTTCACGCCTTGAACAGGAGGAATTTGGAAAGCCTGGGCTTGCTTTCGTGACCTATGCTGGACTGGGACATTCATCTTCCCCGGACGAACTGCGCGACATGGGGCAATTTATGAGCCGTGTCGTTCCTGTAGATACCGTCTAACAGAAGAGTAGTAAACGACTACGCCGACTTTCGATTTGTGATGTGATTGTGACCCCTGCGAATGACATGCGACGCATTACGAGCATACTCGGAGTTGTTTGACTCATTTCCAACTCATCATCAGTTTATTATTGGTTTGATTACTAATACGTCACTATAGCATGACGTACTGTGTTATATCTGCCTTGAAGTCGAAAACGAACCGCTCATCCCCAGGTAAATCGGTGCATGATTCTGTACCTTTTGGTTCCACGCCCGACCGGTTAGGGAAACCCACGGTGCCAGAAACACTCTCTTGCTGTTGCGCAAGGCAGGTGTGAAAGGGTGTGAAACAACCACCTCCAAATCGATCCAGTCCGTATTTAAGCCCTTCACGTGTCATGCCAGCACTTTTCTGACCTACCTGTGGGTTTTCTTGAAGGTCTTACCGCCCATCTGGTCCACCTACCCCCGCATCCTCTAGGTGACTGACGATGCCGGGTTCACCGCCTAGCCCGTCCGAATCCGTTATGCATCAGAAAGAGAAGGGGCCATCCACTGATATGACCACCGTCCCACAAGCCTTGCGTCTCCAACTAGATACTGGTAATGAATACGTCAAGTATCGTCAGAAGTTCTGGCAGCTATGGTGCAACTTCCTCCTTGTACACCGCTGACACACAAACATACTCAATTGACTTGCTCATGCAGGTTGCCAAGGGACCCACCCCCTCCACCCCCTCTTTCCTTGGAGAATGCTCAAGTGCGTGAACTAACTGCGGTGGCAGCCATTCATACCTGACACAGGCATTCTCCCCGTAGTTAATACCACTCGCCAATGCTTCCATCTACTCTCAGCTCACGTACTCGTGGATGACAAAAGTGATGACACTTGGCTACCAGCGCACCCTCCAAGCATCAGATCTGTACAAGCTAGATTTGTCACGACAAGCTGGCCCTCTGGCAGAAAAGCTCGAAGCGGCATGGAAGAAGCGCATTGAGGCTGCGACCGATTGGAACGATAGATTAAACCGGGGTGAAATACACCCTTCTACCGTGAAACGATTGATATGGGCTATCCGTGCGATTACATCGGGGAGTGGCCCTCAAAAACGTGCTTATTCGGAGCGTCGTGCGAGACTAGAACAGCATTGGAGGGAAGTAGGGGGAAAGAAACATGCGAGTCTTGCATGGGCTCTTAATGATGTATTTGCCTGGTCTTTTTGGCCTGGCGGAGTTTTCAAGGTACGGCAACTCAGATACGTTTGTTTCTGAATGACAAAACGAGGATCTGGGAACAGGTAGTCGGAGACGTGGCTCAATTAATGGGGCCGCTCGTCCTCAAAGCTCTCATAACATTCGCTGAGCAACGCTCAGCTGCGCATTCGGCTGGCGAACCACTCCCCAACGTTGGTCGTGGCATCGGCATGGCGTTCGGCTTGTGGGCCTTGACAATTTTGACCAGCGTGTGCAACAATCAGGTGAAATACTATGCATTCATTATATACCTCCAAAGTGACCATCCTTTGCAATGCCGTTCGTGGTGTACTCCCAGTTCTTTTGGCACTCCATGGAAACAGGCATCCTTGCTCGTGCTGCTCTTATCGCGTGCATTTATGAGCGTGGTGTCAGGCTGACCGGAAAGGAGAGAGTAAAGCTTACAAATGCGGCCTTAGTCAATCATATCTCCACAGATGTGAGTGTTTGCTACCTCGGAATATTAAGAGGGTGTAGATCCCTTTGTAGGTGAGCAGAGTAGATGCTTGTGCACAGTGGTTTGTGAGTCTTCTGCCATTCTTCCTTGGAGAACCCTGTATACGTTCCCATGTCCAATGTAGCATCCAGGTAAGCTTGCGAGCGGTATAGCATTTCTGTGTTTTGATTCCCATAACGTGTCGCAGCTTGGACGGCGCCGATTCAAGTGACTGTCTGCTTGATCATACTCTTGGTGGAAGTATGTCGTGCCCGTGCATTCATCCATTGATTCCCTAATGTTCGTGCTGTTAGTTAGGACCGTCTGCATTAGCAGGTTTCTCTATGTTCTTCATCATCATCCCTTTTCAACAGCAGTTGATGGCCCTGCAACGCCGGATCCGTCACCGGTCTGTGGTGTGGACGGAGCGTAGGACTAAAGTATTACTGGAAGTTCTGGGTGCGTGGCAGTCTCGCACCGGAGCGTTACGTTGCTGACGGGGAGTTCAGGAGCGATGCGTGTTATCAAGTACTTCACCTACGAAATGCCTTACTTGCACAGTGAGCATACAACTTTCCCGTGTGGAGTTCTACCACAACATTCCGTTGCAGAATTGTTCGGATTGCGCAAGAAGGAATTGCACGAGGTTTGTAAAATCCAATTTCTGACAAGTGCAAGGTGCGTCCCCAGTGCCCTTCCGTGAGAGGGTGGATTATATATGTACCCGTATAATCGCAGTTTTGCGCTGGGAACGTCTTTACCGGCTCTCGGGACCACCCTGGCTTTCGTCACGTACACGCTCACGTCGCACAACTTCAACACGGCAGTCATCTTTTCCAGTTTAAGCTTGTTCCAAGTGAGCTGGCTGCAGTCTATGATGTATTTCATGCTCACCATAAAAAATTGTCACTTCCCGTGGTCATTGTGACCTCAGCTTCTTCGTCAGCCAATGATGTACATGCCCCGGGCCCTCGCTGCAATCCCAGATGCTGCTTCTGCTCTCGAGCGTCTATCAGATATTTTCCACGCAGAACTCATCACAAGTGAGACCATGATAGTCGATAAGTCTCAAGAAGAAGCGGTCCTTATACGTGACGCAACGTTCGAGTGGGAGTCGCCTGAGAAGATTGACCAAAGTGTTCCCGATATCTCATCCAGGGGCGGAAGAGGCGGAGCACGTGGTGGAAGAGGAGGGCGCAGCGGTGGCCGGGGGGGTCGCAGCGGTGGACACGCGAAGAACGGCAAGGAAAAGGACGAACTGCGTAAAGACGCGCCTGTGTTCAAAGTGCAGGGTATCAACTTGGCCATCCCTCGTGGTCGCCTGACCGCAATCGTAGGTCCCATTGGCAGCGGGAAGGTACGCCTTACTCCGTACCTCGCGCCGCAGTTACTAAATGAGTCGATCTGTGCAGTCAAGTCTCTTGCAGGGCATCGTAGGCGAGATGCGGAAAGTGTCTGGTCATGTCTCGGTCGGTGGTAGAGTGGCATATTGTTCTCAGACAGCTTGGATTCAGAACGCCACGCTAGTATGTATACTTCCTTCCTTCGGTGAACCACTAAACCCAAGTGGATTCAGAGGGAAAACGTATTGTTTGGACAACCTTTCGATGAAGAAAGATATTGGCGTGTGATCGAATTGTCGTGTCTCCTCCCTGATCTGGAACAATTGCCGGATGGCGACTTGACAGAGGTGGCGTTGACCGTTTCGAGACACGTTATTCGGTCAGCTTAAGAGATCTTTTACAGATCGGGGAAAGGGGGATCAATCTGAGTGGTGGCCAAAAGCAACGTATCAACATTGCAAGGGCGTTGTACTTCAACCCTGAGATCGTCATTTTCGACGATCCACTTTCTGCTGGTCTGTCGTCGTTCCTTGGGATGATTCAGCACGAACTTACGACCCTATCCGTAGTCGATGCTCATGTCGGCAAGTCTCTTTTTGAAGATGCTATCCTCGGGTCGCTGCGCAGTCGTGGGATCACTGTTCTTCTCGTCACACATGCGATCCACTTCCTTTCTCAAGTCGACTACGTATATACAATGAAGGATGGGACGATCGTTGAGAGCGGGACGTTCGACGAGCTGCTCGAGCAGAATGGGGAATTCGCAAGGTTGGTCCGGGAGTATGGTGGTCACACTGAAGACGCAAAAGAGGACGCCGAGGAAGACGAAGTTGCACTGCAACAGAAGAAAGTGACGATCGAGGATGTGAAACTCAAATCTGCCAAAGCACGTGAACGAGCGGAGGGGAAGGGAAAGGTCGAAGGCCGTTTGATTGTCAAGGAACAACGTAAGACCGGATCTGTGTCCCTTAAAGGTGCGTTGGGGGATTGCTTCGAGTCGAGTTTTCAAATACTCACCTACCTCTCACTTCTTCAGTGTATTGGGCATACCTGGCTGCTGGGCGCGGCGCTGTCATGCTGCCGCTCATTATAACGTTCATGCTCTTGATGCAAGCAAGTCAGGTCATGAATTCGTATACCCTCGTTTGGTGGGAATCAAAGTGAGTCGACCACTCGTCCGCCGGGTCCGAGTTTACACATTTTCGACAGTACCTGGAACCGCCCCAACTCGTTTTATCAAATCTTATATGGGTGCCTCGGTGTCGGCCAAGCGTTGTTCACTTTTGCACTGTGCGTGTTTGTGGTTATTCTCTGGTCGTCGTCGCATGACACGAAACGTTCGTACAGCGGTGCGAACGTCGACCTTATGAGCTATTTTGTTTCCCAGAATCTACACCAACAATCTATCAGGAAGGTGTTTCACGCTCCAATGTCATTTTTCGACACCACCGTGAGTCTTTTTGGGCCACTCCACACGCACCCGGGTCAATTGAGGGTGTTTCGTAGCCGGCGGGCAGAATTCTGGGCGTGTTTGGGAAAGACATAGACAGTGAGTGGTTCGTCGCTCTCACCGCAGAAGGACACTTAGAAGAGTTCAGCGATGGATAACCAGCTGGCTTGTGAGTTCACGAACATAACCATTCTGTTCAGTGTCTTAACCGGCGTCTCCAGTCTCGATCAGGTTGCGTAAGACAGAAGTCCCTCTTCATACCGTCTTGTTTCTGACTTTGCAACAGTCGGCCTTACAATGTCTGTAGTTATTGGGGCTGTTGTCATCGTGTCCATCTTGGAACCATATTTCCGTAAGCCTGACGCGTTCATCCTGCCACATTTTGTGCTGAACCGGATGTTTTCGTTTGATAGTCATCGCTGTGGTGGGTCTATATCTAGGCTACAGCTACTTCGTCGCGTTCTATCGTGCTAGTGCCAGGGAGGTCAAGCGACTGGGTATTTCCAACTTCTTCATGTCGGTAGAAGGCTTAGACGCGCTTTGTTAGATTCGATGCTCCGGTCCTTGCTATATGCCCACTTTTCGGAAACGTTCACTGGCCTCCCCATCATACGCAGTTATGGAGAGATGAAGAGGTTCGTCGGGTCGAATAGATACTACATCGATCTGGAGGATAGGAGCCTGTATCCGGTCATCGCCAATCAGAGATGGCTTGCTGTCAGGCTTGAATTCATGGGCGCCATGCTTACGTTCCTCGTGAGTGTCGTCCTTTCGTTCTGAAGTCGCGGCTTTCAACTTCACGATTATAATTTCATGCAGGTGGCGTTGCTTGCGGTCACGGACGTGTCTGGTATCAACGCAGCTCAAATAGGCCTGGCATTGACCTATACCAGTGAGTGCACTCTCCCTCGGATTCTGTTCGTCAGAGACACATGAATATCCGTACAGTGATGTTGGGACAAATGCTTTCCTTCGTTACGAGGCAGACGGCGGATGTCGAGGTAAGGACGTCTCGTGTCTCGTGTATTCGCGATCATTGACATGCACTCTTGAAACAAGAACAACTTGAACTCGGTCGAGAGGAGTGAGATTTTTGTTGCTTCCCGGTGACTGATGTCGTCCGTGCTGACCGGATGGAAAAGTCGTGCAATACACTAGGGAGGAAACTGTTCCTCAAGAAGCGCCGCACGAGAAACCCGAAGTCAAGCCTCCGACTGACTGGCCTCGCGAAGGTGCCGTCGAATTCAAGAATGTGCAGATGAGCTATAGATCTGGGCTGCCGAATGTTCTCCACGGGATCTCGTTTTCTATCCAAGGAGGCGAGAAGATTGGTATCGTTGGAAGGTACGCGCGAGGGACTCCGTGGAGGTGGAGCTGACAGGTGCTTATAGGACGGGCGCGGGGAAGTCTTCTTTGATGCTGGCGCTGTACAGGATTGTGGAGTTGTCGGGTGGATCGATCATTCTGGACGGGTAAGGTGGAGTTGTTTAGCGAGGGGGTGTTGCGTTGACGTGCTTTGTAGCATCGACATATCAACTCTTGGTCTGAGGGATCTCCGTACCAAGATATCTATCATACCGCAGGACGTGCGTCGTCGGGGCTACATGCATTGATGATGATGACTGATAGCCAGATATCTAACCAGCCCCTTCTCTTCAGTGGTATGCAGGCTGACGCGATATGCGTGTTGGTTGGCCCTGACAGCTGCACACAGGTACTATCCGGTCGAACTTGGATCCTTTCAACCAATACGACGATGCCAAGTTATGGGATGCGCTATACAGGTCGTGTCTGATCGACCGACCGCCGTCCACCTCAAAAGAAGAGCAAGGCGAAGAGAAGCGAACGAGCCGGTACACGCTAGAAACCGTGATCGAGAGCGAAGGTGCCAACTTGAGCGTTGGCGAGCGATCGTTGCTCAGTCTTGCGCGTGCGTTGGTGAAGGACTGCAAGGTCGTCGTTCTTGACGAAGCTACGTGAGTTCCAATTATCTTTGATGCCGTCTTACACCGGGCTATCGGGAACTGATGCGGTCGTCGGGCTTAATCTCTCGCGCAGTGCATCTGTCGACCTGGAAACT
Source organism: Pisolithus microcarpus (assembly GCA_024613185.1). Taxonomy (NCBI): domain Eukaryota; kingdom Fungi; phylum Basidiomycota; class Agaricomycetes; order Boletales; family Pisolithaceae; genus Pisolithus; species Pisolithus microcarpus. The sequence continues at coordinate 1,437,290 of JANFAI010000007.1, forward strand.
GACAACAAGATCCAGCGTACTATCACGACCGAGTTCCGAGATCGTACCTTACTTTGCATCGCGCGTGCGTATCTCCGTCCATGTGTGTGTGCGTGTGCGAGGGGGGAGTTGGACTTACGGCGTTGTGTGTTTTCACAGACCGGTTACGCACGATCATCTCTTACGACCGCGTTCTCGTTATGGACGCGGGTACGGTTGCTGTGAGTTTGTTATCGCGTATCACGGTTTTTTGTGGTGTTCGTGTCTTATTTTTCGTGACAGGAATTTGATACGCCCTATAATCTTTACCAGAAGGAGGGAGGATTGTTCCGGGGGATGTGTGAGAGGAGTCATATTACGTTGAAGGATATCGAGACGAGTGGATGATACCAACAAAGTTTTAGATCTAGAACTTCAATTCTATACCGGTTTTTGCATTTTGAGTAAGAGACAAGCAATATCTGATTTGGGGTGGTGATGCGGCATGGCAACCACGTTTTTAGCTTCCGGCAAGGGGGTCGGTGCATTTTGCTTTGTCCGCCGGGGACGGAGTTTGAAAACGTGTCAGGAGGACGATTGCCTCTCCTGCAGGGCTGCAGTCACACGTGCCTCTCGCTATCTGTCTCGAATCAGCAGCTGGAATGCACTCCAACATATGCACCAGTACGCGGTGGTAATGCTGGCTTTCCAGGTTGGACATGTCTTTTTCCTTTGGGATCTCTGGGATCTTGCTTCGAGAGCTGACATGTCATGTGTTGACATAAATGTCTACGGGGTGTTCAACTCAATCTGTTGTAAACGACTCGGAATGACAAGCACAAGGGGAGGGCATAAACCACGCATTTGACTGCCAGCTTATCAGCACTTGTTAGAGAGTGTGCGATCGTATCACCCAGAACCAGTAGTGAAACGCATTCTTTCCTTCCACTCGATATACAAGTCGAGTTCGTGTCCTGGGAGATCGACTTCTGCCGAGAGACGCGGGGAAGGCCCATCTAGAAGCCATCTTGGGGTGGCGAGAGTGTACAGGTGAACATGGAAATAGAGATTGATAGGCTACGATTCATGAGCATTCGCATGCCGACATCGTGTGTCCGTGTCGTCGTCAATCGGGAGATATGTGTTTCGGATGTGCTGCCAGGGAACGAGCTCGCCGCGGGTCTGTAAGAGGCAACCACGGACCATCGACTCGAGCGTGGACACGTGGGCTGGCGATGGCACTGCCCTTGGCCATAACATGTGTCGAATGTCTAAGCCACCTGACCAACCGTAGTAGAGTATACGATAAACGGGCTGTTAGCCGGGCAAAGCGCCAATCGATCCGTGGATTCGGGTAGTCCGTTGGGTCTATCGGGATCTAGGCCCGATCGAAGCAGAGAGGAGAGGACAGGCTGCGCTGTCGACTTGATACGGCGTGTCGACGGTGCGGATCAAAGGAACGACGACGAGCGTCCGCTGGCGAGGAAATATCGGGAGGAGTGAGCGAACACGAGATAAGGCAAGGAGAGCGTTGATCGATCTCAAGCTTTGGCACGCGTGTTGGGTGCGTTGATCTGTGTGTCCCAACTAGTTTCTGGGCTCGGAACTATGAAAACGGACGGACATGATGGATGTTGGGAGGACGGCGGCACCGAGTCGATTAAAAAACGCTGATCGAGATCGTTGCACGTGGTGGTCGTCTGGCCTGGACTTGCAAAGGGTAGAGGGCAGACAGTTTCGATGTCGGATATCAACTAAAACTACTTTCTCTCTCTCTCGACTGACTTGCCATCTCGTCGCCCTCTCTCTTCTTCTTCTCTTCTTCTCTCTCTGTGACCTGGATCGGATCTGGGTCTGTTTGTCTCTGTTTGTCTCAGATTGCATCGTGGCGTTTCGATCGGGAGATTGCACTTACTCGCCCATTTTCATCCAAACGCGTGCGCACTGACCCCCGTCTCCGTCCTCGTACCTCCCCCGCCGTCGCTGTCCCCGTCGCTGTCCTCGTCGTCGTCCACGACGATGTCTTCACCCCACCACCAGCGCCATCCACACCAGCAGCAGCAGCAACAACAGCAACAACACGTGTCCCACAGCGACTTTCGACTGCCACCGCTCAAGTCGCTCAACTTTCAGTACAAATCTCAACCACAGGACCAGGATTACCAGGTCAACCAGGACACGCCCGTCAACGGAACCTCTTATCCTTACCGCTACGATGAACCCTGGAACGCTGTCGGCCAGCCAGTCCCTCGTCCTGCACCCGTCGTAGCACCCGATGCACAGACCCGCACGTATCCAAACGCATCTTATCACCAAAAACACAGGGCTCCTCCTCCACACTCGCCCTACCCCCAACCCTACCCTCCCCCTTCCTACCAGCAACCATCTCACACCCCCTCTGCGTCTACGTCCGCATCTTACACGTCCTACAACACCTCCCCGGGCTACCCCACATACTCAAACGCTACCAGCCCCACTTACCCCACCCCACCAGCTTACAACTCTCACCAGTACAACACCCCCACCTCTGCCTATCCACCCCCGCCCTCTCCGACACCCACACCCACCCAGCCTGTTCACTCTCATTCCCCCGCTCACTATGTCCCCGCCTACCCGTTCGAAGATGCCAGGTCCGTACCCCCAGACCCACGGTATGTATTCTCTCAATTCTAGAACCACATCCTCTGACGCCCACCTCACAAGCGATGCACGCCCACCCGTCACTCAACCCGAGCCTAGACAACGCTATCCACACCCGCATACAGACACACGTACCCCAGATGTCGTTCGACAACCATATGCGCCCCCTCCACCTGCACCTGCAGACTCTCGCCCAACGTATCCCCCCGACGTCCGGCCGTACCCTCAACACGACTCCCGTCCAGTATACCCCCACCACCACATGGACGCTTCTCGTCCAAGCACTGCGTATACACAACAGGCTCAGCCCGCGCCTGCTCCTCGCCCGTCTTACATCCCAGAGACACCTGCGCGACACCCATATACCCAAGATCCCCGCCCTACGTCGTATCCTCCAGACAGTCGTGCTGCTGCAGGAACAGGTACGTACCCAGACACTAGCGCACAGTCCTACACCGCAGCAGAGCAGGGCCGACCCTCGTATATCCCGAGCGAGGCACAGAGACCTGGGCCATCATATGCCCCTCCTGAACAACAGCGCACCGCGCCCTACGGTGCTGGCGACCACCGCACATCGTATCCTGACGCGCGAGCTCCCACCTACGCACCCAGTCCCTCGACAACCGCAGGCACCAGTACAAGCGGTGGCAGACCAGCATATGTTTCTGACCCCGGACCCGTCACCATAACCGCACCCCCTCCCACGGCGGGCCCCCCTGCCCGCCCCCCCGCGGTACCACACGCTACAATGCATTATCCACCCTCGCACACACTGACGTACGCCGTTGCTTCACCAAGTGGCGAATCCCACGACGCAGGGCGTGCCACAGGAATGCCACCCCCACCCGCAGGACCCCCTGTACACGGGCATCCGCACTCACATACATATGGTCCCCCACAAGTTCCCAGCGCTCACCCTTCCCATTCCTCTGCGCCCCCTCCCCACCCACCGCAACATGCCCATCCACAGGCCCATCCCCACCTACAGCCACCCTCTTCTGGCCCTGCTCACCCTTCATCTGCTCATCCACATGGTTCCCAACCTCCACACCAGCAGCAACAGCAGCAGCCGCCACCCCAGCCACCCCCTCCGCCACAGACTCAACCACCGTCGCATTCACAGGTGCTACCACCGTCCACACACCCTCATGCACCTCCCCACCCACAGTCACAACCGACGGCGCCCCTCGTAGAACCACCACGCCCGGCCTACGTTTCACCTGCGGATACGATGCATTCGAGAGCACCGCGTTACGTGCATGGGCATGGACATACGATCGGCGGACACGTGCCACCATCTGGGTCAACTCACGCGGGACAAGGCGCAGATCAGGGTTTGGCATCGCCACAGGGACAAACCTATCCGTCTGCCATGAGCTTTGAGGATCGTGAACGCATCGAACGCGAGCGAGCGAGGGAACGCGACAGAGACCGTGCGATACGACAGAGGGAAGAGCAGCGGGAGCGAGAACGCGAGCGGGAGGAACAGAAGGAACGGGAACAGAGGGAGCGGGAAAAGGCACGTGAGGCCGCGGAGAAAGCGCGCGAGATGGAGATGCAGCAACAAAGGGAGAGGCAGGAGAGGGCGAAAGATTACGAGAAGGAGGGCTTGATGTCGGAGGCGTTGGAACACTGCAAGGTTTTGTATGAATTTGCCAGTCGATACGGTATGTGTCTGCCTTATCCACGTCGTCATCGCCGACGAGTGAGCTAACATGCGAACAGCACAAATGCAAACGTCTTCGCCACACGTGCAACCCACACCCCAGGAACTCGAAGAGATGGGTCGTCGAGCATCAGAAGTGATCCGCCTTTTGGAGTCTCTCAAATCCTCTTCCTCGACCATCACTTCGTCGACGCCAACGTCCTCGACACTGACCGGCGGTGAGTGTCCTCTCGTCGATATTCGTATACCACACTCAATCTTTCACAGGTGCTGGCCCGTCCTCTGCATCCATGGACGCCGATACGCGTCCACCCAAACGGCCCTGGGAGGAGACCCAAACTCAGCAGCAAGCAACTCACTCTGGCTCGTTCCCGTCCGCTCCTGTGGGTAACACACCAGGGCCATCGACTAGTGCCGAGCGGACCGCGGCTGAGAAAGACATGGAATTGATTCGTAACAAGCGTGCGATGACGACGAGCCTTGCAGCTACGGCTGCTGCTGGTGGCGGAAGTTCGGGGGGTGGGACGCCTTTAGGATCCGGAAACTCTACATCGAAAAATAAGTACCGAAAGCGAAGCGTGAGTCGACGATCGTTGGCCTGTGTTCACGGTGTGAGTGCGAGCTGAATCGGGAATATTCTCGTAGCGTGCTACGCCTCCTGGCAAATGCCATTCATGTAATATTAGGGAGACGCCCGAATGGCGACGTGGACCGGACGGTGCGCGGACCCTTTGTAATGCATGTGGCCTACGTGAGTGTCTGTCCGTCTTGTCTCCGTCTTCGTTCTCTTCTTCGGCTCCATACGTCTTTCATTTGGGTCACATGTTCTCCCCCGCGTGCGCCCTACCCCTAGGTGCCGACCTTCCTGCGAGCCTTATGAATCTGACCGTAAACACATCAGACTATGCGAAACTCGTTCGGAAGCGCGAGAAAGCGGCCGCTGATGGTGGTAACAGTGGCATGCAGATAGATATTGACATGCTGCGCGCGAGTGCACGTGCAGTCGAAAGCGAGAAGTCTCGACCGCCAGGGAGCGGTGGTGCCTCCGGGGGAGGAAATGGCGGAGGTGGTGCCTCGGGGTCCGACACGACCGAGATGACGGTGCATACGGGCTCGTTTCAGATCATGAACGTTTCGGTGACCCCGGACAACAATGGATCGTCGTCGTCCACGACGCAGACACAGACGCCCACTCCGACACACGTTTCTTCTGGCCAGCAATCTTCCCCGTCACATCATCCACAGGTGCCCCCACAAGCCACTGCATCTGGGGCTCCTCCACCTCCTCCGTCACAACAACAGCCGTCTCAGTCGTCGACGACGCACACGCCCCAAATCCCACACACTCCGATGCCTCACTCTGCTACACACTCGCTCAGTCTCCCACCACCATCCCATGCGCTGACATCTCCACACGGACAGCAGCAGCACTCCTCCCCCCACGTGCATCATCCCCAGGTTCCATCACAGCATGCCCATGCTGCTCACCCCTCTCACCATGGACGGGTGCACCCTCGACAAGCGACATGGCCCACTGGAAAAGGGTATCCGTCGGATATGGCGCAGCAGCAGCAACATCCACACGCACACCAGTCGTTCATGCGGACGTCGCACTCGGTGTCTAGCGGTACCTCTCCACGTTAGTTTGGTTCGTCACAAAAAAACAAAATCGGGCTCAGGGATATTTTGACGCCCTTGCCCTTCCCACTCCTTTGCCAAGAAAAAGTGTCAAAAATTTCGTCTTTCGTCCTTGAAATATATCCATTCTTTTTTTTTTTCCTTCATGCTCTTTTCTTTTTGTCGCCGCTGTGCACAATGATGCATGTTAACGATTTCCAACATCTCAAATAATGTCGATGCCACTCACCCACACTGAAATCTCACTCGTATACATATGAACCCTCGTAGCAACTTTTTTTTTTCTTTTCGCGTTCACGTCGTACATGCCATGTACAGGTTTATATCACAGCCATCACCTGTTCCTAATGCTCTCATCTTTTCTTCTTCTTACTCTTTCATTGACCAACCAACTATGCTCTCTCTCACACATGTCATCTCTGTGCATCTGTCGCTTTCGCCACTAAACCTCCAAACTCACGACTTGATGCCAACAAGTCCTCGATTCATCTGGTTCCCTTTTTTTTCAAGTCGTCTTTCCATGTTAAGGTATACGCTTATAGCTTGTATTCCCCCCTACATAATACGCTCCGACGCTCACGTTCCCTCTTACTTTCCTTTTTTCCCCTTACGCGCTGGTATGTACTTAGTGTATAACATACATTTGACCCCTATTGTGGGGTAAAAAAGAAAGAATGAGATCAGGGGGACCGAACCATTAAACATGCGGACGCCGGGCCACCGAGAACTTCGCAGCATTAGGAGGTCGAGTATTGATTAATGAACGGACGCTAATTGAGGCCGACGGGGACACGAGTTTGAGTCAGTGCTTGGAGGCCAATGCAGGTAACACACGACACTTTTTTAAAAATATCTCGGTACATGCACGTCAGTTTCTCGCTGTGAATATAAGATCCATGCAGACAACGTTGCGCTACGCTGTTCATGATCAAATGAAAACGGGTCTGCGATCTCATCTAAACGGCCCGAATCTTTTTTTTTTTTCAGAAGCCGGCGGACGCCTGAAATCCGACTTTTGATCGTATTTTGGTTATTAATTAATGCTAGTACCATCGATACCATGCGTCTCTTAATAACCATGGGGCTCGGACCACCATTCCCCCCTGCCCACTTCCATGATTGGCCAGTGCTCGAATACCCATCCTCGTCATGTCGTTGGCAGACGATCGTCGCCATCGTCGTCGTCGTTACTTTTCGATCGAATCTATATGGGGAGGCTGAGGACGAGTCACATGAATATGAACTCGTACACAAGTTGGGACCTATAACTAATACCATGCAGCGGCCCGCGTGATACTATGATCAGATCGATTTCGATTTATTCGTAAAAAGGCTGTAACAAGTGTGGTAGTTGACGTCGCGATATCATAATATATCATAGGCCACGATCGTGCAAGTCGGTGCACATATAGTACCTCCTACTGCCTACCGCGTGACACGCGCATCCAACGTCCCAAAAACTTTGAGATCGAGAAAGTGACACCCGATTGGCAATTGTCATTTTCCCTTCAGGACATGAAAACTCCTCGCTACTGACTCCGGCAACAAGCAAGCACGGAAGTTCGGAGGATATATATCAGAACACCACCACGCTTGGGTTCGGGGCCATCGCCGGAGCGAAGAACGAAACAAGTTTTCCCAAGGGTGACCAACGATTCATCACATCGCTATATCATGTATGCCGCGGGATGGGTAACGACAGACGGACGCTGGCCACACGAGGAATTAATTTCTCGACGAGGACCACAGCAGGCTGAAGGCCATACCTGGGGAGACAGGTTCATGAATTGATCGATTGGCCATACTAATACACTAAGATAGCGAAGACGGCATGAGGCCTGTCCAAGCAGGGCACCTCAGTGTGAAGGGAAATTCATACATACAGAAAAAGAAACAAGAAACAGGTGTGAGGGTCGTATACCGAAAGATTACAAATTTCGGGTCGTACGACAGCAGTTGTGTGCGTGTGGGTGTTGGCAAAAGGCGGAAACATGAAATGAACGGGAGAGAAGTGTTGAATTCATTACCTACGCTCAGTGGATCGCGTTGGAGACGGGAGAGAAAAGGCTGGCAATAAGAATAGAAATTGGAATGGCTGACTTGTCAAATAAATAAAGGACTGAAGCGATGGTTTGCTTCAAAAAAACCTTCATGATTTCATACGTTTGTCATGATAGCGTCCATACGTCGCCAAGAACATGAAGACAAAAACACCCAGAATAGATTAGGTTCGCTATCGCCATCCAGCCAATTGTAGGATCGATACAGATGTCTTCAATGTGTTGATACAACAGACAACTTTGGTTCCGCGTGAATCGTTGCAAGGAATGTCGATAAAATCTGTCACATGAAAGCCAGTAGGGGACAAAAGAACCACGTTTCCAAAAATCAGCCATTTGCTAGATCGATGCCCGCGCCCAGGACACCTGCTCCATTTCCGCTCCGCAAGCCATCCTTCGAAGATGGGTCGGGTCCCGGCTGGTGGTGGCGGTGCTGTTCTTCCTCGAAGAGCTTGCGTCCTAGATCTGTGCGTAGATTCGCGCCCAAGCCGGACCTCAAAGAGATCGCAGATCGAGGGACAGAAGTTGCGGCAGGTGAAGGTGAAACGTTGATGAAATCGTTGAGATTAAACGGCACATTCCCGGGGGTTGGAGGTGCTTGAAGAGATCCCGATAAACTAGACAATTCCGCTGCCCTTGAAGGAGATGGAGGAGATGGGAGTAGTTGTGAAGACGGCGGTGCTGGAGAGTCCGGTGTTGGCGGAATAACCGTCGGTTCTGCCACCGTCGTTCTGTTTGTATCGACGGGATGATCCAAACTGAACGACTGGCTTAATTGGGAATTTTGACTAGCAGGGAAGCTATCAACTGTGAAGCTGCTTTCGCTTTTGAGCGGGCTGTTACTGCCTTCCGATCCCGCAAAGAGAACTCTGCCTTTGGCACGGAGAGAGCTAGCACCTCTCATAGCCCCAAAGGCTGCTAAATCCCTCGCGTCCTTATCCCGAGTAGTAGTGGGTCGCACAGGCGACGGTGATGTATGTAGGTAGAGCATGAGGTTTGCAGCTTCTTCATCGTCAGCGCGTGGAGTCGTATGGAGGTTGTCCGCGCTGCCACGTGGCGGTGTGGCTGCTCTAGCGGTATGGTGTACATTGAAGGAATCCGCGGATGGCAGCAACGACTGAGCTGTAGTCACGCCTGCGCCTTGCCCGTAGTGCGTGAACGAGTGGAACGACCCTGAGTCAGATATAGTCGAAAGGCTGGAGCGAGGCGAAGAAATGCTTGCTGCAGAGGGACGCGACTGCAAAAGCGATGTCAAGGTGGCCACAGCCTGCCTCTCTACATCCGCAGTCTCCTCAACGGATTCCTTCTGCTTGCCCTTGTGGGTCTTCGAAAGCTTAGACCGACCGGTTGCCTCTTTTCTGTTACGCGAATTAGCACGCGTGCCCTCTGCGATGCTGCGTACTGCAGGGGAAGCAGCCCCAGTGGCGCCTCGATGACCGTGCCGAGAACGAGAACCAGCTGACGAACGAGATGCAGCTGGAACCGGCGGGTCCTTTGAATTGTGCACTGTCCGCGCTTGCTTCAATGGTGGAGGCCCTAGCAGGGTGCTATACAAGTTGTGCGCGGGATTCGTGACGGTGCCTGGGACGTCGGCGTGACGGAAGCGTGTAGGACTCAAGTGGGTCGGTGATGATGCTGCTGAGGGCGCGTTACCACCTCTTCGCGCAGCCGCTCCTTGAGTAGCGGTGCTACCATAGTAATGAGTCGTCCCGGATGCTTTCCGCTTGCTTCCGATCAAGCGGAGTGGGGCAGTAGGAAGAGTACGGGTCTTTGCCTCGAGATCGTCAATAGGGACCTCTGTGACGTTATGGGTAGCTTTGTAGGAGGCATAAGAGAGGCGGGCGCGAAGACCGCGTACGACCTATGGGGGATGATGGAAGTATTAGTTATCGCCGACAAGGACATGGGACACAGGCCAAGGGCGTCAACACGATAGAGGTGGGAGAGAGACACGCTCGTTGACAAGGGCATCGAACGCGAGCGTGTGGTAGGCCAGACGGCTCGTGGCTATGGTGGCGGGACTGATCACTCACCACTGAGAGCTCAGCGCTTGCCATGAATTTCTGGATAGCTTTCTCTCTCTCTTCTCTCTCCAATGGGTCGATGTCTGTGGATACAGATGGGCTGCCTGGTTGCAGGTAACTCGCTGGGGGGGACGCCGAGGTCACTGAGGACGATGGTGTCACCATGTGGAGCGCGTCTGCTGCTGCTTTCCTCTAGGTTATTTACAGCTTGTGTACAGATATGACGCAGAGGCCTTTACAGGCGTTGAAAGGGATGCCTTGATGCTGCAGTTGGCAGCGAGTTGCGAGCGTGCTGTCCGCTGTGTGAAACGGTGAGGAGCGCGTTACTTGCAGGGGGAAAGACACGCGCGCCACGACGCGCTCGCCTTATTCATCCGAAGTTCCCACGCTTGCTGGTTCCTGCGATAATTTATCCGTAACCTACCGGCTACTCAGCAAAGATGTCATCATGAAACGTTGCACGCAGCTTGACACCACACCACACAGTGTATGTACATATGCATCATATCGTCAGATTTAGTGCAGGTGGGTATGGCATGTGGAACAGGAGCCGAGCTCGAAGGGGCCTCCCCACGAGAGCTTGCCAAATCAGTGGAAGACGTCCCAAGGTAGACAACTCGGAGTTCAATCGGATGGTGTCATTATAAGTACTCAGCTGGGAAGCACCTCGCTAGCAGAGACGCCGGGTCGTTCCTGTCAGAAGATCGCACAATGAGTGACGATAAAGGAACCATCACATGACACCGGACACCGGTTAGATGCGCCAGCCGGATGGGGGGGCTGTATAGGTCTGCGTCGTCGAGGTAACATCCACTCGACTTTGAGTCTCGGGGCCGTGGCCCACTGCCATCGATTCTTCCCAGTACCACCGAGGAAGGAACCCCACGCGCTCTTCCCCATTCACGACCTCCGCTACCTCCGCTTCATCAAGCATCATTACCGTGATGCCCAACCTCGGTTTAAAGGACACGCGCCATACTTCCCTTCCAGAACTAGATTGCACTGTTGATTGCAAAAAAGCGAGGAACCTGTCGCCCCATTCCAAACAGATACTCGGATCCCATGCACCGGGTTTCCCACGAACGAGTCGGGGTATCTCCATCGTTCTAAAAGATTGCAAGGCAGTGAGACGTCCAGACGGAGTGCGGAAACCAACGATGATTTCCTATAATAAACCAGATGGTGTGTGAACATTCAAGCGCGCTGATCCGGCGGCAGGCTTACAGGCACACCAAGAAGGAACGACTGTAAGTAAAATTTGAGCAATTTTCTGGTATAATTCGATAAGAATACAAACGACCGTTGTAGCAGACGACGTACTTTTCGAACCTGGTTTCGTCCGAAGAATTCCGTAGCGATAAGGACGTCTTCAGTTCGACGAAATTGTCGGTTGTTCCAGAGTAAGTCCCTGGAAGTAGGTAGGTGGAAAGGATGGCCTTTCCCGAGATCTACATACCACGAACACAGTCCACCTCCCCTCCCATGATGACCCTACGGTCTGCGAGCTTGGTCTTGACTACGCTACACCATTGAACATTTGTGTTCACGTCCCCACCCCAACCGGGAACATCCTGAGAGTCAGGAGGGACATCGCGGTGACCACTTGGTTGAGATGTAGTGCAGTAGGACTCAAACGCATATCCGTAGTACGTTAGAAGCCGGTTACGAGGCGTCATCGCATTCCTACAGAGTCAGCAACATAGGAGAATGCGAAGGGCAAACTGCCACACTTTTCCTGGAGTTTCGCATCTGACGAGTGTTCTTCGAAATAAAAGGTTCCATTTATGAGCATGACGTTGAGTTCCCAGCCGTCTGTCTCTTCATAGGGAGCAGCCAGTATCCTTTTCCATCGCAGGGTCGATCACAGAGTGTAAACAGTAAGAGAACCGAGACCACCTTACTTGGTCATGATACCTCTCCAGCATATCACGTTGACGTCGGGAATATTGACTGCGGACGGTAAGGAATTTGAAGCACGCATAGCATTTTTGGATCTCGACAGCGCAGCTAATAGAGCGTCGAGTCGGCCACGTTCTGCCGGTCGCATGATCGACTTCTCATAGTGAAAACCAAGGTCCGCGCCGCGAGGAGGCTCGACATAGTAGCGTAGTGCTGAGTCGTTGAATTCCAGGACATGGTCGGAATTGTATGAGAACGTCAGAAGTTGGCTTGGCCGTTGGATAGAAGGGGCCTTTAGAGGTGAACAGGAGAGGTTCGGATAGGAAAGACTGGCCACGGAGTCCAACTGCTGTTTGGCTGGCGAGCTCCCCGAAGACAACACATCCTTGCGCTTGTGGGCCATGCTGTTGATCAAGGCAGTGGCATCGGAGGACCAGTGGTTTCTCTTCCGCGTGGTCACGTGAGGCGGTCCACCCAATTTCGCAATATATCTCCGCTTGCATGCCTTGCTGTGTCCTCGAGGACGGTCACGACTATTGCCAGTCAACGTTCGACACGTCCCAATTGCCCACTAGAGGGAATCAGAGTCAACGGTGAGCTAAAACACGACATTTCCAAATTCCAGGCTCGGGCGAGGTAAGAAAATGCACTTGGCAATGGCAATATGAGCATGGCTCGAGTCTACTCACAAGACCTGTGTTCGGTGTGGATTTAATAAACTTTAGATTGGGCACGCGTTAATACTTGCCTTTCAAACGGAGCAATGCCCACTCATCCTCTAGGGAATTCCGTAAACTCAGGTCTTCCGCGCTCCTTTCCTATTCGTTCTCTCCAGGTTGTAGCCTCTTACGGCTGGTCTTTCAGTGGCTCTGCCTCTTGAATGACCCAATAGCACTGCAATCGCTGAGCAATGTTTTCAGGTACGCACCCGTACGGAGAGGCGAACCCACGTCATCCCGAGGGCAGAGATGATGCTCTTACTCTCATTGACCTCATCAAGTCAACACGACTCTGGTGCATGTTCGGAAAGCAACACCGTGCCGCCCAGATGCCTTCCCGTAAGCAGGCGCAGCTATGTAAATGCTCTCCCTATTCCTCCCCCTTACATCCTCACCGCACCCAATCACACTCTCAACGAACCATCATGATCTTCTGTGGGTACCAGATAGTCTCTCCTCGTAATAACCGCCTGATACTGATGGAGTGCAGTCAGCAGGAAAACAAAAACGTCATCACTACCACCAGGGTGGCCGTCGCCATACCATAACAAGTGTTCCCAACGCGACTGTCTTTTTCCTAACAGTCCACAAACTGTCAAGGGCGTCTATCAGTGTCGGGGCGTTCCCGGAGGTTTCTACTGTGAAGGGACCTACAAGATATCCTCGTCTCGTGCGCAGGAATCAGAACGTTATCTCAAAGAGATGGCCGCGAGATGCCGAGCCGTGGAGGAGGAACAAAGGAAACGCACGGTCTCGGAAATGAGACGACCCGACCTGGGCCACCGTCGACGAGATGTAGGACCCGTGCATTACAACGCTTTGGATGATAGGACTCGGTCTGCGTATGGTCAGCCACCTCGTACGGTGGCCGTGCGACCCAATGAAACCAGGAGACCACAAATTGCTATTAGTAGACGGCCATCGTACGCAGGCCATAAACCATCACAAACTCAGATTGAGCAGGAATACATGACCGATCAAATTATGATGCACTTGTACCCAGAACGACAAATTCACCCTCGGTGGTAGGTCCTCGTTGCATGAGTCTACTGACCATTGACTGACATGGGCATCCCAGGATATGACTTACACTCTCGATCACTCAGTATGACCTTCATAAGTATGCTTCGTTTGGCATGGTACGCTGATACTACACGATTACGTTACTACACCACGCTCAATATGTACGTCCACACGTCGTAAACAAGCGAGCAGCTAGACTGCACGTCTTTCTAAGAACTCGGATTCCGAACTAGTCCAACAGCATGAGGTGACCTTGGCGAAATCGAGAAAGGATATGGTTTGGGGTGTCTGCATAAAGGCTCTTGAGATCTTGTTTAGGGCGCAAAACGAGGCGAACATACATGATAACTCCTGGTGTGAACTCTGGCTCCACATCGATATCATTGCCAAATTCATCCTTGGCTTTGTTGACGTTGAATGCCGCAAGAATCGTAACCATAGCTATCCAAACTGCCGCCTCTGCGAGGTACTTCCCAACGCATATCCTGAGTGTTTACTGTCAGCAAAGCACTTCAAGCAGAGGTTATTTTACCTTCTGCCAAACCCGAACTGTATCTCTCCGAGGTCATCGGTAAGGGAGCCGTCCTCTGCAATGAATCTTTCAGGCATGAACCTCATTGGGTCTGGGTATTTCTCCTCGTTATGGGTCATTGCCCTACAATAGTCGGTGATCAGGTATAGGAGTGCGAACGACCTACTCACCATATGTTAGCGAGGACAATTGTGTCTACCAACTGGTTTATGAGATGACCATCAACTACAATGAACGTACCCACCTTTGGGTATGAAGTATCCGTTGTAGACATCGTCTTCCGTGGTCATGTGCGGTACCCCTCATCAAGGGAGTGGTGGTTAGGAAAAGAGTCACCTAAGCTGTTCAAATGTACCCATACCAAGTGGAGTGACCTGACACCATCTGAGCACTTCGCGATACGTCGCCTCGAGATAAATCATTGACGGGCGGTCTGTGAAGTCTGGTAGCCTTAGTCCTCCCGTAACACGATCGATTTCCGCCTGGGCCTTCTTCTGCACTGAAGGAAACCTAAGCATGGCCAGTACAAAAGCTGACAGGGCAGAGGAGGACTGTCATAAGCGTGAACACCCTCCATGTTTGGAAAAAAGTGGGAACGAACAGTCTCAACGGCAGCTGGAAAATGTGGATGTAAGCTTCGAGTTCAAGGGTGGAAGGGGTATCAAGACTAACCAGCGTATGTAGTTCCTGCAACGGACTTGATGACAACTTCCTCTTCGTTATGTTCAAGCATTTCCGAAACCATAGAGTGAGGTGCGATACCCTCAGCCTTGGTGCATGTCAGAGATGACCGGTTTGAAGGAACCGACTTCTTACCCTTTGTTGCTGCACAAAATTGTAGGGCTTATCACGCAGCTCTCTGGTAAGTTTCCTACATTCACGAGCGAATTTCTTGAATCCCGCTCCAGGACACCATTCAGGTAGGTACCGTACTGGAAAGAGTTCGCATAAGTGAATTCCTTGAGCGTCAAAAATCATGACCACTAACGAGCGGGGAACGCGTTAACCAGAGCGGCGCCGGGGAAGAACGAATTAGTGAGCATCTCGCTGGCACGGTCTGCGATAGATGCAAAGAGGTCATTTCGAGGAGCCATCTTATATCCGTAAACAACGGTCATGATGGTCGACGCGGTGAAACTAGAACGAATGCACGCAGAATCAGAATGGGGAACCACCACGGACTCCACTACGTACGTTCTGATATGTTCTTCCATTTTGTCGGGCACTTCGAGGAGATTCCGGGCCAGTTGGTGGACTCGGCTCAATTGAATGTCCCTGTAACTCAGCATCGCTTGTGGGTTTAATGCCTGATGCATTGCCTTCCTATGTTTGCGCCATGATGCACCGTAGCGTAGGAAACCAACATTGAACTCCCAACCCATCCTATATGAGATCAGAGGATAACCCGCAATGAGCAGACCAAACTTCACACTCACAAGGTCACCATTGGGACCTGTGGCCTGTCAGAATAATTCTGGGACCGTTTGTCAAGTAATTCCTGTGCAACCTGTTCGGAATGCAGAACGAGAATCCGGCTGCCGAGGATCTCGAGATAGATGAGATCGCCTGCAAGTTGTTTCTCAGTAAATCAGCGACATGACAGAAGGTAAGTCTGCCAGTACCGTATTTCTTGCCCCACTCGGCAAAGGTCAACCATTGGGAGCCTATGTCTTTGATGGAAAACAAGCTACCAACTACGGGGAGTCGAGTAGGACCAGGTGGTAGCGGGAGACCCGCAGGATTGTCTCGTCTCCAGCGCAGATGTCTCCTGACTGCTAAAACGACTGCCGCTGCGAGGAGCGCGTAGAAAACCTGGACAGATTGCATGGCACGAGTATATGGGTAACTGCTTGAACTTACTGTGGATGCCATTGGTGTTATATACGGTACCACATCTCCTGTTGACGTCCTTTTAGGTCTTGGAATAGGAACACGTACCTCTCAGGCGTGGTCTCACTTGTTACGTGCGTGCTCAACCATCTAGCGTTATGTACCACATTGCTACACCAGTAGTAAACTGCGAAGACGCCAGGGTCGAAGAAGAACGGGTATACAGCTAGTTTCAGAGTTTCACTTCTACTCTGAAACTAGCATGCTGAAGAAGGGGGAAAGAAAAGGCCCGTTCAGCAAGAGGTACGGAAGTTTATCAAAAATTACTTACTCGGCTACATCACCAGTGCCAGAACTGGTAAAGTGCGGGCGCTTAGCGTAGAACTCGTGGCCTTGTCTTGGATTTGAGTTTTTAACCGGTCTCAGATGGCAGCCACTCGGGACTGAGGAGAAATGATGGAAGCACATTTCATAACACACATACGACCGATCAAAACCGGAAAATAAGATAAATGAGAAAGATAACGATACTGTACAGTGATGAATGAATCCAGTGAACTGATGCAGAACGAACGCCGCATGCCACGAGTCTCAATGCACCCTCTTAAGAAACCGCTCGCCGTCGTCGAAGGACCGTTTCCTCTTATTCCAACCGCCAGTGATGGATTGCGGTACTATGAAGTACTTTTCGATGGGAGGCCGGCGAGGTGATTTGGAGACACCATGCTGAGCGGTGAAGCCCGTCGCGGTAGGGCTGGTGGGGTTAGAATGAACGAACGACTCCATAGTCATATTCCCAGCTCCTTGAAAAGCTTGTTCCTTGGGATTCTTTTTATACTAGAATATTGTAAGAATTTCGACAGTAGGGAGATGAGAGTCACGTACACTCTCCAGCTCGGGCTTTCCCCGCCACTTGGCGACGGCCTCACAGAATCGTAAGGCGGCTCGCTCGACGGGTTCCGCAGGATAATGCCAGGCTAGGTCCTCCATATGTGTCACTAGATCTGGCGTCTGTTGAGGAATATCAAAGAACTGATAGATCACTAAGCACGGTCTGACTCGTAATGTGGTCAGATTAGACTCACTCTCCGACAGCGAGTCTCCATCTCCAAATGGAATGCACCTTCCGCATTGTCGCGTCCAAACGTTATGCTATTTGAGACCCCACGCAGAGAAGGGAAAAGAATCCGAGTAGCCTCCTTTAAACCAGGCAAATCATCCGGATCAAACCACTCGAACTCGGGGTCTCCAAGATCCTCTTCTTCACTTATCTCCACATTATCATTGGTACCGCGACCAACTGAGAGTAAACACTCTGTTGCATCGGCACCTCGCCAGCCAGCTGTGAGGTATCCCTCTAGAGCAGCTCTGGTGAGAAGTCCAGCTAGGAGCATGTACCAGTCTCGCGATGGTTGTAATGGAGGAACTTCTGCCTCGGAACGGGGTCGTCTGGAAGGTGACGGCGACGGCGAGGTCGGCGTTGGCATGGAGGCTTCGTCAGCGGTCCTTCCCTGAGCATACTCGCTTTCTGGAGCATTGTAGGGTTCCTCTCCGAGCTCGCGACCGAGCTCCACGGAAACCAAAGCTGACAGCCGGAGGAATCGAGGGATAAGCTCCCATAACCGTGGGTTACCCGCGGCTAAACTAGTATGTCCCGCATGATCATGGTCACTTTCGGCAATGGACCACTTCGACTTCCGGCGCAAGACGCTGCCATGTATGCCAGGCTGAGCAAGCCCTGTGCCAATTCCGCTGCCGTCTTGCCACCCGGTCACACCTCCGTGGCTTCCCCACATGCTCTTTCCGAAATTCATATGGGGTGTTTGGACGGCCGATTTACTTCCAAGAGTAGTAGAACCACTGGCCATGGATATTACCCGGCCTCTCCCGGTAACTCCGGGAGCTTTAGAGGAATGCTTGGCTACGACGCAAACTTCACAACCTGCATGAAGATGCCTTGAGCAGCGCAACCCCGGTGAGGAACTTGCTGTTGAGTGATCCGCGCCCCCCATGTACATACCCCTAGCTCGACTGGTCAAAGAGATCTAAAATGCTTGACTTGAATGTCATAAAAGAAAACCAAACAACCAACTTACGACGTTTTGGCGAAGAGGCATGGTCAAAAGGGGTTGCGATGTCGGGAGCTGAGAGTACAGACGTTTTGAGACTGGAAGTGATACCGATGACAGGAGCGCTAGAGAGGGCGGTAGCTTTCCCGTGGGTTTTCCAGAGCAAGAAGACGAAATGACACTAGTGCTGATGGAAGGATCGGGTGATGCATTGTGAGGAACAGGCGAAGTACTGGGACTGACAGACTCAGAAGAGTGCTGGTCAGAATTGGTCGAAACGATGATAGGTGGAGGGTGGTGATGATGTCGATATGGCGATATTGGGGGCTGACGAGAGAACAAGTCGTTGATCACAGTGCCAAGGGACAAGCGGAGACGGACACCATTGGGCAACGTGTGAGGATGATTTTTGCTACCCCGCTTGGGTGAGTTGGTCGGTGTCAAGGGGTCATTGTCCAGTACGAGGTGTTGAACCGGAGGGGGTTGCTCCAGCATCGATGTCACTACTTTTTCAAGACTTATGGCGCGTAATCTCAAGCTCGCAGCGAGATCTAAGTCTTGTCTGTGTTTCCTCTCCTCCTCATCGTCGTGACGAGTGCCACCTTCCCTTGCTTCCAACACGCTAGCGTCCTCGCCATCACTGACGACCTCCTCGTCCTCTTCGTACTGTTCCGGACGTTCCCGGTAAGCGTAATTGAATGAAGAGGGACCACCGGTGCGATCAGTCATGCCCAACTCTGCACGAGCTTGAGCAAACCGGGTGCGAGCATGAACCCATAGCATGTGGTCTATGATGAGGGTTCTAGTCGATTTTTCCCGAGGGGGGATAGAGTGCAGATGATGGGCATGCTTGTGCGCGGGAGCCTTGAACGAACTAGTTACTGGTAAGGAGGGGATTGGCTTTGAAGGCTGGCTGGGAACATTGGGGAGCGTGTTGGGAACGATGGGATGGGTTATGGGGTAAGTTGGGAAGCCCCCCGAGTTTGGAAAAGCTGGGATGGGCCTGTTGCCGTTCTGCAGGGCTGAGTAGGACATAGCGATGGGATCTCCACGCTCAAACGTCAGCCAGTTCGTGTGCCTTGGCGAAGATGGTTAGGCCCCCTCGACATCCAACGTCAGAACGGATCAAGCACGGACTTCCGATGCGTACGACAATACTTGGGACAAGGATGGAACGTGAAAAATATCCACGCACGCACGTTACGCGCGCCTAGATAAGTGATCGGTTACACCTCTGCGTTTACTATGTAGGTCGTTGGATGAGAACAAGCCAGTGTGGACTCGGAAGCGGAGCGAAGTCAGTGACTCTGTGCCGTGACACCCCGAATCGGAAAACTTGGACAGCCTCCACCGCACTCGACAACTATCCTTCAATACACCAAAGGTCAAGCCACTCGCGAAGTATGGCAGCGTCTTCGCTGCAAAATTGGCTCGCACCCATGTTTGTCGCGCATGCGCCCAAAGTCCCCAAGACTCCTCCGATATTTGAAACTCCAGAGTCCAGACCGAAAAAACAGGATTTTTCTTTTTGCCTCACCTCCCAAGATCCAGTGCAGCATTGGGAATGGTAAGCTCCACCTTGCGCTTTTCGATCACACCGTAGCCCTGCTTCGCTAAAGTGTCGGTAACCCCATCGAACTGGACACGATCCTCTGACTGACCTGTCCTTCGAACCTACCAATCCCCTTTTGCCGTGCGCGCGTTGAGCGGTTCCGCTGTTTCAACCGGCCGTCTTTAGCCAGGTAACTTGGGTCCAAGTGGGTTACAACCTGGTAAAACTTGGCCAACTCTTGCCAAGCGCATCATTAGAAGCCGCCTCTGAGGAGCAGCCGCGGTGGGTGAGGATGGCACGGAAGTATACAAGGTGGGTTGGCATTGCATACAGGTTGGATTTCGGTATCCCAATGCGTTTAAAAATCAAACATGATTCCCTTTCTCATGTGAATAGCTTGAAGTATTTTAATACTAGTCATTCCCAAGACCACCAGATAACTCCTCTTGAAGTCGGGGCCGAGGACGCGGTGTTAGTCTATCTTAGCTCTTACTCCGACGCCGACGACGCCCTTCTCCTATCAGGAGCACTCCGCAACTGAATTCTGTTACCTAGGTCCTCGATAGAGTGGCCTCGGTGTGTCTATGCCAAGGAACGACGCCGTCGATCATAATGGATAAATGAATAGCTCTGGCGCATTCATGACTACATACGATAGATCAATGGTCGGCAATACGTCGACCACACCCCACGCTTGCCATGGGTCACATCGGACACCGTTTAACTTTCGCGGGAGCGCCAGCTGTCGAAGTTACGCTACACACGTTCCATTTTCTCCATAAACGTTGCGCCTCCTTATTCAGACTTCGCTCTGTTAGTGGCGAGGGAATACCTTGTGTCAGAGGTGATAGTGCGTCAAAACGCTAACCGTGTCACTCTGTATTCCCAGCGCCCCCCCTGTTAAAGTTCGCTTTACTCACGTCCGCTTTCCCGTGCCACCTCGACCACAAAGGACTGGTTACGCCTGGTTACGCCGCATCGTATCCGCAGTCTGGGCCGCGAGTCACTTCACAATAGGTCGCTGATGTACCCCAAAGTGACACTAGACTGCAATTCACATCCCGTCATCACATATCCCGCACAACTGACTAACTGGTGCACTGCCTTCCGGTATGATCGCAAAACAAAAGTGTTGCATGCGGTGAGACCAGTTGTGCCTCGCGAGCTGAGCCGGATGAGTCGTTTTATGTAACCTCTTTTGCGCAGCTTTTGATCACAATTCCATCTATGTAGCTATCGTGAACGCCGCAAGTATGGAACGAAATCGCCTTTTTCTTTCTCTACCGTTTCACCGCTCAGGAAGGTTTCCGGTGACGGGTGACGGGAATGAGCCGAAGTATGTATCACGCGTGCATCTTACGGACAACCCGCCGTGTATAGTATCCATACGAAGGATTCGACGATGGAACTGGCTGGATCATCGGAACGGCGAACTTGGGCTGCAATGTCGGGGAAGCAGCATCAAGCCTGCCCGTTCACTGATCGGGGGCTGCGTACGGACGAGATGCTTCCGTTCCATTAGATCCACGTACATACAGCCCGCAAGTTGGATGTCGACCATTAATAGTTTCAACAACTGTTCTTCGATGCGAAAATAATTTACACGAATGCCAAGCTCGATGCTTGAAATACGATCGATCTAACCACCACGTCTTCACATCACCCAAGGCAGTGATAATGAAAGACGAGATCTTGCCATCGCGTGATCTTACACAGTATCTATCATCGCCAGGGAGCTTTTCCAAGGCAGTGTTGATCACACTCCCCCCATGCTTCAGGGAGGCCGAGACTTAGGGATTTGAATATTTTTTTTAAACTTTCGGAATGGCCTACTACGCCATGATGAGTACACAGCCGAGTGTTTTGAACCAGAAGATCGTTCCGGTCAAAGCAAACCGTGACTCATGCAATGTCCCCTTCGTCATCCCGGGTGAGGCTATGCGAGCAAAGAATAGTTTCTCTTCCGCCGGATGAGAGTAAGGGGCGCCGTTGGACATTCGCACTGCCTCCTCGTCGCCGGCAACCTGCTCACACTACACACCAAACCATAAGCTGACGAGATACGTTAAACTTTTATTCCTCGTAATCATAAATAAGAGTCATGACCGAACGCCCACCAATATCTACGCTGTACTACGCTACAAGAATGACGATGGGGAATAGACGTATGGAAGCATCAATAAAAACGTCGGATGATTTCCGACGAAGTAGCGCAACACTACAGTGGTTGTATGTACAAGGGGGACTGGGGGGGAATGGGCAGACAGTGCAATCAATATCAGTATAATGATGAGCAGTGGAGCGAGATTAAGCAGACACAGAGGGCAACGAAAACCCGCGGAGCGTCCCGGTGTATGTATGGTAGGAGAGAGAACACGAAGTGGGAATAGGGAATAGTTAAAGCGAACAGCGACCTGCGGAACGAAGAACGACAGACGTGGGTCATACCATCACACTCGTGCTCGTCCACCCCGTCTCCTCCGTCTTGGGCACAGGTACCCTTTCAGTATCTTTGGCTGCATCCAGGACACGTTGACATTCGGCACCGCCCTCAGATCGCACTACAGTGGCAGTGGCACTCAGTTCACGTACTCGTTATCAGGGTGGTGAAACTTACAGTGCCTGTTCAACGCATCCATGCGAGCAAAGGTCTTGCGACAGCCCTCACAAGTGAATGGCCGATAATTGAAATGCAGTTGTTCATGACGCTTGCAATCGTGCTGTCTCGCAAAGCCCTTGCCGCATCCAGGCCACTTGCACTGGAATGGACGTTCTTCGTTGTGCGATCTCATATGACCTGATATCGAGGTCAACACAAGATGTAACGTGGGTCTTGGGCCAACATACCTTTTAGATTGAAGCTTCTGGTGAATGTGCTGCCACAGCCCGGCACAGGACACATGAAATTTGCTTCTTGCTTCCTTCGCCGGTGGCTAGCACCAGCTGTGCGCTCGCTTGTTACGGTGGGCTTCGTCACCGATATCGAAGCGTTGAGTGGTTGCTGCGCCGACTCTGGGCGAAGCAAGGAAGTTGAACGGCCCGTGAGAGGCACGTTGGGAAGATCGTCATAGCGAACACGTGGACTCGCAGATGGGCTTGGGTATGGGCTCTGACGATTCGAAGATAACCCGCTCCAGCTTCCGTCACCACCTCGGGAGCCAGACGAAGCCCTGCGGTTATGTCCACGGATAGGAGGCAGAGTCTCCTGTGGGTATAGGAACTGGCGATTGATCAACTCCTGGTGTGAAGAGGGTGGGAATAGCATTGCCGAAGTATGAGAAATATCCTCCGAGCGAGAGAGGCGATTGTGTCCTGGACGTGGGCCGCCGTCAGACTTTGACCGGCGAAGGGGGTCGGGGGAGAGATAGTTGCTCATGGTTGTGGAGGGAGGATTAGTGGAACTGAAGTTGAATTGAGGGAGCTGAGGAGAACCGAGATTAAAGGATGTCTGGTTGGCACCGGCGCTGGATGGATGCGGATGCATGGTATGCTGTTGTTGAGGGAGAACCTGATTGAGGTTGACGGTGTCGAGTGCAGATCCTTCGAGAGAGTTAAGCTGTTCCGTCATGAGAGGGTTGTTCCACAACTGAGGGCGTGGAAGGGATGAGGTATCGGACTTGCTGCGCGTTCGCGGGGGAAAACTTGGAAACAGGTATGAGGTATTTGTAGCGTCAGCATGGATTGGAGGAGTAAGAGTGGACAGCCCCTGTTGTTGTGAAGGGTGGCTGTGGGGGAAGAGCTGTGCACTTTGTTCGTGGAACTGGGACACCCCGAGTTGTTGGTTGACTTCGGTCTGTTGTTGATCCCACTGGGCGGTCGACCCCTGCTGCTGTGAACCGGTTTGGGTCGAACCTGGGCGGACATAGGACGCGCGTTTAGACAAATAAGGTAAGTATGGATTTCCACAAATGGAAAGGATCACATCAGGGGAATCGACTTGCCTTGATGAAGGGTTTCCAAGGTCGACTGAAAAGGAACTGATTGGGAAGCAGCTCCACCCCCACTGACGGGGGTCGCAGGGACGATGTGAAGCTGCGGACCACTCGTCATGAACCCACCATCGCCCTCTGGAGCATTGATAAGAGGGGGGTCCTGGGAGAACATGGACCTGGCAGATGGACTGTTGTCTGGAATCAGAAGCTGGGGAGGCGATTGGGGCTTCTTCGGCGGTGAAGTGGCTCGGTCAACTGGGAGACGATTCGCCTGCCAATGAGGCGATTCAAAGCGAAGCTGCTCAAATGAATGAGCGACGTCTAGCCGTGGAGAAGAACCAGCGTGTATTTGAGGATTGTGGTTGGACGACACTGACGACGTTCGGCTACGCGGGGCTCCGTCGTCGTTGCTAGACGGGGAGCTGTGGTCAAACGAAAGGGGAGAGTGCTGATCGAGAGGTGCGGGCGTGACAGACACAGATAGCGGAGCTCCATTGGGATCGAGAAAGTCGCCGTCGAACATGAGCAACGCAGACGAATTGGGCGGATCGTATTCGGACGGGTCGTAGTCTTCGCGGGCGCCCATGAGCCCGTTGAGCTCATCGCCGAGTAGGCCCATGTTTTCTGGTCCATCAGGGTCAAAGCTCAGGTCCGAATGACCAGAATATGGCGAGTTTTGATATGAACCGTTGTAAGACGATGTGCGGAACGGAGGGGATTTGAAGTCGTAAGCGTCAAAGGCAGAAGTCGTGCTGATGTTGTGTGGTTTCGTGGAAGGACTCGTGGACTGGTAATCAAACTCTGTGGGGTATTGGACGGGGTCTTGCTGGAGCAGCGCCATCGTTAAGAGCTGGTAGGCGGTGAGCGAACGATGGGTGCAGATGATATGGACTGATAACGACCTGGACAGAAGGGAACGGCAAGCTACGACGAGGCAAGGGGATTCGAGGGATGGATGAAGGGGAAGAATGGAACAAACGCTGTGTCAGGATGCTTTGTGTGAAATAATTATGACCCCCCCGTCAGCCAGGTGTTAAGCGTGCCTTGGATTTTAATTTCAACCTCCGCTACGGAGTATTCATCTGACCCCTCTCATTGGCATTCGTCTCATGGGTCTCATATACGTATACTTGTACATATTCTAGACAACTGCGCTCTCTTTTTCAGCGATGTCGGTTGTTTTGAGTTGCCGTCGTATGTACATCCTCGGTCATTCGATCCTGCCGTGCCGATTTTCTGGATTAGAAATCCCCCAAACCGTTTCAGTCGCCGCGAAGATCCTTTCGCCGTGCAGACTCGCATTCCGATGCCGTGCTATCGAGTACCCACAGTGTACGATACGATTAGTGCATAGCACCGAGGAGCGATAGCGGACGGGCTTGGCTCCAACGTCAATAGCACCCGTCTTCACCCGTGCATTGCTTTTTTTCCTCGAAGACCGATCTCGGACGCGTTTACAATTGATCGTGCCAAGATACTAGCCAATTGACTGTTTGCAGCTTGACCCCGCTCGGTGCTGATCTCTTCACGTCCTCTGCACAGCTGAAGCAAACGACAGTCGATCCTGTGCAAAATGCCTTCACCACGCGTGGGGGGTGTACCATGTGCTATGTCACCCGTTGACGTATTGGTGTCGGACCATCACCACCCCGGCGTTCATCCTAAAAGCCGGCCCGAACCCAAAGAGTCCCCGCACCTTTCACCACGGCGTGATCCCCTTTTACAGTGGGAACCCCCTCCCTCTATGGACTACCCGAGATCTTGCATCCCCCTGGGGACAGAGAGTTCAATAATCAGCAGGGCAATCATCAAGCCGTATCTTTTTACCCGATCCACTTTGCCATCCCGCCATATCAGCCAACGAAATGAAGGAGGCCATCTGCGATTCCAGCTTACGTGGCATCGTTGCCGAGATCGGAGAACTCTCCAATCGTACACACTCGGAAAATCGTTCATTATTTTGGATTCGCTGACCCAGAGAATGAGAATGAGTAAGCACTGACAAACACCAGGTTCCAGATGACTCCACCGTGGTGAAGGGATTTCTTTCGTGATCACAGGTCGCCGCGGCAGACGTAGCCTAGGAGCCCACTAATCATTGTTCTCTAACATGCAAGCCGCCGACTCGAGACACTTGCAGCACAGCCCTATCGATTACTTTTTATTGGGTATCAGGCATTTGGATCTCGCCGGGCACGATCGTAGTGTCCACGGGTATTGTTCCGGACGGCCGTTCCCGTCGCATCAGCACTTCCCATCTCCAGCTCGATCCTTTGACTAACCATCGTCTGACCAGTCCCACCGCGCGGGGGCACTGCCCAACGATTACCAATGATTAAGACGCCCATGATACCGCGAATGGAGACACTTGTAAAGTCCATGTTCTTGCTTCCCAAACGCGACGTATCATAAGGGAGAGGAAGGCCGCAACCACACTAGTGTGCCTGGCACTTCGCATCAAACCGTACTTAGCTGAAAGGATACACGTGCTAACCTAGTGTCCAATTGTCCATCATGCATCATGCATCAAGAATTAGGTCGCATTCGAGGACACGTGCAAGATCAGCCACTTGTTTCCCAAACCTTGAGATGCCTCTTTTTTTTCTTCCTTTGCGTTGACGTACCGTAGCAAGGAACAATTGATCTGACCAAGTAGTCGCGTATCCACGACCCGGTCATCAAAGACCTAAGGGCAACCGTCGTCGCTTACGACTGGCAGCTGGAAAACCTAGGCTGCTGAAGTCGTACTACGACTTGTGTGTTACTCGGTGGAATCGGCACACGCATCCAGTCGAAAAGTATGCTTCAAAGGTAGGTCGGCCTGCTACATCAGGCCGAACGTGAGATCAATATTAACACGTGGCAATGTCAATGGTAGGAGATGGATACCCTATATTCCAGGCACAAGCCTCAGGTGCCTCCACCCTCGAATGCTTGGTATCATCTCGATTGCCGTCCTCGGCCAACTGCGCAACACCGTGGTATAGGTTCCTTTAATATTATATTAGCCCTGCAATATGAACATCCCATCACCTGTGGACCCTGCAATTAAAACACGTACGCACCCACTCTTGGCTTGCGCAGATTATTGAGCGCTTGATTGAGTCATCACGGATCTGTCAAACCCGTTTACAGTGACATTCTGCCTTCTCTTCACAGGCGCCAACAGGTCCCCATACTTATATATGATGACCACAGTAAAACGTGGAGTGAGCGCGACGCATCGTGCAACGGCTGTGTCTTCCCTTAAATCCTCGTCACGGAGGCCATCATACATACCGCTAGATCACCGCCGGATAACGCAGAACAACTGGTAGTATTCTGCATGAGTCGGTGGTTCGTTGAGTTCGAATTCAGTTTGGCCTTCAAGCACTGCTAATGTATTGGCGGCACCGAGATGTGAAGTTGCATGAGGCATTGGGATGTGTAAGCAGCAAAGTCATTCGGAAAATCATGGTACGGTATATGTGAGTCAATCGGAGTCCTTCCCAAAGCGAGGGCAGTTGTATGTACAGTTCCACCTCGACTGGTTTCTATAAAAAAACATGTTCCTTGGTAGTCCTAGGCCCTTCCCTGATATATCTCGGTGGACCGTCGCCCCACAAGCCATCGAGAATTCATATTAACCTTTGTTCAAAGCGATGCACTGCACTTTCTTGACTGCGGACACTCCTTTGTCGATGGTTTCATTGTTGTAAATTCACATAATATGGTAGGAGACATCCAAAGGTTCGACATCATCCGTCCTCTTTCACGATATGGACCTCCCCTTCCTCGCCTCTACGAGGCAACCAACCATCCCCTTTCCACCCGTGACTGCGCTGCGTGGAGGGATTGGCTATGATCATCCTCTCGATAATCGCTCCGATGCTGCTATGGCCCATATACTCGTCCCCGCGCGACACGCTGGAAATGTATGTCAGCTGTTTGGCCTATAAGGGCTTCCTTCTCACCCTTCATCGAACAGCTCTATGATGCGGTAGCCAGTGCCCATGACACACGCCTCCATTTTGGGGCCGCAACGATTAATTCGGCCGATTGGTGTAAATGTCCTCATAACGTCGGTCGCGAACCTTTGCGTCGAATGGCCGCGCGCTCTGGAAACTCATCAGACTATTTGGGTCTTGGCTGGGAATACCCCGGTTGGCGTCCACGTCGTTCCTCCTACGAAGATAGACGGGGTGCGGTTGCAGTCACGCTTGCCGAAGTCTGCTCGATCTCGCATACGGTTGACCCACCCCCAACTTCAAACGAGGGCGAGAATACACCCGCGGTTTGTCCCTCTGACGAAGAGCTCGAAGGGTTAGACGATCACGTTTTGGATGCGGAAGAAGAGATGGACTTCGAGTTTACGAGTGACGATACCTTTGACGCATCGAGTGCCAATGCCGCACCACCCAGTCCGCTCCAGCTACCCCCTCGCTGGAACTCTGTATTCAAATCTGAACCGCGTGACGCCGTCCGCATTGAATGTACGGAAGCAGATGCGAAGAACCTGAACCATCGCGAATGGAAAACTCCTTGCGCTTCGGAGTCCACCCCTCGCCCGTTGGAAAACGACAACGCCTCAAGATGGATCCGTTCAGAAACGCAGTTTTCTTGCCCTGTTCCTACTAGCCACGCATCTTCTGCGATGCCAACCTCGACCTTACCGTGCGCCAGGAACCTCTCGATGGGGAACCCATTGTATCAGGGGGGGACAGCGAAGAAACCGTTTGCCCAAAAACCTGCACCGAGGAAGGCAGGAAGGACCGAAGATACTGCGATTGAGCAGCCCGTTGTAGATACCCCTCGGATCGTGACCGCTCGGAGCCTGCTTAGCCCAATACGTGATGCCCCATCTCGTACACTGCCCAGTGGTCAAGAACCTGTGTCTCAAGAGAACGCTCTGGATGATGATGAACAGGCAGTTCAACCGACGCAGCAGGTCCCGCCACGCACGAAACAGAATTTTCCATGCTTACTTGACGGTTGCAAGCATGTGTGTTCTTCGGCAGGCGATCTCATGAGGCACCAACAATCTCTCCGCCACCGTCCGCCACAGTACTTCTGTTCGGGTTGCGGGTATGGGTTCACTCGCCCGGATGCTCTTAAAAGGCACCTCAACAACAAACCGAGGTGTAGGGCGGCTCACAGGACGGTGACCCCAACTCGGTTAAGGGGGCCCGGTGATGCTGAGGGAAGCTCGTCTACGTCATAAGCATGCTGGACACGTTTAGCTCGACTTCTTTCGCCTCCGCGGTGGTATCACTGTCGCAATCCTCTTGACAAGATGGTTACTCTAAGCACTCTCTATATTGCATATGCTCTTCCGTTCTCGTCCTTATACCCTGTACAATGTAGAGAACATGGTTTTTAAATGACGAGCGCATCGTCGACTATCTGGGGTCCCCTTGGCACTGCTTCCTTCGCCAACTCGTCGCTCAGATCGCTAGGTGCAGGTTCCACGCCAACGTCCGTAGCTTCTTTCTTCAACTCCTCCATGGAGACAGCTCGGCGCTTACCAAGGAATATGCGTCCACCGGGTGCATCCTGCAATGACCGTACGATGATGTCCTTTTCGAAAAGGTACCGAACATCTTCCAAGGGATATCCCGTTGTCTCTGGTATGCAGACGTAGACCCAGATAGCCATGATCACAGAAGCGACTCCGAACACGAGATATGTGCCGTACGTGATATGTGCGAGCATTATCGGTGTGATTTGCGCGATGACGTAGGTGAAAAGCCAGGTTACACCAACGGCAAGAGACATCACAGCTGAGCGAAGGTGTCCGGGAGCTACTTCAGACCCAAGGACGAGTGGGGTGAAGCCCCAGCCTACACCGAAGGCGACACCGTAGAGGTAGACGGCGACAATCGAGACGTAAGTCGCAGGAACGACCGTAGGTTGGGGATGTACGGCACTGTAGCCCCCAATCCAAATCATTGTAATGGCTTGAGCGATACCACCGTATATGAGAGTCCTCTTCCGACCCCAGTTCTCGATAACAAAGGCGAGGACAAGACACGTGACAACGAACTTTACGACTCCATAGATGCCAGTGGCAAACAGCGAAGCAGTCGTGCTGGAGATTCCGAGGTTTGCAAAGATGATAGGGGTATAGTAATTGACTGCGTTAGTGCCAGTCCACTGCTGGAAGAACGTGGCAATGGATGGTATGAGGCAGCGCAATGCGATGATACGATTTTCTGCCATCTTCTTGAACTGCGTAGCGATCGGAAGTTTACGCTTGCCCGCGAACTCTTCGCGTATCTCGCTCAGGGTGAGTTGGATGGCGTCGTCTTGTGGATCTTTTCTGGCGATGTAGCCGAGGGCATTCGCCGCGTCAGTATACCGCTCGCGTTCGATCAGCCACCGAGGTGATTCCGGCTGGAAAAGCATGAATATGAAAAATATGATGCCTGGCAATATTTGGACAATTATCGGGGTCCGCCATTGCATCTCTCCAGGTGGTATATGAAGAGCCACTCCGTAGTTGACCCAGACTAGAAAGCATAACGTGGATCAGAAAACACGGTCGGTCGCAGGGCCAGCACTTACAACTCAACATGTTTCCCAAACCTACAGCAACCTCTATGCTACCGGTGCATCGCCCCCGGATAACTCTCGGAGCACATTCGGATACGTAGGTGGGAACAAGAGCTGACATGAGGCCGACACCAACACCACCAAGGAACCGACTAAAATAAAGAACCTTGAGACCCGTAGCTGGCGTACTTCCCAGTCCAACGATTGACTGGATAGCGCTTCCTATAAGAAAGATTACGGCTGATGCCAACAGCGACGGCTTTCTGCCATATCGGCTCGCCAACCAACTCGATGCAATGGCACCCACGCTGAGGAAACACACATTCGATTATTTGCCCAAACGTAGCGACAGGGAACTTGACTCACAAGCCTCCCGCCTGGAGAACAGACACGATATTTCCGCTCAGGCTGGCACGGGCGCTGGCTGACTCTTGATTCAACTCAAAGTAGTCCTGGAAAGAGGGAAGAGCAAGAACACCGCCTATGAGGCCAATGTCCCAACCGAAGCACACGTATCCAGCGGTGGCAGAGAAAGCAAGGAAGTAAGCATTTCGGTATTGGATGGTTTGTTGAAGTTCCCTTCTCCACGTCATGGCGGCCTATGGGAAGAACGCCGGAAGATCCAGTCACTAGGACGCAGGTCTCGGCGAAATTTGACTCTGTCCGACAGGAGCGTTCGAAGCGTGAAGAGGGTCACCAGTCGTCCAAAAGCCTCAGCGGGATCGTGCTTATATGACTCGGTCGGACCCAGTACCGTGTGCGCGTATTCTGAGAAAGGCTAGCCGAGTATCTGAGAGTGCAAGTAATGCGGTCCAGTCCTGTCACCCGACAGGTCGTTTAAGCGAAGGTTATGTATCATGTCGATATTATCTATTGTAAGACTGAAGCTTAGCAAAGTTCGGAAGAGCATGTGTATGTGCCTGTGGAAGGACGAGACAAGAGTCGAAAGAGAAGATGGTGAGTTGGAAAGGAACGGAAACTTGACTACGAAGTAACTCAGGCACAAACATATGTCAATACCTCGTCAGCTAGAAGACGACGACGATTTAAATTATTGTCCGTCTAAGCGGCACGCTATACACGGATCGCAAAATCGCTACTTGCTGGTGAACGTTCGAAATGTTCATTGATGTAACTTGAAACTTGATCACTTCTTCTGCCCATTCCATGTTCCTGTTTCGTTCCTTCCAGCTATATCAACACATGTAGCATGGCCTGTTCTGGGAGTGCGAAGTTCATCTGACTTCGCCGTGCTAAAGAGATTGCTACAGGTAAATGTGGCTGGGGTACGCTGCGCAACTGTGAATTGGGGAATAAACCATCCAAAGGATCGATTTACAAGGAAAGGGCCTACCTTAACTCTGGAGGCCATAGATTAGAGATCTGACAGTGCAAAAGCTCTTTTCAACTAATTCTACACCTTCGAATTCAGGCTTATCACTACATGACCGGGGTACAAAGGATCGAAAACACGGAGAAGGCTGGTTCGAAGTCCCCTAGGACAAGATAGTCCAGCCTTCGCGGGCGGGAGCCTACCAGACAAACGGCACACCAGGCCGATCAAGCCTACCGTGCCTACCGTGCATTCGACCACGACGGGCTTACCGGGCCTAACAGACTCACGTTAGATTTTCAGAGGAAAGAACAAGAGGAAGGAAAACGAAGGGATGGAAATTGCTAACAGTATTTTTGCGGGCATTCCGGAGCGGTTAGTTAGCAGCGGTAATCACCTGGAAGATCGGCCAACCAACCACCCATAATATCGAAGACTTGATAGAGACTCGAGTCGCCTGCTCGGCTTACAGCCGCGTGCTTGGATATATCCTCTGTGGGGCTGAAAGCGGCCGCGGGGACATAGCTGGAGGTTTACGGTCCTTGGCGTTGATTATGCTCTTTTTAACACCAGGACCCAGACTCTTGCTCTCGATATGGGATGAATGTCCAATCGGTAAGTGCTCCCCCTCGAGTGTAAATTTCACAGGTTTGTCGGACTGCTGATTATTTTCATGCCAAGGCACTTTTGCCTCATACCCCACCAAGCGCCGTCTGATCTCCAGAGGCAGTCCGTCGGTCGCACAACATCCACGTATCATATGTATCACTAGTACCGCAACGATGATTGGTTGGATGCGTGGTAGCGTATGGCCCGGCTAACGGAAATTCTTCGACGTACAACACCTTACCTCCCACATGTTTGCACAGGAATGGATATACGTGGGTCACTTCCACATGCTGGACTTGAGTTCCAGAGCACTGTTAGTTGGTCGTGCAACCATTCCTCACATCACTCGTAATGAATGGTGTTTCGGTGACAGGACTGGGAAACCGTACACTATTCCGAAAGCAGGTATCCTCACGAGTACCCATAGGAAACTCGTGTTTCAGAGCACTTGTGTATTGTGGAAATAGCACGGTTTCCGCGCCCTGTGCAGTTAGCGCATTGCTGTTCGCTTGGGTGCCGGTTATGTCCTGCAGCGAACGTGTCAGAGACACCCCCTGCAAATGAATCAAATTCGCACGGGGGAAGATGCGATAAAGGCTGGCTCTGATAAGCACCCGCCTCCCACTCAATCCTCGACGTATAATGGCCACTGCAAATCTCAGCAACTTCCCCATCGATCTCAAGCAATACAAGAAGTCTGCCAATCCTTTGCTGGCCATCGTACGCAGAATCTGACTGTCAGCGTAGGTTGGTCCTAGATCCAACGCGGCCGCAATTGAGCGCGGAACAAAAAGCAACCCTCCAGCATAACATCCAACTCCTTCGCGATGCTATTGTTCTGTTTACTGCGACAGGCGCCGCTCGCGGTGTGAGCGGTCATACAGGTCGACCGCCTACCACACCCCCTACCTATACGTAACTGAGTTCCTCTTGCAGGTGGTGCCTATGACACCGTCCCCGAAGTTTGCCTCTTGCTCAGCTTGTTCGAGGGCTCAGAAAAGTACCTTCCCATCATTTTCGACGAGGCTGGTACGTATCGATCTCGGGGTGATGACACCACTTTCGTTCAACATGCGAGATCACAGGCCATCGTGTTGCAACCCAATACCTCCTAGCTGCACTTGAAGGCTCTCTCCCTCCGGAACACCTCCTTCACTATCGTGAAGCAAATTCAAAGCTCCCCGGTCACCCCGAACTTGGGTTAACACCCGGAGTCAAGTTCTCCTCCGGCCGCCTTGGTCACATGTGGCCCCTAGTGAACGGTGTTGCATTGGCTAATCGCGAGAAGGTCGTGTTCTGCTTGGGTTCCGATGGTTCCCAGCAAGAAGGAGATGATGCGGAAGCTGCTAGGCTTGCCGTTGCCCAGAATCTGAACGTGAAATTACTGATCGATGATAATGACGTCACTATTGCTGGGCACCCCTCCAAGTATCTCAATGGCTATGACTTGGCAAGGACGCTTGAAGGACACGGTCTCAGAGTTTTTATCACCCAAGGCGAGGACATTGACGCCTTGTGGGGGTCTGTGGCTGCCGCAGTCACGCACGATGGCCCCGCCGCCGGTGAGTGATGCCATCCACCCGTAGACTTTACCTGACGTTTTTCATAGTCATTTCCAAACGGATCATGGCACCAGGTATCCCAGATATCGAGGGAAGCACTCACGGACACGATGTCATTCCCGTCAAGTCTGCCTTGAAGTACTTTGAAGCCCGGGGATACCCCTCGAATTTCGCGGGAGATATACTCTTAAACATCAAACCTGCGGCCATTCCCTATCTCTACGTCGGGTCGACAAAGGAAGTGGGGGCTAACCGTGTTGTGTTTGGTGAAGCTGTCAACCTTGTACTGGACAAACTTCCCGAGGAAGAGGCTGCAAAGAAAGTCATGGTCATCGACAGTGAGCATTCCCTCTACAGCTTCTTCCTAAACTGATCTCGCGCAGGTGATCTGGAGGGTTCCACCGGCCTTAAAGTCATTCACCAGAAGCACCCGGAGGTGTTTGTATCGGGTGGTATTATGGAGCGTGGCAACTTCTCGGCCGCTGCTGGTTTCGGTTTTGATGCTAATAAATTTGGTGTCTTCTCCACGTTCTCCGCATTCCTGGAGATGATTGTATCAGAACTTACGATGGCCCGTTTGAACAATTGCAATGTCCTTTGTCACTTCTCGCATGCTGGGGGTAAGAGCTACGATTGTCCCTGCAATGCACCGTTTCACTGATAATGTTCCCCTTTTTAGTGGACGAAGTTCGTACCTTGCGTACCTCATGACCGACTGAACATCCACCTAATTTCAATCTTCACAGATGGCTGACAATACCTGTCATTTTGGCGTCAACAACTTTTTCGGGGATAATGGCCTGTCCGATGTACAATCGTGGTTGTACTTCCCCGCTGACGCTCTCCAAATGGTGGCCATCGTGCAGCGGGTGTTCTTCGAACGTGGTATTCGGTTCGTCTTCTCGACCCGGTCGAAGGTACCATATATCCTCAAGGAGGACGGAAAAACGAGGTATTTCGATGGCGACTACAAGTTCGTCCCTGGAAAAGATGAGACGATCGTGGACGGAAAGGCTGGCTATGTTGTGTCGTTCGGTGAAATGCTGTACCGGTCTTGGGATGCTGTCTTGCGTTGCCGCCAGGAGGGTTTGGACGTCGGCTTGATCAACAAACCGACTCTCAACGTTGTCGACGAGCAAACGATCAGAAAGATAGGGTCGAGTCCGTTCGTACTTGTGGTCGAGTCATTTAACCAGAAGACCGGGGTAAGGTGACATCAGTCGAATTGGGCTGAACTAACAGCAGTGCACAGCTTGGCTCTAAATTCGGAACGTGGTTATTGGAACGTCAATTGACCCCCAAGTACGGGTACATAGGCACGACGAAGGAGGGTATGTGGTTTTTCCTTTCTTTTTGTTTGGAATAATAACTTATTTTTGTTTCTGCGACCAGGCTGTGGTGGATTAACAGAACAAATTTTTTACCAAAACCTTGACCCCCAATGTGAGTTTTTGATATTGCAGAGTTTTATTGACAGTAAATCCATTGATCATCGATTCCGTAGCCATCATCTTGAAGATAAAGCAGCTCTCGCAGTAGACCTGACTCAGTGGGCAACACTGGGTTTGACAAAGCGACAACATCGGCAAGAGTTTGAGAGTATTATACACTTGTCTGCTAAGATGAACACTTCTTGATCTGCAGAGACGTAGTAGAAGCGAAAGTGCTGTGTTGCTAGAGTGCAAGAGATAGTTTGTCAGTTGCTTGAATAGAGACATCCCAGATGTAGGTAAAGAAGTCAGAGAACCGAGTCTCGACACCAGAAATCTCCATAAGAGAAAACTTTGAGACGGCACTTCCTAATTGCAATCGGTTTTTGATCATCATTGTTGGGTGAAGAAAGGAAAGGACAGAGCCACAGACAAAGCACAGCAGCACTGACCTCTCGTGCGATGAGCCACTGTAAGCCTGGACGACGACGACGACGACGACGAGCAAGTGCAGCTTGTAGTTTTCATAGCCAATGTCGTGGCTGATTTTTTTGAGCTCCGACCAAAATAACTAGAAGGTAGCGGAGACGATTTGACACCTTTCCCACGTAACCCAACAGCCGAACGCGTCAAGGGGGATAACAGTATAAGCCTCGGAGAAAAAAAAACGTTGGGAGACTATCAAAGAGCGTTGCCCATCGATTTATTGTGAGTGATCTTCTCAAAGATATCGGGTATGGGTTTGAATTATCCAACCATTTTCCCTATTTTTCGGAGCGGCGTCGGGCTCACCTGGGCGATTTGTGTTACACCATGGATAAGGGTTTTCTGTAATACTGGTTTTTTTTTCTCATTTTTCAAACCTTTTGATGAGAGATATTTTCTTCGACCGTGCAAACGTGGCGACGTCCAGTCTTTTTCCCAACAGTTCGCGATTTGCTCTGCTAACCATGTCACTAGGATTATCGTCTACTCATGGAGGGCGCCCTACCGAATATGCCAGCTGAGGCGGACACAGCTGCGGTTCAAGGTGTGCAGCCTCCTGACCCCTTAGTCCCTTTGTATGACCTCATCCCCAGAGCAGCCGATGAAACGTCGCCCGGGTAGGCCCAAGGGCAGTGGAAAGAAGCAACACACGAGTGTTCCTGTTGTTACCGGTGAGAAGATAAAGCGACCAGTCGGTCGTCCGAGGAAAGATGGGCTTCCTGCTGGCTCTGTTGGACCACGCCGAGCGGCACGACCAAGAAAGCCGTCTGTGAAGGCGGCCACCGAGGCTGCGACACTCCCACCAGGAGTACCATTTCCAGGCGTGAGTATCTGCGCACCTATGCTGCCCACCATCGTTTACGGCCACTGCAACAGGCGTATTATCCCCAGCATCCTGGAATACCCCAATGGGAGACAGGGCTGCCTCCGGGTGGTGCCCAGACCTCAATTTCAGCTCCTCCTCCCGCCCTACCTACCGGAAGCGCAGTGCCCCAAACGTATTCAATCGATCCAAAACTCAATCGAGACGAGTGGGCCGAAGTCATGCGAACCAAACCCGATAAATTCATGCAAGAGTTGCTAACGGCCCTGGCTGCCCCGAATCCCTTACCTAATGTAGGACCGACCGTAGAGGACGCTTTCAAGTCCCACCTCAGTTCTTTGGCCCCTACCGCCGCGCAGAACAAAGAAACTCACGCTATACCTTCGCTTTACTCTGTGTTAAAAACTTTCTGGCTGCCCTCGTCGCCAGCTTATCTATCCTTGATCGCTTCTGGCCCGAACGCTCGTACTCTGTCCGAACATAGGTTTTTGTACTGGGACCCTCTCCCTCTGGTTTTCAATGGGATTGCATGTAGTAGTTGCGGGGCGTCGCTCAACAACCGAGGACGGATCAAATCAGGACCTATCAAAGTGTATGACCTTGAGAAGCCGTTCTTTGTTATCGGCTGCGAGTATGTCTGCCGAAGTCCAACGTGCCTCACGACTGTGCCACCCGAGGGGAGGAAGTTTGCCAGTACGGATGCTTCCATCATGCAAGCCCTTCCAGCCCGATTGAAAGAGGAGTTTCCTGCTCGGCTTCTTCAGGGCGGTACTGATTTGGGGAGTGGGCCACACGTCTGGAATTGGCATGCGATGGGCGTATCGAAGTCGTTGTGGAACATGGTTAAGGGGAGTCTGAAGGTTGGCATGTCCAAGGA
Source organism: Pisolithus microcarpus (assembly GCA_024613185.1). Classification (NCBI taxonomy): domain Eukaryota; kingdom Fungi; phylum Basidiomycota; class Agaricomycetes; order Boletales; family Pisolithaceae; genus Pisolithus; species Pisolithus microcarpus. The sequence continues at coordinate 1,474,483 of JANFAI010000007.1, forward strand.
CGCCATCATTCAGGTGATTGATGCCATTCAAAATCCACTAAAAGAGGACAGGGAGAAACATGAAGAGGAAGAAGACGAGGACGCCACAGGTGAGGACGCACCAAGAATTGTCATCCAACCTGATGGCGGCGACGTGACCATATCTCAAGTGCGCGTCCAGACATTCGTTAATTGTCTGGGATACTAACGACATGTTCAGAACGCTGCAGATGAATACGGCAGTGTTTGGAAAGGAAACAATGGCGTGACGGAAGCTGGCCCAAGCCAAACCAATAACCCGCACCCAACTTCATCTAACTTGACCAATGTCACTTCCGAAATGCCAAGTCAACCGACTACCTCTGCCCAGCCGTTTACTTATGCACAACCCGGGCCTTACGTTGCATATCCGTATCCTAATTATCACCCGTACCTCGCGCAGGCTCACCCAAACCCCAGTGTGTCCCATCCTCAACATACGCCCTCTAGTCAACCTGGAGGAGACCAGAATGGCTTGAAGCGGCCGTTTGGTTATGGTGATAGTAATGGCGAAGTTGCCATCCTAGAGCCTTCGCAGAAACGAACTCGACACTGTTGCAAGTGCGGTTCCCAGGATTGCAAAGGAAAAGGGGGGCGCTCGTTCTGTCTAAATGCTTGCCAAGACTGCGGCAAGATAGATTGTCGTGGCAGGAACAGCAGGCGACCGGACAAGGTGTGCTCTGAGGCGTGGAACTGAACTTGCGATGGATTTCTACGTCCTGTCTTGTACTTATTATTGGAATCTGCTTGGAATAATTGCCTGCCACGCGGCCTAGGGTATTGTATCCACTTGAACGCTCGATGGGGTCCGTGTGCTTCCACTGCGTGCGATCTTGCTTTAGAGCGTACATTCATACTGTCCACAAGACACTAGAATCGACGTCGACTCGGCCATTTCGTTCCATTGATATAGTAAATGTACATTTATTGTACTTCGAGTTTTCTGGTAGCGAGGTCACCGGCTTCGAGAATTTCGTACATGTCCAACCAGCTCAGCAGGATGTAGTTCTGCGACCCCACACCATTTCCCGCTACGAGACGAGGTAAAAATGCCCCGTAGCTGAAGGATGGTCAAAGTGAGCAACCATAAAGTGTACGCGACCCTGATGCTTCTCGGTTGCGAAAGATGTCAACGCAGGCGGTTAATCTTCAATGACGCTGGGAATGTAGAAAGTAAGGACACCACCAGCATCGGCGACTTCTCCAATGTAAACATAAAGGATTGCACAGTGGTTTTGACATATGCCTAATTGCATATGTTACTCTGATGACACGCCCTCTAGCGTAGTACTTACAAGCAATGGTGGTGGTCGAGACAACGTGACTGTTGAGGAATTTGAGAAAACTTCGAACAGAAACCAGCACAGAGAACACTTTTTCAGGATCAGGCTTTTCGGTGGGTTCGGGATCCACATTTTGTTCTTCTCCGACTTGGGCTTGCCCTGGGGGTTCACGTTAACCAGGTGTGAATACACAAGACTATACAATTAGCGAACTCAGGGAGGGGTTGGCACATCCGATCCACTGCGTTTCGACTTTGACAGAGTCCGTGCTGATTGCCATCTGAAGCTTGCCGCTGTTGTTGGCCCTGAGGGCCAAGACGTCCGATAGCGGGCGAAGTCTCTCCACAATCGTCCTCAGCTTCTGGAGAGGCGGTAACAAGATATGTACCTGGCAACCGTCGTGAGCGCTCACTCTCCATAGTGCGCCAATGGCTCACATCCGGTTCCGGGCAGAGAGGTTCGCGAAGCTTATCCACCTCGGCGGGCCGCATTACTTCGATTCGGACGTCATGCGTTACTCTGACTTTACGACCTGATCTAGATACACCGAACATCTCGAAGCTGAGGACAGCTTGGTCATTCTTCTTTGCGAGTTTCATGACCAGTTCGTCTGCATCGTATGCCGGCAGGATAGACGAGGCTGCTGCAGTCGATGAGGCAGATGCGGACGAAGACCTAAGTGAAGAAAGGAGGGCTTCGGTTGACAGGGCTACGGTGATTTGGTTATTGGCGTTCGACTGTATGCGGTAGTTGGTGAATATGGAGTCCACCTTGACAACGCTGGCAGTGGGACTCGGAACGGCTCCACGCAAACCCAGGAGGTCGATATAGACTCACGACCATACTTGGATGCCACCTTCGTTTGCATCATCGTTGCATATGATATGCATTTCGTTTTCGGTGAACTTTATGATACATTTCCGCTGCAGTTTTTCAACAGCTTGTATTATACCTGGCAGTACAGTGAACAAAGTCAGAAACGGTCTCGTGCACGTACTCACGACAGAAGATCGCGACGTTTTCCACCGTAGCTCGGAACCGCATATTTTATCTGTCGCGGCTGAACCCAAAAAATGCTTCCGAAGGTTGTGTATACGTCATGATCACGTGAGAGACGGAGCGGCGATTTCCGCGACAGGAAAACATTAAAGCAGTTTATAACTTGAACGTGTTCTCTTTCTGTCTTTCGCTTCTGGAAGGTCAGTTTGAAGGACGACCCAAGTACTTGCTCTCTCTGCTATAGTGTGACCATCATGTCTCGAGAGATAATCAACATCCAGGTAAACTGATCGCGTCGATCTCGTTTACGGCTGCTAATGTTGTACAACCTTCCTCCTACAGGCTGGTCAGGTAACTCATTCGACTGGGGAGTTGTGAATCAGTGTTCTAACGGTTATTGTGAACCAGGCCGGAAACCAGGTTGGCGAAAGTTTCTGGAAGATGCTTCTCGCAGAGCATGGTCTCGATGAGTCTGGGGTAGCCTGTTCACTCTATACTGTCTTCCGTTCTGATACTGAATTGTGGCGCGTCTTTTTGCTCATTGGTCTGTAGTTATACGTTGGTAATGACCCACTCCAGACCGAACGGGTAAGCGTCTATTGATACCCTTTGAGGCTAATGGGTTACCGTGTACTTCTTTCCCTAGGCTGGCGTATACTTCACCCAAGTCGATTCGCATGGTCCAACCAAATACGTACCAAGGAGCGTCCAAATTGACCTAGAATCTGGCGTGTGCGACCATGTGAGTGTTTAGTAGATGGGTCCCGGATCGTCCTGGATTGATTATGGCTAGATTCGTGCCGGTCGTTTGGGGAAGCTTTTCCGACCGGATACTTACTTTACTGGGGATTCCGGCGCAGGAAACAACTGGGCGAAAGGATGTGAGCTGCACCATTACTTCCTATCCTGCTTTGTGTTTACTTTACGTTGGAGGCAGACTATACAGAAGGTTCTTATTTGTGTTCCATTCTGAAGTCTCGCTGACTGCTTGTCAGGGGCTGAGCTTATCGATTCTGTTCTCGATATCGTTAGAAGGCAATCGGAGGGCTGTGAAGCTTTGCAGGGTTTCCAGATCATCCACTCTCTCGGTGGTGGAACTGGAGCTGGTCTTGGATCTCTCCTGCTATCCAAATTGCGCGAGGCAAGTCACTTGTGATTTCAAGTACACTTCTAATCCCCAGCAGGAATATCCTGATCGCATGCTCCAAACCTTCTCAATCCTACCATCGCCAAATGTGCGGTCTACAGTTGTTTTGTTATTGTTACATCGCTAACAGGGCAATAGGTGTCAGAGACTGTGGTAGAGGTCCGTACCATCGTCCCCACGTTCTGGAGTCATCCTGACACGTATCTTAGCCCTATAATGCGCTTTTGTCTATCCATCAACTCGTGGATAACTGCGACCTTACGATTTGCATTGACAACGAAGCTTTGTGTGTGTCATCACTGCACTCTATCGTTGTATCTAACACAACTATTAGATATGAGATTGCAGTCCGGACGTTGAAGATCAAGACGCCTGCCTTTGGTGACCTCAATCAGGCAAGAGGTGGCTGACCTTAGCTGCCTCCGTGTATTCATTCGCTTCCAGATAATTTCGAGGGTAATGTGTGGAGTGAGCACAAGTCTTCGTTTCCCAGGCCAACTGAACGGGTATGCCGCCACGATAGTCTTGAAAAGAGTGGCTGACATCACATTAGTGACATGCGTAAATTGGGAATGAATCTTATCCCGTTCCCCCGAGTGAGTCTCCCCAGTTATTACCAAAAATGTCCTGCCCAATTTCGCAGCTTCATTTCCTCATGCCGAGCTATGCTCCCTTTTATGATCCCAAGGCTAGCGCCTTCCAAAAAATGTCGGTCCCTGAACTGACCAACTTGTGAGTTTCCAACTGGGTGGTTTAATATACAGTTCTCGACTTCCCTCTCAGATTGTTTGATCGACGGAGCCTCCTCGTCGCATGCGACCCACGATTCGGGTGCGTTTTCCCTCTCGTTCGGCGGACCATTGGTTCAAGCAGGTTGTAGTCGTTACTTGACTGCTGCTTGTATTTTCCGCGGCAAGGTTTCTTCTATCGAGGTAGGTAGATCCTTCGTTGGTGCTGATAGAGCGCTTATATAGTTAATTAGGCGGATGTAAGCGCTGTGCGTTGGTCTTCAAGCCCAGCTGACCACTTCACTCCTCCATAGACTTCGATAGCTCAACTTCAGCGCAAGAATTCTAGTCTTTTTGTAGAGTAAGCCTATCGCTCACGTGCAATCTTTTAAGTGCTTATAATCTCACAGGTGGATTCCGGACAACGTATCGGTGTCTGTCTGCTCTGTGCCTCCGGTGGGGCAAGCTCAGGTAAGTTGTCCGTGTCGTTGATACACATACACGAACTTTATTCTTTCAAGGCGGCCGTGGCACTTGCAAATTCAACGTCAATGCAAGAGCTCTTTATGCGTAATCTCAACCAGGTACGCACATACAACGCGAGCTGGTCACTATGGCTCATGGGTTTCCCCTTGCAGTTCTCTCTCATGTTCAAGCGTCGGGCTTTCCTTCATTGGTACACTGGAGAAGGGATGGATTTGATGGAATTTTCCGAAGCAGAGAGCAACACCCGGGATTTGGTGTAAGTTGCATCTCTGCATTTTCCGATTCCACTGATTACTGTTCTGATGCGACGCAGTGCCGAATACCAGCAGGTGAGCAATTGTTTCCCACAGTCGTGGTTTGCTTTTATGGACTTTCCGTCTTGCAGTATCAGGAGGCGGTTGTCGATGAAGAATTTGAAGAGATGGTGGATGGGGAAGAGGAAGCCCAATAGCATCTCATACCGAATGAATTCTACCTTCGTCCCATATGATCATAAAACTCGAACAGTACTTTGGATTTCTTTACAGTAATTGAATGCGGAAGCGCATTGTCGTCCGCCTGCATTTGTGTCCATTGTTTGGTGAAGCGGGGGTCGGCTACCTCGGTATCAGCCTACCGGAGAGTGTATCATGCATACAGTACATTGGGCGCCAATTTACTACGGCTATGCGACAAACGCCTGTCATTCTACTGGGACGCCGGGATGACGCGTCTAAGGAACACTGCCACGTCCTCCAGTTCCTCCGGAGATGCCGAATGCACAAGTCCAGGGTATTCCTTGAATTTCAATCCGGGCTCTCCAACCTTTTCCTGCAAGGCGATCCCAAACTCTTTGGAGAGATATTCAGCAGACATCTTTCCAATTCTGCACGGCACGAGAGGGTCACTAGCACCGTGCCCCATGAAAATCGGCAGTGAAGGTGCGTGCGAGGCAAGCCTCTAAAGTGGTTCCAGATGAGTGACATCAACTTGCCATTCCGAAGAAGTTCACCTTTCCGATCTCGTTCCGGATAGGTAGCCATCCACTGAGGGCGATTAAGCCTCCAAGTCTGAACGAGGAGGTCAGGCCTGTCAAGAGTGACATGGCGCCACCCTGACTGAATCCTCCCACCACGATCCGACTTGGGTCCACCCCTGTTTCAATCTCGTCTTTTATGATAGTTTCCAGTATCCCTGCAGTTTCGAGCATCCCATCACGATCCTCCTCTCCTGATTCCTTGAAGGAAAAGGTGTATATGTCAAACCAGCCTGGCATTTCGAGGCCGTAGTTGGAGGTGATGGCCCTTGTTGGGGCATTCGGTAAAATCCATTTGATATGTTGTAACTCGGGATCGTTCCCTAGCATTCGCGCCACAGGTAGCCATCCGCGCCCGGAATCGCCAAGACCCTATTGCGAGTGAGACGTGCGTCAGATCGCGGGGATGGGCCACGGAATGAGTGCATGCATGATACACACATGCAAGAAGATGACAGTGGCCGTGTGCCTCTTGACTGCCTGAACAATAAGGGGAGCGCTCATGACTATTAGTACTGGCGACGAGGAAGAAGCTAATTATTGACATCCTTCGCAGGTAAGTTGATCACGTGAGGTACCGATATCCTATCTGGGAAATCCGGGATTTACTGCTCCGTACCCACGGATCGGAGGTAGCCTGACGTCCGTGTATGAATCTTCGGTATCCTTCTTCACAGGCACGTCATCCCGCGGGAATGTTGCGAAAACCGTTCAAGTATCCTGTTTCTTACTACAGTGTCGGACAGTTATCAGCTGTTCTTCTTACTTACCTCGCGCCGAAGGAAGCGCTGTAAGCACTTGTAGTGTTCAACACCCCCATGAATCCAGCATGACAGCCCCCAACGAGTGACCTCAAACAAGGAAAATTGATCGACCCTCTTTTCCTGCTGCTAATAGTGAGTGCGATGTTGGCATATGCGGTAAGAAGAGCGGCTTTTCTAACGTTTATGGGCACTTGCTCGACAGAATTTTTCGCAACTGGCCTCCGTTTAGATGCACGACCACCGATCAGGGCTCACTGTTCGTTCTTAGATGAGTCTGCTGAGGTGAGCGGGAAAATGTTCATACTATTTCAGAGCTGCCCTCAGACCTGTCATACGGCGATTGTCATCCGGTATTCGTAATGCCCCTGACCCACGTATTCTGGTACAAAGTATGGTAAGCCACGGTTTTCCAGCCGTTGAACCGCCACCGTAGGAAGAACTCTTCCGCTCGAGGATGCAACGCTCAAGGGATACAGTAACGGAGGTGGAATCTAAAAAGACCGAACGACCAACACGCTACTCTCGGATCGTAAGGTAAGGCTACCATCGAATGTTCAACACCCCCTAAATCCGTTATACACAGATACTTCACGTTCCCCAAAGCTCATGAATCACCCCTTCCTCCAAAGTCCGTTCAGGATGCCTCCATGACCCCAGAGGCTTCGGCTGGCTTCTTCAGTTTGCTGTTGTTTAGCTGGGTTACACCATTGCTGTCTCTGGGCTACGCCAGGCCCCTTGAAGCACCTGATCTGTACAAGTTACAGGATCAGCATGCTTCGATTCGTATCGCCAACCTCGTACTCGAGTCTTTCAAGAGGCGGCGCAAGGAAGCACAGGAGTACAACGCCAGATTGGAAGGTGGCAAGGTTAAGCCGGGCCTAAGGGCTATCTGGTGGGCTGTCCGTGGCAATAGGGCTGCCAGAGAAAAGACTTGGAGAGAGCGAGATGGTAAACATAAAGCGAGCCTCATACTTGCCATGAACGATAGCATCAAGTGGTTCTTCTGGTCTGGCGGCGTTCTTAAAGTTATCGCTGATATTGCCCAGGTTACCAGCCCTCTTGTCGTCAAGGTTCGGTATGCAATACTATCAATATCCGCGATTGTGCTAAAGAACTTTCCAGAGCATCATCACTTTCGTCGCCAATTCCTATACCAGTCACTCTATAGGACAACGCCCACCATCCGTTGGGTTCGGTATAGGGCTCGCCTTTGTGCTCCTTGTACTCCAGCTGATCTCATCCTGGTGTATGAATCACTTCTTCTACCGAAGCATGGCAAGTGGCGTGCTTCTTCGTGGAGGCTTGATAACAGCTATCTACTCCCGATCTCTCAACCTCACATCACGTTCCAGGGCTACCTTGAGTAACGGACGATTGGTTAATCACATCTCTACCGACGTTTCGCGCATCGATTATTGCATGGGATATTTCCACATGGTGTGGACAGCTCCGATACAGCTTACCATTTGTCTGATCCTCCTCCTCATCAATTTGGGTCCTAGTGCTTTGGCTGGTTTCGCACTCTTCATCGTCGTAACACCTATCAACACATATACCGTAAAACGCTTATTCTCGTTCAGACTGAAGAGTATGCAGTGGACCGACAAGCGTTCGAAATCAATCCAGGAAATGTTGGGAGGCATGAAAATCATCAAATTCTTCGCATGGGAGGTTCCCTTCTTGAAACGCATCTCTGAGTTCCGCCATCTGGAGATGGGGTATGTACCATACTCTCGGATCCTGAGACACATTTTCACAGAAAATTGCAGTTACATCCGTACGCTTCTTGTCCTGCGCGCCGCAATGAACGCAGCAGCCCTGTCTCTACCTGCATTAGCGTCTGTGGTTGCATTCATCACATATTCTCTGCTCGGCCACTCCCTTGATGCAGCGACAATATTCACCTCGTTGACCCTCTTCCAACTGCTTAGATTGCCGCTCATGCTGTTACGTATGTGGCCACTGGCGAATCTCACGTTTTCGGACTGATCTCGTGGTAGCCATGTCTATCAGTACCATCTCGGATGCTGCTACTGCCTGTGAACGTTTGTATGACGTCTTCGTTGCTGAGACGTCAGATGAAACCCTTGTCCACAATCAAGGACTGGATTTCGCCCTTACGGTCAGGAATGCATCTTTTAGCTGGGATAGCCCACCTCCACAACTGGAAGGTTCCAAAAAACTGAAAGGTGGTAAGAGAGCTAAGCTTGGCGGACAAGGTACTTCCAAGCCCTCCGCGCCAGCACAACAGAAACAAGTGGATAAGGCCAATGTATTCCAAATAAAAGATGTAAATTTGGAGATACCCCGTGGCCAGCTAGTAGCTATCGTTGGTGCAGTTGGTATGGGCAAGACTTCCTTGCTCCAAGGTCTCACTGGCGAAATGCGGAGAACTGCCGGCTCTGTCGAGTTTGGTGGTACTGTCTCCTATTGCGCTCAAAGCGCCTGGATACAGGTATGCTTCTATCGCTTTTTCGTGGCTCAGTAACAAAGCTAATTAGTTCTCGCGAGAACGCCACCATTCGTGATAATATTTGTTTTGGACGACCTTTCGAAGAAAAAAGATATTGGAAGGCCATCCGCGATGCATGCTTGGAAGCCGATCTTCAGATACTCCCCAATTATGACCTCACGGAGGTTGGTGAAAAGGTAAGCTGTACGCGGGGATAAAAGATTCTTGTTGCTCACCGCATGTCTAGGGCATATCCCTGTCTGGCGGACAGAAGCAGCGTATCAACATTTGTCGTGCCATCTACTGTAACACCGATATCCAGATTTTTGACGTGCGTCGTTTCCAGGCTGAGCCTTCACTTGCTATTCATAGCTAGGTCTAGGATCCTCTATCTGCTCTGGATGCTCACGTTGGAAAAGACGTTTTTTATAATGTTCTGAAGAGCAACGATGATAGGAAAACCCGCATTCTTGTCACTCATGCACTACATTTCCTCCCAGAAGTGGATTACATTTATACTATCGTCGACGGGCAGATTGCCGAAAGCGGGACGCACCATGAGCTGATGGCTAACGAAGGTGCCTTCGCCAGATTCGTAAGGGAATTCGGATCGAAGGAGGGCCCTTCCAAGAAGTCAGAAGAAGCCAAGGAATCGCACTCGGAAGAGCCGGAGAAGAAAGATGTTGTCAAGGGTAAGGGGATGATGCAAGAGGAAGAACGCAATACCGGTGCTGTCCGCTGGCAGATCTATCAGCAATACCTCTCAGCGGGCCACGGTCTGATATTCGTGCCGTCGCTCCTCTTATCTTTGGTTCTCATGCAGGGGGCAAATGTCATGTCTGCTTACTGGTAAGCCTGCCGTTCCATCGGGGTGTCTGCTGATTTTGACTCCTGAATTTGTAGGCTTGTTTACTGGGAAGAAATGTGAGAGACGATATCATGATGGCAGTATCGACCAGCTCACCCCGTTCAGGAAATGGAATTACCCTCAAGGTTTCTATGTAAGAAACGCAACGCATCCTAGGTCGCATGCTCTTCTGATAACTCGGCGGTCATAGATGGGCATCTATGCCGCTCTTGGTGTATCGCAGGCCTTCACCATGTTCTTCGTGGGCTTTGTATTTGCCCTGCTCACTTACTACGCATCGCAAAACTTGCATGAGGTAGGACTGACTCTGTTCGCTCCTAAGTACTACTCAAAGTCCGCAGAGAGCTATTTACCGTGTCCTTCATGCGCCTATGAGTTTCTTCGAAACGACGGTAATTTTTCCCTCGGCCTATCATTGAACTCGACTCACCACTCCGCACTAGCCCCTCGGCCGTATCATGAATCGTTTTGCGAAAGGTATCGTCACTTCGGAGTTTGGTGGGACGATGGAACTCATGTTATGCGTAGATATCGACTCCATTGACAATCTCATTGGAGACGCACTACGCATGCTCTCTGCTACTACTTCTCAAATCCTTGGAGCTATTATATTGATCTCTGTTGTCTTACCTTGGTTCTCGATCGTCGTTTTCGTTGTTTTAGTCATCTACTGCTACGTTGCAATTTTCTACCGAGCAAGTGCAAGGGAGTTAAAGGTGGGGGTCTAGCTCTTTGCTCTCAATCTGTGTGGCTGATCAGGGTTTTGCCTTAGCGCATTGGTATTATTGTTGCAGGATTTGTGTAAAGTTTGTACTGACCCCATCCCAGATGCGATTCTAAGGGGTTCCCTTTATGCTCACTTCTCAGAGACGTTATCAGGTTTGACGACGATCCGCGCTTACGGCGAAGTTGACCGTTTCAAGAACGAGAATCATGAACTGGTCGATATTGAGAACAGGTTGAGTTAAAAGGTTACATTTCCTGCTTGGCTTTCTAACTTATTCTTAGAGCATACTGGTTGACAGTGACGAATCAGGTGGGCGTTTACAGGACGCGAAAAGAATGCAAGCTGACGATGTGATATCGAAGCGATGGCTTGGCATACGTCTCGATCTTCTCGGTGTAACCCTCACTTTTACTGTAGCTCTTCTGGCAGTTGGCACTCGCTTCAGCATTTCACCAGGGCAAACCGGTGTTGTGCTGTCGTATGTTCTCGGTGTGCAGCAGGTTTGTGCTTTCTACTATTTGGCTTCTCTTCTTGAATCCATCTCACAGTCATTCGCATGGGCAGTCCGCCAGTTTGCGGACGTGGAGAACAATATGAACAGCGTAGAACGTGTTGTTCATTATGCAGATGAAGTCGACCAGGAGGCACCCCACGATGTGGATAATGTGACTATCCCTGAGAACTGGCCCTCCGAAGGCAGGATAGTCATGAATGACGTTGTAATGAAGTACCGCCCAGAGCTGCCGCCGGTGCTCAAGGGCTTGAACATGACCATCATTCCACGCGAGAAAATCGGTATCGTTGGAAGGTGGGTATTGTATGCATATACCATATAAGCAGGGAGTAAACTAATGCGCACCCAGGACCGGTGCGGGAAAGTCATCTGTAATGACAGCTTTGTTCCGCATTGTCGAGCTTTCGTCGGGTTCTGTTGGAATTGACGGCGTGAACATCGCAGATGTTGGCTTGTCCCGACTTAGGAAGAGTCTCTCCATTATTCCCCAGGATGCGTTCCTTTGTGAGTTCGTGGTTCTCTAAAACCGTGTGACTGCGGTTGAATCAATACTTGCAGTCTCTGGCACGTTTCGGACAAACTTGGACCCCTTTGGCTTGCACGATGATGCGCGTCTTTGGGATGCTTTGAAGCGGGCGTACCTTGTAGACTCCTCACGCGAGCTACAGTCCAACCCGACTCAAGTGGAACGATCGAATGATACGTTGGCCCACGGAACCCGCTTCACCCTTGATAGTCCTATAGACGAGGACGGTAGCAACCTATCTATCGGACAGCGTTCTTTAGTATCTCTCGCGCGAGCTTTGGTGAATGATACCAAGATACTCATTCTAGACGAAGCCACTGGTATGGTCCGCGTGCTTGTCACTTCTGACAAAACCATCTTACCTCACGCCGCAGCGTCGGTGGACTACGAAACTGATCGTAAGATCCAAGACACCATCGCCACAGAGTTTAGAGATCGCACAATCCTTTGCATTGCCCGTGAGTTTCAATAGAATGACTCGTCGTGTCTCGAACAGGAACTCACGAACTACAGACCGTTTGCGGACTATTATATCCTATGATAGGATCTGCGTCCTTGACGCAGGGACAATTGCTGTGAGCATGCTGTTTCTTCGCCTCTGAAGATTCGTGAGTTGACGCGGACTTCAGGAATTCGATACACCTGTGAACCTTTATTCCATCCCGAATGGCATATTCCGCGGAATGTGCGACAGATCTTCGATATCTTTTGGTGACCTTACGAGTGCTTCCACACGCGCTCTGCGCTCGAGATAAGCACTGCATTGAAGCTGGTGAGTTTGATATGATGGACAAACGGACTTTGCGGACAGACGGTGACTAGACGACTGGAGTTTAATACGTTAGCCACTTGCTAGTTAGTTGGTAGATATGCGATTTCATGAGCAAAGGATTTGGCTGTCATCGATTCATCCGTGTTTGGATGACGTTCATCGTGACATCCGGGTGGCACTGCCATCTTCAATAACGCTACATGTTCGTTGCAACGGGCTGAAAATCTACGAGTACGACTCTCCTCCTGTGTATGTGATGGAAACTTTGACGACTTTCACATCATTAATGACAGATACCCGTCGGATATCCCTTTTTTTTTCATCTGCAGTCGTAAGTACAGGACGAGCACAGCCAGCTACGTTCGGACCGTACAGCCCTACGGAGGAGCAACCGGCCACAGCTTGAAATACGGGACATAGGGCTCGGGTGTTGACAAGAAACAAATAACAATTCCCCATCATGTCTCAGCCGAAAGAAATTGGTACCCTCGTTGTCGTCGTGCTGAAAGCGCGGCACCTCCACCAGCCTTCATTCTACAAGCAGGACCCCTATGCTCAGGTGATTCTCTGCGGTCAGACAAAGAAAACCAAAGTCACTCCGAAAGGCGGTCAGCATCCGGAATGGGACGATGAATTCCGATTCCCTGTTTATGCGGAGCCTGGCAAGGATAGACAGAATCGAGTGTTGGAGGTGTCTTGTTATAAGCAGGAAGCCAAGGCGGAGGATGTACTTCTCGGGAAGGGCACGGTGGATATCGAGGAAACACTCAAAAGTGGCGAGTTTGATGGTGCGGATGGTATCCGATGGTGATCTTAGTTAATCTGCTAACCTGCAATCGTCTCAGATTGGGTCCAATTAGAGACCTCGGCCGGGGCAAGAGGCGAAGTGTATCTCGAGATGACGTTCTACGCGAATTCACCACCGCCACCCACCCGTCGTCCGTCTAAGCTTACGCCTGATCGGCTAGCGAAACCAGTCTCCCATTACGCCTTACGAGATCAATATATGAACCCTTCCAACAATTTGCCCACTCCGCACACCGATGCGCCCCAGCCCTGTCGACTTCCCCTTTCCGGACCAAGGGAAAGGACATCAAGCAAACCACCGCCGCCTTCAATGCCACCATCCTTGCATCCTCGAGCAAGCCCATCGTCGCAGCCCCAGCAGTCTTTGAGCAATGCCGTGCAGCCACTCGTTTCAAAGCAGAAGGACGAGCTACCGCCTGTTCCGGGAGACCAGAACAACAACAAACCCATCGGGAAGACTTCTGGACGCGTCCCTACTGTCCTTCGCCCAGGACGCGGAGGGCGGCCGTCTCAAGCTCTTGGACAGGATTCTCAGCGACTCTCTGGCGTCATTGCTGCATCATCTCCAGACATTGACGCAAATCATCCTCATCGCAGACCATCACCCGCGCAAACTTATGCGCAGGAACATTATGGGGGATCACTTCCAGCAATATTCATCCAGGAATCTGGCGAGGACGACATTCCTCATTTCCCTCTTCCCCATCCATCAGCACAACCACCGGATGCGTTTCACTCACAGGAAGTCTCATTCCAAGAGTATGATCAACATAATACCCAGGCACACTTTCAACCATACGGCTCATCGCCCTTCCAGTCTTATCCTCAATCCTCGGCACCTACTCAGTATACGCCCCCAGAGTCCGTGGCGGAGTCTCGACCACTTTCACAGTATTCTCTTCTAAACCAAAACCCGAGAGCTCCTTCGACGCCTTTACCGCAAAGCTATCCAACCTCTGGTACTCCTTACTCACCTTCGCCTCACCCTCCCCCTGTCGTACCACAAAGTCCACCATTTTCCCAAATGCAGCCACCCGCGCAACAAACATTATATTCTCTGCATGGTTCTCAAGCTCCTGGAACGCCGCAGCCATACCACCAGGCTCATCCGCCTTATCCACCCCACACACCAGCTCCATCCTCAACTCCACAACCTCACTTCCATGCACAGTCACAATATCCTTCGCCGCCTACTTCTCACCCACAACCCGTGGCCCAACCATATCATCCCTCTCAACAGACACAACCACGCTTCACAGTGCCGCCTCCCCCACCTCCGCCCCCACCTCCGCTACTTCGTTCAGTTCCGGCACAATCACACCTAAATGCCCAGCAGCAAGCATCTCATACGTCACCGTCGCCGCCACCGCCACCGCCTCCCCCGCCCTTGCAGCACTCGCAGACATCTACGTCTCCCACCAAACCTTCGCTCGCTGCAGGCAACGTCCCCGTTTCCCCTGACCCACCCACCGTCACATCCCCTGAGCCTGTAGTAGTCACGTCTCCAACGTGCCAATCTCCAAGCGTGCCAACTGAAACGCCTAGTTTGCCAGTAGACCCCGTAGCTGTTCCCCTCCCAAGCGAGCCGCCTGCAACCACTGAAGAAGCAGAGGCACGTGCCCAGGTAGAGTCGGATATAGGACCAAAGCCAGCTGTACTCGATACTGCATCGAAGGTTGGTGCAGAAGAGTGGGAGAGGCGAGTAGAAGCGAAAAAGAAAGTAATTGAGGCGGAGGCACGACGGCGACAGGAAGAGCAGAGGAAGGCAGAGGAAGCGCGCAAGCGACAGGAGGAGGAAGAGGAAAGGCGAATAGAAGAGGAGGCCCGCAGGAGGTTCGAGGATGAAGAGGCGCGTAGGAAGGAGGCAGAGGAACGGGAAAGGATCTTGCAGGCTGAAGCCGAAGCCGAAGCCCAACGACGTTGGGAGGAAGAGGAGCGCGTCCGGCGTGAAGCTGAAGAGAAGCGATTATGTGAAGAAGAGGAGAGGAGGCGACGCGAAGAAGAAGAAAGTAGACTCCAAGAAGAAGAACGTCGGCGACAAGTGGAGGAAGAAAAGCAACGACAAGAGGCCGAACTCCAACGAAAGCTCGAAGAAGAAAGATTGCAACGCGAGGAAGAGGAGCGGAAGCAACTGGCTGAGCGCAGGCGAAAACTCGAGCAGGAGAGGCTGAGTCGCGAAGAAGAGGAAAGGAAAAGGCAAGCAAAGGAGCGAAAACGCCAGGAACGGCTAAGGAAAGAGGAAGAACGGCGGAAACGTGAGGAGGAAGAGCGCAAGCGCCGTCGTGAGCAGGAAGCTGCGGCCGAGCGTCGATGGCAGGAAGAATTGGCTCGGATTCAGGCACGTGCTGAACAGGAGGCCGCCGACGCAGCTTTTGCTCGTGCGCAATTTGAGGCTGAGGAAGCTGAGCGTCGCAGACAGGAAGAGGCCGACCTTGCTCTGGCCCGAGAAGCGCAGGAAGAGGCTGAGCGCGAAGAGATGCTGGCGAGTGAGAGGAGACGTCAGGAGGCGGCAGACGCAGAAGTCGCTAGGAGGGAGCAAGCGCACGAAGAGCAAATGGAGAGGAGAAGACAGGAAGCAAGGAGAAGGGAAATCGAAGAAACAGATAGGGAGCTGGCCAGGAGACTTGAGAGGGAAATGAATCTATGAGACTTGATCGACTCCTACCGCGTACCGAAAAGTGCACTCCTGATACCAGTTTCCTTCAAGTTGTAGAACGTACCTATCATGAACAACGCAACAAACACCTCGCTTCGGTGATCTATGTCCGCGCACAATTGTCGCACTTCCTCGGCGCAAGGCCGTAAGTATTCCAGTGAGAAGGTCCATAGTAGTAGTAAATATATTGAGTGTCCCCTCCACGACAAGTACTAGCAAGAAGGATACGTTAGACAGCACAATGAAAACACAGACAGCACGGGATACAACACGAAAAGTGGATCCAACAGTCAGACGCAAGAACGTCATAAGAGTAACTTCAGCGGACTAGGTAAGAATTCATTCCGAAAAGAGCTTCTTCAGGTAATCCACCGCTGCCTGACGCACGGAACCATCGACTACGGGATTGTTCAAGAGTTCGGTGGCGAGCTGCGCTCGCTGTTTCATCTTGGCAGACTCCTTGTTATGTTCCCATTCCGCCTTTTCGCGTTCCAATCGCAGCCTTTCCATTTCTCGTCGGGCCGCGCTCTCTTTCTCTTCCCGTTCTTCGCGCCGTCGTAGATACTCCAGCTTAAGTTTGCTGTGTTGGGCCTGGGACTGAAGAAGCTGTAAACAAGCAGCTAGCATAGATTGAGGCACAGTAACAGCGGCGGACGACTGATCTGCCTGCAATTGCATAGGTGTTACATTCGACCCAAGCGCTCGACTACCCGAGCTAGATGGCCGAGTATCAGGAACGATGATGTCGGGGATGGTAGAGGTGTGCGGGCCGATTGACTGGGAGTGGGTAAAAGTGCGTGCAAGGGGCTGTACCGGTATACTTGGTGGGTTCGGTGTTGCTTCTACCGTGTCCGACAGACGGTCATCATCATCTATGTCATCGTTCCCCGTAGGTAACCCAATGCCCGATCCGCTCTGCCGGCTTCCCGACGGGCGCGTGGTGGCCGGGTCGTCATTCCACCTAAAGTGGATCAGCGGTACCCCCGAGGTTCGGGCTGATCTCACCTGTTGCAGAACAGGTCGTACCAGCCTGTTCGATGCCAGTGATCGATAGTGCGGGCACTAATATTGCCGACGTCACAACCTCCTTTCCGGGCGAGCTGTAAACGACGTTCGTACTCCCGCAGTCTGTCCGTCTCGTTTACTCCATTTACGGGTGGGTTACCCGTCCGCCCGTGAAATGTTTCGAAAGCATGGATGGACTTGAACAAGTTGAAATTACGTTCGTAGCAGCCTTTGAGCGCTTGATACGTCTTCTTTCCGCCGAAAACCTCAGCGGCGCACTGTCACCCAAGTGAAGACGTCCCTCCATTCCTTCGAGCGGGAAGGGAGCCTACCTTGCGAAAGCATGAATTTTTGGCGGTGCGAAGAGCCGCCCAATGTTCGTCTTCTCCATCCCCCATAAGCCACTTGAAGAGCTCCGTCTTTTCTTCCTCTGTCCAATGTTTTGAGCCATGGTTTGGATCGTTTTCAAACTCGCCCAAATCTTCGACGTCCCTCCGTCGCTTCCCAATTTGGGTATTTGATGATAAGGTGTTTGGGCCGTCAGCAGCGTGTTTCCTCTTCACTCCATTGTTGGCGGCGGAACTGTCATTATTATTATTATTGGCTAGTGCGACTGCGAAATCGTGGATGGCCTGATGCGGGGAGCTCGTTACGGCTGGATTGGGTCGTGCGTTTCCGTTCGCATCGATAAGGGTCGGCGGTGAGTCTGTCAACCTATATGAACTTTCGTGAATTAACGTTTGCCGCGAGCTCAGCCCTGGAGTAAGGTGTGATCCGAGTGCTTGATTCAAGCTCTGTGAGAGGGAGATGAGAGCTGGTAGCGTGCATCTCCGATACTGTGCTCACATTGGCGATGGTGCCTTGAAGCGTCGGATCTCGTGGAAGGTGACTGAAAGCCATGCTGGGGTCACTACACCACACACACACAAGAGGGCGTAAGACATTGCACCAGCGGACGCCTGCCCGTCATGCTGGCCTGAATGGCGAACCCTTTCGAAAGGTGCTTACCCGTGTGGTTGTGAGTTGTCCATCCGGGAGGGAGGACACTCAGCGAGTTGAACTGCAATGAACCAGCCGTGAACCGCTCGCACTCGATGTGGCTCGCTCGCAAGACACGCACACCGTGCGTTAGCGGAGCAGCCGAGGACAAACACTCGCAAATACGCTCGCCCGTTCGTTCCGGTTCGCCTCGATAGCTAAATTTGATTCGAAATCTTTCCAAGTGGACTACAGAGAAAAAGCCCTCGTAACCTAATGATGGATGTGACGATAATTACAGAGAGCTGTACGAGTACGAGTACACAATGCCATGGAACGTCCTCTCGCCCATTCACATCTCGTCATCAGTGTCCCCCTCAGCATCTAGGTCAGAGTCATGGACCCCACTGAATTCGACGGTTTCATCAACGAGTATAGGAGAGCGTGGCTCCGTAATCACTGTGGGTGGCTGTATCTCGTTTAGTGATTTTCCAGGCAATCCTACGCCATTCACCAGGTTGGTGACAACAACGGTGAGATCACTCGAAGCGCTCAGTTGGCTAGTCACTCCTGTCAGAGGAGTGCCGACATCCTCCGTCTTCACATGCCCGTCACAGAACCCGTTCGCACCGTTAGAGTGAGAATGATCGTGCACGGGCTCCTCTCCACCCTTCTCAGCAGCATCAGTGACTGGGTGTTCTGCAGGACGGCTCGGGGGCCAGGAAACCCCATTTAGCTGGTTCGATTGACCGTTGACGAGATTGACGGCAGGTTTCATTGGGTGATCAGGCAAGTCAGCCCGGCGTTCGCCCGTCACCTCCGACGCGGGTTCAGACGGTGATAATGAATCATTACGAGAAGGGGTGTCGATCCTTCTGCGTTTGCGTGATGTCGTTGATGATGTTGGTGACCGTGGCGGCGGCATTGCTCCGTCGTATGGCGCAGCTGGTGAGGGTTTTCTTGATAGCCGACCACCGCAGCGCTTAGCTGGAACAGTGGCGAGGTCGTCTAGAAGGTTGTCGTCAGCGATGCTCTGGACATCTCGATCGTCCTCTTCGTCAACTATTAGTCGACGACTCGACCGTGTCTGCCGCAAGGGTGGTGGAACGTGGATCTCATTTCTTCCCATACCCGACCGCGTGCGAAAGTCAGCAGGACGGACGGTATCATCCTTAGCCCTGCTCCGTAGCTGCTTCTTCGGCGTAGTCGCAGAATCGGCCAGCACATCGTCGAAGAGGCGAGCCGCGGACGTTTCCGATGCACCAGCGAGTCCGCCACCAGTGGCAGCTTTGTTCTCTTTAGCGGCTTCTCCAGGATCTGGGGCGGGTAACTTCTCCCTATTACTCTCATCCACTGCTGCAGAGCTACCATTCTCTGATGGCGGAACTGGCGTTTTCGGTGCACCGCTCAAAGTCTCGATGCCGATCCCCATCTCACTTTGCAAGATCTCTCCGGTTGCCCTCGTTCTCGTTAAGAAGAACGGTGTCCACTTTAGTTTCTCCGGTTTGACCTTCAGATACCCCTTCTGTTCCCACCTGTCAAGCCATCGATCGACTGTGTCCGGGTCCCACGATATCTCGTAACGCGTGGGAAGAATAAATGGAGACCCTTGCTTACTCCCCTCTTCGTCTTTCTGCGTGTTTGTCCGCTGTAGATGTCGCCGAGCAATCCCGTTCCTGCGACCCCGAGGAAACTTTATTGAGTGTCCTGGCGAAGGACGAGCTGACGTTGGCGTGACAGCCTGGGTAGTGATCATACCCTGCTGCAAAAGGATATTGTAGATATCTTCAAACGTCATGGAGGTCGCGCGACTTATATCTGTTGACGACAGGGGTGAACGACGCCTGGTATAAGGGAAAATTAACCCATGGACATTGGAGAAAACGGCTAACCTTCAAGAGTGGGTTGGGAAGGAGCCGTCTTCAAGTACCGCATTATTGCGAGGGTCCAGTAGTTCTTGTAACCGATTGCACCGAGGGCAGATAAAGGCTTCTCGGGAGAACCGGTGCGTCGCTCCTTTTTCGACAACAAGTAACCTAAACAAGACTGTTAAATGAAGAGAAAACACTGCAAAGCGGGCGTCGACGCACTGAAGTCAATGAGAAAGCCTCCCCATCCTTGACGCTGCCTCACGGGTAAAGTCATGATGCAGCTTACGTTGTAGTCCTTGGGCGAACATTTCTCCTTACTGAAGTATCCCACAAAACGAGCCCCGACGTCATCAAATTCCGTCATAACATAGAAAAGGAAAGGTTCGACATCGTAGAAAAGAGATTTGTGGTCGAGGAACATTTTCGACAGAAGACAGAGATTTTGACAGTATATCTTGTTCTTCCGTCCGTCCACCTCAAAGATGGAAACCTGGCTATCGCGGTATATTTCGTCACCTGGCGGATGCCGAGCTTTGCATTTCATCTGAAATCAAAAGGTTGAGTTCGTCCTCCTGCGCGAGTCCTAGGTCCATCACCTTATGACGACCGAAGGCGAAACCACTCCTCATATACTTCAAGCAAAACTCACATATCCAGAGACGCCCATCCGGAATATTTGCGTACTCTTCAGGGAATGGTGCATCATACCAGGGGTGGATGTCATATCGCCCAAAGCGGATGATTCGTATACGCAGAGTGGGTGTTTGCTCGTGACCAGTGGGGGTGTTCGGGCTCTGGGGGCCATAACCTGGCGTATGTGGGTGAAGACCAGGAGTGGATGGCACGGGTGATGGCGTTGGTATAGTAGATGGGATGGATATGTGGTGCAAAGCGTTAGAGCGGAGGGGTCGGGAAGACGGACCGGCAACCGGCGAATCCGTCACATCGGTGGCCGAGGTTGGAGGGGGTTGTGGTGGTGCCAGCTTCTCCTATACAGCGAAAACCGTCAACTACCTCGTAGAATAAATCTTCAGGCCACGAAACACGCACGTCAGCGGCCAATCTACACCTATCGAATCGTGCCCTGTCTGTACCCTCGATAGTGGTCTTCGAAACATCTCTCTCAGGTGGCGATAGCAAGTCTTCAAACATATTCTTCTCGGGATCATCATCGCGATCTTTTCCCTTCCCCTTGGGAGGAATGCGAAGCCGCACAACGAGTGGAGGCGCAGAAGAGCGCAAAGTGAGACGCATGCGCTTTGGTGGGCGCGTTGCCTCGGACTTGCGCTTTGGACGCTTCTTCTTGACTGCCGATGGACGGCGCGGTGTCGGGGCGCCCACGGTAGGCTCGTCTGAGCCTGAATCGGAACTGGAAGACTCGGTCCCGGAATCCTCTTCCTCAGTCGCTTCGGTGTTGTCTTCTGCTCCCGCTTCCACATCAACTTCAAGCTCAGGTTCAGGCTCGCGGACGGACTCGTTCGGATCTGGGGGCTGAGTGTATTGAGGTGGTTTGGTGGGGGACGCGTCTGGCTGGGCAAGGGTGGCGTCATGAGGTTGGAGTAATTCAATAGGAGGACATCGGGGACAGTGCCATTGTCCTGGAGGGGCTTGTTCCAATGGAGGCCGGAGACAGTCCATGTGCCACCCTGTGTGGATGGTTAGTGAAGAACTGAAGCTATGTATTCAGACCAGGGTACCTCGGTCGCAGAAGTCGCAGAAAAGAATTCTCTCCTATCGAAAAATGAGTGAACACGACGAAACGCTAGCAGGAAAGCTTACGTCGTCGCCCTTCTCCTGGCACAATTCGCAAATCTTGCACTCGATACATCTCCAAGGATAAGATCTCATCACGTCCGCAACACGAGCGAGTTCCATGCAGCTGGGGTGACCTAGGAGCGAGATCTGCTAAGTATTGCGGTCGGAGTGGGAAGGAATGCAAAACACACCGCTCCGCCCGCACTCATCACAGGAGACCATAAGCTCCGGCTCGCCTTGTTTGTTCTTGGAATCATTCCCCTGACAGAACCCACATTCCTCTTCTCTCCTGGGCTTTCTTCTCCTCTTCTGTAGTTTTGGGGGCGGGGTAACTACTTCCGGGATCGGGATGTAAGTGGCAGATGGCTGGGGAGCAAACGGATCACCCCTGGGCCCCTGGTCGTATTGAGAGGGTTCTTGGGAGTAGTGTCTTTGACACACAAGCCCGGGATCTTGGTGAGTGATGATGGGCTGGAGCTGATCAGCGTAACAATTAGCACGCTTTTGCCCGGCCCAAACGCCTACTCAACGACCATACGCGACGCGTTCGGTGCCGCCGTCCGTGTTTCATGGCAATAGTACGAGTCAAATCTCACCTGTGCAGGATCACACAGAGACCCATTCGGGTCCCCTTCGAAGGCGGTGTCGATGAATGCCGTGCCGGCGAGCGCAGGATCGATAGGAATGTCGTCGACGTGGCTAACGGGGGTTCCTACTTCGCTGGTGGTCTCACGGTCGAAGAGAGCATTTGTAGGGAAAGGCAGGCCCCGCATGTTGCGAAGCTTGGGTGACTGGGTCCCCGTCGAGATGGACGCTGGCCTTGTGAAGAGAAATGGCAGCTGGGCGCAGTCGACGTCCCCAGCGAGCGACTGCCTCTTTCCGTCACGGCCGAGCGTGACGTGCAAACAGGAAAGTCCCAGGTCACAATTCCGCACGAAAACGTTTTTCTGCCATAATTTCTCCGTGATCAGGCAAAAGTAGAGAGGACTCCACTCCGATACTCAGTACGCCGTGGCCAACAAACTGTTAGAAGCACCCTAGCGTATGTATGACAGAGAAGTACAGGTGGGCTCGAAAGACGATGTGTAAGCTCCACGCGTACATTTGGGAAGAAAGCTGTGACCACTGTTCACCGGATTGGGAGGCGTGTTTCGTCACGCTGTGATGGCGCGGAGTCCTGCTGACTAGTGGTGCCCTGCAGTACGCGCCTGTCAAACGTGGACGGCTGAACAGACAGGGAAGAGGGCACTTGAAAAATCAAAACTGCACGCCGCATCTCACCCGTCCGAGATAAAACCGATCTAACCAGTAGAGCGGATAAAATGCGTTGAGCCGGCTTGAGACACGGGAGGGGTGACGCGACAAACAGACCACAACAAACAGCACTTCACCCGTGTTGCCATCGCAGAGAAGAGAGCGAGCCGTTGGGACAACTTTGGCACGGCCGTGCTGGCTTTCAATCTCGTCTTCCCTCCACTCTCGTCTCTTCGTTCCATACCACCACCATCACCCCAGCAGCGATGCAAGCTGTCGTTGTTCAACATTCCCAGTTACCTCCCCCAATCCTCACCCAATATCATCTCCCATCGCTGACTTCTCCTCACACAACAAACTCAACTATCATGCCCACACCCCCAGTCGTCTCCCGCAAGAGAAAACGGGTCCACCAGTACACCGTCAACTACAGCGAAGTGCAAGAAGTCGACAATGAAGGAAGGGTCCGCGAAGTAATCGTCATTGACGATACTCCACCCCCATCAACTATATCTCCCGCCACCACCCACACCAACGCATATTCCGCTTCCTACCAGCCCCCCTTATACTCCGCCCCAATCAGGACTAGGGCTCGCGCTGCAGCAGAGGCAATGGCCTTGTCCGCGAGCACATCTTCTGCCGTCCCAGTGCCGCCGGCGCCAAAAAAGAGGAAACGGGACCCGGCAGACGAATCTCGTGGGACTCTGACAAAGAGACCTGCCCCCGGCTTACAACAACAGGCCACCATTCCCTCCACAAAATCGTGGGCCAGCGGCAGCGGCCCTGCCACAGTGGACGTACGTAATCTCATTCTTTAGCATCAACTTCTCTAGGTATTTATCCTCGTGTCTATCTGCACCATCATCATCAGGCATCCAACGGCGTTGTTCCGTGTGACGATAAGGAGGGCCACTACATCATCGTACCAGATGACATAATCCATAACCGATGTAGGTACTCTTTGCCCTCCCTTTGCCCTCATCGGTTGAGCCTCTTCGCAGATCGCACCGTTCGCCTCTTGGGCCAAGGGACTTTCGGCAAAGTCGTAGAGGCCGTCGACGTTCAGACCCATAACAGGGTGGCGATCAAAATCATCCGTGCTATCCCGAAGTATCGTGACGCCAGTAAGATCGAAATCCGTGTCCTGCAGAAACTCAAAGAGAAAGATCCCACAAATGTCCAGTACGTCTTCTCCCGAGAGCTGTATATACCTTCCTCATACCGCATGGATCTTACAGCAAATGCATTCATCTACTGCACTGGTTCGATCACAGAAACCACATATGTCTAGTATCGGAACTTTTAGGCATGTGCGTGTATGACTTTTTGAAAGAGAACGAATTCGCACCGTTCCCGCGACACCACATACAATCTTTCGCTCAGCAACTACTCGGCAGTGTTGCCTGTAAGTCGTCCCCTCCTTCCGTCTTCTTGGTTCCTGATGTGGTTTGGTGCAGTTCTTCATGAGCTTCACCTAATTCATACCGACCTTAAACCTGAGAACATCTTACTTGTCAATAATGATTATAGACTCGCTGTCGTCCCTGTGCCTGGCAAGGTTCGCATCATACTTCTTGCCATATGCTGACGTACTGACTCCAATTTTAGCGCAATGCGCCTCCGCGAACGAAACGGATACTTCGGTCCACTGACATACGTCTCATCGATTTTGGTTCTGCAACGTTCGATGAAGAGTATCACTCCACGGTCGTATCGACACGGCACTACCGAGCACCGGAAATTATTCTTGGTACGATCATCCTTCCATAGATCCTGCAGTTTTTTTTCCAATACCTGTGTGCAGGCTTGGGTTGGTCTTACCCATGTGATGCGTACTCCTTGGGATGCATTCTTGTGGAGTTCTACACCGGTGTCGCACTGTACCAGACACATGATAACCTTGAGCATCTCGCCATGATGGAGATGGTCATGGGAAAGATGCCAGAGCGTTTCGCCCGTGCAGGCGCCCGCTCAAAGCCAGAATTCTTCAAAGAGGGTGCACGACTAGACTGGCCTAAGCCCAAGGCCTCCCGACAGAGCAAGAAGGATGTTCGCGCCACACGACCACTCCAGGTGACGTCGTATCAGTCATAATGTGCCGATTATGCTCAACCTCATCTACAAACAGGACGTTATACCACCTACCGATCACATGAATCGGCAGTTCTTGGACCTTGTGCGACGGTTACTGGCCTTTGATCCAGCACAACGGATAACCGTCCGTGAAGCTCTCCACCACCCATACTTTTCCCTTCAGATTCCAGAAGAGCTGTAGCCATCACAAGTTATCTATCATTTCTTGTTTGTAGACCACGCTTCGAACAGTTCCCACCCCAACTTGCGCCGACGCCGTTGTGTTCACTATTTGTTATCTCTGGTGCCCCTCGCTCACTCGTTTCTACATGTCGGAAGTGCTATTATATTCGGTCTTGGCCTTGTACAACTCAAATCACCCCCATCGTCGTCGTCGCTGTCTGATTCTAGCACGCCACACAGCGAGTGCAGTAATGTTTTACTCACCTCATGTTCAAGCAGTAACATACATTTTCCTCATGCATTTTTGCACACAAGACCACCCTGGCCTGTTTCCTACCACTGTAATATGCCAGTCCTAGTTTCTGCATAGGCGTTCGGACATTGCAAGGATGATGGTGACTACCCGGCACAGCGCGGAAACTGCCTGCCAGGGAAGGTGCATTCATACAAGCACAGGTCGGTGTACCACCTCCCCGTGATGCACGGTATACCCTGTGCGGCGTCGGAATCAAAACCGGTGCGTTTGTACGTGTACCTCGGTTCGACTTAGAGTGGTTGTGTGATTATTTCCAGATAGGAATGGCGCCCAAGATATCACAAACCCACGGGTCAACCACTCCGACCATGACTGAATGCGTGTCAAAATAATGACTACGTATGCAATACTATCAACGATGCGGGAGCGGTGTCCCAAGTTGAATACATCATGACAAGTGTTCCAGCAACCATTACAAGCCTACCAGGTACGAACATGGAACTTGCAAAGCGTGAATAGGTGTGCTCCCGCGACTGTCACCGCACAAGCTGGTTTTGGAACCGTGGGGGACGACATTTGACGAGCTGACCTATCTCGTCGTTTCGATCCATGCCTTCGAGAAGACGTGGGGGTCGGCGCCAGCGCTAACTGTCGACCCCGTGACCACTATGTCGTAAACAAGGTATGTATTACGTGCCTTGAGTTGATTGCTTCCGGATCGGGGATGTGCAACCCACTATCAATGTACGTATGCACCTGATGCAGGCGTCCCAAAGCCACCGGAATGCCTTACTGATATCCAGATGTTCACCTTGTCCTGTTGAAGTGGCGTTCCTTTTCCTCGCTGCGGTACTAACACTCAGACGAATATCTCATAAAAATCTGGTCATACATTCTCGCTTGCATTACAGGATATAATTCCATCAGAAGCCAGTGTACCTGTGAGCTTGTTCCTCGGCTGTGTCGATCGCGTTCAAAAAAAATCTAGCTGCTGTTTTCAGAGTACTCACCATGACGCTTGGCTTTCTGCTTGTCGAGGAAGTCCAAGCCTTTGGTCTCGACCTCACGGTCGATGAATGCGCCAGCGAAACCGGCCCTACGGGTGCTGTGAGAGAAGCACGAAATAGGAACCACCCAGACGTACAACAACTCTTTGGCTTTGGCATGGCTGGAAGGTTCGCCGTTCTTGGCTTTGTGGTTTTCGTATGCTTTGGCGGCCTGTATAGACACGGTGTTATCGGGTCGTCTTACTACATCGATCACAGTGAAATCGTGCCTCGTATGCAGCAGCCCCTGCGATAAGCTCATGCGAAAGTTTGGCCTTGTGCTCTTCGGTTGGCAGGTTCTAGGTATACGGCTTAAGTAACGGGGAGGTATTATCAGGGGGAAAGCGATCTCACGCTGTATTCGTTGTATGCGCGCTCGTGTTCGTGGTGGTGACCCATGTCTGCTTGATACTTTGTGGGATGAGGGGATATGGAAGACGATGGATGTGAGGGGGTTTTATATGTGCAGGGAGGGGAAGCCGGGGCAGTACATATCACATGATCTTCCTTTTGCTGCGGGCAGCCTCCTTTACTACGCTGGCACTGCCCAAGGACTTGGCCCGTGCTTGGTTTGTCAGTGACATCTGTCCATCAGCACCCCTCGCACCCTGTTTTTTTGTCCTCCTGCCATATTTGAGTCACTGAGTTGAGACGTGTCAATTTACTTACGGTCCATTTGTTTAGCTTGCTTGTCTCGGAAGACCCCATCGAGCCAGTGCGATTATCGCGAACTCGGCAAATGTACGCGGTCTTATCCCATTACGAACGTTCAATTCAGAACTTGCATAGCACTTTAGGGAAGCTTCCGGTCCGGCCGTTTCATCAACCGTGACCCCTATTTCGGGTGCAGACTTCAAGCTTCGTTGCTGCCCAGCCGGGTGCTGTTTAGCACGCCATTCGGGTATCTTTCTCAAAGATCGTATGTACTCGACGAGGGCGGTGTCCGATCAGCGGAGTATCTTGCCAACTTGGGGTCTCCTCAAAGTGATGTGCAAGTTTGGCGCACTATAGACGAAGACAGACGTTTCGTTGCGTCAATGAGGGATAGAATGGTGTACCGGTCGGTGGTTCTCATCTTGTGCAAACATCGCTTCATACTCGGTGGTGGCTAAGACCGACTCGATCTGAATACGGCCCCCTGATTAGTGACTACACTCCCACACGGCGGCCCACTGATAAGATCATCGATTATCTTCTGCGATAATCTCCTGGCACTGGTGAGAAAAACTGCCTGTGCTTGCCATAGTACGCCGAGCATAATTCTTAGACCTGTTCTTCTAAGATCAAGTGATCGCGCGCGGACGTCCATGTCCATGTCTACTGCCTGCCAAGTTTGAACCACACCCACTCAGATACTCCCTGCACCAGCTTCATGTATTCGCAGTATCTGGATAACTTGCTGCAGCGTAGTTTAATTCGAGTACGTCGATGGGATCAGACTATGTCACATAGCAATGCTCAGTAGACCTCCTTGACACGGGTAACTTGTTCAGGCCAAATGTCCACTGTTCCGTGCAGTGCTGCGGTCTATTGCATAACTCAACACACAACACTTCCGTAGCATGATGTTGGCTACAAAAATCTACTATCCCTGGTATTCCCGGTCAACGTGCTCCTGAAGACGGCTCTTGGCTGAATAAGTATGGTTAGCTACCCAGATATCAACAGGCCGAGGATCTAGTCACCATCGTGCTCAACCCTGAACCGATCATATGCGTCGCGGCCTTTAGTTTCGACCAGATGAGTTGCAGCAGCGGTAGCGAAACCAGCGCTGTAGTAATACAGGAAGCATCAGTGGCCGTGTAACATGCACATACAGACAAACACTTCAACCTACATGAGCTCCTTAGCCATGGCGTGATCATCGGGCTGCCCGTTCTTTGCTACGTGGTTCTCATATGCTCTGGCAGCCTGCGTAATATCGGTCAATTGTCACCACCATTCCCCACAAAGAACCCGGTGTTACCTCAAAAGCGACGGCGCCAGCGAGAAGATCATGCGTGATGTTGCCACTGTGCACCTCCTGGACTCGTCACGTTCAGCGTGGACAAGGTGGGGATCGAAGATAGAAAGGGTCTCACCCCGTGGTCGTTCTGGAAGTAATCTGCGAAACCCATAATGACGAAGAACTTGGACGTAAATGAAGTAAATAACCAAGGCCACACAGGACCCAGAGCAGGGCTTAAATACCTCGGGGAGTGAGTTCGAACCTGTCCCCCCAATCACGGGAACGGAAGGAATCGATTATCATGATCACCCTTGATTGTGTATCCAGCTGCTGCGACGTTGAACGTCGGTATCAGTTGACACTTAAGTGCCCCACTTCTCACCTTTCTGTTTTGTCCTTACATCTATACTTATTAGACCAGGACCATACACCCAGACACAGACGGCCCTGAAGCACACAAACCACCGATCTTAATACGTGCTAGTCATTGATTGGGGTCTTACACTCACCTACGTTCAATCCGCCATCGATGCACCACTTCGGGAAGTCATATATTGTAGACTAGTGTCGTACGCTAAACGCGAATATGTTGCACTGCGTCTAGTTGGTCTCATCACAGGGTCGGAATTGGTCCACGCAACTAAAGCATATCCGAGACGGGACTGGTGTACATCGATACCTTCCGAGGATCGTCCTGGGTGGATGCGGAGTACCCGATTCGATCTGCAAATCGTATCAGCTGTCTATTAGGGAGCAGTTGGAGACGGGGTAGCGGGGAGAGTGAAGTGGCGGAGATCCCCGCACCCACCCCGAATCTACCGACCTGGAATAGATTGCTGCGGGCGAAGTCACCGGTTCGGGTGCAGTCTCAGCGAGGATACGACCCGTAACATAGTAACTGAACCAGACTCCCAGAGCTTGGCGAAACGGTGAACTGTCCTGTCAACTGATTTCATGCGAAGCACGTCGAAATGGTAACGACGATGGGCGGTCAATACTTCACTACTGAGTCGTCCTGATCAGCCAGCTGCCAGTGGCTGGAGACCAACTCGGATTACGTTGTGAGATCTGCTACCGCGACTCTTTGTTGGTGGAAGCGTGCGTGACGGTCAGACTCGGCATTCCCCCCACTTGGGCAACAATACTCGAATCACTCGTTAGACAGCAGACAAACATAATATTACAATCGTCCTAATGATGGGATCCTGGACCAAGGCCCACGGCTGCGAAGTTTAACGTATCATATACACAGGAATTCGCCTACTAATTGCCATAGTAGACGTTCTCAGTGAATTGCTCGTCGACATGGTCCCGAGCTATCATCCTCATAGTCAGTGTTGAAGAATACCAAAGAAACAGACATCATTCACCGTGGCGTTTGACCCTTTCCCTGTCGATGTAGTCCAAGCCCCTGGTTTCTACCTCACGATCAACAAAGGCGCCTGCGAGACCAGCCCTAGAAGATTATGGTTGTAAGTGCTTTGAAGTATCATAGAGAAGACGCCTAGCCGTACAAGATCTCTTTAGCCTCCGCGTGGCTGGCGGGCTGTCCATTCTCAGCTACGTGCCTCTCGTATGCTTTGGCAGCCTGTCATAGTTTAATCGTTCCTTGTAGTAACACACCTCAAGTGTAAATGCTCACCTCGTACGATGCTGCGCCAGCAATGAGTTCATGGGACAGACTGGCCTTGTGTGGGGACTTGAACCACACCGTTAGCCGTGTGCGAGTGGATCAGGGATAACGACATCCTTACACTGTTAAACTCGTTGTAGCTGTCCTCGTGGGAAGAAAAGGCGTCGAAGATACCCATGATTATTGTTGAAGTGAATATGAGGATGAGCGGTGCGAGCTGAGGTTGTCAAGAGACATTGTGAGGTTTATATACCTCGAAGAGAGAGGGACACTGTCGGAGTGACAATCTCCATAAGACCCTGGCAGTTGCCAGCCGCTGTTGGAAGTAGACATGACGCTGTCTCATTTTTGTTTAGACCGTTCCACAATTGGATCTTATCTATTCCCCTGATCTGATGGACGAGTTCGCCCCAATAGATCATCCGTCACCTGAGCCTGTCGATAATTCCAGAACATCTGGACATCGGAACGGCCTTTCGGGGACCGGCACTGTCACTGGAACCAAAATCTTGCAGTTTATTTTCGTGCGATACACACGTGTGCTGGCGATATGGCGTCAGAGGACTCGGGCCTGTGGAGTAACCGGGTTAGTGCGGTATTAGATTCCCTCAAATGCTACGACAATAATGTATGACAATAGTAGAAGCTCCAAAGATAACGAAAGATAACCTTACTGTGATGGTGCATGTGCCGTGTGCACTGGTCCAGGACTCCAGTGCTGTCAAAGATCCTGCCTCATTCAGACTGGATGGTTGAGCGTTGCTCTCCAACAAGGCAGTGGACACTCGAGCACGAGGCTGCGATTGTGTCCAGCGCCCCGAATTAGTTCGCCGCTCCGAACTGCAAACCAAGTTTCCTAAGCTTGTTAAAGGCGAACAAAGGGGAGACTTATTCGGTACGACTCTGATATTCCTGTGTGATTGAGCTTAACCGGCAGCTAACCTTCGGGCCTCCAGCCTCCAAACTCCCGAGTCCAGTGTGCTTGACCCTTAGGATGTCATTTCTCGGCGTGGACGAAGACAAGATCGTCGAACAATTGAAGCCCGAACTTCAGAAGCTCGTCGATGCTGTCACTGGGCTGGCATCAACCTTGGCGTTAGCCACCATCATCTGTGCTATCGTGTATATCTATCGACAGTTGAGGGAGGAGAGAAGAGCGAAGGAGTACCA
This sequence comes from Pisolithus microcarpus, assembly GCA_024613185.1. Classification (NCBI taxonomy): domain Eukaryota; kingdom Fungi; phylum Basidiomycota; class Agaricomycetes; order Boletales; family Pisolithaceae; genus Pisolithus; species Pisolithus microcarpus. The sequence continues at coordinate 1,505,417 of JANFAI010000007.1, forward strand.
TTCGAGGCGTATGATGGCTGAGCGCTGAGTGATGATGTGGTCTCAGAAGTGGGGTCATTATACCTCGGTGCTCCATCTATTAGGGTACTATCAGAACACAGTAGTCGAGGCCGTTCAGAAATCTATCCACTCCGCGTCCAAAGTTCGTGATATTGTCAGTGAGACCACACAAGCCAAATAAAACGCAAACACGCTTGTATACTTCCACGACGCCAACGGTGACCATGGCAGACACAGTTGTAGAGCTCCTCAAAGGTAATTAACTATTCTCAAGTTGTCTATGGGGAACCCTGTATCGATTCTCCGCCACCCTCTGCTTCTAACTGGCTAATTCCGACTCTACCCGTAGCCAAAATACAAGAGCGCGAGGACCACCTCAGAGAGTCCTGGGTGAAAGCTATGGAGGCTCGTCTTGTCCAGGACGAACTTGTCAAGTGTCACCGATACGAGGGTGTTAACCACCTGGAGAATTGCAAGTGGCTAGCGGACAAGTATATCCAAATGCTTCAGGAAAATAGAGTGCGTAGTCTCTCCTTGGCTATACTTCCCTTCTAAAAGATGAGTGGCTTAGGTGAAGGGGTACAAGAAGATCGAGGTGTGAAGGTGTCCATGGCAGTATCATTGCAGCGGAAAGCTAGATGATTTGCCTGACTACTTGACTTCCATCTGTACTGGGGTTTTTCCAGCTCACAGTTCCACCATGAGCATAACAAGCTCGTTCTAAATTAGTTGTCGACTATATCCACTACAATCAAAACACCCGATTAGTCATGAGGCAGTGGTTGTTGCATGCTCCGAGTAGTAGTTATAGTCTGGTTTAAGTGTAATAGCTTATTTCCTTGTCTTCCTCTTCCTGCCCTCGGTCGTACTCGTCTCTCCTGTGCTTGGTTCCTCACCACTGCTGACGGCAGTTTTTCTAGCTTTGGGTTTCTTGAGGTGATGCTCAGGTATCCAATCCTCGTCGTATCCAGTTGTGCTAACACCTGTTGCGGTAGCAGCAGGTGCACTTCCCGCTTGTCGGCGTTTAGGATTCTTGACCTTGGGTGCAGGGAAGTATGTAAGGTAGGCGTAGTACGAAGCTCCACCGAGCATAGCTGCGACAATAAGATACGTAGAAATGCTAAAATTGGTTGAGTATCAAGCCACAAGCAAGGAGGGGAAAAACTGACAGCTTAAAGTCAAACCACGACATTTCGGGCTCGACAATGGTGACGATAGAATCATAAGCAATGACGCGATACTTGTCATCCTGGGAGATGACGATGACGGGACACGTAACAAGTAACCGGGACCGGGTCACGAACCTCAGTTGTATGGTCCAACCAAATAGTAAGTCTCAAGTCCCCTGTCTGAACATCGAATCAGATTGGCAGGCGCGAAAGAGTCGCAAGCTAGCAAACCTTAAACCTAGGACACAATCAGTCAAACGTGGGTGAGTGGACAAAACTGAGGTACGTACTCTGAGTGAAAGGCGTAAGGAACTTGCAGTTTTGCGCCTTCCAGCAAAGGAACACTGTACGCGAGGGAGGTCGTCTGCGAATTGCAGGTCAAATGGGAAGGAAGATGGATATGAATTGACGCACATTCTTCACGAGCGTTCCTGTTTCTGGGTGATGGAAGGAACCACCTACGGATTGCAGGGTTACGTTCCGATCACTCTTGTTCTCGATCGTAAGGAAGATTTGATTGCGGTCACCATTCACGACCTCTGTAACACTCAAGTTACACCACACCCCTGCCAAGCGGCGTAAAATACGACGTACGATTGAATGGGTTGCTTTCCGGAAATGTTGCAACAACCGAAATTTCAGGTTCCACCGAGTCAGCATTTGCTAGAGCATAATCCGTCAAATTCAGAGAGAGTCGGAAGGTTATCCTTAGGAGGCACTCACCTACTGCGATAAATGACACCAACGTAGCTGCCAAACAGAGGCCACGAGTAACAAAAGTCGGCAAACGCATGGTGTAGCCTGACGCAGTGAAGCCGTAGGGTGTAGTCAAATGTTTCAACTTTTTCGGTCAACGTGTCCCCCTGAGCAAATTTGACAACATGCAAGGTCATGTGACCACCTGTCACGTGACACTTGAATAGCAGATGCTTCTTTTTCTTCCACCTTTTCTAATTGTGTTTTCGTACACTGTCCCTCTTACTGCCCCTGCCGGAGTCCTTGAGGTGGAAATACCATGTCAACGTACACGGTCAGGTTAACAAAGTAAAGTCCTTCGCTACTTCGCAACATTTGCCTGAGTAGCCCCCATCTCTACATTCCCATATCTTTCAGGAGTAGCTGTATTACGTTCCATGCCGCGTCCGGCTGGCCTTTAAACACCTCGGTGAACATCGATGCATGCCATTTATTGCTGCAGTTGTCATTCAAAGACGTCACTGCACTCTCCAGTTGGGAGAGCCGCTGGTTCACCTTTTGGTCAAGCAGGATACAGGCAGGTTCTTGAGTCGGTACTACATAAACGAGCGATGGCGCCGTGAACCCTCCGCGAAAGGTGGTCGCGAATGTGTCCAGGTGTCGCTCCATCAACATATCATTGTGCGTCGGATCCCTGGCAAGCGAGTGGGTAAAGAGGATGCCAGAACCACGGCATTTTTCGGTGAATCTACAACGGCATCTGAGTGCGGGTCCAGAGCGCACCCGTTGGGATTACCTTGACTCTATCCAACTAGTCGTGATCTTTTCAGCATCGAAACCCTCGACCTCGGTATGAAACGATGGCGTATCGACCACAACGATTTTGTTTGGATCGTTCTTGAAGTTGCACCTCAACGCCTGCACTTTTTTGGTGCGGGGATGCTGACCCTTCTCCACTTGGATTTGGTCATTCTTACACAATTCCCTCGTGAACTAGCAGTTGATCAGGAGATATCAATTATAATAAAGGTGCGATCTTACCCAGCTCTTGCCTGACCCTGTTGGTCCTACTACACTGCAAGCGACGTTCAGACATTGTCCTGGAGGAATCAGGACTTGTCGCGCCACTCACAATATCACGAAATCGTTTTCTGTAACTTGCGGTGCGACGAAAGCATCTTTGAACCTGGACCCCAGGTTTTGAAGGTTTTGAATAAAAGGCATCGGATATCCGAGGGATGCGAAATGGTGTCAGTGGTGGACCGCAGTGTAGGTGAGTGTAGACCAGCGATGGTAACTCTTGACAATGCTGTGGGCACGTGTCTTCCAGGGAATGCCTTCCTTTGGGTCGACGATATTTGGGACAGTCGAAAGGCGACCAAAAATACTCTATGGGCCTCGACGCCACTAATGTGGGTAGCCGTATGGACGGGCCCCCTCCCGTTATCGATCAATTTCAGTGTGGGACGAGAAGCAAACGGGCAGATAACAGCCTGTCGATCGAACGTAGAATAATACACGACGGGAAGGTTCAAGTGCTCGAGTTCTTGGTATTGCTGCTTGATATGGTTGCGACAACCCTCTGATCGTCGACGGTCCCAGTGCATGGCAGGGTTCAGGGTGTCGGTCGACCGGGACGGCAGACACAGCGTTACAAGCATCGAATAAATCAGATCGAACATGAGTGATGGTGGTAATGTGTTGAAATAACACTTTCACTGACACCATGCACGTCTACACGATTCGTCTATTCCCCTGGGTGGTCGCCACCCTATACTCTTCTCTCACATACGACCCGTAGTTTTACCCTTATCTAATCTTTGCATCCATCTTTCGTTCAAATGGAAGTAATCTTATATCAAGTGCGAGATGATAATCCTCTGTATCAAGGCGGGGAGATACGGAAGACGACCTTGAAGCTTGAAGAGTAGATGAGCGACAAGTGAATGACTAGCAGGTACTAATTTCACGCGCTTCCGGAAGGAGCGCCCTGTTTGATTTGCGCACAACTACGTTGGTTGCGGTCGCACTACACATCCCCAGACCTTAACGAAAAGCCATTTGTCTAATCCGTCCACCGGGTCAAGTATGTCGTCTAGCAATCAAGATTCACTGCAATTTCCCCTCTCCTTTCCGTCCACCCAGCCACTTGTAACCGTATCATATCGTAAGAGGTTGTTCCATACCCACCGTGTCGCAGTTGAAACGACAATTTTCACACAGCGCGCGCTGGATTGTGGGTAATGGAACTGCACAACGGAGAGGACTCCCGTCTTACCAAACGAATGATTGATGATGCTATTCGACCCGCCTTGGATGTCGTCGAAGAACACTGGAACCGGAACAAAGCGTCCTCCCCGACTACGCGGAGCAAAAAAGGAACCAGCGAGGACGGTGGAGACGGTGCTCTTATAATAATAGGAAAACGAAACCAAGACAAATTTTTCAGCAACGGCTTTGAGTATGAGAGCGTGAAGGGCAACCCGATTTTCTTCACCGGTAAAGCATGATGCCGTTTCTCGCGTCCCGCTGGTTCACCCTCGTATTTGACCTGTCTTTTCAGAAACCGCAAATCCCCTCTTTGCTCGCCTTCTGACATTTCCAAGTGAATCGTCTCTTGCCAACGACCCGCAGTGTGTTCTGACATCTGCACCGCAGTTCCGACCATTGCCGCTATTAACGGCCACTGCTTTGCAGCGGGAATGATGCTCGCCCTTTCTTGTGATTACCGAATAATGACAGACGGAAGTAGAAGACGCGCTTGGATGTGCATGAACGAGGTCAGCCCATGACAGGTGCTCTAGATATGCCATACACCGCCTTGCCTGGTTTGCAAATGCTCAACATAGCCGGCCACAGATTCATTTCGGTGCACCATGGCCCCTGTCATTCACCGCTGTTCTGAACACCAAGGTTTCTGATCCATCTGTTCGAAGGCGCGTTGCTTTGGAAGGACATAGGTTCGCACCCTCAGAAGCGCTGACGACTGGTCTCGTGGACCGACTAGCAAGTTGTGGGGGGACAGGAGCAGAGCTGGGGACCGAGAACGTTTTGCAGGAAGCCATGAAACTTGCCAAGGAGGTCTCAGCGTTGCCAAAACGGGGTGTCTGGGGTTCCATCAAGACCTTCCTTTACAGGGACTGTTTAGAAGCCGTACGCCTGGACGCGCGGACAACACATTCAATACTACCACCAACAGCGAGGCTGTAGTCGGTCGAGATACAACATTACCTGTGTAAGTGATCAAGAAGATACGTAGACCGTCTCGCCCAACACTGATGCATAGGAATGGTGGGCAAGGCGCTACTTGCTCAACTGTACTTTTCGAAAGATTCCTGCGTGTGAACTAGTATTTATGCAACGTGCAAAATTGTATTCGAACGTGTTTAGGAGCATTCCCCGAGTCCTTCGCGCCTTTTTGTTGCGCCCATGGCTGAGCCAGCGAGGTGCGCATTGTCTACTTTTACCCGTTGCCAGGGCGTGATAGTGAACTGCGGTTTCTGTGGAATCCATCGCCACACCTCATGCTTATGTCATCGACCGTTTCCCTAGCTAGAGCCACGGTGCAAAGACAACGATCGGTATAAAATAACAAATCACTTGACAGCTCTTTCATAACCGTTGCCCTCCTCTTCCTTCTTCCCACCCTCCTCCCCTCGCAAGGCCTGGTGCCCTCCTAGACATTCCCTTTACTTCTGTTGGCTCGAATCATTCCAATCCTTGCTTGCCTGCTGGTGTATTGAGTGCACCCGTGGATCTCTCGTTGACTTCGATCACATAACACTTCAATATGCAGATCTTGCCGCTGGCCCTTATTCTGGTCGCGTGTCTCCTGAATTACGTGCTGGGTAGTGCTATTCCTCAGCATGCGCGGCGCCAGCCCGTCCTTCCAGCGCCCCAACTGATTACTTTGCCCCTCAAACGATTCCAAACTATGCCCAAGGATATTCACCCTCAAATGGTCGGTTCTCTTGGATCGCGCTCGAGAGTCTCGTAACCCTTACTCGTTATAACCATTGAATAGCTTATGCAGCAGTACATAAACCATGCTTCTAAACGCCTTGCCCGTATGACAGGCCGTGAAGAGCCTACGGAACATCAACTCCGTTCTGAAATTCATAAAAGGTTATACCTTCTTGAAGGTGGATCGGCACCGAGCCCGAGTTCGTCAGGCTCAAGCTTCAAAGATGGGAATACTCGGTTGGGTATGGCAGTAGCACATGGCCACGGAAAGCAGTCCAGTGAGGGTATGGTCAATAACGGTACCGCCATGCCCGGCAATGCTACTGGGTCGGGGAACGCCACGAGCAGCGGGGGCCCAGCTACCTCTGGAAACAGTACCGGAATCTCACCCCTCGATATCCAAGCAGCCAATAACGGTGGCTTGACACCTGCTAACCCCCCTACGACAAACAATTCTCTGGGATTGGCCATCGAGTACGCTGCACGTTGAAGTATATCAGACAGGTCACTGACTAGAAGCGAATAGGGCCAACGATGTAGCGTATATTGCAACAATCCAGATCGGGACACCTGCGCGGGACTTCAGAATCTTAATGGATTCCGGAAGCGCTGATTTCTGTGAGTGCTGATGAATGAGGCGGATTGGTTATTTACTTAACAAATGACAGGGGTTGGGAGTGAGAACTGCCAGTCTTCTACGGGTGGTGGTTGCGTGAGTCCAACTCGACATTGGTTGGGGACATTCTTTAGTAACAGTGTCTTAAGGGCAATCATACATTCCTTGGACCACAAAGCTCCTCCTCTTTCGTGTCAAGCAAAACGCAATTCCAAGTCACGTATGGTTCTGGGGCTGTAGAAGGAACTCTCTGCCAAGATCAAGTTGGTATCGCAGGCCTAACTCTGAATAATCACACGTTCGGTGTCGCGGCAGCTGAGACCCCACAGTTTGCGAGTTCTTCCGTGCCGTTCGATGGCCTCATGGGTCTGGCACAATCAGTATGTCCACCGAAGCTCTGGTTAATTTTGTATACCAACAGTGTCTCCACCCTTTCAGACTTTGTCTCAGCAAAACGTCTCCACACCAGTGGAATCCCTTGCTTCGAATGGTTTAATTCCGGCTGCTATAACTTCGTTTAAGATTTCCCGTCTCTCTGATCAATTGAACGACGGCGAAGTCACCTTTGGAGGACTGGACTCTTCCAAATTCGTTGCCAACACCCTCATTACCATTCCGAACGTCAATCAGCAGGGCTTCTGGGAGGGTGCTATCGATGCAGTTTCCATCAACGGGGCAGACAGTGGTCTGACGGGACGCACCGCAATCCTTGACACTGGCACTACTGCGATGGTCATTCCTCCGGCTGACGCGCAGCAACTCATGCAAGGTCTTGGTGGTACCTGTGACACACAGCAATGTACTCTTCCCTGCACCGCCAATTCCAGCCTTGCGTTATCGTTTGGAGGTTCCTCATTTTCCATCAATCCGAGTGACCTACTTATCGTGCCTGTCCAACCTAACGACCCGACGGGTGATTGCGTCGCTGGAATCCAGCCCCAGCAGATCGGAGCACCAACCCAGTGGCTGGTAAGGTTCTTCCAAGTTACCCGTCTCGATCGCACTCATGTAATGCATAGGTCGGAGACGTGTTCTTGAAGAACGCATATTTTTCTACGGATGTTGGCAATAACTCTATTTCACTGGCGCAGCTCTCGGCACCTTGATGTTGTGTCACGACAAAGCCGGACCACTGGCTGGTCCGGCCTACATAGCACAAACAACGTACATATTATAGGGCGGATGGGTCTATTGTTGTAGTTATATGATGTTCGCGCACCATGAATATATCTGATGCGTGGTGTACTGTAAGTGAGGTCAATCAGGACTTTTTCTTCAACAGTTCCTTGGCAATCTCCTCGTTATCCGCAGATTGGTCTGGTAACCAAAATGCCTGTATCAGATGTTAGTCAACAATCAAATCACTCGCAAGAAATCCCTACCAGCTCTGCCCCAGCAGTGACCATCATCGCTAACCGGGGGTTGAACTTCGCACACCTGGCAGGGCCAGAATGTCCATCGAGAGTTGTCAAGGGCTGGAGGCGTGTAGGTGGCACCTTCAGATCCACTACACCCGACCGAGCAGGTAGGTTTTGCACGTCCCACACGGCTATCCGACCATCGAGACTTCCGCCAACCACATATTTACTGTCTGGAGTCCACGAGACCTCTTCGCCGCTGTTCCCCTTAACTGGGTCGATGCTTGGGGGCGCGTCGAGACGACGTCTCTCCAAGCCCACAAAACCCTCCAATTTAGCAAGTAAGTGCCCCTCAAATGCGTCGAGTATGTAGTGCGCGTCACCCGAGCAACCCACCAGGAGATACTTCCCGTTGGAGGAGAATGCGAGCGACGTCATATAAATAGGTCGTGGTGGGTAACTAACGAGCGCAAGTGTGGGGTCCTCCAGTGTGATGGTAAGAAACGGCGCCTTGTCATAGTTCGCCTGGTCGTATAGCAGAATTCGGGAATATCGGTTAATGCCTACTGCAAAGACGAGACCGGATGTGTCGTAAGCTACCACCGGTGATGACGGGAGGTTTAAGAGCCCTCGACACGTAGGTACACGGAGATCCCATAATCGTACAGTGTTGTCCATCGAACCAGACATGAACCCGTCGTCGACAGGGGACATTTCCAATGAAATGACTCGTTGCTTGTGACCCTTGAAATACTGCAAGTACTTGTTGTCATGCAAGGAGTGGTAGCGTATCGTGTCGTCCTCCTTCGTCGACGCATGTATCACCGTAGTATTTTTGTGAGTAAAACGCGGGAGATCAACGCCATACTTCTTGGAGTAAAGTGTCTTAAGATGTCTGCACCGACTGGTCAACATACGAAAGAAGTGGTAACGTCGGTGACGATGACTTGCTTGCCAGATTTACAACTATATAGTCGGAAAGTTTCGTCCTCGGAGGCGGTCAACACTTGGTCTCCTCTGTCATCGAAAGTAATGGAGGTGATATGTCGAGGGCCGGTATTCGCCCTCGAGCTGCCTCCTGGCGTCGGTAGTGGTGTCGATTCGACGGCATTCTTGAATACCTTTGCTGGCTTCAACTTCGTCTGTATTACCTCGGTGGTCACACGCTGGCACTGGAACAGCTAACAAGGATAGCCCATACCATCAACGCATTGGCGAGAGGGATTGTCGACGGTGCATTGTTTCCGTTGGCATTCGTCGTCGGTGGCATCGTGCTTGATTGAGCGTCTGAGTTTGAATACAAGCTTTTCGCGCACACTGCAGACGACGATGGCGGAAGACGAGACAGCAAGACTATGGAAAGTGAACAAGACGATACACGAACTCGTCAAGGACAGGGTAAGTAGAGGCCCTCTTTAAGCCTTGCACGCCATGTATACGACTCTTTCGACAGGGGTACCAAGTGTCAGACGATGAAATACACATGGACCTTGCAACGTTCCGTGCTCACTACACGAATAATGGAGGGATGGTCGAGTACGTCCTACTTGCTTTGCACAGAGTGCACGGGGCCGACGATGTACAGCCGAAATCAACTCAATTTTTTCACGAATTCGCGAGAGAACCCTGCAGACCAAATCTTCGTCTTCTTCTCCGATGAACGAAGCGTGGGCGTGAAGACCATGCGAAAGTACGCAACAATGTGACCCCTTGTACTCAGCAAGATGACTTTTCTTTTCCTAGGTTGGTGGGTATTCTAGAAGAAAAATCTATTATGAGGGGTATCATCATTTTCCCTGGAAACATGACCCCTTCTGCACGAAAGGTGAGTAGTTTCAGAGCGTTAAGGTCTCACTTCGTCAGACTGATCTACCAACGGTAGGTCATTGCGGCGATGTCTGCTCAATATCGCCTAGAGGAATTTTCTGAGGCCGACCTTCTTGTTAACATCACCCACCATACCCTCGTACCCCGTCACGAAGTCCTCTCCCAAGAACAGAAAAAGCAATTACTCGAAAAATAGTATGCGCTGGCGGTTTAATACTTTCCGAGATGCTCACGACAGCTCTTTAGTCGCCTGAAAGAGACACAGCTTCCCCGCATCCAGCTCGCGGATCCAGTGGCACGTTACTACGGTCTCCGTCGCGGCCAAGTTGTGAAAATCACGCGTCCTAGCGAGACCAGTGGTCGTTATGCGAGTTATCGGATATGTTTCTGAGTCTTGCGCGTCCGCCCTCACTTTCTTTATTTCGCGAGGGTTCGCATTTACGACTTCCGGATGTATTCTAGCGACACATGCCGGGCGGTCGGTAGGTGATCAACCTGCGTATACCAGACAAAACTCTCGCAGAGCTGGAGCTGGCCATCGTGGTACTGGTACATGGCCTATTTTCATTTTAGGCTGCGGATCGTCACCTCCGGTTGGTCGTCGCCCCACAAAACAAGATTCCATACCCGGCTTTATGGAGTCATGTTGTGGTTTTGGAGTAGTGCTACTATCCGAAAAACGCCAAACCAATTCCTACCAGATTGTCCAGTAGAGTCGTTGTGCAGGGTGGGGTTATCGTCTTTGGTTTTCGTGCCGTCGCATAAGGGGCTTCACCAGGAAAAATGTCACGGATGGGCTGAGAATGGTAAGGCACTGCTGGTACATATTGGACCGGTATTGCCCTTCGGAGTCTTCGGACCGCCGAAAGCCAAATGATCTATGGATTGTGCTTTGCATCGACTCCATCTACTCGTCGACACGCACCAACAACGATGAGCGGGAAGTTCATGGCTGTCTGACTTCAGTCGCAAGAGGCAGACCGAAGCAGCCTTTGAGTGGTCTGTACCCAATGTTCCAATGAAAACTCAACAGGTGGCTGTATCACCAGTTTCTGCTGCAATGTAGGCAGATGGGTCAGCCGCACCAGTCAACTCTTTTGAACTACGAGTCATCATTGAAATCTAGAAAGATTCTATGACAACCTGTGCAACCCTTTGACTTATTATAACCCCGTAGGTGAGCTCGACCTCAACGGGCTCACAGCAAATGCAATTAATGAGTTGGTTGTACAAGGTACTACACCCCTCTGATTTTAGTGGACTCACGCTACTAAACTGGTTGCCCTTTGGATGAAGTTTGAAAATGCTCAAAGGCTCCGAGAGGTGGGACGATGTCTTCATGTTGGTGGTGGAGACACTAACAAGACCTCCGAGGCGACTGAAATAACGCGAGCAGTGACAATGCGGGTGCTTCCCACATCCAACATGCCATCGAGCTCATCCGTATACAGTAATCTGTGTCTCGATGGTCCTGAGATGGAGCCTACATGATATTTGGGAATTGCCAAGTCAGCGAGCATACACTTCCTTCAGCTTCTGAAGCGCGATCTAGAAAAAAGGCCGATCATTCCGATGCAAGGTAATAACAAGATAACATTTTGCGGACCTGATACGCTGGAGAGAGCCCCTCTGTCTCCCTCTGGGAGATTTTTATTCTTTTTACCTTCTCCAGGTGGGAGTGTTCGCGCAGCATTCCCTTGAAGTAACGTGCCTTGGAAGGAATGATTAGCTTCTGCTTCAAATTCGTACAGGCATGATCACACCTCTTGCTCTTCCACGAGTGTCCATGCATTGCCGGCCCTTCCAGCGCGAGCAGTCCGACCCACTCGGTGAACATACTTGCGCATGTCGATGGGTGCGTCATAACTAACTACGTGCGAGACGTGGCTGATGTCGGCACCTCGCGATATCAAGTCTGAACACACCAGTCTGACTGCAGAGTAAGTAAAGTCCTCCCCCCTCCCGTCAGAGATAATCACACGTACATATGAATCTGCTGGGCTTTGAACCTTTCCAAAATTCTCTTGCGCTCTCCAGGGGGAAGATCACTGGAGTATGCGCAGATAACAACACGTTCGCGATCAGTGCTCACATCTTCGAAGAATTCGATCAAACGAACGAGCCGCGAGGTCGATTCGGACGACTTGGTAAATACTAGCGCGCTGCGGACCGAGAGATTGTAGATAAGGTGAAGAAGTATCATAGGCTTTTGCGACGGGTCGCAGATGATCATGTACTCCTATAGTTTGATGCGGTCAATACTGTACGCACGGCGGCCTACATGACATCTCTTACCGTTAATGTGGCAGGTATAGTGAACCTTTCGGAGATGATGTCCAAATCATCAGACTTGTCTCCTCCCTCTGCTCGACTTTGAACGACGAAGTACTTGGGATTCCGCAGATCTAGTGAGGCAAGTCTGCCGGGATCCTGTGTGAGCGTCGCAGAAAAAAGCAGTTTTTGGCACGAAGTTTCTTTAAGCTCGTCCACATCCGTGCGATAATCGACATACGTCTGCAGCAATGCCGGTGACAGCGAGTCGCAGACAGGCAAAGGGTTCGTGTCATTGAATGGCGAAGACGCGGCCAACTTGTCAGCGGAGCGTCGCCGGGCTCCACATGCTGCCAGTACCTGAGCTAACCAATCCTGGAATGATTGTGCTAGTAAACGATCCGCCTCGTCAATGACCTGACAACATTGCTCTTCAGAAAGCTCCCTCTAGGTTGGCCCAGCTTCTCACCAGAAATCGCAGGTGTTGGAGGGTGAAATTAGGTGTGCCGTTGAGATGATCCATGAGTCGGCCGGGAGTGCATATTAATATGTCTACCTTGCTCGAACCACCCTTCATCCTGCAGACGACTCAAGTCATGAAACAACAATGCCGTAGAACGCTTACGGAGTTGAGATGTCCCCAACGAGCTGGGCCTGCTCGTGACTAAATGAGTGTTGACCCGTTGCGGTTCCTACCTGATCTTGATCAGGGATATTCTACTTATGTGAATGTTACGGTGCTGCGTACCTTCAGTCCACGTCCTTTACCGACAGTTTCGAAGGTCTCCTTGACCTGAGTGACCAGATCACGAGTAGGAACTACGATAAGAGTACGGAGGCGAGTGATGATCCGGCTTGACAGCACCTGTGTACTGCTGAAATCAGAGTTACGTCGAGACTAGTGTTCACAAAACACAGTAACCTCGATAATAGGGAGTACATATGCTAAAGTTTTACCGCTCCCTGTTGGTGCAGAGACGCACACATCCCGGGGAAGACTTGATGTCTCGCACAGCAGAGAAGTACTGGGATTCTGGCGGATTATGAAGGGCAGAAGGGCAGTCTGTACTGCAATGTAGCATCAGCCATGGCCACGCCAAAGACAATAACTGAATTCCTGACCTGCAAACAATTCACTTATGCCCAAGTCCAGCAGTTTCTTCCTTGTTTTTTCACTGAGACCCGTCTGTTGGTCCTCACCGGATGGCAAGATAGGAAGGACGGTCGCCGGATCGACGAATTCAGCCTGCAACATGCTCTGTCAACTCGCTGGATATCACAGGAGAAAACTCGCGGTAGACATTCCCTGGCATGCTGAGTCATCACCCCCGCGAAATCACCATGTTGCCGTTGTGCGAGTTTCAATTGGGAACTGTCTTCGTTAACCAGGCTTCCAGTGGGACCCATGGCGATGCTGTTTCCACCCCTGGATGAGCACCTCTGACGCCATATCATCAGCACATGCGTGTATCGCACGAAAATAAACTGGTACTGCCGTGGAGGGGTTGAACCACCACGCATGCCAATGGATTCATCAGTGCTTTAGTATACTACACACAAGCAAATAGATACGTTCTCCAGGGGGTAACCATCCATCACCCAGACAGTAAAAGTACACCACAATTCAAGGTGAGGACACCTTACGGTTAAACATAAGCCCAATCTCCTAGGCTACCGATCCAGGATCCAAGTTCTGGCTTGGACTTTTGCGCAAACAGGGTTACTGTCTGTGCGCCTGACTCGCCGTCGCTCTCAATCTCGGGGGTGGCTGGTTCGGGAGGGGTTAAAGGTAGCACAGAGGTGCCCTGGGCAATGAGTATTCCAAGTCCAGGACCTCCGACTTCAGTAAGGTACGGGACATATCCCTTCTCTTTCAGGGTGGCTATTACTGATGAGAGAGACGATTCGGAGAAGTCTAAAAGCCTATCAAGCCGCATTTCCAGGGGCAGGTGACGCGAACTCACCATCTGGGACAAGTGTGACTGCACACCCACCGCCGCCAGCACCAGTTAACTTCGTGGCAAGCCCATATTTCCTGGTCACATCTCTCACATCCTCTAGGCTGGGATGTGAGACACCAAGGTCAACCAAATGTGCGTGATTTTCATCTATGAGACCCTAAAATGAACCCGTCAGTCCAACGCATGAGGACGACTGTCAAAACACGTGGCTCACAGCAAGCACTGTAGCTGCATTCCCCTCCTCGCCAAGCTTATGCCTGGCACGCACAACAACTTCCCGAATTTGCTCGAGGACTTGGCCCACTCCGTTAGGATCCTTGGCCAGACGCTCAGCAACACCAGCTACAAGCGAACGTGTATTCCGAGGTACACGTGTATCTGTCAGCAAGAATCGCAAAGCTTTGAATCCTTCGATAGCTTCTAGTCCTCCGCTTTGGCCTTTCGTGTATTGGAGGCCCCCACCAAAGACCGCAACTGAGTTATCAACGCCACTCGGTGTCCCGTGCAGGATTTTCTCTAAAAGGAACGCGTATATGTTTGTGCATTGCGCAAGAGCGTCGGAGAGCTTAGGACTCGGTGAAGAAGACGATGACGCGGGTGGGGGGCTCGGAGAGGCTGGCAAGGATTGCGAAGGGACACGGATACGCCCAAATACTAACAGGAGGGATGACGAAGTACAAACAGAGAAGGACGCCGAGGAGCCAAGCCCAGCACCTACTGGAAGGGTAGCTCGGGCCGCAAGAGTGAGTGCAGGCCTGCCATACGCGTTATTAGCAATGGGCTTTCACCTGAAGCCCAGCCCAACCAACTCTGGGTCAGTTCCAAAGAAAAGCGCACACCTTTGACCTGAATGGGCGGCAAGCACCATATACAAATACAAAAATGCTAGGCTTGCCTGGCGTGCATTTGCGTCCGATATGTCAGCCAGAACTTGTGATGATATGACGTCAAGAAGTTGATGATTTAACGCAACCTCCCCCTCCACTTGTGATGACTCTGCGACCCATCGTAACCGAACGTCACAAACAAATAACGCACACTTACGAGAGGGTACAGCATCCCAGGGCAACCCTGATAAACTCCATTCATGTTTGAAGCCACCGGGTTGACCGACGTCTATATCAAGGAAATGGACGCCAAGGGTATTGTCTGTTCGTGGGGTAGAGATAGCATAGCACCTCAGGGACACTGAAGCCGCTAGAGCAGGCTAGAAGAATCGAAAAGTGATGCCTACGGGAACTGGAAGGTATAACCACGGAAACTTACGATTCCATAAACAACCGCATGTTCCCCAAACAGGATAACCTTTCCAGGTGCAGATACTACCCACTGCTTCTCATGCGGCGGGATCTCGTCCTTCGCTGCCTCCTTTTCCGCCAGTTTTTGGACAGCTTCTCCGATGGACGTCTGCACACGCACAAGACCAGTGGCTGTTCTCCGAACTGCTCCAGCGTCGATTAGGGCGCGTTCTAGGTCGTCGAGGAGATCTGCAGAGTCTTCAATGCCAACACAAAGACGGATTAAATCTTCCGGAAGCCCTCGCGCAGCGCGAGTAGCAGCTGGTATAGAGGCATGGCTAGGGTTCGGAGCTAAGATCAAGGGAGAGGAACCACGAAGCCAACCCAGACTTACGACATGGCACAGGGCATGCTGATGAGGGAGTTCACACACCCGAAACTGACACTGACAGACCACAATCTGGTTGCAGCGACGACGCGCTCACTGACGTCTTTGCTTCCAGTTGAGAAGCTAAGGACAGCACCGTAACCGTTGGAGATGCGTTCATGTATTTCCCTATTGGGATGATCGGGTAAACCTGGGTAAAACGTAGGGAAGCCGAGCGAATGAAGGTAGCGAGCAACGAGCATGGAAGTGGAAGATTGTTGGTTTAAACGAAGAGCAAGCGTTTTGGTCCCTCGCAGGAGGAGGAAGGAGTCAAAGGGTGTGAGTCCATTACCGGTAGCGTTAATGATAAACGCTATTTGCTAATGGAATACATGTCCAGCGAGTCAAGCGTGCTCAGGGATGGAACTCACTTTTGCAACGTCGTCCCTGTTACAGGTGATGACACCAGCCATGAGATCGTGGTGACCGCTGAGATACTTGGTTGCACTGTCATACACGACGTCTGCGCCATGTTCGAGTGGCCTTTGTAAAAATGGGCTCATCATCGTATTGTCTACCACAATGAGTGCAGCCGGAACCCGCTCCTTTACCTCCTTTGCGATGGTAGCAATATCTACAATTTTGAGGAGGGGGTTAGTCGGTGACTCAAGGAGAACCATTGCGATATTGTTCTCCGTTTTCAATAGCGGAATAATGGTATCAGGCTTGGTGGTGTCGACGTGATGAACAGTGATTCCAGCGTGGGTGCGGAGGTAGGCCAGGAGACGATTGGTACCACCATACAAATCGTCGCCCGCAATGATTGCATCTCCGGGTTTTAACAACCGCAGAATAGTGTCTAAGGCTGCCATTCCAGATGACACCGAGAAGCCATGAACAGCAGAGGAAATCTTAGCAACGTGATGCTCTATGCAGATTGAGCGCTGTGGTACAGATAAGCCTGTTTGCACATACCTAAATGACTTCTAGTGGGGTTCCCACTTCGAGTATAGTCGTATTCTCCACCAACTCCCTTGAACGTCGCTGTCTGGTATATTGGCACTGACGATGACCCGTATTGGTCTTTTAGGCTCGGGTTCTCCACCGTTGCACAAAGCGTAGAAAATCGATACGGCCGACGGGGGCGATAAGGAGAATCTGGCTCTGGAGTAGGCAAGTCTCCTACACTCGTAGCGGCAAAATCGAACGTCAGCTTGTTGGTCATCGTTGAGGATGAGCTGGTGAAAGTCTGCCCTCTGGCTAGTACTCAAACGCTCATTGTTGCACGTGACTCGAATGGCGTGCTATTTCACGAGAGACGTGATCTTGGCCACGTATTACTACCTTGGAGAGAGATGCCGCCGCAAAAGAGGGCAAGGGAACAAGGTAAATATTAGGAGCAGCAGCCACACCGGAACTTGGCTGAAAGAAACCCAGCGACCAGGCAAGTCAATGCTGCAAAGCAGGTTCTTGACCCAGAAGTCGTCGCAAAGCGCAAGAAGAGACACCTTGAGGAACTCGAGGTTCGTTTTATACCCTCCAGTTATGGCGCGCGTTGACTGGCAATTATCAAGCGTACAAACTACAGTGCTTCGGTCATCCTCAACGATCCTGATTCGGAACCAGAGTCTTCCACAAATCCGAAGGCGAAGTTTCGCGCTCGTCAGACGGTCATATCAGACAAACGCACGTTTGGCAACTCCAAACCCAAGAGGAAGTCCAGTATGAACGTTAGGACTGCTATATTATACAGAAAAGGACTCGCGGCCTTGGTGGAAGAAAGCGTGAGTCCTGCGCGCCCTGCTTGGCATTTGTGTACTGACACACAGCAGGGGATTTCCATCCTTCCCTCCACAGTACCATCGTACATTACAGCTACCGCTCCACCTTCCCCCTATCCAGCGCGCCTTCTGTGCTCTGTATGCGGCTACAAAGGTGCATACAGGTGCAAGAAATGTGCCATACCGTATTGTGACATGAAGTGCGGTCAAGTACATGACGACACGCGCTGCGAACGAAGGGTCATTTAGATCGTGAACTACAGCGTGCTTACTGCATTTAACATGGCAGTAAAAGGGGACAAGCTTGCCGCCGGCTGATCGTTTATTAGTGATTCGTCCCCGGTTGACCGGATGCGATTACTGGGCTTATTGCACTCCCCTCGTTGCACTGAGCCATTCACCCTTTCTAGCTTAAATGCACATGTTCTACACAGTGCCGGCGAGATGAAGCACGTAGGCTACGACACGCTCTGCCTCGACTCCCAATTAGGTGTGTTTGTGGTGTGCCGAATTGTTATGCTGACGGGCACAGCTATGAGGTGGATAAGGAGGAGGAGGACGTAGAGGGTATTTGGCTTGTGGGGGCCAATCCACCCATTGTTGTGTTCGAGTCTTGAAAGGTCGACGGGGAGAGGCACATGCCAAGCGTCTGTGTCCCGTTCCTACCCTGTTCCGCATGCATCGTTGCGTCTTACCCAGGTTTGAAAGGCTTTTCGTCTGACCCCCCAGCGGAAATGTCCGTCTCTGAACTGCCTACCCCTTATCTCGTTGAGTGATGACATGAATCCGCGTTGAAGCAGCTCGGAAGCCTGGCTAATGACGGGGTCGTCTTGCAGGCTATGTCGCAGTCTCATTGCATAGCTAACCTTGGTACCTCTCGTCATGCTTACCCGGCAGCGGTAACAACACCGTTTCCAAATCGGAGCGTCGTTTCAATGTCTAATTTTCAGATCGGACGCGTTCTGCCACTCGATCCTGGCCAGCTTAGCGAAGGGATGGATAGTGTTGGGCCCCGACCTACTTGTTGATACGTTGGAAAGAATGGATTTACATAAGTCCTGCATTTACCTCAAGTTGTCGATGGCATCAAAGGGCCCACATCCCCCAGGTTGCTTATCTCATCATGCCCGATGTTAATCGTATCTACTAGCAACAGGAAAAGGAATCGAAGCCCTTATCAAATTGCTACAGGGAAACCGACGCCTTCAAAAAGCCAACTTGCAGCCATTCTAGTCATCAAAGATACGTCCATTCGAAGCTGCCACTTATCTCAGACCGTCATAAGTAACTTACGTACTACCTAAACGGTAAGTTGAAGGGAAAATGAATAGTTTATAGCATACTTGCAAGGTAGGCACGGTGACGACAACTATGGGGTGGACTTGCACGGAGTGGGGTAACAGAAGTGACTGACTTCACCACTGGTACGTGGACAGCTGGTGTTTCCCTTGACTGACGACTTTGATCGGCTGGAGTCATCACAGAGTACTAAATGATTGTCGCCGACGTTTCCTCGCCGCCACGGCAATATCAAAAAAAAAAAAAAAAAAAAAAAAAAAAAAAAAAAAAAAAAAAAAAAAAAAAAAAAAAACAGGGCCCGAGGTCCGAAAACATCATGGTTGCGGTGAGAGCTCCATACAGATCCGATCCAACGTTCTTTCCATGCCATGGTGTCCTATATATCATTGGACTCTTGGTCACAAGCGATTACCTATCCCTCCTGACCACCCCCAATGGTCATCAAGCCCGTTAGACATACGGCCCACATGGATTATCTCCTACACAATTGCGAGAGCTCTAGAAACTACAACCTTGGAGATTTCCTATGCATCTTGAAGAGAATTAGAACGGAAGCGGTGATTGTTGCATGTGATCTTTATTTCATTCCTTCTTATGATTCTTGGTGTCACGAATTTCTTCTCATCCATGTTGGTATCGGTGGTAAGTGCACTGGCTGTTCGTGTGGCATCATGTTGGTCATGCCGAGATGTCGCATTACAAGGAGAGAGGCTCATGCTCGTTGTTGAGCGCAACCCCAGCAACGAAGACATGTGGGTAATACTTAGCGGTGGGCTTGCAGAAGTTAACGTTTTGGACTGGCAACGTATATGTAGTTCGCTTTCCGAGTCCGCAAACGATGCAATGCAGAACTCTCAATCATATGCTATGAATCAGAGGGAGTCAGAGACGCCGCCGCAATCGTTAGCAGCAAAACCATAAATAATAGTTGACATGTGCGTAAGATACCTCTATGCATTAGCGATTCTTCGTAGTACACGCATACGACAGGCATGAAATACTGACAACAAAGGTAGCACGTACGAAATTGCGAGCAAAGTGTAGGTGAAGTTTGGAAGATGTACATATAACGGATATTGCCACGGCGCATGTCCGAAATGAGAGACAGAAGGTACCGAAGTGCCCGTGGGCATTACGCCGTTTCCGGTCCTTCGTCCGCTGTGGAGAACAAACGAGCTTGCCATCGACCGATGCCTGCCAAAGCCTTAATGCTGGATCAAAAAGGTGGCCCAACACACGGAAGAGTTAGAGCAGGCAGCGTGGCCCCGAGTATGTTTGTGGCTGGACTGCAAGCAATCGAAATGGCGCTTACATAGGTCACGAGAGGCCCAGACTATGGAACATGTCGTCAAGTGTCTTGAAAGCCACCGGTTTGACAAGACTACAAAAGCGTGTCAACTTGATACTTGCTAGGATTAGTAAAGAAGGGTAACATACTAGCCATCCATGCCTGCCTCAAAGGCTTTTCGCTTGTCTTCTAGGGAGGACATCCCGGTCAGAGCGAGGATAGCGCACGGCCGCTGTATAGTCCGTGAACGTTCAATCTGCCGGATTTCCACGGTGGCTCCGACACCTATTCAGGTTGGGTCGATTATTATGAGGTAATGCAGAGAGGTGGCTTACCGTCCAGAACAGGCATCGATAAATCCAAGAGTACAACGCTACAATGACAGTGAGAAACAATTTGCAATACGGCACTCTGATACTGACTCGAACGGGCCCTCGGATTTGAAAATATCGACTCCTTCACGACCGTCCGTTGCTTCTCGGCAGTCAAAACTCTGTAATATACGCGACCGTCAGCTTGACCATTCCTTGCTGCTAGATTCATTTACATACCTTCTTCGTGAGCCACTTGATACTGCGCGAGCTTGGGTTAGCACATATATATCAAAAAATCATCATAAACGTACAGCAAGCTGCGAAGAATGTTATTATCTTCTACAACTAAGACCCTTTTCACCTGATGCGTTTCACCTCCAGTCGTGGAACTTGCAGATTGTCTGGGCATGATCTCGCTAACAGCACGGGCAACGGATGTGTTCGTATCGTTTACCCCGTTTAGATCGGTGTCCAGAGTTTGAAACGCTGAATCTCTTTCAGAATCGGCGACGGTCGAACAACTCAACTCCGGGCTAGACATGGGTGGAACGGGTGGTGAACGGGGGTTGGTGCTCCAAACGTCCATGCTTCCTCGCCGACGCCTTTCGGACCCTGTGAGATCATCCACAAGCATGGCGGAATGTAGGGACACAGTATCCTCAGACGCTGTCACCGCACTACTGTAGCTGGCGATTCGTGGACGACGTCGATGTCTAGCTCTGAGTAACTGCTTGAGAGCAGATCGCAACCGGAAGGGCCCACCGGGCTTGTGCACGATTCGGCAGATGCCCCCATTGTTCTCGTACGCATTGCATATGCCCATCACCCGAGGACTACCCCGGCTCGAGGACAAGATGATAAAGGACCGCGAAGTGTCCATCTTTTCCAAAGCGGTGACAACCGGAGAAGGGTCCTCGTTGACGATGACAATATCACCGAGTTCTTCACCCTCATGGTGCAAGGCAAATCCCCACCAACTCCGCAGATATTTGCAGATGACGTCGTGCAGCAGCTGAGTGCCGCGACCGCGTTTCTTGAATCCAAGAAGTGATAAGACAGGTGGTCTCTCGAGATCTTCGAATACGAACGGCTCATGCAGATTGTTCGATTCGTCCAGAGTCTCCGCCTCGAAGACAACTTTGATTTCGGTTCCCACGCCCTCTTCGCTGACAACCTCCACTTTGCCCGCAACACTAGGGGATCGCACGATGCTGTGTACAATAGCGAGACCAAGACCGGTCCCAGTCTGTAAGGGGTTCTCTTGAGAGAATGGGTGGAACAAGTGATTCTGCAGCGCTGTCAGCCCAGGGAAGACAGTTTTTGAATGTAAACACTCCTACCTTCAGGAAGTTTTGGCTGATTCCCTGCGGCTCGACCATAAGAAAAGGGGTGTAGTAAAAGGTTTCAAGCGTGCCTCACCTTCCCTGTGTCACTCACGCAAAGCTCAACCATCACTGTCCCGTTATTGGCATCTTCCGGAGGCGACGCCTGACGGAGGGAAACATGCACGTAACCACGCTACGAGGCCTCAGTCAAACAAGGAACTTGCCAAAAGTTTCGACGCACCGATGTGAATTTCAAGCTGTTCCCAAACAGGTTCATCAAGACTCGCCGTATGCCACCCTTGTCGCATTTCAATGTCCATCCCTGTGAGAGCGAGGTTAGGATTAAATGGGGTGATTTGCATCCGCACTTGCCCCTTGTCGACGATCAATGTCCACCACGATTTCAACAGTTTGCGCTGACGTGGGAGCACTCATCACGCTGGAAGTTCGGTGGTCCATCGTCGGAGCGTAAACACTGCCGATTTCAGATTCTCGTAGTGCCGAAGTGCGTGCACAATAGCCGATCCACGATCCGTCAATTGCCTCTTCCACGAGTTGTTCAAGATCAACTCTAAACGCCAGGGAAAGGTCAGAGGTAAGTGGGAGCACAACCAGAATCAACTACCTGCTACGTGTGATAACATTGTCGACGCCCCCCGACTTAACGTTGCCACTTAGCTTTGTGAAATCAAGTACATGGTTTACGGTTTCCACAAGAGATGTACCACAAGCCTGAACGGTGTGAAGAAATGACGTTTGGCCATGGCTCAAAGGGGTATCAGCAAGAAGCTCAGCAGCGGCCAGTATCTATATTGTATTAGCATTAGCATGAAATCCCTTGCTACGTAGGCCACTTACCCCGTGAAGCGGTGTCCGTAGCTCATGAGAAATACTGGAGTTCCGTGAGAAGTTGAATTTATATCGGAGGAGGGAACTAACTTACTTTGAGATGAACAGGCTCTTCGCCTGATCTGCCAGCATCATCCTTCGTTTCAATACTGCAGATAAGATGATCACTCCTGCAAATTTCGGTGAGGCATCGTGTTGTTAAAAGATGTAGGCACCGACCTATAGCACGTAGGTAAGATAGCTCATGTCCTTCCAGCTGGTCAAAACTATGAGTAAAGGCCTTCCAAGCTAGGGCACTAACTTACGAAACGCCGTGAAGGATCGGACGCATTGTATGCGCATAAGAGAGCAAATGGGCGTTTGTCGATATTGAAGACAGGGACAGCTCCGGGGAGATTCAGCCAAAATCTATTGTGATTTACCAGATACTCACTCAGAGCATACTGTATGTGAGTCGGAATAAAGGGACGGAAGCAAACGGGTAATATTCCTTCAGAAATCTTGCCATCGGGATATTGCTTGAAGAACGCGTTAAGCTTGTTTTGTTCATCTGCGGTAAGGGTCCGCGAGGACGCCCGTGCTTGCGAATTTCCGTGGTGCATAACCACCGATACAGTTGCTTCAGAATTGAGTGTCTCTAACACTTCACAATGTGAAACGTCCATGACCAAAACCTCTTCCACGTCCAAGGTGCGTTTTACCAGTTTGGCAGCGCGATCATATACCTTGTCCATCGATGGGGATGCGAAAATGTCTGATTTTCGGGATTCGCCCTGATCAATCTCTAGGCACTCGCGGCTAAAATGCTCCATCTACCGAAGGATAGGCTTAGATACCCAATAGGGTGCGGGCGCCTACTCACCGAGGTCTGTATTTTGTCTCTTATGCGAAGTTGTATCTAGTGTGAATATAGTTGATAGGTTCTCTTCCAGCAGCATATTCCGACTGATTCCGACTTACCTTGTCTCGCCAAAGCTCCATTTCACGCATCACAATCGCCTGTAAACGCATCAGAAGAAGGAACACTGAAAATAACCCACTTACCGCAAATTCTTTAAGGGTATGACGTTGTCGAGGAGTGAAATCTGATCTTGGGGAGTCGTCCATAAGCGACAAACTGCCCCGTAGAGCGATCCGATATGCATCAGCCGAAAGAGTACGAACAAGTAAGCTACCTGCCAATGTTATAACCGTCCTGCGTTCGCAGTGGTGCCCCTGCATAGAACCGCGCGTATGGTGACCCGATAACATGGGGCTTATGGAATGTGAGCCGCATTATTACACGTTGCGGGTCCGACTCACGTTCTTAGCAAAACGCCAATCCATATGGGTATCCAGCACGATTGTGGGCTCGTCACACCTGCCGACTGTCAGTAGCTTACCACCTGAAATGACGGATATCTACCGCTGTAACACAGCATGGGCACAGAACGACATAACACGCGGGGATCGCTCCAAGTGTGTACCACCTGATACAAAATGAAAAGTCGATTAGAGACAAGAACGGATACAATTAACTCGTCGGCACGAACATTGCGACTTGAACCAGCTGTCATGTAACGGTCAATACCAAAGTGGTGATTAGCGGATACCACATACTGTTCAGTACCATCCAGAAGGGATATCAATACAATCTTCGTGTTGAACACCAGCTTAACCAAGTGTGCGATGCGATCGAAGTTAATATCAGGGGCCGTATTCCATATGTTGAACCTAGGCCACGCTGTTATTACCAGCGGAATACACACGGAACCAAATGACGAACTTGTACAGAGCCCGCCTGCGCTCAAGTTCATCCGGAGGATTGGGAGGAGCCAAGTAACCCAAATCCGCGAACATTTGTTCTTCTTTAGCGGCCCGCCCAGTGCGATAACCAGATAGCGTGTCCGACACGGAACGGCCCCCGGGAAGTAGTCTCTCTCGAGCGATCGTCTCCGGCAGTGGAGAGGAAATTTGGCGCGTGAGGCATACTCTGCGAGGCAACGCAGGAGCAGTGGTGACATTCAGATCAATAGGTTCAGAATCTCGGCGGTGCGTGACATAATCTTGCCACTGGCTTGGCAGTTCTGCAGTCGGACCACGGTGATAAGCCTCCACTGAATTAGTGCGAGCACTAGCCACAGTAAAGTAGTCTTCTTCCGAGTGGCCCCCAGGAGAACGGTTGATGGGAGCAGTCGCTGGTTGCGGAAGCGACGTCCACGGAGAATAGTCAACTGAAGATGTACCTGGTGTAGCTTCGTCGACTTCAGATAGGGAAGGTGAGTTTGAATTTGAAGCCTGAATCGTTGACAGCCGTTCTACGTCCTCACCAACATCCTGGGTGCCTTCCCAGAAACTGCCAAGGCGGGTCTTACGCGCACTGTTCGGCGTAGCTTGACTCATCTGTGGACTGCATGCGGGCGGATGTGATCCGGGGATGGCGGCATGCACGCCCCGCATCGGGTCAGTAAGTTCATGTTCCGGCGACGGCAGAGCCAGCGGCGAAATGTTTACTCTCGCAGCAGCAACTCGCATTGTGGCAGCGGCAGTGGTAGCTTCGGGACTGAAGTTCTGAGCGCCATCAAGGGACAACTGCATCAGTTGACCGCCCGTGGAGTGCCTTATGTCATTCAGTGATTTACGGAAGCGGCGCCCCACTAGCGAGGCGGAAGGTGGAGCGAGTTTGGAATGGAATTTGTCAGATGTTGATGCAGAATCGGTTCGCGAATTTTCATGATTATTGTAAGAACCCTCCCCACGTGTGGAATCCGCCACCGGGGAGGAAACGAATGCAGATCCAGAAACAAGTGAATTTGAGGTCGACTGAGGGACGGCTGCCGCTTTGGGTACCGAAGGTGAGGAACCTGAGCTATCTGAAAAGGACACGTGGACACTACGCAAGGGTGTCTCGAGGATAGGACGAGGAGGGTTAGGTGTCTTGTGTGGGTTCCATTGGCCAGAAGCATAAGCTGTCATGAAGGATGCCCAGTCGTAGTCGGAGTTGCAGGTATCGATAGATCTGTAACCAACGCCACGCGGTACCGAGCTGCTGCTCCCACAATTTGAGGTGGAATCTGGTTTGCGTCATGTCAGGGCACAGGGAAAAATCAGTCAGACAATGGGGGTGCAATACCGTTCAGATCATTTGTGTGGCCACCGGATTCCGGCAGTTCGGTATCAACGCGTGTGCAGCCAGGAGGCTTAAGAACGAGGTCTGATATGAGTGAAATGAGGCAGGAAGATCAGGTGGGGCACATACCTGCAAACCCGAAGACGTGGTCGAAGCCGACGGATCTGGGAGAACAAAAGGTGACGTTCCTTCGACAATGGAAGCAGTGGCGGGCCTTGAAGGTCTCCGAGCGCGTTCACGGGTTTGTGGCAAGCGCGGTACGGGCATCTGGAAAGACGGATCCTGCAGAACGGGAAAAGGAGTCCGCAGAGAAGGGAAAGGAAGTTTAGAGCTCCCTGCCGTATTCGACGTGGATGTATCTTCCATAGCAGAAAAAACACAGTAAGGAAGTTTCTGTTCTATACTTCTGGAAGTAGGCCGCGCAAGTGTTAACTCGGATTTGTGGTGACACGACGATCCGGAAGGCTCTCATAACCTGGGTGGGGTGCTTGAGCGTGACAAAGGACGAGACTAGTACAAAAGAGAAGGACAAACCGAGAGCGGACGATGCGGGCGGGGCAGTTATCAAGAGACGTGGTGACACCGTAGATTTGTAGGTACCAGGCCTGTGTGGTCTGTTGTGGTGCCCAGCCCCGAAGCTGGACAGCTATGGAGGGCCCATTACTAGGTGACTAAGCACCCCACCTCAACCAGCGCTTGGCCCGCCACGTAATGACGTCGAGGGCGGGGCTGCCTTGATCATTCCAAGGGGGCATGCAGGGTGCAACATGTCTCAACCCTTGTCCATGATATGACATTCTCATACGTCTACGACTACGAGCATACTCCACATGTATAACGGTAGTGTCAAGTTATCGTTTTGGTCAGTAAACCCTTCCAACACCGACACCAACGTCACCACCGCAGCGTATCGTGACATCTACATCGATCACATCATACCATCAGAATGAGACTTTGTGCAAATAAAATAACCCCCAAGAAAAACCTCACCGAAAAATCATCCACCAATCCAAAAAGACGAAGACACCACGCACACAATACCAAGGAGAACACGAATGCCATACTACCTTCCACCGTTTTGGGAGAACCCGCAAACCAGCGGTATCTCCCAATCCTTTTACCAATGATCGAAGCCATAGCATCGCCCACGCCTAACGCGAGTATGCCAGTGTACTGATCAAGTTGAGATGGTCTGTGGGGAGCAATTGACGACGGGTTACTTTGCAAAGATCACAACCGCACTCACCCTTCAAGCCAGACAGCCCCTGCACACCCCATGAGGAGATAGAAATGGCTTAGAATGGCCGTCCCGCTATCTTTCTGATCCAAGAACTCATTCATGAACAAATGAACAGCTGCTCCGAATGGGTAAACGGCAAAGTATCGAACATATTCTGCGAATATGAACAGGGCAAAGGCTGCACTGAACGAAAGATGCGTAAACGCAGGCTATGGTCGAGCGCTTGGGTCAGCGTGGCTTCAGGGTTGCAAGTAAAATCAAAATGACTGACGTCAACGGCCACGCCTGGCAGGAACATCGCTACGGCAAGTCCGTGGAAAAACTTTCGACGTGCGTTGACACCCAACGTTGGGACGTGCTTGTCCGCGGCATCCAACAAATCAGTCGCTACCTGCGTGCCATTTGGAAGCTGAGGGAAAGTGAGGCCCAGCGCCCCAGTTGGACTGGCTAGTGGCACGCCTTCAGTAGCCTTCTGACTCTGCGAGGCAGCAACTGGAACAACTTGAGCCATGCTTTCCCCTGGATGCGCAGAACCGGTCCGTGGCCGGTACTTGCGAGATCTTGACAACTGGCGGTTCCAACCAGCGACACTGATGCTTCCTAGGAGTGCCCAGTATGCCAAAAGGAGGGGACGAGTCCACTTCTTTCTGCCTTCCAGAATCCAAAGAATTACCCAGAGCCATGGATCTCGCCTACCCAGATTCCACCAGGTCCACGATCCAATCAGTCCTGCAACAATGACAACTGTACCAAAGTAGAAGCCCGCAGCAAGTGCTCGCCTGTGCTTAGGCTTCTCCTGCGGAAAACGAAGGCGACGCACAGGACGTTGGGCTATGTGACGAGATAGGAAGAGAAGCGGTGAAAGTAGAAATCCAGTGAGGAGAGATCCTCCTATGAGGGCGATCTGGAATATCAGAAGGGGCGTAGGAAGACGGTAGGTTTTGATGAAGGGGGTGGTTTTCGGCCAGATCTCCACCGCTATTTAGTGAAATGGGTAATGTGCCTCATAGAAGCTCACCTTAGTCCTGGTGAGAGCGACTAATTCCGTCCCAATAGACAGCCCACCGAAAGCAACCAAACCCAACTCGCCCAGTGTGAAACCCCCATGAGCCATCCGAAGCGCAATGTACAAGGAAAATTGATAGAACACAGACCCTAGCATGATCTCGGAGTAACTGATATCTGTTCGTCATATGAACCGATCTGCGGAAATCAAGGCAAACAACCACTGACTTTGCCAAATAGCGATGTGATACTGCGCGAGGAAGAACCGGATAACCAGGAGGATCAGCGTAAATACAAGAGCAAATGCTGAATACAGCCAAGTGCGGCGCATCTCACTGCGAGGTACCGAACCCCGTTCGCCCTCAGGGACACTTTGCAGCCGGCGGCGGTATCGTGCCTCGTACCATGACGAGGCAAGGATTTGAACCACGAGGATGAACGAACAGAGTACCGCGTAGTCAACCAGGGTCCGCCTTGCCAAGATAAGGGCCTCGAGGGCTGAGAGAGACGATCGGCCTTTCGTCAGCACACGAGGAGCCTCGATAAGCCATCCTGGTGGCAGAAGCCCAGACTCGGGGGATGCAACCTTCCGTACTGCAGATAACAGAAAAGCTACAGCGATGAGGGGCGGCATCAACAAACCAGTCGAGGCACCATCGTCCAGACATGGCCTGTAAAAAAAATTGTCACAAAATGGTGGGTAGTAAGGTTCACAGCCTTACCGGAAGTTCTTTGGCACGCTCATCCACACAAATCCAGGATGCGGCTTCGGTAATGAGACAGATATGCCATTGTTCCGCTTTACCTCCCGAGGTTCCGTCCGAGGTGACAGCGGTCTACCGTCATCCTTTTTCGGGGAAACAGATGCGGGATTCACTGACTTGGACAGTGACGTATGCGCCCACACGATGTATGCTATGCATATAATTATATCAACGTCTATTTCTGAAGAAAGGGAGGGAAACGTCAGGACGTGATCCAGTTGGTGCAGTACTGCTTACCCAACGATTGAGAGCGATCTGACATGTCTATAAGTTTGTGTGCGCGTGCTAATCGCTTATTCGCCAGAAACAAGGAGCTGAGCAGCAGAAAAGACTCCGCAAAACCCCTGGAATTTGCAGAAAACGTGAGCGTAGTCGCTGAAAAGGGTATGGCGAATTGTAGCATAATTGCAGCGGGAAAGAGATGATAGAAGGTTGCATGCACTTTATGACGCAAGAACGGTGCAGCAACGATGGACTGCACGTTCGCCCCTTGGCTAGAATTGCTAGTGCGCATGTGGGGCGAACGTGACCGAGTAAATGAGATCCGGCGGGGTGAGGGGCCGTTCTGCGACTGTTCGCCCATGTAGTCAGCAGGAATAGGACTCAAGGCACGCAGAGGCGGAGACTGCTGACGCCTTTTCCTTCTGACGTTCTCCATCGTATCCTGTCGTGAAGACTTGAACGACGGACGACGCCCTCGGACAGGAGGTACTTCACGGTCGGTGTCGTCGCTCGAGTTATCCGTGTCAGAATCGTTACTGTCCAACACAATGAACAATACGCCCATGCCGTACTGGACTACAATGACTGACCTGGATGACCCTGCGTGATAAGTAGAGCTCAAGTCTACATGGCTGACGTCGTTGCGTACTGTTGCAGTCGGCTCGGATGAGCCTACACGACGTTTCAACGGCCGCACGCCCAACTGCCTCCTACCCGGGTCTGCCCGCGCAGAAGTATGTACTGACGGTGGAGATGGCGAAGACGTTGAGCGAGACAGCTTGGCGAATTGTCTGGACAGGCGAAACGTTCGGTTTGCAGTACTTCGATGCACGAGACACTAGTAGCTCGCAATCATGTGCGGAGGCGCGTCGCCGCCGAGACTTGCCTAAAAAGGTATATGCCCCGGCACATCCCCAACGCGGTCACGGGGACAAAATTACGAGCGACGCGCTCCTGCACGGCTTAACCAAGTAGAACCACGTCGACATGAGCGAGGAGAAGCGCGTAGTTTACCTCGAGGATGTCGAAAACACGACATTCGCGAACGTCAGCGTGCCTTCTGCGTCGCAGGAGTCGACGAAGTCTGCCTCTTCCACCGCGGCAGCGTCGGGCAAGAGGCAGCGCTCTTTACTCGACATGTTTGCGGGTTCTCAAGGTTCGCGCTCTGACAAGGATACTAACTCTGCTGTGAAAAAGCAGAAGCTGGAATCTGGAAAGGGAGTCCTGAAGATCACAGCAAGTTCGACATCTGGCGGCCAAGGCGTTCAGCGTCTGAATTACATTCCATTCTCTCTATCGGAGTACACGGAATCCATTCCCGAAGAGCACAGACATCTGCTCAAACTGGAATGCGAATGTATGGGTAAAAGTTGGTGCGGGTTGCCATAGTGTCTGATACGGTTGCCCACCTCCATTGCTGACATGCTACACTTCCATATCACAGGTTGAAGCTATTAAAGGAAGAAATCAAGAAGCCGTACTTTATAGCCCTGAAAAAGTTCCTTTGGGAAGCAGGAGTTCGTGGCGCGGATGACAGCGTGAAGGGTCTTAAGGTTTATCCATCCCGTGCGTCTCAGACTCGGTGAGATACTCCCGAAATGACGGGCTTGAATCTGCAGCCCGCAACATATACTCCTGGTCGAAAACGCCGCTTGGCAAGGTCAAAGTTGTTATCGTCGGACAAGATCCTTACCACGGTCCTAATCAAGCACACGGTGAGCCGTTCATGTCAACACGCTCCTGCATTGATCCGTGACTGACCAGTAAAAACGATTATCTCGATCACAGGGCTTTGCTTTTCTGTTCCAAAGGGAGTGAGCGTTCCGCCGTCTCTGCGCAACGTAAGAGGCCGTCTTCCTCCGATTGATTATCGAAGTTCAGCCTGGGGTTATCTCAGATATATGCAGAGATCAAATCTGAGTATCCTGACTTCCAGCCTCCCACTCATGGGTGAGTTAGCTGATCTATTTATCAGAATCATCACCCGTTCATATGACGCTAACGGATTCACCCCCAGCAACTTGTCAACCTGGGCAGAGAACGGCGTCCTCATGCTGAACACGTGCCTCACCGTCAAAGCCAACGAGGCAGGGTCTCATTCGGGGAAAGGCTGGGAACAATTCACGGACAAAGTCGTTGATGTGGTAGACAAGTACGGTGGCGCCAACCTGAGCTCGGGTGACGATGACTCCGACGTTCGCGGAATCGGACGAGGAGTGGTGTTCCTGGCGTGGGGTGCGTGGGCGGCGAAGCGCGTTGCCAAGTTGAACAAGGTAAGGTTTTCCAACGTCACGGGTCCCATACTCGACTGACGGAAGGGGACCATTCAGAGCAAACACCTGATACTGTCTAGTGCGGTGAGTGGTCGTCGGCCACCGTCTCGTCTCCTCATTCCCATATTTGTGCCAGCACCCTTCCCCTTTCAGTGCCCACAAAGGCTTTCTGGGCAATGGGCATTTTAAGGCTGCCAACGATTGGCTCGAGAACAAGTACGGTCCAGAAGGCAAAGTGAATTGGTGCCAACTGGACTAGGCGCAATGGCTGGACCGAGATAAGCTAATACATACCCTTTGCATGTTGATACCTTATAGTATATATATACGTGTCGGCTTCTGTAATATACCGTAGAGCATACGAATTAAATGACCGGTACATTTGTGTGGAGGTGGGCCCGCATACGAGTCTGTCGTTCGAGATTAGATCGGCGATCGCGGGTCTATCGCTGGTCGAAGCCATTATTGGATATTCACCCAGATATCGACGACCATTGTCCAGATTAATGAGCCTTGCAGCTTCCACTTGCCTTGGCCGGGAATTAAAACTCGAGCGCTCGGACCAGCTCGGACCTCCTTCGGATTCTTTGGAAGTCGTGCCCCGCCTGTGGCTGTACCGTGGCTGTGCACTTAATCACTGGGGCCTCGCAGGATTGCCATCGAAAGGCCCGAGATTAGCTGGCAAGCCTACGTGTAAGTACTGCCGCACGCGTATCTAGGATAAAACATTCTGCGCCCTAAGAAGAAAAAGCGTATCCGCAAGCGATAGCGATACAATGGTGTTAATCAAGTCGTTTGAGGGGAGCGAGAGCACTGCAGATACTAAGGGAGTCCGAGCCAGAGAAACAGCCCATATAAAGTAAAGACGAATAGATATGAGGAGGGTTTACAGTGCAACAGAGTCAGGGCAGTGCATTGACCTGTTTACCATGAGAGGCATAATGTGAACGAACATCGTGAAGGATAGGTGAAGGTGGAGACGCTAGTCGAGTTGCTGAATGGTGAGGCGTGGGGCTTGGAAGGTGAATATCACCGGCATGGCTGCGAAAACTCGTGGGCTCGTTGAGCGGTCGACGCGGTTGGAATGGTAATGCGGGAGGCAACGATGGGCGAGGAGCTGTGGGTGATGTCTGAGAATGAACAGGAACTTGCTGTGATGCTGCAGGGAGGGCACTATCGCTGGAAAACGGGGAGGTATGATATTGGTACGAGTAGTGTGTGTTATCCCGCACGTCGCACAGCAGATAATTCATGTCGTTGTAACCACTGGCTAATGGCCTGTCTGTGGTGTGCTGGTAAGTCGACGGAACCGAGTTGCCAGCGACATTGCTTGCGATAGCTGGACGGGATGGTGGGGCAGAGAAGGTAAATTGATGAGAGCTCTTCTGTTGGGGTACGGTGGCAGCTGGCAG
Organism: Pisolithus microcarpus; assembly: GCA_024613185.1. Classification (NCBI taxonomy): domain Eukaryota; kingdom Fungi; phylum Basidiomycota; class Agaricomycetes; order Boletales; family Pisolithaceae; genus Pisolithus; species Pisolithus microcarpus. The sequence goes on from JANFAI010000007.1 coordinate 1,537,764, forward strand.
CGTCCGCAGATTGTAAGCCACCGATGATGGCGTGGATGAGATATGAGGTGGGTGCGGAGTGGACTGTTGGTCGTTCAACATGAATCCATCGTTCCAGTGGTTGCCCTCCATTATAGGAGGCGTACGCAGACTGGTACCGATGAGAGAGGGCGACGTGGATTCTGATCGCCGCGGCGAGGGGGATTCGGCTATTGGCGAGGAGTCTCTGCTCTTGCTGGCGAGAGATTGGGACCCGGGCTGACTGTCGAGACTCTTTGGCTTGTCCTTGCCGGTCGGACCTTTACCGAGGGGCGGACGGCTGGCAGGAGGCAAGTTGAGAGCAGCCCTGAGACAGTTGTTCTCCTCCTCGAGTTCGGTGACGCGCGACTCGAGAGCCTGCATGGTCGAATGAAAGAGAGAATTGGAAATATACATGACAGACGTGTATTATAAAAAGTGCCGTACCTGTAGATGTGCGGCTCTTCGAGCACGAAATGCTCGTTGTACGTCTCGCGCTCTGTTAGGAGGAAGGTTATCGTTTCGTTTGCGACCACGCTTGGAAGACATGGCTGAGCACGAGAATTGGCTGTCTGTCCGTGCTGTATGGTGGCCGGACGACGACGGTCGAGGTGGGACGGAGTGTACGACGAGCGCAAAAGGGAAAAACAAGACTCAACATATAAAAGGGACAAACCTCCGAAGGAGACAAGTTTTGTTTGTCCTCGGGGACACTCGTCCAAATATGGAAACCTCGATCGGGGTCACGACCTTACGAAGCCTGGGCCAGACCGCGCAGGATGGGGCAAATCCCGCCGATGCCGGTCTCCCGGCACGAAATTACATAAAAAACATTTTTGTTGCTTTTTATTGTCACACCCCTGGTCACACCCACACTTCGATCGAGCGCTCCCCCCAACGAGGCGCTGAAACTACGACACAGCGCAGAACGAGTCGAGTTCGCCTGTCGTTGGGGTTGCGAGTGCCCATCGTGGAATGCTTGTCTGATCTTTGGTGCCAGCTTATCGCTCTCTCCCCCATTTCGGACACAGCTGGAGCTCCGTCGCAAGTCTGCATTCCGCATCTTTGCTGATGCCGCGTACTACATAGTCACCCAATATTACACCGTCACCAGCCCCTTTGGGAAACGGTCTCTTTCGTGTCACAATACCTTGATCAGTTATTCAGTGCTTGTCCAGTTCCAAATCGTGGAGGTCCTGGCCACCATCACGCATGTGATTCAAACACATGACCCACCTCGTTCACCCCTTATTACTTCCTGGGGTTTGCTTCCGGATCAACCAAGATACGACAGACCAGTAATGCACGGTCACATTAGTGTAAAACGTGTCATAGTACGATACCATCTACACAGATCTCTCCAACTCTCACTGTGCTCGTCCCGTTGCCCTGGCTTCTTTCCTGGCAGCTGCCTTTTCCTTGTCACGCTTCGAGAACAGCTTGTGTCGTTGCGGCGCATCCCGTGCGAGCTTCTTGTTCGCAGATTTATTCTGCTCCATATACGACATATGCTGGGCACCACTGAGAGCGGTGAGCGAGCCCGTCGTTCTTTGCACCGTCGGGAATTTCGCAGGGCCAAAGTCTTTTGAGGTAATAGTCCCGGAGAGGTCTCCCTCGGACGCGCGGATATCGGACCCAAGCTCTGCCTCGCTCTCGTTCGCCAACAACACGGACGAGATTAGCTCTATCTGCTCGTCCTTGGTCTTGTACACAAGATCGGGTAGATCCTCCAGACCATCGAGGTGCGTGATGACCTTGAACGAGTAGCCCTGGTCGATCAGGAATTGTTGACGCTTCGTACTGTAAAACATCTCCTGTGTGTCCTTCGACACCAACGAATAGAAGAACGCGTTAAATCCCTCATCGTTGCGACGCTTCGCCCGCAAAATACGACCTGCGTGGCATGAACTACGTTGCACCTAACTTACATGCCAACGGTTGCCACTCACCTAATCGTTGAGCTTCTTGTCGCCGCGACCCGAAATGCGAACTGATTTGGATGAGGCAAGTGGCTTCTGGCAAATCTATTGACGTATCGCCGACCTATTGGTCCGGTCAAAAACAGGAAATGCGACGTGGAGGCCTAGTGAGCTCAAGTCACCTTGGAAAGGAAGATCGTGTTGACGTTGGAGTCGTGCTGGAACCACTGTAGGACGCGCATCCGCTCAACCTGTCCAGTCCCTCCATGGATATAAGGTTTTCTCAGTTTCTTTGCATATGCCTGTTGACGTGTCAGATGAAAAAGAAGCGACTCATTCTCAGAATAACAGAATGACCTCCAGAGCGTAGACATTGTCAGAAAAGACGATGATCTTGTCCCCTCGGGACTCATGATAGTTGATTAGAAATTGGCAGGCTTGGAACTTCTTCGGGTTCATGCAATACAGAAGCATCCGTTTGCGGGACTGTTCCCGGAGGTATTCTCTGTAGAACTCGGGCGTCATCGGGCACCAGACCTCAGCGCACTATCGACGAACAAATCGGTGACTCCAGACGCAACGGCACCGTATCACGCTTACCTGCACATTTGCGATGTGACCTTTGGCAGCGAGATCCATCCAGTTTGCTTCATAGAGTTTGGGTCCAATCATATAGTTCAGATCCTCTATCTTGTGATCTTCCCGGACGAGCGTCGCTGGAATACAATGCTTAGCCGTCGTGCACCACCCAAGGATCAACGACAAAACTACCTGTCAAACCCAATTTCGAATGTGCCTTGATGGTGGTGACCACCCTTCGGAACATCGCTGCAGGGACGACATGCACTTCGTCCAGTAAGATGAAACCCCACTCGCGAGAAGTAAGGAATTCCATCATCTTCTTGGACTCGTGCGAACGATTGTGGGTGTTGGCAACCATGGAATACGTAGAAATCACAATGCCACTCTCGCCCGCAAACTTCGAGGATAGATTTTCGTTATCGTCTAGCACGATCCCAAGATATCAACATACGTACCCTCTCCTTTTGGTCGGCTGTGAAGACAGCAATTTGACGGTCGGTTACATTAGACCACTGCATGAATTGCTGCCTCCACTGCATAACGGACACACTGCCCCGAAAGAGTCAGTTGCAAACCTAGCGGTATTGTCATAATACTTACGATGACGTACAAAGGACGAGGCAGGATTTCTTAATTGTGCATGCCGCAGTGATTCCCACCAATGTTTTGCCTGCCCCACACGGAAGAACAATAATTCCGGAACGAGCACGACTGTGCATAATTAGACTTGTTCGCAGAACATGGACGGACACAAGACTAACCCGTTTCCGAACATCTTGCTCAGACTCGTCTCCTGATATGGTCTGATCACTGTAGCCGGCTTCAGGTCGATATCCAGGTTCGGGTTGATGGTATCGTTCCGGAAGTCGTACTCTTCCAGCATGGGGTATTCAAGTTCGTTGCACCGCTTTTTGACGTCCTTTGATTACCAATGCGACTAGATTAGACTTTAGACGTCTGATAAGCTAAGGACGTACATCGATTTTGGCATCGTCAATTTCGAAAGCATGGACGTTCTCGTCATCTTCGTCAATTTCATCTGCGGCACATCCGGTCAAGAATAACAAATGACGGACGTCGTTGAGCACTTACCCCCTTCCACCCCAACTATTGAGGTAAACAGATCACCGTCTCGTGAACCTGCCACCGGTGGAACTCCGGGCCGACCGCCTGCAGCCTCATCCCTACTCTTCTCCGCTTCCCGCGTGCCAGCTATAACCAAGTTGCCTTTCATGGGTGCCTTGCCGGTAGTGAAGCCCTTCATGGTGTCATCTGTGGCGACGCGAGCCTCACGAATCGATTTGTCCTTGAGAAGAAACTGAAGGGTCTCAGGATAACTGCTTTCTATGTAATACTTGTTATGTTTGAGCACGAGCTTCACTTTCCCGTACGAGTGCGTCCGTTCGCGGATCAGATTTGTAATACTCTCCGGGACAGGTACCTTCCATCGCTATTGGTATCGTTGAACCGCTACTGACTGCTAGCACTTACCTTCGACAGCCGATTCAGTACCTCTATGATATCTTCGGTTTGCAGCCCCACCGACACCGCAGCGTACAACGAGTACGGTGTAAGTTTATATTCGTGTATGAAAGCCGGTCTACAGACTTCAGCAATGATTTACGACGCATGGCATGTTCTTGCGTACCTGCTAACAGGTTCACTAATAGCTACAAGGAAATCCTGTGCTTGCTCAGCAATGGGGGAAAAGGCCTCAAGAATGATGTGGCAATCTTCTGGACTGATCCACAGTGGTCGTGAAGCGTGATCAGGTTTCAAATGTAGCCACGAAAAATCATGTTGCAAGAAGATATGGGAGACAAGGCTATCTTGCTGACGACGGTGTGCATCTAACAGACTTTCCTCTCCATCCGGCACACTGGCGTTCTTCGCTCGACGTGCCTCCGCAAGTTTGCGAGTGAGAGCGCTGAAATTGATAGTGGCTCCGCGCGGGACGAGGGAAGACTCGGCGCCCGAATCACTAACGTACTCTTCTACATCCATGTATTCGTCTTCCTCGCCAGCCCATTTCCGCCGTTTCGAAGTGGACGCTGTGGCCATCGAATCTGAACGGCTTGTTAAAGAACCAACCCCAAACTAGACGAGTCAGCTCTCATGCAAATTACCTTCGAAAGGTCTCTTCGAGGACATTTAGATAGTGAGAAAGAAGACTTCCACTGGAAATGCGTTCTTCGTTATCCAGGAAATGTCCCGAATGATGACCGTTGAGAACAAGCGACAGTTGCCAGCCGCCTTGACTAAACAGGCGACAGGTTATGTGTCAGCATGCCCAGTTTGGGCGGAGTCTGTATATGAAGGGAGGGTCGGCATCGGAGATTCATTCTTGCCTCTTCATTCGACACCCCCACCGTCGCTTCACACTTTTTTCTCTGACGATCAACAATGTGGAGACCCGCAACCCGCGAAGTCACTGGCACCAACGATGGTATGGTACTTCCACTATTCTCGAGAGATTTTGGCTGATAAAATCTTTTCAGTGCCGCTTGGAACAAGACGTCGCTTTGGTCCTGCACCAGTGGAAGAGTCTGCGCCTCCGCAACTCGCGCAACCTTCCCCTTCTGCATATCCTCGTTTCCAACATCAGGAACAAGACACACGAAAGTCCCGAGAGGAAACGCCGAATGGCTCTGTAGGTAAGCTATGAGACCTCTTACTAACGATGTTCCAAGTGTTGTATGTTTCCTTGCCTTATGGTGGGACTTTCCGACTGCCTATTCTTATAGCAAGGCTTACTCCGAAACTGCACACTTGCACATTTTAAAATAACTGACGCTGACTGATACTAACCTCGATCAACTTTGAATTATTTTCCTTACAGCTGATGCAAATGGGAATCGCAAGCGGCGCAGCCGTTGGGGCGAAACAAAAACCGAAATCCCTGGTTTACCAACCGCCATCTGCGCTGCTGGTGTCTCTCAGGCCCAACTTGACAACTACGCTATTCATTTGCGTCTAGAAGAGATCAACAGAAAACTCAGGTTGAACGACTTCATTCCCCCGGAACGGGAGAGGTACGCGACCAACCTTTGGAGTACGTGCAGTATTCACTTACGTCATCAACAGGTCCCCTTCCCCTCCGCCTACATATGATGCTCATGGCCGTCGTACCAATACTCGGGAGGTTCGCTATCGGAAGAAACTGGAAGATGAGCGTATACGCCTCGTCGACCGTGCCCTGAAGAATGACCCTAACTTCCGCCCTCCCGTCGAGTACCACCAACAAAAGCGCTCCCAGAGGCCGTCGGAGAAAGTTTACATCCCAGTGAAGGAGTTTCCAGAGATAAACTTCTTCGGTCTTCTTGTGGGTCCTCGTGGAAATTCGTTGAAGAAAATGGAACGGGATAGCGGTGCCAAGATAAGCATTCGTGGCAAGGGTAGTGTAAAAGAGGGCAAGGCACGTCCCGAACAGTACGCGGAAGATGCTGAAGAAGATCTGCACTGTCTCGTCACTGCTGACTCTGAAGACAAGGTTACAGCCTGCGTGAGAATGATCAACAGGGTTATCGAGACGGTACGTTGTAGTTTCCGTGCTATGTAACATCGCTTCTGATCGCTCGCCCAGGCCGCGTCAACTCCTGAAGGCCAAAATGATCACAAGCGCAACCAGCTTCGTGAACTTGCTGCTTTGAACGGTACCCTCCGGGATGATGAGAACCAGATCTGTCAGAATTGTGGCGGTCTCGGTCATCGCAAATACGACTGTCCAGAGCAAAGGAACTTCACAGCTAACATCATTTGTCGCGTGTGCGGCAGCGCTGGTCACATGGCTCGCGACTGTCAAGTCAACAAGGACCCAGACGCTTCTCCGGGTGCCGTCATGAACAAGGGCGGGTTCGACTCAGAGTATGCTAATCTAATGGCTGAGCTTGGCGAAGGGGCGAAGGGGCCAGGAGATAGCGGCAAAGGCTCGTGGAGCGCTCCCTCAGCTGGCCATGATATCACAGCAGGTGGTTCCAACGTTCCTCCGTGGCGTCGTCCGGAGGCCTGGATTTCCAACAACCCGCAACCCAATGCTGGCTACCGTCCCCCTCAAGCATACGGTGGTTACCCTGGAGGGCAGTCGTATGGATCCCAATGGAGCGGTCAGGGTTACCCTCAAGCCACCTATGGGCAGGCCGACTACTCCGCTCAGTACGCTCAGTATTACCAACAACAGTACGCCCAGCAGATCAGCACACCCACTCACTAAGCCGTTCGACCCGCATGGTAAAGAGAGATTTTTGACAGCTCCGCGATCAGCTTGTGTTTAACATGCCTAGGATTCCATTTCATTTCGATTACTCTTCACAGCTTTCCCGTCTAGCGCCATCATCTACGAGAGGTGCTGGTCTACTCACAGCTGACCACTGAAGCTCTGCAGGGACTGTAGGGAAGGTTCTCTTTTTCTTGTCTTATGTGTCATCGACCTCAGTGTAGCTCTGTCCTTATTATGAATTCCCCTCCTCGGTCAACTTGATTCTAATTGACGAGCATCTCAGTACCGAAGTGGCCACCTTTCTTCGTCCAGGTTAATTCTCAGCTGATCAGTGTTTCCTCCGCTTCTTGCGTCGTTGGGAATCTGGCGCTGTATTACTTGGCTTCCTCTTAATCGTATTTGCCTTTTCAATGCCATGTGTGACCTGAGTCTTCACGAAACAAGCCACAAAGAAACCGTTCGTGGCGTCTTCACCTGGAGAGCAACGAATGAGAGATTCTGCATGATCTGAAAATGCCACGTAAGCCTGGGGGGGGGGGGGGGTCCACGTTTGGTTGATGTATACTAACCTTTGCAGGCCATGTCTTCTTCTCCGCCACGACGATGCCAGGTTGGCAAAGCCTGAGCACGGGGAACTAGCTTGAATCCGCTGTGGGTGGCTTCCTTAGAATTCAATGCCTGTTTAACAACTTGCTCGTTCTCAACAGCATAAATGCTGCACGTCGAGTACGCGATCTTCTGAACAGCGGGAACTAAGATGTACTGAGCACACAATATTGCCATGATAAAAGAGTGTGCTTTACACTTCATCGCGTGCTTTATCATCATCAGCTGGAAGCCAGCGAGCTTATTGAGCCGATTTTCGAGTCCTTCTGCGTTGTCGTCCTCTTTGACGGGATGAAGCAAATGGAACATAGCAGCCGATCACAATACTAACCTGCTTCGAGTGAATGATCTAGTCGATTCACGATGCCAGAGCCACTGCACGAGGGGTCCAACAGACTTAAAAACCTCAGCATAGAACGCTCGTAGGCGTTAGGACAGAGACATACATGTGCGTTACTCTTCCATACTTCGGATCACTTGGGTCGACTGTGAGGAAATCAGCGTTGATGGCTTCCGCGTTTTTACATCCAGCTTTATTCAACATTGCCTTCAGTGTGCGATACCGTTTCTGGTCTCTCTCGAATGCATAGAGCTAGGTAAAATATTAAGGTCTCCTTGTAATGAAACAAGCAATTTGGCTACCTTGCCCATGTTAGCCATGAGAGCGCTCATATGTGAAGTCTTGTTCCCTGGAGCTGCAGTGGCATCGATGACGACGCTGTCATCCCTAGCAGGAGGGGCTAGGACAGTGGCAGGAAAGCAGGACGCTTTGTCTTGCAAGATGACCTTTCCCGTTGTGTAACAAACATCGTCATGGAACTGACGCTGGGGATGAAACACTAGAAGATCGGGGATATGCTCGTCTTGGGCAAAAGCTTTGCTGAAAGGGCAAAATGTGACAAGATTGCAGCAAAGTATATTAGAATATTACAAACTCTGATGAAAACGGGTCCGCTAATTTGAATCCCTTTTCCTGGTAGTGTCGGATCGCCTCCTCGGTAGTCCATAAGCACGTATTTACTCGAACGTATCGAGGTATTCGGGCTAAAGAGCATAGTCTCAAACTTCGTTCACCACTTGCACGAAGTTGCGTTGTTCCACTTACCTGCTCTTGCGTCACCGTTGTTGGCTAACTCGTGATCAGATTTCACGCCTCGCTTTATCTTTATACGCTGTAGCTCGCTTCGAAGTCGTGTCTTGTGCCTTAAGATGGCTTGCTTGATGGGACCATCCCCCGCTTGTATTCCGCGAGACAGCAGTAAATCATGTACAAGCACGAGCGCAAGGTTGAGATTGAGGGATCTGATTTTCCTTTCTTCCAATAGTATTCTGGATGCATTGATCACCTCGGTCAGTGCTGCCTTGTCTGATGTGGATCGACGTATCATTGGGCATTTCCTCGTTCCTCAAGTCGTCGGTTGTGACTCACACTTCAAAGTTTCGATGACCAAAGCAGCCGTCCGCGCCCTACTGCTCTCTGGAAAGCTAGCAAGGACACTTTTGATGGAGCCCTGCTTGGAGTCGAGACGATCAAGGACACTTGCAGCTTGGAAGTAAAAATCCATTGCATGGGATGCTAAATACCAACTACAAACGACATCAGTCGTTGCAACAGGAAACGGACGACGAAGACACGGAAAACAGTGGGATTGCGACCTGGGTAGCGAGTCAGCACGCAGTCACAACAAACAAGACAAGTCAGGTTTTTTTATGCGTCACTCCCACTGTTCTTGGGTCGGACAATGTAGATAAATTGGAAACATCATTGTTTCGAGACGTGAAGGAAATAACACTCACCCCGGCTGGTGTGCGTCAAACGAGAAGAAAACTGTCGAGAGGCTGGATTTTCTCGATGTGACTGCTACAAACAAGTTCAAACTCCGAAGAACTTCCGTGCCGAGAAGCGCGTACTCGTAAAAACGCGCGACTGACGTGTGGTCGCGTCCGACCCGTTTTCTTTCTCTCTACCATACTTGCCTCAGTAAGTGAGCATTCGACTGTCATTATGCGATTCATGAAACGGAAGGTATCAGTGCCCGTCGAAACGGAACTATATGATGTTTTAGGTGTGCCACCAAGCGCCTCCGAGAGTATGTTCCGTATGTGCTCGCGGATTTGACCATTCTCACTTTGCGTGCGTTAGATGACATCAAAAAGGCCTACCGAAAAAAGGTGCACTACATTCTATCTCTGAGTCAATCTAGTGTCTAACGGTCTTGTGCTAGGCCAAGGAACACCACCCCGTGAGTGTCTCTCGCCGACGTTTGTGCGCCGCCTGAGCTCTCGTTCCTTTCCGTAGGACAAAGTCAGTTTCATTCTGAAATTTGATCCATTCTGCTGAAATTCAACACAGAATCCTAACGACCCCGGAGCAGCGCAGAAATTCCAGGAGATGGCTGCAGCGTCTGTGCAGTATTTTGTTCCCCTTTGCGTGTCGCTGATTTGTGGCAACAAAGTTATGAAATACTAAGCGACCCGAATACGAGAGAAGTATACGACAGGGAAGGCATGGATGGTCTAACCGGTAGCAGAGGTGGAGGCATGCCTGCAGATCCAGCGGAAATGTTTGCTCAGTTCTTTGGCAATGCGAATTTCTTCGATTTCACTGGAGGAGCCCCACCAAGACGCAAAGGCGAAAACACCGAAATATCTTATGATGTCACCCTGGAGGATCTATACATTGGGAAGTCGGTCAAGATCAACATGGAAAAGGAGATCATATGTACCACTTGCAATGGGTTTGTATCCCGGATCTGATTATCCATTTGCGTTGATAATTTATGTACAGATCTGGAGCACGAGGAAATGCGAAACCCAAGGAGTGCAGTCGTTGTGATAGTAAAGGCTGGATCTTCACTCAGACACAGGTATCGTCCGAATCTGCCCCTTGTCTTGAATTGGGAAATGAATCCGTTCACCACAGATTGCACCATCTCGATACGGTACTGCGCGTATGAAATGTCCAGAGTGCGATGGTAAGGGAAGTAAACTTCGCGAAAAGGACCGGTAAGCGACCACGAATCTCTTCGATACCGTTGTCCTTACATCGCGAAAAGTTGTAAGAGATGCAAGGGCGAAAGGACCGTGAAGGAGAAGACCCGCCAAGAGATATTCATTGAGAAAGGGATGCCCGATGGCTATCGCATTGTTCTTACAGGCGCCGGTGACCAGGAGGTGAGGTTGCCCATGACGTTAACGATGAAAGCTTAGACAATTAGCCCGGTATTCCCCCTGGAGATGTGGTATTCAAAATCAAAACCGCGCAACACCCATCCTTTGAACGCTCTGGTAGTGATCTGCTGATGAATGTCAAGATCACATTGTCGGAAGCTCTTCTTGGCTTTTCTCGAATACTGTTGACTCATCTCGATGGTCGCGGTATTCACGTCTCAAGTCCCCCTGGGAAAGTCATTAATCCAGGGCAAACTATCAAGTTGCGCGGTGAAGGCATGCCCACCTTCAAGAATCCTGACAACAAGGGCGACCTCTACATCGTCCTAGAAGTCGAGATGCCGGATGCTGGGTGGCTGAGGAGTGTTGATAACGCGGTGAGTATGGATGACGGGTGAATGATGAAAATTAACCCACGTATTCCATAGGCCTTGGCGAGACTACTTCCGCCCAAGAAGGCACACATAGACCCTGCACCTGAAGTTATTGATGAAGCCCCCTTCGAGGAGGCTGACCTGGAAGATGTGCGTGCACGGTGTTTTCCGGCTAGCTCAGACTTCTTTGATCAAGCCTTTGCCTCGCAGTTCGGAGGGAGTGATGGAGATGAATGGGAAGATGAAGATGATGACGACTACGATGACCACGAGATGGGTGGCGAACCTGAGTGCAGACCACAATGATTGGTCTGGGCTGTCATTCGCGCCCATCTCGTCTTACTCACGACTTATGTATAATGTGCTTGCCCATCTCTGTCATTTTTGGCTTACATACACCTTGTAACAGCTCATCTAATAGTGTTTCCTCATCAACCTACACTTCGGTTGGCGGATTTCCGACCTTGCCCTCCTTATTGTATGCGCGAGTGGTCTTGCACGCTAATGCCCCCATTATGCCACCCAAGACATGCCTCAAGAAGAGTTCATCCTGGTGGGAGTCAATTCGTTTGCGATCAGAGCTGCCGTAACCACGTACACCCCAAATCTCGACGGTATGACCCAGACCAGTGTACCAACTGCGACCAGCAACGCACCCCTGCTGGACGTCAGCGCCGCGTTCCTGGCACCAGGCTGCGAAAAGTTCCGTGTATGATCAGGATCAGGATACAAGCGGGGTGACAACTTACCAATGGGATGAGGCGTTCCGTGATCGAACATTCTTTTACCCGCATCTGTTACCATTTGTTGGTCAACGACTGACCATCAACTACCCCGTGGCTTACCAGAGTAGCTCGATTCATCCGCGGCAAGCAGGACCTTGGTACCGACGCCCGAGGATCGGACTGGAAGTTATACCTTGGTCATGTATGTGAACAACATGCGCCACTCGCTCTCACTGATGATCCACTTACATTTCGTCGAGGACCCTCCATCGAGCTGGCAATCCCGCTGTACTTGGGTGCAGATTGTCCACTACTTCAACGACCTACCCAGAGTACATATTGTCAGAGGGTACCTGGACGATGTGGTTCGTGCATCTGACCGACTCCTGGAGAGGGGGGTGGTAGTCGAAGTAAGCTCCTACATTGGAGTGTGATCTGTGAGGCATCGATGTAAGAGGGTCCACCGTCACCTACCGATTTGCTCCCCGAAGAAAGGAGTGTCACGAAGTGCATCTGCTGCACAGTGAATGCCGACGAAGTTCCCGCCAAGATTCAAGTAATTCTGCAATGCTGCTTTTCCGGTATCGTTGAGTACTGACCAAAGGTACGTTCCCTCCTACTCTGAATCAGTGAATACACGAACCTATACCCGAGTTATTCAGGAAGACGATCGCGTCGTACTTGGCTGGATGTTCGTCAGTAAATAAACTCTTATCCTCCGTGAAGTCGAATTCGAAGTCGGTAGATGATGCCCTCGACCTAAGCGCATCAATGGAAGCCTCGATGCTGTCGTGCCTGTAGCCAGCTGTTGCAGAGTAGACAAGGACACGAGCAGGCATTTTCAGGGAGTGAGAACTAAGAACAACGCGTAGTTCGATAGGTTATGTGGCAGACCAAATTTGTGGATTTCCGCCCTCCTAGGGCAACGGTTATGGGAGTCGTAGCTACCCCAAAGTGGATCGATATCAGACACTTCAAGCTGTGCGTGCATGAGGAGGTAGAAAGTCCAGATTGCACAAAAGTCGGGTTGGTACCGTACTCCCATGACATACTCTCGCTACTTACCAATCGGAAACCACAGCACTGCGTGTAAAGCAAGCACTGGACTCACTACACAAGACACTCCTTGCTTCCGAGTCATAAACTCCTTATCATACGGTCATCCTAGACTTGGACGCTCCATACCTATATACACATGAATGAATCTTCATTTACGTTGTAGCGTACTGTTGGAGGCGGGAAGGCTCACCACCTTCCTGCGAGCTCTGCCGCTGCTTCTGCCATTTTGTCGTCAAACATCTTCTTGGCATCGGTCCAAACCCGCGCAGTGTCCCTCCGAGGAAACTCCTTCAGGGTCAGAAGAAGATCGGAGCTGAATTGTTCCGATGCCTCGCGAGGTAACAAGCTTGGTAAATGGTCAATCGACACAACTGAAAGTGGCGGCCCTTGGCTACTGCATCATCAGACTACTGTAGCATGCACGAGATCAGATAACTAGGCTTACGGTAGGTCAACAGGCACTGTGGGTTCAGGGAAAGTGGTAATGACATCGTAGATGGGTAGCGGGTTGAACGGGTTCGTTGCATCGCAACTGACGTCCACAACTACAGATAGTCTTCTGTGCGCTCCGGCAGCTTCTAGTTGGTCCCTTGTTAGGAACGGAGGAATCGCCGACGACAGACTTATGCAGTTGATGAAGATGTCAACGTGAAGTAACTCCTCAAACGGTCCACCTTTCACCGTCTCACCTACGTCCCACTTGAGGATGTCGCCCCTATCGGACATCAACCTCCAATGATTTGAAATTATGGAAAACACGGACTCATCGAGACCAATTTTACGGAGAAAATCTACGGCGCCGCATCCACATCTCCCCAGGGCACCAATGACAAGTGCCTTGGCGCCCTTGCCACTACCTCCGAAGGCGGCTCTCACATTGGCGACCATTGCAACTTCGCTTGCGTAAGGCTCCAAGTTGGCTAATCTCCTACCTTCTCTCTGTGATGCCAATGCGAGTGCACCCACTGCGGCTCCAGCAAAGCCTGCATGAAACCCAAAGGCAGCGACACGACGTCCGGTCGCGTCCGTAAAGGACTCCAGATCGTAGAGGGTGCCACCACCTCTCTTGAACCGGGACAGTACAGAAGACCATCCCGCTTGCCCCTTGTAACAGTGTCCAAAGTAAATATGGGTGTGCGGCAAGGGCTCGTCAGATGTGGCCAGCTCCTTCAACCCGATGATCGGGATATCGAGAGATGCGCTGGGCCAGGTATTGTTATCGACTAGGCTACAACCAACTCTGCGAGTGCGGTGAGCGTAATTGTATTTTGACGGAGATAGAACACACCTTTCGAACTCTTCGTCGTCGAATATACGCTGTTGATCGCGTTCTACAAAGACAGTGAAGCCGTCCTTGATCAGCTGACCAGCGGTAGATGGAGTGAGAGCTGAACGACGCTCCAACTTCTTCGTCTCACAGCGAAGCCAGAAAATTTTTGGAACCATGGAGGAAGGTCGGTGAGTAGAGTCTACACATTTCGCCAAAGTTGAACTTTAAAAACGAACACCATCGAGTCATTTATCCAGGTGAGTCATGTGACGAAACGAGTTAAGGATCGCCCACGAAGTCATTACAACACTAAGCTCGATAGCAATACTTACAATGGACCGAGGGACGGTGAACTGAGGGCTGCAGAGTCGAAGGGGTTTCCATGAATATCAGGATTGTGCAAACGCCTGTGCCCTGGTTCTGGCGATGAAAGGAACTGGTGCTGGTGCTTGTTTAATCAAGTCGTGTAGCAAAGTAGTAGCTGCCAGGAGTGGCGGAACCTCGTAACAACAATGAGGAGAAACTACCATCTTCGCTGGATATGACCAGAGCGTACGGTCAGTGCACTCAGAGAGACTTGGAGTTGACGAGTGGTGACCCCTTCGAGCATCTCCACCCAACGAAACCAGCCAGACGAGGGATAAAGGATAACTTGGTTGTATCCACCATCCATCAAGCCTTGAATTCATGCCAATGGATTGATCTTTCTCTGGCTGTTAGTTGGTCTTGGTGCCGGATGGAGTGAAGGACCTTACCTGCTGATCACGTGCGACTTAGCGAGGGCTGCTAACCCCTGTCGCTTGCTTCCGTCTAGTTTCACGAACTGCACGCACGCCGTGCCAGAAACAGTCGCATCCGGACTCCATGCTGGTCGTACTGCTAAAACGATGCATCTTCTCAACCCCCTAGGCGGCCATTGGGCGCTGTGGTGTCTCGTAGCTCTTGGACGCGGTGCCGTCGCAGGTCTCATCGGTCCTCGTGGCGTTGAAGACGGGCAGACCTACACACCAACCCTGATTATACTCCTTTCCGTCTCTATCGCCCTCTTTGTATTATTCACCGTTAAAGTCATGTACATGAAATTTCGCCGCATCAAGACAGTACACGAGCACAGGTCACTCGATCGTGGCTCCGAGTCCCTATCTTCGACGTCATCATCTCGCCGGTTAGCAAGCGTAGGGGAATCTTACTCGGATCTCATAATTGGTTGCTTTGGTTCTCCTAGTTGGGAAACGCGCATTCATTCGAGGGCTGACAACCAAGTGTGCGTACGACTCTCGACGTTTTCCTACCAGACGCATGTCAATAAACAGGGAGGGACTCGCTGGTCTCCTGGAGCGCTTTCGGGTCTTGGCGTAGCAACAACCTCAAATTCTCAGGTCATGGATCCAACGTCGGGCTTAGATTCAATCAGGGGCCCCAAGAATACTCTGGCAATGTCTTCGATGCTGCGACCTCCGCAGACGGCGCCCTTTGATGGCGAAGGCACGCGACAGACTGTCCAGTTGGTCCCTCGAATGTTTTCTGGCCCTGGAGATTGCCACCCTGCCTCGGAAACCATTGACATCGATGAGGATATCGATGATATCGACCAAAGTTCCCCTCGTAATTCCATCAGGCTAATAGACCGTCCTCTTGGAGATTCACCTCACACCTTGTACGGGCCGCTGGGGATTAGTCAACTGTCTCCTATCCTGAGGGCCGCGGATTCTGTCTTGCTGTCAAAGAGTCCGTTTGAACTCAAATGCAAGCCCCTCCCACTTCCCCCATTGCCACCTACGCATTCGACCTCGGATATATTAACTCCTGGTCTAGGGCGACCTTGCAACCTAGCTTCTGTGTCTGCGTATTTGCCTAGCTCCCGGTTTTTACCCCTGACGACGCTGAATGGTGCGGTGCGACCCGCGACGTTGGAACGCGAACACGCTAAGGCCTATGAGCTCGCAAGTGAAAAATGGCACCCGAGACCGAGACATAGGAAGGCACGTTTTCGGAGTCATCTAGTGGGTGCATCTCCACTGCGAGCCTCATTAATCCCGGACGATGCCGAAAACATGTCGCCGCAACTAATACGCACGAATGACGATGAGGATGGGCTCTCCATTACCACGACATTCGGTGAGACATTTGGCTATGCCGTACACCCGCTTTCGGCTTCCTGCACTCCGAGGACGTCATGTATCGTGAATGATCCGCCTGACCCTACCGCAGGAGTCGGTGTCCAAGCTATGACTTTACTTCCCGATGACACGTCGGTCATCACGAAGAATTCTTCCCATAATGAGACTTTCATTCGAACACGAGTTTTCGACAGTCCGGAGGATGCCTTCGCGGATGCAGGACCGGATCTTTTCTGTTTCAGCGGCAAAAACTTCCAGGAAGAGAATGGCGGATGGCCAACAAGGTCATTTCCCAGGTAAGATTTGTCCCAGTCTGTGCAGTTGGAACTGAAGTCCGTGGTGGTATAGCCCAGAGATTGGTGTTGCAAAATGAAACCTCAGAGGCTCGAATAGTAGGAACTTTTAGACTTCTCGGACTCCTTGAAGGAGATTGTGTGTATGTTTCAAGAACGAGTACCCCACAACACGCCACGAGCAGTGACGTAGAGATTTGGCATTAGTTTTGGACACCCATTGTATCACGTACCATACCCCATACCTCACATCACCATCTTGTGTATTCGTAGTTCTTGTCAAGCGCGGACCGCCGTTTCACGCGTGATGCATGACTACAGCATTACGATCGTACGTCGAGACAGTGTGCACAGTAAGGTGGTTACCCGCCGCCGGGCCACGAAGGTTCTGAGAGCACAGTTTCTATGTCCGCTCACTCACCTCTGAAATCGTCACTAAAGCACTGAAGCTTGAAGGCGGCTTCACTAATACATTTGAAACGTGAAAGACCTCCCGAACATGGGATTGTCACGAGCGGTCGCTGGAGAATGTATTAGACAGGCTTGGGTTACAATGCACAAGAGATTTACCCCTCATTGAACCTGACGCGAATATCTGCTGCAATTTCCTGCAACAACTGCTGTTGGAGACCGTACATTACCTCGTGCTGACATCTAAGATGCACTGACTAGGAATTTTCCAAAACTTGAGCCGAATATATTCAACTGCCAGTGTCGAACTCGATGTATGAAGACTGCCAGGTATCCCATATGCATCTACGCTTCGAAACCTTCCAACCACTCCAAGACGAAGTTGATCATCTCGTAGTGAATCTTCTGGATTTCAGGGGGTTCATCTGTGATATTACGGAGACCATTTTCGTCGTAGTGGTGCACTCCACCTTGTCACAACCATTCGTTAACAACCCAACGCATCGTCACGTTGCAAGATAAATAGACAGATACCTGGTATGAGCTTGAATGGTCTGAGAATGGTATCCTTTCTGTCATCTGCATATCTGCTGTGTGGCGTGCATGGTTTCCAGGGATCCACTATAGCACGGAATGCCGAAACAATTTTGAATGGAAAGCAAAGAACCCCAGTCAGGCCACAAACGTACCATCCCCATCTATGAAAGCCAGCCTGTCAACCGAGATTGCAAAATCCCCAAGGATGTTCACCGTGGTGATGTTTGGCAAAGGGGGTACAGTGAAGTATTTCCCAGGAGGGAAGGCCTAGCAGGCGGTTCTGTCAGGGCACAGATACTGGTGAGTTGTATCAAATTACCTGTTGACAGATCTTGGTCGCGTAGTCCATGGTCATCAGTTTGGATACGATTTTAGGGTGTTCTGGGTCAGGTGGAGCCGTCTTGCAGCAGGGATAAGCTATCACTTTATCAGGCCTTTGGGAAGGAAGGGAGATACCTACGAAGAAGTAACCCCATTCCGTGCAGACCTGGAATGTCCAGAGCCGCCAATCCTGATCAATACTGGTCTCGAGGAAGGCTGTGTCGTTGTAAGTGCCATAACACTGTTCACAGACACATCAGAAGCCAAATTTTTAGATGTTACCACTGTTACTTACTTCCCCGACAGTCATGCCAGCATTAAGACAACGTTCGACTAAACCCTGGATTTCAAATGAGTCTCTGATACTTCGTCGGGTAGCATCATGTGACACCCACATCTCTGATATACTGAGCGTAGAGTAAAACGGAGAAATCAATCCAATGTCCACCTGGCAAACGCAAAAGACGGTCTTCATGACCAACCGGGAGCGCTGCGATGTCAGTCGCACCGAAGATTGGTTTATTCAGTGCTTCACA
Source organism: Pisolithus microcarpus (assembly GCA_024613185.1). Taxonomy (NCBI): domain Eukaryota; kingdom Fungi; phylum Basidiomycota; class Agaricomycetes; order Boletales; family Pisolithaceae; genus Pisolithus; species Pisolithus microcarpus. Next base: position 1,555,901 of record JANFAI010000007.1, read on the forward strand.
GAACTCGTCAAATTTCTGACTGCCGACAGAAGGATCCCAGTTCTTCGCCTGCCAATAACCAAGGGGTATCTATTGAACGTGAAGTGTTCTCTGTTACCATCAGTTCAGCAGCGCATCCATCAACTTACCTCGATAACCGACATAAAATCGTCATCTTGCTTCAGGTCTTGCAATCCAAACAGCCCTTTGACATAAGAATTGAGATATGGAACCTCAAGCAGGACATCGAGTGTCTGCACCGCATTCTCAATGTGAGCGATACAGTTTGGGTCAGCAGCTTGGCGAATGATGTCGTAGTACTCCCAATTGGAAAGAGTTGCGTGGGTAACCGCTTCGGAGGAGAGCAATCATGAACAAGAGCTGTACTGTCAGAAAGAGAGGTACACACCGCTGGAAGCAATGGCACCAAAGACAAGCTCAGGGTACAATATCCTCATATGAGCTGACCTGGCACCAGCATAAGAGCCCTGAAATGGCGAGCTTGGAGATGGATGAATTAGACGGAGACATGGCTTACACCATAGTATATCCAAGGAACGTTTGGCGCGGTCAGGTCCTCGTCTATGCCATAAAACTCCACGTTTGCAATGAAGTTGGCGGAATCGGCTGCAGCTTGGTCGTTGTTAAGCCACCTACGACAGTGCCATCGATGTTTTAGATGCATCACAGTTCTGCACCAGAACTTTGTTACACACCTGAGGTTGTCAGTGCTGAAGTCGGAGACAGGTATTGATTTTCCTACTCCAAGTTAGCCCAGGATACGCCATTTAGACATAGGACAGACCGTAGTACCGATGCTCCAGCACAACACCCACACCCCCAGTAGCCTTCGCTAGTATGTCTACAATGCCAGTATCCAAGAATGGGATTCTGTCCTCCCCGCTCGTCTCACCACCATCGAGGACAATCACTGGTCCACCAGAATCAGGAATATAGTGACGCGTATTAACCCAGTAACGCTGGCGAAAGGTTCCGACGGTGGGGTCATGGTGATCGATTGGTTGTATGAAGTACTGCTCTGGGAACTCGTCACCTTGCCGCAAAAACGTGGTCGGTGAAGCGGAATAACCGACGTTTCCCGTATCCTGTAGGACGAGTGGGGAAACCGTAAGATGTGCAGCCGATAGCGCCTTCTCCTGTGCGTCTAGCCTCCAAAGGTTGATGCTCTGTGGACTGAATCGAAGTTTGGAATCTGCGGCGTTGGAAACGGCAAAAACACACGAGAACAAGACGAACGACGGCCACGCAAACCTAGTAGATAGCGCTTTCATCGTTGTCATTAGTACTCAATCACTCTGCGAGACTTGATCGATGATCGACTCCGACCACAATGTAAGTTACTTCCTTTTTCAGCAAGCCCCAAATTTGTGGTTCCCACAATTCTTAGGGGTCAGCACCCCTTGAAACCACACACGATGACGACCCAAGTAGACGATGGTGGGTTTCCACAGCATGAATATAAGAGGTTTAGAGAACTGACCATAATCTAGACATGGAGGCCTCTACTTTGCGAGAAAAAATGGCAATTCTGTGGGAGCTGGCCATCTCGGTCGAAGCAAAGATGGCAAATTTACGAAAAGAGGCTGATGTCGTAGTCGACCAACTGTACATGGTAAGTCTGTTTCATCACATCCGACACAGTGACAACTGACAGCCCCAGACTGCCGCATTCATAGTGCCAGTCCATCTACAAGTCCTTCTCAATTTGGGGCTCCGGAAGGTCGTCAATTTACTGGAGATGGACTCATGGGAAAGTGTATTAAAATCCCACAGCTCCGTGTCTGCAACCAAAGGCCGCCTTCCTGATTATATCCATGAAATGTTCGAATCCTGCAAGATCCCCCCACCTTCAACCGATCTCCTAGTCATGCTCTCGGACTACGGTACTGCCCACTGGCACTTGCAAAAGCAAGGAAAGGACAATGTCTGTTCTGCAAGCCGGAGTAAAATACGATACCAGATAGTAGGCCCTTTTGACTATCCATGCAGGCAGACACTCGGGGAACTATATGAATTCGTATTCGGTACATTGGTTGATGACGACGGACAGGACGATGTACACACCACTTCAACACTGTAGTAGATAGATTCAGAGATGTTACGACGTACTTGGGGCTATGCACGTGGCACGTCTTTTTGATTGTCTCTGCCATGTCGCATCACCGCACTGCACAGGTCATTAATCATTGCGAGTGTTATGCAGGGTATCCCGACACCGTTGCTCATAAAATGCTCCGACGGCAATTCCAAGTGTCCCCCATCCCAATGTGCAGCGCACCAGGCGTCTTGGGAGACCATTCCTTGTGCTTTTATCGTCGTTTCTGCAGACTGGTCTGCCTTTGCTTCTGGGAAACATTTTGTTAATGGCTAGACTGTAATATTTCTTTCCGCTTGTCTCTGGGGCTTCTGTACAGTTACAGAAAGCATATTCCAGTCACATCTATTCCTCAGCAACCACGAGTCTCGCAAGAGGAACGGAATGTTCATCATCCCAGATTCCACTCCTCTGCATTCGGTGCAGACCAAGGGAGCCATCATACGTCATTCGAAATCGGGGATCCGTCGTATTTCTGACCAAGTATCTCTAGGTCACTGCCATATTTTCTGTCCTCTCTGCCCTGGCTTTCCTTTTCGTGGCATACAGATGTGTTCGTCTTGTTCTCCGCAGAGGCTCGCAAGGCACATAGGGGGCTCCCGAGAACCTGTTATTCCGAACACACATCGGTCATTATATTGGCAGTCCCCTCATCGGCAACGTGTTCCTTACATTAGCGGGATTGATTGATTTCAAATGGGGTCTTCAACTTGGGGTGACTCGAGGTGAGCGAACCTGTTTGTTGAGCTCACTCATTCTCCAGGTACGCTTTGCTCTGCACAGGGTAAGACTGCACCGCCCACTTGGGACGTGTCTCTCTGTTCTTACAATAATTCTGTACAGCTGCCATGATGGAAATCGGGTTGTGGAGCAGCGGCCTTTTCACGGTCGCAACGGGTATGCATACCTGCATTTCCCTTGTCTTTCGCGCACGTCAAGTTCATTGGATTAACACGGCATGCATTATTTCGGGATGGACTATTTCGTTTGTCGCTGGTGGGAGCATTTCCTCGAAGCTGATCTTATGCCCCGCTACTGATCAAGTTACTACTAGCGCTGGTCCCTCTGGAAAATCTTGCGGCGTTACGAGAAACTATAAAGCCGAACTTTTCGTTTTGCAGCCCCTTCCAGTATGTCCCGATACAGCTCTTCCTCATTTTTTTGACTCAAATCAGTGGAGATTTTAATTGGAATCGCCTGTTCTGGGGCGATATATTCTCTGATTTTCTTCGTGTTGTACGGGAAACTCAGCCGAAAGAGTGGTGATGAATTCTCAGTATCAGCATCGGTGGAGCTTGCTTTATGACTCCAGGGAACGCGTTTATTTCATCGCAGTTCTCGCACAGACCATGTTCTGGTATCCGTTCGGTGAGAGCGATGCCAGCTATGCCAAAGTTACCGACTTGCTTACGTTCCTCACTTAGCATTTTTTGTGCTGTTGTTCCCTTTTTGTGTTACTTGCCTCTTGATCTATTCTGGGTCTTCGCTTTCCGATGCTTCGGACGTGTTTACAAGAGTACGTTGTTCGATGCTCGGTAAGTCTCCGTGAAGTGACGCAGGGGCGGTGTCTTGACGGATTCACTAGGTCTCGCCAACGTTGGCTTGTTGTACAACACTTTCCGGGTTGTAAGTCCCCTGTCCAAGACATCCCCCGCAATCCAGGTCGCAGTAGAGACAGAGAAGTCGTTTGGGAACTGCGGGTCTCAGGAATCTCCAGTCCGTCCTGAGCCGGCATACATGCCGAAAAGGGATGTTTTGCTGCTCTTCCAGAGCCACCATCGCCCGGTGTCCGAATCGAGTGCGGATTCAGCCACGCAGCTGCTCAGTGTGAAAAGGAAACCGTCGAAGTACAACCGAATGAGGGTGCGGCAAGCGGGACAACCTTCGATATCGACATTGTCCAACCAGAGAAGGGCTGCACTTACCATCAACGTACCACCACCACCCCCAGTTGGGCTCCCGAGCCCGCCTTTGGTTACAGTCAAGCTGTCCACGGTTCCCACTGCCCCGACTAGTAATGAATCCCATAGCAATTCTTCAGGAGGAAATGAGGCAGACGCAAATGGGGGGTCTGGTTGTAAAAGGAGGGTCCCTGCACCTTTGATCCTCGGTGATGAACTGGCGGCATTCCCCCCGGTTCCACTGTCAGCTTATCACGTATCAAACAAGAGTGCCACTTTGGCCTCGCGCCTAGGGTTGCCCACACCTTCACCTGCGTTTATGCCTTCGTCAAGCTACAGAGTACCTTTCTCGGCTAGCCTTCAACCGGCAACCCCGCAACCGCTATCCACTAAACTCGACAAGGGAAAGGGAAAGGCTCCAGCGCCGCCCGAAATGCCTATCCCAAGTATCAGTGTCACCACTCCAGATGCTGACCAACAATCTCCCTCCGGCATCCGGCCACTTCCTAGCCTTCCCCAGTCCTGCAATTCAAATGGTTTCAACTCCTACTCGGGTTCTGAGAGCGAGCAACATCACGTACTTAGAACATCATCACAACACAGCGCTCTGCGGCTCCTGCCTCCTGTACCCCCGCTAAATGATGGCTACACCACAGACGCTGAGTGGCCGTGCACACCTGGTCCATCTACACGGTCCATCTCTCAGACCTCCCACAGTTCCGAAGACAGAGGAAGTCGGCGTACGACCATCAGCTCTGCGTGGTCACAAGACAACGCATGGACCGAGAGTCAACCCCCAGACAACGAGGCTATACTCGCATATTCACAACTAGTTCCTACATACGACTGCGTCTGTCTACGGGGACGGACATATGTCCGTTTTTCACTGGACCGCACCAGCCACGCAAGTCGTGATGAAACGCAACTTATAATAACATGGGCATCGCTGCGAATGCGCCACTTGGTTGCTCAAGTTTATGTATTAGAAACGAAGATCTCCATTGCTAGAACTTGTACTTAATACTATTCACGACAAGCATCTGTACATGTCGGGAGGTACAACATAGTACAATGCTTGAACAACAGGAGACCACATATGGGCAACCCGCCGATCACAAGTCCGGAATCTCAGCGTTGAGCTGAATCCAGCAGGTCGATAATGACCGGCTGGAAGCCGGGTCCTCCGCAGGGAATGCGAACTCCGTTAGAAAAAGCCTTGTATCCAATAGGTTGATTCGCTGCGTTGACCATGATGGTTTCACTTGGTTGTTTGGCCTCGAAGTTAGACCGATCTTCTGTCGCAGACTGGTTTGGTTCTGTAGCTGGGTCGTTGACGTCCCACACGTGGACAATTGCTCCGTGAGCCTCGTGTATGTGCCCAAAACAGTGAATCAAAGGAGGTTTCTGCATCTTGGAAAGATGTGCCAGTAACTCTGGGCATCCAACATGTTGGTTAGTCAAAGTCGTGTCCAGTATTGTGCTGGGGGGACCGTGGGTCAACCTGAGCAGGATTGCATGAGTTAAAGCGTCAACATAGAAAGACACCTACAGGATATCAACTTCCGGTATGAGTGATACACGTGCTATGTAAAGTTCATAGATGTAACAGCTGGGAACGAGAAGTAGATCAAAAAGAGTACCTTGAGCTTCCTCTGGTGTATAGTTAAATGCCCATCCATGGAACCACGGTTGCCACTACAGATAATGCAACAGTGAGACCGGGTCGTCTCACTTGGTTTGATAAACTGACCGGGGACCCGTAGACAGACCACTCTCTTCCACCATCTTTGGCCTGGAACGTGTATTGCTGATCCTGGAGGTATACTATGCCATTGCTTTCGTTGTCGACTAACTTCCTTATACGCGAAGGTATCTGCCTGATGGTTACACACGAAAACGCTGGGTTTCACACGTTTGGGCATTGATCCCACCTCTTTCGTCCTGTGGAAAACGTGATACTGGGCCTCGTACCACGACTCGTGAAGAGGAAGATCATGATTCCCTGCTATGATGCTTGAAATGGTTAGACTTCACCTCAGTACATTAAATTGAGGACGGACATTTTCACGGGGTGGGGAAGGCTACGCAGCCAGTCTATGGTGATCTTTGACTGGTCGTAAGTGCCAAGCTTGCTCAGGTCTCCCGAGTGCAACAATACGTCGCCTGGCGGAACTTGGAACGTTTCTGAGTGAGTATCACTCAGACAGACGAAGCGCGTCCAGAGAGAGCCAGGGTGCGGAGGGGGATGTCCTGGGTCGTACGCAGTATGGACAGTGGCATTCCTTGTTTTGAAGGATTCCTTGCCAAATCGCAGTGGTGACGGTCTTGAAAACAGCGATACTAGCGATGTCATGTCGGCGACAATTGATGCTCAGCGGTGGTCAAGCTGTAATGGCTACCCAAATTTGGCCGACGATGAGTCCAGCCAATCGATGTGGTCTGATGACGTCGGACTCACCCACACCACTACGCAATACCCATCGCCGAGGTCAGTTTATGATCCGTCGTCTGTCTCAGACTGTTATCGGCAGGTATCTATCACTACTTCCCCAGATCTGTCGCAATTCCACATCCATGTCTATCAAGACCGTTGCAGTTTGCAATTTCGCTGACCTCAAGGATGGTCAAATGTACGATCCTCCTGTCTTGTGCTCAATGCCTATTACAGCTTACCGCATAAATAGGAAAGAAGTGGCTTTCGAAAATGAAGGGAAGGTGGTTGTATATCGCCTTGGTGACGCCGTGCACGCCACCAGTGCGTTCTGTACTCACTATGGGGCACCCTTGGTAAAGGGTGTTCTCACCGCCGATGGGCGTGTGGTCTGGTGTGTTATCACATGTATCCAGGCCTTCCCCTACTCACCAGCCGGCAGTCCATGGCATGGAGGTAACTGTTGTCTACACGATGGCTTTCCTGTTGCTTCACTTCCGGTCGCTCATTGTCCACACAGCCTGTTTCAACATTTGCACTGGCGATATCGGTAAGGAACTACATCAGTGTAGAATGTAGGTTAACTTATCGAACGACATCAGAGGATGCCCCTGCCCCCTCCGCCCTTTATTCCTTCAAAACTCACATCGCCGATGGAAAAGTCTTTGTCACTGCTGACGTCACTCGCACTGTCAAGGCCAATTCGTCCCGGCCACCTAAGCTACTCTCCACAGGTGCTGCCCCTGCTGGTAAAGGTGTCCTCATCATCGGTGGTGGTGCAGGGGCCTTTCATACCATCGAAAGCTTGAGAGAGGTAAATTTGTGGTTTCTGTGTAATTACTCTTTCCAACGCAAATTTGAAAGCACGGCTACCCAGGAAATATAACTGTACTCTCTAAGGAGATGCATGCTCCTATCGACAGGTAGGTTAGAGGCGCACACCCCACCCTTTTGCTAAGCGACTTTCAGGACGAAACTCAGCAAGGCTTTGATCACCAGCTCGGCCAAAATTGAGTGGCGGAGCGCGTCCGACTTGAAAATCAGATATGGAACGACGCTCCGCCTCGGGGTGGTCAGTCCGTTTCGGGTCGATCCTCTTGCCTCGTCTGAGTAGCCTAATTGTATCTCCTCCCAGACTGTGATATCAGTGGACACAGTCGCGAAACAAGTTATATTTGAAGGTGGAAAGGAGTCGGCTTCGTATGACCAGCTGATTCTGGCTTCGGGTGGAACACCGCGTCGCTTGCCTATCGAGGGCGCTGACCTTGCAAATGTCTACACTTTCCGCGGACTAGAGGACGCGAAGAAGGTGGATGCCGGCGAGTCCCAACTACTTCATCACCAACGTTTCGCTCACCTGCCTGCTCAAAGACGCTCAAGAAGGGAAACGCATGGTCGTTATTGGCAGTTCTTTCATCAGCATGGAGCTGGTCGTTGCAGTATCAAAGCGGAAGTTGGCTTCTATTGATGTCATTGGCATGGAAGAGTACCCCTTCGAAAGTGTATTGGGAAAAGAAGTGGGAAAGGGGTTGAAAAAGGTCAGTATTTCTTTTCTACTCCGCGGACGCGCCAAAGATCTTCCCTCATTAGTATCATGAATCGCAAGGTGTCAGGTTCCACATGAAAACCAAAGTGGACAAGATCGTAGCATCAGAAAGCAACCCTTCCCAGGCATCCGGTGTCGTAGTCAACGGCCAGACCATCCCAGCCGACTTTATTGTGATGGGTGTTGGGGTTGCACCTGCTACCGAGTTCCTGAAGCAAAGTGGTTTTACGTTAGAGAAAGACGGAGGAGTCAAAGTCGACGAGTACCTTCGCGTGTCTGGACATGCCGATGTGTACGCTATTGGTTTGTACTACCCCATTTCTCTATTCAAACATCCTGATTGCTTTGTTTCATTCAGGGGACATCGCATGGTATCCTCAAGTACGCACAGGAGAGAGTAGGAGGATCGAACATTGGAATGTATGTATGACGAAACGTCGTTTGGCTCTCAAATGGGGCTCTGATTTCCGTGCAACAGGTCGCTAGTAACCAAGGTCGGGCGGTCGGTATGACAATCTCCGGAAACCCTCAACCCTTCGTCAAGATTCCCATTTTCTGGAGCGCACGTACGTGAGTTCACACTGGTTGAGAGCGTACCGCTGACAAGGTAGGTACAGAGGGTCAACAACTTCGCTACTGTGGCACGGGCGCGGGATACGAAGATGTCATCATCAAGGGTGACCCTGGCGAAATGAAGGTGAAATTCCTCATATGCCCCTTCGGTAACCGCCCTTTTTGAGAGCGATTCTCAGTTCATCGCATACTACGTGAAAGACAAACGGATTGTTGCCGTTGCTAGGTAAGCATAGCGAGGGGTACTCCGCTTAACTGCGCTGATGAGACAACCACGTAGCATGCAAAACGACCCCGTAGTTAGCAAGGCGTCTGAGCTGCTCCGACTTGGGCTCATGCCTTCACCCGATGAAATAAGGGAGGGTAAGGTGAGGACATTTCAAAGGTTCCGCAGCCTTCACTCGTTCATACAAAAGCGACTATCAGAACCCCCTTGAAGTTGACATTTCTTGTGCCGAGTCAAAGGTGCGAATCGAAAGTACATAGGCGCAGTTATCCCCATTTGTATCTGTAGGATCATTTTACGACCAAATACTCAGTGAACGTTGAACCACAGTTCTGTGAAGAATTGTAATGCATGTCGTCAAACCTCACAATGGTAGGTGAGAACTAATATATATATGCTGTTCCACTACTTTGACCCAGCATCTAGCGACCAAAGAGTGTAAGAAGCATGTGGGATACGAAAGCGAAGGGAAGGGATGTCGCTACTGCACAGAAGTAACTAGTCAAAGGGATGACGCAGTGATTTTACAGTCAATGAGTGGCAAGGCAAATGCAACAGGGGGGGCCAGATATCGCACATACATATCTGTTAAATATTATACAGCCTTTTCATCCATGACGTCTAGCGCGGAGTCAAGTCTTTAACGAGTCTCTCGGCACCACGCAAGAATAAATGCTTGGGTTTTGACAGTGTATTGGATGACGACGGTGTCAAGGAAATATAAGTTGGGCCTTCAGATATATCCGGGGGTGGCGGGTGCAGGCTGGAACCAGAACGAACATGACGCAGACTCGGCGAGCTTTTCGGTAAGCCAGCATCAGACAGGGCGCGAAAACTGGCACGCCCTCCATTTGTCGACGACACGGCCAGTGGCTGCCCGCAGTTGAGTTGGGCAAAACCCTGAGCTAGCTTTGCGGAACCGTTAGGACTGACTGACGACGAGCGACGCCGGTGAGAAGAAAGAGGTGCCCGGGTGCTAATGGTAGGCGTTGTGATGGGCTTCAGCCCACTGTGGGTGTGCATTGCGGCAGCGGATTCCCGCAGGACTTCACTGGAATCAGTTCTTTGTGACAAGCTGTTAGATGCCCGATCGTCGAAGCTCCGCCCAGAAGAGGTTGTAGTGCTGAGATTGGACAACGCTATGGGATAGATCCACTCTTCGGGGCGTTGAGACGACACTTCCGATCGGAGGGAAGGTAGAGATGACGAAGTGCTCGATGGAGAGTGTATCTTCTCTGACGTAACACTTGTTTGGCGGTTCAAGTCGTTCATCCAACCTTCCCATTCTAGTTCACTATCCAGCTCGGAATTCGAATTCGAATCTGAGTCGGTCTCGTCTAGTACCGATTCGGCGATCGATTCAGACCCAACACGATAACAGTCAGGTATAACACCATTCTGAAGATGCGTATCCTGCCAGGGTTTGTTGCGAAACCTGGAACCGCTGCTTTCCGAAAGCGAACTTGTGCAACCCATATCGGTCCAGAAGGCCCACGACAGAGGCTTAGTTATATTTCCAGCGCAAGCCTTTCGTGCGGTTTCTGCAATGTCAATACGCCACTCAGGGTATGGGATGGATTTGTGCGAACACCCATCTTGAGATAACGTCGTCGGCACGGTGGGAAGACAGTTTCCTAACTCAGCGGAAGGGAGAAAGGACGAAGATACGGGTCGAGGGGCATAACGATGCAAAACGCGTAGTATGTTCGCAAATGCTGAACGCAGAACCCTAAGTACATTCCCCAGTTAGGCCAGGTTACTCACCATAATCATCAAGCATGTCCAGAACAACCCATTCGCCTTCGCCACGACATATATCATCGGGGTTATACGGCTGTCGAGCACTTTTTCTGAGCCTGCGTTTCTCTGTTGCTTTGTCAGACCCCGAAGAAAGTTGGTCCGAAGTGGTCTTGCTGGTGTCGGTTTTCCATCCCTCCGAACTAGTAGTTGACGGCGCCGTCATTGCAAGCGTGACGGGACGAATGGTCCGGAACTTCAGGCAAATAACACGTTGATCGGCGACTATAGCACAAGCCCTCTGGAGCGAGTCGGCACCTCGGAGAGCCTTCAAAGTAGCGAGCGAAAATTGGTGACGAGGAGAAACTCCCTGGCACTTCAAGTAAGTAAGTGCACGTTCGCCTTTAATTCAGAAAGGACATACCGATTCGTCTTTAGACAGAGATAGTATGTCTTTGTGGATAACCACCCACCGATCCTTCCACTCCAGCTTTGGCCTCCACCTTAGCGTGACAGGAAATTCCCTCTTCCTGCTGTGACCGCCAAGTTGGTGTTCTGTTGTCTTCCCTGGGGGTTTGAACCGGCCAGCTTTGGGGTTCCAAGCGGCGAGGAGCGCTCTGACCCTGGCATGGAAATAGGGCTGCACGTACTCCGACGTCACTTCTCGATGCAATGGGGCGATCGTTTCAGATCGATGCATCTCCACTAATTCATACGGCCGCAGGTTGCAAGAAGACAGAATGTCGTCATTCTGGAATACCCTACCTGTGGAGAAGGCTATGAGGATATACTGATCGACGAGGCGGTTATTTCCAAGCTTGTTGCTAGGAGGAGGACGAGGACGAGGATTGGCGAATAAAGTTTCCCCAAGAGAATCCTTGTCAGACCGCAACCTGTCGTATTCCGGGTCTTCTTCGGCCTCATCGTATTGCCCGAGAGTGTATCCGGTTCGACTGGAGGGCGACGCAAAAAAGATAGGTGACAATGAACGTTGCTGTGGGACGTCGGGTGTCCGCACGAGGTTACATTTAGAAAGTATCCAATGCTTCACTTGTTTTATGCTCCAGTCGTTGTGGATGTGGGTCAGCAACCACTGGTCATACGGGACTGGACCCACACATGACGAGATTTAATTCCACAGACACCCATATAAGCTGAAATGGTACGCACCAAACCTGCAACTGATTGGGATGGAGCGACGCTCGTCTTGCAGCATCGAGGATAATGTACAGTTCGAGGGCATCGCAGCTGAGACGACCAGCCTGTGTGAATGACTTTATCACGATTTTTTTTTACTTCTGTCAAATTCCCAAAGACATTCGACCCTGTCGACAATCACTGAAGTCTGACAGCCGTCAGAGAGGCGCTCACAGCCTGCTTAACTTATTCGCCTCCGGTTTAGCGCTTTTACTCATGATCCAGAGCTCACCATCCAAACCGATATCTGCGCGGAAAGGCAAGGGGAAGATAACGAACCACGACTACGACGACCTGCGACCGACCATAACTTATCGTCACATTCTTTCTCAAAACCTTGGCGTACGTGACCCTTTGCGTGTCATCGCTCTCTGCGACAGCGACGCTTTCTATGCGGCTTGTGAGCGTGTCAGGTTGGGCCTTGACCCCAGCGCTCCGCTCGTGGTGCAACAATGGGAAAGTCTCATTGCCGTCAGCTACCCCGCTCGTAAATACGGCATATCCAGAATGGACAAGGTAAAAGACGCAAAGAAGAAATGTCCCAATCTTGTCGCCGTTCACGTAGCTACGTACAAGGAGGGGGAAAAGGAACCTGGGTACTGGGAAGATATAGATACGCGGACACACAAGGTATGTGCGCGCCGTCATCTGGGTTTGACAACCACCACATGGTTATTCCTTGTAAGGTCTCACTCGATCTATACCGACGTGAGAGTAGCAAGATTATCAACATCATGAAACAGTCGGTTCCGAGTGGTGAGATCGGTGAGAACCTCCGCCATTGGCCAAGTCCCTGACCAGTAGTTGACGAACGGGAAAGAGAAGGCATCTACCGATGAGGCCTTCTTGGACTTGTCAAGGCCAGTTCGCGAGAGACTGCTTGAAAGATATCCTTACCTTGCCAAGCTCCCCGACGATGCACCTGAGGGTGCAGACAGTCCACTACCTCCTCCACCCCCGATCGATTGGAGTCAGCTTGGTGAACTAGTCCCTCTGACCGCGCAGGGTGAAGAGTCCAAACCTCAAGATGAGATCTCCTACGAGAATGACCACCTTACCAGCTGGCATGACGTTGCATTGTCAATAGGAGCAGAACTTGTTGCAAAACTCAGAGAAGAAATATTTAGGCAACTTGGTTATACGATGTCGGCGGTCTGTATAATTAACCAGAGGCAGCTTGTCGTATTAATGTCGGCCAGGGCATTGCACGCAATAAATTCCTTGCCAAGGTGGGCACTTTCTGAAGGCGAATAATCTACACAATTACCATTCGCTTGTAGCTTTGTGCGTCCTACAAGAAGCCCAACAGCCAGGTAATCGGTGTACCGCATCGTAGCCCCCGGGCTCACACTAGAATAGAGCATACTGCGCAACAATGCCATCCCATCATACCTTCGACCCATGCCGTTCCAAAAGGTAGGTGTTGCCAGTTTAGTGTTGCGAGTGAATATGATATAGGCATCCAGATACGGTTCCTAGGAGGAAAGCTTGGGGATGCCCTCGCCAAAGAATATGATGTTTCAACGGTTGGTGATCTACTGTGAGTACATCTCCAAAAAGATGGGTTTTCTTCTCATTAAAGCTGCCACACCATCAAGGACGGTGTCTTTGGGTATGTAATCCCGCCCCTTGCGTATTTCTTGACTGATGAGCATGGGTAGACGAGATGCAGAACAAATTCGGTGAAAACGCAGTATGGGTTTACGAACTTTTGCGGTGAGTATAGTGTGGAAACCTCGGTCCTGTGACATTGAACTGCTTAATCTCCCAGCGGGATTGATGCAAGTGAAGGTCGATCATTTTCTATCCGCAGTCGGCTCCCGTGTTAATATTTTCGTTAGTCAAAGAGAGAACAGCCCTTTTCAAGAGCATGCTGGCATCCAAAAACTTGCCGAAACCTATAACAACATTGGATGATGGCCAGCACTGGATCCGGGTTCTGGCTGCAGAATTGGCACTAAGATTGAACGACGCGCGTGAGGAAGTTCCCACTTTGTGGCCGAAGACCATCGTCCTCCACGCCCGAAAAGGTATTTTTCCCTCGTTGGGTCCGGTGTGCACTGTTGCTAAGGAGAAACCAGGGTATGAAACGTCGAGATCCAAACAAGCAGCGTTTCCGTTCACGAAAGACGTCAGCGTCGACGTGATAGCATCTGCCGGAAACAAGCTTTGGAAAGAACTCGTGGGGGATGCCACCAACGTCAACGTCACGAATGTGCAGCTTGCATTCACAGGCATCGAGACCACTGAAACTGGCCAGCAGAGCATTGATGCCTTCTTCAAAACCAAGGATGTCCAACGCCAACCTCTCAAGCGTTCTAGAGATTACAACGAGGAATTGTCCAGGTCAGAGAGTGACGGTCGAGAGAAAAAGGAGCGATCCTGGACTTCGTTTGTCTGTGACCGGTGTCAGATCCGGTTTGCACTTCGAGATGATCAGCTTGACTGGAGTGATGACGAGCGGGCCCGCGCCTTAGCGACGTTGCAGCAGGAACACCAAGATTTTCATTTTGCACGAGACTTGGAAAATGGCTCACTGCCCCAGAAGACGGGCTCGTCATCGCGACCAGCGTCGAAACGAGGTCGAGGAGCGGAGCCTCGGGGCATTGCGAAGTTCTTTGGTAAGAAGTAAGAGAATCATAGTACCAGAAACATGCGGGTCTTCGCATGAACGCTGTGTCTGGTGGGGCCACGTCCTTATATGACTTATGTTCGTTTTGTACCTACCAGAGGGATAATTTGAGGTGACGTGCTGAGGCGATGCATGTGGCATGTCTTTTGATTGTCTCTGCGATGTCGCATCACTGCACTGCACAGGTCATCGCCAATGTTATGCAGGGTATCCCGACATTATCGCCCATAAAATGCTCCGATGGCAGTTCCAAGTGTCCCCCATCCCAACGTGCAGCGCTCCAGGCGTCTTGGGAGACCGTTCCTTGTGCTTTTATCTTCGTTTCTGCGGACTGGTCCGCCTTTGCTTCTGGGAAGCATTTTGTTAACGGCTAGACCGTAATAATCCTTTCCACTCGCCTCTGGAGCTTCTGTCCGGTTACAGAAAGCATATTCCAGTCACATTTGTTCCTCGGCAACCACGAATCTCACAAGGAACGGAACGTGTGCTTAACGAAATGTCCATTGTCCCAGATTTCACTCCTCTGCATTCGGTGCAGTCTAAGGGAGCTATCGTACGCCATTCGAGAGCGGGGATCCGTCGTATTTCTGACCAAGTATCTCTAGGTCACTGCTGTGTTTTCTGTCCTCTCTGCCCTGGCTTTCCTTTTCGTAGCATGTAGATGTACTCGTCTTGTTCTCCGCAGAGGCTCGCAAGGCACATATGGGGCTCCCGAGAACCTATTATTCCGAACACACATCGGTCATTATGTTGGCAGTCTTCTCATTAGCAATGTGTTCCTTGCATTAGCAGGATTGATTGATTTCAAATGGGGACTTCAATCTGGGGTGACTCGAGGTGAGCGAACCTGTTTGTTGAGCTCACTCATTCTCATAAGCGCGAAGGTGCCCTTTGCTCTGCACAGGGTAAGACTGCACCGCCCACTTAGGATGTGTCTCTCTGTTCTTACAATTTTGTACAGCCGCCATGATGGAAATTGGGTTGTGGAGCAGCGGCTTTTTCACGGTCGCAACGGGTATGCATACCTGCATTTCCCTTGTCCTCCGCACACGTCAATTTCATTGGATTAACATGGCATGTATTGTTTTGGGATGGACTATTTCGTTTGTCGCTGGTGGGAGCATTTCCTTGAAACTGATCTTATGACTCGCTACTGATCGAGTTACTACGTAGCGCTGGTCCCTTTGGAAAAGAGCAATGCATACGGACCGGACGGCATATCTTGCGGCGTTACGAGAAACTATAAAACCGAACTTTTCGTTTTGCAGCCCCTTCCAGTATGTCCTGATACAGCTCTTTCTCGTTTCTGTGACTCAAATCAGTCAAGATTTTAATTGGAATCGCCTGTTCTGGGGCGATATATTCTCTGATTTTCTTCGTGCTGTACGGGAAACTCAGCCGAAAGAATGGTGACCTCGAGACGAATTCTCAGTCTCAGCATCGGTGGAGCTTGCTTTATGACTCCAGGGAATACGTTCGTTTCATCGCAGTTCTCGCACAGACCATGTTCTGGTATCCGTTCGGTGAGAGCGATGCCAATTATGCCAAAGTTACCGACTTACTTACGTTCCTTACTTAGCATTTTTTGTGCTGTTGTTCCCTTTTTGTGTCACTCGCCTCTTGATCTATTCTGGGTCTTCGCTTTCCGATGCCTCGGACGTGTTTGCAAGAGTATGTTGTTCGATGCTCGGTAAGTCTCCGTGAAGTGACGCAGGGGCGGTGTCTTGACGGATTCACTAGGTCTCACTAACGTTGGCTTGCTGTACAACACTTTCCGAGTTGTAAGTCCCTTGTTCAAGGCATCTCCCGCAATCAAGGTCGCAGTAGAGACCGAGAAGTCGTTTGGGAACAGCGCGTCTCAGGAATCTCCAGTCCGTCCTGAGCCGGCATACATGCCGAGGAGGGATGTTTTGCCACTGCTCCAGAGTCACTATCGCTCGGCGTCCGAATCGAGTGCGGATTCAGCCACGCAGTTGCTCAGTGTGAAAAGGAAGTCGTCGAAGTACAACCGAATGAGGGTACGGCAAGCGGGACAGCCTTCGATATCGACATTGTCCAACCAGAGAAGGGTTGCACTTACCATCAACGTACCACCACCACCCCCAGTTGGGCTCCCGAGCCCGCCTTTGGTTACAGTCAAGCTTTCCGCGGTTCCCACTTCCCCGACCAGTAACGAATCCCGTAGCAATTCTTCAGGAGGGGATGAGGCAGACGCAAGTGGGGGGTCTGGTTATAAAGGGAAGGTCCCCGCACCTTTGATCCTCAGTGATGAACTGGCGGCATTCCCCCCGGTTCCACTGTCAGCTTATCACGTATTAAACAAGAGTGCCACTTTGGCCTCGCGCCTAGGGTTGCCCACACCTTCACCCGCGTTTACGCCTTCGTCAAGCTACATAGTACCATTCTCGGCTAGCCTTCAACCGGCAACCCCGCAACCGCTATCCACTAAACTCGACAAGGGAAAGGGAAAGGCTCCAGCGCCGCCCGAAATGCCTATCCCCAGTATCAGTATCACCACTCCAGATGCCGACCAACAACCTCCCTCCGGCATCCGGCCACTTCCTAGCCTTCCTGAGTCCCGCGATTCAAACGGTTTCAGCTCCCACTCGGGCTCTGAATCGTCTTCTAGTTACGGCGAAAGCGAGCAACATCACGTACCTAGAACATCATCACAACACAGCGCTCTGCGGCCCCTGCCTCCTGTACCCCCGCTAAATGATGGCTACACCACAGACGCTGAGTGGCCGTGCACACCTGGTCCGTCTACACGGTCCGTCTCTCGGGCCTCCCACAGGTCTGAAGACAGAGAAAGTCGGCGTACGACCATCAGCTCCGTGTGGTCACAAGACAGCGCATGGACGAAGAGTCAACCACCAGATAACGAGGCTATACTCGCATATTCACAACTAGTTCCGCAGGCGGTAATACCTGGCCGCGAGTGGGTCAATGCCGGGTCATTGGCAGCGAAACCAGCGAAACGTGCGGTGTCGCCCGCAACTCCGCGATCGTCTACTCTGAGAGGGATGCGTCCAGTTAAGCTTGCGTCGAGGCTGACTGTGCGGTTTGCTGGTGCCATCAAGGGCCCTGCAGTATCACCTAGCGGGTTCACGATTGTAAATGCACCTAATAATGATAGCGACACTGGATGAGATATTTAATTGTACGATACCCCGCTACTGTCGTACCTCCGGTACTCAGTTTTGAGTGTGATACTCGGTGTGACGCGTGTGAGCCAATTCGACAACTGACGTAGTCGTACTGTAGTGTGCCCCGACTCCTCCCTCACTTCAACCTACAGCAATGGCACTCTCGAATTTATCTGCCTACTTGAACAGGTCCACAAAATACGTCCTGGACAATACTGCCAAAAGCACGTTGCTTAAATCAGCCCACCCATGAATCCCGGCTAACCCAGCGACCCCACCGGTCCTTTCCCCCCAGTTCTTCGCATGGAAGGCGCCAAAGACCCCTCTCGCGCACCGATGACACTTTTCACCTTCCAAACTCGCGAGGACCTCAAACAGTTCGCGACGGGCTGTGACGCCGATATCGGAGGCACGTCGACATTGCACTTTGAACTGGACGACAGCCCGGAGCGGAATAAGGGCATCGCCGGGGCCCCCTCTACGGCACGGTTCCGGGGCGAAATGCGGCTTGATGTACGCCCCGAGCTACGAGGGAAAATACGAGGCGGCTATGCTGGGTTCCGGTCCAAGGTAAGTGAAGTTCCATCCGCCTCTCGTATTTCATCAGCTGTAGTGATGCTGGGAATTGGAAACCAGCCACGACCGTCGCTATTTGGAGAGATATGCGATGACGTGTCGAACCACCAATTCCTAGGGCTGCGTTTGCGACTTGGAGGCGATCCCCGTCTTCGGAACTCCTACTTTGTGAATATCCAGACGGACGGTCCGTTGACGACAGATTTATGGCAACATCGACTTTATTTTAAACGTAACGACGGGGGATGGGAGGACATATTTGTGCGTAAAACGTCCTAGTTGGCTTCAGATAGCCGTTTACTCTGATCGCGCTTTCTTCTCGGACAACAGATTCCGTTCGACAACTTTATACTCACAAACACTGGTGAGTTGGTGCAGCATCAGATAACCATGTTCCGGGAACGTATTCGGACGGTCGGGATATCGCTGTTGGGAGGAAATAGCGGGGTGTCGGGTACATACGATCTCGGCATCCATTCCATACGCGCCGTCAACGAGGAAGACGTGACGATGCCACCTTGTGAGTATGTCCCCTGACATTGCTCCGGTCTGGACCTCAATGCATCTCAGTTATGGAGAAGGATCCTTCTCATGGTGCATGATTCATGGAGCTTCTGCAGTACATCGACACATAATCATGGTTTACACTTACAAAGCGTGCGTTCATAAGTACCTCGGGGGGCATGGAGACTAGGGACGTGGACACTGATGGACAGTTACAAAGAAAACCCGTGAAGTCTTCGGTAAGTCAAACAAGAGGATTGTGCAAGAACACAACACGAGCGAGCAATCTCTATGGTCAGCTATCGCTTGCCATCGGAACCACTCTCATGTGCTGCCTGGGTTGATCAAGGTGTCTGTGGTGGCCGCGAAGGATGCCGAGCACCCCGTAATGACGCGAATTCATGCTTTGCTGACCCTGTGAGATACCAACTTTGTCATCTCGCGGACATGACCTGTGAAAGCCCCGTTCGATTTAGTGCACTTTTTGGCAGACGTTTCTTTACTAAAATCTACAGCCCAGGTATCGTGTGAAATCTTGGCCCTCAGTTACAAGTAGCCATAGTAAAGCCGGGGGTTGTACATGTGTGTCGAAACACTTGCTGCCGACGAAGATGACAGGGAACGAGTCCTGCTTCTTTGCACAGAGGGTTTGTTGGTTGAAGGTATGACTTTTGAGAGGTGAGATGGAGTACATAGGAAGGCATCGCTGGTCCATTCGCACATACTGTCCGTATACCGCCCAGTTGATCGAAAGGGTGATGTTGTTAACGTACCCGCCGTACTCTTCCTACCCGGCGGGGCACAGGACTTCAATATTCAGTCGAGGAATGCGACACCTCAGATTCAGATCTCATCAACGACATACTCCCTTTCATCTGGTACTACCGTACGCAGGAGGTGCCTACAGACTCCAGTGGACGTTGACAGACTGCAGTACGTGGGAGTCTGAGCATATCACACGCACCGCCGGCTCATCGTTCTCGATTGACGTCCGCAGGCGTAGAAACAGCAAGTCAGCGCGGTCCTCTCGAAGACCCGCCTTCCTCTGTCAGCCTGGTAATAGCATATATGATCGCCGGTTTTTTTTTTTAGCGTGAAGATACGGGGTCCAACTGTTCTATTATACCCAAGGAAATCGTAGCATGAATGGTACTCAACGGACAATGAGGTCTCTGGCATCCCATGATCATTTCTCATAATTAACTGCCCTTCCTAGTCGATTTAGCGTGGTATTTGCTTCCCATTCGTGGGCCAGGGCGCGCCTTCACAAAAACACGTATAAGGCGCAGGTTATTCTGGTGTTGCAAATGCGATGACATACAACCAGTGCACCGGCACCTGTTCTACTGCTTGTCCTTTTTTAACTCCGGAAGGCGCCTCGACAAGAAAACTAGCAAGCACAAAATGACCAGAAGCACAACATATACCAGGTTTCCTCCAAGCAGGTTGTATTCCTTTGAGAACGCGAACAGTGATGTGAATGTTGCTGGTCCCAATGCTCTTGCAATCGATGTCGTAGTTTGACTGAGCCCATTTAGTGTACCGAGTGAGTACTTGTTTGGCGAAGCCCTCGTGACGAACACGAAGATAACCGCTGCGATCTATCAATCACTCTGCTCAGCTACGTCGAGTAACGGGTGCACATACCGTAGGCCATATCGACTACTGCCCACAGGAGTAGCTGGGCAAAGACGAGTACCCAGACGGCCAGGCCAACTTCTTTTTGAACTTGAATAATCCAACTCATAGTCGGGAAGGTGGCAATTATAGGGAAGAATGCAAGCACGGCCGAACAAAACACCCCCCTTTCGCCGAAACGTTCGATTGCTCGAGCAGTAAACAACACTTGGAACAAGCCATTGCCAACTCCAAATGCCATCATAATCACCCCAATGGTAAACGGTGGGAGTCCCAACCCCCCAATTTCGACAGGGGTTGCGTAAAACAAGGGTACAAGAGCGAAGAAGCCGATTTCGATGAGACCCAGTATACCGTAATTTGCTATGGGGATTATCACCGAATAAGTCGTGAGTAGGGTACGAATCGGTACAGGGGAGACATCTTCGTTCCCCGGAGCGTCGGCCAGAGCACCCTCTAGCTGCAATTCTTTCCCGCGCCGCTTCGATGGTAGTGACTATCCCGAGATGATCAGCTACCACTCAACACGATGTGAATCGTTGGCTCACCTCCTTAAAAAAAAGCGCAATTATAGAAAAGGAAAATGTGGTGAAGGATGCGGATACGAGACTAGGCAAGAAGTACGGGTATTGTACCCAGAATGACCCTGAGAAGAGCTTGGGCCAATGGTCATGCGGCTTTACCAAACCACCACCGAAAAAGGGACTGCCAAAGTTTCGATTATTAACTCGAGGTAGACGCAGAAAGCCGTATACATACGCGATCGAAGCGCCGACGGAGAAAACGATAGGGATAAGTGCGAATGCCCGTGCCATATTGGTGGTGTCTGTGATCTCGCCTATAACACTTTTCATCACGCCAACATTACCGTTCAAGGCACCAGCAATGCACCGGCTACAGCCAAAACGTAGATTACGCTTCAAGCTGAGCGCTTTTCAGGAACTCTTACCTTGCAACGAGCGCCCAGAACTCTCTGGATAGTCCAAAGCACAAGTTGGATACACTCAGACCCGCCAAACCGACAAGTAAGACGGGCTTGCGGCCAACGTAGTCAGATAGGCGACTCCAGCACAGGACCGTCAGTGCTTGGGTGGCAAAAAACAGGGATTCCTGCAGGTAGGTTAATTGAATACCGGGAGGCTTAGAACACACATGTATCTCATGAAACTGCATTCCCGAGGTCTGAATGCGATCGAACAAAACCACGAAAAAGGAAGAGAACCTCTGGAGGCCTACTCACGATGATGCCAGCATAGTATCCTATTTTGCGATCGTCTCCACCCGTAACGCCTAACTCCCTTATGAGCTATATGATGTTAGTAGGCGGTGGAAGCCATCAAGTTTTGTGTCATCCAATCAGCCCGCGTGGTACCCTACGGTAAACTTGCACTCACTTGATTTATGAACGGGAAGATGTATTGCGATGAAATGGGCTGGGAGAAAAGGACGAACAAAGTAAGCCCCAGCTGTATCTTAGGTAGAGGGGTCTTCCTCTTCGCCTGTGAGTTTTCTAGTAGCGGGGTACTTTCACTGGTGGCCATTTTCTCCACCAGAACCACGCAGGCAGTGATCGGGGCTAACAGGAAGAGAAGAAACTGTGTCGCAAGGGCGAACTGGTGCCCTAAAGACCGAGCCAGCCACGTGAGAACGCGCCCACCTGAAATCTAAATTGTAATGAGGATCTGGGATCCCAGACTAACCTGCCGTGGATGCGGACACCAACCGTCCGCGGTTATGGAGACGAATTCGAACCGAAAAGCTCTCCGTACGAACCCAGTTGCGTAACGTCGGTCGGAACACGCTCGGCTTTCATTTGGCGGGGGTGTGTCGCGTCCATTTCATATCTCATCCGACGACTCTTTCGTGCTGTGTGATCGCTTCCGGTGCAGCTAAGTTCAAAACGTTACACGGCTTTCCAGAAATTCTGCTGTGTTCACCTTAGATCTTGATTTACGAGTACAAATAGAATTTGGCCAAACTAGGATTGCTCGCTCCCAGGCTCTTGGCAATCCACGGGGGTGCGATGTTCAAAAACACCAACTACGATGCCCTATGGCGACGAACAATGGCATCCTGGGGGAAGTCAGGTTCAGTCAAGTGCACTCCCCCTCTAGCAAGGTCGGAACGGAAAGCTGGATGCATTGGACATGTCTAACAGACGTACCACATAGTGTACACAAATATTACGACCACCAATGCTGACAGTGATGACAAGTTAGTTCGCAGAATGAGCGGTCAAATTGAAGAGAATCTCGCTGATCTTACTGTCAACGCAAGCCAGTAGGGACTTGTTGTCTACTAGGCACACAGAAGACACGGAGGGGCAGGCTCTTGCAAAAGGCGACGAACAGATGCAGCAGAATTCGAAGCGATCTAACGTTTTGAATTTACCTGCGACGGCTGCTCATGGTTGGTGAAGATCTGCCTTGACCGATGATTCGTACCAGCAAAGGACAGCTGTGAGTGTGCCAAAGTATGAGAAACGCGGGAAAGCAAACAGGACGAAGCCTTTGATCAGAAGAAATTAACGAGAAGCGGGGCCTGTCCAGAACGTCTTCTGCGGAAGATGCCCCCCACCAAGCAAACTGCTCGTAAGTCTACAGGTGGTAGGGCACCCCGTAAACAAGTATGTCATGCAGTCGTCGCATGGCCCGTGTGCCCACAACAACTTGCAGCTAGTTATCGAGGAGACGCCCAAGCCATCCCTCGATCACATCCTCTCCCAAACACAACAGAACGTCGAGTATCTCATCGCTCATAGCCAAATCCCACAGGACGATGGCCTGTACATCTTGGCGAAGCTCGGCGCTGGGTCCCCCACGGCCAGCACGTCCACTCACATTTTCTCCCAGACACGGCAGAATATCGAGTTGCTCATCGCTCACGACCAGATCCCAGAAGACGATGGAAGGGACATCTTGGCGAAGCTTTTCTGTGCTACGTCCCCGTCCAGCATGTCCGTCTCAGCCCTGGCAGAGGAAGCCTCGCATCTGAGCATATCGTCCAGCATACCTATTGCGACAGGTGTCATGGGTGTGGCTTTGATGCATTGGAGGAGCGAGGTAAGGTTTTATGATACGAACCAACAGAATCCTATTGTCATCATGATGCTCTTTCTAGGGCCCCGGCGACTTGAATCTCCGTGCTGGTGACATCATAGAAATCCTCCAAGAGACAGATGTAGATTGGTGGACCGGTCGCAACCAAGCTGGAAAACAGGGGACCTTCCCCTCTACATATGTGAAGAGGATCGGACAGTCTAGCGATGAAGAAGACTGAAAACTCCCCGCCCCTCTGAGGCATCCCAAAACCGGGTCCATCATCTACGGATACCAGTCCAGTTCAGTGATATGCCCCTTCTGCGTCGTTGCACAAATGCTATTACTCCTCTCCTGTTCCATTGTATCCTCGTCCACTACCTCCCGATCTGCCACCACCAAGCTCACCTTGTCACTATCAATGTCCCCTTGATTTCAGATGGCTTTTCACTCGATGTGTTGATGTGTTGTGGAATCCGTGCCCATTGCCTAGCTTTATCTTCTGAGGCTTGTTTCAGAGATAGTGTGGGGTGATGCTGTGTATACCATAAAGGAGAACGTCGTGTGATAGTACTACTTGAGCCCGAGCGTTCACCAGTACCTGTTGCAGCGAGTGCCGAATAGATGCCAGAGCCATCTCCTGCGTTCATTCACATCATCTCCCAGACACGACAAAATATCGAGCTTCTCATCGCTCATGACCAGATCCCAGAAGACGATGGCAGGGACATCTTGGCAATACTTGCCCGTGCTGGATCTTCGTCCAGAGCATCCGTTACAGCCCTGACACAGAAAGCATCACGCTTGAGCATATCGTCCAGCAAGTCCGGCGCAACAAAGGTCGAGGCTAGGGCTTTGTGGGACTGGTCGAGCGAGGTAAGGTCCATGTCGCCTCGTCGTGATACTACATTCACGTCTTTCTAGGACCCCAGCGATCTGAACTTTCATGCCGGTGAGATCATAGAAATCATTAGCGAGACAAATGAAGATTGGTGGACTGGTCGCAATCGAGCCGGAAAGCAGGGGCTCTTCCCCTCTGCGTATGTGGAGAAGCTCAGATCATCCAGTGAGAAATTATCCCCCATCCCCTTCCCAGACACGCCCAAGTCGGATACATCATCTATGAAATTTGGGCCGGTCCAGAGATATGCTTCAAGTTCTCCTGCATCATCGCAGAAATACCCCGCATCCCCTGCTCCGCCATATCCTTCTCCTCCGGGGCCACCACCACCGCAGTCCTACGTCCCACCCCCAGGGCCATCACAGCAATATGGGCCACCTGGACCCCCGCAGCAGTATGGCCCACCACCTGGACCGCCTACTCAATATGGAACCCCTTACTATCCTCCCACAACGTCACCACAACCCGCGCCTCAGCAACCACCCAAGCGCGGGAAGTTTGGCAATTTGGGCACGACCGTAAGTATCGGAACGGACATGCGTGCTGTCATCATTGATGTGCAGTTCAGATGGCGCAATCCGCTGCGGGTGGGCTTGGTTTCGGTGCTGGTAAGTCACACTGTGTCTTTGCTGTGCACTCTCAGAGATCCGAGCGCGTTTGCAGGTGCAGCGATTGGAAGCGACATCATCAATTCTATTTTTTGATATCTTTGATGGACATAGAATGGAATGGAATAAAGAATACGACTGTCCACGCTAATACAAGCTCAGACTCAGTAACAACTTCGTCGGTACGACGACAGCATGTAGTAAACAAAACAGCATGACGAGAAAAGAACCCGAACAACAACTTTAGTGGGCTATCATAACAAACTACACTAGTAAGCAGGGGATGCGATTCGGCAAGGGTCAAACGGAGTTTTATTTTGTAAATCGGAGCTTTGATTACCAAGATATTTCGAACTCAGCCTCACACATTCCACGCGACAAACACGCGACCCTAATAGATTTGTCACCACCTCAGTCTCCAGTCTGAGAAACCACACCATGTCGAGGGTACGAGATGTGTCTTTGAGTTTAGTACACCACAATATCTAATCTTCATGGCTAGGCTCAATTCCTGAGAGAGTACAAGCTCGTCGTCGTTGGCGGAGGTGGTATGTCATCTCACCTCTTCTAATTGTTTCCAGAGCTCATATATACCCGCACAGGTGTCGGGAAATCCGCTCTTACCATCCAATTCATTCAGAGCCACTTTGTGGATGAATATGACCCGACCATTGAGGGTATGTGATATCTCAGATGCCAGAGCATTCCTCATGCTATGCCACACTTAGATTCGTACCGCAAACAATGTGTTATTGATGACGAGGTCGCACTTCTCGACGTCCTGGACACCGCCGGACAGGAAGAATACGGGTATGTCAAACTCCATCCGTTCTTTATATACATACAACCTTTTCGAATCCAACAGGGCAATGCGCGAACAGTACATGCGAACGGGCGAGGGCTTCCTTCTCGTATATTCCATCACCTCTCGCAATTCCTTCGAGGAAATTAGCACCTTCCATCAACAAATTCTCCGTGTCAAGGATCAGGATTCGTTCCCTGTCATCGTCGTCGCCAACAAGTGCGATCTTGAATACGAGCGCCAAGTTGGCATGAATGGTACGAGCGTTTCCTCACACAGCTTTGGTTTCGACGTAGCCTATAACAACAACAATAACAGAGGGACGCGATCTTGCAAAACACTTTGGTTGCAAATTCATTGAAACGTCGGCCAAGCAACGCATCAACGTCGACGAGGCTTTTACAAACCTCGTCCGCGAGATCAGAAAGTACAACAAGGTGGGCAAACCTATGATTTTCATTTCGTCACCAGAGTTAAGTCGACCAATACTTTTCAGGAACAGCAAACGGGCAGACCCGTTATGGCCAACCCAGGCAACGTACCTGGAGTATACAGTGGTTCCAAGGACGACGGTGACCATGGAGGTTGTTGCTCTGGTTGCGTTGTTGTTTGATCTCTTCTCGTTGGATGAGGGGGCTTATTCATGTGGTAAACTACAAATCTTGTCTAGCTTTCGGACCGTGCGCGGAATTAGCAGTGTAGGATAGGTCAGCGTTTTCAGGTGTGGATGATGGTTTGAATGGTGTGAGGGAGTACCGGCATCAGTATCGAGACCTGAGGCAGGGTTGGGCCTCCATCACTGTATCATGGCGTTGGAAGATGCGGTCTGCCATCCTGTACACTTTCGACAGCCACATGCGATGTGGTAAATTCCACGACGAATTTGTAAGGACTCGAGCATCCCGAAGCCAACGGGGTATCCTACCGGTAACGAGACTTGGCATTTGATTCCACCTCGTACACACGGCGTCCCGACGGACGAGATTATATATCGTCGGTGTACGTGAGACGTTAAATCTGTGTTTTGGACACCGGGTGTGCGATATGATGTTGATGGGCCTGCAGTGTAGTAGCCGCGGATGCATATCTCATGCCGGGTTTTAAGCTGTGGTGTTGGTTTTTTTAGTATTCACGTGCTGGATGCCACGTGGCATACGAGAGAGACGGGGGAGAGCGTGGGAACGATGTGTGCTGACTGAGAAGGCTTTCTAATGCGATCTTGCCGTGGGTCAGAAGAGTAAATGGGACTTGCAAGACGACGCTCATCTCCCCTCTGACCAAGCAACACACCTTCCCGTCCTACCTAACCTACCCGGTAAACACCCCAATCAACCGGAAACTCATCCCCGGCGTCTGACATCCTTCTTAAACGCCACACTGTCAACAGTTCTGCTGCCCAAAATCATCAGCTCACCGACCATGTCCGATCCAACCCTCTCTCAGGGTGTCCAACGCGTACTCAAAATAATCGTTATATCTGACTATGTACGTTCTCGACACACTCATTTCTTTCGATCGTGTCGACCTTGATCACTCCGTCGCGACAGATATGTACTTTCTGCTATATCGGTAACAAGGTCCTCTACGACGCTATCGAGGCATGCAGAGACCTCCCCGTCCGCTTCGATGTCGAATTCAGACCGTTCGCATTAATCTGTGCGACATCCCCACATGTCGACAAGAAACCTTCTCGCAAAGAATATCTCGCCCATAAGTTTGGCCAGCACCACGCAGAAGCAAAGTTGAAGGTGGCATACGAGATGGCACAGAAAGCGGGCTTGGAAATGTGCGTTTACCTCCTACTCGCACACCCCATCCAGCTACTTACCTGTCTCCCTTTCTTCTGACATCAGGGCCGAAGATGGCATCATTTGTAGACCCAACTTGGCACACAGGCTCGCCGTGAAAGCATACCAGGTCGGCGGACAAGACATGCAGCGGGAGTTCAACGACATTATCTTTAGTGCGGCGTTCGCAGAAGGGAAGGACATCAGCGATTTCAATTTCCTCGTCGAAACGGCTGCACAAATAGGACTCATGAACAAAGAAAAGGTATCTCACTATCTATCTCGCCGAGCAACCACCCTCTCAGCATCAATCCCAGGCCTCAGAGTTCCTGAGGTCGACAGAGTGTCAGGACTGCGTGGACAAGATGATCGATGCTGCCAAAGCTAACCAAGTGAATGGCGTGCCATTCATCATCATCGACGGCAAATGGGCATTGAACGGCGTTCAACCCAAAGAGTGCTACATCCAGGCGAGTCCGCCATTGAAGCCCCCTTATGCACTTGCTTTACCCATTTTCTCAACGTCAATCACAGATCTTCCGGAAATTGGCATTACCACCCGAGCCCCTGGCACCACCACGATCGTGCAACGACCGCAGAGCTTCGATCGGTTCTCCCGCCCTTTCAGTACAATGACCTCGTCTTTCCCTTGCCGCGTTTCTTTCCTCTCTTTTTCGTATCTGCTTAGCATAGTTCCTCTCGCATCCTCACTTTCTCGGCTCCGTCCCCTCCTCCTTACCCGGAACGCGCCCAGACTCGTCTTAGCCTCGTGGTTTCCACATCTGTCGTCATAGCTTACTACCCTTGCCATAACGTCAAAAGGTGCGATAATCACGAGGCCGTCACTCTAACCGCGTCCCATTTGCGGATTCTCTCTCTCTTTCAACCTCGACGTCTCACTGGTATGTTGGTCATCTCAGCTTCCAACCAAGGTAGTAGGTTTCTTTTCATCGTTTTTGTATATATTCATTTTTCCCCCTGCGCTATGGATTCCAGCTGTCGATAAGTCACGACCGTGGGCGCGAGCGGCGCCACTGAGGCACTACCTGACTAAGACCGTGTGTTTACAAATAGAACAGAACGTGTGAGCTGCCATACATCATGACAGTTGGCAACACGGGCACAGTGCTAAAACATCACAATACTACACCGTCGCGGGGACACTCCAATTCGGTACAGCAAATTCTGCCATCTGCGCCAACCGAACAGATGTCAGATTGGAACGTGGAATGAAACACATAGCCGCGAGACGATCAGTCTAGGAGTGCTTGAGCGAATTTATCAGCTGATGCATGATGAGACGTTCCTGTTTATCTCACATCTCTCCGACCTCCCTTCCCGACACAGGCGCCACTAATAGCAAACGCTCCCACTTTCAGATCGTGGATAACGTACTGACAAATTACTCATACCAACGTAGCAGTCTCCAAATGGAGCGCACAAGGGGTGGGGGAACTTCCTTGTCCTCTTCTGACGGTGATTAAGCTCGGATCTTGGTAGACCTTGGCGGTTTGAGGTTTGCCATTTGAGACAGCGGGTACGACGCTTCTGTTAAATACACTTATAGACTCAGCATTTTCAAAAGCTCGTTCCAACTCAGGACTTGCGCTCTCATTGGGTGCCCCGAAATTTTTTTTTGGTCTCGAGGGCCGGGTCGGGGCTTGCGTCCTCGTCCCTTGGTTGCAGGTAATCTTCGCGTTCGCTGCGGAATTAGGCAAAGCCGTTGAAGAGCATCCACCGCTGACTTTGTAAGACGGACTAACAGCACCGACGCTTTCGAAAAAAAAATTATAGCGGTGCTTACGAATGGAGGAGACGCTTTTGCCGCATTATTGCATCGTCATAACCTCCCGACAATCGCTTCTTCATCTGCGCCGAAATAATATGCACGCAAAGTGGCTCTCTTGGCTTTCTCTCGTATGACGGACTTGCATTTGGGTCATCCTGAACGGCACGAGCGTGTACAGTGACGATCGCCTGGTCCGCGCACTCCTCGACATATGAAGATGAAACCTCGGGCAATCCGCAGAAATAATCATTCCGTGCCGTCATCCTAATTTCGAGGCCCCTGTGATTACACGGAAGTCGGTCAGCCTGTCCGGAAGGATTACAAACCTTTTCGTATTGAGGGTCACCTTACTTTGTGCAGAAAAAGGACACTGCGCCGCCGCGGTCCAACCTTTTGAGAACCCCCTCCCGACAAGTATCCACGGGGACGACCACCCCTCGCAGGCCTCCTGGAGGGCGACGCATCTGTGCAACGAGTTCGGCTTTCCTTGGACAGTGCCAGAGCCGGTCGTCAGCTTTTGGACCACGCTGGTTACCACCTGGGCTCTACAAGAGTAGGTGTATGTAGGAACCTGTTACCCGTTCCGACAGGCATGCTAGTAGCACAATACTTGCCCCACCTGGATGTACCATTAGTGCGTCCGTCTATACCACCATTAATGCACGGGAAGCCTGACAGGCCTAGGCCCTGCTAGATGACTTGATACTTGCCAAGCTAGCCACGCCAGCACGTACCGTTAGCGCATCCCACCACGTACAGAGGGGGGGAGAACATGGCATGCTTGAGCCTTGCCGTTGTAACTTATGCGCTACTTGGGGCCAAGCCTTTCGCCATGAGTCACATTGCGAACTTGATGCTGGTCGTGTGACTCGTGTCTTTTAATATTATAATCCACAACGTGGCATGTGTACACAGTCGAATGAAAACCCCGGCTTGAAGGAGGACAATTTGTACATTTACATCGCTCTTACCCTAATGACTGTTGTAACTTGATGTTTCTCTACGACTACAGTCTACCCGTAGACGACGAAGGACGTCGCGAGGACTAGCTCGACGTGCCACTACACCTGACTCTCCTGTCGAAGCAACCGGCATTCGATCACGCACACGATCGATCTAAAGGCTGTAGATACATGTTGACCGTCACGATTCAAATTCACGCAGCATCGAAAGATTTCACTGGACAGCGAAGCTGCCCGAGACCAATTTTAAAATGTGAACGATCATATCGTGGGACTAGTAGTACCCACTCTTCCTCGTCTGACTGTACCGTGTGGTATGTGCTACCTTCCAAGCATGTAGTAAAACATTCCGACTTGCCAATTTGCCATGACACCGTGGCCACACATCGTTGCTCCAAGCAGGCAGGCGTTCCATGTCAACCCCATACGCCTGTCACCACCAAACAAGTTGACGTGCATGTGCTATCTTGCGCCCAGGAATTGAATTAATGTAAGACACCTCGTAGGGACGACTCCTAGCAAACCAAGGAAGCCAGCCGAAAAAAAATGCGTCAACTACTACTCGTTTTTCTTCATCATTAGCAACTCGTCGCTCGGTGGGCTACGTGCCGAACGAGGAGTGAATAAATAGGGATTAGAACCTATGCAGGCCACCAGTTGTTCACGGGCTGTGTTAGTAGCCTGCGAACCATCAGCTGCATGCTGTGATATGCGAGAAGTCTTCCAAAGGGGCCATTAGAAAGTTAATCACTTGGAGAGGACTTGTTCCGCCGAAACAGACTAGCTTGATGGTGTCGAAAGCGACCTCGTCGAAGGCCTGTCTTGCGCACGGAGCCCCAGACCTAAAGCGCTCCCAACAGTTGGATGAGATAGAAGATCCATGTTATACACTGTCATGTTCAGATAGAAAGAAAAGAAATGGACATGTCGATCTCCTACTGCACACACCCAACGCAGTGCGTACGGCACGGGCGTGAACAAAGAGGATATACGATTGAGCGAATAATACGTTAGTATTGAAAAAGAAAGACCGAACGAAACGACCGTCGACGTGTAGAGTGCGAGTGATGGGGGTATGGGATCCGGATCCGAAGTAACGGAGGATGGCGATGATGTGATAGAAAAAAAATAGTTCTCAATCTGCTCGCCTTGTGACATGTAGAAATCGGTGGGGGTGCTGAGAGCAAACCCAGTTCGGCAACAAAATTTGCAGTATGTACGATAGCAATGGGAGGGGGTCATGCACTTGTCGTTAAAATATTTACGTCCAGCATACCTGTCAAAAATATGTTCTAGTGAGTGTGGGCAATACTCAGAAACAACCTACCGAAGGAAAGTTCCATGATGTCCGCGGCCGGCGCTGCTACCCAACAACCAGTGGTGGGTCTCATGCCCTACAGCAAAACAAGCTGGCGAAAAAACCTCGCTTCTTCGGATGTCTGTCATCTTCCACGTCGTCCGGACCTTGCATCTGGCTGTCGAAGACGGCCATGCCCCGCGCGTGTACAACATCGCGGGGACCAGTACCGGTGGTATCATCTCTGGAATTCGCAAAGTTCTTAACATTTTGCGCCAGCGTGCCGTACACGACGGAGTCCGAAGCATCATTCCGTCCACCGTGGCCTCCATTCTGAGCGCCCAGGACTGGCGAGTGGCGGTCGTACCCGTTGTTGGGCCGGAACGCCGTAGGAACAGCCGGAGCTGGTGCAGCCGCGTATGGGTGGGAGGGGATTCCTGAGTCCCGCATCTGCTGACTGGCTCGCCTGCTCGTGGGGGGTATTGGCTGAGCACTGGCGTCTCCACGCCCACTCGAGTCTCTGGGCCCATGGCCGTCGCGGGTTCCAGGACGCCGATTCGCGACCTTGAGGTGTGCGGGCGTGGGAGCAAGAACGAGAGGGGTGGATGGTGTAGTGCCTTCTGGGAGACCACGCGGCCGACGACTAGATTCGCGATGACGGGGAGTATGCGGAACGTTGGTGGTAGCATGAGCCTGTACGAGTACCGAGGATGGGGGCTAGATGTGAATATTCGTTACGGCAAAGGAGTAGGGGGGACGACGCGGAAACTTACATTATTCGCTTCCCAACCCTTACCATTGTTCAATAACATCCAGTCGTAAATATTATCATCCGATTCACCGATGTTCTTCAATACCTTCGTAAACAGCTCGCGAAGGAAGTCGTAGTCTGGGGACTCCTCGAAACCAAGTTTCCGAACGTAGTTCATGTAGATACTGAACTCCTCTGCGGACACAGGCATCAGCGAACAATTCCCTTATGGGAGTGCCACAGCCATCACACGGACGGCAGCTTGTCGCAGGCATGACGAAAGAACAGCGACCAACCTGGGAAGCCTTCGCACAGCTCCGCAATGGGCGTAAGTTGCTTCTTCTCCCCAATTTTCTCGTACTTTTGTTTGTTTGTGGCCGCTCTGAGCCCTTGCCAAGGCAGACCACCACGTAAAAAGTACATAAAAACATGCCCCAACGACTCCAGGTCGTCCCGACGAGACTGTTCCCGTCCGAGATGAGTGTTGATGGACATGTACCGGGCAGTACCGGACAGCGATTTACGTTCGCGATATGGGATATGAGTTTTAGTCTTGGGGTCACGGTAGTGCTTTGCCATGCCGAAATCTATCGTCGAGAGGGAAATCAGCATCTCCGAATGGAGGCACGGGCCCCGACGGCAAAAGCCGTCATCAAGGAGATGACAGCTTGCAGAAAACAAAGAAAGCAGGCAAAAGCGCAGAAAGTCACATGCGTTGTTGGCGGAGAGACAAACGGACCTATGATGTGAATGATATTGGCGTTCTTCGTCCCGGGAACGCCGATTAGAAAGTTATCGGGCTTGATGTCTCTGTAAATGAGCGACTTGTCGTGGACCGATTGGATGCGTGTGATCTAGAGAAAGCAGATAAGAACTATTGAAACACAACGTAAGGGTCGAGAAGGAACAGATTAAAGCGTTCTCTTCACGGGGGTGATCTAGACTTGAAATCACATCGGCATATCCAAGTGGAATGTGCGACAGGCAACCTATTATCAAATATCAAAACTGTCTTACCATTTGTTTTGCAGCCATGCACACCGTCTTAACGCTAAACTTGCGGCCGCACATGTCAAAAAGGTCCTCCAGGTTAGGTCCCAGCAAGTCAATGACGAGGACATTGTGAAGACCCTCCTGGCCAAAATGATGGACTTGGGGAACGCCAACTAAAGAGTGATAACAATGATGAGCTCATTGCGGGAGAAATGTGGGACGAATGGAAAAAGTGACGAACCTGTACCACTCAGTGTTCTGTACGATCGAAATTCATCGCGTAATTGTGGGGCGTCAGATTTTCGTGGCTCCTTTGGGGAAGAGTCAATAACTAGCGTTCTCTGAGCCACGATGCGACGTGAAAACGCACGAATTTAATGGCGACTGGCTGGCTATTGAGGAGTCTGGTGCCTATTGCCCGCCGTGGTCAGTAAGTGAGCATGAAACAGAAAAGGCAAAAACAAATTGACGCCGGAAGGGAGATCCCTATTACATGACCCCGACTCAACAGCGATCCCAACGGGTCGCGACGCCGGTTCTATCTCCCGTTGACCGCTTTACAGGGAACATGCTCAGTGACCCGCCACTTTCATACGCCAAATTGTAAACGCAATTCCAACCGAATCCCCAGCCGAGCGCTAAACATTATAGTGTGGCGTTGGACGGTATCTCGGTGCGATGGCGTTCAAACGTTTACACAAGGCGAACGCTCACCTTCGAAGACGACACCGAAAGAACCTTCACCGATTTTCTTGCCTACCCGATAGTGATTCCCGACGATGCCGCTTGACGTAGTACTCTGGTGGTGTCCTGAGGAGGACGCTATGACATGGGGGGTCGTCATGTGATAGTGATGGTGTGGTTGTGTGCGGATAGCGATGAAGAAGGGAGCCTGGAGGGAGGGGTGCGGAGGAGAGGACGTCCCAGTCCCAAGTCCAGTCCGGAGGAGAAAAAATAAAATGTCAAAAGGAAAACAAAGACAGTAGTACAGGTATTTACGGTAGCGGACTTTGAATATAATAATGACTTGCTTCCCAAATGCGATGAACCAACTCTCCAGCCTATCGCCCGCTTCCTTCTGTGTTTCCTTCGTCAGACGCTGACCTGCGGCCTTTTCTCGATGGCACACAAAGAAGTCGCGTTTGGGCCTTGAAAGGTCTACTGACTGAGGTACGATACGTAAGTTTCGGTGTCTCGCCCCTGCTTTGTTTGATTGTCTATGTGGAAGTTTTGGATGCGTCGTTGTTTCTTACTCTAGACTCGGACGTCAGCTATGTGTCGGCATTAAAGCATGCTCCAACGGAAGGCTTTTGCGTGGTTAACACCAGGCGTGGAGACTGCCACGATGGCAGTAGGTTCATGCGGCCCCCGTGTTTGATCGGACATTAGAGATGCCTGCATCGGCCATGTGTGTACGAACTTGCTTTGTCTTCTTCGCGAACGGCGCTCTGCCACTGCGACACATGGTACACAGGACATATGGAGGGTACTAAGGCGCCTTTAGGACCGCGAAGGACATGCGTTCAGCAGAGTGTATGGCTTGGTATGGTACTGCTTGTCTATCCTGAAGCTGGGGATGGCCTTCCGTTTGGCTGCCGGGTATCCAGCTACAGTGTCATTATATTACGCTGTAGTTGAGCTAATGGAAACTTGCATGAACCTAGTTATGTCTTCTGCGACAGTCCAGCTGCACAGGGATAACTTGGTCCATACGAATGGTAGTGTTCTCAGTAGGTAGGTGCCCACCTGTGATGGCCTGCCGGGCTGCGAGCTGTCCGGACGGCTCGTGCTCCGTGTCCGACATGTGCGTCCTGCGTTGGAAGGCGATGATTTGATGCTGCAACAACGCCCCGCTGAGTCATCCGCCTTTCGATCTCCGCTATCTCGTCTGTTACATATAAGCGCAGGGAGTGACACGTCTCTTTCTTTCCTTCGTGTTCACTGCAACGCTCAAGCTACCACACATTCATGTAGGCGATCGTCGGACTCATCGTCGCTGTGTCTTGTTCTCATGGAAACTCGTGCAGCATGCAGATTTTCGTTAAGACGCTTACCGGCAAGACCATCACCCTCGAGGTGGAGTCCTCCGACACCATCGACAACGTCAAGGCCAAGATCCAGGACAAGGAAGGGTGGGCATCATCATTCGCTCTGCACGGGGTCGCAAGTGCTGACATGTCACAGTATTCCTCCCGACCAACAGCGCCTCATCTTTGCTGGTAAACAGCTCGAGGATGGTCGAACTCTCTCGGATTACAACATCCAGAAGGAGTCGACCCTTCACCTCGTCCTTCGCCTTCGTGGTGGCATGCAGATCTTCGTCAAGACCCTTACGGGCAAGACGATTACCCTAGAGGTCGAATCATCCGACACCATCGACAACGTGAAGGCGAAGATCCAGGACAAGGAGGGCATTCCTCCCGACCAACAGCGCCTTATCTTCGCCGGGAAGCAGCTCGAGGATGGTCGCACGCTGTCCGACTACAACATTCAGAAGGAGTCTACCCTTCACCTTGTCTTACGTTTGCGAGGTGGCATGCAGATTTTCGTGAAGACGCTTACCGGGAAGACCATCACTCTTGAGGTCGAGTCTTCCGACACTATCGACAATGTTAAGGCGAAGATTCAGGACAAGGAGGGCATTCCTCCCGACCAGCAGCGTTTGATCTTTGCCGGCAAGCAGTTGGAGGATGGTCGCACGCTCTCCGACTACAATATCCAGAAGGAATCGACCCTCCACCTTGGTGTGCACATTCCGTTTCTTGTGTTGTACATCCGCTGACCTGCCGACGTCAGTCCTTCGCCTCCGTGGTGGCATGCAGATCTTTGTCAAGACGCTAACTGGGAAGACGATTACGTTGGAAGTAGAGTCTTCAGACACCATTGACAACGTGAAGGCGAAGATCCAGGACAAGGAGGGTATCCCTCCCGACCAGCAGCGCCTCATCTTCGCTGGAAAGCAACTTGAGGATGGCCGCACTCTTTCTGACTATAACATTCAGAAGGAGAGTACCCTACACCTTGTCCTCCGTCTCCGTGGTGGTCTTTGAGGTCCTTATCAGCTTAGCGTCGTATCGTTTCTTCGTCCAACAATGTGTCTCATTCTCATCTGTAATCCGTACGATGTTTTTTTGGCCTTGACAATGTACAAGACTTGGTAGCTAGCACGATATGACAAAGTGGCCACGCCCTCTGATTGCACATGCGCGTACGGAAGAACGACAACACTGAATTGATAACCGTCCAGAAGCCACAATGCCAGACATTGATCACTGCCTCGGTACCACGATGTGATCGTGTCATATTCGGACGTCTATTCTGGTCCAGTAGTGCATCGACCTCCTCATCCACTCACTACCCAGATTCGTAACTAAGCATCTCCGATGATCTGTGGACCGGAGCTGGACCAAATACTTGAAGATGTCAGTCGTCAAAAGGCACTCCGGCTGTCGGTCCTGGCCGTTCCCTGCCCTCGGGCGCAGAGGCCGGATCGGTTTACTCTGACCTGAACTGGTGCGGCACAGTGCCAGCAGACTCCAAGGCAGTACTAGCGTACGGGGGGCGCAGTTACCACAGTAACCCTCGTTGATGGACAGCATCCAGCCTTGGAGTTCGGATACAATTTGGACGCATTCGGACCACGAAATGCATGTGGGCAAGTATTCGAGGGTTTCTTTCTGGTACTTACGTTTGTTCATCAAAGTTCAGCGAAGCTGACGAAACTGCCAGTATTTTCACGCAGCGTTGTTGCGACCTGTGACATCAGTTCGAGTGCGCTAACCCCTCCCAGGCCAGTAAGCAGCTGTTTGATCCTATCCTCTGCAAGCCTACGTATGCCGCGTGTAAGCGAACCAAATGAAGTGCAGATTCGCTGTTTTCAAGCACTGTCGGGGATACCTTACCACGATTTGCAACGTTCTAGGCCACCCATCTCATCCAGCGATGGCCACGTTCACAAGGTCTGGCGCCAATCATAGCTGAAGGTCTGTCAAGTCGACACGTACGCACACCCAATCAGCGGGCTCGTTATCTGGATGCAAGTTAGGGCGTCCCGTGTGGTCACGTTGAAAAGGGCCGAAAGGCTTTTCCTCAAGAACGGTGTGCGATAACGAAGGGAGTATGTCTTCGCGAAGATACATGCACCCTAACGATTGGCTCGCCTGTTTTCATTCAAAGTTCTGATCGGATCAGCCAGCACGCCGCAAACATGTTACAAGAGCGCTTGCTTCCAAGACGCTACGTCCTGTAACTTTCCCACCTACCGCCACCGGTTCTTGTGCCCTTGGGAGGCGTCGAGTTCCTCCAGTGATTTTGTGCATCGTGATGGGTCCCAATTACCAGTCGACAAGTGGAAGGTACAGCGCACCCGAAGCCAGTTATGAGTATGTCGTTGCATTTGCGTTATCGAGAAAGTCAAGATTAAGACCTGACCCTTCCGTCTCATCGACTGTGCAGCTCGTCCAACCCGGATCCTACTCTGATCGATTCAACTGGACGGTCCTGCGGATCCAAATCCAATAATGTGTATGTTGTTGCACCTACGTTATCGAGAATATTGTATGTTGACTCGTTGACTTTGCAGCCCATGCGAAACAGACACTCTGGTCGGTTCAGTGAGAGCACGGCGAGCGCCCACTCGGTCCCTGACTTTAGTGGTTGTCCTTATTATTATCGGTTCACTCCTCTTCGAAACCAGCTCACATCTGGGAAGCCAATGTCCACTCTCTTACAAGGCCAGGGATCGAATGCGGGGAGACTGGCAGAAGGAAGCTGTTGCCCAGGAGCGTCTCCGCCACGAGTGGCAACGCGAAAAGGTAGATCAAGACAATCTCCGCATGGAGTGGTCACTGGAAGAGAAGCACCACGAGGAGCATACGAAGCAACGCCGGCAGCGCGAAGAGGAGTATGAAGAGAATATGCGGCAGGAATGGAAAAGGGAGATTGAAGACCATATGAAACACCAAGCTGAAGAGCGCCTTCGGTGGGAAGTCGAAGAAGAGAACCATCTGCAGGAGATGGAACAGTGGCGTACTAAATGGCAACAGGAGGAGGAGAACCACCATCGGGCGATGGAACAGCAGCGTGCGGAATGGAGATGGGAAGTGGAAGAGCATGACCGCTTGGAAAGGGAACGCCGTGACCAAGAGAAGCTTGAACGCCAGAAGATGGACATGTTCTGGGATCAAGTGGAAGCACATCACTGCACTACTTACGCCACCAGGGAATATACAGCCTATCTTGCGAATCTCCCAGTTGACTATCCCCATCGGATGGAAGCTTGCAAGGAAACGCCACTAGAGATTCATGGTAGGAAGCACTTGCCGAAGTACTGCGAGGATCATGTTTGTTTCAAGTGTTATCGTCTCATATTGAATACTAACTAATCGTTACTTGTTTTGTAGGGTCCGGGTACTGTGATTGGACGATGGGAGGTCAATCATAATGAACCTGATTGTGTTTCCTTCTGGAATTGGTTCAAAGACAAGGTGAAATATGTGATCGCTCAGCTCAGTGGTGACCACTCATCTTATTTATGCAGGGTTGTACCTCTGAGCAATCTGGAAGGAGGGTAACTATCACTGTCAAGTGTCATATGACATGCTTATGGATTCTTTATTATTGTAGCGTTTCGAACATTACCTCGAAAATCTACCTTTTGGTAGTGATTGGCGAGAGTTCTGTGCCACTACTCCCGTCAGCTTCCATGGAATGCACTTTCCTGGTGCTGAGATATGTTTCCAGTATGTGAGTGTGCTTTCACTAGCCATGTGTCCTTCCTGTGCAGAATTAAAATGGCTTGTTTTAGAATCTTGGAACTTATGGACACTGGGAGATCGAGGATAGTAGTTGCTGATAGAGCAATCTTTATGTGATTCTTCACTGTTATCTGGTTATGTGTTCTTGTTTGTGCTATGCTGTAGAATGAATGTCTGTCTCATATTGCCTTACAAATGTCCTGGTTTTGTATACTTCAGCAGTGTTACATAAAGTCTGCTTGTTTGACACATCTGATTCAATTGACAAACTTTTTTCAATTCATCTGAGCCCTTGGCACTCCATTTATTTGACTAATGGTTAGTGTTGCCATGGTTTGCCAAACTGCCTCAAGCTGTTGGCTGTAGCTTGCTCAATTTACTAGCTATTAATATAATTCTTTTTGATTTGGGGGTTTTGAATATGGGGCTACAATCATGGGTACTTTTTTTGCTGACTAAGCTGCTCAATCCTGAACAGTTCAGGCCTCCAAACCAAACCAAGGCAGCACTACATCAGCAAACCAGACATTTCCCCCCCAGCTTTCCAGTGCTCCCAGGACTTTTGAAAAATGATTCCAGACCTCCCAGACCCTCCCAGACCTGCCCAGACCCTCCAACCCTCCAGGTGCACAGCCACAGTGAGAACAAAAGTTGTAGCCCATGATCACAGGACCATGGGAATATGATTACCTCAGCAATATTGTTACGATACGTGGTTTCTTTTCTTTTGCTTTTCTTTTTTCGTCTTATCTAATCTTTCGTTGTCTTATCTATGGACTTGTCCGGACCATGACCATGTGCTTGCCATGTGGCCTAAGGGCTAGACTGGTCTAGACTGTGATGTCATGGTGATGTCACTGTGATGTCGTGCCTTATGCTTTCCTCATGTATGCCTCACCCTGGCCTCATGTATCTTGGTATATATACTTGTCTCAATAGCCCAACTAGCCCAGGCTAGTTCATTTGGGTTTCGACCTTAAAACTGCTTCTAAGTTCTTCTTCTCCTTCGTCATTCCTCTTGTCTAGTGTTTTGTGTAGCAAGCCTGTGGCATTCGTCCAAGGCCGTAACACTTGAACTAGCCTCTACATCGCCACCCGCTCGCTGAGCAACCCAGACTCCAGGGTTAAGGAGAAACATTTGCCGGACTCCAGGCATAAGGAGGATCTCTGTTCAACATTCCACGTTCACCTGCATATTACCGAGTAGGGTCGATCTATCGTCCCGAACCACCCCGTAACTCTCCGTCCCCTACTCCCGAACTCGTTTATCCTTCTCGCACCCCGTCTGAGGATCCCAATCTCAGAACACCCCCGCCTCTCCCAGCCAACTTCGGGTTACCAAACGAAGAACAAGCTCGTATCTTCGCACACCCTCTAAACCCTCCCTATGTTGACCACCTCCACGACCAACTCTACGAAGACATCTTCGGTTTCCCTCCTCCCCCTCGTCGTTACAACCTTCGTCCCCGTCATCTCATCAACAAGCCCTATCGCTGCCCAGTCATAGTTAGTCGCTATGGACAATAATCCTCTCCTCCTCGACCCCAACGTTCAAGCGCTCATTGGCGCAATAACTGCACATGTGTCTACTTCAGTGGCACAAGAGTTGATTCAGGCAAATGCTCGTGCTGCACGAGGAGACCCGGCCAAGAAAGGGGCGGCTGACCCCGGAAAGTATGACGGCTCCATCTCACGATTTGAGGAATGGTGGAGCAAGATGAAGGCGTACCTGCAGTTGGCTAACTTTGCCACTGCCGCTCAAGATTGTCTCACAGTCTGGACCCGGTTGGAAGGGCCAGTAGCTGGTGCCTATGCCAGGGCCAGGATAGATTCATGCAAGGCGTCGGCAATGTATCCTGACATGGCAGCCTTGGAGGCAGAGGTGGAGGCCAAGTTTAGGCCTATAAACAACAAGGACTGGGCTAAGGCCCAATTACAGAAGATACGCCAAGGAGGCACGAGGACGGAGGAGTTCGTCGCCAAGTTTGGTGCACTAGCAATGTCTGCAGGGGCGTCAGATGACTACGCTATATTCATGTTGGAGCGGGCCATGCGCCCTGATATTTTACAGCAGATCTTCGTGCAGGGACGAAGGAAGCCAGATCTTGCCGGCTATGTTACGGAACTGCGAGCTGTGGGTGGTGCTCTCGAGGCCGCCCGTATGCATACTTCTTCAAGGTTCGCATTCTCCTCTTCCTCATCTCGCCCCTCTCCCTCCACTGGCACGTTCGGCGGCTCTGGTATCCCTATGGAGATTGGAGCTGCGTCTATCTCCCAGCCTGTCCCTTCGCACATCAAGTGCTTCTCATGCGGAGGCAATCACTTCAAACGAGACTGCACGTCTCGATCTCAGCAGCAACGTTCCCGTTTCCCTCCACAACCCCGCACTCCCTTCTCCCCTCAACCTGCGGCTCGCCAAGCCGAAACTCAGGAAGACCCTCAGTTACGACAACTACAGGGCATGTCGTTTGAAGAAATGCAGGCCTTCTTCTATGACAAACAGGTTAATGAAATGAAAGCCCAGGGAAAAGGGTTCGGTCAGTAGAAACTCGGGTACCTACTGGCCAGGCATGTAATCGGTTTTCGGTCTTGGACACTTACGATGTACAGGATATATTTAATACGTCAGGTTCTACTTCGTGTGAAGAGGAGTCCAGAAATGGCTTGGCCACACACGTTAATAAAATGGTGCTTAATTCCTCTTGCAATAAAAACACAAAAAAATGTGACCAACCGAAACCACAAATCCCGAAGGACGCTAAAGTAAGGACGGTAGGCTGTAGGCCGGAGTTGGAGTTAGAAGTGATGTTGGAAGGGAGAAGCAGAAAGTGGCAGACCAAGGCATTGGTAGATTCAGGAGCTACGGACACGTTCCTGGACAGGAGATGGGCTGATGAAAATGGAGTTCCCCTTCTCCCACTCGACAGATCGGTGCCAGTGTATAACGTCGATGGCATGAAAAATCGAGACGGGGATATTACTCACATGGCGCCCCTTGTTATGAACTTTGACGGCCATAGAGAACACATCTGGGCGCAGGTGACTACACTTGGGTCCCATCCTCTCGTTCTAGGTTATACGTGGCTCCGACGACATAATCCTGTGGTCTCGTGGGTAGACAAGTCTGTCAAAATGACTCGCTGCCCTCGTGAGTGTCACGACCTTGCCCCGTTGTCCAGGCAGGGGAGGCAAGAGGCCAGTGACATGGAGTACTTGCATCCAAAGCTTCGTTCGACCTGGTCTCGTTCTGGCACTGTGGAAGAGCTCGTCCCAAAGGAGTATCATCGGTATCTGAAGGTGTTCTCGAAGGAGTCGTCGGAACGAATGCCATTAAGAAAGCCATGGGATCACGCTATCGAGCTGAAGGACACGTTCGCACCAAAACGAGGTCGTCTCATTCCTCTCTCTGTTGATGAGCAAAAGGAGGTTTCAGACTTTGTTGACAATCAAACCAGGAAGGGTTACATTCGCCCCTCAAAGTCACCTCAAATGTCTCCGGTCTTCTTCGTTCCAAAGAAGGATGGACGAAAACGCATGGTCCAGGATTATCGGTATCTCAACGAGCATACCGTAAAGAATGCGTACCCCCTTCCTCTCATATCCCAGCTTGTCGACAAGTTAAAGGGATGCAGGCTCTTCACAAAAATGGACTTGCGCTGGGGCTACAATAATGTTCGTATCAAGGAGGGTGACGAGTGGAAGGCAGCCTTCGTCACACACAAGGGCTCGTTCGAACCCCTTGTCATGTACTTTGGTCTCTGCAATTCGCCGTCGACGTTCCAGAACATGATGAACGACATCTTTGGAGATATGGAGGATGTCGTTGTTGTTTACATCGATGACATTATGGTCTTCACAAAGACGGACAACGAGGCAGAGCATGATCGGATCGTGTTGGAGGTGCTTCGACACCTTGAGGAGAACGACCTCTTTGTAAAGCCAGAGAAGTGTTTCTTCAAGAAAAGGGAGGTCGAGTTTTTGGGCATGGTCGTGGGAGTTGACGGGATAAAGATGGACGAGTCCAAGGTCAAGGCTATCAGGGATTGGCCGACCCCTACCAAGGTCAAGTCTGTCCGGGCTTTCCTTGGACTGGCAAACTTTTATCGCCAGTTCATCAAGGACTTCGCTCACCTCGCTCGTCCCCTGAACGATCTTACTCGGAAGGACCAACCCTGGACTTGGAAGGAGGAGCAGCAGCGCTCTTTTGATGCTTTAAAGGAGGCCTTTACCTCGGCACCCATTCTTGCATTCCCTGATCAGGATAGGAGGTTCCGTCTGGAGACTGATGCTTCAGACTTTGCTACTGGTGCAGTGCTCTCGGTAGAGGCCCCTGATGGGTTATGGCACCCCGTGGCGTATTACTCTCATTCCATGACTCCTCCTGAGCGCAATTATCAGGTCTTTGACAAGGAAATGCTTGCCATTATCTGTGTGTTGGAGGTCTGGCGTCACTACCTTGAAGCCACCCCTTATGAGTTTGAAATCTGGGCGGATCATTCTAACCTCCAGTATTTCAAAACAGCACAGAACCTCGACAGGAGACAGGCTCGTTGGGCACAGTACCTGTCGCGCTTTAACTATAAGCTTGTTTACAAACCAGGTGCTTCCATGGCCAAGGCTGATGCTCTGTCACGAAGGGAGGACCACGAGGTTAGAGGAGATAATCAGGGCGTAACACTGGTTGATCCCGCTCGGGTCGCCGCTCTCTCAGTGGGAATGGACGGAACCCTTGAGGCCATTTTAAAGGGGGCAACCTCGGCTACAACTCCACCTGAGGGATACAGGCTTGAGGAAGGCTTCTATGTCAGGGACAGGAAGGTTTATGTACCGCCATCTGCAGTCCTTCCGGTGATAGAGGCCCATCATGATACTCCGGTCGCTGGACATCCTGGCTGGAGCAAGACCCTCGAACTCGTCTCCCACCATTATGTTTGGCCCGCCATGTCTCAGTCGGTGAGGGACTATGTGTCCTCCTGCCATCGATGTCAGATGTCCAAGGGAAC
Source organism: Pisolithus microcarpus (assembly GCA_024613185.1). NCBI lineage: Eukaryota > Fungi > Basidiomycota > Agaricomycetes > Boletales > Pisolithaceae > Pisolithus > Pisolithus microcarpus. Next base: position 1,599,790 of record JANFAI010000007.1, read on the forward strand.
TCGAAAACCTCCGGCAGGAAGACTTCACCCAAATCCAGTCCCTGAGAAACCTTGGACCGACATATCTGTAGACTTCATGGATGCTCTGGAGGCTGAAGGGTATGACAATGTCATGGTGGTGGTGGATCGGTTTTCAAAGGAGGCAGTCTTTGTCCCCACGGTGAAGACCGTCTCAGCACTGGGCACGGCAGAACTCTTCCAAGATCATGTGTGGACCCAGCATGGTCTCCCTTCCACAGTCATTTCTGACAGGGGTCCTCAATTTGCCAGCACTTTCATGACGGACCTGTCGAAGATGCTTGGCATCAAACCCAAGCTTTCCACGGCTTTTCATCCTCAGACTGATGGACAGACGGAGCGACTCAATCAGGAAATCCAGCAGTATCTGCGCCTTTTCGTAAATGACCAGCAACACACTTGGCCTTCGTGGTTGAAGGTTGCTCAGTTTTCTTATAACTCAAAGAGACAGGATTCCATTGGTCGTTCTCCCTTTGCGGTTACACGCACCTATGTCCCACGTTTGGGGGTGGAACCAGCAGTGTCAAAGGCAGAGGCTGCTACTGCATGCGCCTCTAACATCCAGTCGGTGATTGAGTCTACAAGAAAGGCTCTTCAGCGCACAGCGGAAAGGATGGCTAAGAATGCAGAGTCCTTACGCTCGGAGGCACCAGAGTATTCAGTCGGGCAGGAGGTTTGGCTGGATACTACTCATGTTCGGGTAGATGGTCGTCCTTCACGAAAGCTCGCAGAGAAATGGATTGGGCCTTACAAGGTTCTGTCTGTTAAACCCAATGCTGTGGAGCTTCGTCTGCCAAAGACCCTTCGCATCCACCCGGTGGTCAATGTTTCTCGGGTGAAACCGTATAAGGGTCCTCTTGAGGGTCAGAAGGTTGTTCGACCAGGCCCAGTGGTGGGTGTGGAGGACCATGATGAGGAGTTTGAGGTGGAGTATGTTGTGGACTCTCGTCTCAAACGCAACAGACTAGAGTTCCTTGTTCATTGGAGGGGTTATGGGGATGAGGAACGTACCTGGGAACCGGAGTCTAATCTGCGCGGTTCTCCTGAGGTACTTCAGGACTTTTACAGGTCGCACCCGTCTGCACCACGGAAGCTCCGGGGAGTCGACTCTGCCCGCTTTGCTGCCCTTTTCTCTCCCTACGAAAACCTCACTTCTTGCTGTTCTGTCTTTTGTCACCTGGAAGTCGACCCCTAAGGAGGGGGTAGTGTTACGATACGTGGTTTCTTTTCTTTTGCTTTTCTTTTTTCGTCTTATCTAATCTTTCGTTGTCTTATCTATGGACTTGTCCGGACCATGACCATGTGCTTGCCATGTGGCCTAAGGGCTAGACTGGTCTAGACTGTGATGTCGTGGTGATGTCGCTGTGATGTCGTGCCTTATGCTTTCCTCGTGTATGCCTCACCCTGGCCTCATGTATCTTGGTATATATACTTGTCTCAATAGCCCAACTAGCCCAGGCTAGTTCATTTGGGTTTCAACCTTAAAACTGCTTCTAAGTTCTTCTTCTCCTTCGTCATTCCTCTTGTCTAGTGTTTTGTGTAGCAAGCCTGTGGCATTCGTCCAAGGCCGTAACAAATATCTCCTTTTTGGGGTGAGATATTTGCAAAGTTCAGTTGGAGTCACAGTTTGTCAAAAACAAAAAGTGGCTGTACAGTGATGATGTCATAACAAAAGTTGTAGGGCTGGATCACAGGATCATGGGAATATGCTTATCTCATCGATATGCCCAAAAATGGGTGAGAAAAATGCAAAATACTGAAAAAATTGGACATCTCAAAAATTAAATTTCAAAGATGTCATAATAAAAGTTGTAGTGCCTGACTAGAGGACCCCAGAGGTATGCCTATCCCATCCATACCTGCAAAAATGGTTGAGATACAGGCAAAATACAATTAGTGTAGTGTAGTGTACATTTTATTACCAAAAGTGTAGTGTTGTGGCGCATTTTTGATTACCTAATGAGTGTAGTAACCTCTGCTTCTCTGACTACCAAATAAGTGTAGTGTTGATTAGTAATTGACTAGCAAAGTGTAGTGTAGACTATTGATTAGCAAAAGTGTAGTAAAGTCCGCTTTTTTGACTACCAAATAAGTGTAGTGTTGATTAGTAATTGACTAGCAAAGTGTAGTGTAGACTATTGATTAGCAAAAGTGTAGTAAAATCCGCTTTTTTGACTACCAAATAAGTGTAGTGTTGATTAGTAATTGATTAGCAAAGTGTAGTAAAGTCCACTTTTTTGACTACCAAGTAAGTGTTGTGTTTGATTAGTAAAGTGTAGTGTAGATTTGTATTACCAAAAATGTAGTAAAGTCTGCATTTTTGACTACCAAATAAGTGTAGTGGTTGATTAGTAATTGACTAGCAAAGTGTAGGGTAGACTATTGATTAGCAAAAGTAGTAAACTCTGCACTTTTGACTACCTAATAAGTGTAGTGCTTTGATTAGTAAAGTGTAGTGTAGATTTGTATTACCAAAAGTGTAGTAAACTCCGCTTTTTTGACTACCAAATAAGTGTTGTGTTTGATTAGTAAAGTGTAGTGTAGACTATTGATTAGCAAAAGTGTAGTAAAGTCCGCATTTTTGACTACCAAATAAGTGTAGTGGTTGATTAGTAATTGACTAGCAAAGTGTAGTAAACTCCGCTTTTTTGACTACCAAATAAGTGTAGTGTACATTTGGATTACCAAAAGTGTAGTGTTGTGGCGCATTTTTGACTACCTAATGAGTGTAGTGTTAGTTGTTTTGATTAGCAAAAGTGTAGTAAACTCTGCTTCTTTGACTACCAAATAGGTGTAGTGTTGATAGTAATTGATTAGCAAAGTGTAGTAAAGTCCGCATTTTTGACTACCAAATAAGTGTAGTGTTGATTAGTAATTGATTAGCAAAGTGTTGTGTAGACTTTTGATTAGCAAATGTGTAGTAAAGTCCGCTTTTTTGACTACCAAATAATTGTAGTGTTGATTAGTAATTGACTAGCAAAGTGTTGTGTAGACTATTGATTACCAAAAGTGTAGTAAAGTTCGCATTTTTGACTGCCTAATAAGTGTAGTGTTTGATTAGTAAAGTGTAGTGTAGATTTGTATTACCAAAAGTGTAGTAAAGTCCGCATTTTTGACTACCAAATAAGTGTAGTGTTTAGTGTTTGATTAGCAAAGTGTTGTGTAGACTATTGATCAGCAAATGTGTAGTAAAGTCCGCTTTTTTGACTACCAAGTAAGTGTAGTGTTTTGTAGTGTTTGATTAGCGAAGTGTAGTGTACATTTGTATTACCAAAAGTGTAGTGTTGTGTAGTTTTTGATTAGCAAAGTGTTGTGTAGATGTGTATTACCAAAAGTGTAGTAAACTCCGCATTTTTGACTACCAAATAAGTGTAGTGTACATTTGTATTACCAAAAGTCTAGTGTTTTTGTAAAGTTTGATTAGCCATGTGTAGTGTGCATTTGTACTACCAAAAGTGTAGTGTTGTGCCGCTTTTTTGACTACCAAATATTTGTAGTGGGACTAGGCATTGTAGTGTAGTGTTGATTAGCAAAAAAGCGTAGTCATGATTAGCTTTTCTTGTGTAGTTGGCACAGCCACTAATACCTCGAAATTTTGCAGTCACAAAAATACCCCAAAATGCGATATAGTGGACACCAAAACTCATGCCTTTTGCACAAGCAGCCAAAGCCGACCAAACAAAGCCCAATTCCTACCATGGGGGGGGGGGGGTATGCTATTAGTCCACTACTACCAACTATTTCATTAGTGAGAAAGTGTAGTAGTGGGTAGTAGTATTAGCAAAAAAGCATAGTGGTATTAGGAAAAAGCGTAGTATGTACTAGTGGTATTAGGAAAAAGTGTAGTAGGTAGTAGTATTAGGACAGTGTAGTAGGTAGTGTTATTAGCAAAAAAGTGTAGTACTATTAGGTTATCATGTGGTAGTACTTGGATTTGAATATATTACTACTTTGATTTGATTTCTGTGTGACAGAGTGATAGTCCTATTAGTGTGAAAGCATAGTGGGATTAGCAAAAAAGCGTAGTAGTTGTATTAGTGAAAAATGGTAGTGGGATTACCAAAAAGCATAGTAGTTGTATTAGCAAAAAATGGTAGTGGGATTACCAAAAAAGCGTAGTAGTTGTATTAGCAAAAAATGGTAGTGGGATTACCAAAAAAGCGTAGTAGTGGTATTAGCAAAAAATGGTAGTGGCATTAGCAAAAAAGCATAGTAAAAGTATGGACAGAGGTGATGGGCTGGGATTCTGGGAACTCTGGAACCCTGTCTGGCCAGTCCTGGCCAGAGGGGGACCTTTCTGGGTGAGCTGGGAGTCTGGCCAGGTGACATCTAGTTTGCTGATGTTGTTCTACGAGTCCCTCACCCTGCACTAGCCACATTATGCTGCAGGAGGGCCAGCCTTGCACACCCAAGAAAACTTGACCTGCAAGGAGGTCAGAGGAGTCTCCACAGGTGCTAGAGAATGCAGCTCACAACTACATTATACATGGGTGCAACAAATTGTTAGTGAAGATCAGAGCTCCTATCCATTAATTACAACTGTTGCAGTCACTTAAAAAGGCCTATCACATTTCATGCAACTCTCACCTTGCTAGGGACATCAGAAAAGAAGACTGAAAGCAAACTGTGAGTGAGTTTGCTGAATTTGACCTGAGATCTGAGCACTTGACCAACCTGTGGTATTGATCCTATGGCACAGTTTTCAAAAGTCTTCCAATGGTATGAGCCCTTGAATTAAGATTTACAGACCATACACAGTGCCAAAAAATTGAACCTGGTATGGCTGGCTGAGAACAACCCACACAGACTGATTATGATGAGTGCTCATGATGGGATACAGGATTGTTGTGGTTGTTCTGGGTCATTTCTGTGATAAATCATCAGAATAGTCTCTCCACAGGAAGTATCTGAAGCACCATGCCCATATATATTCAACCTTGGGCATGTTATCAGGAGTGGTAGATGACACTATACTACATGGGAAAGAAGTACCTCTTGATCAATACTAATCACTGTATGAACTGTGAGTAACACATACTGCAAATGTCCCAGAAGTCAATGCTTACAGTAGTTGTACACCATAAGTGCAGATGGGACCACTGGTGGGCATATGTTCAGCAGAATGGAAACTGAAGCCATTGTCACTCATGTTGACACATTCAAGTCAGGCAAATGACATGTGCAAAACTGAGAAAATTGGTGGTCATTGTGGTCACCATCTATAGGACATAGAACTAGGGAAAGGAGTCAAGGGACCAGAAATGTCATATGCAGTGAGTTGTTGAGTACTGCTGTTTTGGCAGTGGCACATAGGTGCAAAGGAGGGTCAATCGAGGTGACCAAGATGATCAGAAATTCCAGGCTCCTCCAGTCAGGGATTGAGAGTCTGGAGGTAAACCTCCAAGTAGCCAAGTTATATGGGGAGTGGTGCCAAGGTCCACTGTCCAAGACTCATGCCTGTCATTGCCATGAGAAAAGCTACAGCAGCAAGCTATGATGTCACTGAACATTGATTAGTAGGCCTTGATATGTACATACAAGATCACACAGTTGTCACCCTCGAATCTCGATGCTAGCTGATCCATCATTCTGCAAACATCATAGACTTGCAGTTTCATTGTGAAAATGACACCTTCATAGCGAAAATGTGAGTAGTGATGCAGCTGAATCCTGCTAGAGTCAGTGGATACATTGTGCTGTAATGTGACCTTTCCTTTCACACAGATGAGCAGCACTGATGTCCATGCATGGAAAGGTTGATGTCAAGGTATGTAAAGTATCAGCAAGTGCTGGTTGCTTTGATGTTACCATTGGAAAGGTTGTATGCAGGCATGGGCACAATGTGATGTGTAGTCTTCAGAGCAAGAAGTTCAATCTTGTCATGATGAGTTTTGGTGGGTGCAGCAAAAACTGAACCACAAAAGGAAAGAGTTTCAGTCATCCAGCAGTTCCCATGGCAAATATGGTGCTGGAGAAACCTTGCCAAGCAAGGTAATTGCAGAAAAGTGAAAACAGGAAATCAAAAAATGGAATTGCACTCATAGATTGTGAAGAGATGCACTGCGACTTGGGTGGTTTCATGTAAGAAGCTTCAGTGCTGCATGTCCAAATTCAATGGCTTCTTTCAGGTTGGCAACCAGTTAACCATCCCCAGCTTGTCATATCCAGTTGACAGACAGAGGGTGAGTTCATGTAGCATTGAGGACTGATTGTGATCTCTAGGGGGATGTAGTTCCAGAGCTGTGCAATGCAGCTTGATGGATTCCTGCAAGTCACTTACTGCAGCTGTTTTCATGTACCTCCTCCTGAGGTCACAAGCAAGGTTGTGGAGAGATATGACATGATCAGAATATCCTCACAGATAGAGCTCTAGTTCTGCTCATCTAAGTGTCATGAGTTCCTTCCACTACATCAGCAAACAAGCCCTAGGCTGTACAGGGTTGTGTAATATTGCACAGTACCACAGGTCTTACAGTAAGGTACCTACTAATAGGGAGGTCTACAGAGGTGGACAGTGCTGTACACCTCAAGCTAAATGACAATCTCCCTGGATGTCACAGAACTCACAGTACCTCTGTGTGCATTCTTGCAGTCCTGTGCATGCATGAACTATAACAACTGTTGGCCATATACAGGGCCAATTCAAAACTGCAGAGCTTGCATGGAGATAAGATTCACAGTCATGAAAGGAGGTACATCAGGTAAAATTGTTTTATGTAATCAATCTAGAACAACTCCAAATTCATCACTAAATGCCACAAGTGGTCCAGATTTGGACAGTATACTGCCTCAATGTCAGTACTCAAATTTTAGTAGATAATGTTTCTTACCTGCTGGATGTCGCCCATGTGATACGGAGTGCCTTCATTTTCGAAGCATGTTTTGGGACTGAGTCAAGCTGATGTTGCATGTCTAAAAAGCCAGCAAAAACCCTCGAATAACCAATATATTCGAAAGGGCGATCCTGATGGGTGCTGGTTTGAGTATATTCGTCGAGGGTGGCATGGAGCTGTGAAATAACAGAAATCAGTAGGCATGAAAAAGAAAAGAAATCAAAAATAAAAATAAAAAGAATACTACACACAGCTGTTGCTGCCAAGCACACAGCAACTTTTGGCACCTCACGAGAAAACACCTCGGGGAATGTGATACTGAGTGATGACGGTGCATAGAAGAAATCTGTAATGAGAGCTGCCAGGGCAGGATGAGCCATGTTGTTAGTGGAACCCTAGAGTGGTGGTCAGTAAACATACATAACAAACATAAAACACACCTCAGCATTGACACCATCCCTCAGGAAGACAGCTCCCCTAATCAACATTTGAGCTTCTGACTGATTCTCTGCATCACTGCGATGCTTGCCAATGTTGTAAAACTGTGTTAATATTTTGCGAGCCTTCCCTTTGATTATTGAACGCCATGTCATAAGTGACTCCCATAGCTGGAAATCACATCAGTACCTATACAGTAACAAGATGGAGAACAAACAAGGATGCAGAGATCTTTATGATAGTTGGGCCAATACCCTACAGGGACACTCTCACACTTGAGGATAGCTTCATTGAATATTTCTGTGCTGATCTGGTCAAGGAAGGTAGATCGAGATGGGAATGGGTCCTTCATTGCACTTTCACACTGAGCAATTAGCTTCACCCATTCAATGACTTCACGGAACTTGTGCAGATAGGAGCGCAGTTTTGTTGCCTGACCCATCAGTTGGCCATCGACAGCCACATTGGTGGTTTGAGCCATACCTGGACAGTCAACAGCAGGAGGCTGAGCATCGTGGGGTAAACCTGGCATACTACTCACAGTGTCCAAGACCACAGATCCAATAGAACCCTGCTGGTGACCCCACAGCTCACAGAGGCATTCAGGCGCTGGTGCACAGGGGAAACCATTGTGCTGGTGATGGGCATGGACAACATCTACATTAGAACACTGCTCCATGTCGGCAAGTAAAACAGGATCTATGATATGTTAGTCCACTGTTGTTATGTGTCTCGGCACTTACCTATATGAGAATCTGGGGGGACCCAATGGATAAGATGAACATCAGAGTCTGTGTCTCGAGGTTGAGAGTCTTGAGGTCTCTCTAAATTTTTTCATTAGCACAGAACCGACAATTGAAATGTACATACTGGGAGTGTGCAAGGCCACTTGGGCCATCCTGTCATCTTCATCGGTGGACACCTTGTTGATGTCATTATTGTCTGAACCTTCAGTATCAAGCCCAGCATTCTGCGTGCACTTGAATGGAAAGTCATCTTATCAGACTCCATGTCATCGAGTTCCCTTCGGTGAGAGCTGTAAGGTGGAGGAGCATGCAGAGATGTGTCTTCTAATTGTGATGAAGCAAGATCATGAACTGAAAACATCCTCAACAATATGCAATTTTGAGAGCTTCGAGCTCTCTGGGAGATTTGCGATGACCTGAGGGGTATGGGCGAACCAACAGCAAGTGTTGTATGAGCCTTGTTATGGGACGAGGGTACTGCTGAGCTGCCGCAAGAAGGAGGGAGCATGGAGCCTTGGTGAGAAGATGGAGCCGTCAACGTGGAACGAGGGGCAGTAGAATTATCACAACACAATGTAGATTCAGGGGTCAGAGAGGGGAGATGGAAACTGTTCCAGGAACCAGTGGCAGAGGCCTGCTGTGCTTGTGGAAGAGGCGGATCACGAGCTACCAGATCAGGCAAACTGTGTGTTGGTGACACCAAGGGGAGAACCTGGGTAGTCAGTGAGCCCAGAGAGGAGATGAACAATGAGCAATAACAATGAAATTTACCACATGGCTAGATACAGCTTGACCACCCTTCAAACGACGGGACCTAGACACCTGCTTTGTTGATACTGGAGCCAATGGAATCAATGGTTCATTTGCAGTCGCAGCTTCCGTCAGCGTGAGCCTGACTGTAGGCTCAGTCTGCATCTGCTTGATACTTTTAAGCTGTGATAATCGGCCCCCACTACCTTTGGTCGCCCTAGAGGACCAATGAGTCGAAGCATCTGGCAAGTCAGACGAACAAGTCTTGTCAGCTAGCAAGTCATGTAATGAAGAAAAAAAAACTTGCCCTGAGAACCAAGTGTCCTTGCCTTCTTGTTGGTGTTCAATGTCACTGGATCTTCAATTTCAGGAGCAGGATTGAAACCAGTGTTCATGGCCTGGAGGGAGGTGCATTTCCTCATCCAAGTCCTACTAGCCTTGAAAGTCCTCAGACGAAGACGATAGCACCTGATAGCTGGAGTGGCATTCACAGGTATTCCCTGCCATGCTTTTATATGTCCAAGTGTAATTTCGTGGGTAAAAAATAATAGTTGACTTACCTCTGCAGACACATGTTCCCCCTGTGTCCATGTACAAGATGTCAAGGAACTTAGCAGCAAGTAAGCTCTTCAATTGGACTCACATCCCATAGATTATGTAAGTAGACATGGAACGGTTTGGTACACGAAAAAATGAATACGGAACAATGGGCAATGTCACAATAAGTGTAAGACAGGCATTATCTACATCAACTGATCCTCTGCCGAATGCTGCACCCTTCGGAACAGTAGTTGGATGGAGTGGTAATAATAATGGGCCTGTTCTGCATGTGGTCCAAGGTCCACTTTGCATTCTTGGCGCTGCAAGGCACCTCTTCAACCATCGAGAAAGCCTTGAGGAGGATACATTTAATGTCCACATGCTTGAGAGGTTCACAGTCACTGGCAGGACGATTAGAGGAGTGGATCAGGTCATAGAGCTTTTCCATGAAGGGCTTCAGAGGTTGGAAATAGGGTGTGAAATCCTCGACCACACTTTTCGATTGTAGCTGGCCAAGCTTGACATCACGAAGGGTAGCGATGTCTTGCAGTGACTTGACTGACACCCATGTTTTGAGACAGGTTTCATTGATGGTGCAATCCATGTGGATTTCCCCTGGTGCTTGGTAGAGGATGCACACCCAAACTAGGACATAGATAAGGGATTCTAGATCATGTGCTTGCATGTGCGTAAACTGGTTCATATTGCTGAAATACTCGCGAAGGAGGGTGAGCGCCATGAAAGGTATAGTGCCCTGTGCCTCATTCAATATCAAGAATAAAAAAAGGAAGGAAAAAAGAACCTGCATGAAAAGACATACGGTGCGATCGCCACCAGACACTCCTCGCCTCTCCATGGCAAGCAGCTCAGCATAGTCAAAATCGATAAGCAGACCTCGGCAGAATTTTTTCTTCTGGATAATTTCCTCCCATTCCTTCTCCTCCTTCAATGAAGCATCCCAAGGGGTTGAGCACACATACATGAGAATGTTGTTGATACTGACATCACGATGAAGGATCATGTAAACGCACACGAGGGTATGGTGAACTACAGGGGAAACGTTCAGAACGCAGTATAGTGTCCATGCAGTTACTCACCTGAAACAATATTGATGAATATACTTAAGAGCTCCTGCAACGACGAAAATTCCAGCAGTGGGCGTCCAATGGGCATCATCAGGAGGCATCAATGTATGTGAGTCTCAAAGCTGGCATTCCCAAAAATAGATGCTGGCTGAAGGAGGGCTGTTGTTTCATCATTCCCATCAATCTGAACCGTCCATGCTGCATCAAGGGTAGGTACACCTTTCAAGCCCTTGATCTTGTTCAGCATCTCCTCCTCAGTATGCCTTCTACCCCTGTGTGTCCAGTAATCCTTAATGACAAAGTGCACACCATGAGTGTTCCTTACATGCCAGGAGCTCGTTGCCCTGCCTCGAATGACATTACTGGTGAAGATGCAACCCAGAATGGCATAGAGATGATTTTTGACTTTAATCGTCCAAGCCACTTTGAGTGCGGTATCAGTGATGGGATGGTATAGGGGGGATGGTGAAAGAGCAGGATTAAGAAAAGTGGGATCAAATCCCAGATGCTGGGGATTGCCAAATGCAAGGATGTAGAGCAGATGAGAGAAAGTGTCAGCATGCCTGTGAATACCATGTGCAGATGAATGGATCGCACCTGAGCAATCAAAGATGTGAAGATGATATTGTTGGCAAGTGAGAGAAATGGCAACCACGAAACGTCTTGCTGGTTGTGCGGTGAACATGGCATACGCCTTATGAGTAATGTTGCACTCCAAGTGTTTGGTGTATTGCACGGAGGTGAGCTCAAGGAATGATATGACGTGGCTCCATGCAAAGCCACTATTTAGATCTGGCTGGCTGCAAAAAACGATGTCAGGCTTAACAGCTATGTGAGAGTTCTCCACAGGTTTCGTAGCATATTCTGCAGACCAAGAATGCAGGTGACAACGTGCCGCCAGTTCACATTGCATTGATTGTGTTAGAGGTCTCCAGCCTGCGGGAGATGAGTCGTTGCCACTGACAGCTGAGGGAGGGGAGAACGAATCAATGATAGAGTTCAACCAGTTCGCCACCATAGTCTCCTCGTTACTGGCGACAGGAAAGAGCATGGCATCGATGAACTCCTCTGTGTTTGTGCCAGGAACTGCCCAAGCGACCGCCTCCCACCTGTGAGAACCTCGAAAGCATTTTCTAGAGCTGGAAGACCTGGATTGCACAGCAAAGGTGGATTGACTGGATGAACCAGCGTTCTGAGCCCAATCTGCTGTCGACAGGCGCAGTATGTGGGGAATGAGAGTCAGCAATCAGCAACCATCGACATAAAGTGGCTCGCCACTGTCAGCATCCACCAAGTTTGAAGCCTTGATGTCCTTGATTTCTAGATGGGAGAGCCGAGACCAATATGCCACAAATCGTGTGCCGAGGGCTTCTGTTATCATGGCATCCCTAAGTTCAGTTACAAGCTCTAAGTCCAGTGTCTCAGCCCTGAAATCTTTGCCATCTGTGGGGATGGACGAAGTTTTCTGGCAGAGAGGAGTGATAGAGATCTCAGTAATTGCATGACGAGCATTCAGACGAGGGGGAGACGGAGTGGCCAGCATTGATAGAAAATGAGCAAGGAGAGGAAAAACACCTCCACAAAAAGGTAGCCAACTACCATACTAGTCGAACGCCTACTTTCCCAGATGAGGATCTAACTACACATCGAAAGAGAGTAATATATTTGCTTATTCCAATAATGATTTAAATAAAAATCCGAGGTAAGCTCGTAGCTGGTGTGGTTGCTGAGGCGAGGATTCACTGTTTTCCTGAATTGCGGGACCAAGTGAACAGGGGATCAAATGTGAGACAAAGGGATGATGCCACCAATATGCTCTCCATTGCTCCTCATTGCATGCTTCAGAACGTGCAGGCCAGCAGCTGCTGCATCCGTTGTGTGACCAGTGGGAGAGCTAGTGATGTGAAAATGTTGGACATAAGCAAGAAATTCCTCCAAACCAAGAATGCAGAAGACAAGCCAAAGTTGGACGACCATATGCCCTTGAAAAGTAATCAGCTATGCATTGGGCACAAGTGGAGGACAGGTGTACCATTTAGACCTTGGTCAGGCCAGTCACTGTCAGCTGCAGGACTAAAAACAGCGCTATTGTACAACCCATGAGGATGCTCCTTTGATGGAGGAGCGGCATTCATGGTCTGAGCAGGTTCGACATTCCTAGGATTGTGATAGTTGCAAACCTGGACATGAACCTTGGCCCAAATCTGAAGCCTGTTGGATGGTAGGCTGTGACCCAGCACTCCACACCTTCGACCAGTAATATCATGGTCTATTCCCCTCGCACAACGATTGAGGTAATCAAGGATTGCCGGGTGGAGATCGGGCAGCTCGTAGAGCGTCACAGCTTCATCAATCATCATCTGGAGTGCTGGTTTGGTGGCCAGATGAATGGCAGTAGTACCCAAGGCAAACATACAAAGCAGTTTTGGTGGGTCAGGTGGGGGACTGTGGGCGATGGCATGAGCGACTTCAAAATAGTCAATGACCTTGCGGGTGGGAGAATAAGATAGGAGTGAGTGAGATCCCTCCTCATCGAGCTCATGGTCCTGGTTGTTGTTGTTGTCACTATCACTATCGTCAGCATGAGAAATTTGAGTAGCCAAATCGAAGTTGAAACACCTCTTGGAATGGTCGAGGTGGCATGCAATTTGGGTGTAGTAATTCTGGTTATTCCCAGCACATGCTGGGTTCTTGATTTCGGTAATGTGGGCATGCTCCATGACATCCGCAGACCACTGCATTGGTGCTCCCAAGGTCTGAATAGAGGCCACAATGTGCTGCATAAGCTCCAGCTTAGGAATGTGAAAGTGCTCTGAGTGCCCACCAGTAGCCAGGACAGTGTGCTTATGAGCGTGAAATGCATCCAATGCAGCATTAAGCTTGGCCAATGCACGCTCATCGAATGCAGGCATTTGAGCAAGGTAATGGAAGTCCAGTAAACCACAGATAGTGGCAAGGAATGTTACAGGAACTGCACCAGCGACTATGCTAAGAACGTACTGTTGGATGGAGCAATGATCACGACCAGTGACCTGCTTATTGCGCAGAGGGTTTACAGGGTGAGAGCTAAGGCGAACACTTGCCTTAAGCTAATCAGTTGAGTCTTTGGACTTGAAGGTAGGAGTGAGTAGTTGTGTGTGAACAACGTTAGAGATTGGGAGCTCTACCGTACTCTGGGCTAAGACATGGCCCTTATATACACTATAGGTGCGCACAGACCAGGTGTGTCTGTCACCGTGTAAACTACTACTATATATGTAAGTAAGAGGACCTTCCTTTCTAGGTTACCTCTGTCTTTCTGCTAGAACAATAAAGACCGGTAATCCGGTACAAGAGAACACCATAGAATGATGTGGAACTACATCATCATGTGACCGGGTATCATATATCCGTATAGCCGTAGTGTATCCGTCTAATATTTCAACACTCCCCCTCGCTCTAATTCGTCCTGGTTACCAGACCTAATGACGAGCGATTTTGTTCAAACTTCTGCCACGTTAAAGACTTTGTTAAAACATCCGCTCTCTGACGGTTGGTATTAACATATTCTATGGCGAATAACCCTTCTTCGACACATTCACGAATGAAGTGCCACTGGATGTCAATATGTTTGGAACGACCATCGGACACAGGATTTTCCGCTATAAAGCGAGCACCCATATTGTCACAGTAAACAATAGTCTTGTCCATTTTGAAAGACAATTCCTTGAAGAGTATGTCAAGCCACTTGATCTGTCTGGCAGCATCGCACATCGCCATATATTCTGCTTCGGTTGACGATAAAGCAATTGTTTTCTGCTTTCGGGATCTCCACGAAATTAGGGAGTTGCCATAGTACATGGCAAAGCCAGTTGTTGAGTGACGAGTGTCTTTATTTGAAGCCCAATCCGAATCAGCAAAACCATAAATCCTCTTCTCTTCTCCATGATAATGAAGGCATAGATTCGGTGTGGATGCCACATATCGAACTATATGAAGTGCCTGTTTAAGATGAAGATCGGTGGGATTAGACATATACTGCGACATTCGGATGACCGAATATGCAATGTCTGGACGTGTCCCTAGAGCCATATAAAGCAAAGACCCTATAACCGATTGATATCTAGACCTGAGTTGAGAAGTCGACTGATAAGAAGTCGGTGGTTTTTCTGGAATATATCCAGAAGGTAAAGGCGTGCGAACCGAAGTCACATTTTCCATGCTGAATCGTTTTACGACTTTTTCGACATATGGGATTTGATCTAACCAGATTTCTCTAGTTTGGCGTTTGCGACGTATTTGGATACCAAGATACTCTTTTACCTCGCCAAGATCTCTAGACTCCCATGTTTTCATAAACTCGTCCTTCTTCTTCTTTAAGAGGTTTTTGTGTGATCCGAGGAAAAGTCCATCGTCCACATAAACCAAGAAGATAACTTGTCCGGCTTTTGAGTTGTAGAAATAAACACCGGCATCAACTTTGGATCAGAGAAAACCCATTCGTAATAACGACTGGTGTAACTCTTTGTTCCAGGAGAGTGCTGCCTGCTTCAAACCATATAGGGAGCGCAGCAACTGATAAACCATATGTTCTTGACCTTTGACTTTGAATCCTTCCGGTTGTTCCATATAAATTTCTTCATCTAGCTTGCCATAGAGGAATGCTGTTTTTACGTCTACAGCTTCCATTTCCCAATTATTCTGCGCAGCATGAGCTAGGAGAATCCGCACTGTTTCGAACCGTGCGACCGGAGAAAAAGTATCTTCGAAGTCAGTTCCATACTCTTGAGTAAAGCCTTTGGCGACGAGCCTGGCTTTGTAATGACCATCGCTTTTAACAGCGAAAACCCATCTTGATTTCACCAGTTTTCTTCCTGAAGGAGGTTTCACAAGTGTCCATACTTTTCTTTCTTCAATCGATTTTAATTCATCCCTCATCGCGTCAAACCACTTGGTTTGTTCATGTTTGGGTAGTCGCAAGACATCCCTATACTGTTCCGGAGCTTGTTTTACGCACGCAGACAAGATCTGAGCAAAACTCATTTCTTCTTTCGAGGTTTCCTTGAGAGCTCCAGGAAAACGCGAAGGTCCAGCCAAAGGCTGATCCTCAGTAGAAGGTGGAGGTTGACTCATCTCCTTATGCTGACGAATTCTTTCTGCATCCTGATGAGACTGGAGATCCTGAAATCTCTTTTCATGGATTGCATCCCTGATTCGTTCTGCTCCTTCTTCTGTTCTCCTAAGAATATCGTGCAAAGCATCCTGCTTATCTCGAATCTCCCTTTCTATCTCAGTTGGATGACGTCTTTCTCCATAAACATTTCCAGGTCTGAGTGGAGGTCGAGTTATGTGACAATTAAATTCTCTAGGCATAGGTCTCTTTTGAGGAACATTCTGTGAGGGTGGTTGATTGGAACGAGGAATTGCTCTCTGTGGTGGAATATCCGGAGATCCTGGATACTGGTCTTCATCACCATTCCTCGGTGGGTTAAAATCTTCTGGACTTTGTGATCGGGATTGGGATCTCCCGTCCATTGGCTGATCAGGCCCATTATCCATCTGTTCATCAGTAGGAACTTCTTCGTCTTCTGTTGGTTGGTCTGTTACAGGTTGGTCATGGTTATCGGATTTGTTTCCTTTCCTTTCATCCGTACAATAAGGAAAAACATCTTCGACAAATTTTGCAGTGCGAGCGATTATGACTTTCTGTCCGTGCAGAAAGCGATAGCCCTTTGTGGCTACTTCATAACCAAGGAAAGTCATTTCCTCAGCATGGGGTTCCAACTTGTCTTTCCGAAGTTCTTTAGGTATCCAGACATAAGCTAGACAACCAAAAACTCGAAAGTAAGATATGTCGGGTATTTTGCCAAGAAACAGTTCACAAGGAGTCTTCCAATTGCATCGATGCAAAGGAGTCCTATTGTAAACATGCAAAGCGGAGTCAAAAGCGAAGTTCCAAAAACGCTTAGGAACACAAGCATGATGACGAATCGATCCAGCCTTTTCAAGTATAGTGCGGTTAAACCGCTCAGCTCTCCCATTCTGTTGTGGTTGATGAGCAATAGAAAGCTCATGGACAATACCCTTGGAGTTGAGGAGAGACTTAAACTCATTCCCCATAAACTCTCCCCCTCGATCTGAACGAAAAGTCTTCAACATGCAACCACATTGCCGTTCTACAGTGGCTAACCATGCTGTGAACCTGGCCAGGGTGTCGGACTTTTGTCTCAGATACAAGCAAAAACCAAAAGAGGAATAGTCGTCCAGCAGTGTAAGAACATAACGACTGCGGTAATACGACTCAGTGGGTAGTTCCAACAAATCACCATGGACTAGTGCAAGTGGTGCAGAAGCCCGTTTGTCAGAAGGGTGGAATGGATCAGATGCCAGTTTGCCTTGAGCACAACCTCGACAGGAATTTAAGGGTTTCGTGATTAGCTCAGCAGGAATACCCTTAATATGACGCTTGCAATTTTTCATTACTGAAACACCTGGATGTCCAAGGTGATTATGCCAAAGTGTATAATCATCCTTCGTAACAATCCCTAGGTCTACGGTCTGAAGGACGCTGGAGGAATGGACAGGTACTCCATAGAACCAGTGTAACCGCGATGTAGACAAGCATTCCGCCTTGAGGACAACACGACCATCGGGTGTACGGATCACTTCATGTCGTTTCATAGCTGTGGCGGTATAACCACTCTTTAACAGCTGATTTCGGGAACATAGGCATTTTGAAAACTCTCCATGTATAACTTCACAGAGTGTCAGGTATTTTCCATTTTCTAGACGTAGGACAACAGTTCCTCGTCCTTTTAGGCGTACTGGTTCACTACCAGCAGTTCCAGCAAATTGTGTTTCACTGATGACAGAATAAGTCATGAAATCCTTCCGGTATGGTGTCACGTGGTGTGTACAACCAGAATCCAACATCCACATGCAATTCTTGGAAAAAAAATTAGTGCTTGGGTTAACCTCAAGTTCACAAGGATACAAGGAAAACTCGTCATCATTACAACCATAAGAGAAGCCAGAGGCTCCCAGGACATCAAGATGATAATCATCAGGAATGTTAACTAATCGTACCGGCTCTGGATACCTATGCTCGGATACCAAAGCATGGAACTCCTGTAAGGTAACCTTTACTCCACGGCGTCGACGCCTAGAAGTCTTAGAGCTTGTATGATCGTGTGATAACAATTCCTCTCTCGGAACGTCACTATCCACCCGCAACTGAACCTGTGCCTCGGAACTCTCGGATCGATTATGTCCAAAATTGGAGTCGGAGGTTCCGTTATAGCACTGGTCATCTGATTCAACAGATGTCCATCACTCGTTGGTCCTCTCCAGAGTTTGAATTCCACCGTGAACGGGAATACTCTGTAGTAACCGAAGACGAGCTCGGTTGGCTGGGTTGCGTAAGCAAATAGAACATGTGCATGGATCAATCGCCTGAGGTTGAGGCAGATTAACAACGTACTCAACTGGTTCCGGATTATACGCAGGAACAGGAGTGACATCTTCTTCTTCGAATTCTTCGAAGCGGTTGGCAGTGTTTATGTCAAGGGCTGTCACCTCGACATTATAGGACTCATAGCCCTCGTCGTATTGGTCATCATACTGACCGGATTCTTCCTGGTCATAGTACTGCTGGTCGTACTCCTGATCATACTCCTGAGATTCCTCAGGGATGTCAGAAAAGTCAACCGTGTGGAAGCCACCACGGCCACGACCTTTTCCACGACCACGACGAGACCTGCCCTTTCCGCGAGAAGATTGTTGATACTGTTGTTGTTGTTGTTGTTGGGGCTGCTGGCGCTGATAAGGCGCTCCCCCACGATTCTGACCTCTTCCTCTAAATGATCCATGACCTTGGGAAGACTGTCCCTGGTCGATATGCTGTTCTGTGGAGTGTTTTCCTCGGCATTTACGGCAACGAGGTGGTTTCGAGAGTCGGTTTAACAACGGTTGAGATGATGTTGCCTGAATTCTGGATTCCAGTTTCGGCAAGTTTGATTGTCCAGTGCGATGAGATGATAATTCCTTTAGACAAGCTATGATGTCATTGATTTTTAAGTCCCTGGCCTGGACTGACGAAAGAATATTTACGGGACCCTGTCCCCATTTATCCGAGAAGGCACCACAAAGGATCATACACTGCAGGGGTTCGGCAATAGCCAACTGCTGAGTAGCCAGCGCCCCTAGCACCATATTGAATTCTGCGAGCTTGGATCCCAAGTCGTCAGAAGGATTGATCCTAAGTTTCATCAGACGTAAGAAGTCTGTGTAGGCCGATACGGCTGTTGGTGTGCCATATGTGGTAGCCAAATGGTCCCACATATCTTTAGCTGTGCTCTTGGAATCCAAGGACATGGAGATAACAGGGTCACAGTATAAGAGAATGGTTCCCATTCCTCTTTGATTCTTCGTATGCCATGCCGCAATAGAAGCGTCAGGGCCTCCTGGTAAAGGGATCGTTCCATCGACCACTCCCCAGACATCAAGCGTCATAAAATATCCTTTAATCATAGCTTTCCATGATGCATAGTTTGAGCCGTTAAGGCGCGGGATGTTTTTGGATACGGAGGTTTCCTTTTGATCTGCCATCTAGAAATGTTCAAGCATCAGTATCAAGTCATCGACCTGATCTGAGCTAGACACAAAAGCCTTGTTCATTTTTCGGTATACTCGGTTATTTCGCTGTCTCAGCGCTCTGTGGTGACGTTGTACGTCTTTATTCCTTTTTCGCTTTTCCTTTATCGGCTTGCTATTCCCTTTAGCCATAATTCTCCATCTTCCTATTCGAAGGTTTTCCAGATCGGTAAGGCCAAGATCCGGAAAATAGTGATAAGCCATAGCCCACGGATGATGCAAATCCAATAGTGATTCCGACGGACTTCCGTCTTCTGTTAATCCTTCGTGGATACCACAAATGAATTGCAGAATAAACTGAGAATATCTCAAGTTTTCGGAACACATTACATAAAACAGATTGAGGGGCATATGGTTTTCTCTATTTATCGAATAATAGGGAGTCGTGCCATAACCAATGTATGGTTCACGAAGATTTCCTGGAAGTGGGAATAGGTTTGATACTTGCTGCCGCATATGTTGTTCGACGACTCCGCCGATATATTCCTCTGGGACGCGCAGGAGGGATATCCTCTCCAGAACCTTTCTCGCATTCTCTCTCCAGATCTGCATAAATCGATGCTGTGGAGGGCCAGTTGACCCAGTTTGTACTTCCGCTAGGAGATCTCCACCAGAGATGCTCCTTCTCCACGTCATATCCTGCTCTTCTAGAGTCCTGCTCCATACCCCATGTGATAACATCCCATCTTTCCATAAGGAGTAATACGACTTTGGGATCAAACAAGACTCTACCGTCACGGTGTCTCGTCTGGAGGATCCTTGGAACGTGTCTTGGGTCGATTGAGTTGGAAGTCCAAACTCTTCTGAAATCGCGTTCAAGATGTTGGTTCCAAATCCGAAGAGCCGGGATGATCCCATGGAACTTTCGGTAATCGTAACAGGGATGGACTCTTCCTCTAAAGTAGAAGAAGATATCGTTCGTGAGAGCAAGGGCTGGAACGGTTTCGAGGGCAGGATCTTCATACGTAAGCGACGGAATATCTACACCGTTGAAGTTAGTGCAGGCATGCGGTGTCGAAGCAGCAGAGATTTTGGGTAAACAATTAACAAGAAAACCATGAAAGGTCAGATGGACCTTTTGGTTTACGAGAGGTTCGTCCTTGGGACAGCGGTCGGCAAAGTTTCGGGGAATAGACTCCCACGTTTGTTCCACGGCGATAGAAGGTATAACATGCCATGGGAACGGAGAACGTGTGTATTGAGTCCGATTTTGGGAAATGGCATGTTTCCAATTCGGGCATTTAGGGAGATAGATCTCCTCGATAAATCCGATTATGTGTTCGACATATCGTTTATGCGATGGGTCATCCGTCGTACTCGCCTTTTCCATTGCCAGAGCGGTTTCCTTCTCAACAGCAATAGGAAAGGGTTGGGACGCCCATGCTGGTGGTCCAGTAAGGTTGTTCCTGTTTACAACGACAGTCGACATCTGCGAAAGCAGGAGCGACGTAAGCCTATGAACTCGAGAGGAGACGAAGAGAGAAGCGACTACAAAAGATCAAACTCGAGATGACTCAAGTCCGATCCTTCATCATCTCCTTCGGGAGTCGGTGTGGGAGGTAACTCCTCAACCAAATGGGGTAAAGAAGTCATTGAAGGATCAGGAACAGAGCCAAGTCGGATATTACGCCACCTTTGCATAGTATGAATACTATCGCTCACGATTATGCCAACATGCAAAGCCCTATGCTGGGGCTGCATCTCAACCCATCTACGATGGAGCTCCTGAGTTTCCTCGATCGAAAGATCGAAAGGTTCCGAAAGAACCATAGGATACCCCTGTGGAGACATCGGATAGGGAGGAACCGGATCTAAATCGGCTTCAAGGTCCAGGTCACAGATTTCGAGAGCCTGATATGAAGGAGGGTCCCAGCGTGGCAAAGCCAAACGCTCATTTCTTGGCAGAGCCGGTACTTCCCTCGCTTCAATAGTCACGGCAGCTCGAACTCGGAGCTCGCGAAAGCGACCGAGCCGGATATGGTACTCTTGATAAGCGGCAAAAATGCCGTGCCATGATGGAATGCCTAGGAAAGTTCCCCACATGACGCAGGACATAACCAGAGCAAGTGAAAAAGAACCGCCATAAAGTGAAAATAGAAACGTAGCCTGAGCATGGCCTAGAACCAACGAAACGACTAGAATGGCCAAAGCCCAACCTAGCGCCTCAGGTCCGTTCAACGGCATTGCTATGACAGACGTCTCTCTCAGAAGCAAATGTCCGTTAGACAATGAGCTCGGGGCTCATAACCTATTGCGCAGAGGGTTTACGGGGTGGGAGCTAAGGCGAACACTTGCCTTAAGCTAATCAGTTGAGTCTTTGGACTTGAAGGTAGGAGTGAGTAGTTGTGTGTGAACAACGTTAGAGATTGGGAGCTCTACCGTACTCTGGGCTAAGACATGGCCCTTATATACACTATAGGTGCGCACAGACCAGGTGTGTCTGTCACCGTGTAAACTACTACTATATATGTAAGTAAGAGGACCTTCCTTTCTAGGTTACCTCTGTCTTTCTGCTAGAACAATAAAGACTGGTAATCCGGTACAAGAGAACACCATAGAATGATGTGGAACTACATCATCATGTGACCGGGTATCATATATCCGTATAGCCGTAGTGTATCCGTCTAATATTTCAACACTGCTTAAGTTTTGAAACCCCATCAGTGAATGAGCGATAGCCGACTGGCATTTGAATGAGACTAAAACGGTAGTTGATTTCATCTTCCCCAACAGCCATTATACACCATTTCATGTCATGGTCCCAAAACATCCTGAAGAAGTGGTGAAGTGGTTCAATTTTCAGGAATTGGCCTGGATCCAACAGAGACCAGTCCCTCCAGAATGGTTCATGGACACCATTCAGTCCATAAGACTTGGCGGCCTTGAGAAAGTCAAGAAAATCATCGACATTGGCTTTAGCACACACCACATGGATATCAGCAAGAGTTCACGTGCCAGTTCGAGGGGGGTGACACATATTATCGCCGAACTCCCTATGGGTAGCAGTAGACATTGGAGATACCCTGGGACTCATGCAGGCCAATAAACTCTGCTCAGGTGTGTCTGCAATATACCCAACAAGCGGTGTGAAGCAGTACCTGACATTACCACATGGATCATTCATCATGACTCCCACAGTGGCAGCAATCTTCAGAGGCTTGAGCACCAAATCAAGACAGCGATGGAAAAGTCGATCAGAAAGAAGTGAACGAACACAGGATTTCTTGTGGATGAACGACAGAACAGGTAGGAGAGCGAGCAACATGTGGCCATGAAGCGAGCCCTTGCTGCAGATGTCCATACTGATGTTGGCTAAACTGAGCAGTAAGGGATGAGCCATGCAATTCCTGGACATGACAGAGATGTTGGTTTTGTCGGATGATAACATAACTCCCAAGAAAGTCCCACCGTGGGGTAACTGGTTCTACAAAAAATGAGGACTTGGAACTCAGGACAACTGAATGAAGTGACCTGTAATTCCCAAGCATGGTCGCCTGTTAGCCACTTGTCATATACCCGTGAAATTTGAGCAGCTGTAGACCACACTTTCCTAGGGACAAAGCTGATGTGAGGCTTGAACAGAGGGTGGCTGAGAAGGCTTTGCAGACATTTGATAGGGTCACAGTAAAAGAGCATGGCAACTCGCTTTGTCAGGTTTTGAGGTTGCAAGACCCGCGACTGCCAACGGGGACCTGGCAGTAACATTTCTGCATGAAGATGCAACTCTCTTGCAGTTTGAAAGGAGAGCATAAGTCTCTTGATCTATGCAACAGTTCAGCTGCAAAAAATGGTACACATGAGATATATAACCCACCAGTTCAAGGGAAAGGAAGCTGTCAATTGCAGCCATGCTGAGATGAGAGTGCAGCAGCCATGATGCAATTTGCCAGTCCTCTCGTGAAGTGAAAGGATAGAATATATTCTCCTTGCACAGTTCACCATACTTGTCAGCAAAGAACTTGTCCATAAACGTCAGCCCACTGACATAGCTCATGGCTGCACCTGGGTAAACCTCAACATTCGTTGATGCTGCTTCAATGTCGGCTGGGAGCGGATCTGAGCCCTGTTCATGGTGCAACAGGTCATCGAGTTCCAGCTCCATGAAATCATCTTGAGGTGGTAGCAGTGGTTCTGGGGCACTGAGTAGTGGAGTCTGCGAGCTGATAGGTTGGCTAACCATGATGCTAGACAGATCGTCCACGAACGATTGACAGGCAGATGAAGGTTGGTTCATATGCTGGAGGACCCGAGTCTCACTTTCAAATCTCTTCCCGCAGCTGGGACAGAAAGTAGTCCTCTGAGAACGTGACAGCAAGACTCTCTTCGCTTTGGGCATAATAGTCATAGCTGGCAGTGCGGAAAATGCTGGTGGATATCTATCTTCTGTATAGTTTTCTTTAAGGGGGTCAAATGCGAGTCAGTTTACATAAGCAAGAATTTCAGTGTTGGGGGTTGACTTCCATAATTATACAGTTCCAGCAGCAAGCATGGATTGCACTGACTTAACAAGTTTGCGGTGTAAAGAATGATGAAGGAGTGTAGGGGGAGATGCCTGTGGGTCTCCCTTTGGAATGGTGGGGTCAGTTCGACCCAAGGGGACTGGAGTTGCCTGGTAGAGGTCAAAGAGAAGTGAAAGGACTAGAAAACGTGCCCAAAAGGATCCAAAGAACGTCGAGATATCATCTAATGGACGTCTGATAATGGAGAAGTGATAATCCGAAGCCTATGGCCTTCGAATTCCATCTGAATCTGTCTCCTAGTAAGGTGGTTGTTATTCTTATGCTATGTACAAAGTATCCTAAGTGCGAGTCTGGCTTATGTAAGCCAAAACTCGTCCAAATAGTAAGTAAAAGGTAGAATAAAAACATAAGACAAATCAGTAGGTAAAACAGTGAAATAAAACAATTCCCCTAGTAGGGAGGCTTCCCTCCCTACAGCAGGTAAGTCTTCATGCTGTGATTAGTCATCCAACTTCTTCCTACATACTCATGTGTTGGATGAGTCAATGTGTGGGAACCCTCCCAAAGCAAGAACATGATCTTGGTACTATGAACAGTATGTTCCTTTCTGTGGGAGAAGAAAACAGACCAATCTCGAGGTATCATCTTATCGTCTCTTCGATTGTTTTGATGTGGAAAATTTCTCTGAGCATGATGCATTCAACTTACAGGATCATCAACCCACTGCTTGACCTGGAGGGAGTTGTATCAATACCCAGCTCCTCCTCTGAGGCGCAGCTTCTCTTAGATGCGGCACGAGTGGAATGCAAGCTCCGCAGGATCCAAAAGGAATTTGTGGACCAGCTGTTACACCCAAACCGTCTAACCGTGTGGCCGTGCTGGTTCTCACCGCACGTTGGTGACTCGGTCTACACCGTCTTCTGCTTCTACTTGGTCATGGCATGTTTCCTCTTTCTTTTACTTCTCTTACCGTTATACTTGTACCATAGTGCACGGGGTGGCACTGCCCCCAGTCACGTGTGAGACACGACGCGTCGGTCACGTGACGAACGCGCCTCTACCTTTCCCCTATCCTGGTATGTGATTACTGTACTATGTATGGGTCGTCCCCCTTTTCTCTTCTGGGACGACCTCGTTTCTGTTACCATCGACATCGGTTTCCACAGCCTCCAGCTCGGCTCATGTCCTTGGCTCTATCTTTATACTTATGACTCGTAGCGACTCGACTCGCGCTTGGCAGCGCCCGTCGGGTTTCTGCTAGAGGTCAGTCTCCGTTGTTACGGTACAGCTACTTACTGCGGAGTTGCGCATACCTGTGCGGGTGACTCTGTTCGAGTCATTTCCCTTGCACAGTAGTGTTTTCGCTTGCCCGCCCTCATGTACCGTAGGAGTATTTAGAGGCTGGCGGATCGTTGTGATCCCCAGCTTTTAGCTACCTTGCAACGAGCCTACTTCTTCACATCTCTGTGATCTACTCTGGTCGACCGACTCGAGTAAGGGTTCGCCAAGTCCAGCTCAAAGTACCATCGCTGGCCAGGTCACTCTAACTCTCGTCTTGAGGGTTTCTCTCTAGGCCTTGACTCAAGTCTCGTTGTCTGGCACGGACTTTCGTCGCGGCCTAACACCAGCTAGTTCAGTGCAATTTATTATGACTTGAGTGCAGCCGCCTGCAGGTCCAACGTGTGGAGTGACATCTTTTGGAGGCAGAGGGTCATGTTGGTCAGGCATGGTTGGTCATCAGGCAGTGTGGATATACTTTAGATCTCGCAGGAGAGTTGGGCTCTGAGTCAGAACACAGTGGTAATTCTTTCACTTTTTTCGTGTGCATACCACTGTGAGTCGACGTGTGGATCAATGGCAAAAACACCAAAAAAACCCAACACAAAGACAATTGCCGAGTTGGTGGTTTTCCTACGCGGGCTTTGGCTCGAGGGATCTGTTAAAATAAAATGGGGGAGGGGTTCCGTGCACCTAGAGGGGGCTAGGGCAGAGGGTATAGGTGCTCCTGATGAAGGGGGAGCAGGGGAAGACTGAAAATGCGAAGAGAATAGGCTGCTCTGAGCCTAGAAGTGACGTAAGATGATGAAGATAACAGTAAGTAGACCCTTATTGGAGCCTCAAATACTGCAAGAATGAAGAGGATGATGATGAGCTTAAAAGCGACGATGATTGGGCCTAATAGGTAGGCAATTGAGTGGGCAAGTAGCTTCCTTTTTTTTATTGCTGTCGATGTATTGGTACTTTATATACAAAAGGGTAGCGTAGCCTGCAGTAAATATGGAGCAACACTTTGTAAGTGATCTGTAAGCGATTGGTAAGGGGATTGGTAAAGGATTGGTAAGGCTTTGTAAGGATGAGTAAGGACAGTAAGCAATTGGTAAGTAAAACCAGTAAGCATGACAAAGATTATCACTAATCAATTTGAAAACAGAATGAGTCATCAAGGAACAGATGAATAATGCGAAAAGGGGAATGAGTAAGCGCACTGGTCACTGCTGATTAAGGGATATGACTGCAAATGAGTCATAGTGACTCCTAGATCTAAGATCTAGATGCATTATGGTAACTTGCTGCATGTCCAAATGAAGAACAGTGGGGGTTTCTGCCAGGGGCCAATTTTGGGGGTCTCCAGGGTAGTCAGGGCATAGGATTTCGCAACTTTCCCCCTTTCCTCCTCTCTGTAAAGCAACCTGCATTAGCTGCAGCTAGTGTTCTGGAGGGTTTGAGGAGGAGGAAGGGCCATCTTCTCCCATAAGAGCAGGGAGAAGTGTCTCAAATTCATCATGAATGCGATCAGATAGACTGGATGACAGTAATTGGTATTGAACCTGTCACAATTTTGGAAGAACAAAGGATGAGATTGAGAGGTAGACATTGCAGGGCACAGGGATGAAGGATCCATATGCTTCTTCAACTGGAGAAACTGAAACAACCACATATGATTTTTCAAGCCTGATAACAGACCTGAGACGACCAAAGAAAGTCCTCCTCGATGTCAGACTGACAAGGAGAACTCGCTGTCCCAAAGCAATAGGATGGGAGGTCATGGACAAGGGAGGGATGAACCAGGAGGCTTCAGGGCGAATGCTAGTGGGGATTCCTGGAAAGTACTCGTAGTTATTCTCCCTGGCAAAGGGGATGAGTGAAGAGATCGTTGAAGAGGTGGCCATTACAACAAAAAGTGGTGAAATGGGCATTTGTTGGCAGAAATGACACAGAAAACTGTGGAGGGCAAGGATCGTCACCAAATTTGGTAGGCAGGATGGCATGGTCGAGAGCTTTCTGTGAGCGTGGGAATGATGTTGATATCTTTAGAAATGGCTGAGATATTCGAAAAATCGGAATGCCATAAACTGGCACTCGGAAACTTTTATTCGGCGCTTGAGCAGTTTCTTCCCTAATGTTAAGGGTGGTTCTTGTGTGATGGATGACTGCTAGACACTCCAGTCATTCTGCGCATTAGGGCTAGGCTTCTCCATTCTTCATCATTCAGCTTTTTGGGTCCATGCTCACGTCGCCAAACACCTTTGGTGCGTGACACCGCTCACTGTCCTCGAAGCCCAGCTACTAACTCCTGAAGATTCCAATATTAATAGTCACCCAGCGGCTCGATCACCTGTTAATATGTTTCACTAAGCTTTAGGTAGTACTATGTCATGTATGCCAAATATAGCTATGTTTCACTGGACTTCAAGTTTCGGGAAGAGTCTGAGTCTGAGTACTGTCAAGTTTGACTTCAGGCTGAGCTGCCTACTGTGTAATAGCTGCACAGTCTGTGGTGTCTACATGCTTTGGAAAAAAATTGTTGGCTGCTTGGGAGACACAGCCACATTGTCTGTGCAGGCTGTGTAGACCCAGGCAGGGTGTTGCAGCCTGGGAAGTCTGTGGACCAAAAAGGTCAGTTTGCTGATGTACTGCAGACTTTCTGAGCTCCTAGAACTTCACAAACTATGCAAATCAAGACAGGGCATCCACATACAGTAGCTTTCCATCTTGCAAAACTCTACTGGAACTCCACCTCCAACAACTGTTCTTGTAACCAACATCTCACCTCTTACTCTGATGTAAATTATTGGTATTACCAATATTACCAATATATATCTCACCTGAATTTGTTTGTGGTTGTTTGCTTGCCTTCCACCTTCATATGTGACACTATTGTTGATGATGCCACTCCATTGTCATTTGTGATGCCATCACACATGACATCATCTTTTAAGGTGTTGGGGATGGGGGGGATGGATGATGTCTTGGAGTTGTGGTCAGGTGGGGCTCCTTGATGGGGGTATATAGATGGTGAGTTTTCTATCTTGTATGTTTGTGCTGTCTCACATGTTGTCAACTATCATTGTCAGCTTCTTCACTCTTGCAGGAGCACAGCATGTGAGGTCCACCAAGGCAGGCTCAGCAATGGCTATATTTCATTGTGTCTATGACATGATGATTCAGTGTATGTAGGGTGTTCTTCTTCTGGCCTCACTCTGTGTCTACAGTCCTTATGATGACATTGCCCTCCCCAACAATACTGTGGCCTTTGTCATTGCCAAGGTGTCTATCCCTGTGTTGGTGTGTGAGCAGCCAGTTCTCTTGGAGGTGGTTCATGTGGTGGCAGTACCTGATGACCCTGCAGAGGATAGTTTCTGGTTGCATGTGCCTGGCTTTCCCTACCCAGTCATGATTATGGATTCAAGATGAGTGTTGTCAGTCTGGTGGGTCTTTTTGTTCTATGGGTGAGGTTTTGCTGTAATTCATGCCCTAGGCTAGCTGTGTTTTTGATGCTTCTCATGCATGGTGGAGCAAGACTCCTGTGTCTCATCATAATTCTGTGATTTGCTACCTTGGATGGTTTGGGGGTGCCATGCTTGATGGTGGTCCTCATGTGGATTTAGAGAGCATCACCTTAAATGGTGTTCAGGAAAGCAGCACAACAGTCTGTAGGGAACACACATTCAAAGAAGCAGAGATTCACCATGGTCATCCCTGGTGAAGAATGTGTGTCTTTGTGAGTGTGATTGTATGTGGGGTGTTTTTCATCATCTCAAAAAAGTCCACAGCCAACATCAGGAGATGGAGGTTGTGATACCTCCCAGGGCTGTGCAGAGTGACACAGTGATGTCTCATGAAGGACAGCAGACTGGCTCAGAGACATCTCATGAAGGTCAGCAGACCATGACTAAGGGGGGGAATACTGCTGAGAGGTTATATTTGAAAAAGGCCAACTCATTCAGATCTATCAAAGTGACACTGACTACACCTTTAAAACAGATTGGAAACTAGTCCCCAAGTGGTTGGTACCACACAGGGTGACAAAATGGCTACAGAATGCATACAAACTAGAAATGCTACAAGGAACAAAACTAATGGGTGAGTTTAGTCCGAGATGCTTATGAACCTTTACCCCAAGACCAGGCATGCAACTGTACAAAGAACAGGAAGAACATGAACAACAACTAAAAGTGAGAGACAAAAACCAGAGAAAAGAAGGAGAGGAAGACAATGAAAGGGGGAGAGTAGAACTGACAGAGGACAAAGAAAGCAACAGTGGGAGGGAAGTCATGTAGCAGCAGACAGTGACGAGGATGTCATGGGTCTTTTTTTAGGGGGCCACATGTAGTAGGGGGGCAGAGGAGCAGCTGAGGGTGAGAGGGACTTAGTCAGTGGGTGGTTATGGATGCACACAGATGTACAGTTAGACAGTTGTGAGCATATAGCGAGCATCACTCGAGGCAGCTCAGATTGGAGTGCACTACTCTGATGTCTTGTCATTGCTGACATAGCTAGACAATTTCTCTGCCTCTTTAAATGTTATGTGGACTGTTTGTTGCTATGACATTGTCCAGCTTTTGGCCAAATGCAAGGATGGTTTTCTGTGGGACCAGTATGAATAAAATTTGTGCAACCTTGATACTGTTTGCCAGTGGGACCAGTGTGATTAAAATTGTAAGTATGTACAACCTTGGCACTGGTTGTCAGTGGGACCAGTGTGATTAAAATTGTAAGTATGTGCAACATTGGCACTGGTTGCCAGTGGGACCAGTGTGATTAAAATTGTAAGTATGTGCAACCTTGGCACTGGTTGCCAGTGGGACCAGTGTGATTAAAATTGTAAGTATGTACAACCTTGGCACTGGTTGTCAGTGGGCCCAGTGTGAACAAACTTATCATGGGGTAGAATGGTGACCTATATTACCAGATGCTATCCTTCTGGGTATGAAATGCCATTGATATGACCTTCTGATACATATGATCCATTTGAACTTAATGATAACTTTTGACCTATGCTACCAAGGCTCCCAGACAATATATAGCATTTTCATTGTGTATATCATTGTGATGTATCTTATAGGGCTTTACATGATAGATAAAGCTATATATACCTAGTGTTGCTGTGGCTCTGTCCTGTAGCCAGCTTTGACCATAACTGGTAGTGCGGTGTCATGCACCAAAGGTGTTTGGTGACGTGAGCATGGACCCAAAAGCTGAATGATGAAGAATGGAGAAGCCTAGCCCTAATGCGCAGAATGACTGGAGTGTCTAGCAGTCATCTGTCACACAAGAACCACCCTTAACATTAGGGAAGAAACCGCTCAAGCGCCGAAAAAAAGTGTTCAAGCGCCAGTTTACAGCATTCCAATTTTTCGAATATCTCAGCCATTTCTAAAGATATCGACATCATTCCCACGCTCACAGAAAGCTCTCGACCACGCCATCCTGCCTACCAAATTTGGTGACGATCCTCGCCCTCCACAATTTTCTGTGTCATTTCTGCCAACAAACGCCCATTTCGCCACCCTTTTATTGTAATGGCCACCTCTTTGATGATCTCTTCCCTCATCCCCTTTGCCAGGGAGAATAACTATGAGTACTTGCCAGGAATCCCCACTAGCATTCGCCCTGAAGCCTCCTGGTTCATCCCTCCCTTGTCCATGACCTCCCATCCTATTGCTTTGGGACAGCGAGTTCTCCTTGTCAGTCTGACATCGAGGAGGACTTTCTTTGGTCGTCTCAGGTCTGTTATCAGGCTTGAAAAATCATATGTGGTTGTTTCAGTTTCTCCAGTCAAAGAAGCATATGGATCCTTTGTCCCTGTGCCCTGCAACGTCTACCTCTCAATCTCATCCTTCATTCTTCCAAAATTGTGACAGGTTCAATACCAATTACTGTCATCCAGTCTATCTGATCGCATTCATGATGAATTTGAGACACTTCTCCCTGCTCTTATGGGAGAAGATGGCCCTTCCTCCTCCTCAAACCCTCCAGAACACTAGCTGCAGCTAATGCAGGTTGCTTTACAGAGAGGAGGAAAGGGGGAAAGTTGCGAAATCCTATGCCCTGACTACCCTGGAGACCCCCAAAATTGGCCCCTGGCAGAAACCCCCACCATTCTTCATTTGGACGTGCAGCAAGTTACCATAATGCATCTAGATCTCAGATCTAGGAGTCACTATGACTCATTTGCAGTCATATCCCTTAATCAGCAGTGACCAGTGCACTTACTCATTCCCCTTTTCGCATTATTCATCCGTTCCTTGATGACTTGTTCCATTTTCAAATTGATTAGTGATAATCTTTGTCATGCTTACTGGTTTTACTTACCAATTGCTTACTGTCCTTACTCATCCTTACAGAGCCTTACTGATCCTTTACCAATCCCCTTACCAATTGCTTACAGATCACTTACAAAGTGTTGCTCCATGTTTACTGCAGGCTATGCTACCTTTTGTATATAAGTACCAATACGTCAACAGCAATCAAGAAGCTACTAGCCAAGCTACCAAGTCCCCTGCATAGGAAGCAGTCCCCTGTGTAAAGACTCACCTGCTCACTCATCATCATCATCATTAGGCCCAATCATCGTCGCTTTTGAGCCCCTCATCATCATCTCTATTCCTGCAGTATTTGAGGCTCCATTAAGGGTCTACTTACTGTTATCTTCATCATCTTACGTCGCTTCTAGGCTCAGAGCAGCCTATTCTCTTCGCATTTTCAGTCTTCCCCTGCTCCCCCTTCGTCAGGAGCACCTATACCCTCTGCCCTAGCCCCCTCTAGGTGCACGGAACCCCTCCCCCATTTTGTTTTAACAGATCCCTTGAGCCAAAGCCCGTGTAGGAAAACCACCAACTTGGCAATTGTCTTTGTGTTGGGTTTTTTTTGGTGTTTTTGCCATTGATCCACACGTCAACTCACAGCAGCTAAGTCTACAATGTGCCTAACTACTGGTAATGTTAACCAAAGCTTGGCTTTGCCTTTTTAAGCCATGGCTATCAGCCAAAGTCGACTACTGCACTCCTCACATTAAACCCTACACTGAAATACACAGGCAGGCAGTGCTGCAGTGTGTGAAACAAACAATGGCAGGACAGAGAACACTGTATAACTAGAAACATGCTGCAAAAGTATGCTATATTGTTACCTTAGTACCTGACTGTTGCTGCTGGTGTGTTGAAATGGCATGAATATTTGTATTAAGTCCCACATTCATGAATTATGATCTCACTGGCATTCATGATATGATTACAACTTGGAAGAACTACTGGAAGTCAGGATGTGACTTCTGTCATTTTACCCAAACTGCTGTAGTATACTTCCTAGTAAATGAACATATCATACATTGTGAACTTGTGCAGTGTGTTGCATTTTATGATGCTCATTCATGTCCCACCCCATCCAATGCAGGTTCAACCTCAGTGCCATAGGGATAATGTCAACACCAGAATCTGGGGATAGATAAAGTGCATATCTGGAAAAATGTCAGCATACAAGCATAAATCGTTGCAATGGATATATGATGTATCAAGCAAATAGTGTTGGCATGCCATCTGCAACGTCATCACCCTCCTCCTGCACAACCATCCTGAGAATATCATCTAGACTCTTTCCTCCACCAGATGCAAAAAGCTGTGCAAGTAAGTCAGTTCTGTCATTGCCTCCCACCATGTCCCTCTTGGGAGTGATCCAACCTCTTGTGAAGTCCAGGCATTCCTTCTTGAGACTGAATTTCAGCATTTGGAGGGCCTCCATCAAAGCAGGCACAATGTGGTTGTGCTTCTTCATGTCAGTCTCACTGCTAGAGGAAAAAACATGTTCACAGGGGACCAAGGATGCCTGAATTGGAAGATAATCGAGTGCGATAGTGAAGACAATGGGGTATAAAGATTTTGAAGCCTGTGATGCAAGCAACATGAGTTAGACTTTCAAATCACAGTTTACTCACCTCCCAGAAAGCCAGTGGATCAGTCCCATTGGGACTCAGAGGAGCAGAGATGTATGCATTGAATTCTTGCTCTACAGAAGATGGTGCTTGGTTTAGTTCCATCGATGGGAGGCCATAACAAGCAGCCAACATCTGGAATGGTCGAGGATGAGTAGCTTGGGCAGGTTCCATGGGCTGAGTGCCAACTTGGCACACTGGCAAGTGAGAATGGTGTTCGGTCATCTGCGAGTTCATCAAGCTCGGTATATCGACATTAGGGAGATTGACAGTAACTTACAGTGTGTAGGACTAAGTCTCAAACATCACTTGCCTTTGGACCCCAGTGGCAGTCTACCCAAGTAAGGCAGATGGTTGGGTCAACAACTGTGAAGCTTGATCTATGTAAGACTCATCATTAAGATGAAAAATAAGATACTACCATAATTAACTGGGAATACCAGCACTTCAAACCTCCCCTGATGATGTACACATCACAATGCAGTAGGCTGTCATATGTCCCATTTGCTGGTAATACTGCTTGGCCTGGTCAAGCCCAGCATTGATGATTGCCCCACAATGAGGAGCGTGTTTTGCCAATGCTTGCCACCGCAGTATGACCATTTCAAATGCTGGGACTGCTTTGCTGAGGATGGGCCTGCTCTCACTAGACATGCACTGTTGTGCCTCATGAGGAATCTAGTTGCCAACAAGTTGACTTGCATATGAATTAGGACTACTAAGTGCAATGTGTTACCTCTAGGACAACCTTGAGATCTTGAAGAACTTCCCACTCCAACACAGTCAAGCGGAGGCCACTAAGCTCATCATTAGAGCCATGGGGCAGCGAGAGAAAACAATTGATGGCCTATGGTAGGGATTAGTAGAGAGTGAATATGATAGGTCCAGGTACTTACTAGATGAAGAGCACGCATGCAATTGATCATGAAACAAGCAGAATCCCACCAAGTCTTGACATCATGTAACAAATCCACAGTAGGAACTTCAGTAGGATCCTCAGTGAACCACTGATTTGCATTGCTGATGACAATCGTATCATGAAAGGCCTTCCACCATTGACCAGATACATGAATAACATGAATGATGTTCCAATATATCAATATGGGATCCCATGCAATGGCTTCAATGTAATCTTCCTTATGCATGACCTCTCCAAGGGCATTGGTCCATGTTGAAGGAACATCTGCGAAGTC
Organism: Pisolithus microcarpus; assembly: GCA_024613185.1. Classification (NCBI taxonomy): domain Eukaryota; kingdom Fungi; phylum Basidiomycota; class Agaricomycetes; order Boletales; family Pisolithaceae; genus Pisolithus; species Pisolithus microcarpus. The sequence goes on from JANFAI010000007.1 coordinate 1,633,695, forward strand.
AGTGTTCATGTAAGTGCAGAGGATATGGTTAATGCATATATTCAAGATGTGGGGGAAACATGGAATTTGATGCTCAATTGGATCGAATTTAATCTCATGCTCTTGCCAGAGGGTGTCCGAGAGCTTCTTCATCGATGCTGTGTTATTGGCAGCATTGTCCATTGTGAAATGGCCCACCTGGGAGTTATGGCATAATTAGGTCCTGCTCAGCAGCTTGATTAAACAATACACACCTTGGATGTGACCTCTGCTTGGTCCAAGATCTCCAAGGTAAGCTTTGCAAGTGCATTGCCAGTGTGTGCAGAAGGGAAGTATTGAAATGTGATAAGGGACACTCTCATTTTGAGAGGCCCATTGTTGTTTGTGATCCAATGTGCAGTTGTGGCAAGATATGGGTGAAGGTTCTCAGCAGACCATATATCAGTGGTAAAAGAGATTCGCCCAAGTGCTTTCTGGACAGGTGTCAGCTGGACAGTGAGAGTGTCAATGAAGCACTTGCTTACTGCAAGGTCTTGTTTCAAAATTCTAAAATAATCTCTCCAAGCCTCCAGAATAAGCTCACGGAGCTTAGTGTGACGCAGGATGTCTGTCTCCTGGAGATCTTGGCAGAGAAGTAAAATGAGATGTTGGAATTCAGGACATTCTATGACATTGATGGACTGTTGGAATTATGGAAATCATCACCGAACAAGTGCAGTACAGATAGCATGACTTACCTGATCATCTGCGACAATAAACCATATGATTTGTTCATGCATGGCAGCAATGGTGAACTCCAGAATACCATCATGTCCCCACCTTAAGTGCCAGGCTGGCATAAGGAAGTCACCTGGGGAAGCATCACCAGGTTTGGGAGCAGGAGCAGGGGGAAGTTTATGGATGTCAAAGCCACTTTGAGTAAGGGCTACTTTCAGAGTCCTGAAAGTGTAACCCACAGTGAATGCATTTTGGACGATATTGATTTGAATAGACCACTTATGCTCCTCAGCCAGAATGAGATACTCCTCCAAGTGCCAGTTGACAATGTGGACATGTAATGAAGCATTGGACATAGATGGACTGTAGCAATATGAATGCCATGATTCATTGTGCACCTCAGCTTGCACTCTGTAGAAAGCTTAGTTTAATATGATCAATAGTCAAAACTTGAAGCAACTTACTTGCACTGGTGACAGGTAGTTGATACGTCCTTGATCTTCTCAAAAAAATGGTGAACATCAACAGATGTGGGCAATGGTTTTGCCCCAGGTAAGTGGTGAACCCTGGCATTACAGTAGGTGCAGTCCTGGATGCTAGTGGGTGAGTGGGAACAACACCCTCAGTGACTGCGAGACCTATGTCAGTCTGCAAAGGACCTGGGGCAGTCTGGGCACCAGAACTGGGCATGGGCACCATAGTCAGGAAGTTACAGGAGGGCACAGCTGGGAACTGAGTATGTTGAGAGGGAATGTGTCGTTTGGGGGGAGGTTCCTCTTCAGAGGGGTCATCTTCAAGGTCAATCCCACCAAAGTCAATATATTCCCTGTCACCATCATGATACCAAGGGGGTGGTCGTTGTTGTCTCTGTGTCCTGGCTATGGGATCTGCAGCAGTATTTTGTGGAAGAATTGTTTCTTGAGTAGAAGACCTGTTTGCGTCAGGTGGAACATTATGACAGTGGTGAGCCCAAGGAGGCATATCCAGAGCCCTAACAAGAGCAGGTTGGTGGCAGCTGGGTCGTTGGTCTGAATTCTGGCTCACCTCCAATTTGACTTGACGCATAATCATCCATCGCGTAGTCGTTCGTCATTACATAAACAAGATAATTTACATACAATATCTGCCAGGTTTTTTCAGCATGTCCTGTATGAAAATGGCCCACAATCTTACATAGAGTTGAAGTGAGACCAGGCGAGATGTATTTGACATGCAGAGCAGGAACGACATGATACACTACTACGTACTATCCAATGACAGATTTGCCAATGACCTACTAGGTAACTAGACATCCCCAGCACCATATATAGCATCGTCTGAGGAAGAAAGTACCTCAGAACTAGAGGGGCTGGGAGAGCTGGAGGAACAACTGGGAGCAATGGTCAGGGAGGCCAGGACTGCTGCGCAGGTGTTCATCCTCGTGGTTTGGGTTGAATTCCCTCCCCTCGCATCTAAATGAGGCCTAGATGATGTGGGGATGTCTGGAAGGACAATGCTCAGCTTCCATTTGTGTCTCAGCAAAACATATTTCTGCAGCCAACACTGGTATCTGTCATATGCCATGTCCTTCATGCCACCTGTGAGATGACCCTGGCAATCAGTCCAAGAGATCTTAAGCCAGCCTATGGCCTCATCAATCTCACCAGTCTTGAAGGATTCTCCAAGCTGTTCAAAGAACAGGATGATGCTGTCTTTGAATGTGGAGATGGCTTTATTGAACATCGTGTCTACCTCCCCCATCCTGATTTTACAGGGAAAAGTGTCTGAAAACATTAGTACTTAAGTATCTGAAGGGGATATTGACTTACCCCTCTCATGCTACTGTCTGTGCCGCTGTTGTTGATATCAATTGGATTACCCCCAACCTCCCTCACCCATATAAAATACTCCACAGTGGCCAGGTGGCACCAGGTGTGACCTCCAATGGTAATTGATTTACTGAGACAAATCAGTTCACTGAGATTGGTGCGTAGAGTGAGAAACTCCTTCTGGGAGAGTAGTGTACCATGACTTTTGAAAAACTCCCATGTGGCAGATTTTTGCTGGGATGAGTTAAATGGAGTGTCCTCCCAAATGACTATCATCATGACCATGACCAGATCAGGGAGTTCCGCAGTTATTTTCTTCAGCTTATCACAAAGGACAGCCTCATTTTGAGAGAAAGCACATTCACTGACAAGGAGGAACATAGAAGGCTTGTTCATTCATTTGCTAATGTCCCTCAAGGACAAGAGCATGTCAGGAACAAACTCACTGTTATTGAATCTAATCAAGCGATTCATATGTGCATTGGTGTGGACCACACTTCAACCAGGGTGAGAAGGAAGGTAGTCAAGCTTCCTCTCCAGAACTGTTTTGAGTTCGTTGAGTGGGGCTTTGTGCAGGGCACTTGGCATTTTAACTATCAAAACTTTGCTGCAAGTGTTGTATGTCAACCTAGATTCATCCATAAGCACCTTGCATACTGGGGGAAAAAAGGCCTTACCTCAGCTTTAAAAATGCAAATGACCTGTCTTTGGTGATGGCTGAGATTACCTCGAATTCATTCGGTCCTACCCCAGTAAATACCTGTGGATGTTGATTACAATGCTAGTATATGCAATGCTTTACACTGAATGTACCTCCATCTGCTTCGCACAATTGGCCCCAGAAATATACTGGAAGCCTCTCCTGCATATCCCTTGATCGATAGTCAGCATACAATATATGCTATAAGCAGCACTAACTCACTGTAATCAACATCATCAGGATTCACATTGATGGATCTAAAGACATTCTGGAGAACTTCTGCAAATTGTTTGGACATATCAATATCTGGAGAGGACTGGGAAGAGCTGCAAGTATCTGGTGTGATTGTGGCACCATCAATGGGCCAATTGTTGAACAATGACAAAGAACACTGCAGTCTTGGTTGCTGAATTGGCAGGGCCTTGCATGTGGGAATCTTGAGCCAAGAAGCATGGGCAATTGGTGTACATGGGGGTGATTTGGACTTAGACCTGGGCCTGGGAGCCAGGTGGCTACGGGCAGCACTGAGACATGTGCTATAGCATGGGCTGCCACTGTAAGTCGTGATTGACATAGGTGCTGATAATATAGTCTGTACAGAACACAACAGCTACTGAGCAGCAAGCACTGACACTGTGACTGAAGGACCAGTGGCAGAGCTGCAGACTATGGGAGACTGTCAGTGTCAGCTGCTTGGGTCGACCAGTAACTGAAGTGGTGACCTACATATCTGGCATGCCATCAGTGCTTTGCTGTGCTAGTCCCCAATATTTTTGTGATGTCATCATGTTAAGGTCACTAAGAATGATGATATTTTCTGTCATAGCTAGATGGTATTTGACTGCAAACTTACACCTCGCCTATGCAGTCTCTGTAGTCCTACATAGCTCGGGTAGTCCATGTAGCTCCGTAGCTTGCCTCTCATTTGCTGGACTCCATAGTAGTGCTTTTTTTTACCTACATAACTGTGGGTAGTGCCACAGCCTCATAGCTTTAGGCTCTGCATAGCACAATCCCCACCATATAGCATTGTAGTATATGGTAGTGCATGTAGCATCACAGCAATCATTATTATTAGCCAACCACACCACCTACACAGCAGCTGTAGCACCGCATGTAATATCAAAATATTGAACCTGCTCAGTGATCAACCAGGTGTACGGGCCTATGGCTCCTTCTGGAAGTTCAAGGCATCTTCAGTCTTGTAATTCCTTGACAACCCCAGGTGCCATGTCTGCAGAATATCCAGCAAGAAACCAACTGCTCTGTGGTCGTGAAGTACATGCTGCATGATGCCACTATATGTACTCACAAGATAGAGGGATGTCAAACATCATGACTGCAAAACTATTCTACACAACCCACATCCACAAAATCCTGACTTTCTCCATAATAGCTGCAGCAGGAATGGTGTGATATACACCATTCGAAAGCCTTCATTGGGTAGTATGTGAATCCTGGAAATCAAGAGGTACAACATGGAACTGAAGGAGATACAGCATATGCAATGCCATGGGTCAGCTGAGGGGGAAGGAGAAGGGGAGGCTGTTGAGCAATAACTGTGAGGACAATCGACACGAAACCGCAGGAGATGGTGGGCTATCTGGAGGGCCATCGCAGAGAAGGAATGAATAAAATACACGCACCTAGTCCCAAGATATTGACCAGACTGTCCTACACAGCCAGCATCCGCAAAAATCCCAATTTTCTCTACAACAGCTGCATCAACCACAACAAGAGGCACACCATTCGAAAGTGGGGATCGAGCAGTCCAACAGCCCAGAAAAATGAGAGGTCTAAATGAAAACTGAGGGAGATATGACAAGCACAAAGTCATGAGGCAATGGGATGGGAGCCTGAGAACTATACATGTAACCATCAGCATCAGCAACACGAAATTTTGCATGTATAGAGCAACTTACCCCTGTATGGGTGGTGGTAACAGGTCTCAACATCTCAGTATGTTCATGTCCCATAGCAAACTCAGTTTCCGCATTGCTAGTAGCTTTCATGTTAGCGAATTCAGAAGAACCTTCTTCACTGATATCATCGAAACCACCTGCAATCATCATTTTAGCCTTGTTGAAAATGATGATATCACAAGTGACCTCGATGGATTGTAAGGTAGTGGCACTGCTTGGCACTAAATATTTGGCATGTGACACATAATCATCTTATACTCACCAGACACTAACAGGGATCTTGACTGGCCCACTGGAAGACGTGAGACTGATCCATCCAGCAGTGGTGTTGATGAAGTTAAGATGGCTCAGATAAACCATCTACCTCGATATCAATGAGAACTTATGTCTCTTGAAGAATATTGCTTCGTACTTCTTGAAATATAATCTGTAGGCTACCTCAGTAGGCTGTGAGCTACTAAGTAGAGTACTGTACCTGTAGGCTACTACAGGATGTCAGTAAGTAATAAACTGTGAAATATGTAGGTGCTTACCCTCAGTAGGCTGTGAGCTACTGAGGGAACTCTAGGAATGTACTGCTAAGTCCGCTCTAAGGTGATTATGTAAGCACCCAAACATCGCACCTAGGACCTGCAATATAGTGGAGATTTATATGCTCCAACACACCCCCTTAAACTCCACTGTATGATTAGGTAGGGGTGAAGGATATAGAACTCAAAAGAAATAATATACCAAACATAATGAGCTATGAGTCTCAGTGATATAGGAAGTCACTATTGATTATCTACCTAATGAGCTATGAGTCTACAGCATATCAGTAGGTAGTAACAAAGGGTAAGAATAGGGTAGCTCACCTCAGTGATATAGGAAGTCACTGAGGTGCAAAGGAGTGCATACGAAAATTTACTAGGGTGATTATATAAGTGGATGTCCATAGTCTCTACTAAGGTAAACCTAAATATCCAACACTCCCCCTCACTTCAGACAGAGTCCAAGTGCCAAAGCGAAGTGTTTAGCTTTAGTATGAGGTAAGGCCTTAGTAAGGGTATCAGCAATCATCTCAGAGGTAGGGCAATAAATGAGATGAAAAGAGTGATTTTCAACAGCAAAACGAATGAAATGGTATCTTATGTCAATATGCTTGGTATGAGCATGATAGCTACCATCCTTTGTGAGGGCAATTGCAGCTTGACTGTCTGAATGGAGTGGGAGTGGGTGCTCAAGAGGGTGGAAGACCTCTCTGATGAGTCATTGTAGCCATAAACCTTCTTTTGCTGCATGGGTAGCAGCCACGTACTCAGCTTCGGCAGTGGATAGTGTAACGAGTTCCTGTTTCCAAGATGTCCAGCTGATAGCACCACCATCAAGTAGGTACACATAGCCACTGATGGCATGCTGGTGTTCCTGTGTGGCTCTGTCAGCATCAGTATAGCCTATGAGGCCACTTTTGGTGATGCCGAACATCAGTGCGAGGGTTTTGGTACCAGCCAGATATCTATATATTTGTTTTATGGCTTCCCAATGAGCTACTCTGGGTGTGTTATTGAACTGTGCAACTATGGAAACAGCAAACGCGATGTCCGGTGTCACGCACCAAAGGTGTTTGGCGACGTGAGCATGGACCCAAAAAGCTGAATGATGAAGAATGGAGAAGCCTAGCCCTAATGCGCAGAATGACTGGAGTGTCTAGCAGTCATCCGTCGCACAAGAACCACCCTTAACATTAGGGAAGAAACCGCTCAAGCGCCGAATAAAAGTTTTCGAGCGCCAGTTTATGGCATTCCGATTTTTCGAATATCTCAGCCATTTCTAAAGATATCGACATCATTCCCACGCTCACAGAAAGCTCTCGACCACGCCATCCTGCCTACCAAATTTGGTGATGATCCTTGCCCTCCACAGTTTTCTGTGTCATTTCTGCCAACAAACACCCATTTCGCCACTTTTTGTTGTAATGGCCACCTCTTCAACGATCTCTTCACTCATCCCCTTTGCCAGGGAGAATAACTACGAGTACTTGCCAGGAATCCCCACTAGCATTCGCCCTGAAGCCTCCTGGTTCATCCCTCCCTCGTCCATGACCTCCCATCCTATCGCTTTGGGACAGTGAGTTCTCCTTGTCAGTCTGACATCGAGGAGGACTTTCTTTGGTCGTCTCAGGTCTGTTATCAGGCTTGAAAAATCATATGTGGTTGTTTCAGTTTCTCCAGTCGAAGAAGCATATGGATCCTTCATCCCTGTGCCCTGCAACATCTACCTCTCAATCCCATCCTTCATTCTTCCAAAATTGCGACAGGTTCAATACCAATTACTGTCATCCAGTCTATCTGATCGCATTCATGATGAATTTGAGACACTTCTCCCTGCTCTTATGGGAGAAGATGGCCCTTCCTCCTCCTCAAACCCTCCAGAACACTAACTGCAGCTAATGCAGGTTGCTTTACAGAGAGGAGGAAAGGGGGAAAAGTTGCAAAATCCTATGCCCTGACTACCCTGGAGACCCCCAAAATTGGCCCCTGGCAGAAACCCCCACTGTTCTTCATTTGGACATGCAGCAAGTTACCATAATGCATCTAGATCTTAGATCTAGGAGTCACTATGACTCATTTGCAGTCATATCCCTTAATCAGCAGTGACCAGTGCGCTTACTCATTCCCCTTTTCGCATTATTCATCTGTTCCTTGATGACTCATTCTGTTTTCAAATTGATTAGTGATAATCTTTGTCATGCTTACTGGTTTTACTTACCAATTGCTTACTGTCCTTACTCATCCTTACAAAGCCTTACCAATCCTTTACCAATCCCCTTACCAATCGCTTACAGATCACTTACAAAGTGTTGCTCCATATTTACTGCAGGCTACGCTACCCTTTTGTATATAAAGTACCAATACATCGACAGCAATAAAAAAAAGGAAGCTACTTGCCCACTCAATTGCCTACCTATTAGGCCCAATCATCGTCGCTTTTAAGCTCATCATCATCCTCTTCATTCTTGCAGTATTTGAGGCTCCAATAAGGGTCTACTTACTGTTATCTTCATCATCTTACGTCACTTCTAGGCTCAGAGCAGCCTATTCTCTTCGCATTTTCAGTCTTCCCCTGCTCCCCCTTCATCAGGAGCACCTATACCCTCTGCCCTAGCCCCCTCTAGGTGCACGGAACCCCTCCCCCATTTTATTTTAACAGATCCCTCGAGCCAAAGCCCGCGTAGGAAAACCACCAACTCGGCAATTGTCTTTGTGTTGGGTTTTTTTGGTGTTTTTGCCATTGATCCACACGTCGACTCACACCGGACAGGTTCCAACTGTCAGATGCATCAGGGATCTGACAGCAGCATGGTAGGGAACATTTTTCATATGCACAGCTTCTGCGACAGACTTTGGGGACTGGTCATGTGAGAGTTTCAGCCCAGGATCCATTGGGACAGTGGCAGGTTTGGAGTCGGCAAGGTTATACTTAGCCAAGATGGCTTCCATGTATGTCTGCTGTGAGAGAGAGATGGTTCGAGCATTTCAATCACAGGTTACCTGCATTCCGAGTAGCCAGCTAATTGGTCCTAGATCTGAGATCTTGTAGCATGCTGAAACTTCTTGTTTGAATGAATGAATGAGTTTGGGAGAGCTACCAGTGACTGTACAGTCATCAACATGGCTGGCCAGCACAAGTATGTCATGCCCAATCTTGCCATAGAAGATCCCCCAGTCCACATGTGCATGGCTGAGTCTGAGCTCATTGAGTGACTCACTGAGCTCCTGGTACCACCTTAGCACTCCCTGTTTGGAGCTGTACAGGGTGACATTCAGCTTTCTGACTGGTCGGGTGAACTTCCCATCCGTAGCATAGCCTTCTGGGTGCTGCATGTAGATATCTTTGCCCTCACCGAGTTTACCATTAAGGAAGGCTGAGTGGAAGTCGAAGACTTCGATGTCCCAGTCATTGCGAGCAGCAATAGCAAGAATGGTATGTAGGGATGACAGTTGAGTGATGGGGGCATAGGTATCTTCGTAATTGATCCCCTGGACCTGCGAGTAACCTTTCACAATGAGTCATGCTTTATACTTCTCAATTTCGCCCAAAGTGTTCTGTTTGATCTTGAAGACCCACTTACAGCCAATGACATCAGGAAAATTTTAATGAAATGATAATGTTATATAAGACTTTATCTACCCTGTAAAGCCCTATAAGGTATGTCATAATGATATACACATTGGTAATGCTATATATTCTCTGGGAGCCTTGGCAGCATAGGTCAAAAGTAATCATTTAGGTAGAGTGGATCATATGTATCAGAATGTGAACAGTAGATCATATATGTCTTTCATTATCAGACATTACCAACAATTGTCATTGACACCACCAACAGCTTAAAAATACAATTTGCTATAGCAACCTTCAATTGGACTTATCAATCATGATATTACCAGAAAGCAATTCCATTCCATATTGTTTACATAATCAGTACCTACTCACTACACTACCTACTAAGTATGAACTACTTAAACCTCCACAAAAGCGAAGATTAAACAGGGAAAGACACTCACAGATGACTTCACACAAGGGTACACTTACCTGGATATGAACCCTAAGACTTAGAGTCTTAGAGTGACTCTTGCCCTGAGGTAGAACTCAGAGACAAGAGTGAAGAAGAGAGAGAAAGGGAGAGAGGATGAGTTTATATAACATGTACTATACAGTCATTACAAAGACATTCCACACTTGTGGCTGGGGAAGAGTTGTTCAAATGATCATAAAATGACATAGATGGCAAGACTAGATATTGATGATCAAAGTGAAATCAGACTGAAAAGAATATTGTCATTCATATCATGATGATATTATCTGATGAGCAATTATAATGTACTGTCAATTACATGACATTATTATATATGACATATCAGCTCTTGTCATCATGATATCATGATGATAAAAGTATTGTAATTCTTATATCAGGCCTATATGGAGTTGACCAGATAGTAAAATGTCTGCCAGGTTATCTAATGAATTATCTGACTGTTATCATTATGATTTGTGGATGATCATGCCTTATACACCATTATCCAATTCATATCAGACAGATAACTACTTAACATAATTATCTGGGAATACCAGCACTTCAAACCTCCCCTGATGGACATTTGCTCCGGTGGGGCATTTGATGACATCCCAGGTGTGAGTGGCTTCGAGGCTTTTCAGTTCAGCATTTATGGCAGCTTCCCAGCTCAGCCAGTCTGCTCGTGCCTGTGCCTCGCTTACTGTTGATGGATCAAGCCCTTTGGCCTCACTTACACCAGCTACCATAGCATAGATAGCCTCTGAGTTGTCATCTGCAGTTAGTTCATCTTTGATTAGAGCAAGAGTCACATTCTCAGGTGATTTAGGACTGTTGTGACAACTGTCACTGTCACGTAGTTGTCTCATGTAATCCAGTGTGATGTGACCATCACGAGTGCCCTCTCCTGCTCTCAGACATCACACGTAGTCTGATTCGAAGCGTTGTCGAGCAGAACGGCAAAGTGGAGGTGGAGTTTCGAAGGTTGGACCCAAATGGTCAGTTCTAGGTGTGTGATGCATTGTTTCTGGTTCTGTGGGCTGCTGGACTTCGAGTGCAGGTTGTTCTGGTGTCGTTTGGCCTTGCGGGAGCAATTCCCGATGTTCTGTATGGTTTTGCGACAGATTGCGACCATTCCACATGTCCTGTAAGTCCTCATTCTCCCCCTCATGCAGTAGGCATTGAAGCGACACAGAAATGTCTCGTTTGGGGAATACAACACTTCTCTTGACCCCAACTGTCTTCGAGTTGACCCAATACACCCTGTGGCCATTGCTTTCAGCATCGAAACCCAGCCAGTGTCCATCTTGAGCCCTAGCATCAAGTTTCAAGCCACTGGGGTTAGTGTTGCCTTGGTTCGGTTCGGAGGCCTGAACTGTTCAGGATTGAGCAGCTTAGTCAGCGAAAAAAGTACCCACAATTGTAGCCCCATATTCAAAACCCCCAAATCAAAAAGAATTATATTAATAGCTAGTAAATTGAGCGAGCTATGGCCAACAGCTTGAGGCAGTTTGGCGAACTGTGGCAACACTAACTGGGGTGGGGTCATGAACTTTGACTCGACAACCCCAGACAGGTAAATTAGATAGGTCAGGCACCTTTTTGTACAGCATTCCATAGGGCATTTTATTTCTGAGACGACATGTCGATGATCTGTTTTTCAGCCAGGTCGCATGCATTATCACCTCACCCCAGAGGTTTTTGGGTAATCCAGAGGCATGTATCATGGCTCGGACACGTTTGACCAGTGTACAATTGAGTCATTTGGCTACACCATTATGCTCAGGTGTGTCATGCATGGTGATTCACCTTTCTGTGCCCCTCAACTGCAGGTATTGACTAAATTCTTTGCTCAGGTACTCACCACCACAATCAGAACACAAATGCTTAATCTTTGTGTCAAATTGGGTCGACAACCAAGCTTCATATGCTTTGTAGGATGAGAAAGTGTTGGCCTTGGATTTCTGTAGGTATAGAGTGATGTACTGAGTGTGGTCATCCATAAATGAAGCATAGTACAGGCTATGGCCCGGTGTTTGGACAGGGGAAGGTCCCCAGAGGTCTGTGTGGACTTCATCTCCAAGGTTTTCTTGTCATGGTGGGTCTCATTCCTTTGCAATAGGTTTGTGGGTGGTTTTAGCATACTCACAGGAGTCGCAGGTACCCATGGTAGAGTGTGCCTTGTTGAGTGTAATGCCAGAGATTGTTCCATCCTTGAGCATGGCTCAGATGGCTGTGGGGGCAATATGGCCAAGTCGGGCATGAATTTCCTCCATCGTGAGCAGCTTGGAGGCCTTTGTGAGGCCAGCAAAAATATGATGTGAGTGTTTGAGACAGTATAGACCTTTGCTTAGGGGAATTTCACCCAGTTTCTTCTTCTGAGCATTGAAGACCTGACAGTGCTTGTCATGGAAGAGTGCTGCATATCCTGCAAGGTCAAGTTTGCTTATAGAGATGAGGGTGATGCCCATTTTGGGTGTGTAAAGCACATCCTTGAGACAGATATGGGTTTGACCCTTTTCAGATGGCAGGGAGATCATGAGGTCCCCTTTTCCGATTGCAAGGAAGGTGTGGTTGTCAGCAGCTGTGATTGGCTTAGGTACAATGGGCTTGTAGTCAAGGAATTGACTGTGGTAGGAGGACATGTGCCTTGAGGCACCAGAGTCAAAGAGGATCATTTGTTCATGGTTGTCAAGGCCTGCCCCTGCAAGGAGGGCATGGTCATAGGTTCTGGTAAATGCCTCCTCATTGAGGTCGAGATCATCTGCCTGTGTGAGCCAGACTCCATCGGGCTCAGTGTCTGTGCTGGGCTGGGCAGTCATGCTCGCTGCTGCAGCCACAGTAGCAGCCTTCTTGCTACCTTTCTTCTTCCCTTTGAACCACTTAGGAGCCTTTCCGGCTCTTCCGCCACCCTCTTGCCAGCATTGGTCCTTGGCATGGCCCTTCTTTCTGCAGTTTTCACAGGTGGTTGACTTCTTGTCCTTTGCTGAGTAAGCTGCATCCTCAGTGGTGCCCGAGGTAGTTTTCTTTGAGTGGATCTTGCATCGATCATACTCATCAAGTAGAATCTTCATAATGAAGTCAGACTTGAGGTCCTTCTGAGAGACAAGAGCTGAGGATGTCATCGCAGCAATGTTGGAGTCATATGAAGTTGGGAGGGAGCTAAGTATGATGGCTGTGAAGTCTTCATCACCAATTGACTGTCCGAGTGCAGCGAGTTGTTTGCACAGCAAACGCAGTTTGTTGAAGTGAGCATGAAGGTCACCCTTTTCATTGCAGCGGGTTTCCTGCAGCTTGTGGTGAAGGTTGATTGCGACAACACAAGAGTGATTCTGGAAGAGGTTTGTGAGTGTGTCCCATATGGTTTTTTGCAGTCTCTTCTTTCTGAACTTGGAGGAACAGAGATTCTGGGAGTGATGCTGCAATGACCTGTTTCACAGCACCATCATCTTTGGACCATTCCTTAAACTTGGTGGGGTACTTGCTGACAAGTTTTTGCTCAGCAGCTGTGGGCTTCCAGCTGGAATCCTTCCCTTTCAAGGGATCCTCTGGCTTTGCATCCAAGCCACTTAGGTGATCTGTTAGGCCTTTTGAGCCAACAGCCCACTCAACTCAAGCCTTGTAATAGAGCCAATTACTACCATCCACATTGAGGGTAGGGACTTGTAGGTAGTCTTCTTTTGCCATAGTAAGGTAATGCTTCTGTCCAAGAATTCTTCCAGTATTAGAGCGTGGGAGCAGGGCTCATAACCTAATGAGCTATGAGTCTCAGTGATATAGGAAGTCACTATTGATTATCTACCTAATGAGCTATGAGTCTACAGCATATCAGTAGGTAGTAATGAAGGGTAAGAATAGGGTAGCTCACCTCAGTGATATAGGAAGTCACTGAGGTGCAAAGGAGTGCATACGAAAATTTACTAGGGTGATTATATAAGCAGATGTCCGTAGTCTCTACTAAGGTAAACCTAAATATCCAACAAAACATTCAAATAAAACGAGTGTAATTGCTGCAAATGCAGCTTCGAGTCCTTGTGTAGTGCGAGGTGCCACGATGTGGCTGTGGCTGTGCTGCGCATTGTGGCAACTGCCATTTTGGGAATCCATTTGGTGTGTGCACATCCTCTGGCCTCATACCATTGTTGCAAGGCCACTGTTTCGAATAATGAAGGTATCTTGATGTTGCACATCCATCCAGGAGGTATCCCATGCTGCCAGTAGGTATTAGCAATGTTCCAGAGGTGTTGTGAGATGTTGCAAGGTGGTGAAGTGGCAATGGTGAGTATGGGGCCTGTGTGGCCTCTTGTTTCGGAGCTACTGACATTTCTAGCTTCCATCTTGATCCTGCCACATCGGCGTGGGTCCCTGAGGGTCCCAGGAGGATGCGAGAAGTCATTTCGAGTGGGTTTCGAGGGTGCAGGTAAGCCATTTGGCCATTTGGCCCTGTGCTTGTCACCTTGCCTCGTACTGCTGCTCACAGGCAGTCGTTTGGCCACGGGCAGGTTCGTCAGCCATCGTGCATCATTCAGTGTCGATACAGGAGGCACCCCCTGCAGCCAGAAGGTATTTGAGATGTTCCAGAGGCACCACAAGACCTTGTGGGGCAGCAAAACACTTGTATGGCTACCACGGTGCATGTAGCCTCTTGTTTTGACTCATATCACATGCCTGACCTTGTTATAGCATACCATTACCATCCATGACCCTCCTGCAGGGTCTCTGGACCATTTCGAGGGCATTGAGAGGGGCGGAAGTGGCCACACGAGGGCCACTCGTGCACAGTAGGCATTTTGCCTCGAACATGGATTGCTCACATTTTCAGCTTTTGTTTTGAGTCTTCCATGTCAATGTAGGTCTGTGAATGTACTAGGAGTGCGAGTGGGGGCATTAGGAGGTGGTTCTGGTGGCACAGGTAAGGCATTCTGCATCTGAGCTGTTTTGGCACTAATGGGCCTTATCTCCAGCCTCGTCATTATCAGCTCAATGTCTGCACTATCCCCCAGACCCACTCGAGCATGCTTATGCACCCCCATCCCCCAGACCTTGTTAGGTGGGGTGTCCCAGGTAAAACATCCTTCATAGATGGGGTATTTCCCTTCGGATGTACAATCTCAATTGGGTTGGGGTCACTCGGTCTCTTGCAGCTGCAAAGACTGTTCTGACTCCTCACTGGGGTCCTTTAGCATACTTCCTGTCACCTCAGGCTCGTTCTGTAGTGTAGAAGATTCGACTTGTGGATTTGGAAGTTTGGCATGAGTGCTGGGTGGGTCCAGTACATTTGCAGTTGTCTCCTCATCCATCAAGAGGCATCGATTATCTTCAATAGGCAGATTGATTAGCTCATATCCATTGTTGGATAGGGTCACCCAGTATCCTGGGTCGCTGTCCCCCCCATCCAGACTCTCATCCTTGAGATCTGCAGTCTTTTCCTCTCGAGGTGTGTTCACAAGTTCTTCCAGCCACTTTGAGTCCATAGCCCTAGCCTCATCCACCAGTAGGTGAGGTTCTACCTGCCATGCATCTGTGATCTCAGTCTTGGGCTCCTCATGCCCATCTGTGATCTCAGCGCAGTCGCTTGGGCTGTCTGGGAAGTCTTCTTGACCACCAGGTAGGTTCTCTGGTTCATTGTTGCTGTCATGAGCCTCCTGACTGCTTTCTCCAGTTGCATCTCGCTCAGAGGATAAGTTGCTTTGCTGCATAGCTGCTAGCCAGGTCTTGGGTCTCGGAATTGAACCATAGCAGTTCTTGAGGTAGGTGAAAGTCTCATGAGGAGTTTCTAAATGCATAACAAGCATTAGGATAGAGTCGGGTATGCCAGAAATGATAAGGTAGTGGGCCATAGCAGCCTGCTGTTGCCATGCATTGTCAGCACATCAGCAAATTTGAGTGTGACTTTTTTCCACTTTTGAAACTTTTTCGAGTTCAAAAGTAAAAAAAGCAGCCACTTCTAAAAGTAACAATCACACTCGGAATAGTAGATCTCGCACTCCAAAAAGTGGAAAGAGTACTGCTTTCCGTACTTTTCTTACTTTTCATTCACACTTATTTCACTTCGAAAAGCATTAAAAGAAATTATTATAAAAGTAGTGTCGCCGGTATCTAGGGACAGCTTTCTGAAACGAGAGTCGGACAAGATGACATGAACAAAGTAGAAGTTACGGCTCGTGAGATGGATGTTCGTACGGATATCGGGAGATCACGTCTCTGTGAATATGTCAGTAGTATGGCAGACGAGTGAGACCGATAACTTACACATTAACGCCTGTGCATCAACCTCCCCTTCAAGTAAATCTTCAGTCGGATCATCCATGCTAGAGTTGTCATCCGAATCATCTTGAAGAATTGCATGCGACATCCGAATGATACCCTGAAGAATATGAGGTTCACGGTTGGCGACTGACTGGAAATAACTGGATGTTGCGGAGCCCCAGTTTTGTTCCAAGAAGGTATGTTCTGCGTTCGCTGGTCTTCCGCCTGATTTGCACTTGCGATTACCCTTCAGTAAATTTGCACTCCCTCTGCCTTTCTCTATCGCATTGCCAGAAACGGACTTGGACTTCATTAGCTTGATGGCACACTCGAGCTGCATTGACATGCATGAGTAGCTGTGAAGGTCTGACTGCCATATAATAGCGGTGACTTACTGCAGTAACACATAGTGCAATTGCACCTCTTGCCTTGTATGTCTTCGGAGTAAGGCCAAGTGGTGGGACATCAACACTTCCAGCGCAGCTGCGAAGGTGTGCATTCGCAAGCAGCTGGAGTACAAATGCCCCATGAAAGGCTTTATCCGCACTAGAAGAATCCAAATCTTCATATGCAAAAGCCTGTTTATTCAGGAAGGCATCGCACGTCCATTTGACATCCATATCCGAGTCGCTGGCAAGATAGCAATCCACAAGTGCGATGGCCGTAGAGCCCAAAGAGTGACGCCATCCAGACAGGCGTTGACTTGCCTATGCAACACATGAGAATGGTGTCGCAAAGAAAAAGAACACGTACGACAGCAAAAATGGGCATGTTTGGGCGAATGTCATCCAGGGTATTGAATGTTGGGTACATGACTTTAGCAATCTCCATTAATGCGTGAACGAGATTATCCTTGGGAACGGACCAGACGTTAGGCTGGTCTCCGATCCAAAGGAGGAGAGTCGGTAGAAATAACTTTGCCCATTTCCTGCCCTTCAAAAAGAGCGGAGGGAGATCACCAGTTAGTAAACCGAGAGCTACTATTACTAGCCCGTGTCGTCTCTGACTCGGGGAAATCGCTGGTGGGCACGGAGTCGGATGCTACTGATGGAGTGATAGACGACCTTGATTTCTGGAGTCGACTGGATAGGATACGATGCCTGGGCCCAATTCCTTTGGTTGGCTTTCGGAGCTCATCAGTGTCAATAGCAGAGACAGATGTCTACGGGTGAAATCAGCGTGGCAGAGCGGGTTGGAATGATTGACTGACCTTGCTAGTCACTCGCTGGCCTCTAGCGATCTCCCCTATCACCCCAATTTCCTCTTTGCTTGCAGTGTCAGCCTCGGAAGTGTGCTCGCTGCTGTCTCCTGCTGTACCGCTTCGCTTCCGCTTTAGACTGGTCGCCATCGGTGCAGGCTCATTGACGGGCTGGGTATCGAACACATCGGCCATATCGACGTTTTCTACGCTGCTATACTCGTCATCAACGATGACTACCGTCCAATCCTAGGAGGCAAGGTAAGCTTGCACGGTGGGGACAATGGCGAGCAAAAATCACTTACACTAGCCATCTGCGAGTTTACCATGCGCTCTTCATCTGGAGTTGGAGGATCAAGCTCAGAAAACCCCCACCGCCTCTTTGGGGTCTCGGACTGTGGAGTCCTGCAGCAGGGATAAGTATAACTATGAGGAAGTGAGGTGAATGGACTGTGCCACCTCGTGGCTGTAGCTGACAAAACAACTTCATTCCAGTTCTTGACTCGTCCTTCTATGCCACCCTTCTCATCGTGGCTGAAAATGGTTTTCAGGTTGACGAAGTGTAGAGTAGATTCAGTCAGTAGTAACATTTGACGGTATGAGTAAGAGAACGCACTCGTTGACAACCTTGTTCTCACACGTTGCTTGCACGTGTCCTGATAACGTGGCAGTGCCCTGCGACTTGCTCGCTTTCTCCATCGCACCTCTCAGCTTCAGCATGATCTTGTCTCCCCTTGGCTTTGAGCCAATCTCCGCCTGCTCATGGCCAGTATCTACGAGGACACATCGTAAGTGTATTCACAAAGACAAGTTTCATCCGAGTTTACCCATTGCAGCACCTGGCTCTGTTTCGGCTCCAATCCGGTCGTGCGCTTGCTCAATCGCACTTCGCAGCTTCAAGATGGTCTTCTTTCTTGCCTTCGGACCAATTTCTGACAACTCTTGATCGATTTCTACGAGGATACAAAGTGAATTTGTGAAGTCTATCAAGGCAGAATCCATCCGGTTTTACCCCTCGCAGTGTCCGATTTGGTTTCCGCCTCAAGGTCACCCTATCTCTGGTCAGTAGCTGTGCAGTATCATGAGACGTAAGTCATCAAGCTTCTGGAGTGTGAGCATGTATTGACTTACACTGTGGTCGCGGTTTGGGCCTAACAGGTTTTTCTGACATCGTGCTACCTTGAGTTTGTCTGATAGCCATTGCACATTCCATCGCACCGACATGTTCATAGGCTTTCTGAGTGGCAGCCAACTCAGCATCCTTAGCCTGTTGAAGAACCTCGTCATCAGCCTGTTTCTGTTCCGAGGTGCGTCGCTGAATCTGTGATTCGAGTAAGATTCGACCCGGGTGCAGGTTAGCCTTGCTTCGGCGTGGCCGCTGTGACATTGGTGGAGGAAATGCTACGAAGGGGGGAGGGTGTAAAAAAAGGTGCGTGTTGTATCGTGTGTTTTTGGTCCTTCAAATTCACCCTCCAACCGGTGTCCATGCTAGCGTGAACTTTGTTTTTTTTCACTGCCTCCCTTCGTAAGCCACTCCCCTACCTGCATCATACTTTATGTGCGCCAGTGGTCCATGACACTCCCCAATACAGGCTGAGTTACTCGGTCTTCCTCGCTATTCTTGCAAGCAGTGCAAGCACTCGTTTCGCAATTGCTCGGGCCTCATGCAACACGTTCACGCGAAACATCCACGCTTCTGGACTTCCTCAAGACCAACTAACCACCAGGATGTCGGCGACCTTCATACAGAAGAGGATGAAGAGCCTCCAGCTGACCCTTATCACTCCGTGCCCGGATCAGACACGGAAGTAGACAACGGCGTCCAGCCAGCTTTCATTGGACCAGGGAACAACTCGTTTCGCAATTACCATCCAGGCTTAACCGGTAGGTCTTCATTCTGCATCGTTCCACTCCTCACTAACCACAAAAACTGATCCTTTGACATGTAGGGCAACCATGTAATGCCAACGGCGACTTTCTGCCGAATGGAACTCGGCCGGAACCACGCCAACCGAAGCCACCTGATGACTGGTCGCCTTACAGTAGTTGTCTTGAATTTGAGCTGGCCGACTTCATTTACACACGCAGCCAAATTTCAGCAGCAAACCTCAACACTCTTCTCGAGCTCTGGGCCGCTTCTCTAGTCGAAGCGGTGTGAGTCGACGTGTGGATCAATGGCAAAAACACCAAAAAAAACCCAACACAAAGACAATTGCCGAGTTGGTGGTTTTCCTACGCAGGCTTTGGCTCGAGGGATCTGTTAAAATAAAATGGGGGAGGGGTTCCATGCGCCTAGAGGGGGCTAGGGCAGAGGGTATAGGTGCTCCTGACGAAGGGGGAGCAGGGGAAGACTGAAAATGCGAAGAGAATAGGCTGCTCTGAGCCTAGAAGTGACGTAGGATGATGAAGATAACAGTAAGTAGACCCTTATTGGAGCCTCAAATACTGCAAGAATGAAGAGGATGATGATGAGCTTAAAAGCGACGATGATTGGGCCTAATAGGTAGGCAATTGAGTGGGCAAGTAGCTTCCTTTTTTTTATTGCTGTCGATGTATTGGTACTTTATATACAAAAGGGTAGCGTAGCCTGCAGTAAATATGGAGCAACACTTTGTAAGTGATCTGTAAGCGATTGGTAAGGGGATTGGTAAAGGATTGGTAAGGCTTTGTAAGGATGAGTAAGGACAGTAAGCAATTGGTAAGTAAAACCAGTAAGCATGACAAAGATTATCACTAATCAATTTGAAAACAGAATGAGTCATCAAGGAACAGATGAATAATGTGAAAAGGGGAATGAGTAAGCGCACTGGTCACTGCTGATTAAGGGATATGACTGCAAATGAGTCATAGTGACTCCTAGATCTAAGATCTAGATGCATTATGGTAACTTGCTGTGTGTCCAAATGAAGAACAGTGGGGGTTTCTGCCAGGGGCCAATTTTGGGGGTCTCCAGGGTAGTCAGGGCATAGGATTTCGCAACTTTTCCCCCTTTCCTCCTCTCTGTAAAGCGACCTGCATTAGCTGCAGCTAGTGTTCTGGAGGGTTTGAGGAGGAGGAAAGGCCATCTTCTCCCATAAGAGCAGGGAGAAGTGTCTCAAATTCATCATGAATGCGATCAGATAGACTGGATGACAGTAATTGGTATTGAACCTGTCGCAATTTTGGAAGAATGAAGGATGGGATTGAGAGGTAGACGTTGCAGGGCACAGGGATGAAGGATCCATATGCTTCTTCGACTGGAGAAACTGAAACAACCACATATGATTTTTCAAGCCTGATAACAGACCTGAGACGACCAAAGAAAGTCCTCCTCGATGTCAGACTGACAAGGAGAACTCGCTGTCCCAAAGCAATAGGATGGGAGGTCATGGACAAGGGAGGGATGAACCAGGAGGCTTCAGGGCGAATGCTAGTGGGGATTCCTGGCAAGTACTCGTAGTTATTCTCCCTGGCAAAGGGGATGAGTGAAGAGATCGTCGAAGAGGTGGCCATTACAATAAAAAGTGGCGAAATGGGCGTTTGTTGGCAGAAATGATGCAGAAAATCGTGGAGGGCGAGGATCGTCACCAAATTTGGTAGGCAGGATGGCGTGGTCGAGAGCTTTCTGTGAGCATGGGAATGATGTCGATATCTTTAGAAATGGCTGAGATATTCAAAAAATCGGAATGCCGTAAACTGGCGCTCGAAAACTTTTATTCGGCACTTGAGCAGTTTCTTCCCTAACATTAAGGGTGGTTCTTGTGCGACGGATGACTGCTAGACACTCCAGTCATTCTGCGCATTAGGGCTAGGCTTCTCCATTCTTCATCATTCAGCTTTTTGGGTCCATGCTCACGTCGCCAAACACCTTTGGTGCGTGACAGCGGGTGGAAAGCCTATGTTTGGTTCATACAAGGAGATGTACCGGACGATTGACAACACTCGCGTTGGCGATGTCAAGTGGCAGTCGTTCACTGTCAAGTATACTGGGGATGTGGTGGCCAATCCTGTGCCCTGGATGCATGATGAGTATGACGTTTGGTTTCGAGATCCTCATGAGGTTGTCCGGAATATGTTAGCAAATCCCGAGTTCGCCAATGACGTGGACCTTCAGCCGTTCCATGAGTACAATACGACGGATTCGACTCGGCGGTGGCAGGACTTCATGTCTGGTGATTGGGCATGGCGTCAAGCAGTGAGTGTACATTTATTTATTTTTTCTCTTCCACTGTCTAAGCCGGAGGTATAGGATATCATCGCTCAGGACCAAGATTGCTTCGGGTCGACGTTCGTACCAATTATTTTGGGATCGGACAAGACAACCATGTCTGTGGCTACCGGTCAAAATGATTACTATCCATTGTATTTGTCCATCGGAAATATTCACAACAACATACGCCGGGCCCATCACAATGGTGTTGTCCTGATCGCATTTCTTGCAATGCCAAAAAGTATGTACGTCATAATGAAATTGCTATACCGGACTCAACTCGTGACATGGAACGTAGCTACAAGAGAATATGCTAGCAAGGACGAGTTCCATAGGTTCCGGCACCAACTCTTCCACTCCTCCCTCAGTCACATTCTCAAGACGCTTAAACCTGGTATGGCGAAGCCTGAAGTCACACCGTTCAGAGATGGTCATTATAGGCGCGTTATATATGGGCTAGGACCATATATTGCAGATTACGAGGAGCAGGCCCTCCTTACTTGCATAGTTCGTAATTGGTGTCCAAGGTAAGTGCGAAATTTGTGTGATCTAGATATTCGAATCTAATGTTCTAGCAAGATGCCTCGCATATCGCAACAACCTGGACAACGACGACGCACTCCATCGCTGCCGCGATCATGCTGAAATGTTAATCACCGAATTCGCTCTTGATGCACTGTGGAACGAATATGGTATTGTAGGGGAGCTTGTCCCTTTCACTAATGATTTCATATGGGCAGACATCTACAAGCTTATCACACCCGATATCCTCCATCAAATCATCAAAGGCGCGTTCAAGGACCACCTGGTTGAATGGGTGGAGAAATACCTTCGCCTCACGCATGGCGATTCTCGTGCAAATGAAATACTAGATGACATCGATCGACAGTACGTATCATGAATGAACCATTGCCATTCCTCACGCCGACTTTGACGCGTCTAGGATCGCTGCAGTGGTGCCATTCCCTGGTCTGCGCCACTTTCCTCAGGGTCGACATTTCAAGCAATGGACCGGCGACGACTCCAAGGCTCTGATGAAGGTTTGGGAGTCTTACTACGTCTATCTCTTACCATCTTCAACTATTTTTTAGGTGTACTTGCCTGCAATCGAGGGACACGTTCCACCAGAAATTGTGCGCACATTCCGTGCATTTTTAGAGTTTTGTTATCTCATGCGACGAAATGTACTTACGGAAAAGGACTTGGACGATCCCGATGAAGCCCTTGCAAGGTTCTACCGGTACCGTGAAGTCTTCAAGACTATGGGCATTATCACCACTTTTTCCCTTCCTCGCCAACATTCCATGAAACACTACAAGCAACTTATCCAATTGTTTGGCGCACCAAATGGACTTTGTTCGTCAATCACAGAGTCAAAGCATGTGAAGGCTGTCAAGAAGCCATACCGGCGCACCAACAAGTATCACGCATTAGGCCAAATGCTTCTTATCAATCAGCGCTTGGACAAACTGGCTGCATCGCGAGTGGATTTCGAAAGTCGAGGCATGCTTCGAGGAACATGTCTTTCAACGGTCCTCAACCGCCTTGGTGAGGGTCTATTGCGGACTATTGCGGCACATTACATCCATATTTACATAGGGTTTTAGCTGCTCACAAAGCTACTTGTGCACAACCCGCTGAAGCCAACTCATGGCTCGGTGATGAAGATCAGCCACTAGCATCAGCAAGTATCGACGAGAGTCAGGGTGACTGTGAGGACATCAGTGGACCACGAGTGGAAGCACATGTGTCCCTTGCACGGACCCGACGTAAGTTTTTATTCAGCCTAGCAGTTGTCCGAGACTCCCCTTTTTCTAGAATGGAACCGGGCAACAGCAATTGTTGCACTCGCAGACGAACTCCATATCCCCAATCTCCCGGACCTTGTCCGGGCATTCCTGATCGGGCAATTATACCCAGAGGATACCCGTGACCCTACCGAGATCCCCTACCTCAAATACCCGAGATACGAGGGCAGAATATCCATTTACAACTCAGCAATATCAATGTTTTATGCCCCGAGTGACCCCAGTGGAATCGGCGGTATGCGCCGTGAATATATCCATGCAGCGCCAACTTGGCGACAAAATGGACCCTGCTACGATTGTGCATTTGTCATCACTGACCCAGAGCTTCAAGGCATGCATGGTATGGATATCACACGCATGCTCTGTTTTTTCTCATTCAAGTCCGAGGGGATCTGCTATCCCTGTGCTGTCATGCAGTGGTTTGATCGCGTAGGGGATGAGCCAGACGAAGCAACTGGAATGTGGATGGTATGGCCGAGTTTCACTCGTGATCACCAGCGCAACCTCGCCATCATTCATGTGGACACCATCTTCCGTGCAGCACACTTAATCCCAATCTATGGGCAGGATTTTGTGCCACCAGAGATCGCACCATGCCATTCTTATGATGCATTTAATGGCTTCTATGTTAACAAATTTGTTGACCACCATGCATTTGAGATCGCGTATTAGTCTTGTAGTATCTAGCATTGTTAAGTTCTCTATGGTACTACATTAATTGCTTTCAGCCCTCGTTGCCCTCGATTTACTTGTTACACTTGGAGTTGAGTACCAAAAAAAGACGGAAATGTTTTTACTTCCACTTTTCATACTTTCCGTGCTTTCCGTGCTTAGCAAAGCAGAAAAGCCCCAAAAGCGGAAAAAAGTCACACTCGAATTTGCTGATGCAGTTCTCCAGACTGTGACAGCTTCTCATTCCTCGTCGGTTTGTGGTGTCCAACCATCACCATCTCCCTGTAGTAAACTTGGATGTGTAGGTCGTGTTTCAGACCCTTCGAGGTAACCCATTAAGTCGTCTTCCAAGATGGCCTTCAGCACCCAACTACCATAGGTGTGCCAGTTGCACTTGCAGCCATCTGCTGCGAGCTTGGGTTCCATAGTATACTTTCCAATTACTTTTGAGTAGTAGAGTCACTTCATAGCAAGTTTGAGTAGTCTTGACCAGGTTATGCCTACAAGGAAAATTTTCTGCACTAGGCGGGGCTCATAACCTCTTGAAATATAATCTGTAGGCTACTACAGGATGTCAGTAAGTAATAAACTGTGAAATATGTAGGTGCTTACCCTCAGTAGGCTGTGAGCTACTGAGGGAACTCTAAGAATGTACTGCTAAGTCTGCTCTAAGGTGATTATGTAAGCACCCAAACATCGCACCTAGGACCTGCAATATAGTGGAGATTTATATGCTCCAACAGTACTTACTACTTTCTTCTCCTCATGGCAGTTCCTTGAACATCCCTGCTAATGACTTTGTACCTCCTGTACAGCTACCAACACACATCCCAACTTCAGAGGGATGTATGTGTCTGTAAAGCTTGTAGGGGTCAGTGATACCAGACATATTGAGGGTTTCAGAGTGCAGACAAGGGCCCAGAGCATGGCACGATCTGTTTGTGTGATGATATCAGCAGGTATTCCATATCTTCAAGCATACCAACTGGTAAGAATCTGTCCAGAAATGAGATGGCTGAAGGGGAAGCTGGAAAAAGTGAAGCTGTTCTTCCCCCTGTGTCTTGTTGCTGTTGGTCTGGGGGAGGATGCTGGCTTCTGGTAGGACTTTGGGCTGTCATGATGATGCCATCGGGTCTTTCCAGGAGATGCTGGTAGGACAGGGATAAACATTCCCACGATTCATGCTGTCATGCACCAAAGGTGTTTGGTGACGTGAGCATGGACCCAATGCTGAATGATGAAGAATGGAGAAGCCTAGCCCTAATGCACAGAATGACTGGAGTGTCTAGCAGTCATCCATCACACAAGAACCACCCTTAACATTAGGGAAGAAACTGCTCAAGTGCCAAATAAAAGTTTTCAAGTGCCAGTTTATGGCATTCTGATTTTTCGAATATCTCAGTCATTTCTAAAGATATCGACATCATTCCCATGCTCACAGAAAGCTCTTTACAACGCCATCCTGCCTACCAAATTTGGTGACAATCCTTGCCCTCCACAATTTTCTGCACCATTTCTGCCAACAAATGCCCATTTTGCCACTTTTTATCATAATGGCCACCTCTTCAATGATCTCTTCACTTGTCCCCTTCACCAGGGAGAATAACTATGAGTACTTGCCAGGAATCCCCACTAGTATTCACCCTGAAGCCTCCTGGTTCATCCCTCCCTTGTCCACAACCTCCCATCCTATCACTTTGGGACAGTGAGTTCTCCTTGTCAGTCTGATGTTGAGGAGGACTTTCTTTGGTCGTCTCAGGTCTGTTGTCAGGCTTGAAAAATCATATGTGGTTGTTTCAGTCTCTCCAGTCAAAGAAGCATATGGATCCTTCATCCCTGTGCCCTGCAATGTCTACCTCTCAATCTCATCCTTCGTTCTTCCAAAATTGCAACAGGTTCAATACCAATTACTGTCATCCAGTCTATCTGATCACATTCATGATGAATTTGAGACACTTCTCCCTGCTCTTATGGGAGAAGATGGCCCTCCCTCCTCCTCAAACCCTCCAGAACACTAGCTGCAATTGATGCAGGTTGCTTTACAGAGAGGAGGAAAGGGGGAAAGTTGCAAAATCCTATGCCCTGACTACCCTGGAGACCCCCAAAATTGGCCCCTGGCAGAAATCCCCACCATTCTTCATTTGGACATGCAGCAAGTTGCCTTAATCCATCTAGATCTCAGATCTAGGAGTCACTATGACTCATTTGCAGTCATATCCCTTAATCAGCAGTGACCAGTGTGCTTACTCATTCCCCTTTTCGCATTATTCATCCATTCCTTGATGACTCATTCCATTTTCAAATTGATTAGTGATAATCTTCATCATGCTTACTGATTTTACTTACCAATCACTTACTGTCCTTACTCATTCTTACCAAGCTTTACTATGCCTTACCAATCCCTTTACCAATCACTTATGAACCCATGACAAAGTATTGCTCTATGTTTACCACAGGCTATGCTACTCTTTTGTATATAAAGTACCAATACATCGACAGCAATAAAAAAGCTACTAGCCAAGCTACTTGCCCACTTAATTGCCTATTCAACAGTCCACTCAATTGCCTACCTATTAGGCCCAATCATCGTCACTTCTAAGCTCACCATCATCATCTCTATTCCTGCAGTATCTGAGGCTCCATTAAGGGTCTATTTACTGTCCTCTTCCTCATTCTACATCACTTCTAGGCTCGCATCAGGGAACTGGCAATTGGTAAGGACTGGTCAGGACCAGTTTGTGACTGGTTCTGACTAAAAATCTTGTTCACTGATGCAGAGCAGCCTATTCTCTTTGCATTTTCAGTCTTCCCCTGCTCCCCCTTCATCAGGAGCACCCATACCCTCTGCCCTAGCCCCCTCTAGGTGCATGTAACCCCTCCCCCATTTTATTTTAACAGATCCCTCAAGCCAAAGCCCATGTAGGAAAACCACCAACTCAGCATTTGTCTTTGTGTTGGGTTTTTGGTGTTTTTGCCATTGATCCACATGTCGACTCACAACGCATTGACAAGCAGGGTGATAATAGCAGAATTCCTGACAGTTGGCCAGCATCTCTTCAATAATGCCTTGCACATCTCCCCTTGTAATGAGTATTTTCCATGTGGATGGAAGGTTTAGCTTGAAGAGTATCCTAGGTGTTGGTTCACATGGTGTGTATTGTACATGCAACTATCATTCATCGTATGTTGACTCTCAAAATCTCACAGCCATTGTATGTCTTGCACAGAACATTGTCAGTGACAAGGAGGTTGCCATCAAACTGGAATCCTTTACTGGGCATCTTTCTGAGTCCCCACTTGAGTGAGAATTTGTGGCCCTAATGAACCTTCAAGGCAGCTTTGGAATCCCTCAGCTGATATGGTTTGGAAGAGAATTGTCATACCAGGCTCTGGTACTGGATAGCGTAGCAACACCATTATGTGATATTGTGGCTTCACAAGGTGGCCTGCTCAGCCTGAACAGTGTTCTGTCAATTGGTTGTCAACTAGTGAGTGAAATTGTTGTCTCCGTAGTTACAACTTAATCATGCTATGTGGTAGGTTTCCAGACTAGAGTATATCCACTCGCACCATTACATTCATTGCAATATCAAACCACAGAATGTCCTCCTCCACCAAAGCAATTCACAACATGCCACTACTGTGTTCCTTATAGACTTCAGTGTGGCACTGCAGTATCGCAACCCCGCCACTTGAATCCACATCCCATACCAAGAGGGATGTCCCTTCATTGGTACCCCAGCATTTTCTTCTATCAGCCATCACTGCAGGTATCAATCTGGCTGTCATGATGACATCAAGTCACTTGCTTACACTTTAGTATATCTGTTACGAGGGTCCCTTCCCTGGTTCAGCGATGCGAACACTTCCCTTTCATCCAATGTTATTTGCAATCTTAAATGCAACACCACAGTTGAAACACTGTGCAATGGACTCCCTGTCAAGTTCATGACATTCATCAAATATTCATGTTCACTTGCTTATGGGGCAAGACCTGATTATGATATCTTAAAAAGTTGCTCGAAGATTGTATTGCACAGCCAGTTTGTTTCTATCTTACATGACCTGACCTTTGTGTTAACTGACAGCACCGACCTTGCAGCTGCTGCCACCCAAGGACACGTGCAAGAGTATCATGGCTGCAGCCACCACACCAACGACCATCTGTGTGAGGCACCTCAATGCTGATAGTCCCACAAAGGCATGTGGGCAAAGGTGAGCATGAATTACATGTGGCTTAGTTCAGTCACATCAACTGACTAACCATAACACTGCCCACTAGAAATGAACAGCTGCCTACTACTCATCATTGACATCTGCGCCCTCAACACTGATTGGTTGTGTTATTTGGTATACCATGTAGCCGTATATGTACTATGTACATATGAGTGAAATAGGTTAGCTGTTGTCTGTAGTGCATCTAAAATATCATGTCATGCATTTGTTGTCTCTAGTGTGGGTGTGTGCCTGATAATCCAGGCTGTTTTCAGCATGACTAGTGTACATTTTCATTGCAGCTTACAGAAATTTCTGAGTCCACAAGCATATGTACTAGTAGCACTACACAGCAAACCTGGGCATCAGACACAATAAATTATAAGCTGACTTCAGCCAGTTTGAACTGGCTTTAGTTGGCTTAAACTGCATCTAGATTTTTTTGGCTTGGAAGCCAGCCAGAGTGACTTTCAGAGCTGAGCCAAGTTATGTAACAATACTTGAACTTGAGCCGATGTAGGGAATGGTTTTTCCCTACCAGGGGATTTTATTTTTATTCTTTGTTTCTTATATTTTAACTTACTTTTCCAGTTATTATATGTTTATTACTTTAGTGCGAGGTTTTATTGCTTAGTCAGCCATTTTTATTACCCAGCATGTACTTGCCTTTCTAACAACAAGTAACAAGTGGAGTTCCGAGAGTTTTGAGTTCGAGTTCGAGTTTGAGTTCAAGAAGGCTGCATGTGGCCTTCTTCTTTGTCAGACAGTCTCAGACAGCCCTAGATGACCTCAGACAGCATTTCTCTCCAGGCTATAGAAGCCCCTTTGGAAGTTCTTTCTCCCTCAGATCACCCTAGCTCATCCCCAGACTCTCTATCTTCTTTCTCTTCACTGAGCACCGAGCCACAGCAAAACTGCAGTTACCTAAAGCAGAGCCTAGTCTAGCCAAGCCACAGCAACACTATATATACCATTATCATTCCATTAAAATTTTCCTGATGGAACATTTGTTAATGCCCCATTCACTGCTTTGTGAGCCCATTGCCATTCCTGCCTAGAATGAAGTTAGGTGATGTAAGTAATAAAAACATGGAACTTGCTTTTTGTCCACCAGCTCATCAAGAGCATGGATGTATTTGATCAATACTTGGTCTTGCACAGGTAGTGCCTTGAAATTGGTGAGATAGGAACATTCCTGCTCATGAAACCTTTCAAAGTCAGCATCAGTGAGTTGAAATTGCAATTTGAGAATGTCAAGCTTGGCTGTCAAAGTATGAATGGCACTTCTTGCAGAGGAGTAGTGATTCCAAAGGAAATTTCCTGGAGACAATGTCTACAAATATTTCCTGACTTAATTATATATTTGACTTACCAAGTGCTGCATATTTATCTGCATTCCAGAAGGCAAAGTGTTGCTTGATGGCCTGCTGACGATGGAACTTTGAAGAATGTCGAGTATTTTGTGCAAGCATGTTGGATGCCAAAAAAATATGTTCACAACCTTCTCCTTCAGTATGACTGGTCCCATGAACATACAGCAGATGCCAGTCAAGTTGACATTTGCAGTTGTGGGCATGGCTGTGAAATGCACCAACCATCAGGCAGAGGTTTAGTGCATGTATCATTGGCCCAAGAGCACTGTTTCTTGCAATCATGTTGAAGGCACATCCTATGTCATAGAAAACTGCACCATTCCATCCATACACTGCAAGAAGGTGCTCAAGTACTGCCAGGGGATACTTGGCCCTAAATTCATTCATGAATACAAAATAAGAAATGAAAAACAAATCCTGAGCAATTAAAGGGGAATGATACTAACAACTTGCCACTCTGGACCATGTCACATCCTACAAGAGCAAATCAATGGCAGCAACTGGCAAGAAAGATACCTGATTCATCAAACATGGCAAACATTTTTTTCCTCTGCTCAGGACCAGCATTCCACCACTGATTTACACAGCTAGCACCACCAGCATTTGTGTCTTCATCAATCCAGTCATCCCCCAAAGTGGCATCTGTTGAATCAACCTGTAGAAAATAAATGATTAACACTCCATAATATGGTGATGATTCTTGCCCTCAGTCTTGCTGAGTAAGTGAATTTGTTAACATCAGCTGCATGTAACCAGAAATCAGACCATGCTACACATGAGTTGTCTTGCAGGACAGCCCCATAGCTGGTTGGGTTCCAACACTTTAGGCTATTGTTCCCATCAATAGATACTAGCCAGTCAAACTCAAGGGGAGGCTCATCATCAAGCTTGTAGAAGCATGCAGGACATTCATTTCATAGTCACCAATCTGGTTGATCATGATTGAGGGTATGATTCAGTTTCTTGTTGACACCATTGAGGATTTCCAGGTATGCATCATAAGCAATCCTGAGTTGCATCATAAGGTGATGCCAGTAAGGAACCTGTAAGATATTAGTATGAATAAAGAATATACATAACAAATACTTACAGCATGCAAGTGACATAAGGTTTGTGCTAGGGCCTGAATACTGAAGCATGGACATATATGTTGCTGCTGACAAAAGGTAGAAAGCATATGTAGGGAGATCACAATAGTCAGAAAGAGTGGGGAACATCCCAGGTACATATGACATATCAATGTCTCATTCAGATACTGGTGGTGAGTGGATGCCATCAGTGGTGCATGTCATTGGACTAAGAACATGATTCAGACAACATAATTAGATGGATAAGCTCATTACTCACAGAAAAAATCAATCAATTCAATGTCCAGAATAGACAAAGTGCTTGTATCCTGGGAGTGAGTCAGAGAGTCAGCTGGTACTGGCATTCCATCACCACTGTCATTTGCACAGTAGTCAAGGTAGGCAGTGACCAGTTGAGGCATCTGGGTGGCCCAGTGGTGGGTCTGGACCTCAACCCTATCACTACAAGTGTGAGGGTCATTGTAGTGGCTGTAGCACAAGTGAGATGAGTTTCAATGAGTGAAAACTGACATACCATCTGTTCACTTTTATGACCTGATCCACAAGATCAGGGAACCCTTCATACTCGCCTCCCTCATGGCTGAGGTCAAAAGCCTCCTCTCCTGGTGGGGGAACAGATGGTCCCACATTGTCATCCATTCCATAGTAAGCATACATTTGATCTACAATGTTTTGATCTTCAATGGACATCTCTGTGAGATTATATTAGATATCATACATCTGCAACATGCCACAACAAACCTTGGATACCTGCCTGCCATCTTCCTTCTGCATTGCAACAGTGTGTTGCCTGGTTTCCAGTGGTAAGGTATATGGAGTTTGGTGTACATCTTTGCAACATATGGCACTTGATACATTTTGATAATCCACATAGTCAAATCAACAATGGGTGGCAAGACATTTGATGCTTGAAGAGAAACATGTACCATATGCAGGTTTGTGCTGCAGCAAGAATGAGATGACAGCAATGGTTTGAGCCCAAGATCATGAAAGTGACAGTAATGGATATGATGCAGAGCAGTGGTGGGAGCATTTGCAGCAATGAGATGAGATGGAGATGAGAAAAAATAGACTGAGAGTGTGTGAGACTGGAGTCACTGTTCCTGTCAGTATAAGAACCATCCAAGAGTCAGATGACTGCTAGATGGGACCTGTTGGTGTAAGGGTTGGCAGCAATGAAGGACAAGGGTGGGAGCAATGATTGCAGCAGTGAGTTGAGCATGGCTGGAAAGGAGTGGCACAAGAGATCCCTGCCATGTGCACTTTGCAATGAGGTGTTGGAAGGGGCCACAGCAGTGAGGGAAAAGGGCAGGGACAGCAATAACAATGGCAATGGTGGCAACTCATTGAGTGCAGTTGGAAGGAAGGGGTAGTGTGAGAGGCCCCCACCCTGTGTGCTCAGCAGTGAACTGATTCCAAATTGGGTTGGCAGGATGCCAACAGCTTCACTAGTGCACCCACCCCTGCCTGGCACAAGTAGGCACAGAGTAGACATCAGGGAGAAGAGTAAAGAGTACCTTTGGGGTGGCATTCAATGCTGGTGTTGAGGAATTACCATTTACAAGCCTAATTATGAATAGTGATTACAAACTCTACAGTGCTTAGTTAGGCTTCCATATTGGGCACCTTAGGTGACCTGACTTTGCACTGTGACACTGTGACACTGTGGCACTGTAGGAAGCTGTGACATCACTGTGGCACTGTGACCTCTGTGCCAAAAAGACAGTTTTGCTGATGCCTGCTCCCCCTTCATCAGGAACACCAACCACCTCTGCCCTAGCCTTCTAGGGCACAGTACCCCCCCCCCCCCACCCTTTTTTATTTTCAACAGATCCCTCAAGCCAAAGTCCACACAGGTAAACCATCAACTTGGCATTTGTCTTTGTGTTGGGTTTTTTGGTGTCTTTTGCCATTGATCCGCATGTCAACTCACACCAGTAATACTTTCAACATGCTCATGATGAGATACAGGATTGTTGTGGTTGTTCTGGGTCATTTCTGTGATAAACCATCAGAATAGTCCCTCACAGGAAGTATCTGAAGCACCATGCCTGTATATATTCAATGTTGGGCATGTTATCAGGGGTGGTAGACAACACTATACTATGTGGGAAAGAAGTACCTCTTGATCAATACTAATCACTGTATGAACTGTGAGTAACACATACTGCCAATGTCCCAGAAGTCAATGCTTACAGTAGTTGTACACCATAAACACAGATGGGACCACCATCAGCAAAACAGTAGGTTTGGTACAGAGGCACAGAGCAGCACAGACCCACAGATGGTACAGATTTTCCATAGAGCAAGTACAGACCCTACAGACCCTACAGACCCACAGACCCATAGATGTAATCATTAATTTGCCCATATCTTGCCCAAAAAAGGAGATATTGCTAAGGTAATCATATTCCCACAGTCCTATGATCATAGACTACAACTTTTGTTATGACATTGTGGCCATACAATGACTCACTGAGTCTGCACTGATGTGCTGTGGCAATTTCAATTGGAGTTTGAATTTTGTAAACATTGATTCACCCATATCCCATCCAAAAATGGACATATTGACAATATAATCATACTGACATGATCATGACATCACATACTACAACTTTTGTTATGACATCATAGCTGTACAGCCACTTTTATTTTTTGACATGCCAGGTCTCCAGCAGAACTTTGCAAATATCTTGTGCAAAAAAGGAGATATTACTAAGGTAAGCATATTCCCATGGTCCTGTGATCATAGGCTATGACTTTCATTATGACATCATGGCTGTACAATTACTCCATATAGTAGATTTTTCAACTTCTGAGTCTACACCAATGCACTGTGGCAATTTCAAACTCTGATTGAAATTTTTGTGGGGGTGTATATAAACCCACTCACCCTGGCAACACAACTCTTTCCTCTACCACCACCATCTCCCCTCATTGTCATCATCATCCCTCCCTCTGATGATCCACCAGAGGGGGAGGGTGGCAGAGGGAGGGGGGTGGGTCCCCTGTGAGGCTGTGCCTACTTAGCATAGATTTGTAGTAGCTGTAGTATAGATATGTAGTCCCTGTACCAGGCATGTAATTAAAGTAGTTTTATGGTAATATAATTCAATTACTAATTAATTTCTACATGTTAAGTTGAGTGGTGGGAATCTGTATACTGAAACAGTCAGGGGTAAGTCTGTACAGATCTGTACAGAGGGGGTCTGTTTTGCTGATGGTCACTGGTGGGCATATGTTCAGCAGAATGGAAACTGAAGGGTATGGCAAAAACCAAACCACATAAGGAAAAAGTTTCAGTCATCCAACAGTTCCCATGGCAAATATGGTGCTGGAGAAACCTTGCCAAGCAAGGTAATGTACCATAATGGGCACAACTCCTAACAGGTGGATATGAGCCTGATAAATAAGTGTTTATGGATGCCAAGCTCATTTCAAACCCACTCCAGGTGCCCATTAAGTAACTCATCCACCCATACCTGCCATGAAAGACTAGATGTGTGGTAAGGTTGTGAGGTAGTGCATCAAAGGAATGTGATCGCAGCCTGGTATACAGCAAGTACAGCACCAACTGTTCTGAAACTTTGAAGCTGATGCATGAGCAGCATCCTCAGATTCATCTAGGTCAATGCAGTGGCAACAGTCTTCATCCATAGTGATGGGGCATGATAAGGAGATCACTACATACACCATAGTCTATACCCAAATATTAACTTAGAAGTCCACTGAACTCCACACAAACTTGATTTGCATATGTTGTGTACAACTATGTGGCAAACCTGCTACCATTCCCATAGACCTTTCAGGACCTAAAACACAACAATCTGATGCACATTGGCTACCACAGGCCAAACTCCCTCTACATCTGCCTCCTCCTTATCTACCTCCCTCCGTTGCAACATAAATACATGCACAACTGTGCCCGTTAGTATAGCAATTCGGCACACCACAAACACACCCAACTGGGGACCAAGGTAGAGCATGTCATAAGCTACATGTCTCATCTTACCAGCACTAGTACACGCGGTCTTAAGCTCGGAATTGGGAATGGCACAGTGCAGCGAGGGAAGGGTGATGAGCTCAGTGATAACATCCAGTCGACCAAGTTTGAGTGCACAGCACTCAGCTGCACGTATTCACACCGATCAATGGTCACCACATAGAAAAGAAGAACTACTGACAAATATCACCAGCGGAAGCCCGAGAAGTCGAAGCAAGCGTCCGGGCCAAATGAAAGGTCTGCTTATGTTTACGGTAAGCAAAAGTTGCAAGGCGTGAATATGCAGACGCAAGGCTGGCGCGGTCGGCTTCATATGTTTGAATATAGCTGTAGACACAACGAGAAAAAGTATTCGAATACATTAGCTTTTTTCAGTACAGGATACCTATCGCCCAAGGACTTACCGTCGAACATAATCCAGGGACATTTCTGACAACTCTCGGTCCGCCAGGGATGCATACTCCGCAGGCATAGCGGACTGCTGTAAATCTTGCAGAACATAATGATCACGGCCCGTTTGTGCGACGTCGGGCACGGCTGAGGGCCCTGGGTTAGTGGTTGATGGAGAAGATACAGAAGGAACTGGGGATCTCTTGCGCTTGGACGGGAACAATTCAGAATCGTCACTACGCGAGGGTGATCGTGGACGTTGTGACGGGATGTGGGTTGAAGTAGACTTGATTGGCAACGATGATGACTGCCCACTTGTCTGTGGGGAGAAAGCTCGATGGACCAAAGATAACCTTGGTGGAATGGGAAGTTTTTCTCCAGCGGAGCTGTTGTTGATACTTGTCTCTGCCGAAGCAGGTATAGAAGCACTAGGTAAGAGCCGGTGGATCGACGACGAGAACATGTGATTGCTATCTCTTTTACCAGGTGACACGCTAACTGGATTGTGTGCAACCGATGGTGGTCTGAATGAGTGAGAACCGGAGGGCGAATGTTTCCCTGTGCGAGGTCTTGTGCGGACATTCGCTTCGTAAGTTTGGACAATCACAGAAGCAAGATCACACGTGCTAGGTGTGTCAGATTCCAGCGTATCCGCCCGGACAGGAACGGGGCTTGACCTGACCGGCATCAGAATGACTATAAAAGGACTCGTAATCTCAATTACCAGTCAATAACCAGACCATCATCTCTGTTCGCGTTAGCCGGTCTTTTGAAAATCGTGAACCTCGCATTCACTCACCTAATCATGGTTCTTTCAACCTTGAGGCCTAAAGCCTGAAGTTCTTTGATACAACTAGCAGCCCATTCTTTTCTGTTGTGTTTATACCGTGGGCACGAAGGTTGGCAATTCTGAGGAAGGGGAGAGAATCGTTTGACACCAGAAGTGGCAAGCCGCCTGCCAATAGGAGGTGTTGGACTGGATGGTTCTGACTTGACGGCTATTGGGGGTAGTAGTAGGCGCGGGTCGTCGTCGCGGCATTGTTTCGATCGCTTTGAAGGTCCCGGTGTTTCGAGCACTGACATGGTAGACGTAGTCTCAGTAAACTCGAGCATTCATGAATTCCGTCCAAAGAGCAACCAGTAGGAAGGTAGGGGAATCTACTGTCGACGTGTTTCGGCAAAGGATATTCGGATGAACGACGTGCGTTATAGTAGCACGAATGGCATTGGCCTCCGGCGTTTGCCGAAGAGTTGGGCTCGCACTCCTTTCACGAACATCCTTGTTTTTATCTACGCGCAGGAGTAGGCAGCCTTGTTGAAGCCACGATTACGGACTCTCTCTTACTACCAGTCTTTCGGAGGGTTGGTTCTCCCCTTCGAACAATAATGGCGCATCTGGCCCGCCGTTGTTGCAGGTCTTAACCTCTGCCTAAAGCTCAACTAAGACTTGCTTTCCTTTTCGCCGAGCACAGCCAGCGAGATATACATCCCATTTCATGGTTAGGCGAGTAAAGCCTGGAAAGGTCACCACCGAACGCTACGCTGGACGGACACAGAACCTCTGGTGACTTCCATTGTCTACCAATATTGTCCAAGCACTTAGGTGGAATACTCTCTTGACGTTATGAATTGTGAGTAAGTGTGTAACCCTCTCTTCCCTTTCAGTGGTCGCATTCGACCACATGGTGCTCGACAAACTCGATTGTATGGTTTGACAGTCTGTTACCGATAATCATGCGGTCAAGCCCCGCAGTAGTCATTACGAAAAGCCTCATCATCTTTGCAACTATGCAGGTTTTCGACCAAATCGTTTGCAAGTTTTAAGGCGGACCCTGTCAATACTGTCCACGATCCAACGCAGCCTCTCTGGCTGCATAATCAACCCTCTTTCCTCGAGTTCCGCTCGCACCCCTCTCTTCAGCACTGGTCTCCGAAAGAACGTCTTTGACTTCACCTGGATATTCATTGCATCGCATCAGCCGTCATTAAACTAGTACCGTGAACCACAGAAAACGTACGTCGTGGGATGCTCCCTGTCGTCTCAGATTGAGCCGTTTCGAAATCTTCCCTATCGGCGTCCACATTAGTGGGCTCGTTGGTAACCCCGCGTGCGCCGACGGGAATATCATCATCGGGATCCGCTGGAGGCCGATACTCTGCCTCGTCAACAGTAGGATCAGCGTTGGGATTGTAGGTCACTTCCTCTTCGGACATGTTTGTGAGCGGTAAGTTAACGATTGTCGACTCTCTTGGGGGCGTATATATCCCGGGCTGGCATCGTTGTGTCGTCATGGGCAGGACGAGTGACGTCACAACGATCGAATGCGGTCACATTCTGTCTGAATGTTGTCGCATATCATCGTTGGCGTGATCATCTTTTCCGTGCTAGGAGTCAAGCAAAGATTGAAGAGCGCCAATGGCTCTTCGAACCCGGACGATGATGATTGGCGCTAATCTATTTTTGTGCTTTCTCCAATAGACAAGATGATCTTCAATAGGTGGCCGACTGCCTTAAGTACGTGCATTTCTCCCGCGTACTGCAGGGGACCGTGGAGCAGGGCATCGAGCAGTATATGTGGCCGCGTCGTCGGGTGTCTCTCGAGCTCATCATTTTGGCGAGGGCTTCGGCAATGTCATATCATCGATTTGCTAGGATTCAACGTAGAGAATCTGTATGACCGCAAGTTCGAAGTCAATTACACAGCATATACCGCTACGAAACAAATCGTGGGGAAGCTTGACGCTCCGAGCACACATACGACGTTGTGTGTATCCACAACCTTTTATCTTCAGTTGAAATGCTCCATGTCCATGTGCAAGATGATATGGTGCAGCGACTGATGAGGCCTCTGAGGGGCTATGTTACGTCGCACAGGTATGCGGTGGGCGCATACATTTTGTCTCAAGACTAAGTCAGTGTGCCTTGGCAACGTCCCTTGCGATGACGGCGGCAAATTTGCCCTCGTAGCAACCGGATTCGTTCGCACGCATCGGTTTGACCAGAGACATACATTCAGCATGTGACAAGTGATGAGAGCCCTCCCGAAGAACTGTTGGTGTTCCGACAACCTGATAACGAGACCGAATGTAGCTTATGCTGTCTTTAGGCTTTCAAAGGCCCACTGCACCGTCCATGGCGTGGCATTACTATAAACGCGCTTGACGCATGCTCACCGAAAGTGGTCCCAGGGAGCTCGATGGCCACCGCGTCGGTGTTGGTCCACTCAGACAGCTCAGTACAGTCTACGCTACACCAGCGGTACGTTGGATATTTTATGGAAATCGAGAAATCACGAGGTTATCAAGGGGGGGCTGGGCGAGTGAGTCCCACTCGCTGGTTTTCTTTTAGGGTGTATACAGTGACGCTCAGGTTGTAGATACCCCCAAAGATGGCACACGCGTTTCGCAACTGGATCGTTGGGTGGATCGGACAGCGATCGTGTTCCATACCGAACAGTACAGCCCTTCCCACTAAATGCTTACGTAACGAGGCACTCAACTATGCGGGGACCGGGACCATGTGGTGACCGGACACACGTGCAGTTCCCATCCAAGTTTGATGTTGTCTGTACTCCAGCCATCTCTCCTCAATAAACGCGCAGTGATAGCGACTGATGCAGGCGATGCTGCAGGAACCGCACCTTTTTCTCTCCTAAATGCCGGCGGAGGAGAGCAAGAGGAGAGTGAACGTTGCCGGTTCACCCAATCAAAGAACCGGAAGTGACTTTCAGCTCCCGAACACCTGAGGAGATCCCCTCTCCTGACCACGTGCTCAATCGTGGATATAAGTTATATAAGGAGTGTTCACTCGACCCGGCTCTGCTTGCTTCCGACCGTCGTCGACTTCCTGCGAAAACATGGGAGTAACAAAGCCTCTCTCAGCGGTGTCTCTCATTTTCGCGTGAGTCCTTACTTCAGTCTGTCGCAGACGGGCTTGGAAACTGAAATCCGGCTTCTCAGCTGTGGTACGGCGCTATTCTCGGACGGTACCGATCATACATCCACTTATCATCGTAAGAGGCGCTGACTTCAGGCAGGCTACGCTAATGGAATCATTGGAGCGGGTACGTGCACCCCGCCTCTATTCCGCACTCAATGCTCACCTTGCTTCTGCAGTCAACACTCGTATGTATCCCCGATTGCGTAGTCCATGAGCACCAATCATTCCCACCATCAGTATTGACCCGTATATATCCCGGAAGTAAGTTTGGGACGCAGTCTTATAGCGACATCTTGACGAGTATCGCATTTGCGGGTAAGCCAGACTCAGCCCGCTTCACGCTCACACCACAAGCACCCTGACTTCTCTAAGGCACTGTGTTCGGTATGCTTCTCTTTGGATGGATCTCAGATAAGATTGGGCGCAAGGCGGGCATGGTGCGCCGTTTCGTACACCGCCACCTCTACTCGTCTGAATGTGGCACATAGCTGTCCGCAGCCTCTATCGTTGGAGTCTTTTCCGCATTGTCAGCTGGTTCAGTGGGCGTAAAAAGCAGTGTTGGTGGGACAATTGCCTTCTTATGCGTTTGCCGGTGAGTCTCGGACACCGCTTGCCATCGCAGTCACCAACTGTGCTATGGCTTAGCTTCATCATCGGCATCGGTGTTGGTGCGGAATACCCTTGCGGTTCGGTTTCTGCTTCAGAACAAACGGAGCAAGAGGGCATCGCTAAGAATGCACAACACAGGTGGTTGGTACTTGCAACTAGTGAGTATAACGCATATCGGCCCATCAGTTGTTGCTGACCCTCTATAGATACTATGATCGATATAGGTTTCGTGGTTGCCGCCTTTGTCCCACTTGTGCTGTACTGGATGTATGTTTCTCGTGGAGTTACGATGATCTCTCTCTCTTATCAGACTTAGCTTTGGTGACAATCACCTCCGGGCGATCTGGGGTCTCGCGCTCGGTCTCGGTGCCATTCCTGCATTTGCTGTCTTACTCTGGCGTTTGAAAATGGACGAACCTGACTGTTATAAGAAAAATTCCATGAAAGGCGTGCAAACCCCTTATTGGCTCGTCTTGAGGCGGTACTGGAAGAGTCTGCTTGGATTGTCGTTGTCTTGGTACGTATCCATGCCGATTTCTTTATGGTAGCTTGATACTCAAGCGGTGTCGCAAGGTTCATCTATGACTTCATCACGTGCGTACTTATTCGTGGCTCAGGCCTTCAGGGGGCATGTTGCTGATGCAGTATTCGCAGGTACCCTGTAAGATGACTCGTGTGAACGTGAGACGTATTTCTGATTAGCTGTAGTTCGGCATATATTCTTCCACGATTACGAACAAGTGAGTTTACAGGGTTTGTTGCTCAGAGGGAGTTAGACCTTGCGGGAATTATAGTATCACGGGAGGCAACTCATCCTTAACGGTTGTGTTTGGGTGGTCCGTCGTCATCAAGTATACTTGCCTGTTTTCATTCCTATGAGGGATCGTCTGATCTGGGGTAGTTTGTTTTACATTCCAGGTTCATCTATCTGTTTCGTTTCGGTTATAGTGAGCTGAACTCGTTACAGGGACCGTAATTGGCGCTTTCCTCATCGATTACCTCGGTCCAAAGACAACGATGGTATGTACGTCGCAGTGCCGGCTGGCGTGCAGTCTGATCTTGTTTCGTCAGATTGTTGGTTTACTCTCCCAGGCCGTCATCGGCTTCATCATGAGCGGCCTGTATAGCCCACTCACCGGCCATATTGCCGCATTTGCTGTAAGCCTAACGAGACTCGGTTTCCCCGCAGTACTTTCTTCATGTGTTGCCCAGGTCGTCTACGGAATTTTCTTAAGTCTCGGTGAAGTTGGTAAGTCTGACGGGTTATATGGCGTAATTGACTGTTCCGTGTCTAAAATTCTGAAACAGGTCCTGGAAACTGTCTTGGAGTCCTTGCAGCAAAAACTGGTCCCACGGCTATCCGCGGACAATACTACGGGTTGGCAGCTGCAGTTGGCAAAGTCGGCGCTTTCGTTGGAACATGGGGTAAGTGCCGCGCAACGCCTGTCATGATGAAGCTGATCTTTAATGACTATAGTCTTCCCTCAAATTATTAATGGTGGGTGTTAATGGACTCGATGGAGGGCGTAATCACTCACGCAGCGGTGTATGTCAATTCAGCTTTTGGCGGTTCGAAGACCGAGAAAGGTAATACTGGTCCGTTCTGGATTGCTAGTGGCCTTGCCGTTGTCAGCGCAGTCGTAACGTTCTTCCTGGTGAAACCCCTTACGCATGACGGCATGAAAGCTGAAGACGAAGCTGTACGTTCTCGCCCTTTTCTATACGAATTTCTTGGGCATGGACTGACATCCTTTAAAGTTCCGTCAATACTTGGAAGACAACGGATTTGATGTGAGGCTCATGGGTATCCCTGGTCTTGTTTCGTCAGAAGCGCCAGAAGTGGAAAAGAAGGAAGGGTTGGATTTGTAAAGATAACCAGCCGAGGAAAGACTGGGACGTGTCTGGCGTGGTGGTTTGTGCGATAATGAAGGTAATGTACTACCCAATACCCCACCCCCAACGAGTTTAAGAGCAGAATGCATAATGCCTGGTATATGTGATTACTTACGATTATTCTTGGAGTTCAATCCTGTCGGAAAACCCGTAGTGAATAACCGGTTTGCACACTTCCACCATTACATTGAGAGTGGAGATGTCATCCTCCGCGTCGTCCGACAGCAGCAGAACGAGAGGAGGGTAGGTATGGACGGCAAAGCAGCTGCGGGCGAAGGTTACTCAGGCAGACGACCGATGGGCACATAACATGGGACACTTCGCGTCGCTTGGTGGTGCATAGATGGCTCTCGGTTCCGGCTAAGCAGCTGTGCATTGTTTCTTCGATCGTTAGATGATCATCTTGTGGTCGACACCCCATTTTGCCGAAGCCTAAAACCGATCCCGAGACCTTGCGGGGTAAAGACCGAAAAACGCTTGGCGCCGAGATCACGAGGATGCCAGGTGCAGGGATCGACGGGAGTCTGACACGAATTCATGGAAAAGGCAATGCAGCCCAGTGTGTCAGGGTAAAAAACGATCTGGTGATGGGCTTGCATTCGACCGAATTCAGTAATATCGTCGCCTGGGGGAATCGCAACCCTGTCTCTTCATTTCGCTCCACGTGCAAGCCAATTATTGGCATGCACTCCGTAGTCTCGACTGCATGTTATCTACTCAGTTCATTTCGTCAAGAAAACGTCATCGCTCCATGGCCAGCCTCAGCTGCTCCTTCCGGCTCACGGAAAACCTATACAACAGTGCTAATAGAAAAGATCAATGGCCCCTGTCATCTTTGCCACGCTAAACTCTTGGGTTGGCGCCCATTTTGGTCATATGTTTTCGGTGGTGACGGCCAGTATACTGTATGTTGTACATACCTAGCGTCGCGGTAATACACACTATCTGCAGCCTATACGTAGAGACCCGAGAGTAAAATCAAGACGTGAGCTCATGTCACGCCTGTGACGGAACGCGAGTACCGGGTTCCTTGGCTTTGTCTCGTCAGGAGCTGATCCCAAACTCACCTTTCCTAGCATACCTTGGACTTGATCATATCTTGACATCATGCGCCTTGGAGACTTCTCTGCACACGTAGTGGTTGAGGAGAAGGAATTGAAAGAATACGAAGTCACCGTAGATAGCAGTGGAACGCAAGCGACGTGCTGGATCGCTTCGGAAGTTGGCAAGGTGAGTATGCATGCATTCACGCAAGCCTTACCTAAGAAGTACTCGATGGCCCTTTCACTTGTGCAGAAGTTTTATGTGAAGTGGACGCGTCATTCTACGAAGTGTGGTCTGTCCAGCCAAGGGAGTTTATACGTGGATGGCATAGTTTGTTGCAGGACGGCTATACTTCCGGCGGATGAAGAGGAAACTTCATATTGTTCGCAAATGGTTCGTGGCACGACGGAGAGAGATCTGATGTTCTGCGACCTTCAGCTGAGTGGTACACACACATCTCTATTCTTAGGTTTTCGAGTGTCTAATCAATGACCAAGATGACGAGGCCCTGTTGGGACAGTCTGTTTCAAGTCGCTTAGGGGAAATCGACTTGTGCATTGTCCGTGGAACCCATTGTTGGGAAGTTAGACGGGCACAGGGGACAGGTTCAGAGTTTACAAGTCACACAAGCACTTTCCACGAGAAGTCCGTGAAAAAGTTGACGACCCATTGCGTTGGGTAAGACAGACCACTTAAATCTGCCCGCACTCCACTTGTTGATATCATCGCAGATTTGGACCAGGACGAAAATGTAACTACATGCCTTGGTATCTGATACCTAACCAAGACCCACCCCTCAAGTTTATCTTCAAATACAGGCCGATTGGTGTGCATTCAGTCGTTCCTACTGGGCGTTGTGCGCTCAATTCACTCTCAGGGATCCTGCAGGCGAATGGCATTGCACCACGACCTGTGCCTGCCGTCGCTACTACCGTTGCTGACGGCCCTTCTGGCACACAGAAAAGTCAAAGCGGGGTGTTAGAGAGGATAGCACTGTTGGAGGTCGGTATCGCTCAACTTTTGGAATGAGTGGATAGTGATGATAACCGACCAGAACGAGCTGAAACGCCTACGGAATGAAGTAGGCGACGAATCGGGAGACCGAAAAGCCAAACGTATCAAGAGGGAGTGTGTAGAGAAACGCCCCGTCGTTCACGGAGAAATCATCGACCTCACTTAGCCTGAGCTGTGACTAAAACCAGTTGCTTCGGAAAGGCGCGTGTGTTCAATCTCCACTTCGACGTATTCAAACTGATATGAACGGAAGGTTGTATATCCATGTACATGTGCTACATTTCTCTAATCACGTATCGCGGATGTGAGCTGGAGCTGAAGTTGGCAGACTGTGTCGGGGCGGTTTAGTTTGGAGTATGTGGGCTAATACTAATGACTGCTTCTGTTTATTACAATAGGAGTCACGAACGACTGACGTGTTCGATACTTGTCGTCTTTCCCAGCGGCATACATATGTATTTACGTGGTACTCACTGATGGCCAATGCTATTTATGTTATGGCATCTGAAGATGGCGTTGCTTGAGTGAAAATGTACCAAAATATGCCCAGAAAGGGACGGTAAACTGCCTCACCACCATACTACTCATCCACCGTGTGATGACATCGTTTTGCTGCTATGCGGTG
The DNA here is from genome assembly GCA_024613185.1 of Pisolithus microcarpus. NCBI lineage: Eukaryota > Fungi > Basidiomycota > Agaricomycetes > Boletales > Pisolithaceae > Pisolithus > Pisolithus microcarpus. Next base: position 1,677,683 of record JANFAI010000007.1, read on the forward strand.
ATCCATATCCCCCGAGAAAACTGTCACTCTGAAAACAAGCCCACTGTTCTTCAACGAAACGTGGCTCTCAGTAGACTTTACCTCTACACCCTGGCATCTTTTACGGGGGAATCGTCGATGAACGATGGATACCAGCGCGGCACAGACACGGTCGTGCAAATTATGATCGCGATTCATAAGCGTAGATGAGATGCTCTATAGACGGAAATTCGTGCAGACGCATGGACATTGTCCGGGTGATCGTGATCAACCGATCATGGACAGCGCAAGTCACGTAACAGCCGTCGTGTACCCTGGGTGCAGTCAGACTCGGTAATACCTCACCTGCCACAATGCAACGCAGCGTCATACATACATGCATACAAACGTCAAGATCAAGAATGAAAAATTGAATTGAGGACCGTGGACGTTGCTTCTTCAGCTCGCAGCGCTGCCCTTCATTATGTTCATGTAGTCCAAACGGTTTGATACGCCCATTTTCTGTAACCTTTGCAAATTGCAATGTATCAGCGGCATAACGTCCCGTGTTCGCCATGCTTACACCAGACTGCGAGTTAACTACAATGTCCTTTTGAGGTTCCTTTCTGAATGAATCCTGGGAGTCCGAGCGTGGGGGCCGCCTCAGAAGCCGGTGGCACGGTGCACAAACCATGCACCACCAAGCAACGGGAAGTGTCCCTGTGCCCAACGGACATCCACCGAAGTAACCTTTGTCCGTAGCGCTTTGTCGTCCATAGCTATTATCTCCCCCAATGCCGGCTGCCAGACGATGAGGATGACATCTCCACTCCACGAAAAAGTTGCGTACTGGTGAGCACTTACACCAAACCTGTGTCGGAGCGATGGTGCAGGGCGGCTCTCAGCTCCGGCTAAGCGCCTGTGCATATTTTCTTCGATCGTTAGATGTGGCTTAGAGGACTAATAGGTCGAATTCGAGAAACCGCACCGTGCATCACTTACAGAGACCGAGGATGACTACTTGAGTGCAGGAATCAGCGTGAGCCTAACACGGATAAGTTGCTCGGGTTGTGTCGGGTAACACGATCCACTCGATGCTCGCATTCGTTCGCATTTCGTAAATATCGCTACTTGGGGGAGGGGAGGGGGGTTGCAACCTGACCAATACCCGCCTCTTCATTGGTTTTCAGATTTCGATAGCTCTCAACTCATTGACAGAAATTCTTCTGGCAAATGTCATCGAAACACGACCAGCCTCTGCTTCCCCCTTCCGGCTCACAGACCTGAGCCCAAACAACAATGGTAGAAAAGGTCGGATTCGCGTCCCCTCCTAGGATCATGGCGTACGGGGTCTCCTGTGCCGCGTTAGAAACTCTTGGGTTGGCACCCACTTTGGTCATACCCGACCGGTATATGTTGTACGTACCTAGCTTTGTGGTGATTTACACTATCTGCAGCCTATACGTAGAGACTCGAGAGTAAAAAATCAACAAGCAAGCGCCTGTCACGCCTGTGACGGAACGCGACTTCCCGGGCCCCCTTCGCTTTGTTTCATTGGAGCTGGTCCCAAACTCACCTTTCTTAGCATACCTTGGACTTGACCATATCTTTATACCCATGCGCCTTGGAGACTTCTCCGCATACATAGTGGTCGAGGAAAAGGAATTGAAAGAATATGAAGTCACCGTAGACAGCAGTGGATCACAAGCCACGTGCTGGATTGGCTCGGAGGCTGGCAGGGTGAGTATGCATGCATTCACGCAAGCTTTATCTAAGAAGTACTCGGTGGCCCTTTCACTGGTGCAGAAGTTTTCTGTGGAGTGGAGACGTCATTCCACCAAGTGTGGTCTGTCCAGCCAAGGGAGTTTGTTCGTGGATGGCATACCTTGTTGCAGGACGGCTTTACTTCCGACGCATAACGAGCACACCGCATCTTGTTCGGGAATGGTTCGTGGCACGACGGAGAGGGATCTGATGTTCCGCGACCTTCAGCTGAGTGGTACACACACATCTCTATTTTTAGGTTTTGGAGTGTCTAACCATTGACCAAGATGACGAGACCCTCTTGGGGAAGTCTGTTTCAAGTCATTTAGGGGAAATCACCTTGCGTATATCGTTCGGAACCTTTCATTGGCAACGTAGGAGACAGGGAACAAGATCACCGTTGACGAGTCACGCGAGCACTTACCATGAGAAGTCCGTGAAAAAGTTGACTACTCACTGCGTTGGGTAAAACGGACTCGTTATTTCCGCCATATTGCACTTGTTGATATTACCACAGATTTGGACCAGAGCGAGAACACGACCTCCCCCCCATGCATTGGAAATTGAGGCCTAGCCAGGACCCACCCCTCAAGTTCATCTTCAAGTACAGGCCAATTGGTGTGCATTTAGTCATTCCTATCGGACGTCGCGCACTCAATGCACTCTCAGGGATCCTGCAGGCAAATGGCATTGCACCACGACCTGTGCCTGCCGTCGCTACTACCGTTTCAAACGATCCTTCTGGCACACAGAAAAGTCAAAGCGGGGTGTTAGAAAGGATAGCACTGTTGGAGGTCGGTGTCGCTCAACTTTTGGACTGAGTGGATAGTGATGATAACCGACCAGAACGAGCTGAAACGCCTGCGGAGTGAAGTAGACGACGAATTGGGAGACCGGAAACCCAAACATATCAAGAAGGAGTGTGTAGAGAAACGCTCTATCATTCACGGAGAAATCATCGACCTCACTTAGCCTGAGCCGTGACTAAAGCCAGTTGCTTCGGAAAGGCACGTGTGTTCGATCTCTACTTCGACATACTCAAGCTCATGTGAACAAAAGGTTGTATACCCACGTAGATGTGCTATATTTCTCTAATCACGTAATGACCCGCGCCTGCCATCGTTACTACCGTTTCTGACGACCCTTCTAACCCACTGAAAACCCAAAGCGGGGTGCTAGAAAGGATAGCACTCCTGGAGGTTGGTGTGGTTTAACTCTTGGAATAAGTGCATGGTGATTATGACCCTCAAGAGTGAGCTGAAATGCCTGCGTAATGAAGTATACAATGGAATGGACGATCAAAAACCCAAGCGTATGAAGAGGGAGTGCGTAGAGAACCGCCCCGTCGTTCATGGAACAGTCATCGACCTCACTTAGCCTGAGCCGTGACTAATACCAATTGCATCGGAAAGGCACGCACGTTCAAGTGTACTCAAACTCACATCACTGAAGGTTTGTATATTCATGTAATTGGGCTAGCATCTCGGCATGGGGGAGACATGTTCATGCAAAGTATGATCACGATTCACACACGACACGTAAGTGTGGGGCTCTATATGTAGAAGGAAATCTGCGCAGCCGGATGACTGTCCGGATGATCACGGACGGCGAAAGTCACGCAACAGTCGTCGCGTACCCTGGCTGTACATAGTCAGACTCGGGGTACCTCACCTGCCATATTGCAATGAGCAGCGTCATACTCAGCTCGATTGAGATTCATGTCAGGATCACAACGCTCACCCTAGTCCAAACGGTTTGATACGCCCAGAGCTTCCCACAACCTTCGTAAATTGCAATTGTACCAACGGTATATCGTCCCGATGTTAGCCGTGCCTCGTAACATCTATCAGAGAGAGCTGCGAGCTACATGTCCTTTTGGGGTTTCTTTTGAATGTATTATCCCTGCAGCTGTCTTAAAATTGCCAGGGTCTTTCCCAGATGGATCACGTCTTCTACGGCATAGTCCATTGTATTCCATCAGCTCGTTATCTTTATCTGAGCTGTAATTGAGTAATAATCGTCCAGCAATCTTGCAGCCAAGCAACCGTTAGCCAGGGAAATCTGACTCCCAGGGCAACCAAAGTTTGAGCGGGGGAAAAAAGAAAAGGGAGCATGTACAAATGGTCTTAAATGTTACGTGTGTACTCCGTTCGCACCGTACTGCTTCCTTCTGCACGTGCCCACGTTCGAATTTCGTGTCTGCGGTGGGCATCCACATCCCCGGCAGGTTGGTCTGGATTCCAAGGTCCTTATTACAACCGCGATTATGTACTGTCCGTTTACATACTGACACGACATTTTCGATTCAGATACCTTTTCAAATCACTGATCCAGCCACCCCCGAGCACCGATTCGCCCTTATAATAATGGCACGCTTGACCGCACCTTCTTCTTTCTCTCTCTTCCCAAACGCTGTTGTGTGTGCCCCCGTTCACTGCCCTGCGTGGTGCTCGTGAAGAAAAATGGCCGTCGACGAAAGTACCCCGCTATTAGAAGACTCGCAGGCGAAGACGAAGACTCCTCTGCCTAAAATACAGCTGGGGCTTACTTTGTTCGTCCTTTTCTCCGAGCCCATGTCAGCCCAATACATCTTCCCGTTCATAAATCAGGTGAGTGTATCGTGTGCGAGATCCAACACGAGAGTTGATTGGATGACACCAAACTTTTGATGGTTCTACATCACCTGCTAACACTATGGGTAGTTGATCAGGGAGCTAGGCGTTACGGGTGGAGACGATCGCAAGATAGGATACTATGCTGGCGTCATCGTGAGTAAGCCTCCAGAGATTCTCTTTCTTTTCTCGTGGCTGCGTTCGATTCGATCGCATCCAGATCTCCGGGATGCAGTTTCATGAGATTCACACATATGTATTCAATGCCTCGATTAACCCCACCTGCAGGAATCCCTGTTTTTTGTCACTCAAGCACTGACGGCCTTGTATTGGAGCCGCCTATCTGACTATGTCGGCCGCAAGCCCGTCTTACTTGTCGGTTTGGCGGGTCTGAGTATATCCAATTTGTGCTTTGGACTATCCACAACCTTCTGGACGCTCGTCGCAAGGTAAGAGGTCCTGCGATGCGCTCGAAGAAGCTTGAAGCGTCATATATATTGTTTTGGCTACAGTCGATGCATCGCTGGTGCCTTGAACGGTAACGTCGGCGTAATGAAAAGCATCATAGGCGAGATAACAGACAACACCAATATGGCACGGGCATTCGCCCTCATCCCCATCATTTTCTCTGTTGGTGCTTCAATCGCGTACGTAACTGGCTTTCGTTGTCTACTACGCCGGGCTAAAAGGAATCATAATTTGGACAGCCCCCTTTACGGTGGTGGTTTGGTAAAGCCACATGACCATTGGCCCAAGCTTTTCTCAGGGTCATTCTGGGTGCAATACCCGTACTTCCTGCCTTGTGTTGTGTCTGCGTCGTTCGCCGCATTTTCCTTTTTCATAACTGCGCTGTTGTTGGAGGAGGTGAGCCAGCGATTCACATCATGTCGAGTGGCAGCTGATCATCTTGGATAGTCACTACCATCGAAGCGACGCGGGAAGGAACTGCAACTAGAGATAGGTGCTCAGGATGGCACCCCGAGCGACAAGGCTGCCTCCCCTGTACCGATTCGTACCCTACTCAAAACTTATTCGGTGATGCTACCCATCGCAAATTACGGTATATTGGGTCTCGTCGACATTGGCTTTTTCGCTCTTGTACCCCTGTTCTACGCGACGCCTATCGAGATCGGGGGATTGGGACTCTCGCCGTTTGCCATTGGAGTATGTATGACGTCATTTGGCATTGGCAATGGCTTGTTCCAAACGTTGTTCACCGCTCGTGCCATCGAGCGTTTCGGTGAAAGGAGGGTGTTTTGTTCGGCCGTGCTTGCGTTCTTCCCCATAATTGCTACCTTGCCGATCATGAGTTGGGTTATCAGTGTTCAGAAAGAGGTTGGCGTGACTATCTGGGTACTCATCTTTGCCCAGCTACTCTCGTGGGCGGTGGTCGATATGGCCTATGGTATGTGCACCCGTTACTGGACGTAACTGAGCAGAACGATTGATAGATCACAGCGGTTATCTTTGTATTCGTCACGAGGGCTGCGCCGAACAAGTACTCGCTTGGCACGATGAATGGGCTCAGTCAAACTACGACATCGATTGCAAGGGCAATGGGGCCAGCCACATTCACATCGCTATTCGCATTCTCAAAAGAATACAACCTGCTCGGGGGAAACCTGGTGTACGTTCTGCTTCTGGTCCTTTTGTGTTTGTTAGTTTTCTTGTCGAGGCGCCTTCCGGAGTTAAAAAAGGACAAGGAGTAGAAAAGGTGCGGTTGCACCGGTTGGTCGACACCCCATATCCTCATGACCAGAGGCATTACATGATTTCTCCGATGTATGTCGTCACACGTGTAGCACCAGAACAGATGTTGATATAGAGCGTACCTTGTGATAAGTCACCCGACTGTCGAGTCATGCACATTTAAAATACGTACGTGTTTTTTCGTTCGTAAAGGCGCGTCCTGGTTTACGAATGGGGAAGCGACTACGCGGAATGATCGTGGGATGCCATCCATCCGGTCCGCAAGTACCCTGGACATAACAGCGTATGCCATGACTGGTGGTCATATCTTCCACCACTAGCATGTCTGTGGACACCGATCAATCACTTGAGACCGGGAGGTGGGTGCGAATATGCCCAGACGGATGATTTCGCAGTATGCGAAGAAGACACGTCCTTTGAGCCAGGTTCTGAGAAGGATCCGCATCCCAATCCCAATCTGATCGAGGGGGAAGTCGACGACAAACTCATCCAAAGAACCAGCACGACGACCGCGATGACACCGTAGGTATCACAATATCGATTACGATTATCAGTGTAGACGCGGAGAGCACTGCCCCGTGTGCCAAGGAACCTCTCACCTTGTCCCTGCCCACTACTTGAATGATGTCCATCCGACTCCTCCACTTGTCTACCAGATCCATATCCATCCATCCCATCGACTCAGTCCGATGGGAAACCGTCTGGGCCATCTCACATGTCTGGGATAATCAAGAAACCCACATCCTTGAGGGCATCACAGGCTGCACATGGTCCTCTGCAGCCTTCTCCAGTCCGAATCGATTCCTGACCATCCTGGAGCGAGTGTCTTCCCTCGTCTCACAGCATAAGGGAGAATACATCTGGATGGACGCTATATGCATCGATCAAGACTCCGAACAAGACAAGCGAGAACAGATACCACACATGGTGAAGATCTTCCGTGACAGCGCAGGCACCGTCGCTTTTGGAAAGCTGACGCCCGATGACGAGTTCAGTGAGCTCGTGCATACGTATGAGACCGATTCCGGAGAGAAGAAAGCATGGGTTAACAATTGGTTTGAGCGGGTGTGGACTTACCAAGAGCTCCGGCTCCCCCAGAGAATTCTCTTTTTGTCCGGAAAAAAGGTGTTCACTGGGGAGGAGATCTACTATGCCATCCTCATCATGTCTCCATTCCTCAGCTCACCCCACCAACGACTCTCGGTTCAATCCGTGCTCAACGGGGTTTCGCCGAGGTCAAAGCTGAACACCCAGCGCGCCCTCCAGCAGGCTAGCGCGCGCCAGAGCTCAATAGACGTGGATAAAGTGTATGGCGTGCTTGGGGCCGTGGACGAGCCGCTCAGACAGCTCAGGTTGGATTATTCCGTGCCGAGGAGTATGGCATTGCTTGACCTCATGTTCTTGATGCCACATGGAGACATCCTCGATACCCTCACCTTCAACCGGCTTCCGCCGAACAGGGGCGTTCACGATGCCGAACACTGGTCTGGCATGATGGACTTAGACGAGCCCACGGAACACCCGTCCTATGAAACGGACCACTACATGGGGGAGAATGCGCGAGTGGCCCGGATTGGCGATCGGATATTCACTCTGGTAGACCAAGCGTCGTTGTGGTCGGTCACGATACCAGGAGTCGGAGCAAAGAGCCAGCTAGTAGACGCTGCGGCGGTTGATCAAGAGTGGACGCACATAGGAGCTGTGACGAGCCAACTTGGGATCGTCGGAGACTTCTCTCAGGTACAGAAGAGCCCTGAATATGCAGAGGCTGTCGAGAGGGCAGGAAGGAGTGCGAGGGCCAATTTCCCTCAGGAGTCAGATCTTTTCATCATTGCATCGGATATTCGAAAGCTTCCAGCTAAAAGTGGTGCAATTCCGGATAACAGACTAGGAGACGACCGTCTTTTTGGTCAGCCTCTGACGGTGCTGGTCTGCAGATCCAAGGCGAACCGGTCTTTCCATTACGGAGTAGTTGTGAGCCGGAATGAAGATAATACGTGGCACAAAGTATGCACGGCGTCATTCAGCGACTCCTGCGTATCGAACAAGGTGACGGAAGACGTTGTCATTGGTGGATAGTTGCACTTTCTATTGTTTTGTGAAGGGCTGATAACACTGCGTCGTTGATTCACAACTGTCTCTTGTATGACTGTCTTTTACTCCGCCTATGAATATCACGACCACTCGATCTGCTACATCACCTAGCCTGATTAGGTTGATAGCCCTGTAAAGTCTGAAAGATCTGACGAGCTACCGTTTGAAGGCATGATGACTAAATCCTGCCGGAAAATAGGGTCGACAGAATTTACACATTGCTGTCGTGTACTGCGCCAAGGCATCGTGACATAGTCACCCGTCCCATACGACTCGCAGTTACCTTGGACACGACAGTACAGCCGGGCTATACACGATCACCAGCCACGGGTCGCCGAGAGGTAGGCTGGGATCGTCGAAATTTGCAGTTGTTACGCTTGTGGACAACACTGAGCAAGTAGTGTGTGTCAGTAACAAGCTCAGACGTATGGTTTTGCCAGTCCGCAGTCTGTCGATGTCAGTGGCATCTGCCTGCGCACGGTCGTATCGGTGAAGGAACATCCTTCGCAATATCGGACGAAGAAGTATCAATGGCGGCTGTAGCATTTGCAGTGCACATTTGCACCCCCAGGCCAGTCTCTACGGATTCATGCTGTCGTGACCGACCCACGTGCAGAGAGTTCTTGAGGGAAACAGAAGGAAGTAGTTGCATGATCGGATACTAGGATGGGTCTCACCGTAGGTACTCCATTGATTCTTCACTCGATCTTTAGGCACCCGACTCTGTTGGGGGCTATGCGTATCGTTCCGGTGACCAATCGAATTTGTAGTTGAGACACTCATGAGTTAGATCGCTGTCAGATTGGGTTGCATCATGAGATAGCTTTACTCATTACTCTGATAGGTCTTTGATGCAGATTGTGGGCCGTCCAAGACGTCCTAGACACGGTCATCAAGTATGCAAGCAACGCTAAACCCACACTTACAATCCTACTCCTTATTCCAGAGTCGGTTCCCAGTAATCGACGTCGAAACGTGGCGTGTAACACTTCACATTCGTTCTTTTAGAATGGGAAGTCTGAGTCGTCCCCTGCCTCTTACAGACTAGGGTATTCTGCCGGTGGCAACCTCTCATCAGCTTTTCCCGCTCCCAAGCCAGCAGAGCACTTCGGGGGAGAACAGAATTCGCTAGCGCTGGGCTGACTTCCCCTTCTTCTTCCGGACCGTGGTCTTCCTGATCAGTTTATCCAGCTGGATCATGCGGACATTGCGGTTCGTCAATTTGTTTGCGTGTGGATGATATACGTCCGATTTTTAACCTGCGGGTCAGTCGTCAATTTTCGTGTTGATGACCTGCGATGCACGACATAAGGGTTTGCACTGTCCAACGAATGTCTAGCTTAGCCCAATCTTGATTTCAACGGCCCACGTCATAGGTCCTGCAGCGTTCGTGCCATTTTGGCTGGTCAGAAGAATAAGATGTACGCAGCCTCCCTGGTATAAAACACAGAGAGAGATGGGTGTTCGAGGACAATACCTGACAGGGATGCACAACAACTCACGACGATACCTCGCACCTTTGATCGTATACAGATACCTCCGTGTCAGTGGACTTTGTCAGGATGAGATAATGATATGTGCAGTGATACATGCGCGCGTGCTAGGAAGGCCAAAGATCGCTAGTACTAAAGTACTAGTGTTGCATGACCTCCGAGCCCTTGTTCTCTTTCTTCGTAAGTTCATTCCTAATAATCCGTTAGGCGGATATCGTTTCACCGCGAAAGACTGAGCCAGCTCACCTTAACTGTATACTGAACTCATCTTCGATATCGTCGTCATCCCAGTTATCCTCCCACAACTTATCGCCTCCAGATTGGGCAACGCCAGGAGCGGCACCACCCAGATGCGCGAGGTCAGTCTCGGAGTCATCCCAATCTGGTGTGTACGCGTGTACCAGCTGCCTTTCAGCTAACAGGACACGCTCGTGGACATGAGGGCGAACCTGCTACTTGGAACTCCTCGAACTCGTCGTCTTCCTCAAGTACCCCAAGATGTTGGGTCTCATCCGTCTTTTTTTTCTCGGATGCCTGTGAGTTTTCGATGGGCTTGGATGTACTTGCCGTGGAGGACATTTTTGAGGGTTGCTTATACCAGCGAACACGACGGAAACGTTGAAGCTGGACGCGTCATTGCACCCCGTGGGAATTCAAGTATCTCTAATTAGTCTCTCGTCTCAATCAGCGACCTTGTACCGTTAAAACGTATCAAAAGAGCCCTTTCGGGTCGCCATGGTCAACTGGCTGGCCTTCTTTCACCATTCGGCGCCCACCGGGAAATGTTCATGCGACCCAAGAAATTCGATGGGTATCGGTGGCAAGCAGTTTCCTAGCGAATTGGCAGAAGGTTTACGCGTACTTTGCACGTCTATCGTGCTGCGCACATTGTGGAGTTTTGCGTTGCCAGGCTAAGAGTCGTTCTTCCATGCCAATGGATCTCGCAAGTACACTCGAAATACTCGTAGTGTGCAGTGATTTACTTTCTCATGCCGTCACTACAACGTGCACCACTGCGTTTCAAACCAGTACATTCATTGTGAATGCGGAGACTTTACAAGAACTCGCTTTGCGTCACTCAGGGCAACGATCTCTTGGGATATTGTGATTTTCCCCCATGACATGGCAGGCACCATGCTGCGCGTCGCGTCATTGAGATCATACGGTGGTATGTGACGACTTTTTTTTTTTTGCTCATGCGTCCATGTGGTGAGTTCGTTGCGAAGACATATCCGCTAGGATCATCACGGTTCACTATAAAACGACATGATTTTTCTGCTTTTTTCTAAATCCCATCATCGTCATGTACGCCAGTTTGACGCTCCTGTCTATCTTGACTCTCGCCAGCGCAACATCGGCTGGCAGCGATTGTACAGGGGTCATTCAATCCTTGAATGATGTCACATCTGCCGTTCAGTGCAAAACCGTTAACATAAACGGGTTCACCGTTCCTTCTGATCAACCTTTCGTGCTCAATCTTTTAAACGGGACGACGGTGAACGTTAGTGAGTTGTCTCTATTGCATGGGTTGTGTAATTGTTTGATATTGACGGTAACTCAGATGGGGATATCACATTCAGCGATGGCTTTACAAAGGGTCCGTTATTCACGGTAACGTAAGGAGCTTCATCTGCTTCGTGTGAGCTTTGCTCACCACAACCCTACCTTAGGGGGAACGATATTACATGTCAGTCAAAGTATCGCTTTTCCAAAAGAGAAACTCATTCCTTGTCTAGTCAACGGGAATGGTTACAAATGGGATGGTTCTGGTCCTTCATACTGGGTGAAGTTAACCGTGGTAGGGTATACGAACGATCACATCGCTAATACGTAGTTGGGATTTAGGATGGTCAAGGAGCTTCAGGCGGCTTAACGAAGCCTTATCCAATGATGAGGTGATCTCGCCACTGATATCTATGACCGTTCACTTACGAAAGCTACAGCGTGGGCATTACAGGGACCATTTCTGTCCGCCATCTTGCCTGTATTCGAAACGCTCATTCTCACATACATATTTACTGACAGGGAGTATATCTTCTTAATACTCCTATGGGAGCCATTGGGATCTGGAATGGCCCCTTAACCGTCGACGGTGTTACAGTGGACGATCGTAAGCAGGTTTTGATTTCTTGGAAGGTCAATCGGTCACTTATCTCAATTAGGGGAAGGTAATTATGCGAACTCTAGAAGCAGCGGTGCTGCTGCGGGTAAGTTTTTAACAAGTGGAAACTCTTCTACTTTCCTGAAAACCCGCGCCAGGCCGCAACACCGACGGTTTCGATGTTGGCGGCGACGGCATAACGATTCAGAATTGGTAATTCCCCGCATGTGCTATACGCTTAAGCAACATGATTAACTTTGCCATCATCAGCACCGTTATCAACCAGGTAAATATATTTCCCCTGTGTTGGAATATGCATCGCTTATACGTGTAGGATGATTGTATTGCCATCAGTTGGGGAACGAACATCACAGTACACGACAACTATTGTGAGAGTGGCCATGGAATATCTCTTGTAGGTCTGTTCTTCCTGGCATCGGCGCGTTACAAATTGTCTGCAGACCTCGTCGATATCAGACACAGTGATAGACAACATAGTTGTCTCGCATAATAAGCTAGTTGACAAGTACGTGCCATTTCTACCATTGGATTCAGATGAACCGAGCCGTTGTGCTCTACAAAGCGAACAGGCATTGCGCATCAAATCATCTACGACTACTCAGGGTAGTCGCGTTTCTAACGTTGTTTTCGAGGTGCAGTTGCCAGCTACCATCGAGTAGTGTTTTTCGCTAATCTTTATGTAGGCCAATACTGCTAGTGGCTGCACGGACTTTGGTGTATTGATCACGCAGGTAATTTGACAAGTTGTCACCCACGTACCATCTTCACACACCCCAATAGAGTTACCCTGCTTCTCTAGGAACGCCCGGGAATGGAGTCGACATCTCAGTAAAGCCCAGTTCAAGCCTGAGTTGACCGTACGACTCACAAATTACTGTACAGAATATCACCTTCTCAGATTCGAACACCATCTCAACGAACAGCAAAGCTTACATGGTCGCAGTCAATTGTGGCGAGGGTTCCTGCATTGGTGAGTCACACACATCGTCAGGAACCTCTTCTCGTCCTGATATTTTGCCTCTACAGGGCCATGGGATTGGTCAGGTCTTGTTGTAGAGGGAGGCCAAGTTGGACCGAATACCAACCGCCCGGAGATTACTGGTTTTGATTTCTAGTCGGGCAATGCTTGAAAACCGTACTTCACTGCTGCAACGGAAGTACGAATATACTTATATACCCTGCGCGGGTCGCGTGAGCCATATATGCATATTAGACAATGGATTCTATCTTGTGCAGTATGGCGACATTCACAAATTGAAGAGGCTGGCTTTCTCTTGACATATACTTTATGCTCGTTGATCGAGTTGGACCGCCACGCGCAATCACTCTCCAAGCATAGGTAACTATGATCTTTCACATTCCTTTCATGTGAAGGTGTAAAACATCTATCTTCGTACGACTCCGCACCGGATCGGCAGGGCTGATTCAACTCCAAAACTGATGGTAAGGACCGTCAATTCCGCTCGGGACAGGATCGCGTGGTGGAAATCTCATCCCCTCCCGAGCGGTATCCTGTGATCTCATATGTGCTTGAAGACCAAATCAACAGTGTAAGTCCCGGGCGCTTCGCGAACGATGTCAACTATGAGGTTTCTCACTTGATCGCGCAATAGCTGGCTCGTTACTGATGCTTTGGAGCGTCATATTCATATTTCCTCGCTATCTGTATCCACCCCTCGCATGGTATTTACGACTCACTTCGCTACACGGTTTTCAGCGGTATCTAGTAACATGTTAACACCAGTCCTCGAATCAGCAATGACTACATGCACGTACGGTCTCACTGTGACATCATTGCTATGGCTACAACAGGCGACCACAGCCATTGGAGTGTGAAAAGTACGCAGCTAGAAACAATCTCAGCGTGCATACCTTGGTTCCGTTGTAGATGAAGGTACGACCTCTCGCTTCACAAGTAACGAGCACACCGCGAACTTCTAGAGTACAAGTTAAACGGTCACCGACTGGAACGGCTCATCCACTGGCAGAGTAGCTGAGTGATCCAGAGAAAGCTTCGATTCGTGCCGGTCCGAATCAGCTGACTCTTGACACTGCCGAAGACTTCTTGTCACATAACTCCACGGACGACTCGTGCTTGTTTTCGAAGCAATAGGAGGCAATACTAGGTCGATGCTAACCCGGATCTCATTTAATGTTCTTCCACTCGAGTCTTCGGAGACCATACACATACCCCGGACTCCGGGGGCTATTTCGTTACAGTACCGGTCCGACATGATCATTTTGATGACCACCCCAGGATCAAGAAAACCGCAACATGCGCGGAGCCGAAGTGAAGAAGCGGTGTACTCGTGTGCGCAGATTCTGGTACCACGAAAAAGCTTATTGGAAGAGTACTGAAGAAGACAGGATCATGCGAGAATGACGACTCCCTCGGCGAGGAAGAAAAGAAGCTGTCGAATTCGAACTGCATTTTCGTTGCCCTTCAAGTGCGAGAATTACCTGCCTATTCAAGTCGACGGCTAGGGAGCTCGGAGCATCGGATAATCGTTAGAAAAACAGAAGAGGTCCACATGTCTCTGATCAGTACATACGTGTTCCAAATACTTACCTTGCCAATGCAGTCCGACAGAGGGACCATCCATTCCTTTTGCAAGATCAAAAGAAAACGTTGCGATGCTACAAAGATTGATCACGGGCACGATCCACCATTTTGTCGCCTCGAAAGTTCGGAAGGTCTCTCTTTGAACGTGTGCACAGTACCAGATGCTGACACGACATATACATCGCGAAGTGAGCTGCTCCTGCCACCTCGAGATTAGTATTAGCGTCTCCCGGATCATCGTGAGAGGCCACGTTGATACTACCGCGCACGCGTAGATAAGACAATGGCACGGACCAGGGCTCGCGATAACCCTCGGACATCATCCAAGATTTGATGCCATCCAACAAATACTGCTGGATCCGGTGGGAAAGTCCAAATCCCATCTATCACATCACTCTGGGGTCGTCGCTTTAGAACGCTGATGTGCAGGTGTAGTAGAATTTTGCACACCATGATGATAGTATCAATATTTGGGGTTCGACCCAAGGTAACTTTCCCGCATTATGACCGCAGTTGAGATGTCAAGGCAGGACAACTGTGAGAGGTTACATACATACTTGGCTCTTCGTATTATGCGATCATCACGAGCGCGGAGTTGGAGGGAGTTGGGACAATCCAAGTCAGCATCATACATCACGTCCCTGCGAAGGCTTGCCGCCATATAATAACAGGGCTCCGCGATATGGATATGTGATACGAGTGGCGCCGCGGTCTACAAATGCAATATGAACTGTCCTTGCCGCCGACGGATTCCATGAGTGTCCACAAGCAACGCTTGCGACGAGCATTGCGGTGGTAGTTGGGCAACTCATCAAGACCTGCAGATATGGGATGGAAAGGCTTTATGCCTGCGGTGGACTCATCGCTCTGCAGCTAACCTAGAAAGATAAAGACATACGGCTTGCTTGGATATTTCTTACCATTGATGGGAGACAACCTCATCTAATACATCATGGTCGGTAGTGATTTTCCTTCGGGTTTTTCTCTCCACTTGGATTTGTGGTGGCGGCCTGTATGTGCAGCCTCACGAATGTCGAACTCGTTCCTGTATAATACACGAGGCAATGATCACGACAGCGAAGGCCCACACGTTCTCAATCTAATGCTTCACACTGTGTGTAGCAGCCAAGGACCCACCCACCCAATAGCAGAATGAAAATGAATCGGTGGCAGCCCTAACCAAATGCGTACATATGGGCAAAGTCGAGCCACACTCTATAGCGTCCGGTGCCTGTGCTCAAGTATATGTACGCCCTGCATTTTGTCAACCACACCTGTTGCCCTTGTGGCGGAGGAAATTATGGAGGCGAATTCCAATCTTTGATTTCGTTTACCCAGATTCCAGTCATGCTGCAGAAGAACTTTCAAGGTAAGAAAAGAAACAATTCATCCTGAAACACGTCAAGGTAACCGAATGCTCGAGAATAGATCCTTCTCAAGGCTTTGATAGCCAACTAACCCCCCACCACGGCATGGGCCATCGCAGACAGAAGACATGCCTACCTGCCTCTTGTTTCCCATGTCGCGCTCCGTGGAGCGGGACCGAACGTCGAAATGTCGATGTGGTCGATAGAACGGGTGTTTCCTTGTTATTATAGTTACAGCTACCCGTGAGTCGTACTGTGATGGGTATCGGTGATCATTAAACCTAACTAAGCACACCGTTTGTTGTCCACGTACTCCCCTGACGTTTAGCTCGTTCGGAGGAACTGCTCCCATTCTCCCAACTGACAGTGCCAGGTGTCATTTTTCGTCTAAGGTTATCCTCGACCGGTTTATGGTTCATGCATCATGGTTCGTTCCTACCGCCGTGCTCGACGGTGCATCCTATGTTGGGAGCTCACAAGCGCTGTAACGGCCAAGGAAGTGGCCCCACGTAGTAAGTAAATACACATGCCATTGAAAGTACCCGAAGCGTCGCACTCTGAATTTCCTTACTGGTGTTGAGTCCCCGAGGAACACCGACGTCGGCCCGGTCCGTGTGATATAATACAATTGTTCCCCACACTTGGAACGACTGCCCTGGCATTCTCTGCGATTACACGCCTAACCTCAACGAGTCATATTCATTCAAAGGACCAGGGATGCCGGTGTTAATCAGGACGGAGATTTCGAGGGACGTGACGAGCCTGCCCCGGTCTATGGGGATTAGGAGTGGCTTGTCCTTATTCGTCGAACCCCTGAAGCATGTCCTTCCGGTACCTTCGTGCCTGAAGGTAGTGGGGGGTCTCATTCATACTCTCTCATCGTATGGGGGTTCTGTATTGTTCACGATCATTTCAAAGTACAGGTCCAATAAACATTCACAGCAACCAAGCAACTACCTATCAAATTCCATAATCTAGGCTTCTCTCCGGATCCCACGGAGCTATCTTCGATCGAAGGGATATCAGCCACGGATTCGTTCGGACGAAAAGAACAGCTGTCGTACGTTTTTTTAAACGCGTTACCATCACACACGAAACCGGAACCAAAACAGCGGTCTCACCTGGTAAGCAGTAAACCGTTTTGATCGTTCTAGCTGTTCCATCGGCCGGAAGAGCTTGCCAATGCTCAACAGCGTCAGTTTCTCCGCAGCAAGTCTTGCTGCCCAGGCGAAATCCGGCAGAGAATCTACCGTCTAGCCAGTTAGTGAAACGTTGGTCCCTGGTCGTTACTGGGTAGCTCGAAAGTGATTGATTGATCGACCGGTCCGACTACTTCCATTGTAAAACGAACCCCGCGCAGAAAAACAACTGGCCCTCGGTGACCAACATAGGCACCCACGCCCGTCACCCCTGTAGTGATATGACGAGTATTCATTACCCTCCCCCTCTCAGATTGCATCCCGAAACATGAATCAGAGATGCAGAGTCTTCTTTTTCTCCGTGGGTTCGTTTGTTGGTCCGACTCGCTAGCACCACGGCTCCCATAGCTATTAGCTGCTGCACGGTGTTTTCATTTTACAAAGAGTAATTCACTCCTCCGCGGTTGACATAGCCAACAGCCCGCCGGATCAGATTGGTGATAGCAGCTTCTTCTCAGAGCGGTGTTGTGCCCTCCTACGAGGTGCTGTGTTCAATGTCGTCTGCGTGTGACTCCCAAGGATAGAATGTGTCCCACTGAATTTGCTGACAAAGCATCGCAATGCCGGCGGTGCTTTGTTCGTACATACCCGGGTTAATTTGAAATTTATGTCATTGCATAAATGAACACGCCATCTGCATGGCAGGCGTAATGCCATCGAATGAATGTGTGAGAGGATGCTGTAGTTGGCCCATGGATACCCTTGGAAGCTCGGAGGACTCCATCGCTGAAGGACACTTTGTCTCACCCGCCGTGGTCATCGTCAGAACCAGGACGTCGCTTCTCTCATGCATAGGGGGCAATGAATCAAAGTGTTCATATGCCGCATTTGTTCCCGCTGCTTCCAACGTCAAGCGTTATACTTTACAATCCACCCCAATCCACCTTAAAAAGTCGACAAAGCAGCCAGTGGCTGCATACGTATAAGAAAGTGAGAGAGAAGAAACAGTGGATGTGTATAGCTAGATCGAAAGTTCCCGAAAAATCTGCGTTGTTTTTACCATAATATCGGCGTTCGGGTTTCGTCGCAGCCTCGTCAGTAGTCGTTTAAAGGCATCTCCATCGTAAAGATTCCAGTGGCGGATTGATCGTGAAACATTACTTTGACGCGATTGCCCTACCTCCCAGCGCCAGCATCGCCTCCAGCCAAGGACACATGTCCACGTTGCGCGTCACCCGACCAGAACCCGTCTCCTTGGCCCCTTGGAGAGATCACCACCGGCAACTCTCCTCTCACCGAAACGAAATAATCATTCAGATCCCTTTCCCACCTTCCTGTATCATAGCCCTCCGCGAACCTGAAGTCGAACTTTTGCATCACACAACATACAAGCGTGCGTATCTCTTGCAACGCGAGCTTTTTGCCGACGCAATTCATCGGTCCATACGAGAACGGGATGAACGCGCTTGGGTTGTGGATGAAGGGCACTTTGTTCGATTTGTCCGAGGGAGAGGATGGGTAGGAATACCCGTATGCTTGGCGATCCTCCGCGGAAAGCCATCGTTCGGGCCAAAACGCATCAGGCGAAGGAGAGAAGTACCGAGGGTCCCGATGGATGGAATAGAAGTGCACAAACGCACTCGTTCCTTCCGGTAAGAAGCTGTAAACAAAGAATGAGCCCCTAGGAGTTCGGGCGAGCAAACACACGACATACTATGGGCCAACCTGTTTCCCTCCAGTCCCTTTCGGGACTGCTCTCTGGCTCCCACTAAGTACGGGCGGATACAATCTAAGTGCTTCGTCTCTATGTCCCTTTCAATTGACGTGCCAGGAAATATACGTGAGCACGTACACGACAGCCCTCAAATATTTCATCTTGGCATGATGCGTCGTCGCGGAGGCATCCTCTCCTGGAGGATAATATTTATCTACCTCATCCCGTAATCGTCGAAATGCTGTCCTGTTTTCCATGAGTGAGTAAAACAGGCAGACTAGGGTGGTCGCCGTCGTGTCCGATCCTGCGACGATGGCCAGCACACCGTCCGAGGCAACTTCAGCAAATGTAGGTGGATCGCCTTCGACGCCCTCTTCACCAATCTATACAAATGAGTTGATAGGATAAGATTAGGATATGATCCGGCGCAGGCACTCGGTACCAACGAAAAAGAAGCCGGCGGAGCGAGGGGGGGAAATAGAGTGGGTACCTACCAGATAATGGAACAAATCCTTGGTTCGTGATCCCTGTGCATGACGACGGAGCGCACGCGCTTGGCAATACGACCGGAATTTCTTGAGGTCTTCTCCGATACCAGGAAGGGATGTGTAGTATTTTCCCAGCCAGGGTACGTGACTGAGCACGAGTGCAAGCCTGCATTTTTACGAGTGATTCGTAATGAGTTGTCAACGTAAAAAAAGGGCGTACATACGGTAATCCGCTTTCGAGGAGGTGCCAGGTATTGTCCTTATCGCCGTCCCGCAGCATTTCCGAGCCGCCCCCGAAGCTGACGCAAGAAGCAGCGGTGGAGGAGAAATGATACGCGGACAGGACGGAGGGATCATGAAATAAGAAGCAAAACAGAAAATAAAAAAAGAGCGATATTCAGATTCCTTCTTCCCCGGGTAGAAAAGCCTGCCGCAAAACTCACGCCATGTCACTCATGAAATCGAATCTGCAGAGGCCGCACGTGGCAAGTGGATTACGACATGTCAGCACGATCCGAATTGGGGAATATGATTATGATGTGAAAGCGAGGAAGGGGAAGAAGGATGGCGACGAGAATAGAGCGAGGGAAACGGGCGCTCGGACGGGACTCACGTAAAACGACTGATCCACTCAGTGAGGTTGATGTGACCAGGACCAGACTGTCTCTCTAGTTGAGAGATGAATTCGTGGACTCGATTAGCGAGGATTTCTTCGTAGTCTTTCATGTTTGCGGCGCGGAAAGCTCTGTTCCAAGGTTTTCGACGACGCATGTGTTCGTGAGGGTCGCGAATGGATATGAGTGCTCTGACGGTGGTCTGCTCTGCCATGCGACCGTCCCAATCTAGACCGAGGTGTGATAAAGCGGTAGTTGGGGAGAGAGAGGGAGGGAGACTTACGTGGACCCTTTGGAAGGCCATTGGTGCCCATCAACGGATCGATTGCATTGACGTCTCGCATGGAGAGCTCGTTTGGCCCTAGCAACGAAGAAGGGGGAGGGGGAATACATGAGCGTGAGAAGGGGTAGCCGGAGGAAGGAGTGGAATGTACCGATTCGGACGACGTCGCCGTACTTTTGGTGTAGCCTAGTGTAGTATTCGTGTTGCTTTCCATCTGAAGAGATCCAGGCCATCCAGAACTTGGAGATACGGCAAGGGATGGGACCGGGGTATCGGGCGAGGGGATGGAGAGGGGAAAGGCGGTAAGCGACGACGGAGAGGAGAAGAAACGAGTAGTAGAGGGTGAAAACGGCGAGGAAGGGGTGGGAGGTGGATGAGAAGGCGGGGCGGAGAAGGAGAGAGAGGGCAAGAGGCGGCATGAGGAGCAGAGCCGAGTGAGAGCGAGGGTTTACGGGCTCATAGCGGTTGAATATGAGATGGCATGCCTGGTACCCGTGATCAGAGAGAACGGTGGAGTAGGGAGGGGAAGACTTACGAGTGCAGCGGCGAGGATGGCGAGGATGGCATCCGGGAGACTGGTGGCCATGTGAGGGAGGAGGACAAGACGGGATCCGGCGAACGAGACAGGACTTACTTTGGAGATTTAAGGAGGATGGCATGAACGCTTACGAATAAGGGAATCGTCGAAGGGATCGACTTTCTGACCTTACTGTAATCAGAGAGGGAGAGCACAGAGAGAGAAAGAAGAAAGAAAGACAGACAGACAAGTAGACGCGCTTAGTCCAAGCCGCGGTGACGGAATGCTCCCGCTATGTCCGTGGACTTAAGCATTCCTCCGTGCCTGTCCCATCACGCCCATCAAATAGCCAGGATGACCAATGACGTACTCTCAGATCACGCGGGCAGATCCAACGCCATCTCAACATCTCCTCAATGCACCACCATCCTTCCTTTACTGTTACTACGTACTGCTTGAGCTAAGCACTTGTTCACCGTCGTCGTACATAGGCCATACAGTTGGCGCCCAGCACAGGCAGGGTTGCACTGATGCAACACCTAACTTCGCTTCACAAAATGACAGCCCAAACGCGCACCCACACACATCGGGTCGCTTCTCGCGTGCCCCAAGATCCCGCCCCTCCTCCCTTCTGTTATCGGTGTCCATTTTCATCTCCGTGTGGCGGCGGGACTGCGGCACTCCGACCACTCATAGCCATTGCCAGCGCACACTCCCCACACGCAACACAAGACTTTTTAATCATCCAGTCAATCATCGTCGCCGTCGACGTTCTTCTCGCCCCCACACACCGTTTTTGGTAATTGTCCACCTTCTTGGATACCGCCAGACGAATATGTTCTAGTCTCCAACATACACGTTTATGAATTACCACCAAGACACGGCTACGTGTAACTTAACTCTCTCAGATTAGTTTCGCTGCTGTGTACTTATCCCCACCGTTCCTTCGGTATTTCTTGCAGCACCAAAGGCACATGATGACACGGCTTAATCATTCATTTGGCCTTGAGGCTCCCATACACCACCTCCATTTTCGAAACGTAGATACGGAGCTGGGCTAGGCCCGATGCGCCACTTGGCCTGATCACGGCTTATCTTCGGCGCGCCACTACCTAATACCCCATCGTCTCGACATTCGCGTCCATCGCCGTCGTAGCTTTCATGTCAGCAGGCCCACTTCACTTTTGCACGCCATCAAGTCAAATACACGTCCTTGGGAATTTCCATCTTCGGTATGCCGGGTCCGGCACGGGTTCCCTGATGGTTGGCCGACCATCTCTTATTTTTGGCCACCCGGCTCTATCGTTCAACGGGTAGGCTGGCCAGTGCACTGGAAATAATTTATCATTCCGCAGAACCCCTGCTCTCTGCTCAAGAAAACCCAGACCACGCACGAAAGCTTGTGAGGCTGGGTACGGGGCTCAGGTATATACCAGGTGACTAGACTGAATACGGTTTATGTTCACTGGTACCCACACAAGACTCATCTCAAATTCATCGCCAAACAGCCACGCACTTCTTCGAGATCCCCGCCAGAGACCAGACCGGTCTAGGAACTCCGGAGAGTCTCCCGTGGTCAGATCTCGTTGTGAGTCCTTGTTCTCCGAGGAAAAGAACGAAAGAGTGAACGTGCTGACAGATCTCATATACACATTCCTATACAGTTGACAACCGACAACTGACTAGTACATGCCTGAAAGGACAGCTTGATAAGCCCAAAGTTCCGGGTACCTCACTCATCGATAGTGATTCATAAGTAGCGGTCCTGAATGGGGCTGCAAGGTTTAAAATAATGTACACCTTGACCAGGACGTCGTCGTTTGTGGGGGACTTCGACGTGGAACCCCTCAGGTGCATCGATAAACGGATGAGGGATAGTCTGTGGCAACGATGTGATTCAGACAAGAAACGCGGTAGGATGCAGGCGTAAGTACACTTCTAACCAAGCGAGTACAACGTTCACGTTGCATATTATCCGATGCCTATGCACCCAAAATTGGCCAAGTACATACCAAAAAAAAATAGCAGCGTTCGTGTGGTCTCCCTACGACGCCTACGTAAAAGAATAACGGAGCAATGCCCACTGTCGTGAAGCTTGTTGTGCGCTGTGAGTAACCCAACATTAGATCTTCGAAAGAATATCCCTGCTCGTGTCCCAAAACAGAAAAAAATCCGTTATCTCATTTGATGACCAGTAATAATGGGGCCCATCACACTTTTCCAAGTATCAATATTGGCGTGACTTACCCGAGGGGGATCCGAGTTTCAGAAGGGTGGATGTGCACGGAGGGGATGATACGGCAAGGTTGCGCCCGCAAAGTGACGCAATGGAATGCTTTGCGCACGATGCATGGCTGTATGTTGGTGACTGCGGAATGCACGCTGATATGCGTTCCGCCCCCCCGTTGTCAGGATGGCAGGTGCGGACGCAGCAATTCTTCCCCTTCTCCTAAACCCCGCAGTACTTGTTGAGATGTAACCTGCCTTCTCGTATCAAACTCTAAAGCGCTACACTCAAAGTGAGGCGAGATATGAACACAGAATTCACTTCAATAATAGAATTTTTCATTAAATTACAGACAAACAAACCAGGTGTTACGCCGCAACACCGATCAGGTCTCCCAAAACTCAACCTTCTGAAACGACAATGTGAAAGGTTCCCCCCTAGATGCATTCATAATGGTAAGTGGCGGCGGCAGGAGCTACACCATTTAATGCTGCTTACATAGCACGTTCTGTCAATTAAACACGCCAGTGCTCGCGCGTACCCGGAACGTACAGGGACATCTAACAAGCGGGGTCCAATAGGAGTCCATAACCTTGCAGCCAACCGTCCCAAAGTGGGGCAGTGGTGCTCTCGTCCGCGGATGCACGGCGTTTCCGGCAAACTCCAGGTACCCGGGTGGCATTTTATTAAGAGCTTAAACTTGTTCGTCAGGCGTGTTCTGATAGAATGTCCGCAGGACCCTGCAGCCTCGTTTGTGACGATGTCGATCATCAGGCTATCAGTAAGCTTATGGAGTAGTGGCAACAGTACTGGGAACTCACTCCATACTGGATGACTGGACGGATACTGAACCGAAGGTGATTTGGAACGCCCTGCCTCAAATGTGGGTATTGGGTGGTGCGTGTTGCGTGAATGTGCATAACGCCCGGAGAGCCATCAGCGATGTGCAACAGTGCTTGATGGATGGCTAGAACCTGCTCGTTCATCCACTTCAGCCGATCGAATGGGAGACGACAGGGAACGGTCCAAACGTTCACGACTCCTTCTCCGTGCCACGTTCCTAAAAGACAGCTCTAATGCCTGGGGGGCTTTACAGCCTAGACAAAGTCCTGCGCATTGCTATCGTCCAAGTGAAGAGCCTATGCCACAAAGCGAAGATGGGAGGGACAAAGCATGGTGTCCCCCGACTTCTTTCCGAAATCCAAGGCAACAAGAAGTCACCTAGTGTCGTCGCGCCTGTCCGCACGGGCTTCTCGGGATTTCCAGTCCAAGCAGGGAGACCTCCCTCCGGAACTAGCAGCAGGAAGCAACATTTGCAAAAACAATCAGCCCATCCGATAAGCGCGGATGAAGACATAGGTGTGGGTCGACCTACGAGACGGTTTGAACATGGCCTTGGCCCCCGAAGACGTTGCTTTGACTACCGCCGCTGAAGGAGAAGAAGAGAACGCGGAGGAGCGTACGGGAAGTCGATCTCCCTGTTGGCGAGAAATTCCCAACTGAAACAACCTTCGAGCGGTGTTCCGAGGAAAGTGTATGTATATCTCGTCTTTGAGAGAGAACGCATGATTAAAAGTACAGGTTAGCAGGCAGGTCTTGGCTGCCTAGAAATTGCCAGTTGCCTCATCGCATTTGCCATCCCGGTCCGTCTCCTCGGCGACTGGCTGTTTAAGCCTGAGCGCGCATTGTAAAAACCGGATACAGCACGCCGCCCTCGGCATACCCTCGACCAAGAATGCGCCGTTTCCGTACACATCCATTAGCATACACTGGTACTGCCAGCGTCTTCTCTTTCTCCGCGGCTCGAAGCCGGTCAAAGGAATCCTCGAGATGAAAGAGCGGAAGCCGTGGATACTGTAACGACTAGTACGTATGTACCGAGCCATTTTCCTCGAATCATATCCATGATGCATGCGCGGTCACACATCGCCGAGGTGCTTCCGACCGAGCCAACGCTGAAAAACGCCTTTAAGCAGAGTACGCACGGATCTCGGAAAGGAAGCGCCTGCACGCGGTCACTTGGAAGCTTTGTTGTACCGCGGTACTTCGATTCTGTCATGTTTGATAGCGTTCCGTCGGTCGGCGGCGGTCATGTCATCCAACAACGCAAGGCACTGTGAAACCCATGACGTGATGGAGAGTGGGGTAGTAAAGTGAGGCCGGTCGTGATGGATGATAGGGATTGTTGTTCGGATGTCACTGCCGTCGGCCGGATGGGATGCATGGCTTGAACACCCGAATCGTGGGCGTGCGCAAGTGCGCTAATAAGAAGACTAAATGATATTCTGAAACTCATACACAGCTGTGAGTTTTACTTGGTGGCATCGACCGTGGCAGCGGCCAGGAGTAATCACCGACTAATCACGCGTGTCACGTTCCTACACGGCATTTCAGAAAACAAGATATACATGAGAGGAGGAAGGAGAGTTGAGAAAACATACCCCCTTTGCGCCACTACGGTTCGCCAGAAAGATCTGACAGTTTCAAGTGCCACACGACGTTATTCTCCTCACAGAGCTGGAAGATAACGCGTAACGGACGGAGTCTTTGCTCAAATCCAGTGCAAAACAAAAGGCATACCAGTCGAGTCTCACACGATTTGTGACGCCGAGTTACGGTCGGCCGGCCCGAGCCTCGACAACGAACTGCAACGCTCCCTGGTCACCGGTCACCACCCTAAGTAAACGAACACTCAAGTACTTAGCTATCATAGTCGGATGTATAATAAATCGACGTCGGCTCCTCTCCGCATAGTTACCGGACCTGATTAAAAAGCCCTTGTTTCCGCAGTGAATGGCGCTTGACCGCACTTTGTTTCTCCCAACCCCGTTCACTGCCCTGTGTGGTGCTCGTGAAGATAATGGCCACCGATGAAAGTACCCCGCTACTCGAAAACTCGCAGGCGAAGACGAAGACTCCTCTCCCTAAAATACAGCTGGGGCTTACTCTCTTTGTCCTTTTTTCCCAACCCATGTCATCGCAATACATCTTCCCGTTCATAAATCAAGTGAGTGAAATATGTGCGTAAAGCACCATGAGGGCTTATTGGACGACACAAAACTTGACGGCTTTCATCGCCTGCTAACATCGTGTAGCTCATAAGGGAGTTAGGCGTTACGGGTGGAGACGATCGAAAAATAGGATACTATGCTGGCGTCATCGTGAGTAGGCCTTGCCAGAAGTTCTCTTCCTTATTTGTGGCTGCGTTCGATCGCATTCAGATCTCGGGAGTGCAGTGTCATGAAATACATATGCAACCCATGGCTGTATTCGACTAACCGACCTGCAGGAATCCCTGTTTTTTGCCACCCAAGCACTGACGGTCCTGTGCTGGAGTCGCCTATCTGACTACGTTGGCCGCAAACCCGTCTTACTTGTCGGTTTGGCGGGTCTAAGTGTATCCAACTTGTGCTTTGGACTATCCAGAGAGTTTTGGGCGCTCGTCGGAAGGTAAGAGCTCTTGCAACGCGCTCAGATTGAAGCGTAATCTACGTTTTGGCTATAGTCGGTGCATTGCTGGAGCCTTAAACGGTAACGTCGGCGTGATGAAGAGTATCATAGGCGAGAT
The DNA here is from genome assembly GCA_024613185.1 of Pisolithus microcarpus. Lineage (NCBI taxonomy): Eukaryota > Fungi > Basidiomycota > Agaricomycetes > Boletales > Pisolithaceae > Pisolithus > Pisolithus microcarpus. Next base: position 1,703,916 of record JANFAI010000007.1, read on the forward strand.
AACAGACACCACCAATATGGCACAGGCATTCGCCCTTATCCCTATTGTTTTCTTCGTTGGTGCTTCAATCGCGTACGTAAATCGCTTTCTGTGTCTATCTTGGGCTAAGAATTAAAACTTTGACAGTCCCCTTTTCGGTGGCGGCTTGGTGAAGCCGCACGACCGTTGGCCCGAGCTTTTCTCGGGGTCATTCTGGGTGCAATACCCATACTTCCTGCCTAGTCTCGTATCCGCGTCGTTCACCGCATTTTCCTTTTTTGTAGCTGCGCTGTTTTTGAAGGAGGTGAGCCAGCAATTCACATCATGTTGAACAGCTGATCATCCCGGATAGTCACTACCATCGAAGCGGCACGAGAAAGAACTGCAGCCAGAGAGAGGCTCAATAGTTCCTCAGGTCGACACCCCGAGCGACGCAGATGCATCCCCTGTACCGATTCGTACCCTACTCAAAACCTATTCGGTGATAATAACCATGGCAAATTACGGTATACTGGGTCTTATCGAGATTGGCTGCTTTGCCCTCGCACCCTTGGTTTACGCAACCCCTATCGAAGTTGGGGGGTTGGGACTCCCACCGTTTACCATCGGGGTGATTATGATGGCATTTTGCGTTGGCAATGGCTTGCTCCAAGCGTTGTTCACTGCTCCAGCGATTGAACGCTTCGGTGAAAGGAGGGTGTTTCGCTCGGCTGTGCTTGCATTCTTCCCTATGATTGCCACCTTCCCGGCCATGAGTTGGGTTATCAGCGTTCAAAAAGAAGTTGGCCTGGCCATCTGGGTACTCATCTTTGCCCAGATGCTCTCGTGGGCAGTGGGAGAAATGGCCTACGGTATGTGTACTTGTTACTCGAGGTATCCGAGCAGAGCGATTGATATATCACAGCGGTTATTTTCGTGTTCGTCACTAGGGCTTCGCCGAACAAGTACTCACTTGGTACAATGAATGGGCTCAGTCAAACTACGACTTCGATTGCAAGGGCAATGGGGCCAGTAACATTCACATCACTGTTCGCGTTCTCGAAGGAATACAACTTGCTTGGAGGAAACCTGGTATATGTTGTGCTTCTGATCTTTTTATCCTTGCTAGTCTTGTTGTCGAGGTGTCTTCCCGAGTTGAAAAAAGACCAGCGGTAACAAAGGTGCGGTTACGCTGGGTGGTCAACACGATATCCTCACGATCAAGAGCGTTACATGATTTCTTCTATGTATGTTGTCACATGCTTAACACCAGAATAATCCCCGCCTTACACGTGTTTTTGTGAAGGGGCGCCCTGGCTCACAAATGGGAACAGATGCCACGCTAAATCGAGGAAGGGGAGTTGACCTTGCGGGATGATCATGGGATGCCTGAGGACTCATCGTTTGTTGAGTTCCATACGCCCCATGATTACCTTAGATATAATAGAACGGCTGAACGTCACGTCCTCACGCTGAGACTGGTAATCATCTATGCTATCACCAACCTGGCAGAGGAAGATAGGTCGTCGAGAGGCAGGCGAGTCAAGACCGAGCTGACTCGCTGTGACTACGTCTGCGGACATCAATCAAAACCGGCGAGCGGGCAGTGCGTATGACATACTCAGATGCACGATCTGCAGGCACGTGCCTCTGCACCTTAGTATCGAAAGACAAGGAGTATGTCGTTGATGAGATCTGAGAGGTCGCATGCCGCGATTGAAGTCCTGCGCACCGCCAGGTAGGGAGAATATGGCGGGTATGTCAAAAACATCGCCCTTGATCAAACAGCTGGGCGATGTACTCCATCTCACCTCTTGATATTGAGGACCAAGATTTCGCATAATACCTTGGGTGCAGATTTTAGTGAAGAAACATCTGCCAGGAAGTACACCAACATGAACGGGGTTTTCAAAGGTCCCGCCGCGAGATGATAAAGTTGGTATCAGAGGGTGAGCAAGGCATGACTTCATGTCATTACAGGATGCTCGACATGCTTCGCGGGCACCAGACACCTTGATCAACCCAGACAGCACATACAAGGACACGGTGGTTCTGATGGCAAGCAATAGCTGACCATCGAGGTTGCTTATATCCTCCCATCTCCCGTTACGTTTAAAATAAAGTCGATGTTGCCATAAATCTGTCGTGACAAGACCGTCCGTCTGAATGTTTACAAAGTAGGAGTTCCAAGGACGGGGATCGCCTCCAAGTCGCAAACCCAGGGCTAGAAATTGGTGGTTCAACACGTCATCGCATATCTCCGAATGGCGACGGTCGTGGCTGGTTTCATAGCATCACTACAGTTGATGCAATACGGGAGGTGGAGGGAACTTCGCTTACCTTGGACCGGAACCCAGCATAGCCGCCTCGTATTCTCCCTCGTAGCTCGGGGCGTACGTCAAGCCGCATTTCGCCCCAGAACCTCGCCGTAGAGGGGGCACCGGCGATGCCCTCATTCCGCTCCGGACTGTTTAGAGGGTGAAAAGTTGGAAGGGACTTGTGGGGTCGTTGGGTTAACCGGCATTCATGAGTGGGCTGATTTAAGCAACGTGCTTTTGGCGGTATTGTCCAGGACGTATCTTGTGGATCTGACCAAGTAAGCAGATAAATCCGAAAGTGCCATTGCTGTAGGTTGGAGTGAGGGAGAAGTCGGGGCACACGTGCCACACTCACCCAAACGGCTACGCCGGTCCCCGGAGGTGTTTGTCTGTAGACATCACCGTCGACTTCCTAATCTCCTCGCAAGCCATCGAGTACTAAATGCTGCTGGGAATCGTTCTATGGGTTCCAGGTGATATCAGGCTTGAGCCTTAGTTTCTACGGTGAGTCTCCGGTTCGACGGTTGTCGGAGGACCGATCACAGACACTTTGAAAAGTCGATCACCACGGACCATTCGGAAACTTATCCGTACTCAAGTCATTTTTTATCTTTATTTCGGAGAAGATAGATTTGGACTATCAAGTGCGTGCGGCGTAGTAACTCACCTCCACAAGGGTAACCACTGGCGCTTCCACGTCCTTCTGACGTCTTGTCATCTTCGTATACATGCTAACAGTAGGTTCAACAGGTGATGTGCAACTAGCCGTGGCTGTCTGCAGTGCACGAATCGCGTCCCGTAATATCATCATTCTCGCGCCATGCCGAACGTTATACATGCAATCCGGTAACTTAGGCGTTCTTGTCGGTCTTCCTGACAAGGTTCGACGTTCATGTTCCTGGGTACTCAAAGACCCGCTCTCGGTGGTGGGACGTTCGACGCCGGCCCTTTGCTTTCGACCGAGGAAGGCCATGTGGTCTTTCGACCGAGGAAGGCCATGTGGTCTTTCTGTCTTGTAGGCTCGCAGTTTCCACTTCCTCCACCATTATCGCTTACACGTGCAACAGTATTCATTAATGCAGAACCTGAATGCCTGGTAATGTCATACCCGACGTTTCTGGCACGCTCTGCTTTGCGTCATGACTCATTTGCGGTATCGTCCCAGTTACTTTTGCTCCAGCACAGCTCGAGCCCTAAACCACTTTCTTATGGGCAACGGGCCGAGAGAGAGAGATATCTCCGGTACGACACTTGCTGATTAGCGGAACAGTCGTCAATTTCTCTTCAAGGATTCGCCACAGGCTGCATGAGATGTACAGGCAATTTGGGTACGTGAAAAAACGATCTCGTTACGCCACTCCGAGAAGTGAGGGGTTAGAGAAGCACCCTACCTGTCTGCGTGTGCATACGCCTAGTCGGTGGAGAAGGCAGCCGACACGCTGCAACAAATAGGGGCAATACCCCTCGTACTCCGGAACGTGCGCTTTATTGTCTACGTATGGGGGGGGGCTACTGGCCCATGACCCTCCGCAATATGTTTTTTTTGCACTCGACACCATCCAGGATTCGAGAAATGTGATTTCTTAGTTCATAGCAGGACCCCATTCACGAAACGGAAATCGCCTTCCATGCACGGTGCGTTCAGCAGTTGATTTCCTTTCTCCTTGACATGCATGGGCGTGCCCTTCAGGCTGTACGATGGTTTGCTCTACCTGCCGCGTTTGTGATGTCAACTCTTCATAGTTGAATGCTTCGACGTGTAGGGCAAGCAGAGCAGGGAAAAATAGCACCACTTGCGTGCCCACTCCACTCTTCGTGTGGACCGTTATGTCTCCCGTTCTCCTGGTCCTGAGAATTGGTGGGGTTAACAATGATGTTAGAAGGTCAGTTGAGATGATGCTCGGTTTGGAAGCATAACGACTCCACAGAATGATGGAAACAAACATGCCCGTTGTGCATGCCATCTAGCGTCACAGAAGTTTTCCTATTCACAGCGTCTTCGCTTTCGATGGCCGCGTAAAGAACTACCATGAAATGCGTTGCATCGTCCAAGCGCAAGGTACAGATATGAGGTGGGGGTGACAATGTCCTAGCTCCATTTTAATTTTCAGGATTCCTGTCGAGCCGCAAACAGGCTACGTACGGTCGTAACGGCGTGTCATGTGCCGGACGGATAGAGAAATTTTAATTTCAGACAATGAATCGGGGCTGTGATAATGATTGAACGTCCAACCCTGGGAGCGGTTGCCAGTGTGCAAGGTGGTATGATACTGTAACGACTGGTACGTATGTACCGAATCATTTTCCTCGAATCGTATCCATGATGCATGCGCGGTCACACACCGCCGAGGTGCTTCCGACCGAACCAATGCTGAAAAACGCCTTTGAGCAAAGTACACACGGATCTCGGAAAGGAAGCGCCTGAACATCCATGCACACGGTCACTTGGAAGCTTTGTTGTACCACGGCACTTCGATTCTGTCATGCTTGATAGCATTCCGTCGGTCGGCAGCGGTCATGTCATCCAACAACACAAGGCACTGAAGCCCGTGACGTGATGGAGAGTCGGGGAGTGAAGTGAGGTCGGCCGTGATGGATGATAGGGATTGTTGTTTGAATGTCACCGCCATTGGCCCGGTGGAATACTTGGCTTGAAGACCCGGATCGTAGTGGTGCGCCAGTGCGCTAATAAGATGATATTCTGAAACTCGTACAAAGTTGTGAGTTTTACTTGGTGGAATCGACCAGGGTAGTAACGAAAACCCCGGCCAGGAGTAATCACCGACTAATCACGCGTGTCACATTCCTACATGGCATTTCAGAAAACAAGATATACATGAGAAGAGGAAGGAGAGTTGAGAAACCAACCTCCTTTGTGCCACTACGGTTCACCAGAAAGATCTGACAGTGACATGTGCCACACGACATTATTTTCCTCACAGAGCTGGAAAATAACGGACGGAGCCTTTGTGCAAAACAGAAGGCATACCAGTCGAGTCTCGCACGATTTGTGATGCCGAGTTACGGTCGGCCGGCCTGAGGCTCGACAACGAACTGCAAGCTTGTAATCGTCACCATAAAGTAAACGAACACTCAAGTACTTGGCTATCATAGTCGGATGTATAATAAATCAACGTTGGCTCCTCTCCGCATAGTTACCGGACCTGATTAAAAAGCCCTTTTTTCCGCAGTGAATGGCGCTTGACTGCACTTTGTTTCTCGCAACCCCGTTCACCGCCCTGCGTGGTGCTCGTGAAGATAATGGCCACCGATGAAAGTGCCCCACTACTAGAAAACTCGCAAGCAAAGACGAAGACTCCTCTGCCTAAATTACAGCTGGGGCTTACTTTGTTCGTCCTTTTTTCCGAGCCCATTTCATCGCAATACATCTTCCCGTTCATAAATCAAGTGAGTAATGTGTGCGTAGAGCACCATGAGGGCTGATTGGATGACACAAAACTTGACGACATGCATCGCCTGCTAACATCATGTAGCTCATCAGGGAGTTAGGCGTTACGGGTGGAGACGATCGCAAAATAGGATACTATGCTGGCGTCGTCGTGAGTAGGTTCTCTTCCTTTTTTTCGTGGCTGCGTTGGATCGCATCCAGATCTCGGGAGTGCAGTTTCATGAGATACATATGTCTGTATTCGATTGACCTGTCTGCAGGAATCCCTGTTTTTTGTCACCCAAGCACTGACGGTCCTGTGGTGGAGTCGCCTATCCGACTACGTTGGCCGGAGACCCGTCTTACTTGTCGGTTTGGCGGGTCTGAGTGTATCCAACTTGTGCTTTGGACTATCCAGAGAGTTCTGGGCGCTCGTCGCAAGGTAAGAGCTCCTGCAAAGCACTTACCTTGAAGCGCAAACTATGTTTTGGCTATAGTCGGTGCATTGCTGGAGCCTTAAACGGTAATGTTGGCGTGATGAAAAGTATCGTAGGCGAGATAACAGACACCACCAATATGGCACGGGCATTTGCGCTTATCCCAATCGTTTTCTTCGCTGGTGCTTCACTCGCGTACGTACTCAGTTTTCCGTGTCTACCCTGGACTAAGAATCAGAACTTTGGAAGTCCCCTCTTCGGTGGTGGTCTGGTGAAGCCACATGACCGTTGGCCGGAGCTTTTCTCAGGGTCATTCTGGGTGCAATACCCGTACTTCCTGCCCAGTCTCGTATCCGCGTCGTTCACCGCATTTACCTTCCTTGTAACCGCGCTGTTTTTGAAGGAGGTGAGCGCTTGAGCCAGCAATTCACGTCATGTTGAACAACTGACCATCTCGGACAAGTCACTACCATCGAAGCGGCGTGGGAAGGAACTGCAGCCGGAGAGAGGCCCAATAGGTGCTCAGGCCGGCACCCCAGGCGACGAAGGTGCCTCCCCTGTACCGATTCGTACCCTACTCAAAACTTATTCGGTGATGATACCCATCGCAAATTACGGTATACTGGGTCTTGTCGAGATTGGCTGCTTTGCCCTCACACCCTTGTTTTACGCAACCCCTGTCGAAATCGGGGGGTTGGGACTCCCACCGTTTACCATTGGGGTGATTATGACGGCATTCTGCGTTGCCAATGGCTTGTTCCAAGCGTTGTTCACTGCTCGAGCAATTGAACGTTTCGGTGAAAGGAGGGTGTTTCGCTCGGCCGTGCTTGCATTTTTCCCCGTAATTGCCACCTTCCCGACCATGAGTTGGATTATTCAAGTTCAAAAAGAAGTTGGCATGGCCATTTGGGTACTCATCTTTGCCCAGCTACTGTCGTGGGCAGTGGTCGAAATGGCCTACGGTATGTGTAGTCGTTACTCGACATAGCTGAGAAGAGTGATTGATGGATCACAGCGGTTATCTTCGTATTCGTCACTAGGGCTTCGCCCAACAGGTACTCACTCGGTACAATGAATGGGCTCAGTCAAACTACGACTTCGATTGCAAGGGCAATGGGGCCAGCATCATTCACATCACTGTTCGCGTTCTCCAAGGAATACAGCTTGCTTGGAGGAAACCTGGTATATGTTGTGCTTCTGGTCCTTTTATGCTTGCTAGTCTTGTTATCGAGGTGCCTTCCCGAGTTGAAAAGGAACCAGCAGTAACAAGGTGCGGCTACGCTGGGTGGTCAACACCGTATCCTCACGATCAAGAGCGTTACATGATTTCTTCTATGTATGTCCTCACATACTTAACACCAGAATAATCTCCGCCTTATACATGTTTTTGCGAAGGGGTGCCCTGGCTCACAAATGGGGAGCAGATACCACGCTAGATCGAGGAAGGGGAGTTGACCTTGCGGGATGATCATGGGATGCCAGAGGACTCATTGTCTGTTGAGTTCCATATGCCCCATGATTAGCTTAGACATAATAGAACGGTTGAACGTCGCGCCCTCACGCTGAGACCGGTAATCATCTATGCTACCACCAGCCTGGCGGAGGAAGACGGCTGACTTGCTGTGGCTACGTCTGCGAACATCAATCAAAACCGGCGAGCGAGCAGTGCGTACGGCATGCTCAGACGCACGATCTCCCCAGTGTTGGTAAGTATAAAGTTGTCAAGCGGAATCTGTTGTCCAAGAATAAAGCATGACCAGAGTAAAAGGCTATCCGAAGCCAACTAGGACGTTTTACGCACAAATATGTCCTCCCATCCCCCCTCGCTACGTTTAGAATAAAGTCGATGTTGCCATAGATCCATCGTAACTGGACCGTCCGTCTGAGTATTTACAAAGTAGGAGTTCCGAAGACGGGGATCGCCTCCGACTCGCAAACCCAGGGCTAGAAATTGGTGGTTCGACAGGTCATCGCACATTTCTCCGAATAGCGACGGTCGTGGCTAGTTTCCCAGCATCACTGCAGTTGATGAAATACGAGAGGCGGAGGGATCTTCACTTACCTTGGGCCGGAACCTAGCATAGCCGCCTCGTATTCTCCCTCGTAGCTCGGGGCGTACATCAAGCCGCATTTCGTCCCAGAACCGTGCCGTAGAGGGGGCACCGGCGATGCCCTTAATCTGCTCCGGTTGTCGTCCAGTTCAATAAAAGTGCAGCGTCGACGTGCCTCCGATATCAGCGTCACAGCCCGTTGCGAAAAACTGTTCGAGGTCCTTGCAAGTTTGGAAGGTGAAAAGTTGGAAGGGCCAGTGGGTCGCTGGGTTAGCCGAGATTCATGAGTTGGGCTGATTTAAGCAACGTGCTTTTGGCGGTATCGTCCAGGACGTATCTTGTGGACCTGTTCAAGTAGGCAGATAAATTCGCAAGTGCCTGCAGGTTGGAGTGAGGGAGAAGTCGGGGCACACTACCCAAAATATGCCGGTTCACGGAGATATTTGTCCAACAGCATCGAGCACTAAATACCGCTGGGAATCGTTCTATGGGTTCCGGGCGAGGGGAGGCTTGGTTTCTACGGCGAGCTTCCGGTTCGACGGTTGTCGGAGAACCGAACGCAGACACTCCGAAAAGTCGATCACCACAGATTATTCGGAAACTTGTCCGTCCTCAAGGCATTTTTTAACTTTATTTCGGAGAAAGATAGATTCGGACTACCAAGTGCGTGTTGTTACTCACCTTCACGAGGGTAACCACCGGCGCTTCCACGTCCTTCTGACGTTTTGTCATCTTCGTATACATGCTAACAGTAGGTTCAACAGGTGATGTGCAACTAGCCATGGCTGTCTGCAGTGCACGAATCGCATCCCATAATATCATCATTCTCGTGCCATGCCGAACGTCACACATGCAATCCTGGTAACTCAGGCGTCTTGTCGGTCTCCCCGACAAGATTCGACGTTCATATTCCTGGGTACTCAGAGACCCGCTCTCGGTGGTGGAACGTTCGACGCCGGCCCTTGGCTTCTGGCTGCTTTCGACAGAGGAAGTCCATGCGATCTTTCTGTCTCGTAGGCTCGCAGTTTCCACTTCCTCCACCATTATCACTTACACGTGCATCAGTATTCATTAATGCAGAACCTGAATGCCTGGTAATGTCATACCCGACGTTTTTGGCACGCTTTGCTTTGCGTCATGACTCATTTGCGGTATCATCCCAGTTACTTTTGCTCCAGCACAGCTCGAGCCCTAAACCACTTTCTTATGGACAACGGGCCGAGAGAGATATATCTCCGGTACGACACTTGCTGATTAGCGGGACAGTCGTCAATTTCTCTTCAAGGATTCACCATATGCTACATACGATGTACAGGCAATTTGGGTACGTGAAAAACTCCCATTCTCGTTACGTCACTCCGAGAAGTGAGGGGTTAGAGAAGCATCCTACCTGTCTGCGTGTGCATACGCCTAGTCGGTGGAGAAGGAAGCCGACACGCTGCAACAAATAGGGGCAATACCCATCGTACTCTGGAACGTGCCCTTCATTGCCTACGTATGGGGGGCTTACCGGCCCATGACCCTCCGCGACATGTTTTTTTTTGCACTCGACACCACCCAGGATTCGAGAAATGTGATTTCTCGGTTCATTGCAGGACCCCATTCACGAAACGGAAATCGCCTCCCATGCATGGTGCGTTCAGCAGTGGATTTCCTTTCGTCTTGACATGCATGGGCGTGCTCTTCGGGCTGCACGATGGTTCGCCCTTCCTACCGCGTTTGTGATGTCAATTCTTCATAGTTGGTTGAATTGCGTTTCCGCAGCGATGCGTCGACGCGTAGGGCAAGCAGAGCAGGGAAAAATAGCACCACTTGCGTGCCCACTCCACTCTTCGTGTGGACCGTTATGTCCCTCGTTCTCCTCGTCTTGAGCGTTGTTGGGGTTAACTGTGATGTTAGAAGGCGAGTTGAGATACTGCTCTCTCGGTTTCGAAGCATGACAATGACTCCACAGAATGATGGAAACAAACATGCCCGTTGTGCATGCCATCTAGTGTCACAGAAGGTTTCTTATTCATAGCGTTCTCGCTTTCGATGGCCACGTAAAGCACTACCGTGAAGTGCGTTGCATTGTCCAAGCGCAAGGTACAGATATGAGGTGAGGGCGACAACGTCCTAGCTCCATTTTGATTTTTATGCGTCCGTACGGGCGTAATGGCGTGTCATGTGCCGGACGGATAGAGCAAACTTAATATCGGACAATGAGTCGGGGCTGCGATAATGATTGAACGTCCGACCCCGTGAGCGGTTGCCAGTGTGCAACGTGGTATGCAGTGCTCAGAGGCAAATCTATTTTCTCGGAGGCTCAAGACAGTACAAAACCACCACCCACGATCTGGCTGTTGTGTATGTAATACAAGTACAGACAGGAGATAAGAGACTGTAGGATACAGAGGAATATATGTGTATAGGGTTTGATCTGCGGCGGTGCCGACCTGCAAGTGTAGGTATCTGATAGTGGCTGAGGGCCATCGTACATGAGAACGCTGCGACTTCGCCTGCTGCGGATACTCTCGGTCTTGTAATGTCCTTGACAGACTGTGGAGCCGTGCTGATAGTAGCAACTACGCTGGCTTTTGACTACTGAACGGAGACTGGTCTGGTTCTTTGGGGGACAACCCAAAACGGGTATTAACGTACAATCGGTCACGACACGGTTCCCACGGGTCATTCTGTCCCCGCACTCTGAAACTTAAATAGACGGGCCCTCATTTCGACCCAGTTCTGCCAACGGACAATCACGACCAGCCACCACCACCCATGTCCCCCGTCGCTGCAGCCAGAGCCTTCAGGAACCTGACTTGCCACCGTCAGCCATCCTCGCTGCGTGCGTTTCACTCTCCGTTCGTTGCACTCAAGGCAACCAGTCAGAGTCCCCTGACATCTTCTCCCGCTCCTTCTGCGACCATCTCACCCATAAACGCGCCCTTATCATCATACGAGAAACAGGCAGATTACTACGCTTCTGAACCACACGTCTCGTCTGCTGGGACGCGTACGTACGTCGTATCGGAACCCGACCCCTCAAACACCGCATACGAGGTTCCCTACGGCGCCTACCCCACCTCTGCGCCCTACGTCAACTACCCGCTCGCAGATGCACCCCCGAATCCCGAGGGTAAATACAGCTCCACGAGCTCGACCCAACCGCATCCGTACACGACGAGTGCCCGTGCTGTTCCGCAGAACAAATACGGTGTTGGCGATAGTGCTGCCGTGAGAAATGCAGAAGCACCAGGTGAGATGGGGAGGAGAGGTGGCAGTTATGGCGGATTGGGTTTGATGGATGAGACGACGACCACCAACAGGGCTCGTGGCATCGAATTTGGGGAGAAAAAACACGAACAGTCCTTTCGTACCTTGAAGGATAACAAATGACGTAACGACAGTGCTATCTTCTTCGCTTTATTACTCTACTTCGTCAGTTCTGACATGCTTTCTTTGCCTCTTGAGTAGTTGAAAGTGTTCGCTGTGTTCATATCGTTCCTCGTTGCTTGTACTATATTTTCCCTTTCACAGATGCATCTCGTACCCTTTCTCAGGATCGCATCATGAAGCCTGACTCTGGTCACTTTCGACGCCTGCGAAACAGCACTCGCGAGAATGTGTGTGAAACGGAAGAGTGCCAGCGGTACTCAGAAGCAGAGCCAGTGCAACGAGAAAGGCTTCATACAGGTAAGGAAGTTCTTGCATCTCGACTCCACAGGGGTGATTTAATTTTGGAGTAGCCAGCTTATCGTATCACTACAAATTCACGCTAACACACTTGGCATCGCCAGCAGAGTCGACAGCGAACCATGTCTCTCATCCTGGCAGTCAACGCCGGTTCTTCTTCCCTCAAAATATCTCTTTTCCAGCGACAGGCTAACGACCCGCCACGCCTTCTTCTGACGTCATCGACGTCATCGATCTCGTCGCCTCCAGCCAAGTTCAACTTCAAGGTTATCGACGTTCCAGGGTCGGAGTCGACGAGCTCTGGTCACAAGGAATCCGCGGAGGCGGATATACGAGACCACGAATCAGCCTTCGGGCATTTCGTGGAGACGCTCGCTCGATATGCCGAGGGTCTCAGGCGAAGTACTCAAGTACCGGACGAGGTCAGACTCAGCCTCGAACTCAGCCAGATCCGTAACGTATGTCACCGTGTCGTGCATGGGGGGAACTACGTCGAGCCAGTCGCCATCACTGAACAAACTTACAACCATATCGAGCGCTTGTCCGACCTTGCACCGCTGTAAGCAACGATTTCAATGTTCCGAGTCCGTGCACCTCAATTCGAGCCTGTATGTAGACACAACGGTGCAGCTCTCCGGGTAATCCATGCAGCCATGGCAGTCCTTCCGAACTCACGATCGATCGCTTTCTTCGATACGGCGTTCCACAAGCACCTACCTGCTCACGTAGCTGCGTACGCGATCGACCAGAACGTTGCAAGGAAGCGGGGGTTGAGAAAGTATGGGTTTCATGGGCTGAGTTGTAAGCGTTTTCAGCTAGGACGTACTTCAACCTGTGAACATAACAATACTCGAAAACAGATGCTTTCATTACGCGATCTGTCGCTCAGTACCTCAGAGAGGTGCGTCGATTGACTCTTTTCCAGTTACAAGCTGTTATTGGCGTGTACAGGATCCATCCAAACTCAACATTATCGCCCTGCATATCGGATCCGGAGCGTCTGCATGTGCGATTCGCGGTGGAAAATCGATTGACACGTCCATGGGGCTCACGCCACTGAGTGGTCTTCCTGGTGCGACGCGTGCAGGAGATATCGACCCGAGTTTGATATTTCACTATACGAGTCAGGCTTCGCTGGATGCAGAAAACGGGGGAAGGATCTTGAGTCATAAGGAGGATGCGGCGGGAGAGGTCCACATTAGCGACGTAAGTTGTTTGCATTGATGCTTTCCGTCCGAGAAAATGGGCTTAAAGCTGACGTGATTCACTGGACAGGCAGAAAGAATTCTGAACACGGAGATGGGATGGAAGGCGCTGGCAGGCACCACCGATTTCGGGGAGATCGTTCGTAAAGCGTTCCCTCGTTCTGTTAGCGAGAAACCAGACGACGACGAGTACGCGCTCGCATTCGACCTCCTCTTGGACCGCATCCTGCACTTTGTTGGCGCCTATTATCTTGTGTTGCGGGGCCACGTGGACGCGCTCGTCTTTGCCGGAGGTGTTGGCGAACATAGTGTTGAGTTAAGAAGCAAGGTGGGAGAGGCTGTGAGTTGTCTGGGCTTCGCAGCCGTGGACGAAAGGAAAAATGAAGGGGTGGAGGAGAAGAAGGGTGTCGTCGTAGATATTGGAAACGCTGGACAGTGTGGGAAGAGGGTGCTGGTCTGCCGGACGGACGAACAGGGAGAGATGGCGAGAGAGTGTTCGGCGATCGAGGATTATTGGTGAGCCGACCAAATGCAAGACTATAATTCAGCGGACACGTCTTTTCGTAGTTGGAAGTATGTTTTACCATAGTCACTGCTATTCCTGGTGACCACGTCTTTTCGTTCCCTCTCATCAACGATATAGGCAGCCAAGATGCACGAAACCGAGACATGGCTCAGCCCAGGTAATCCTCAGCCGACTCTAGATCGTGCGGTACTGGGTTCGAGGTGACACACGAGACTCCAGATTGCTGTATTACGGACAAGCGATATGTTCGCTAAGCGTGGACAGATAGATCTAAGACTATGGAAGAACAGTCGTAGTGATACCATCCTTAATTGACCGATAAGCATATGAAAAAGGGGCCATGGCCAGGTCCGAAGGGGTTATGTAATTTGTCAAGACGCGTGCGGCTACGAAGATCTCACTGAATCTTCTCACTATTCTACCCATCTTCTACCTCGTCGAGTCTCTCCAAACTATCATCTCTTGGTAAACAGTGCGTTCAATTAAATTTCATTTGGTTGGCTGACTACACTACTGAGTAGCTCAGGTACAAACCCAACGGACACGCAGCACACGAGAATCAAAGAGAAAGAATGTACGTGTATCTTGTGAATGGTAACGTTCTGCGACGTCGCCGCCACCTCTGTTGTCAGTCGGTTATCTCCGTTCTCTCAGGATTGTTAGCTTTCATGCGACATGACAGAACGAAGACGGGTCGCTAGTCGTGGCGGTACTCTTAGGATCGAAAGAACCACGACTCTTAGGTGGGTGGATGCGATGACCTAGATCTTCATACACCCAGCTAACATAGGCGCAGATGACGGCCAGTCGTTAGCTGGGGAAGAAGCCTTCGGCACTTTCCCGTACCTCTTTGGTGATAATTATGTTCCATTACTGCCTGTGCACGCCTCGCTAGGGAAATGTTCGCCTTTCATACGGTGTTTATATTCCTGTGTAAGCCAAGATCTCGTTGTCGATATATATCACCGGGATAACATTTGGTAAGAAATACTCCTCGTGACACAGGGAACGTCGCTGATCGGATACATTGTACATGGAAATGGATACGAATATATACTGGTAAGGCCGGGAAATCATAACAGGAGACAACCTAGAAACTATCCCATATGCAAACAAGCGGTCGTTGGGTGCTCTATCTCGCGCCAAACCAAGCCATCGCCGCCCTCCAGACCACGAAAGGTATCGGAAGCGAGAAGCCTGGAGATGGTTCCCTGTTGCTCAGAGCCGTTCTTGCACTCTCCGCCTCTCTTTTTGCCTTAGCCAACTCTTCCTGCAGTTCCACGTTTCTCTTGCGTTCTGCAGCTTCTCGTTCAGCAGTTTCTGCAGCCAACCGTTTGTGTAGTGTTTCCGCTTCGGCGATCTGGCGTTGTAGACGAGCGAGCTGTTCCTCGGCCTCCTTCTTGCGCTGTTCTTCGACCAACCGTATTGCGGTCTCCTGGGCAGCAATCTCTCGGGAGCGAGCTTCCTCCCTTTCACGTCTAGCTTTTACCGCTTCTTGTTCCTGCTGCGACAACTTCTCTTCCATGCTCCGTCGCACTTTCTGCATCTCTTCTTCATACTGCTTTCTCTGAGCTTCCTCGCGCTCCAGAGCCACCCTACTCTCTTCCGCAATCCGGGCCTGGGCTTCCTCCACAGCACGCGTAGCTGCGGCACTTTCGCTTGCTAAACGAGCTTTTTCAGCTTGAAGAAGGGCCTCGTCTTTGGCCTTCCGCTCTTGAAGAAGTTCTGCCTCGAGTCTCACTCTTCGCGTTTCTTCATCCCGCAATTTCACCAATTGCTCCTCTTGTTCTCGAATGCGAGCTTCCTCTATTTGCTTGCGCGCGGCGTTTTCTTTCTCCATTTTTGCTTGTTCTTCTTGCAATGCACGTCGCACCCGTTCCACCTCCTCGGCGACCCGTCGCTCATGCTGCTCCTTCTCTCGTTCGGCCGCTAGCTGTTGTTGTTCTCTCAGTTGGTCGAGAGCATCTTCTTTGGCTTTCTTGGCAGCGGTCGCCTCGCGTTCCTTGCGAGCTTGTTCTTCTGCGATCCGCTTCATTTCCTCTTGAGCCTTCGCAATCTCCTCCTGCAGTTGAGCCTTTTCCTCCTCCTCCCTCCGCCTCCTGGCCTTCTCCTCTTCCTCTCGGATCTTGGCCTGCTTTTCGAGTTCTGCTGCAAGCGCGGCTGCTCTCTCCTGCTCGGCCTTGATCTTCTGTAGCTGTTCGGTTTCAAGTTTTCTCTTTTCTTCTTCTGCCCTCGCCATCTCCTGCTGAAGTTCAAGGACATGTTGACGATGCTGTGCCTCTGCGCGTTCTCTGGCCAGGCGCTCCTCTTCTAATAGACGAGCCTTGCGCTCGTCCTCCTCTTTGTGAGCCTCAATGATTTCAGTCTGGCGTCGAACATGCTCCCGTCGTGTAACCTCTATCTGTTCGTGGGCTTTCTCGACTTTCCCCTGCAAACCCTGCATACGCTCGATGTGGGCGAGGTTCTCTTTTTCCATCTCAGCAATTTTGGCCACGAGTCTTGCTTTCTCGGCATTGAAGGTCTCCGCCATACGTTCAGCATCGTTCTTTATACGCTCGAGTTCCACTCTCTTCTTGTCCACTTCTTCCTGGAGTTCCTGGCGAGTCTCCTCGTCCTTGGCACGCATGGCAGCCTCCATCTCTACACGGAGTTTCTTCAGCTCTTCGTCGTGTCGCGCTTCCTGCTCTTTGAGAGCACGGGCGAGCTCGGCGCCAGCAGCAGTGTGCGCAAGATCTCTGCGTTCATTGACGAGTTCGTGTTGAATCGCGAGCGTAGCCGCTTGACTGTTGACTAAGTACCGGAGGATGGTATGAGCGGAGGCTTGTGTGCCATGGTGACGCATCAAGCGAGCACCCTTCTCCAGGACTGGCTTGAAGAACTTGTCGTTGGTGCTGAGCTCCTTCTCCCTAGCCTCACCGATCTTCGGGTCAACGTTTCCCCACATATTGGTGACGATGATGACATTCTTGAGCGTGTTGTCTCCGCAAAGCTCGCGGAAGATACGGAAGTTCCGTTTGGATGTCCCACCCATACGGAAATCGGAGATGCGGTGCATATAGATGACACCGGCGAGTTTAGCCCCGTGCTCGTAGCTATGATTTTGCGGCGTCAGCAAATTATACTTGAAGCACGGTCGTAGCACTCACGTGTTAGATAGATAGGCGGCGATCGATGACAAGATGTCCGTGTCGCTTCGAGTGGTATCGTCGAAGCCAGGTGTATCGATCAACGTCACTATTCTCCCATTCAGGAGGAACGGCTTTGACGTCCTCACGTCTACCGTGCAGCTCTCAAGCCCCTTCCCTACAGGGAGCTCCGACCCGCTGGCACAATTGATGAACTGGGTATGTGGTGGATCAGCACTGATGAAAAACTATGATCGCTAACGGTACTCACTGTCGATTTCCCGCTTCCAGTAGCGCCCATAACGCTGCACAGGGTTCCGTCAGACATGTGGTGAGGAATAGCGCCGATATACGCACGCGATCCTAATTTCTTTCCCGCGAAATGACATGTTGATGGAGCTTGTCCTTTGGACTTGCTTCAGTTGCGGCGGATGATAGACGGACAGGTCGTTTGCAGACTGAGAGAGGGACCTTGCAAGCGTTTCGCTGGAGAATGCGCAGGTCACCGTTCGGTCATTTATATCTCCACTCGTTCCTCCCTCGCCGTTTGCACATTTCACCCTTCCGCGAGGCCTGGCCTGAGTCTTGGATCACCGTGGCGCCTGGTAATGGGCAACCCTCACACGTTTCTGGCTGGCACTACAGTGCCATCGGGAAACACCATTTCAACGTTTCCTGATCGGACTATAGTTCTATAAAGGTGCCTTCTCCCCTTGAGGAAGGAGGTTAGAGCCGTTGCTTACGAGGGTGGCGTAGTGTTGTAATCTCAAATTCAAACTTGAGATCGCTCACTGAGTGTAGGTATGATATTTTTTGCCTCTTCAGATTCAACTACCACAGCTGCATTGAGGGCCTGCAACGGGAAGCCGAGCCGTTGCCATGTGGTATTCCATGCAGAGCAGTGCGTCGGATGGAGCTACTGGCAGCGATATCCCCTCGTAGTGAGGCGTTGATTATGTACCGTGACTCGTGTGCCGCTTGCGGCACATGCCCTTTACCAACGTTCAACCTACAATGGGGTGTTGCTATTTCATATTCCCGTGTACTTGCGCTGCCCTATTCTGAGTGTTGAAACGTTGAACGTTGCATTCTCAACAAGCGGAAGGCACTAGCAAAGAGACTCGCCACGATGAACAAAACGATTTTGCGAACACATTTTTTAGGACAGTTGGGCTTGTGGGATTCTTCGACCACTCACTGTAATTCTGAAGAGTGCAACTATCACGTCAACGACGTACACAGCCAGTCCAACTCGTCTATCACTGGTTCTCCTTCTCCTTTTGCCTCGGCTTCGTTTCCCGATCTTTCGACTGCCCATTAGTGTAGGTTTTGGTTGAGTCTGGGTCGGCCTGGCGCTGCCTGTTCCCCTTCTTCTCCAACGCTACTCTAGAAATTTCATCTTGGAGAGCATATAGATGCTTGTTCGTCTCGACCTGGACAGCGTGGACTTCCTCGTGGTGTTTCGTGCCGGCTAACGCATCTGCAAGGCGTTCTTCTGCTAGCAAGCGGGCCTGACGCTCTTCTTCTTCCTTCCGCCGAGCAGTCTTGGTTTGAGACGCCATCACTTGCAGGAGAGCCCGGCTAAGCTGGTTTTGCATGTCTTCCAATCGATGAACGTGTTGGCGGTTAGTTGCCGCCATCTCCGCGATTCTTGACTCAAGCTGGTTTTTTTGAGAGACGAACCTCTGTCATGTAGTCGACATCTCGCTTGGTACGTGCGACCTCTTCCCGCTTCCGTCCAAGCTCTTCTTGCACCTCCTGACGTGTCTCCTCGTTCTTAGCTTTCATCGCCGCTTCCATATCGCAGATTCTGGAGATTTTCATCATGATTCTGAGATTGCTCACTCTGTGCACTCGCCAGTCCCTCCCTGGCAGCATCATAGGCAAAGTCATGCTGGTCTACGATTCCTCGTTGTACGTTGGTCGTGTTGTCGTCCAGTAGATGACAGATGATGTCGAGGGCGATGCCCGCGTTACATCGTGACAAAACGTTCGGGTGCCCCTCTCAAGCGGAGGTTTAAGATATTCTCGCCCATGCCAGAAATTGGGCATAGACGAAGTGGTAGGTTGTTGGGTGGCAACTGCACCAGAAGTGCTGATTGGCCGTATCACGGGTGTTCCGAAGCTAAAAGAGGGTTTGGTGAATGCACCCATCGGTTTTCGGCCCTGTCGATAGTCCTGCATGCGCAACTCCTACAATGTGTCATCAGGTGCTCTTGAATGAACATATTGAAGTACTCGTTGTCGTCTGGTTTCTCGCCGATAGAACGAGGGAACGCTTTACGAACGATCTCCCCGAAATCGGTGGTACCTGCCAGCGCCTTCCATCCCATCTCCGTGTTCAGAGTTCTCTCTGCCTGTCCAGTGATTCGCGTAAACTTTGAGTCCATTTTCTCGGACGGAAATCAATCGCTACAAACCACTTACGTCGCTAATGTGGACCTCTCCCGCTCCACCTTCTTTATACCTTCCCCCGGTTTCTACAAGCCTGGCTCGTATAGTGAAATATCAAGCTCGGGTCGATATCCCCTGCCCGCGTCGCGCCAGGAAGACCACTCAGTGGCGTGAGCCCCATGGACGTGTCAATCGATTTTCCACTACGAATCGCACATGCAGATGCTCCAGATCCAGAATACGGGGCGATGATGTTGAGTTTGGATGGATTCTGTGCACGCCAATAACAGCTCGTAACTGAAAAAGAATCGATCAGAGCGACAGATCGCATAAAAGAGGCATCCGTTTTCGAATATTGTTATGTTCAGAGGTCGAAGTGCGTCCGGCGAGCTGAAAACACTTATAACTCAACGCGTGAAACCCATAGTATATCCACAAACAACATCAAAGATGTCGGACTGGAAAGGGATTGTATTGCGACGAAACTACATTACCAACCGTTTACTCATACGGGACCACTCGCCCCTCGCGAATAGGACGGCTACAAGAAAAAAGAAAAAAAGAATCCAGAAAACTATCACTAGGGTGTAAGAAGTAACAAAGATGTAGAATCCAAATCCAATTACATGGCAAAGGATGCTGGAAGGGTCGTCAGGAAGGAAAAACATATGGGTAGAATTTTCTGTACCTAAAAACCATTAACCATGAGTGTATGATATCTATAATGTCGAGTCTGTCGGTAGGCTGTGAATCTTATTCAGTCTACACCCCAGATATCCAAAAGATGACTTACATTGAGGAAAAAAGAAAGATACACGATCATCCCAGCATTGATAGCCATGCTGCTGCTCAAATGTGACAGTAGATGTGCCAAAAACAAGAGCTTCGGAGAGTACCACTGTACAGCAGCAATGGAAATGTCGCCAGACGTTATCGGCGGCCGGGATAGCACCTTCCGGAACCCATGGTTCAAGACAGCCACACCGATGACCTACTGTTGTTAGTACTAAGGCCTATGTGAATCAAACCGCGACTCACGGCTATCCAGACAGATGACAAATACTTCGCGGTCATCGGTTTCACTTGAACGGCGGGTCCAGTGCCGTCCCCCTGATTGGTTGATGCGGGTACTGCTTGCGGAGCCATTTCGACATCGCCCTCGCTAACCGGTAGCGCGGGGGTGAGAGGAGGTCCACGGGCGGGAGAGACAGTGTTCGTTGGGGTTGGCTGACCCTGGCCTGGTGTACGTGTGGAATGCCTCTCGGAGGCGCTTGGGTACCCAGCAGGTGTAGACCTGCGTGAAGACACGCGTGCAGGCGCCTGAGCCCGACCAGCGGGAAACGGCGTACCACGTTGGCTCGCAGACATAATAGTTAAACGTTAAGGGATGCAGCGGGCGTATGACTAAGACGAATCAATTTATGTGAGTTTCCCTAATTACGTAATATTGTCTCGATCAGCTCTGTGAGGCGTGTTGGGACTTGAAACTGTTAGATCTTTCTGGCGAACTGTAACGCGTAAAGGCCCAAAGGAGGTGTGTTTTCTCGACGCTCCTTCCTCTTCTCATGTTTTTGAATTGCCATACACTAGGAATAGTCGGTAATTACTCCTGGCTGGGGATTTCGTTGCTACGGTCGATTCTGCCAAGTACAACCCACAACTTTGTACGAGTTTCAGAATACCATCCAGTCTTCCTATCAGCGCACCCGCGCTTCAGGTCTTCAGGCCATGTATCCCACTCGATCAACGGCGGTGACATTTGAACAACAATCCCTATCATCCATCACGACCAACCTCACTTCACCACCTGACTCTCCATCACGTCATGGGTTTCACAGTGCCTTGTGTTATCGGATGGCATGACCTCCCCCGACCGACGGAATGCTATCAAACATCAAAATCGTAGTGCCGCGGTACAACGAAGCATCTAAATGACCGCGTGCATGGATATTTAGGCGCTTCCTTTCCGAGTTCCGTGCGTACTCTGCTCAAAGGCGTTTTTCAGCATTGGTTCGGTCGGAAGCACCTCGGTGATGTGCGATCGCGCAAGCATCACGGATACGATTCGAGGAAAATGGCTCGGTACATACCTACTAGTCGTTACAGTACCCACGGCTTCCGCTCTTTCATCTCGAGGATGCCTTTGATTGGCTTCGAGCCGCGGAGGAAGGCAAGACGCTGGCGGTACCCCTCCGAGTTCTCTTCTTCTCCTTCAGCGGCCGTCAAAGCAATGCGTTCGAGGGCCAAGGCCATGTTCAAACCGTCTCGTATGTCCACCCCACACCTATGTCTTCATCCGCGTTTATCAGATGAGCTGATTTTTTTTGGAAAATGTTGCTTCCTGCTGCTAGTTCCGGACGGAGGTCTCCCTCCTTGGATTGGGAATCCTGTGCGGACAGGCGTACGACACTAAAAGACTTCTTGTTGCCTTGGCTTTCAGGAAGATTTTGGGAGACGTCATGCTTTATCCCTCCCATCTTCGCTTTGTGGCATAGGCTCTTCACTTGGACGATAGCAATGCGCAGGACTTTGTCTAGGCTGTAAAGCCCCTCGGGTAGTAGAGCGTCTTTTAGGAACGTGGCACGGATAAGGAATCGTGAACTTTTGGACCGTTCGCTGTTGTCTCCCATTCGATCGGCTGAAGTGGATGAACGAGCAGGTTCTAGCGATCCATCAAGCACTGTTGCACACCGCTGATGGCTCTCCGGGCGTTACGGACATTCATGCAACACGCACCACCCAGTACCCACATTCGAGGCAGGGTGTTCCAAATTACCTTCGGTTCAGTACTGCGTCCAGTCATCCGGTATGGAGTGAGTTCCTAGTACCGTTGCCACTACTCCATAAGCTTACTGATAATCTGATGATCGACATCGCCACAAACGAGGCTGCAGGGTCCTGCAGACATTCTATCAGAACACACCTGACGAACAAGTTTAAGCTCCCTATACGATGCCACCCAGGTACCTGGGGTTTGCTGGGAACGCCGTGAATCCGCGGACGAGAGTACCACTGCCCCACTTGGAGACGGTTGGCTGCAAGGTTATGGACGCCTATTGGACCCCGTTTGTTAAATGTCCCTGTACGTTCCGGGTACGGCGCGCGCTCGCCTGTTTAATTGACAGAACGTGCTATGTAAACAGCATTAAATGGTGTAGCTCCTGCCGCTGCCACTTACCATCATGAACGCATCTAGGGGTGAACCTTTCACATTGTCATTTCGAAAGGTTGAGTTCTGGGGACCTGATCGGTGTTGCGGCGTAACCCCTGGTCTTTCATACCTCGCCTCTCCTTGGGTGTAGCGCTTTAGGTTTTGACACAAAAAGGCACTGGACAGGTTATATCTCAACCTGCAATACGGAATCTGGAGAAGGGGAAGAATTGCTGCGTCCGCACCTGCCATCCTGACAATGGGGCGGCGAAACGCATATCAGCGTGCATTCCGCAGTCTCCAACATACGGCCGTGTATCGTGCGCAGAGCATTCCAGCGCATCACTTTGCGGGAGCAACCTTACCGTATCATCCCTACGTGCACATCCACCTTTCTGAATCTCGGATCCCCCTCGGGTGAGTCACGCCAACGTTGATACTTGGAAAAGTGTGATGGCCCCCATTATTACTGGTCATCAAATGAGATAACGGGATTTTTTTTTCTGTTTTGGGACACGAGCAGGCGTATTCTTTTCGAAGACCTAATGTTAATTACACTTTTTGCACGGTTGGGATTTTAGCTCTGAAGAGTGCAACTGTCACGTCAACAACGTACACAGCCAGTCCAATTCGTTTATCACTAGTTCTCCCTCTCCTTTTGCTTCGGCTTCGTTTCCCGATCCTTCGACTGCCCGTTAGTGTAGGTCTTGGTTGAGTCTGGGTCGGCCTGGCGCTGCCTGTTCCCCTTCTTCTCCAATGTTATTCTAGAAATCTCATCCTGGAGAGCATATAGATGCTTGTTCATCTCGGCCTAGACAGCGTGGACTTCCTCGTAGTGTTTCGTACTGGCTAACGCATTTGCAAGGCGTTCTTCTGCTAGCAAGCGGGCCTGACGCTCTTCTTCCTCCTTCCGCCGAGCAGTCTCCGTTTGGGACGCCATCACTTGCAGGAGAGCCTGGCTAACCTGGTTTTGCATGTCTTGCAAACGATCAACGTGTTGGCGGTGAGTTGCTTCCATCTCCGCGATTCTTGACTCGAGCCGGGTTTTCTCAGAGACGAACCTCTCTGTCATGCACTCAACATCTCGCTTCATACGTTCGACCTCTTCGTGCTTCCGTTCAAGCTCTTTTTGCACCTCCTGATGTGTCTCCTCTTTCTGAGCCTTCATCGCCGCTTCCATGTCTGCGCGCAGAATCCGGAGTTTTTCATCATGACTCTGAGACTGCTTTCTCAGTGCACTCGCCAGTCCCTCCCCAGCAGCATTATAGGCAAACTCATGCTCATCTACGATTTTTCGTCGTACGTTGGTCGTGTTGTCGTCAAGCAGATCGCGGATGAAGCCGATGGGCGATGCCCGCATTCCATCGTGACAAAACATTCGGGTGCCCGTCTCAAGCGGAGGTTTGACATATTCTCGCCTCTGCCCGAAATTGGGCATGGACGAAGTAGTAGGTTGCTGAGTGGCAGGTGCACCAAAAGTGCTGACCGGCCGAGTGACGGGTATTCCAAAACTAAATAGGGGTCTGCCATATGCACACATCGGTTTTCGGCCCTGTCGATAGTCTTGCACGCGCAACTCCTACAATGTGTCACTAGATGCCCTTGAGTGAACATATTGAACTGGGGTAAGACGCACCTCCAACGATGTGCTGCGGTAAGCTGGCATTGCGGAAATGGTCTGATAATGGAGAACCCCACAATTTGCGGGATCTTTCTCGCTGTAGACGCTATACGGTGGTGAAGCAGTGCCAGTAGTGGCTGGTGTCACCATACTATCCTTACCAGTCGCTGCTGGTGATAAATGAGTATAACATGGACGCAGCAGGAGTATCGATACTCACTCGGCTGTCTTCCAAAAGCAACTACCGCAGGTTCGTTCTGATCGATGGGGTTTTCACCAGTACCAAATGAGCCACTAGCGTTAATAGTTGATCCAAAAGCACCCGATTCTACAGTTGGGGTTGTGGTGGCAGAGCCGACAGCACCTCTACCGTTACCAGACGTAGTGGTACCTGCTACACCGCATGCTCCAAAGCCCGTCGCAGGCTTGAAGCCGCCAAAAGCAGGGGTCGTCGTCTCAGATTTCATGCTGCCTTGGGGAGCACCTACAAAGAAATGGTTATCACGGAAGGAGAGAAACAAACCCATTGATGGAACGCACCGAACGTAAATGTAATACTGCTGGGAGACTCTGCGTTTCCAAAGACCAAAGGCGTTCTTTTGGGAGAAACCTGTTTTCGATTGAGTTAAAGGCTCAAATGGACTCCAACCAGACCCGTGCAAGTCATGAGTTGTGCTTACTCCCTCCCGACCCGAAGGCATTTGGGTTTGGTTGGCCGAAAGCCGAATCTTGCGGTTGCTGTTGTTGCTGGTTCTGCTGTGGGTTTGATGACAATGACGGAACTCCGTTCGTCCCAAACATTGTTTTTCAGTAACGCGGGTCCTCGGATGAAGCGGCCGACGTCGACGAGCACTCGAGCAACGGCGGCGTCACATGTTTCTGGTGGCACTACCTATAACGCCATTAGGAAACACGTCTCGCAGCTGGGTTCCACTCTACTCCGCGAATAGCGCCTCTCCCCTCGGTGAAAGAATTGCTTACTAGGCCCGGGGCTACTCAGCATCGTAAGTAGATTCAAACTCAAAATTGTGGTCGCTAACACAAGCGTGGCAGTACTTCTCACTTCTTCGGATTCCGTTGTGTTATCCTGCTGTAATAGCCTGCAGTGGAGAAACCGAGCTGTTGCAGGATGGTGTTCCAGTTTGTGACCCCCTGGAGCAATGCGTTGGATGCCACTATACTGACACCGATGTCGCAACGGTGATACTAACGTCTAGCAGCAAGCTAACCAGCGCCGCGGTCAAGCTTGCAGTAAATTGTCACCATCAACAAATGTAGAAATTTGTTTTCTCACTAAAAGTGGGTAAAACGTCTAGTTTCGCCCTTGCGCTATGTATCGATAACAGGTACTATTTCGCCATGTCTACAGAACGATGAACAAAGATCCTCACTAACACGTTTTTGGGATGGTCGGGTTTGTAGAGCCCTTAGTCCACTTGGTTATGACGAATCCAACTATCATATTGACGAAGTACGCCAATCTAGCAATTCTTTCTTCGTCCTTGGTTCTCTCCCTTTCCTTTTGGTCTGTTTCCTGGTCCTTCGCCTGCCTACTAGTGTATGTTTCGGTTGCATCTGGATCGGTCTTGCGTGGTTCGTCAGCCTTTCCCGATTTCATTTTGGCTATTTCGTCCTGGAGAGCGCATAGACGCTTGTTCATCTCACTTTGAACAGCCTGGAGTTCCTCGCGGTGTTTCGTGCTGGCTAGCACATTTGCAAGGCGCTCCTCTGCTAGTATGCGTGCCTCACGCTCCTCCACCTCCTTCGGTCGAGCAGCGTCGTTCTGGGATTTCATCAATTGCAGGAGAGCCTGGCTGACTAGATTTTGCATGTCCAGCAATTGCCCAACATGCTGGCGGTTGGCTGCTTCCATGTCCGCGATTCTGGTCTCGAGCCGAGTTTTCTCAGAGACGAACCTCTCTGTCATGCTCTCAACATCTCGCTTGATACGCGTAAGCTCTTCCCGCTTCCGTTCGAGCTCCTCTTGCACTTCCCGACGGGTCTCCTCATCCTTAGCCTTCATCGCTGTCTCCATTTCTGTGCGCAGACTCCGGAGTTCATCATTGTAACTCTGAGCTTGCTCTCTCAGTGCACTTGTTAGTTCCTCGCCAGCAGCAGTATGGATGAGTTGCTTGTGCTCATCTACGATTTCTCGTTGAATGCTGAGGGAAGTCGTCTCATTGTCGAGTAGACGACGGAGGATATTGAGTGCAGATTCCCGAGTTCCATCGTGACGCATCATTCGGGCACCCCCGTCAAGCGCAGGTTTGAAATATTTGGCCGAAAGCTGTTGTTCTCTCGCCTCCCCGACTTCGAGCTTTTCTTTTTCCCACATGTTCGTGACGATGAGAACATGCCCAAACGTGCTTTCCCCACAGAGTTTACGGAAGACGCGAAAGGTGCGTTGTGCTGTGCCCACCATGCGGACATCTGTGATGCGATACAAGTAGATGATGCCCGTTAGTTTGGTGCCCTGCTCATACCTGCGAATTCATCTCGGTCAGGTAGTGTAGCGTGTCTTGTATTGTTGTGGCACTCACAACTTGGACAGAAAGGCCGCGATAGAGGACAGGACTTCTGCATCGCCACGCCGGGTGTCGTCGAACCCTGGTGTGTCAATTATTGTGACTATCTTCCCATCCACTAGGAATGGCTTCGACGTGCATGCTCCGGTAGTGCAACTTGCAAGACTGCGACCGACCAGAAATTCAGAGGACCCGCTGGCGCAGTTTGCAAACTGAAAGATCAGGCGTTTTAGTCAGCCCACGACTCCGCGAATTCGGGAGTATGCACCTCCGATTTTCCAGCCCCGGTAGACCCCATGATACTGGGGTACCGTAATCAGCTAGGTGGAATGAAGGAACCGGCATTCAACCCACATGACTCTAGACTCTCTCCCTTGGGGAGCCATATCAACGAGCGACCAAGGCAGCTAGTGTTGTTGGGTGAACTTGCGACGACCTGTGCAAATGTGCCAACGCTCCTGTTGCGTGTTTAAACACGCCTGCCCACGTATAACCAGCGTGTCCACAGCTTCATTCGCCGGAGTTTGGTTACCGAAACATCCACAGTAGTCATATTCCATAACCCTATGGATGTGGCTGTTTCACCACGACCACCAGTGCTTTGATCGGATTTTCCCAGTGATCGTTAATCTTAGACTACCATGCCCAACTCGCGATGCCCTAGACCGCTCCAGGTCAAGGATAAAGGGTACATCTTATTCTCCGAGAGGTTCCATCCAGTTCCATACTGACCGCTGTACTCGCTGAGCGGAATGTGATGCAGGCCAAGTATCATTTTTGGTGCCATTCTTCAGGAAAACCACGAGCGAGCAATGTTGGCACTTCTTCGCCCGTGACCCATGCCGTTTCGGAGAACGCCACTGGCTGCTTAGGTGCCACGGTGTAAAGATCTTCTCGAACGGTACCTTTTCCCTGGTTAGGTGCGGATCTGGCGAATAACGCCTTGACGGGAAATGCTGTTAGATGTCTACTAGTGTGAGCTCCGAGCAGTCTTCAAATCAATCCATGGAACTGCTAGGCTGATTTACGACGTTCGTCCGATAACCCATATCGGGTAGTTAGCGCAGTGGTAGCGCGTATGCTTTGCATTCGCAGCATTTGTATAAGGTCCAGGGTTCAATCCCCTGACTATCCATCTTTTGCTTCTATTTTGCCCATACACCTGTACTCCCATTAGCAGTTCAAAAGCTTCGCTGGCTTTGGAGTAATCGTCGGAAGGAACTTCGTATAGTATACTAGTGTGTTCGAATGACAACGCTTCCTAGACGGCAGGTCGTCTCCCGATCGACCCTGATAGTGCTCCAGTGGCCAGTAGATATAGCATGCTGATAAGTTCTACTCGATTCTTTGTATCGCCCTTAACAGTTACACTCACTGAATGACTCAAACGTAGAGCAAGTCGGGTACCACTCTTGGTATCATTCTTCAGCAAAGCCAGCATGACCCTCACTGCAGATTGCGGTCCCGGCCCTAGGCTGATACCACAGATAATGCTGGGATATATCAACGATTAACGCGAAAGGTACGTGCTGATAAATTTATGTCCGGATATCGTCGACTCTCTGGCTACTCGAGCTGCTTGTGCCATCAGTGATTTCAACCGGGTCTCGAGTGGCCTTGGCAAGAAAGTTTTGGCCGTGAAGTCTACCAAGAAAGCGATGTCTTCTGCGAAATTTCTGGTGTCTTCATCATCCCCTTCACTGGCCGTGCGCGGCTCGAGCCTCTCTGTGGCATTTGCATCCGCTTTGCTAGTGCTCTATACGCATCTTTTCCGGAGCCCGCCCAATTTCGATGCTCGGCCTCTTTGGCTGCACTCTGCCAACCTCTTCGCGATACTGCACTTCAACCTGTTCCCTTGCACGCCGCTCCTCTTCCAGAAGGCGAGCCTTGTTCTCAGCCTCCTCCCCTTCGCATAGCGAGTAACTCGCTCTCGCGTCGCGCATGCTCCAGTTGCATGCTCTCTGCTTCTTTACGGGCATTATTCACCTGGTCCTGCAAGTCCTTCAGATTGGCCAAATACCGGCGATTTTCGGCCTCCATCTCCACTATTCTGCTCTCTAGTTGTGATCTCTCGGCCAGGAAGTCCGTTGCCATTCGCCCCACATCACGTTGAATGCGCTCAATCTCCTGACGCTTCCTCTCCACCTCTTCCTGGAGTTCCTTGCTGTGCTTCGTCCTTGGCACGTGTCGCAAGTTCGAGCTCTCCGTGCAATTCCGTGATTTCGTCATCATACCGCTGTGCTTGTTCTTTCAGCAGTCGAGTCAGCTCGGATCCAGCGGCGGTCTGGGCAAGATCTTTGCGTTGGTTCACTATCTCGTGCTGGATAGCAAGGGTAGCCGTTTGGCTACTGATCAAGTTGCGGAGGATAGCATGGGCAGATGCCTCCGTATTATCATGACGGAGCAGCCGAGCACCCTTTTCCAGGACGGGCTTAAATAGCTTATCGCTCAGTCGCTAGTTCACGCTCCCGTTCCTCCCCAATTTTGGAGTCGACGTTTCCCCACATGTTTGTGACTATCAGGACGTTGCTGAGCGTACTCTCTCCGCAGAGTTCGCGGAAAATGCGGAAGTTACGTTTAGAAGTGCCACTCATGCGAACGTCCGAGATACGGTGCATGTATAGGATGCCTGCAAGCTTAGGCACCTTGTTCATACCTATGCGTAGGGGAGTGATCTTCTTCGTCAAGGCTATCATGCAATGACTCTCAGACAACCCGACTCACGTGTTAGACAGGTAAGCAGCAATGGAGGTCAGCACGTCGGTATCATTGCGGACCGTGTCATCGAATCCCGGTGTATCTATCAAGGTCACGAACCGACCGTCGAGAAGGAATGGCTTCGACGTCCCTACGTCTGTCGTGCAACTTTCAAGACCACTTTCGACGGGGAAGTCAGATCCACTAGCACTGGTTGATGAACTACACGTGTTTCGCCGTTAATCAACACCCGGGTGCGTTTGATTCTCGAACCCAGGACGCACTGTTGTTTTCCCACTTCCGGTAGCTCCCATTACCCTGCCATCACTGGGGTCAGCACGGAGTACGTGTTTCGAAAATACGGCGTCGACACACGCAATCCTAATTTCCATGTCTTTGGGGTCCATCCTGGTGGTAAACTTCTTCATAGTTGTACGATAGACTGGCGGGTTCTCTTGGGAATAGCGGGACGAGTGGTTGTAGGTGTGCCAGCTAACCCCACTGCGCGCTTATATTCGCCCGTATACAGTAACACCGTGCAGGCGTTCCGTGGTACTCCAAAACTCACCTTAGCCTCGTGGCTCTTCTCCTCGACGCCCTTATCTGGCAGTTGCACAGTCCCTACGGCATGGCCACCACGAACCACCACTCTATAAACCAACGGATCTCAACGATACCACGACGTTACCTCGTTCCTTTGGTCTGGGTGCGGCCATAGATTAATACATGTCCCTTTTAGTAGCTTGAAACATATACGCTCCAAATATTCTGTCTTGTTTTAGTAGGTCAAGCCCCGCGGATGAAATGCATGGTCAAAAAACATGACTGACAATCTCAGATCAGTACAAACAGATATGCTAAGAACCGGCAAAAGGTCATCAAGAAGACATTGCATAGCGGAGACCATACCAATGAACTAAGTGCAGGACTACCAGTATAAAGCCCGGCAGAGGTGTTCTATCAGACCTCCCTTACGTGAAGTTTCTCCTCAATCCTTCGTAACTCTGCCTGATAGTCGGATGCGAGCCTTGAAGCTTGGGTCTGAGCTTTCTGTAGGTCCTCTTCGACCTTCTGCTTCTCCTCAGCTAATTCTTTCTGGGTCTCCTCATCCATCTCCTGTTCGGCTTGGACCATCTCGTCTTTCAATTTCTCCAGGTCCTGCTGGTGTTTAGCAGCCATCTCTGAGAGTTCGCGATCAAGTTGCTTGAATGCAGCTGTTTGCGTTATATCAACCCCCTCTGCTAGCTCCCGTTGGATACGGAGCACGATAGGCTCCTTCTGAACCAGATTCTCGAGGATATGGTGAGCGGATTTTTGGGTATTATCGTGGCGCATCATTCTGCCTTTCCTCTCGAGGATGGGCTTGTAGAAAATGTCCTTGGAGGCAAGCTCGTTCTCACGAGCGATTCCGTCTTCTTCGGAGACGGTACCCCACATATTCGTGACGACGATGACGTTTTCGTAGGCTTCCTCGCCACAAAGCTCCTGGAACATCCTCAGATCGCGACGGGCAGAACCTCCTATCTTGAGGTCGGAGATTCTCTGCATGTAAATCACGCCGACAAGGCGTGCGCCTTGTTTGTTCCTGCGCCAAAAAGTAAGACGAGCATTATGAGGTGAGCGGGGGAAATATAGCACGAACATGGCGACAAGGTAAGCGGAGATGATTCTCAACACGTCGGTATCTGTCATGGACGTATCGTCGAATCCAGGAGTGTCAAGAAGAACAACCTGCTTCCCCCCGACTTTGAATGGCATAGACGTCTGCACCTCGTTAGTGCAGCTCTCCAGCCCCGAGCCAACTCCGAGTCCGGATGCGGAGGCCAAGTTAATGAACTAGGTAAAGTGGAGGTCTTATGCTGAGCGTGGAGCTCGAGGGTGACAGTGTGAGGCACGTACCGTTGTCTTGCCGCTGCCGGTGGATCCCATGACCCTGATGGGGAAGTGATAAGAATGTCTGTCTCGGTGAGCATGGCGGGAATCAATAAGACGTACACAACGTAGACTGTTGTGTTGGGATCAATAGGCGATGGTGCAGCGACACTACCATCCTTTGTTTCTTGTGTCTCTTTGAATTTCTTAGGCTCCTCGTCGTGGAGGACGTTGTCTGAGAAGCAGGGGATGTGAGCAAGGAGGCGTGCGATACGTTGACCCATGGTGTTGAGCTGGAAGTACCCGGTAGGTAATGGGGGGAAACCAGACGTGGAGCTCGGGGGGGACAAGGTAATTCAAGGTACCGGGACTAAACAGATAGAGGAGGTAAAGCAACACGTTTTTACGGCGTTCGCGTCACATTGAATCCACGCGCTGGTGGTCCACCTTGCGTTGAGGCCCTGCAGAGAAGCATGGATCCCATATCTTTCCTTTGGCCGGGTGCTACCGGGATTCTGCGCAATTCATCGTAGGCGACGCGGGCAGAGAGGAGCATCGTGTGGTCCTCCGATCGGCACCTCGTTGAGGTACTTTGCATTGCACGCTCGACGCCGTTTAAAGATGCTGTACAGCGACGACCGTGCGGCTCGAGCACAACTTGACCACCGAGTACTGAAACATGTAGAAGCCAATCTAGGACAGTGACCGGTGGTAGTCTTCGAGGCCGTAAAGGTAGTTGATAGCGTCAACAGAAGCGACGCCGACTTCGAGAACTTCCTCAAATTCTAGTACCAGTAGGATACGACTCCTTTGGAACGTTCGTCTGGCCTTGTCAGGGCTGTGAGACTACCATCCGAACACACGCATGATCACGACGGGTGTCACTGGTGGGAGAGGGACGCTCTTTTAGAACGTTCGGACGTGTCGTTCCCATGTCCAGTCCATTTCCGAGCAGCGCTTTGGACGATCCATCGGCTGGTGTCCGTGTGATCAGACAGCATGTCTTACACGACACTATATCAATGGGCTCTGCCCTCTGACCAGCACCGCAACTTTAATGAGTACTGCGAACGATCAGCAGATAACAGGGCAGGCGGGAGGAAATAAAAGTGGGTGGTGGTGGGATTCGAACTCTGGACCTGAGTCACGTGCCTGCGACAAGTTACGCGCTGTCTAAGCTGTGGCGTGGAAAATGACCGTGAGAGGGGATTGTCTTATTCGGCAATTGCATCCGTGTCTGGTTGATATGTCATCTAATCCGATTAAAAAAGGAAATCAAGACCGTAAAAAGTGGCCTGATGTTCGACCCGATCGGCAAATATAAAAAAGTGGAGGGCAATTAGCACCCAAGGAAAAAAGAAAATTGACCGGAGCACACTTCCGTCGTCGTCGTCGCTGTCGTCACTGTCGCCGTTCACTGGTAACCCCCTCCTCCCCAGTGATGGATATCATTTTATACCTCGCCGACGAATACGTTCTCGACAGCGTATGGGCTAGCCTAGTCCCGCTTCACGACCCCGTCTTGCCATCGTTAAGGTATCGACAACTCTCTTCCAATTTCACAACCATAGCATCGTCATCACAGTCAGCATGGCCCCGGGATTATTTCTTCAGGCAAATACTGTCACTGAGCATCATAACACTGATCGGCATCAACCTATTATACTTTGTCTTCGCCGGCCTTTCATACAAGTTTATATTCAACCACGACATGATGCGACATCCACGGTTCTTGCCAAACCAAATCATGCTCGAGATACGGACAAGCTTAAATGCATTCCCTATGATGACCCTCCTTACCCTCCCCTGGTTTCAAGCAGAGGTCATGGGCTACTCCAGACTTTACTGACGACGTCGACCAATACGGATGGACCTATCTCGTCCTGTCCGTACCATTGTACGTCCCTTCCATTTTCTTGCAGGGAGGCTCCGTTGATGTCCCCATCCACAGTTATCTTCTCTTCACAGACTATGCCATCTACTGGGTACATCGTTTCCTGCATCACCCCAGCATTTACAAGACATTCCATAAGCCACATCACAAGTGGATAAGTAGGTCTTCATTCCCCTGTAAATCACCAGGACGCTGATATCGCCCTTCTTTTTTATAAACAGTACCGACACCATTCGCATCTCACGCATTCCACCCGGTGGATGGTTACCTCCAATCAGTACCATACCACCTCTTCGTATTCTTGTTTCCTCTCCACAGGTATCTATACCTTGCTCTCTTCGTCTTCGTCAACTTCTGGAGCATACTCGTACGTCACTTCTCGCGTCTATTTTCTTCTAATCCTGGAGGCTGACCAACGACGGTGTCATCTTCTCGGACTGGTCCCCCCTGTCAGATCCACGACTCCGATATGATAACCGGACATCCCCTTGAGTCCATCATTAATGGCCCCGCACATCATACTCTGCATCATCTTTACTTTACCGTCAACTACGGTCAGGTCCGCACAACACCGCCACCCTTTGTTGTCTCTCTTCTGACTTGCCGTATAGTACTTCACATGGGCCGACCGCGTTACGGATCATATCGCCAACCGGAATCGTCTCTCGATCCATATCTCGAGGTAAAGAAAGCATCATGACCGTCCTTTGTTCTACCCCCGGGCTTTGAGGAAGTTCGTACCGTTAGTAATCATTATAGTTTCAGTATTATGCGAGTACGTGGCAAATATGTACATTCTTCGATCACCTTCCCGAGGAATCAAAAAAAGCTTGCTCGAGCGTATATCTACAAGTGCTCCATGAGTTGAACATTTAGGAGATGATCGCGATTCGATCGGAAGGCGTCGAGTTGGATGACTATCTTGGCCATGGATAGGGGCAAATATTAAAAGTTAAAAGGGACTGCAAATCATATTACACCTTCGAGCAACCGTTAACTTTCCACTTCGGTACCCAAAATACAAATTTTCGGGAGGAAATGTTTTCGGTCTCCTAGAATCGTCGTATATTTCGCCCGTCTGCAACAGTACAACCAACCGACTACTTCTTTGGTCGCCTCTTCAGCTCATCCTCTTTGCAAGCGTGCAGCATCAACTTGTTAGGGTGCCCTGGCGTCATCCCGCTGTGACCCTTGGACCAGTCGTACGAAATCGCGTAAGCGAAAATGGTGCCGTTACGGTTGAAAGTCGTAGCAGTGATCGGTCCCGGTGCGGTTTCGAATGCTGGAAATGGATGACTCAGTAATGAATCCACGTGCAAGGGGAGAAAAAAGTAAAATAACAATAACTTTTTAGCCGTGTTCGCGCATCCTTGTCCCAATAATGGATGCTTCCGTCAGACCCTAGGGGCAAGGGTCAGTTCCGGATGAAGTGAGACTCCAGGTATCTGGATAGAAAACGAACCACACGTAGAGAACGTCCCTTGGACGGGGTGGAATGAGATATCGTTAACGGCGTATACCAAAGACTGATCTTTCGACGCCGGACTTTGATCTTTGCGATGACATTTGAACGAAAAGTTACCACTATATATATCCATCATCGCCCGTCAATTTCAGACCTGCATGTGATATAAGAGTTTCCAACGCTTACGCGCTGTCCTTTTCTTCCACGTATCTGAAAACAAAAAAGAAACCAAGTCAGCCATCATCCAATCCTATATCCGCTCCATGAGCGAGCACACGCACTGAATTGCCACGCGGCCTTCGATACTGCCAACGGCAAACCCACTGTTGGGAGAGTTGGTGAAGCATGAGACAACACGCGTCTGCCACTTGAGGGGAGACGTTATGGTCTGTGAAATGAAGAGAGAGAAAAAAAATAAGCGGGATCTGGGCGGATATAGTGCTTGATAACCACCTTGTACGGCGAGGTTGGATTTGTTAAGTTGTATATTTGGATGTGACGCTCTGCTGTTCCGACAACGAGTAAGGGGTACTGGACGTCCATGGTGTAACACCGTTCCGGTAGTTGAACGGACGCGACGGGGTTGGGAGTTCTCAAATCCCAGTACTGCACGCGCACACAAAAAAAACACGACGACGACGTTGAACACTTGGCGCTGCCAACGAAAGAGTTGCGCGTCCCAAAAAAAAAACGCACCTTCAGCGTCTTATCCCAGCTCCCCGTGGCCAGGATCCCGCCTTGAGGTGTCTCTATCCACTTGACGACTTTGATCGGGGCATCGTGTTGAGCGACTTGTTGTGGCTGACCGGTCGTAATATCAAACATGCGCGCGGCATTATCTGCACCTCCGGATATGGCCTTATTACCTTCCTGTCGTCCCCCCAAGACACGCCGTGTCAGACGGGTTCCACTCGTTCTCGAGCCGGCAATGGCAATACGAACCTTGTTCCAACATACGCTGAGTACGGGCCCTTGGTGTCCGTAGATAGCCTTTCCCTGTGTCTGCCCATTGGCGCCGACCTCGTATAAGCGGACCTTTGAAGATGCGAATGGTTCGTTTTCACGCTCGTGCGACTCGCTATGTGGCAATCGAAACTCACGTTGTTGTCCCAGCTCCCAACAGCAAGGTAATCCGCCGCAGGAGAAAAGGCTAGCGAGGAGATAGAATCGGTCGGTATTTCCGGGACTTCGATGTCCTTTTCCGCTGGTGCGGGAGCAGCAGCAGCAGTCGTCGTCGATGTCGAGGCTGTGTTGAAGAACGACATGACGCCTGCTATCTGACAAGTTGAAGTGCTTCGTTCAGTGAGCCTGTAAACACCGTACTAACGTGACGCACCTGTGGCGTGGTAAAGATACACTGCATCATCGAATGGTCTTCCGTGCACAAACAAGTCGTGGGCGGGTTGGCGTAATGGTAACGCGCTAGTTTCCGGCGCTAGAGATTCTGGGTTCGAGTCCCAGGCCTGTCGCTTTTTGCGTCCCTGCCATCGAGTGGTTCAATGATTCGTACCCGGATCTTGGCATTTCATGACGGTTGCTTTGTCCAACTAGGACGTGATTCCTTACTACGCCAAACATGCAGGCACGGTATGATTTTCTCTTCTGAACACTATTACTT
The DNA here is from genome assembly GCA_024613185.1 of Pisolithus microcarpus. Classification (NCBI taxonomy): domain Eukaryota; kingdom Fungi; phylum Basidiomycota; class Agaricomycetes; order Boletales; family Pisolithaceae; genus Pisolithus; species Pisolithus microcarpus. The sequence continues at coordinate 1,739,836 of JANFAI010000007.1, forward strand.
TCAGGTTTCAAGTGGCAGGTTACATACAAACACCGCACAGAAATATTGCTACACGTCAACTACTCATAAGATTGCGATCAATTCTTCTCGAACACGGGCGTGTCAAACATGCCATCAGGATCTGAAAACAATCGCCCAATCAGTCAGTCAGTCAGCTCGTACACTGCGCCAGGAGGGGGAAACTCTCACCATGACCATGTACGTAAATATACTCCTTGTCCTTCGCAGCTCGGTGCATGAAGAAACTCGCCGCTTCGTGTGCTACGCAGGAGACTTTACTATTGAAGAGGGCTCCTGCGCGAACGGCAGCTGCGGCCAGATGATACCTCGACGTTCCGTTGCAAAGCATCATCTATATATACGCATCACAGGGTCAGAATTTCCCGTCTTGACGATCGTAGCGCTGAACTTACATCGAAGGGTGTTGTAGTCGTCCCTTCCTCACGGTACCTATCCCAAGACAGTGAACTTGGTGTCCACGCCCTCGACGGACATGGTTAAGTACTTACCCCTCGATCACCATCCGTTCGACCACGGGCCTCCCAAATACCATTCCCTTGATGTCAAGAGGATAACCGTGGAAGTTAATGATGATCGATCTATCCACCGTGAACAGCGTATCAAAGTCATCATCGCTCAAAGCATGCGGATGGCTGCCATATGGACCCAGTATCATGAGGTCGGTCACGTTGACTACTCGCACGCGAAGGTCGGGTACTTGTCTACGCAGGAGGGCCGCTGCCGCAATGACCTCGAAGGTGACCTCAGTACCGATGCCAACGAGCACGCTGACGATAATTCAGTAAGGCTATGCAAACGACCTCGTCGGAGGTAGTAAAGACGCACACGTCAGGGTCAACTCCTTCGTCGACGCTCGCAAACTTCCAGACAGAAGCTCCCGCAATGCAGTGCTAAAACGGAGTGAGTCTCGGCAATGCGTAATGCCTCATGTCTATCCACGTACCCGATCGGCCTCCTCTGGGTCCAACCACACCGACGTCGGTTGCTTGCTCCCAACGATGAGGTTGATGTAATTCCTAGATCGTAAACAGTGCGCCATGGTGGACAACCAACAGTTCGCGTCCGGAGGGAGGTAGACACGGGCGATCTTAGGCTTCAAGTTGAGGACTGCGCCAATGAAGCCGGGGTTCTGGTGCGAGAAACCATTGTGTTCCTGCCGCGCCCACGTTGATGTCTCGATGTAGTTAATAGAGCCAACGTCTTGTCTCCACTTCGTTTCGAATGCCTGGGCGTGCGTGTTTATGACAAGGCCGAGATGCATCTATAAGTAGAACTAACCATTTTGGCAAACTTGCTGTATTGGACCATCATAGTATGCACGATACCCAAAAATGCCTCGTAGCTGGGGAACAGCCCAGTCCTACCGGTAAGCGTGTAGCCTTGCAACATTCCTTGACAGGTATGCTCGGAGAGTATCTCGATGATTCGCCCGTCTTGCGCAGCGGCACGCAACGTCCCACTGCATGTCACGGCCCGTTACCTCCAGGACAGCTCCAAGCTTGTTCGACTCTAACTCGTCGGGAGAAAATATTCTGAATCTTGTCGGATTGCTGCAATACGATTTTTAGTATTAGAATGGTGGGGGGTAGGCCGGTACGATACCCACTCTGTGATCACCTGCTTGAGAAATTCACCTACTGTCTTCATGCAGCTCGCCTGAGACCGCTTCTGCACGCCAAAAGTCGCCCAAGCTGGGACCTTCAACGGTTGGTAAGCGGCATATGCTTCTTTCCTCATCCCAAGTCGCTTATCCCTGTTATCCGGTACAATCTGCAGTACCTCGGGACAGGGTGCACAGTCGGGTGTATTCTTGTCACCACCGATGCAAAAGAGTTGCTGTGGGTCGTAGCTGGCCAACCAGGATTGCAGCATCTTCAATTCTGTTTCATCCGTCTTCGCATTCGGGAGTGGTACCTGATGAGAACGATACGATCCTTCGATGTACTCGCCATGAAGTTCCTTTGGGCCCGAGAACCCTTTAGGAGTACGCAAAATGATCACAGGCCATCGGGGCTTGACGATAGGCTTCCCCGAGCGTGCGGCTTTTTGGATGCGAGCGATCTCCCCCAGAGCCCATTCCATAGAAGCGGCGAGGTCCTTGTCGATGTTGGCCATGTCCTTGACGATGCGGGGCTGGTAGCCATAGCCACTGCAAAGGGAAAGTAAACCAATGTAAGAGCGACAGCATCCCGGGAGACGCACCAGAACAAAGCGACAAGTTCCTTGTCGTCCATGCACCCATATATGGTACGGTTGGAGATCTTGAAGCCGTTGACGTGCACGATAGGTAGCACGGCGCCAGATACGACCGGGTCGATGAACTTGTACCCATGCCACGCTGTTGCATGTTGGTCCCAGTCTCCGCTTCGCCATCTCCGACGACACAAGTGACGACGAGATGCGGGTTGTCCAACGCCTGCGCCGAAGGCAACGGCCAGCGCATAACCGAGTTCTCCTCCCTTCGTGAATGCATCCCGGTGTCTCAGCGTTGATGTGACTGCGAAGATGATGATCGGTGTGGTTCGGGATCGTCATCTGATAAGTCTTACCTTGGGAAACCGCCCTGGTGCGCTAAACTTTCTGAATGAGGTTGGTTAAGCCATGCGCGGTCACGCGTATACGTAGGATAGAAAGGTGATATCGAATCCTCCAACCAAAGGCAGGACAGGAATGGCGGGTGCGCCATGGCCTATCAGCGGTTATGAGTACGACAGTAGATGATAAGCATGTGCGTATCAGGGGATATATGCATTCTTCCGGCACCCAAAACGTACGGGTCGGTATGAGAAACGCAACACTTACCAGGTCCGATCACCAGGAGACTGTCTAAGTCGGTTCGCCTGATGATACGGTTAAGATGTGCATATACGAGTGTAAGACCGGGGCACGTTCCCCAGTGGCCAAGTAAACGCGGTTTGATGTCGTCGAAGGTCAGTTGGCGCTCCAGCAGTACATCGTCCTTCAAGAATATCATCGCTGCATCATTTTGGCGTCAACAGTTATATAAAGCTACAACTGTCATAAATGACGCACCCGCGGCAATATAATTGGCAGCAGATCTGAACTTCTGAAGAGCCTCAAGTTCTGCATTGCTGATGGCGAAGGAGGAGACGTCGAGCTTGACGCTATTCCCCAGCACAGCGTCAGGGAGATGAGAGGGATCAGCAGGTGGGTCGGATTGAAAGAGGCGTTGACCGGGCATCGTTGGTTTCGTTTCTTGGAGAGACTCGGAGAAAGGTCCAATGCTTTATATACCCTCGTCATCGTCGTGAAGTGGATATGATTTCATAGCTGAGTACTGCGCCTTGCGCCCAGCTGAGCTGAGCCATATCCGATCGAGGGCCAGGCTCGCAGGCACAAAGCGGTAATCCGGGCAATTCGTTCCTGTTTTCTGGTGTGTAGCTTCCCAAATATTGAAAGGGAAAACACGCGAGTACCGTCGGACACGTCGGATCTCGCACTAGTGTTGGTCCAGATTTGCGGATGCTCTGCGACTTCTCCCGGGTCATCCGGTCTGTGCTCGAGCTCTGGAACTCATATCTAGTCTTGCATGTGCCTTACAGGGGGATTGCATAGATAACAACAACTGGGTAATGCGATCACATGGATGGTCCGTTATACCAATTGATTCACCGTCTCGACCCTCGGTCGGGAACAAGAGATACTCAGGTGGGCTGTGGACCAGGACTTCTAAACAGTTCATCCAGTAGAACTGCCACCTGCTGTTGTGCCTCGCTCTTCTCGTGCCGGACGTCCTTGATCTCTTCATCTCGCCAACGCGCAATCTGGGCTTCGTCTGAGAGTAGCAGTAACAGTTTCAGGGAATGAGTGATAGACAGCAACGAGTTGGCAGCGCGGACCTGTCGTCGATTATACCGATCGGCGTGCAGATACGGTGCAGTGAGCTGTGTGAGACTCACCATAGACTCGGCACGCAGCTCCGCTTGGAAAGCCTCCTGGGCGATACGGAACTTGTCCTTGTCCCCAATCTAACAGCGTAATAAACGTCCGTGCACGGATGCCATCGTATGATTATAGAGTCGTACAGATGCGAGACTGACGATGTCGACCATCCCGTCGACCAGTATCTCTACCTCGGCATCGAGCCTCTTGTTCCACTCTTCTTCGATAGCGTTGAGGTACTCTTCTGAGTTCTGATCTACCAGTGCCTGGTCGAGCGCAGGTCGATGCAGTAGTTTGGCTGTCGGAAGCGCAGATGGGCGAGACACGTCCGTTTGAGGCGGTTCCGCCATGACATCGGCGTTTGTGGCAGAAACAAACTCGCGTCTGTTTCTTTACGACTACGACCACGACCACGACGCAGCCTCAACAATATGCCTCCAGCGCCTGCCATGCACGCTCTCCAAAACCGCGTCGAATCCTTCAAGAAATCAAAACGCGTCAAACGCTATCCGTCCAAGAAGACCTCCACGCAGTCCGCAACGGTCAAATGGCCCCACCCGACTTCTTACAAAGCCAACGCGAACACGCTCGCAGAGGCCGGCTTCTTCTTCTGTCCAAGCTGGGATGACAGAGACTGTGTTACTTGCTTCCTGTGTGGGAAAGAACTGAGCGATTGGGACGTGCAGGACGATCCGTTCGAAGTTCACTACGAGAAGTGTGCAGAGACGTGTGGGTGGGCGGTGGTTCGGTGCGGGCTCGTAGAGGACATGGATGACGAGGGAAAGTGAGCCTTTTCTCCCTTCCTGCTGAAATGTCTCTGTCATCACTGTACGGCGTTGGTCGTCGTAGCCAGTCATGCATTGTACTGAGTTTAAATCGACCCACTCTGCAGCTTTACATTCGCGAATAAGGCTCGGATACCAACCACCAAGGCCATGGAGGACGCCCGCTTGAAGACGTTTGGTCAGGACTGGTGGCCTCACGATGACGAGCCAAATCATGATGCCAACTCGAAGAAGGTCCGTCCGGCCTTTCACCTATCCATATTGGCTAACTCATACTTTCACACAAGATGGCTCGAGCGGGGTTCGTCTATACGCCTCAAGGTGCGGGGGATGATACGGTAACATGCTTATACTGCAACCTCGCTCTAGGAGGATGGGACAAGGATGACGATCCGATGTAAGTATCTCATCCCAGTCCAACTTATTTTCTGGACCGGAATTAGCATGGATATATACGACGTATCTAATGCTTATATTGCAGTCACGAACACCGAAAACGTGCGACCAAGTCTGGAAGCACTTGTCCGTTTTTCTCATTCGCTCAGCCAACGGCACCCGCAAAACTGACACGTTCGGAGTCGATAAAGGCTGGAAAGAAAAGTACGACGATTCTGCAAAAACACAACAGGACACATTCACGGACGCGGTCACGTAAAGAAGATAAGGCGATGAAGGTAGACAAAGAGGATAGGGAAACGCAGAAGGAAACGGAAACGGAAATAACACCAGAGGAAGACCGGCGGGTCGAGGAGGAGCCGAGAAAATCACCATCTGCTCTTGCAGACCCCCCTGGAGAGATAGAGGATGACGACCCGGAGCCCCCACTGCCGCCGCCGGAACCAGAACTCGAACCGGAGTTAGCGCGAACACCAACACCTATTGTGTCAGCGGCACCACCTCCACTACCAGCAACACCTCCACTACCAGCGACAACACCTCCGCTACCAGCAACGACACCTCCACTACCAGCAACGACACCTCCACTACCAGCGATAACACTACCGGTCCCAGATGGGAAGGTACAGGTACCGATGCTCGTAGAAGACAGTGTCTTTTATACGACACCAACACCGATCCTACCACCACCGTCGGAAGCCCTGACAGAGGAAGAGCGAGAAATGTCGGTGGAGCAGTGGATACGGCGGGAGATATCGATAAGCTACGATAAGCTTATGGCTGATGGGCAGAGACAGATCCTACTATTCAAGGAGAAAGCGGCTGATATTCGAAGACGTATCGATGGACTCTAGAGGCACCTCTGATGGTGATGTATATAATACATTCAATTGCAGACATATCGGCCGGTGCGCAGCTTATAGGAAAACGGACGAGATCTAATGTGACTGAAATATGGCAGGAAGGTAAGGTGGGGCCGCAAACTCGAACGATTGGGTTGGGGTGCGCGCGGAAAAAAGCAGATCGCTCGAAACGGAAAAAAGGGGCGACCATGGTTATTTGGTTAGTTACCCCAAACTCCCCCTAGGTATACTTTCGTCGTCCCCTCCATGACAATAAAGCGTTCCTCTGCGAGCAAAGTGTCTCTCCTTCGATTCCCGTGAGTTTTCTTACTCCATCTACCACCAACATCCAGAACTAACTCGGTCTCTCGCAGTTATGGTATCGCTCTCATTTCAGATGGTACGACTCTTCACATCACACATGCGCTTATCCTCGAAGATATACTAACTTTTAGCAAGGCTACACCAACGGAGTCATTGGAGCGAGTATGTGTACTTGCCCAGATCTCCAATCTCATGCTAACTTCACTACTGCAGTTATCACTTGTACATATACCCCCTGACTGAGGTATCCACGAGCGCTAATTAATCCTCAGTATTGACGCGCTACTATCCCGAAAGTGAGCTTGGGATGCAATACCGCGGCCAACTGTTAGGAAGTATCATGCTTGCTGGTGTGCAAAACACTATCCATTCCATGCCCAGACTAACTTCCCGCCTACCCAAGGTACTGCAATTTGTATGCTTGCCTTTGGACGCGGTTCACAGCGCCATAACAAGATGGTATGCCCTTGTTTCTGACCTCATTTCCATGTCTGAGTATCATGTGCAGATGTTTGCAGCTTTCTATATCGGCTTCTTTTCCATAATTGCTGGTATGTGGTCATATGTATTCAGTGACATTGCTGCGCTAGTTGGCGGCTTGTGTTCTCTCCGGTGAGCTTCGGATACGCTCACCAAAGCAGTCCGTGATTGTATAATTGTGAAGTTTCTTGCTTGGCATTGGTGTTGGTTTGGGAAACCCGCTGGTTGCAGTTTCCGTTTCAGAACAGACAGAAAAAGAAGATATCCCAGAAAATGCACAATACTGGTGGTCGGTACTTTCTACCAGTGAGTCATTTGTGTGGCCCATTAGCTATTGCCAACTCTCTCCAGATACCATGATTGACACGGGTTTCGTTATTTCCGTTCTTGGCCCATTTTTGCTGTGCTGCGTGTAAGTCTCTTGTTGTGGTATGATGAGCTGCCTCTGATTGTACCCAGCATTGATGAGAACAACCTCTGCATTGTCTGGGGCACCTCGATTTTTCTGGGTGTTATCCTTGCATCTTCCTGGTTGCAGACTCTTGAATGGGACCACTCATGGGACGATGTGTGCATCCCCTACCGGCTTGCTCTGAAGAAGTACTGGAAGAGTCTCCTTGGTTTATCATTGGCATGGTGTGTCGCATTATCTTCTGGGTGGTGATTCGATAATAATCAAATGGTGGGATAATGCAAGGTTCATTTATGACTTCATCACGTAAGTACATATCAATGGCTTGAGGGGGCAGGTGCTGATGCAGGATTGTCAGGTACCCAGTAAGACGTCACCCTGTGTGAATGTCAGATGTATCTCTGACAGACCATAGCTTGTCATATACTCTTCCGTGATCATGAACACGTAAGCTTATGAATTATGAAGTCAGGTACAGTGTTGAACCGTTGAAATTGCAGTGTCACTGGAGGAAGCTCATCCTTAATAATTGTTTTTGGGTGGACCCTTTTTATCAAGTGAGCTGCCTGTTTTTAACTTTGCAAGGTAATCATATGACATTGGCAGTTTGTTCTTTCTTCCAGGTCCCCGATCTGCCCTTGTCTGGTTCCTCTAAGCTGAACCCCTTACAGGATCTGTACTTGGTGCTTTCCTGGTCGATGAACATGGTCTGAAGAACTTGATGGTATGTATTGCACATTACCAGTCCATGCATATTCGGACACTCTTTTGTCAGATTGTTGGTTTACTCTTGCAGGCCATTGTTGGCCTTGGCATAGGTGCCATGCGTGATGCAGTTGCTAACCATATTGCAGCATATGCTGTAAGCCCATTGCATTCAAACTCACTCGTAGCACTTCTTATTGTGTTGTACAGATTGCCTATGGAGTTTTCTTGAGCCTTGGTGAATTTGGTGAGTCCGAAGAGCCATATGATGCCGGTGACTGGTCCATGTATATGTGAAACAGGTCCTGGCAATTGTATTGGTGTTCTTGCAGCAAAGACTGCTCCTTTAGCAGTCCGTGAACTGTTCTATCGCGTTGCAGCTGGAAGTGGGAAAGTAGGGGCTTTCATTGGGGTATGGGGTATGTACTTCGCAAAGGTTGCTTTGGTCGACCTCTTGGGACTGACCTCAACTGGCTGTAGTCTTTCCACAAATCATTGATGGTGCGTACCGATGGAGCCGATGCAAGACATAGCCTCACGCTGTGGGGGTATGTTTCTTTAGCTGTCGGCGGCTTGAATACTGCGGAAGGTATTACTGCCCCATTCTGGATTGGAGGTGGCCTTGCCACAGTCAGTACTCTCGTGACCTTTTGCCTGGTGAAGCCTATTATGCACAACGGTATGAAAGCCGAAGATAGAGCTGTACGCTATCCCCTCTTTCTTCCTCTGGTAAGAACTGATACCTGACACCATCCTAAGTTTCATCAGTACTTGGAAGAGAACGGATTTGACGTGAGCCCTATCGGCGCCCATCCCAATGTGGTTTAGGTAGGCAAAAGTGAGGGATTGGGACTATCAACCACGGGCCGAGGAAAGTGATACGGTAGCGTGCGAGGAAGTACTATGTCATACAATACACAAGGGGTCGTACTGACCGTAATAAATAACGAGATCCCTAGTCCGAAGTAAGGTATTCCTATAACATGCGCACCACTCCACCCTGGCGGGACCCCAAGGGCTGTAGTCGGATCGGACGCATGATACGTCGACTGGTCCTCAGAGTTTGTGTATACCATAGTGTATGCATCGTAGACTTCGGGGACAAGGATGGAAGCGTAAATACTAGTTGCCAATTCAGATGCAACGATTTCTAACGCGAATACGCTCTGCGGCAGAGGCCGGCTTTTTGTCCAAGGTGGGATGACAGAGACTGCGTTACTTGCTTCCTATGTGGGAAAGAACTGAGCAATTGGGCACGTGCAGGACGATCCGTTCGAAGTTCATTATGAGAAGTGTGCAGAGACTTGTGGGTGGGCGGTGGTTCGGTGCGGGCTCGTACTAGGATATGGATGACGAGGGAAAGTGAGTCTTTCTTCCTTCCTGCTGGAATGTCTCCGTCGTCACTGTACGGCGCTGGTCGTCGTAGCCAGTCATGTATTGTACTGAGTCTAGATCAACCCGCCCTCCAGCTTTACATTCGCGAACAAGGCTCGAATACCAACCACCAAGGCTATGGAGGATGGTCGCTCGAAGACGTTTGGTCAGGACTGGTGGCCTCACGACGATGAGCCAAACCACGGTGCCAACTCGAAGAAGGTCCGTTCGGCGTTTCACCTATCCATATTGGCTCATTCATGCTCTCATACAAGATGGCTCGAGCGGGGTTCGTTTACACGCCTCAAGGTGCAGGAGATGATACCGTAACATGCTTATATTGCAACCTCGCTCTAGGAGGATGGGACAAGGATGACGATCCGATGTAAGTATCTCATCCCAGTCGAGCTTACTTCTGGACCGGAATTAGTATGGATATATACGACGTATCTAATACTTATATTGCAGTCACGAACGCCGAAAACGCGCGACTAAGTCTGGAAGCGCTTGTCCGTTTTTCTCTTTCGCTCAGCCAACGGCACCCGCAAAACTGACACGTTCGGAGTCGATAAAGGCCGGAGAGAAAAGTACGACAACTCTGCAAAAACGCAGCAGGACGCATTCGCGGACGCGGTCACGTGAAGAAGATAAGGCGATGAAGGTAGACAAGGAGGATAGGGAAAAGAGAAGAGGGAAATGGAAACGGAAACGGCACCGGAGGGAGACTTGATGGTCGACGAGGAACCGAGAAAATCACCATCTGTTCTTCCAGACCCCCCTGTAGAGATGGAGGATGACGACCCGGAGCCCCCAGTGCCATCGCCCGAGCCAAAACTCAAACCGGAGTTAGCACGAGCATCGACACCTACCGTGTCAGTGACATCACCCGCACTACCACTACCAGCGACAACACTACCGGTCCCAGATGCGAAGGTACAGGTGCCGATGATCGTGGAAGACAGTGTCTTTTATACGACACCAACACCGATCCTACCACCGTCGGAAGTCCTGATAGATGGGAAACGAGACAGGTCGGTGGAGCAGTGGATACGGCGGGAGGTATCGCTAAGCTACGATAAGCATATGGCTGACGGGCAGAGACAGATCCTACTATTCAAGGAGAAAGCGGCTGATACTCGAAGACGTATCGACGGACTCTAGAGGCACCTCGGATGGTGATGTATAATACGTTCAATTGCAAACATATAGTGATATCGGCCGGTGCGCAGCTTATAGGAAAACGGACGAGGTCTGATGTAATTGAAATATGGCAGGAAGGCAAGGTGGGGCCGCAAACTCGAAGGACTGGGTTGGGGTGTGCGCGGAAAAAAGCGGATCGCTCGAAACGGAAAAAGGGGCGAGTACCGTGATTTGTGAGTTACCCCAAACTCCCCCTAGGTATAACTTTCGTCGTCCCCTCCATGACAATGCAACGTTCCTCTGCGAGCAAAGTGTCCCCCCTTCGATTTCGGTGAGTTTTCTTACTCCATCTGCCACCAGCATTCAGAACTAACTCGGTCTCTCGCAGTTATGGTATCGCTCTCATTTCAGATGGTACGACTCTTCACATCGCACATGCGCTTATCCTCGAAGATATACTGACTTTTAGGAAGGCTACACCAACGGAGTCATTGGAGCGAGTATGTGTACTTGCCCAGATCTCCAACCTCATGCTAACTTCACTACTGTAGTTATCACTTGTACATATACCCCCTGATTGAGGAATCCACGAGCGCTAATTAATCCTCAGTATTGATGCGCGACTATCCCGAAAGTAAGTTTGGGATGCAATACTACGGCCGACTGTTAGGAAGTATCATGCTTGCTGGTGTGCAAAACACTATCCATTCCATGCCCAGACTAACTTCCTGCCTACCCAAGGTACTGCATTTTATATGCTTGCCTGTGGATGCCGTTCAAATCGCCAGCACAAGATGGTATGCCCTTTCTTCTGACCTTGTTTCTATGTCTGAGTGTCATGTGCAGATGTTTGCGGCTTTCTATATCATCTTCTTTTCCGCAGTTGCTGGTATTTGGTCATCATGTGGATGGGGTGATATGGCTTGGCTAGTTCGCGGCCTCTGTTGTCTCCGGTGAGCTTCAGATACGCTCACCAAAGCAGTCCGTGATTGTATAATTGTAAAGTTTCTTGCTTGGCATTGGCGTTGGTTTGGGAAACCCGCCGGTTATAGTTTCCGTTTCAGAACAGACAGAAAAAGAAGGTATCCCAGAAAATGCACAAAATTGGTGGTCGGTACTTTTTACCAGTGAGTAATTTGTGTGGCCCATTACCTATTGCCAACACTCTCCAGACACCAAGGTTGACACTGGTTTCGTTATTTCCGTTTTGATCCCATTTTTGCTGTGCTGCGTGTAAGGCTCTTGTTGTAAGTTGATGAGCTGGCTCTGATTGCACCCAGCATTGATGAGAACTACCTCAACATGGTCTGGGGCACCTCGATTTTTCTGGGTGCTATTCTTGCATCTCTCTGGTGTCAGTCTCTTGAATGGGACCACTCATGGGACGGTGTGCGCCTCCCCTACCGGCTTGCTCTGAAGAAGTACTGGAAGAGTCTCCTTGGTTTATCATTGGCATGGTGTGTCGCATTAACTTCTGGATGGCGAATCGATAATAATCAAATGGTGGGATAATGCAAGGTTCATTTATGACTTCATCACGTAAGTCCATATCACTGGCTTGAAGGGGGCCGATGCTGATGCGGGATTGTCAGGTACCCAGTAAGACGTCACCCTGTGTGAATGTCAGATGTATCTCTGACAGACCATAGCTTGTCATATACTCTTCCGTGATCATGAACACGTAAGTTTATGAATTATGTCATGTATGGTGTTGAACTGTTGAAATTGCAGTGTCACTGGAGGAAGCTCATCCTTAATAATTGTTTTTGGGTGGACCCTTGTCATCAAGTGAGCTTGCTTGTTTTTACCTTTGCAGGGTAATCATATGACATTGGCAGTTTGTTCTTTCTTCCAGGTCCCCGATCTGCCCTTATCTGGTTCCTCTAAGCTGAACCCCTTACAGGATCTGTACTTGGTGCTTTCCTGGTCGATGAACATGGTCTGAAGAACTTGATGGTATGTATTGCACACCACCAGGTCCATGCATACTCAGACACTCTTTTGTCAGATTGTTGGTTTGCTCTTGCAGGCCATTGTTGGCCTTGGCATAGGCGCCGTGCGTGATGCAGTTGCTAACCATATTGCAGCATACGCTGTAAGCCCATTGCATTCAAACTCACTCGTAGCACTTCTTATTGTGTTGTACAGATTGCCTATGGAGTTTTCTTGAGCCTTGGTGAATTTGGTGAGTCCGAAGAGTCATATGATGCGGGCGACTGGTCCATGTATATGTGAAACAGGTCCTGGCAATTGTATTGGTGTTCTTGCAGCAAAGACTGCTCCTTTAGCAGTCCGTGAACTGTTCTATGGTGTTGCAGCCGCAAGTGGGAAAGTAGGAGCTTTCATTGGGGTATGGGGTATGTACTTCGCAAAGGTTGCTTTGGTCGACCTCTTGGGACTGACCTCAACTGGCTGTAGTCTTTCCGCAAATCATTAATGGTGCGTAGCGATGGAGTCGATGCGAGACATAGCCTCACGCTGTGAGGTATCTTTCCTTTAGCTTTCGGCGGCTCGAATACTGCAGAGGGTATTACTGCCCCATTCTGCATTGGGGGTGGCCTTGCCGCGGTCTGCGCTCTCGTGACTTTTTGCCTGGTGAAGCCTATTGTGCACAACGGTATGAAAGCTGAAGATAAAGCTGTACGTTATCCCCTCTTTCTCTCTCTGGCAAGAACTGACACCTGACACCATCCTAAGTTTCATCAGTACTTGGAAGAGAACGGATTTGATGTGAGCCTTATCGGCGCCCATCGCAATGAGGTTTAGGTAGGCAAAAATGAGGGGTTGGGACTATCCGACGACGGGCTCAGGAAAGTGATACGATAGCGTGCGAGAAAGTACTATGTCCTACACGGTGACAAGGGAGGGAGAGGTCCCCTTGATGTCGTAGTACAAAATGATCGAATATGCAAAGTCAAACAGTCAACCTCGGGAGCCAAGCAAGGAAGAATAACAAAGTAAAATAAGCGAGCGTACAGAGTTCAACTGTCCAGATACTATGACAATACGCAAACGGTCGTACTGACCGCAATAAATAACGAGATCCCTAATCCGAAGTAAGGTATTCCTATAACATGAGCACCACTCCATCCTGGCGGAACCCCAAGGGCTGTAGTCGGATCGGACACATGATACGTCGACGTGACAGACTGGCCCTCAGAGTTTGTGTATACCATAGTGTACGCATCGTAGACCTTGGGGAGAGCGGAAGCATTCACGGTGGGTGAGACAAGGATGGGAGCGTAAGTACTAGTTGCCAACTCGGATGCAACGATTTCTCCAAACGTCGCTGGAACCGAGGTGTTGAACGTATATGGCGGCGTAGTGTAGGAAGGTGTGGCCAAGACGTAATTTGGAAGGGTGGTCGCAACGGTCGCTGATACAGAAGAGAGGAAGGCAGAGACGACCGTAGGCGATTCGACGGTGGCTGAGGCATTTGACTTCGCGTAGAGACCGATCATGGGAGGCTCCTCGTCATCGATGCCATAACTGAGGGGCGACACGGCATTATACTCCGTGAACCACGAGCCATATTCATTCACACTCACCTCCACACCGAATACACTGTACGGAGGAACGGGGTTCCTGGACACACACGCATCAGCAAGGAGAAACCAAAAAGGGCGTCAGTCTTCACCAAGTTGCCAATCAACACCATCCGAACTCGGCGGTGAGGCCCTCGGCCACGACAGACAAAGGCCCGGGTTGCTGGCTGCCGGACCGATGATGTAGTCGGTAGGTTGCAAAACGAACGTGTTGTTATCCCTAAATAACAGTGAGGATCTCGCGGAAATGGCATAGAAGATGAATACATACCCGAAGGTGAAGGAAATCGTTGCAGATGAAGTACACGGTACGACCCACTGCCCACCTAAAGGTACATAAACCCCTGATCGTGTGCGACGTTGTTCACCACTTACTTTCGTCGACAAGCCGACTTCCCGAAATGAGACTATATAGCCGCGTTACCTGTAATCAAACCTCACATTTCAGTTCGCTTCGTGGACACTAATAGCACCGACATCTTGATATGGACCATAGATCCCAGTTGTCCCACTGCAAGACGGTGTCAGCCAGCAACCTCACTGACAAAGCAAAAAGCGACAAACACGTCCAAAAGCGCGATAGAGGAGTTGTCGGTTAACGTAGGATACGTCGGCATGGGGGTCAGATTGGTTCCGTTGACCTGTTCAAACGTAAGCACGCAAACCCTCAAACACCTGACAGCGATACACACTGAGAAGCCCGTCATGTGAATGGCCCAGTAGAAGTATCCGGACATATTAAATTGCGTGCCAATTGGGGAGAAAGGTACAACTTCATTCCAAACAATATTGCTCGCATTCTGCACAACCGAAACGTCGATGGCGCCTGGAGTAACCCCGCGTGATCATTGAGCCTCGCGAACGTGCAACACCCCACCAAAAAAAAGAACACACGCACCAATAGCGAGGGTACCCGTCGTATTCCTGGTGAGACTCAAACCGAAAATAGGGTAGTCGAGTATACCTTGCGAGGCCAATGTCGCAAAGAACGGCGTGGCTAAAAGCACCCAGAAGGGTGTAAAAAAGAGAACATGTCTGTGGGTCCCAAACCACGTTCACACGCTACGCACACATGCCGAAGACGCACCATTCGCAATTGAAGCATAAATTTCTGATAGACGGGGAAACCCAAGCCCCAAAACCCCGCTAATGTCGTTGACCAGAGTGACGTTAGAAGTCGTTACCAACCCTTGCGGCAAACAGATGGTAAGTCACCGGCGCGACGGGGAAGGTGATGCCGTGCCCACAGGCTAGCTTACCTATAGCCTGATTGGGAGCTGTCACATTCGAGATCTGAATTGCCTCTCTAGCTATGAAGCCAGAGGCAGCTTGCAGGAACCACCAAACCGTTAGCCGGTAGTCCTCCGCTGCACGGGTAAACGCGTTACCTGTTGTATCCGCGTAGCTGACATTGAATACGCTGGCGTTGTTGTTCACGCTAACGAATGTCGGACTGTCGTACTGTAACGGGTATCTGGGAACCTGCATACAGGTCGGAGTCGTGCAGGCAGTCGACATGAGCCAGGCTAACCCAATTCAAACAATGATCAAAAGATTGACCACAAGAGAGTGAGAACAGACACACAGTCAGCCGACCCAGTATCAATGGTTGCGCGGAAGGTGATCAAACCAGCCTCGAGAACGATGTAGTAAGACCTAGCAGTCGATTAGTTTGCAGGCGACACAAGTATACAGGTTATATATAATTAGCACGCACCCGTCCTCGGCCAGGGTAACTGGAGTTATTCCGAATCCATTGGACGAAGAATAGTTAGTGCCAATCAACTTGTTTCCTTGTTGAACGGTCGGGATATTCGCCAGGGAACGTGGTGCGCCGATGCCTAGACAGAGTACGCAGTACAGTAGCAGTAGGACGGTGACGCGGAACTGCAACCACTGCAGCGACATCTTTGCTTTCTCGAGTTGTTGTCTTCACGAACACATTCGCAAGAGGCTCTAAGCCCGAAGGAAGAAAAAAACAAGAGAGTCTGAAGATCTGATCCGGTGCAGTTGGCTGGCAATGGCCCGTTGCGGTGAGAATAGGCCGCCCGAGTGCTGCGTTGAAACCACGGTAACCCGATTTTCCCAAGCCCCTGACAATGACAGCGTTTGAAGACTTGCCAAGGGTCACAACAACCCGAAGACATGATGCTGGCCTGCTCGAGAGACAGAGTGATGTTCCAGTGGAGTAAAGAGACAGGTATCCAGAAACATACATAACTACACTTGATGGGTAATACATCCGGAAGGAACGAACAAAGAGTAACAGGAGTCAAGTGCGCGAGGGAGGCAAAGGCCATACTAAAAGAGCCGGAAACAGAACGAAACGAATGACAGGTATAACAAAGATTCAATATGACATAAAAACGAGATGGAGCGGAACTCTCCATAAGTAAGTGGAGAGGACATCACAACACAGTCGATCACCGTTTGGCAAAAACCTTTTTAAGAAGAGCCAAAACTTTGGGCACGTTCAGCTGAACGTACTCGAGATCTAAGAGATGTTTGTTGTCCTTTTGCTATTGGCAGGAAGTGAGCAAAACGACCTTCCAGTAAGACTATCTAGAACCGACCTTCTCTAGCAAGTCGTCTATCTTAAGATCCATCTCGAGGATGGCTTTCTCACGACCTTTGTAGTGTAACGATATGATGAATGCCCCGGGAGAAGGCGACGTGATATTAAAGTAGATATTAGGGCGCCTATCAACCAAGTTAGCGACACCGAACGACGACCAGTGACGAGAACACTCTCACCGACTGTCGGGTACGTTGCTCTCGACGATGATACCTTCCTTCTCGAGTTGCGCGTGCGTAAAGCGATAGGGTCCAAGAACAACGGCCTTCGAAGGCTTTCTCTCCTTGCCGCCAACAGTGATAACTCCAACACCTGTCGTGCTGCCTTTATCCTTGGCAGTCGTTAGCCGGACATTCTGTAGATAAGCCTTGTACTGCTCGAGTTGAGTGCGCAAGTAACTGTTGTGGTCGCAGATGGTCTTGTATACTGCTTCTAGAGACTTCGTTTCAAGTAACACCTTCTCTCGCAAGTTGCCGAGATGGGCAAGCTCAGCAGCGACTTCTTCCCGCATAAGCTTGTATCCATCCACCGAGTCGATAATCTTGCTCTCCTCCAGCTCACGGAGCATTTCTTTCACCTTGATTCCCTTGCGGACGAGGGTTGCATCCCTCGTAGTGGCTGCTCTTTCCGCAATGGCTGCCAGGTTATACGGTTGCTGGTCAGCAGCGCCAGGAAGTGATCGTATGAGCTGAACGAGAATGGACTTGGTCTCCATGTAAAGCATCTCGCTTTGTGAGACAGAATCCATGAGAGCGGTGTGCAGGTCTTGTACAGGCGTCTCCCAGCGGCTATAGAGATTGAGTTCGATGGCGCGATTCTCCTTTCGAGGGACCTGCGGAGGTGCTGGACCGAGCTCATCGGTAAGAATGCGGAGGTGTTGTTTGTCATTCGGGGACTTAAAACTAGGGATTAGTTCGTGAATGGTTTAAGAAGCGCCGCGGACTTACGAGGGTCTCGATGTGCTGTAAAATCAGGGAGTGGGTGTTATACAATTCGTTCATGGTGATTTGAATCATCAAATCTTTCTTCGATAAAGCCATGTATTGGTCCATCTGCGAAGAAAACGCGTCAGATCATTACCAGCAGGAATGGATCGAACAGAAATTACCTCGAGGGATTCGTAGAAGTCTCCAACTTCGCACAGGTTATTGAGGAATTGGTTGATACGGGCCTTGTTGTTCTCCACGAACGGATTTAGCGTGATCATGTATGCTTCCTTCGCGTAAGAAGGCTTGTTGGCAAGGTTCTGCAGCATTTTCGCTATCTTTGGGAAAGGTAATGTGAAAGTCGAAGGAAACGGGGATTCCAGAAACGTACCAGGGTCAGCGTTCGGCGAGGATGCTTTGCTGGCACGGAATCCACCAGCATGTAGGCTTGTGGCGTAACTATGGCAGGGTTGATGAAACGCAAGAAGAAAAAGCCTCCTATTAAGGAACAAATAGCGTAATCCGTTGCTTCCGGATACTTGCGCTGGAAGGTGTTGGCTAAGTAACGGGAACGTAGGGATTCGGGTAAAGCTAAAACTCGCCTTGGTCAAGCTTCTAATTTGCTTACATATCCACCGGATGCCGTACGGGACGGTCTCCATGCTTTCGATGATAGTGACGAGGAAGCTATTAGCGATTTCCATTAGCATCGTGAGACGTGGTGCGATGATGGCCTGGACGTCCGGGTTTTCCGCTGCAAGTTCCGGGGGAACACCACGAGGCAAGTTAGGCGGTAGTGAGCCGGTCTCCTCTTCAATTTGATTGATCATCTGTTCGTAGACCTGGATAAGAGGGTCAACTACGTGGAGGTCGGTGAGAGACGCGTGTATACTTTGACCGGGTTGATCTCGAGATTGAGATCTTTGTGCTCAATGAGGCTGTTGATGCGTTCGGCTAGCACCGACTTGAGATAGCTTTGGCCGGGGCCACGCCGAGTGTAGGTGGTCATCATACGGGAAACTGGGGTGTTGGCACGAAGGAGCGATCCGAATTCAGTTGCGGTCTCGAACTGTGCGGATAGCACGGACTGGAACATGGTGAGGAGCAAGTGTTCTTCGCGGCTTTCGTACTGGTTCCCGTACAATGTGAACATGACCGTTTGGAGAAGGGTGTCGATTTCAGAAAGGCTGACGAGCCGACAGAGGGCGGCGATGTGACGAGGTTCTGACTGCAGGAGGAAAAAGAGGTTCGAGTATTGTTGGAGTTTGCGGTCGTCAGGGTAGTGGCCCTCGGTTGGATCCACCTCTTCGAGAGTTCGCTCCACCTCGCGTTGCTATTATCCAAATATCCATGAGTAAGGAGATAGACTTGGCGTAGACGGTCACGCACTTCGTCCTCAGCCATGCGATTGTGAATGAGGAGAGCTATTCTGGAGTCGAGATAGCGGACGTCGCGCTCGAGAACGAAGTTTTTCTTTGACTGAGAGGATATCTTGCCCTTGAGGTCTCGTAGTCGTTTCTGGGCTGTACACGAAGAGGGAGGTTGTGAGTGCCACAGCAGTCTGGGAGGAACGAGACGAGAAGACGCACCTCTGGCAAGATCGTCTTCGACCTCCACGTCCTGCTCTGCAGCCATGCTGAACAGCGCCGTCACGCTGTATCGGTTCGTGTTTCTGTTCGTGAGTCTCCTTCCCATGACGGATCCTGGGGAGGTTGGTTGTTGGTCGACGAAAGCCATGGCAGCAGCTATGACCGTTCGACAATTGAAATGAGGAGGGCGATGCAGTCAAAAGATGGCCACCGTCGTGGCAGGAGACAAGTGTGATCAGTGGGTTCGAGGCGGGTATATATCACCAACAACAAAGGACACAGGAGGATGAGGGTATGTGCGTATCGGTCCAGGTGGAGTGGCTGAGATCAACCTTGGCCCGTCGGAAAAAATTCATTCACCCCGCTGTGTACTCGCCACGTATATACACGGAAAAGTGTGATAACGAGCACTCCCCCCCGTTGCCAACCGAACGCGTCTAACGAGAAACCCGTACGGTGTGGTTAATAGTATGACAGCGTATAGCCCCAATGATTAGATGGTAGACGCTGTACTGCCAGGGTTTCGGTTCTGTTCTCCACCGCCAACCTCAAACATGCCAAACCACCTCGTCATCCCTTTCAAGAAGACATATACCGCACCCATTCGCTCCAGCGTTCGCGATTACATTCTCCACCACACCGAGGACCATCCAGATGCCTACAGATCAGACATCGCGCAGTGGGAGTCCCTCCGTGTCGCGTGCATGAACACGACCGCTGCCCACCACAGCAATGACGTCGATGCATTCTTGAAGTACGTCGGTGCGGCATGCGTGTGCACGCTGTAAACGATCTGACCGATGACCCAGGTATCACGCCCAACTCGTGTTCGTTCTCGCCAAACTACCATCAGATGTCAGCTTGAATACGCTTTACGCGCCTGTTCCATGACCTTATTTCAAGTCTGCCTCAGATAAACCTAGAGATCTCTTACGCTCACCCGTTTTCCACTTCGTCGTCCATTCCGGTGACGTTGCGGAGTTTGGCATTCGAGAGAGCAAGCGTCCTCTTCAATCTGGCAGCACTCTACTCACAACTGGCCGCCGCGGAGGACAGATCCAGTCAGCTTGGTCTGAGGCGTGCGACCACTTATTATCAGGTCCGTTCCGTTTCATCTACCTTCGTGATCCCCGTTGTGAACGGCAATCGCATAGAGTGCGGCGGGAACCCTGTCATATCTGAGCTCGTCTGCATTGCCAAGGCTCAGATTTCCAGCTGATGCCGAAGAGATTCCGACGGACTTGACTGGGCCCTTCGTGAGATGCTTAGAGAATCTGATGCTCGCACAAGCACAAGAATGCGCATGGCAGCGTGCAGTGGCAGGCAAGCCTCTACCTCACTATTATCTGTCGATGTCTCACTTGTACCAGACCATTACAAGAACGCGCTTATCGCCAAGTTGGCGACGGGGGTAGCTTCCCTTTACGCTTCGTCGTTGGAGGCGATACGTTCTGCTCCGTCAACTATTTCTAGTTCACTACCTTCTGTGAGTGGATCGTCGTAACCGGATCCTATCCCTCATGTCTTCAAAGACTTGGATGACTCACATAGAAACCAAACAACGACATTTCCGTGCAGCTGCACAATACAGAAAAAGTATAGACGATCTCGAAGCTAATAGGTACCTCCGAATTCCATACTCTATTTTCCTTCACTGAACTTGCGACATCGCAGATACGGTGACGAAATACGCAGATTAATGGATGCAGAGGCAGAAGCCAAACAGGGGTACAGCCTAGTGAAACGCAGTTCTGTCGCACCAGCAGTGATTCAGGACATCAAAGTGAGCGTTTACACTTGTTTCAGGCCGCGTAACGAAGTTCTCTGACACACAGCAGTCTCTACTAGACGCCCTTCAGAAAAACCTTGGGCGTGCACAACGTGACAACGATTTGATCTACCATTGCGACATTCCCGCCTCCACTGCCGCCGATCCAATAGTGGAAGTCATCATGGTGAAGAGCAACGTCTCCCCGGGATTATTGGACCCGAAGAGTCTCCTCGGTACCGGTGGTATTCTCTTTGGTGACATGCTTGGGTGGGGAGCTCGGGAGGCCGTCAGTAAGTTGTGTTCAGTGAGAAACCCGCTGACTGCCTAACCATTGCAGACATCTACAACGACAATAAGCGAACACTGGTTAAGGAGAGGGTCATCGAGGCTGCTCAAGTCCTTGACGACGAAGCAGAACGGTTCGTATCTGACGCTTGGAGCGGTGCGAACCACTCACACCTAGCCAGGCTTCTACGTTCGCTCAATCTTCCAGCTTCTCTGGAAGCACTGGAACGACCTATAGGACTTCCCCCTAGTTTGCTGAAGAAGGCCGAGGAGGTCCGGCTGGAACAAGGGCCAGAGAGAATCGAAGCCTACCTTGATGACGTTCAGCGCCTGGCCAGACGCGCCATGGCAATCCTAGATGAGGTAAGGAGCATCCAACAACTTTCCCTTCCCCATCTTCTGACCTTCCCGAACAGGCTATGGATATTCTGGACAACGAAGCCTCCGAAGATGAAGCTGCACGCAAAGAAGTTTCCTTGTCAAGACCCGTTTCTTACAAAGCCAACCGGGAGCTCGTAGCCAAGCAGCAACGGTACAGGAGTATTCTTCTGGAAGCCGCCCAGAGTGACGTCACTGTGCGCGAAAAATGGGAGGAATCGGAAGCTGCAATTGTCAACTTGACCTTGGACGAGGTGATTTGGCGAATACATGGCAATTCAACACGCTCTGATCATATCTCAGGAGGAACTCGAAGCCTTGGTGCCATCGACAACGGTATCTATCGATGGTAAAATCAGCAGGGCCAACAATCAGACCCAGATCCACGCTCGTGCACTCCGTGGACTCCTGGAATCGCTAGATGACATCAGGAAGGATCGTGGCCAAGTGGTTGCGAGAGCACAGAGGCGATTGGAGGTAGACGACATCAAGCCTAGCATCATTTCCGTGGCCAGTAACTTCAATCGCTGGGAGGAGCTAACTCCCGCGATGTTTGTGGACCTGTCGGATAAAGAACTTGCAAAGTATGACAGGTTCATCCAAGAGCTTGCGGAGGGGAAGAAGCAACAGGAAGGCATCCTCGAAGCTATCAAGGTTCGCTTCGCTTGAAGCCCACTTTTGTTCCCACGTATATTCACAAAAACTTTGTAGTCTAAGAACGAGCAATTCCTGCAGTCTCGGAAGGAGGATCCGGCGGTTAAAGATCGCGAGGTCGTCCTGCACCGTCTGGACATGGCCCATGCCAAATATCTCGAGATCACCCGTAATTTGGATGAAGGCCGCAAGGTACGATGCGTACCACTTTTTTTTTTCCATCATGGTCATCCGTGCTGATTGGTTACCGATCGATAAGTTCTACAACGAGATGGCAAGCATTCTTTCGCGGTTCAAGGAAGCATGCAAACTCTGGAGTAATCAGCGAAGTCAAGAGGCACAGTAAGTCAAAGCATAGCGACATACACGTAGTCAAATTCTGACGCCGTCATCACAGATCCTTTTACCAGTCGTTCAAATCTCTTTCTATCCAAGAACGCCCTCGGCTTCCATCTCAGAAAAGTCCGAATGAACCAGCGAAGGCTTCAGCACCCGAACAACCCAGTCCTCAGAGACGTAAAGCAAACATCCCGCCACTGTCTTCGACGGAGTGGGAGCAGCAGGAATTCCCTCCGGAGCAAAGGCACACCCACACACCTAGCCGGCCAAAGCAGAAGGCGAACTTACCGTCACTATCTTCCTCCGAGTGGGAGGCACAGGAACCCCCTCAGACTCCCGGTTCGGAAGCGACTCCCAGCCGCCCGAAGAAGAAAGCTAACCTGCCTTCGCTGTCATCTCCGGAGTGGAAGACAGAAGGACTGGTATTGCCACCTTCCCCTGAATTCGAGCGTCAAAAGCCCGCCATGACCTTGCCGTCACTGTCCTCCGCAGAGTGGGAAACGCAAGAACTGCCCCCGCCACCGTCACCGCCGCCTACAGAGAGAAGAGGTGCTAAAACGCCGAGGAAGCAGCGACGCTGACGCGCCCGAAAGAACAAACGTTGAATGGTATCCAAGTATGAGTATCTGATCCCATGTAAGAGAAGAACATAATTGATATGAACTGGCAGCATAGGCGCGTGTGACGAGTTTGATGAAGGATTTCCTTGTAATTGCAACACCTCACCATCTCACTGTATGCCGATCTTAACATTAGTACATGCACTAGTCTGCAAATGCTGCTACATTCATTCATGACTAGTATTTTAATAGGACTCAGTCAAGTACACAAAAGAGCAGACCAAACAAAATTTGGCAGGGCACCCACAACAGCACAAGGTCTGACCACCTTGCAGAGTGTTGATTCCAGCTCGGATTGATTTTACCTCCATGCCTATCCATCCTCCATTCAATGATGGTTGAGGGGCGATAATCTTTCTGCCTCCGCTAGGGATACCTACTCTCCGGTTTGTGGATCCCAGGTTGCCAATTGTCGTCGGGCTCCCGATGCCATGTACCGATCTCCTGAGCTTCCGGTTGTTGGGCTGGACCAGGATCTGTCGCTCCTGCCTTGTCTACTTGCCTGCTGGATCTGAGAACAGCAGAAAGCGGAGCCGTTTGTTGTCGAACCGGAGTACGACGTCCAGCTTGCTGGTAAGATGTGGAGGTACTACCAGTAGCAAAGTAAACTTCTCAGCGTTTAGCTACAGGTGATGGATACTCCACAGCTTCTGGCTCCGGTCGGACTTTCTCTCCAGTTGACAGTGTCAATACTGAGAGGAACTAGTAAACAATCCACGGGTCCTCTTCATCCTTGACGTGAGACTCTGATCGTGACTAAAGAGTGAGGGGGAGGCACAAGGCTACGTCCCAACAGCTCAACCTTGGATAAACAGCGCACGCACCTCAACATTCAACTCGTCCCCGAAATGATGTCCTTCACCTCGCCGGCCCGGAGTTTTCTCTCACGAGAGACTTTTGACCTCTAAAAACAACAGTAAACTTGCTTGATATCAGTGTGTCGTGTGTTACGAAACTCCTACATACCTCTGAGGTGTCCATGGGTATGCTTCAAGGCTGCTGCTTACCGTGCCCTCGAGCCGTGATCACGCCGCATGATACTCACCCACAATCAGGACGGGGCATGTCTACCACCTTGCAACCGCTGGCATGGCTGAGATCATGATCGCCTCGAATGGACGGCGTGTTCAGGTTAGAGGGCACCAAAGCGAAGTGTTATGCCGCCGAGTTCAATACTCAAATTTCTTGCATAGAATGAATTCCGAGTGAATGAGCGGGTGAGGAATGGTGTATGGCTTGAACCAATCATCCGGTGTGACGAATTTTCGATGCTCTTGACAGCAGGAAGTCCGACCTGAGATACGCGTATTGAGAGAAGAGTCACGACGCCCCAAGAAAGCGCAGATGCCGACACAAAATATCGTTCCGAGAGAAAAAGCGTTGCAAATGCATCCGGTTATCCAATAGTTTGCGGGTTGTACGCACTACATGGACTGACTGGAGTGGAGAATAGCCCCGACCTGCGTCTAGACAACAATTGTGAACTAGTTTCAAACTTCGAATATTCAATCACAGGGAAACGAATGATCTCAAGAGATACGAACTTTCCTCGATAGTGGCTATCTCTTCTAACATGTCCGACTCTGCTTCGTCGAGTGAACCTCCCACATGATAGCGTATGGCCAAAGTGCCAAGAGGTACCCCCCCCCCGAGGCGAGGGCCACCCGAAGGTCACACATATGCCCGGCGTTTCGTACTGCGGTCGCGATAGCCATCGTCCACACTCATTCAATTATGCCGTAGCCTCTGCGTGTGCATCTACTGCCTCTTCCATTAACAGTTCCGCATTGTTCTCCGCCTCTTGCGCCTCTCGGAACACCTTCCTTCACCGCTGTCACTGAGACTTGGCAAGTACTTTCTGTACAAGAGACCGCAACGTGGGCCGGTGTAACGGGGAAGTTCGGGAGCAGGTAAAGGGGGGAGTCAGGGGAGCAGGTGTTGCAAGGCGAGAGCGGAGGGAACGGTGTCCGGAGGTGCAGGGTGATCGGGGTCCGTACATAGCTTCACATGGAGTCGGACAGCAGCAGGTTGTCGTCATCACATTATCGAGGCTACACGCGTGTCCACGTGTCTTCACCAGTCACCCTTTGCTGTTTTCACTCTGGCCACTCTACCGGGCCTGAAGTTGAAGATTTGGCTGCTGATCAACGGTAGTGTGGTCCTTCCCCCGTCTTGACTTCGAGCCGCAATTGGCACTATAGGGCAAAGAGTTCACGACTAAAAGCCTGGATCGTCTATACAATTACCTTGGCAGTTTCGCTCGTCCCTGTTGCTGTGCCATGCGCGTCCTCCACACGCCTTCTATTACTCGGTCATTTTGACCCCCCAAACCAATGCCAACCGTTCACCGTTAGTATTCGAGACATCGTAGAGAGAGCGTTTTACCTTGATGCTGCGACGCATGGTCTGGTCCATTTGAAAACTACCACTCACCTCGGACAACAGCGTCCCTGGGCTCGTTGATGTTCCCGGACGTGCGTACTGGCACTCTGGTCAGCAAACGGATAGTTTGTCGTGGTTTACACGCTGGTGACTACAGGTGACCAATAGTACCGTCGCCCGATAAGCGCGTTCACCAGCACATCAAAGAATAGCAGTGCATGCCCACACGTAACGAAAAGTGAGAGCCGCGTACAGAACCACAACATGGGCGAATAACCGCATCACGAAGGTCGCGTTAGCGCCGGCTTTGGATTTTCTCCCCAGAAGAAAAAGCGTCCTCTTCAACTCCTGTCTCGATCAGTTCTGCCAGGTGTAGTGGATCCCTGGCCCACGGCCTGACTGATCTAGGTCTGACTAACCACGATGAGCTTCAGCGACGAGGTAGATCTCATCAGAGCATTTCAAAGCACCTTCGTAATTGCAACATTCATGCCTTAGACATGAGACAGGTATTGACGCACTGGGGCCGGTGTCGGCCAACTTAAAACTGAGACCCTGCATTAGTGCGCATTCCGGTTCAAAACGAAGTACTCACTGAGAGTCCCAACATACATGTGATGGCTTAGGTAACCACGACTAATACGGCGTTTTCATGCTGTCTCCCCATAACTTCTCTCCTCCATGACAATGGAACGCTCTTCTGCTGGCACAGTGTCTCTCCGATGCCGATTGAGGTGAGTTCTTTACTCTGTCGCCGGTGATCAGTGCTAACCATCTCTCACAGTTGTTTTACCATTCTGTTTTCAGATGGTGCTCGTCTTCATATACACTCGTTCTTCACGATATACTAACCTTAGGGAGGGTACATCAATGGACTCATCGGAACAGGTATGTGTACTTGCCATGATCTCCGACCTTATGCCAACTTCACTATTGCAGCTATCACTAGTATGTATTCCTCCCCCTAATGTATCCACAAGCACTAATCAATCCCCAGTATTGACGCGCGAGTATCCTGAAAGCAAGTTTGGGATGCAATACTACAGCAAACTATTGGGAAGTGTTATGCTCGCTGGTGTGCCAAAATCTATCCATTCCATGCCCAGACTAACCTCCCACTCAAGGTACTGTGTTTGGTATGCTTGTCTTTGGATGCACTTCGGATCGCCTGCTCCGCATGGTATTCCCTTTCTTCCGACCTTGTTTCCATGTCTGAGTGCCATGTGCAGAGCTTCGCAGTTAGTCTTGCCTTGCTGTTGTCTATGTCTTGTGGTACTTGGGGATTCGTATTTGGAAATAGTGATATTGCTGCAGTGGTTGACTGGTTGTGTGTTTGGCGGTGAGCTTCAGATGCCCTTCAGCAATGCAGGCCCTAATTATATGATGGAGTTTCCTGCTTGGCATTGGTGTTGGTGCAGGAAACACTTCAGCCACAGTTTCTGTTTTAGAACAGACAGAGAAAGAAGGCATCCCTGAAAATGCACAAAACTGGTGGTCAGTACTTGCTACCAGTGAGTAATTTGCATTGCCCATTTGTTATTGCCAACTCTCTCTAGACAGCCTGATTGACATGGGTTTTGTTACCTCCATGTTTGTCCCATTTTTGTTGTCCTGCATGTAAGTCTCTCGCTATATTATGGTGGTCCCTGTCTTATCACACTCAGCTTTGATGGGAAGCACCTCAATGTGGTCTGGGGCCTCTCAGCTTGTCTGAGTGTTATTCCTACATGTCTCTGGTGTCACCCTCCTAAATGGGATGATGCATGGGAACATGTACACATCCCCTACTGGCTTGCACTGAAAAGGTACTGGAAGAGTCTCCTTGGTTTATCATTGACCTGGTGTGTTGTGTTAACTTTTTGAATGATGATTTGATAATTGAATAGTGGGGTAATGTGAGGTTCATTTATGACTTTATCATGTAAGTGTATATTAATGACTTGGAGGGGGCTAAGCTGATGCAGGATTGACAGGTACCCAGTAAGATGACACCCTGTGTGAATGTCAGGTGTATCTCTGATGGCCCATAGCTTGTCATATACTCTTCCATGATCATGGACATGTAAGTTTATACATTATTTTTCTGCACAATGTTGAACAGTGGAAATTGCAGTGTCACTGGAGGCAGCTCATCCTTAATAATTGTTTTTGGGTGGACCCTTTTCATCAAGTGAGCTTGTTGATTTTAACCTTTGCAGGGTATTCATATGACTGTGATAGTTTGTTCTATATTCTAGGTCCCTCATCTACCCTCAGGCTTCTCTGGTTTCTGTAAGCTGAACCCCTTACAGGATCTGTGCTTGGTGCTTTCCTGGTTGATGAGCATGGTCTGAAAAACTTGATGGTATGTATTGCACACTGCCAGGTCCATGTATATTTAGATGCTCTTTTGTCAGATTGTTGGTTTACTCATGCAGGCCATTGTTGGCCTTGGCATAGGTGCCATGCATGATGCAGTTACCAAGCATATTGCAGCATATGCTGTAAGCCCACTGGATATAAACTCACTTGTAGCACTTCTTATTGTGTTGTTCAGATTGCCTATGGAGTTTTCTTGGGCCTCGGTGAATTTGGTGAGTCTAAAGAGTCATATGGTGTGATTGACTAGCCCGTGTATATGTGAAACAGGTCCTGGCAATTGTATTTGTGTTCTTGCAGCAAAGACTGCTCCTTTAGCAGTCCATGAACAGTTCTATGGTACTGTGTGTGTAATTGGGAAAGTAGGAGCACTCATTGGAATATGGGGTATGTACTGTATGAATGTTGCCCTGGTCTACCTCTTGAGACTGACCCCAACTGCCTGCAGCCTTTCCACAAATCATCGATGGTGCATATTAATGTAGTTGATGCAAGATGCAGCCTTACACTGCTGGGTATATTCATTTAGCTTTCGGTGGCTCAAATGCAGCGGAGGGTATTACTGCCCCATTCTGGTTTGGAGGTGGCCTTACTGTGGTCAGTACTCTCGTGACTTTTTGCTTGGTGAAGCCTATTCTGTGCAATGGTATGAAAGCCGAAGATGAAGCTGTATGTTATACCCTCTTTCTTTCCTTGGGTAAGAACTGACACTGCCCTAAGTTTTGTCAGTACTTAGAAGAGAACGGGTTTGATGTGAGCATTATTGGTGTCCATCCCAATGTGGGGTTAGGCATGGGATATAGACGAAGACCAAAGATTGGGACTATCTAACAATGGGCCAAGGAAGGTGACATGGTGGTGTGCAAGATAGGCGAATAAGAACTATGTCTTAGAGAGTGACGAGCGAGAAAGAGGTCCCCTAGATGTCATAGTACAGAATGATCAAATATGCAACATCTAACTCAGCAGCCAGGCAGGGAAGAATAACAAAGTAAATAAGCAGGCATACCAAGTTCAGTTGTCCAGATACCATGACAATACCCAAATCACTGTGCTGACCATAATTAATAAGCATCAGTAAATTCACCCCATACATTTTTCTGCTTTTTCCACTTTTCTGCTTTGCTAAGCACGAAAAACACAAAAAGCATGAGGAGTGAAGGTAAATTACTTTTTCATCTTTTTTTCACACTCATCTTCAAGTGGACAAAGTAATACAAGTACCAAAAGGGTAAAAAGCAGTTGAAGTATACTATGCTGTACTTAATTTGCGCTAGTCACTGCACTGCTAATACACAATTTCAAAAAGTGTGATGATCTGCAAATTTGTTAACATAAAATCCATAGAATGTGTCATAAGAATGGCAAGGCAAAATTTCTCGCAGCACACAGTCCTGCCCATAGAGAGGGATCAGATGTGCTGCATGGAAAATGGTATCAACATGAATGACAGCAAGGTTGCACTGGTGATTGGAGGTAAAACTTGGGTGTACCATCCACATCCTGGTCAGTTCATCTGGTGCCTCTCCTAAGTGATCAAACCATCACATGATAGCACATGGATAGAAGATGCTGCCAGCCTTGAATGAGAAGAAACAAAGTACACATGCAATGTCCATACCACACATGCCTTCAAGCTCTGGGTCCATGATAACGAAGGCACAGCCATAGTGAGGTCCTTCTTGTCTCCACATTGGCGCTGTGTGGATATATTCACAATGCATACCACCAACTCCACTAAGATTGCTCAGGGCATAAAATGTTGATGATGCTGAATTATGGATGGAAATCCTGCCCTCATATCCTGGGCATTCAAGGTGGGGGATGTCAGTGGGGTCATGATTATCATCAGGATATAACTGCCTGACTAAAAATGCCCTGACAAGCTCTGAGAGGTTGGGGATATGAAGTTCATCTGCAAGTGCAATGATCATTGCTGCCCAGTTCTGCTCTATATAAAATGAGTCTAGGATGACTGCTGGGTTGCACTGAAACTTAAGTCAGCTCCATGCCAGGCATATGTGTGCTTCAACTCTTGGTCCATTGACATCCTCATAGTCACCTTGGCTCTCATCAATACTTGCTGATACCAGAGGGTCTTCTAACTCATCTTTATCCTCATCACTGAGCCACTGGTTGGCTTCAGTAGGTCACATGCAAGTAGCATTGTGTGAAGCTGAAACATAAGTAAATGTGATACATTCAGCGGCATATCCTTACCAAGTTGGTCAAGCACTGTCGAAAGGCACATTCCCTCCAACATGCCCTGACTTTCAAAATCCACCTGGGAAGTAGCCAGTTTGTCCAAGTGTTGGTTGATAAGGAGCATTTGGCCTAGCACATGATACTTGTTGGTGTGCTGGTATGGCCTCTTGACAGCCTTCACATGCTTTGACTTGGTGATCAATGAACAAAGACCATTCAGTGCCCCAAACAACTGGATAAGTTGCTTGTAGTGTTTCATGGCATGCTGTTGAGGAAGGGAGAAGTTGGTGACAACACCAGTAGTCTTGAAAACTTCACAATATCAGTAGAACCTTGCAAGTATTTTGTTGAGATCATCCAAATCCTTCTCTGTGAGTACATTCTGCCACACAAGATAGCAAAACTCCAGAAATGCATGCAACATGCATACAATCTCCTGTGGAATATGGCCCTCGATTGCTGGCAAGTATACCTGAAAGGTGGGTTAGGATGCTAAGAGTATGTGTAGTGGAATTCTGAACCTTCATCAGCACTTTGGAGTCATCACCTGTCCATTGCTTGAAATGACAGCCCTGGGGAAAATGCCACAGACCAGGGAATGGTGCAACTGCAGCGATGCTGGAGGCATCAGAGTCAGTAATGAAGGATGCTATCAGTTCCTTCATGAACATACCATCAATCAATGTCATCCAGTATCTCATTTGCATGGGCATCTCCATGGGTGTGGCACAAATATTTCTCTACCCATTTGACCAGGTGATCCTTGAATGCACCTTTGATGATTTGGTGAAGCAGATGGGGGGTGATGAGTTCATATATGTCTGCACACAGAAAGTCATTAGTAAAAGGGACAAGTTCCCCTACTATGCCATATTCATTCCAAAGCATGTCAAGAGCAAATTCAGTGATCAACAACTTGGTGTGATCATGGCAGCGGTGAAGAGCATTATCATCATCCAGTTTGTTGTGATATGCCAGGCATCTTGCTAGAGTGCTAGATCCAAATGTATAGAAGTCATGATTTTTGCACTTACCATGGGCACCAATCACTGCAAGCATTTCACTGTTTTTCTTCAGAAAACATGCTGAAAAAAAGGAGGGAAGAGATACTCTTTTATTTTCCATGTTTGGAAAGAAAAAATGCAAAAATAATGTATCATTTTCATCCAGAGAATATGAATTGATGCTAATGCCAATTAGAATAGAAGCTAATGGACACTACCATCAATCCATGTTTTTTGGACAAACATAAAATATTATTTTTGCATTTTTTCTTTCCAAACATGGAAAATAAAAGAGTATCTCTTCCCTCCTTTTTTTCAGCATGTTTTCTGAAGAAAAACAGTGAAATGCTTGCAGTGAATTATGAACTATGCATGTCAGGAGTGCTTGCTCCTTGTAATCTGCGATGTATGGACCTAACCCATAGATGATGCACCAGTAATGGTCATCTCCAAACAACATGACCTCAGGCTTTGCCATACCAGGCTTGAAAGTCTTGAGAATGCAACCAAGGGGGGAGTGAAAAAGCTGTCACTGAAACTTGCAGAAGTTATCCTTGTTGGCATGTTCTCTCATAGCTATGTTCCCATGTCAAAAAATGAGTCCAATTCAGCCTTGCTTGCATTACAATGTACATACTTTTTGGCATTGCAAGAAATGCAATCAAAATGACACCATTGCAGTGTCCCTGGTGTACATTGTTGTGGATATTTCCAACAGACAAATATAGTGGATAATAATCATTTTGCCCAGTAGCCACAGATACAATTGTCTTGTCTGATCCCAGAATAATTGGCACAAACATTGACCTGAGGCAATCCAGGTCCTGAGTGATGATATCCTATACTGCTGACTTAGGCAATGGAAGAGCATAAATACATGTGGACTCACTGCTTGACACCATGCCCAATCACCAGACATAAAATTCTGCCACTGCCATGTTGAATGCTTGGTATCATACTTGCAGAATGGCCAGTAGTCCATCTCCTTGGAAAACTCAGGATTTGCCAACATGTTCTGGACAACTTTGTGGGGATCTCAAAACCAAAATTTGTATTTGTCATGCATCCAGGGCATAGGATCAGCTTCCACACCCCCAGTATATTTGACAGTGAAAGACTGCCACTCCACATTGCCAACCTCAGTCTTGTTGATGGTCTGATACATCTCCTTGTACAAGGAAAAGATAGGACTCGCACCCACTTTGACTAGAGATGCTGCCCAGAGTTCAAGAAGGATGTTGAGATGTGCTGCTGACATTCATCAGCAAAACAACCCTCTCTGTAGGCTCTGTAGTTCTCACTACCTTTCTGTACAGGATTCTGTACAGAGACTACAGGGTTCTACAGAGGAGGGTTGTTTTGCTGATGTTTGGTTGCATGTGTATATAAAGTCTGCTGGTTCAAATTTGAGATGACTGTTGTAAGGTGACCAGTCATCTGGGGGCTTTGGTTGGCATGGTTCTGGTTGGGTTCCATTTGGTAGGAAGTTACCATTGGCATTACATGGTTGGCCTATGTGTTGTATGATCAGCTTCTGTGAATGGTAAAAAATGGAACACTGCAGTATTTACACCTACCAGTTAAGCCCAGGTGGTAATTGTGAAATAAGCTGTCACCTGGCCCAATGAAAACTGCATGGACATTGTTGTCCATTTCCACATCCAATCTGGGCATGGGGTGAGGGAAATTGGCTGTGGCATCATCCCTGCCCATTTCTGCAAGAGGGTCACTGACACCCCAGTTATTGGTGGGTGCAGAGATGGTCACAAAGTGTGGATGTCTTGCATGGGTATGTTGCATGAGGCCAGAGTGATTGTGAAATGAGCACTTGCATTGCTTGCAAACATAATGAGAGAGCCTGACCATCCAAGCATGCATAGAGTATGATACAGGTAGGAAAGTGCAGGTTTCAGGGAGCAGCTTATGAACAGAAGCAGTAAAAAAAAACAAAGTTCACACTAGTATGACAGTGGTTGAAAGGGTCATTTCAAGGTCCCCAAATTTATGATATAACATGCACATTTTTTCCTTGAACAATTTTCACCCTGCTCCTGCCTTAGCAGTTCCATCTCCAATGTCTCAACAGCTGTGTCAAAGCAATGCAAATCTACATCTGGGTCAAATTGTACTCGACTTGCAGATCCAAAGATGCACCTCTGAACAAAAACACACCAATGATGAGGCTCTTCAATGGACCAAAGATGCTGAGCTGGCCAATGCTCAGAAAGCATATGGACGTGTCAGCACAATGGAAAGTGCTATGGCTGCCAGGCAGGCACAGGATGGCACAAGGTCAGAGAAGGCAGTCAGGCCCAAACCACACCCACAGTGTAAGTCAATGCACAATCCTGCTTCAAAAGTTTGAAGACTTACATTACATGAATCCTGACAGCTGCTGACCAGAGCAAGGGTGATGTTGAGGCAGAAACTAAGTTAGGTACTGCAAAGGGTAGAATCTGATGAAATCTGCTTCCACAAATATTGGGAATATGCTTACTGTCTATCCTTATAGAAATCAACAATAAACATTCAGACATTGGGCCAAAGGCAAGAGAGAAGACCATATTGAAGTTGAGGAATGCAATTGAGAAAGCTCACAAGCAAGTCAGAGCAGAAACTGAGTTGGGCACTGCAAAGAGTAAAATCAATTAGAATTTGGATTGATATTTTTTGTGAATATACTTACAATGTGTCCTTGTAGGCATGGAACATGAACAGCCAGTGACTGGCCAAAGGCCCTTGAGGAGGGAGAAGACCATGCTGAGTTTGAGAGGCACAACTGAGGAATCCTGCAAGATGCACAGCACTGCCATGCCATCAGCACATTTGCAGGCAATGGGAAAAATGCCATCAACACATGTGTTCTCTCACTCTTGCTATCAAATGCTGCTACTGACTGAATCAACTCTACACTTCATCAACTTGAAAACCATTTTCAGCCATGATGAGAAGAGTGGCATAGAAGGTTGAGTCAAGAATTGGAATGAAATTGTGTTGTCTGCCATCAGGGAAATTTTAATGAAATGATTATGTTATATAAGACTTTATCTACCCTGTAAAGCCCTATAAGGTACATCATAATGACATACACATTGGTAATGCTATATATTGACTGGGAGCCTTGGCAGCATTGGTCAAAAGTTATCATGTAGGTAGAGTAGATCATATGTATCAGAATGTGAACAGTAGATCATGTATGTCTTTCATTATCAGACATTACCAACAATTGTCATTGACACCATCAACAGCTTAAAATAAAAATTGCTATAGCAACCTTCAATTGAACTTATCAATCATGATATTATGAGAAAGCAATTTCATTCAATATATGAGTACCTACTGAGTACACTACTAAGTATGATGAACTACTTAAACCTCCAAAAAAGCGAAAATAAAACAGAGAAAGACACTCACATATCACTTCACACAAGGCTACACTTACCTGGGTATGAACTCTAAGGCTTAAAGTCTTAGAGTGACTCTTGCCCTGAGGTAGAACTCAGAGACAAGAGTGAAGAAGAGAGAGAAGGGGAGAGAGGATGAGTTTATATAACATGTACTATACAGTCATTACAAAGACCTTCCCACACTTGTGGCTGGGGAAGAGTTGTTCAAATGATCATAAATGACATAGATGACAAGACTAGATATTGATGATCAAAGTGAAATCAGACTGAAAACAATATTGTCATTGATATGATGATGATATTATCTGATGAGCAATTATAATCTATTGTCAACTACATAGTATTATTATATGTGGCATATCAGCTCTTGTCATCATTATATCATGATGACAAAAGTATTGTAACTCTTATATCAGGCCTATATGCAGTTGACCAGATAGTAAAATGTCTGCCAGGTATTCTAATGCATTGTCTGACTATTATTATTATGATTTATAGATGATCATGCCCTATACACCATTATCCAATTCATATCAGACAGATAACTGCTTACCATAATTAACTGGGAATACCAGCACATCAAAGGTTCCCTGATGGCTATGGCCATGAAGTGACAGAGTCCATATGCTGCACTTCCCAATGACTATACTTATCCTTGCTGTAGGACTCAGCTGTCCAGGACCCCAAAGAGGCAGTGGGGCCTCCCCAACCTTGATCCACCAACTCCAAGTGAAGGCCAAGACTATGAAGAGTGTGAGGTGAGATCACAGAGCACAAGTCCAATAGCCAGGGTAAGTGATTTATTACTAGCTTTTGTTGTTATCATGCAAGTTCACCTTGTTCACTAGGATCAGACAGCAGTCATTGTCAATAACAAATATAGCGACATGGAAACAGCTTATATGTTTGACACCCAGTGTGTCGATACACCTATGCCTGCAGCGATCAACTTGAAGCAGAAGTGGGATGATTTGGCAAGAGATGATAGTGAAGGTCAGCACTGCAATTGATGAAGAAAACAAGGAGGGAGTGGGGATAGCTCGAGTGCACCAAGTGACGAGCAAGGTCAGTCATTTATCATGTTATCTCACACTGTTGCACTGACTTGTATATAGACATTTGTCCATGCCATTGACATGGATGAGCCTCATGGGCCTCCCAAGGAAATTGGGCTCAAGCATTATTCCACATGCCATCAAGTTCAGAAGTTGAGGTTGTCCATTACACCATCAGTAGCATCTGACTCTGTGCTCACCAGCAATTTCCCCAAGTCAGAAACTATGCAGACCAGTAGCTCTGGCTCTCGATTTACCAACAGTGATCTCCCTCCACTTTTTTTGAAGGGGAAAGGGGAGGAAGTGGGTGAAGATTTTTTTGCCAGCCCTTCTCCTGTGGGTTGGAGACCAACTGAATATCTGGTCCATTCCTGAGGATAACATTGTCCATGCATTGAGGGAAATCATCAAAGTCATGTACCCAACTTTCATGGCTCTGGATGACATTTGCCCAAATACCCCCATCTTTAGCATTGTATGTCATTTTATTCTCTGCAATACCATTCTCATGTATTCCATAGGCCAGTCAATGCCTTTCCAGATGGCGCCACTCCTTGGGCTCCACAGCTATCGCTCTCTTAGATTGTTACTTTGCCAGTGACCTGAATACAGATATCGAGCAGATGTGTGAAGCCTCCCTATGCAAATGTGCCCTCACATATGAAGATTTAGATTCCTCTAATCTGGATAAGGCCTTTCATGGGGCATTCATACTCCAGCTCCTTGCTAATGCACACCTTCACAGTTGTGCTGGAAGTGTTGACATCCCAGCACTTCACCTTTCCCCAAAACAATACAGGGCAAGGGGTGTGATTGCATTATGTGTCACTGCAGTAAGTCATTGTTATTACACTAACACCGGCTTCTAATACTACATATGCATGATATGCAGCTCAAGCATGCCATCAAACTTACAAAGTCCAAGTCTGTTTCTGTTGAGGTGACAGAGAAAAGCCAGGGGAGCATGAATTTACTGAAGGGTAACCACAAGCACAAGTCAGGTTGAAGACCAGCAAACATGGAACACACTTTCTCAGAGCAAAACTGGGGCTCTGCAACATCGAGCTACTTCCAGTTAGTGTTGCCACAACTCGGTGAGGCTTGGCTTCGACTTGGCTATTGCCAACTTGGCAAACAGCTTGACTCTGGAACAGCATGACTTCATGTGATTTGGCTCAGTCCCTTCTGGCTAGCCAGCTGAGCTGGCTTGAGTCAATGTTTTTATTTGCTAAGCAAATGACCCTAAAATGTGTCTAGACTCTAATCTAACTAGCCACATCATTGTTGCAGTGTGAGCCACATTGTTCTCTGCAATAGTTCTGGTCCCTCTGTTTGTATTGTCACTGTCATAAGCACTTCATAGACCTCTCTCTATAATCAGGCTGTTATTGTTGTACTATCCCTTAGCCTATTCTTGATAAACCACTTCGACACTGTTGGAGGCCACCATGATCTGACATAATCAGCTTTGCTGAGCACCTTGAGTTGCCTCAAATCCCAGCTGATGGAGTTCAATGTTTCACTCACCTGGACATACAGGACTTCAACATATACTCTCAGAGTCTCAATCTGGCCCTCTTTGCTGAGATGTCCCTTCCTCCCCATGCATTAGAGCGAGCAGTCAGCATTCTACCCATCATTTAATGTCCTGGCATTCCTGCAAGTATGGCAAGCGACTCCAGAAGCTCACCGACATCCTCTGTTGACACTAGCACTACATCTTGGCCATCAACCCCTGAGCAAGGCTGCAGAGAGGACTTTTCCTACCCTCACATCCTAGATGGGCCCAAAGCCAAGAGAGACTGGTTGTCTTTCAATTGCTGCCTTACCATCATCCAAGCCCTTCAAGCTCCATTAGTTGATTTACAGGTGACTATTGCTACCAGCCAGCTCTGCATTCATCTAACCATCCTCAGGTTTTTGACAGCATTACTTTCATGGAGTTCAACAAAATTGTAGCTCTGTCAGCAGAAAATAGAGAATACAGGATATCTGCCAAGTGTGTTTTTCCTGCAGCCATCCTTTGCAGCAGTACTAAGTGGTCAATTTACTGATTAGGCTTGTGCACTTACCCCACATCAACCAACTTATCACCATGCCACCATTCATGATCCATGAAGTTCCTATACAGCAATTCACCAAACACATCAACCTGTTTCTCTGTTGAACTGACCTATCCCTTGAGGATGTTGATCGTGATGATGATCTCATCACCCTCCATACCAACCTCCCAGTCTGGGATGGTGAGGCTACCACCATTATCATCCCAGATCTTTGCCTTGATCTCTGGCCCCCTGGTGGTCTCTCTTTGCCAATCTGGGCAATGGAAAGTGGGTTCAGCTCAACTCTGGTTCAGATGTGCAGTCAACTCAAGGCAGTTGCTGATATCGTCCCTGAGCTGGATGCTGCTTTTCTGGTTTCCGTCTGTGAAGCAAAATATACACCTCCCCCAAAATCTATTCTGCTGTATACTCTCCAGCCAATCCCTCCATCAGCATTTGTGCTGCCCACCCATACCTTGTCATTTGGACCTGTAGTTGTGGAGGGTATAACTTGGATCTCAATTGATTCCATCACATTCAAGGCTTCCCTTCAGTGTGAGGATGGCTGGCTTAGATTTGGGGAAGGTCCACTATTTGCTAAGGGGGTAAGTTTATTGATGCTGCTGGGATATACAAGAGCTGACCTTCCTTTCAGCACCTATTTCCTGACCTGGAAATGAAGGGGGTTGACAGGTTGCTTGACCTGGCTGTGCAGCACTTCCTTCAACATGTTGCTGAAATAATGGAAGGTATGCCTGGAGTGGATGCTAGCAGGGTTAGCCAGGTTCAAAGCACATCACAAATGGCAGCCTTTCCTACACACTGGACCAAGTTCCTACACAAATTGCAGGAAGCTGTCTGGGACACTGCTTATTGTTGATACCATGCATGGCACTGTGACAGCAAACCTCAGCAGGATGTGCCAGATTTGGACCCTGGTCCTTCCAGCAAGTGCCCTGCCCTGTCAGAATGAGGGAAAATTGGGTGCAGGTGTTCTCTGTGGAAAGGACAGCTAAACACATAGTGCAGCTTTTTTCATTGTTTCTGTCTTTTCTATTTGAATGAAAAATCACATGGAGTAGCTTATTGCTGGCAAAGGGATATAAGGTTCACATGCATGGCTCTTTTGCAGTGTACCTTTGACACCAACTGTATCTCCGAGTCATCAGAGAGTTCCCACAAGATGTAGGGAAATCTGGATTCAGGGAGGTCAGAGCTGACTTCCCAATATGAGTCCATAAAACCTGGCTACCTGCAATCAAACCTCACAGTTCAGTTCACTTTGTGGACACTGTGATAGTGCCTACATCCTGGTATGGACCATAGATCCCAGCTGTCCCACTACAAGATAGTGTCAGTCCACAGCTTCACTGACAAAGTAAAAGAAGACAAACGTGTCCAATGATGGAAGAGTTGTCAGTTGATGTAGGGTACATTGGCATAGGAGTTAGATTTGTCCCATTGACCTATCCATGTGTAAGCACACCAGACCCCCAAAATGC
The DNA here is from genome assembly GCA_024613185.1 of Pisolithus microcarpus. NCBI lineage: Eukaryota > Fungi > Basidiomycota > Agaricomycetes > Boletales > Pisolithaceae > Pisolithus > Pisolithus microcarpus. The sequence continues at coordinate 1,778,855 of JANFAI010000007.1, forward strand.
CTGATAATGGTACATACTGAGAAGCCTGTCATGTGAATGGCCCAGTAGAAGTATCCCAACATATTAAATTGTGTGCCAATTAGGGAGAAAGGTACTACTTCATTCCAAACAATATTGCTCACATTCTGCACAACTGAAATGTCAGTGGCATGAGGCATGCAAGATCTTAGCTTGTGGCTCCCTGCCATTCTGAGTAGAGAGCAGGTGGTATGAGGATGGATGGTGAATGCATGACCTTGGTGTGAGACTCTATACTGTTAGATGAGAGAGTGACTGATAGGAAGATGGTTGGCACTACGATGATGAATACATGGGACTGACCTTATCGCAAAAGAATGTCTGACACACAACATGAGGATGCCCAGCACTGCAATGATGAGTGCATGATCTTGACTCTACACCACTGCAAGAAGAGAGATGGATGAGTGACTGGTATGAGGATGGTTGGCACTATGGTGGTAAATGCATGGGACTGACCTTGCTGAAGAAGAATGTCTGGTGCCAGCACAAGACTCTAAGCTGTATGGTGCAGGTGTCGAGTAGAGATACAATGCTTGGTGCTATGATGACAAATGTGTGACCTCGGTGAAACTCTGTGGTATGTACTGTCGCAAGTAGAGAGAGTAAGCAAGCTTGGCACTACAATGACTAGTGACTTCTACTCACAACTTGTGGGTCGCCGAGAGTTGTCTGAGAGTCCCCACGAGACATATGGATGCAGTGGGAACCCTGGTAATCTGGGGGAGGTCAGCTCCTACTCCTGCTTGGCATGGTTGAAATGTTAATCATTAATCCACGATTCCACAGCAGCCCTTCTTGGATGTAGTGCTGGCAGGTTATGCATAGCAAGCTTGATCTGGCTGGAGTCTTCAACTCCCTGTAGGTAAGCCTGGTGAGGTCGATGGGAAGCATGAGTTGGGGACTGGGGTGTGTGAATTTCTCACCATTTATAGAAAATGAGTGTTTGGCATCGAGTGCAGAGCTCCACACATGACAAGCATGCACTGTTCTTCACAGTGCAGGTTCTGTCTGGCTGTCCTGCCTCATTCAACCCCTCAAATGGATTCTTGCAAACTGTCTGGATCATCTATCTCCCTATCGATGACAGAAGAAGAAGCATGTACTGTCTATGTGGCCCTGGGATGCTTGGAGTCTACTGTGGTGGCTGTGAGCTTGAGAAAAAAGTTGGCCCCACTGCTAAGTATCCAGAGTGGTTCTGAGGAGATTGCTGAGTTTGATAGCTGCATCCCCTGTCAAACACTAACTGCCACACACCCTCCCTCTCCAGACAACAACCCTCTGCACCCTGACCCTTCTGCCTGCCCATGAAATGGAAGGGCTTTGCACTCGGATGGATGGTGGAGAGCCAGCAGAGTCTTTGCCAGGACTTCCAATGTGACCTTGCATTCCCTTATCTCTGCCCTAGCCAGCATCCACTATGGTTCCCTCCTGGAAAGTCCAGCATCATGGATTCAATCTGTCAAGGACGATCTGTCCAAGAGTGAGGAGTCTTTTGATGGGAATGACTTAGCATCTATCATCTCACGATGCCAGGCCTTGAGGGACAAGGAGGTTTCGGGTCAGTTTCTCCAGATGCTGGCATCCATACAGCTTTCCTTCTTGTGTCAAGAGTAAGTGACTTACTTATTCCTCTGACCAGCACTAACTTTAGCAGATTAATCAATGCAGACCCAGGCCCTGAAAAATCCTCAATACTGAAGTTTTATCACTCTCATGTTGAGCATTTGAAACACCCCCCAGCCATTAGGACTTTGCAGGAGTGGCTAGCAGCTGGAGCAAAGTTTACATGAATTGCTGCTGGAGGGACCATCTACTCCCTACTCATCCTCTCTGGGCTTGGCTTGTGATCAGCTGTAGGCAGGGTGCATGGTTTGGTGCACAGCGATGTGGCTTCAATATTAAGGTGCCCTTGGTCTGTAGGGGCAGGTGGGTTTCCTTCTATGCTCGTTGCTGCCTTGCTCATCAACTTCCTCAGAGTTGAGCCAGCTAATCCTGCAGCGAGTCATACCAACAGTAGCATGAATGCGAGAAGAGCTACCCCTCTGGCTAGACATAGGGGCCACTTTACTGGACTGTACCTCCCTCAGGGAGTCAGACCTTGCTCTTGGTCACCTGCAAGCTAAGTTGCTGTGATGTTTTTGAGCAATAGTGAGTCAACAGCCTCAGGGAATTGAAGCTACCTAGCTGGAGCAGTTCTGCATGGCAAATATGCAGTCCTGTTTACCCTGAAGATGGCCAGTGCCTTTCCATCTCCAGAATTGTATCATCTTACTTGGTACCCAGTGCTACCAGCAATAGCACTTCTGCCCTTCCTGCTATGCCTGACACTCAGCCTCAGCAGGCTTTATTGGCCCCACCCAGCTTCAATGTAGATATCATCAAGACAACTTATAGTCGCTTCCACCCTACCAACACCTACTTTTCTGCTCAACATGACTGGCAGGAAAATGCTGTTTGGACTGAGTCTCATTGCCAGAATGCAGAGTTGGGCAGCCCAGTACAAAGTGTCCAAGAACTTAGAAAGCTGGCATGTGTTTCTAAATGCATATGAAGTCTAAATTTGCTGACATGAACTGCAGCTACAAGATTTTTATCCTGGTGGACACAAGTTGCTAGAGGACTCATACATTTGCATCCCCATGACAGCTGTTGATAGGTGAGAGGTATCATTTTCAGCCAGAAACTTGCCATGTATGCTGATGTGCCTACCAATAGTGGCCTAGAACTGCAGAATGATGATGGCTCTCTGATGGCTTTCATTTGCACAGCCATGCCCAAGGACTTGAAAGAACTGCTCTATCCTTCACTGGTTGCTTGCCTTGACAGTCCTGACTTATTCAGCATTCAGCTACCTTCTCCCACAAATGAGAATCCACCTCAGCCATTTGACTGCCTCCACTTCAGCTGGTATAACAGATACACCACCAAGGTATGCTATTTGCACTCAACCTAGAGCCCCTTCTTGCTCATGTACACAGGGCAATGATGCTCCAAGCAATGTTCATCCCTATGAGCTCCACCTTGGCAACTCAAGAACTAATGTGTGGCAGATGCTACCCTACACTTCCAGTGACATGGAAGAGTATGGGCAGCTCTTTGATGGACTGGTACAAGCTTTCCAAGATGTTTTTCTGTGGATTGGAAGTGTGGTAAGGCATTTACCCTTTGATATGGCTGAAATAACGCTTGGCATGCTCCATTAGCTCCAGGTGCACCTCCCAGAGGCAGAGTACAGTGTGCTGGTGCAAGTAGCAGAGAGCCTTCCAGGGAACATTGTTTCTCATGTGGAGCCATTCATCTCACTGGTCATGAACATCAATGTTCAGACTGCAGCACACTGCAATCACTTTGATAAGAATCTTTGCTTAGCACTGGCCATTGGTGACTTCTCTGGGGGGGGGCTTAGTGCTCAAGGAGCAAGGGCTGGTGCTGGACTTACAGAATGGAGACTTCGCAGTTTTTCACTCCAGCAAGGCAATGCACTTCAACCTGGACTATGCTGGAGTGCAGGTGACCTTTGTCATGCAAACTGATGTTGGATTTGACAAGTGGACTGTGGAACGAAATGGCTGGGGCCACAGCAGCTATTTCTGTTAACAATTTCAAGCATGTATTAGGTTTTGCTATAGTCATCTATGGTCAGCACATGCTGGCAGGGATCGAGTTCTAATTATCTGCTGCTGAGGCACTGGCAGACTACCTAAGGTATTCACAGCCTGCAGCCCTTGCAGCCTAGTGCCAGTTCCAAGCCCTGCCATGGGCCCGCTGAATCTCCCATGGTTTCTCAACTTGGGCTCACATCCACCACAGCTTTGTTCACATCCTGTTGTGTTGCTATGCTGGGCCCAGCTCCAGTCCGAGTGGATGGTTGGTTCAGGCTAGGAAAACATCTGGGCTCAGGTTTGTATGGTAAGCCCATGCAGTGGTTTCACAGGTGATGCTCAAGAGCTCAGGAAAAAAATACTTCTAGCTACTGTATATAGTGCTGTCAACATCATCAACCACAAGGTGCACACCATCAAGCTCAAACTATGTGTCAATGGGGAATCATCTGTTGAAAGAGAGTACCATATTTTGAAGGAACTTGAGGGAGGGCTGGGAGGAGAGGGCATTCCACATGCACACTGGTTCAGCAGAGAGTCCACCTATGATGCCTTGGTTCTTGATCTCCTGGGGCCTTTGCTGCACGACCTGCTTTTGCAATATCAAACATTTAGTCTGAGCACTGTCATTGCCCTTGTGGATCAGCTGGTATGTGCTAGATATATTGATCTGGATGCCCAACTAATGCTTGCTAGGTGTCTCATTGTTAACTCAGCTGATGAGAGACCAGGTGATAGGGTAGAGGTCTCCTAGATGATTGGGGGTCTCAGTTCGACCCAGGGGGCTAGAGATGCTTGGAGTGGGAGTCAAAGTGTGGTGAAAAGACCTGAAACGCGCCCTAATAACTCAAAAAAGAGTTGAGATAACGTCCAGAAAGCATCTGATAAGGGAGAAATGATAATCCGAAGCCCTCGGGCTCGGATTTCTGTCTTCTCATCTCGGGTTACTCGTCTTATTATTATTCTAAGTACAAAGTATTCGAAGTCGTGCATGGCTTACATAAGCCACAACACGACCAAACACTACTCGAAATACTAAGTAAAAGATAAAAGAAAGGAATAGGAATGAAAATGTAAGTAAAAACAAAGAAATAAAGTAAAATACCTAGTAGGGAGTTTACTCTCCCTACATCGTCTTGAATACATCCACTCTTGTGGCTACATTCATGGAGACATCAAGCCCCAGAACATCCTGATGGGACTCAGTGACCAGGGCAGCACAGCATTTCTTGTAGATTTTGGGGTCGCCAAACAGTATCACAACTCAGCAACTGGAGACTACATCCCTTTCCACAGCACTCGCTGTCTTACAGGCACCCCTGCATTCACCTCTGTCAACAGCCATATAGGAGCAGAATTGGGCTGGTGTGATGACCTGGAATCCCTCTGCTATGTGTTGATCTACTTCCTGTGCAGATCCCTTCCATGGCTGGACAACAGTCGCAGGAAGTCAGCCTCACTCATACTGAAGCTGAAACAAACAACCCCAGTTGAAGTGCTGTGCAGAGGGATCCCAGGCAAATTCAGGACCATCCTTATATATGTGCATTCACTCTCCTTTGCAGAAACACCTGCCTATGACTACATCCAATCTATCATTTCCTGTCTCTGCAAGGGTGGCTCTCCAGCAGAAACATCATCTGATTTCAGTCGACCACCCATCTCTTTGTGCCCCCTTCCAGCTCCCATGCCAGTGCCAGCCATAGCCAACTCTCCACTGTCCAAGTCGAGGTTGACAGCCCAGATGAAAACCCTGAGGCAAATGTACAGTGCCTCAAAAAAGTGTCCCAATGTAGGGTCATTCTGGAAAGATCTTGCTGTTGTGAGGGAACCATTAAGAATCAAGTCATGGGCTTGCAGAGAGTATGAAAGTATTAGGCCTTGGCTTGAAAATGACACCTTTGTCATGTGATCCTGTTGGGATGGAGGCAAGATATGATCATTTTAAAACAGCAACTCATTGGGACACTTTCTTGAGCATGTGTCCAATCTCTGGTTTTTGGATTCAGCATGCCCTCCTTCTGTCTGTTTGGTTGCACAAACAAAGCCTTACTGTGTCACATGATCTGACAAGTGGTTTACAAGTGTGCAAACAATGCCAAACATTGAATTTAAGCCATTAAGCCTGAGTCCTTTGCCACAACTCAAGAAATCATCTTTCTAGCTCATCAGGGTCAGTCTCTCAGGGGAATCTTGGTAAATTTCTGTACAAACCATGGTATCATCCTTATGACATATTCTAAACAGCATTGGTGTCTTTAGAATGCCATTGGAAGGCATCTATATGCTGTTTTCCCCACATGTGCCTGGGCTGTCCTGCCACTCATCAGTACTGGGACAGCCAGAAATGTCCAGGAGGTCAATCTATCACTTATGGATATGAAGGACCACCCCATCCCTTCCCAATCCATGTACCCAAACCAAAAAGAAGCTGGCAAAAAGCCTGGGATGAAGCAAAGACCTCATTTTCAGTGAGAGCATATATGAGAGTTGACTAGATTGTGCCCTGAGTTGACTTGTGAATGACTGGGCATGGATCATTGGGTCATCAGTGGCCAGGGGAAATATCCAGGGTCAGATGGAAGGAAAATATCAGTACCTTCGCTGCTTAGTGGCCTATCCCTCCAATACACCTGGAGCATAAAGAAGGATTTGGCTCCACCTCAGTGTTTGTGTCAGTTTCCTTGTGGTACAAATGCATGGATTGGGAAGGGATGGGGTGGTCCTTCATATCCATAAGTGATAGATTGACCTCCTGGACATTTCTGGCTGTCCCAGTACTGATGAGTGGCAGGACAGCCCAGGCACATGTGGGGAAAACAGCATATAGATGCCTTCCAATGGCATTCTAAAGACACCAATGCTGTTTAGAATATGTCATAAGGATGATACCATGGTTTGTACAGAAATTTACCAAGATTCCCCTGAGAGACTGACCCTGATGAGCTAGAAAGATGATTTCTTGAGTTGTGGCAAAGGACTCAGGCTTAATGGCTTAAATTCAATGTTTGGCATTGTTTGCACACTTGTAAACCACTTGTCAGATCATGTGACACAGTAAGGCTTTGTTTGTGCAACCAAACAGACAGAAGGAGGGCATGCTGAATCCAAAAACCAGAGATTGGACACATGCTCAAGAAAGTGTCCCAATGAGTTGCTGTTTTAAAATGATCATATCTTGCCTCCATCCCAACAGGATCACATGACAAAGGTGTCATTTTCAAGCCAAGGCCTAATACTTTCATACTCTCTGCAAGCCCATGACTTGATTCTTAATGGTTCCCTCACAACAGCAAGATCTTTCCAGAATGACCCTACATTGGGACACTTTTTTGAGGCACTGTAAGCTAGCCTTATGATTTGAACTAATCAATAAGCTAATACATTTCTGCCTATAGAGCAAATATGTAGTATTCATGTACCTGTATATGTATACTTACTCTTGCAATTGAAAAGCAAGCACATTGGCTGGCAGCCAACTTTTTCCTCTAGCTACCTGCCAGATGCACAAGGGGCAGAGTCAGACCCAAGATTGACAGTGCTTCACAAATCAGGCCAACTGAATTGTACCTCAACATTGCTCCAGAGCCTCAGCCACCTGGTGGATTCTCAGAATGGGACAGGCCAGTTCCTTACATGGCACCCTTAAATTCAATGCAAATGATGTAAGGTGCATTGCCAAAAAGCCTCCAGGCTCAAGACCCACTGAGCAACAGCTCAGAGTTCACCACCCACCATCTTTCCAGTGCAACCATGGCCAGAGGTCGCCACACAAAACAGCCAGCTCCAGACTCTCCAGAGCCCCCACCACCTTCTCTCTGCCACCCAGTGGTTATTCCAGAGCCTGGGCCTGCCCAGCATGTACTCCCAGCCCACCAGCCAAGCCAGCCTGCCACTGAGGCACATCCCCCTCATAACCATCATCCCCCTGTGTGCTACCAATCGCCACCATTGGTGGATAGTAATATGCAGGAGTCAGAGTACTTCAACATCAATGACATCACTGACAACAGTGAAGATGATGATGAGGAACCTCCAGTCCCCAGGGCTCGTGTGGCACCAAGCCAGAATACAGTGGACATGGTAAACTCTATGCTTACTGACCCCCTGGCCACTGGAACCCAGCCCAAGCCTTGGAGTGCTCTCAATATCTGTCACTTCTTCAAGAAACATAAAGGAGAGCATACAGTTTGCATGCCTTGCAAGTAAGAATCTTTGTGTTTCCCACTGGCATGGTATCTCACAAACTACCACAGGAATATGAAAGCACAGAACCCTGGTCAATTCCCACCTGATTGTGTGTACACATACAGTGCAGCTACATCCAACACCTCGCTTCATTTCCACATCAAGAAGTATCACCTTGAAGAATTCCTGGCTGAAGCAGAGTGCCAGGGGTGGGTAGTACAGATTGACTCTGTCAGGGTCATGTTTAGTGTTGGCTACAACTATGCCACACTTCACAAAGTTCTCTCTCACCCCAATGTATCCATTCACCTGCTTCCTCCAGCTCCACCACCAAGACCCAATGACGAGCTACCAGCATTTAGCAGTCCTTGCCCTCCACCTTTGGGTGCTGGGTTACCACCCTTCTCTATTTCAACCCTACATTGCTACCTGGTGAGGTTTATTGTGGCTGATGACCAGGTCAGTGACTATTGGTCTTCATTACTTCAGCTGGTGGATGTATTGATGTCTTTGATATTCTCTCAACATCATAGAGTGTCCTGAATTCCGTGAGCTAATCCTGCTCCTTCATCAGGATCTCAGGAATTTGGATATCCCCCACTGCACCAAACTCTGTGAGCTGATTATAGATGCATGGAGGGAGTACTTTACCATTTTAAAGAGGGATACGGCTGTAAGCATGAGTTGCACTGTATAACTTAACCATCTGACCTTCTCTACAGAATGCAGAAGGAAAGGTCTCAGTCACATTTGATTGCTGGACAGATGAAAACACCCAGCCATTCCTTGTGTTCATGGCCCACTGGATAGGGAAGGGAAGTGGGCCTGATACACTCCAATTGAAGACAGGGCTGGTGGCATTTCACTACATCCCAGGAAGCCATACTGGAATGTTTCTAGGTAGGACCTTGCTTCATCTTCTGGATCATGCAGATATAACAGATAAAGTATGTTGTTATGCTTCTGCTTTGGTCTGAAGTCTGACCTTCATTCCAGCTGGGACATTTCACCATGGATAATGCATCCAATAATGACAGTGCCATGAAAGAACTTTCAGTCCTACTTTCAGAGCATGACATTGATTTTGATCCTGATGATCAGCACATCATGTGTTTCCCTGATGTGCTCAACATATGTATGTCACATGTGCTAAAGGCATACACTCAGGCAGACTTCACCAACATTGCAAGCTCCTGGATTGACATGCTTGGAAAAAATGTTGACAAGGGCACATATATGGAAGCACTGGAAAACCATTAGGGGCTGTGCCCTAAAAGGTAGTTTGTAATCACTCACAGGCATGTGATACCAGGGTATCACATGCCTGCATGCCTAGTATATATACTTCATAGTAGTTTTTTAAGGACATAATTGTCTTTAACTATCACACTGCAAATACCATATGGTACAGTTCATGGGTGTGAACTAAGGCAATACCACAACCTTACAATTTTTTGAACTCTCGTCAAAGTATTTGCAATGAGCTGCATGGCTACTCGTGTGTATGCTCGTGCAGTAAAGTTGGGTCAGAGCAAGCCACCTGATGGAGGGGATCCCCCTCCAGACAATAATAGTTGTCAAAAACAGAAAGGACCTTCTGAGGTCCAAAAGGATAATAGAAGCTTGGAGGAAACTCAGCTGCCAGCTGGAAGCACTGACCAAGGAACGGGCGCTAGGCAGCTCGGACCTGGAGTGCTGGATGCACATATGCCTGGAGGATTAAATACCTCAACAACATTGGGAAGCAGCACTGAACAACCTGCGAGAGAGGGAAGAGAGGTTTCCAGAGATTCGATGAGTCCCCTTACTCCTCAGCATACTGAGTTAGATAACTCACAGATGTCTTCTGATCCCATCTTAGTACAGAGGACTCAGAGTCCTCCAATTGAAATATATGAAGAAGGTGAAGCACCTTTGAGAAGGGAGACCAACGAGAGGGATGCCCTGATAGACCCTCGCATGGCCTTTGAAGCCATGAATGACTTTCTCAAAAGTCTGCAGCAACAATGGCTGGAATATGGGTATGGCCCTGAAGGTTTTGATAATCATGGGGTGAACCCCAGTGTGCATCATGCAGAAGAGCTAGAAAGGTACAGATGGGCTCTCACTGCCAAAAGTGTGAGTAGGACGACTACCCCAGACATCAAACCTATGTTCAAGAGGGAGGATACAATCCCTCAGTTCTGGCTGGGAATGCCAGTGAGGAGGGAAAACCCTCCAGTTGAAAGAACTGATGCACTTGGTCGAAGGGGTGGATTTGCCCCTAATATGCCAGATCACCCTGCATACTTCTCAAGACAGGACTTGGATATAATCCAACAGATGTTTGGGAATGAGCAGGGGGCTGCAGTACTCCACCAGATGGCATGAGACCATACCATTGCAGCTAGAAATGCTGCTGCAGGAAACAGGGATAATACCCCTGGAGAAAATAATAGAATTGGAATGGTCGATGATCAATATGGCTGAAGTGAATATGGAGGTAGGCCTCCTGGGAGAGGTGAAGATGGAGGCGGTCCTCCCAAGCAAAACAATTATGGAGGAAACTTCCATGGTCAAGGTTTCCCAGGGGGCAGTCCCCCTGATGGTGGCCCTCCAGGAGGAGGACCACCAGGTGGTGAAGATCCTGAAGAGGAGGACAAAGATGGTCCTCAAGGAAATGGGAGAACTCCCATAGTCAGGGGATGATGTTTCATCCAGGGAAACCAACTGAACTATCTAAGGGGATTCACCCCAGGTAACATGAGGTATATGGACTTTATGCAGAACAGATACACTCAGTGTATCTGGGAACAAGTCGGTCTACCAACAGGACAGGTTGGACCTGAGGTGAAGGCAATGAATCTGCCAAAGCCTGGAAAATATGGAGGCCAGGATGACCTGGATAAATTCAATGACTGGCTGGGCCAGATATGAAGTACTTCCGTACATTTAAGGTCACTGGCCCTGATCACAATGAAAATTGCATTTTGTACACTGGATTGTACTTGGAGGGTCTAGCCTCCCAATGGTATGATCAAGAAGTTGATTCTCCAAATCGACAGGTACAGCATTGGACTTTTGAAGAATTAATCTGTGGACTATTCAAGTGATTCATCCACGAAGTGTTGGCACAGAGTGCAGCTGACAAGTATGATCAAACTAGGTTCAAATATGACAAGGGAGCCCTTGCATATTATAATGATTTAAAGTGTCATGCACACCAAATGGTGCAACCTCCCAATTAGTGTTGCCACAGTTTGCCAAACCACCTCAAGCCGTTGGCTGTAGCTTGCTCAATTTATTAGCTATTAATATAATTCTTTTTGATTTGGGGGTTTTGAATATGGGGCTACAATCATGGGTACTTTTTTCGCTGACTAAGCTGCTCAATCCTGAACGGTTTGGGCCTCTGAACCGAACCAAGGCAACACTACTCCCAATGATTACTTGTTCAGGAGGAAGTTCTTGTGGGGATTACTGCACTCTATAATCAAATCTATATTTGAAGCTTGCGGTATCTCCGCAGAACATTCAACAATTGAGGAAATCCTCAAAGAAGTGAGGTGCATGGAGACTGCACAGAAAGCGGTGAACATGCATATGAGAATGAGCCACACCGGCTCTGGAGGAAAGACCTCCCAGGGACAAAGTGGCTCACACCCACATGGAAATAGGAGCACAGGAAGCTCTGTGAATAAAGATAACTTTAAGTATTTCCAGAAAGGAAATGCACTATATTGACATAAGATGAATTTTTTGTCAAAGGGCACTGAGGTTGGAAAGAAAGGTGGACAGTTCCACCATAAGGATGGCGACCATAGATTCCATCACAAAGAGCGAGACGACTTGCAGCAGAAGGGGAAGCAACCCCACAAATCTATGCCAGGCATAACTTGCTTCAATTGCTCAGAGGTGGGCCATATGGCCCCTGATTGTCCTCACCCTCAAAGGGACAAGAACAAAGTGGCAGTAAAGCTGCAGTTATATGCAGTAGAAGTCCAAGAAGAAGAGGGTCAAGATACCCTCACAAAAGAACAGTTGGAGGAACCTGATGAAGAAAAGATCACAAGTGGCACTCATGAGCACAATGAAACTAGTGATCATGAAGAAGGATTGCAATATGATGAAGGGAATCTTGTCGAGGAGTATGAGGTGTACTTGGAAGTTGATGATGACAATGAACCCATCACATATTTTGGGGCTATGTGTGAAGAAGACGAATCCACTACTTCCAAAGAAGTAGTGTCCTGCACTATGATGTGCATTATATACAAGGACAAAGGTTCATCAGAAGAAGAGTGCTGCTCTGAATCAGGGAGTGACACCCTAGAAGTGAATGAAGAAAGTTCATATGAGGATGAACCTCAAGAAGAAAAATGGGAATGGTCTGGAATATATGGTGCAGTGCTTGAAGGAACGTGCAACGAATGTCAACATAGAGTCAACCATGTAGCCAAGGGGCTACTTAGTGGAGACAAATCCCTGATGCAGGCACTCGAAATACCAGAAGATCATGCTAGGCATGAATACCATAGAGGTATGGATGATGGAAACCAAATATGACTATCAGACATGGGTGGTGGTACAATGCACATATGGGCTGCCTTACAGGTGATGGCTTCCCATCTCAGGATGAGCAAAGGGTATCGTATGAATGCCCTTAGGCAAATGATGTTGGCATGAGAAAACGTGCAACGACTGCCAGGATGCAATCAGGTCTTGCATGAATATCTAGACAGTGCTATATTCGACATACACCATCAAGGCATGTCAGGAAGTAATGTCAGAATTTACCCCAACATGGTAGTAGTAAGTACCCTGTGGGGTAAAGTCTGGGTCAACCGAGATAGTATGGTGGAATACTGACCAAACATCATGGAAAGTACAGGAGATCCCCTGTGGAGTGTGTCTCTAAGAATAGAGGATGAAGATATGGACTTCCAAATGGAAGATTCCATAGAGATGGAAAGTGCAGTAGATGGTTCATCTACAACAGGCCGATGGACTTGGTCTTCCATCTACAGTGCTATTCATGAGGAAGTCTCATGCTGAGAATGCGCTCAGAGGATAGAGCATGTTTCTGAGTCGGCAATCAACAGAAATACTACGTTGAACATAGCATTATATTATCCAGAGCAACTAGCTTGCAGGGAATACAACTGCAGCTGGGATGATTGCAACCGATGTGAGTCGACGTGTGGATCAATGGCAAAAACACCAAAAAAACCCAACACAAAGACAATTGCCGAGTTGGTGGTTTTCCTACATGGGCTTTGGCTCGAGGGATCTGTTAAAATAAAATGGGGGAGGGGTTCCATGCACCTAGAGGGGGCTAGGGCAGAGGGTATGGGTGCTCCTGACGAAGGGGGAGCAGGGGAAGACTGAAAAAAAGCGAAGAGAATAGGCTGCTCTGAGCCTAGAAGCGATGTAGAATGATGAAGAGGACAGTAAATAGACCCTTAATGGAGCCTCAGATACTGCAAGAATAGAGATGATGATGAGGGGCTTAAAAGCGACAATGAATGAGGCTAATGATGATGAGGATGAGTGAGCAGGTGAGTCTTTACACAGGGGACTGCTTCCTATGCAGGGGACTTGGTAGCTTTTTTTTTTATTGCTGTTGACGTATTGGTACTTTATATACAAAAGGTAGCATAGCCTGCAGTAAACATGGAGCAACACTTTGTAAGTGATCTGTAAGCAATTGGTAAGGGGATTGGTAAAGGATTGGTAAGGCTTTGTAAGGATGAGTAAGGACAGTAAGCAACTGGCAAGTAAAACCAGTAAGCATGACAAAGATTATCACTAATCAATTTGAAAATGGAATGAGTCATCAAGGAATGGATGAATAATGCGAAAAGGGGAATGAGTAAGCGCACTGGTCACTGCTGATTAAGGGATATGACTGCAAATGAGTCATAGTGACTCCTAGATCTGAGATCTAGATGCATTATGGTAACTTGCTGCGCGTCCAAATGAAGAATGGTGGGGGTTTCTGCCAGGGGCCAATTTTGGGGGTCTCCAGGGTAGTCAGGGCATAGGATTTCGCAACTTTCCCCCTTTCCTCCTCTCTGTAAAGCAACCTGCATTAGCTGCAGCTAGTGTTCTGGAGGGTTTGAGGAGGAGGAAGGGCCATCTTCTCCCATAAGAGCAGGGAGAAGTGTCTCAAATTCATCATGAATGCAATCAGATAGACTGGATGACAGTAATTGGTATTGAACCTGTCGCAATTTTGGAAGAATGAAGGATGGGATTGAGAGGTAGATGTTGCAGGGCACAGGGACAAAGGATCCATATGCTTCTTTGACTGGAGAAACTGAAACAACCACATATGATTTTTCAAGCCTGATAACAGACCTGAGACGACCAAAGAAAGTCCTCCTTGATGTTAGACTGACAAGGAGAACTCGCTGTCCCAAAGCGATAGGATGGGAGGTCATGGACAAGGGAGGGATGAACCAGGAGGCTTCAGGGCGAATGCTAGTGGGGATTCCTGGCAAGTACTCGTAGTCATTCTCCCTGGCAAAGGGGATGAGCGAAGAGATCGTTGAAGAGGTGGCCATTACAACAAAAAGTGGTGAAATGGGTGTTTGTTGGCAGAAATGATGCAGAAAACTGTGGAGGGCGAGGATCGTCACCAAATTTGGTAGGCAGGATGGCGTGGTCGAGAGCTTTCTGTGAGCGTGGGAATGATGTCGATATCTTTAGAAATGGCTGAGATATTCGAAAAATCGGAATGCCGTAAACTGGTGCTCGAAAACTTTTATTCGGTGCTTGAGTGGTTTCTTCCCTAATGTTAAGGGTGGTTCTTGTGCGACGGATGACTGCTAGACACTCCAGTCATTCTGCGCATTAGGGCTAGGCTTCTCTGTTCTTCATCATTCAGCTTTTGGGTCCATGCTCACATCGCCAAACACCTTTGGTGCATGACACCAAGCACAAATGGAAGGGCATGGTATGAGTTTAGACTGTACACATTGTGCAATGCGAACCATGGCAGACTGAATATGGTCCATGGAAGCCAATAGGCTTCAGGTGATTGCAGACATCTGAGAAATGCTGGGGGAATGCAGTGGCATAACTCCAGAAATATGAAGAGCACTTGGAATAATGGAGGTTCACCTCCAATGAGCATATGAAGGCAACAATCATGTCAGGATATACCCCAACGAAATGATAGTAGTAATGCCCCATGGAGACATGATTATCAGCAATGACAAAGAACAGCATTGTCATAACCTACAGCTGGCAGCAATGAATCTTGCTGCAAAGATCGAACCAATGACAAGGTCATTAACTTGATCGTTTCAGTATGCTATGCATATGAATAACATAGTGGGATCTCGTCCCAAAATAAATCCAGAGTTGCGAACATGTGCAATGTTACAGAGTGTTATCAATGGGTGCATGGCGTATATGATGATAGACACTGGAAGCATGGGAAACTTCATGAGCCCAGTGTTCGCCAAGGTCACGAAGATGAGGGTATTTCCCCTCAGACAGCAGCTAATGCTGCAATTAGGCTGCATAGGCAGCCAGTTGAAAATCACTCATGGTGGAACATCCACAATACAGATTGGAAACTATGAAGTGGAAGTATACTTCGATGTAGCAAATATTGATCACTATGATTGTATAATAGGAATCCCCTTCCTAAGGCAAACTAAAGTGATTTTGAATTTTGCAAAGCAAACAATAGAGATAGCAGGCGAGTGCGTGCCTCTTCTCACAGAGCCTGAGGCTCTGATGATGGGTAAATCCCATCATAATAATTGACTATTGTGCCCTGTGAGGTCTCAGCCTCGTGAGGGCTCTAAAGGGGGGAGGGGATCTGATGGATCAAAAGAGCCAAGTGGCTCACAAAGTGAGGAGCACCTCACTTTAATAAAACCTAATAAGACACTGTTAAAAAACGTGGATATACCTCAGCTACAAAACTGATGGTTTGATCGGTATAAGCACAGACTTAGCAGGGTAATCCTGAAATTACCCCCACTACGGGAGGTAAATCACAGGATTCCCCTGGTTGATGAGAAGAAGCAGTATGCATATCATCTGCCACGATGTGCTGATGTGCTAAAACAACAGTTGTTGGACAAAATCTGACTATATACCAATGCAGAATGGTGGGTGCTGAAAAGCATCCCACAAGCTGCCCTGATGCTATGCATCCCCAAGAAAAATGGAAAACTGTGGACAGTCATTGACTGCTGCAAAAGAAATGAATATACAGTGAAGGATGTCACCCCCTTCCCAGATCAAGATCAAATACAAATGGATGTAGCTCGAGTGAAGTATCGCTCTAAGATTGATTTGTCAAATGCATATGAACAAGTTCATATAGAACCTGAAGACGTCTGGAAGATGGCCTTCTCGACAATATATGGGACTTTCTTAAGTCAAGTTATGCAGCAGGGAGATTGTAACACCCCTGCAACATTTCAACATCTAATGACAGTGATCTTTAGAGATCACATAGGACGCTTTGTATACATCTATCTCAATGACATATTCATCTACAGTGATACGATAGAGGACCACAAACAACACCTCAGAATAGTGTTTGAGGCACTGGAAAAGGCTGACTTCTACCTTGAAAAGGAGAAGTGCAACCTCTATGCAGAAAAGCTTGATTGCCTAGGGCATATCATAGATGCCAGGGGCGTACATGCAGATAGAGACAAGATGTCTTGAATTAGGAGCTGGAGGACTCCTAAGAACCTTAATGAGGTCCAATGATTCATTGGACTAGTAGAATACCTGGCACAGTTCATGCCAGAAATATTGGCATATACTATGCCCCTGACTGGTATTCAGCAGAATGAACATCTGTTTCAGTGGAGAGAAATCCATGATAGGTGTTTCCAAATGATCAAGGATCTTGCGTGCAAGTATCCAATCTTGTGGCCTATCGACCAGTGAAAGGAAGAGCCAATCTGGCTCATGTGTGATGCGTCACTCTATGGAGTAGGTGTGCTGTATGGGCAGGGGCCTGATTGGAAGACCTGTCGGCCAGCTGGGTTTATGTCGAAAAAGTTGAGTGATGCTCAACAAAATTATCAAACATTTGAGTGAGAAACTCTCGCAACAATCGAAGCACTTCTGAAATGGGAGGATAAACTCCTCGGTTTCAAATTTATGATCATTACCAATCATGAGGCATTGGGGTACCTCAAAACTCAACGAAAATTGTCAAGTCAACAAGTCTGCTGGTTGGACTATATGTCACGATTCAACACAAACATCATCTATGCAAAAGGCACTGAGAACTGCATAGTGGATTGCCTCTCTTGTTACTATGAACAAGAAGGAGGAGACATAGCCTCCGATGATGAAGTCAAATGGGCAGACACAGATATATGTCTGGACCCAGAGGGAGATGATCTCCCTCAAGACAGGTGGCAAGAACTGAAGCTATCAGCAATGAGAGAGGGAAGTGTCCCTTGAAAGAGTAACCATTTAAAAGAAAAGGTCAAAAAGAGATATGAAGAGGCTAGAGAGATGGCCTCAGCTGCAGAGCAGAGTAACAAGGAATCCCCTAGCGCAAGTGCACAGGAAGACCCTACAATACTCAAGTCTGCCGAGGCCAATAGAGCCTCTACTGTAACACTCGGTGAAGCACCAGGCTTCTTAAGTGCTGTTCATAAAGGGTATAAAAGTGGTTCTGTACTCGCAAAAGTGATGGTGCAGCTGTCGCATTATCCCCAATTCAAAGAGGAAGGTGGTCTCCTCTACACAAAAAATCATGGAGGAGAAAAGGTGTTGTGCCTTCTGCACACAAAGTATGAAGGTGACAACACTATTGCCAAGATAATCAATCAAGCACATAGGACACTTGGGCACTTCGGGCCCCAGAGAACAGCAGATTATATCTGCAGATGGTATTGGTGGCCAAAACTTGGCCAGGAAGTGGACAAGTTCTGTCAAACATGTCCAATATGTCAGATGATGAAAAATGATAATCAACAACCGAAGGGTCTACTGCACAGTTTACCTGTGCCATGAAGACCCTGGGGGTCGATAGCAATGGACTTTGTGGGACCTTTCCCACCAAGCGATGGGCACAACTACCTGTGGGTAGTTTTGTGCCATCTAACATCAATGGTACACCTAGTACTGGTGACTATAATGATATGAGCATCAGAGCTCACAGGAATATTCATAAGAGAAGTCACCTGACTGCACGGATTGCCAGAGACAATAGTCTCAGATCAAGATGCAAAGTTCACATTGGCCTTCTGGCGTGAAATGCACAGAATGTTAGGAGCAAAGCTCCTGATGTTGATGGCTTTCCATCCACAGATGGATGGAGTGTCTGAATGAGTGATAAGGAATGTAGCACAAATGCTACAAGCAATGGTCCGACCTGACCAAACAGATTGGACATCGAAGATGCCAATGGTTGAGTTTGTGATCAACTTGAGCATAAGTAGCTCGACAGGGTTTGCACCCTTCAAGCTAAATTACAGGTATATGCCTGAGATGATGCAACACATCAGAGGGGGAATGCCCTCGACGGCACCAGGAGTGAAGACCTTCGTTAGGCAAGCACTAGAAAATCTAGAGATGGCTCATGACACCATCATTGAGAGCAGAGTAATACAGATGTACCACTCAAATAAGAAATGAAAAGAAGGGTTCAACCTTTGAGAGGGGGACCTCGTGTATCTCTCCATGCAGAACTTGAACGTTCCAAAGGGACGTGCATGAAAGCTCATGCCAAAATTCATCAGCCCAATGAAGGTATTGTGCTGTGATAGTGCAAATGATACATACACTCTGGAACTACCAGAACAGCTGTGACAATGGCACATACACCCAATGTTCCATGTCAGGTTATTGCACAAGTATGAACAGAATGATGATGCTCTGTTCCCAAGGCATGATGCACACACATTCTATGATGTTGGTATGACCAACGAAGAGGAATGGTTAGTAGATGAGATAATGGCTCACCAATGGATGAATAACAAGGTAGAATTCCTTGTAAAATGGAATCTCAGAGACACAACATGGGAGCCAGTGTCTAACTGTAAGGAGCTTGAGGCCCTCGACAGGTACCTCAAGCTCCAGGGCATACAAGGTATACACCAATTGCCCTGAAGGGCAAAAAAGTATGCATAAGCATACAGTAACCACTAAGTGGTTAAAAGTAGTACAAAGACTACTATCAGAAGCAAACAGACAAGTCAGGAAGAACAGAAATAAAAACAAACAAAGATAAAAATAAAACAAAAATAGAAATAACACTGTCGGCCTCGAGCACAGCATAGTTACCAAATTTAATTAGAGTATATACTTTCTTCTGATCACTATTTCACTATTTCACATGCACTGACTTTACTGGTCACATGTTTTCTTTTATTACTCCATCCTTTTCTTTTTCTTTTCTTTAATGCTCACAACATTCTTGTAGTCTACAATGTCCCATCGTGATCACCATCACAAAGTATCCCCGAGCCCAGAAGGCTCTATAAGTCCTGATGCCTCGAGGTCTGCATCATCTCAACAAGGCAGATCTCCTGTGCATTCAGATGCATACTCTGATGGTTCACCATTGTATTCACATCCCTACTCCCTGTCCCCCATTGACCAACACAGCTTGTGTATGGTCAGTAGTGGCCAGAAATGGCCACAATCCCCTTCCACTTCACGCTCGCTGTCCCTCGAGCATGAATGCTGCAGGGACAAACATCAGTGCCCATACTGGGAATGCCATCCCCAGTTCCCTTTCTTGTGCCATCATGGTGCTTGCAAAACCTGCACGCTGTATGCACTTCATCTCTCACAAGGCATGGCCTTGTCTGATGCAGGCATCATGCCTGCTATTGTCAACCTCGCTGATGAGACTGCACATCTTGTCAGATGTACTCCCTATGACAAGTTACGTCGTTGGATTAGTTGTCTTGAGTGAGAGCTCGAAGATATGTTGCACAACCTTCGTCATGCCCTTCACAAGGTCAATGACCTTCGACATGCACCACATGCCCCCACCCCCACCATCCCCACTCCCACTATGGTTGAGCAAGCTGCACGTGACTTGGAATGTGCTCGTATTGCCTCCCTAGGGGGGGGTGTTTATGATTACAATCAGGAGGCTGGTTCCTCCAGGGTGGCTCCCCCACTGGCTGCACCACCCTCCTCTTCTTTGTGGGGGAGGGCACAGGTTCAACCTGCCATTGCAGGTTGAACCTGTAGTGTCGAAAAAGGGGAAAGAAAGAGCGCCCTGAGAAGCTGACCAGGTAGTGCCTGGATATGATTTCGCAGTTGCAGAGGATGAGATCACCTCTGCTCAAATATATGACGACATTCCTATGGTCGTCAAAACCACTGCCTAGGGAACACTCTTCCCTGAATTTATGGGAGATGAAAACCTGTATTGAGTACTCTGCCTTGGGCAAGGCAAGGATGGCATGAGGAAGATCCTCTTTGTGAGGGTCAATGACAACCTCTATGCCTACAGCGATGAGAGGTTTGGTGCCGCCCTCACCAACATTCAGCAGGGGACCCCCCCTCCTCTTCCAATCAAACGAGGACAGTTCCCTGTCCCCATCACTAGATGGGACAGAGGGATCATGGGTCCCATTGGACTCATTAACACTGCAGAGGATATCTGCAAATTGTATGCACAGGCATATGAAGAGCCTGAGGAAAAGGCTCCTTGCATCCGTAGGGTGCAAGAATTGGTTACTTATATTAACCTGTGAAAGAAGTGCAGGTTAGACATGAATGGAGTCATGGAGCTCGCATTGAAGGAATGGAGGCCCCCAGCTTGGGCCTCCCAAAAAGCATGCCAGAAGAGAGAGGTGCTAAGAGAAAAAGACAGAGCATGGAGGGAGGAAGAAGCCCTTGCACAACAGCCCACTGGTGGACAACTGGCCTTACAACTGCAGCTAGAGGGCCACCCTGCTGCTCCCTTGCCAGAGATGGGACAAAGGCCCATCATTCCCCTTCATGACCATTTAATGGTTGAAAGTCCTGGGGCTCCCCAAGCCCTTGTCACTCATCAGAGACCCCCTGCCAGGGGTCAACCATTTCAACCCAGAGGAGGAGGTCACCCCTCTGGAAGAAAGACGAGAGGGGGAGTCCCCAATCTACCACAAGAAGCCCCTGGCCTTGATGCCCCAGTCACTGACTGGGTCAGTTTTATCAATATGTACCAGAATAGGTACAATGGTTCTGATGAGAGCTCTGAGCTCTCAAGAATGTTCCCTGGGGCACTGAAGGAATTGTAATAGATTTGGGCTAGGATACTCCCTATAGGCTAGCTAGTAGTCTTGGGACTCTGCCTGGGGAAGAGGACTGTAGAGAAATGAAACTAGAAAAGAAACTGAGAACACTTAGCTGAAACTGACTGAAAACTCTCAACCACACCACCCTAGGACCCCCCTAGGGATGCTCTGGCCTCACTCTCAAGGGCAGAAGCAACAAGAAGCTGCCACAGGCTGGTCTCACCAGCCTGTGCTCTCCAGCCTCTATGGTAGTGATTGTTGTGTAACTAATACAAACTCGAGTCAAAGTCCCAACTTTGCTTACTAAGCAGCCACTCACCTCGCACCTAAGTCCCAATCCCAATTACAAAATGGGGATCTAGCCCCTTAGAAAAACAAAACAAGCCTCAACCACTCCATACCTAGTCCATACCCTGGTAGGGAGCTAGCCTTCCCTACAGCGCTAGGTGTCGGCGAGCACCCCGATGACAATGAGTGGGATACCAGTCCTCCCACTGCCCAACAAGTACAAGGATTCCTCCTCTACAAGCGACTGGCTCTGGTCCCTAGAGGGAACTATGACCAGATGGTCTGGTTCCAGGAGCTAGTCCATCTCCTCGTGGTGAAGGGTCGATACAGAGCCCTTCTGGATTGGGCAGAGGTTTCCCCTCATGTTGGTCCCCATGTCCCCTGGGAAGGGGAGTTCACTCGAACAGCCAGTATGGCTGATATTGCCACCTACCTTGCAGCCAACAGCATCACCCCACATGATGCTGATGATGTCCTGATCTGGGCTTGAAGGGTGGGTAATGAATATATTACCTGCACTGTAAATAATGGAGGGGACCGAGACCCCAATGTTTGAGCTGTGCTCGACCTCCTGAGAACAGCGGTCAACAACCCTCAGCCTTTGGGGGAAAACCATTTGAAGGAGTGGGTTGAGGTCCAGGCTGGGGCCCTCTGGATCTCCACAGAATGTATTGTGGCCTACGAGGCCCACCCGTTCACCACAGAGGAGCTCCATATCCTCCAGGAGTTTGCCACTGCAGTGCTCCTATATGACCTACCCCATGATACAGGGGTGGAAGGTCAAAGTTCAGGGGGAAAGCCCCCAATCCAAGATGATGGGCCCGAGGAGGGCGAAATGAGAGATGAACCAGCACCAATGTAGAAGGGACGCTACATCAGATGTCAGGTTGTTCACTCAAGGGCATAACCCCTCAAATCAAGTCATAGCATGAAGGGTTCAACACCCTTTGTGCTTCAGCTTACATTACTGAAATGAGACATAACCCTCGGCTCGGTAGTGTCATGAGGTTCAACATCTCACACAAATGTATATAGGATTTTTTCCTATCATTTCTTTTCATTTCATTTACTTAGACTGTTCCGAGCCTGAGTTGGCTCTACAGGGGGAGGGTGTTAGGGGCCATGCCCTAAAAGGTAGTTCATAATCACTCACAGGCATGTGATACCCTGGTATCACATGCCTGCATGCCTAGTATATATACTTCGTAGTAGTTTTTTAAGGACATAATTGTCTTTAACTATCACATGGCAAATACCATATGGTACAGTTTGTGGGTGTGAACTAAGGCAATACCACAACCTTACAAAAACAATCCAGTAGCTCTAGGTCGCAACATCATATGTGTAGTCCACACATCAAACCTTCGCAGAGAGAGTTTCCACAATACCATCATCACAAGGAACAAAATGAAATGGTTCACCAATGAAAACAACCAGACAACATCCCTCCCTGTGGTTGAACTTCTACATGATGTCAGAACATGCTGGGACTCTGTATATTTTATGATCAACAGATTACAGATTCTTGACCAGGTGAGTGAACAGACACACATGCCATCTGGTGATCATCCACTAACACAATTTCCAGGCTCTTGACTGCTACTTCCAGCTGCCAGCAAACAGAGAGCTACAAGACTACAAGATGAATGACATGGATTGGCAAGTGTTACAAGATGTGGAGGTTGTGCTGGAGGTGTGTGCTCTGGTACTGTGAATCCTGGGCATTGACTAACACAAACCTCAGATTCCACATGCTGCCTAGCAGAGCATGTCAGGTGAGAGCACCCCAAAGCTAGGTGGTGCTGTCCCTGCATTTGAAACATTCATGGAGGAGTGGAAGAGATTGAGCAATGCTGTTCCCCATTGTGCAGCATATATCAAACCTGGCCTGGCTGTTGCAGACACCTATTATAAGAAGATGGGCAAGACAAAGGCGTATGTCATCACCATGTGTAAGTCTGACTCATGGCCCACCACCATTAGCACAGCTGACTCTTTGTACCTCTACAGTTGTGGATCCAACTATCCATATGACCTGGATCAACAAGCACTGGTTGTCACCAAATGCCATGGAGGCAAACCAGGTGATCAAAGATTTGGTATGTGAGCTATCATAAGTATCATATCACATCTCTGATCACTTCCACAGATGACTGAGTACAGGGCTAGTGGCACCCTTGCAGGTACAGCTCAAAGTGCACCTGCAGACCAAGTGCCATGCACTTTCCCTAAGCCAAAGCTAGCCTCATGCTACTATAGGGTGGCACCAGTGGACACATGGCATGCTAACAACAGACTGTTGATCAAGAGTTCAGCACTTATGTTACTGCAAGCATCAGTCCCCCAGGGTCAGATCCTCTTTCCTTTTGGCAGGTAAGTCCACATCTTCTAAGACAAGCTATAGACTAAAGGTCTGTTAGCTATCTCACACAACATACCCCACCATTTTCTGCATTGTGATGGACTATCTCCCAATCCAGGCCTCATCTGTCCCACATGAACACATCTTCTCCTCCAGCTCTGGAACTACAACCAAGTGCCAGAACTGCATCAGCCCAATTCTTATGGAGGCACTGCAAATGCTCAAATTTTTCCTGAAGAAGGAATGTCTTGACTTCTCAAAAGGATGGGCAGTATTGCAGAAGGACATGCTAGTTGATGAGGATGATGATGATCTTCTGGCAGCAATTGTGGACAAGAATGCCTCTGAAGACTCCCTAGCCCAGGCAGTTGATATTATCATCAGCACCATTGCAGGAGATGAAGGGGATGAGACTGAGGATGTCCCTCTAATTTTTTGATTCTACATACAGTATACTCCCTCCTGGTACCATGTCTGTGCAATCATATTATTTTTGATGAGCAGGCTGAGTCAATTTCCCACTACACAACAAAGATCATGTGTGCTGTACCCTGTCACATGTCAGCTAGCCAACTTTGGGTCAGAAGCTGCTACTAGCTGAGCCAGTTAAGTTGACCTAATATATTACAGCTTGCCGAGCTGCAGCTTGGCTGAGCCAGGTACTCAGTTCTGACTTGAGTTGGCTACAAGCCAGAGCCATGGCAACACTAGAGGGAACTAGGAAAAAGGAATGACTCAGTTCAAGTGGTTCAAAACTAGCATTCAAAGACTAGCTACCTAGAAAAAAGGAATGACTAGGTAGGGTAAGTAATTGTCCATGAGATGAAATATAATAGTCTTACCTCAGTTCAAGTGGTTCAAAACTGAGGTAACTCCAGAGACAAAGTGTCCTAAAAGAGAGTGGCAGATTATGTAATACTACTCACTGTAAGGTAAAGTCCAGAATCTCCAACATAGTAACCCTCATCTTAATATTTGTGATGAGGTGTAAGTTGAGTTACCCAGATAAACTCAAATAAGCTTATATAAGACTTGTGTAAAATTTCTGATGTATTTCAACAGGGTGTGCTGGATAGCTGGCTGGGTTGCTAACT
Source organism: Pisolithus microcarpus (assembly GCA_024613185.1). Taxonomy (NCBI): domain Eukaryota; kingdom Fungi; phylum Basidiomycota; class Agaricomycetes; order Boletales; family Pisolithaceae; genus Pisolithus; species Pisolithus microcarpus. The sequence continues at coordinate 1,803,624 of JANFAI010000007.1, forward strand.
TGTTCCAGAAAGTAAGTGGACTCAGTGTGTGAGTTACTGTGATAGTCAGCAGGGTGTGATGAGCTAGTGGCCAGCTGACTTGGGTAGATGCAGGAAGGAGTCTGATGGGGGAAACATGGGGGTTTGTTGTGGTCCACTTTCAAGTCAGGAATCTACAATGGTAAGTTGTGGTGTTTTCTATGGCAAGTCCATTTTTTGGCAGACTTAGGACATGTCTAGTACTTTGTGCTAAGTGCCGATGTGCAGCAGTATGCTGAGCTTGCCACAGTGGAATCTGAATATGCCAACATATGTGACACCCCTATCCCAACTTTTTGTCACATTCTTGCAGTATCTTGAGTATTGCTCTTGAGTTTCCCTATGATTCCTCGATCTGATGGAGTCATACCATCCATTTCGACATGATGGAGGTCCCCTGAAAATTTGAAGCCCAATGCCCAAACAGATCTCTGGGATCTGGGCCAAAATGCCAGAAAAATGGGGGTTTTCACACCACTCTTTTCAAAACATCCAAGCTAGAAAGTTACCACAATATATATATTTCTCATTAAAGTACAGGGCCTCATAGAATAGATCTCTGGCAACATGCTCATGGTGTTATATCATAAATATCATGTGTGTTGCAAGTGGAAAATGCAATTTTGCATTACCTGTCCATTGTGCATTGCTCGTCACATGACAGTATGCTTCTCCACCATCATCGATGTATGATATTTATCTTTTCCAGCCTCTGTAGTTAGGCTAACGATAAATAAATCTCATTTTGCACACTATGGATGGCTTCCATGACAACATCACATGTGATACACATGCATGATGCAACTTGCTAGCTTCCATTTTTCTTGCTAGATCACACCAGTTCTGGTATCATGTTACATCACAATGTGTATTCAATATGACCACATTCTTGTTAGGCCTTACAAGATCTAGCATGGTCTGTTCAATTCTCATTCAATTCTGCTGGGTCTAGCACGACATTACAAACACTAGCTATTATAGGTGCTACCAGAATCACTGGGTTCCTCTGAGGCTTACTAAATCTACCCACTTTTGCTGATGATGTATACACATGTTGGCCTGTCGACTATGGCATATAGTGTGCCATGAAATAGGTCATTGCTAATTAACCCTGTTAAGTTGAGATGCTCTAAAACTGGGTGTAAATTTGTGTTAAATAGGGGTGAACTGGTGAGTGGTGGGCAGCTCTCTCAGGCAATGAATTTGCTGCATCACATCCTCATGGCAAGCTTACTTTTTCTCCATCCATATGGATCCCGCAAGTTACAGTGGTTTGCAAAGACCTTGAGAATAAACAAAATATTTCAAGGGCATGTGAGTTGTTCTGGAAAAGGAAACATAGGAAACTGTAGTATGCTACTCGATATCCTCATCAGCACTTAGTTGCTCTCATGGATTGGATGTTCAATGGTGCTGGTTTGTTGGGATGAGGTACAGCCCTATTCCATCTGGTACACATTCATATTATACTGACCAGTAATAACTACGACACATCATTGGTGCCATATAAGCCACTTGTTAGTTTGTGAGACATGAACATCCAGAATCGACAGTGCACGGTGACCTCCTACCTCCCAGACATATGCCCCCACTGTTCCAACCCACAAGTCTCCAGGAGAGCCCTGCCACTAGTGATGAGTCCAAGTCTGTGATATTAGGTGACCTTGATGGGATATCTGGGCTGAGTGGGCACCATGGCCTTTACCAAAGGGTTTTCTGATACTGGAGGAGATAAGTTCACCATGGCTACATGATATCATTAGTTTTGCACCCAGACAACCACCACTCAGGTGACAGTCACCAATCTTCCAACTAGTTTTTCGTCATCACAACTCATCGACATCTCCAGCACATCTGGATGGGAGGTGTGGGGTAGGGGAACAATATCTGCACTTGAAGATTTCTGCCAAATTTTCAGTTGATTAGTGTTATTACATAATTTTGCTAATTAATGCTAATTTACACTGGTTAGAGCCATTTTCAAAGCTATGTGGAAAATGTGTCATGATTTTTCAGTCATCGGAAACAGCTGGGCAAGGACCCCGTGAGCACCTGAGCTGGTAGTGCATGAGACATTACAGTACTGCTAGTGTCGTAGTTACTGTCCACTTGCTTCTGCCATCTCAGCACCATGTCTTCACCCTCTCCTGAGCTGGAGAAACAGTTTTCATTTGCAGTTGCCCTAACTGTCTACTCCAACCTCAAGAAGAAGATGAAGGGAAAAGCCTCTGCATCAAAGGAAGTGAAATCTGTAAAGACAAAGGAACTCCTTTTTCCACTCAGGGACAGCAATTACCTCGGATTTTTGCAGAGCTTGCTCGAGAAGCATGGGCAAGATCAATATGTAGTTTCTGACAGAAGGTGGTATCCCTTCAAATTTGTGCCTCCAAAGGCAAAAGGGTAATTATTGCCTTGTTATTAGACTGTACATACTGATATTCTAGTAGCCAACATGTCACTGATGCAATGGATGTCGACAACGAGGCCGATTATCAGGAGATGGTTGGCAAAATTCATGGCACCAACCCTAGTGTTACCAAGATATTCATTGATATGAAGCATGTAGAGAAACTTCCCTCAAATGAATCCAGCAATGAGGCGAGCGAAGCATCTGGTGATGATGACAATCTGGTACATAGTGTAATAGTCATTTTTATGAAATATATGATGCATACCTCCCACAGAAAACTCCCTCTCATGGGGCTGCTGACCTCGACACTTGCCTCACTTGGTGGCATGTCAAGCTTCAGCGCTTGCACAAAAATGAGCATGATGAAGGTTTCACTTACATTGGGCCAATGGGCCCACTCGCATTGACACCAGCCATGATCTTGGATTGGTGTCGGGCTCTTGTGAGTAGTATTATTATTATTTGACTATCTGCCCCTCATTCATCCATAGGAGGAAGGACAAGCGACATTGCATACCCCACCCAACATCGAGTCTTTCAACATGGCCAATAAATTGACACATCTACATCCTACATGCAAGGCCCAGGCTCCTGCCCAGCCGCCTACAACCCTGGTTGACCTCAATGCTCTCACTTCCATTCTCCTGCTCCAGACTCTAATGAAGTCTGGCATCCTTTCATCCCCCACCCCTTCTACTCCTTGTCTCAGCTCAATTCCATCCCCAGTGACACCTACTCAAGCAGTCCAAGGAGCTGCAGAGAACCCCTCACCACCTGTCCCTTCGCCAAGTCAACTTTCTCGCTTCCTTCATCATGCTGAAACAAATCTCGGTGTTCACAATGCTACCCAGTTTGAGGAGAGCCTCAAACTCCAGGGCATTGGCCCAGACATTCTTGCCGAAGTTGATGACAAGGTCCTCACCGATGCTGGGATTTCTATTGGTAACATCATTCGTCTCAAATGTGGGTGTATGGCATGGTGGAATAGTGCGGATGCGAAATGGAAATGCAGCAATACTGAAGTATCAGCACACAGTACTGACCTGCCCACTCGCCCCCCAAAAAAGAGAGTAGCATATGAGAAACGATACTTTGACAGTGGTGGGTGCCAATTTTCCAGCCCTCCTATGAGGCCTGACAATAACCCTGACAATCCCTTTGCAGTCAGGTCAGTGGTTACCTGTTCCTAAAGGTTACTTAGTGGATGAGAATGGGGAGGATGCTGAGGAAGAGCCCAACCCTTTTTACACTACATAGTTACACAGTCATAGTTGTATTTTCTACTTGAAATTCAGTCCTGCTTGCATGCATGCTTTTTTACTTGTGTACACTTGAATTGCATACACTGGGTACAGAACAAATGGTAATAAAACATTTTACACTGGCTAAACTATGTAGCCAGATGACCTGAAATATCCTTCAGCCTTCTCAGGTGTGATACTTTGGCAAGTGTGAACAATCATCATGAGTAAATGATCATCTGAGTGGCAATGGAGATAAGCTTTGAGGGAAGAAAATGCTTGTTTGATGGGGTTGTAATTGGGGGAATATGGTGGGAGAAAAATAAGCTTGCACACTAGAAAATTTGTCAGGTGAAGTAGACATTGATGAAAGGATTTACTTACGGTGCATATCCTCAATCAGCACACGAACCGCCTCACCATGGTGGATCCAGCAGTTATCCATGATGATGACACTGCATGGACCAGGGTATGGAGTGGTGAAAGGCATCTGATGCATGGATTAGTGTTGACAATATCAGAAGTTAGCTTGCTACTCACCACATGCTCCTTCAAAAATTGCAGGAATCACTCACCATCAATCGGTCCCTCGATTATGTCATATGCGATGATACCATCAAGTGTGATGGCAGGAAGAATAGAATACTGTACCCCATGGACAAAGAACCTCTTCATTCAGCAGCATTGCCCCTTGAGTGACCATCCATAATGACGAAGAGACATATGCTTGTCTTTCACAGCCTTGTCAATGAAAAGCAACATGTTGGGATCTGGTGCTCCGGCAGCAATGCGATTCATGTAGAGTGCATGTAGTTCATTGTTTCACTCAGCAGCAGTGGCCAAAACAACCTTGCACATGAGCTGGAGGTGTCAGATTGTCCAAGCAAGGGTGGGGAGGGTGGCATACTTGTGACATTTGAGCCACAGTTTGTGCTGCATTTCATTGAGGTAAATCGAGCTGTGGTGCTGGATAACAGACTGGATGAAACTGACATCTGCCAAATCAAGGACATGATGATGGCCGATTGGACAGGAGTATGTTAGAGGGTTGAAGACAACACCAAATCTTGCATAGAAAGAGAGTGTTTTATAGACAAGGGACTTCTTGATACCAAGGATATCACAGATATGCTCAATGCTGTATCCATCATGATATAAGACAGGTATACAAGATTTTATGTCTTTCAACACAGTGCGAGGTGGCATAAGGGAAGTTGATGAACAGTATGCGACAAGCCACCCAGTCTGTCTCACGCACTAGAGGCTCAGGTGCTCATGGGGTCCTCGCCCGGCTGTTTCTGACGACTGAAAAATCACGATGCGTTTTCCACATAGCTTTGAAAATGGCTGTAATTTGGGGCCCAAGGCTGCAAGGTGTAAATTAGCGGGTTAATTCGAGACCCATCCCAAATTCACGGCACACTAATGGCATACACCATCGCCTCAACAATGGGTGGTGATAATAGGCGCTGTCGGGTCAAACTGGACGCTGTTTAGTGGCCTACACTGCCTACATAGTAGGAGAAGTTCATCGGATTCCACTGGGATTCCTGCACCCTGCATTTCAAGTCGCCACCACCACCATCATCGCCTACCATGCTCAACGAGAAAAAGTACAACGGAGATCCCCCTCCTGCATACACTGACGTCCCAGAGCCTCCTTCTGGATATCGCCCGGCTCTTGATGTCTCGAGCCCGTTCCCCACCTCGAAAAGCATGGAGCCTCCTTGTTTCGATATCGACGGATCTCCCGTCTATGTCGGGTCCACCATCTGCGATAACTGTGTTCATCCATGCAAGATCGCGCCACAATTAATCCCAGCCTGCCGTGTCCCATATGGCGGCGTGGAGCTAGAACACCACGGTAGATATGATCTTCTTCCCTTCAATCCAGAAATGATGGTCTGGGTTAGCACTAGCCATGGCCAGATTCCGCACGGCGTCAACCCAGTAAAAGGAGGTTACGAGGAAAACGGAGCGCCATTATACCATGCAATCGGGGTTGTAGACGGTGTAAGGGTACCGGGCAAGACTGGAATGCACTTGGTACGTGCCATCAACCAATCGATCAAACGCTCTGTTTGATGACACCGAATTGTTGGAGATTGGCGTTTTTACCTTCTAGTTGACAGTGCACAGCCTTACATAATCATACTCGTACATAGGTTGATTCTTTTTTCCGAGTCACACCTCAGACTGTCTCTTTCGAGTCTGAGGTGATTATTCTTTCTTTTTCGTGTTCCTACACTATTTACTGATAGCTTGTAGTCTCCCTCTCATAGGTTAGACTACCATAATATAGACTGTCTCTTTCGAGTCTGAGTCTCCCTCTCATAGATCCAGTTATCCTCACCTCAAAAGGTTATGAGCCCCGAGCTCTAACTTAAACACAACTCGAATATATGTGGTACCACTACTAGTCACAAGAAATGTCATCGAACCCCATTCCTTCAGTCTCAACAGCAGGTCCGACGGGATCTAAGAAGACTGGACCATCTGCGAGCACGAGTGCATCAGCATCTGGAAGTGCCAAGTATACACAAGGCTCCAGCAGACTATACGACATAGCTGCTCTCGCAGACGATGGTTCAAATTATCAGATGTGGAAGTTTCAAATGCAAAAAGTCTTGGACGTTCGAGGTCTCTGGAACGTAGTTGCTGGCACGGAGGTAAAAGCTCTGAATGCAAACTCACATCCTGACGAATATGAGGAATGGCTAAACCGTGATAGAGAGGCAAGCGCTCAAATAACCCTTACCCTGAAAGACGAACCTCTCAGTGGTGTCATGTATGCCACATCAGCAGCGGACACCTGGTCGAAGCTAAGTGAGCGGTACGAAGGGAAAGGAAAACAGAGCATAGCCTACCTTATTGGCGAACTGTTTCGTGGGACTCTCACTGACGATCAACCTATGGAGACCCAGTTGAACTCCATGCGTCAAAAAGCCCACATCCTCTCGTCTCTCGGACAACCACTCGACGACTCCCTAGTGGCCATAGCAATGGTCATTTCTCTCCCACAGTCCTACTCTACTCTTCGAACGATCCTCATGTCATCTAATGACAAGCTCACGGCTGAGACCGTCATAGCCCAAGTTCTCGTCGAAGAAAAATCTCAACAAACTTCGAAGTCGCACTCTGCTCTTGCTGCGAAAGTGAACACGAGCAAGAAGTCTAAGTCAGCCGACAAGAAGAAGAAAAAGTGCGCCTACAAACCTTGTGGCAAGATGGGTCATGTCGAAAGCGACTGTTTCAAGAAGAAGGCAGATGAGGCCGTGAAGGGGACAGGCCAGTCCTCCTCGCAAGCTGACAAGGACAAGCCAAAGGAGAAAGCGGAATTGTCAGCTAAGATCGTGCAAGTAGATGCAGGAGAGGACTCACCCCTTCAACTCTTTATGGCGAACTCGAGCCTGAATCCAAATTCAAGTGAATGGATAGTTGACTCAGGAGCTTCGGCACATATGTGCTGTCAGCGTGCATGGTTTGTTTCATTCCAGAAACTGAACCCACCACAACCAGTCATAATAGGTGATGGAAGGTCCATACTCGCCACTGGAAAAGGCAGAGTCGAGGTCTCTATGCAGCTCTCGAATGGCACAGCAAGCTCCACTATTCTGTGCGATGTCTACTATGTCCCAGATCTCGACACCAATCTAGTGTCGGTATCTGCTCTAGCCTCCAAGGGCCTTCGTGTTACCTTCGAAGATAGGTCATGCACAGTTCGTGCAGGTGACCGAGTAGTGGCTATAGCCTACAAGCATAAAGCCCTGTACATCCTCGAAGCAAACACAACATCCGGAACCCATTCTGCATACGTGGTCAGCTGTCCGAATGCCCTCGACCCCACTCAACCATTGACGGCACTCACCTCTCGTTCATCCACATCCAAAGCCTCGTTGACTACCTGGCATCGACATCTAGGGCACGCGAATATCAGAAGCGTACTAAAGCTAGAAGAAAAGGACATGGTAGCTGGTATGGAAGTGACTGGATCGAAGGAACGAAGCTTGTCAGCCTGCAGTGCCTGTCTAAAAGGGAAACAACATCGAGAGCCAATCACGTCAAAGTCAGATGTGCAGGACCCCTCCGTACTGCATAGGACTTACTCGGACATCTGTGGACCTATGGAGACAACGGCTCGAACAGGACATCGATACTTCGTCACATTCATTGATGGACACTCCCACCATCTGGTAGTTCGGTTGGTTAAAACCAAAGATGAAGTCCTCGGACTCACCAAGGAATACTTCACTCGTGCAGAAGCTCAAACTGGACACAAGGCAAATTTTTTGCATAGTGATGGCGGTGGTGAATATGGCTCGAAAGACTTCGAAACCTATCTCAGGTCAAAGGGGATTCACCATGAAAAAACTAATGCCTACACACCTCAGGAAAATGGCGTAGCTGAACGCATGAACCGTACACTGGTCGAGTGTGCACGCGCCATGCTAAACGACGCCAGCCTACCCAACAAATATTGGGGAGATGCAGTCCTACATGCCGCGCATATAATAAATCGCCTTCCTACAAGAGCACTCGACTCGAATACTACCCCACACGAAGCCTACACTGGGAACAAACCCTCTCTTTCCCACCTTCGAATTTTCGGCTGCACGGCACACGCCCATATCCCTGAGGAAAAACGTCAGAAACTTGGAGTTAAGTCCCTCGAGTGCACCTACCTTGGATTCTCAGAGAATAAAAAGGCCTATGTATGTGTGCATCGACCCACTGGAAGGATAATCGAGACGAGGGATGTCGTCTTCGATGAAGGCGAAGGGGGAGAACAATCTCGTGTCCAAATCGATCTAGTAACCAAGGAGACGAAGGCATTAACACCCAAAGTGAACGCCCATACCCCTCGAGAGAAAACCCACCTGCGAGTTGAGATCGAGGAGTCTGATGACTCTGGAAATGGCTCGGATGTCACAGATAACGAGCCTGGGGGCTGGGACATGCCAAACGAATCAATCGAGGGTGCAACGAGCTCACCAACGACTGAGGACGAAGCTCGATCAATGCCCGAGCCTGCTGAAGCTGTAAAAGCTGAAAGCATGTATAGTAGATCGAACCGTGTGCAGGAAAGAGAATCCACGCACCTAGAACGCTCTCGTCGAGCTCCTCGATCGAACGCCCGACCTTTCGAAACCTTACCTGGACCTCCAGGCCCTTATCCGAATCCCATCCCTCCACCAGCCTTACGAAGGTCCTCACGAGCTAAACGCCAACCTGTGCGAGATGATGATCAGCGATTCTTCGTAAATGCGTACCAAAGAGAGACCTTACCTGTCTCGAAGGTCATGGAGGGGAGAGACGTAGTGAGTGCGGCTGAAAATGCGGCTGTAGAGGGTGTGGATGCGGCGAGGCAAAGTGGTGATGAAGCCAGTCAACAACAACAAACACAATCCGCTTACCAAGCAAGCACGTCCTGCAACAACGAACCAACGACCTTCGCTGAGGCTATGAGGCGCCCCAACAGTGATCAATGGTACGCTGCAATGGCCGAGGAGCTGAAAACGTTTGTAGACATCAGTCTGTATGAGGAGGTAGTGCGCCCACCCGGCCACAAAGTCATAGACTCGAAATGGGTCTACAAGGTCAAACGAGGACCAACCGGAGAGATCGAGAGATACAAGGCTCGTCTCGTAGCAAAGGGGTTCACACAGGTGTATGGTGTCGACTACACTGATACGTTTGCACCCGTAGCTAAGTTTTCTACCATTCGCATCCTTCTGGCACTAGCCGTGAAGCACGACTTCGAGATACATCAAATGGATGTGAAGTCTGCTTTCCTGAACGGAAAACTGGAGGAAGAAATCTATCTTCGACCTCCCCCTGGCTTCAGAAGCTCGGACGACACTGTCTGGCGGCTTCACCGTGCTCTCTACGGATTGAAGCAAGCTCCGAAATCATGGTACACTCACCTACGAGATGTGTTCGAATCTCTTGGGTTCACTCGTAGCAATGCTGACCACAGTCTATTCTTCAAACTCGAGGATGGTATCCTAATCATCGTTGCTGTGTACGTCAATGACAAACTCATCCTTTCGAAGAGCCGCGAGGCTATTGAGCGCCTGAAGAAGAACTTAGCAGCCGAGTATTCGCTCACTGATCTAGGTGAAGCCCAATGGATCTTAGGGATGGAAATCATTCGTGATCGAGCAAAGGGGACTATAGAACTGTCCCAGAAACGCTATATAGAAATTATCCTCGAACGAATGGGGATGCAGGATGGTCGATCGGTTGCCACCCCCATCGAGCAGAATCTGAAGCTCGAAAAGTTGGCCGCACCCGAGTGTGACCTCGAACTCTATCAGAGTGGTCTCGGAGCACTGATGTACGCTATGTTAGCGACTCGACCTGACATTGCATATGCAGTGGGCGTCTTAAGTCGACATGCATCATCTCCCAGTGACTCACATCTATCTTCGTTAAAGCGAGTCTACTGATACCTCCGCAAGACTGCCGAGACACGTCTCGTGTACTCTAGGGAAATTGAAGGCCCGCTCGAAGGATACACTGACGCTGATTGGGCTGCAGACATAAATGACCGAAGGTCAGTCACCGGATATGTGTTCATACTATCTGGTGGGGCTGTCTGTTGGTCTTCGAAGAAGCAGACATCCGTAGCTCTTTCAAGTACCGAAGCCGAGTACATGTCTGTCTCGGCTGCCTCCAAAGAAGTTATCTGGATCCGCACATTACTTCGTGAGCTCGACACAACCGAAACCTTGCTTCCCACTCCCCTACGTGTCGACAATCAATCCGCTATAGCTTTGACAAGCAATGCCATGTTTCATGATCGTACGAAACACATCGCTATTCGTCATCATTTCATTCGCAAGAAAGTCGAGGAAGGGGAAGTCGCAGTTGAGTATGTGCCTACCACGGAACAGGTTGCGGACATTCTCACCAAGGGCCTCTCACGCGAGAAGCACCTTTTGTTTTCTACTGGTATGGGACTTATTTTCTAAGGCTAGTCACACTGAGTGGGCGTGTTGGAGATTGGTGTTTTTACCTTCTAGTTGACAGTGCACAGCCTTACATAATCATACTCGTACATAGGTTGATTCTTTTTTCCGAGTCACACCTCAGACTGTCTCTTTCGAGTCTGAGGTGATTATTCTTTCTTTTTCGTGTTCCTACACTATTTACTGATAGCTTGTAGTCTCCCTCTCATAGGTTAGACTACCATAATATAGACTGTCTCTTTCGAGTCTGAGTCTCCCTCTCATAGATCCAGTTATCCTCACCTCAAAACGAATTAGAGTGGATGCACCGTCCCTTTCAATGGAGTGGAACATACCATCACGAGGAACTATGAGATTCTGTACGTCGGCCTGGCCTTTTCCGCCTACGGGGTTGGATTCTGAATTGTACGCTAGATGCTGGAAGTAATGTTCTTTGCTCGCATTATATCAGTTTCCCAAGCAACGAACGACTGAGAGAAGCGCGATGTATCCGAGTACTAGCACACACTATTGACTGGAACGTGTATGATAGACCCGAAGGTTCCTCTGATCTATAGATACGTCCTCCGCCCTCTAGTCCGGCTGTATATGTTACACCAACTTTACCATTGTCCGCAGGCAACTCCGTTGTATCAAGTTTCCTGCCTTGCAATCCCTCCCAAGCAGTTTATCTTTTTATTTTGCACAGACTTGAAAGTTGCTGCAAGGTGGCTAGTAGCCAAAGCTGCGGTAACACTCCCTGCAATGTGTTGGTTGGGGGAGTGAGCATCAAGACTGCTTATCCTGCTAATAACATACCAACTGTCTAGTGCTCGAGGCTGAGTTGCAGAAACAATCCCACTCATATATCACATACAACGCATGACGACGCCAATGGTGAGAAATCCTAAGATCAGTCAATACATCGATGTCATTAGTACTACACATACATCTAGGAGTAGTAACCCTAGCAGCTTTCGCTTCGCAACACTACTTTACGAGATAGCACTTACAATTCAGCTATAACCCTCTCCACGATCCACTCTTGCTGATCCTCGTTTAACATTACTGCAGGCACCTTGATCTGACCAACACCTGCATTCATAGACTCACCCCACCACAGCCGGTATTCTGCGAAGGTTCCAGGCTTGACAATCCGGATTGTTGGTAGACGAAGTCGACCTGCATCAAAAGCGTGTTGGTGCTCTTTGTTCGCTCTTGTGAGCGCCTCGAAGGCTTTTTGTCTTGCTGCTGTGCCACCCGGACCTGAATTGTATCGTGGTAAGTTGTAGTAAAGCAGCCTAGTCGTTGTGACAGCACACCGATGTCACCTATGATTTCAATAAAGAAGCCTACCGTCTGCGGAAGCTCGCGCATATCGACGACAGCTGCAAATTCTTGTACTTTCGCAATATCTTCTGTACTAAGCGCTCGAATGATGCTGACAAGATGTGCCTCGGTAATCTCAGCATACCACAACCGGACCGCCAGGCTACGTGCGTGTCAGCCACCTGTACTTTCCATCAAAGTAGTCTGTCGTCCCCGCTTTTTGCGTCCAGGGAACTTGAATACTGGCGAACCGTTTCGTGGGTCGAACCCGGTAACTTGGATAACATCATCTACAAGGTATCTCCACAACCCATCTTCAGTGGTAGCCATGGGTTGGTAGTACTGGCCCGGTTCAAGGTCCCACTTCAACACATGTATCAATTGGCGAACTGCAGAAGAGGTATCGAAAAATGCACAGCTTGAAGTATATTATCGCGTACCGGGGCCTTCGAAGTATCAAGAAATCCAATGTGATCTCCAGTTTCGAGGACAAACGTTTCGGTATCACCGATGTTGAGCATCCTCCCTACAGAGCACTCCGTACACCCATACCCTATGTTTTGAATAAGAACATTTGGTCCAAGAACTGACCTTGCCTGTCATGAATAAGCTTAACTGCATCTCCAGATGTAAAGGCCATTACTTTGGGTATTAGTGTAGCGAACACACCACTACATATACATACGACAGTCTTCAGATTCAGCCAGACACGTAGTGCACATCCAGGGCAATCCAGCGGAGGCCCTATGTTCTGCAGTTCCTCAGCTCGCTGTAGGTTCGCCCGAACGTTCTCCTGCAGGTATGTCCAGACATGTTCGATATGCCCGATGCCGGGAATCATCCCATTCCGTATGCCAGTGACGAACAAGTCCCAGCTTTCATGGACATAATCGATGAGGTCGACGAAAAGAGTTATGTATGTCATGAGGAATCTCTCAACCATAGGATCAAATAGCACGAACAATGTGTGGATTAGAAGAAAAGATCAGTGGTGAGTGATGAACCCTGTTGCCCACAGTGAAACATGACCGGGCACTGTACTGTATGTCAGCGGCACTAAATCGTACTTCATGAAGCGATTCCACCATACTTGTAGTCCCCATACGAGTGCTGTCCGTCTTCACAGGCCAGTTCTCTGTAATACGCACCGCGCCACATGACCCCATACACACAAGTATCTTCTTCATTACCTCTCCATCCTCACCCATGATGTCCAATAAGTCCTGATAGGCAAGACAGTACATGTGCACGGCCTTCCCTGAGCTAGTCAAGTGCAGACACTTGGCAAATGAGGAGGGCGTAGTGAAGCATCGACGAGGGTACTTTGGAAGGAGCTTGGGCTGGTTTCCTGCAGTGGAGCTGGATTTGGCGATGTAATTTGGGAGACCAGGTGCAAGTAGATTCTCGAGCTCAGATTGCTTGCGAGGGTGGCGGAAAAATTTGTCTATGAAGGGACTTTAGCACCCATAGTCAGTGAGCGGGACGGCTTGACGAAAGTCGATGATAACCGTGGGATCTTCTTTCACATCCTTGCCCGCAGTGGCCTGACGGAAGAGGGAAAGGGAAGGGACAGAAATACCGTAATGAGTGGTAATGTTGGTCCCCACTATATCCCTCAGACAGTGTTCGGTACGTTCTTGTAGGGCGGCCTTGAGTTCGGGAGACAAGGTCGACAGGGGGTGTACCGTAGAAGGGGACATTAGCAAGGACTGTAGCCCTGTGTTTGGAGGAGAGCGGAGTATTAGATAGGTATTCCAGTCGCTTTAGAGTGCTGAGGTCGTAACAAGTATGTATGCACGTACTGTCTGGTATTTCTGGGAGTACTTATGGGTGACTTTCGCCCCATGGGGTGCTGACTCGGAGAGTCACAGTCCCGATTCCTTCCTGAATATAAGAACCAGTTACCATCGAAGACATTGATGACCGGTTTGAAATCGCGCATTCCCTGCGACCGAGCACTTCCCTCAACGTTCACTAAATCATCAGTGATTACCTTGCTTGCAAGGTTTCTGCACCTCCCCGTAATCGTAGGAAGCATCTTACCGGAAATTGCCATGTGTGTTTAGGCGGCGCTCCACATTCTTGGGTTCCAACACTCACGTGAGCCCTGTGATTATCGAGGATACACGCGTGTCCACACGTTTTCACCTGGGCCATTCCACCAGGCCTGAAGTTGAAGCTTTGGCCACTGATCGACGATAGTGTGGTCCTCTTCTACCGTCTTGACTTCGAGCTGCAATTGGCGCTGTAGGGCAAAGAGTTCACGACTAAAAAGCCTGGGATCGTCTATACAATCACCTTGGCAGTTTCGCTCGTCCCTGTTGTTGTGCCGTTCGCATCCTCCACACGCTTTCCGTTACTCGGTCACTTTGACCCCCAAAACCAATGACAACCGTTCACCGTTAGTATTCGAGGCGTCGTAGAGAGAACGTTTTACCTTGATACTGTGACGCATGGTCTGGTTCATTTGAAAACTACCACTCACCTCGGAAGACAGTGTCCCTGGGCTCGTTGATGTTCCCGGATGTGCGTACTGGCACTTTGGTCAGCACACGGATAGTTTGTCATGGTTTACATGCTGGTGACCAATACTTACTGTTGCCCTATAAGTGCGTTCACCAGTACATCAAAGAATAGCAGTGCATGCCCACACGTAACGAATAGTGAGAGCCACGTACAGAACCACAACATGGGCGAATAACTGCATCACGAAGGTCGCATTAGCACTGGCTTTGGATTCTCTTCCCAGAAGAAAAAGCGACCTCTTGAACTCCTGTCTCGATCTGTTTTACTAGGTGTAGTGGATCCCTGGCCCACGGCCCAACTGATCTAGGTCTGACTAACCGCGATGAGCTTCAGCGACGAGGTAGATCTCAACAGAGCATTTCAAAATACCTTCGTAATTGCAATATTCATGCCTTAGACATGAGACAGGTATTGGCGCACTGGGGCCCGTATCAACCAACTTAAACTGAGACCTGCATTGGTGCGCATTCCGGTTCAAAACGAAGTACTCACTGAGAAGTCCCAGCACGCATGTGATGGCTTAGGTAACCACAACTAATATGGCGTTTTCATGATCGGCATGGAGGAGACGACGGA
Organism: Pisolithus microcarpus; assembly: GCA_024613185.1. Taxonomy (NCBI): domain Eukaryota; kingdom Fungi; phylum Basidiomycota; class Agaricomycetes; order Boletales; family Pisolithaceae; genus Pisolithus; species Pisolithus microcarpus. The sequence goes on from JANFAI010000007.1 coordinate 1,818,674, forward strand.
AGCTCAGAAGTTTTGGGGAAACAGGCGACAGCGGCGGCAGCCTGTCTTCCCATAACTTCTCTCCCTCGTGCCTTTGTCCTCTCCTCCATGACAATGGAACGCTCTTCTGCTGGCACGGTGTCTCTGCGACGCCGATTGAAGTGAGTTCTTACTTCATTCTATCGCCGGTGATCAGTGCTAACCACCTCTCATAGTTGTTTTACCATTCTGTTTTCAGATGGTGCTCGTCTTCATATACACTCGTTCTTCATGATATACTAATCTTAGGGAGGCTACATCAATGGACTCATTGGAACCGGTATGTGTACTTGCCATGGTCTCCGACCTTCCGCCAACTTCACTATTGTAGCTATCACTAGTACGTATTCTCCCTGATTGATGTATCCACAAGCACTAATCAATCCCCAGTATTGACGTGCGAGTATCCTGAAAGCAAGTTTGGGATGCAATACTACAGCAAACTATTGGGAAGTATTATGCTTGCTGGTGTGCAAAAATCTATCCATTCCATGCCCAGACTAACCTCCCACTCAAGGTACTGTGTTTGGTATGCTTGTCTTTGGATGTAGTTCGAGTCGCCTGGTCCACATGGTATTCCCTTTCTTCTGACCTTGTTTCTGTGTCTAAGTGCCATGTGTAGGGCTCTGCAGTTATTCTTGCCTTGCTGTTGTCTGTGGCTTGTGGTGCTTGGGGATTTGTATTTGGAGATAGTGATATTGCTACAGTGGTTGACTGGCTGTGTGTTTGGCGGTGAGTTTCAGATGCCCTTCAGCAATGCAGGCCTAATTGTATGATGGAGTTTCCTGCTTGGCATTGGTGTTGGCGCAGGAAACACTTCAGCCACAGTTTCTGTTTTAGAACAGACAGAGAAAGAAGGCATCTCCGAAAATGCACAAAACTGGTGGTCAGTACTTGCTACCAGTGAGTAATTTGCATTGCCCATTTGTTATTGCCAACTCTCTCCAGACAGCCTGATTGACATGGGTTTTGTTGCCTCTATGTTTGTCCCATTTTTGTTGTCCTGCATGTAAGTCTCTTGCTATATTATGGTGGTCCCTGTCTTATCACACCCAGCTTTGGTGGGAAGCACCTCAATGTGGTCTGGGGCCTCTCAGTTGGTCTGAGTGTTATTCCTACATGTCTCTGGTGTCACCCTCCTAAACGGGATGCATGGGAACATGTACACATCCCCTACTGGCTTGCACTGAAAAGGTACTGGAAGAGTCTTCTTGGTTTATCATTGGCCTGGTGTGTTGCATTAACTTTTGAATGATGATTTGAGAATTGAATAGTGGGGTAATGCAAGGTTCATTTATGACTTTATCATGTAAGTGAATATTAATGACTTGGAGGGGGCTAAGCTGATGCAGGATTGACAGGTACCCAGTAAGATGACACCCTCCATGAATGTCAAGTGTATCTCTGATGGCCCATAGTTTGTCATATACTCTTCCATGATCATGGACATGTAAGTTTATATGTTATTCCGTGCACAGTGTTGAACAGTGGAAATTGCAGTGTCACTGGAGGCAGTTCATCCTTGATAATTGTTTTTGGGTGGACCCTTTTCATCAAGTGAGCTTGTTGATTTTAACCTTTGCAGGGTATTCATATGACCATGATAGTTTATTCTATATTCTAGGTCCCTCATCTACACTCAAGCTTGTTTGGTTTCTGTAAGCTGAACCCCTTACAGGATCTGTGCTTGGTGCTTTCCTGGTCGATGAACATGGTCCGAAGAACTTGATGGTATGTATTGCACACTGCCAGGTCCATGTATATTTAAATGCTCTTTTGTCAGATTGTTGGTTTACTCATGCAGGCCATTGTTGGCCTTGGCATAGGTGCCATGCATGATGCAGTTGCTAACCATATTGCAGCATATGCTGTAAGCCCACTGGATATAAGCTCACTCGTAGCACGTCTTATTGTGTTTTACAGATCGCCTACGGACTTTTCTTGGGCCTTGCTGAATTTGGTGAGTCTACAGAGTCATATGGTGTGGTTGACAAGTCCATGTATATGTGAAACAGGTCCTGGCAATTGTATTTGTGTTCTTGCAGCAAAGACTGCTCCTTTCGCAGTCCGTGAACAGTTCTATGGCACTGCATGTGTAATTGGGAAAGCAGGAGCACTCATTGGAATATGGGGTATGTACTGTATGAATGTTGCCCTGGTCTACCTCTTGAGACTGACCCCAACTGCCTGCAGCCTTTCCACAAATCATCGATGGTGCGTATTAATGTAGTTGATGCAAGATGTAGCCTTACACTACTGGGTATATTCATTAGCTTTCGGCGGCTCAAATGCAGCAGAGGGTATTACTGCCCCATTCTGGATCGGAGGTGGCCTTACTGTGGTCAGCACTCTCGCGACTTTTTGCTTGGTGAAGCCTATTCTGCACAATGGTATGAAAGCCGAAGATGAAGCTGTATGTCATACCTTTTTCTTTCCTTGGGTAAGAACTGACACTGCCCTAAGTTTCGTCAGTACTTAGAAGAGAACGGGTTTGATGTGAGCATTATTGGCATCCATCCCAACATGGGATTAGGCATGGGATATGGACAAAGACCAAAGGTTGGGGCTATCCAACAACAAGCTGAGGGAGATGATACGGTAGGGTGCGAGGAACTACTATGTGTTATGCAGTGACAAGCGAGAAAGAGGTCCCCTAGATGTCGTAGTACAAAATGATTGAATATGCAACGTCTAACTCGGCAGCCAGGCAGCAAGAATAACAAAGTAAACAAGCAGGCATACCAAGTTCAGTTGTCCAGATACCATGACAATACCCAAATGACCGTGCTGACAGTAATTAATAACGAGGTTCCTAGTCCGAGGTAAGGTATCCCTAGAACATGCACACCGATCCACCATGGCGGGAGCCCAAGGGCTGTAGACAGATCGGAAACATGATACGTCGACGCGACAGAATGGTCCTCGGAATTTGTGTGCATGCCAAGGTGTATGCATCATGGACCTTGGGAAGAGCGGAGACTTTCACGGTAGGTGGAGTAAGGATAGGAGCGTCGGTACTAATTGCCAACTCGGATGCAACTATTGCTCCAAACATTGCCGGAACCGAGGTGTTGAACACACGTAGTGTACGACGGTGTGGCCAGAACATAATTTGGAAGTGTCCTTGCAACGGTCGCTGATATAAAACAGAAAAAGGTGGGGACCACCATCGGCGATTTGACGGTAGCTGAGGCATTTGACACCGTGTAAGGACCGATCATTGGAGGTTCCTCGTCGTCAGTACCATAACTACAAGGCGACACGGCATTAGGCTACACTACGATCCGTTCGGTCACACTCACCTCCACACCGAATCCACTGTACGCAGGAATGGAATTACCGGGACACACGCAATCAGCGAGAAGGACGTTAGCCTTCACCAACTTGCCAATCAACACTATCCAACTTGGCAGTAACGCTTTCGGCCACGACAAAGGCCCAGGGTGCTAGCTGCCGGGCCAATGATGTATTCAGTAGGTTGCAAAACGAACGTGTTGTCATCCATAAATGACAGTAAAAATCGTGCGGAAACTGCATAGAAGATAAATGTATACCTGAAGGTAAAGGAAACTGTCACAGACAGTAAAGTGCGACGGCGTTCGTCACTTACTTTCATCAACAAGCCGACTCCCCAGAATGAGACCGTAAAGCTGCGTTACCTGTAATCAACCTCACATTTTAGTTCGCTCCATAGATACCGTAATAGCACTGACATCTTAACGTAGGCATACATGCCAGTTTTCCCACTGCAAGATGGTACCAATCACCGACAGCTTCACTGACAAGGTAACAGACGACTCGACGAACACGTTCCTTGAAGAGCACGATGGAGGAGTCGCTGGTTAGCGTAGGATATTGATCAGATTCGACCTGTTCAAACATAAACACGCGAAACCGTCGAACGCCTGACAGCAATACGTACCAAGAAGCCCATCCGTCATGCACATACTCCAACAGAAGTCACCTGACGTAAGTAAACACGTCTATAGGTACGAAGCCACAGGATTCACTGAAGTACTACCTCCCGATCGGCAATACAACGCTCATCGACTTTGGGAGTAGACTTCTACAGGACCACAGCCCGTGTCGAGGCCTCCCAACCCAGCATTGAGCGCTGAACGTTTGGCGAGTGTGTCATAACCGAGTAGAGTACTATAGGCAGGCCCGGACGTGATGGCGTAGTAGCCTAGTGTGCCCAGAAGGTATGAGAATGCATACGTCACTAGATTTTGACACGCCAACTTGGGACAGTACTACGGCCTAGTATCTTGCGGCCTCATTCGGTGATCGTGGAGCGTCTGCCAGCATACGCGTCAACGGGATTATGGAGTCGAACCGTCTTTGGGATGTATGTCATCGCTGAACGATTTCTGCAAAGTACGAGTTAATACTGGTGTTACCCGACCTGTATGTTTCTTGCCTCCTGCGTTTACATTTCCTTGGTTTGAAGAGTAAGTTGTACACACATGGCATCTCGCGACGTGACTTAACAGTAGCGAGTGAACGAACAGGAAACACAAGAACTGCTCCCCGCCACCGCCACCTATTACAGGGCGAAGTGCTAAAACGCCGAGGAAGCAGCCGCTCTAACACGCCTGTAGGAACGAATGCTGATTGGTATTCAAACATGAATATCTGGTCCCATGTAAGAGGAGAACATAATTACATAATATGAACTGATAGCATAGGCCCGGATGTGACGAGTCTGGCGGGGGATTTGCTCGTAATTGCAACACCACGCTATCCCACTGTATGTCTATCGTAACATTTTTTGACATTAGTAGGCTGCAGATCAACTGCAAATGCTACTACATACACCCACGGCACTTCAATAGAACCGAGTCAAGCTATGCAAAAACAACAGATTAACGACAAGATTCAGCAGGGCACCCACAACGGCACAAGGTTTGACTATTCCACAGGGCGTTGATTCCAGCTCGGATTGATTTTATCTCCTGGTCTATCCATTCTGCATCCGATAATAGTTGAGAAACGATCTTCGACAATCTCTCTGCCTCCACCAGGGATGCCTCGAGCCTACTCTCCAGTTTCTGCTGCAAATTGTTGGCGGACTTCCGATGCCATGTGCCGACCTCCTGAGGTTCCAGTTGTCGGGCTGGACGAGGATGTCTTGCGTCTGTCTCGTCTACTCGTCTACTGGATCTGAGCATGGCAGCAAGCTGAGGTGTTTGTCGTTGGACAGGAGCACGACGTCCAACTTGCTGGTGGTACACAGAAGTAGTAGCGAACCGAACTCTTCGGCGTTTAGCCGGCACACACTCCACAACTTCCTGCTCTGGTCGGATTTTCTCTTCAGTTTTGACGGGGTCGATATTGAGGGGAACTACAATGCCCAGGTCCTCCTCCTCCTTGACGTGGGACTCTAATCGTGGCTAAAGAGCGAGAGGGAGGAACAAGACTACATCTTAGTAGCCCAGCCCAGTGAGATAACCGACGACACGCACCTCGATATATTTACTCGTTCCTAAAATTATGTCGATGGCCTCGTCGGCCCGGAGTTTTCTCTTCCGAGAGACTTTCGACCTCTGAAATCGACAGTAAACCTGCTCGATATCAATATTTCGTACGTTATGAAACTCCTACCTTTGAGGTGTCCATGGGCATACTTCAAGGCTGCTGCTTACCGCCAGCCATGGCCACGCCGCATGACAGTCGTACGCCTTCTTGTTTGGCCTCCCTGCAGCCATCAGGACGGGGGCGTGTCTACCACATTGCAATCTTCGGCATTCAAATCAATGAGCCGGATTGTTGAGAACCATCGGGTACCGACCAGTCGTTTTCACTGATGTGACTCGTTTATCGTGGTAAGATCATGATCGCCTCGACAGGGCAACGTGCGCGGACATCCAACAGACTGGCGAAGTGCTATGCCACTGAGTTTACCACAGTAGAACACTCAAACTTCTCGCATACATGACTTGAACCAATTATCTGATGAAACAAATTCTCTATGCCGTTGACGGCGGGAAATTCGACCTGATATACCTGTACTGAGAGAAGAGTCACGAAAGCGCAGATGCCGACACAAAATATCATTCCGAGGGGAAAAGCATTACCAATGTATCCGATTATCTGATAAGTATGAGAATTGTACGCACTACGTGGATTGACGAGAGTGAAGAGTAGCCTGATCTGTGCAAAGACAACTACTCTCGAACTTCGAAACATTCAACCGCAGGAAATCGAATAATCTCAGGAGATACGAACCTTCTTCGATAGTGGCTGTTCCTTCTAACAGGTCCGCCTCTGCTTCGTCGAGTACAATTTCCACACAATAGTGTAAGGCTAAAGTGCCAAGAAGTAGCCCTCCCAAGCCAAGGGCCATTCGAAGGTCATGCATATGCCCGCCGTTCTGTACTGCGGTCGCGCTGACCATCGTCCACACACTTTCTGCCTCAATCAACTGTTCCGTGGCCTCTGCATGTGCATGTGCAGCCACTTCCATTAGCAGTTCTGCATCGTTCTCCTCCGCCTCTTGCGCCTCTTGCAATACCCGCGCAGTCCTCAGTGCTGTTTTTCTGACTTCTTCCAAGATGGCAAGGATGTCATGTACGAGTGACCGCAACGTGGGCCGGCCCTGAAGTTGAACATTGCGTTGTTGATCTTCACATTGAACCGTCTGCACTTGAGCCTGGTCCTGAACCCTCCGTCGTTTGGCAGGGGGGTGTACAGCATCTGCTTCAGCTTTGACGGGGACGGCATTGAGGGGAAGGACTATCGCGTGGTCCTCTTCCTCCTTCTTGACTTCGACCTGCAATTGGGGCCACAGGGCAAAGAATTCACGACTAGAAAAAGCGTGAGATCGTATACACAAGTACCTTTGCAATTTCGGCCGTTCCCATGGTTGCATCATTCGCGTCTTCTACACGCTTTCTCTTACTCGCCCCTTGCGACCCCTAAAACCAATGTCAACCGTTCGTCGTTAGTATTCGAGGAACAATCACCTTGGAGCTGCGACGCATGGTCTGGTCCACTTGAAAACTACCACTCACCTTGGACAGCCGTCGCTGAGTTCGCTGGCGTTCCCGGAAGTGCGTACTGGCATTATGTACAGCAAACGAATTGTTTGTCACGGTTTACACGCTAGTGACTAGTAGTAATGTGCCCAGTTCAACAGCACACGCTGTACACGAAAAGTGAACGTGCAGAACGATACGCACGGCCGAATTACCGCGTCGCGAGGGTCGCGTCATCGTCGGCTTTGGATTTTCTCCCTAGAAGAATGGGTGTTCTCCAATTCTTGTCTCACGTGGTCTCCCCAGGATCGTTGTTGAAGTTCGGTTCGCTAGTACTCGAACCCTGGACCACAGCCTAATTGATCTAGGTCTGGCTCGCCGTGGTCAGTCTCGGTGACGCGGTAGATGAGTGTTTCTCAATACTCTCGTGATTGCGATATCCCTTCCTCAGACGTGATACGGGTCCCTGCGTGCTGGAGCAGCGAGCTAGTACTGCCCAACGTATAGCCAGTAACTTGCATCAAGCCTAAGAAACCTCTACACTCTCGCCAACTCTTCCGCACCGTTACTACTTATAGAAGATACGAAGATGGAGCCCGGGACGGTGGGAAGCCAAGGGGATGACACTGGTTCCCTCATTCATGGAGCCGAGAGTTGTAAAACCTATTGAAGGGGCTGACGCAGATGCTATTCCTTCGGGAACAATGCTGCCAACGTACCCGAAGATCCATAGACCGGCTAGACTAGAAGGTAGGTCAAGGCAACAAACATTAACTAGTGCCGGATATCAAGGATTCGCCCGCAGACTCTGGCTTGAGTTAATCCAACTGCCCAAGTGATAAAGGCAACTATCCACTCAAGCTCGTGTTATTAACACAGAAAACTGGGAGGTTATACAGTGCTGCGTCTACTAATATGATGGCAAATAGATAGGGGTCTACATTCCTACCGGCTGCAACGGCGGAGTGAGTTACGAGTCGTAAGCACGCTCCACTCAACTCGTTGTACCCTCTACTGACGTATTGAAAAGGGCGGATAACTGCCGGATCACACTATACTGCGACACAGGGAGTGCAAGCACCGGAGCACGCTCCATCATTCACGAGACGGTAATGATCGACATTCCGGTTCCGTAAACGTCGAGTACGAAATTTGGTGTGGTTCATTCCAGGAGCTGGAAGTGTCGAGACAAGCATGCTCCGCGTACGGATATTCTTACTTTTTCGCAATCGGCACGAAACGTGTAGAAAGACTAATGGCTCGGCTACCTGCTGTGCTCTATTTTACTTACGAATTGCTCGCGTCGGCAGTGGGCTGCATTGATGACGTAGTGTGGTGGTTAGCACACTACACATACGTATACCCCTGTCAGTGTCGACGTATACCATCGCCTCAAGAATGGGTGGTGATAATAGGCGCTGTGGGCGTCGTTTGTGGGAGACACTGCCTACATAGTAGAAGAAGTTCATCGAATTTCGCTGGGATTCCTGCACCCTGCATTTCAAGTCGCCACCACCACCACCACCACCACCATCGCCTACCATGCTCAGCGACAAAAAGTACAACGAAGATCCCCCTCCTGCATACGCTGACGTCCCAGAGCCTCCTTCTGGATATCGCCTGGCACTCGATGTCTCGAGCCCGTTCCCCGCCTCCTCGAAAATCATGGAGCCTCCTTGTTTCGATATCGACGGATCTCCCGTCTATGTCGGGTCCGCCATCTTCGAAAACTGTGTCCATCCATGCAAGATCGCGCCACAGTTAATCCCAGCCTGCCGCGTCCCATATGGCGGCGTGGAGCTAGAACACCGCGGTAGATATGATCTTCTTCCCTTCGACCCAGAAACGATGGTTTGGGTTAGCACTAGCCGTGGCCGGATTCCGTACGGCGTCAACCCAGTACAAGGAGGTTATGAGGAAAACGGGACGTCGTTATATCATGCGATCGGGGTTGTAGACGGTGTACGGGTACCGGGCAAGGCTGGAATGCACTTGGTACGTGCCATCAACCAATCGATGAAACGCTCTGTTTGACAACACCGAGTTAGGGTGGATGCAGCGTCCCATTCAATGGAGTGGAACATACCATCACGAGGAACTATGAAATTCTGTACGTCACCCTGGCTCCTTCCGCCTACGGGGTTGTATTCTGAATTGTACGCTAGATGCTGGAAGTAATGTTCGTGGCTTGCGTTGTATCAACGTCCCAAGCAACGAACGACTGAGAGAAGCGTGATAGTATCCGAGTACTAGCACACGCTATAGACTGGAATGTGTACGATAGGCCCGAAGGTTCCTCTGATCTACAGATACGTCCTCCCGGCTTCTGGTCTGGCTGTCTATGTTACCCAAATTTTACCCATTGCCCGCACACAACTCGTTGTATCTAGTCACCTGCCTCGCAATCCCTGCCAAGCAGTATATCTTCTTTCTATTTTCCAGACTTGAAAGCCACTGCAAGGCGGCTAGTAGCCAAAGCTGTGGTAACACTACCTGTAATGTGTGGTCTGTGCTCAGCTGTTGACTTATGAGATTGGCCTGGTTTTTTCGCTAGGATGCTAGTTACTTGGAAGGGAGAGTGAGCGTCAAGACTTGAACATACCAACTGTCTAGTGCTCGAGGCTGAGTTGCGGAAACATTCCCACTCATATATCACATACGGCGCACGACGACGCTGATAGTGAGAAATCCTAAGACCAGTCAATACATAGACGTCACTAGCACTAATCATACATCGGAGTAGTAACCCTAACAACTTTCGCTTCGCAGCACTACATTACAAGATAGCACTTACAATTCGGCTATAACCCTCTCTGCGATCCACTCTTGCTGATCCTCGTTTAACATTACTGCAGGCACCTTGATCTGACCAACACCTGCATTCATGGACTCACCCCGCCACAGCCGGTATTCTGCGAAGGTCCCAGGCTTGACGACCCGAATCGTCGGCAGACGAAGTTGACCTGCATCAAATGAGCGTTGGTGATCCTCGTTTGCTCTTACGAGCGCCTCAAAGGCTTTCTGTCTTGCTGCAGTGGCACCCCGACCTTGATTGTGTTATCGTCGTAAATTAGAGCCAGGCAGCCAAGTCAATGTGACAGCGCACCGATGTCACCTATGATTTCGATAAAGAAGCCCACTGTCTGCGGAAGCTCGCGCGCGTCGGCGACAGCTGTAAATTCTAGAACTTCCGCAATGTCTTCCGTACTGAGCGCTCGAATGACGCTGACAAGATGTGCCTCGGTAACCTCATCAATCGGCAACCGGAGTGCCATGCTGCTTGCGTTATCAGCCGCCTATACATTCCATCAAGGTAACGTCATCCATACCTTTTGCGTCCGCGGAACTTGAATACTGGCAAACCGTCTCGCGGGTCGAACCCGGTGACTTGGATAACATCATCTATGAGGTATCTCCACAACCCGCCTTCAGTGGTAACCACGGGTTGGTAACACTTGCCCGGTTCAAGGTCCCACTTTAACACATGTGTCAATTGGCAAACTGCAGCACAGGTGTCGAAAAACGCACAGCTTGAAGTATATTTTCATGTACCGGGGCCCCCGAAGGATCAAGATATTCGATGTAATCTCCAGTTTCAGGGACAAACGTTTCGGTATCATCGACGTTGAGCATCTTCCCTATCGGGCACTCCGTACATCCGTATCCTAGGTTGTGAATGAGGACATTTGGTCCAAGAACTGACCTTGCCTATCATGAATAAGCTTAACTGCATCTCCGCATGTAAAGGCCATTACCTTGGATATTAGTGTAGCGAACGTACTGCTGCATACACATGAGATATTCTTCAGATTCGGCCAGACACGTTGTGCCCATCCAGGACAATCCAGCGGAGGCCCGATGTTCTGCAGTTCCTCAGCTCGCTCTGGGTTCGCCCGAAAGTTCGCCTGAAGGTATTTCCGGACATGCTCGATATGCCCGATATCGGGAATCGTCCCATCCCGTATGCTAGTGATGAGTAAGTCCCAGTTTTCGTGGACATAACGGATGAGGTCGACGAAAAAAGTTATGAACGTCATGAGGAATCTCTCAACCGTAGGATCGGATAGCGCGAACAACGCATGGATTAGGAGAAAAGACCGGTAGTGAGTGATGAACCCTGTTGCCCACGGTGAAACGCAACCAGGCACTGTACTGCATGTCAGCGGCACTAAATCATACTTCATGAAGCGGTTCGACCATACTGGTAGTCCCCATACGAGTGTTGTCCGTCTCCACAGACCAGTTTTCTACACTACGCACCGCGCCAGATGACCCGAAACACACAGGGATCTTCTTCACTACCTCTCCATCATCACCCATGATGTCCAATACATCTCGTAATGCAAGGCTGAACATGTGCACGGCCTTTCCTGGGCTGGTCAAATGTACGAGCTTAGAAAATCCGGGGGGCGTAGTGGGGCGTTGACGAGGGTACTTTGGAAAGAGTTTGGGTTTGTTTCCCGTAGTGGAACTGGATTTGGCGACGAAAACTGGGAGACCAGGCGCTAGTAGATTCTCGAGCTCAGATTGCTTGCAAGGGCGGCGGAAAAAGTTGGCTATGAAGGGACTGTAGCACCCGTAGTCAGTGAGCGGGACGGCTTGACGAAAATCAATGATAACTGTGGGATCTTCTTGCACGTCCTTGCCCGCGATGGCCTGACGGAAGAGGGAGAGGGAAGGGGCAGAAATACCGTAATGGGTCGTAATGTTGGTCCCCACTATATCCATCAGGCAGCGTTCTGTACGTTCTTGTAGGGCGGCCTTGAGTTCGGGAGACAAGGTTGACAGGGGGTATACCGTAGGAAGGGACATCAGTAATGACTATAGCCCTGTGTTTGGAGGAGAGCGGAGTATTCGATAAGTATTCCAGTCGCTGTAGAGTGCTGAAGCCTGAGGTCGCAGCAGATGTGCCCGTACCATCAGATATTTCTCGAAGTACTTATGGCTGCTGCTTCCGTTGGCTTCCCTTCCGTTTCATTTCTAATAATCTGATTAGTCTAAATACTGTAGGGCCATCAGGAAAGTTACAAACAGTCTAATCTGTCTGAGCCTGTCTGATGAGTCTGACACCTGTCAAATAAATTGAGTGCCAAGAGTACAAATGAATTGATTTAAAGTTTGTCAGATTGACTCGGACACTTCAGACAGATTAGACTACATGTAGCTTTGCTGATGTAAGATGGAGACCCCGCCGGGTGCATCCACCCACGTGATCTCTGTGCACCCCTTCCGTTTCATTTCTAATAATCTAATTAGTCTATCTAATACTCTAAGATCGAGATCCCGCCGGGTGCGCCCACCCACGTGATCTCTGTGCATTTCCATTGGCGGCTGCTTCCGTCGGCTTCCCTTCCGTTTCATTTCTAATAATCTAATTAATCTAAATACTGTAAGATGGAGATCCCGCCGGGTGTATGGCGTTAAATCTGCACATTTATTCCGCCGCGTTTTTTTGCACCTACCGCGTTTTTTGTACCTGCCGCGTTTCGAAAAAAAAATATGAGAGGAAGTGCAAAAACAGTTTTTTTTTTTTTTTTTGGTTTGGAGCCTACCACTGGTGTAGAATGAACGTCAAAATATAAGTGATGTAGCTACTAACTACTGGCGGCGTCACACAAAATAAGGATTATCTTGTGAACAGCGAGGCGTGCCAAGATGATTCTGGTGTCATTTTGAAGCTATGGCCAAGTAGTATGACCTGTAAAACAGCAAGATGGACGGTTGAGAAACGGTGGAGAGTAATACAACATACCTAATGCTGGACACAGCTTCGAACGAAATATGGAATATCTCGTGAATGGTGAGGTGTGTGGTGATGATATTAGTATCAACTGAAAGCTGTGAACGAGTAGTATAATCCTGTAAAATAGCGAGACATGTGGTTGAAAGAAGGTAGAGATACAACATACCTGATGCCGGACATGGCTCCGAACAAAATGTGGAATATCTCATGAATGGAGAGGTGTGGTGTGATGATATTAGTATCATTTGAAAGCTACGAGTGAGTGCTATGACCTTGTAAAATAGAAAGATGGGAAGTTGAAAAGTGGTGGAGATACGACATACCTGATGCTGGACATAACTTCACACAAAATATGGAATATCTTCTGAACGGTGAGACGTGTGGTGATGGTTTTGGTATCACTTGGGGGCTATGACAGAGTAGTAACATCCTTTAAAATTGCAAGATGCACAGTGGAGCAGCGCGGTGGTCTTTTGGTCGTATGATGATGTGCCAGCACACACGCCTCTGTCCGTGTTTCTTCCGTGCTGACTAAGCTCTACGCGACGTCCTCGTCCTTGTCCTGACTACGCATGCCTCCTCAAAACCGGGTTGCAGACTCAGATAACTACCTGTGCTTTCACCCAACTCCTGTCCTTCATTTAGCACACCCCCAAAATATTTCCATCTTCGTTTAGTGCAGTAGTGTACTAATTGTTCCTTACTAAGTATAGATGCACTTTCATTTTTAGTCATGAGTTTTGGTACCAAAAAACAGGAAGTATAGACAATGCAACTACTGAAAGTGCCCAAAATAATGCAGCCCTTTGTGTTTTTGCACTTCTTCCTGTATTCTTTAAAAAATGCGGCGGGGGTACAAAAAACGCGGCGGGGATACAAAAAACGCGGCAGGGGTACAAAAACGCGGTAGGTGCAAAAAACGCGGCGGAATAAATGTGCAGATTTAACGCCATACGGGTGCGTCCACCCACGTGATCTCTGTGCATTTTCCATTGGCCGCCGCTTCCGTCGGCTGCCCTTCTGTTTCATTTCTAATAATCTAATTAATCTAAATACTGTAAGATGGAGATCCCGCCGGGTGCATCCACCCACTTGATCTCTGTGCACCCTTCCGTTTCATTTCTAACAATCTAATTAGTCTAAATACTGTGAAATTGAGATCCCGCCGGGTGCGCCCACCCACGTGATCTCTGTGCATTTCCATTGGCTGCTGCTTCCGTCAGCTTTCCTTCCCTTTCATTGGTTGCTGTGTATGCTGCTGAGTGATGTCGTCTGCTGTGTGTGGTTCCGATGCACTCAAGGAAGCCGACCAACTCCCTCACGATGCACCCGAGCGAACCCCAGATTACCTCGCTATGCTGCGACCCCCTAGGATCCCCCCTCACCAACTAGACATAAAAGTGGATGCCGTTTGTACAATACAACGAAACCTGTCTGTCAACAGAGGATTGGTTCACAATGTGGGTGTCCGCATCACTGCAGTGGTCTGTGGTAGATCTGCACATAGACCCCTTCTCCCATGGGCAACTCTACACTGCACTTTCTCGAGTGCGACGTCATGAGCATACATTAGTTCTCTTCAGAGTCCAATGAAGAGACGATGTGTGCAAGCGTAGTGTACAAGAATTCGTTACTGTAGTAGAATCACGTCTGAAGGCCATGTCACGCTTGTCACCCTGTAAGGTGCCGACTTGGAGAGCCACAGTCCCGACTCCTTCCCTGAATATAAGAACCGGTTACCAGTAAAGACATTGATGACCGGTTCTAAATCGCACATTCCCTGCGACCGAGCACTTCCCGCAACGTTCACTAAATCATCAGCGATTACCTTCAAGTGCGTGCAACGTTTCCGCACCCCCGTCATGGTGGGAAGCATCTGACCGGAAATTGCCCATGATGTATGTTCCGACGCTCAGAGCCAAGCAAGGTTTCTGCCGCCTACGATGGCAGTTCCCGAGTCATCCATTGCAGGGTAGTGTTGGCCCCTAGTACTGTATGAATCTCAGACGGTTTTCTATACATTCTCAAGCCCAAGTACTATACATACATCTAAGAGTAAAAACCCTACCAACTTGCACTTCGCGACACTATACACGGGATGGCACTTACAATTCGGCTATAACCCTCCCTGCGATCCACTCTTGCTGATCCTCGTTTGACAATGCTATAGGCACCTTGATCTGACCAACACCTGCATTCATGGACTCACCCCGCCACAGCCGGTATTCTGCGAAGGTTCCAGGCTTGACGACCCGAATCGTTGGTAGACGAAGTTGACCTGCATCAAATGCACGTTGGTGCTCTTCGTTTGCTCTTACAAGCGCCTCAAAGGCTTTCTGTCTCGCTGCCGTGGCACCCGGACCTTGATTGTGTTATCGTCATAAAACAGAGCGAAGCAGCCTAGTCAATATGAGAGCGCACCGATGTCACCTATGATTTCGATAAAGAAGCCTACTGTCTGCGGAAGCTCGCGCAGATCGACGACGGTCGTAAATTCTTGAACTTCCGCGATATCTTCTGTACTGAACGCTCGAATAACACTGACGAGATGTGCCTCGGTAACCTGGGCAAACGAGAACCGGATTGCCAGGCTACGTGCGTGTCAGCCACCTGTACTTTCCATCAAAGTAGTCTGTCGTCCATACTTTTTGCGTCCGTAGAACTTGAATACCGGCGAACCGTTCCGCGGGTCGAACCCGGTGACTTGGATAACATCATCGATGAGGTATCTCCACAATCCATCTTCGGTGGTAGCCACGGGTTGGTAGTACTTGCCCGGTTCAAGGTCCCACTTCAACACATATGTGTCAATTGGCGAACTGCAGAATAGGTATCGAAAAACGCACGGCTTGAAGTATATTATCGTGTACCAGGGCCTTCGAAGTATCAAGAAATTCAATGTGATCTCCAGTTTCGAGGACAAAAGTTTCGGTATCACCGATGTTGAGCATCCTCCCTAACGAGCACTCCGTGCATCCATATCCGATGTTTTGAATAAGAACATTTGGTCCAAGAACTGACCTTGCCTGTCATGAATAAGCTTAACTGCATCTCCGGATGTAATGGCCATTACCTTGGGTATTAGTGTAGCGAACATACCACTACATACACATACGACAGTCTTCAGATTCGGCCAGACACGTTGCGCCCATCCGGGACAATCCAGCGGAGGCCCTATGTTCTGCAGTTCCTCGGCTCGCTGTGGGTTCGCCCGAAAGTTCGCCTGCAGGTATGTCCGGACATGTTCGATATGCCCGATATCGGGAATTGTCCCATCCCGTATGCCAGTGATGAGTAAATCCCAGTTTTCATGGACATAACGGATGAGGTCGACGAAAAAAGTTATGAATGTCATGAGGAATCTCTCAACCGTAGGATCAAAGAGCGCGAACAACGCATGGATTAGGAGAAAAGATCGGTGGTGAGTGATGAACCCCGTTGCCCACGGTGAAACGTAACTGGGCACTGTACTGTATGTCAGCGGCACTAAATCATACTGCACGAAGCGATTCGACCATACTTGTGGTCCCCATACGAGCGCTGTCCGTCTCCACAGGCCAGTTCTCTACAGTACGCACCCCGCCACATGACCCAATACACACAGGGATCTTCTTCATTACCTCTCCATCCTCACCCACGATGTCTAATAAGTCTCGTAATGCAAGGCTGAACATGTGCACGGCCTTTCCTGAGCTGGCCAAATGTAGACGCTTAGCAAATGAGGAGGGCGTAGCAGACCATCGACGAGGGTACTTTGGAAGGAGCTTGGGTCTGTTTCCCGTAGTGGAACTAGATTTGGCGATGTAGTTTGGGAGACCAGGTGCAAGTAGATTCTCGAGCTCAGATTGCTTGCGAGGGTGGCAGAAAAATTTGGCTATGAAGGGACTGTAGCACCCATAGTCAGTGAGCGGGACGGCTTGACGGAAATCGATGATAACTGTGGGATCTTCTTTCACGTCCTTGCCCGCGATGGCCTGACGGAAGAGGGAAAGGGAAGGGACAGAAATACCGTAATGGGTGGTAATGTTGGCACCCACTATATCCCTCAGACAGCGTTCTGTACGTTCTTGTAGGGCGGCCTTGAGTTCGGGAGACAAGGTCGACAGGGGGTATACCGTAGGAAGGGACATTAGCAAGGACTATCGATAAGCCCTGTTTGGAGGAGAGCGGAGTATTCGATAGGTATTCCAGTCGCTTTAGAGTGCTGAGGTTGCAACGAGTGTGCACGTACCGCCAGATACTTCTGGAAGTACTTATGGGTGACTTTCACCCCGTAGGGTGCCGACTCGGAGAGTCACAGTCCCGACTCCTTCCTGAATACAAGAACCGGTTACCAGTAAAGACATTGATGACCGGTTTGAAACCGCGCCTTCCCTGCGACCGAGCACTTCCTGCAACGTTCACTGAATCATCAGCGCTGTCAGCGATTACCTAGCCCGTAATAGTAGGAAGCATCTTACCGGAAATTGCCATGTGTGTTTAGGCGGCGCTCCACATTCTTGGGTTCCGACGCTCACTGTGAGCTCTGTGCAAGGAAGGTTCCAGCCGCCTACGGGTTGCAGTTCCCGAGTCATCGATCATCCATTGCAGGGTATTGTTGGCCCCTACTTCTCAGACGGTTTTCTATACGTTCTCAAGCTCAAGTACTATACATACATGTAAGAGTAGTAACCCTACCAGCTTGCGCTTCGCGATACTACTTTACACAGGACGGCACTTACAATTCGGCTATAACCCTCTCTGCGGTCCACTCTTGCTGATCCTCGTTTAACAATACTATAGGCACCTTGATCTGACCAACACCTGCATTCATAGATTCACCCCGCCACAGCCGGTATTCTGCGAAGGTTCCAGGCTTGACGATCCGGATTGTTGGTAGACGAAGTCGACCTGCATCAAAAGCGCGTTGGTGCTCTTCGTTTGCTCTTACGAGCGCCTCGAAAGCTTTCTGTCTTGCTGCCGTGGCACCCGGACCTTAATTGTATCATGGTAAGTTGGAGCAAAGCAGTCTAGTCAATATGACGGCGCACCGATGTCACCTATTATTTCAATAAAGAAGCCTACTGTCTGTGGGACCTCGCGCAGATCAACGACGGCTGTAAATTCTTGTACTTTCGCAATATCTTCTGTAATAAGCGCTCGAATGACGCTGACGAGATGTGCCTCGGTAATCTCAGCATACCACAACCGGACTGTCAGGCTACGTGCGTGTCAGCCGCCTGTACTTTCCATCAAAGTAGTCTTTCGTCCTTACTTTTTGCGTCCGTAGAACTTGAATGCCGGCGAACCGTTTCGCGGGTCGAACCCGGTGACTTGGATAACATCATCTACGAGGTATCTCCACAACCCATCTTCAGTGGTAGCCACGGGTTGGTAGTACTTGCCCGGTTCAAGGTCCCACTTCAACACATATGGGTCAATTGGAGAACTGCTGAAAAGATAACGAAAAACGCACGGCTTGAAGTATATTTTCCTGTACCAGGGCCCTCGAAGTATCAAGAAATTCGATGTGATCTCCAGTCTCGAGGACAAATGTTTCGGTATCACCGATGTTGAGCATCCTCCCTAACGAGCACTCCGTACACCCATATCCTATGTTTTGAATAAGAACATTTGGTCCAAGAACTGACCTTGCCTGTCATGAATAAGCTTAACTGCATCTCCAGATGTAAAAGCCATCACCTTGGGTATTAGTGTAGCGAACACACCGCTACATATACATACGACAGTCTTTAAATTTGGCCAGACACGTTGTGCCCATCCGGGACAATCCAGAGGAGGTCCTATGCTCTGTAGTTCCTCAGCTCGCTGTGGGTTCGCCCGAAAGTTCGCCTGCAGGTATGTCTGGACATGCTCGATATGTCCGACATCGGGAATCGTCCCATCCCGTATGCCAGTGATGAGTAAGTCCCAGTTTTCATGGACATAATCGATGAGGTCGACGAAAAGAGTTATGAATGTCATGAGGAATCTCTCAACCGTGGGATCACAAAGCGCGAACAACGCGTGGATTAGAAGAAAAGATCGGTGGTGAGTGATGAACCCCGTTGCCCACGGTGAAACGTAACCGGGCACTGTACTGTATGTCAGCGGCGCTGAATCATACCGCATGAAGCGAATCGACCATACTTGTAGTCCCCATACGAGCGCTGTCAGTCTCCACAGGCCAGTTCTCTGTAATACGCACCGCGCCACATGACCCCATACACACAAGTATCTTCTTCATTACCTCTCCATCCTCACCCATGACGTCCAATAAGTCCCGATAGGCAAGGCAGTATATGTGCACGGCCTTCCCTGAACTATTCAAGTGCAAACGCTTAGCAAATGAGGAGGGCGTAGTGGAGCATCGACGAGGGTACTTTGGAAGGAGCTTGGGTTTGTTTCCTGTAGTGGAACTGGATCTGGCGATGTAGTTTGGGAGACCAGGTGCAAGTAGATTCTCGAGCTCAGATTGCTTGCGAGGGTGGCGGAAAAATTTGGCTATGAAGGGACTGTAGCACCCGTAGTCAGTGAGCGGGACGGCTTGATGGAAATCAATGATAACTGTGGGATCTTCTTTCACATCCTTGCCCGCGGTGGCCTGACGGAAGAGGGAAAGGGAAGGGACAGAAATACCGTAATGAGTGGTAATGTTGGCACCCACTATATCCCTCAGACAGCGTTCTGTACGTTCTTGTAGGGCGGCCTTGAGTTCGGGAGACAAGGTCAACAGGGGGTATACCGTAGGAAGGGACATTAGCAAGGACTATCTATAAGCCCTGTTTGGAGGAGAGCGGAGTATTCGATAGGTATTCCAGTCGCTTTAGAGTGCTGAGGTTGCAACAAGTGTGCACGTACCGTCAGATATTACTGGAAGTACTTATGGGTGACTTTCACCCCGTAGTGTGCCGACTCGGAGAGCCACAGTCCCGGCTCCTTCCTGTATATAAGAACCGGTTACAAGTAAAGACATTGATGACCGGTTTGAAATCGCGCCTTCCCTGCGAGCACCCCCCGCAACGTTACTAAATCATCAGCGATTATCCATTGCAGGGTATTGTTGGCCCCTGCTGTATCTATCAGACGGTTTCTATACGTTCTCAAGCTGCATGGTAGCATCGAGCTAGGGAGACGAGGACGACACGAGACATACCGTAGAAGTGCCAGACATTAGCGCAAACTAATATAGGGAGGTTAGTTGGACGGTAAAAGTATTGAACGCCCACATTCCCACGATACATTGTCCTTGCAAGCAAATGGCAGAGACGTCTTGAACTCTTACTACCAAATGAGAGCGCTGGAATCCTGACCGACGACAAGCTACAGATGAGGAGCAACTTTCCCCTTTGCAAGAACCAATCTCGACGCTGTGCGAGTGGTTTATCTGCCAGGAAGCAAAGATTCCGCTACCGTTTCATCCCGTCCGACAATTAACATCGGCCTGACTACCGCACTCACGGTGCCCATTTACGAGTGTTGCTTAACTTAACCCTAGCGATGCTGTTGGCACTGTATATCAGGCAGCCATGGAAGTCTTTCTATCTTACCTTCCAAATTCTCGCTATCGTCTTCGTCTTCCTCCCGATGTTCGCAGTACGGTATTTGTTCGTACGCCCAAATCCGACCTGGTCATGGAGTCACGCAATGAAAGTAGCCCTTGCACGAAGGTTAAATTCTGTCATCATCGTGTAAGTAGTGCACTACCAGTCCATTGACTTGGATGATACGAGACTTATTGACCCTTGCCGATAAAATCGTCAGCTTAGGAAAAGGACTTTCTGACCCCGATTACCGTGCCATTGAGTCTGGGCCTGGCGTGCAAGGAGTCTGGATGGACGAAGTACCCGACCTCATGAATGCAGAACTCAAGATTTGGTCATCAGTAGCCAACGTTACGTCGATACGCATCCCTGGGTACTGGTACGCGAAATCAGGCGTGAATTCGAAACCTTCCACACCTATTGCAGCCGGTCAGAAAGTGTTTCTATACCTACACGGGGGAGGGTTCATCCGCATGTCCGCGCATCCTAGGTCCCTGATATCCATCATGCCCCGTAGTCTAGTAGAGTTGACTGATGACGCTCCATATGCACTGGCAGTCGAATATCGCCTCTCGTCGGCCTACCCTTTCGCCGAGGAACATCCTTTCCCGGCTGCTCTCCTCGATGCACTCGCTGGATACAACTTTCTAGTCAACACCATGGAGTACAACCCCTCGGATATCATCGTTGCTGGTGACTCCGCTGGTGGAAACCTTGCCATCGCTCTGACTCGGTACCTTGTGGAGAACTATGAGGGTACTGAAGTCTCTCTCCCTGGACCACCCGGACACCTCTTGGTCTGTTCACCCATGACAGACATGAGTAGTTCGCATGTAGTACCAGGCTCTTCAGCGCTCACTAACGACAAGGATATCATCTGCGATTTCTACACCGATCCACATCACCCTCCTTATCGTATCCTCGCCTACGTGGGCCCGTTCGGAGTTGGTATCGCGTCATGCAATCGTTATATCTCCCCTGTATCCCTTAACCCGTTGGTGCAAGCCCGGTTCACTGGATTTCCTCGTACATTCATCATCGCCGGCGGGATGGAAGTATTCCTTGACCAGATATGTTCGTTGAGGGATAAGATGGTCAGGGATATTGGGGAAAGGCAAGTGACGTATTATGAAGCGGCCAATGCAGAACACGACTACTTTGTGTTCTCCTGGCACCCCGATCGGCCCGCTACTCTCAAAGCAATCCAGGAGTGGCTGGTATCAGGATGAGACCATATACAATCGTGGGGACGAAACCAGTATCTGATAGCTTGTCTGATCGCTTTAGAGGGTTCATGTCGGCAACAAGTATATGTAAACGCACCCTCACGGTTATGTCGAATATTTCTGCAAGAACTTACTGTCTCGTAGAGGGTTGACGTGGAGAGCCAGTCTCCGACTCCCTCCTGAACACAAGGGCCGGCTACTAGTAAAAGTACACGAGGCGGTTGATGGCCGATTTGAAATCGCGCGTGAGTTACGATGTAGCTTCCGAGGACATAGAGTATCCAGTTTTCCCCGCGAGGACACGTCCTGCGATGTTAGTAAGTCGTTAGAGAATTCCCACTGCAACAGAAAGTAACGGTGACCACTGTCAATATACCAAAGCGCCCTATAGGGGACTTGCTCCCCAAGAAGGAAAATATTGTGGTGTCGTCGGGATACCTGCGCGACACTGGAGGGACTTAGTATCGTTTTTCGCACAGCCAAGACTATGGTGCTAGCACATGAACAGTCTTAAGGACCAAGGCGGTCATACGTAGGCCCTCGGTCTTTGTTTTAAGATGGTCTCTATCACCTTTCGAAGTGCATGCCATCGTGTCCGTAGGAATTGCCAGTAACCCGATGGGACCTAGGAGCTTAGAGACGCGCTGTCAGTTGCGCCCAAACAAATAATTCTCAATAGTATCCTCGAGCACGGCCGACGGCCGTCCCTTGAAGCGCAGCATCGTGCATGGAACAGAAACCTGATTGGGACTACGCCGCTATGACTCCCCTGCAACTCACCTTGATACTCTCTGCATGGGCACCCGTCGGCTAGTTAACAGGCAACATAAGTTGAAAGAAAGCCGTGGGTGATAATGCATCACAAAACTACGTTGTCCAAACTTTCACTGAAATTATCTCGCACCATCGACAACGCTCGGCTGGGACTGACTCTGCACCGCTTGTTGAGAGTGTAGCATCCCAGCGCCTAAAGCTTGCGTACGGAACGCCAGTCCGCGTGTTTTCTCGATGACTGTTTGGTATACCGGAAGCGCCGTGCGGTGAATCTCGATCACGTTCTAGAACGCGAATTAGAAGGACGAAGAATGATATACCACTAAACCAACACACCTTTTCAAGGTCGATCTTCGCTTCCGCACCCATCCGAGTCTCACGGATAAGGTTAACGATCCATTTTTCCCCTTCGTCACGGGAGAGATTCAACCTCTCCGACAGATCTCTGTAAAGCAATTTAGCGCTTGCCCACGCGATCATACGGTGCAGAGATAGATACCCTATGTCGATCCGTTGGTGAATGCGACAATACGCTTCACTAATAAGGTACCGTGCATTATCCAAAAATTCTTCCCTGAACTCTCCCAGGAAAAAGTCGTCTGTCACCACTCGTTCCGCAAGGGCCAGCTGCCGCTGAGCGGCTTCGAAGTCGAATTCAACGTAGAGTTCCTTGAGGAAGGAAGTCACTGGGTCTTGATATTGGTACTCTTCCATTTGGATGACTTTGACAATCTCTCGGATGGAATACCGCACACGAGAAGAGGCGTTGCTCCCTCCCGCAGCAGATTTTCGGGAAAGGATTGCAGCTGCGGTGAGATAGCGAAGAATCCACGGGCAGGATGTTTGTATCGTGTTCAGATACGTGGGAGATAGGAAAGTTTCCAGGAGGAGAGTACGTCCTTGGGGATGGTTGAAGTACACAAAAAGTGACCAGTGTGCCAGCCAGGTTCGTGAGTGGAGTTGGGCCAGAGCAGCTGGTTCCGTTGGTGTCGTCAAAAGGGAGGAAGGCGATCTAGAATCGACGACATCTCGCAGGGTATTTAGCTCTTCTAGAGCTGTGTCCCATTTTCCAGTGAGGATATCAGAGGCCAGTTTGCCCCAGTGAGCAGAGGTGTTGAGTTCGTTGTCGGTCGAGAGTACACGAAAATGATACAAATAATCAGCTGCGCCGCTGTAGTTTCCGTATGTGTATTGGAATTGGCCAAAGTTGTACAATGCGTTGATTTGCTCCAAGGTTACCTGATCCGCGTTGCATGATTGGCAGGTCAAGGGTGCGTCGAGTGACCACAGACTTACATTATAATTGTCCTTGAGGAATGTCAAATTCTGGTTTTTGTCTTGACGTAGCGCTTGGGCGACATCCGGGTTTTCGATCACATCTAGTACAGCCTGTGCTTCCTGCTGTAGTCTTTCATTTGTGGAGACGGCTCTCTCCCTCTTTCTTGAGAACTCTGACACCGAGAACAGCCATATAGCAAGGGATTAGAGTAAATACGAGCGCATACCTTCCGGAATTTCTTGATCGGGGTACAGCTGTGTGAACAAACTGACCGCGTAATCCACCATGTTGGTACCCTTGGCGAGTTCATATTGTGCAGCCTGTACCTGTTCGACTGGGAAGAGCTGTGAGTCCACCAGATGGGCTAATAGTGGGAATGCCAAATGGCGGTCCAGGTACGGAATTATCGTTTTTGTTAGATCGTGTTCGGCCATCGTCAAACGATATCCCTCGAACCACTGCGATCCGTCAAGCAATAGCCGCCCGAAATTTTGCATTGGCCAGAAAGGGAAAGTGCACAGCCACTGGGTTACACGTCGACTCCTTGCGCACTTTGGGCCTTGGCCTCATCATATCCAAACCACCATGACCTCCATAACACGAAACCTACCTTGGTTCGTCGTCGATCTCGGTACAGCCGTGATCGGAGAGGTATGTGTACCTAAGACACCTCTTACTCACTTACTGATCGGCTTTCCAAGAAATGCTACTCCTCTTTAGTGGAGAACTTGAATATCGGAGACGTGGAGTGTCTCAAATACTCTCTTTCCAAAGGCTTGGGTCTCGGAATCGTAGTCGGGGGTTCTATAATGAAGGTTCCTCAACTACTACTAAGTAAGCAATCCTCCCGTCCTTCGCATTCTTCGCTAAGTTACCTCGCGCAGTCCTTTCTGCGCAGTCTGCACGCGGCCTCTCGTTCTCCGCGCACGCCCTTGAGACGCTCTCTTATGCCATTACAACTGCATATTCGTACAGGAACAATTTCCCGTTCTCCACCTACGGAGAGAACTTATTTCTGATGATCCAAAATACCCTAATTACACTCCTGATAATCTACTTCCCATCGACGGCACTACGCCAAACGCAAGATTCCACGGGGAAGCTCATCCTGACATCTCTCGCGGCTGTTGCGTCCGGTGCCGCACTGTACTTAATGCCCACGGAAACCCTGGCCCTTCTTCAGCTGGGCACGCTTCCACTGTCGCTGTTTTCTAAAGTGCCTCAAATCGCCCAAAATGCCCGTGCAAGATCCACGGGCCAGCTATCGGCATTTGCTGTGATCTCCCAAATTGTTGGATGTCTCGCCCGCTTGTTTACGACTGCCACTGAAGTTGGGGACCCGATCGTATCTGCGGGGTTCGCGCTTGCACTGCTTTTGAATAGCGTGTTGGGAGTGCAAATGTGGATGTATTGGGGTAAAGATGGAAAGGAAACCTACTCGAAGACAACTATAGGTGTCGTGAGCGAGAAAGAGAAGGAAGACTGGGCACCCGAGAGACGAGGTAGGGTCGATGTTGTCGTCACACCCAAGTCGTCCCCCGTACCACGCCATACTGCATCACCTTCAGGAAGGAAATGGTCCCGTAAAATTGATTAGATCTTCCTTCATCTATTTATCGGGACTGGATGTTATTTATCTATCGCGGTCTAATATAGAATGCGAAGGTGACCTGCAGGGAGTGTCTTAAGCATGCCCAATCAAGGGACAGATTTTCAGCTGGTCTTTTGGCTGTCTTGCCACTGTCGCCACCATGCAGGAGTTCGTGCTGCGCGGGCTTCTTCTAGCTTCTGTAGCCTCTCTTCCTCGGCTTTGAAGAACCCCTGCAAGCCTGCTGCGACCTTTTTGGGGTCGGTGTTCATCCGTGGTGGAAACTCGAACACCTTGATTTGGTCCACGTTGACGGTAGAAATGGTCTAAATGGATAAATGAGCTGACGAAACGAACGGTTGGGTCTGGCCGCACCTTTATCATCCCCCTAGTTCGAATTAAATTCCTCCCCAGTTGCATCCACTCGTGGACAGGCAAAATCTCCTCTTCCGTCCACTCACGTACTCTGCAATCGTCCATATCGATAGGCTGTTTGCTTGTCAACCGCAGTGGAGCACCTCTGTCCTCCACAAAATTTGACATCCATGCGCACAGATCTTCGGAAGCGCTTGGGCGACTCCGGGGTGAGATGATATTTGGCGAAAAGCGACATTTACTACCCGAGAGGCCCATAGCAATAAAGTCCTCTTCACCGAAAAACTCTTGGGCTGGAAGTTTTCTCAGCTCGGGACTGTTAACGAAGTGAACGTAGTATCGTCCCTTGTATATCAACTATGAGTTGGAGGAAAAGAAAGGTACGACATTGCGCAATGAATCTCACCGGTTCTGCATATGCCTCCACGATGATCGTCACGCGAGAATATGGGCCTTGCGGTGCATATTGCAGGACGTACACTGGAATCAAAATAGGGTAAGCTGCTACCTGTAAACTATTGAAGATGAAGTTTTCTGTACATAAACGACACCCACCAAGTTCAAATTTAGTGATCGAGGGTCAAACCGGAAATCATCGTCGACCTTGGTCACCCCAAAAGACATGGCACGTGCTCTACTTAGTAGCTCCAGCGGACTGATATTAAATGGGAGGCAAAGGATTTCAGAACCATGTTGATTGGTGAGTGCAGGAACAAATGGCTTCGTATTCTTGTAGGTGATGGTCTCGTCGCGAAGAGATATACGGGCTAGTTCCGAGCCATTGCCTAACGAAGATTAGACGCAAACAGCAGCGCACGACAACAAACCCTACCCGGCAGTTCTCTAGGTGGAAAGGATGGGACAGCAAGAAATGAATATTCAAACGACATGAACCGGCGTTAAACCTACGCATGTTGAAAATGTACGGTGACGACCTATCCGAGGGGGTGTGACAGAGCGATTACACGAAGCGCAGCAAGTGCCTACCTCAGGTGGGTCATCTGGGTTGGGAGAAAACCATGCCTTGGCCTCTGCTTCGGCATCGATGCACCACGAAGGATAATACAATGCCTGTGTCCTCTCTGGTTGAATGGTTTTGTAGCCCATGGTAGGTAGATGCTTGGCAATGAAGGAGCCGGCTAGGCAGCTTAGCTCTTCCCGAATCGTAGAAGGCGAGTACGACCGCGTCACTGTTGCTGCAATGGGCCCTACGTGGGTGATAGCGGCTTGTGGGGGGAACGCAAATGGGATGGCTGTAAAAGATGCGGGTCAGAGACTGGGTTACGGAAAGATATCGGAAACCGAATGACCTCTAACTTTTGAATGATAGTCTGGAATGCTCAGTGAGTAGCATCTGCGACAGTTCAAAGACCCTCTGCGTATGAACCCTGCCCGCGCCCACATCACTGTGCACCGTAGATCGACGGCGGTAAGACAATCCGAAAAAGGCAAGCGTGTATTCCAAGTGGACTCACGTGACAACTACATACGTGGTCGATATGGTCGGCCTGAAATCCTAAATCAAACCCGCAACGTCGTCCAAGTTTTGGATCGGAATGTTGCCAGCATCCCTTCTCGCTGTTCTCTTTGTTTTGTTCGGAGTCGTCGTCGCAGCTGCTGACTTGTACAAGGCTCTAGAATGTCAGTCTTCGGCGCGCTCAAGCTACACCTTAGGCTGATACAGTGTCCCGGCATGTCCAGTGTCCAAACATGCAACGGAACAGGATATCCGCAAAGCTTACAAACGCCTCAGTCGGAAATACCATCCTGACAAAAACAAGGATCCAGGCGCCGAGGACAAGTTCGTGGAAATAGCACATGGCAAGTGATGTTACCTTCATGGCTTGGCGTGCTCCCTCACGGCGACGCAGCGTACGAGGTATTGTCGGATGAGACTGTAAGTTAGCTCGCATGCTTCCTCTTCCCGTGCTATAGTAACCTTGCGTAGAAACGGCGAGTATATGATCAATATGGCGAGGTACGTCTGGTCAAGCGGACCACGTCACGAGCAGACTTACATCTTAATAGGAAGGATTGCGGGCACACGAAGGTGGTCAGCAACATTATGCCAACCCTTTCGATATGTTCTCAAGTTTCTTTGGCGGAGGATGTGAGTGTCGAGTTGTCCTCACCTGACCGAATTCACATCTGGACTTGGTTAGCTGCAACGCAACAGACCCGCCGCGGACCTAATTCGGTATTCGATGTAGAGGTCTCATTAGTTGATATGTAAGCCTCCGTCTTCGATCGTCTTCCGAGCTATTCATCGCCCTGTAGGTATACAGGTGCTACCATCGACGTAGGTACCGATTTTGTGCACAGAGCGCGTACTGACCACCCTCCGCGTAGTTCACCATGAAAAAGAATATACTTTGTGATCACTGTCGTGGTTCAGGCGCGGCATCTGACCACGACATCCATACCTGCCGCGGATGCGGAGGTTCCGGAGTCAAGGTCTCCAAGCAGCAAATATTCCCCGGTATGTTCGCACAAACGCAAACCACATGTAACGAATGTGGCGGGCGTGGAACCGTCATCAGCAAAAACTGCCCCCATTGCACCGGGAAGAAGGTCATCGAGTATATGCAACCCTTCGCGCTCGAAATACAACCCGGAATGCCTGAAGGTCATGAAATCGTACTTGAAGGTGAAGGTGACGAGAGCCCAGATTGGGAGGCAGGCGACATCATAATGCGGGTACGGAGTAAAAAGGAACAAGGTGGCTGGCGGAGAAAGGAGACGAGTCTTTATTGGCGAGAGACGATTGGCGTTGATGAGGTACCATTCCTCACTCTCCCCTCTGATGACGTAGTTGACGGAATTCGTAGGCACTGCTGGGCTTCAGACGTAATCTTACGCACTTGGATGGGCATATCGTAGACTTGCACCGCAAAGGGGTAACGCAACCCGGTGGGTGCTTTATCACTTTCCGTATACGATCCTTCTATTTATTGTACGTCCACAGGGTACGTCCAGGTAATAGAGGGAGAAGGGATGCCTGTCTTCGAACAATCAAACCGAGGTAATCTTTACATAGAGTACAATGTGATCTTACCGGTCGAGTTCGGCCCTGCCACGCGCAGAAGTGAGAATTTCTCTGTTATATTCCACACCAAGCTAACCGTTCCATTTTCCAGAGCTAGAAGACGCTTTTTACGGGCCCCCAGGCCATAGAGACGAGCTGTAGGTAATAATGTACCACCCATACCATCCTATTCGCAGCTATGAAAGACTTGACATATTCCCGTCGACTGCGTGGACTGATCGCTTACTTAACAGTAGCAAGCCTCTGCGTCTCGATGCGGAAGACGTCAACAGATCGAAACGGATGATGTCTTCCGCTGTGCTTGCATGTACACCCGGCTTTTTGCGTGGTTCTCGTTGGCTTTTTGTATAGCCCACGAGCATTCAGGTGTCTACTCCGGGGGACTACGAACTGATCTGGTAAGGCTTACCTGAGTCAGATACAGTGCGCGTGCGAGTACCCGAATTAGAACTTGGTCCTCGTGCACTTATACCCAACTTTGAGACGCACTAAACTTATCTGTTTAGATTGCAGGCTCGGAATTCACCCTCACACAGACAGCAGATAGCGTGGAGGAGCTTGGAGCCACCATACAGCGGAAATCTCCTGCTCAGATGCTTTAGGAGAACATTGGCAAGAAAGCCAAATCTTCAATCTATCGAGAGGCCGTTAGGGCCTTCAACCAAGAGCCAATTCAAGGAGGCTGGTGATCCGTATCACAGGGCAGGGAGAAGTGCAAGGAGTCCAAGGGAGATGCCGCGACCATCCTAATCGTAAGCCGAACCGTCGTCTTCTATATCGGGATCATGCAATTAGATTTCATCATCCGTAATGGCTGTGGACACTTTGGACCAGGCCACTGTGCACTCCATCTCGTTCGGTGGGTCTTCAACTGGCCAGGACATGGTTTCAATGGTCCTGGGGAGGTATACTTCAATCCCGAACGTGCGTCCAACTGGTGCACTCAAGTGGGTGCAGCTGCGTTGGTGTTCTTTTACTCTCGTGTCATCTACACCAGCACTCAAGACGCTGCAGATATGCATTCCCAGCGCGAGGAGTACTTCGCAGCCATTCGACATTGTGAGCAATTAACAGATATGCCTCTAAGTCGCCGCTTACGAAATACAGCGTCAAGGAATGTTCGGTTGAGGGTCTGCCTTTGCGGGCTCGCGATGAACGACCACATATGGTCTTCGATGCATCTAACGCCGTTCTGTATGTATTGACGTTCGTTTTACTGCGGGGCATATCATCAAGGTGTATGTGGTCCAAGATCCTACTTCGGTATCCACCCGCGAGTATAAATTAGCTGTACAGACACTTCCGTGTGTCAAAATTGACATTGCCACACCTCCCTGTCTGGAGCCCTTAATCTGTTCAATTTATACGTTGCACTGTCGAGAAGCCATGGCCGATCCCAAATATGCTTATTGCGTGATTTTGACGAGAACATCTTTCTGAAAACACACTAATGAACTTCTGATGGAGGACGATCGGCTGGAGGAAAAGAACAGTCAAACTTGTAACTGGTGGAAGGCCTCTTCACGTTCAATGGAGAAAAGTATATCGAGATAGTACGACTGCATTAAAAATATAATTCGCCTTGAATCTCGCACCCGACGACGGAAAGACAACAGGCACATAGAGAACACTCAGCACAGGCAACTTAAAAGAAGCACATAAGGTGTGAGTGATGCCACAAAATAGCGCACAGACACAGGTACTGGCCAACGGCATCTTCCGGGACTACGTTCACACGAATTATGGGTTCCACAGCCCTTCGCGAGCGGCATCTCCCGGGACTACGTTCTCACGAATTATGGGTTCTACAGTCCTTCGCGAACGGCAGAATACGGGACTACGCTCCCACGAATATTGGGGTTGAAGAAACCTTGCAAGCAAGGTAATACTCGAAGCTAAACAAACTGAGAACTCGGAAGTATTCACCGATTGCGTAACGGCGTATGACCAAGCTACGAGGCTGGATAAATGGAAGACATCCAGAAACTATCGAGCCCGAACCAACTTCCGACTAGGGTGGAATACCGGTGCGGCTGGCGGTCGGTGGTTTCAGTTCTTCGAATGATTCTCACATTCGTACAGAGCTGGCCGTTATTTCGTTAACGGTGGATAGAACCCGAATGAATCTAATCAGTAGTTCTGATATTTCCAGGCTTTACTGCAACCATAGTGATGACGTCTGGGAGTTAGTTTGATACTTGAATTCGCAAGGCATGCAGGATCGGATTGGTTACGGACAAACGACAGATCTAATCGCCCACGGGGACGTGAGCCAAAAATATGGTACTTGCCGCTATTGGATACCGCAGCGCCACCCATCAGTGACATGGTCCGTGCGAGGGACCAGCCCTAAAGATCCTTATCGATAGTATATAAATTTTGTTCTCCGCTGCTGCCTTTCCTTTGGGAAACCCCTTCGGTGCAGCTTACGGTACGTGGCGAAACCAGCGTATCACTCCATCTCGATTGCTCAGTTCTTCTCATATTAGAGCTCACCGTCGTCATCGGATTCATCGTGTTCCCGGGAAGGTGGGTGTCTTTTATCTAACCTTAGTCGACGCCATTTTGATGTCATTTTCAGCGCGATGCGGTACGGCTGCCTACGGGCGCCGTTGACTATGGTATACTGACGACCACCAAGTAAGTGCGCAGTGTTATGCACCTTAGCATCGATCATCGATTTGGTTTTCACTTTCAGGCAGCTGGTGGGTCAAGGTATGCCCAGTGTTACGTGACGATGTGGATTTGTGATCCAGCATCAGTACAGGGTAAGCTTGTTAGTCTACTTACATGTCCACCTGCTTACACGTTCGTTAGTTTGACCTCCGACGTTGATGTGCGATCACCACTTCTGGGTGCAAGATGGCGACCCACGAGGCAGTGGATTGTGATGCGTCTGGAGCGTATGCAAATTAATTACCTCAAGGACATCCTGCCATGTACGCATGGTCAAGGATGGCTAGCCGATAACCGTAAACTGTAGGACATCCCGTCATGTACGCATGGTTAAGGATGGCTAGACGATAACTGTGGACTGTAAGTAATCACCCCTCTGCGTTTGGGGATAACAGCCGGACCTGACATTTCATTCAGCTTGTGGCAGCGAGAGATGCCTGCGCAATGCAGTGCAAACGCTGTGCATGTTGTCGCTAAATAAATGTTGGGCTGACGAATGCTACAAATTGCGTTCGGGTTTGCCAAAATGCCTCTCTGAGGCCAAGGAGAATGTGTGTACAGTCGTCTGCAATAACGCTCCCGGATACTTACCTGCAGGATGTTCTAGTCCTCTGTATTTGAGGCTTACCGCTGCAGAGCGAAGGACTTCCCAAGTGTGAAACCTCCCCATTGAATCGGGTACCAGATATCAATTGGTGGTATTCACGGCGGCGTCCTGGCGAAGCAACTGGCAGTTAGGAGGGAGAAATCCCAATTTATCTCAAATCAATTACCCCAGGCCACTACAAGTCTTGGAGGGCTATTACTAGCCTTCTGAGCCTACATATCCTTTGTCAACTGGTGATGTGTAGCAATATAGTTTGTTTTGTTCCAAGTAGTTTGCATGATGAGATGTCTTATCTCCTGAGTTCGAGTGTCCTGTGGATTGTTCTGCATTCGTGTTGTGGCCGCTGACATGGTTATGGTTATGTTCATTATCCCTAACTGCAAGGCCATGGGTACTGATAACATTTCAGATACTACTGATCATAAGCCTATTAGTATATTGCCCTTCCAAGGCAAGTTCCTACTATGTGACAGACGAGCATATGATACAGATTGGTACTTAGTAGTGGGCTCACGTATTTGATCGTGGCCCAGGCGGAACAAAGGATATTGCGGTTGTGGTAGACATAGAATACAAATGTGTATGTTACAAACTTATAAAGCTATGCCTTGACACGATCATTAGTCGTATGCAATAGCGAGGACAAATTTTGCAACCCACCAGGTAGTTATATGATTTCCGATCTTCACAGCGTTCCAGGTATTCTCGCTGAGGTAAAAACGAACGTAAGCTGCAACAGCTTGTATGGTAATATGTGTCGTACGACTCACGTCTATCAAATTCTCAACACATTTCTTGATGCCTTGTGGATTCGGCTGGAAACGAGAGGCGAGCTGTCTCGTAACTTCAATTACCAGATCATTATGGGTCATATGTTTCCGATCCTTCATCACGCGAACGATGCAAGCCTAAAGTTCGTATGACGGTCAGGTAGTCACAACAAGAAGGATGATAAGACCAACCTCGATCTGGTAATGCCGCTCCTCGTCGATGCGCTCCCTTGTTTCTTTCCGCTCCTCCATCGTCTCAACTTTGGCAGAGACCGTGCTGACTTTGATCTTCTGCATGGAACAGGTAAAGTCATCGTTGAAAGAGAAGGAATCCGACGGTTGCACGTCCCGACCAGGCGGGTGCTTCTTCAAGATTTTGTATTTAGCGCATGCGAGCGACTGGAGATGCCGTTTGAGATCCCCATGCGGTATCATGGTTGTCGACTGTATTTCCTGCAAGCAATAATCTTTATCGAATTACCAGAAGTCGAAGAACCATCATTACCTCATACGTCAAAAATTCGTTCTCGCCAAGGTTCTCAAATAGAAGTAGTATTACCAACCCAAAAGTCGATACGTTCAAGTCATGTTTCCGAGCTTTGAACTTGGCGCGAACGTCGACATTGCCAAGGGATGGCTGCCACTTTAGTCTTCGACCCGAGTGCCGAGATAGGTAGAACTGCTCGAAGGACTTGGAGGACTTCGTCAGTATTTCGGGAAGCACGCACGTGGCTCCAGAATGCGTCATTGGCCAGAACGTCGAGGTCATCACCGTTACGGATATTTCAACGTTTGGTGCCTAACGAGGCATGAGGATCCAGATGCAGAGTAAAGAATAGAAAGTTGGACATACTGTGGTATTCTCCAGGTGCTTTCGATATGCCTGCATGGTGTCTGATGATATTTTCATGTCTTGGAACATGCCTTCCAGCTTTTGTGTAAATTGGTATCCGCACTCGATCTTCAGCTTAGCAAGCATCCCTCGTTCTGCATCGTCGGAAACGGATCTGCCATACAGAAGACGTTTCGCCAAATGGTTCTTGTAATAACGCTCGAACGCGTCTTTCTCAGTGAGGTACCGAAAGACGGTGATCGTCTTGTCCAAGACAATGTCGACCTCCACATCTGTTTTCTGTCGTAGCGAGGGTTACCCCAGGAAAAGCGGCTAAGAAGCATCCGGACGCACCCCTTTAAGACCTTTCTTAAGGTTTTCGTCGATGAACAAGGAAATGAACTCAGGGGCTTTGTCGTTTAGGTTGACGACATCTTCGAAAGCCTATGTCTCAATCAGATCAATGAAGTCAACCGTGGTCGGATCGTGCATTACCTCATGCAGGGCACTCTCAATCTCCCGGTTACAAAGGAAGGCTTCTTTCTCCAATCTGTCAAACTTGTCCTTGAGTCCTAATATGTCCTGTACCCATTTCAAAGCAAGCATCAGAGTTTGGGGCTGTCCACCAGCACGACCCTTGGCTTTTCCGTTCACTTTTCCGGTTTCAGTTTCTGCCTTGTCGGGGTCGGCATCGGTGGCCTCGCCATTTTCTGTACACGCAGACGCCTGATTAATTTCCTTGCCTCTGCGTAACACAGAAGCCTTGAGGGCACGCCTGAGTGTAGGGAGTCCAGGAGGAACCGTCTCGAATAATCTGTAGAGACGATTGAGATCTTCGACTTTGTCCAAGTCGACCATAGGATCAAGACCGGAGTTGGGCATTTCGATCACAGTCGACAAATTGTCGATGAGAAGATGCTCTTCCAGTATTTTCCGCAGCGGGGTCCCAGTTTGAGAATGGAGGTAATGGTCGGTCCTTGACTTTTCCGCCTGAAAGCGCACCTCAACCTACAAGATCGTAATCAAGACATTTATCGAAACGAACGTATGCATACGACTGACTCTCCGTAAGAATTCCGGTGCATCACAAGTAGCGAGCAGTCGCTGCGCCTCTGTCTTGTAGAATTTCTCGCTTTCCCGGAGAACGGCCGGTTCGACGTCCCTCTTATAAACCGTCTCCTTGTCTTGTTGTCCCAAATGGAGTTGAAGAAGTACGTCGACGCATTCCTTCACGGCAGATCGACTGATAACGTAGCCGTCCCTCTCTATCTGAATCAAAGTGACGATTGCAGATAAGATGTGGTCTTGCATCGGAGGCCGAATGATGTGTTTTAGGAATATATCCAATCCCGCGTCCCATATCTCTGGAACATTGTTTGCCTTCGTATATACGCGGTCCTTTCCAAAGGATGAGCGCAACGGCAACATATGAACTGTGAAACAGTCACCATATACTTGAGGAGATCACGAAGCTTGGACATATTTCCAGTATGGTCATCCCAAACGCGCTTCAAAGCCTTGAGTAGGAACTCATTCTCTTGCCCTTGTTGCACTGGATCGCTACTCGTCCCTTTCGGAAAGCAAGGAATGATGTCCTCCTCGGCCAACCTATCCACATTCTCGGCCACTAGATCGCGCACGCCGTTGTACAGCATAGATCCGCTCTTGTACATGACCATATTATATGCATATCGATAATTCTCTTCGAAGGAGAGGAAGGACGCGTTGTGCATATGTATTTCGCGGATGTTCTTGGACAACCGGTCCCATGTGTCCACCGGAGAGAATTCATCGTGCTGCATGCGTTCAACCTCGTTTTTCGACCTGACATGGAAACGTTCGTACCTTGCGGGCTGGTTTCTGTGCACCGTGTGGCACGCGGTGGCCCGCAGTTAAGTAGTGCATATTCAAGATATACAGAGACGTACAATTTTGTGTTTCGGAGGGCGGCGGTCTATGCGTACAGTCAGATGGTTCCTATGACACGATGCTCGAGTTACCCACTGGTTGCCATACTTCGGGGTACCCCTAGTTTACCGTTCCAATCATCTCTTGGTTCTTCAGAGCCTCTGTTTGCGCTTGTTAGGATCCAAAGCCTTTGACAAGCAACCGGCATCACAAAACACCCCCGGATTAGGTAATACTATATGCAAGTTCTTGGCATTAAGTAAACTAGCAATAAACCCCGGAGTACACGCATCCCGGGTACCAGGCACAGACACGTATACTACGAGGGCTGGGACCTAGACAATCGCACGAACTCGGTAAAGTACTTTCTGAATCCCTTGTTATCCAGATCCCTTAGTTTCGAAGCGAACTCCATGGCAGTATGTGGAGGCCAGCCTTGCGATGGGAGAAACACAGAGACGAAGAACTCGTGAGCCTCGGTTTTCCGTGTGCTATACACAACTTGGAGGAAATTGGCGATTTCTAGCATAACCTTGTATCAACGAAGTAATATCTCAGACCAAGTATCTCTGTCGGGCGAGTGATCAGGCTCACCATTAACATCTGCCCATCTTTTGGATTGAATTGCGGGGAAGATAGCACCGCAAAAGCGGTCGGAACCAGCCGTTCATAAACAAAACGTTCGAAGCCGGGTAGAGCCTGCTGTGAATCCTCACGAGGCTGCTCTGGTCTGCACCAGACATGTACAGCTCGGCCAAAGAATGCGAAAGTAGCCTTCTGACTAGGTGGATCCGACATGTCCTGAGCCAATCGGCACATGTTTTCGAGTAAAGGTTCTAGCGAATTTTTGTTGCCTGTCTCGGTAATGTTAGATGTGCCGGTTCATGAATTCTCTAATCGCCAAAGCTCACGTTCGGAGATGAAGACGCCGTATACCCCGGAACCTATGATATTCGTGAGAAGTCCAATGTATGAGCGCTTAGTCTCCGCATGCGTCAAACCGTCATCTATGCCCGTGAGGGGCTGCGACAACAGGTTTGTGATATGTGCATTGAGCGGGCCGAGAAGTTCGTCTAACACATCAAACAAATCCTTCTGCAAAACGACGCTCATCAGGAAAAAAAAGACAACCGATTTCAATCGTGAAGACGTACTTGCAACCTGTGAATGAGCAGCCCGATGAAATTCATGAAGTCAACGAGCTCCGACGGCTCAAAGTGCGCCAAAAGGTTGGCCATGAGTGGGGGAATAACGTCCGTTACATTAGAGCCTGTAGTTGCAATGATGCGTGAGAAGGCGTATCTCGCCTTCACCTGCTCTCAGTATCTCATAAATACAAATAAAAAGGCTCAAAGCTTACAGCGTCGCGCACACATTTAAAGACGTTCATAGCTTCTAATGCGACAAGGATCGCATGGGAAACTTGTCGGAAGACTTCCAGAGGAGCGAACGAGTATCCTTCTGGGACCGGAGAAGGATAATCAGGGAAACCCTTGGCGATATTACCGAGGGCCATAATGACATGGTGAACTTGCACGATGGGTATCACGTCTTCCTTGCTCTTGACCGATGACAGGTTTGTCGACAAATCATCCAAAAGGGGCGTCACGACCGACAAAAGAATGCTAGCTTGCTGTTCCCGTTCTTTAGAGAGAAGTGACACGAGGATTCCAATGGTCTCGAAGATATATAGTTGATGGTCAAATAGCCCAGGATTCTTAATAGCTTCCGTGAGCAAGTCGTCTTCTTGACTGTCTGGCGTTGGCAGATCGACCTGAATAGCAAGTAAATCTCGGATGCCCTCTACTAAACTGCTTGCAAGCTCCGGCGAGACGTCGTTTCTGCCCTCCCTGATGAAGCGGTGAAAAAGATAATAAGTGCGTCGTCGAATGGAAATATCAGGGCTGTGGAGACCCCTAAAATTGAACTCAGAAACCATAATGCACACATCGCATGATTGTCGCTTACCGCGTACCGACCATAGCCTCTAGGGTTGGCATGATGCAATCCTTCCGTATCTTGAAAAAGTCACTGTACCGTGCAACAGTCTCAAAGAACTGCATGACCACCGCGCGATGAGGATATGCCGAGATCTGGGACTGAACAAGGGCTAGAAGTATTTCCCCGTGAGGAGTGAGAGGATACTCTGAATAGTCGACGTCCTTTCTCTTGTCTTTTGGTACGGCGGGTGCTAAGCAAAATGCTGCACGACCCTTCCCTCCACCTAAACGCAAACATAATCGAAATGCTTCATGAGAGCCAGGGTGAAGTACACACTTTTGCTGATTTCTCCGAATATGTAAACAAGGTAAATCGCAAGCTCCGCATCGTGCCATTCGACAGGAACTCCGCTGCGGTAGGAAGAGAGCGTACTGAGGACTAGAGTTCGTATAGCCTGCGTAACAAGGTCCGGTTCTATGGTCAAAACTGAGTCCATGAACGATCGGAGATCCTAGCCAGAGCATGAGCGAATTCTAGAGAATCAGAAGAAAAAAGAACAGTGTACCTTTCGGAGAAGTTCGAATGCTGCTACATCGTCCAGATCCATGTCAGCTGGGTCCGTGTCCTTTTCCCACCGCATCTTTTGCAGGACGACATTCAGTAAGGAAGTGAGAAACGTTCGCGTCGATTCATCCAATGGACCAGGGGTCACTTTTTTGTTCCTCTTATACTAGAACAGGGTCAATATCTGCTTGTAATGTGTGGAAGGATGGCACGTACGGTGCCGAGAACGGCCTGAAGGAGTGGAAATATGGTACAACAAGTGTCATCGTACTCATCAGCCATGAATCTTAGCATGATCGGCAGGACCTGGTTGAGGAGTTGTTTTGCTTCGGCAACGACTTGGAGATTTGGACACTCCTAGCATGTGGTAGCATGAGCGCACGTACCCACCAAGTATAGACGAGATAGTTACCTCCACTAATTTTGATAGTTCAAGGCCCAGGACATTCAGAAGCTTTCCCAGAGCCTCTCTGTATGATTCTTCCCCTTCATCTTCATCAGAGCCTCTCTCTATCTGTTGTGCTTGCGTCTTGGCTTCGAGGGCGTCAATCACCTGATCCAGCGATAGTACTTTAATCAACTGCAACTTGTCTTCTGGCTCCTTCAAGCCCTTCGAAACGATCCGGAGCAATGCTGCCGAAGTCGCTAGTCTGATAGCAAGCGACGGGTCAGCGAGCAAAGAGAATAATAATGGGACCGTGGAAGGAGTCACTGTCAAATTAATATCGATCCAACCTGCAGGCAGATGATGTCAAACGGTGAGCGTTGAAGGCATTTAAACACTGACCAGCGTAAGACGCAAATGTCCTGACACCCCAATCTACAACCTCGACAACCTCATCCAAGGCTGTTGACTCTGCACCTGATTTCCTCAACAATGACATCCTCTCAGCTGCGTCCGCGACGATAGTCAGGACTGCTTCGTTAATCAAAGCAGCGTCGCGTTCTCGCACAGCATCTCTTACGCGGCCGTCCCTCGCGTGCCGCACAGGATTGAACGTGCGAGCAGCTTTGAGGGTTTGGTCTGCAACTTCGCCAGATATTTCGACGACAAGATGGAACAACAGAAGAGAAACGTGACGGTTGAATTTTGGTTGAGACGAATCCCCGTTGCGGATGAGCTGGAAGAGGTCGGAAAAGAATGTTGGCCATTGTTCGACATACGTGCAAAGAAAGAACAATGTTAAGGTATGCGAGAATTTGTTGCGGAGAACTGCAGATGGATATGTAGTTCAGTACGAAAAAAGGGTTGTGCGCCACGTACATGATGCGTTGGACTCGGCAGAACCGTAAACGTACTCTGATTGTATATAGGACAGGATGGACTCTTGCAGTGAGCGGAAGGTGTCATCATCTAGTCGCTCAAACCTGCGCGGTGCATGAGAACCGAATGCCTAATGTCATGATGACTCCGCTCCACGAGGAATACCAATCATGATGTGCACTCCTCGTAGAAGACCTGCGGGCACTGGAACGGCACGCTCACCGATTATCAAAAAACTCGTCTAGCATGCGCAGAGCAGTAAATCTCGCTTGTGGAGGATATTTTCGACCCCGTCCGCTGGGATCCGAATCCACGAAGACTTTGAGAGCCAGACGCCACGACTCGTGTGCATTTTGTTGAACATGAGAGAGATACTCCAGGGCTTGTTGATGGAGGGCCACTTGAGATGGATTGCACGCAATAAGTATGGCTTGTATGAATCTGTCGATCTCTTGCTCCATCGAAACTGCACGCGGACGTGGATGCCTGACAAGACTACTAGCTAGCCCAGAATTGATCGCGTGGTCACTTTGTATCCGACTTGTGCGAAACGTTGATTTGAAAAACGACCGGGGCTGTACCGATTCTCGGGTAATGAGCTCTTCCTACTCGAGAGCTGAGGCAGGTTGGTCTTGGGATGTGAAGTTGATTTAGATCAATCGTGCAGCAATTGGTGTGGCAGTCTGATTGACTCACGTGCTAACGCAATTGGACAAATTGACAGGGGCTATTGTATCTAGACACTACGTCGAGTAAGTACTGAACATGCTAGTACAGTACAAGTAACTAGATGCAACCAATTCGTGGAACACGGAGTCCCGCAGTAGACGGAAGCCGTGACGAATTGCCACGAATGTCGTCGTCGTCGTCCTGGTGCTCTCCGGACCGTCCCGTGTCCGGTCTGAGAGGTGTAGTCCACCGATACTTTTCGCAGGTGGCACGCAGTTCTGTGAGTCACCGTGTGTCGTATCGCACTTGATCCCATTCACACTTCCAAGTATGTAGTGATTGGCTAGGACTATGGGAACGTTGCGTGGAGGCGTGTACAACACGACACGACTACGTGTGCGTGATCTAGTAGAGTAGTCCAGAACGGACCCGTAAACACATGGCAGCCTGCAGAGAGACAGACACATACTGTGGAATACGTCAAACATGTCCAGCTAAGACGTGCTAGTACTGGCCTAACAATTGGCTTCTGTCACCGAGTCACTCTCCTGTGCTAGTCGACCTCATGCGTCCAGTAGTAGTGCACTGCGAGGCCCGTGGGAAATGCCCGGCAGGGGTGGCCCCATCTACATAAAGGCCCCCCCCCCCCACCCCTTTCATCCGAACATCCACCATGAACGCTCCCGACTCCTCAGTAAGACCTCCAGCCATGCTGGAACCAACAGTAGACCATCCAGTGCTTTCAGAACCAGAGAATCTCTCAGACTCAGATTGGCTTGACATCTCAAGTACTGACAGGGAGTCAGACGATAACGACTCCATCTTCTCGTCTAGTAGGGACACTGATCATGAACACCTTTCTCGCTCAAGGTCAAGACGGTCTTCCTTGAGCTGCGACAGCTCTCGGGAAGGCGACATCGATGTGTGGGAAGGGATGATCGAAGATAGCGCTGACGAAGCGTTACCGGACCATCTCCGTGTAGCGCCTCCGGCCTCCCTCTTCCCCCATGAAGAATCCCACCCCGTCATCCACTCCAATGATGAGACGTCCATCGAAGAGCAACGAGTAATCGAGGGCCTCGACCAGAGCATGGTCAGTACATTGAGCTCCTCGCGATCCAGCTCCCTCCATGCATCCACCCTTCACAACTCTGTCCGTGACCTCCGCCTTTCTTTCCCTGATCCCATCACGAGTTCACGAGAGGAACTCAGGGAATCGTCCTACGAAGATATCAGAAGCTATCCGGAAGCCACTCAACCCTCTGATATCATTCCGGTTCCTCAGCGGGCTGAGGAGGAGGAAATTCCAGCAAGCCTAGAGGTGGCCCCGATTCAAGACTCAGTTCTATCGACTGGCGCACCGCCTGCATCTGACTTCAACATCTCCCTTCATGGCTTTCCCACTCCATCTAGGTGGTCCATAGTCGCATCTTTGCTAGAGAAAGTCGCAGAAGGAGCCGGTGTCACGATTACAGCTTCTCGGGAGGATGGCTCTGTACGCCAATTCGCAGTCACCGGCCACTCAGACAAAGCCTTCCCTCATATTATCACCGTCACCGACAAGATCGATCACGACTATCCAGCAGATGGTGTAGGTTATTTCTGTTTTACTCGTGCGGAATTAATTGCAACGCTCCACAGCCATCCTTGACATACTCTAAGCCGCTTCCTTCATTGGCAATCGTTTATATGCCTTCCTGTCCTCCACATCTTCCCGAGCCTACTTTTTATCTACCCGTGGTAGCAGCTCCTCATTATGACGAATTACTTATTCCGTGCAGCTTCTCACGGGAACTGTGGAATACCTCCAACATTCCTGAACGTCGGGCCTTGCGCTTGACACCAGGCGCTTCTACTATTGTCGATGAACGTGACATCGATAATTTGGATCCGATCGCGGCCTATCGTGCGTTCCACAACATGTGGTCCGGCAACAAGAAAGTCTTTGGTAGAGCATCCGTCAATGACCTTCGTTGTCTGGCAATGTGCTTTGCCCTTTCCCCCTTTGTTATTGAGGTTTCTTACGTGTAATCCTGTTTTAGGATGTCCATCTTTTCCGCCATCATGTCTCTCGTCTTCGGCATCATGGCCCCTTCGGGTTTCATGGCAATTTCCCGCATGACTTCCATCACCCCTACCCCTGCTGTCACTCCGGGTAGTTGTTCCTCGGCTTCTATATTGCAACTCCTCCTGCCTACTGCTGAGCGCCCAAAGGAGATTGTGCCTTCCGCTATAGAGTCCCCGATAACTACACCGATTCAAGACCTTGCACGCTCCGTCTTCTATGCTGAGTTGGCGTCGGCTTCGGTTCCTTGCACACCGACCCTTCGTCGCATGTGGCCTTACACGCTGCAGGGGTGCTTGACGCAATCAAAAGATCTTATATTGCGACCCACCGCCTCCATCATTGTCCCCGAAGCTCAGCAGAAGTCAGTCTCTGTGGTACCTAGTGCCACGACTGGACAACATCCCAGTCCCGCTTCTACCAAGACCGGTTCGTCTTCGTTGACCCTCGGTTCCTCCCCTAATATCATAAATGAATATATGCCGATCATTTCTACCGCCATTTCGAACGACATACAAGTGATTCTTGATGCACTCGACGCGTTGGTACAGGCTATCTCCAAACAGGTCCACACGTTCGTTGCGGACACGGCCCTTCTCTTACAGAAATCTGTATCCGTTATGGAGAAGAATGCCAAGAAGCTGGAAAATGTCAAGGATACGCTTTATGCCAGCAACGCTCGAGCGAGGAAGCGAGCCAAGCAACTGACGAAGCGTGGTGCAAAGTGGCTGTTCGGGGCTACAGAAGCCGTTGCGAGTCACGTTCAGTCGTCCAAGGGAAAGGACAAAGTTTTGGACGATGTGAAAGGCTTTGTGGAGGAGATGACCGATCGCGTTCAACGTGCGAGGAGGAACGCGAAGAAGATGGCAGGAGATCTTCAGCAGGTGATGCTCGAGAATGAGAAGATGGCATCTCGAGCGTGGGCTACAGGAGAAGAGCGCTGGAAGCATTTGCACAAGCGGTCTAGCAAGGCGTGTAAGAAGGGAAGACGGGTATGTGGTGTTAATTGATCCGTCTAGATGTCTATGGGTATCTCCACTCATCGTTGTATGTTCTATGGGTTGTATGTGACGTGTTGTAGTCTTTGGTAAGTTGTTACTGCTACTGTTGTATGTATGGTATGTACACATGAGAGCTTTGATGTAAGAGAGATCTTCACGTGATCTGGCTAGATATTATGACTGCGAAAGGGTTGCAAGGCAAATCGAGGGACATCTGCAGTCATCGGTCGCAGGTGTACTACTGCTTCCCCGTCACCAGCCTGTAAGACCTGCACCATCACCATCGAGCAATGCAGAACAATCGTGCATATCCGTCTGTCACGATTCCACAACGGTCGCGCTCACCAGCGTACCATCCCCCCGAAGTCTACTCACCGTACCCCTTTGAAGTAGGTTCGCAGTCTTCCGATAGCTTACTCGGTGCATGGGACGCGACGCCAACTGCGAGACGTCCCTCAACAACACTCGAAGTTCCGGATAGGCCGCTCAGCCGTGCACGCAGCACGTTCTCAACACCGACCATCTCACCCCCCCAGCCTGAAATACACCGATCTGCCTCTCAGAGGTTGACTATCCACTCTAACAAGCACCGATCAAGCAAGTCGGAAACCCTTCTCAATGGAAGGTCACCCGAGGACGATTATGTGGCTCGCTCGTATACTCCTGCAACCCCTGGCCCAGCTCCATCTTTCGAAATTAGTCCGTCTCGGAGCACGGAGGAGGTGAGATCTTGATTTTTGATTTACGATATCCGTGCCTATTTCGACGTGTGGCGTATGTTAGCCTGATTCCAGAGTCAACAAGCTAACACGAGAATTATCAAACATGACGTATGTGTTCCATTTTAGCAGGCTGTGGGGTTTGCATTTTGATTTACCTTTGGCCTCTTCTTGGCAGCCTCCACTCTGAGGAAGGTCTAAAGCGTTTTCAAAAGGGCTCTTTGGATGAAAAGGACGAAGCTTGGCATTCCCTCGTCCCAACTGAGGCACGCGAAGCGCTCGGTAAACACGAGGTGGAGCGCCAATGCGTCTTGTTTGAAATTTTCAAGTCAGAGCGGGACTACGTGTACGACCTGCACGTTATTCGAGAAGTAAGGCAGCGGTCTCCGTATCTGATCGGATGATAAGGTTGAGCGAACTTTTCGTAGGTTTTCGTCGAACCCTTGAAATCTGCTGCGCCACCCATTATATCGCCCGGAGAACGCCTGCAAACCTTCCTCTCCACGGTTTTTTGGAACCTGGAACAAATTACGGCTCACCATGAACGACTCGTGGAAGATCTGTTCGCTCGACAACGGGAGCAGCATCCATTGGTACAGAGCGTATGCGACGTTATCCTTGAATGTAGGTTAGCAGATACTTTTGTGTCCCGCCGCGTTCTCAAAAGACTTCTCAGCTTTCTTCCAGTTCAAGCTCGACTACGAGTCCTATATCGAGCACTACCCACTTGCCGAACAGCGACACCGCACGGAACTGAATCACAACAAGGCTTATCAAGACTTTGTGCAGC
This sequence comes from Pisolithus microcarpus, assembly GCA_024613185.1. Lineage (NCBI taxonomy): Eukaryota > Fungi > Basidiomycota > Agaricomycetes > Boletales > Pisolithaceae > Pisolithus > Pisolithus microcarpus. Next base: position 1,863,029 of record JANFAI010000007.1, read on the forward strand.
GCTGCTCTCGAGATCCTCGTACCAAGAAACGCGATCTGGTCACGTTCTTGTCGCGACCAGTCACTCGCCTTCCTCGAGTCAATCTAATACTTGAACATCTACAGAAGCGGACTGAGTCCGATCATCCGGACGCTCAGGATTTACCTGTGGTTCTAGGCGTCCTCAACGATTTCTTGAAGAGCACGCAGCCCGGCATTGCAGCTGCAGAGAGCAAGGTCAAATTCTGGAACTTGTGTGACAGTCTCGCTTTCAACAAAGGCGAAATTATAGTACAGTTGCTTGATTCATATGGTGTTGCGGAATTCTCAAGGCATCGTTATAGGAGTTGGCTTTGTACAATGATACGCGCTGCCTGATTTATGCCGGCACTCTAGCGCGACGATCGAAGTCGGAGATGGATTGGAACCCGTGGTACGACCTCCACGTCGCGTTGTTGGATAACTTCCGTGAGTCCATTTAGCTCGTGTGCCGTTCTGTTCTGACAGTAAGGCAGTCCTGATAACGAAAGAAGAGAAACTGCCTGGTGATGCTATCAGACGTCTGGTCGTTTCAAGAGTGAGTATTATTCCTGCCTAAGCAGACTATTCTTCATATCGAACCGTTACAAGCCTATCCCCTTGGCGTACCTCCGTCTCGGCAGTTTTGACGGCCCCCCGGAGAACAGGAAGGAAAGACCCGAGGAGGGGAGCTTCCTACGTGTTTCATATAGAGCAATGTACCCATTCACGGTGTATCACGCGTTTGAAAAAGCTACCCGTAGGTACACACTATATGCATCAACCGAAGCAGCGCGAACGAAGTGGTATGAGGTCCTGGTCAACACGAAGGCAGTGGAAGATGCAAGGCGAGAGGGAAACCGAGTAGCTATTTGCATAATTGGTCGTACGTGCTTTTTGGGCTGATTACGTTTTTAGTTCTTCGTGCCACAGGTCGTGGATGACGGCACTTTCCGCGTTCCTGGTCCTCGAAGTGGCCGTTCTAGGAAACATCCTTCCGGAAGGGTCGTGCACGCGGTTTCCTTCAGTATGTTTCATGCCGTATATCTTATGAATTGAACTGAACATACCTGCAGTTGCGAGTGGAGGGAAGAGATTCATGGCATTTGGTTGTGCATCTGGCATATACATTGGCCGTCGGGGTGAAAGTGTGCATTGCCAAATTCGTCATGGTACTTCGTCGAGTCTCATCTCACTCTTTGTAGCGTTCCGTAAAATCCTCTCCTACGAAAACGCGAAGAGCATCATCGTTTTGCAAGACTTCAACAAGGTCTTGATCCATCACGATGGTTACCTGCTTTCGTACTCCCTCGAGGTGCTTGCTCGAGTGGTTCAATACCAATCGCCTGCCCGTGCTTTAGATGCATCCCTCGAAACCATCGCAGGGCAAGACGGAGCGGTTATCTGTTGTCATGCCGGAAAAGTAAAAGACCGCACCATTGGTACTGGTCTCGAGTTTTGTTACCCACTTGCTAACGTTGAAACACTACAGTGGTGTATGCTGTCAAAGCGTTCCTACATACCAATGTCTACGCTCTTGAGGTCTGCCGTCCCAGTGATCTAGGGATACAATCTTCGTGGAATCTACAGTTTCCTACGCTGTCCTTCCGTCCCTACGGCGAGGTAATGTTTGTGTTGAACCCAAAAATTTCTATTTACCGTTTGTTGCACTGTAGTACTTCTACCTTCCTCAAGACCCCTATTCAGTCATGACCCTGACGAAGACGATCGCGGTTGCTACGGAGCGTGGAATTGCGATTGCTGATCCACAAAAGTGAACGCCATTTTAATGTAATCGATTCCCTGCACTTACTCCGTTCCACATATAGTACCGGAAAAACGGTTATATCCATTATCCCGGATTTCTCAGGCGCTCCTTCGAATTCAACTATGGGGGACTTGAAGGCTCACTGCGAAGCCTCACGCCCGCTTGGGCTCGTGCCCTGTGATATATCAGAGCTGATGGTGATCTATGATAGTGAGTGTATGTTCCACATCGCAAGTTGCTCCCTGGTGAGATCAAGCTTTTACCTAGCTATGGGTTGCTACGTTACGAAACATGGGCGGCCGTCCCGAGACTCCAGTTTTGTACGTTGGGAGATCAAAGCGGATTCGTTCTTGCACCGCGCACCTCACGTCCTGTTATTCTGTTCCGAATTTATCGAGGTTCGCGACGTGCAGTCAGGGAGACTTGACCAGGTTATCGAGGGTGCGGATATCCGACTGCTATACGCCCCGAACGTACGCTCGGCTCTTCCCTTGGTTGCGTGGCGTGGAGGGAAAGATGACGAAGCTGGTTTGAGTGAACAGATCGTGGAACTTATCGATACAGCCGAAATTACACCCGTGACACCGGGCTCAGGGGTCGTCGTACCACCGGATGTCTGGGACGAATGGGAAATGTAGTGTAGTTGCAATGATATGATACATTTGCTTTCTGAGTACGGATGCGATGCTGAACTACTGTTACAGATCTTCGCTCGCAGTGGGTATAGATGGTATAGAGTGCTGGCCGGTGCTAAAGCGTGCACCGTCTACATCGGTAGTCATGCAGCAGCGTTCGCTTCACGACTCGTACACCCGCGGCCCTCTAAATGTGCAGCGGAAGATTTATCCTGGATCCACCAGGTACGCTGCAAACCCCCTACTAATGGAAGGAGGATGCAAAGTACGAGGACCGTTATTACAACACCTGGTGACTGCACTACGAGTACCAGCTCTATGGTGGCCATGACAAACAGGCCGATGAAAGGGATGGCATGAAGACAGATACATTGAAAGATGGAGGCTCCCTACACCCAAAAACCAGTCGAAGTTTACCAATGTTAGAGTGCAGGTCGGCAGCGGAGGTAAGGACACGATTCACCTGGAAATACCCCATGCAAGTGAGGGCATACAAGCTGACCGTGTACAGGAGGAGAGCAAGAGTAACAGCTTGCAACGCATTGGACGGTGAAAAACTAAAAGTGTAACAGTTGACTTGTCTGATTAGCACGCGACGACGGGGGGCGGCAGTAGATGGCTAACGCGAGGAATGCGATGAGCTAATAGCTTTCATGAGACAACCAGTTTCATCCTGCATCAAGAAATGGAACTCACGACGCTTAAAGCTGTCTTGCTTTGTTCGCGTAGTTCTTGTGCAAGTTCCAGAGACAAGGGCTCGTGGTTCATCCTTGACGTGGTGACTTGGTGCTGAAGCGGTGGGCACGAAACGCGTCGCGCACGCTCAACTAATAAATAGTGCGGGTACCCCCCTCCCCCGTTCGGTGATGACGCCAGCATAACTTAATTCATCGCCTGGGTGCCCTCCCAAACTCAACTTAGCGAGACCTGAGAATGAGTTTGCGCAGCAGGCATTGGCAGTGGAAGCAATTGAGAACCCCAAAGTCTCTTGCTGTAGAGTCCAGGCCCATAGCACTTCCCCATGGCGAAACCATCAGAAAGGCTATATCCTCATTCCAAGTCGAGGAAAGTTCTTATTTTCGCCCATAAGACCTCGCCGCAGTCTAGACCGTCTTCGAAACGCTGAGACACCGAATCCAAATCCAGTAAGCCATTTTACAAAGATCTATAGAGTCCATAGGGTAAGGTTGTTACAACGCGTGAGATTCCTGTCGACATACATTGGAGCAGTCCTGTCGAGATTCCACCGTCCTACACTTAAAGGCGGTGGACCAGTGCGGGAGCCATGCCGTAAAGTAAAGCGTTCTGGCCTCGGCCTCGACCTTTTCTAGACCTTGTCATCAACAGTGAGTGGGAAGCAGCAAAGTAAGGAGTGGATACATGCCTTCACCAGTTTTTATGATTCCTGTTTCACTGATACTAGGGTCGCAGCATCTTCGCTATTGATATGATACTGTACGTTGCGGTACGAGCGAGACGCGTGACATACACGTGACGCTAGTCACATCTAAATGGTAGCCTGTGTTGTATAGTACTTGCCACCGTCCTTACTTTCGGATTTCTTGGTCTGTCTACCATCGCCTTCAACCGTAAGAATGTACACTGATCAGATATCTGCTAGCATGGAACTTTTCAAGTCGGACACAGAGTTCAGCGAAACCTTGTTGGACAAATACTCTGACGAACAAGTTGCATACTATGTCGACCAGTCACCTACTCTCACCACCACTCGCACCGAATCAATCCGCGTTCTTTCTGATCACCTGGTGGCAAAGTCGGTTCCATGGCCCGAGGATCACTGCGACGAGACCGACGCGATGGACAAGGCACGCTCCGTCGGTGTCAATGTGCCCGCTGTACGCCGTGTAGTATCCCTTTCGGAAGGGGACCATCTCATTGTCATGGAACGCATACACGGAAAGACGCTGGAGCAGCTCTGGCCAAGTCTCGGATTGTGGGCTACCATCCGTATCGCCTGGCAACTTAGGTCGTTCGTATCCGCTCTGCGTACCGTCACCTCGCAGAAGACAGGAGGTGTACACTCTGGCCTGGTCCGCTCAGAGTGGATCCAAGGCATCAACGGTCCCGTACCATATGCATCTCCTTCTCTTTTCTGTGACTATCTCAATTGGTGGCTCGTGAAGGCCCGACCGTCCAACTGCGCCCCCCTTCCACAACTTCTGCTTCGTCCGCCTCGCGAACACGTTTTGGTCCACCAAGACCTTGCCCCGCGGAACATGATTCTGGATTCGAGCGGCCGTCTATGGCTCGTTGACTGGGGCCGTTCGGGCTTCTATCCTGCCTTCATGGAGTACCTTGGAATGGAAGGACCTGAGCGGGCGATGCCTTGGCTAGCCGCTCGGAGCCTCGCGTCGTGGTGGGGTCGCTGTCGCTGGTCTTTATTTTGCTTGATTGCTTGTGGATACTCTCGCCTGCATTCCAAAGGACGAGCTGTGTGTGTTGTTGTACGACAACGCTCATTGAGGTACAAGTTGGAGAAGCCAGTGCACTCCGTGCGCTATTGATCTGAGCTGGTTGCTGATATGATACCGAGCTCCGTTGACACGGATTTATTCGATTGATATCCACTTGCTTCCTAATTGACCAAATGTGCCATGTCAATACTTCCGAATTCAAATCACAAAGACTAGAAATATATTCATATAACCCGATGCCTCTCTTTACATGAGCTGTGGTGTTCAGCCAACAGCGCCGAGACGCCGCATTCTAGATTTTGGATCATCATGCATCATATCCCGCCAGAAGAGTTAGCTGACATGCAGAACACATAACTCGTGAGTATATGCAACTCGACTTCAGTACACGGCCCAAAACCTCGCACAATACCGACTATTTTTACAGACTTAATCCATACAAGCTGCGATCATATTTCAACTGTCAAAGGCTGAGGGGTCGCGCTGATGGTTATATCGAAAGCAAAGTACTCACCATTCTTCAATGGCCTGATTTGGGAAATTGTCCTGGGGTCATGACCCTATCTACGGGAGGGGTTCCCGTGGGGTATGGCCAGTACTTTTTGAGAGCGGACTGGGCGCTCTCGGCATTGGCTTTACTGATCAGACCGGCGCCAACAAAGTCGCCTGCGAGCGTATACAACCAGAAACGACATCCCTCTCCCTCAGGTGCGAAGATGTAGTAGTCCCTCTTTTTCTGGATTATGATGTTGAATATGTCTGCAACGGTGGGGGTTTTGGGTACATCGATCGACACTTTCTTGGTAATCTTGGTGCTGACATCGTATTTCTTGTTCTCGATGATGACCATGCCAGGCTGTCCAGGATCGTTGGGAGCGACCTCTACTCGAACAGAGGAGCCGTGGTTTATCGTCAAGAAGAGCGTCCAATGATTGGTGGGCGGCAATTGCTTTCCACCAACCTTGTCGCCCTTGTTAGAGGTGTTCTCGTGGGCAACAAAGTTGAGCTGAGTGACTTTTTGAGAGAGAGATGAGAATTGGAATCTGGATTTGCCCCAATCCTCGCTATCTTGTATGTGCTTCTTGACGTTGTCGATGACGCTCATGTTTGAGATGAGTATCGTTGTTCCCCGGTAAAGTGACACTCGCAACCACTGAAAACGAGGCGATATGCAACAGATCTTAGTCGAAATCAGCCACTACTCACCTCAAAAAATACCAACTGATATGGCTGGAGTGCGCTGAGCCCTCCTGCGAACGATCGTGTTGGTGGTGATGGAGTCGCGATAGGAAGGTACTGTTCATAAGTATAGGAGCGTTCGGCGGAGACGGCCCGTAATTGGCAGCGTTTAATGATAGTTTTCTTTGTAAGCAGAGGTGCGGGGCGTGGCTTTAGTAACAAAACACCGTAGGAAAAGACTAGCATGGGCCTTTTTCAGCTCATCGCTTCCGTTACTATGGAAATGTCTCCCTATGTTTTCACTGAATTGGAGTTTAGGCCCTTGGTCCCCTGGCCGTGTTACTACGAACGGTGCCAGCCTTCTCTAAGGATATAGGTAATGTACAGTATGGTCATTAATGTGCAGGTACAACAGACTCGAGGGGATGTGACGGTAAGAAGCTTTGGTTGATGGTCGGAGACGGACTATCTTGTGTACGCCGACAACTCGATCTTCTTCAACAGCCCCTTGAGCGTGTTGCTACTGCGATTGCAATTACTCTGCAGCCACGCCTCCATCTCCTTCCTCACAACTGCAAGCTCCTCACAGATCCGGAGTTCGCCATTCAGACGCACCCTACACGGATTCAGCAGTAGGTCGAACAATCGAGTGAGGATGCCGGTTTGCCAGTATCGTTTGAACGGAGTCGCAATCTTGTATACGGGATCGTCCTTCGTTGATCCAGGGACTAACGTCACAGACGACGCCTCGATATACTTGCCGAACAACATGCAATACAAGATCCCAGCTAGCCCGAAATAATCTGTTTGATGTGTCCACGGTCGGTTCTGACGTATCTCGAAGCAGTCACGTTCGTCCGTTGGCCAATCCGCAATAAACAGTTGACTGTGTCCCGCCGGGAAGAGTGATGTGTCAATTGTGCGACCAAAGTCGATGACTTTGATTCCCCGGTACTTCCAGCCACCTTCACCAGAAGGCTGGTAAATGCTGGACAAGGACGATGCGCCGCCAGGGAGTTCTTCGATCCGTAGCAAGCAGTTGTCGATCTTGAGGTCGCCGTGGATGAATCCGGCGCTATGCATTCCTTCCACGAAGCGAAGAAGCTCGATTGTGTAGAAGAACACGAGCAGCTCATCCAGGCATGCGCCCTGTTGTGAGACACCCGCGGTGCTCGCCCGGTTGACGATATCCAACAGAGTTCCATGCTGGCAGAGTTCGAGAAGTAAATGGGATTCGTCGCGGAAGGCATACAACGCTAGAGGCGAGATGATCGAACGGGTAAGTTGTTGGGGAAGCGCCCTGTGGACCCGCCGAAGTACGTGGAATTCCCAGAGATTGCGCGGCTTGACAACTTTGAGAGCGAGCATTGCCGCTTCATCCTCGTCGTCCTCATCGAGATCAAGATCTCCGTCATCAACCTCCACCATCGATTTTGAAATATCTCGGGCAGAGAAGACTGTGCCAAACCCGCCCTCTCCTAGCTTTTCTGTAACCCTGAGCTTTCTTCCTTCCAGTGTCACCACTACACCATCCTCCATACTAGCGCCTTTGCTTCCCCGGGCTTTCCTCGCTGCGAAACGCTGGAGGCCATCCAGCATACTTCCATCTTTTGATCTCAAGTCATAGAAGTCACCATCGGCAGGCAATAGTGAGAGCAACGTTGAAACGATTGTGGGGTCAAAAGGGTTGCAGGGATTAGGCGGTCTGAATGAGGAGACAACGGCGAGCGAATCGCAGAGACTGAGTGTTCCAGTCCGATCTTCGACCGCAGTCAAATTATTTTGGCTGACAAGTTGTTCGTGAGGGTCGCATGAATTTCGTATGCCATCCGCGTATTCCTCGTAATCACCTTCCACTCCGTCATCTTCCTGCACCTCTCTTGCGAGCTTCTCGGCCACCTCAACGGCATACTTGCCACTGTCCCTCCCTTGTCTCTCTCTCCAATCCCTGTCGCGTAGAAGGGTCGTGGTCGTCGGTGTGGGAATCCCTCTCGTGCTGAATTCGAAGGTCCGTTCTGTGATAGGCGTCATAACGTTAATCCTCCCAAAGCGTCCACCAAGAGGTTCGTTATTTTCCACTTCCTCCCCGTCAAAATCATCGTCGTCTTTGTAATTAGCTTGTCGTTCGTGCTCGGGTACATACGCTTGTTGTGGTGCGCCCTCTTCTTCGTCGACTTGACTATCACTGGACGAAGCAAGACCCCCTTCAACCTCGACCTCTCCGCCTTCGAACGCATATCCGTCTTCACCATCCGAGAAGTTGGTGTGGCTGCTGCTACTACTGAAAGCGTGGCCATCCACTTCTGGTTCGCGCTCGCCGTACCCACCGACTTCCCCGAGACTAGACTCGTCCGTGAAGGTCTCATCGACCATTGGCGGAATTACACGATGTTGCAGAGCATTGGCATTCCTGGCTGAAGCCGAGGCTTGAAGTGCGCTTGACTGAACTGCATTTTCGTTGTCAACAAAGGGCTTGAATGTGCCCGGTGCAGGAGTTGCACTTGGATTTACTCCTGAAGGAGGTTTTGGCGTGAACACGCCCAACTTTCCAAGACGGGCAGATCCTCCATTCTCTCCCTGATGATCCGGTGGACGAGAAAATACTTTGAATGGTGTCTTTGCATCCACGAATGGTACGAAAGCCTGCTGTGCAGGTGTCCGCATATCTGGAGCCGGCTCATCCTCGGGTATACTTTCTGGAGTAAGCTTCGTACTCGACGGTCGCACCAGAGGTTCTTTCCGGGAGACAGGAGTAAACGGTTTAGAAAAAACTGGTTTCTTCTCGGGCTCCTCGCGGGGAGGCTTGAGGAAAGTGGGTTTGGGAGGATTCGGATGGGATGGTTTCGAGTCTCGGGCGGACGCAGGAGCAGGGTCTTCGGTTGTTGGCGCGCTCGGATCTTTAACCGAGAGCGCTCGGCGACTCTGATTGGGAGTAGGCGCAGTGGACGGCCGGTGAGGTTCCTCGGTGAAAGGTTTAAACTGTAGACATGGAACCCATAAGTATACCATGATCATAAGACAAGTACATATCAATCCCAATAAGTTGGAGTTATATATGCGTCAAAAACGTACTTTAGCTGGTGCGACCGAGTTTTCTTTCCGAGGGGCATTTTCATCGACGTATGGCTTAAATGCTTTTTTTCGGAAAATTAGAAGGCAAGCCTATCGGAGATTGTCAATTTTACCTTGAGGTTTTGCATTTTCGTTCTCGCCAGGGGGATGCACAGGTTCGGCTCTGCGTGTCACCGGTGCTTCAGTTCTCCGTCCACCCAGCGGCTCTACTTTCCGGACAGGTGCATACTTGCTACCAGGCACAGAGCGCTTGACAGTTTTGTCGGGCGAATTGTACATTCCAAACACGTCTGCAAGTGCTTCCTTGGTATTGATTGTCACCGTCGGTTCTCCCGCAGCAGCCATGCCGACGCTCTTACGCCTGCCCCCAGGGGCAGTCGCACCCATGTTCTGCGTAGATCTAGATCCGTCATCATTGAAGTTAACCCTTACGGCGCCGGATGATGAATCGCGAAGTTCAGATGCAGGGGGTGGACCCCATTTCTTGCCCAAGAGTCCCATGGAACGGGCACGCACCTCGGCTGCGGAGTACTCGACACCTGATGGTGTGAACAATAGTGAAAGATTGAAACGTAGCTTCTCCGGCCGTTTGCCAGGAACAGGTGGTGCGAGCATGGGTGCATACCGTGCATGAGCCGAATTTGACGAAGAGGCGGCAGAAGCTCCCCGTGGGGCGGATGTGGAGGAACTTTGTGCAGGCTGTGGCTTCTTGCCGGTCGAACTCGTTTGTGAGTCAAAATTCTTGAGAGGATTACGGCGTAGGGCATCGACCTCAGCCACCCCACTCGGTTTGAAGGCCGGTAATTGAGGTTTTGAGGACGGAGGTCGTGACTGGAAGTCGCGATGTCGCCTTTTGAGTCGCTCGAGAGGACGTGCACTGCGAGATATCCCGGCACGAAATGCTTTATCTGCTTCAGCACGTCTGCCACTCCCCTGTTAAGATCCATGCCACATCTGCCACACCACACCACGCACCTTCCCTCCTTCTCGAGTGCGATAGCATACTCTTCCCATAGCAAAGCGTAAACGCAACCGATCTCCCTCTTCACGAGATACGCATACACAACGCTCGGTTTTTCTACCACCTTTGCGTACGAGCACCAGACCTTGAGATACCTGAGATCCCCACTATACCGTGCGTCGTCTTTGAATTTCCGCACGGTTTCTTCGAGCAGTTGTACGAGACCGGAGTTGGGGTCATGTTCAGAAAACGTGCGAGCCGTCCACTTGATAAAGTCATCGTACGCATTGAGTGGGTCTTCGTCTTCGTCTAAGGCTTCAGCTATGCTAGTACGGTATTCTGCCCTTTCTTGTTCGAGTTGGGATGCGCGCAGGTTGGACATTCTCTGTCTGTCGGTTCATTCGATTCTGTTGCTATCGAGCTGTTTTTTTATTTCTGACACGCGACGCGTCGCATGTCACGTGGCTGCTCAAGTACGGTGCTTATGTAAGTCCTCTACTTAAAACATATTTTCATCTTTGCCTTCAAGCTCGGCCAACACCACCAGCGACGGCTATCGATCAACGTTCAACTTGCTAATGGATCGAGCAAGGAATGACAGTTATCCGGAACACCTTCGTAATGTCCGCAGAGAAACAAAATCCCGGACCTCGAGCACCTTATGCCAACCCCTTGAGACATGCTCCTGGTCTCAGGACCATCTTCCACTTGGAGGTTCTATTAACTCCATGGTCTTGTGTTATCACCACTGTGTAGCCCACAAATTTGGCATGACAACAGGTAAGCTTGTAATATCAGCTTTCAGACTCTAGAGCTTTTTTGGTCTTCGCCGTATTATCACACAGAAACTATGTACCAAAAGCTCTGAAACCGTTCTGCTACTACACCTCACCCACCGTTGCAGCTATATGCAACTGCCCACACACCAGCAGGCGATGCTTTTTTTGAAAGGTTTTGCCGAGCCGGGGATTGACTCCAGAAAATCATACAATAGCAAGGTAGCATAGCCCCACTGAGTATTTGGTTGCCAGTGAGATGGTAGTAACGACAAACTCAATGCGGCAATTCCAAGCTATGCTGTTGCCCAGAAACTAGTGGATCCTGGTGCGCATATTTGCAGCGTTCCCTACCGAGGGTTATCGCTGCCGCAAATCTAACGTGATTTAAACATGTCGAGATGCAGACCCGATCTTGCAAAAGCACAGTAAACCAGATGTGACACTTGTCGCTGTCACAACCCGAGTTGTTTCCCGTCTGCGAAGCATGTCTTGGCCAACTCGCACTTTGGATCAACAGTGGAATGTGGTCCTCGACCTGCGGGATTGGTGACACGGGTAAGCTAGAGTTGAAAGGTGGCATTCCTATCATAAAGGCTCTACTAATGTTGCATCATATGCAAACGCCTCAAGATACGGATTCAACCGTACTATCATACACATAAGAGATGACACTTTTCGTAAAGTTAGATCAACACACGTTCGAACCTAAGTCTCAATTCTGCTTTGTTATGGTGAGAATGTCTTTGCCGACCCGCACCTTGGATCCCACCAAGTCCTTGCCGCCTTGATCAATCGGTGTCACCGTCAGGCCAGGTCGGAAGATAAGGCAGTGGGTAGATCCTCCGAAGTGGAATGCGCCTAGCTCATCTCCCTTTTGAAGCTTTTGACCCTCATTGACAACAGTCGACACCTCGCCCGAACCAACACCCACGAAGCACATCAAACCAACGGGCTCGTCAGCTTGGATGAGGATCAAAGCATGAGCCATGGCAAAGTCCCACGAGCGGGAAACGACGTCCAGATCTTGGTGATCATCGTTCAAGCAAGCTGCGTCATAGGTAGGCCGCGGGTTAGGATGGGTCGCACCTGAAATGAGACGTGTCTTCACGACAGTACCGCTTACAGGACTGCGCCAGCGGTGATAGTCGAGAGATCCAAGCATCGCCTGGATAAGTGTCCCATTGATGAAGGTGTCGACAAGATAATCCTCTGCGAGGATGTGGTTGAGGGAGTACGGGGTGTTTTCCAGAATCTGTCCGTCTTCTTGAGTTCGCAGTAAAGTTTGTGGACGGTAGACGAGTATGCAGAGTTGACGATCGTTGGGTCGTCAGGGAAAACAATGGCACGGCGGATGGGCTTCAACTCCCTGACGAAGAGCTCGTCGTAAGACTTGAAACCGTAATGAGGATCGCTAGTATCGCGGATAAAGAAGCTGTCAAAGGTGTCCTGCTCTGGATTGCCACCGGCACTTCGGACCATGGCATCGAGCGCCGCGGTACTTAGCCAGCCACCTTCTCCATCATGGATGACGTTGGTGGACGCCGTCGAGGTGAGATACTCGTGCCATGCCGTGAACACCCTGCAGAATCTCTCATTGACTCCGGGATGGGTGAACGCATTGTAGCGCGCAGGAGTGTTGTAGAACCGCGAAATGATACCATAGTAGGGAACAGCCGCCACCATAGCGCTAACACCCTCACCAAAGCTGGGTGCGGTCGTCAAGTTCGTATCGAGAATTTCCATCAGGTCTACATAGTCTTCGATCCAGGTTGAAATTAATCACGTTACAACCACAAATGCCGATACAACATACCTTTGCTTGGTCATCATTCGGCGAGGGAATTCCCTCGAACATCTCGTTGAACGCAGCAAAGACCAGCACCCTCCTTCTCAATGTAATCTTTGAATTCTTGTACTATAGGGTCCAGCGTGCGGACAGTATAAATTTGTGCCTGGCCGATGGTGATGCGGCAGTGCTGCCGCAGGCAGCCCGGGTCAAGCTCAATTCCGGCTCTGCTTGTCGCGGTCTCTAGGTTCTCTCCCGCCGCCGCAAAATGCGCACGGGTTTTAGGGTGACGGCCATGGATAATACGACTGCACAGGAGCAAGTTGCTCACGAAAGCCTCAACGGCTGCTGGGTCCTGGGGCAGCCAGTTTCCGATGGTAGTTGCGGGCATGGTTAATGCTGATCACGGTCAGTATACAGGTATTGCGGCACTAGGAGGCGAAAAGGACTCACAAGTCATTGTGTGGAGGAATAGGTGTTACGGGGACAAAAACCTGACAAACGATGGAAAAACCTGAGCCCTTTTAAGCGATCCAGCCAGCCAGCCAAGGCATATGGACGGGCCATCCTGAAGCAGTAAAACCATTGCAGCTTTGGCCTCCTGTTACAAGACGTGTCAGTTGACTCCGGACGAATGCGTGGGCTACGTGTCGCATTGCGCCGTAACCGAGAGAAAAGAATAGTAGCCAGCGCGAGATCATATCCGAACCAAACACCTAGAGCGTATCGGGCAAGACCATCCTGAAGTAGTGATTGCATTGGAACTTTGGCTCCTTCGTCACGAAATGGGTCAGATCACCTTGGAAGAACATGCATGGTTGCGCCCCTGTTACGTGGAGTAACGCGTAATCGAGAAAATGGATATTAGCAGGTGCGGGAGCAAGCCGAAACTGAATTCCCTGCTGACCAGTAGCGCCTAATGCCTATACTGACGAATAGACCACCTCGAGACGCATGACCGACAATCAGATGGATTATCATGCACCAAGTGGCTTCGTAACTGTCCCCAGAGACACAGAACTTACGCTTCGAATCCAAGCTGGTTATGGAAGGACCGTGCTGTTGGTGCGCCGTGGGACTATTGACACACCTGATCTAGAGCACTGGAGAGCGGCAGAGTGCTTTTCGCTACAGCCAACATTAGTTCCAAGGGGAAAGGTCATCAGATACTTACCGCGTATATCAACCATGTGCCTACTCTCAGTGTGCTAGCGTGCCCCCTGAACGGTGAGCACTGAGCAAGGACAGAGCTAGTGAGCAACGCCTACAAAGACCCGCGAGTGAAGATAATTCGGGCAGGTCCGTGATCTATATCAGCCTATGATCGTCCCACATGATGTCACAAGAGCAATACTACCTGGTACGTCCGTTGCAATGAAGCAGTCGGGTAATACTTCTGACATCACTGCGGAAACCTCAGTTTTGTGCTATGTTCGAATTACATTTGAGATGAATGCAAGCGTCTTGTTTGTGGCCACTGAGCACAGGAATGGGTTATAGGTTTCCAAAGCCTTATAAACCATTGTAATGGTAGAGTCAAGAATACACTAGTTGGACACACTGCAACTAATTGGGGAATGGGATGAAGGGATGATGGCGACAATGATGTCAATGTTTTTCTCAAGATTTGACTTTTGCCACTTACTGTACTGACGCATTCATAATCAATTTCATACCTACAGCATCTATGATTACACCTGAACTACTGACTTGAATTTTTGTGAGTGTGGGCCCTGGCCTGAAGCCAGGAGGACCTGAGGACGGGCCAGGCCCCATGGTCAATTTTATGGTTGGCAGGCCCTGAGCCCTCATAGGCCGGGCTCAAGCCCCAGCTTTCAGACCGAGCCGGGCCGCGAAAACACGCTAAGATTCATGGTCGGATGTCCAAGTTATCCAACAGTTGACGTGGTATTTATTACATTGCCGAGACTCATGCTTATGTCGAGGATAATTGTCCCAGTTCAACACGATCCTTGCCTCAAATTCACTGGGGAAATGCACGTTCAGAGCACTCGCACTCCATAGAGATACGCACATGAAAGACTCACGAAAGCTTTCCTATGAAGTTCGGCACCCTTGGTCTCGATTAATCTCATTTCGTCTTCTGTGAGATCCGGAACATTGATGGTATCGAGGTACTCCCTGATCCTCTCAGCTTTGGAGGACGTTCTATATAAACAAACGGTGAGAGAACGAGGGAGGGAGTCAACCCCGACCATTATACAACGGAGAATATGTGAGAGAGAGAGAACCCACGTTACGACCAGCACGCCATTCTGTTTCAACCATTTGATGAGCACTTGGCCGTCCGACACCGGAGCACCGCGTGTTTCCTCTAGTCGTGCACGTATCTGTTTAATGGCGGCATCGACCGGTCCGCCAGGGAATCGGACGATGGGAGAGAGACCACCGTATGAAGACGTGACGATATCATGCTCGTTGTCAAGTGCGATTGTTGGTTTAGCGTCTTTCCACACGTAGGCGTGTAACTCGATCTGTGTTACGGTAATTGGTGAAGTAACATTCCATGATCGCGCACGAGTGAGTTCTCACCTGGTTTACAGCTGGTATGATCGTCGCGACAGAAAGGACTTCTTCGAGGTGTTGAACGTAAAAGTTGGAAACCCCTATAGACCTGGCAAGACCTTCCCTCCTAACCTCTTCCATCTGTTTCCAAACCTGTCGCAACCTCCCCTGATGGTGCGCAGGATTATGCACGAGGTACGAGTCTACATACTCGAGATTTAACTTTCTTAGGGACGTCAAGAGGGCATCTCTGACGGTTTCCCCCGGCTCCAGTTTACCCAGTTTCGTGGTGACGTACAGCTCCTCGCGAGACTTTCCCGACAACTTGATGGCTCTGCCGACGCTCTCTTCGTTACCGTATCGTTGTGCGGTGTCGATGTGTGTGAATCCGTTATCGAGGGCTCTCCGGACGGATTCGGTGGCGTCGCGTCCGTACAGAGCTGTGCCAGTACCGAATGCGATCCAAGGAAGCTGGTTCCCGTCGTTGAGATGGATGAAGGAGGCCATGAGGGGCGGTGGGTGATTTTGAGGCTACGGAGGGTGGAGTGGGCCTGTATTTTATGCCATAGTCGCGATAACGCAAGCGTGCGCGATTTTCGTGGCTGCTTGACTCAGCTGATTCGTAAGGAACGGTCATCTTGGACAAGACATTACAGTGGTTATCAGCAGGTGAATCTGCCTACTAATCAGTACAGACAAGACGAGGGGATGTAACAAAACACATCAGTCCGGCATATCCGCCTAGCAGAAGGCGAAGTACATAGTACGTTCATGCAACACACAAAGTAATACCGTTTAGGGTCCATGGAGTGCAATGAAACTGTCCTCTGGTCTTGGACGTCTACGAGCATCCGGCGACATACCTGCCATCCCAACCCCAACAGGCCCAACCCCCGCACGTGGATCGCCGTAAAAATGTCCTGGGGATATCCCACCATACGGTGTTCCTTGCAGAGGGTGTTGAGGGTGGTGGCGCGGGGAACCGTAAACATAGTTCTGTTGGCTCGGCGTCGACCCAGAGGGGTTCCGCGTGATGCGTGGAGACTCGTGTCGAAAATCTGGGGTTTGCATCGCGGGTACTCGCGGAGGCACGTTTTCTTCCTCCGTGGGGCGTTGCCGTTTCACGGCTTCCTGCAGAAGCGTGGGGTTGTAATAAAGGTCAGAGTTGAAGTCGACCTGGAACCTAAAGACGTCTTAGCATACGCCGACCGACGTAAATACAGAGGACGACGTACTGCTGTGTTCCGACGTCCCACTGTGGCCCTCGTTCTGCACGAGCGGTGAGGAGAAGCGAGTTCCATCTTGAAGCTGATTCCTGACGGGGTTATGGTTTCAAATGACTTCGCCGCCCTGATGTTTGGCGTATGCCTGAAACTTACGATGGCTTGTGCGAGTGCCCCGGACGGTGGATTGCCGTTGTGACGGTATCGAATCCGAGACTTGGGTTTCAAATTTTTATTATCTTTCCGAACGACCGCGTGGACCGACGCCGTCAGCCGTGTCCCTATACGCTGGGCACCATGACGAGGTACCTTGACTACGATTGACTTGGCTGGCTTTCCGCGCGCCATTTCACTACGGAAACTAAAATAAAGTGTGGGGCGCTTGTTCCTCTTGCGGGGGCGTGGTGGCACTTGCCATATATAGAACATATTGGGGGTCGACGCGGTGCATGTGATATGAATGATATGAGCCACTCAGCTCCAACTTCACCGTCACTGCACGGACGACCAGCTACACGCTCGTAACACCCATCTACAGGACGTGATCATGGCTGAATTTCGTTTGCAGTCAATCGGAGAGTCCATTTCCAGGCACACATCTCGCCAGCTCAAATTCATCATTCCTGGCGCCATCGTCACATACATCTTTGACACTCACCACGTCGTCCTTGGATTGTTAGCCCACTCGGAACCGAGCAATTTGGCAAGGGGAGTACATCCTCCGTATCTGATGTCCGGTTCGTGCGTGAACAGCATCATGTATACACACAGATTATTCGCCCTGCTTTCTCTCGCTCTTGGCTCATGCGTCGTGGGGTTGTTCCTATACGTGTTATTCGTTCCATGGATACAAGGAGTTGAGCTGAACGTACGTCTTTCAAGTGATCTGCACATTCTCGATGCCTTACCACCCGTCTCCTCGCTTGTTAGTATCGATCATGGCGCGACTCTCCAATTTTGTCCTCTGTCATTCCCGTACTCACCGCCTCCATCCTCGCTGGGTGGTCATTACTCTCTATTACTCTCGGAAAATGGTCGAAACTCGGATACATCGAAGGCACCATCGGGGGTAAACCATCGTTCCCTTCTTCTCATTCTACTTGTTATTGAATCACCCTCGATATCAGCGTCTGGACTGTACGCTCTGACATTTGGCCTAATTGGTTTACTTCCGACCCCTAAATTCCATCGGTTGTGACCAATCTTCCGACTTCCTAGTCTCTCTATTATTGTTCGCCCGCTGTCCAGATGATATGCTGCTGCTACTGCTGCTCGACGCTGCTCGATCCTCGTTGGATATGTAATCGATATACGTACGTAGCCTTAAAGTTGTTCTATCCCTGATATCACTGCTGTCGATCTCCAACGGTCTTCAATCACGTACTACTAATATGTTTTAAACTATATGTTCTTCCCAAGTCGTGAGGTCCGCCATGCTGAGAGCTAGATGTCGGAATCATAAGTATGCGTCTCCCATCACTTCTCCGGGGCAGAGCAACTCCGGATATGTAACCTTCCATGAGGGACTTACCGAGGTTCTAAGGTGGTGAGAAACTCTTCAACGCAGGGTGTCATCTTTGAAGTGGAACCCACGTGGAGTTGCGGGTGAGTGATATGATGCCCGCGAGGAGTATTGATCACGACATGTCAAGCTGCGATGACTGGATAGTAGGTGAGCCAAATCCTGGAGCGTCCGGGCCTGCCCAGGTGTCTAGTATCAGCGTCTGACATACATTCCGTCAGTGCTGATAAGTGACTCAGCGTGGCCCTCGCTCTGAGTAAGACCACGGACACGCATACCCATCATGACCGGTTGACCCTCGGAAAATCATGTCATCCGTTATCAATTCAAGGTTCCATTCGTCAAGAGCGTATTGTCACCGGTTCTGTATAATAACCTGACTGAGCCGGCGTCGAGTATCATATACCAAGTAGCTGAACTTCCATATTATCGGAGGAGGTTGGCATTCCATCGGTCATCAGGGTAGTTGAATGAGGTGTCCCGCGTGTAGGATGAGGCGCTTGTCTATATTTAAGGGAGAGATCGCGACATCACTGCTCAAGGTTTCTTGTCCACCACCATTGGATCGCCCCAGTGTCATGTCTAGTACTTATACCAGCATCGTCCTGCGCGAACGCCCGGTGGCCGACATTCTCCCTGATACGTTCGAGACGAAGACGGCGTCCAAGGATGACCTCGTACCAGGCCCAGAGCAAGTCGTCGTTCGAGTCACATATGTTTCCCTCGACCCCGCTATGCGCGGATGGCTGAAGGATGCGAGAAGTTACTTGCCTCCGGTGCAAATTGGTGAGGTCATGCGAGCGGTGGGGTTGGGTGTCGTGGTGCGGGTGGGCAGTGGAAGTCAGTTCAAGGAAGGTGATCTCGTATCCGGAACCGTCGGTGAGTCTTGGTGAAATGCGGTTCGTGAGATGGATGTTTATAACATGACGATAATCGCCGTACAGGTTGGACAGAATATGCTGTATTAGATGATAAGAAACTTCAGAAGACAACGTGCGTCTCCCTCGTGATACCCTTTTGACGCACTGCGAAAATGATGATTGGTGACATGTCGATCATCGTTCAGAACTCCCCCAGGATGCACATCTCTTGATTTTTTGAACACTCTCGGCTTGACTGGTGAGTGGGTCGAACAGAGTATCGTTGGGTCATCGCTTTGAACAAGGCTTCGCGACAGGCATGACCGCATATTTCGTGAGTCTCCGAAACATCGTTGTGCCAAGTACATAAGAGTATCGGCTCACTCGCGTGCGTCAAACTCACAGGGTCTCCACGATGTCGGAAAACTCAAAGCCGGCGAGACGCTCGTTGTCTCCGGTGCAGCAGGCGCCGTCGGCTCACTCGTCTGCCAGCTCGGCAAACGTGCAGGGGCACGCGTCATCGGCATCGCTGGCTCGCCCGAAAAGTGCTCCTGGGTCGAAACCGAGCTCGGCGCCGACAAGGTCCTCAACTACAAGTTACCTACCTTCAAGCAGGATTTCAGAGACGCCGTTGGGTATTTGGACGTGTACTTTGATAACGTGGGAGGCGAGATCCTGGATCTTGCTCTCACGAGGCTGAACAGACGTGCTCGGATTGTGTTGTGTGGTTGGTATAATTTGAGTTATTGGACTCCGTGACATACTTGTACTGACGATCTCGGCTGTCCTCAGGTGCCATTTCAGCATACAGTCAGTCGCTTGTCGACAGCTATCCCCTCCTAACCTTCGTTTTGATGTTCCCTCAGACGCCACAGCTCCCGGGCTTCGAAATTACATGACCCTCATCGCTCAACGTGCAAAGATAGAGGGCTTCATAGTGTAGGTATCCTCACGGCGCTACGTCGTCGTCGATTGCATACTCAAGCAAAACGAAAACTACGCAGTTTCGATTACGAGTCCGAGTACCCCAGGGCGATTAAAGAACTGGCCGTCGGCCTCGCCGATGGGTCTATCAAGCGGAAGTTCCACATTGTCGAGGGACTCGAGAACGCACCCAAAGCATTACCGATGCTTTACTCTGGCGCTAACGACGGGAAACTGTGCGTCGGTCGATTCTAGTCTCCAGCTGGCGATGGTAGTAGGAGTTGACATGAACTGATCTGGGTTTCTAGGGTCGTTAAAGTCTCGGACGAACTTGATTCTCTATCTTCGACTTCGAAATTATAAATAGGAGGACGGGCAAGAGATATGTCCCTTGGATACACTGTCTGAATTAACGGTGAGGGGGGGGGGGGGGGGGGTTGGGGAGCGTTGTGCGGGTCTCAGCAGCAATAAATTTAGGAGTAGAAGGGATGGACATGACCCCGCCATGTCGACGTTACGTCTGGCAAGGGATAAAATGGGATTGTACTGTAGTACCATTCTGAGGTAGAGTGGAGAGAGCACGAGCTAAGACATAGAGTATGAATAGGCGTAAGGGCAGCTTCCTCAGGTTCTCACACACCAACCGAGATCTGATCAGGTGCACAGGAAGGGTGTTCTCGTGTTCCTGGGGAATTGGACCCTCCGTATAATTTATCTCTGATTGTTTTCCCAACAGATTTAGTTCCGGCGGCATTTGCAATGGGGTCGGGTCCTTGTGGCGGGAGGTCGTTTTCTGCGTGGTACTGTGCACGACAGCGATAAATGTCAGCGTGTTGTGAGGTGATCACTACGTGCGCAAAAAGTGTAGGCGACGGCGTCACGTCAGCGGTAATCAAACAATGCAGAGGGCCAGCAGAAATACACGTACTGCGAGTCGACGAGCCGAGGAGAAGGTCGTAGACGGCGAAGGCCAACAAAGTGGCAGGAGTGTTCGTCAGCGCTGATATGGCGGCGTAGGCTCCTCCAGAGGCTTTCGGCCCCCAAATCGTAATTGCCATTAGGCGTCCTCCGATATCACGAGCGGTGTTAGCGGGTGCTGGTGAGATGATTGGCGCAACAGCAATTTTGCAGGGTACAGTCTGTTAGAAATGAAGGTTTGGCTTACCGCCGGTCGGAGCGTATCCCCAGATCATGACGGCGCTGCCAGTGCGGCTATTCATAGAGGGCTGGGAAGACAAGCGGAACGACGCTTACTACGTGAAACCGATAATCCAAGGCGCGACCGCTGGAGGTATGAAGTGGTTCGTTGGATCCCTGCATCCACATATCGCGAGACCAAGGACGAAATTCTACACGCGGCACGGAGGACAACGTTCTGGAAGGACGGCCAATACGAATGGAATGAAGAAAAACTCACGCTCATGAACTCGTTGAGTAACACGCGATACAGATTCACCGTCGGAGATTGGTAAAGTGCAAAAACGCCGGCTGGCCCGACGTTTGTGAACATGGCCGTATCGTAAGTTCCTTTCGCTTTCAGGACGTTT
Organism: Pisolithus microcarpus; assembly: GCA_024613185.1. Lineage (NCBI taxonomy): Eukaryota > Fungi > Basidiomycota > Agaricomycetes > Boletales > Pisolithaceae > Pisolithus > Pisolithus microcarpus. The sequence goes on from JANFAI010000007.1 coordinate 1,884,242, forward strand.
TCGGCGGCCTCGCAGAAGCGTGAAGGTCAAGGTAAAGAAATTCATCAGTATTTTGGGGGAAAAAAAGTGCGTACAACTAGAAGGTCTTTCCATTGCAAGTAGACTATCAAACAAGCCACGTAAGCGCCGGTTACTTGAGCGAGAATATACCTGCGAGGCAAGTACGATCAGACGATCGCGAAGCGAAGGCATTCCGCAATGCGAACCTCGCCACTTTAGCGATGGGAAAGCCCCTGAACACGCAGAGAGATACGGTAAGGCCCGGGTTGATATGGCTGCCAGAAGTTGCCGCGCAAAGTGTAATAGAGATCACGACGCCGATGGCGTACGAAAAACCGACGGTGTACAAAGCTATATGGCGAGTAACATGGTAAGGGAGTTTTCACCTCGATAAAAAATGATAATCACGGACATCCGATTCCGTTTTGAGATGTTATCGTTCCGACGATATATGCTGCAGTTGGTCCTAGACCTTAATGTAACGGCAAAGTCAGGAAAGGTAACTGTATTTATGAGTCATAAAAGGGTCGCCTGACCTGAGTAGACGTAGAGAAAGGCGCCCAGCTGAGCCGATAATGAGGACTCCGGCGGAGAAGAAAGAAGCTGTCCACCTACCATTTCCGCAATCATCTCGATGAGCCAGTGCACTTTCTTGTCCTTGAAGTATTCCCAAGAAGTCACATTCATCATTCGTGGCTCAACGTCCCGTAAGTAGATGGCGACGGGTTCGTGTACTGTCATAACGTTAAGATAGATCCGTCGAGAGAAACAAGAAAGTCGACTACTTCAGACAGAGGCTCCCATGCCTTTATGTGCACTGGTTAGCGCTACCCGGGCGCTGGACGGAGAGGCTATGGCATGTATCTCTCGCAGTATGCAACTCAGGTTGCTCCCCAACTGCAGGGGTGCGTGCTGCTGAGGAGTCTCACGTCATTCCATTCCACTAAGCTCTCCTACATGCGGAGGAGTGCCGCCCTCTGCCTGGAAGCAGGTTCTTTTCAGCCCACTCGGACCAAGGAGTACCCTCGGGGCTGGATAAGTTCTGAGTGAGCCGTGGCGTGTAAGCCTATAGCTGTACCAGCTCACCGGGGATATACTCACGGTCATGTTAGACCGGGACTGCTTGTGTGTTGCCTTGTGTCCATTATATTATAGCAGTCAGGATGTCAACTAACTTACCGGATTCGGAGTTCGGAGGTGGAGCACACAAACTGTGGTGTGGCCGTGCGACTCGTACATTGAACTCCGCGACCCCCTCGCAAGAGTTTGTTCCGATCGCCGTTGGCATACTTCAACGTTTACCGTTCGCCACTCGTAGAAAAGACTCCTACCGTAGGGCACTTCCCTGGCTCTGTTATACAGAATTCCAAATGGGCCGACGAACGCATGCTTGTGCGAAGGAGTCTTGGTGACAGGATCCATCGCCCATATGCTCTCCTGAGCTCCCGGGCGAGAACTGACCAGCACACCGCCAAATATCGACGCAAGACATTTGTTTTCTGGTCTCAAAACCGTGTTCTTGAGAGGGGCGGGTTCCCGACGATTTCTCGGAGGGCCGTCGACAATGTTCAAGATGCATTTAGTCATAAAAGGTATGTTTGATCGCCGTTTGATGACCTTGAGGGAAGTGGCGATGACTGCACCGCGTAGCCAGCAACATGGTATATGGCGAATACTGTTAAGCCGAATGTATCCACCAGCCAGACATCAAAAGGGCCTCCTTCGTCTTTCGCCTTGAGATATTGCAAGGAACCCGAACTGTGCCAGTCAGTGCTACACTTTTCTGATTCAAGAAGTCAGTCAACTGTAGGCTTTGGGCATACACTATGGATGATTCCGCCCATCCAAGTGCTTGGCAGTGAGCGCTGGGGCTCCGGGCTAGTGGTTCATCCGCAATGCTTTGGCAACGATCCATCACCACGGTGTTGATAGAAATCATCAAACACCTTGCAATGGTTTACTGATCGTGCTTACAGGCACCAATCGCGTATGTTCATAGCTACCAAATGCTACCCCTGACCCGACAAAATCCGACAAACTTCGAAATTGATCACGCGGCGTCTTTCATTTCTCGTCATGCCCTTGACCCCGAAAATTGGTCTGCACGGTTAGCAGCACCATCCAGGGGGTCTTTCCTTCAAGCGTGGCTTCCGTCTCTAGGTCGCCCTTCAGACGCTTCCGCATCGCCAATATGCTTCTCGACGCCTCCGAACAAGGGTAAATTTTCGGGCGGCTTCAACGCATCGGGATGGAGCTGGGGTGGAAGTTCGTTGTCTTGCTGATACTGCACCTGAGCACGCAGGAAATCGATGTGGTACGGGCTCAAGGCTGCGTGCGTAAATAACGTTCACACCGGTGAGTGTCGGGCTGCATTTTATAAAGGACAAAGAAGGAACATACTACGAGTGCCCGAGCCAAGGAAGAGATCGTAGACAGCGAAAGCTAGTAGAGTTGCAGGTATGTTCGTCAATGCGGCTATAGCAGCATATGGACCACCCGAGGCTTGCTTGCCCCAGATGCTGAGAGCCATCAGGCGACCTCCGACATCACGGGCCGTGTTGAGGGCAACTGCGAGAATTGATTATAAGGGATAACAACTATCATGACACTCTCCGAATGCCGAAAGGTAATAATTACGCACTGGCCGTCGGAGCATAGCCCCAGATTGCGACCGAGCTGTGAGAGAGGGGTGGCGTATCAGAACGAGTACCATGTGCAGCACTCGACTAAATATGGAGTTCAGGGGCTCTTACTAGGTGAGACCGATGACCCATGGAGCGACCATGGGTGGTATGAAGTAATTCGTTGGATCCATGACTCCACATATAGCGAGGCCGAGCATGAAGTCCTGTGCATGACCAAGGATTCGCGATCATCATCAAGGAGAGGAATGATTGGGAGTCACCCACAGTCATGAACTCGTTGAGCAACACGCGGTGCAGATTTGTCCCGGGAGATACGTAGAGCGCGAATACGCCAGCAGGGCCCGTGTTCGTGAACATCAGTGTGTCGTAGAGACCCTTTGCTTTCAATACGTCTTCGGCAGCCTGGAAACGAAATCGCCGAGGGTCGTCGGGAAAGAAAGGTAGGCGACATCTCGACTGCTGGACGTAAAGTGATCACTCACGAGAAGAAGGTCTTTCCATTGCACGTATACTATAAGGCAGGTCAAGTAACTGCCAAGTATCTGTGCGATGATATATCTACGTTCGGACATCGTGGTCAGCTGATAAACGAAATTTGGGAGTGTTGGGTACGAACCTCACAGCCTTCGCCTTTGGAAATCCTCTGAAAAGGGAAAGAGTGATGGTGACACCTGGACTGAAATGGCCACCAGACGTTGCTGCACACAACACAATGGCAAGGACGATTCCGATGGCATAAGCGAAACCAACGGTATACAGAGCTGCGCGGAGGTTCTTCAAGTGTGCCTTTTATGAACCAAAAAGGACTACTGACATCCAATCCCGCTTTCCGCTGTGAGGTTTCCAACGATCAGCGCCGCCGTTGGACCCAAACCTGTATAACGAGACGGTAAGGATGGGGTTCACTGCAAATCAGCAGACTCATCTGACCTGCATAGACGTAGAGGAATACGCCGACCTGCCACGATGAGATCCCATCAAAGGTTCCAACCTGAGTCTGTGACAGAAGGAGAGACGCACCATCTCTGCGAACATTTCGACCAGCCAGTGTGCTTCCCTGTGTTTAAATCGTTCCCAGGTGTGCATGTAAGGCGGACGAGGTTCGACATCGTGCAAGTAAATGACTTCGCGCGCCATCACAACTCGGTGGTTCGGTCAAGAGAAGGAGGGGGAGTGGGAAGATCACCGTCGAAGCAACCCATGAACAGACTTTTAAGAGAGGTCAGGAACGGGACCATTAATGTGCCACGTACATGATTCTGGGTCAGAGTCCTATTATGTACGAACATTTGAGGAACGAATTTAGCCGATAGTCTTATGACCGGGTTGTGAAATCGCTGGGAAAAGTGTGTATGCGGGGATGTCATGATACATAGATAAGCACGTACATGTTAGGCCGGCATCGGGGGATGCAGAAACTATCAGAGCGATTGCATTTGGAGATCGTACCTGGGAAGCATGTGCGATCTAGAAGTAGCCGCCGGTCTACATTTTAGGAGTCGATAAGCCCCTCTTCCTTTGTATAGGGGTGAAGGGGTAATAGAAAGCTATTTCAACCTGCTTTTGCCTTTCGAAACGTCTCCACCACATTCAAAGATGCCCGACACCATCAGTGATACTAGCGGCGACGATTCCATCGCATCGAAACTCTCAGAAGACGAGAAACGACGAGATGCGCTCGATGCAGACCGCTTAAGGCTCATCTTCGGTCTCTCCCCGTCCACCGGGTTACGGACACGCTATAGTTGGCAATCATGTTGCTGGTGCGACGATACCGACTCCTTAAAATCCGTTGACGGATCGAGTTGTGACGAGGGGGAACTGGAACAGCGGCCACGGGACGTTTGCCACTACCACCCCAACGGTCTCCGGGGGACGTATGAACCCATGCATCCTCAGGACGAAGAGCCTGATCAATAGGCTCGAGATGACCAGTTAACCGGAGAATGACACAAAGTAAGTAAGTTTGCCACGCGGTTTTGAAGCAGTACATATAATAACGTGGAACCATGCAACAGACTCGTATAAGTGATGGAGTGTCGCCCGGTCCGGCTCGGCCCGAGGCAGCTCGTGCAGTGGTAAAGGAGAGGCTTTTGGAAGTTGTTTTCTGGGAAAAGCTTGGATATTGCGATGGTAGCGATGGGAATTCGTTCTGGTAGTGTTTGGTAGCTATGACGTGTCTTGCGCAGTATAGCAGATTGTGGGCATTCGGACTGCGCGAGCCATCTGATGTTGAACGTTGAACCACCACCACCATCTCATTATGAGTACATGGCCATTGGGCTTTCTGACGTCTGATCTCTGACGGACGACCTCCTTCACTCGAATTTACTGCACAAAAACATCCCAGCGACACTTGCCGTTTTATTTGCTGCCCACGTATCATGCAGGTACGCAGCGTCATTGCTTATCTTTTAGAGACATGCCTGATCCATTGAAGGGCTCCTCAGCGTTGTGAACATTCGGGCTTTTGATCGCGAGAATTCTTCCAATGTGGACAGAGGGGCCGCATCACTCCACAATCATTGGACGTGTTCAGGATGAGCAAGTCGAGTCTCGTCCAATAGTAAGATTTTCCATGGTGCTGCGAGTATCTCCCCGATTGTTCTATGGCGACAGGCACCTTTTCTAATATCGATTATACTTCGTCACAGTGGCTGGGAACATCTCAGCGGTTGATGTGGACAGTCGCTTCGTAGCTGGATGCTGCCTTCGAAGCGCTCAAAACCCCTGGGGGCATGTATCACGCGCGGTCTGCCTCTGATGAATCTGCCGCGTCGCCGTTACTTATGTACGTGAGTGTCCTATCACAACCCCCTCGTCGTAAACTGTACCTCTCTGCAGCTATTCAGGCTTAGGCACTCGCTAGTGTGGATATCGGGGTGAAACCTCTTGAATCGAAACGCTGCTTGATTGCCGACTTGTCGCTACCGTGGTGGCATCCGGACGATCGATGGATATACCCGGGAGCGAAGCATACCTCCGGCAAGTATTTACGTGGTGATTGATTGACCAGCGTGTTGCCTTGTGCTACAAGCAGTTCATCCGGGGAAAGTACCCCAGGAATCCATCGTCACGGAATGATATTTACGATCGGCATTTAAACCGGTACTCGCGTGGTTGGTTGTAGTGCTGTGCGAGTGGTGGGATGGCCGGGTTAAGGGGGTGCACAGCCTGGCTTCGTAGAGAACAAGCATGCGGTGGGACCCCGGTAGACGACATTCAAACTCCGTGAGTGTCGATGTCGAGTGTCAATCTGCGACGATGGGTGGTATGAGTCGGTCGTGTAGGTGGGTAGTGTAATAGATGCAGACGAGATCAGGGCTAGTTGTAGGGGCATTCTCGAGAATGAAGACGGGTCAGCAGAGACGATATGTAGGGGGTATATGGTCGCGGTGGTCGGGGTCCCTCGTTTCCCGCATTGTTATTGGCTTGGTGGATTTGGCTCGCCATTGAATTGAGCGACGACGTCCCAGTCGAAAAACTCTCTCCGTCTTCAGGTCTGCCCAGCTTTTTGTAGCCAGGCTCGCTGTTGTTTTTTTCTTTTCTTTTCTTTTCCTGTTTTCTTCATCGCAGTCACAGGCCAACCAACAGCGCCTCAAACTTATTCCAAGCGGACCTAGTCAGTCGCGTCGTGCTCGCTATCTGTCGACATTTCTGCTCTCTTTTGGCTTCTCTACCTAGTTCCTTTCCTTGTTTTCTGTTCTCACTTTTTACCCCATTTCTTCCCAATGGCAACGTCTCGTGCAAAGACTCAGAAGAGAGAACCCGCTACCCGGTTCGTCCGCTGATCCCCCCTCGCATTTGCATTGCCTGCTCATTTCTACGCAGTCGCACTCAGGCGTGGACAGGGGCGAGGGCCTCTCCGACTTTCTCTCCTGCTAATCCCCCTGCTCGCCTCCCTAACGGTCCTCCCCCATCCAATCAGGGGGCCTTCCCCCCATTGGCTGGTGCCAATGGCTCTCGCGCTCAGGATCCCCCCCAACCTCAGCCTCAGGATCGCATAGTTCAGTCTCTGACAGGTCTTATTGTACGCCCACCACCTTCTCTCTTGCCTCCCTCACAAATCGCCGTGCAGGGTACCACCATTACCTTGACCACCAAGGGCGGACTGCGTTACGAGGGTGCCGTATCGTCTACGGGTCCCGAAGGGGACAAGCAAGGCATCACGCTGAAGGATGTTAAGGAAATATCAAAACCCGGAACTCCGCTCAAGGACACCCTCTTCCTTCCCTCTTCCAGTATCGACACATGGCAATCCGGGCCTGCCGATGCCAAAGTGCCGAACGGTGATTGTAAGTACGGCGACCCGTCCCGTCTGCTGACTTGACCAATTAACGTTCGATGTGCCCAATTTATCCCGTTTTCTTCTTGTTTCATCTTGATGACCACCGTGACTCCGACGTTGACACCATTGCTACGTTTCCAGCTTTCAGGACGGATGCAGAGATAAGCAACAAGGCAAAACTGGCTCGTGAACGCGAGCTGCAAGCCTGGAAGTCACCGGAGGATGCGTCTAGCGGTGCAGCGGCTGTGCACGAAGGCTTGGGGGACGAAGCTACTTTCGGTCCGGGTGCTGGCGCCAACGTTTCTTGGGATCAATTTGCCGTGAACGAGCAGATGTTTGGCGTCACGACTTCATTTAACGAGGAATTCTACACGACCAAGTTGGACCGGAACGCTCCAGATTTCAAAGAAAGAGAGAAGAAGGCGCAGCGCATTGCCAGCGAGATTATGGGCGTAAGGCCACTTTGTAACTAGGATATGCCGACCTATCGTACTCATCATTGGACAGAGTACGACGAACAATCCCCATTTGGCCGAGGAGAGGGGCTTGGCTATCGATGACAGTGGCATAAATGAAGAGGACAAGTGCGGAGCATTCTTTCTTGGTGCTTCATACACTCATACGCCACGCACGTCAGGTACGGTGCAGTTGTCCGTGGCGCAAATGCCTATGTTCCGCCGGGAGCGCGCAGGCAGCCACAACAGACCGCAGGGGCATCGACTACTGCAGGTACTCCACCGAAGCCTGAGATCCCTAAGGTCTCCGTGAATGGCCCCGATGGAAATGTAGTGACAGGGCAGAAGGAGACAACGCCACCGACGGCCAAATCGACGTCTCCGGCACCTTCGACGTCGTCTGCCACCAAGGTTTGTTTTACGACATTCCAGCGTGATCTTCAATAATCTATGTTCTGTCGCTGGTGTTCGTTTTACTGATTTTTTATTCTGTCCACAGCCACCAGCCGATCCTGTGCCGGCATTCCGTGATTTCGTTACAAACGAAAGGCAGCGCTTGACTCAGAAGAAACAAGCATTGGTGAAAAGCGAAATGGACAAGCGCAAGGCGGAGCTCATCAAATTTTCTCAAACGTTCAAGGTCAGCGGCCATCATTTTAGTTCCGTGCACCGCTCACCAGCGTTTGAAACGTACCCAAACAACAGCTCAATAAGCCTATCCCTGACGACCTTGTTTCCATCCTTGCGAAGGATGAAGAAAAGCAACGGCTAATCCGGGAAAAAGCTTCCCATGATGCTGGCTCTGTAACGGCGCGTGCTATCGGTACACCTGCAACCCTTAGCACGTCATCTAGTGCTTCGCGAATGCCACAAGTTCCTGCGAAGGTCGTTGCAGAGGCGGCTCGTAAGGCTGCATCTCCCGCGAACGTCCCCACGAAACCTGCGCCATCTACACCTGCTGCCACTTCTGCGAAACTTCCTGCCTTAAAGCCGGCTGAGGCTGGAAAAACTAATGGCAAAGTGGCTGGCATGTACATCCAGCCCATCCCGCCATTCAAAGGAAGCAAGGCTCGCTCTCCAGCACCACAAGCGAACGGATCGGCGTCGAACACGGCTGTCCCCACCTCTCCCACATCTGCTGCTAACCGCTTGAATGCGAATGCTTCGTCTTTCAGGCCGAATCCAAAGGCAAATGCTTTCACTCCTGTAAAATTGATGTGTGGATCCCGTGTCCGGCGATATTGACTAATACATGTTGAAGCAGGGTCCTACCTCTCCGATTCCCAGTGCTGCGTCCGCGTCGGCTTCTGCATCGCCGAAGCCGAAGGCTGAAGAATCGGTATGTGTAACTTCAATGAAAGCGTCTTCATGACAAGGTAAACACGATATCTAGTCTCCTGCGACTCCCAATCCATTCTTCGGTCCCAAAGTAGTGCTCAAAAAGGGGTTGGGGTTGGTTAACGTCAAGGATGAATTCAACCCCTTCAAGAGTAACAAAGATGCCGAGGCGGGCAGCGTCTGTGTGTGCGAACGTATTTTCTGGTGTTTTCTTCCTGATTGTCTGCTATAGCTGCAATCTGGCCGTACAGTGGGAAGCGCTACAGCCACATGTTCCCAAATGTACAGCACCAGACGCCACAGCAGCCCACCAGCATGGCTCCACCCGGTCCGCCACCCGTCGCACATCCTGTTTACGAAGAAGGGGAACAACGCTTTGTCTACATTCCTTACTATCATGGACAAGTAAGCAATCGTACAATCGTGAGGTTGTCGATCGGTCTGTTGAATCTTTGTTAGCACGTGATGCATGGAATGGCACCACCACCACCCGGTGCTTATGTGTCCTCGCCCTTCATGCAACCGATGCCATATCCACCAGGTATGCCACCAAACGGACAGCGTGAGTGATCTACTTTATATTGTTTGGTTGACCGTTGGGCTCAAGCGAAGCTCTAGCAATGTATGCAGCATCCCCAATGCAGATGCCTCGTGAGTACCTCGGGTTATTATTCCGAAAGGTGGATATCCTTAAATTTCGTCGATACTAGCGCCGCAATACATGCCACCGCCTGGCACGTATCCGCCTCCACCAAACGGAGCAGGTCCTCGCCCGTCGATGCCGCCCACCCCTACGCCAATGCATGCGCACCCTTACTACCACCAGAGTCCACAACGTGGGTCTTGTTATTCGCAATGGTCTCCTGACGTTGACCGTATCATGCAGTACAACACGCAGTTCCATATCCGATGATGATTCCTCCTGGAGGACCCGGTGGTCCCCCTCATCCGTACGAGGGTGGACCAGCGCCACCACCGATGGGTGGCGTTGGCCACGCATGATTCTCCGATTTTGACACGTGCTTGGCGCTTTCCTTTTTTTGCCTATAGCAAACGACGAGCGTTCTCACACACTCTCTATTTCCTCTCTCTTCTGCTGTTGTTGTCGAGCAAAGCAATTTGTTGCCGGTATCTGTTGTATGTGTGACTGGACGAGAAGACCACGTGGAGGCAACGGGCGCACGACTTTCCTTTTCTACCACGCATCTTTTTTTGTTTCTTTTGTTTTTTTTTCTCTTCTTCGCTGCCATTGCAAGTACCGCTGTCCTGTTTGGTCTCCCTCTCTCTCTCGTGTAGCTACAATCTTTTGCTGGCACCATTTGTTTTTGGATCCAGGATCGTCGATCGTGTGCCTTGGGGAGGAATGCATACAACATGGGTGATTGTAAGGAAGAACGCAAAAACAATGTCTGCGTAGTTGATCAGTGACTACTTTCAGGCCAAAGCCCGCCGATGTGGTTTTGGGCACTTTTTTTCCGGCCCTCTGCGGATAAATCCGAGCCTCCAGTTGCCTGACGAAAACAGTAGACTCCAAAGCTCAGATCCCCACTGCTTCACCATGTGTCGCCCACCAAAGTCACCTGGCTAGGGTCTGCCACGGGCCGCACCGTCTTTCGACTTTCCGGCAAAGATATTCTATTCGTGTCGCCGGCCGATGAATACTTCGTCGTACGTCGTCAAGTGTTAACCTCTTTATGGCACGATCGTGGTTAGTATGTGATGTGCATTACTGTACAGACTGGAATTCCGCAGATGCATGCATGGGAGCATCCGGTACAGCTATTCGAGCACCTCATTGTATTGGGTTGGGATTGAAAAGGTTTGGCCCCGGTCGCGTCACCACTGGGCCCTGGGCACAATGCGATAAGTTAAGACGTGCCAGCTTGAGCGGAACACGATAAACGGCGCACGACAATGATGAGCGTGGGCATCCCCGTCCGAGTTGTCCGGCACCTCAAGGCTAGCTTCCTCGCGATGGCGAGCACAGACAATTCCTCAGTGCTTAGCACTGTTGCATCATCTCTGCTGGGAAGTACTGCCGTATTCAGGCCGCTTGCCCAAGCGTGGACGTCGTTGCTCCTTGGTAGCTGTGTACAGGTGTACCGACATATGGATCTCGCTTATCGCCCGAAGTCGTGGGGTCATACAAACTGCGTACGGGTTCGAGCAAGAGGATATGTTGCCAGTCACGCGACACTTCAATGGACAGAAAAGTCGCAAAAAGCAAGCCTATCAACAAAGAGGGGAAGTGCAAGGCAAATGGACCCACCTTCGACGGCGAGTCGTCTGGAAGGCAGAGGAGAGCGCTAGGGCAGGTTGCGACAAGAACAGTGATGCTTCATACTTGCCGTCCCATACAAGAGGTACAATGTGACACTACATGTGTTGAAGGGCACTTACCATCATTGCCCACAAACACAAGGATGGGCATTGATCTCTTTGCGTATCTGTTTCCCCAGGATACACAGCGGAGGCACTAAGGGATGGTTCCAGAGACCAATCGAACGAACTTCAGTTACAGAAGCACGATGCGATTGGAGGAGGGCGTACGTTTGGAAGTCCTTGGGATATAGATTATGATGGTGAGGTAGAACATACGGAATCGTTGCAGTGTACCCGCACGGGCCCCGACGGTGTTTGGAGGATACTATACATACCTGAACCGTGAAAATTCTACCTTACCCACAGTAAAGTCGCCCTTCTGATGAATAGAATGCCTTCCCAGCCCATTATTATCGCGTATATGCTCTCCCCGGATCCTGTTCGCCACTGACTAGGGCAGGACAGATTGATAGGTCAGGGAAAGCCGATGTAAGTGAAGGAAGGATCCTTCGTGATTCGTTGGCTAAGAAACAGTTCATCAACCAACTCACGGGAGTCAGAGAAGGCAGGGCGGGGCACCTACTCCAGTCGCATACTCGGACCGTTAGGAAGTTTAAAATCAGCCTGCCCAAAGACCCGCGATACGTATTCGTGGACACCCCGGGATGCGATAACACCCACCGATCAGACGAGGATATACTCCATACGATCGCTGAGTGGCTAGAGAACAGTAAGTGCTGAGCCTGTCAGATCCACTGTGTCTGGGTCTGCGTGTAAGAGCTTTGACATTTTCATCGGGCTGGCGGGGGCTGGGCTATTGGTAGTGTGCGTCTGGTGACCACTGTGTGGGACGTAGTGGAAAACAAAGAGATTGCAGAGAACAGGGTGTCGCACCTAGAAGAAAACCATTAATATATCGAGGCGGGAGCTTGCCACAAACTGTTCGAAGTCAACTCTTCGAGATGTCCATGGGAGAACATCTAGGACTTGACAGGGGAGGGAGAGCCTCATCCAGCTCGAAAAAATGAAATCAAGCAGACGAATTCCGGAAGGAGAGGGGGGGGGGGGGGGAAATCCGGTGGAACAGCTCAAGGCAGTCTCCTCTTTGCCAAGCATACTCGCGCTGATTCAGTAATATCCGAACAGTTTGGGGGCGAATCGAATCTGTGGTTGAAAACTATGTGGCAGCAGTTGTCACTTCCAGCCACTTCGCTCTTGAGTCAAGTCTTGATCCCGGCTACATCATCATTCACGAGCAGTTTGCTGGGCCTCCTACCGCCCAACCTCATACTGCAGCTTCCGCATTGTGCAGATGCAAGTGCTGGAGTATGGCGGAGTTATCATTCCCTCTATGCCGTTTCATTGATCTAAAGGCTGATTCTCTGTGGAAGTGGAGAAGCTTTGTCGAACCTGGTGTTCGTTGATTATAATTCCTGCACTGACATGGTGTGATCCTTTCCCTCGCAATATTACCTTGCTTGCAAGGTTTCTTCAACCTCAATATTCGTGAGAACGTAGTACCGGCATCTGCCGCATGCACGAAGCAGACTGCCAACCCCAATATTCGTGAGAGCGTAGTACCGGCATTTGCCGCATGCACGAAGCAGACTGAACACCAATATTCGTGAGAACGTAGTACCGGCGTTTGCCGTATGCACGGTGCACACTGTCAATGTTGGTAGCGATGTACGCTTTACAGTCGGTACCTCTTTGTTCATGCACAACGTACTCACACAGGGAAGATTTAATCAACTTTGAGTCACTACTATACAGTACGAGAATGGTTATGAATTTGCCGCATGCACGAAGCAGACGGTCAATGTCCGTAGTGAAGTACGCTTGACAGTCGGTAAGTACACAAGCAAGATTTAATAAACTTTCAGTCACTGTTATACAGCACAAGATTTGGTTAACTATGTTCCACCATTGATGCGTTTTGTTGTCTTCTTCCAAACAGTCCTGGTCATCTTCCATCAATAACTCCGCGCAATGAGATTTCAGAAAAATATTGTCGTCAAAATTACGTAGTAAACGGATGGAGGTTCTACCAGCACTTCTTGATAGCGCGACGTATAACATCAAGTCCGAATGTACGATAAAGTAGCGAGGCATACTAAAATGTAGCCTCGTCCAGTGTATCCGTTCTCGTGAAATGACAACGTTGACTACACAAATAATTGGACCGCTACACTCGAAGGATATTCGCAAATCCAAAAACTGCAAGCAAGGTCAAAGGCCGCCCGCAGGCGGCATTTCTCGAGTTTTTAATTGTTGTGCTATGCAGCCACCTATTTTCTCGCATATACTGCGTATACATCTTGCGGGGGTTCCCTTTCCCGTTCAGTCTACTTCGTAATTGTAGCGACAATGCGAAGTTGTCGGACTTGCAACAGCATCACAATGAAGGATCTTCTTACAGCAGTGTGCGAAAACGTTGAGAAAAGCAAAATATTTTCGCACGCGCGTGAGTTGTTCCGGAAAAGGAAATGTAGGAAATTCAGTAGTACGGTACGCTAATAGCACTACCATTCGACCCTCGCTTCGTCGTTCTGCCGGTGAATGGGCTAGGCAGACCACACTTCATACCACCCCTTCTGAAATAAAATCATAGAATTTCTGAGTGTCATAAGATTGTCGACAACGTGAGTGGCAATGTAGCCTTGGGTTGTCAATACTGCATATAGAGAATACTGGAGGCCTCAAACAAAGACATCCCTAAGCTCGGCATGCCTTCCACATGCTGCACGTCAATAGCATTGGGCATAGGTGCTGGCTGTTCGCAGGATCCGTGTTCTGCTAGTATCCACCGCCAGCGATAGCAACTGCTGGATGAAACGCCAAGAGCAACGCAGACATCCTCAAATTCCCAGCCGGAATCCCAGAGATGGATCGCACAGTCCTTGATGTTGAAGCTGATATGGCAATATGGCATGGGGGAGTGCTGTACTGGAACGACGAAGCGAGGGTCGAATGGTAGTGCTATTAGCGTACCGTACTACTGAATTTCCTACATTTCCTTTTCCGGAACAACTCACGCGCGCGCGAAAATATTTTGCTTTTTTCAACGTTTTCGCACACTGCTGTAAGTCTACTCGGGTTTCCAGATACTTTGGTCTGCTTATTCAAGGTAGGAAAAGAGGTCCCCATACAGCATGCACTACGGGCCTTTTTACATGATACGGAACAGGCAGATATGTCAGAGCATATATACGCAGGATAGGCTCAAAGAAATCATATAGCGAACTGAACACAGCTGACGTCGTCACCATCACCGTGACCTCTGGATGGATGGTCCGAATCCTTGCAGTAATTCTCTTAGACACTTCTGACCGTCACTTATGCATGGCTTTACGAAGTATCTATGTAGTTTATGGGCTTCTAAAACACGCACTACTTTTTCTTTTTCTTTTCCCTCTCGCTAATCTATTCATCGCTCTAGTTGCCCGTTTTTACGCAATGACAAACTCTAGTGTGACTACTGCCGATATCCTTGCGATACATTCAGTCGTGACCACAGAACCCGGGCAACGTTGACTCCAGAACACAACAGTAATGTTAGCTTGACGCGGGCTATTTCCCGAAACGAAACGATTTATTCTTTCTATTAGGAAAATAGACGCCAGACGCGGTACGCAACTGTTATCGATAAGCGCCTTCATATCGATTAACTCCACTCCGTAGCCCCACTTTCTTTCCGTACGTCCATCTCTAGCTTGAGCCACACGCTTACTGCCGCCTACAACTTTCGTGCGAGCTCGTCTTCTCATCACTCATGGTTCTTTCCCCAAATGATGATGCAACTGTTTCACCAGTCCTCGCTCCGACTGGAGGTACGCAACCAGTGTGTGCCCCAACCTGTACTGACATTCACATTCGCACCAACAGAAGTGACCGTCCAAGACTCTGGTTCTCTCTCGGATAATAGGAGCATTCGCGGTGCCACAGCGGTCGAAGCCACTCACCCAGGTACTTCCCCTGGCCTTGGACATGTGGAAATCCCAGTTCCCGCCCCGATTCAAGGTGGTTACACGTGGTTTTTGTGTCATTAGTGTACTGATTTATTACTTGGCCAGGTTTTCTGCCAACCGATAGAGGCGCTCTTACTCCTGCACTTACCGATGTTCATCCTATGGGTCTACATTGTCCTGAAGGCGGTATGAACACTTCCATACTGTCACAAGCTGAAGAAGTACCTCCGGGTAAGTATTCTACTTATGACGAATGAGATGGGTTCGATGAGTGATGACATCAACAACTAGGGTCACCATATTCGCGCCCTTCGTATTGGCTAGATCCCGCGAAAGCTCAGGAGCACATCGATCGCATCCATCGTTTTCGTATTCTTGTCATGGGAAGAGCAAATGCAGGTAAAACAACGGTTTTGCAGAGGGTTTGTAATGCTACAGATCAACCGGAAACTTTTGACGAAAAAGGGGAGAAGGTATGTATGTTGTGTGGTGTTTTCTCAAGATTGATGGCATATTTGGCTATATTTAGGTGGATGCTACTGTAGTGCGGGGTTCACTATGGGTGAGGCTACCCCATCATGGGATTTATACGATATATGTTGATGATATCCAGCGTGGTTACCATAATATCGAGAATGAGCTGGTCTTCCGGGATAATCCTGGGTTCGTGTTCCATGACTCATGCGGATTTGAGGCTGGAAGCGAAGAGTCCTTTGATATTGTGATGAAGTTTGTGAGGGATCGTGCCAAGGCAACCAGGTTAGATGAGAGAATTCATGCCATATGGTAATGTCATAATTGATACCATGAACATACTGATCTGATTCGTTAGTGTAGGTTTTGCATTCCTTTGAATGAGAGCCTCAGGGTGAGCATGGCTGCTGAAATGAGGTTTTTTGATGAGTGTGATACAGGTCATGGTAGGTGTATTTTGCATACACTATTGGTTTCTTTAAATTTGTGGCTCTGGACAGTTCCTGTAATTGTGTTGCTAACAAAGGCAGATACCCTCAGTCTTGAGGCTATCCAGGAGTTGATGAACCAAGGCATGAGTGTAGATGATGCTATGAGAGGGGCTGCAGAGGTAGAGGAGAGGATTTTGAATCATTACCTTCAAATGGTCAAGGATTGGTTGAATAAGAAGAGTTTTCCACCCAAAGACTATCTGTCACTCAGTGGTCAGTGCCCTATATCTTACTGTATGGCAGACTGCACGAGAAGTCACTGCAGGAATGCAGCAAGAGGGAGCTGACTGTACATCCCTAATAACATGCACAGCAAATGCTTTGAAAGAGGAAGCATTGGAACAGCTCCTGTTATCAACACGTCAGTCTAACTTGGAGATATGTATGGAATTTGCTATAATGAAGTAGGTGATGAAGCCAAAAATCCAATGTGTGCTAACACTTGCAAGGACTTTGAAGAGGCTCATGACAAAGCAGGGTTACAAGGTTCAACCTGCATCTCTGACATTCTACATGTCAAGATGGCTCCCATATGTGAGAAATGGGGTAATTATACCAACAAGATGCTAATTAGGTTATAGAGTGTATGTGGGGTTGAAAGCATTGCTAGGTCATTCATGCTGAATGTAGCTTTCACATTTCAATCTTGCCTGGGCTGACAGTATGTGAGTACACTCATGACCTGTTATGGTGGATGCACACTGACCATGTTCACTGCATTGCTGGTATACTTGGGTTCATAGCTTGTGAGTGGAGTCATAGCAGGAGGGGGTGGCTCCATGCTGATCATGTTTACTGCCTCCCTACTGCACTTGGGTTCACAGGGTGTGAGTGGCATGATGGCAGGTGGTGGACAATGCATGCTTACCATGTTCACTTCCTATTGCACTTGGGTTCATAGGGAGTGAGTGGAGTCATAGGCTCATAGCAGGTGGTGGTGGATGCATGCTGACAATATTCACTGCATCCCTGATGCACTTGGGTTCATATGTAGCTTGTGAGTGGAGTCATGGTAGGTGGTGGTGGATGCATGCTGACCATGTTCACTGCCTTCCTGTTGCACTTGGGCTCCTAGCTTGTGAGTGGAGTCACAGCACACAGCAGATGCATACTGACCATGTTAACTGCCACTGGTTCATAGTTTGTAAGTGGAGTCATGGTAGGTGGTGGTGCTTGCATGCTGACCATGTTCACTGCCTCACTATTACACATGGGTTCATAGGATGTGAGTGTTGTCATGGCAGGTAGTGGGGAATGCATGCTGACCACATTCACTACCTCTGGTTCATAGTTTGTGAGTGGAGTCATGGAAGGTGGTAGAGGATGCATGCTGACTATGTTCAACTCCTGTTGCACTTGCATTCATAGGGAGTGAGTACAGTGGTAGTGGGTGGCATTGATGCAGGCTGACCATGTTCACTGCCTCCTTGATGCACATGGATTCATAGGATGTGAGTGGAGTCATTGCAGGTGGTAGATGCATGCTAACTATGTTTGCTGCCTCTGGTTCATAGTTGGTGAGTGGAGTCATTGCAGGTGGTAGATGCATGCTAACTATGTTTGCTGCCTCTGGTTCATAGTTGGTGAGTGGAGTCATGGCAGGTGGATGCATACTGACCATGTTCACTGCCTCCCTATTGCACTTGGGTTCATAGGATGTGAGTGGAGTCATGGCAGGTGGTTGTGGATGCATGCTGACCATGTTCACTGCCTCCCTGTTGCACTTGGTTCATAGCTTGTGAGTGAGGTCATGGCAAGTGGTGGAGGATGGATGCTGACTGTGTTCACTACCTTTCCTGATGCACCTGGGTTCATAGGAGGTAAGTGGAGTCATGGCAGGTGGTGGTGAATCCATGCTGACCATGCTCACTGCATCCCTGTTGTACTTGGGTTTGTAGCTTGTGAGTGGAGTCATGGCAAGTGGTAGTGGATGCATGCTGACCATGTTCACTGCTTCCCTGATGCACTTTGATTCATAGGAGGTGAGTGGAGTCATGGCAGGGGGTGGTGGTTGCATGCTGACCATATTCACTGCCTCCCTGATGTGCTTGGGTTTACAGGAGGTGAGTGGAGTCATGGCAGGTGGTGGACACATGCTGACCATGTTCACTGCCTCCTTGATGTGCTTGGGTTCACAGGAGGTGAGTGGAGTCATGGTAGGTGGTGGTGGATGCATGCTGACCATGTCCACTGCCTCCCTAATACACTTGGGTTCATAGCTTGTGAGTGGAGTCACAGCAGGTGGTGGTGAATCCATGCTGACCAGATTCACTGCCTCCCTATCACCAATGGGTTCATAGCTTGTGAGTTGAGTTAGGGCAGGTAGTGGTGGATGCATGCTGACCATGTTCACTGCCTCCTTGATGTGCTTGGGTTCACAGGAGGTGAGTGGAGTCATGGCAGGTGGTGGTATATGCATGCAAACCATGTTTCCTACCTCTGGTTCATAGTTTGTGAGTAGAGCCATGGCAGGTTGTGGAGGATGCATGCTGACCATGTTTACTATGTCCCTGATACACTTGGGTTCATAGGAGGTGAGTGGAGTCATGGCAGGTAGTGATGAATGCATGCTGAGCATGTACACTGCCTCCTATTGCACATGGGTTCATAGCTTGTGAGTGGAGTCATGGTAGGTGGTGGTGGATGTATGCTGACCATGTTCACTTCCTGTTGCACATGGCTTCATAGGAGGTGAGTGGAGTCATGGCAGCTGGTGGGTGCATGCTGATCATATTCACTGTCTCCCTGATGCACTTGGGCTTATAGTCTGTGAGTGTTGTTATGGCAGTTGGTGATGAAAGCTGCTGACCACTTTTCCTGTCCCTCTGTTTCACATTGAATTACAGGCTGTGAGTTCTTTAGAATGTCCAGATTCTTGACCATATTTTTATCATAAAATAGGTGGTGAGATAAATTATTACTCTCCTGTCCAAGCTATATTTAAACAGCATCTCATAGGATGTAGGTGTTCTACTGTTGTGGTCAACTTCACAGCTTATTTCTCCTTGTGCATTTGTCAGAAAGTTAGTAATGATGACTAATCAAGATTATCCATAACTACTGATATATTTTTGTAGGATGTATGTTGTCAATTAAGTTTACCATGCAGATTCTCACAAAAATCCCACAGTTGGTGTGTGGGCCTGTTTTTTGATAAATCTTGATTTCTGTGGTCTTTATGGTTTACCCATTAGCTTGTGAGTTTCATGTCTATCTTGGTTCTTTTGGAACAGACTGATTCTTTTCATCCATTTGCAATATCATAGGATACCATCCCCCACCCTGGAAGGTCCCTGAAAATGCCTACATTATCAATCTCAAAGCAATATTCAATGCAGTATGTTGCTGAACATGGCCTTGGTGAGTTTCATGTTCTGATTGTTTAGATGGAGTGACATGGCTCATGACTGTAGGTTCCATACTTGTGTTTGAATACTTATACTTGTTTCAGGTGCAAAATGGAAGGAATAATATGCAGGAGGGCCTGACTTTGGCTGTGAAAGAGTATCAAAGTTCAGGTATACAGGCTAAAGTCAATGAATCCATCCAAAAAGCCTTTGATATGCATGGTAACAATGTGGACATTTTATGCCCTATCCTTGTGCATATTGCAATGGAGAACCAGCTTTGTAAGATACTTTTTCCCTTGTACTAATCTATCTCTCACCATTGCACCTGGCAGCACAGATGCTAAATAGGAAGGGTTGAATGATGCCACTGTAATTCCATGTGCTTCCTCTCAGTATAGACTTTAATTTGATCTCTAAGATGGTCATCCATACTGCCTTTGTGGAATCCTTTGTAGGTGGTGAAAACTTTTGATAGTTCAGTGCTAGCTTTGTATTTTGTGGCTCCATGTTATATCCAAAAATATTGACATTCCCAAGTGGTTCAATGTAAATGCCTATTTGGATTTTCATGTACACAGTGCTGACCAGCAGTAGCACTATTGATGAGCATCTGCTGTAGTCTCTCCCATCCTTATTCTGAGAGTGATCCAGTACACTGGGTATGGCAAGCCTTACAAGAAAAGGGAGTACCATATCAGAAGGCAGCAAAGACATCTCACACATGCCCTTTTCCAATCCTCCACAGGCTCACCATGAGGTGTTCCACCCCCTGAGGCAGCTGGATTGGGAAAGGTGTGCCCTTATGTACATCAGAAATTTTACAAGAGTCTTATGTAGACTTATTCACACTTCCTCTAGCTTGTCTGCCTAGCACAACTTATCACCACATCACAAATAATAGAGCAATTTTCAAAGCTTTGCAGAAAATGCATCATGAATTTTCACTCACCAGAAACAGCTGGGTGGGACCCTGAGCATACCTAAGTCTATAACATGCTACATAATGGGTCAAGGTACTTGACAACAATGGGGGGTCTGAGTTGATGTGAGGATCAATGGCAAAAACAACCAAAAATGCAAGACAGATACAAAGTGAGTGAGTGGTGGTTTGCCTGCATGGACTTCAGCTTGAGGAATTTGTTACAGTGGTTTTCAAAAGTTTGGGGAAAATCCAAAAATCAAAACTTGTGTTGGAGAGAAGTAAACTTGAAGTCACCTGAAACCAGGGCTCAGACAATGTAGTAGTGAGTATAGACTTTTGTCCCAGAAGGGGCTCCTGGAACCTAACACAGAGCTTAGTAGAAATACCTTTTGGGGCTTTCAGGTAGATAGAAACAAGGATAAGACACAAAAGACTTTGAATCCTTCCTACTGAGCAGCTCAACAATAGTGGATGAATTGTTTTCCATTGTGTTCTACATGTGTCTTACAGCCCGCATGGGCTTAGTCAGCCCTCAGCATTTCCCACCACTTCACCTCTCTTGTCTAAGTCCCCACCAGCCCCTCGCTCCTTCAAAGCTCCCCTTGCACACCTCAATCCTCTTATCCCTACCCTCGAACACCCTCCTACAATCTGTTGAACCTCTCCTGAGCTTTTCCTACACCTCTTCGAACCCTCAACTACTTCTTTGAAGCCTCATACCACCCTCGATCCCTCGATCTTCTTCATTTCTCGTAGTCAGGGCTTTGCTGCACCTACATCCAATGGGAGATTTAGATAGTGACTGTCCCTGGTCATCACATTATGTCTTGCTTTGTTTGAGAGCAGATCGAGGCTTGGTCGAAGCCTCAAAGGGTGTTTGAGAGGCTTAATGTTGTGTTTGTGTCCTTCGAGCAGGTCTTTGAGGCTCTGAAGCAAACATGGTCTTGCTGTGAGAACTCATAAGTTTGGATTGAAGCTTCATAAAGGCTCTTGCAGGTTCTTTGAGACCTGAGTATCTTGGTCAAAGCCTCATTGAGTGTTCAGTACCTATGAAGGATAGTCAGTCTCTTGAGTCTCTGTAATATAGCAAGTTAGAGGGAATGCCAGTAGCTTCAGGCATCAAACCAAGCCCTTTGCACTTGTTACCATAGTGTCACTCTTTGCATGCTCAAGCTTGTGAGTGATCATTTCCTGATATGGTGGCATCATTGATTGGCTTCACAGCCACATCAATTCATGCCCTCTGGGCTTGCCTTACCCACCCCCCCTCCCTCTCTACCTACTCTCCTGCATGCCTGATGTTGTTGCTGAATGCCAACACCCAGCCCCAGACCCCATCATCCTCCATTGCTGACCCCAACTGCATGTGCACTGTGAGTTGACATGAGGATCTATGGCAGAAACACCAAAAACCCAACACAAAGACAAAATGCCAAGTTGGTGGTTTACCTGTGCAGACTTTGGCTCGAGGGATTTGGTTAAAAAAGAAAGGGGAGGGGTTCCATGCACCTAGGGGGGCTAGGGCAGAGGGTATGGGTGCTCCTGATGAAGGGGGAGCAAGGGAAGATGGAAAAAGTGAAGATAGTAGGCTGCTCTGAGCCTAGAAGCAATGCAGGAGGATAAAGATAACAGTAATTAGACCCTTGATGGAGCCTCAATTACTGCAGGAATGATGATGATGATAAAGAGCTTAGAAGTGATGAAGAGTAGGCCTGATAGTAGGCAGATGAGTGGACTGATGAGTGGGCAGATACTGAGCTGATAGCTGAGGCAGGTGAGCTAGGCAGGTAGCTGCTGGATTGCTGCAATGCATTGGTACTTATATACATAAGAGTATAGCATAGCCTGCAGTAAATATGGAGCAACACTTTGTAAGTGATCTGTAAGTGATTGGTAAGGGGATTGGTAAAGGATTGGTAAGGCTTGGTAATGATGAGTAAGGACAGTAAGTGATTGGTAAGTAAAATCAGTAAGCATGATGAAGATTTTCACTAATCAATTTGAAAATGGAATGAGTCATCAAGGAACAGATGAATAATGTGAAAAGTGGAATGAGTAAGTGCACTGGTCACTGCTGATTAAGGGATATGACTTCAAATGAGTCATACTGACTCCTAGATCTGAGATCTAGATGCATTGGGGCAATTTGCTGTGTGTCTGAATGAAGAGTGGTGGGAATTTCTGCCAGGGGCCAACTTTGGGGGTCTCCAGGGTAGTCAGGGCATAGGAGTTCACAACATTCCCCCTCTCCTCCTCTCTGTAAAGTGTCCTGCATTAGCTGCAGCTAGTGTTCTGGAGGGTTTGAGGAGGATGGGCTGTCTTCTCCCATAAGAGCAGGGAGAAGTGTCTCAAATTCATCATGAATGTGATCAGATAGTGTAGATGATAGTAATTGGTATTGGACCTGTCAAAATTTTGGAAGAATGAAGGATGAGATTGAGAGATAGACATGGCAGGGCACCAGGATGAAGGATCCATATGCTTCTTTGACTGGAGAGACCAAAACAACCACATATGATTTTTCAAGCCTGATAACAGACCTGAGATGACCAAAGAAAGTCCTCCTTGATGTCAGACTGACAAGGAGACCTTGCTGTCCCAAAGTGATAGGATGGGAGGTCATGGATGGGGGAGGGATGAACCAGGAGGCTTCAGGGCAAATGCTAGTGGGGATTCCTGGCAAGTACTTGTAGTTATTCTCCCTGGCAAAGGGGACAAGTGAAGAGATTGTCAAAGAGGTGGCCATTACAATAAAAAGTGGTGAAATGGGCATTCATTGGCAGAAATGATGCAGAAAATCATGGAGGGTGACCATCGTCACCAAATTTGGTAGGCAGGATGGCATGGTTGAGAGCTTTCTGTGAGCATGGGAATGATGATGATATCTTTAGAAATGACCAAGATATTTGAAAAATTGGGATGCCATAAACTGGCACTCAAAAACTTTTATTCAGCACTTGAGCAGTTTCTTCCCTAATGTTAAGGGTAGTTCTTGTGTGAAGGATGACTGCTAATGTTTCAGTCATTCTGCACATTAGGGCTAGGCTTCTCCATTCTTCATCATTCAGGTTTTGGGTCCATGCTCACATTGCCAAACACCTTTGGTGCATGACAGCGCTCTCCTTTGGGAGTTGACAGTGTCCCTTGGAAGCACTCTGGGCAGCCAAGAGCTGCTGGCCAGTGTTGAGGTGCATACCACTTCCCTCTTTTCTTTCTTCTAACCTCTCCAGTCTTCTCTTTGAGCATTGAGCATAGCTGCTCTCCCCATGACATCAACACCTCCCCTCATATTGCAAGACATCCCAATGGACAAAGTACCAGCTCCCTCTATCAAAGGCTCGACTGCCAAGGGTGTCTCTGACACTGTCAACCTGCAGAGAGTCCTTGGTCTGGACTTCCCTACCATCATCATTCTGTCTGATGTCCCTCAGTCACCCACAACCCCACTGTCCCCTGCTCCTTCACACCACTCATCTGCCTCGACCCTCACCCCATTGTTGTCTCCTGCTCATTCTCACCCCCCTCACAATGCCACTCCCAACTGAGATGAACTTGTCAAGTC
Source organism: Pisolithus microcarpus (assembly GCA_024613185.1). Taxonomy (NCBI): domain Eukaryota; kingdom Fungi; phylum Basidiomycota; class Agaricomycetes; order Boletales; family Pisolithaceae; genus Pisolithus; species Pisolithus microcarpus. Next base: position 1,908,057 of record JANFAI010000007.1, read on the forward strand.
CCTTATTGAGACCATGCCCCCTTCATCAGTGACTGCTCCCATCATCCCTACTGACTCTCCACTTGCCTCTTGAGCTCAGCTCATTGACCCTCATTCTGACTCTCATCTCAATACCAAGATGGAATGGCAAACTTTCAAGCCAAATTGGCATCTCCAGCTTGTCCCTCATGACTTGAAAGAAGGTGGGCATATGGTTTACCCACCGATTGCCTGTTCCAACTGTATCAAGGGAAAGGCCGTTTGTAGGCTAGTGGGGTGAATGGAGTGAAGTGTGCTTGTTGTAAAAGTCGACACAGTGTCTGCTCATTATATGTACAGTGGCTCAAAAAACTGTCCACATGTTTGTGCATTTTTGAATAATGGCAGTGTAGCAGGACACTGATTAGGAACTGGGTCATGTGGTAAGTAGAAGAGATGTAGTCCTTGGTCTTGGCTTTCCAATGGCATATTTTCCATGAAATTTGATCAGGATTTGGGGTAGTAATGGCTGAATCGGTTTGGTGATGCATGCGGACAGTTTTTTGACTTTCAACTATTTCAACAAGATTTTGAATTCAACAAAGCATAGAATGCAGTGGGGTGCTGAAAAATGCTTATGTAACATACTACCTGATGCAATGAATGATTTGTCAGCATGCAAACAAGACCAAACATTGAATTTGCACCATAGAGTACCCCATCCCCACTACAACTTAATCAACCACTCTCCTGGCCGATTGAGGGCATTTTTGTAGGCAAATCACTGTAGGTACTGGTATCCACCACAGTAGTATTAGTATAATGTGTTCTCAGTACCATAACACCAGTAAATAATCTGTTGGGAGTCATCCCTGTGCTATTTCCCCAACCTATGCCTGGGCTGTCTCAAACCTAATCAGCACTGGGATGGCTACAAATGCATGGAAGTCAATCAAGAGCTTCAAGGCATGAAGACTCATCCAGTACCTTCCCAACCAAGGTATTTTTATGGGAAGGATGTAGGTATTAAGGCTGGGGTGAAGAAAACTCTGCTCTGGACTCCAGGGATCATCAGAAGGATGGGCTACTGTGCTGCCAAGGGGTAAATTATTGCCTTCCAACTGGCCCTGAACATTTGTCCTGCACTCATGTGACCAATTAGCCCCTTCACAGCCACCCACATATCACCTCATAGTGCAGTTGAGCCAGCCATCCTGTGATGCTTGGAGTGCAAATGAGCATTTTGTTTCACCCCAGCCTTAATACCTACATCCTTCCCATAAAAATACCTTGGTTGGGAAGGTACTGGATGAGTCTTCATGCCTTGAAGCTCTTGATTGACTTCCATGCATTTGTAGCCATCCCAGTGCTGATTAGGTTTGAGACAGCCCAGGCATAGGTTGGGGAAATAGCACAGGGATGACTCCCAACAGATTATTTACTGGTGTTATGGTACTGAGAACACATTATACTAATACTACTGTGGTGGATACCAGTACCTACAGTGATTTGCCTACAAAAATGCCCTCAATCGGCCAGGAGAGTGGTTGATTAAGTTGTAGTGGGGATGGGGTACTCTATGGTGCAAATTCAATGTTTGGTCTTGTTTGCATGCTGACAAATCATTCATTGCATCAGGTAGTATGTTACATAAGCATTTTTCAGCACCCCACTGCATTCTATGCTTTGTTGAATTCAAAATCTTGTTGAAATAGTTGAAAGTCAAAAAACTGTCCGCATGCATCACCAAACCGATTCAGCCATTACTACCCCAAATCCTGATCAAATTTCATGGAAAATATGCCATTGGAAAGCCAAGACCAAGGACTACATCTCTTCTACTTACCACATGACCCAGTTCCTAATCAGTGTCCTGCTACACTGCCATTATTCAAAAATGCACAAACATGCGGACAGTTTTTTGAGCCACTGTAGGTTGATTTCCCCTTGTTGACCCTTGAGCTTCTCATTCTCAAGCCCCCCCCCTCTAGCAGGATACCATTGAAGGTAGGGCTTGAGCCAAGGCACTCATTGCTGGGTGAAAATTCATCAAAGCCAACTTGCAACCAAAGACCCCATCAAGCTCAAGCCAGGTTCAATGCAAGTTACTTGTCCCAAGAAGCACATTCATCTCCTCCCCCCTTCGTCCTCTAGCTCCCTGGCTTTGAATGAAACCCCCCTTCCTTCGACCTCTTGAACATTGTCTACATCTGATGACTTGGCTCTAGCTATCACTTCTGCTATTTGTGATGCCATCATAGCTGCTGTTGAGGCCTTCGACTGGACTCTCGAGGGGAATGGCCTGTCCTCAAAGGTTAAGGGAAAGCATTGAGCTTGTGACTGATAAGATATTATCCTTGTTGCTGTATCTTTAACATACATCTCCTCCTGTGTGAAATGTCAACAGTTTCATTTCTGTATCTACAAAGCATCCATCTGTCAGCGCAATACATTCCGTTCCTTGATGTCTCAATGTGTGAAAATGAATCAGAGATTTTTTTTTTGACTTCTATTGAGGTTTGGCACCCCTCCTCAAGAGAAGGTGCAAGTGTGTTTATGTTCGAAGTAAGTATTAGACACTCTCACCTGGTTTCCTCTCCCTTCCATTTTGTTGATCAGTGATCAATGTTCTGGTTGCTGGAGTCCACCTGGATCCCAATTGAAGGTATCCCTTCATTCCCTCATTGACCAGTCATCAGCAAAACAGTAAGTTTGGTACAGATGCACAGAGCAGTACAGACCTACAGATGGTACAGATTTTCCACAGAGAAAGTACAGACCCTACAGACCCACAGACCCATAGATGTAATCATTAATTTGCAAATATCTTGCCCAAAAAAGGAGATATTGCTAAGGTAATCATATTCCCATGGTCCTGTGATCATAGGCTACAACTTTCATTATGACATCGTGGCTGTACAATGACTCTCTGAGTCTACACAGATGTGCTGTAGCAATTTCAATCGGAGTTTGAATTTTGTAAACATTCATTTGCCCATATCTCGCCCAAAAAAGGAGATATTGCGAAGGTAAGCATATTCTCATGGTCCTGTGATCACAGGCTACAACTTTCGTTATGACATCATAACTGTACAGTGTAGTGGGGAGTGTGGGGGACAAGGGAGAGAAGCCAGAGTGGGGGAGTTGAGGGTGCCAGGGGTCCAGGCTGGGGCTAGTAGCAAGTGGGCAGGTGTAGATTAGTAAGCAACAAGGGTTGATTCTGTCCAGCATCAGGCAGAGCAGTCAGTCCTGGCTAGTCCATCTGGTGACAATAGGGATTGTGAACCCCAGCAAAGCAAGCATGCCTGGCATCATCTACACTACAGGAGGTAGCAAAAATAAGGGGGCTAGACAGGAAAAGCAGCAAAGTAGAGAGGGACAATGACATGGGAACTACAGAGAGCAGTACCACTTTGTCATCAGCAACAGATGAGAAGTTTGAACTGTTTACCCCACACAGACCAGCAAGCACTGCAACCAGCCACACATGAGCCAGGGCTCAAACAAGGAGCATGAGCGCAGCAGCCACCATGCAGCCATACCACCTAAGGCCAGTAGTCTTTCCTCCTGCATTTGAAAAAGAAGAGGAGGAACCAGAGCAGCAGCCTGGGCAAGTGACATCGTCAGTGAAAAGGAACCAGCCTACTACCCCATCCAAACTGAGTGGAGCAGTGCCAACTAGCACTGCAATGTCATACCAGATTGTAAACATCAATGAGATGGCCAAGGTCATACCCCTCTTCTGCAGAGACTACTTGGGAAGGGAAGAACCTGCAGACTGGTTCACAGAGTTTCAGCTGTCCCTTCTGGCATCCTGGACAGAAAGGATGAAACTCGATCAGTTTGGAATGCAGCTAGCAGTGGGAAGCTATGCAGATGAGTGGTTTATGGACCTACCATCAGAAGATAAAGCAGACATGGCAATGCTGAAAGCAGCATTCTTAAAATGGTGGCCACCCACCAGGAGACTGAAGTGGACAAAGATGCAGCAGCATGAGTGAATCAGAGCGCTAACCCTGGATGAGGAAGAAATTGGAAGCTGGGTAGAAACGAAGACAGGTGGGGACTATGGACATGTCATTTGGGCAAGGAAAGTAATGAGACTGGCATTGAGCATGGGTGACATGGAAGGAAGGCTAATTGAGTATGCAGTTGAAGAAGCTCTGGCCACACTGCAAAACGAGTTGGAGGAAGAATATGAGAGCTGGATGAGTTTGTAGAGGCAGTAAGGAAAGCCAAGGTGAAGAAGATGTTGAGAGCAAGGGAAGCCAAGAAAGGGGAAGCAGAGTTGTGAAATGAGGTTGCAGAACTGCATCAGCAGTTAGGGCAACTCACACTATGGAATGCATTGCAAAGCTATCAAACAAGGACACCAGTGCATCCGATAGGGGAGAGTGCAATGCAGGGACACTGGAACCCATATGCTAAGACAAACACAGCACCAATCAGCGGCAGCAGGAGCTTAATAGCACCACAAGTCCCATTATCATGAGCTCAGATCATGGAAAAAGCCTTGGCAGTACCTCACTGGGCAAACACTGATGCAGGAAGGAGACAATATGAGCTGGACATCACAGCATGGCACTGGTCCTTTGGAGATGGGATGACACCAGCCTTAGAACAACTGTACCCATTGAAACCTGGAATGGTGGCATTAGGATTGGGGGAGTGCTTCACATGCAGTATGGTCACTGACCCACCACATGTAGGCAGAACATGCACAGCAAAGGACATGTTGTGACCACATGAAACCAGATGGAGACAGCTCATAGCAGGCATGCTGAGAAGGGTGGTGCAGTTCAGGCCCAACCCAGTGCCAGTGCAATATGTCTCCAAATATGCACCAAATCAAAGTCAACCCTGATGCCAACACACCACACATATGCACAGTAGTGGCAGAAGAAGGTTGGCATGCAAGGAACACTGAACTAGAGGAAGCCCAGGGAGACCAGTGGGAATGGACAATGGAGGGAAACTTCTAGGGGCTGCAGAAAATGCCAGATGGTTGACAGCCCCAGAGGAGTATCCATCTGGAAAAGATCGAGGCCACGAGAGGGGTGGGAAGAGTGAACCAGAGGCCAACAAAGGGGGTTTTCAGGAGAACTGGACAGAAAAGGAACAGAATGTGTCTCATTCCAGTAAAGTACATGATACCGGGAATACAGTAACTGATGTATATGCATTGGATGTGGTGGGCCAGCCAATTGGACCCCAGGTCGGCTGCCTGTTCCTAACTGTCCCAAGTTTGGAGGGACCCAGAGGGGAAAGGGTCAGGTTCTTGGCAGTAGTGGACAATGGTGCCATGATAAATGCGATGGACATGGCAGCATATGACAGGATCAAAGGATGGCTAAGGGAACTGAAACCATCCAAGCAGGTCTTAAGAATGGCAGATGGAGTGTTGGTGACATCAGCAGGAACGTGGTTGGGTGTCTTACATTGGGGTTCAACAAGCATGGAGATGACATTTGAGGTGTTCCAAAGCAGAGGGTCTTGGAAGATGCTCATTGGAAAACCATTGCTAGACCAAGTAAAAGTGGTTCATGATTATGGCAAAGACTCGATATGACTACTGCACAACAGAGGCTATGTAGAAGTTGCAAACCATGCGAGCAGGGGAACACCAGACCATGTCCTCCCAATGAAGGTTCCTGAGGTGCAAGGGGATGAGGGAGAAGGAGTGGGGATAGAAGGAAGTGGAAAGGAGGCAGTGGTAGGTGTGGGGCAGGTAAGGGTTGAGCAGATGGAAGAGACAGCAGAGGAAGGAGAGGACATGGCCATGGGGTGCAACATGGACACATCAACAAAGGAGGAGACAAAGGACATCTTGACAAGACTCACAGAGAAAGGCCCCTTCTATCCACCAAGAGTGGAGGCAATATGGAAAGCAATCAAATGCAGACCACTACCTCCAGATCAGATGCAACAGGTACAGGAGACGATAGCAGAGTTTGCAGATACCTTCACACTATTGGTGAAGGAGGTAAAACCAGTGTCATTCATGAAGTTTTGACTGAACATTCTGAAGGATACGAAGTTCCTGTTGAGAGTCAGTCAGAAACCGCTCACTCAGGCACAAAAGGAATGGTACCTACCAGTACTTGACGAGTTCAGTGAGGCCAGGATCTTGCATGACATCAGATCAGACAAGGTGCGGGCAGTACACCCAACAGTACTGGCCCAAAAGGCACATGGTGCACCAGGGCTCACGATGGAGGAGATCAGGAGGATGGTGGAGGAGCAGTGCAAAGAGGGCACAGAGATAGAGAGCCACAAGACGGGCCAAAGCCCAAAGCAGGCAGAAAGCAGAGACCTGGAAAGGAAACCAAAGTGGTGCATGTGCCAGAACTTCCACAAGCTCAACAAAGTAACAGAGGTCACACCAATGCCACAGGGCAACATCAGAGCAAAACAGCAAAGGCTAGTGGGCTGATGCATCAGCAAAACCATTAGTTGCTGTATGGCACTGTACAGCTTGCGACAGCCTGCTACAGCGCCCACAGTGCCACAGAAAGGTCCCCCCCTGTACAGTCCTGTACAACTACTACGCTTTTTTTGTAATCCCACTACCATTTTTTCCTAATCCCACTACTACACTTTTTTCCTAATCCCACTACCATTTTTTCCTAATCCCACTACTACGCTTTTTTCCTAATCCCACTACCATTTTTTCCTAATACCACTACTACGCTTTTTTTCTAATCCCACTACCATTTTTTCCTAATCCCACTACCATTTTTTCCTAATACCACTACTACACTTTTTTCCTAATCCCACTACCATTTTTTGCTAATGACACTACTACACTTTTTTCCTAATCCCACTACACTTTCAAGCTAATAGGAACTCAGTCACACAGAAATCAAATCAAAAGTAGTAATATATTCAAATTCAAGTACTACCACATAATAGCCTAATACAACTACGCTTTTTTGCTAATAACACTACCTACTACACTTTTTGGTAATCAAATGTGTGGTAGTAGTGGGCTAATGGCATACACTACCCCATAGTAGGAATTGGCCTTTGTTTGGTCAGCTTTGGCTGCTTGTGTGAAAGGTGTGAGTTTTAGTGTCCACTATATCACATTTTGGGGTATTTTTGTGACTTTGCAAAATTTTGAGGCATTAGTGGCTGTGCCCACTACACAACAATCCTAATGATGACTACGCTTTTTTGCTAATCAATACTACTGTACATTTCCTAGTCACACTACAAATATTTGGTAGTCAAAAAAGCGGACTCTACTACACTTTTGGTAATCAAAAGTGTACACAACATTTAACTACTCAAACACTAATCAACACTACACTTATTTGGTAGTCAAAAAAGCGGACTTCACTACACTTTTGATAATACACATCCACACTACACTTTGCAAATCAAAACACTACAAAACACTACACTTATTTGGTAGTCAAAAAAGCGGACTTTTACTACACTTTTGGTAATACACATCTACACTACACTTTGCTAATCAAACACTACAAAACACTACACTTATTTGGTAGTCAAAAAAGCGAACTTTACTACACTTTTGGTAATACACATCTACACTACACTGTGCTAATCAAACACTACAAAACACTGCACTTATTTGGTAGTCAAAAAAGTGGACTTTTACTACACTTTGCTAATCAATTACTAATCAACACTTTACTTATTTGGTAGTCAAAAAAGCGGACTTTACTACACTTTTGCTAATCAAAACAATTACCACTACACTGATTAGGTAATCAAAAATGCGCCACAACACTACACTTTTGGTAATAAAATGTACACTACACTACGCTAATTGTATTTTGCCTATATCTCAACCATTTTTGCATGGATGGATGAGATAAGCATACCTCTGGGGTCCTCTAGTCAGGCACTACAACTTTCATTATGACATCTTTGAAATTTAATGTTTGAGATGTCCAATTTTTTCGGTATTTTGCATTTTTCTCACCCATTTTTGGGCATATTGATGAGATAAGCATATTCCCACAATCCTGTGATCCAGCCCCACAACTTTCGTTATGACATCATGGCTGTACAGTGACATCTGTGGGAAGCCCCTATCTCTGTAGCACTGTGTGTCTGTAGGCCTGTCACTCTGTGGGAGCCTGTGGGGAACTGCAGGCTGTGTGACATGGTATTGTCACACAATTGTCACACTGTACCTGACTGTGCACTGTGACACTGTGGCCTCTGTGCCAAAAAGATGGTTTTGCTGATGTGGTACATCTGTGTCATGGACTTGGCCTCAGGCTTCTATGCGATTGAGGTTGAGAAAGAGCACCAGCCATACCTGTGCATCTACACAGAAGGCAGGGGTTATCAGTGCTACCAATGCATGCTGATGGGCCTCTTAGGCTCACCATCCTGCTTTTCAGACATGACCGTGATCATGTTCAAGGGCCTAGCAATGCAGATAGGCCTTGAAACCTTCATAGATGACAATGGCCTGGCAGGAGATGAGTTCCTGGAGTTGTTGGGCCAGCTATGCTTGTTCCTTGCAAGGTGTCAAGAAAAAGGGATGTCATTATTGCCACCGAAGATGCAGTTGTTCATGCCAGAGGTAGTGTTTGGAGGAGCGAGAGTAGGGCGAGAAGGAATCAGGCCAGACATAGCAAAACTGGAGGTGGTCACTAGGTGGCCAGTACCCAAAATGCTACTAGAGCTAATGAGGTTCCTAGGGCTAACAGGTACTTCTGATCGCTGGTAAAGGACTATGCCAGAATAGCAGCACCACTGATGGACCTGTGGCAAAACCTTGACCTTCCAGCAACAGACATGAAAACAAGCAAAAAGAAATACAGGCAGTACCTATGAGACAGGTCACTAGAACGGTACTAGATGGCAAAGCAAACAAAAGCCTTCCAGCAACTGAAACAGGTACTGATGTCAGAACCAGTACTGAGGGCACCCAGGTTCGATGGCACACCCTTCATACTGACAACGGATGGGTGCAAGGATGGGTTTGGGGTGGTGTAAAGTTGAGTGAATGAGAGTGGGGGGAGATACCTTGAGGGTTTCCCTTTGGATAGGTGTGGGTCAGTTCGACGCAAGGGGACTGGTGTTGCCTGGTAGAGTCAAAGAGTGAGGAAAAAGACTTGAAACACACCCTAATACCCCCAATAAGTGGAGATAATCGTCTAAAGAATGTCTGAGGGGGAGAAATAAATATTCCGAGTCCCTCAGGCTTGGAATTCTGTCTTTCATCTCTAGGGGAGTAGTTGTTATTGTTTTCCTAAGTACAAAGTAACCTAACTGCGAAGGTTGGCTTACATAAGCCAAAATGCGACCAAATACTAAGTAAAAGTATAGTAGGGTAAAGTGTAGACACAAAACTGTAAGGTAAAAACAAAGAAATAAAAGAAATAACCTGGTAGGGAGGATTCCCTCCCTACAGTGGTGTTAGCCCAACATTTCGAAATGACCCTGGCTGGTGGGCAAAAGGTAACAGTGGTTCACCCAATTGGATTTGCATCCAAACACACATCTCAAGCACAGAGGAACAGTATAAACCATATATCCTCGAGTTTGCAGCATTAAAGTTTGGGATCGACCATTTTAGTGACACAATCTGGGGTTTTCCAGTAGAGCTGGAGACAGATTGCATGGCCCTCAAGGATATGCTAGTATGCAATGACAAGTTGTCAGTGGTACATGCGAGATGGTGAGATGGAATATCGGCATACCAGATTGTAGGTGTGAGGCATCAGCCAGGCAGGACTAATGCCGCAGCAGATGCATTGAGCTGCATGCATGCAGACATGCCAAAATCAGAGGGCGATGGAAGCAGGTGGACAGTCAGTGAAGACTGGGAGACACAGAGGGGTATAGTCAATGACCTGTTTGCTGTAGAAACTAACCTGGAGCTTGCAGCCTTGAGAGAACACTTTGCCAACAAGCTGCTGTTCCTGGAAGTGGTGGAAGCAATCGGAAATCTCAAGACAAACACCAGTGACAGAGACAAAAAGAGAGCGCAGCATCGGGCAGAAGGGTACCACATCAACAATGGACACCTATGGTGCATTCAGCCATCGAAGTCATTAGCATGTTTCAGAGCTTGAATTCGACATATGCTAAAAAAAAAAAAAGCAGAAACTTTTACACAGCAATTGGCATGCCATGCGGCAACATTTGAACTCTGAGGTGAGCCAATGACACAAGTCTAGTAGCAAGCATGTAGTAGTTTCCTCTTCGTCTTTCATGGCTAATCCTGTGCAGGCCAACCAGCTAGCTACCCAGGAGGTAGTGTCATCATCACTTTCCACCTGTGGTTGTGGCCGTGGCTGTGCCTACACACCTGCAACTCCTGTAGAGAGGATCCTGAAGATATGATGGGACGATAAGGATCCCAACATCTGTGCTCGTACTGCTTGACTCATCAGCTGGTGCAAAACATATCCAGACACCCACATCAAGCTATTTTCTGACTCACACCAAGAGGCAGTAAACGAAGGGTGGTGGTGTCAACAAATGAGCACCCAAAAGGAGGTCTACTTTCAGCAGGTCGCCAATGCTGTCTTCACTCATGACCATGATCCACACATCCAGCAGCTCTATGCTCAATATCCATCTGTCTTCGTCAAACCTATCAAAAGTCACTTCCAATCGTAAGTCTACTTCGTCATGTAATGGACTTTGGTTCTGAATTTCTGGCTAATCAGCCACTTCAGACTTCACAAGAAGTATAACGACGCCAACAAGACCCTCAGTTCTAGTGGGGCAGGTCTTACTGCTATAGAGTTGAGGGAGAGACCAGAGATGAAGAGGCTACTTGGTAAGTACTCCCATTAGCTCGTTAGCATGCACACTAATGATAGCTTAGATAAAATCCTCGATACCTTCCCCTGGTGGGAGGATCTGCGTGGGTTTTGGAGGACAAATCCATCTTACAATACAGTATGCAGCACAGCCAATCCTGGTCAAGACTTTGCCACAGAGGCTCAGCAGTACTTCTCTGGAGAGAAAAGTACTGCGAGTAAGGAACCATTGCTGTTAGTAGGCAATGGTTGGACTTTGGGTAACGAAGATGCAGCAGCCAAGGAGGACAAAGAGTTAGAGTATGATGACGAGAATCTCCCTGGCCATGACGGTGCACCAGAATTCCCCAAGGTAGAAGTCACACCATCATTGAATGCTGACGACAACATCGACCCTGTGCTACGCCTCATTTCCACACCGCAGTACGATTCACCAGTTTCCGTTGGCACTCCTGCCAGTCTCCCCATATCAATATATTCCAAAGCCACCAATTCTTCCGCACTCCCTTTCTCTGAAACATTTTCTCAGTCAGTTCCAGCTGACATCGAGTCTCCTTCTGCTATTGGCATACTAAACACTCTCTCCTCTCACCCTAGAAAGGATAAGGGTAAAGCAAAGGTCACTGCAGACGTCAAATCCACTTCTCTGAATATTCCCCCTTGTGCCCCCTCCAGCTCCGGATCTTCAGCAGCACACAAACAGTCCCAGGATGCCAGTTCAGACATATCCATGAAATTGTCTGAAGCATCCAACACTCTCATTCAGCAAATCCAGAATAGTGCTGAAGCGAAGTCTGAGACAAAGCGGATGAAGCTACAAGCGCAGGTCATCAGAAAGGAGCTTAAAGCTCATGACAAGAATGCTCAGCGTGAGTACGAGCTCAAAATGAAGATGGTGGAGAACAAGCATGAGTTATCAATGGCTGGCGAGAGAACTAAGCAACTGGAGCTGGAGCTAAAACTGGAGCAGGCAAGGATTGCTTGGTTGGAGGCTGAGAGATGTTTCAGTGCCAGGGAAGAAAAAAACTAAGGTTGTGCCGCTGTTTTTTCTGTTGCATCTTGTCCATGTTGTTGTAGTCTAGTTCGTGTAGCAGGAAGAAAAAAAGGATGCCATTTGTTTTGATTATCTGCGAGTATCTATGTCTGAGTATCTAGCTAAGTTCCAAGCCCCCAGAACAGACGTTCCACCAGGTGGCCATGAAATAACTGGCTGGGGGTTCCTATAAAATCCTCCCCGCTGTCGTCCCACTCATGAATCAAAGGAACTCCCCACCTCTCTGCCTCTTCCATATATTCGAGGTTAGAACTCACGATGCTGAAATCTTCCTCAATTTCCAGTATGAGATTGTGCAGAATCAAGCAGCACTGCATCCACATATTCATGAACTCAAGATCCTGCTGGTTTTGAATTTGAAAGTGCATATCATGCAGGGATTGAAATTGGCCCTTCAGCGAGCCACAAAAGTGTTCTGAATGGATGCATATCTGTAGAATAGATGAGAAGGGATCAGAAACTTCAATTATATATGTACCTTAGAAAGATGCTGATTAAAAATTTTGTGTGCATTGGGCATTGGCTCCATACTTGATCGTTTGAAGGGGACTACACACCACGGAAGTGACAGGTATGCTGAGTCAGCCCAAATCCATTCGTCAGCTCCCAGGAATGTCTCTGGATGACGATAAATGCGAGTGCGAGAGAATACATTGGAATCATGAAGACTTCCTGGGACTCTGATCATGTAGTTGATGATCCTGAGATTGTGGGGAAGTATGACAACCTTCACAATAGTCAGTATGTCATGCCCAAGCCATAAAATTGAACATACCTGTACAGATAGCGAATAGCATGACTTACAATCATAAAACCCCTCACCATGCCAACCTGGCTTCTGGAAGAGATTGAAAGGGGGCCTGTCGACACACATAAACCCTCCCCTCCACTCTGGACAGCTGTGACTTTTGACCCATTGCTTTGCCCAGTCCCATTCCTGCTGATCTTCCAGTTCCATTGGGTCAAAGTGGATTATGTCATTGTGAAGTTGGAGTAGTGCAATCATAACCCAACAGTAGCAGTTGTAGACCATTCCAATCGAGACACTGGCCCACTCAGTGACGTCTTCCATAGTAGCCCCATTTCCATAGTGGCCGACTCCATTTAAAAATATGGTGAGCTGGACCAATACAGGGAGCTGAGGATTGTGAGAATTGTTGCTGAAGACAGGGTGATTTTCTAACTTTCTAATGAGGGAGGTAAACACATCGGGATCCACATGAAGTTTATGACAAAACTTTTTGAGATTGTTATTGAGACACCATTCCTCGAGGAGCTGGAGCTGTGGAGCATGGGGAGCCTTGGTGCGAGCAGCCAGATAACGCGATTTCTCCACCTCATCTGTCAGGGCAACGATGGTGTTTTCGAACATCAGGATCTGGTGACTGAGTGTCAGCCCAGCTATGAAGCTGGCTTCAGATGTTTCCAGTAAGGACAAGAGAGTGTCCACCATGAAATTGGAAAGGGAGGAGTCAGATGACATGTCAGATGTGGTAGGAGTAGAGTCAGAAGCCTGGGAATTGGTATCCGTGTCGCTACCGGAAGAATCTAGGAGGTTGATGGCAGTATGGATGAGGTCTTGAAACCTGACAAGCTGGAGGTCTCTGCGGGCACTGGCCAGGTCGTTCAACAGCACCTGGCATGCACTCTGCTGTGGCATTGTGAATGTGCAGATCACAATTACAGATGCTCAATATGATGATAGGACATTCTATATTTGGTAATTACAAAGATCAGTCAGCACTTGAATATAAGTCGGAGCTTAAAGTATGTTTTTTTGAAATGTTAGGAAATTTTGGTGTTGAAGCGAACTTTGAGGCACCCTATTGTGAGCCAGGCCCAGAGTCAAGTGTGTCACACAAGAGGAAGCCATAGCACTAGCAGAAGAGGAACACAAGACAAACAGGCACTGGGGGCGTGACTTGGTCAAGCTCAAACTGATGGACACCATCTGCAGCCCATGGCTGGACCAGTCCATATGGCAAGCACTCCTGAAATGTGTGCAGTGCAAAAATTTCGGTTCGATGCATCTGCATTCATTGCTGTATCTGATCATGTGGTGACACCCATTCAAACTTGTGGTGGCAGACTATTTAACCATGCCAAAAGGGAAAGGAGGATACCACACCATGCTGCTAATACTAGACACGTACTCACAGTACATATGGGGGTTCAAGCTCAAGGTACACAGGACAGCAAAGACAACAATTGATGGACTGAAGATGATAATGCACACATTCAAAGCCCCCAAAATGTTTATGATGGATGGTGGGTCACACTTCAACAACTGGGAAGGAAGAGCATGGTGCGAAGCCCACAGAATGAATCAGCACATATCGTGGTGTATGCACCCTGGATCAATGGGTTAGTGGAGAATGCAAATGGTAAGTTGCTAGGCAGGTTAAAAAGGATGTGCAGCCTGAGGTTAGGAGAGGATGATGAACAAGCAGAGGACTCAGACAGCATTACAAAGATGTGGCTGGATCACTTCAAGAATGTGATAAGACAAATGAATGAATGGATCTTACTGGCATTCCAGCTCTCCCCAAAGGAGCTGTTGCTAGGGTTAGTGGTAAACACAAGTCAAACACCTGTCGAAGAAGCAATGCAGGAACCAAGCAAGAAGGTGGTAGACATACAACTGGCTTACATGGAACAGCAGTGGTTGGATGGGGCCATGCAGGCAGTGTTGCATGTGGTAAGAAGAAAAGCTGCTTTCAACAAACAGGTGCTACACTCAGTTACAGGTGAAGTGGTTTTTAAGGAAGGACAACTGGTCCAGGTGCAAGATAGTCAGCCCTCGATGCAATGCTATTGAGTTCAAGGAAACTGCAACCAAGGTGGTCAGCTCCAAGGCAGATAGTTGGATGAGTAGGAAACTCATACAAGCTCAACACATTAGAAGGGTTCCCAATGGGTGGGCTGACCCACATGAGACAACTCCAGCTGTTCATCCCAAGAGACAGCACAGCACTAGCAGAAATGCAGGAGGCCTTGGGAGTTAGTGAAGAGGAGGAAGAAGACAAGGAAGGAGACTTCGGGTTAGAGCTAGGAGACGAAGAAGAAGGGGAAGGGGTAGAAGAGGAACGAGAGAGAAGTGACCCCAGAGGTTCGCATTTGTAGATAGGGGCACATGTAGCAGGGAGTGCGGGGGACAAGGGAGAGAAGCCAGAGTGGGGGAGTTGAGGGTGCCAGGGGTCCAGGCTGGGGCTAGTAGCAAGTGGGCAGGTGTAGATTAGTAAGCAACAAGGGTTGATTCTGTCTGGCATCAGGCAGAGCAGTCAGTCCTGGCTAGTCCAACAGCCACTTTTATTTTTTGATTGCACCAGGTCTCCTGCAGAACTTTGCAAATATCTCACCCAAAAAAGGAGATATTGCTAATGTAAGCATATTCCCATGGTCCTGTGATCATAGGCTACAACTTTTGTTATGATATTGTGGCTGTACAATTACTCCATATAGTAGATTTTTCGACTTCCAAGTCTACACCGATGTACTGTGGCAATTTCAAACTCTGATTGGAATTTTTTTGGGGGTGTATATAAACCCACTCACTCCAGCAACACAACTCTTTCCTCTACCACCACCATCTCCCCTTGTCATTGTCATTGTCATCCCTCCCTCCCTCTGATGATCCACCAGAGGGGGTGGGTCCCCTGTGAGGCTGTGCCCACTTGGTATAGATGGGTAGTACCTGTAGTAAAGATATGTAGTCCCTGTGTAATTAAGTAGTTTTATGGTAATATAATTGATTACTAATTAATGTCTACATGTTAAGATGAGTGGTGGGAATCTGTATACTGACACAGTTATGGGTCAGTCTGTACAGGTCTGTACAGAGGGGGTCTGTTTTGCTGATGTTCAACTATCTGTTCAATATCTTCTTCTGATGCATTCATAGTGTGCATGCTCACTTACCTCCCACATACTCCCCAGATTATAATCCAATTGAAAAAGCCTTCTCCACTGTCAAAGCATACCTCTGTTGCTACCCCCTTGGTCCCCCATTGATGTCAATCATCCATGCATGCCAGAGCATTACACCAGACAAGGCAGAGGACTATTTCAGGAGCCCTGGGTATATTGTGTAGCTACCTACCTTACTGTCAATTTTCATGTAGCCTTCATGTATCTGTCTGAACTCGATGAATATGAATCGCATGCATTTTTCAGATGATAAGACAGGTGTAAGAAAAAAAAACATGCAGGCACAGTAATGTCAAAACTACAAAGTAGATATGGAGATCATACTGTTTCATCCCCCATATCTTCTGCATTTGCATCTATGGAGTAGCCATGCAGAACAGGTAGCCACTGTTTGACAGTCTCACAGAGGTAGAATAGGTTGTAATCTTGCTCTTGAGGCAAACCCAGGTCATCATTGTTGTCCTTGCACATAGGTGGTGTGGTGAAATGCCAACCACCTCCATCATGGTATTGCCTCTCATAGGATACTTGACATGGCCTGCTATCCTGGGTATTTGGGCACTTGGAAGATGGCTCTGGAGCTCCTGAAGCTGACACATTGCTTTGCTTTCATTTCACTGTGGGCAACTCTTCTTGTGAAAGTGCAAAAGGGGGAAAGGTAGGATAGACCTAGGCTTGTCCCAAGGGGTTGTGAGTCAGAAGGGAGAAGGGGGAAGTGGCTGGGAAGTAGGGGAATATTTCCCCTAGGGACTGGGTGGTGTTGGCAGTGTAGAGCTTGAATTACTGCCTTGAGAAGATGATGAGAGATTTTTCTAGGCAGTTAGAGCAGCTGTGGAAGATTGGAACTCAGTGGGTGGCAGTGTAGGGCTCTTGTAGACAATGCTAAAAATTGGTAGATGCAAGGGGGAATGACTCTGACAGCAGCAGAAGCTTAAATGATGCAGGTGGACTCAAAATTGTCAGTAGAACTCAATAGGGGACTCTGGGGATGCAAGGAAGGCTCAAAGGACTCAAAAATACTCTGGAAAGTGAGTCTGGGGACTCAGGATGACCCTCAGACATGCAGATAGTGACACCAGAAAAGTGGGTGTCATTTTTTCTAAGTAGGGCAGCAATACTTGTAATGCAGAGACAGTGGTAGCTATGTTAAAATTGGGAATTTTTGGAGCTGTCAAATGTCAAAAAAAAAGAGACAGAAAAAGTCTAATGTATGGTAAATCACATGCATCACACTAAGGGAAGGGAAAGTGGAGTAAAACTGACCAGAAAAATATGTAAGTAGAGAGGGAGGATATAGATGACATGCCTGGGTGGCTAGGATGTGCAGGGAAAGCTGCAGAATTTTTGAGAGATGAAATAGGGGGCTGGCAGCAGAATTGCAGTGGAATATGCATTGGAACTGGCAGTGGGGCACAGGATTGACACCTGGCACTTCAGAAAGGGTTTCTGACAGTCAATGGATGAGTTTCACACGTCCAGGGGCTGAGGCAGTCTGGATAGACAAGGCTAGGCCCCCTGCATGGAACCCGGAAGTGAAGCAGGATTTTTGTGGTGGAGATAGGGGAATATGATGTGGTGGGAAGAAACAAGGGTGGGCAGAACTATTTTTAGATGGTAGTAGCAGTCATTCTGACTGCATTGGCAGTGGAAAGGTGGCAGAATCCCATAGGCAACAACAGGGGTGGTAACAGAAGTTGTAGAGGCCAGGAATTGCCACAGTATGGCAGTCTTAGGCCCTGAGGACTGTCAGGACATTGTAGCAGTGAGGGAATACCAAAACATGGTGGGTTTCAGCCCTAGGGAGTGCACACTCCCTACATCATGTCAGGTCCATTCCACCACACAATACTGCCTTTCTTCAGGCAGATTGCATCACCTGCCGAGAGACCAAGATCAGCCAATAATTTGTCACTGACATCTGGGAGGATGTCAGGACCAATTCCATGCATTTCTAGGGCTGATTTATATGACATAGCATGCTTGACACTGAGATGACACTCAGCAAACTGGAGATAGTGCACTAGTTTGCTGGGAGAGGGGATAGGTGGTGATGATCCACCATCTGTGTCTTTCACTTTAGGCCACTGTCATGCACCAAAGGTGTTTGGCAATGTGAGCATGGACCCAAAAGCTGAATGATGAACTGAGAAGCCAAGCTCACCCACCTCAGCTATCAGCTCAGTATCTGCCTACTCATCAGTCCACTCATCTGCCTACTATCAGGCCTACTCTTCATCACTTCTAAGCTCTTTATCATCATCATCATTCTTGCAGTAATTGAGGCTCCATCAAGGGTCTAATTACTGTTATCTTCATCCTCCTGCATCACTTCTAGGCTCAGAGCAGCCTACTATCTTCACTTTTTCCATCCTCCCTTGCTCCTCCTTTGTCAGGAGCACCCATACCCTCTGCCCTAGCCCCTCTAGGTGCATGGAACCCCTCCCCTTTTGTTTTTAACTGATCCCTCAAGCCAAAGTCCATGCAGGTAAACCACTGACTCAGCATTTCATCTTTGTGTTGGGTTTTTTGGTGTTTCCACCATAGATCCTCATGTCAACTCACACCTGGAGCCCACTGTGAGGGGTGGTTACATTTGGCTTGAAATTCACCTTGTAATCTTTGTAAATGACTCCCACATCATCTGCCCTATCAAAGTCTTCATTGTCACTGATAATCATCCATTCCACCTCATCAAAGCTTGCCTATTTGACCTCCACTTTCCCTCAAGATAATCCCCCAGATCCCCCACCTTGGAACCATGGGAAGGGCAAAGAGAGAGAATTTCTGAAGCAATCTACCTCATCAATACCTGTCAATCAGCCCCAGCCTCCTATCAAGCCACCATCAGCCCCACATGTTGATCATCAATCAGCTCCACAAGTTGATCACCCATCAGCCCCTATCCATCAGCCATCAAACCAACCCTATCTGACACCTGTCACACAGCCACAAGCTACCATCACTGTGCCCAAAGCCCCTGTCTTTGTTCCAGTCAATGTCCATCATTGTGGCTTTGATGGGAATGATGATGATGCCATAATGGAAGATGAATCCATCAATAAACCTTTGCAACAAGCCTCTGACTCCCCTGCTGACAAGGGGAGGAAAGCCAAGCCTCCTGCTGCCATGACTTCACCACTATCTCAGTCTGCAGACCCAAAGGCCATTGTGGATCACATTCTAGCTACCCCTATGACTCTTTCATTGGGGGAAGTGCTAGGAGCATCAAGGGATGTATCTCATCACCTTCAGGAACTCATCAGATACAAGTGTCAACCCAACATTCAATCAGTTAGAGCTGTTGATGGGACACCTCCAATCACATCTTATCTTGCCCTGACATCTAGCCCCTTGATCACATTAATCTCACCTGTATGGTCAACAGGTGACAGCTGTCATCGACTCAGGCTCCACTCTTAATGTGGTCAAATCCAGTATAGCACGATCTGTCATCCAGATGCCCATTGATGTTTCAAGAAGCATCAATATGAAAGATGCTAATGGTGGAGTATCAATGTTCACTGGTCTAATCAAAGATGTACTGCTCTTCTGTGGTGCTGCCAGGACCTGAACCAACCTATTTGTTGCCCCTGATGTCGATGCAGGCTTTGATTTGCTTCTAGGTTGCCCCTGGTTCATGGGAATGCTGTCAGCATCATTGAGAGAGGCTCTGGTACTTTCATAGTCTTTGGATCAGACAAAGATCATCCCCTCAAACTCTGTGTCACTGAAGGGCATGCTGAACTGACTGCTACTGTCCTCATGGTGACTCTCCAGCCTAATAGCATCGAAGAAGACACTGGGACCTTCACAGGTGAAGCATCACCTGATTCTCCTGTTACTGGATCACCTATTACCTTTGCACCACCTTCCCCACCTTCTGGGTCTTCCACATCAACTCTTCTCTATCCAAACTCGACCTTAGATGGCATAGATGGTGCCTTTGGACTTCCAGAATTCTGTCCCATCCCTATCT
Source organism: Pisolithus microcarpus (assembly GCA_024613185.1). NCBI lineage: Eukaryota > Fungi > Basidiomycota > Agaricomycetes > Boletales > Pisolithaceae > Pisolithus > Pisolithus microcarpus. The sequence continues at coordinate 1,927,729 of JANFAI010000007.1, forward strand.
AGTGTTGCCACAGTTCAGTTTGCCTTGGTTTGGCTCAGTTGTTACCGGTTTGGCATACTATTTGGTTGGGCTTGCAAGCCAAGTTGGTGTTCAAGCCACAGCTCCAGCTTGGCTCAGCTTTGAAGCCAGCTCAAGCTGACCAAAAATTATGTGTACAATAGCATATGAAAATGGGTGTACAAGTTACTCAGTACTATGAGTCTACAATAAACCAGTCTATGAATGAATTGGAGAGCCTTGGGGTTAGTTGTGTTATTCACAACAAACACCCCTTCTAATAAGCAAAGATTCAAATCTTAAATGTCCCATCACTTTCTATGTGTCTGACTATCTGGTTACCTGGTAGTAATTAGGCAACATTCTACTGCTACTGTGCTACATGACAATGTCACTCTCGAATCTCGATCCCAACATGAACTCTGCCCACAAGCCAAGTCAGAGTCCAGACAGGCAGTGGCTTGCCCAGTTCCTGATCATGCGCTGGGCCATCACTCATAGATCCTTCCATGCAGACATTGCCTTGGCAATATCTTCTCCAACCTTGGGTGACTAGGAATGGGTTCAGTCTACCAATGCCAGCTGGATGGAGTCCCTTACCAAACTCAAAGGGCCAATTTCAAGGGAAAGGGGCTGCCAAGGGCTGAGGAAGCTGTCAATGTGTGATGGTGGAAGCTCTGGAGACTCTCTCACACTCCATGGAGGTGGGAGCATTGTGCTTGACTTCAACACTTCTGTTAACAATGCTAACTGGCCCATCACCTTAGTGCCTGCCATTGCATAATGCATTAGACATAGAAGACCACCATCACATGAGACTGTACCCACCTGCAGCTTGCTCAATGTCAGCCTGCAGTGGCCTTGCTCTGGACTCCTGGAGAGCTTCCATTCCATGTGTGCCATGAGCTGGTGTTGGACTGGAACCCCAACTCCTGCCTGGATTAGCTTCAATGTCTTGGAATACTTATAGATAGATAGAGCGAAAGCATTTGCAGTTGGGTTGTCATGGGGCTGTGTGGGGAAGGTTGAACTTCACTTTTGTGGAATGTTACATTGAGCATTTCAACTAGGCTGCTTGTCATCCAACCTTACCTGAACAATGAATTGCATACAAGGACTGGTGTTCGAGCTCTTGCAGAGTTCTGCATCCTCTGGAAGTATATGCCCATGTGTGCATGTGCCTTGGGAACATCCAGGACTCGGCCAACTGTTCTCAATAGCTGGAACAAGCTCTCAACCTCTTCCTCCTCGGGATTCTCCATATTACCAAGCAGCTTCTTGAGACATTCATGCATGATACATTCCATGAGCATCTGAAGCTTAAAACAACTTGCCAGTGAACTTGATGAGACTGAGACCCCAACATTTTGCCTTCTGAACTGCATATTATCATCAGAATAGGGCTCACTCTCATTGCCCATCTCCCTTTGATCGCTTTGTCACCACTCACTTTGGCTGCTGCCACATGAGCCATGGCTTCCTTGGTGACCCATCCATGCTCAAAGTCTTCTTGACACCAATTCAAAGGTATTTGCAGAAGAGCTGACCACCTGTAACAGGTTTTCCCTCAGCATTCTTGATACTGACATCTTGAACCTTGGGGCTGAACTCATGGCAGAGTCAAGCATACATATAGCTCTGGTTATCCTCATCAACAGCCTTCTCATAAATGAGCTTGAAACCAGGGTGAGCATCTACCACAATGTAGGAAACTTCAGCTCCTACCCCAAACAATTCCAGCTTCTGGTGAAGCACTGCTGCCTACACCAGAGGAAGAAGCCAAGGGGGCACATGTGGCCCAGATGTTGGAAGAAGCTGCCAGAAAGAGGACTGATGAAGGAAATTTTGGCTGTCTGCAACCTTGAAGGGGCAGACAGATACCTTAAGACCCTCACAGAAGGGCATCATTTCTGACTGGTTGACATCCTTGTTTGGTTGCTGACTTCTTCTCCCATTCCATGTTAGTTAGGCTCAGATCTGACAAGGTACACTTGAGCATTCATGAATGGAAGGAAGGGTCAGATGTTGTAGAATCTGTTGTGCCATCAAGGCATACAGACAGAGAGCAATCGGTGGGGAAAGGAGTCATCATCAGCCTGTGTGGCTGGACTTGTGGTGGTGATCAGACTTGAAGTGTGGCAGGCAGTAGTATGAATGATTGCCTGTCCAACATACTCACAGGAATGCCTAGTAAGGCTTGCAGAATGGAAATGTGTTGGACTTGGGAACAGCTGTGCACATATAACATGAGGCTCAAGTGATCTCACCAGAAAACAGTAGACATACCACAGGCATCGTGCATGACAAAGGAAAGACCAAGCAACTACAAATGATATCGGGTGATATGGACAGATAATACCAACATATATTTCCTGGGTTTCCCTAGAATCCCAACTGCATTTCACCTGCAACATGCATTCATACACAAACACTAATACCTGCAGGGCTACACATTGTACTAGAACAATACTTTTTGAGATGCTGTAGCCATAAATGTTAAGTAATGCATGAGTCAAAGGCTCCATCATTCAGGCAAACCATGAAAGAGTCAAGTAGATAGAGAGTATTGGGAATATGTGATCAGGAGGCAGATGAACACTGCATGATTCTGCTGCTGTGCTGTAAAGTCCATGCAGAAGCAGGACTACTTGAGGTCATGGCAACCAGATTGTCATTCATGGTGCTAACATTTTGTTGTCAGTCTTGAGGCTTCCAATGATGTATTATGGGTATCTGCACCTTTTTTTTGCAGGTCTCCATTTTACAGCAACTTTGCCTGTTTTACATCCAAGACATGATGACTTCCTCATGGTGGTAGATGTCATACCACCAGTATGTTCCTGTTCAAGCTGTGAGTGAAGTAGAGGGGAATCCATACAGATGCTTGCCACAAGCATTTGGAGGTAGGCATAGTCTGGCTTCTGTGTGAAGGAAAGAGATTGGGAGTATGAAAGCATGGTCATCAATGCTTGGGGAATGTTGTCACATTAGGGCATTTCAAAGTTTGAATTCGATGTATGCAAAAAAACAAAAAAGCAAAAACATTTCATCCAAGTTAGTGTGCCATGCAGCAACATTTGAACTCCGACGTGAGCCACGATTGCACGTCAAGTAGCAGTGCTAGTCCTTCTTCGCCTGTACACTTCATGGCTAACCCTACGTCAGACATTCAGGAGCTAGCCCCATCGTCGTCCACCCGTGGTCATGGCTTAGGGAATGCACCCGCGACCCCGATGGAGCGGATCCCCAAGATTCGATGGGACGATAAAGATCCCAACATCTGTGCGCAAACTGCTCGACTCATCAGCTGGTGTAATACCTACCCAGAGACTCGGATCAAGCTATTCTCGGACTCTCATCAAGAGGCAGTGAACGAAGGGTGGCGGCATCAGCAGATGAGCATGCAAAAGGAGGTATATTTTCAGCAAGTTGCAGATGCAGTCTTCACGCACAACCATGATCTGCACATCTGGCAGCTATATGCCCAATATCCGTCCGTCTTCATTAAACCGATCAAGAGTCGGTTTCAATCGTAAGTTCACCTCACCCTTGTTGCGCAATCAAACTTCAAGCTCTGAATTTCCAGCTAATCAGCCGCCTTAGGCTTCGCAAGAAGTACAACGATGCCAACAAGACCCTTCGTGCTACTGGGGCGGGCCTTACTGCTATGGAACTGAGGGAGAAGCCGGAGATGAAGAGGCTGCTCAGTGTGTATTCATATCAGCTTGTTAGCATGCGCGCTGATTGCTAGCTAGATAAAATTCTCGATACCTTCCCCTGGTGGGAGGACCTCCATGGTTTCTGGAGGACGAATCCATCATACAACACAGTGTTTAGCACAGGTGATCCGGGTCAAGATTTTGCGATGGAAGCTCAGCAGTTCTTTGCTGGAGAGAAGAGTACTGCAACCATGGAGGTGTTACCATTAGTAGGTGATAGTTGGGCTTTGGGTGATGAAGACGCTGTAGCCGAGGAAGATGAAGGGTTAGAGTGCGACGACGAGAGTTCCTGTGTCCTCGACATGCAGGTATCGCCCCACCCCGAGGTAGCAGTTAGTCCACCCATGAATGCCGACGACAACATCAACCCTGCGCTACGACTCATCTCCACTTCGCAGTACGATCCATCAGTTTTCGCCGCCACTCCCATCAGTCCCCCCGCATCAATATATTCCAAAGTCACTGCCCCTACCACGACCGGCTTCTCTGAAACATTTTCTCAGTCAGTGCTGGCTGACATCACATCCCCATCCACTACTGGTGTACTAAAAAGCTTATCTTCGCATGCGGTTAAAGTTGGCGCTACTACAAGCGCTGGAAAGGATAAGGGTAAAGAAAAGGTGACCACTGACACCAACTCTATGTCTCTCGGTATTCCCCCTTGTGCCCCATCTAGCTCCGGTTCCTTGGCAGCACACAAACGTCTTTGGGACCCTGGTTCCGATATATCTTCCAAATTATCCAAAGTGTTCGACAGTCTTGTGCAACAAATCCAGAACAGCGCTGAAGCGAAATCTGAGTCGAAGCGGATGAGGATACAAGCGGAAATCGTCGGAAAGGAACTCAGGGCTCGTGACAAGAATGCTCAGCGAGAGCATGAGCTCAAAATGAAAATGGTGGGGAACGAGCATGAGTTGTTGATGGCCGGCGAGAAGACAAAGCAGCTGGAACTGGAGTTGAAGTTGGAGCAGGCAAAGATCGCTCGCTTGGAGGCAGAAAGACGTTTCAGTGCTGCTGAGGAAATGGACTAGGGTCATCCACTCTTTGTCTTGCTAACATTTCACACCTGTGATCTTTCCTGTTGTTGTACTGTTACTCGATGTAGCCCGGACCCAATGCTATGTTTCGATTCTGTGTGAGTGTCTATGTGTGTACAAGTTAAGTTCTAAGCCTGTGGATCAGACATTCCACCAGGCGGCTACGGAATATTTGGCCCGGGGTTCCTATGAAGTCCTCCCTGTCATCATCTCGCTCATGAATCAAAGGCACACCCCACATCTCCGCTTCTTCCATATACTCGTTGTTAGAACTTACGATGCCCAAATCTTCTTCAATTTCGAGGATCAGGTTGTGAAGGATCAAGCAACATCGCATCCACATATTTGCGAATTCAAGGTCACGCTGGTTTTGAATTTGAAAGCGCATATCGCGCAGGGATTGAAATCGGCCCTTCAAGGACCCATAAAAATGTTCCGAGCGGACACGTATCTGTAGAATAGATGAATGTAAGTGTAAAGATCTCGACTGAACACGTACCTTGGAAAGATGTTGATTAAAATTTTTGTGCGTGTCAGGCATCGACTCCGTACTCGATCATTTGAAGGGGACCATGCACCATGGCAGCGATGGGTACGCCGAGTCAGCCCAAATCCACTCGTTGGCTCCAAGGAACGTCTCCGGGTGACGATAAATACGAGTGCGAGAGAATATGTTGGAATCATGAAGGCTACCGGGGACTCTGATCACATAGTCGACAATTCTGAGGTTGTGGGGAAGTATGATGACCTTCATAATAGTTAGTGTCATGCCCAAGTCGTAGAATAGTACATACCTGGGCGGATAGCAAATAGCGCGACTTACGATCATAAAACCCCTCACCATGCCAACCCGGCTTCTGGAAGAGGTTGAAGGGCGACCCATCAACGCACAGAAACCCTCCCCTCCACTCTGAACAGCTGCGGCTTTCGACCCATCGTTTCGCCCGGTCCCGCTCCTCCTGATCTTCCAGTTCCATCGGGTCAAAGTGAATTACATCGTCGTGAAGTTGGAGTAGTGCGATCATGACCCAACGGTAGCAGTTATAGACCATTCCAATGGAAACCCCAGCCCACTCAGCGACGTCTTCTGTAGTGGCCCCATTTCCATAGTGGCCGACTCCATTGAGAAAAATGGCGAGCTGGACCGATACAGGGAGTTGAGGGTTGTTGGAGTTGTTGCTGAAGACGGGATGATTTTCTAACTTTGCGATGAGGGAGGCAAAGATGTCGGGATCCACATGAAGTTTACGACGAAACTTTTTAAGATCGTTGTTGAGACACCACTCTTCGAGAAGCTGGAGTTGTGGAGCACGGGGAGCCTTGGTATGAGCAGCCAGGTAACGCAATTTCTCCACCTCATCCATCAGGGCAACGATAGTGTTTTCAAACGACAGAATCTGGTGGTTGAGCGTCAGTCCAGCTATGAAGCTGGCTTCAGATGTTTCCAGTAGGGACATGAGGGTGTCCACCGTGAAATCAGAAAGGGAGGAGTCGGATGACATGTCGGATATGCTAGAATCAGAGTCAGAAACCCGGGAATCGGTATCCTCGTTGCTGCTGGAAGAGTCTAGGAGGTCGATGGCAGTACAGACGAGGTCTTGAAACCTGATGAGCTGAAGATCTCGGCGGGCACTGGCCAGGTCGTTCAACAATACCTGGCATACGCTCTGCCGTGGCATGGCGACTATGCAGATCACAATCACCGACTCGATACAATGATAGAACATTCTAAATTTGGTAACTACAAAGATCAGTCGGTGCTTGAATATGAGTTGGAGCTTAAAGTATGTTTTTTTGAATGTTTGGAAATTTTGGTGTTGAAGTGAACTTTGGCAAACTTTGAGATGCCCTATTGTGATATGTCTTTCTTCATGTTGAAAAGTGCCTCGCTGTCAAAGGATGGGTGACCTAGCCATGGAAGAGATCCACAGGAAAAGTAGGTGAGAAGATATGCAAGAGATTCTATGTTGTCTTGCTGTGGGCAACTCTTCTTGTGAGTGCGCAAAAGGGGGAAAGGGGAAAGCTGTAGGTTAGACCTAGGCTCATCCCAAGGGGTTGTGAGTCAGAAGGGGGAAGGGGGAAGTGGCTGGGAAGCAGGGGAATATTTTCCCTAGGGACTGGGTGGTGTCAGTGGTGTAGAACTTGAATATCTGCCAGTAATGGGCAGGAAGGTATTTTTCTAGGTGGTTGGGTGGCCTCTGGAGGCTAGGGACTCAATCAGCAACGCAGCTAGGCTCTTGTAGATGGTAGTAAAAATTGGTAGACTTTAGGGGGACAACTCTGAAGGCAGCAGAAATCTTTATGATGCAGGTGGACTTGAAATCAGTGGTAGAACTCAATAAGGGACTCTGGGGATGCAGGAAGGGCTCAAAGACTTGAAAATACTCTGGAAAACAACTCTGGGGACTCAGGAAGACTCTCAGACATGCAGATAGTGACACCAGAAAGGTGGGTATATTTTTCCTTGGTACAGCAGTGTTTTGCATCAAAGAGGGAGCTGTCACTAAGGTATGAATTGGAAAATTTCAGAACTATCATATGTCAAGAAAAATTTGAAGGAAAAGTGCCCAAGTAAGGCACTACAGGTTGTAGGTACAAAAAGAAGGGAAAAGAAAGCAAGAAAACCAAAGGAAAGGAGAAGTGGCAATGGACTACATGCCTAGGGGGTCTGAGGGACACTGACTGATGCTGCTGGAACTTTTCAAGGTGGCCTGAGGTGGCATGGCAGTGCTACTGGTGGTGGCAGGTGTCAGGGACTCAAGTGGGGTCTATAGAGACTGAGTTGCCAACATCACAAATGTCAGAGAGGACTGCCAATGGTCAGAAGACATGTGATATATGTATGAAGGGCTGAAGGCCGATGTAGACAGGGGGTAGTCATCATGTGGAGTCATGGATAGGGGTAGGTGGTGACTCTCTTCAGCAGTGAGTGTTGGCAATAGGGGCCCTTTCTGATTCAGATGGCAGCAGTATTTGTAAGTGAGGGAAGCACTTGAGTTAACTGGGATAGCCAAGAGTGGAGCAGCAGCAATGCTTTTGGAGGGATGGTGGACCTGTGGGCACTGGCTAGGGTGGTAAGGATGATGATAGAATTCAACCCCAGGGAGTATGGACTCCCTACACCTCCCAGGGTCTTCAAATACTGACTGTCCTTGGTCAGGGGTATGCAGTGACATGGGACAGCAATGGAATGCCATCAGGCACATGGTGTGGCTGTGAACAGATCAAGTGCAAGCAGGACAGGGATCTTGATCACATGCTGTGGTGCAAAAATGATTCTGCAGGAACAAAGGGTCACCAAACATACCAAACAATATGCTGACACTTCATCTTTTCTCTCAAAGTCTCACCACCACCACTCATACTCATCACCACCACACTACACCCTGTCTAAATGTCCACCTCCAAGGCCACTACCTCTACTCAGCCCATCTATGTGCCACCTGACACCATCCATCAGCAGATCCCTAAAAGGTGGGCCCAACTTATGGAAACTCTCACAGCAGTGATGAGGGAGATCCTGGATGAGGTGGTGGAGGAGGATGTAGCATGTGAGTGGATAGACAGATTCAAAGAGGTGTTGGTAAGTCTTCCTCAAACATGCAAAGTGCATCAACCATAGACATGGTACAGGCCCAGATTGAGGAGTTGCGAAAGTTCACCACTAACATGAGCACTGAGGTGCCAGCATATCCCAAAGACACTGAAGAAGTGGTTGGGTCTGCTTTCCTGACCCTGGTCACTCTTCATAACCAGTTTCCCCAAGAAAGGGCAAGACAGTTCAGGCATCTTCAAGCAGTACCCCAGTTGGCAGTGTAGGGAGTCCATACTCCCTGGGGCTGAATAATACAATATCCCATAGTCATCCTCACCCCCCTAGCCAGCCCCTGCAGGTCCACCATCCCTCAGAATCTTTGCAGCTGCTCCACTCTTGGCTATTTCAGCTAAGTCAAGCACTTCCTTCACTTACTAATGCTGCTGCCTAATCAGGAAGTAGCCCCTATTACCAACACTTACCACTGCAACAAGTCACTGCCTACCCCTATTCTTGACTCCACATGATGTCGAACCCCTGTCTTTGTTGGTCTTCAGCCCTATGTGAGTATATCACAGGTCCATTGACCATTGGCAGTCCCCTCCAATGCTTGTGACATTGGTATCTTGGTCCCTATAGGCCCCACTCGAGTCTCTGATGCCCACCGCCACCAGTAGCACTGCCACACCACCCCAGACCACCTCGAGAAGCTCCCACAGCATCGGTCAGTGATCCATAGACCATAGGCATGTTCTCCTTCACTGCTTCTCCCCTCTTTTGGCTTTTCTTGCTTTCTTTTCCCCTTCCTTTCATACCTACAATCTGTAGTGCCTTACTTTGGCACTTTTCTTTTGAATTTTTCTTGACATATGGCAGTTCTGAAAGTGGTGAGGTGAGGTGCTCCCATTGGCAACAGGAGAAAGCTGCTGTGGTGGATGAGGGGTCTCAGGTACATCATAATTCCAGTCCTTTGTAGGGCCAGGTTCTGACTTTGGCTCATATTACCTAGGGTACTACTTGTGCCCCCACCCCACTAAATGTCAAAGAGTCATCAGTGGCCCCTTGTATCATCAGTAAACCAGCCTTTTGGCCCTAGAGCTTTCCAGACTCCCCAGACATTTGACAGACCCTCCCAGACCCTCCCAGACCCTCCCAGACCCTCCTAGACCCTCCAGACCCCCCAGGTGCATAGCCACAGTGAGAACAAAAGTTGTAGCCCATGATCACAGGACCATGGGAATATGATTACCTCAGCAATATCTCCTTTTTTGGGTGAGATATTCATGAATTTGAGTTGGAGTCATGGCTTGTCAAAATGAAAAGTGGCTGTACAGTGATGATGTCATAATGAAAGTTGTAGTATGTGATGTCATGATAGAATATGCTTATCTCATTGATATGCCCAACAATGGGTGAGAAAAATGCAAAATACAAAAATAATTGGACATCTCAGAAATTAAAACTCAAGATGTCATAATGAAAGTTGTAGTGCCTGATCGGAGGATCCCAGGGGTATTCTTACCTCATCCATCCATGCAAAAATGGTTGAGATACAGGCAAAATAAAATTGGTGTAGTGTAGTGTACATTCTATTACCAAAAGTGTAGTGTTGTGGCGCATTTTTGATTACCTAATGACTGTACTAGAGCTGGGGAGGTCTGTACATAAAACATGGAATATCTATTGATCCACCAATCTGTGTGCTGCATTTTATATCTCATTTTGTACAGATCTCCAAGCACATCCATCCCCCAAGAAATCAAATTGATCTGACAAAAAATGAATGAGATATGTACCCACCATGGCTGGACACAAAAACTCAAATATCTACTGATCCGTCAATCTGTATGCTACGTTTGATATCTCGTTTTGTACGGATTTCCAACCACATTCGTCCCTCAAAAAATAAGAGCGATCGGACAAAAAATGAATGAGTTATGAATTAATTAATCCGTCAGTAAGGCCTGCAGGATTGACTTGTAGTTTCGAGACGAAATTCAAGTCACATGACCTGTGAGAAATATACATGTCAGCACAGATTGACTTGCAGTTTCGAGACAAAATTGAGTCACATGACCCGTGAGAAATTACCTTGCTTGGCAAGGTTTCTCCAGCACCATAATTCCCGTGGGAACCGTCGGACGACTGAAACTTTTTCCTTTTCTGGCACGGTTGTTGCCGCCCAGCTTTCACATAGTCCTAAGTGGTGGATACTCGAAACACGCCCACCAGGTGCGAGAAAAACAACGATCTTTCCCATTGGACACGAACAACTATGATAAGTCGAGATGCCCACCTAATCTATCAGGAAGCTCGTGTGTAACAACAAATGCTTACAGTCCTTGCACTGCTGTGACTCGACTCCACCATGACTCTGTCTCTGCATCTAACAGTAGTAAACGATCGTCCTCAGCCAGGAGGTCCAGAGCGTGACTGCACATAAACAACGTGTCCTCGAAATCCCGCAGTAACCTGATGGTTTCCCGCCCCGAGCTCCTGGACAACGCGACGTACAAATTGAACAAGTTTAAAGCGCCTGAGGGCGGTTTCGCTATATCGACAATGACATAGGGTATTGTTTGCCCCTGCGCCCGGTAATCTGTGAATGCGTACGCGTTGGTCATTGGAAACTGGCGCCGTTTCACGGTGCGCGAGACGTCCGTGCCTTCGGGGGTCTTGTACCGGATGCGATGGCTCTTCGACACAGCTTCTACGGGGATGACGGAGGGATCCAGACCAGGAAGGGGAGATGTTCGCGTGCGATCCAGTTTCACAAGCACATAAGAAGGCAAATACTTTAGGCGGACAACACCATTGATAGGGGCGATGGGAGGTTCGTCCGCGTGCAACAGGATGTCAATGATTGTTCCTCGCGCACCGTTCGTTATGTCGAGGTCTGTCTCGACATTTTGTGTCACCATCACCAATGCACCTAGGGATAATTCAATGATATCCGGAAGGTCGTTGTTTCGACGACGTCCTTGGTACTCGACCTTACCCCGTCCACCCGCGTAGTCGGCCTTGCAACCACGTGTTGCGAACGCATATCGTTCCGGTAAAGTCAACGGTTGACCTTTTATTGTATCCTCTGCCATACACTCCAATACGATTCCGTCTGCTACATGTGCCTGTTTGCGGACAGCGGCATGATTCCATTGTTGTCGCACAGCATGTCGAGGTGTTACCAGACACGCGTGCGCCCACGGTGTCGTAGTGAAGTCTGGGGACGTTACTGCTGGATTCGTGAGTACCAGCGTGCGAAGCATATCCACATGGTACTGTTGCACACGCCCCATGCGTAAGTGATGCAGGAAATCCCGCCATACTTGATCCGTGACTCGAATCTGCTCCTTCAATATAACTACCGTGCGGAACTCCTCATAAATGGCACGACCGACTTGGGAAAGAGTGCTGTCTCGTTGCGGATTGCCCGGCACATACAGTGGTTCAGATGCGCCCACAGCCACAGGGGGGAACTGGTGGAAGTCACCGCACATAATGACACTGATGCCACCGAACGAGTCAGATGACGGGGTTCCCCCTTCAGTCATCTTACCTATGGCTATATTGCGCGACAGCCGTGCCAAAAAGGTTTTTCCTAGCATAGACATCTCGTCTATGATCAGGTAATCAAAACTTCGCCAGAAATGTTGCAACCTCGCCTTCGTCTGCGAACTCATCGCCCGCGCATCTCCCCGTGTGATCATCGCAATCGTATGCGTGGTCTTCCCATCTATGAGAGAGGCTGCAACTCCTGTGTACGCCGCTTTCAGAAGAAGCTGCCGCGCGCCTCTGCAACGGAAGTATTGGGAAATTGTTTGAATGACTCTCGATTTTCCGGTGCCCCCTTCTCCATGCAGAAGCATCCGCAACGGGGGAGGGCTCTGCCCGCTTAGTTTTTGATCGAGATGCGACGTGACTATGTGGTACGCTCGGGCTTGGTCTTCATTCAGCATCGACGGATCTGCGGCCGTGAGTCCTGCTTCTGTGGTTTCTGCTTCTGTCCGCCAGCTGTCTGCGGTTCACAGGTCTTCCTCGTCTATCGCAGTCACAGTCGCTGCTCCTTCCTTGATACCAACACTTGTACCCGGGGCCGTGTCGTCGGTGAGCATGTTTTGGTCTTGCACGTCTTTAAGCATTAGTTCTTTCCATGTCATCAGATTTTCAATGTCCTGCGTGTCCGCCCTCCGAATGTGTGGAATACTGCTTAAAGTTGCCCAGGCACCGGCACAAGACAATGTCGATGATATGTGGTCGATGAAAACACCTGCGTACTTGGCAGCTTCCATCGCATGAAGCGCGTGCAATTGCTCTGCATACGGAATTTGGGCAGCAAGTACGTCTTGGACACTTTCTTCTGTGACAGTACGAACGGTTGCTTCACTGGACGCTGCGAGCCCTTCACCTGCCGTAACAACGTCTTCGCCACAATCTTCCATGGCACCACCTGCCTCATAATGCGGATAGGCCTCTGGCGTGGCTTGCGCGGATGTCTGACATTCATGAAAGTACTGAATGCCGCACATGATTCGCCGGATGTGCGCAGGTGCTTCAGAGACAAACGACTCCAAAGCAACCTGCCAAGTCTCATTTTCCGTCTTCAAATCAGTGGCAATGCTTCTCCACGGCTTCAAAAGCAGCAGCATTGACGCGCAATAGAATGCCGATGGCGTCGGTTCCTCTCTTGCAGGGAAGTAGTGGCCTATGAAATTAGGGAGGGTGTGGTGTCCGCACCTCCGAACAACCCTGTGTTTATCTTTGAATCGAGGATGCGTCTCTTCATATTCCACGCGATCATGTCGAGGACGTCCTCGGCGACGAGGTGTAGACACCGTCGCGTGTTCTGTGCAGGCAGCAGTGTCGACACTGGCAGGAATGGGCGATGATGAAGTCTTGTTCACCTCGTAGGTGTTTGTCAGGTACTCGATAACGTTGTGGTCTGCGAGTGCACTTCCACGAAGTGCGTAATCCGTGACTTGACATTTCGCCATAATTCGGCCGGCAGCATCTGTAACCAGCGTGACCGCATCCATCGTTTCACCACTCTGGTTGAATTTATGCGTCAGCATTTGTCTACATGGTCTAAATGCTGTTTACCTCGTCATCGTTTCCATCCGTGACGCTGACACCTGCCTCCTTTTTACCGACATCACCAACACTATGGTTTGGCGATCAATGGAGTTCATGCACAATAAAATTGTTAACTCACGTCTGATGATCACCTATGTCTGCTTTCAAATGTCCATAAACTGCAAACAATGCGCTGACGAATGACGACCAATATATGGGCGTGTAGTGGTGCGACCGATACGTGTCACCCCACCCCATAAGGTATGACATGACCATCGGCGCTGCTAGCTCCTGCTCCCTATTAATGGTGTGCACCAGGCGGAACAGCAGGAGCCGCTGTTGGTTGCGAAGGTCGTCCACATAGGCTGTGTTCGCTGTATGGTATGCGAGACCTTTCGCAAGTATAGCCGAAAGATTGTGATATTTGCCTTGTTTCTTCGTTTGGTAGCTTGTTATGTAAAAAGTGAGATTGGTCGTCGCTCGTGAGTTCGTCAACAGTTTCACATCATTGTTGCACCTCGCGTTCACGGTTAACGCTGGCATCCATGCATTGAGGTACGGATGCAGGCGTTTCATCCCCCATTCCCCACTCTCACTCATGAAATCATCTTCAGCTACAGGAAATGGCGCCCGTCGTTTACAAACCATCTGGCCGTTCTTGCTCGGGATAAGGCATCTTCTGGGTTCGCAGGTATGTAGTTGCTTGGCTCGCACAACCCGTCTTTCATGTTCATCGAGCAGCACATCGTAATTTGCGGATGCGGGCGTCGGAGGCCGTGAGTAGGCAACGTCAACTTCATTGGGTATTTTCTTTATGGCCTCGGCGCTCTCCAACCCTGGCAAGTACGCACGTATATTCGCTTTGATAAAAGCCCGAGCACGATCACGAAACTCTGTCTGCGTGAGGAGTGACTCCATCTCCTGCATAGTAGGCGCATCGTTTAACCACAGCAACATGTGTAGGTGCAACGACCCCCGGCCCTGCGACTCCACGACACCGAAATAGCCACTAACGAAGCCTAAGATTCCTTGACGTTGGCTAACCTGGTGTGGGGTGACATGGACCCCGAAAAGTGTCTCGATGATGGTTTGGATCATGAAGTGGAAGAACCTCGCTGCTGCGAACGGATCGCCAGCAATGTTTTGAGCGCGTGTCTCCTTGTTCGGTCCTATCATACTGACAAATTTATCCATGTTGATGCGTTCTCCTGCAAAAACCTGTGCAATTGGATCGTGGAGATCGCAGGGATTGATAGTAATCCACAGGCTTGGTGGGTTCAGCATGATTGAGGTTGCCCAGATCTGACTTCGCAGGTGATAGTGGCTTTGATCTGTGCCTATGACCCGTCCGGCTGTAGAATACAAATGTTGACGAAGTAGGCGAATGGCGGGGTCGCTGATAGGTAAGTTTGACGCCTCCTCTGCCTGAGCTCGTTGCATACTTTGCACGGAGATTGTGGACAGAAGCCGGGCATCTCGTTGAAACGTTTGGCGCTGCATCTGTACCCATGCGGAACCAAGTGCCTGTCGCCGTTGGAGGATGCCGAAGCACACAAATGGGAACGTTTCATGCCGGCGGAATCGTCTGTCGTAATATCGCAATAACCATCGAATGTGATCACCAAAATCCACCTGAACACGCTGCCGTCTTTCAATGCCTCCTTCGCCATACGGGAAAAGGCAAGGGTACGCTTTTTCAAAGAAGTTCGTCTCTTTATCTCCCTCTTTTCGGCTACTGACATTGTTTTGTTTCCAAGGCCGACCAAAATCACTGACGGCTTGGGCACCATGTCGAACAGCGTACGGGGGCTCCTTTCCGTCTGCCCATAAGTTCGCCAGGCCCCATGACATCATTTCATTTGCTGTTACAGTTGACATTTCGGTGTCGATCGTTCCGGACATCTGCAGTGGCACGACGTCGGGCGCTAAGAAAAACTGTCAGGCTCAGCTATTCGGTGTGTATGCTGCATACATTCGTCATTGGAAGCATTTGCTGTTCCCCCGTTTGGTATATCAGAACATGGAACTACATTGGCACATTTTAGGTTAGGGAATGTCGCCATGAACACCAACTCACCTTCGTCATCATCAAGGGGGACATATCCCTCGCTTTCCTGTTCGACGATTCCAATATCATCGCTCTGCCTGATGACGCTGGAAATTTCTATTGGTACGTCGTCCGCTGGCAGGGAGGCAAGACGTTCGTCACTGATTTTTATGCCACCATAATACTTGGGGTTGTTTGTTTTCAACCAGACTAGGGCATCTCTCACTGCATCGCGTCGTACTCGGAACGTCGTGCGTATCCAGTTCTTGGGTAACCGACCCACTCCAACGAAAGTGATGGTAATGAGCGATGCAAGTATGGTAGGCCGCCGTGGCATCAGATCTCCTTCGACCATCCCCGCAATGTCTGCCATATTCTGATCGAATGTGGTCACATTCCCCCTCATCGCATTTTGGAGGGATGACAGGTCACGTGTACCGCCGGAGCGCTTCGGGAACAACTTGAACACATATACGCGAGGATAGAGGTGAGCAATCAGCAATTGTTCAGGAAATGTCAGCTGTTGTAGCACCCATGGCTGGTTGCCAATCCATAGTCCGTTGGCCAACGACAACCTCGGCGGTTTGTCTGAAGCATGGCGTAGCTCGTCCATGCAGTGACGGCAGATTGTGACTGTGATTTGCAACTCGTCCGATTCAACTGCTGTGTGCTCTAGCAGCATTCCATCAACGAGGACGTGCTGATCGTGGTGCTCCCGGGGCTGCAGACGATGTTGGTTAGGTATGTCTGTGAGTTTGGTTCGACGCAAACCGTCTTCTTGTACATTACACTCCCTTGCGCAAACACCACAAGTTCCGAACGCAAGAGCTTCGTTGGCGGTCGCAGTGTGGAATGAAGTGTAGCATGCATGCAAATCATCAGTGGATGGGACTTGTAGAAAGGTGGCTGGACTCCTTTGATTGTCACTTGACATGCGTGCTTCCAACCGCGGGATCTTCGCCGATGTATGTTTTTCTGCGTCTTCTTCATGCGCGCGTTTGTTCATACGTCTCTCTTTCCTCGACCAAACTTTCCGCTCTTGATGCTCGGCCCCCGCTCTTCGCAAGCCATCTATCAGCTCCGGTGATCCATCTGCGATAATACGTTTCAATAGTTTGTCCTTCTTTTTGCTTTCCTCTTTGCTGACGCTCATGATTCCTGCAATATTGTGGAGTATTTCTTTGATGGGAAGTTTTGCCAGTTGGGCTTCAGTAGATTCCATGTCGAGTTGATGTCGAGAGCGCTAGGATGACTGGATCCCCAACAAGTGCGTCACCCAAAAAATTATATATATTTATGCCTTTCGGTTTCATTCCTCTGTCCTTTATTTAAATGTGTACAATGTCGCTGATCGTGTTCTCGGAATATATCGGTTTCGCATTCACATCAGTTCCGTCTATAAAGATGCGTACCACGACCGTTACCTCGCTTTCTGCACAGTCTCACGTGTACCCTGCAGCTTTGGCAACCATATCACTGTATATAGAAATTTGCACCCCGTCCTTCTCCACGCTTTCCGTGCATTTTCATGTCTGTCCACCGTCATTACCTCCTATCTCGCCCTCAGATAGTAGGGCTCTAAAATGTTGTAAGTCAATATACTGAAGTTAGAAAAGATATTTCTTACGACTCCTCTTCAATTATTTCGACACGTGGGCGGCAAAAGGCACTCTCCAACCCACAAGGCATTCCCCCCAGAATCCACTGCAGATCCAAGATGCCGAATTGCCTGAAGATGTCGAGAAAAGATTGTGACGGGGGTAATCCCTCAACGTTGATCCGCATCATAGCAGAATCAGTGACTGTCCGTGTGGACACTTTGCAGGTATGCTTGACACCATGGTAATCTTTGCAACGAATGTAACGAATACCGCGCGTTTGATATTTGCGGACTGCGTCTAAGATTGAGCGCCTATCTGGGCTACAGTATAGCGGCCCCGCATTGACCATTGACAGCCGTTCCAGTGTGAGTCTCGGATAAGTGCAGAAAATTGTATCCGCGCTGATGAAATTCATGACAGCTGTACTGTGGAATTGAAAGATGGGACTCAAGGCAGTGGACGTTTTGGAGATAATGACGTCTATTTTCCTTTCTCCTTTGCCAACCACAACCACTTCGTGGACATGTGAATAGCTGTAGTGTTCAACATCCGCCGGATGCTGACTGATGATACCATAACCCTCGGACTCGAGTCGGGCGAGGAGGACCGCAGAGGTTCGTAAAGGGACGTAGAGGTCCAGATCCTTGGGGGTCCATGCGGTGCCACTTTTTGGCAACAACAAGTGCAAGGCAGTGGAACCTGAAATGACGGCATCACAGGTGCGCAACATATCGAACAAATGCTCGCCATCTGAGAAATATAGTGCAGCCATGCACAAGATCCTGTGCCTGAGGTAAGCCCGGACGTCCTCGCTTTGTTGGCGATTTGTACAAGCTATTTGCTGAAGGTCTGCAGCGTCGCAGTACAACAGCACGTGCCTAACCAACTCTGCACAATTGATGAAGATTTTCGATGCTTGCATAACCCCTTGACGTTGGACTGCGAGATGGTTGGAGGAGGACAGCGCCCGTTGGTCGTGCGCGACTTATGTATGCCTCATATATCTCCCATCCCCTAACCGTGACATATGGCTCATCGCCCCCTTATGCTCATGTACACTCTGGGCTGGACAACCGTGGCATTTCCTTTCACGCATGTTTATTTTAGCGACACAATATACTACTAAGGGTTCAAATCAACGCATCCGACGACATCATGATCCCGCATGTAAACCGGTGTACAGCCTGTGAGATTTATAAACACTTGCAAGTGGGTAGCAAGAACGGTGCAAAACACACTGTTGTTCAGCCTCCAATAGAGATGGCAGGTCGTCCTCTGGGCAAATGTTTATCGGTCTGCCACTGTTTGCCACTGCTATGTACACATAGACCGCATTGTCTCGGTCGTAGTCATGTTTGTACTTGTCGAAAAACACCTTGAACGCCAAGCTACCCACATGAATGTGCATGGCACATATCGCCGCGCCCGCAGGAAATGCATTCAGAGAAGGCAATAAGCGGAACGGTTGAGAAGTGTCCCGACGCACGTCCATTCGACGGGGACCTGTATCTGGTCCTATCAGGAATACCAATACCGTGGACGTGGTGAGCATAATTGTGGCCTATGCAATTGGGATCTCAACGGTTTTGTAATGTCCTGTCACAACATACGCACCTGCAATGGTGACTCTGCAATGCTCGCTGTTACTCGCCGCTCTGTAACCTTTCTTAAACGGCCCGTATCACACAAGAGGGGGGGCCTCTCCTCTTTTTCGACACTGTGATCGGTTCTGGGTCCCCTGCGGTGCTCTAGACCGGCGAAAACAGTTCTCTAATCCAACTTCTTATTGATTTCTGGAAGCAAGGAGGCTCTATTCTTATCGGTCAAGCGTCCAAGGGGTGCACGTCTCCTCATCACTGGCTGTTATCCCGTCTAATGTAATCGCAGCGCACTGCCCCAACAAATTTCATTGGAGTTCGTGCCCGTGACCTGCTTAATCTGATTGGTTCACCTCATCGCTGACTGTTATCCCCTCTCATGTGATCACTGCCCACCACGCGCACTGGTTTCATTGGTGTTCGTGCCGGTAACCTGCTTTATTTGAGTGGTTGATCACTCTCCTTACCATTTATCTTCGTGCCGGTGAGCTCCTTATAACAATCTAGACTACTCCTCATGGATCCCTAAGATGCACATCCACGCGAAACAATAGTCACAGTGACGTCGACACCCCTCAAATCAGAAGACTTATACTGTTGCATTTCTGGTGCCGTTCTCCTGCATTGCCCACCCATTCACTGGAATGACTGCACCCAACATACCATCCGTTACTCGGATCATCAACGCTCGCGATCGGCTCATGGCCTCAGGTCTCTACCTTGGGGACTCGACCATCACCAATAACCTGCGCTGGGTGCGTTCTGGACGGGCTGATATTTTATGCAGCGTCGCAGATGTGGTGTCGGACGGTGACGACACTACTGCCAACACCACGGCAAATGAAGTCTCTGATCCTGGCCATGCTACTATGAACAACACAGATGGCAGCGAGTCCGTGCCTTCCGACCCCTCGTTCGATGGTGAACCTTCTCCTCCTGAGCCAGCCATACTGCGTGCAATTGTGCGCATCGACTCTGCAGACTTTTGGTTAACCGCGGACGGTGGTTACCTGGGACCCAACAGTATTTGGAAAGAAATTGTCGATGTCAAGCCATCCTGTACCGTCACTGATCCCGGCATAGACCCGGTCACCTCTGACTTCGCTGTGGTCATCCACGTCCTACAGCAACTCACTGCAAACTGTGTGACACCCGGTTACACTAGCGGTAAAAGTTTCTTTTCCACCAAGGATCTCGGTACACCACGTTTCAAACTGTGCCACACTTTGTTCCAGGTAAGGGGTTTAGTTTAATTATTGACATCGACTGATACCTTGCCGATCGGGCCTTTCTAGACAATCTCTGAGGAGGTTGAGGAAGTTAATGAAGAGACTATCACCCCCGTCACATCAGATGTGACTCCCACCACACCTGATAAATCTGACACTTCGATCACACCTGAACAGTCCGTGCCTGCTGCGGCATCTACTGGTGAGTTGATCTACTATGTCCAAGACAAACATGCCTGACAGGCATTGTCCGCCCTCAGATGCTTTCTCTTTGGAACTATGGCCTCTAACAAAAGAAAAAAACCGAGCAGAGCTTCTTGCTCTGAAAAATACGCATCACATCGTCCCCCTGCCCGCATACGACCTTTCCAACGATATCATTAGGCCTGCGAGTTACCGACGCATTCTGCAAGGTGCAATTGTGGAAGTACATTTCACCTTGTCGCACTGGGCGATTGCCACAGCAAAGCGAGACGTCTATGGTGGTGACATCCAGAGAATTCGTTTGCTCGTGCCGCCGACGTGGTCCTCATCGACGAAGAAACGAAAAATACCCTTTCACCTGGACACGGAGGAGAGTGGTTCGATTAAAAGGGTGAAGGTGTAAATGACGTGCAAGGCGGCACTGTCCTACGTGTTACACAAAAGTCGTTGGTTGGTACTTGGACGGTTGGTCTGTAGTGTACAAGGACTATCTTATCAGCCAGCACTGTACTAGGTGTTACACGAAATCGTTGGTTGAAACTTGGACGGTTGGTCTGTACTGTACATGGCCGATCTTATCTCGTGTGGCTGACTTTACATTGTACCTGTGTTTGTTCGCACTGCCCTTCTGGGCCAAGCAAGGTTTCTGCCGCCGCCTGTGGCACTTCCCCGAGTAACATGTCAGCAACAATATATAAACCCAACATCTCTTCTTTCCCCTTCTTTCACTCGTCTCCCATCATCCCCCACTTCGTCATCTCCCATCATTCCCCACTTCGTCATCTCACTTCATCATCTCTCATCATCCCTCATCTCTCAGCTATGTACTTTTGCTCTTTGCCTTGGGGGATGTTAGTCCCCTCCATCCCCTTAGCCCTGATGTCCTCTCAGTTCAGGTATGTTGGCCACCCTAGTAGTACCCCTACTTAGCAATCATGTAATATTTATTTGTACTGTAAAAACATGTACTGTAGTATGAATTATGTTGAATCATTATCAGTTGATTTGATCCACTGCCATGCATTGTGACTATTAAGTGATTGTGTATTTGTAACAGCTATCTGTACAACTCTGTTCAGGTCTGTACAGACCTGTGATTGGCTGTGGTAGTGTAGACAGAGTGCTACTCTATACTGTAGCAGTCTGGGACAGTGCTAGGACAGTGAGGGACACTGTAGGGTTCTGTCATCAGTCTGGGACAGTCCTGGACAATTCTAGCCAGTTAGGTACCTTGCTAGAGGTTTCTGGAGGGTCTGGGGTGCTGTCCAGTTCTGGACAGCTCTGGACAGCCAAGTGCTTGTTTGCTGATGATGGTACCAGCAGCCACACAAGAGCTGGTTGCTGTCATCAGTAAGCAGACCCAGATGATGCAAGGGACCAATGACCTGTATGAGTGGTGTTTCAAACGAGGGGTTCTGTGTGTCTGGAGAGATGGCAGTGCTTGTGAGGCATGCCATGAAGGGAAGAAGAAGTGCAATAAGGCTGGGAAACCAGGCAAGAAGGTATGTCTCAAGTCTCATTCATGTGGCTCAGCAGTGACAAGGGTATGCAGCATAAGAACCTTGATGCCCCACACATGTTGTCAGCTTCAATGAGCAAGAGGGTGAGGATGACATCTGTATCCCCCCCTGCACCTTCAGCCCCTCCAAAGGTCACTTCCAAGGTTCATCTGCAAGTCATCAGTCAAGCCACTCCAGCTGCAGTGGCCACTGCCTCTTTGCCAATACCTCAAGAAACTCCTGTCCCTGCTGTCTCTTCTTTGGCTGGCAATCTGCTTTTCTATCCTTCAAGTCAATCTAACACCCCCATCTCATTCAAGGATGCACCTCCCTCCCCAGTTCAAGGTAACGATGATCTGACAGGTACTGCAGTGGCTTTTGGCCCAAGCATCAGTGGTGTCCTCAAAGGTGAACCCAAAACTCCCAAGGAACTGTCCATTGTGGAAGAAATCGACTTGACTACCCCTCAAGCTTTGCTGATTTGTGAAGAAGGTGCTCCCCCTCCATCAAAGGATAAGGATCAGGCTGAAACAACCGAGATGTCTCCTTTTGAAGAGCTAGATGCAAGAATCGAGGCCATCGAGGAGTTGATTGAGTGGGGTGAGGATACCCTGGTCGAAATGCATGGGCAGATAGCATGTCTGGCCATGGACACAAGTGAGGTAGGTAGTGCCATTCAACAGGCTAGGTGGCAACTACAAGTGTTGAGGAAGTGGAGGTGGAAGAAGTTCATTGAAGGTCTGAGGTAATGTGTCTGTCATACCATAGTCCTTTGCAATGTCCAAGTGTGAGTTGGCAGTGAAATGGCTAAGTAAGAGTAAGGAAATGAAATCAATGAAATGAAAGTAAGTAGATTGTCCATAAGATCATGGCAGTGAGTCCTGTAGCTGTACACAGTAAGGTAAGAGTGAGTGGGCAGTGTTTTATTATCTTTTTCTTTTCTTCAAACTGTAGCAGTTGGTGGCAGTCTTTAAGTAGAGAGAGAAGTGAGTACAATTATGAAGTAAGATGGTGAAAGTGGAAGAGAAGGACATAATTTTCGGTTTTTGGTATGGTATAGTGCTTGTGGCTTTTTATTTTTGGCATTTTCATATGAGTATGGAGTCTGTAAAGAGAATGAAAGAGAGAGAAGAGAAACAGAAAAGAAACCAAAACAGGGGGATATAGGTTACTCATCTGACTCATCCCTAAGGACACCAGTGAGCTCTGGGTTGGGAAGGGAGTCATCTTCAAGTCGGTCAATGGTGGTGCTGTTGAGGCCCACTAGTTGGGTGACCTCGATGCGAGATTTGTTTTGAGGGAAATAGGGGAACAATCAGAAGGTGGTGAAGTGAAACTTCAATATAGCTCCATTGAGCTTGGCTAGGAGATTACTGGTGAGCAAGCAGCAGTGTCATGCACCAAAGGTGTTTGGCGATGTGAGCATGGACCCAAAACCTGAATGATGAAGAACAGAGAAGCCTAGCCCTAATGTGCAGCATGACTGGATTGTTAACAGTCATCCTTTGCACAAGAACCACCCTTAACAATAGGGAAGAAACCACTGAAGTGCCAAATAAAACTTTTTGAGTGCCAGTTTATGGTGTTCCGATTTTTCGAATATCTTAGTCATTTCTAAAGATATTCGACATCATTCTCATGCTCACAGAAAGCTCTCGACCACACCATCCTGCCTACCAAATTTGGTGATGATCCTCACCCTCCATGATTTTCTGCATCATTTCTGCCAATGAATGCCCATTTCACCACTTTTTATTGTAATGGCCACCTCTTCGACAATCTCTTCGCTTGTCCCCTTTTCCAGGGAGAATAACTACAAGTACTTGCCAGGAATCCCCACTAGCATTTGCCCTGAAGCCTCCTGGTTCATCCCTCCCTCATCCATGACCTCCCATCCTATCACTTTGGGCAGTGAGTTCTCCTCATCAGTCTGACATCAAGGAGGACTTTCTTTGGTCATCTCAGGTCTGTTATCAGGCTTGAAAAGTCATATGTGGTTGTTTCAGTCTCTCCAGTCGAAGAAGCATATGGATCCTTCATCCCAGTGCCCTGCAATGTCTATCTCTCAATCTCATCCTTCATTCTTCCAAAATTGCAACAGGTCCAGTATCAATTACTATCATCTACACTATCTGATTGCATTCATGATGAATTTGAGACACTTCTCCCTGCTCTTATGGGAGAAGACAGCCCTTCCTCCTCCTCAAACCCTCCAGAACACTAGCTGCAGCTAATGCAGGTCACTTTACAGAGAGGAGGAGAGGGGGAATGTTGTGAACTCCTATGCCCTGACTACCCTGGAGACCCCCAAAGTTGGCCCCTGGCAGAAATTCCCACCATTCTTCATTTAGATGCACGGCAAATCACCCCAATGCATCTAGATCTCAGATCTAGGAGTCAGTATGACTCATTTGCAGTCATATCCCTTAATCAGCAGTGACCAGTGCACTTACTCATACCGCTTTTTTGCATTATTCATCCATTCCTTGATTAGTCATTTCATTTTCAAATTGATTAGTGAAAATCTTCATCATGCTTACTGATTCTACTTACCAATTGCTTACTGTCCTTACTCATCACTACCAAGCCTTACCAATCCTTTACCAATCCCCTTACCAATCACTTACAAACCCCTTACAAAGTGTTGCTCCATATTTACTGCAGGCTACACTACCTTTTGTATATAAGTACCAATGCATTGCAGCAATCCAGCAGCTACCAGCCCCTGCATAGGACACAGTCCCCTGTGTAGAAGCTACCAGCCTAGCTCACCTGCCTCAGCTACCAGCTCAGTATCCCCCCACTCATCAGTCCACTCAATTGCCTACCTATCAGGCCCATTCATCATCACTTTTAAGCCCCTCATCATCATCTTTATTCTTGCAGTATCTGAGGCTCCATTAAGGGTCTATTTACTGTTATCTTCATCCTCCTATGTCACTTCTAGGCTCAGAGCAGCCTATTCTTTTCGCTTTTTTTCAGTCCTCCCTTGCTCCCCCTTCGTCAGGAGCACCAATACCCTCTGCCCTAGCCCCTCTAGGTGCATGGAACCCCTCCCCTTTTATTTTTTTAACTGAATCCCTTGAGCCAAAGTCCACACAGGTAAACCACCGACTCAGCATTTTGTCTTTGTGTTGGGTTTTTGGTTGTTTCACCATAGATCCACATGTCAACTCACAGTGTGAGGGGAATTAGCAATTTAAGGGGGTCTTCCAGGAATCGGTGATGAACATGTGT
Source organism: Pisolithus microcarpus (assembly GCA_024613185.1). Taxonomy (NCBI): domain Eukaryota; kingdom Fungi; phylum Basidiomycota; class Agaricomycetes; order Boletales; family Pisolithaceae; genus Pisolithus; species Pisolithus microcarpus. Next base: position 1,952,502 of record JANFAI010000007.1, read on the forward strand.
GTCTTCCAGATAAACACCTGGCATGGGTTTGACCTTGCAATCAACACATTTATAAGTGCCATATACTGATCATACATCATTGTCATCTGGGTTTTCTGTATCTGTAACAAGAGAGCATCTAAAATGTAGCAAATCAAGGAAATCAGAAAAGGAGAAAAAGATTTTTTGTGGCTTTTTGTCTTTTTGAATAGATAACCAGTCTGAAGCAGTTAGGGGTCTGGATGTCAAAGGAAAACACAAAACATTACAGTACAAGGATTTTTCGAAGCATTGAACCGAAGTGAGCATAGTAGGTGGTGATACAGGAATATGAGAGCAAAGAATTGTCTGTGGATTTAGGAGTTTAACGACTTCTCAGTCGAAGTGAGTAGGATGAGAAGTATAAGGAGAAGCATATGAATCAAAAGAAAAACAGTAAGTAAAATCAGAAAATATACTCATCAGAGGGCCAGGATGAAGTCTGAAAGTGAAAGGAGTCAGAGCCAAAGATATCTTGGTAAAGTTGGGCAGTGGTGCAGATAGATGGTGTATTTGTGGGAGTGGGAGTATAGTATGGGTAGGAAATCACTTTGAATTGGGGTGGATGATGACTGGCTGAGATATGATTGATTGCATGGGCAAGGAGGGGAAGACCAGGTGGGGTATAGGATTGCAACACATCAACAGTGCTAGATGAGTCTCCTACCTTGTTCACTTCTGGGTCTTGGAGCTGAGCTACCCATCCTGTTGAGGTATGGTGCAGGGAAACCTGATTATAAGATCCTGGCATGGCAACCTTTTCTCCATTGACTGTGATGTCTGGGGCATGTCCAACATCTGAAGGTGGTGCCAGCATGATGAGTGGATGATCAGGATGATGGAAATGCAAGTTAACACCCAGTTTGAACATGTCTGATAGAATGGGAGACAAAGTGGCAGGCAGATAGTTGAAATGTGATGATGGAGGATGGGATGCACCAACATATGGGGGACAACCAATGATACTCACAAAAATGAGGAGGTCCAGACCTTCTTCATCTGCTCCTTCCCTTATAATCCTGTCAATGAACTGACATCCATGGAAAACAGGGCCTAACTCGAGGACCTCATCTTCTTCAAGACCATCAGGCAAGGAGACTTGATCAGTCAAAGTAAGATGCAGCATCATCTGACTGTAGGATATGGGTTCCCCAGGTAATTCATCAAACATTTCAGAGGCAATGCAGTGAGAAGTGCAACAAAGGGGGCAGGAATCTGATAGATCAGGCTCAGGAGGTGGATCATCAACTTGAAACAACAGAGAAGGCTGGGATAGGTCAGTAGGAGGCACTTTGAGATAAGTGGGTTTGGTAATAGGTGAAGGTGGAGGATTTGGGGCTCCAGCAGGTGGAATGTTCAGCTGTGAATGAGGGGAAGGAGGATCTGGTTCATCAGGAAGATCAGGGGATAGAATTGGATCATTGGGAGGTGGACTTTGGTCCGCAGCATCATAGTGAGGATTGGGATAGAAATGAACATGAGCAGAACCACTGAACTTGTCATGATTGTGCCATTGGGTGCCAGGAATGCACTGCACTAAGTAGGTATGCAGTAGGGGGAAGTCCTGATAGTAGTGGTCATCCTGATTGATGCCTCTTTCTCCAGCAAGGGCATAATCAGAGTCAAAGTAGACATGGAAGAAGTTAGGGTACTGACAAGTGAGTCCTGTAAGAAGTGTGACAAGGGACTGATGTTCTTCCCTCCTAATCTGATGATGATTCGCAGCAACAAAGGGATCATCCTCTAACCCATTCAACTCAGTGGCCTGTAACTCCTCATTGAGTGTACGAAGAAGATTGGAAGGCGAAGGGCTAGATGGTGGGTCAACAGTGATGATAGGGATGGGATGGAATTCTGGAAGTCCAAAGGTGCCATCTATGCCATCTAAGGTCAAGTTTGGATAGAAGAGTCAATGTGGGTGTCTCAGAAGGTGGGGAAGGTGGTGTGAAGGTAATAGGCAATCCAGTAACAGGAGAATCAGGTGATGCTTCATCATCTGCAAAGGTCCCAGAGTCTTCTTCGAAGCTATTAGGCTGGAGAGTCACCATGAGGGCAGTAGCAGTTGGTTCAGCATGCCCTTCAGTGACACAGAGTTCGAGGGGATGATCTTTGTCTGATCCAAAGACTATGAAAGTACCAGAGCCTCTCTCAACGATGCTGACAGCATTCCCATGAGCCCAGGGGCAACCTAGAAGCAAATCAAAGCCTGCATCGACATCAGGGGCAACAAATAGGTTGGTCCAGGTCCTGGCAGCACCACAGAAGAGCAGTACATCTTTGATTTGACCAGTGAGCATTGATACTCCACCATTAGCATCTTTCATATTGATGCTTCTTGAAACATCAATGGGCATCTGGATGACAGATCGTGCTATACTGGATTTGACCACATTAAGAGTGGAGCCTGAGTCGATGACAGCTGTCACCTGTCAACCATTACAGGTGAGATTAATTGTGATCAAGGGGCTAGATGTCAGGGCAAGATAAGAAGCAATTGGAGGTGTCCCATCGACAGCTCTAACTGATTGAGTGATGGGTTGATGCTTGTATCTGATGAGTTCCTGAAGGTGATGAGATACATCCCTTGATGCTCCTATAACTTCCCCCAATGAAAGAGTCATAGGGGTAGCTAGAATGCGACCCACAATGGCCTTTGGGTCTGTAGACTGAGATAGTGGTGAAGTCATGGCAGCAGGAGGCTTGGCTTTCCTCCCCTTGTCAGCAGGGGAGTCAGAGGCTTGTTGCAAAGGTTTATTGATGGATTCATCTTCCATGATGGCATCATCATCATTCCCATCAAAGCCATGATGATGGACATCAACAGGAACAAAAACAGGGGCTTTGGGTGCAGTGATGGTGGCTTGTGGCTGTGTGACAGGTGTCAGATAAGGTTGATTTGATGGCTGATGGATAGGGGCTGATGGGTGATCAACTTGTGGAGCTGATTGATGATTGACATGTGGGGCTGATGGTGGCTTGATGGAAGGCTGGGGCTGATTGACAGGTATTGATGAAGTGGATTGCTTCGGAAATTCTCTCTCTTTGCCCTTCCCATGGTTCCAAGGTGGGAGGATCACTCCATTGAACACTTCCCTGTGCTTATCCTTCGAGATTTTCTCATTTCTCTCTGCAGCAGCAACAATAGCTTCATCATCTATCTCATAGATCTCTGCTCCAGGATATTCATCAGCTTCTTCATGGATTATGAAGTGGATGGTATTGGGGGGTTGGTTCACATTCACAGATCTCTCATAAGCCTGAAGGATCATTTCATCTCCATTCCTGTAGATGTGCTGCCCATTGGGATATATGACTTGATGGTTGTCATCTCTTGCCAACAAACCTTTCTTGACAAGATCATTGATGGCATTGCAGTTGTCTAGGCCATGTCCAGTGACTCCACAGCCAAAACAGACAATGGGTTTCCTTGGGGGATGTGCCTGGGATGAATTTGGACTGATAGGGGGTGCAGTGGAGCTAGGAAAAGGGGCAGAGTGGAGTGCTGGGGGACAAATCACCTTTGCAGCATCAGGATCCATCTTGATGGCTTGATAATAGAGCAATGAGTAATCAGGATCATTTAAGGACATATGAGATAGGGATTTTATCAGGGTTTCGACCTCATCCTGCTTCTGAGCGATGCTTCCCTCCCTCTCCAGTGTCTCCAAGTTTTTCCTGGCTGCTTGGGGTGGTAGCAGTGGTCAAACACTCCCTCCCCTCGCATCATGCTGCTGTGGAGGGACATTCTCCTTCTCTGAAAGACTGGAGATGGATTGAGGACCCAGGAGGTCAAGGTCATCAGCATTGAACTGATCTCAATGCAGGACTTCTTCTGCAGCTCTACAGACTTCATCATATGGGAAAGGTATGCTGACATCAAGGTTGGGGTCCTTCTGCTTGAGTCTACCCTCTACAGAGCTTCGAAACAAGGGAGAAAGTCCAGCCCAGAAGTAGCGATCAGTGCATCAGGAAAATTTTAATGGAATGATAATGATATATATAGCTTTATCTATTATGTAAAGCCCTATAAGATACATCACAATGATATACACAATGACAATGCTATATATTGTCTGGGAGCCATGGTAGCATAGGCCAAAAGTTATCATTAAGTTCAAATGGATCATATGTATCAGAAGGTCATATCAATGGCATATCACACCTGGAAGGATAGCATCTGGTAATATAGGTCACCATTCTATCCCATGATAAGTTTGTTCACACTGGTCCCACTGGCAATCAGTATCAAGGTTGCACATACTTACAATTTTAATCACACTGGTCCCACTGGCAACCAGTACCATAGTTGCACATACTTGCAATTTTAATCACACTGGTACCACTGGCAAACAGTATCAAGGTTGCACATACTTGCAATCTTAATCACACTGGTCCCACTGGCAACCAGTACCATGGTTGTACATACTTGCAATTTTAATCACACTGGTACCACTGGCAATCAGTATCAAGGTTGCACATACTTGCAATCTTAATCACACTGGTCCCACTGGCAACCAGTATCAAGGTTGCACATACTTGCAATTGTAATCACACTGGTCTCACTGGCAACCAGTACCATGGTTGTACATACTTGCAATTGTAATCACACTGGTCCCACTGGCACCCAGTACCATGGTTGTACATACTTGCAATTGTAATCACACTGGTCCCACTGGCAACCAGTATCAAGGTTGCACATACTCGCAATTGTAGTCACACTGGTCTCACTGGCACCCAGTACCATGGTTGTACATACTTGCAATTGTAATCACACTGGTCCCACTGGCACCCAGTACCATGGTTGTACATACTTGCAATTGTAATCACACTGGTCCCACTGGCAAACAGTATCAAGGTTGCACATACTTGCAATTGTAATCACACTGGTCCCACTGGCAAACAGTATCAAGGTTGCACATACTTGCAATTGTAATCACACTGGTCCCACTGACAACCAGTACCATGGTTGTACATACTTGCAATTGTAATCACACTGGTCCCACTGGCACCCAGTACCATGGTTGCACATACTTGCAATTGTAATCACACTGGTCCCACTGGCACCCAGTACCATGGTTGCACATACTTGCAATTGTAATCACACTGGTCCCACTGGCACCCAGTACCATGGTTGCACATACTTGCAATTGTAATCACACTGGTCCCACTGGCACCCAGTACCATGGTTGCACATACTTGCAATTGTAATCACACTGGTCCCACTGGCACCCAGTACCATGGTTGCACATACTTGCAATTTTATTCACACTTGTCCCACTGAAAACCATCCTCACACTTGGCCAAAAGCCAGACAATGTCATAGTGACAAATAGTTACATTTAAAGAGGTAGAGAAATTGTTTAGCTATGTCAGCAATGACAACAAGTCATTCATTCTCAAGGACCACTGCACTGGCCTTTCATTCAGCATGTTTCTGGTGAATTCATGCCAATGCACTGTTCTCTGAAGGTAGCCGCTCACTCTCCATAGACAAGGGAAAGATCTGTCTGTTGACTCATTAATGTCACACCGACAGGATTGATGACCTCATACCAGTTCCACCATCCCATCAGTTGGTCTACCTCATCTGCTTCATCTGGATCCTCAAGAAGCTCAAGGATGCTGATATAAAACTGCTCCGAGTCAGTGACAAGGTCAGTCCGAGAGAATATTTGAGTAGATGTAAGTGCGAAATGAGCCTGGGTAAAAATTTAACATTCCATCTGTGCATGACTCGAGCACATAACTACCGACCTGCATGGTGGCATATGCAATTGATGCTTTAGTGACTGTTTGCATACCATGAATATGAGCATTGCCAGATTGTGTTGCTTTTGGCACTTGATTGATGGAGCTGGGAGAAGTGAAAATATGTCTGTAAGCCTGCATGCAGTTCAGGTGTAAGTTGCCAAACAAGAAGTATAATAAACCAAACTTACTGAAACCAGGAGGCCACTATGCAGCAGGCTGTTCCAAGGGTCCTCCACATCATAGGAATAGTCTGCATACAAAAAGAGGGGCCACTGGTCACCAGTGACTTGCAGTTGACCACTATGCAGCTTAGCCTTTGTCCTGGGAAGCATTATACCTTTTCTGGGTACAGTAGACCAAAAAGGACGTACTCCAAATTTGCCCATTCATACCCTGCAGGGCAAAGCAATGCACCAGTGCATTCATGATGGAACCCTCACCCCATCTTAACATTCCTAGGAATATGGGGAATGAGTGCTTGACCCTTGGGAGTGATCCAATCTATTATTGCAGCCTTCATACTCTTCGTGTCATCAGACCTAGCCCTGCTGATGCCTTTGTGAATCTATTGTAGCGGTCAGATGACTAGAGATTATGCAAGTACAAGTGTACTTACCAATTCTGCCACAGCTATCACATCTTGCTTGGAAGAGGACATGATGCGGTCTTCAAGATTCAGTACAATCTTCAACAGTTCCTGGAATGCAGAATACTCCTTCCTTTCCCTTGTGCGAGTGTCATCAATAGCATGCATGCCCCAAAACGACTGTCAACTACTTACTCCTGAGTGAGAGTCTCTGGTCCCCTCTCCTCTACTTCAACCATGAGAGTTATGCCATTGGTTAGCAATGTTTGAACATTACAGAAGGCATGTATGACACAGCCAAAGTGACGGCCATGGTGCACCAATGGGTCCTGCACACTTCTATGAGAGGATCAGTATGTTAAGACTAAAGGCACTGACAACACACAGGTGCTTCCTAGGTCCCAGTTGCAGTGCACTTGACCATGAACATTTGGTTCCATTCCACATACAACCTTCATCAGAATCAGAATATTGGCTGTAACGAGGCATGAGGAGACACGAGAGTGGCGAAAGGAGAGGAAAGGATCAAAGAGAGCACAAGCAGACTGAAGCAATGAAAAAGTTGGACTGCCCTTTTATGCCTTTGCTAGAATGTGACATTACAGTCTGGCATGACATTGCAAAATTATGCAGATCCCTGATCATGAAACACATGATGCACATGAGAAATGGCAGGTCATGCCATAAGATGACATACAACGAATGGTGAAATCACAGCAACAATGACTGCAACTTACTCAAAAACAAAAGTGGATCGCGAAGGAGCCTCACACATCTCTGCAAAGCGACCATGAAGTCTGAGTTGCAATGACCTGAAACAACGTCAGTGCCTCGTCACCCAGACATGAGAATAGTGTATAGATCTACAGCATTACCAATAAACTAAGACATCAGGGAAATTTTAATGAAATGATTATGTTATATAAGACTTTATCTACCCTGTAAAGCCCTATAAGGTACATCATAATGACATACACATTGGTAATGCTATATATTGACTGGGAGCCTTGGCAGCATTGGTCAAAAGTTATCATGTAGGTAGAGTAGATCATATGTATCAGAATGTGAACAGTAGATCATGTATGTCTTTCATTATCAGACATTACCAACAATTGTCATTGACACCATCAACAGCTTAAAATAAAAATTGCTATAGCAACCTTCAATTGAACTTATCAATCATGATATTATGAGAAAGCAATTTCATTCAATATATGAGTACCTACTGAGTACACTACTAAGTATGATGAACTACTTAAACCTCCAAAAAAGCGAAAATAAAACAGAGAAAGACACTCACATATCACTTCACACAAGGCTACACTTACCTGGGTATGAACTCTAAGACTTAAAGTCTTAGAGTGACTCTTGCCCTGAGGTAGAACTCAGAGACAAGAGTGAAGAAGAGAGAGAAGGGGAGAGAGGATGAGTTTATATAACATGTACTATACAGTCATTACAAAGACCTTCCCACACTTGTGGCTGGGGAAGAGTTGTTCAAATGATCATAAATGACATAGATGACAAGACTAGATATTGATGATCAAAGTGAAATCAGACTGAAAACAATATTGTCATTGATATGATGATGATATTATCTGATGAGCAATTATAATCTATTGTCAACTACATAGTATTATTATATGTGGCATATCAGCTCTTGTCATCATTATATCATGATGACAAAGGTATTGTAACTCTTATATCAGGCCTATATGCAGTTGACCAGATAGTAAAATGTCTGCCAGGTATTCTAATGCATTGTCTGACTATTATTATTATGATTTATAGATGATCATGCCCTATACACCATTATCCAATTCATATCAGACAGATAACTGCTTACCATGATTAACTGGGAATACCAGCACATCAAAGGTTTCCTGATGGAGACATCCATATGTCAGAGCATCCTCGAGAGCATTCACCTTCACAGCTCCTGCTAGCATACAAGCTGTGAAACGTGCCCTCTGGAACAAGCCTAACAATGCCTGAGATAGCAATGAACTCAACTGCATGAAAAAGCAGCTGTTTCCATTCAGTGATTGCTGCTGACAAGGGGAAGAAGCATTCATATTGAGATGACATTTATGACATCCCTTCTCCACTCGGGAAGTGCCGCCGGCGGCAGCTCAAACCTTGCTTGCACCACGAAGAATATGCACTCTGACAGCTGACGGTCAACCCCTCGTACATAAAAACACCACCCAGCGTAGGTACACAGTCACATTCGGCATACTACATAAGCACAAACCACAGAAGCATACACATTTTTGCGTAGACGAAACCATTCACAGTTACCACAAATAGACAGTGCAAAGTGCACAAGCGCCATAGCCAAAGTCATGAGACAAAGTCAGAGTCTGTACGTGGTCCCGTAGTCACCAGAAAGAAAGCAGAGACAAAGTCAGAGTCTGTACATGGTCCCGTACTCACCAGAAAGAAAGCAGAGAAAAAGTCAGAGTCTGTACGTGGTCCTGTAGTCACCAGAAAGAAAGCAGAGACAAAGTCAGAGTCTGTACATGGTCCCGTAGTCACCGGAAACAAAGTTGAGACAAAGTCAGTTTTTTTGCACAGTACCATAGTCACCAGAAAGAAACCCTCACGATCCAAATAGGACCTGATGCAATCAAACCCCATCAATTTCCATCACCATTAAAGCACACATCTTTTTACAGGTGTGTCATCTATATCGAGGTGAAGAGGAAGTTTCTGTTTCTTCCCAGCAGATGGGGACACCACTGCCGGCACAAGGATACGTATTAATTTGATGAGGCCACCGTACACGTCACGTTTGGTGCTTGCGATGCTCCAGTGAGACATGGTGAAGTGGACCTCCACGATAGCACCTTGAAGACAACGGCGGTACGTGGATGGGTGAAGGAGGTCATTATTGAGGTCGTATGCAGGCACGGGCCGAAGGTGGTGGCTGTGCTTCAGAGCCAGAAGCTGTGCGCGATTTCTTTCTTTTGTGAGGGGCCAGCGCTCAAAGGAGTACGGATCCTCTGTGCAATCACGCGGTATGAGACAGACGTTCCAATATATCAGGAAACTATTTACCGGTAGAGGCAGTGTCGTCCTCCGTCTCATTATCGATGTCGATCCCAGAGTCAATAGCCTACGGAGTTAAAAAGGGACACTCAGACATGGACTAAAAGAACGAGTACTTTAGCACATACCTCAAACAGCCTGTGGCGTAGTTTGAAGCATGTAGGACTGTTTTTCTCAGTAGTAAAACAACTCGGTCCAGCTGAATAGCCCGCGGTTACACATCTTTGAGTGAGCTCCCAGAGTATTTGAAGAACAGTAGGGAAATCCGATTGAGCAGGTTCCATGCCAGGATTTCCCATGGCACACGATGGTTTGACATCGAGAATCTCCTTGCAGATGGCGTTGGGTCCCAGATAACCACCATCAGATGTCAGCCAGAAGTGATCACGATCAATACGCACAATGGCAGAGAGCACCGCAGCTTCAGGAGGGGCGGCAAACGTTGGATCAGAGGATTGATGAGACGGGCACGTTGATTTTTCGTCCTGGACGGTAGGTTCATGTGGAGCGGAGGCACCTTCACATTCCCTTTTGGGCTCGTACACAAGTATATGACCGCAACCCTCATGAACCCACTGGAGATTTTCTGCAAGGGAGCCGTCGCCGAGGTACAGCCTGGAGGCCATCAGCCGCTCGCGACATCTGTTCAGCAGGGGGGAAATGGAGTCAGTAGATGTGCCCATGGTGGTCATGATGTGCGAGGGAATGAGGACGCTCCCCGCACTGGACAAGAACTATTTAAATGCAACCCACCTACAGGGGTGCAGTCGGACAGCCTTACCCGCAGTGCGTCATATGTGCAGTTGGGAAAATGGTCGATGGTGGCACTGTCTCCTCCCAGTCGTTCGGGGGCGTGAACGTTATTATGTGTGGCGATTTCCATCAGTTCCCGCCCGTCGCTGTCAGTCCCACTGAGGCTCTCTATGTACCTGTCACAGCACCAAGAAGCTCGACCACCGCACAACTTGGCCGTGCCATTTACAAAGAATTCGAGACAGTCGTCGTGCTCACACAACAGATGCGGGTGACAGATACCATTTGGTCGGATTTCCTTAACCACCTCCGAGTAGGTCGTGTTCAGGAATACCACGTCTCCATGCTGCGGACGCTGGTGCTAACGAATCCGGAAGTTCAGCTTCCCGACTTCACAGTAACACTGTGGGCTGATGCCTCTCTCGTTACCCCCCGGCACGGTGTACGCCAACAATGGAACAAAGCGGCCTTGTGCAAGCATGCCCGCCTTTCTAAAAGGGTTGTCTTTGTTTGTACTGCACAAGACACAATCTGAGGAGAGGCATTGACACTCGAAGAAAGATTTGCATTTGTGACTCAAGTCAACGGAGGGAGGGACCGAGGTCGACGTCGCAAGGGCACCTTACTGGATAGTGTGGAAATCTGTGTGGGTATGAAGGTTATGGTCATGCAAAACGTGGAAACAGATCTCGACATCACTAATGGCACACGTGGGACCGTCGTGGATTTCTTACTACATCCACAGGAGCCTACGTTAACCGTTGAGGAGGGTGTGGTGCATTTGAAACACATGCCGCCGTATATTCTGGTCCAACTCAGTCGCACACGCACGTCGCAGCTGCCTGGTCTGCAGGTGGCAGTTATCCCTGTCGAACCGGTGTGCAAAACCTATAGCATCTGTTACACGTCCACAACCAGAGTCCATCTTATGCGCAGAGTGCGTCGCCAACAATACCCCATGACATGTGCATACACCTTCACAGATTACCAATTGCAAGGTCAGACAATATCACATGTGGTAGTGGATATCGCAAGACCACTGTCTGGAGGTCTGAACCTGTTCAACCTCTATGTTGCTTTGTCCAGAAGCTCCGGTTGAGAGACCATTAGATTGTTGAGGGACTTTGACGAGAAGTTGTTTCTGTGTAATCACTCATCCGACTTACTCGCAGAAGATGACCGGCTCCTGCACCTTGACGGACAAACCAGAGCCTGGTGGTCGCAGATGTCATCGCATAAATAGCATGTATGTGATGTGTATATGGCTTGTAGATGTATGTCTCCTGCATTGTATATCTCTACCCCACAAGCATGCGCCTGCGAGGACCGTGCGAAAAAAAAGAGCCCGATTAGGCAGGACTTTCAGCAACAGGATGGTTCCCACGCAGTTATGGTCCGACAGAAACCTTGCAAGCAAGGTAATCTCCTCCTGCACAGAATATGTCCATTCTACCAGATGGTCCCGTCCTGGAGGGAGCTTACCAGAGGGACTATAACATACATTTGAGTGGTCAACCAGAGCACCGAGGCAAATAATGTAGTTACCAGGAAGGTTCAAGTCTTTGGGAGGTGTGTACTCTTCATAGTAAAAGGACTCCTAGGGGAAAATAATTGTTAGTGCTACCTTCTGAGGAATGCCCAATGCCCAAACCTATTTCTCTGTGTGAGGGTCACAGCATAAACAGAGCAGGAAGAAGCTCACAAGACTTGTAATCATCCAGAAGGCTGAATGTACTCTGTCCCGCCCTTGACAATTTGTCCTGTAGAGAGTTCTTGGGTAAAGGCAGAACATCACCTGAAGAAATTCCCAAAGACAGAATGAAGGTCAATCTTCACAGGAGTGTGAAGGGTGCTCTCCGATTGCTCCATGAAGCTATGTCGGTGTGATGCACTGGATTCATTGAATTTATTGATTTCCCTGGTAAAATCAAATGATTTCTTGGTGTCCTCCTGATCATCTTTGTTGATCAATGTGGCATGGAAGATGGGGACTTCAGGCAATGTGTCTTGCAAGGGAGACTCAGCACCAGGAATGGGGAGCGGAATCTTGGGAGGGAGAATAATGGTGGATGGGGGCATGTTAGGATCGACAGACATTGTATCATCGAGCTCCTGATCAGAATCGGAAAGAATGACCTGAAGTTTGTCTGGAATATCAGAATCAGGATTGCTCACATCAAACTCCTGCACCACCACACTACAGACAGAGCCACCCATTGTTCCAGTGAGCCCTAGATTGCCTCTAGCTTCAGGAGGGATTGGTAGACTGCCACTTTGATCTTGGATAGGAACAAGAGATGACCATTTCCTGGCATGACCTTGACCTTTCTTGGATACAGGAGACAACAATGGACTGCAATGCAAATCAAACTTTGAGTGTGCTGAGCCAAACATAAAAGCCAAGGGAGAGCGATCTGTTTCTTTGTCACTGAGAACAAGCAGTGGGACAGCAGGAGATTACTGAATTGTTGCAGTAGCTCTGGGGACTTTGGACACCGCTGGTTGAAGAGCCTTGAAAATTGGCGACGGGTTGGCTGCAGGGGCAGTGTGGGCTACTCTTCTTGCAAGAGCACGAAGGGGAAAGGGGGAAAGCTGTAGGGTAGACCTAGGCTCATCCCAAGGGGTCATGAGTCGGAAGGAGACTGAGGAGAGGGGACTGGTGGGTCTGGGAACTTTTCCCTGAGGTCTGGGAAGTGTAGGTGGCAAAGAACTTGAAATTCCGCCACAAAATGGGCGAAGAGGGATTTTTCTAGTTGATAAGGCAGTGTTGGGAAGCTAGGAACTTGGTCAGTGGCGAAAGTAGACTCTTGTAGACTGTAGTAAAAATCGGTAGATGCCAAGGGGACGACTCAGAAGGCTGGCAGAATTTTTAAGATGCAAGGAGACTCAAAATTGTTGGTAGAACTTGATGGGTAACTCTGGGGACTTGAAGTGGGCTCAGAAGACTCGAAAAAAACTCTGAAAATGACTCTGGGGACTCAGGATGACTCTTAGACACACAGATTGTGATGCCAGGAAAGTGGGTATCTTTTTCCTAAGTACAGTGGTGTTTTGTAGTGTACAGGCAGCTGTCACTAAGGTAAAATTCAGCAAAACTCAGAACTATCAAATGTCAAGAAAAATTCGAGAGAAAAGTGCCGAAGTAAGGCACTACAGATCATAGGTATGAAAGGAAGGGAGGAAAGGAGGTAAAATAACCAAAAGGGAAGAGAAGTGGCAAAGAAGAGCACACCTATGGTCTATGGATCACTGACCAACTCTGCAGGAGCAAGAGAATCAGTCTGGGGTGGTGTGGCAGTGCTATTGGTGGTGGCAGGCATTGGAGACTCGAGTGGGGCCTATAGGGACCGAGATGCTGACATCACAAGCATCAGAGGGGACTGCCGATGGTCAGTAGAACTGTAATATAGTCACATAGGGCCGAAGACTGATAAAGACAGGGGTTGAACATTGTGTGGAGTCAAGAATAGGGGTAGGTGGTGACTTGTTGTGGTGGTAAGTGTCGGTAATAGGGGCTACTTCCTGATTAGGTGGCGGTGGCATTAGTAAGTGAAGGAAGCTGTTGAATTAGCTGAGTTTGCTGAGAGTGGAGTGGTGGTGATGATTTTGGAGGGACAGCCTGCTGCAGGAAGTGGTTTAGGGTGGTGATGACGATGCTAACAACTGATATATTCAGCCCTAGGGAGTATGGACTCCCTACACCTCCCAGGGTCTTTGAATACTGACTGTCCTCGGTCAGAGGCATGCAGTGACACAGAACAATGATGGGATGCCATCAGGCACGTGATGTGGCTGTGTATGGATCAAGTGCAAGTGAGATGGGGTTCTCAAGCACATGCTGTGGCAAAATGATTCTGCAGGAACAAATGCTGCCAAACATACCAAACAAACACTGCCACTTCGTCTTTCTTTCTCTAAGTCCCACCTCCACCACTAGTACTCGCCGCAACTCACTACAATCCACCATTGACATGTCGACTTCCAAGGCTACCACGTCTCACCAGCCCATCTACATCCCACCTGACACCATCTGTAAGGAGATTCCCAAAAGGCAGGCCAAGAACATGGAGGCTCTGGCGGCAGTGATGAGGGAGATCCTGGACAAGGCGGCAGAGGAAGATGTAGCACAGGAGTGGATGGAGAGGTTTGAAGAAGTATTGGTAAGTCTCCAGCAAATATCCAAGCATGTCCACCATAGACAGGTTACAGGGCCAGATCGAGGGGCTGCGCACGTTTGCTGCCAACATGGGCACTGAGGTGCCACGCTATCCTGAAGAGACTGAGGAAGTGATCTCTTCCTCGTTCATGATGTTGGTCGTGCTTCGAAACTGGTTCCCTTGACGAGTGGTGAGGTCGAAGGGCAAGACAGCCCAGCTGCCTTCAAGCAGTGCACTGGTTGGCAGCAAGGTTAGGCACTCCTGCCAGCAACAAGAGAAAGCTGCCATGGTGGATGAGGGGTCTAAGGTATGTCGTAACACCAGTCTTTGTAGAGCTGTGGTCTGACTTTCGTCTTTTATCCAGGGCACCAGTCATGCCACCAACTTGGTAGCTGTCAAGGCAGCAGCGGCATCTGCTCATGAAGCACTGGCTGTCAAGCAGGAGCAGGCTGCTGTCATTGATAATTCAACCAGCATGATGCAGGGGCTCAGGAGTGGCGTAATGGGTTCAATCCAGGTGTCACAAGGGACTGGGGAACCTTGTGAATGATGCATCAAGCGAGGCATCCAGTGCATGTGGAAAGGTGGGGTGGCATGTGAAGCATGTCACATTGGGAAGAAGAAGTGCAACAAGGCTGGAAAACTGGGCAGAAAGGTGAGTCTCAAGGCCCTCTCCTGTGGCTCAGCAGTGACAAGGGTATGTAGTGCAAAAATCCTGATGTGCCACCAGCATCATCAGCTTCAACGAGCAAGAGGGCGAGGATGACGCCTGTCCCACCTCCCTCGTCTTCAGCTCCCCCAAAGGCCACCTTAAAGGTTCGTCCTCAAGTCATTAGTCAACCTGCACCAGCTGCAGGGGCTCCCCCTTCCCTACCCATGCCTCAAGGCATCCCCTCTGTTTCAGTTTCGACTCTTCCTGGTGTTCTGCTATTCCCTCCAGTCGTCTGACCACTCCTACCCCTACCCCAAACACTCAAGACCCAACTCCTCCACCTTCACCTGTTGACCATGACCCTATTGATGTTTCTGTGGCATTCATGCCTGTCCCTGGCAGGATACTGGACGAAGGTAATGTGGGTACTGATGACACACCAGCCGATGTCAAGGAGGTCAACCTGACCACACCCTGTGCATTGCTGCTTCCCAAAGAAGATGTACCAAGAGCTTGAAAGGGTAAGCACCAAGCTGGTTCAAGTGAGTGATCTCCATTCAACAAGTTAGACGCAAGGATTGCCACAATCGAGGAATCCATTGAGTGGGGGGAGGAGAACCTGCTCGACCTATATTTGCAGATGGCTCAAGTGACTGCCAACGTGGGGCAGGTGAGCACTGCTCTTCGAAGGGCAAAGCTCCAGCTGCAGTTGTTGAAGAAGTGGCAACGGGATAGTTTTGTGGAAGGTCTGTAGGAAGTACATGTATCCTGTGTTTTATCTTTGCAGAATCTATTAGAGTGTTGGCACCATAAGTAGATGAAATATCGAAGAGACCCGTGAAGAAGTCTAAGGTAAGTAAAATGCTGCCACTGTGGGTATGGCACGAAGTCGAGTGTCTGTGAAAGTGTGTCACTTCTCTTATTGGTAAGTAAACGTCCTGGATACAGAAGAGAAGATGAAAGTGAACGAGTGGTATTTTCTTTGTTTTTTTATTTATTTATTTATTTTTGGATGGTGTTTTGGTTGTCGGTATTCTTTTAAGTAGAGAAAGAAGTGAGTACAGTTATGAAGTCAGATGACAGAAGAGAAAGAAGTAGATGTATTTTTCGGTTTTATAGGTTTTATGTTCATGAGTTTTGCTTTCAGAATATTCATATGAGTAGGGAGTCTGTAAAAGATAAACGAAAGAGATGAAAGGAAAAACAGAGAGAAAATGAAACAGAAGGTATAGTTACTCATCTGACTTGTCCCTAAGGACACCAGTGAGCTCTGGGTTGGGCAGGGAGTTGTCTTCGAGTCAGTCGATGGTGGGATTGTCAAGGCCCACTAAATGGGTGACCTCAATGCAAGTTTTGTTGCATGGGTAGTACGGGAACAATCGGAAGGCGGCGAAGCAGAATTTCGAAATAGCCCCATCAAGCTCTGTGAGAAGATATGAGCTGCCTTTAGTTCGACGCACCACTACCATTGGTCCTAGGTAGTGCAGTTTGGTTTTGCAGTCGAGCTCCTTCTCGATGCAGGAATTTCTGATGATGACTAGTGTACCCGGTTTGAAGTCGAAGTCATGTATAGTTTTCTTGAAGCGAGATACAAAGTCTTTGGCTGATGCAAAGCGGGATTTTAGGACTCAATTGTGTATGAGCTGGAGATCTTCTGGCCACTTTTGTAGTTGGTGAGCTCGATTGGCAATGAGATCTGTGGTAGAATAGGACTTGGCTTCATAAGGTGCTAGGAATGTCACTTTGATGAGGTCAAAGGGTAGCCTGGGATGGACACTGTGAGCCATATAATATGGAGAGAATCCCATAGCTTTGTGGACGGTGACTCTTTCTGCCCAAAATACCATTGGTGCGACTTCTGACCACTTTGATGACTCTCCCTCGCAACTCTTAACCATTGCTTCTCTTACATCGAAATGTTGCCACTCAATGACACCATTCACTTGTGAGTTATATGGTGAGATATGAATATGCTGAATGCCATAGGTCTTCGAGAGCCAATCGAGGGCTAGAACATAGGGGGCACCATTGTCAGTGACGATTTCCGCCACAGCTCCCCATCGGCATAAGATTTGCTTGAATAAGAACTTGCCAACCAACTTGCCAGTCTCAGATCGAAGCATGGCCCATTTGGGATAGCTGGTGAGGGAGCATCGAGCTTGAGTGACGTAGCGGTAGCCATTAGACTTTGGCATTATGAAGGTGTTGACATAGGCTTTGTAGAATAAAGGTTCAGGAATTGTGATGACAGGGGGAATATGGATTCAATCAAGGTGGTGAATCTGGCACTCGTGACACATCCTGATGTACCAGCGAACATCCTGCTCAAGCATAGGCCACCAGAACTGAGTCAGTAAACGTATGTGGGTGGAGAAGATACCCTTATGGCCCAATTCATCGTGGGCTTGACACATAATGCCGAGCTGCTTGTGGTGGTGAACAACGAGCTGGTGACAACCCTGAGGCTCCTTCCTCCACAACTCTCCGCCCTTGATGAAATATCGGGTAGCCAGCTGCACCAGGCTCTCTAGTTCCTTCTCCTCCAGTCCTTCTGGTGGCTTCTTCATCTCTAGAAACTCTCTCACAACTTCTAACCTCTCATCTCTCTGCCTCGCCTTCTCGGATTGTGGTATGTCAGTCTTGGAAATCTCTGGTGGTATTTCTGAGGTGGTAAAAATGGCTACATCCTGAGGTAGGCTGGAAGGTGAGTAGTACTCCAACAGTGGGATTTCTGGGGGACATAGCAAGCGAGACTTTGGTTCATGGTGATTCACGAGCTCAATGGCGAAGGCTCCACACTCATCTACCTAATCCTCATATTCTTCTTCATCAACCTCGGGATCTTCTTTGGCTTTAGGTCTTCTAGACAGCCCATCAGGGGCAGCATGCTTAGCTGCGGGTACGTGGACGAGTTTGAAGTCAAAGAGGAGAATGCTGGCAATCCATCGATTGATGGTGGCATTAGCCTATAGATCAGGGTTATTAATCATACCCTTAATATACCTTGTGTCAACTTTGACTACTAAGTTCCGCATGCCAAATATATAGAGCCACACATCATGGAGTGCTCAAAAGAGACTGAAAAGTTCAAGTTTGGCTTGACTGTAATGCTGCTCTTGGGATGTCTGTGCAGAATGAAGAATGGGATGGAAAGGACACATGCAAGTATTGAAATGTGCCCAGTGAGTCCACAGTAATGCCCACAAATGAGAGATGAACCTTCCATCCTGGGGAACTTCTTTGCGGTATAGATGTAGAATGGTGCAGAGTAGATAGACTTGCAGTGATGAACGGTGTTGCTACGATGAAACCATGGTCGGAACAGGGGATCACAAGTGAATGAGGAGAAGACACACCAGCAACCTCAAAGAGACTGAG
Source organism: Pisolithus microcarpus (assembly GCA_024613185.1). Lineage (NCBI taxonomy): Eukaryota > Fungi > Basidiomycota > Agaricomycetes > Boletales > Pisolithaceae > Pisolithus > Pisolithus microcarpus. Next base: position 1,970,848 of record JANFAI010000007.1, read on the forward strand.
CTTGAGATGATAAAATCCTTCAGTTCATATGCTAAGATCTGGAAATATGAAGAATCCAGCATCTTCGTTTCGATTTTCAGTGTCCTTGAGGTGGTAGAGTGATGATACGATGGAACCAGTGGTGCAACATGTCTTTCTGTCCTTGTGGTCTTGTCAGCACATGGAACCTGCTGGCCAACAAAGAAGAGAGAAATGTACCTTTAGCCAGTGCAGTTCTGCATCATCATCAGGCTTGGCAAGACTGGCAAACATGAAGTAATATGGATCCTGCAAGAAAATATGAGCATAACTGGGGTTGCCTTCTTCAGCTTCTGGATGAGCAGGTGGTTGATGGGTTCATTTGTCAATGACAAGGAGTTAGATGATGGGAGGGGATCAATCAGATGGTGGTTGGCTGAATGAGGAGGGTGTGTGGGGTGTGCAGGCATGCATAGGAAAAGAGACACTCACAGCCCACACCACACATGTGGGCTTGTTTGGGCTCCTGTCTGATGGTGAGCACATATTCTCTGAGCATAGGGATGGAGTGGGGAGCAGTGTTCATGTGCATGAGAGGGAAATGAATATTGGGAGCAAGTGTCAAAGGGTACTGTACTGATCTGGAGAGTGAGACTTGAGTCTAAAGAACGATGTCACGCACCAAAGGTGTTTGGCGACGTGAGCATGGACCCAAAAGCTGAATGATGAAGAATGGAGAAGCCTAGCCCTAATGCGCAGAATGACTGGAGTGTCTAGCAGTCATCCGTCGCACAAGAACCACCCTTAACGTTAGGGAAGAAACCACTCAAGTGCCAAATAAAAGTTTTCGAGCGCCAGTTTACGGCATTCCGATTTTTCGAATATCTCAGCCATTTCTAAAGATATCGACATCATTCCCACGCTCACAGAAAGCTCTCGACCACGCCATCCTGCCTACCAAATTTGGTGACGATCCTCGCCCTCCACGATTTTCTGCATCATTTCTGCCAACAAGCGCCCATTTTGCCACTTTTTATTGTAATGGCCACCTCTTCGACGATCTCTTCACTCATTCCCTTTGCCAGGGAGAATAACTACGAGTACTTGCCAGGAATCCCCACTAGCATTCGCCCTGAAGCCTCCTGGTTCATCCCTCCCTCGTCCATGACCTCCCATCCTATCGCTTTGGGACAGCGAGTTCTCCTTGTCAGTCTGACATCGAGGAGGACTTTCTTTGGTCGTCTCAGGTCTGTTATCAGGCTTGAAAAATCATATGTGGTTGTTTCAGTTTCTCCAGTCGAAGAAGCATATGGATCCTTCATCCCTGTGCCCTGCAACGTCTACCTCTCGATCCCGTCCTTCATTCTTCCAAAATTGCGACAGGTTCAATACCAATTACTGTCATCCAGTCTATCTGATCGCATTCATGATGAATTTGAGACACTTCTCCCTGCTCTTATGGGAGAAGATGGCCCTTCCTCCTCCTCAAACCCTCCAGAACACTAGCTGCAGCTAATGCAGGTCGCTTTACAGAGAGGAGGAAAGGGGGAAAAGTTGCGAAATCCTATGCCCTGACTACCCTGGAGACCCCCAAAATTGGCCCCTGGCAGAAACCCCCACCATTCTTCGTTTGGATGCACAGCAAGTTACCATAATGCATCTAGATCTCAGATCTAGGAGTCACTATGACTCATTTGCAGTCATATCCCTTAATCAGCAGTGACCAGTGCGCTTACTCATTCCCCTTTTCACATTATTCATCCGTTCCTTGATGACTCATTCTGTTTTCAAATTGATTAGTGATAATCTTCGTCATGCTTACTGGTTTTACTTACCAATTGCTTACTGTCCTTACTCATCCTTACAAAGCCTTACCAATCCTTTACCAATCCCCTTACCAATCGCTTACAGATCACTTACAAAGTGTTGCTCCATATTTACTGCAGGCTACGCTACCTTTTTGTATATAAAGTACCAATACGTCGACAGCAATCAAGCAGCTACCAAGTCCCCTGCATAGGAAGCAGTCCCCTGTGTAAAGACTTACCTGCTCACTCATCATCATCATCATCAGGCCCAATCATCGTCGCTTTTAAGCCCCTCATCATCATCTCTATTCCTGCAGTATTTGAGGCTCCATTAAGGGTCTACTTACTGTTATCTTCATCATCTTACATCGCTTCTAGGCTCAGAGCAGCCTATTCTCTTCGCATTTTCAGTCTTCCCCTGCTCCCCCTTCATCAGGAGCACCTATACCCTCTGCCCTAGCCCCCTCTAGGTGCACGGAACCCCTCCCCCGTTTTATTTTAACAGATCCCTCGAGCCAAAGCCCGCGTAGGAAAACCACCAACTCGGCAATTGTCTTTGTGTTGGGTTTTTTTTGGTGTTTTTGCCATTGATCCACACGTCGACTCACAACGATCAAACTTGATAAGACACACCCTAACTGGAATGGCTACGAAGGGCAGCATGAGCATGATCATCTGTGTCTACTGAGGGGAAGACTTGGCTCGAAGTCAGTCTATGCATGAGAGTGATCAAGGAATGCTGTTGCTTTGAGAAGAGTGATGTGTACATTCGGTGGTCATGAGACAGAGCAGCCATAGATCTGAAAAATATGACTGAAGGTGAGAGGATCATTGGTATTAAGTAATCCAATGACTCAGTGTAATAGTTGTAGTCATACTGAAATCTGATCTGAAAATCATCTACAATGCTGGGATTTCCATGGCAATAACTTTGCAAATCTGGCTGGCCTATGCTGGGGTAAACAAACACTTAGCTATGATAGTCAGATGTATCATTGACACTGGCACCCCTCTGCATATAGTACAGCTATAGCAACTAACCCAACTATCCCCAGACCTGATTAAAAACCCATTTCTGCAGCCTCCAGCACTTCCTGATTCTTCAACCTTGCTTGCACTGCTCATTTCTGCTTTGTATATGGAATATGGATACTGAGTATGTTGGATTATGTGACAACCCTAATATACATTTTCTTGGAAAACTTGTCTTGCTACACTATTGTACAAGAGCAGTCACATCATTTGGTTTGCTGTGTTCATTTAATTAGGTTAGGAGGTTGGTGTGGTCACTATGGCAGACTTACTGTATGATTCCCAAGAGCATTCGTAGGAATTGTTTCACTATGCCAATGTCAGTTTGCAAGTGTAACATGGGTGAGGAGCATTACCATTTTCTGTTTCTTTTTGCATGGTGGGACCACATTGGGGTCGAGGAACAATGGGATCTTTCTTTTTTTGTTGACGTCATTAGTGAGGGGAGGTGGAGGGGGAATAAGAACGTGAAGTAAGACAATGTTGGCAGTGTAAGAATCATATGCCACAGCAACTGCTTTGGATGCCATGGGCCAGTGCAAGAGGTTAAATCGAAGCTCGACAATGATGTTCTCGGTTGACATACAGTGAGCAACAAAAATGTTGCAATGTTTGCAACATTTTGATTGTTTGAGGTATAACTTGGGATTGGATGTGGCTGTGCAGATGTGATAGGGGAAGCATTTGTAGCCCTTGGTCTTAGCTTTCCATTGGTGGTCTTTTCAAGGTCAGGGGTGTAGTGGCTGTGATTATATGAGCCAATTACTGAGGCCTATGCATTGCAACATTTTTGTTGCTGACATCATAGCAGATGAAATCTATGGTGTGAAGGATATATTTGGAGGAGAAATGCCAGCTAGTGCTTACATAATATATCACATGATCAATTAAGTGGTTTGTCAGTGAGCAAACAAACCCAAACATTGAATTTGAGTGATTTATCCTCTATCCTGTACCACAACCCAAGAAATCTCTTTTCTTACTATTCTCTCAGGAAATCTTATCAACTTCTGGTGTTCATGGCATTACCATGAGTAGGGTGTGTTCCCAGCACCACCAGCCCCTTAAAAGGTTGCTAAAATTTATCCCAGCACTGTTTCCCCTGCCAATGCCTGAGGGATCCTGGCACTAATCAGCATTGGGAAAGGTGAAAATGGCAAGTAAGTCAGTCTGACACTTCAGGGCATGAAGAATGAACTAATCTGCTCCCAATTGGTGCATTTATACAAAAGAAAATTGGGTATCAAGGTTGAGGTGAGGCAATGCCCTCCTCTGCACACCAGGTGCCAAGGAGGATCAGCCAGGCTATGCCCTGTGCTGAACTGTGGATGACTGGGAAAGCATTATTAGGTCATAGGTGACCAATGGAGACACCTAGGGACAGATGGAAGGGAAAAAAAGTGTACCCTGGAAGCCAAGTAGGTCATTCCACCCAGAACCCCTGGAAAGTACAGAAGGGTTTTACTTCCTCCAACCTTGATACCCAATTTTCTTTTGTATAAATGCACCAATTGGGAGCAGATTAGTTCATTCTTCATGCCCTGAAGTGCCAGACTGACTTACTTGCCATTTTCACCTTTCCCAATGCTGATTAGTGCCAGGATCCCTCAGGCATTGGCAGGGGAAACAGTGCTGGGATAAATTTTAGCAACCTTTTAAGGGGCTGGTGGTGCTGGGAACACACCCTACTCATGGTAATGCCATGAACACCAGAAGTTGATAAGATTTCCTGAGAGAATAGTAAGAAAAGAGATTTCTTGGGTTGTGGTACAGGATAGAGGATAAATCACTCAAATTCAATGTTTGGGTTTGTTTGCTCACTGACAAACCACTTAATTGATCATGTGATATATTATGTAAGCACTAGCTGGCATTTCTCCTCCAAATATATCCTTCACACCATAGATTTCATCTGCTATGATGTCAGCAACAAAAATGTTGCAATGCATAGGCCTCAGTAATTGGCTCATGTAATCACAGCCACTGCACCCCAGACCTTGAAAAGACCACCAATGGAAAGCCAAGACCAAGGGCTACAAATGCTTCCCCTATCACATCTGCACAGCCACATCCAATCCCAAGTTATACCTCACACAATCACAATGTTGCAAACATTGCAACATTTTTGTTGCTCACTGTAGATCTGTAAGCCCTCAACAAAAGACTCCATCTTTGCATGTGCAGACTGGGGTGAGTGCCAAGAATGTTCACTAGAACAAAAGGACACATACTTTCTTCAGATTGTCAGGCACAGTGCATATGTATCTGTTGTTATCCATGGGCCTAAACAAGACTCCATTAGGTTGCATGTTGTGAGATTGATGAGGAGACAAACCATTCCCTGACCTGGGAAGGGACCTCTCTACTCTAGCACAGAAAGAAGAGGTGGGATCCCTCATACCTTGCAAGATGTGAGCATACTCCGCAGCACGATGCACACAGTGGACACACTGGGACCACTCTGTCCCAAGAATAGAAGCACATATCTATACTTGCTCAAAAATTGGGATGCTTTCCAATGACAGGTATTGACAAACACTTACATGTCCATTAGAATATATGTGCTGCACACACAGCATCAGCATGCCATGTATAGATGGCCAATTGGGAAAGAAGATTCACAAAGTGGATGGATAGGTGCCTCCACTGTCTGATCTGTGACAAACTGTATGGCTAATGGAGACTTTAGTTGAGATGGTCATTAAGTACAAGGACGATGGATTGGAGCTTGAAGCTGGTAAGTCCTTTAATACCTACTACATGGTACATGTCTGAAGGATCACAGGTTTTTATCTGGAGCACAAGAGGTCCATGGCCACAATTGTAAGTGTATAATAATCCATTCTCTTCTACATGGTAATATGCTTTTTGCAGCTGTTCAATGACACCCAAACCTTTCACAGTGAAATTAAGAAGATTGCTGCATGTATTGTTCCCTTTGAGTATGGTCTTTACCCTCCCAAAAATATTGATGACAATGCCAAACGACTCGAGTTCATCAAGAGGAAGGCTACCCAACTTCTGGAAAGTGCTTGATATCTTTGCGGGGACCTAGACCCATTGGTATGTACATCCCCCACCAGCATCATCTAACTATCATCATACAAGATTACAGGGAAGGACCAGCAATTTTGCCCATCCTGCCCTCAAGAAGATTTGTCTCACTGTCTACTATTGCACTAGTGTGAAATCACTCCACCAGTTTGTCGAATTCCAGGCATCTGTTCCCATCAAAGTGCTCGCCCTTGTCACCACAATCATATGTCAGTTCCACTATTCACTATATATCTACTAATGTGAGTTGATCAAGATTTGAAGCATCTTAATGACATTCAAGAAGCATGGAGTAGCCAAAAATGAAACTCTTTGTGGAGAGGAAGTCAAAGTTGCATATGATAATCTCACTTGTTTGATCAATCAAGTATGGTCTGATGACTACCATGGGAGTAAACTTGACAAGATGCTTCAAGACTGGGCCAAGGCAGGGATGTAAGTCCATTTCCATTTATCTTTAAATGGGAGTTAAACATGTTCCAAGGATGGGTTACTCTGCAAGAGAGGTTGCCAGGTCAGCAACAGATGAATGGCAGGTCATCCTAGATTAATATACTCAGTCATATTGTCCCCCTTGCATCATATACTAGGTTATTGTATATCAATGGTTTTTCTGTGATGTCACAAAGACCTATAAGTGAAGGTTGAATAGCTGGTGTGAATGGCAAGGTTGGTACACTAACCTACAGTATTGTATGCAATCCCACAGACAGATCTTAGTGTCCAGTGATATACAGAGTCAGATTGGCTGTATTGCGCTGTACAGAATCTACTATACTGTGTAGTACTGTACAGACTCTAGCACACTGTGTTGTACTGTATGGAGTCCAGTGTGCTGTACTGTACTGTGCAGACTCACACACACTGTACAGCACTGTATGTCAATCAGTTTCATGTCAGGCTGTGCAGTGAGTAGGTAAGTGTGACAGCACTACACAGTGCCATTACAGCACTGTTACAGCAATGGACAGGGACTTTCCTGTTACAGTGTGGCTGCTGTAATCTGCTGTAACAGGCTGGACAGCAGTTGACAGCGGCAACCAGTTTTGCTGATGCAGCCTCCAACTCAAGTGAAGTCTCAGTTATAGGCTCGGAAATTGTGCAGGGACATGATGGGCTGATTCCTGTATCACAGTACAAGAGATTTGAGGTCCCTTTGGAAGAACCTTTCATTGAAGATGTTGGCATCAAAGTAGCAAAGCAAACTGGCCTTCAATCTGACCCAGTCTGGGGTATGAAAGTGAGGCATGCCTTTGATGATTTCTCTGACATGAGTATTACAGTATTGGAGGATTGCAGTGACCTTCTCCTGGTCAGAGGTGACATTATGGAAGGTACAGAGTTGCTCATAGTGGTTGAGGAAGGTTCAAACTCAAGAGCAGTCACCCTGGAAGAGTTCCAGAGATGATTTCATGCCAAGAAGTGGCATGGTAAGGATGGAACAAGCAGGATGGGAATTTGCAGCTACCTGAGTTTGCAAAGGCATGGTTGGGCTCACAGTGGTGGAAGACATAGTAGGGGATCTGGCAGATTATCTTGAGGGAAAGTGGAGGTCAAATAAGCGAGCTTCAATGAGGTGGAATGGATGATTATCAGTGACGATGAAGACTTCGATAGGGCAGACGATGTAGGAGTTGTTTACAAAGATCACAAGGTGAATTTCGAGCCAAATGTAACCACCCCTTGCAGTGGGCTCCAGATGTGAGTCAACATGTGGATCTATGGTGAAACAACCAAAAACCCAACACAAAGATGAAATGCCAAGTTGGTGGTTTACCTGCATGGACTTTGGCTCAAAGGATTCAGTTAAAAAATAAAAGGGGAGGGGTTCAGTGCACCTAGAGGGGCTAGGGCAGAGGGTATTGGTGCTCCTGACAAAGGGGGAGCAAGGGAGGATGAAAAAAAGTGAAGATAGTAGGCTGCTCTGAGCCTAGAAGTGACATAGAATGAGGAAGATGTCAGTAGGTAGACCCTTAATGGAGCCTCAAATACTGCAAAAATGAAGGAGAGGATGAAGGGCTTAGAAGCAACAATGAATGGACCTGATAGGTAGGCAATTGAGTGGACTGATGAGTGGGGGGATACTGAGCTGGTAGCTGAGGCAGGTGAGCTAGGCTTCTCCATTGTTCATCATTCAAGTTTTGGGTCCATGCTCACATTGCCAAACACCTTTGGTACATGACACCATCCTCCTCTGTCAACTCCTTCATCACCACCTCTGCTGGGTCCCACTCCACAGATTGCCCTAAACTATACAACTAACTTATTACTGTGACTAATGCAACATCATCATTCCAGATCTCACCTCTACAACTGACAGAGGCCCCATCATCACAAACCTATTGACTGTGGATGATAAATGACATAGAAGGACTGCACCATCAGGTGGGTGTGGGTGGTCAGAAGCATTGGTGGGCCCAGGCTTGGTCTGACACAGTCATATGTCATGCTGTCACAAGTGGTGTGCCCATGCTCAGCATGCCCAGTGCCAGCAAGGAGAGTGGAGTGTTACGAGTCATGCTTGAGTGACAAGTCAGGCAAGACTAGTTGACCTAGACAGAGCAGTGACAAAGGAACACAAGTGAGAAACAAACCAACAACCAACAATGGGCAAGGACAAATGATGATGGGGGTAGATGGAGGATGGACATGCAGAACTGATGAAGATGATGATGAAGCCTAAGCAAGGCTAAGCAGCAATCACTCAAACAGCGACAAGAGGGATATGCCCAAAGATCAAAATGAATAGAACTAGGGTACTAGTACATGATGTGCCTACTATATATACTCTCTAAGTAAAGGCCATGAGGAGACCTCAAGGCTGGGGCACAGGGGATGATGTCAGAGGTGATGTCAGTATGATGACACTATGATGTCACAGTGATGTCAGTATGACCTCACCAGGTACTAGACCATGGTTCTAGAATGTAAGTATAAATAACTCTCAAATGACAAAAGGGGAAAAGGGATCTGTTATCAGGAGTCTGGATCGGTGCTGGATAAGGGCAAGGCACAAAGCCCAAAGAAGAAAAGCCCAAGATAAGATCGGAAAGATCTAATCGGTTATCTAATCAGAGATTAGATAAGATGAAAAGACAGGGGTGAATCCTCGATCCATTACATGGAGCAGGTGCCAGTGCAAAGCAGAGCAGAGAAGCTCCCCTGCTGAGGTACCTGAGTGGGTGCCAACCAAATAATAACCAGGACATTATGTAGAAGTCAGGGAGTTGTTAGGTCAAGGCAAAGCACCATGCATAATAGTGGCACTCCATGGAAATTACCTGAAGTAAAAGCACATGTAAAAGCTCAGCTTAACCTCATGTCCATACTCCAAGCAAATCCATCAGACAGCCAGTGGAATTCTGAGATTATCATCTTAAATCAAATATATGTATGTGGTGCTGGTGAAAGCCAGCCTTGTCTTGAAACTATGTCCATAGTTTCACTCAGTTGTGGCACAGCTCATTACTTGGGGTACACTACTGAACTTAGAAAGACTGAAAGCATGGTCATGACTTTGAGTTAGGCCTGAAAGGTGTATGCCACTGTAGATTGCCACTCAAAAACATTACATCAGCAAACCAGCCCTTTTGGCCCTTTGGCTTTCCAGACTCCCCAGACCTTTGACAGACCCCCCAGACCCTCCTAGACCCTCCTGGACCCTCCAGACCCCCAGGTGCACAGCCACAGTGAGAACAAAAGTTGTAGCCCATGATCACAGGACCATGGGAATATGATTAGCTCAGCAATATATCCTTTTTTGGGTGAGATATTTGCAGATTTGAGTTGGAGTCACAGTTTGTCAAAAATAAAGTGACTGTACAGTGATGATGTCATAACAAAAGTTGTAGAGCTGGATCACAGGATCATGGGAATATGCTTACCTCATGGATATGCCCAAAAATGGGTGAGAAAATTGCAAAATACTGCTGAAAATTGATGTCTTCAAAATTAAATTTCAAAGATGTCATAATGAAAGTTGTAGTGCCTGACTAGAGGACCCCAGAGGTATGCTTATCTCATCCATACCTGCAAAAATGATTGAGATAGAGGCAAAATACAATTAGTGTAGCATAGCATACATTTTATTACCAAAAGTGTAGTGTTGTGGCGCATTTTTGATTACCTAATGAGTATAGTGTTTTGAATAGCAAAAGTGTAGTAAAGTCTGCTTTTTTGACTACCAAATAAGTGTAGTGTTTTGTAGTGTTTGATTAGCAAAGTGTAGTGTAGAATTGTATTACCAAAAGTGTAGTATTTTGTAGTGTTTGATTAGCAAAGTGTAGTGTACATTTGTATTACCAAAAGTGTAGTGTTGTGGCGCATTTTTGATTACCAAGTAAGTGTAGTATTTTGTAGTGTTTGATTAGCAAAGTGTAGTGTTGTGGCGCTTTTTTGACTACCAAATAAGTGTAGAGTTTTGTAGTGTTTGATTAGCAAAGTGTAGTGTAGAATTGTATTACCAAAAGTGTAGTGATGTGGCGCATTTTTGTTTACCAAGTAAGTGTAGTGTTGTGTAGTGTTTGATTAGCAAAGTGTTGTGTAGACTTTTGATTAGCAAATGTGTAGTTGAACTCCGCATTTTTGACTACCAATTAAATGTAGTGTTTTGTAGTGTTTGATTAGCAAAGTGTAGCGTACATTTGTATTACCAAAAGTGTAGTGTTTTTGTAATGTTTGATTAGCAATGTGTAGTGTGCATTTGTACTACCAAAAGTGTAGTGTTGTGCCACTTTTTTGACTACCAAATATTTGTAGTGGGACTAGGCATTGTAGTGTAGTGCTGATTAGCAAAAAAGCGTAGTCATGATTAGCTTTGTTTTGTAGTTGGCACTGCCACTAATAGCTCGAAATTTTGCAGAGTCACAAAAATACCCCAAAACAAGCAGCCAAAGCCAACCAAACAAAGCCCAATTCCTACTATGGGGGGGGGGGGGTATGCTATTAGTCCACTACTACCAATTATTTCATTAGTCAGAAAGTGTAGTAATGGGTACTTAGTATTAGCAAAATAGTGTAGTAGTATTAGCAAAAAAGCGTAGTATGTAATAGTATTAGCAAGAAAGCATAGTTGTATTAGGAAAAAGTGAAGTAGGTAGTAGTATTAGCAAAAAAAGTGTAGTGGCATTAGGAAAAAGTGTAGTAGGTAGTAGTATTAGGAAAAAGTGTAGTCGGTACTGGTGGTATTAGCAAAAAGCATAGTAGTATTAGGAGAAAGATAGTAGTATTAGGAAAGTGTAGTAGGTAGTGTTATTAGCAACAAAGCATAGTTCTATTAGGCTATTATGTGGTAGTACATGGATTTGAATATATTACTATTTTGATTTGATTTCTGTGTGACAGAGTGATAGTTCTATTTGCTTGAAAGTGTAGTGGGATTAGCAAAAAAGTGTAGTAATTGTATTAGCGGAAAATGGTAGTGGTATTAGCAAAAAAAGCGTAGTAGTACTATTAGCAAAAATGGTAGTTGCAGAAGTGTAGTACCCTACAAGGCCTGGGACAGTCTGGACCTTTTCAGACAGTTAGGTACCTTGTTGGGACTCCTGGGAGGCCTGGGGCCCTGTCCCACCCTGTCCAGATCTGGACAGCTCGGACAGATGATGGGTTGGTTTGCTGATGTAAGTTGGGATTACTTCAGGTTCCCAGAACAACTGATTACCAACCTATAGTCTAAGACACAGTACAGTAGAGTCTTATCAGATATAAATGTTTTACCTGACCTAGCAGTCACTGAACAAATAACAAATCATCCAGGCATCAACTGGGCCCATGTCTGTGGTGCATGCAGCAAATTGCCCCAATGCATCTAGATGTGACAGAACCCAACAACAATGTTGCAGGTCCACCCCACAAGACACTAGACCAGGAGGGACAACAAAGGAAGAGGGAAGGGATAGAGAATCAACACAATAGAAGCAAGTTGATAGCATCAAGACCCAAATGAACTAGCTTAGGGGGCTAGCTAGGCTATTGAGTGCTACTTATATACTAGAGTACATGAGGTGTCAATGAGACATACATGAGGTAGGCATGAGGTGTGGGCAAAGGGGAGTGACATCACCATGATGTCACTGTGGGGTGGAACAGTCCAGACACAGTCCAGCCAGCAAACACAAGGAAAGCATGAGGCAAGGATCCAGGCTGGCCTAGGCCAACCTAGGCCCTGATAAGATAGGGAGAAGATTAGATAAGACAAGGCAAGATCAAAGATGAGATAGGAGATGAGATGAAGAGATAAAAGATAAGAAAGATTAGATAAGATGAAAAGAAAAGAAGAAAGTATGCATCATAACACCATCCCCTCCTTAGGGGTCGACTTCCAGGTGACAAAAGGCAGAGACCGAAGTGGTGAGATTTTCATAAGGGCAAAAGAGGGAGGAAAACTGGTCAAAGGCAAGTCCCCTGAGTTTGTGAGGAGCAGATGGGTGTGCCCTGTAAAAGTCTCGAACTTCCTCTGGGGAGCCTTGTAAGTGACCTTCAGGTTCCCAGGTATGATCCTCCTCCTGGTAGCCCCTCCAGTGAACAAGGAACTCGAGTTTACCCTTCTTCAGGCGAGAATCAACAACATAGTTGACCTCAAACTCTTCATCCCAATCCTCAACACCCACCACTGGGCCTGGGTGAGTCACCTTCTGTCCCTCCAATGGTCCCCTGTAGGGCTTGACCTGAGAGACATTGACCACTGGATGGATTCTCAGGGTCTTAGGGAGTCGAAGCTCCACAGCATTGGGCTTGACAGAGACCACCTTGTAGGGTCCCACCCATCTTTCTGTGAGCTTCCAGGAAGGACGACCATCAAGTCAGATGTGGGTAGTGTCAAGCCACACCTCATCACCAGCCTTGTATGCAGGGGCCTCTGACCGAGTGGACTCAGCCTGTACCCTCATTTGATTGGCTGCTTTCTCCAGTGCTCTCCTAGTGGACTCCAGAACCTGTTCAATGTTCTTGGCACAGGTTGTGGCAGAATCAGCCCTTGAAGCCACAGGCTCCACCCCCATATGAGGGGAATAAGTCCTGGTGACCTGGAAAGGCCCCTTGCCAGTAGAGTCCTGTTGCTTTGAGTTGTAAGCAAACTGGGCAATCTTCAACCAAGAGGGCCAGGTGTGTTGCTGGTCATTGACAAAGAGCCTGAGGTACTGCTGGAGGTCCTGATTGAGACACTCAGTTTGTCCATCAGTCTGGGGATGGAAGGCAGTAGACAGCTTTGACTTGATCCCAAGCATTCAAGACAGCTCCTGCATGAAGGTGCTGGCAAACTGTGGGCCTCAATCTGAGATTACTGTTGAGGGAAGCCCATGCTGTGACCAGACATGATCACAGAAAAGCTCAGCAGTCTGTAGAGCAGACACAGCCTTGACAGTGGGGATAAACACCACTTCCTTGGAGAACTGGTCCACCACCACCATGACACTGTCATACCCCTGAGCTGCTGGGGCCTCCATGAAGTGCACCGAGATGTCCTGCCAAGGTGCCTGAGGGATGGGATTGGGGAGTAACCTTCCTGCTGGAGGTTTTCGAGATCCCTTTGCCACTTGGCACCAATGACATGAAGAGACATAGTCTTGTACTGACTTAGTCATCCCTGGCCAAGTATAGTGGTGCCTGAGGAGCTCCAGAGTCTTTTTCCATCCAGGGTGTCCTGCCACTGGAGTATCATGGTGCTTCTCCATGCAAAGCATCTGAGCAGAGAGTGGCACATAAACCTTTCCTCCTGAGTACAACAACCCATCCTGAAGCTCAGACCCTTCTGGTGGGGTTACAGCAGAGACAGCCCCCTTTAAGGCAGCAAGCAGGTCCCCATCCATAGATACCACCACCAAGGGTGACACAGAGGCAACTCAAGCTGGATCCACCAGGGTTACTGACTGGTTATCACCCTTTGCCTCATGGTCCTCCCTGCAAGAGAGGGCATCAGCCTTTGCCATAGAGGACCCTGGTTTGTAGACCAGTTTGTAGTTGAACCTAGAAAGGTACTGGGCCCAACGAGCCTGGCGTCGATCAAGGTTTTGTGCCTTCATGAAATACTGGAGGTTAGAATGATCAGTCCAGATTTCAAACTCATAGGGGGTTGCCTCTAGGTAGTGCCTCCAGGTTTCCAGAGCTCAAATGATAGCCAGCATCTCCTTGTCAAAGACCTGGTAGTTCCTTTCAGGGGGTGACATTGAATGGGAGTAGTATGCCACTGGTCACCAGAGACCATCCTCACACTCAACAGAGAGGACTGCCCCAGTGGCAAAGTCTGAGGCATCAGTCTCCAACCGAAACCTTCTATCCTGGTCTGGAAAGGTGAGCACAGGAGCCAAAGTAAAAGCTTCCTTCGGGGTATCAAAAGCCTCCTGCTCCTTGGGGCCCCAAGACCAAAGCTGATCCTTCCTGGTAAGGTCATTCAGGGGACAGGCAACCTTGGCAAAGTCTTTGATGAACCTCCTATAAAAGTTGGCCAGGCCTAAGAAAGCCCTAACCAACTTCACCTTGGTGGGGGTAGGCCAGTCTTCGATAGCCTTGACCTTGGACCTGTCCATTTGGACCCCCTCTGTGCTGACAACCATGCCCAGGAACTCCACTGACTTCTGCTTGAAGAAGCACTTCTCTGGCTTCACAAACAGGTCATTCTCTGCCAGCCTCCTGAGTACCTCCAGGATGATTCTGTCATGCTCTCCTTCATCCTCAGTCTTGGTGAAGATCATCAGGTCATCAATATAGACCACAACAACCTCCTCCATGTCACCAAAGATGTCATTCATCATGTTTTGAAATGTAGAAGGAGAGTTGCAGAGACCAAAAAACATGACCAGGGGTTCAAAGGAGCCCTTGTGGGTAGTGAAAGCAGCCTTCCACTCATCACCTTCCTTGATTCAGACATTATTGTAGCCCCATCGAAGATCCATCTTGGTGAAGAGCTTGCACCCCTTTAGTTTGTCAACAAGCTGGGATGTAAGGGGAAGGGGGTAGGCATTTTTCACTGTGTGCTCATTGAGGTACCTGTAGTCCTGGACCATCCTCTTCTTGCCATCTTTCTTAGGAACAAAGAAGACTGGGGAAGTCTGGGGGGACTTTGAGGGTCTGACATACCCTTTTTGGAGTTGATCCTCAAGGAAGTCTGAAACCTCTTTCTGCTCATCCACTGAGAGGGGAATAAGACAACCCCTCTTAGGTACAAAGGATTCCTTTGAGTCAATGGCATGGTCCCAAGGCTTTTGAAGGGGCATCCTCTCTGAACCTTCCCTGGAGAACACCTTCAAGAATGGATGATACTCCCCTGGGACAACTTGATCAGGAAAATTTTAATGAAATGATAATGTTATATAAGACTTTATCTACCCTGTAAAGCCCTATAAGGTATATCATAATGATATACACATTGGTAATGCTATATATTCTCTGGGAGCCTTGGCAGCATAGGTCAAAAGTAATCATTCAGGTAGAGTGGATCATATGTATCAGAATGTGAACAGTAGATCATATATGTCTTTCATTATCAGACATTACCAACAATTGTCATTGACACCACCAACAGCTTAAAAATAAAATTTGCTATAGCAACCTTCAATTGGACTTATCAATCATGATATTACCAGAAAGCAATTCCATTCCATATCATTTACATAATCAGTACCTACTCACTACACTACCTACTAAGTATGAACTACTTAAACCTCCAAAAAAGCGAAAATTGAACAGGGAAAGACACTCACAGATGACTTCACACAAGGGTACACTTACCTGGATATGAACCCTAAGACTTAGAGTCTTAGAGTGACTCTTGCCCTGAGGTAGAACTCAGAGACAAGAGTGAAGAAGAGAGAGAAGGGGAGAGAGGATGAGTTTATATAACATGTACTATACAGTCATTACAAAGACGTTCCCACACTTGTGGCTGGGGAAGAGTTGTTCAAATGATCATAAAATGACATAGATGACAAGACTAGATATTGATGATCAAAGTGGAATCATACTGAAAAGAATATTGTCATTCATATCATGATGATATTATCTGATGAGCAATTATAATGTACTGTCAATTACATGACATTATTATATATGACATATCAGCTCTTGTCATCATGATATCATGATGATAAAAGTATTGTAATTCTTATATCAGGCCTATATGCAGTTGACCAGATAGTAAAATGTCTGCCAGGTTATATAATGCATTATCTGACTGTTATCATTATGATTTGTGGATGATCATGCCTGATACACCATTATCCAATTCATATCAGACAGATAACTACTTAACATAATTATCTGGGAATACCAGCACTTCAAACCTCCCCTGATGAAGTTCCTCCACAGTGCCAGCCCTGACTCGAGCTGACTGAAGCTTGGGATGAATGAACTCCATGTTGTGGGCCTCCTTCTCCCTTTCCAGCCTTTGAGTCCTAGACACTGGGGCCAGATCCTGACATTCCCTGGGGCAGTGAGAGAGCTTAACCTGTTTTGTGCCCCAACAGATCTCAGGGTTATGTTTCTTCAGCCAGGTATACCCCAAGATAAGGGGGTGGGAGCCAAGAGTTGTTACCTGAGCCCATACATGTTCTCGGTGACCCTGGTAGTTGAGGACAAGGGCAGCCACATGGGTAATATTCCCTCCAGAGTTCTTGGTGCCATCAACATTTATGACTGACACAGGGTTCCTTAACTCCAAAAGAGGAACTCCATTCTTCTTCGCCCAGGCCTTGTCCAAAAAGGTGTCACTGGCACCTGAGTCCACCAAGGCCTTCAGTGGCCACTGTCCAGCTTGGCTCTCCAGAGTTACATCAAGCTCCAGCTCTGACCTCAACCCAGCTGTCCTACAGTGGGCAGGTTTCTTCTTCTGGGCTGGGGTGACTAACTTCTTTTCCTCAGTCACCATGGCAGTTTCATCATCCAAGATCTTTTCTATGGGTAAGACCCCAAACCAACCAGTAAACTGTGGGACCACCTTTTCCTTCTTGAGGTCCACAACCCTGAGACCTTTTTCCCTGGCCTCAGCAATGTTCTTGGCATAGAAATAGTCTTGCAGCTGCTGGAATGTCATGCACTGCAAGATCTTCATCTTGTTGTCCCCCTCTGGGACCTTGATGTTCACAACCCTCTTGCCCTGGGCTGCCTTCTCCACTATCTGCTTCTTGTAGAAGTACTCTTGTATCTCCTTGAATGACATCTGGCATAACCTTGTCTCAAGGGCCTTCTTGTCTCCCTGGGTCATGACACCTGGGAGCTTGTTTATAGTGCCCTTCCCAACCAGACACTTTGAGGAACAAGGAGCAGACCAAGGGTTAGAGGGAACACAGGGGCAAGAGACATGAGGTGAAGATGGTCCAGCAAAGTGAACTGAGGGTTGAATGTGAGGTGGGGAGGTGCATGGTTGAGGGAGGTTCACCCAGGGTACAGGTGTGGGAGGAACACAACCTGAAGGGGCTGGGCAAGGGACAGCAACAGGAATGGGAAGAGTTGGCAAAGGTGGGTTGGGGTGACAGGGTTCAATAACAGGGAGAGGGGGGTCAGGGAATTCACCAGAGGGGTACTCAGGTTCAAGGGTGAATGATTGATAAGAGGGGTCTGGGGTATAGACCCAAGTTTGGGGTAGGTCGACAACAGGCATAAGGGAGTAGCAGGGTATTTGACGAGAACACCTGGTAATGGCAAAGTTTGAAGTTTGTTTAAAGTGCCAGGTTAAAGTCGAGGCTAGACAAGGATTACCCTGATAGGGTTAGAGCAGTAAGCACTTGTGGTACGAGCAAGGGGAGGGTAGGGAAGCAAGAGCAACAATGACAAGCCTATCTCCTTAACCCTGGGGTCCAGGTGTAACATTCTCCTTGACCCTGGAGTCTGGGTGTACCCATTAACAGGGTGGGGGTGCAACAAGTATAGAAGCTAGTTCAAGTGTGACAGAACCCAACAACAATGCTGCAGGTCCACCCCACAAGACACTAGACCACATCAGCAAACCCACATTTTTTCTGCTACATCTGGTTTGTCTGATTTGACTGATATGACTGATGTATTTTTTCTGCTACCCCTGGTTTGACTGATTTGACTGACAGTACTTGCAGCAGACCAATAGGCAATCAGTTCATTAGTCAGTCAGTCAATTCAGTTCTATCATTGGGATTAGAAACCCAGCCAGTCAGTCAGTCAGTACATGTGGTTCTATCACTGAAATCAGAAAGCAAGTTACTCAGTGAGTCAGCTCATCCAGTTCTCTCAGTCAAATCAGAAGATCTGCATGTAAGGTGATCCAGTTCTATCAGTTAAAGCAGAAGATAAGTCAGTCAGTCAGTCAGTGAACAGTCAATTGTCGGAACCGTCAGACTATAAGTTACTCAGCATACCAGCATGTCAGAACAGTTATACTAGATGTTACTCAGGATACCACTGTAAAGATGAGTGATGGGGACCTGGGGGTATACCTGAGGTTTCCCTGGGGTGAAAGAATGGGTCAGTTCGACCCAAGGGGACTGGAGTTGCCTGGCAGGGTCAAAGAAAAGGGGGGAAAAAGACCTAAAACGCGCCCTAAAAGTCCCAAGAATGACTTAGATAGCGTCTGATGACTGTCTGATAAGGGAGAACTAATGATTCGAAGCTCCGGCCTTCGAATCCCGTCTTACTTCGTCTCTGGTAACAGTTGTTATTCTTCTAAGTAAGTACAAGCTACTCAAAGTCGTGAGTGGCTTACATAAGCCACAACACGACCACACATTACTCAAAAATACTAAGTAAAAAGTAGAAGAAAAATATAGTAACAAAAAAGTAAAGTAGAAACAATGAAATAAAGAAAATCACCTAGTAGGGAGTTTGCTCTCCCTACATCCGAGGGGGGCTTTGGATGTTGACTGTCCCCAGTCATCTCATACCTAGCTGTACCATAAGGCGAGACAGGGTATCACCTCGAAACAAAGCTCTAAGTGAAAATGGCAAAAATGCGAACTCGAAACACAAGAAACCACATAAAAAAAACAAACAGACCACTCAGCTATCATCCACAGTGGTACCTGCACCATTTTCCTCGAAACCGAGAGGGGGGGAGCCCAGCTCGAAGGGGTCTGAGGCTACCTCGAAGCGCTCGAAGGGGGTTCTCGAAGTGAGTCGAAGGAGGGGAAGTGGTTTACCAGCAACTCGACGCTACCCTGAGGGTCTCGAAGGTTGCTTGAAGGTAGCTCGAAGGGCTTCGAAGGCGACTCGGAGGGTTTCGAAGGCAACTTGAAGGGTCTCGAAGGCGAGTTTAGCCTTGGGATCGAGCTCGAGGGTCTCGGAAATGCTCAGGGGGGGTTGGGTTACCCTTGAAGTGGAAGTGGGGGCTCTCGAACTCGAAAGGGGCTCTGGGGTAGTCTCGAGATCACCTCGAGGGCAGACGAGGGGCAGGGACAATTTGGAACTCGAAGGGGGAGACTTCACCTGAACAGCTGCACCTCCTGGGCCATGAGCGAGTGCCCAGAAGTCGAGTCGAGCTTGGAGAGTGTGTCCGAGGGCCTCTCGAGGGATTTCCTCACCAGTAGGTAGTACGACTCGTCCTCGAAGTATCTTGCACCTACCCACAGCTAGATATGAACTGCAGACTCTGCACTGGGATCGAACATGCCCTTCTCGACCACAAAAGAAACAGAAACTATGCCTTCGAGGCTGCACTTGGTGCCTCGAGACTCGAAAGGCTGGGGATGGCTCGCCCAAACCCACATACTCACGAAGGGGTGATACTCTACCTGGCACTCTCGAACGCGACTGGAAAGTGGCAGGGGCAGGCTTCGCTGTCGAAGTCGGAGCCTCTCGAAGGAGGAACGAGGTGGTGTGGGGTGGCTCGCAGTCCGAGGGTGCCTTCGAAGGAGTCCTCGGAGGGGACTCGAGATGAGGGTAAGCCTTACTGAAGGATGTCGAAGATGCTTCGAAGCAAGAGTACCACTTTGCGGGGGTACTGGAGGGCTCACGAGGTCGAAGGGGGCGAGTCGAAGTTGAGCTGAGGTGACAAGGCTCACTCGAAGCAGTTTCGAGGCGAGGAGAACAAACCTTCGAGTGCTCTAAACCACCTACTGTGTGCGAGCGTGACTGTCGAACCTCTCTCGAGCTGCAAAGTGAGTTTGAAGGCAAGTCACTAGCCTGCTCACACGAGGCACGCCAACCTGGAGGAACAGGGTGTCTCGAGCCTGCATTAGTGACTCGAAGGGGAGATGAGCTGCTCGAAGCAAGCTCGGGTGAGCGAGGGGTGTTCTCCGAAGTTCGAGCGGCGACCTCGAAAGGGGAACATGAGGGGGACTTTGAGCTCGAGCTTCCCTGGGAGCATCTTCTAGAATGAGACCGAGAATACTCCACAGGGGCATCTGGCCTGTAGCCAATCGAGGGCGAGTGCGAATGGCGAGGGGGTTCCTTGGGTGGCTCGAGAGCTGACGAGGACTTCGTCGAAGCTAGATGAGGGGGTAAGTGTCCTACCCGGTCCTCGATAACCTCCTTTGTAGTGCGAACGATGACCTCAATAGGCCATAGGTGGCCTGACATATAGAGAGGGTACCTCGAAGCGAGCCTCCTCGAGACTTCGAGCTCGACTTGGGGTGGGAGGCCTCGAAGAAACAGCTGGGCTCGATGGCCCAACTCGAGGGCATTCCGAGTCACCATAGCCAAGAATAGGACCTGGAACTGACGAAGATAGTCCCCTAAGGCCGGGACCGAGCTTAGCTCACTGCGACGACTCTCTTGGAGGAAGGCATAGAACTCATCGAAGTAGTCACAAATGTCCTCAATTGGCTCGATCTCAGGGTACTGAAGGGTTACGAGGGTTTTGAAGTAGTCCCAATCCAATCCCTCGAAGATCGAGGCACTGGCCACGAGGTAGGTCCAGAGCCTCCCAACACGGGGTGGGGCTCCATCGATCGCCATCTGGCCGAGGGACAGGACATCTGTTATCCCCTGGGCCTTACCATGCTCTACTACCTCCTCGAGATAACCTGGCAGGTCCTGCGCCTGCCCCGAGAACTTCAGGTGGGGCTCGAGTGGGCCTCGAGACTGTCTGCATGCCTCTTCCATTGTGACTGGTATTTACGAAGCTCGAACGAATATATTTCACAGTCTAGATGGTTATTGGTAGTATAATCGAGGGCGAGCACAAGCCTCGAACGTCCGTGGTTGGTCTCGAAGGATAAAACGAAGGGGGGTGGTCACCTTGATGCGGCCTCGAATGTCTATGGGGAGACGGGGCTGGAACCTGTACACGAAACGAGAGGGGAGGTTCTTGTATACACGACACGAAGTGGTCACGACCACCGAAACGAAGTGAAGATGAAATTAGTCGCCGTGTGCGACTCGAAACCTCAACTTAACTTTGCAGCCTCGCTCGACTGCAGAACGCGCAAGAAAAACGAATGATATTTGTCTCGATACGTCTAAGAATGACTGTGGGTGCGTCTAAGGGAATGTTTACGTCTCGAAAGGGTCTCGAAAGGGCTCGAAGTTCGTCTGGGGATCTCGAAAGGGTCTCGAAGAGCTGTATACTGACTCTAGGAAGGTGGGGAAATGGTTCCTACGACTCGAAAGGGCACGAAAACGCGAAGGGCGTGGCCAGGGAGCTCAGCTGTGGCAGAGGGGGAGAGGACGGCAGTGCGTTGGAGAGGAACCGCTGGGCGAAATGTTACGAAACTTTGGGAGGTGATAGAGGACGTCCAGAGGCGCTGGGAGATCAAAGAAAGGAAAGATTCGGCGCACCCAATCCCGAGTTATGCCCAAAATCGTCCTACAGTGCCTTTCTCCACAAAAATAGCGATAGCTCCGGAACCACTGAGGCTATAGGGACACAAAATATACCTCCAGAGAGCCTGAGTCGAGTGGAATCTGATTCCCGAAAAGCGAGAGGATAGGCGCGTCGGTTCTCGCGAAATCGCGTGCACGAGGTCGAGGGTAGGGGGAGAAGTAGGTTACCAAGCAGAAACAGCCCCCTCGCGGTGGGCTCCAGATGTAAAGATGAGTGATGGGGACCTGGGGGTATACCTGAGGTTTCCCTGGGGTGAAAGAATGGGTCAGTTCGACCCAAGGGGACTGGAGTTGCCTGGCAGGGTCAAAGAAAAGGGGGGAAAAAGACCTAAAACGCGCCCTAAAAGTCCCAAGAATGACTTAGATAGCGTCTGATGACTGTCTGATAAGGGAGAACTAATGATTCGAAGCTCCGGCCTTCGAATCCCGTCTTACTTCGTCTCTGGTAACAGTTGTTATTCTTCTAAGTAAGTACAAGCTACTCAAAGTCGTGAGTGGCTTACATAAGCCACAACACGACCACACATTACTCAAAAATACTAAGTAAAAAGTAGAAGAAAAATATAGTAACAAAAAAGTAAAGTAGAAACAATGAAATAAAGAAAATCACCTAGTAGGGAGTTTGCTCTCCCTACACCACCCTTTCAGAACAGTCAGGTTATAAGTCAGTCAGTACACTAGCTTTCCAGGACTGTCAGATTATAAGTACTTAGGACACTAGCTTTTCAGAACAGCAGACTATCAGTTACTCAGTACACCAGCTTGTCAGAACTCTCCATCAGCAAAACAGTAGGTTTGGTACAGAGGCACAGAGTGGCACAGACCCACAGATGGTACAGATTTTCCACAAAGCAAGTACAGACCCACAGACCCATAGATGTAATCATCAATTTGCCTGTATCTCACCCAAAAAAAGAGATATTGCTAAGGTAATCATATTCCCATGGTCCTGTGATCATAGGCAACAACTTTTGTTATGACATCGTGGCTGTACAATGACTCTCCGAGTCTACACAGATGTGCTGAGGCAATTTCAATCGGAGTTTGAATTTTGTAAACATTCATTTGCCCATATCTTGCCCAAAAAAGGAGATATTATGAAGGTAAGCATATTCCCATGGCCCTGTGATCACAGGCTACAACTTTCATTATGACATCATAACTGTACAGCCACTTTTATTTTTTGATTGTGCTGGGTCTCCTGCAGAACTTTGCAAATATCTCACCCAAAAAAAGAGATATTGCTAAGGTAAGCATATTCCCATGGTCCTGTGATCATCGGCTACAACTTTTGTTATGACATCGTGGCTGTACAATTACTCCATATAGTAGATTTTTTGACTTCTGAGTCTCCACCAATGTGCTGTGGCAATTTCAAACTCCGATTGAAATTTTTGTGGGGGTGTATATAAACCCACTCACTCCAGCAACACAACTCTTTCCTCTACCACACCATCTCCCCTCATCATCTCCCCTTGTCATTGTCATCATCCCTCCCTCTGATTGATCCACCAGAGGGGGGGGGTGGCAGAGGCAGGGGGGTGGACCCCCTGTGAGGCTGTGCCCATTTGGCATAGACATGTAGTCCTTGTAGAGTAGATATGTAGTCCCTGTACTGTTGTAATTAAAGTAATTTTATCATAATATAATTCAATTATTAGCTGACTACATGTTAAGTTGAGTGTGGGAATCTGTATACTGAAACAGTCAGGGGTAAGTCTGTACAGGCTGGTAGTTCTGACAAGCTGGTGTACTGACTAACTTCTAGTCTGACAGTTCTGACAAGCTGATGTACTGAGTAACTTATGGTCTGACTGTTCTGACAAGCTGTGTACTGGATAACCTATGGCCTGGCTGTTCTAGCAACCTGGTGTACTGAGTAACTGACAGTTCTGACAACCTGGTGTACTGACTAACTTATGGTCTGACAGTTCTGATAACTCTGGTGTACTGACTAACTGATGGTCTGACAGTTCTGATAACTCTGGTGTACTGGGCAACTTATAGTCTGGAGGCTATGCCCACCTGATGTACCAAGTATCTTATGGTCTGACAATTCTGAATATCTGTAAAACTGCTCTTCTGACAGTGTCTGGCTGGCTGTTTGTACTGCCATGACTTATTTGACTGCTGCAAGTCATGTCAGTCACTGTAAGTGTCACCAGAAAAAATGCAGGTTTCCTGATGCAGGAGGGACAACAAAGGAAGAGGGAAGGGATAGAGAATCAACACAATAGAAGCAAGTTGATAGTGTCAAGACCCAAATGAACTAGCTTAGGGGGCTAGCTGGGCTATTGAGTGCTACTTATATACTAGAGTACATGAGGTGTCAATGAGGCATACATGAGGTAGGCATGAGGTGTGGGCAAAGGGGAGTGACATCACCATGATGTCACTGTGGAGTGGAACAGTCCAGACACAGTCCAGCCAGCAAACACAAGGAAAGCATGAGGCAGGGATCCAGGCTGGCCTAGGCCAACCTAGGCCCTGATAAGATAGGGAGAAGATTAGATAAGACAAGGCAAGATCAAATATGAGATAGGAGATGAGATGAAGAGATAAAAGATAAGAAAGATTAGATAAGATGAAAAGAAAAGAAGAAAGTACACATCGTAACACTAGATCTCAGATCTAGGAGTCAGTATGACTCATTTGCAGTCATATCCCTTAATCAGCAGTGACCAGTGCACTTACTCATTCCATTTTCAAATTGATTAGTGATAATCTTCATCATGCTTACTGATTTCACTTACCAATCACTTACTGTCCTTACTCATCCTTACAAAGCCTTACCAATCCCTTTACCAATCACTTACAAACCCCTTACAATGTGTTGCTCTATAGTTACTGCAGGCTATGCTATCTTTTGTATATAAGTACCAACACGTTGCAGCAATCCAGCAGCTACCAGCCTAGCTCACCCACCTCAGCTACCAAGTCCCCTGCATAGAAAGCAGTCCCCTGTGTAAAGACTCACCTGCTCACTCATCATCATCATCATCATCATCATCATCATCAGCCTCATTCATCATCACTGTTAAGCCCTCCATTATTATCTTTGTTCTTGCAGTAATTGAGGCTCCATCAAGGGTCTAATTACTGTTATCTTCATCCTCCTACATTGTTTCTAGGCTCACAGGAGCCTAAATATCTTTGCTTTTTCCATCTTCCCTTGCTCCCCCTTCATCAGGAGCACCAATACCCTCTGCCCTAGCCCCTCTAGGTGCATGGAACCCCTCCCCTTTCATTTTTAACCAAATCCCTCAAGCCAAAGCCCACATAGGAAAACCACCAACTTGGCATTTGTCTTTGTGTTGGGTTTTGTGGTGTTTTTGCCATTGATCCACACATTGACTCACAATGCATGCATGACTGAGTTATTGTGTAGTCTTTTAAATCTTGCCAGAATTTTTTGGCACCATTGCCACTCAATTTCAACTGCTTCCAGGTCAACTGAACCTGCCTCTCCATGCCACCAATGCTCCCAAATCTTGTAAGTCTTGCAGAACAAGTGCAGCCAACCTTCTCCAGAAAGCCTTTCCTCTTGAGGAACATGAAATTCATCCTCAAATCTACTGCACTTCTCTCATAACATGGGGCCTGTAACTGTCTCACCCTTATTTTCCATGTGTAAAACCCATAAATACAGTGCTCATTCTATGTTGGGTCACATGACAACCCATGGTCTCTTTGATGAGAGTGGGAGAGGGTTGGTGTCAGTGTGAGCTTCCATTTTAAGATGATCACATAACTTCTGTGACAGGGTGGACTGGTCAAAGAGAAGTGCCCCAATGGCAAGAGAACTGAAGTGCCAGACAATATCAACCTGAGAAGCATCAGGATGTGAGTCCACATAGGAGTAGACAGTCATCCAGTCAGAAAGAGTGAGGTTTCAGCATGATGAGGTTGTTGGAAGCTGAGCAGATGTGCAGGGAGCATCATTTACCCCTGTGTTGCACCATTTTGCTGGAGGGGTTGTTTTTGGGGGGTTATGTGGTTTTCTTTTCAATATTTCTGGCATCATTGGTAAGGTAAAACATCATCCCACCTCTTGTAGACCTACTTATACTATCAGAACACAATGTGCTTAGCTATTGCAGCAGCTGATAATGCATAAAGTGAAGCATGGTGCCATGCATTTTGCATTATGCATATGCAAGCCATTGTAAGGGGGGCCCAGCTCTGGCCACACAAAAACCTATGCATTATGAGGTAGTGTACTGTAGTCTACATCACAGCTGTTACTGTCAACCTTCTTGCAAACAGCTGTAATATAGTGTATAGGATTGTTATGGCATTGATATGATAAGAAATGACAAGATATCATTATCATCTCAGTCACATGACAAGCCACCAGGGGTTGTACACCTCAGGCACTACTTTTTGGTAGCAATAGCACTCTTTTAGATAGGGTTCTTTTGATGCAAACAACAGGTCAAACAGATCAACCATCCACACCAGTAAATTCTGAAACATTCTATTCTTAGAATATCCTCTTCACATCACTTCTGTGCACTCCCTTTCGTTCTTCACAGATGGTCTGCTCACCCTCTGGATGCTGCTCCAGCAACCTTACTCCCCTCTGGAGAGCGTTCCTGATGTTTTTAGTAACCCTCTGGCAGATGCATGGCTACCACTGCTGGAAACCCTTCAAAATCTTCAGTGCATTTCTTCTCTTGTCTACTTTTTTTGTGGCCATGGCTCCCAAGCCAAGTACAGGAACATGAGCAGCCCTCTCTAGTATGACAAAGGGGTTGGGCCATCATTTTACCTCCCCTCGAAAAGTCAGAAATCCACGGAAAACTCAATCCTTTATTTCTTTTCCAGGCCAAAGCAGCAAGCAGCAGCACCTTCTAGCCCACCTTGATGACCTTCTAAACCACAATGCTACCTCAACACCTTCTAGTGAACCAAGCATTGATACTCCTCCTGAAGACCTCATGGATACAGAGATGATGGTCATGATCAACACTGAAGAAACCAGCGACCATGAGCATTCTATCCTGCAACATGTCTGCCATGATCACTTTCTTTAACAGCTGGAAGTTGGTTATCTCAACCATAGTCCATCCATACATGCAGTACCTTTCTGAGACAGTCGGAAAGCCACTGGCTCAACAAGTTTCCTTGCTTTCTGCATGTTCAAAAGATTGTGATAAGAGACGCACAAACATTACTTGCTTGTATTTTGACTGTAAGTTTGTCATTATTCTGCATGCTTAAAGTGATGCTAATTACTCCTTAGCATTCACATCCATCACTGTCTGGTGCTGTGAATGTGTCACTCTTCCACAGTTACTCATCTGCAATGGCCTATTTCCTACTGCTCCATCACAACCTCACACATCAGCAAACTAGACATCACCTGGTCAGAACTGGCCAGAGCTGGCCAGACTCCCAGCTCACCCAGAAAGGTCCCCCTCTGGCCAGGACTGGCCAGACAGGGTTCCAGAGTTCCCAGAATCCCAGCCCATCACCTCTGTCCATACTTTTACTATGCTTTTTTGCTAATGCCACTACCATTTCTCGCTAATACCACTACTACACTTTTTTGCTAGTCCCACTACCATTTTGTGCTAATACCACTACTACGCTTTTGTGCTAATCCCACTACTGTTTTTTGCTAATACAACTACTACGCTTTTTTGCTAATCCCACTACCATTTTTTGCTAATACAACTACTACGCTTTTTTGCTAATCCCACTATGCTTTCACACTAATAGGACTATCACTCCATCACACAGAAATCAAATCAAAGTAGTAATATATTCAAATCCAAGTACTACCACATGATAACCTAATAGTACTACGCTTTTTTGCTAATAACACTACCTGCTACACTTTCCTAATACTACTATCTACTACCCTTTCTCCTAATACTACTACCTACTACACTTTTTCCTAATACCACTACACTTTTTTGCTAATACTACTACCCACTACTACACTTTCTCGCTAATGAAATAGTTGGTAGTAGTGGACTAATAGCATACCCCCCCCCATGGTAGGAATTGGGCTTTGTTTGGTCGGCTTTGGCTGCTTGCGCAAAAGGCGTGAGTTTTGGTGTCCACTATATCGCATTTTGGGGTATTTTTGTGACTTTGCAAAATTTCGAGCTATTAGTGGCTGTGCCAACTACACAACAAAGCTAATCATGACTACGCTTTTTTGCTAATCAACACTACACTACAATGCCTAGTCCCACTACAAATATTTGGTAGTCAAAAAAGCGGCACAACACTACACTTTTGGTAGTACAAATGCACACTACACATTGCTAATCAAACACTACAAGACACTACACTTTTGGTAATACAAATGTACACTACACTTTGCTAATCAAAAGTCTACACAACACTTTCCTAATCAAACACTACAAAACACTACACTTACTTGGTAGTCAAAAAAGCGGACTTTACTACACATTTGCTGATCAATAGTCTACACAACACTTTGCTAATCAAACACTACAAAACACTACACTTTTGGTAATCCAAATGTACACTACACTTTGCTAATCAAACACTACAAGACACTACACTTATTTGGTAGTCAAAAATGCGGAGTTTACTACACTTTGCTAGTCAATTACTAATCAACCACTACACTTATTTGGTAGTCAAAAATGCGGACTTTACTACACTTTTGCTAATCAACAGTCTACACTACACTTTGCTAATCAAACACTACAAGACACTACACTTATTTGGTAGTCAAAAAAGCAGAGTTTACTACACTTTGCTAGTCAATTACTAATCAACCACTACACTTGTTTGGTAGTCAAAAATGCGGACTTTACTACACTTTTGCTAATCAATAGTCTACACTACACTTTACTAATCAAACACAACACTTATTTGGTAGTCAAAAAAGCGGACTTTACTACACTTTTGCTAATCAATAGTCTACACTACACTTTGCTAGTCAATTACTAATCAACACTACACTTATTTGGTAGTCAAAGAAGCAGAGTTTACTACACTCATTAGGTAATCAAAAATGCGCCACAACACTACACTTTTGGTAATAAAATGTACACTACACTACACTAATTGTATTTTGCCTGTATCTCAACCATTTTTGCAGGTATGGATGGGATAGGCATACCTCTGGGGTCCTCTAGTCAGGCACTACAACTTTTATTATGACATCTTTGAAATTTAATTTTTGAGATGTCCAATTTTTTTGGTATTTTGCATTTTTCTCACCCATATTTGGGCATATCAATGAGATAAGCATATTCCCATGATCCTGTGATCCAGCCCTACAACTTTTGTTATGACATCATCACTGTACAGCCACTTTTTGTTTTTGACAAACTGTGACTCCAACTGAACTTTGCAAATATCTCACCCCAAAAAGGAGATATTGCTGAGGTAATCATATTCCCATGGTCCTGTGATCATGGGCTACAACTTTTGTTCTCACTGTGGCTGTGCACCTGGAGGGTTGGAGGGTCTGGGCAGGTCTGGGAGGGTCTGGGAGGTCTGGAATCATTTTTCAAAAGTCCTGGGAGCACTGGAAAGCTGGGGGGGAAATGTCTGGTTTGCTGATGTAAGGGAGTAATGTGGTCTATCTATACTGTTGACTAACTTGCTCATACAGCAATCTGGTGTCGCTACAAGCTGTAGACAAGGTCCTCAAAACTCCAAAGACAGATGGCATCAACGATGAAGTAGAAGTAGTCAGCAATACAAGGGACAGGTCAACATGGGATGGCTCTGAGGAAAGAGAGGACCATGCTCAGGTTAAGCTCCATCTGCGTAGTTTATTCAGTGCATCAGGGTACATGGTCCATGGCCTTCCACTGACATTGTAACAGAGGAGCATGGTCAGATGTGGGGGTCTGGCAAGCTTTTCCCATGGAAGCAGATGCTTCATTGCTCAGCATCATCTGAACTCATCCTAGTTAACTGGCCCAAAGGAGTGATGTTTCCAGGAGAGGAACATGCTTCCTGCACTATGCCCAAGGGCATATCTGACCTCATGTGAGCAGAATGCTCTAAGCTTCTGGCGGCCTTGAATGATACAGAGGATACCTGGCTACATATTTGATCCGTTCCATGGCACAAAGGTGCATATATGTATCATATGATACACAACAAGGCAACTAACACTGAGAAAGCTGCACTGATCAGCTCCAAGGAACCTGTTATAATAGGTGCTGCCCCTCCACACGACTCTAACAAGACCTGAGGGAAACATATGTTCTGCAACCTCAAGACTGACTGGCTGGGGCCCAAGTGTATGGTTAACAAAGCTGCTACTCAAGTGAAGAAAAAAGCCGCCATTGTTGGTGGTGTCAAAGATTGTGATGAAGTTGATTCACTTGAGAGCAACAATGGGAATTCACTTCAGAAGAACACCTGTGGTACAAAGCGAAACCTTGCTCGAGTCACCATCACTTCCACTCAGCCAAAGAAGAAGTGGCCTTCTGTTATCAAGATTTCAAGCGATTCTCTGTCTCCATCTGCATCTGACTATAAGCCAATGGAAGAGAGCAAGATGAAAAGCAGCAACGATGGAGTTCAGGACTTGTATGCTGACTCTGTGGACACCAAGTACAAACAGTCCTCAACATCCTGCAAATGCAAAGTGAAGGCTACAACATCCTCCCACAAGCTTAAGATATTTTCAGCTAATGATTTGGGCAATGAGCCACCACTTTCCTTGGCCAAGGAAGTGAGGGGGAAGCAGCCTGCCAGACCTGCCTCGGTAGCTGGGAAAACTCAAGGCAACAAGTGCATCCCATCCTCCCAGTCAATGGTCATTACATCTGATGAGGAACCAGCGCCACATGAGGTGCTCATACATGAGATGTCACTTTCAGTGGAACCCAACCAATTGTCTACTGAGCACCATCCAGAACCATCTGTAGGGCCTCACGACAAACTCCCTTCGAAGGAGCAGCTGAAGCAGTCCCTCTCTATCAACCCATGCATTTCATCATCTCAAGGTACATCTTTTTTGTCATGCTTCAGCATTTCATTTGATTGAATGTACTCTAATTATAGCAACAATGAAGGAAGCCGCCAAGGAGTGCTCCAAGTCGGCCCCTGCCACAGAGCAGGCTATTGAGTGCTGTGAGACCAATAGAATGCAGCTACTTCATTTGACAGCACCATCCTCTCCAATCTCCAGTGCCAAGCCTCATGACCGAGCATCCAGACAGGCCATAAAGCTGCCTTCCATGCTGGACATTGAGACATCTGCAGCACCTGGAGTAGTTGAGCAGAAAGTGGTGGAAGAGGCAGCCAACCATCCAGAGCATGCCCAGACACATAAGTTACCACTTATCCTCAATTGAAGTTTTCATGACAATCGTTCCAGTACCACCCTGCAGCAACTCAGGTGGCCAGAAACAATGTCCTAGGCCCAGACAAGTGCACAATGTTGCAGACCACATAGAGCAGAACAACACTGGAGATGCCTTTGGCCTGTGCACAAGATACTATCCTACTTGCACCTCCACAATCGACTCAACTATTATATCTGCTGCATCTGCACAACTTCTAGCTGCTGAGGAGGGACTTATCAGTGGGAATCAAGAGGGTCATCTAGTTCCTGAAGGTAGTCATGACGTGCAGCATTTGAATGCACTGTTAGAGGTGCCCGGTTGTCAAGTAATACATCATCCCATCCCTGCCCCTGCCTCCCATGACGCTGCCAATCCTTTCACTTGCCCACCACAGGCTGAAGATATTCTAGATCAACTTCCTGAGTCAGGCACATGTCCTCTCTATGCACAGCAGCCAGATAAAAGTCAAGGTGACAATCATATGCAATACAATGTCAACAACAACAATCACTGCAAGCATTTCACTGTTTTTCTTCAGAAAACATGCTGAAAAAAGGGAGGGAAGAGATGCTCTTTTATTTTTGATGTTTGGACAGAAAAAATGTGAAAATAATGTTTGATATTCTTCCAGAGAACATGAAATTGATGCTAATGCCAATTAGAGTAGAAGCTAATGGACACTACCATCAATCCATGTTTTTTGGACAAACATAAAATATTATTTTTGCATTTTGCCCTTTCAAACATCAAAAATAAAAGAGTATCTCTTTCCTCCCTTTTTTCAGCATGTTTTCTGAAGAAACATTGTGAAATGCTTGCAGTGAATGGCTGGTACGCTGCTCAGCAAGGTCCCTACCCACCAATTCTGTATATGTTGCAGCATTACCACCATACATATCCTTTACCTGACCCTCACAGCCCTGCTTTGATGTCTGTTCCTCAGCTGGAGCACATGGTACACAGTGGTCACAACACGCCACTTCAGTACCATGATATGTACTACCCTGGCTTGGTAAGTGGCACTGAACAATACCGTTTCACCTATCGAGAGCCCACTGTAGGGAGGGAATCCTCCCTACCAGGTATTTACTTTTATTTCTTTGTTTTTACCTTACAGTTTTGTGTCTACACTTTACCCTACTATACTTTTACTTAGTATTTGGTCGCATTTTGGCTTATGTAAGCCAACCTTCGCACCTACTGTACATTGTACTTACTTAAAAAAATAACAACTACAGCCACTACAGACGAGAGACGGAAATCCGAGCCCGAGGGGACTCGGAGAATTATTTCTCCACCATCAGACGATCATTAGACGATATCTCGACTTATTTTGGGTTTTAGGGCGCGTTTACAGTCTTTCCACACTCTCTACCACCTACCAGGCCACTCTTGCCCCCTCGGGTCGAACTGACCCAACTATCCAAAGGGAGACCCTCAAGGTATCTCCCCCCACTCTCATTTATTAGACTTTACATCTGGAGCCCACCGCGAGGGGGCTGTGTTGCTTGGTAACCTCATTCTCTCCCTACCTTCGACCTCGCACACGCGATTTCTCGAGAACCGACCCGCCTACCCTCTCGCTTTTCGATACCCTGATTCTACTCGACGAGAGCTCTCGGACGATATCTTTTTCGACGCGTACGCTTCAGTGGTTCTGGAGTTATCACTGATTTTGTGGAGAAAGGCACTGTAGGACGAAATTTGGCATAACTCGGGATTGGGTGCGCCGGTCCTCTCGTTTCCTTGATCTCCCAGCGACCCCAGACGCCCTCTACCACGCCCCGACGTTTCGTGTCATTCCGGCCAGCGGTTCTTTGCCAACGCGCTGCCATTCCCCTACCCTCCTGCCTGCACACGCGTTTTCTCGCGAACCGAAGCGCCAAACCTCTCGTAAACCGCAGGCCTAGTAGACCTCGAGGAGACCTTCCGAACGGTGTCTTTTGGTCGCGTCCGCATCAGTACTTCAGGTGATATTGCGTTTTTCGCGCCAGAAGGCTCAGTCAGACCGTTTTGCGGATATCTCAGGACCGGGTGTAAGGATCTTCGTAATTCTTTGTTCTCCCACTTTCCCCAGGTCCTTGCTACTGTATCTCCAAGTTTGGTAGTGTCGCGCCCAGCGGTTCTTCGTCAACGTGCTGCCGTCCTCCCCCCTCTGCCACAGCTGAGCTCCCTGGCCCCACCCTTCGCGTTTTCGTGCCCTTTCGAGTCGTAGGAACCCTTCCCCCTTCCCTTAGAGTCGGTTGGAAGCTGCTTCGAGACCCCCCAGTCACTTCGAGACCCCCAGACATTCGAGACCCTTCGAGACTCCCACAGACGAATACCGAGCCCTTTCGAGACGCTTTCGAGACATAGACGTTCCTTTAGACGCACCCACAGTCATTCTTAGACGTATCGAGACAAATACCAATCATTTCTTGCGCATTTTTGCAGTCGAGCGAGGCTGTAAAGTTAAGTCGAGGCTTCGAGTCGCACGCGGCGACTATATTTTGTTTTCTCTTCGTTTTGGTGGTCGTAACCACTTTGTGACGTGTATACAAGACCCTCCCTGCTCGTTTTGTGTATAGGATCCATCCCCCCCAACTCCCCATAGACATTCGAGGTCGCATCGAGGCGACCCCACCCCCTTCACTTTATCCTTCGAGATCGAGATCGACTGCGGACATTCGAGGCTCGTGTTCACCCTCGATAATACTACCAATAATCATCTAGACTGTGAAATATATTCGTTCGAGTTTCGTAAATACCACCCGTGATGGAAGAAGCATGTAGACGGTCTCGAGCCCCACTCGAGCCCCACCTGAAGTTCTCGGGGCAGGCACAGGACCTGCCAGGTTATCTCGAGGACGTAGCAGAGCATGGTAAGGCCCAGGGGATAACAGATACCCTGTCACTCGGCCAGTTGGCGATCGATGGAGCCCCACCCCGTGTTGGGAGGCTCTGGACCTACCTTGTGGCCAGTGCCTCGATCTTTGAGAAATGGGATTGGGAGAACTTCAAGGCCCTCGTAACCCTCCAGTACCCCGAGATCGAGCCAATCGAGGATGTTCGCGAATACTTCGACGAGTTCTATGCCTTCCTCGATGGGAGTCGTCACAGCGAGCTAAGCTCGGTCCCAGCCTTAGGGGCTTACCTTCGTCATTTCCAGGTCCTGTTCTTGGCCATGGTGACTCGGAATGCCCTCGAGTTGAGCCATCGAGCCCAGCTCTTCCTTCGAGGCCTCCCACCACATGTCGAGCTCGAGGTCTCGAGGAGGCTCACATCGAGGTACCCTCTCTTTATGTCAGGCCACCTATGGCCTATCGAAGTCGTGGTTCGCATTACAAAGGAGGTTATTGAGGATGGGGTAGGCCACTCACCCCCTCGTCTAGCTTCGACGAAGTCCTCGTCAGCTCTCGAGTCGCCCAAGGAACCCTCTCGGTACTTGCCCTCACCCTCGATCAGTTACAGGCCAGATGCCCCTGTGGAGTATTCTCGGTCTTGTCCTAGAAGATGCTCCCAGGGAAGCTCGAGCTCGAAGCCCCCCTCGTGTTCCCCCTTCGAGGCAGCCCCTCGACCTTTGAAGAACTCCCCTCACCCCCCTGAGCTCACTTCGAGCAGCTCATCCCCTCACCAAGTCACTAACGCAGGCTCGAGGCACCCTGTGGTTTATCCACGTAGGTGTGACCTCGGTTGGCAGGCTGGTGACTCGCCTTCAAACTCGCTTCATAGCTCGAGAGAGGATCAACAGTCATACTTGCAGACACCTCGTGAGCTCGGCCCATCCTCGACTCGCCTCCTTCGACCTCGTGAGCCCTCGAGTACCCCCTCGAAGTGCTACTCTTGCTTCGAAATGCCTTCGAAGTCCTTTGGTAAGCCCTACCCTCGCCTTGAATCCCCTTCGAGGACCCCTTCGAAGCCACCCTCGGATCTCGAGCCGCCCCGCACCACCTCGTTCCTCCTTCGAGAGGCTGGAACTTCGACAGCGAAGCCTGCCCCCACCACTTTTGAGTCATGTTCGAGAGTGTCAGGTAGGGTATCACCCCTTCGTGAGTATGCGGGTTCGAGCGAGGCATCCCCAGCCTTTCGAGACTCGAGGCACCGAGTGCAGCCTCGAAGGTATACTTTTTGTTTCTTCTGTGGTCGAGAAGGGCATGTTCGGGCTCGGTGCGAGGTCTGCAGTTCGTACCTAGCTGCAGGCAGGTGCAGGCTACTTCGAGGACGAGTTGTACTACCTACAGGTGAGGAAATCCCTCATGAGGCACTCGGGCACACCCTCCAGGCTCGACTCGACTTCTGGGCACTTGCTCGTGGCCCAGGAGGTGCAGCTGTTCAAGTGAAGTCTCCCCCTTCGAGTTCCGAGTCATCCCCACCCCTCATCTGCCCTCGAGGCGATCTTGAGACTACCCCAGAGCCACTTTCAAGTTCGAGAGCCCCCACTTCCCCTTCGAGAGTAAGCCTCTCCCCTTCGAGCACCTCTGAAACCCTCGATAGGAAGCTTCGAAGCTTCGAAGCGAGCCCGAGTCAAATGCCGAGGTTTGTCACAGCCTCTCAAAGGCTCGTGTCCCCTTCTCGAGCTCCTCTTTCCCCTTCGAGTCGCCTTCCGAGGCCTGTCTGGGCTCGAGGCCAGCCTCATCTTCGAAGCCACTCCCTCGTACCCCCTCGATGCCCCTCGATGCCACTCTGGCACCCTCTCCTGCAGGTGTTGGTATGGGTTTTCACTGGTATATTTGTTTTTCTCATGGTCTCTTTCATTTTCGAGTTCGCATTTTTGAATTTTGACTTAGAGTTTCATTTTGAGGATGATACCCCCCTCTCATTATATGATACAGCTGTTGGAGATTGAATCACCCCTGTGTGATACTTATTATGGTGCGCATTTTTGGTTGCTTACATAAGCACTTAGAGCGTACACTTAGAGTACATTCTGGTACTATTCCCTCAGTAGTTCACAGCCTACTGAGGGTAAGCACATCTATTTCACAGTATATTCCTTACTGACATCCTGTAGTAGCCTACAGGTACAGTAAACTACTCAGTAGTTCACAGCCTACTGAGGTAGCCTACAGATTATATTTCAAGAGGTTATGAGCCCCGCCTAGCGCGGAAAATTTTCCTCATAGGCATAACCCAGTTGAGACTACTCAAACTTGCTACGAAACGACTCTAGTACTCGAAAGTAACTGGAATATACTATGGAACCCGAACTCGCAGCAGATGGCTGCAACTGGCACACCTATGGTAGTTGGGTGCTGAAGGCTATCTCGGAAGACGACTTAATAGGTTACCTCGACGGGTCTGAAACACGACCTACAAATCCAAGATTACTACTGGGAGATGGTGATGGTTGGACACCACAAACCGACGAGGAACGGGAAGCTGTCACGGCCTGGAAAACCGCTGACGACGTGTGGCATCAACGGGCTGCCATGGCCCACCAATACATCATCTTCGGCCTACCTGACTCGATTCTAATGCTCTGTATGCATTTAGATACTCCTCATGAGACTTTCGTCTACCTCGAGAACCGCTACGGCCAAATTCCGAGACCGGAGATCCAAAAGACAGTTGATGAAGCTGTACAACAGCACGACTTATCCTCCAAGCAAGGTGTGACTGTGGAAAGTGCTCAGGGCACTTGTGACAGCGACAACGAACCCGAAAGTTCACCTGATGGGTCGGATGACTCCCTAGACAGTCCTAGTGACTGCACCGAGACTCAGACTGGGCACATGAAACCCGAGCCTGAGGTCGCAGATGTGCAGCAACTCGAGGATCACCTACTGGTGGTTGAAGCTGGGGCTGTGGACTCGATACAGCCGGACGAACGTGCGAATGCGCTCGAAGCACCTGACGAGGGTTGTCAGTGTGCTAGTGACAAGATCGAGGAGAGCCAGGACTTGCCAAGGTCGAGCTCGAAGTCTCTCGAGCCCAAAGGTGACACCACCAGACTGGCTGGTGGACACTCTATCGAAAGTGGGCTGCTACCATCTATCGAGGAGAATCAGCGCACCCGGTCAAGCAGCAAGACGATTGCCAATGTACCGGACCCACCCGGCACTCATGCCGAACTTCCAAATCCACAAGTCGAATCTTCTACACTACGGAGCGA
The DNA here is from genome assembly GCA_024613185.1 of Pisolithus microcarpus. Classification (NCBI taxonomy): domain Eukaryota; kingdom Fungi; phylum Basidiomycota; class Agaricomycetes; order Boletales; family Pisolithaceae; genus Pisolithus; species Pisolithus microcarpus. The sequence goes on from JANFAI010000007.1 coordinate 2,007,810, forward strand.
GCCCGAGGTGACAGGAAGTATGCTAAAGGACCCCAGTAAGGAGTCAGAAAGGTCTTCACAGCTGCGAGAGACCGAGCGACCCGAACCTCATCGAGATCGCACGTCCGAAGGAAAATTTCGCATTTACGAAGGACGCTTTACCTCGGACACCCCACCTAACGAAGCCTGGGGGATGGGGGTGCATAGGCCTACCCAAGTGGGTTTGGGGGATAGCACAGATGTCGAGGCGAAAGCGACGAAGCTGGAGATAAGGCCTGTTAGCGCCAAAATGGCTGGGATGCAGGATACCATACCTGTGCCACCAGAACCACCTCCTAATGCCCCCACTCGCACTCCTAGTACCTTCGTGGACCCACACCGATATGGAAGACCAACATCGAGAGCTGAAAGGGTCAGCAACAAGTGTACGAGGCGAAACGCCTGTCGTGCACGAGCGGTCTTCGTGCGGCCACTTACATTCCTCTTGGCACCCTCGAGACGGTCCCGATACCCTGCTGGAGGGTTATGGATGACGAAGATAGGCTGTAGAAAGGTCAGGTATGCGAAACGAGTCGAAATGAGAGGCTACACGCACCGTGGTAGCCATACAAGTGTTTCGCCACCCCACGAGGTCTTGCAGTGCCTCTGGAACATCTCGAATACCTTCTGGCTGCAGTGGGTGCCCCCTGTATCGATGCTGAATGACACGGGATGGCCGACGAACCTGCCTATGGCCGAATGGCTGCCTGTGAGCAGTGGTACAAGGCGAGAGTACGAGTGCAGGGCCAAATGGCCAAACGACTTACCTGTGCCCTCGAAACCCGCTCGAATCGACTTCGCGCACACTCCTGGGACCCTCAGGGAGCCACACCGACGTGGCAGGATCAAGACGAGATCTAAAAACGTCAGTACAGTCAAAACGAGAGGCGCCAAAGCCTCCATACTCCCTATTCCCACTTCGCCACCTTGCGACATCTCGCAACACCTCTGGAATGTTGCTAATACTTACTGGCGACATGGGATACCCCCCGAACATACTCGCAGTGTTGACAAACCCTTGTTATTCGAAACGGCTGCCTCGCAGCAGCGGCACAAGGCAGAGGACGAGCACACAGCAAACGGATTCCCGAAATGGAAGTTGCAACAACGCGGCGCGTCAAACACGACCAAACATCGCCCGTACTCACATGGACTCGAAGCTCTACTAGCAGAAGCTTGCACACTCATTTATTGGATTTATTATTGAGTATATGTTCATTTGAGTTATATTTTTCTGCAGTCTACTTATCACACAGTGGAGCTTCAGGGGGTGTGTTGGAGATTGAATCACCCCTGTGTGATACTTATTATGGTGCGCATTTTTGGTTGCTTACATAAGCACTTAGAGCGTACACTTAGAGTACATTCTGGTACTATTCCCTCAGTAGTTCACAGCCTACTGAGGGTAAGCACATCTATTTCACAGTATATTCCTTACTGACATCCTGTAGTAGCCTACAGGTACAGTAAACTACTCAGTAGTTCACAGCCTACTGAGGTAGCCTACAGATTATATTTCAAGAACAGCTCGGTACGTGATGACTGGGGACAGTCATTGTCTAAAGCCACCCTCGGATGTAGGGAGGGAATCCTCCCTACCAGGTATTTTCTTTTATTTCTTTGTTTTTACCTTACAGTTTTGTGTCTACACTTTACCCTACTATACTTTTACTTAGTATTTGGTCGCATTTTGGCTTATGTAAGCCAACCTTCACACCTACTGTACATTGTACTTACTTAAAAAAATAACAACTACAGCCACTACAGACGAGAGACGGAAATCCGAGCCCGAGGGGACTCGGAGAATTATTTCTCCACCATCAGATGATCATTAGGCGATATCTCGACTTATTTTGGGTTTTAGGGCGCGTTTACAGTCTTTCCACACTCTCTACCACCTACCAGGCCACTCTTGCCCCCTCGGGTCGAACTGACCCAACTATCCAAAGGGAGACCCTCAAGGTATCTCCCCCCACTCTCATTTATTAGACTTTACACTGCCTATTACCCTTTTCATCCGCCTCACCCCCTTCTGGCATGCCCCAGTGCCATCTCACATCCAGATGGTAATGGAAATCCCCTGCCTGGTGCAAACTATCCTCCCAAGGTCTTCAGAGGCGATAAGAATGTGCAGGAAAATGATCACATCTAAACTCAATCTGTGCCTCAGGGTACGTCCATTCTTCTTTTTTCGTTTCAGCCTCCTGACGCCACACATAGATATAACTCAAATTGACCAAATGCCCCATTCTTTACCCCTTGCCACTCCCTTCCCCTGTGAAAAAAAAATCAATTACATTCATGTATGTTCCATAGCCATACTAGTGTTGCGAACTAGAGTCGTTGAACTTTTTACTGTGGTGAGAATAAGATTGAAAACAAACATGATCATAACATGTGTATAACACATTATCTAGGTTGAACATAATACAGTACAAGTTCTCATAGTGCATAACATCGGGAAGGGCCCTATAGTGATGCATTATTAGAAAGATGCATTTCAAGCATGGTGTGACAAGTGTGACAGGGTATGACTAAGCATTAACGTGACAGTCTGTTGCCACCAAACCACCACCCCAGCATTGTCTGCCGCAACGTTGCTTGCTCCTGGCGCTGCAACTCAATCCTGAACCATCGAAGACGCTGCGACAGGTCTAACGATGTTTCTCCAGTCCCGTGAGTAATGCACACCTTCTCCATCTGTTCGCAAAGGTGGATCATGTCTCTGAGCCCCATTTCAGCTCCGGTTTCTGCCTCACCACCTGCTTCATCATCTGATTCAACCTCTGCAGTCTCTCCCTCCTTGATGGCAATTTCGTGAGTTACCTGCTCGACAATCTCATCCTCACCACCCTCAAACTGGTACATAGATTCCCCAATCTCCTTCTCTTCCACAGGATTCAGCATTTCTTCCAAGGTCAGTGCCATCCCAATGATCCGTTTACGCTGTTTAAGGTCCTCAACAGCCATTGTTAGGTCCTTTTCAGCTTCGGAAAGTTGTGGAAGGAGGGGCTGTGCTGCAGCAGTAGAGGTGTGGGTCCGTATTGTTGAATTCTGGATTTGTGTGATTTCGCAGCCAAAGATGTGATTCGTTACTTGGTTTAGTCCATCGAGAGCTTTCGGGGTGTTGTCTTCAGCATCCATAACTATTTTCAGGATGGGGGCCCACTCATTAGTGATGTAACGGTGTCCAAGGACTGTCTGAAGACTGTCCTCAGCTTCAGGTAAGTGCATTCCTGATGTCGTGAACTCGTATATAACCTTCCAAGCCAGTAGCTCCTTCAATGCCTCTGTGGTGGCAGTCATCGCAGTCAAGGTACTGGGTGAATTCTGTGTTTGGGTACTTTGAGTAGTGTCGGGCTGAATTCCGGTATGCTTCCAGCAGTTCACGATGGTGGATGATGCAACAGCATTCCAAGCAGCCGTAATCATATGCATGGCTTCCAGTAAGTCAATTTTGTAGATCTCGTGGGCTCCTGCCTCATCAAGCTCAACTGCCCGCAGACAAAAGGCTTTGTGATAGAGGGCTTTTGTGGTCTGAATGATCCCAGCATCATTTGGCTGGACATGGGAGGTAAGGTTTGGTTCCAAGAACTCGAGATGGATGTGTCATGGGTGGTAATCAACATAATGACCTGAAAAGTTGTCAACAAGCAAACAGATGTACCAGTTTTGAAGCTGCATCTTGAGATCCAAGGACTTGAGCCACCTGTGGAGTAGAATCTTGGAGTCAGTGGGAATTCTCAAATGTAAGTGGTGTCTGCACTCCTCAAAGATTACCATGGTCATCCAAGCCTTTTTATTATTGTAATAGTCGAAGCCAAGAGCCTTTGGTGTGCGTCCCCTGAAGCATCGAGGCTTTGCAGATTTCCCAATAAAGAGTAGGGGAAGCTTCTCGCTTCCATCCGCATTGCAGGCAAGTCCAATTGTGATGCGAAACTTGTCCTTTTTCTTCCCACTCATTTGTTGTGTTGCAAGTCCATGGTCTGGTGGAGCACTGTACATAGATATTTCAACATTAGAGGTGGTTCTTCGAGTAGCAGAATGATCTTACAGAGGAAAAAAGCTTGTCTCGTCAAAGTTAAAGATATCCTTCGGTGCATAGTTTGCCAGGATGGCTTTGAGGCGCATCTTCTCAGCCTCAACAGCAGTGAGGTCAACAGACCCAGCCTCACCATGCCGTCGAAACTCCTTTATGCCATATGCTTTTTTAAAGCTGGCAAGCCAGCCGTCACCCTTCAGCCGCTCATCTTCAGGTATGTTAAATTTTTCCTCGAACTTTGCTCGCTTGGCTAAGAGCATGGCACCTGTGACCTGCTCTCCTTTCCCCTCCATATGTTTGATCCAAAGGAAAAGTGAGCGGTCTATGGCAGGGCATGTCACAACATGAACTCGTTTAGATGAAAGTGCATTTGGGTACTCGTGAGTGCGTGCCTCAAGCTTGTGGCGGTCTCGAAGCTTTCGGGAAAGGGTGGACTGGTCAAAGATGAGGGCCCCATTGGGAATGGTTTTGAAATGCTGAACAATAGCATCTTGTGAAATACCAGGGTGTTCGTCAATGTACAAGAACACAGTCAACCAATCCTGGAGGGTGAGGTTGACACGCTTCACTGGTTGGGTAGTGTGAGCAGATGTCCTCGGCAGATTTTTGTCTTGAATGCCCTTTGGCTGGCGAGGTTTGTAAGGTGCATGATGTGTACAGGGCTTTCGCTTTGGCTCCAGAGGGTTTCGGTCAGCAGGCATAGTAGGAATACAAGGCAGATAGTCAGATGTTTCCTATGAAAATTTCCTCCATTCTTCAGTGTGAACCTCTAGCACTTTTTGTCTGCCCACTAATGACATTCAACCCTCTAAACCATATATGACATTCGGCCGACATGTACTCTCTGGCATGCCAATAATGCATAACCCTGCCCAGAATAGTATGCATTATGCAATATGCAATTTTACCCTTAACCAACATGGGAAGTGGGCTTTGCTGATGCAAAATGAGAATTATGCACTACGAAATCATGCACTATGACAACTTCTACTGTAGCCCAATGTGTTCTTCGAGCATCCCCAGATAAATTTTGGAATGATAGTGCCATACTAGGGGATGGCTTTGTACTTGTGTGCAGGGTAGTTCATGCGAGGTGCTCGGAACCCTCAAAGGAGGCTCGCAATACTGCACTGCTGGGTAGTTAATTGTAGGATGTTCACGCGACACTCATAAGGAGCTCGGATCAACAGTTAAAGTCTGCTTGTGGGTACCTACATGAATCAGGAAAAGAAGGTTAATCTATATTTGGACATTGCAGGAGCAGCCGAAGTACAGTAGGTTCTACAAGATGGGTTCATCCCAACAAGGAAACTATGTCTCGAGACCGTGGGAACAGCCCAAAAGTGGTGCCAAGGGTGGGGTTGTAATGGCACTACTTTTGTGCAACACAAGTCATGAAAAGAACAGAAACGTGTGATAGTTTTGCATTCATCTGCCATCAGATTCAGATCAGGTGCAGACTGTCAGATGAGCATAAATTGCAGTGACGACAGTTTGATCAGTCACCTCGAAGTGACAGGAGACATAATTTTGGAAGCAGCTCTGCAAGAGGGTAAGTCGCCTGTCACAAGACATCTCAATGTATGGAGAAGGTCATAGAGAACCAGTCTACAAATGGATCCACCTTCAACGGCAACTCATCAGTAAAGCAGAGGCAAGCACTAGAGCAAGTCACGACAAGAACAGGAACGTCTGATGCTTTGTATCTGTCGTCCCATACACGAGGTATGACACGTGTAGATGGGCCCCAATTCTGCGGGCATCAATGTGACAAGATCAGGCGCCAATTGCCAGATGAGCAAAGCTCCGCAAAGACGGCAGCTTGATCGGTCACCTCGAGGTGATGGAAGACGTGATTTTGAGGCACGTGTGCAATAGGCGACGGTCGTAGAGCAGCGGAGTGCCTACACACGTGCGGAGGGTATTTAAGGATACTTCACCTACAACAAACTTCCGAACGTAGCCTTACCCGCAGTGAAATCCCCCTTCAGATACACGGGATGGCTCCCCAACCCATAGTCATTGCGTATGTCGCGTTTGAAAACGTCGTCTCCACTGACTACACTCCATCCCAGTGTGATGGGACCTATAGGGTCAGGGAAAACCAATGTAAGTGGAGGAGGCAGTAAAGTGAACCATTGACAGAGGGGCATGTAGTTCATCAACAAACTCACAAAAACCAAAGAAGAAGAAGTACACCAACTCAGGCCGTATACTCACGACATCAGAGAGTTTACATTCAATCTGTCCAAAGACCGACAATACGTGTTCGCGGACATCCCGGCATTTGGCGACCCTTCACGATCAGACCGGGATACACTCCGAACGATCGTTGACTGGATATACAAAAAGTGAGCGGTGAACAGGTCAGATTCACCACTCACTGACATGAAAACAGATACCGTGCAAACCTCAAACTGAGCGGCATCATCTATACACACCGCATAACCGATGATTGGGTGTCTGCGCCTACGCGTAAGAGCTTTAACATGTTTGTTCGGCTGTGCGGGCGCAGAAACGCTGGTAGGGTGCGGTTGGTGACCACTATATGGGACAATATGGAAAACAAGGAAATTGCAGAGAACAGGGCGTCACAACTAGAAGCAAACCACTGGAAGCCACTAATTGAGGCAGGAGCTCGCCACAAACGATTTGATGTCAACTCGTCGAGATGCGCATGGGAGATCATCGAGGACTTGACAGAATGGGGAAAGGCCCATCTGATTCAGGAAGAATTAGAAGAGAGGGGACGGGGAAGTCCGGAGTCGGTGAAGCAGCTCAAGGCGGAACAACGACGCTCGAAGGACGAGCTGCAACAGACATGGGGCGACAAATTCTCTCGACGCATCGCTCTCTTCGGTAAAAATACTCAAGCCGATTTGGCAGTAAACGTCGCCGAAAACGATTACGTAATCTTGTAAGTGGCAGCATCACTTCCTGCAAGCGTTGGGCTGAGCCTTGACTCACCGGCCAGCGTGGTCGGCCCTACGGGGGCAGGAAAGACCTGGGTAATGCCTCGGTTCTCCATTGGCGGACTCTTCTGAATGATCACTAGTTTGCGCGGAAATTGTCCAAAGATCACGACAAAGGTCGACACCCTCATACACTGCATGTCAAAGCGTGGAGGTGCAACCTCAGTAATGGTTCAGACAACATCATAGTCGTCGACACGCCGTCCTTCTCTTCTGATCGTAATAATTTCGATGCTGAGAATAGATTGACTGATTGGTTGGAGTCGAAGTAAGTGCAATGAAACACCTGTTCGCGATGACCTTGCAACCACCGTTGCAGGTTCACCACAAAATGTCGCTCTGCCATTCTCTTTCTTCACTCGCTCGACTCGGATCTAACAAATGGCGATATGTCTGTGTCGTGGCATCTCAAAACCTTTGCGAAGGCATTTCGTAACAAGTTCACTGTGCCGTCCGACATCTGTATCGTCCCGACCAGCAGTCCAGTCTCTACTGTTCCCAGTGAAACGCTGAGCCAGCGCTTGTCGCAACTCAAAAATATTATGGAAACGTTGAACGGCAAAGGAGACCATGATTGGCACGCATCTATATTTCCTGGAGTCTGCAGAGGACAACCGGAAATAGCATGGAGTGCTGCACTGCTGCTGCTCGGGGGTATCGCGCATACTCAGGTACATCAATCTCAACCACACGTATCTACATAACCACCTGTTGTTATCTAGAAAAAGGAGTCCCTCGTCTCTCTGGGACCTGTCCGAAAGCTTACGCCCCCGAAATCTCCAGATTCTCGCTTAGCTCTGAAAGATATTGCCGATATCCTTTTCCAAGAGTTCAAGGAGAAGAAAAACAACCGCGATCTTGACGCGATAATCACACTGGGCCGAACTGCACTGGAATTCACGCCACCGCATCACCCGCACTGCCATTCAGCTGTCATCGATCTTACCGGCCTCCTATCAGAACGATTCAATGAAGAAGGGAGGGAAGAGGATTTAGATGAATTAATCACGCTGAAACACACTGAGTCGGAACGCATGTCCCCGGACGAATCGCAGAGGCAATCCCTTCTTCTCGAACTCGACGATCACCTTTCTGAACGCTTCAAGCGGACAGGTTCCACTGTGGATTTGGAGGAGATTATATCTCTTCGCCGTGCTGCGTTGAAACGTATTCCTCCGCCGAGCCGATGCAGAGCTCTTCTCAATCTCGCTAATGCCCTTCACGAACAATCACAGAAACAGCGTATGAGGGACAGCTTAACAGAGGCCATTAGGCTCGCTCGAACTGCGTTGAATGTCTACCCTCCGGGGCACCCGAATCGTGCGTTGCCTCAAAATCATTTTACAAGTTACGTCCGCACGAAGGCTGTGACAAAGGCGACCCTTTCTCATGTGAAGGGGCCGGGAGCCTGCCCTTCAAGTACCAGTTCTTTCGATATCGAGCGCTCGCTCAAGAAAGCTGTTGCCGACAAACTCGAAAAAATACCGCTGCGTCTATTACACACACCCACTGGCGTCTTGTGCAACCGGGATGCTCTGATATCCTACTTCGAGGGTAGTCCTCAATACAAACGGCTACTGTCGTTGCCGTCTTCGCTTGACGAACAACAAGTCGAAACGGAAATCGACAATGTGATCTCGGAGTACTTTGAATATGCCATGCTATCTCACAGGTGGGGAAGCGGCGAGCCATTACTGCGCGACGTTGAAGGCAAATGCATCGATGACTTGGGTGGCACGGACGGTGAAACAAAACTCCAAATGTTTTGTGCTCTTGCTCTCCAACGTAACTTCCAGTGGGCATGGAGTGACACGTGTTGCATCGACAAGGAAAGCAGTGCTGAGTTACAGGAGGCAATTGGGTCCATGTTCTCATGGTACCACTGGTCGTCCCTGACAATTGTGCACCTCCCTGACGTCGCTGATGCTGGTTCGCTCGCCGGCAGTGTCTGGTTCACCCGAGGCTGGACACTCCAAGAGTTGTTGGCTTCACATACGATCCTCTTCTATACATATGACTGGTGGCTTTACTCAAAGAGCAATACTGTGGACCATAAATCGGATCCTAACTTACTCGAAGAGCTCCAGAATGCAACGGGAATAGCAAAGCAACACCTCACACATTTCTATCCAGGCATGGATGACGCCCGGTCTAGACTGCACTGGGCATCTAACCGTCGTACCACTCGGCCAGCGGATGTTGCCTATTCCCTTTTTGGGATTTTTCAAGTTCACTTACCAATCTGCTATGGCGAATCTGCACAGAATGCACTTGGACGTCTCCTGGCAGAAATTATATCACGTTCGGGAGATGTTTCAGTTCTGGATTGGGTTGGGCAACCATCATCTTTCAACAGTTGTTTTCCTACCGACCTCGCGCCATACCAGACAGTACCTTACTTCCCACTGATTCCTAGTGACCCTGCCAGACGCGATAGCTTGGATCTCGAACAAGCACAGAAACTGTATCGTGAGCTTGCAAGGCTGCCACGTGCCGGATTTTTCAATAGCAAGCTTACGTTGCCTTCTACTGTCCACCCAGTCATGGCAGCGAAACTGCAGGGTTCCTCGACCAGTCCCTCACGTCACGCATACAACATTCATGCATCGCGCCTGAGGCCCCTCAGTGTCACGCTGTCGGTCGAACTCGATGAGAGTCTCGATACATATATTCTTGTTCGCCCCTGGCATCCAAAATCCCTCGAACAACAAACAGGCAGTGCCGAAGCTGTATGGAAGTTATTGGAGCAACTCGAGCAGCCATTCAATGCACTTTTATTGAAGAGGTCGCTTCACAATGAGTACACAAGAATTGCATGCGATTGTACAATTACCGCTCGTATTCAGGACCTGGACTGTATTTTGGATAGTGAAGTATTGACCCCGGAAATTGTATAGGTCGTGCTTGTTCTGATGTATTTTTCTACTACTGCACCTCTTCATGTTTGCATTTCGTCGTCACACCGCAAGTAGGTGCCAACACCAAGATGTAGATTTTCATTCTCGAAAGCCCAGGTTCAAATGGCATGTCGTACCACTCACCCAAGTATCTATTGCAGAAAACACGACGGCATAGGCTACACTGACGGTTTGGGGACAACTTCGTTGCCGCTCGACCTTAGCAGTTTCGAGAGTGCTTGCGTTTGCGGCTACGCTTACTGCTGCAGAGGCGGATCGCCGCACTCGGACCACGGGCTGAACACGGCACTTGTCGCGATTGTGGCCACGTTCAGTTCGTGGGCAGGAGTATACTCGGGCGGGCGACTCATGATTTGGAAGCATGGTCCGACATAACCATTCTACGATGCTCGGAGGATCAAACTACAAGGTGCTGACATTTATTGTTTTGCTCTACTACGCATGCGCAAGGCTTCAAGTTAATCATCTCTATGGTTTCGCCCGGCGTTCGTTCCTGCCAAGGTTGTCACGAAGACGTCCTGCATCTCCCATGAACGTTCCTACAACACTTGCGCCATCTGCACCTGCTGCCTCTGCGAAACTTCCTGCTCCAACATCAGCAAATTCGAGTGTGACTTTTTTCCACTTTTGAAACTTTTTCGAGTTCAAAAGTAAAAAAAGCAGCCACTTCTAAAAGTAACAATCACACTCGGAATAGTAGATCTCGCACTCCAAAAAGTGGAAAGAGTACTGCTTTCCGTACTTTTCTTACTTTTCATTCACACTTATTTCACTTCGAAAAGCATTAAAAGAAATTATTATAAAAGTAGTGTCGCCGGTATCTAGGGACAGCTTTCTGAAACGAGAGTCGGACAAGATGACATGAACAAAGTAGAAGTTACGGCTCGTCTTGAAATATAATCTGTAGGCTACCTCAGTAGGCTGTGAGCTACTAAGTAGATTACTGTACCTGTAGGCTACTACAGGATGTCAGTAAGTAATATACTGTGAAATATGTAGGTGCTTACATCAGCAAACCAGACATTCCCCTTCCAGCTTCCCAGCAGTTCCAGATCCTTCCAGACTTTTTGTACACCTTATTCCAGAGTCCCAGGCCTTCCAGGCTTTCTATGTATCACATTCCAGTTGTCCAGCCCTCCAGTTTCAAACTTTTTGTCTATATATATAGACTTTCCCAGGAGTCAAATTTTCAGTTCACAATTCCAGTATCCTAGAGTTTCCAGATTCATCTATACATTTAGAATTTCCCAGGAGTCGAATTTTCGGTTCACAATTCCAGTATCCTAGATTCCCAGACAAAGCGAAGCTTGCCGCACACTAGTGTACAACTAAGACAAGTGCAATGGTTCAAACTACAGATAAGAAAAATGACCAGGAGATGGATGTGTGATCACCAGTCCATGTTGTTTCTCATGGGGGGAGATATTCGTATTGGTCCGGCACGGTGGCGGTAAGCAACGGTCTTGATTGAAATTGAGTTCCTCACGCGGAAGCGGCAGCAGAATATGTTGATTCCTCCTGTGTGCAGTGAAATGCACTCCGTTCATATTCCGATCAAGCAGTCGCTACGAAGAGGTAAACAACGCACGTGGATAGAGTCTTGTCATTGCATTCCGAGGGCTGTGGAGGGAATTTCGACTGGGAGGATCCTGGATTGGCTGCTTGTGCCTGTTTGACCCAGGTGGGAGGCGGCATCATCAGCTGGAGAAGTGCCCAACGACAGCATCAGTATATGTGAAGTGCGGGTGATAAGCAAAGGTGACGGGACCGACCACTAGACGACTATGACGCATCAGTCTCCTTCGTCGACAATATTGATGGAAACGTCGCGTACGACTAGATACACAACAGCCCAGGTACGGAAGTCCCACCACCACAATGCAGCGTGCTCGTATACACGCAACGAAAAGTCCTCTTCACCTAGCGGGCTTCGCCGACAAGACCTGACGACACGGCCAGAACCAGATACCATTAGTAGAGATATTGTTGAGCAATAATTGTGAAAAACTCACCAAAGCCTGCAGAGAGACCACCAGCACCGGAATGATAAGCGACTAACACCCACCAAAGACGTTGGTGGCAGCCGCAACGTGCAAAGGTCGATTGCGACACTTAGAGGCAAACAACATCAAATGAGGTGGGCCACCCAATCACACCCGCAGATGGCCAAATAACGTCAAATGAAACCCGAGCAAAATACAACATCAGCACATGTAATGGCAATGCGGGTACTGTGTGGTAGCTAGTCCTTACATGACAGACAAACGGTCATACATACATCAGGACGTTCAGTGTATAGATGGGGATTTCTGAACAGTATGAAGTGCTACTGTGTAAAATCAGTCCATTGTAGGGACGACATGGAAAGGTCCTGACATACCTTAGCAATGTGAACATCCAACCGTAGCTTCATATAAGTACCCGCTCCTAGTGATGACCATCCGGCCATGACCTATTGCGTGCTCTGCATGCTCAATCCGTTTTCTCGCCTTCTCAGCCTGGTGTGTGTAATATTGGACGCGAGCAGTGCACTGAACGATTTCGCAATTGAGAAGGTTGAACTCGGCCAGGCAAACGTCACGATCGGCTCTTAAGAGACGCAGTAGAGAGACCGCCTCTTCAGGAGACTCCAACGGCGTGGGAGGCACCACTGACAGCGGCCTATTGTGCACAGCGAAGCATCCCTTTAGGACACTGCGATCCTAAAGTATTTGCAATAAACGCACCTGGGTAACAGTGTTGGGGAACGCGGTTTAGCTGTGGAGGTGGGATTCGACATGTTCATCGTTGTAGTCTCGAATTTTTCGGAAGTTGCCGGGGCTGCTAAATTATCATCACCTCCTGAGAGTTGTTGTCGTCCTTGTCATGCCTAACTCAAGATGCCCTGGTTGCTGCAAAGTGTTTCCCAACCATACGCGACTTCTTCAACACATGAATCAACCACGCGGACGTTGCATCACTAGTCAACTTCGTATCAAATCTAGCGAAATCCCATTCTCGAGTGCCGATGGAAACGCTGATGACTGGATAGATATGGACTCGAGTTTCGACATGCTCGTCGATGGCCTCGCTGATGAAGTATTCGACGTCGAAATGGAAACTCGGAGTCACGAACCAGTTACGGAGCTTTATTCTGGTGCGTCTGCGAACTACGGACGAGGCTATACTTTCATGGACACGTTCGATGCTGATCCCTTCTCGTCGGAGCGCCGGCATAACTTATTTTACCCGTTTTCATCTGGAGCTGAGTGGAAGTTTGCTTCGTGGCTCGCCAATTCAGGTCTGAGCATGGCCGCTATTGACGAATGTCTTTCTCTGGATGTTGTGGGTTTCTTTTCATTATCTACTACGAGTACTGACGCTGCACATTTCAGATCAAATCACAGCGATTTTCCTTCAAAACAGCGAAAGCGCTTCGGAAACTTATCGAATTGCTCCCTTCTGGACCCCGGTGGAAGTACCGGTCTGTCAAAACCGAGTCGCCCACCCGACGTGCTTTGCAGGTGTTCTATCGAGACGCCATCGAATGCCTCCAACACCTCATACATTCGCCATCTAACAGCGGGCAAGTGCATTTTGTGCCAAAGAAGATTTACAGTGCCGCGGACCGCACGCAGCGTATCTACACAGATTGGCTCACTGGTGACCGGGCATGGGAACTGCAGGTACGTACCCTCACGAAGGCCATGTATTTGTTCACATTTCCTCCAGGATGCTCTACCCGACGGAGCAACACTCCTCGGCGTCGTTCTTTCATCCGACAAGACGCACATCACCCAAGTCGGGAACCGCCAGGCTCATCCTCTTCTGATTAGTTTAGCCAACATCTCGGCCGACGTCCGCAGAAAGGGATCCACGAATTCGTACCTTCTCCTTGCCCTGCTCCCCGTTCCTCGGTTTGTCCACCCGAACAAGCGTCTGCGTGGCGTTTTAGCAAGTCGGTTACTTCATCAAGTCATTTCCGTCGTTGTGAAGCCTCTCAAAATGGCCGCTGAAGTGGGTCGTATGATGAGCGACCCCGTCGGAAATCTTAAGCACTGTTTCACTCCACTTGTCGCTTATATCGCCGATACTCCAGAGCAACACGTTATCGCATGCGTCACCGACAATGCCTCGGCCGTCTCCATGGCCGTCTCCAAGCAATTCGGAGATCCCCTCCGCTGTGCAGCCCGTACCGCATCCAAAACTCGTCAATTACTTATTGCGGTCAAGAGGGAAACGCGTGCCCGGAATCTGTCCTCATATTTTCAAGCATGTCGGAAACGGCAGCTGAATGGGGTCGCGTCTCCTTTCTGGCTCGACTGGGCCCTTGCAGAGCCGAGTTCCTTCCTCAACCCGGAGGTCCTGCACCATTTCTTCAAGATGTTTTGGGACCATGACCGGAAGTGGTGCTCCAGAATGCTTGGAGCAGATGAGCTTGATTTCCGATTTTCTCTCCTACGAACGTGTAGTGGATATCGGCATTTTCCAGATGGGATCACGACTCTCAAGCAGACGTCGATGCGGCTGCACCGGGAAGTTCAGCAATATATCGTGGGCGTAGTTGCAGGAGGCATTCCCGAGGGCGCTCTCACCGCCATTCGGGCCTTGACTGATTTTCGCTATCGTTCTCAAGCGCCGAAACTTACAGACGCTGACATCGCCAAGCTTACCGCAAGTTTACAGGAGTTCCACGATAACAAGGCTGCCCTCATGGAGGCTGGTGCGCGCGGCTCATTGGATCACTGGCGAATCCCGAAGTTGGAGATGATGCTCTCCGTTGCGCCCAGTATCAGGGGCATGGGTACTTTGGGACAGTGGTCGGCAGACGTTACTGAACATGCTCACATCGACCTTATCAAGGACCCGGCTCGATCTGGCAACAACCAAAACTTTGACACACAAATCTGTCGTTATCTTGATCGTCAAGAGAAGTGTCAAGTCTTTATGCAGGCAACGACGGGGCGTGATCTCGATCTTCGTGGGGACTCAGACGACTCAGATTCCTCCGATGGCGAAGAAAATACGCTGGGGTCAAGGCAAGTCACTGATTACTTCAAACGAGCTCACGCCCTCAGTGCGGGTGACTTCCCGACTGCTCCTCGTCCCTATTGAACATTTGCGTCATCTACCATCGCTTTCCACCTCGCATCCAGACCAAAAATGACGAACATAGTCGTTGACAGAGCGGCAGAGTTGTATGGACTTCCCGACTTCAAACCGGCCATCGCGGATTACTTGGCTCGCCATCATCATAACCTCACTCATACGATCGGAGGCAGACGGCAAGCAATGCCGGATTGTCAATTACCATTCCACCGTATACAAATCTGGTCTAAACTTCGCATCCAATCTTACTCCAGCTATGATTCGAAGACGTTGCTACCTTCCCAGGGTCTCCATGTATCTCCGTCCACTGTGAATTGGCCGTTTGGTCGCTACGACAGCGTTATCATTTCCAGAGATGGGAACAAGGACTGGCCGCACAGTGGCCTACATGGTGAGGTTGCCACGTACTCTCCTGCTATTTCTACTAACTGTGTGCTGTTCTTAAAAGGTCATGAAGTTGTGCAGCTTCGCATGATTTTTAAACCAATCTCGGGTTCGCAATCGCTGCTGTCCAGCATATATTATGCCTATGTGCAACGTTTCATTATCACGTCAGTAGATCAACACGCCGGGATGCATGTGCTCAAACGAGCGTTGCGAAGCACTGGAGAACGTGTCGGGGACATTATTCCTCTATTTCAAATTCGTGCGCCAGCTCATCTCATCCCACGCTTTGGCCAGAAGGCCAACTCTCAACTCAATTCACAATCATCGGATGAGCTTTCGTCAAGTTTTTGGCTGAACAAGTACTGGACAAAGGAGCTATTCCATTCCTGCTCTTAATAGAATGTCCCATTATTACTCGTGTACTTATTAGCCTATGGTCCACTTTTCTTTGACTGTGTTTGTATTTCCGTCCCTCCCTCCCAATGATGCCAGTCCAGCCTAAATTCCTCACCGAGACACCTAGAAAAGTGAAAACTTCGTCTATACCTCGTCAAGTGAAGGTTTTTGACGCCCCAAGCTTGAAGGAAGACTTCCATTCAGAACTGGGCACCAGTATATTCGATGAGGCTACGCTCCCAAGTGACAGGTATAATGGGGATATTATCGCAGATTGCTGGTTTCCCGACAGGATTTTACCGATAGTCCCAAATGCTGAGCTACTCACTGTACTGACAGGACCAGATGGGAAGCCGCTCTATAACTCATCGACGAAACAATGGGATCCGCACTATCTGCCGCCGATACTGCATAAAGTGGCAGGACCACAAGGGCGACCGAGACTCCCTCCGGAAAAAGAGGAGAGGGAACTAAGCGCGATCATGACTGCTGTCATGGATGCTCTGATCCGCTACCACGACGAAAATGATCCCTCTGCAACCCCTTCTTTTGAAGGGACAGAGGCGTCATCTCCCACTGACCCAGCTCCTGACCACCCGTCTTTGTCCTCGAGTACGGATGACACAGCATCCATCCCTACCTCATCTATTCCCGCCACGACCAACCCCGACATATCTGTTCCCATTCATTCCTCATCTTCAGGCCCACACTCTGACTGCGGTGGAGGATCCACTCGCACATCTCAGCGAGGAACCCCCCCTCGACTCTGGTCTTCAGCGGCAGCCGTGCAACCTCTGTCGGGCGGTATAGCCAACCTCAAACCGGATAGTGTTCTGATACGACGGCCTGCAGACGGAACCACTCAACCTTTGGACTGGGCAGACGTTCTCATGACTGCAGAATTGACCTCCAGAAAAAAGACTCTGGAACTTACCTCGCAAATCGAATTTAAAGCGCTAGCAATGTTTGACGCACAGCCCAACAGAGCATTCTCGTACTCGCTCTCTTTTCACGCTGGCCAATATCGTCTGTATATGTATGACCGCGCTGGAGGTATCTATTCCCGCTCATACGACCTCCATGAATCCCCTCTCGCGCTCCTTCGCATCCTCTGTGCCACCGCATTTGCTCCCGCTTCGTGGTTGGGAATGGATGACACATTTGACTGCCGACTCCATCCTGTCATCACCGTAGACGCCACACAATATTTCATCATTGCCAAGTGTTTCTCCAGCAGTGTCATTCGGGGCCGAGCCACTAATGTCTGGTTTGTCGCCAAATCAATTCCGGCGGGCAGCGATCCAAACAATATCTTTGTGGTCAAGGATTCATGGGTGAACGTAGAGCGCCAGTTGTCGGAAGAGCAGATTTTCGAAGCCCTCAAAGACGTTGAATGTGTTCCGAAGGTGAAGGAAGCTTGGACCGTCCAGCGGGATGGCCAGGATGACTCGACCTCGCTTCGCCGTCCTGCGGCATTCATGTCTCATTTCAACCGGTCGTGTGATCATCGGACCCGTCGACGACTCGTTCTTACTCCTGCTGGGAGGCCGATCACGCATGCTGCAAGTCCCCTAGAGGTTGTCACTTGTCTGCTTGACCTCGTTATCGGTAAGGAATTCGTTTTTCGCTATAATGTGGTATGATTCCTGATCAATAAGCAGCCCACAAGCAGATATGGCTTCTCGGCATCTTACATCGAGATATTAGCATCAACAATGCCATGATGTATGAAGAAGTACTCCCGGATGGCACCGTTAGAGTACGAGGTTTACTCATCGATTTTGATTATGCAACAAAGGTGGATGGATCAAATTGCACAGTAGGACCTGGAGACCGTACGGTGAGTTCAGTTGGCCAAAATTTTCCTCAGAGCATTCTTCATGCATATGAACAGGGTACACTTCCATTTATGGCCGTTGAGCTCCTCCGCGCTGTCGATAATAAACCCGTAAAGCACACTGCTGCTCACGATCTCGAATCATTCGTCTACCTCTTGTGTTGGATTGTCACATTTTTCGCTGGTCCGGAAAGTCAGCTCCGCGAGAACACAACCAAGTTAGCCATAGAGGGGTGGTACGAAGGCAATGATTTGATTGCTTTTGCAAACAACAAGGAGGGTTGTATGGCATCCGCCAGCCATCTTAAGGACATCACGTCCTACTACGGAGTCCTTAGCGCATGCGTTGGCGTGCTTTCCGAACTCGTCAGACGCCAGCTGTATGCTCAACGCCGTGCGCGCGACCCAGCCATCGCCCAATTCAATTACTATGTTGGGTCTAAACGACCCCGATCCGAAGACAACGAACAAGATCCACTTAATCATGACGCGGTAATCAGTATTCTTCATCAGACGTGCCTGCATCTTTGCGGCAGGCAGATTCCAGAGTCGGGGGACTTCCTTCAGCCATTTTACCTTACCAAGAAGGAACGTACATCTGTTCTGCGTGGCACTGCTTCGAGTGACATCCCGGACTTCGGGGGTGGTCGCCACTTGAAAAGAAGACGGATTATGCGTCGTGTGCGGGGCCCTATCCAGTCCGCACAGTAGTTTCATCCGCCTCCGTTCGGAGTTACTTTTTACCTATGTGCCCATTGTTGTATTTTACCTTGTCGTACAAAGCGAGTTGCCGCAAGTCACCACGTGTCACCACGAGTCACAGCGAATCGATTTTTCACTACCAGCCGACAACCTCACTTGCACATCGTGGTCTTGCACCACATGATTATAGTCGATCGCGTACGATGGCTTGAAGCATGTTACTTGCGAGGTACGTACGTATACGCATACTTCGGCTCCCCCCATTTTTATAGCGGACTATCCTGCACTTCCTGGACCAGCTGACGACTTCGGACATCTGTCGATTATGGACTCCAAAACTCAACGCAAGCTCAGTAGTGATATCTGCCCCGCCAATGATGTTGCAGGTAAAGAACCGCGGAGGTCAAAACGTAGTTCTCGGGGCATTGGAGGAGCCTTGCGGCAGATGGAGATCATCCAGAGTATTCAGACGGCTCCTCGTGAGCCTCGGAATGCAGAGATGCGCCGAATCAAGGACACACTCAGCCAACAGCCAGAAAATTTGTTTGCTCCTTCAAAACCATCGCGCAAGAAAGGGAAGGGACCGCAGGTGTGTGAAGCTCTATTATTCTTGATCAGGAATTGATAGAAGACATGGAGATCCCCTACGTTCCTCCTGCGCCGCCTTCTTCTGTTCTGCCGAGGAAACAACCCGCCGGTTCCAAGAAGTCGTTTGGCTTTTACGATAGCAGAGACTTTTCACTCCCTCCTTTCACCCAACCAGACAGGTGATACGCCTCTTATTTACGTCCTCCGTACTAAAAGCCTTCGCATAGACTTTCGTCGTGTCACCCACCTAGTGAACAGGATGATGACGACGGTGTTGAAGGTATTGCCAAGGGTGTTGCTAGTCTAAGTTCCGAAGATGGAGAAATGGTTAACTCTCGATGTGGCGAGGATGGCGAGCAATTCGATTCGGCACAGGGTGCCAGGAGGCACCCAGAGACAGGTACTGCACGCCTATCCGGCTGCTTAAACTAATTACAACTTTCTCTTAGCTCTCGTGGATGGCTCTGATGACGAACCGGAAGTCTTAAGCAAGAGAAGGCGTACGCGACGGCAAGGTATATAGTACAAGCAACATCTCGGAGACGTTGGTCATCGGGTTATTTAGTTTTAGATTCTGACGATATCAATATGGATCATGAGGCTCGGGTTGATCAGGCTCCGTCTCCGGTCGATCAGTGTGAGTAGAGGTTTTCTTACACGCTCTCTACTAACATTCCAAAAACAAGCTGCCTCTTGGTTTCAATTTTCAGAAGACGAAGATGATGACTCCTGCCGCTTGTTATTTGCTAAGGCTGCACGCTCGAACGGTGAGACTTCAAGATAGTCCCGTGGTCCCGAAACCCAACGGTTCCAACAGGTGAACAACGTAGCAACGTCGATATTCAAGCACCACTTCCAGAGGATGATGATCATGGCTTGCTTTTTCCGCATCCCCGCAGTGAGTTGCTTCCTGAGACCACACGCTCCAGCACTCCGTCCGGTAAGACTTCAAGACAGCTTTACATACCCACAAACTAACAGTTCTGACAGTTAAACAACGTGGCAACAACGCCAATGTTCAAACTCGTGATGGTACTGTTGGTCGACCCGACTTGAAAGGTAAACAGCCTGTTGTCCTTAATTCAGATTTTGAAATCATATGTAGCGTCTAAAATACCGGTGGAGCAAGATATTTCAAAACCATTTTCGTCCAAACGACCCGCCAGCCCTCCAACCACCATCCAGCGGAAAGTACCTAAGAAGTATTCGACTATCGCATCCCGTGGCCGTGGTGGTAGTGCCGCTGCTGTGCGTTCTCGGCAAGTATTGGAACCTCATGACGACTCGGACTCGGAGGCCTCTCACGATGTTCTCTTCAAACATCATAGCCGTAACGGTGTGCCACGCGCTCCTGACCCCGTCTACCTCGAATCTCTAGCAAGCAAGTCCCGGACCGACGGGGGCACGGGAGCCCCTGTCGCCGTTCAGAATCCTAATATCAACGAGGTTCAGCACTCTGTCAAAACCGAGCTTCGCACTGGCACTAATAATGACCCCACGACCCTCAAGTTCTACGATACGATGTGGAAGGCCATCCTCAATCGTGCCAAATTACTCTCACGTCTTGATGCTGTCATTGGCAATGCATTCCCAGAACGGCACGTATATATCAACCAGAAAGTCCATGAATTCATTACCCAGGCCATTGCTGAACTTAAGGAGGATGGTGTGCAACCCGACGAGTCGTTCCTGAGGAAACATCAGCATCACATGAGCGATCTCGTAAGTTTTCATTAATTTCTCGTCCTCCTGCTAATGCCTTTATTCAAGCTTTTCGAAGATCTGGGCACATATCGCTCAGACTTTAAGAAGATAGCTCGACAAGTTATCGTAAAACACTGGGACTGGGAACCCAGCGACTTCGATGATCCTCAACAGTTAGCAGACCATATCCTGGGACTATATAATGACTTAACGGAGGGAACGAAATACATTCACGGCGAATGTGATGAAGAGGTGCGTCATTTTTACTCGCAGCAAAATCTAATATCGCAAGGACTTTTTAGGGCAAGTTCGACAACTTTTCCAGCGCGGCGTTGCGAGATCTTTGCGTGATGGGTTATTATATTGGCAAATCATCACTTGCAGCATCGTTTCCCGATATTTTTGGTAAAGATCTTCCTGCTGGTGCGTTGGCCTTTGCCACGACTGCGGTTAGTTCCCTTTCCTTTTTCTGAAATATCGACTGAGCTATTGTCAGCTTACCGGTGCCCTGGATGAGTACTCGACTGGTTCTTTTGTTGCTGTCAAGTTTCGTCATGAAGGCTACTCAAAAGTTAATGAGCAATTTTTGGACATGATCAGCAACATCGAGAATGTGCCTCACCGCTTGCGAAGCTTACGGAGGGTACTGAGAAATATTGCCGTCCAAGGATGGTAAGTTGTAGTTCTACGCTTTTCATTTAGCTAATTTAGATCTGCAGTGCGAAGAACCCGGCAATCGGTAATGGCACGGTGGCTGCCAGTGGGCGGCGCAATTTTACTGCCTATCTCGATTAGATATAACAGCCTTATCATCGCTTTCATCTTTACATAATTGTGTCATCTCTTTTTTTTTGCAATTAAAGCTCCATTCGTGTCGAGATTCCAGTGTCCCCAGAAGAGTTGGTTGAGTCTAGTGTCCAGGTTCCAGTTGGGATTCCGGTGTTACCAGAAAAGTTGGTTGTGTGTGGTGTCCAGCTTCCAGTTGGTCCAGGTCTCCAGCATAAGTCAAAGAAGTGAGAAGCCAGGATGCCCAGCTGGTAGTCTGGACTTCTGGAGAACCCTCTGGCCAGTCCTGGCTAGGGGGGGACCTTTCTGGAATTGCTGGGTGTCTGGCCAGTTCTGGCCAGTTCTGGCCAGCTGATGTCTAGTTTGCTGATGTACCCTCAGTAGGCTGTGAGCTACTGAGGGAACTCTATGAATTGTACTGCTAAGTCCGCTCTAAGGTGATTATGTAAGCACCCAAAACATCGCACCTAGGACTGCAATAGAGTGGAGATTTATCTGCTCCAACACACCCCCTTAAACTCCACTGTATGATTAGGTAGGGGTGAAGGATATAGAACTCGAAAGAAATAATATACCAAACATTCAAATAAATGAGTGTAATTGCTGCAAACGCAGCTTCGAGTCCTTGTGGTGTGCGAGTCGTGGCTGTGGCTGTGCTGCGCGTCGTGGCAACTGCCATTTCGGGAACATGTTTGCTGTGCACGCACGTCCTCTGGCCTCGTACCGTTGTTGCAAGGCCACCGTTTCGAATAACGAAGGTATCTTGATGTTGCACGTCCATCCGGGAGGTATCCCATGCCGCCAGTAGGTATTAGCAACGTTCCAGAGGTGTTGCGAGATGTCGCAAGGTGGCGAAGTGGGAATAGTGTGTACAGAGGCTTTGCTGCCTCTCGTTTCGGATCTACTGACGTTTTTAGATCTCGTCTTGATCCTACCACGTCGGTGTGGGTCCCTGAGGGTCCCAGGAGTGTGCGCGAAGTCGCTTCGAGCAGGTTTTGATGGCACAGGTAAGTCGTTTGGCCATTTGGCCCTGCACTCGTACTCTCGCCTCATACTGCTGCTCACAGGCAGTCGTTTGGCCATGGGCAGGTTCGTCGGCCATCCCGTGTCATTCAGCATCAATACAGGAGGCACCCCCTGCTGCCAGAAGGTATTCGAGATGTTCCGGAGGCGCTGCAAGACCTCGTGGGGGGGCGAAATGTTTGTATGGCTACCACGGTGCGTGTAGCCTCTCGTTTCGACTCGTATCACATGCCTGACCTTGTTATAGCATACCATTACCATCCATGACCCTCCCGCAGGGTCTCTGGACCATTTCGAGGGCGTTGAGAGGGGCGGAAGTGGCCACATGAGGGCTGCTCGTGCACGGTAGGCATTTTGCCTCGAACATGGATTGCTCACATTTTCAGCTTTCGTTTTGAGTCTTCCACGTCGACATAGGTCCATGAAGGGTGTAGGCATGTCCAGTATGCCATTCGGAGATGGCGCAGGTGGTGCAGGTGAGTGCCTTGGTCGTTTTGCCTCGTGCTCTCCGTGCTGACCTCTGCTATCAGCTAGCATCGTTTTCTCGACTCCTTGCGAGCCGACAGGATCCTTGCTAACTGCATCATTGCACCCACCACCTGTCTCTGCCTTATCTGGCTCCTTTGGGGTCGGTTCCAACACGGGTAAGATGAAACTTGTGCTCGTAGCACTATGGTTTCGTGCTGGTGGCTGGTACTGTAGTGTAGAACACTCGACATCGAGAATGGGGAGTTCGGCATAAATACCAGGTGGAACAGGTACATTGGTGACTGTCTCGTCATCCATCGAGAGGCACCGAGTATCTTCGATAGGCAGGTCGATTAGCTCGTATCCATTGTTGGATAGGGCTTCCCAGTATCCTGGGTCGCTGTCTCCCCCATCCAGACTCTTATCCTTGAGATCTGGGGCCTTTTCCTCTCGAGGTGCGTCCACAAGTTCATCTGGCCGTTCCAAGTCCATAGCCCTATCTGCAACCTTCAATAGGTTGCCCTCCACCTGCCACGCATCTGCGATCTCAGTCTTGGGCTCCTCATGCCCATCTGCGATCTCGGCACAGTCGCTTGGGCTGTCTGGGAAGTCTTCTTGACCACCAGGTAGGTTCTCTGGTTCGTTGTTGCTGTCACGAGCCTCCTGACTGCTTTCTCCAGTTGCATCTCGCTCAGAGGATAAGTCGCTTTGCTGCATAGCTGCTAGCCAGGTCTCGGGTCTCGGAATTGAACCATAGCGGTTCTCGAGGTAGGCGAAAGTCTCATGAGGAGTTTCTAAATGCATAACAAGCATTAGGATAGAGTCGGGTATGCCGGAAATGATAAGGTAGTGGGCCATAGCAGCCCGCTGTTGCCACGCATTGTCAGCAGTTCTCCAGACTGTGACAGCTTCTCGTTCCTCGTCGGTTTGTGGTGTCCAACCATCACCATCTCCCAGTAGTAATCTTGGATTTGTAGGTCGTGTTTCAGACCCGTCTAGGTAACCCATTAAGTCGTCTTCCGAGATAGCCTTCAGCACCCAACTACCATAGGTGTGCCAGTTGCAGCCATCTGCTGCGAGTTCGGGTTCCATAGTATATTCCAGTTACTTTCGAGTACTAGAGTCGTTTCGTAGCAAGTTTGAGTAGTCTCAACTGGGTTATGCCTACAAGGAAAATTTTCCGCGCTAGGCGGGGCTCATAACCTCTTGAAATATAATCTGTAGGCTACCTCAGTAGGCTGTGAGCTACTAAGTAGATTACTGTACCTGTAGGCTACTACAGGATGTCAGTAAGTAATATACTGTGAAATATGTAGGTGCTTACCCTCAGTAGGCTGTGAGCTACTGAGGGAACTCTATGAATTGTACTGCTAAGTCCGCTCTAAGGTGATTATGTAAGCACCCAAAACATCGCACCTAGGACTGCAATAGAGTGGAGATTTATCTGCTCCAACAGCTCGTGAGATGGATGTTCGTACGGATATCGGGAGATCACGTCTCTGTGAATATGTCAGTAGTATGGCAGACGAGTGAGACCGATAACTTACACATTAACGCCCGTGCATCAACCTCCCCTTCAAGTAAATCTTCAGTCGGATCATCCATGCTAGAGTTGTCATCCGAATCATCTTGAAGAATTGCATGCGACATCCGAACGATACCCTGAAGAATATGAGGTTCGCGGTTGGCGACTGACTGGAAATAACTGGATGTTGCGGAGCCCCAGTTTTGTTCCGAGAAGGTATGTTCTGCGTTCGCTGGTCTTCCGCCTGATTTGCACTTGCGATTACCCTTCAGTAAATTTGCACTCCCTCTGCCTTTCTCCATCACATTGCCGGAAACGGACTTGGACTTCATTAGCTTGATGGCACGCTCGAGCTGCATTGACATGCATGAGTAGCTGTGAAGGTCCGACTGCCATATAATAGCGGTGACTTACTGCAGTAACACATAGCGCAATTGCACCTCTTGCCTTGTATGTCTTCGGAGTAAGGCCAAGTGGTGGGACATCAACACTTCCAGCGCAGCTGCGAAGGTGTGCATTCGCAAGCAGCTGGAGTACGAATGCCCCATGAAAGGCTTTATCTGCACTAGAAGAATCCAAATCTTCATATGCAAAAGCCCATTTATTCAGGAAGGCATCGCACGTCCGTTCGACATCCGTATCCGAGTCGCTGGCAAGATAGCAATCCACAAGTGCGATGGCCGTAGAGCCCAAAGAGTGACGCCATCCAGACAGGCGTTGACTTGCCTATGCAACACATGAGAACGGTGTCGCAAAGAAAAAGAACACGTACGACAGCAAAAATGGGCATGTTTGGGCGAATGTCGTCCAGGGTATTGAATGTTGGGTACACGACTTTAGCAATCTCCGTTAATGCGTGAACGAGATTATCCTCGGGAACGGACCAGACGTTAGGCTGGTCTCCGATCCAAAGGAGGAGAGTCGGTAGAAATAACTTTGCCCATTTCCTGCCCTTCAAAAAGAGCGGAGGGAGATCACCGTTAGTAAACCGAGAGCTACTATTACTAGCCCGTGTCGTCTCTGACTCGGGGAAATTGCTGGCGGGCACGGAGTCGGACGCTACTGATGGAGTGATAGACGACCTTGATTTCTGGAGTCGACCGGATAGGATACGATGCCTGGGCCCAATTCCTTTGGTTGGCTTTTGGAGCTCATCAGTGTCGATAGCAGAGACAGATGTCTACGGGTGAAATCAGCGTGGCAGAGCGGGTTGGAATGATTGACTCACCTTGCTAGTCACTCGGTGGCCTCTAGCGATCTCCCCTATCACCCCAATTTCCTCTTTGCTTGCAGTGTCGGCCTCGGAAGTGTGCTCGCTGCCGTCTCCTGCCGTACCGCTTCGCTTCCGCTTTAGACTGGTCGCCATCGGTGCAGGCTCATTGACAGGCTGGGTATCGAACACATCGGCCATATCGACGTTTTCTACGCTGCTATACTCGTCATCAACAATGACTACCGTCCGATCCTAGGAGGCAAGGTAAGCTTGCACGGTGGGGACAATGGCGAGCAAAAATCACTTACACTAGCCATCTGCGAGTTTACCATGCGCTCTTCATCCGGAGTTGGAGGATCAAGCTCAGAAAACCCCCACCGCCTCTTTGGGGTCTCGGACTGTGGAGTCCTGCAGCGGGGATAAGTATAACTATGAGGAAGTGAGGTGAATGGACTGTGCCGCCTCGTGGCTGTAGCTGACAAAACAACTTCATTCCAGTTCTTGACTCGTCCTTCTATGCCGCCCTTCTCATCGTGGCTGAAAATGGTTTTCAGGTTGACGAAGTGTAGAGTAGATTCAGTCAGTAGTAACATTTGACGGTATGAGTAAGAGAACGCACTCGTTGACAACCTTGTTCTCACACGTTGCTTGCACGTGTCCTGATAACGTGGCAGTGCCCTGCGACTTGCTCGCTTTCTCCATCGCACCTCTCAGCTTCAGCATGATCTTGTCTCCCCTTGGCTTTGAGCCAATCTCCGCCTGCTCATGGCCAGTATCTACGAGGACACATCGTAAGTGTATTCACAAAGACAAGTTTCATCCGAGTTTACCCATTGCAGCACCTGGCTCTGTTTCGGCTCCAATCCGGTCACGCGCTTGCTCAATCGCACTTCGCAGCTTCAAGATGGTCTTCTTTCTTGCCTTCGGACCAATTTCTGACAACTCTTGATCGATTTCTACGAGGATACAAAGTGAATTTGTGAAGTCTATCAAGGCAGAATCCATCCGGTTTTACCCCTCGCAGTGTCCGATTTGGTTTCCACCTCAAGGTCACCCTTTCTCTGGTCAGTAGCTGTGCGGTATCATGAGACGTAAGTCATCAAGCTTCTGGAGTGTGAGCGTGTATTGACTTACACTGTGGTCGCGGTTTGGGCCTAACAGGTTTTTCTGACATCGTGCTACCTTGAGTTTGTCTGATAGCCATTGCACATTCCATCGCACCGACACGTTCATAGGCTTTCTGAGTGGCAGCCAACTCAGCATCCTTAGCCTGTTGAAGAACCTCGTCGTCAGCCTGTTTCTGTTCCGAGGTGCGTCGCTGAATCTGTGATTCGAGTAAGATTCGACCCGGGTGCAGGTTAGCCTTGCTTCGGCGTGGCCGCTGTGACATTGGTGGAGGAAATGCTACGAAGGGGGGAGGGTGTAAAAAAAGGTGCGTGTTGTATCGTGTGTTTTTGGTCCTTCAAATTCACCCTCCAACCGGTGTCCATGCTAGCGTGAACTTTGTTTTTTTTCACTGCCTCCCTTCGTAAGCCACTCCCCTACCTGCGTCATACTTTATGTGCGCCGGTGGTCCACGACACTCCCCAATACAGGCTGAGTTACTTGGTCTTCCTCGCTATTCTTGCAAGCAGTGCAAGCGCTCGTTTCGCAATCGCTCGGGCCTCACGCAACACGTTCACGCGAAACATCCACGCTTCTGGACTTCCTCAAGACCAACTAACCACCAGGATGTCGGCGACCTTCATACAGAAGAGGATGAAGAGCCTCCAGCCGACCCTTATCACTCCGTGCCCGGATCAGACACGGAAGTAGACAACGGCGTCCAGCCAGCTTTCATTGGACCAGGGAACAACTCGTTTCGCAATTACCATCCAGGCTTAACCGGTAGGTCTTCATTCTGCATCGTTCCGCTCCTCACTAACCACAAAAACTGATCCTTTGACATGTAGGGCAACCATGTAATGCCGACGGCGACTTAGTACCAAAAAAAGACGGAAATGTTTTTACTTCCACTTTTCGTACTTTCCGTGCTTTCCGTGCTTAGCAAAGCAGAAAAGCCCCAAAAGCGGAAAAAAGTCACACTCGAATTTGCTGATGAAAGCCGGCCGAGACTGGCTGAGCTGATGGCATGGTGGCTGGCATGTATATCATTGGATTTCTACTTTTACGCCAATGCCATATATTCATCTGGCCAACAGTATAAAGTACTCGCAATGTGTAAAAAGTCATATCTTGCTCTATATAGCATTATAAAGCTTTAAGCCTTGGGTCAAAACTATCTTGGATATAGCGTAGTTTTATGCCAGTGTTAAATATTTAACTGGCAAGGAGTATAAAAATACCTAAAATGTGTAAAATGTCAGATATTGTCATATGTAGCATTATAATGGTCCAAACTATATTCGGTGGGTCGCATTGAGCACGTGACCCCAGCGGCTTTTGAAAATATTCTTTATATGGCCTGGTCCTGTCTGACAAATTTTATTAATATTTTATTAATTAAATAACAATAAGCCAATTAACTACCATTTACATATCAACTACTACGTATATAGGAGTCATTCGGGACGGGACTCCAATGGGCAGCCGGCCCCAGGCCTTGTCCTATTCGGGGTATGCTTGACACCGCAGATAAATTTTCCACGGTAACCTGTACTCACCTCCATGTGATCAGGCTGAAATAATAAAGACGTACTGGATTTAGACATACTGAATGCTGCTTACCTAATTCGCGCGTCAGGCTCTCGTTCAGACTTACCTAAGTACGCTGACCCTCCCTCTAACTCGGAAGATCGAAGTCAGAGGCAAGAGTGAAGAACTTGAAAAGCTCCTCCAGCACGAATTATATATATTGCATGTACTGTACAGTTATTAGTGGGTATTTTCCACGCATTGACCATTTCCATAAATGGACAAACACAAAGTATTCACTAAATGACATATTCTCTATAGGTGACAGAATATGGGCTTGTCATAACATACCTGGACATAGTATCGTATATGTTGCCAAATTCGGTTTTTGTAAGTACTTACAGTTTGCAGCGGTTTTGCATTGTTGCCTAATACATATATTTGGCTACGATATCATATAATCCAATATCATCCAGCTCGACGTGGGTGCATATGACCAATCAACCACATTCAGTTACAAAAATGATAAGCCTTTTGTATGACTATATTTTACAATATATTTTGATATCTAATTGATATCTTTTGGGAGCAACCAAATCGTCATACCACGCTTCTACGTTCCCAATGATATACGTACGTCCGGCCCACACCGCTGTTCGATGTAAGGCTTACTCTCCAGCACGACAAGCGAACGAGGCAGCGGTGAACACGGTCTCTCTGATTTTCTCTTCGGTCCCAAGTAGGAATCAAAAATGAGTGAGTGTTGGTTGACGTCAAATATGAATTCGAGAGAGCAGTATATGTACGTGCGAGAGTATTTTCTATTAAATCCTTTCTGGTTGCCCGCTATAACTGCAATCCGGTCATACAGTGGGAAGTGCTACGCCATAACAGCCAACCAACATGACCCGCCCGGTCCACCACTTGTCACACACCCTGTTTACGAAGAAAGGAACAGCGTCAGCATTCTTTAGTATTATCGTGGACAGGTGAGTGATCGACAACCGTGGATTGTTGATCGGCCTGTTGAATCTTCATCAGCCTATGGTGCACGGATCGGCATGACCACCCGGTAGTTATGCACCCGTGCCCTTCATGCAATTGATGCCATATCTACCAGGTATGCCGTCAAACGAACAGCGTGAACAATCTGCTTTAGATTTACTGGTTGACTACTGGGCTGAAGCGAAGGTCTAGCGATGTACGCAGTATCCCCAATGCAGAGTACCTCGGGTTATGATTTCGAAGGGTGGATATTCTTTAAGGTACCTTGCTACCAGCGCTGCAATAAATGCCGCCGCCAAATGATGCGGTTCCTCGTCCGTTGATGCCGCCCGGCCCTACGCCCATGTATGCGCACCCTTACCACCATCAGAGTCCACAACGTGGGTCTCGTCATCCGCAGCGGCTTGCTATCGTTGACCGTGTCACGCGGTACAACATGCAATTCCGTATCCAATGATGAGTCCTCCCGGAGGACCTGGTGGTTCCCCTCATCCCTATGAGGGTGGGCCAGTGTCACCACCGATGGGTGGAGTTGGCCACGCATGATCCCAATTTGACGCGCTTGACGTTTTCTTTCCTTGCCTAGCAAACGGCGGGCGTTTTCACATTCTATTCCCTCTCTCTTCTTCCGCTGTTGTTGTTGGGCAAAGCAATATGCGCCGGTAGCGTTGAATGTGACTGGACGAGACCAAGTGGGAGCAACAGGTGCACGACCTTGCTTTTCTACCACACATCTTTTTCTTTTCTTTTACCTCTTTTTTATCTCGTTTCTCTCTGCCATTGCAAGTACCACTGTCCTGTTTTGTCTCCCTCCTGTGTGGCTTTTGCTCGCACCATTTGTTTTTGGATCCAGAATTTGCCGTCGACGTCGTCGGCCGTGTGTCTTAGGGAGGAAAACACAAGTCCGGAGACTGTAAAGAAGAAAGAAAATGTCTCTGTAGTTACCCACTGCAGACAGTATCTCTTCCACTTGCTCACGGCCTCAGAGTCAGCTGCAGATGTGGTGTGATACATTTTTTTCCAGCTCCTCGCAAGTAAACCCGAGTCTCTGGTTGCCCGATGGTGAAATTCGAACTCAAAAATCAAATCCTCTGTTCCTTACCACGCGTCGCTCGATAAATCTACCTCAACAAGGCTAGGGTCTGCCGCCACCCTTCGACGCTCTGGCAAAATCATTCATGCATGTCACCAAGTTTCATCTCTTTACGGCACGATAAGAGGGTATGCGATACGCAGCGCCGTACAGACTGGTTTTTGCAACCCCCATGCATAGGAGCGCCGGGCAGAGGTACACAGTGATTCGGGCACGTAGTATTCGATTGGGATTTAGCTTTATCCACGTCACCGCTGCGCACTGGGCACAGTATGAAATGATAAGACGTTCCGGCTTGAGCGGAGCATGACAAATGGCGGACGCACCGAAATGACAATGATGAACATGTGCATCTCCATCCGAGTTATTCGGCACGTCAAGGTTATCTTTCTCGCGATAACAAGCACATAGGGGTTCTTCGGTGGCGCTGTGCCATTTCCACATGGTAGGAAGTGCCACCATATTCAAGCTGCTTGCCCAAGCGTGGCCATCCTTGCTATCCGGCAGCGGCATACCACGGTGCCGACACATGGGTCGCCTGAAGGGCGTGGTGTTCCCCAAAAACTGCGTAAAAGTTCGATTAAGAAAGCATGTCGGCCGTAACCCAGCACCTCAAGGGACAGGAAGGCCAGAGAGGGCGAGTTTATCAACAACAAAGAGCGCAGGGTAAATTGACCCACCTTCAACGACGACTTGTCAGGAAAAGCAGAATCAAGCGCTTGAGCAGTTACGGCAAGAAAAGGAACGTGTGATGCTTTGTGTTGGCCATCCCATACACGAGGCAAGACATCGATCTCTTCGGCGAGCGACAACAGTCATATGAAACGTAGCCCCGCAATGGAAGCAGCTTAATCGGTCGCCTTGAATGATGGAAGGCGTAAATTCGGAAGCACTTGTGGAATAGATGGCGGTCGGGTATGTGGTACGTGAGGACTTGATGCAGGTGTGCCTACACGTGTGCGGAGGGTATTTAAGGATACCCTACATACCTGAAGCTTGCGAACGTCGCCTTTCCTACAGTGAAATACCCCCTCATATACACAGGATGGCTTCCCAACCCATAGTTATTGCGTACGTCGCGTTTGCAAATGTCGTCTCCGCTGACTACACTATGTCCCAGAGTGATGGGACCTATGGGGTCAGGGAAAACCAATGTAAGTGAAAGAACGATCCTTCGTGATGCGTTGGCTGAGAAACACAGTTCATCAACCGACTCATGGGAGCCGAAGAACAAAGGGCAGCGCACCAGCTCAAGTCACATACTCAGAGCATTAGGGAGTTTGTAGTCAATGTGTCCAAATACCGACAATACGTGTTCGTGGACACTCCGGGATTTGACGACACTTGTCGATCTGACCAGGATATACTACGTTCGATCGCTGAGTGGCTAGAGAAAAAGTGAGCTCTGAGCCGGTCAGATCCGCCGCTCACTGACGCGAAAACAGATACCGCGGACATGTCACACTGAGCGGCATTATCTATACACACCGCATAACCGATGAGCGGATGTCTGGATCCGTCTGTAAAAACCTGGACATATTCGCTCGATTGTGCGGGGACAGAGCCGCCGGTGGTGTGCGGTTGGTGACCACGATGTGGGACAAAGCGAAAGACAAGGAGCTTGCAGAAAGCAGAGTATCGCAGCTGGAGCAGGACTTCTGGAGGCCGCTAGTCGAGGCAGGAGCTCGCCACGAACGGTTCGAAGAAAACTCTTCGATGTGCGCATGGGAGATCATCGACGACTTGACAGGAGGAGAGGCCCTTCTGCTTCAGGAAGAACTGGTAGACGGGGGAAGGAAGTTGAACGAGAGGACGGCGAGTCAAGCCCTGTACACCCAATTCCAGAAGCTCCTGTACGACCAAAAGGAGACAGTCAAGCAACTGCGAGATGAAGCCAAGGCGCAGAGAGACCCGCAGTTGGTGAAGCTGCTCGAGGAGGAACTACGACGCTTGAAGGCCAAGCTGAAAAGGACGTCAGATGAGATGGACAAACCGAAGATGCCCTTCTTCAGACGCATTGCACTCTTCATGTCCAGTAAGACTCGCCTCAATTCAGCGATAACCCTGCTGTTCGCGGATGTCGATGAGCCTCCGGTCGTTGCGGAAAACGATTACGTAATTTTGTAAGTGGCAGCCTTAGTTGCTGCAAGTATTAGACTGACCCTCGACACGGGACCAGCGTGGTCGGCTCAACCAGTGCAGGAAAGACCTGGGTAATACCCGCCGTTCTCCATTAGCAGACCCATCTAATCGATCACCAGTTTACTAGGAAATTGTCCGAGAATTACCACAAAGGTCGACATCCTCATACAGAAAATGTCAAAGCGTGGAGGTCCAGCCTCGTTAATGGTTCAGACAACATCGTAGTCGTCGACACGCCGTCTTTCCATTCCGATCGTACTGATTCCGATGCTGAGAACAGAATGACTGGTTGGTTGGAGTCGAAGTAAGTGCGATGAAACACCCGTCCGCGATGACCCTGCAAACACTGTTGCAGGTTCACCAAAAAATGCCACTCTGCCATTGTCTTTCTCCACTCGCTCGACTCGGATCCAACCAGTGGCGACATGTCGATGTCGTGGCATCTCGAGGCATTTGCTAAGACATTTCGTAATAAGTTCACGGTGCCCTCCGATGTCTACGTAGTCCCGACCAGCAATCCGCTCCCTATTACTCTTTCCAGCCAAATGCTGAGCCAACGGCTGTCACAGCTCAAAACTATGACGGAAAGGTTGAACGGCGACCAAGAGCGTGATTGGCATGCATCTATATTCCCCGGAGTCTTCAGGGGACAACCAGAAACAGCATGGAGCGCGGCACTGCTGCTGCTCAAGAGTATCGCTCATAATCAGGTACATCAATCTCAACTACACAGAATCTAAATAACCCGGTTGCCTATTTGTATCTAGGCAAAGGAGTTCATCGTCTCCTCGAGTCCTGCTTTAAAGCGCATGCCTCCGAAATCTTTAGACTCTCGCTCAAGTCTGAAAGATATTGCCTATATCCTTTTCAAAGAGTTCAAGAAGAAAGAAAGGAACCGCGATCTTGACGCGATAATCACACTGGGGCGAACTGCACTGGAATTGACACCACCGGAACACGAAAAGCGCTATTCACTTCTTATCGATCTCTCTGGTCCGCTATCAGAACGATTCAATGGGGAAGGAAGCAAAGAGGATTTAGATGAACTAATCACGTTGAAACGCGCTGCGTCAGAATACGTGTCCCCAGACGAACCACGGAAACAAAGACTTCTTCTCGAACTCGACGATTACCTTTCGGAACGCGTCAAGCGGACGGATTCCACAGTGGATCTAGAGGAAATTATATCCCTTCGCCGTGCTGCGTTGGAACGCATTCCTTTGCCGAACCGATGCAGAGCTCTTCTCAACCTAGCTAACGCCCTTCACGAACAATTCCAGAAACAGGGTACGGAGGAGAGTATAGCAGAGGCCATTAGGCTCGCGCGAACTGCGTTGAGTATCTGCGCTCCAGGGCATTTGGATCGTGCGCTGCCTCAAGATCATCTTGCGAGTTACATTCAAACGAAGGTTGGAAAAAAAACAACCCTTTCTGACGTGAAGGGACCGGAGGCCGGCGCTTCAAACGCCAGTTCTTTCGATATCAAGCTCTCGATCAAGAAAGCTGTTTTCGACAAACTCGAAAAACTACCGCTGCGTCTATTACACACACCCACTGGCGTCTTGTGCAACCGGGATGCTCAGATATCCCGTTTCGAGGGTAGTCCTCAATACAGACAGCTACTGTCGTTGCCGTCTTCGCTTGACAAACAGCAACTCGAAACGGAAATCAACAATGTGATCGAAGAGTACTTTGAATTTGTCACGCTATCTCACAGGTGGGGAATCCGCGAGCCACTACTACGCGACGTTGAAGGTAAAAGCGTCTATGACTTGGGCAACACGGACGGTGAAGCAAAACTCCAAATGTTTTGCGCTCTTGCTCTCCAACGTAACTTCCAGTGGGCATGGAGTGACACGTGTTGCATCGACAAGGATAGCAGCGCTGAGTTACAGGAGGCGATTGGGTCCATGTTCTCATGGTACCGCTGGTCGTCCCTGACAATTGTCTACCTCTCCGACGTCTCTGAAGCTGGTTCGCTCGCTGGCAGTGTGTGGTTCACACGAGGCTGGACACTCCAAGAGTTGTTGGCTTCACATAAGATCCTCTTCTATATATTTGATTGGTCGCTTTACTCGAAGAGCAACACGGCGGACCATAAATCAGATCCTGCCTTGCTTGAAAAGCTCCAAAGTCTAACGGGAATAGCAATACAGCACCTCACGAAATTCTCTCCAGGCATGGACGACGCCCGGTCTAGGCTGCACTGGGCATCGAGGCGTCATACCACTCGGCCGGAAGATATTGCCTACTCCCTTTTTGGAATTTTTCAGGTTCACCTGCCAATTTTCTATGGCGAGTCCGCACAGAATGCGGTTGGACGTCTATTAGCAGAGATTATATCACATTCTGGAGACGTGTCGGTTCTGGATTGGGTTGGGAAACCATCATCGACACCATTCAACAGTTGTTTTCCCGCTGACCTCGTGCCATACCAGACGGTACCCTGCCTCCAACCGATTCCCGGTGACCTTGCCACACGCAATGGCGTAGACCTTGGAAAAGCACAGAAATTGTACAGTAAGCTTGCAGGGCTGCCACGTGCTAGGTTTGTCCATAGGAGACTTATGTTACCCTCCTTCACCCACCCTGTCACGGCGGTCAAACTGCAAGGTCCCTCGGCCGGTCCCTCACGTTACACATACGAGATTCACGCGTCGCGCCTGAGACCCCTCAACGTCGTGCTGTCGGTCGAACTCCATGAGAGTGTGGATACATATATTCTTGTTCGTCCCTGGCATCCAAAAACCCTCGAGCAGCAGACAGACCGCGACCCCGACGCCGTGTGGAAGCTATTGGAGCAGCTCGAGCAGCCCTTCAATGCACTTTTGTTGAAGAGGTTGCCTCACAACGAGTACCAGAGAATTGCCTGCGATTGTACGATTACTGCTTGCATTCAGGACATTACCAGTATCTTGGATAGTGAAGTGTTGACTCCAGAAATTATATAGGTCGTGCTTGTCGTGATACATTTTCCTACTGTACCCCTTCATGTCTTGTTGGACCTCTCCATTCTGTGTAGTACGAGCTGTATGAGTGACGCGTTGCAATATATACGACTGAGTGCCAGTGCCAGGATTGGAATTTTGATCGTCGGAAAATTCGATGTTCAGGCCTTCAGTACTGTCAGTTTATATGTACTAACACCGTCCATTCCTGTTGCACCTCAATAGATTGCACATTACGCCAACGGCCACCCGCGAATGATGCTACATATTTCTCTCCCAAGAACTATTCGTCGATCGTCGTCGATCACCGTTAAGTCCATAGGCAAGTTCAGTAAACAGTACTTCCGTGAACAATGGAAGACTGTCCCTATCTACTCTAGCGACGTGGGGTCGAAAGCGGTCATGGTAGTCGGCTCGAACGTTGGACTGGTCTCGAGGCGTCCATTCACTTGGCGCGAATCAAACCTGGGTCGCTAACCACGACATGCAGGGACAAGGAGAAGTGTGAACGGACGCATGAAGACAGGTGAGATGCTTTCCTCTCCCCCCATTCCAACCCACTACAGCCTCGGAGTTATAAGCCGGGTAATTGACACCGTTTTTCCTGCTGTGTAGTTCTGATGGAGCGCACTAGAGATGGTTCCGGGATAAGATCTATCCCGCCCGGTCTTGGCGGTTTTAATGGCGTGTGTGCGTTTTCAGCTACGTTTACTGCTGAGGTATGATCGGACCATGGGCCGAGCGTGCTCATCGCAAACGCGGGCACGTCCTTGCAGGAGTATACCCAGTCGGCTGATGATTGGGAAGTTATGTGCGTCCAACGGCCATAACCATTCTACGATGACGATCAAAAACCACGAGGCGCTGACATTTATTGTTTTATTTTACTACGCAAGGTTTCAAGTCAATTATCTCTATGGTTTTACTGAGCGTTCTGACACTCCCGCACCTCATCAAGGCCTCGAATTCGGAATCCCCCTCGCGTCTGGCTGTGGTCTCCAGCTTTGGACATCATATCGGCGTGGGGAAGTTGAAGAATGCGAAGCGGTGGGAGAACATGTCGGAGACCATGAATGACATGGAGTTTTGCAATAGGTTGGTCCCTTTCCTCGCGGGTTATTTCCCACTATCAGTTAGCATTGATCCGGTCGACGGTGCAGTGCAGACCGGTACAACGTGAGCAAGTGTGAGTGTTCTTTGACCGTAGGATGCTGCATTGACTCGAAGGATTCCACACGGGTTTAGTGCTCCAGGTCATGTTCATGCGAGAGCCCGCTGCTCGTCTCCCGAGTCCTACATTTGTCGTTGAATGTACCATCCCTGGGTTCTGTCGCTCGAATTTGTTCTGGGAACTCGATGGTAAATGGTATGGATCATTCGTATCGTTGGCGAGTGCACTCTCTTCCACACGTACGCCAGAACAAGGCTCGTCCATGCGGCTGTTGGTGATGACGAGCTTGCGATGCATGGACGATACTTGTTGAGTTGCCGAGTTACTGAGGAGGATGATTACATATTTGCACCTGAGGGGAAGGCGTTTTCCGGGAGGCTTTGGGTGAGTTCTGTCTTTCTCTTCAGAGTTTCTTGACAGTGAGGCGGATATCGGGTAACTTCAACAAGCAAGATTGAGACGATAGATACCCTTTTTAAAGCGGATGGTCGCGTACCAGAGATTGTTAAGCAGTACCTTAAGGTAGGTGGAGCATGCTACTGCCAGGCATTTTTGATAAGCGGTGCTAAGAACCTCTTGAGGGATCTCTCTCACTATCAAGACCTAACTTCGTGAAACGGGACTACAATGTTTCGGTGTGTCCGATAACGCAAACCGGGGAAAACCGAACGTAGATTCATCCAGGAAGCCTTTCAGCCGAGGAGACCTCTGATATACTTTGAGTTTTTGATAGGTCTCTGCTGAGGACAAGTCAGCCATGATTGCCTGCTTACTCCTTTACTCTTCACACCGGCCACCATAGCCTCCACACTTTCCAACTCCTCGTCTTGCGCACCCTCGGCACCCTCACTGCCAAAGACGAATCGCGGCATCCGTTGATACTGGCTTAAGTTGTGTCGCTGAATAACAGTCAACATGGTGCACCATTCCTCTACCAAACCACCACTATGATCAGAAACGTTGGATGTGCCGGTCGCTGTCGCAGACGGAAGTGAAGGTACGACTGTCGACCGGACGACATAAGGACAATATGACCTGTGCTCTTTCAAGACATCAAAAGGTCTTCGGGATTGGGAGCCCCATGTCCCCACTGCTGACGCAAGCACTGACACAGATTTTCCGCTCGCCAAGGACAAAGGTACATGTTGCTGACTGCTGTTGTTGTTTCTCACTAGCCAAGCCCTCCTCGGCCGGCATTACAGTCGCAAAGCTCCGCAATCTTATGCGTCTCTGGCATAACGGACAGTGCACCAGTGATATATCCTTTGCTGATGTCGGCGAGGTTAATAGTCCGACAGCAGAAGCACTGTTAGGTACCATGTCGTTCGCACAGCGCAGGCGAACTGGGGATGCGCTGAGTTGTGATCAGAAAGCGCTCCTACCTATACGAGGCAATGCAGACGGGCCCGCCATCGGTGTAGGCGTTCCCTCCCTGCCATGAACAAACGTGAGATAGAACTTGCACGCGAGAGTGCCAGTGAGAGGGGCATCAATGCGAAAAAGCCTTGGACGCTGCACCCGATCTTGAACGGGACGCCGACATGGACATTGTGGGTCGGCGATCGCGAATGGAGGATGAGGGCGCAGGCTGCCAGCCAAAAAGGATGACGATGGAGGACGTATCCGACAACTCGGATGTTGGCGCGTTCGTCGACTTGCAGGGCAGAAGGACCTCGGGAAGGCGGAGTCGGGACACCAGCTACTGACCCGGCTATACGAAGGGAGCCCAGCTGCGAAGGCGCCTGAGAAACAAGCATTAATAACAGTCACTAGTAATGTATTCAAGACCACATACAAGGGGATGTTTTATAGCAATTTTGGACATGATTGCACCCAATGCGGTGGCAGTAGTTCTTAAGTCGTGGGCTGTGAAACTTGGCGCTTGAAGAGGCACGCGATGAATGGAGTCTGCGGATGGATTAGCTTACCCTTATGCCACGCCGTACGAAGTGATACACATAGTCACGTTGCCTCGACTTCGACGGGCATCCTTTTTTATGCATCCCTATGAGGGAGGTGCATTGTTTTTGTTGATGAAAGCACTAGCTGCAAATCGGGCGGAGTGCTGCAGCCAAACGGGGGGGGGGGGGGGGGGAGAACTATCCTGCTCAGCGGCAATTGCACGTTCTAATACCTACCTCCCTGGTCATACCATCTCGTCCTGAAAGCACCCACGACACGTTGTATATCCCACAAACCAACCTGTCCTTCCTGTCCTTCAGCCATCCACACTTGACAGCAGCCATAGCATCGATTGTGACGGTTTATTGGCATATGTAGCAAGGTTGTGTGTAGCGAGACGAGAACGAAAGGGTTGCGTAGACGAGGATCTGTATTGGGACTTTGCATGGACGGGAGGTGCAGATAGGTGCTTGAAGATAACTGATTTCGAATTAGATGGCGAACTTTGAGAAGAGTGAGACGCTGTGTGCGTGAGAATCCCGGTGGGGTGGGGCGCACTTTTGGAGGGATCGATGCGTCTGAGATGCTACGAACATTTTCCTATAGGTCAGTAAACGGCGTTCCCGTTTTACGGGAAAGTGCATTGGGACTGACTTGGACGAGGAAGAATGCCTGGTATCAAAGTGCCGTATTTTGCAAGTGTCGAGTAGAGAGAGTCGGGAGATATGTGAGAACGCTTGACGAGATTATCTGCCGTGCAACTAACCGATTGCCAGGTCGATGATGAGACGGCACAACGCTCAACGACTGAACGGTATCCTCGAACTTCCGTGTTGTGAAATCCAAATCGTATCCAGAAACATGAGACAGAATACGATCACAACTTAGCTGACCTTGGTCGCTCGAA
Source organism: Pisolithus microcarpus (assembly GCA_024613185.1). Taxonomy (NCBI): domain Eukaryota; kingdom Fungi; phylum Basidiomycota; class Agaricomycetes; order Boletales; family Pisolithaceae; genus Pisolithus; species Pisolithus microcarpus. Next base: position 2,047,279 of record JANFAI010000007.1, read on the forward strand.
TAGAAGACATCGGGGTTGGGTACCATTGAGGCAGCATCATAATATTCTTGGTGGTACCGCAGAAGAGATGAGAACAGATGACATAAGCTCTGCTACCGTGTTTCACGAGTGCTGCGAGGTGCGGACTCCGGATCCGCAAGGATCCTTGCCAGCCGGGGTGACGGTAGTTCATTTTCTATAGCCTACCGCGAAATGCAGGCTTTTTGCATCTGGAAACTCGTTATGCCATTGTCACAAGTTCCCCAAACCTCGTGTCAATAATGCATAAACCTCGGTCCCAGCCATGTACCTTCCTACCAACATTCGATCACCACGTTGTCATTATCCTGTCTACTTCTCGTTCAACACCGCAATTGATCGATATTGGGGGGGAGGGGGGTGGGCTCGGCCATACGGCTGCCCACATTAGTAGCGTCAAGGCACATCGAGCATTTTTGGTCGCCTTTCGGCCATCCAAATTTCACCGACTCCAAGAAGGGCATTCCATGACGGACAAGTGCACCCAGCATGTGTCACGAGTTGCTATCGTTGAAACGAAGCAGCGCTGATCTACACTCACCTACGCTGCGGTTCACTGTCGACACCGTTTCGCATCTCTCGGGTATCCGATGCTATTTCTTCACGGCTTGCAGGATGCTTTCACCTCACAAAAAGTTACAGAAAATGATTTCGTAACATTGTGAGTGGCGCGATACCTTCTTCATTCCTCCACGGCAGCGTCTGAATGTCGTCTGCAGTGTTGCAGGACCAGCAGGGTCAGACGAGGGCTGGGTAATATTGCCGATTTCTCACAGTTAACTTTTTTCTGTTCAGTCACTAGTTCACCGAGGAATTGTGTAAGAACGACGAAATCCAAGTGGGGAAGGGTCACCGTCTCTGCACCAAGAATGTGCAGGCGTTGACCTCAGCCTCAAGAACGATCCGGAATCAAACAAAATCGTCATTGTTGTCACGCCATCGTTCCATACCGGGCTCGACGATTTCGATGCTGAAGAGATCACGACTACTCGGATAGAGTTAAGGTAACCCCAACGAGTGTACCCCGAACTCGCACTCAGATACCATTGTAGATTTGTCGACAGGTGTCGTGGTTCTGGCATTCTCTTTCTCCACCCTCCGATGCACAGCGATGTGTCGATGGCACGACATCTTTACAGACTTGCGACGACCTTTCCCAGAGGGTTCGCAGTGGCATCGCTTGTTTATGTGGTACCGACCCAAGAGCCACGTGCTGTCCTTACTGACACAGAGGTGAACCAGCGGCTGTCGCAACTGAAGAGTGCAATGACGTCTTTGAGTGACAACGGCAACGGCAAATGGTTTGCATCGATGTTCACTGAAGTGCTCAGAGGTCAGCCGGATACGGCGTGGAAAGCGGTACAGCTACTGCTCAAGGGTGTCGATTCTCTGGTATGTTACTCTCAACCGCACGCAATCCATCTGGTAAATGAACACCCACTACTACCTAAACAAAGGAGTTCTTCGCCTTCCCGAGACCTGCTTCAAATTGCATGCCCTCGAAATCCTCTGACGCTCGCCTAGCTATGAAATTCTCCTCCAATTTGTTTTTGAAACAGTTCAAGGAGAAAGGAAGAAACCGGGAGCTCGACGTGATGATCACGCGGGGGCGAACCGCACTAGAATTCACGTCACCTGAACACCCACGACGCCATTCAACTCCCGTCCGTCTCGCTGGCCTCCTACCGGAGCGATTTAATAAGGAAGAAGGGAGTAAAGAGATTTTGGACTAATTAATCACGTTGAAACGTGCTGAGGCGGAACACATTTCCCCAGACAAACCGCAGAGGCAATCACTTCTTCTCGAACTCGGCGATTACGTTGCTGAACGCTTCAAGCGGACGGATTCCGCATTGGATCTGGAGGAGATTATATTTCTTTGCCGTGCTGCGTTGGAACGCATTCCTCCGCTGAATCGATGCAAAGCACTTCTCAGTCTCGCTGAAGCCCTTCACGAGAAATTCCAAATACAGGGTATGGAGAACAGCTTAGCTGAGGCTGTTAGCCTCGCGCGATCTGCGTCGGGCCTGTCCCTCCAGGGCATCCGGGTCATACGTTGTATCGATGTCATCTTGCAAATTTCCTCGCAACGACTCGGTTAGCTGAAAAATCCCCTTTCAAAGATTTCAACAAGAGAGCAAGGGACCGCGATTTCGACGCGGTGATTACTCTGGGGTAAACTGCACTTGAATTCACACCACTGCAACGCCCATAACACCTTTCAACCCTCATCCACCTCGCGGGTCTCCTATCAGAACGGTTCAAAAGGATGGTAGGAAAGAAGATTTAGACGTTGAAACTCGCTGCGTCGAAAGATACTTCCCCACACGAGCCGCAGGAAGTTGTATAGCTCGTGCAGTGGCACCTATGAAGCATAGGTCCTCATTCGCGACATGCAGGGATGAGGAGAAGTGTGAACGGACGCGTGAAGGTAGGTGAGGTGCTTACCCCCCCATTCCTTCTGGGAGGACCACCCCCACTCTGTGATGACGATCAAACCACAAGGTACTGACATCTATCGTTTTGCTTTACCGTACGCAACGTTTCAAGCGAATCATTTCTCTATGGTTTACCGAGTATTTATTTCTTCCAAGGTTATTGCAGAAACGGCTGGCGACCCTGCATCTCCAATGAATGTCCCTGCACAACTTGCGCCATCCGCAGGTGCTGCCACCTCTCCTCTCCCAAAGCCGGCGGAGACTGGCTGAACCAATGGCAAATGTACATCCAGCCCACACCGCCGTTCAAAGCAAGGCTTTCTCTCCAGCACCACAGGTGAATGAGACAGCGGCGTACATGGTCGCTCTGATCTCTCCCGATTCTCTCTTCGGTCCCAAAGTAGCAATCAAAGAGGAGTTGGTGTAGGTTAACGTCATTCGAGGAACAGCAAAGCCACCAAGGCGAGCAGCATATGTACGTGCGAACGTATTTTCTATTAATTCCTTCCTGATTCCCCGCTATAGCTGCAATCTGGCCGTTCAGTAGCAAACGTTACACCCACATGTTCCCAGCTGTGCAGCATCAGTCGCCACAGCAGCCAACCAACATGGCTCCGCCCGGTCCACCACCTGTCGCACATTCTGTTCAAGAAGGGGAACAACATTTTGTCTACATCCCTTACTATCATGGCGGACAAGTGAGCGATCGACAGTCGTGTATTTGTTTATCAGCCTGCAGAATTTTTATTTGCTAATGATGCATAGATTGGCACCACCACCACCTGCTGCTTATGCGTCCGCGCCGTGCATGCAACCGACGCCATACCCACAAAGTATGCCACCAAACGGACAACGTGAGCAATCTGCATTATATCGTGTGGTTGACCTTTGGGCTGAAGCGAAGGTTAGTGTACGTAGCACCCCCAATGTAGATGCCTCGTGAGTACCTCGGGTTATGATTTCGAAAAGTGGATATCCTTAAGATTCCTTGTTGTTAGTGCCGCAACACATGTCACGGCCTAGCACGTGTCCGCCACCGGCAAACGGTGCACGTCCTCGTCCATCGATGCCGCCCACCCGTTCGCCCAAGCATGTGCACCCTCACTGCCACTAGGGTCCACTTGTAAAGAAGAAAAAAAACGTCTCCATGGTTGCCCGCTGCAGACAGTACCTCTTCCACTTACTCACGGCCGCGGACTGCGAACGTGGTTTGGTATTTCCTTTTGCAGGTAAATCCGACTCTCCAGCTGCCCGACGGCAATATTCGACCTCGAAGCTCTGATCCACGCGTCGCTCGCTAAACCCATCCCAACAAGGCTACGGTCTCCCGCCATCCTTCGACGCTCCGGCAAAATCATTCATTCGTGTAGCTGAGTAGCAGGTACTACACGGGACGAGCCGCCAAGTGTTCATCTCTTTACGACACGATAACTGGTATGCAATACGCATCGCTGTAGGTAAATGCGAGTCTCCAGCTATCCGATGGCAATATTCAACCCACAGCTCTGATCGGCGTGTCGCTCGCTAAACCCACCTCAACAAGGCTAGGGTCTCCCCCCATCCTTTGACGTTCTGGCAAAATCATTCATTCGTGTCGCTGAGTAACAAGTACTAGATCGTACGAGCCGCCAAGTGTTCATCTCTCCACGACGCAATAAGTAGTATGCAATATGCAGCGCTGTACAGACTGGTTTTTGCACCCCCCGTGCATAGGGGCACCTGGCAGAGGTACAAAGTGATTCGAGCACGTGGTATTCGATTGGGATTTGGCTTTGGCCGCGTCACTACTGGGCACTGGGCACGGTACAGTGTGATAAGGCGTTCCGGCCGGAGTGGAGCACGACAAATGGAGGACGCATCAAAACGACAATGATGAACATATGGTATCCTCATCTGAGTTGTCCGGCACGTCAAGGTTATCTTTCTCGCGATAACAAGCACATAGAGGGTTCTTCGGTGGTGTTGTGTCGTTTGCACATGGTAGGAAGTGCCGCCGTACTCAAGCTGCTTGTCTAAGCGTGTCCATCCTTGCTATCCGGCAGTGGCATATCACGGTACCGACAACTGGGTCGCCTGAAGGGCGTGGCGTTCCCTAAAAACTGCGTAGAAGTTCGATCAAAAAGCATGTCGCCCGTAACCCAGCACCTCAAGGGACAGGAAGGCCGGAGAGGGTGAGCCTATCAACAAAGAGCGCAGAGTAAACTGACCCACCTTCAACTACGACTTGTCAAGAAAAGCAGAAGAAAGCGCTTGGGCATTTACGACAACAAACGGAACGTGTGATGCTTTGTATTCGTCATCCCATACACGAGGCACGACACGCGTGGAAGGGCACCAACCACTACCATTGCTCCACAAACACGAGGAAAGACATCGATCTCTTCGGGCGTCAGATTTGACAAGATCGAGCGCCAACAGTCATATGAGCATAGCTCCGCAATGGAAGCAGCTTAACCGGTCGCCTTGAAGTGATGGACGACGTGAATGTAGAAGCACCTGTGAAATAGAAGGCAGTCGAGTAGAACATAAGACTAGATGCAGGTGCGCCTACACGTGTGCAGAGGTATATAAGGATACGATACACACCTGAAGCTTGCGAACGTCACCTTGCCTACAGTGAAGTACCCCCTCATATACACAGGATGGCTCCCCAACCCATAGTCATTGCGTACGTCGCGTTTGCAAATGTCGTCTCCGCTGACTACACTCCGTCCCAGAATGATGGGACCTACAGGGTCAGGGAAAACCAACGTAAGTGAAAGAACGATCCTGCGTGATGCGTTGGCTAAGAAACACAGTTCATCAACCGACTCACGGGAGTCGAAGAAGAAAGGGCAGCGCACCAACTCAAGTCACATACTCAGAGAGTTAGGGAGTTTGCAGTCAACATGTCCAAAGACCGACAATATGTGTTCGTGGACACTCCGGGATTTGACGACACAGATCGATCCGACAGGGATATACTACGTTTGATCGCTATGTGGCTAGAGAAAAAGTGAGCGCTGAGCCGGTCAGATCCGCCGCTCACTGACGCGAAAACAGATACCGCGGAAATGTCACACTGAGCGGCATTATCTATACACACTGCATAACCGATAACCGGATGTCTGGATCCGTGTGTAAAAACCTTGACATGTTCGCTCGATTGTGCGGAGACAGAGCCGCCGGTGGTGTGCGGCTAGTGACCACTATGTGGGACAGAGCGAAAAACAGGGAGCTAGCAGAAAACAGGGTATCGCAGCTGGAGCAGAACTTCTGGAGGCCACTAATCGACGCAGGAGCTCGCCACGAACGGTTTGAAGAAAACTCTCCGAGACGCGCATGGGAGATCATCAACGACTTGACAGGAGGAGAGGCCCTTCTGATTCAGGAAGAGTTGGTAGACGGGGGAAGGAAGTTGAACGAGACGACGGCGGGTCAAACCCTGTACACCCAATTCCAGAAGCTTCTGCAGGAACAAAAGGAAACGATCAAGCAACTTCAGGAGGAAGCTAAGGCGGAGAGAGATCCACTGTTGGTCAAGCAGCTCGAGGTGGAGCGACGACGCTTGGAGGCCGAGCTGCAAAAGACGTGGGATGAAATGGACAAACTGAAGATCCCCTTCTCCAGACGCATCGCACTCTTCTTTTCCAAAAAGACTCGCCTCAATTCAGTAACAACCCTGCTGTTTGCGGATGTCGATGAGCCTTGGCCAGTTGTCGCAGAAAACGATTACGTAATTTTGTAAGTGGCAGCCTTACTTCCTGCAAGCGTTAGACTGAGCCTCGACACGCCGTGGGCCAGCGTGGTCGGCTCAACAAGTGCAGGAAAGACCTGGGTAATACCCGCCTTTCTATATTAGCAGATCCATCTAATCGATCACCAGTTTACTAGGAAATTGCCCGAGAATCACCGCAAAGGTCGGCATCCTCATACAGAAAATGTCAATGCGTGGAGGTGCAGCCTCGATAATGGTTCAGACAACATCGTAGTTGTCGACACGCCGTCTTTCCATTCCGATCGTACTGATTCCGATGCTGAGAATAGAATGACTGGTTGGTTGGAGTCGAAGTAAGTGCGATGAAAACACCCCGTCCACGATGACCTTGCAAATACTGTTGCAGGTTCACCAAAAAATGTCACTCTGCTATTCTCTTTCTCCACTCGCTCGACTCGGATCCGACAACTGGTGACATGTCGATGTCGTGGCATCTCGAGGCATTTGCTAAGACATTTCGTAACAAGTTCACGGTGCCGTCCGACATCTACGTAGTCCCGACCATGAATCCGGACTCTGCCCTTCCCGACGAAACGCTGAGCCAGCGGCTGTCGCAGCTCAAAACTATGGTGGAAAGGTTGAACGGCGACCAAGAGCGTGATTGGCATGCATCTATATTCCCTGGAGTCTTCAAAGGACAACCGGAAACAGCGTGGAGTGCAGCACTGCTACTGCTCAAGGGTATCGCTCATACTCAGGTACGTCAAATCTCAACCACACACAATCTAAATAACCACCCGTTTCTATCTAGACAGAGGAGTTCCTCGTCTCCTCGAGTCCTGCTTTAAAGCGCATGCCCTCGAAATCTCCAAACTCCCACTCAGCTCTGAAAGATATTGCCGATACCCTTTTCAAGGAGTTCAGGAAAGAAAGGAATTCCGATTTTGACGCGATAATCATGCTGGGGAGGACTGCACTTGAACTCACGCCACCGGATCACCCACACCGCCATTCAGCTCTCATCGATCTTGCCGGCCTCCTATCAGAACGACTCAATAAGGAAGGAAGGAAAGAGGATTTAGATGAATTAATCACGTTGAAACGCGCTGCATCAGAATACATGTCCCCAGACGAACCACAGAGACGAACACTTCTTCTCGAACTCGACGATTACCTTTCGGATCGCGTCAAGCGGACGGATTCCACAGTGGATCTGGAGGAAATTATATCCCTTCGCCGTGCTGCGTTGGAACGCATTCCTTTGCCGAACCGATGTAGAGCTCTTCTCAATCTCGCTAATGCCCTTCACGAACAATTCCAGAAACAGCGTACAGAGGACAGTATAGCAGAGGCCATTAGGCTCGCGCGAACTGCGTTGAGTATCTGCCCTCCGGGGCATCCGGATCGTGCGTTGCCTCAAGATCATCTTGCAAGTTACATTCAAACGAAGGTCGGAAAAAAATCAACCTTTTCTCACATGAAGGGACCGGGGGTCAGCGCTTCAAGTACTAGTTCTTTCGATATCAGGCGCTTGATCAAGAAAGCTGTTTCCGACAAACTCGAAAAAATCCCGCTCCGTCTATTATACACGCCCACCGGCGTCCTGTGTAACCGGGATGCACAGATATCCCACTTCGAGGGCAGTCCTCAATACAAACAGCTATTATCGTTGCCGTCTTCACTCGAAAAACAGCAACTCGAAGCAGAAATCAATAACGTGATCTCGGAGTACTTCGAATTTACCACGTTATCTCACAGGTGGGGAAGCGGCGAGCCATTATTACGCGACGTTGAAGGCAAAAACATCGATGACTTGGGCAGCGCGGACGGTGAAGCGAAGCTCCAAATGTTTTGCATGCTTGCTCTCCAGCATGATTTCCAGTGGGCATGGAGTGACACGTGTTGCATCGACAAGGATAGCAGTGCTGAATTACAGGAGGCAATTGGGTCTATGTTCACGTGGTACCACCGGTCGTCCCTGACAATCGTGCACCTCTCCGATGTCTTTGACGGTGATTCGCTCGCCAGCAGCGTCTGGTTCACACGAGGCTGGACACTCCAAGAACTATTGGCTTCACATACCATTCTCTTCTATACAGATGACTGGTCGCCTTACTCGAAGAGCAACGCCGTGGACCATAAATCAGATCCCGCTTTTCTCGAAGAGCTCCAGAATGTAACGGGAATATCAAAACAGCACCTCACGAACTTCTGTCCAGGCATGGATGACGCTCGGTCTAGACTACACTGGGCATCAAGTCGTCGTACCACTCGGCCAGAAGATATTGCCTACTCCCTTTTTGGAATTTTTCAGGTTCACTTGCCAATCTTCTATGGCGAATCCACGCAGAATGCGCTTGGACGTCTGTTAGCAGAGATTATATCACGTTCGGGAGACGTTTCGGTTCTGGATTGGGTTGGGAAATCATCATCGTTCAATAGTTGTTTTCCTACCGACCTCGCGCCATATCAGATGGTACCCCACCTTCAACTGGTTCTCAGCGACCCTGCCAGGCGCAACAACCTGGATCTCGACAAAGCACAGGAACTGTATAGTAAGCTTGCAAGACTGCCACGCGCTGGATTTGTCAATAGCAAGCTTACCTTGCCCTCCACTGTCCACCCAGTCACGGAGGTCAAACTGCAAGGTTTCTGGCCTGGCCCCTCACGTTACCGATACGAAATTCATGCGTTGCGCCTGCGGCCCCTCAATGTCACGCTATCGGTCGAACTCGATGAGAGTGTCGGTGCATATATTCTTGTTCGTCCTTGGCACCCAAAATCGCTTGAACAGCAGACAAGCCACGGTGTCGAAGCCGTGTGGAAGCTATTGGACCAGCTCAAGCAACCGTTCAACGCACTTTTGTTGAGGAGGTCGCTCCACAACGAGTACACGAGGATTGCATGCGATTGTATGATTACCGCCCGCACTCAGGACATGGCCAGTATCTTGGATAGTGAAGTATTGATACCAGAAATCGTATAGGTCGTGCCGGCTGTGACATATTTTTGTACTACTGCACCTCTTCATGTTGGTACTTTGTCGTCACACGAGTCGGTGCCAACACCGAAATTGAGATTTTGATGGTCGAAAGCTTAGGTTCAAATGGCACGTCGTACCACTCACCCAAGATCTACTGAAGAAACATGGCGGCGTACTACACTGACGGTTTTGGGACAACTTCGAAGTTGCCTCCCGACCTCAGCAGTTTTCACGCATGAACGTTCCTACAAAACTTGCGCCATCTGCGTCCGCCGCCTCTGCGAAACCTCCTGTTCCAAAGCCGGCCGAGACCGGCCGAGCTGATGGCACGGTGGCTGGCATGTACGTACGTCCAACCCACACTGCTGTTCGGGGCAAGCCTGCAAGCATCAGTGAACCGTGCCAGATTACGACATGCGCTTCCTACAGTTTTTGAATGCTTTGAGTGCTCGGCAAGTGCTGTTACTAAATGTTAAGCGTCCAAAGAGCTGCTCTTTGTGCGCTTAGGTTTTACAGATAGTACCACGCGTCGCTCGCTAAATATACCCCAACAAGGCTAGGGTCTCCCGCCATCCTTCGACATTCCGGCAAAATCATTCATTCGTGTCGCCAAGCGATAGATACTACACGGTACGGGCCGTCAAGTGTTCCTCTCTTTACGACACTGAAGCTGGTATGCAATACGCAGTGCTGTATAGACTGCTTTCTGCAGCCCCGTGCGCAGGAGCGTCTGGCTGAGGTACACGGCGATTCGAGCACCTCGTAGTATTCAATTGGAATTTGGCTTTAGCTGCGTCACCACCGGGCACTGGGCACGATGCGATAAGGTAAGATGTGCCAGCTTGAGCGGAACACGATCAATGGCGTACGCACCAAAACGACAATGAATGAGCCTGTGCATCCCATTTGAGTTGTTCGGCACGTCGCGGCTATCTTTGTCGCGATAGCAGGCGCATAGAGGGTTCTTCGGTGGTGTTGTGTCATCTCCACATGGTAGGAAATGCCGCTGTATTCAGGCCGGCAGCCGCATACCACGGTACCCACACGCGGGTCTCGCTTATCGCCCGAAGGGCGTTAGTATTCTCCAAAACTGCGCATAGGTTCGATCAGGAAAGCATGTCACCAGTAACCCAGCACCTCAAGAGACAGGAAGGCCAGCGAGGGTGAGCCTATCAACAAAGAGGAGGAGCGCAGGGTATATTGACCCACCTTCAACGACGACTTGTCAGAAAAAGCAGAAGAAAGCGCTTGAGCAGCTACGACAAGAAAAGGAACGTGTGATGCCTTTGTATTCGTCATCCCATACACGAGGCACGACACGCATAGAAGGGTACCAATCACTACCGTTGCTCACAAACACGAGGAAAGACATCGATCTCTTTGGGCGTCAGATTTGACAAGCTCGAGCGCCAGCGGTCATATGAGCATAGCTCCGCAATGGAAGCGGCTTAATCGGTCGCCTTGAAGTGATGGAAGACGTAAATTCGGAAGCACTTGTGGAATAGATGGCGGTCGGGTAGAACATGAGGGCTTGATGCAGGTGTGCCTACACGTGTGCGGAGGGTATTTAAGGATACCCTATATACCTGAAGCTTGCGAACGTCGCCTTGCCTACAGTGAAATACACCCTCATATGCACAGGATGGCTTCCCAACCCACAGTCATTGCGTACGTCGCGTTTGCAAATGTCGTTCCTACTCACTACCCTCCGCCCCAGAGTGATGGGCCCTTCGGGGTCGGGGAAAACCAACGTAAGTAAAGGAAAGATCCTTAGCGATGTGTTGGCTAAGAAACACAGTTCATCAACCAACTCACGAATACCCGAGGGGACAGGGCAGCACACCAATCCTACTCGCATACTTGGAGCGTTAGGGAGTATACAGTCAACCTGACCAAAGACCGACGATACGTATTCGTGGATACCCCGGCATTCGATGCTACTTATCGATCAGATTGGGATATACTCCGTGTGATCGCTGAATGGCTAGAAAAAAAGTGAGTGCTGAGCCGGTCAGATCCGCCGCTCACTGTCGCGAAAACAGGTACCGCCGAAAGGTCAATCTGAACGGCATTATCTATACACACCGCATAACTGATGTCCGGATGTTTGGGCCTGTGTGGAAGAACCTTGACATGTTCGGTAGGTTGTGCGGGGACAGAGCCGCTGGTGGTGTGCGGTTGGTGTCCACTATGTGGGACCAAGTTAGAGACGGGGAGCTTGTGGAAAGCAGGGTATCGCAGCTGGAGAAGAATTTCTGGAGGCCGCTAATTGAGGCAGGAGCTCGCCACAAACGGTTTGAAGAAAACTCTTCGAGATGCGCATGGGAGATCATCGGCGACTTGACGGGAGGAGGAGAGCCTCTACTGCTACAGCAAGAATTGGCAGACGTAGGAATGAAATTGAACGAGACGACGGCGGGTCAAGCTGTATATGCGCAACTCCAGAAGCGTCTGCACGAACAAAAGGAGACAATCGAATGGCTTCAGGGAGAGACCGACGCCCAGAAAGATCCAGATCTGGTGAAGGAGCGGCGACGCTTGGAGGCTGAGCTGCAAAGGACGTCGGAGGAGATGGAAAGACTGAAAATCCCCTTCTGCAGGCGCATCGCACTCTTCTTTTCCAAAAAGACCCACCCCAATTCAGCAATAACCTTCAAGGATGTCGATGAGCCCCAGTGAAAACTGGACATTACCAGGTGTGACGAGGGCTGCCGCATTATGAATTTCCTTTTTTGTACTATTAGAAATTGTTATCATTTGTTACCAAAACGATAATGCAACGCTTTCGCAATGCAAAGCATGCACTGTGTTGCAACAATGCGATGGTCGACATCACCAAAGCAAAGCAACACATTGCTTCGCACACCTGCAAAGCTTTGCTTTGCGTTTGCGACAGTATTTCTATGCTGACTAAGTACGAGCGTTGTTAGCTGCCAAGGTATCCCAATATGGTTATTATTTTCGCTCACCATCCCGTACCAACTCTGCCTGACATGTCTTCGGACGTCCATTCACTGGGCCATGGTCATCAAGTCCACAACACCTTCCAACACATTTACATGAGGATTTTGCATTTCAGATAAGAGGTTTCCTTCAGATTCGAGCTCACCTGTACTGATTTTCTTTATTTCAGAGCGCATATAGTCACGAAATGAACGGGTCCAAGTACGATAAATTCCTTAGTGTATCCAGAACTACACCCCATGGATCCAGTGTACTTCCAGCACATGTGAGTATGTATCCATGCCCGAACCATGTAGCGATCAATGTGGTCATTCTGAAGAGGTCTGCATGCACAGCATACACCCGCCTATGGCATGCTCTTTCTATCTGACCAGGCATGCAGTCTCCACAACGAGTATGGACCCTTCTGCCTCCACCGCCTTGCAAATGTATGTTCATAGCAAACCCAGTGCGTTGTACTCCAGTTCTGACATCCTCGCTGCAGGTATTTACTCGAGCAAGATTTTCTTATCTTCAGCCATCACAGCACTCACCTTCCCGCATATTCATGCCTGCACCTGCATTTTCCTCCCTGCAAATTCCACACAAGCACTACTCTGGTTGTCCCTTACCACTTGGTTACCTGGATCCTCGACACTTTCCTGATCGCTTCAGATTCCAAATTACCCACATGATGCAACATTCTGAAGTCAAGACTTCATTTGGATGTCTGATATTCTTGCTCTCGATCTCCATTTCCCGTTCTGTTTCCATCCCCGATTAGAGCATACAAGTAGGGGGGCTAGCGTGAGCTACTAGCCTGGTATTAGCTATCCAGTTTTCGTCGCATTGCGGCATCTTATGTAATATGCACCACCGGCAGATTTTGTGGAATAAAGGGATATATATTGTCACAACTGAAAATATTGTGCGACGAAGGTTTCTAGTGGAAGAATATCATCAGATCTCATATTTTATGTTTAGTGCAAAATTTTAACATCGCGTCACACAGGACTCTGCCCCGAAATATCGCAAATATGATATTTTGAAAGGTTTCATAGGGAAATATGACGGTATATATCTTACGTTCACAGCCACCCTCAAAGTCAGATTTCGTCACACTGGGTCACACCTGGTAATGTCCAGTTTTCACTGGGGATGAGCCTCCAGTTGTTGCAAAAAATGATCACGTCATTTTGTAAGTCACAGCACTGCTTCCTGCAAAGCGTTGGACTGAGTCTCGACCGGCCAGCGTGGTTGGCCCAACAGAGGCAGAAACGACCCGGGTAATGGCCCCGTTTCTCTAAGTAATAGCGGGATTCTTCTAATCAATCTCTAGTTTACTCTACAATTGTGCAAAGGCCACATCGGGGTTCGACATCCTCATTCAAGGCGTGTTAAAGCGTGGAGGTGCAAGCTCGGTAATGGTTCAGACAACATCATAATCGTCAACACACCGCCTGACAGTCAGAATTTTAATGCTGAAAATACAATGACTGACTGGTTGGAATCGAAGTAAGTGCGATGAACCCTACTCATAACCTTGCAAATACCGTTGCCAACTTGCAGGTTCACCCGCAAATGTCATTCTGGCATCCTCTTTCTCCACTCGCTCGACTCGGATCCGAGAGGTGGTGATAGGATGATGACCGGGCGTCTCGAAGCCTTTGCGAAGGCATTTCGCAACAGGTTCACAATGCCATCCGACATTTATGTGGTGCCGACCAGCGATCCGGCCTCTACTCATCCCAGCCAAATGCCCAGCCAACTGTTGTCACAGCTGAAGACTATGGTGAGAAGTTTGAACGGAAACGGAGAGCGTACTTTGCATGCATCTATATTCCCTGGAGTGTTCAAAGGGCAACCGGAGACAGCATGGAGTGCGGCACTGCTGCTGCTCAAGAGTATCACCCGGGCTCAGGTATGGTCACTCTCAATCCACGCAATTCATCTGGTAGACAACTACTCAGTACTACTTAGACGAAGGAATTCCCTGCCTCCCCGGGACCTGCTTTAAAGCGCATGCCCCGGAGTGTCCCAGACGCTCGTTTAGCTCTGAAGGACCTCGCAGATCCCCTTTTCAAAGAGTTCAAGGGGAAAACATGGTACCGCGATCTTGACGCGATAATCACTCTGGGGCAGACTGCACTGGAATTCACGCCACTGGAACACTCAGAACGCCGTTCAGCTCTCATGAATCTCACGAGCCTCTTATCACAACGATTCGATAAGGAAGGGAGGAACGAGGATCTATACGAATTAATCACTTTGAAACATGCCATGTTGGAATACATATCTCCAGAAGAACCGCAGGGGCAAACGCTTCTTCTCGAACTCGACGATCACCTCTTTGAATGCTTCAAGCGGACGGATTCCACAGTGGATCTGGAGGAGGTTATATCTCTTCGCCGTGTTGCATTGGAGCGCGCTCCTAAGCGGAACCGATGCAGAGCCCTTCTCAATCTTGCTGATGCCCTTCACGAACAATTCCAAAAACAGGGTACGGCGAACAGCATTGCTGAGGCCCTTAGCCTCGCCGGAGCTGCGTCGCGCCTATTGGATCGGGATCATGTGTTGACTCAGGATCATCTTGCAAGTTATCTCGAAACGACTCGGTTAGCCCTGAATGACCTCGCCAATCCCCTTTCCAAAAAGTTCAAGAAGAAAGAGAGGGACCGCGATCTCAATGCGATGATCGCGCTGGGGAAAACTGCACTAGAATTCTTGCCACCAAATCCCCCCCTACCCCATTCAGTTCTCATCGATCTCATGATTCTCCTATCACAACGATTCATTAAGGAAGGGAGGAATGAGGATTTAGACGAATTAATCATGTTGGAACGCGCTGCGTTGGAATACGTGTCCCCAGACGAACCGCAGGGGCAAACGCTTCTTCTCGAACTCGATGATCACCTCTTTGAACGCTTCAAGCGGACGGATGCCACAGTGGATCTGGAGGAGGTTATATCTCTTCGCCGTGTTGCGTTGGAACGCAGTCCTGAGCGGAACCGATGCAAAGCTCTTCTCAATCTCGCTGATGCCCTTCATGAACAATTCCAAAAACAAGGTACGGAGAACAGTATCGCTGAGGCCTTTAGGTTCGCACGAACTGCATTGGGCCTCTGCTGCCCAGGGCATCCGGATCATGCGTTGTCTCGAAATTATCTTGCACGTTACGTCGAAACGACTCAGTTAGCTCTGTATGACCTCACCAATCCCATTTTCGACAAGTTCAAGAAGGAGAGGGACTGCGATCTCGACGCGATGATCACTCTGGGACAAACTGCGTTTGAATTCGCACCCCCGCAACATCCACAACGCCTTTCAGTTCTCATCAGTCTGGCGGGTCTCCTATCTGAACGGTTCAATCAGGAAAGGAGGGAAGAGGATTTAGATAAATTAATCACGTTGAAACGCGCTGCGTCGGAATACATGTCCCCAGACGATCCGCAGAGACAGACAGTTCTTCTCGAACTCGATGATCACCTCCTCGAACGCTTCAAGCTGACGGATTCCATGGTGGATCTGGAGGAGATTATATCTCTTCGCCGTGCTGCGTTGGAACGCATTCCTCCGCCGAATCGATGCAGAGCTCTTCTCAATCTCGCTGATGCCCTTCAAGAACAATTCCAAAAACAGGGTACGGAGAAGAGCATAGCTGAGGCCCTTAGCCTCGCGCGGGCCGCGTCAGGCCTCTGCCCTCCAGGGCATCCTGACCACGCGTTGCCTCGAGATCATCTTGCAAGCTACCTCGAAACGATTCGATTAGCTCTGAATGACCTCGCCAATCCAATTCTCGAAAAGTTCAACATGAAAGAGAGCGACCACGGTCTCGACGCGATAATCACGCTGGGGCGAACTGCACTGGAATTCACGCCCTCAGAACATCCCCTACACCATTCAACTCTCACCCATCTCGCGGGTCTCATTTTGGAGCGGTTCCATAAGGATGGGGGGAAAGAGGATTTGGACGAGTTAATCACGTTGAAACGCGCTGCGTCAGAATACATGTCTCCAGACGAACCGCAGAGAAAAACAGTTCTTCTCGAACTCGACGATCACCTTTCTGAACGCTTCAGGCGGACGGACTCCATGGTGGATCTGGAGGAAATTATATATCTTCGCCGGGCTGCGTTGGTACGCATTGCTCCGCCGAACCGATGCAAAGCTCTTCTCAATCTTGCTAATGCCCTACACGAACAATTCCAAAGACAGGGTCTGGAGAACAGCATAGCCGAGGCCGTTAGCCTCGTGCGAGTCGCGTTGAGCCTCTGCCCTCTAGGGCATCCGGATCATGCGTTGCCTCGAGACCGTCTTACAAGTTACCTCCAAACGAAGGTTGCGAAAAGGGCGGCCCGTACTCGCGTGAGGGGACCGGGGGCCGGCCCTTCAAGTACCAGTTCTTACGATATCGAGCGGTTGATCAAGAAAGCTGTTACCGCCAAAGTTGAAAAAATTCCGCTGCGTCTATTACACACACCCACTGGTGTCTTGTGTAACCGGGATGCTCAGATATCCTACTTCGAGGGTAGTCTTCAATACAAACGGATACTGTCACTGGCGTCTTCACTTGACAATCAGCAACTCGAATCAGAAATCAACAATGTGATCGAAGAGTACTTTGGATTCGCAACGCTATCTCACAGGTGGGGAAGTGGCGAGCCATTATTACGCGACGTTGAAGGTAAAAGCACCGATGACTTGAGCAGCACGGACGGTGTAGAAAAACTCCAAATGTTTTGCGCTCTTGCTCTCCAGCGTAACTTTCAGTGGGCATGGAGTGACACGTGTTGCATCGACAAGGATAGCAGCGCCGAGTTACAGGAGGCTATTGGGTCCATGTTCTCTTGGTACCGCTGGTCGTCCCTGACAATTGTGCACCTCTCCGATGTCTTCGACGGTGGTTCGCTCGCCAGCAGTGTCTGGTTCACACGAGGTTGGACACTCCAAGAACTATTGGCTTCACGTACTATCCTCTTCTATACACGTGATTGGTCGCTTTACTCGGAGAGCGACGTCGTGGACCACAAATCAAATTTGGCCTTGCTCGAAGAACTCCAGACTGCAACGGGAATTGCAAAACAGCACCTCACGAATTTCTATCCAGGCATGGATGATGCTCGGTCTAGACTGCACTGGGCATCAAGGCGTCGTACCACTCGGCCGGAAGATATCGCCTACTCCCTTTTTGGGATTTTTCTGGTTCACTTGCCAATCTTCTACGGCGAATCCGCACAGAATGCGCTTGGACGTCTCCTGGCAGAGATTATATCACGTTCGGGAGACGTGTCTGTTCTGGATTGGGTTGGGAAGCCATCATCATTCAACAGTTGTTTTCCTGTCGACCTCGCACCATACCAGACGGTACCTCACTTCCCACTGATTCTCAGTGACTCTGCCAGACACACTAGCCTAGATCTCGACAAAGCACAGCAACTGTATAGTAGCCTCAAAGGGCTACCCCGTGCTGGATATGTCAATAGCAAGCTTACGTTGCCCTCTACCGTCCACCCACTCACGGCGGTCAAACTGCAGGGTTCCTCGACTAGTCCCACTAGTCCCTCACGCTACACATACGAGATTCAAGCATCACGCCTGCGACCTCTCAATGTCACGCTGTCAGTCGAACTCGATGAAAGTGTTGATACATATATTCTTGTTCGCCCTTGGCATCCAAAAACCCTTGAGCAGCAGGCAGACCACGACGTCGATGTTGTGTGGAGACTACTGGAGCAGCTCGAGCAGCCATTCAATGCACTTTTGTTGAAGAGGTCGCTTCGCAACGAATACAAGAGAATTGCCTGCGATTGTACGATTACTGCTTGCATTCAGGACATTACTAGTATCGTGAATAGTGAAGTGTTGATCCCGGAAATTGTATAGGTCGTGCTCGTTATAATTTCCTACTAACCCCCCCCCCTTTTTTTTTTCTTCTTTTTTCTTTTTCGGACCGCTCCATAGTGTTATAGGCTGATGTCGCACTCAGTGCCAGCACCGCAGCTTCTCAATTAGTGGGACTTTGATTGGTTCCTTCTACACTGGCAAACATGTAAATACTCACATGCACAGCGCGTCGGTTACGCGAAACGGCCATGCCCGAACGATTCCATGAGAACTCGTTGATCGTCGTCGTTCATCGTCAAGGCTATGGGCAAGTTTAGTATACTCCAGTACTTCTGTGAACAGTGGAAGACTCTCCCTATCTGTTCTGGCGAAATGGAATCGAAGGCGGTCATGGTGGTTGAATCGAACGTTGGAATTGGTCTCGAAGCATCCGTTCACTTGGCACGTATGAGGCCTAGGTCGCTATTCACGACATGCAGAGACGAGGAGAAGTGTGAACGAACGCGTGAAGGTAGGTCAGGCGCTTACCCTCCCACTCCTTGTGGCGAGAACCCGTACGGACTCTCAGGGTAATTGACACCGTTTGTCCTGCTATGCGGTTCTGATGGAGCGCACTGGAGATGACGGTATCGGGATAACTTCGATGCCGCTCGGTCTTAGCAGTTTTGACAGCGTGCGTGCGTTTGCGGCTACGTTTAGTGCTGAGGCGTGTTCGAACCACGGGCTGAACGTGCTCGTCGCGAACGAGGGAACGTTCGTGCAAGGGTATACTAGGACGGATGACAATTGGGAAGTTATGTGCGTCCAACGGCCATAACCACCCTATCTAACGATCAAACCACGAAGCGCTGACATTTACTGTTTTGTTTTGCTATCCAAGGTTTCAAGTTAATTATCTCTCTATGGTGTTACTGAGCACTCTGATGCTCCCACACTTCGTCAAGGCCTCGAGTTCGGAATCCCCCTCGCGTCTGGTTGTGGTCTCCAGCTTTGGTCATCATTTCGGTGTGGGGAAGTTGAAGGACGCGGCGCAATGGGAGAGCGTGCTGGAGACTATGAATGACACGAAGTTTTGCAATGGGTCTGTCCCTTTCCCCAAGGGTTAATACCTACCCTATCAGTTATCATTGATCCGCTCGATACTGCAGTGCAGACCGGTACAACGTGAGCAAGTGTGAGTGTTCTTTGACGGTTGGTCGCTGCCTTGCAATGACTCGAAGGATTTTATATGGGCTTAGTGCTCGAGGTCATGTTCGTGTGAGAGCTCGCTGCTCGTCTCCCGAGCCCTACACCTCTCCTTGCGTGTACCGTCCAACCTGGGTTCTGCCGCTCGAACTTGTTCCGGGACCTCGAAGGTAAATGGTACGCTCAATCACTCGTATCGTTGATGGGTGCGCTCCTTTCTGCACGTACGCCGGAACAAGGGAGTCGAACGCTTGTCTATGCGGCGGTTGGTGACGATCCGTTTGCGGTGCATGGACGATACTTGTCGAGCTGCCAAGTTACTGAGGAGGATGATTATATATTTACACCTGAGGGGAAGGGATTTTCTGTGAGACTTTGCGTGAGTTTTATGTCTGCCTCTCTTTCGAGAGTTTCTTGACGGTGAGGCTGATGTCGGTAACTTCAATATGTCAGACTGAGACCATAGATACCCTTTCTAAGGTGGATGGTCGCGCGCCCGAGATTGTTAAGCATTACCTTAGGGTGGATTGAGCGTGCTACTGCCAGGCCAAGTAACAACCGTTTTGCATATGAATTACTGATCGGTACGACTGCCATTGGACGTTGGCCCCATATTCGCACTCAAACGTGCGTAGGGATGAACGGAATGATTTTGATAAGGGGTACTAAGAACCTCTCGAGTGATTCCTCTCACTATCAAGACCTTCGTGATATAAGACTACAGTATTTCGATGTGCTTCTGCCGTCGGACGATCAACCTCGTCGGCATCAGCAAAGGACATATCGCTGGTGTCCGTTATGCCAGATATGCGCGGGATTAGCAACTGTAACACCAGCCGGGGAGGGCACGACGAGTGAGGAACAGCAACAGCAACATGTACCTTCATCCTTGGCGAGCGGAAAATCTGTTTTGGTGTTTGCGTCGGCAATGAGGATATCGCGTTCACGATCCCAAAGACCCTTCGATGTTTTGAAAGGGCACCGCTCGTATTGTCCTTACGTTGCCCGCTCGACAGTTGTACCTTCACTTTCATCTGCGACAGCAATTGTTACACTTCCCATTTCTGACAATGGTGGTGGTTTGGGATGGCGCGCTGTGTTGACTGTTATTCAGCGGCACAGTTAAGCCGGCGTCAACGGATGTCGCGGTTCGTCCCTGGTAGTGAGGGTACCGACGGAGCGCGAGACGAGTTGGAAGGTGTGGAGGCGACGGTGGCTGGTACGAAGAGTAAAGGAATGAGCAGGCAATTTTGGACGTTCATGGCTAGCTCCGTCTGGTGCATTTTCTGTTGCAGGGAAGAGACCTTCTAAAGTATATCAGGGGTCTCCTTGGGTGAAGGGCTTCCCGGAACCTACGTCCTGTTTTCCACGGTTTGCGTTGTCGGACACGGTTAGGAACCGCGTCATTCACGCGGCGCGGGCGGACCGGGGATGCGCTGAGTTGTATTCGGGAAGCGCTCCTACCTATATGAGGTGACGCAGACGGGCCCGCCATCGGTGTAGGCGTTCCCTCCCTGTCCGTGAACGAACACGAGAGTGCCGGTGAGGGGGGCATCGATGCGAAAAAGCCATAGAGGCTGCGAACGATGCTGAACGAGACGCTGGCATGGACATTGTGAGTCGGCGATCGTGAAAGGAGGATGAGGGCGCGGGATGCCAGCCAAAAAGGGCGACGATGAAGGACGTTCGCGTCGTGCTTTCGTCGACTCGCATGGAAGAAGGGTCTCCAGAAGCAGGAGTCGAAACACCAACCGTTGACCTAAACGAAGGGAGCTCAGTTGCGAAGACGCCTAGAAAACAGGCATTAGTAGAACTCACCGGGAGTGTATTCAAGGCCACATACAAGGGGATGTTTTTTTCGGCGAGTTTGGATACGATGGGATCCGGTGCAATGGCGATCGTTCTTAGTTCGTGAGCTGTAAAACTTGGGGTTCTGGGTAGAAGCGGCACGCGACACACGGAGTCTACGGACGAATTAGCTTACCCCTGTACCGCGCCGTACGAAGTGATGCACACCGTCACGTTACCTTGTCTTCCACGGGTATCCTCCCTCATGCTTCTCCAGGAGGGGAGCACGTTGTTTTTCGACCAGAACATTAGCTAGAAGTCGGGCACGGGTGGGGATGGGGGAAGGAAATGTCCCGCTCGGCAGTGATCACACGTTCCGAAAATCCACCTTACCGGCTTCATTGGCCATACCATTTCGTCCTGCAAGCACCCACGACACGTTGCATATCCCACAGACCAACCAGTCCTTCCCGCCGTTTATGCATCCATACTTGGCAGCAGCTACAGCATCGATTTGTGACGGCTTATTGGCATACATGGCAAGCTTGTATTTGGTGAGACCGGACAGAAATGATCTCGTCAACGACGGTCCGTGTTCAGACATTGCATGGACTGGAGGTGCAGATGGGTTCTTGAAGATGCCGTGCGGGCGAGAATGGCGGTGAGGTGGGGTACATATTTGGAGAGGTCGATGGTGTCTGAGATGCTACCAACGTCTCCAATAGATCAGCAAACGGAGTTCCCGTTTTACAGCAATGTGTATTGGGACTGACTCGGGCAAGAACGTCTGATAGCGACGCGAGAGTCTACGCCATATTTTGCAAATGTTGAGTAGAGAGAGTGGGAGATACGAGAACGCTTGACGAGAGGAGGTCTATCTGCTGTGTGACTAACCGACTGCCAGGTCGACGATGAGACGGCGACGTCCAACGACTGCCGAATGGCATGCTCTGGTTTCCTGTATGTTATGAAACCCAATCGTATCCAGAAACATGAGTCAGAAAATGATCACAGTAGCTGACCTTGGATCGCTCGAATGCATCATACCACAGAATCACGTAATGACAGCCCCTGATCTGGCAGCTGTTGCAGACAGCGATTACGTAATTTTGTAAGTTGGCAGCATTTACTTCCTGCAAGCGTCGGACTGAGCAGGCTCGACTCACCGCTAGCGTGGTCGACCCTACAGGAGCAAGAAAGACTTGGGTAATACTCCGGTTCTCTTTTAACGGACTCTTCTAATCGATTACCAGTTGACTGGACAATTGGCCAAGAATCACGACCAAGGTCGACATCCTCATACAGAAAATGTCAAAGCGTGGAGGTGCAATTTCGGTGGTGGTTCAGACAACGTCGTAGTCATCGACACGCCGTCTGGTTCTAGTACTGATAAGTTGACTATTTGGCTGGAGTCGAAGTAAGTGCAGTGAGCGCTCGTTTGCGTTGACCTTGTAAATACCATTGCAGGTTCAGCAAAAAATGTCACTCTGCCATCCTCTTTCTCCACTCTCTCGACTCGAATCCAGAAAGTGGTGATATGTGGATGTCGTGGCATCTCCGGCATTTTGCGAAGGCATTTAGTAACAAGTTTTCGGTGCCGTCTGACATTTATGTAGTTCCGACCATCAACCCGGGCTCTGCCCTTCCTAGCGAAACGCTGAGCCAACGGTTGTCGCAGCTCAAAACTATGACGGAAAGGTTGAACGGCAACCGAGAGCGTGATTGGCATGCATCTATATTTCCTGGAGTCTTTAAAGGACAACCAGAAACAGCGTGGAGTGCGGCACTGCTACTGCTCAAGGATATCGCTGACACTCAGGTACATCAATCTCAACCGCACGCAATCTAAATAACCACCCATTACTATCTAGGCAAAGGAAGTCCTTGTCTCCTCGAGTCCTGCTTTAAAGCGCATATCTACGAAGTCTCCAGACTCTCGCTCAGCTCTGAAAGATATTGCCGATATCCTTTTCGAGGAGTTCAAGAAGAAGAAAATGAACCGCGATTTGGACGCGATAATCATGCTGGGGAAAAATGCACTAGAATTCACACCACTGGATCGCCTGGATCGCCATTCAGTTCTTATCGATCTTGCCGGCCTCCTATCAGAACGCTTCAATAAGGAAGGGAGGAAAGAAGATTTAGATGAATTAATCACGCTGAAACGCACTATGTCGGAATACGTGTCCCCAGACAAACCGCAGAGGCAATCGCTTCTTCTCGAACTTGACGGTTACCTTTCTGAACGCTTCAGACGGACGGATTTCATACTGGATCTGAAGGAGATCATATCTCTTCGCCGTGCTGCATTGGAACGCATTCCTCAGCCGAATCGATGCAGAGCTCTTCTCATTCTCGCTGCTGCCCTTCATGAACAATTCCGGAAACAGGGTATGGAGAACAGCATAGCTGAGGCCGTTAGCCTTGCGCGAGCCGCATCGAGCCTCTGCCCGCGAGGGCATCTGGATCATGCATTCTCTCGAGCTCATCTTGCACGCTACCTCGAAACGGCTCGATTAGCTCTGAAAGATCTTGCCGAACTCCCTTTCAGAGAGTTCGAGAAGAAAGAAAGGGACCGCGATCTTGACGCGATGATCACCCTAGGGAAAACTGCACTAGAATTCACACCACCGGAACATCCACAGCGCTGTTCAGTTCTCATTGGTCTAGCGGGTCTCCTATCAGAACGATTTAATAAGGAAGGGAGGAAAGAGGATCTAGATGAATCAATCACGTTGAAACGTGCCGCGTCGGAATACATGTCCCGAGATGAACCACAGAGACAAACAATTCTTCTCGAACTCGACGATCACCTCTTTGAGCGCTTCAAGCAGACGGATTCCACAGTGGATCTGGAGGAGATTATATCTCTTCGCCGTGTTGCATTGGAACGCATCCCTCAGCCGAACAGATGCAGAGCTCTCCTCAATCTCGCTGATGCCCTTCACGGACAATTCCAAAAACAGTGTATGGAGAATAGCATGGCTGAAGCTGTTAGCCTTGCACGAGCTGTGTTGGGCCTCTGCCCTCCAGGGTATCCGGATCATGCTTTGTCTCGAGATCATCTTGCACGCTACCTCGAAACGACTCGGTCAGCTCTGAATGATCCCGCCAATCTCCTTTTCAAAAAGTTCAAGAGGAATGAAAAGGACCGCGATCTCGATGCAATGATCACGCTGGGGCAAACTGCACTGGAATTCACGCCACCAGAACACCCCCTACGTCTTTCAACTCTCATCCATCTCTCGGGTCTCCTATCCGAACGGTTCAACCAGTATGGGAGGAAAGAGGATTTAGACAAATTAATCACTTTGAAACGTACTGGGTCGGAATACATATCCCCAGACGAACCGCAGAGACAAACCATCCTCCTCGAACTTGACGGTTACCTTTCTGAACGCTTCAAGCGGACGGATTCCATGATGGATCTGGGGGAGATTATATCTCTTAGTCTTCGCCGTGCTGCGTTGGGACACACTCCTCTGCCAAACCGATGCAGAGCTCTTCTCAATCTCGCTGATGCTCTTCACGAACAATTCCAAAAACAGGGTACAGAGAACAGCATAGTTGATGCCATCAGGCTCACGCGAGCTGCGTTGGGCCTCTGCCCTCCAGGGCATCCGGATCACGCGTTGCCTCGAGATCATCTTGCAAGTTACATCCAAACGAAGGTTGGAAAAAAGGCAGCCCGTGCTCACGTGAGGGGACCAGCGGCCGGCCCTTCGAGTACCAGTTCTTATGATATCGAGCAGTCGATCAAAAAAGCTGTTTCTGCCAGAGTTGCAAAAATCCCGTTGCGTCTATTGCACACGCCCACTGGTATCTTGTGTAACCGGGATGCTCAGATATCCTACTTTGAGGGTAGTCTTCAATACAAACGGCTACTGTCGTTGGCGTCTTCACTTGACAGTCAGCAACTCGAATCAGAAATCAACAATGTGATCGAAGAATACTTTGGATTCGCAACGCTATCTCACAGGTGGGGAAGCGGCGAGCCATTATTACGCGACGTTGAAGGTAAAAGCATTGATGACTTGGGCAGCACGGACGGTGTAGAAAAACTCCAAATGTTTTGCGCTCTTGCTCTCCAGCGTAACTTCCAGTGGGCGTGGAGTGACACGTGTTGCATCGACAAGGATAGCAGCGCTGAACTACAAGAAGCAATTGGGTCTATGTTCTCATGGTACCACTGGTCGTCCCTGACAGTCGTGCACCTCTCCGATGTCTTCGACGGTGGTTCGCTCGCCGGCTGTGTCTGGTTCACACGAGGCTGGACACTGCAAGAGCTCTTGGCTTCACATACCATCCTCTTCTATACATGTGATTGGTCGCTTTACTCGAAGAGCGACGCCGTGGACCATAAATCAGATCCTGCTTTGCTCGAAGAGCTCCAGAATGCAACGGGAATAGCAAAACAACACCTCACGAATTTCTATCCAGGCATGGATGATGCTCGGTCTAGACTACACTGGGCATCAAGGCGTCATACCACCCGGCCAGAAGACATCGCCTACTCCCTTTTTGGAATTTTTCAGGTTCACTTGCCGATCTTCTACGGCGAATCCGCACAGAATGCGCTTGGACGTCTGCTAGCAGAGATTATATCACGTTCAGGAGACGTTTCGGTTCTGGATTGGGTTGGGAAGCCATCCTCGTTCAACAGTTGTTTTCCTGTTGACCTCGCACCATACCGGACGGTACCCCAGTTCCTACTAACTCTCAGTGACCCTGCCAGACACACTAGCCTGGATCTCGACAAAGCACAGCAACTGTATAGTAGCCTCAATAGGCTACCCCGTGCTGGATTTGTCAATAGCAAGCTCACATTGCCCTCCACCGTCCACACACTCACGGCGGTCAAACTGCAGTGTTCCTCGACTAGTCCCTCACGCTACACATACGAGATTCAAGCATCACGCCTGCGGCCTCTCAATATCACGCTATCGGTCGAACTCGGTGAGAATGTTGATACGTATATTCTTGTTCGTCCTTGGCATCCAAAAACCCTTGAGCAGCAGGCAGACCGCGACGTTGATACTGTGTGGAAACTACTGGAGCAGCTCGAGCAGCCCTTCAATGCACTTTTGTTGAAGAGGTCGCTTCGCAACGAATACAAGAGAATTGCCTGCGATTGTACGATTACTGCTTGCATTCAGGACATTACTAGTACCTTGGATAGTGAAGTGTTGATCCCGGAAATTGTATAGGTCGTACTCGTCGTGATTTCCTACTGCCTCCCCCCCTTTTTTGTTTCTTTTTTTCGGACCGCTCCATTGTGTTATAGGCTGATGTCGCACTCAGTGCCAGCACCGCGGCTTCTCAATTAGTGGGACTTTGATTGGTTCCGTCCACACTAGTAAACATGTAAACACTCACATGCACAGCGCTCGGTTACGCGAAACGGCCATGCCCGAACGATTCCATGAGAACCCCTTGTTGATCGTCGTCGTTCAAACGTTCATCGTTCAAGGCTATGGGCAGGTTTAGTATACTTCAGTACTTCAGTGAACAATGGAAGACTCTCCCTATCTGTTCTGGCGACATGGAATCGAAGGCGGTCATGGTGGTCGGGTCGAACGTTGGAATCGGTCTCGAGACATCTGTTCACTTGGCACGTATGAAGCCTAGGTCGCTATTCACGACATGCAGAGACGAGGAGAAGTGTGAACGGACGCGTGAAGGTAGGTGAGGCGCCTGCTCTCCCACTCCTTCTGGCGAGAACCCGTACGGACTCTCAGGGTAATTGACACCGTTTGTCCTGCTATGTAGTTCTGATGGAGCGCACTGGAGATGACGGTACCGGGATGACTTCCATGCCGCTCGACCTTAGCAGTTTTGATAGCGTGCGTGCGTTTGCGGCTACGTTTAGTGCTGAAGCGTGTTCGAACCACGGGCTGAACGTGCTCGTCGCGAACGCGGGAACGTTCGTGCAGGAGTATACTAGGACGGATGACGATTGGGAAGTTATGTGCGTCCAACGGCCATAACCATCCTATCTAACGATCAAACCACGAGGCGCTGACATTTATCATGTTGTTTTGCTATCCAAGGTTTCAAGTTAATTATCTCTCTATGGCGTTACTGAGCATTCTGATGCTCCCGCACCTGGTCGAGGCTTCGAGTTCGGAATCCCCCTCGCGTCTGGTTGTGGTCTCGAGTTTTGGTCATCATTTCGGCGTGGGGAAGTTGAAGAACGCGGCGCAGTGGGAGAGCGTGCTGGAGACTATAAATGACACGAAGTTTTGCAATGGGTCTGTCCCTTTCCCTAAGTGTTAATACCCACCCTATCAGTCATCATTGATTCGCTCGACACTGCAGTGCAGACCGGTACAACGTGAGCAAGCGTGAGTGTTCTTTGACCGTTGGACGTTGCATTGACTCGAAGGATTTTACACGGGCTTAGTGCTCCAGGTCTTGTTCGTGCGAGAGCTCGCTGCTCGTCTCCCGAGTCCCTCACCTGTTGTTGCATGTACCGTCCAACCTGGGTTCTGCCGCTCGAACTTGTTCCGGGACCTCAACGGTACATGGTATGCTCGATCACTCGTATCGTTGATGGGTGCGCTCCTTTCCGCACGTACGCCGGAACAAGGGAGTCGAACGCTTGTCCATGCGGCGGTTGGTGACGACCCGCTTGCGATGCATGGACGATACTTGTCGAGTTGCCAAGTTACTGAGGAGGATGATTATATATTTACACCTGAGGGGAAGACATTTTCTGGGAGACTTTGGGTGAGTTCCGTCCTTCCTTCGAGAGTTTCTTGACAGTAAGGCTGATGTCGGGTCACTTCAATATGTAAGACTGAGACGATAGATACCCTTTCTAAGGTGGATGGTCGTGTGCCCGAGATTGTCAAGCAGTACCTTAGAGTGGATTGAGCGTGTTACCGCCAGGCCAAGTAACAACTGTCTTGCATATTCACCACTGATCAGTACCACTGCCAATGGAAGTTGGCCTCATATTCACCCTCAAACATGCGTAGCGACGAACGGAGTAATCAGTCCGTTGTTAAACACGGGGCCCGAAATTTTGGTTAAGGGGTGCCAAGAACCCCTCGAGGGATCCCTCTCACTCCGAAGACCTACTTCGTGAAATGAGACTACAATATTTCGATGTGTCCGATAACGCCAATGGTACAAATCCAAACGTAGATTCCAGGAAGCCTTTCACCCCTGATATACTTTGAAAGGTCTGCCATGAATACCCAAACATGCTAGCTCACTCCTTTACTCTTCACACCAACCACCATCACCTCCACACCTTCCAACTCCTTATCTCGTGCTCCCTTGACACCCTCAGGGGCCAACGCCAATGCATGCGCACCCTTCTATCACCAGTGTCCACCGCGTGGGTCTTGTCATTCGCAATAGTTGACCGTGTCACGGAGTACACATGATCCCCATCTGAGGTGCTTGGCGTTTTCTTTCTTTGCCTAGCAAACGATGAGCGTTCTCACACTCTGTTTCCTCTCTCTTCTGCTGTTGTTGTCGAGCAAAACAATATGTGCTGGTATCTGTTGATGCGACCGGACGAGACCATATGGAGGCAACGGGTGCACGACCTCCCTTTTCTACCACTCATCTTTTTCTTTTCACTCACTCTTGTTTTCCTTCTTCTCTGCCATTGTAAGTACCGCTGTCCTGTTTGGTCTCCCTCTTGTATAGCCACACCCTGTTACTTGTACAATTTGTGTTTGCACCCAGGTTTGCTATCGACGTCGTCGGTCGTGTGCCTAGGGTCTCTTGTCATCCTGGAGAATATTATTTATTGGTGTCGCCGAGCAACATATGCTACGCCGTATGAGCCGTCAAGTGTTCATCTCTTTATGATACGATGGCTGGTATGCGATATGTAACGGTGTACGGACTGGTTTCTGCAAACCCATGCATAGGAGCGTCCAGGGGAGGTACGAAGCGATTATGATGCACTGGCGGGCAAGCGTAGCTCGTAGTATTCAAATGAGACTTTCGACTTTGGCCGCCTGACCACCGGGCACGACAGGATATGATAAGGACGGTGCCGGCCTTGGTGGAGCATGATATAATTGACGGCACACGCACTAACAAATGAAAGTGATGCATTGATGCACGTTGGCATCCCATCCGACTTGTGGCACGTCGAGGTTATCTTTCACGCAACAACAAGCAGACAAATCTTCGGTACTGTTGTGTCATTTCTACACGGTAAGGAGTGCTACCATATTCCAGCAGTATGGAGATCATTGCTACCTGGTAGGGGCATACAATGGTACTGACATACCGATACCGCTTATCACTTGATCGGTGTGGTGTATCTATAAGGTTCAATCAAGAGGGTAAGTCGCCCGTCACCCGACACTTCAATGGATGGGAAGCTCATAGAGAACGAGTCTACAAGTGGATCCACCTTCAACGGCAACTCGACAGGAAAGCAGAAGCGAGTGCTAGAGCAAGTCACGACAGGAGCAGGAACATGTGATGCTTTGTATCTGTCGTCCCATACACGAGGTACAACACGTGTGGAAGGGCCCTAATTTTGCTAGCGTCAAATTAGGCAAGGTCGGGCGCCAATTCTTGATCAGTTACCTCGAAGTGATGAAAGACGTAAATTTGGAAGGACCTGCGAAAAAGAAGACAACGGTCAGGTGGAACATGTGGAAAACTTGATGGCAGGTGTTCCCACACGTGTGCGGAATGTATTTTAGGGATACCGTATATACCTGAAGTTCGCGAATGTCGCCTTACCTGCAGTGACATCCCCCTTCAGATAACAGGATGGCTCCCCGACCCATGGTCATTGCGTACGTCGTATTTGCAAATGTCGTTTCTGGTGTTTATACTCCGTTCCAGAGTGATGGGCCCCAGGTGGTCAGGGAAACCAACGTAAGTGGAGGGGGCGGATTAGTGAATCATTGACGAAGGGGCACATAGTTCATCAGCAAACTCACGGGCACCAAACAAGCATCGTACGAAGTCAAACGGCTCGCTAAGGACGTTAGGGAGTTCATATTTAACCTGCCCGAAGGCCGACAATACGTGTTCGTGGACACCCCTGGATTCGACCACAATTATCGATCAGACAGCGATATACTCCGTATGATTGTTGTGTGGTTAGGAAACAAGTGAACATCGAGCTTGTAAGATTCGCCACTCACTGGCACGAAAACAGATACCGCAGAAGGGTCAATCTGAGCGGCATTATCTATACACACCGTATAACCGATGACCGGATGACCGGGTCGGTGTGTAAAAACCTAGAAATGTTTGTTCGATTGTGCGGGGACAAAGCCGCTGGTGGTGTACGATTGGTAACCACTATGTGGGGAAAGGTGAAAAACAAGGACGTTGCAGAAAGCAGGGTTTCACAGCTGGAAAATAAGTTTTGGAAACCACTAATCGAGGCAGGAGCTCGCCACGAACGGTTCGAAGACAACTCTTCGAGATGTGCATGGGGGATCATCGAGAGCTTGACAGGAGGGGGGGAGGACCTTCTTCTGCAGGAAGAATTGGTGCATGCGGAAATGAAGTTGAACAAGACGACTGCAGGCAAAGCTCTGTACGCCCAATTCCACAACCTCTGGCACGAACAAAAAGAAACAATCAGACACCTTCAGGAAGAGAACGAGGCTCAGAAAGATCCGGAGCTGGTGAAGGCAGTCGAGGCGGAACTACGGCGTTTGGAGGTCGAGCTACAAAGGACATCGGATGAGATAGACAAACTAAGGACCCCCTTCTTCAGACGCATCGCACCCAAGCCGACAACAATACCACCCTTCAAATTACTATTCAACGTTCAACATTAGTGATCACGTCGGTGAAAATGATTACGTAATTTTGTAAGTTGCAACATTGACCCCCAAGCGTTGCGGGCTGAACTAACGAGCGACTAGCGTGGTCGGCCCAACGAGGGTAGAAAAGACCTCGGTGATTGTCTCCGCTTCTTTGTTAGCGACCTCCTCTAATTGATCAGTAGTTTTATAGACAACTGTCGAAAAATGATGACAACGGGCGATATCTACATACAAAGAATGTCGAAGCGTGGAGATGCAACCTCGGTAATGGCTCAGAGAACATCATAGTCGTCGACACGCCATCTTTCCATTCTGATTGTAATGGTCTCGATGCTGAAGATAGAGTGACTCATTGGTTAGATTCGAAGTGAGTGCAACGATCGGGGCCCGCTCGCCTTAACCTCGCAAATATCATTGTAGGTTCACCAAAAAATGTCACTCTGCTATCCTCTTTCTCCACTTTCTCGACTCGGATACAACAAGTGGTGATATGTCGATGTCATGGCATCTCGAGGCATTTGCGAAGACATTTCGAAATAAGTTCACGGTGCCGTCCGACATTTATGTAGTCCCGACCAGCAATCCAGTTTCTACTCTTCCCAGTGAAACACTGAGCCAGCACTTGTCGCAACTCAAAACTATGACGGAAAGGTTGAATGGAACAGGAGAGCGTGATTGGCATGCATCCACCCTTGGCACCAGTTTGGGGATGTTCACACGCCCTTCAGGGGGGGTTTCTTGATGGGGCTAAATATACCTCCGAGGTGTCACCTCTGCGGCTGGGGCCCTGCTATTTCCTAAGATGGAAAGGTAGATATTTAGCTGCACCACAGTATGTGTTCTGGCGCTACACCTGCGCATGCATGATGGTGTTGCCACCCTCGTGGGACCGTCCTGGCGATGCTTTGGCGAGCCTCGCCATGGCTTCAACACTTCTTTATTTAGTTATGTTTTCGCTATGCTTTCCGAAAAGTGGGTAGGTTCCTCAGGTCACCAGGAGGGTCATGGTTACTTTTTATGTTATTTTTCCGGACGTAGTGCAGTGTTCACTGGTCATAAAGGGGAACAATCCTATTTGTGTGGGATTATTGTAAACCAGCTAGTCTACATAAACATGCTTCGCTACGAGGAATTGTGTGCCGAAACGACAATAAAGTTTTCAGAGGGGCACCACTGAGATGGAGACGGCGGTCCTAGTGCCGGGATCGAAGACGGACGATGCTGTATCAAGAGAACATCTATACCTATGAGCTTGATGCCGTTCCGATATATCTAGTCCTGCACGGTCCCTGCAGATGGCAAGCTCAGGACTCTGCATATTTGGCGGCAGTGGGATTGACGATCTTGCGCTCCAGTGTGCTTGGTGCATAGAAGGAGAACGGGAGGCAGAGAGTTGAATGGCACGTTCCGATGGACTGAACAGGGAGATGAAAGGGATAGGAAGGTATACGGTCCTGGCGCACAGCTCGTAGCAGGCGCGGGAATGATGTGAAGCAGACATTAGTGTATCTTCTGGAGTGGTGCAGCACACGTTGTTGCGAGCTCTCTGTTCCGACATCAGGAACGGTCAGAAGCAGAGAGGGAGAGCAGATGCACGGTTCGGATGGTGATAGTCTCACACGACTCGCTCTCGACGGAGTATGATGGGCTTCTATAGCTTCGATTGGGGGCCTCCAACTTGGGGGAGGAGTTCTGTGTCAGGCTTCCGACCCGCCTGTGACTCCAGTGTTGGTCAGGAGGGTGCAGTAGTCGGGTTTCTACGTGTGACAGATGCCATCAGTGCTGCAATCAAGCACAGGTGATTACCGTGCAGCGCACCTCGTTCCCTTCCACTGTTATCTCGTAAGGAGCCAGTGTTTCCAAAGGGGCGACTTCGAAGGACTTGTAATGGGTTATGGGCGAATACGTTCATGTTCGAGTGCGTAGTTGGGGATTTCAACTGAGGAAGTGAGTCGAGAGGAAACTTACAAATTCTGAGCGATGATCAGCAGGTCCGCTTTGACACTGTTATGGACATTGGATTGTAAGATTGTTCCCAACGAAACTGCACTAATGATATCACACCTTACCTTGGAGAAATGCAGCGTCCAACTACAGGCAGCGACTTGGAGGAGTAGAGGCCCAAAAGGAACGTAACAAATAATGCCAAATGAATCCGGATCAGTAGATATGGATTATATATCATGAATGATAATAGCGTCACTAGTAACAATGTGCGGCACATCCCGCTTTTATTGTCTAAGGTTCTTCGATAGAGCGCAGCACACGACAGCAGTTTGAGAAAAAACGAAGATATTCAGAAGTGTCAGTATTATAAGTCTAGTTAGTGTTTGCTTCGGGCTCGGGGGAGGTGTTCCTATTCTGCGCAGATGTGGTAGGCTGAGCTGGAGGATAGGAATGCTGCTGAGACGGCCCGGGAACCGTGCCAGAAGGATGGTCAGGTTGTGGGCTGATGCGCAGCACTGGCGACGGGCGGAACTGGGTATGTGGTCGAGTGCGAGTCCCACGGTAATAGTAGCTGGGAATGGCATCATTTGGGTGAGCCCTCGGGGGTGGATATGGGACCTGAGAGACTTGAACCCGATGATTAAGATCCGGGGGATCATACCAGACACCATCCCTCATGTACTGGATCCGATCCTCATACTCAGCATGTCCGTCTTCCCATGGGTCGTGTACGAAGCTAGGGAGATGGTCGGGGAAGCCTTGCGCTGTGTGGTATTGGGCTGCATATGGATCTCGTTCATAGTGTATCCTGGGATGATGCATGGGGTGGTAGTCATAGACATATCGCGGAGGCAAACCTTCATGTGGCATAATTATCAGAACGGATTGCTCCTGGTGATGCAGTGGCCTCCTTACCTGTCAGATGTTGGCCGGCCATGTTCTGCATACTTTCTGCAGTGCCCCTGTCTGTCCCAAGCCGAGTGTCTTCTGTTTCGATGCGACCTATGTCTCCAGTCTCAACCCGATCCCTGTCTTTGCAAGCTCGACCCTCTTCTGCTAAAACAAGGCCTGCAGATGGGGCTGAGAGGGTCATAAGGGCCACATTACCGCCCGGTCTCCGCATCCTATGGCGCAGGTTGAAAGCGTTCTTGGAATCATGTGCTGAGGCACGGTCATCCCTGGTAAGTGGCCGTGGCTTTGGTTGCTTATTTGTCACTGCCAAAGATTCAGATGCTTCGTCGAAGGGAAGAGTAGGGCATGGCTGGTGAGGGAAGGGAGAATATAAAAGCGCAGGTGGGGGAGCAACTTGGCTATTTTCAGAAGTATGCGTGATCGATGGACTGTCCTTAGGTGGTTCCTGAAGGGCACGATAGGCGGGTGGCATTCGTGGGCTGCTGGGAATGCATTCCGAAGCACAGTGCTGGGCACCGAGTAAAGGAGACTTACACTGAACATCCACGACTTGAGGGTTCGTGCTATGATTATCGTCCGTGCTTGTATGGATTTTCCTAGGTACTTCCATGCATCCATCATCATCGGGTGAGGTTAGAAGGGTCGTAGAAGTAGTGTGCGAACGACTCTGGTTCGCTTCGGATGTGTCACGACCCGACTGAGCATGGCGTGATATATCAGTAGTTTCGTCAGTGGTGATACGTTGACCGCTCCCCTTATCTTTAGAGGACAAGGTGTCAGGATAGACCGGAGGGGGGTCGACAGGCATCGGGCTAATAGTTAGCCTTTCTGAAGTGCGCCCAGTGTCATCAAAAATGCTCCTACTTCCATGTGACACCTGCCCTTCATCCGCCATGTCGTCTTCATACCCTACAGCTCTGCTGGCAGCGATGTCTAGACCCTTGCCCTTACTTTTGGACGACGTGGATATGGGACTGATAGGTGGGGGCCTGACAGGCTTTGGGTGGTTAGCAAGTCTTTTCGGAGCACGCCCAGCGTCGTCCAAGGTGCGCTTGCGCTTGCGCAATAACAACTGCCTTTCATCCTCTAAGACACTGTCTTCATCCCCGATGCTCACGCCCTCGGTGTCACTGCCATCGTTATTGCTCGCTTTGTCACCAGGGTTATACTCTGAATCGCCAACGTCAACACTATCATTGTCGTCATCTTCAGAGTCGACAACTCATCTGGTAGGTTTCTTCAACGTTGAGGACCGCACAATCATGACTCTGGGTTGAAGCCAGGAGGACTTCCTGACAATTGGGGGGATCTCTTCGACTTCATTGGAATCATGTGCAGGTGAAGGGCGAAATTTGGCCTTGGTTTGGGGTGTCGGGTTAGGCAGGATCTCATCCGAGTCTGGGATGCTAATTACTTCGACCTCTCGTGTAGATTTACCGGTCGTTTTCTTCTTTAAGCGCGTGGTAGCGGCACTAGACTTCCACGCTGCGCCATGGCAGTCACACTTGAGGTTAGCATACATCCTCTTGGCAAAGGCATGTTTCGAGTCAGGATCTGGGGGGGCTCCATAGATAACGGGACTCCGAGAATAATAGAGCGCATCTGTAGAATAGTTACAGTCAATCAAGTTGTTGTCACATACCCGACGACCTACCATGCAGGTCTGGCTTGACAACGAAATGAAGCCCGTGCTTAGATTTATCGGTGAGAGCGGCAATTAGAGTACTGCACTCCGCAAGTGTGAGATCTGAGATCCCTTTCGATCCACTTTTCGGACGTGGTTGTCGTTCCTCACCGGGAAATAAAACCTTGTCTGGGAAATTGTAGCAAACGATTGAGCTCTTCGCCAAGCTCTTCGGTAGGTTCTTCCAGGGAAAAAGTCTCCCCGATGCCCAGTTGCATCTGTGTTCCACTAGCGAGAATAATGAGTTTGCAATATAATTCAACAAGAGGACATACTCAGCGCCTGTACCAACAAAGTTCTCAAGCGCCCATGATCACCTCGCTCCTCTGAATCGAGAGTGCTCTGCTCGACGGTACACGTATTTACACTATCTGTGGCCGAAGAGCAACCTTGAAATTGCCTGCAGCTCTCATCTTTCATTTCGGAGGGCCCTGCATCATCAGTTGTTGAAGAAGAGGGACAGTGAAAGCGCTTGTTGCTCTGATCTTTCGTTTCAGAAGGATCTTGGGGTTCCTTGCCGCCGTCAAATGCCTCTGCTACCATGGCAAGAGAAGACCTGCTGCTGTACTACGTGTTGGAGCTGTGAATAATTAAAAAGATGACTATTGATGTACTAAATGTGTGCCTTAAAATGTCCCACCATTTCATCTTCGTCAGCACGACACCGTTCTAAAAAGAACTGCAGGAGTAATCAGCAGTGAGCTGTGGAGAGGCGACAGTGCACTTACATTCTCAGCACCGGGGGTGGTATGCATGTAACCAATGCCACCATCTTGATTGACGACACTCCCTGCCAGTAGGAATGCTCCTTCAAATGCGTGGCATTTTGCAACGGAGTTGAACTAGACCGTCATCAGACTATTGTCACGTGTGAGGTATGGCAAATTGCGACTCACCAACTGCACGAATCGCTTTGAGGTACTATGGAATAGCTGTTGACGTTGAGCAACGGTTTTCTCAGCATTCCCCAATACCACGGTATCTTTGTACACTGCCAAGATTTGCCTGTAGGTATCCGGGAATTGCTCGCAAAAAAGTTTGTAACATTTAGACATCTTTTCTGCTGCGGTATATTCTGTACATCTTGCGGTCATAAAAACTCAAAGTACTTACATGGCGTTCCAGCGATGTCATCACCATCTGGCAGTCTTTGCAGTTCCCGAGCTTTGTGTGCAGTGAAGTACTGCTGATAGGCGTTCCACTCGTTCATAGAGTTAGAACGTGCATACTGTTGGGTGAAGCGTTGGACGACTTGCTGAATAGGCATTCTAACGCGGCCACTGAGAGTGTTGAACTGATCGTTGATACGTTCGAACCCCTCCTCTAACATAGCGGCCATGGATGCTGCAGTTCTGCCAACCACAAAGGAGGGCTCATCAGCAGCTGTGGACCGACCTTTTGCATTGTGCTCGGTGACAAGCAGTGGACCTGACTGTATAGATTCCCCATGGTTGGACGGCAAGGGGGTTTCTGAACGTCCGAAGTTAACATCGAGGTCGAAGTCTGTGTTTGCAGGTTCTCTGAATGAGATTGTACCGTCAGGCCAAACCGTCAGACTCCCGTCTGATGCAACCTTTTGGCATGGAGTATCTTCATCTGACTCGCGGCTTCCATCTGCCTGGGAGACTGGAACGACAGGCTGCAGAGGTGGTACAATCTCAGAGTGAACGGAAACAGAGCCAGCTGGCAGGATACATCAGAGTGTAACAACGAGGGAAGGTCGACATTTCCTACCTTCATTGACAGCATTCTTTTCGTGTTTGTTACCTGCAGTGGTCACTGACTTTAACCGCGGTGCCTCTACTACTTTCTTCTCTCCTTTCTCCTTTTCTAAAAACGAAACAATGACAGCATGAGAAACAGGACATTCAAACATGGGTGAGGCTTACCACTACAGGAGGTAGAGCTTTCTACAATGAGCTGCATAGGTGTTGTGCATTGGCGAGGTGCCTGCACTTTCGAGGCAGCACTTGACACGTCTGCAAACCGTTGTTAGCCAACATACCAATGTTACAAGCTGAGATATACACTACCTGATTTTATTTTGTGCATAGGGAAAGGTGAACTATTGCAGGCACCCTGAGATCCCCCAAACAAGAGGCTCGCGCACTGCACATTTGTGTTGACACGAGGAACAGGCGGAGGGGTAAACCCCACTTGGAATGGGTCTTTGTTGTCATCGAGCGCTCCGTTAGATTGAGACTGGTCGATGTGAGTCGACGTGTGGATCAATGGCAAAAACACCAAAAAAAACCCAACACAAAGACAATTGCCGAGTTGGTGGTTTTCCTATGCGGGCTTTGGCTCGAGGGATCTGTTAAAATAAAATGGGGGAGGGGTTCCGTGCACCTAGAGGGGGCTAGGGCAGAGGGTATGGGTGCTCCTGATGAAGGGGGAGCAGGGGAAGACTGAAAATGCGAAGAGAATAGGCTGCTCTGAGCCTAGAAGCGATGTAAGATGATGAAGATAACAGTAAGTAGACCCTTAATGGAGCCTCAAATACTGCAGGAATAGAGATGATGATGAGGGGCTTAAAAGCGACGATGATTAGGCCTAATGATGATGATGATGAGTGAGCAGGTAAGTCTTTACACAGGGGACTGCTTCCTATGCAGGGGACTTGGTAGCTGCTTGATTGCTGTCGACGTATTGGTACTTTATATACAAAAAGGTAGCGTAGCCTGCAGTAAATATGGAGCAACACTTTGTAAGTGATCTGTAAGCGATTGGTGAGGGGATTGGTAAAGGATTGGTAAGGCTTTGTAAGGATGAGTAAGGACAGTAAGCAATTGGTAAGTAAAACCAGTAAGCATGACGAAGATTATCACTAATCAATTTGAAAACAGAATGAGTCATCAAGGAACGGATGAATAATGCGAAAAGGGGAATGAGTAAGCGCACTGGTCACTGCTGATTAAGGGATATGACTGCAAATGAGTCATAGTGACTCCTAGATCTGAGATCTAGATGCATTATGGTAACTTGCTGCATGTCCAAATGAAGAATGGTGGGGGTTTCTGCCAGGGGCCAATTTTGGGGGTCTCCAGGGTAGTCAGGGCATAGGATTTCGCAACTTTCCCCCCTTTCCTCCTCTCTGTAAAGCGACCTGCATTAGCTGCAGCTAGTGTTCTGGAGGGTTTGAGGAGGAGGAAGGGCCATCTTCTCCCATAAGAGCAGGGAGAAGTGTCTCAAATTCATCATGAATGCGATCAGATAGACTGGATGACAGTAATTGGTATTGAACCTGTCGCAATTTTGGAAGAATGAAGGATGAGATTGAGAGGTAGACGTTGCAGGGCACAGGGATGAAGGATCCATATGCTTCTTCAACTGGAGAAACTGAAACAACCACATATGATTTTTCAAGCCTGATAACAGACCTGAGACGACCAAAGAAAGTCCTCCTCGATGTCAGACTGACAAGGAGAACTCGCTGTCCCAAAGCAATAGGATGGGAGGTCATGGATGAGGGAGGGATGAACCAGGAGGCTTCAGGGCGAATGCTAGTGGGGATTCCTGGCAAGTACTCGTAGTCATTCTCCCTGGCAAAGGGAATGAGCGAAGAGATCGTCGAAGAGGTGGCCATTACAATAAAAAGTGGCGAAATGGGCATTTGTTGGCAGAAATGATGCAGAAAACTGTGGAGGGCGAGGATCATCACCAAATTTGGTAGGCAGGATGGCGTGGTCGAGAGCTTTCTGTGAGCATGGGAATGATGTCGATATCTTTAGAAATGGCTGAGATATTCGAAAAATCGGAATGCCGTAAACTGGCGCTCGAAAACTTTTATTCGGTGCTTGAGCGGTTTCTTCCCTAACGTTAAGGGTGGTTCTTGTGCGACGGATGACTGCTAGACACTCCAGTCATTCTGCGCATTAGGGCTAGGCTTCTCCATTCTTCATCATTCAGCTCTTGGGTCCATGCTCACGTTGCCAAACACCTTTGGTGCGTGACATCCGCCAGCAACAAGAAATGCAATCGTCCCCGATTGTGACCAGAGCAGCAAACCCAAGTGGGCAAAAAACAAAAGAAAGAAAAAGAATCTGAAAAGAATGGCTGGGGATAGATGAAAAAGGCAAAGGAAAATCATAAGAATTCATCAGAGTCGTAAGCATTACTCTCATTCTTGTCATCTCTGTCATCATCGTCATTGCTTTGCTCTTCATCTCCACTGGGGAGGATATCTTCAGGTAAAGGAGTGGTGTGGGAGTAGTAGGGGATGAGTCGGAATGCAGCAATGCCTCGTCTAGAGACAGTGCCGTCGAGTTCTTTGAGGACATAGGAACCTCCCTTGGTGTGACGGACAACTTCATAGGGACCAAGGTAACGTGGTTTGGACTTTCTATCAAGCTCCTTCTCGACCTGGCTATTGCGAACCAAGACAAGGTCTCCAGGCTGGTATGAGGACTTTGCAAGGCGTCGGGCATACTTTCTTTCGAACTGATCCTTGGACTGCAGACGTGACTTCTGTAGGGTAGTGAAGGCAGCATGGATATCGTCCTGTCTCTTCTCCAACTGGCGAATGCGAAGTGAAAGAAGCTCCTCTGAGCTCATTCCTGAACAAAATCCTTCAACAAGATATGTAGATTCGAAGAGATCAAATGGGAGGATGGGATCAAGACCATGGAGGAGGAAGTAGGGGCTGAATACAGTAGACCATCGAGTTGTAACCTTGTCTGCAAAGAAAGCATGATGGACCTTGGTAGGCCAGAGGCTGAGATCGCCTTCACAGGCTTTAACGATAGCTTCTCGGATGATGAAGTGTCCTCGCTCCACAACTCCATTAGCTCTAGAATTATAGGGCGAGATGCGAATCTGGGGGATGGAGTAGCGTTGCATGAGCTTTTCGAAAGCACCCTTGACTTCACTGCCATTGTCAGTTACAATCTGGGAGACAGTTCCATAACGACAGAGGATTTCTTCCCAAAAGAACTTGGCGAGATTATCTGCATTGGCATGTCTAAGAGCATGTCCTTCAGCTGCGAGGGAAAGATCATCTCGAGCGGCAACAAGATAGCGATAGCCACGAGCTTTGGGCATGAGCATGATGTCAACGTAGACCTTCATGAAGATTCTGGGGGATGCAGAGATAGTGATGGGGATCTCGGTCTTATGAGTGCTGCGAATCTGGCATTCATGGCATGAGCGAACATGGTGGGCGACATCCTTGTACATCTGAGGCCAATAGAAGCGCTCTCTGACTGTCTGAAAGACTCCAAAGACTCCTCTATGACCGAGCTCTTCATGGGCTTGGTTCAGTATCTGTGCACGGAGATCTGGGTCGAAGATAACTTTGACAGGGGTATGGGAACCTCGGCGTTTAAAGAGATGGCTTCCATGAAGGAAGAACTGCAAGGATCTGCGAATGAACCACTTTCGAGAGGTGTTGGAAGGGAATGTGGGAAGTTCGGTGGTGCGAAGGAAGTGTAGGATTCGGCGTAAAAGGGTGTCTTGGGTGGTATCATCAGAAAGGAACGATGGGAGTGTCATGGCGTCATAGGAAAGGGGATGAGTCTCTGTAAAGAAAAGAACGTTCTCTAACCAATCATCGGCCTCTTCTGCATCAATATGACCCTCCTCATAGTCTTCCTCAGTA
Organism: Pisolithus microcarpus; assembly: GCA_024613185.1. Taxonomy (NCBI): domain Eukaryota; kingdom Fungi; phylum Basidiomycota; class Agaricomycetes; order Boletales; family Pisolithaceae; genus Pisolithus; species Pisolithus microcarpus. Next base: position 2,088,081 of record JANFAI010000007.1, read on the forward strand.
GGTTGACGTCGAGAGAGTGCATCAGGACCACGGTGCTTGAGAGCCGGTACATGGATCAACTTGAAGTCAAAGAGGAGTATACCTTCGATCCAGCGATTGATCATTGCATTTGGCTGAAGATCTGGGTCATTGAGCATACCCTTGATATACTTGGCATCAACTTCAACCCATAGATGATGAACACCATAAAGATGGAGGCGGTAGTGACGTAGTGCTCTGAAAAGACCATAAAGTTCGAGTTTAGGCTGGCTGTAGCGTGATTCTCGCTCATTGATAGGGAGTGAACCATAGCGTGCAGGGCGTTTGCGACCTTGTGAGTCATACTGGGAAAGAATGAATCCTATGGCAACATTGCTGGTGTCGACAGAAAGAACGACAGGGGAGTCGGACGAGTAGTCAATAGGGCGAAGGGCAGGAGCAGTTGAAATGGCATGCTTCAAAGAGTTGAACACCTCCTGTTGGGGCTCTCCCCACTCAAATGGAGCATTCTTGCGATAGAGGTCGACCAGAGGCCGAGCCAGCTGCGAGTAGTTCGCAATCCAGATACGAACAGTACCACAGAGGCCTAGGAATGACCGTACATCTTTGGGCGTAAGGAGTGTTGGCCAATTTACGATCTTCTTCACCTTGCTGTCGTCAGGGGAACGTCCATGAGGATGGCACTCTTGGCCGAGGATGATGACACGAGGACGGCAGATCTGAGATTTAGAACCGGAAAACGTTCCACCAGCATGAGCAAACCGATGCATGATCCGATGTACGTCAATGGCATGTTCCCAAATGAAGCGACGGATGCCAGGGTTCTCAGGTAATGTTTCGGCATGACCATCGGCATCCTCATAGCATGTAGCTGGGCCTTTGATAGGTAGATCGTCAATGAAAACGTTGGCAATGTGAGGGATTTCGTCTTGGAGAATGAATGCTGTGCAATTCTGGAATTCTGACGGTGAGTTGGTGTAGCCTTGAGGCATGGCAGTATGGCGTAGCAAGCCAAGTGGCATCAGGAATGAGGTGAGATCTCGGCTATCGGGGTGAAGTTGGCGTGCATCGAAGCCAGAGAATAGATCAAAGACGGTATAGCATTGGCGGCCGGCGAACGGCTCCACAAAGTCGTCCAAGATAGGTGGGACACCAGCGTCTCGAATGGTAACCTTGTTTAGAGGCTGCAGATCATGGATGATTTGGATCTTTCCATTCTTCTTCATAACACAAAACCATCTCGAGCGGTAAGACGACTGAGCTGGTTCATAGAGTCCGGCTGCAATCTTATCCCGAAGAAGCTGTATGACTCGGTCTCGGATACCAGGGGGGATCGGAATGTTACGATATTCCCATGGTTCGTGGGGGAGGACAGGGATTATGTAAGGTGTGAAGTAGTCAGATCTGAAATTGCCTCGTTCTGATTCGTCAAAGGCTAGCGCACGTTCGTTTAGCTTCATAATGTGGCAAAAAAGTTTTTCCTCTTCTGGCCACAGGAAGTTGTCGGCATTTAATTTCATGGAGTCCAAGCGTTCCTTGGTAAGCTTCTTCGTGGGAATGAAAGTGGGGGGGTGAGGCGAGAGTGGAATAAGTGATTTGAGGGGGTCTTCTGGGAATCGGCGATGAACGTGTGCGTCTTCTGGATAAACGCCTGGCACAGGCTTGACTTTGTGGTCAACACGTTTATAAGCGCCATATACCGAGCGTACACTGTTGTCGTCTGGGTTTTCTGTATCTGTAACAAGAGAGCGTCTAAAACATAACAAATCAAGGAAATCAGAGAAAGAAAAAAAGATTTTTTGTGGCTTTTTGTTATTTTGAATAGATAGTGAGTCTGAGAATGTCAGGGGTCTGGATGGCGAAGGAGAACACAAAACATTACAGTAAAAGGATTTTTCGAAGCATTGAACCGAAGAGAGCATAGTAGGTGGTGGTACAGGAGTATCAGAGTGAAGAATTGTCTGTGGATTTAGGAGTTTAATGACTTCTCGGTCAAAGTGAGCAGAACAAGAAGTACAAGGAGAAGCATATGAATCAAAAGAGAAACAGTAAGTAAAATCAGGAAATTCAGAAGATAGACTCATCAGAGGGCCAGGATGAAGTCTGAAATCGAAAGGAGTCGGAACCAAAGATATCCTGGTAAAGTTGGCGAGCGGTACTGATAGTTGGTGTATTGGAGGGAGTAGGGGAGTAACTTGGGTAGGAAATGGCTTCAAATGGGGGTGGATGATGACTGGCTGAGACATGATTGATAGCATGGGCAAGGAGGGGAAGACCAGGTGGGGTGTAGGATTGCGACACATCAACAGTGCTAGATGAGTCTCCTAGCTCGTTTACCTCTGGGTCTTGGAGTTGAGCTACCCATCCTGTCAAGGTACGATGCAGGGAAACCTGGTTATAAGATCCTGGCATGGCAATCTTCTCTCCATTGTCCATAATGTCAGGGGCATGTCCAGGGTCTGGAGGTGGTGCTGGCATGATGAGTGCATGATTGGGATGATGGAAACGGGAGTTAGCACCCAGTTCGAACATGTCCAATAAAATGGGAGACAGAGTGGCAGGCAGATGGTCAAAATGCGATGATGGGTGATGGGATGCTTCAACATATGGGGGACAACCAATGATACTCATGAAAATGAGGAGGTCTGGACCTTCTTCATCTGCTTCTTCCCTTGTAATCCTGTCGACGAACTGGCATCCTTGGAAAATGGGGCCTAACTCGAGCAACTCTTCTTCTCCAAGACCATCAGGCAAGGATACACGGTTAGTCGAAGTAAGATGCAGCATCATCTCACTGAAAGATATGGATTCTCCAGGTAAGTCATTGAACATTTCAGAGGCGATGCAATGAGAGGTGCAGTGAAGGGGGCAGGAATGTGATAGATCAGGTTCAGGGGGTGAATTATCGACCTGAAACAGGAGTGAAGGCTCAGATAAGTCGGTTGGAGGCACTTCGAGATAAGTGGGTTCAACAGGAGGTGAAAGCGAGGGATCTTGGCCTTCAAGGGTCCTGGTATTTAACTGCGAATGAGGGGATGGGGGATCTGGATTATCAGGAGGATCAGGGGATAGGATGGGATCATTGGGAGGTGGACTTTGATCTGCAGGATCAGAGCGAGGATTGGGATAGAAGCGAACATAAGCAGAGCCACTGTATTCATCACGATCATTCCATGGGGAACCAGGAATGCGCTGCACAAAGTAGGTATGCAGTAAGAGGAAGTCCTGATAGTAGTGGTCGTCCTGATCGATGCCTCTCTGACCAGCAAGGGCATAATCCGAGTCGAAGTAGACATGGAAGAAGTTAGGGTATTGACGAGTAAGTCCTGTGAGAAGTGCAGTGAGGGACTGACACTCTTCCCTCCTAATCTGACGTCGAAGTGCAGCAACAGTAGGATCATCTTCCAGCCCATTCAACTCAGTGGCCTCTAACTCCTCAGTGAGTGCATGCAGAAGATTCGAAGGCAAAGGGCTGGATGGTGGGGCAACAGTGATGATAGGGATGGGATGGAATTCTGGAAGTTCAAAGGTGCCATTTATGCCATCTGAGGTCGAGTTTGGATACAGGAGAGTCGATGTGGGTGTCTCAGAAGGTGGTGAAGGTGGTTCAAAGGTAATAGGTGATCCAGTAGCAGGAGAATCAGGCGATGACTGTCCTGTGAAGGTCCCAGTGTCTTCTTCGAAGCTAGAAGGCTGGAGAGTAGCCATGAGGGTAGTAGCAGTCGGTTCAGCAAGCCCTTCAGTGACACAGAGTTCGAGGGGATGATCTTTGTCAGATCCAAAGACTATGAAAGTTGCAGAACCTCTCTCAACGATGCTGACAGCATTCCCATGTGCCCAGGGGCGTCCTAGAAGCAAATCAAAGCCTGCATCGATGTCAGGGGCAACAAATAGATTGGTCCAGGTCCTGGTAGCACCACAGAAGAGCGGTACATCTTTGATTAGACCGGTGAGCATTGATACTCCACCATTGGCATCTTTCATACTGATGCTTCTTGAAACATCGATGGGCATCTGAATGACAGATCGTGCTATACTTGATTTGACCACATTAAGAGTGGAGCCTGAGTCAATGACAGCTGTCACCTGTCGACCATTACAGGTGAGATTAATTGTGATCAAGGGACTAGATGTCAAAGCGAGATAAGATGCAATCGGGGGTGTTCCATCGACAGCTCTAACTGATTGAATGATGGGTTGACGCTTGTACCTGATGAGTTCCTGAAGATGATGGGATACATCCCTTGATGCTCCAATAACTTCCCCCAATGAAAGAGTCATAGGGGTAGCTAGAATGCGATCCACAATGGCCTTTGGGTCTGCAGACTGAGATAGTGGTGAAGTCATGGCAGCAGTAGGCTTGGATTTCCTCCCCTTGTCAGCAGGGGAGTCAGAGGCTTGATGCGAAGGTTTATTGATGGATTCATCCTCCATGATGGCATCATCATCATTCCCATCAAAGCCATGACAATGGACATCGACAGGGACAAAGACAGGGGCCTGTGGCACAGTGATGGTGGCATGTGGCTGTGTGACAGGTGTCAGATCAGCTCGCTTTGATGGCTGATGGATAGGGGCTGATGGGGGATCGACAGTGGCTGATGATGGCTTAATAGGTGGCTGAGGCTGATTGACAGGTGTCGATGAGGTAGATTGCTTCGGAAATTCTCTCTCTTTGCCCTTCCCATGTGACCGAGGTGGGAGGAGTACTCCATCGAAGACTTCCCTGCGCTTATCCTTCAAGATTTTGGCATTTCTTTCTGCAGCAGCAACAACAGCTTCATCTTCCAATTCATAGATCTCTGCTCCAAGATATTCATCGGCTTCTTCATGGATAACAAAGTGGACAGTATTGGTGGGTTGGGTCGCATTGACAGATCTCTCATAAGCCTGAAGGATCGTTTCATCTCCATTCCTATAGATGCGCTGTCCATTGGGATATATGACTCGATGGTTGTCATCTCTTGCCAATGAACCCTTCTTGACAAGATCATTGATTGCATCGCAGCTATCTAGGCCATGTCCAGTGACTCCACAGCCAAAACAGACGATGGGTTTCCTTGGGGGACGTGCCTGGGATGAATTTGGACTGATAGGGGGCGCAGTGGAGCTAGGAACAGGGGCGGAGTGGAGTGCAGGGGGACGAATCACCTTTGCAGCATCGGGATCCATCTTGATGGCTCGATAATAGAGCAATGAGTAATCAGGATCGTTTAAGGACATACGAGATAAGGATTTTATCAGGGTTTCGACCTCATCCTGCTTCTGAGCGATGCTTCCCTCCCTCTCCAGTGTCTCCAAGTGTTTCCTAGCTTCCTGGGAAGGTAGCAGTGGTCGAACACTCCCTCCTCTCGCATCATGCTGCTGTGGAGGGACATTCTCCTTCTCTGAGAGACTAGAGATGGATCGAGGGCCCAGGAGGTCAAGATCATCTGCATCGAAGTGATCTCGATGCAGGACTTCTTCTGCAGCCTTGCAGACTTCATCATAGGGGAAAGGTATGCTAACATCGAGGTTGGGGTCCTTCTGCTTGAGTCTGCCTTCTACAGAGCTTCGAAACAAAGGAGAAAGTCCAGCCCAGAAGTAGCGATCATGTTCGTGTTCAGTGAGCTTTCCCTTGTGCTTCATCCAGCCTCCAACTCGAGTGAATTCTCGGTTATAGCCTCGGAAATCATGCAGGGACATGATAGGCTGATTCCTGAATCGCAGTACAAGAGATTTGAGGTCCCTTTCGAAGAACCTCTCATCGAAGATGTCTGCATCGAAATAGCGAAGCAAGCTAGCCTTCAATCTGACCCAGTCTGGGATATGGAAGTGAGGCATTCCTTCAATGATTTCTCTGACACGAGTATTGCAGTACCGGAGGATCGAGGTGACCATCTCCTGGTCAGTGGTGACATTATGGAATGTGCAGAGTCGCTCATAGTGGTCTAGGAAGGTTCGGACTCGAGAGCAGTCACCCTGGAAGAGTTCTGGAGATGATTTGGTGCCAAGGAGTGGCATGGTGAGGACAGAATGATTGGGATGAGCATTTGCAGCTGCCTGAGCTTGCAATGGCATGGTTGGGTTCGCAGTAGTGGAAGACATAGTGGTGGATATGGGGGATTATGTCGAGGGAAAGTGGAGGTCAAATAGGCGAGCTTCAACAAGGTAGAATGGATGGTTATTTGCGAGGATGAGTACTTCGAGAGGAAAGACGATGTATGAGTCGTTTATGAGGAATATGAGATGGATTTCGAGCCAAATGTAACCACCCCTCGCGGTGGGCTCCAGATGTGAGTCGACGTGTGGATCAATGGCAAAAACACCAAAAAAAACCCAACACAAAGACAATTGCCGAGTTGGTGGTTTTCCTACGCGGGCTTTGGCTCGAGGGATCTGTTAAAATAAAATGGGGGAGGGGTTCCGTGCACCTAGAGGGGGCTAGGGCAGAGGGTATGGGTGCTCCTGATGAAGGGGGAGCAGGGGAAGACTGAAAATGCGAAGAGAATAGGCTGCTCTGAGCCTAGAAGCGATGTAAGATGATGAAGATAACAGTAAGTAGACCCTTAATGGAGCCTCAAATACTGCAGGAATAGAGATGATGATGAGGGGCTTAAAAGCGACGATGATTAGGCCTAATGATGATGATGATGAGTGAGCAGGTAAGTCTTTACACAGGGGACTGCTTCCTATGCAGGGGACTTGGTAGCTGCTTGATTGCTGTCGACATATTGGTACTTTATATACAAAAAGGTAGCGTAGCCTGCAGTAAATATGGAGCAACACTTTGTAAGTGATCTGTAAGCGATTGGTGAGGGGATTGGTAAAGGATTGGTAAGGCTTTGTAAGGATGAGTAAGGACAGTAAGCAATTGGTAAGTAAAACCAGTAAGCATGACGAAGATTATCACTAATCAATTTGAAAACAGAATGAGTCATCAAGGAACGGATGAATAATGCGAAAAGGGGAATGAGTAAGCGCACTGGTCACTGCTGATTAAGGGATATGACTGCAAATGAGTCATAGTGACTCCTAGATCTGAGATCTAGATGCATTATGGTAACTTGCTGCATGTCCAAATGAAGAATGGTGGGGGTTTCTGCCAGGGGCCAATTTTGGGGGTCTCCAGGGTAGTCAGGGCATAGGATTTCGCAACTTTCCCCCCTTTCCTCCTCTCTGTAAAGCGACCTGCATTAGCTGCAGCTAGTGTTCTGGAGGGTTTGAGGAGGAGGAAGGGCCATCTTCTCCCATAAGAGCAGGGAGAAGTGTCTCAAATTCATCATGAATGCGATCAGATAGACTGGATGACAGTAATTGGTATTGAACCTGTCGCAATTTTGGAAGAATGAAGGATGAGATTGAGAGGTAGACGTTGCAGGGCACAGGGATGAAGGATCCATATGCTTCTTCAACTGGAGAAACTGAAACAACCACATATGATTTTTCAAGCCTGATAACAGACCTGAGACGACCAAAGAAAGTCCTCCTCGATGTCAGACTGACAAGGAGAACTCGCTGTCCCAAAGCAATAGGATGGGAGGTCATGGATGAGGGAGGGATGAACCAGGAGGCTTCAGGGCGAATGCTAGTGGGGATTCCTGGCAAGTACTCGTAGTCATTCTCCCTGGCAAAGGGAATGAGCGAAGAGATCGTCGAAGAGGTGGCCATTACAATAAAAAGTGGCGAAATGGGCATTTGTTGGCAGAAATGATGCAGAAAACTGTGGAGGGCGAGGATCATCACCAAATTTGGTAGGCAGGATGGCGTGGTCGAGAGCTTTCTGTGAGCGTGGGAATGATGTCGATATCTTTAGAAATGGCTGAGATATTCGAAAAATCGGAATGCCGTAAACTGGCGCTCGAAAACTTTTATTCGGTGCTTGAGCGGTTTCTTCCCTAACGTTAAGGGTGGTTCTTGTGCGACGGATGACTGCTAGACACTCCAGTCATTCTGCGCATTAGGGCTAGGCTTCTCCATTCTTCATCATTCAGCTCTTGGGTCCATGCTCACGTCGCCAAACACCTTTGGTGCGTGACATCGAGCAGATGCTCACGACGTGCTTGTGCTGAACGGACAAGTCCTGAGTCACACTCGGTAGCTCTTACATGGGTGCGAAATCGAGTCGGAGTGAGCTGGGGAGGGGGGGATGGTGGACGGCGACCACCACCAATCTGCTCTTCTATGACATCATCTAAGTTCACAACATCGGCATTATTTGAGCTACTTCGGAGAGGGCTTCCAGATGAGGGAAGGGTGTTCTGGGCCATCTGAGGAAATATTATACGATGGCCGGACGAGGCAGGACGAGAGTGTAATATCTTACCAGCACTGCAAAGTATCGTTCACGTCTTGCTTGTATAGGAAGCAGATGGAAAAAAAAAAAAGAATGAGTGTAAACCTCTTGATGGCGAGATTAGTTTATAAACAAAAAATGGCTTACTGAGAGCACTGCCGTTAGCATTATTCTGGAAGAGAAGTCGATCAGAATCCCTCCAGCCCGAAGATGGGATCAAAGCAATGTTACATGTACCTGGAAACCGGAAGAGCCCACGCAAACGCTAGTTGAGACAGTTGCGTCATAAGAACTTCATCTAGAAGATGAGCCGTTCAGAATCCTTCAGACATAAAGATGAGATCGGAGATATACTCTTTGTACCTTACTGCGAGAAAACTCGCAAAGCCTTTCCAGGAATTTTCACTGAACAAAAAGCTGCTCAGCATCCATATGACCCGAAGATGAGATCGAAGAGATGGTATACATACCTGGTTGCTGCTTGTGCTTGTGAACATGCCAAGGCTCACACAAGATTTGTACGCATACTCTACACTGAGGCCCAACCGAATAAACCGCTCTTGTCAGTGATTCCATCTGGAAGAAAAGCCGTTCAGAATCCATCTGGTATGAAGATGAGATCAAAGAGAGGTCATGCGTACCTGGTTACTGCGAAAGACCGCGCGGTGGATGGCGCAAAGTTTGTGCACGTTTTGCAGTGAAGTGCACCCGAATATGCCACTCTTTTCAGTGAATCTACCTAGAAGAAAAGCCACTCAGTGTCCGTCTAGCCCAAAGATGAGATCGGAGTGATACTATGCTAACCTGGTTGCTGCACGAGAATGCACAGTGGCTCGCGTAAGGTTTATGCACACAATGTAACCCAATAAACTTCTCTTTTCGATGAGTACATCTGGAAGCAAGGCCGCTCAGTATCCGTTAGTCTGAAGATGAGATCATCGGATGAGATCGAAGAAATGCTATACGTACTTGACTACAACGAGAGGACATGTAGTAGCTCACGCACGGCCTGTACACATTCTCTGCACAGAAGCAGAACTGGATAGACTACCGATTTCAGCGATTCTAATTGAACGAAAAGCTGCTTAGCATCCGTCTGGCCCGCAGATCAAAGAGATGCTATACATACCTGGTTACTGTGCAAGAACGCGCAGAGACTAAGACAAGATTTGTCCACATACTCTGCAGTAAGGCACAGCCGAATAAACCACTCTCGTCAGCGATTACATCTGGAAGAAAAGCCGCTCAGTATCCGTCTGGTATGAAGATGAGATTGAAGAGATGATGTCCATACGTGGTTAGTGCCTGTGCAAGGTTTGTACACACATTGCAGTGGAGCGCAAGCGAATGAACCAACCACTCCGTTCAGCGAGTCTATCTGGAAGAAAAGCCACTCAGCGTCCATCTAACTGGGAGATGAGATCGAGGAGATGCTGTGCCTACCTGGTTACCACGAGAGAACGCGCAGAGGCTCGTGTACACAGTGTAGTGAAGTGCAACCAAATGTACTTCTCTTTTCAATGAGTCTATCTGGAGGAAAGGCTTCTCAGCGTCCGTTGGCCTGAAGATGACATCAAGGAGATGCTATACGTACCTGGTTGCTGCGAGAGGTCATGCAGAGGCCCATGCAACGTCTGTACAACACACTCAGCAGCTAAGCACAATCGGATAGACCACGGTCTGCTGTCAGCGAGTCCACATGCATAACGCCTGTGCCGATGTAGGGAGGTTAAGATCGCAGCGGGCGATGGCTGGGTTGGAACTCGGGAGGCCCAATCACGGTTAGTGGTCTGCGATCCAAGTGACCGTGTTCGACAGCGCCGTAGTATGATGGTTGAGGGACGAAGAAAACAGAAAATCGATAAAATGTTCGCCAGGATGCAGAAGAGACATAGGCCTCGTTGCAAAGCTTCGCCATGGAGCTAGGGTGTTTTCAAGGTAGTACTTCCATAATTGGTTTTCTGTGTAAGCAGAGGTTACGAAAGCATACAGAATTTAGTCTATGCCGGTATTACAGTAGTAAGTGGTGTGTTCCGCACCTCTTAGTCTAGTGCTTCACTTTACTTAGCATTGTCATCCTTCCTGCATGGACATTCATTGTAGTGTAACCACATCACGTTCACAGTCCTTTATTCTACACAGTGGCGAAACGCATGGATGAAATATCATGTGGCGCACTCCACAGCGGTATAGTTAGCTAATAACCACAAGTCCTGTATTTCCCTAGATTTGCCTCCAGAGATCCATACGAGATTCCCCTGCATTTATATACGAGCTACATATATATGAGATCACCTAAGTAAGTTGCCTCTGCCAAAGCCATACCCAATGCAGCAAGCTGCAGGGCGAACGGTTCCGTGGAAGCATTGTGGCAATAGATTTGTATGATAGTCGCTATGTCTGAAGATGAATACCCATGAGCAAGGACGTACCGGGCGCCAGCCTCTCCTAGTCGTCGAGCTTGCGCCCTATCTTCTGCAGAAGGTTGTGAGATATGATGGTGGCTGGAAACCACACCACCCAGATTCCGGACGTGAATGTAGACGATGGGCGTGGTGGAAGAAGTTGCAGGTGAGCTGGTAGGATAAGCTTCGGGTGCATGGCGACCAGGAGTGATTGGGTTATCGTAGTGCCAGTCTACCTAAGTCAGTATGTAATAGTTGTAATATGGTAGATATGCTTACCATGTAATGAACTTGATCGTGAAGTTCTAGTGGGAGTCGTCATAGTAGCGAGCGTAGGGGACGGCGATCTGAGGTGCAGATTTTGACAGAAGGCTTCTTCCAAGGGGCCAACTCTGCCGGCATCGTCTGACAGCACCACTTGTGTCTAAGAATTTCTGCGGTTTATTTGATGAAGTGGTTACATACCTTGTGCGAGCTCTGCGGACATCAGTAACGGCGGCATGCGTGTATCTTGCCCTTTTACTATCATGAAAGCAAGTGCCTCCCAGAAAGACTGCGTGTGCCTATAAGAATGGTGTGTGAATGAACCTTTCGACCTCTCTGCTCCAGTTCTGTGCGTAGCAGCTCAGGTGTAGTCGTATAAACGTGGACTCGATTGACTAGTACATGCCTCGTGCAATGAATACCAGCCGGAGCACCAATCGCCACAGCATAGAAGTCACGAGTACCGTCAGGAAAGAAGTTTCGAACAGTTTCAGCATGCTGGAAGGTAGTCAGGATATCCGAGGCACTGGGCTCCGGTGATAAAGTCTTCAGCATCTGCTGAAAGATACGATGCAGTTGTCGGGCCTCCATCTCAGATTCACATTCTATAGCTATCGGGAGCGGTGGGGTCGATCGCCCATAAGGAAAAATGGGGCTGTTTGTGATCACAATGTGAGGTGCAGATGTTTCTGAGCGTGAAACCAATTTCACACATACCAAGCACGATAGATGCCTGCCTTCGAACTGCCACCAATTACCAACCAACGCGCGGCCTCGTCTGCCATGGCAAAGCTGTTTGACGATAATAACTTGTTATCAGTAAGCCCACCCACTTATAGTCTATACTGCCTACCGGCTCACGAGACCGTCTCGACGCACATGTCTCAACCACCGCTTTGAAGTGGATCTGAGGTAGGTTAAGTTAATAGATATAATACGTCACTTCCCTGTTTGCGTTGTGCGGATCCGCCTTCTGCGAGATTAACCTGGAGGTTGCAAACTAAGATCTGATGATGTGAGATTCCAGTACACTAGTATTTTGTGAGGTGGCATTTGCAAACTAAAATCCGACGTGAGACTCTGGTAGCAATTCAAATCACGTTGGTATGTATATACAGAGGTCAACAAGTAGCTACAGTATTATCATGTGGGCGCTCGAACAAAACGTTTCTTGTGGGCTCGGTGCAAGTTATCTAGATAACCCCGATGCAGTCCACAAGGTTAGACAACGATGGCAGGAATACGGAGGACCTGCGTATACAAGAATCTTCGGAATGCTATCATATCTTCCTCCCTCAAACCAGTAATTTCGTATCCCCTCAACACGGTTGTGATTTGAGCTAACACCCAAAGTCCACAGTCATATCCGTTGGTCTGGGCGGCATTGAGCTAAGAGGGGAATAGTGAAACTATGTTTCTTGAAGAGGCAATAAGGACTTACCAACACGGGGAATGCCGTCCAATCCCCCAGGTCTCGTTCAGGCACCATGCTCTTCGCCACCGCAATCATGAAGAGACGAGATACAAGTTTCATGATATCCTAGAAAAGTGAGTGGGATGTGAAATTGGGTTAGGAACGAAGGGTTAGAATGATCTCACCTGTATCTCCTGTTTCCATGGCCTTTCCTCTGCAAAGCTATCAAACAAGAGCAAACGCTGTGAGACAATATCGATTGTACACATAACCCAGTGACCGCACAGTGAAGGGCGATGAATAGGGAGGATCCACGTCAGTTTCTCCCAGTATTTCGTCCAGGACATCGTTTTCCACAGAGTATTGTCAGTAGCATTGTAACGGATGCGAGGGAGATCATGCGTCGAAAATAGGGCAATCTCACCACGATGGGTAGGAAGATAGAGTGAATACAAAAGTGCTGCAGATCCATTAAGACAAGAGTCGTTGAGTCGAGCTTCATTGGAAGCCAAAATATTGATGTCCTTCGGGTCAAATGTAAGCTGCGGGAATCCATCTGTAGGCGGTTGAACTCGTCTAGCGGTGTCGTCTTTTACTATTAATGAGTTGGTAGGGATGTCGATGGGGTCGCTTGTTAAATTCTGTGTGCAGACGTCTCAAGAGTGGTCATTAGGCATAAATGTTGTGAGCCTTACATGCGGATGTTGCCATAGGAGCGTTACCACTGGTAATATCACCCCCTGGTCTTCATTTTCGCCTTCTTTGTCATTGGCATCATTTCCTTCCAGTACGTCACCAAGCAGAAGTTCCTCGGGTCCCCACACATTGTCTTCGGCCTCGGGATGGTTGATCTCAAATGCCGCGCTGTCATCTTCATTGTCGGCAAGGTCCTCCAATGGCCACGAGCAAACAACCGGCTTGAGCCAGTGTAACTCTGTCGTCGGAGCAACCCCAGAGAGAGATTTTGCAAGAGAAACTGCCTCACTTGCCTTCGCTACGTAATGGACCGTGGATGCAAGTGGAGTTGGCCATTGCTCCATCAGTTCCAGCATAGCCTCACGGCGATGCTGCAAGAGTAGGAAAAAAGGGGAGTCTGGAGTTGAATCAATGAAAGGAACATGGTGGGCAGGCACGCCTTGTACGTACCTTCCATCTGCCGCAACACAAGCTCGACCGCGCACATTTCGGTACCAAACCATTGACACATATTATCCGCTTCCATTCCCAGGCGCCATTGTTCTTCACGGCATCGATCGCGCTTCAACAGCGCACGAATTCCGTCACGCACAGTCGCATCTTCCAGCCATCGAGGCATCTCTCCCACCGAGGGGGAAACCCAGACATCTTGCAGTAGAGTGGGGTCACTACGCAACTCAGTGAGTTTTGTGGGGAGCGGTGAAGGTAATGGAATAGCATAAGCGGGGTCGTATAGCTCCTCCATCTGTTCACAATACCGGTTGAATCTTCTGATGGCTGCCATGAGCGCTGGCTGACGTTTTGTAATAGACTTCTGTGTTTGTTGATGAAGCTTAGTCCCTAGTTAAGATATGGCAATAGAAGCTATCGAATGACATGGCACGAATAACGAGAGTCATACCTAAGGTTTTATCTTTTCCGCCTGCAGCCCGATCAAGTTTGTCCCATTCAAAGAAGCTACCAATCGCTCGTTTGCGAATATTGATTTTGAGGTCCCTGGCCATTAGAAGGATACGAACGAAGTCCAGTCGGACGCCATCTAACTCTGGGAACTTCTGTTGAACATTGAGTGAAGCATATAAGGTTTCCAGCTTATCCGAGAGCTGGGTGTGGCTGCGCTCCATACTGCCCAGAATGTCCAGAGTGCTCGCAGATACTTCCTTCGAGTCTTGTTCAATCACAGCACGTGTGGCTAGAAGGGTACGTTCGGAGGCATCGAGGTCTGCCTGTAAAGAGAGCACACTATCAAGTTCTTTCCTGAGTCTCGCAGGTGCATCTTCGGATACAAGTGAGGAAGGGAATGAAACAACATTGCATACACTTACGAGCCCATATCGAGAGTTGAGCTTCCCGTTGCTGAGTCCATTGGCCCTGCAGTTCGGTGACTGGGACATCGCAACCTGCCAGAACTTCCTCGGCTGCACTCCCTTGTTCTTCGATCCCCTTCCTCATTCGGCGTTTAAGCCACACCCCGAGATCTTGTCGCATTTCGTAACCTACAGAAGCCACCTGTCGATCAATGAGCCAGATACGGCGCTGGCGCTGTCAGGCAAGTGTGAGAAGTGATGAAAATTGGCTCGATGAAGTGGTTAACTTATGGAAGATGACCGCTCGATGCCTATCAGTTTAATGAAACGCGACCATAGCCGCTCTGTCCCCTCGCCGTCAGATAACCCAAGGCCGGTAATAAGTCGGGGGTTGTAGATAAGTTGACATGCCCACTCATGTCCATAAGCATGCATGGCAGTCGTGGCGAAACGTATGCGCGACGTGATACTGGAGTCGAGTATGTCATACTAGCAACAGTCAGTGCAGCTTGGCAACAGTGGAAGGTACGTGTGCAAATAAATACCTGGTCCAATGAGCGAGAGAGTACGCAACCAACATCATACAAAGTAACGACATTGGCTTGCGGCGGGAGAAGGGAGAATAGATGTTCTATGAGCGCGATGCTGTATTTTTGTTGTTCGCCGGGGGTATCGATGTTAGCAAAAAACAAAGGAATGTCGTGACGGAAAATCAGGGCCATCAGGCCGGAATCATCAAAGGTATCCATCGCAGCCTTTTTCTTCTTGCCATCCGCTGCCTCGTATGAGCTTTGGCATTGATCTATTGCTTCGTCCGGTGTCACGCACCAAAGGTGTTTGGCGACGTGAGCATGGACCCAAAAGCTGAATGATGAAGAATGGAGAAGCCTAGCCCTAATGCGCAGAATGACTGGGGTGTCTAGCAGTCATCTGTCGCACAAGAACCACCCTTAACGTTAGGGAAGAAACCGCTCAAGCGCCGAATAAAAGTTTTCGAGCGCCAGTTTACGGCATTCCGATTTTTCGAATATCTCAGCCATTTCTAAAGATATCGACATCATTCCCACGCTCACAGAAAGCTCTCGACCACGCCATCCTGCCTACCAAATTTGGTGACGATCCTCGCCCTCCACGATTTTCTGCATCATTTCTGCCAACAAATGCCCATTTCGCCACTTTTTATTGTAATGGCCACCTCTTCGACGATCTCTTCACTCATTCCCTTTGCCAGGGAGAATAACTACGAGTACTTGCCAGGAATCCCCACTAGCATTCGCCCTGAAGCCTCCTGGTTCATCCCTCCCTCATCCATGACCTCCCATCCTATCACTTTGGGACAGCGAGTTCTCCTTGTCAGTCTGACATCGAGGAGGACTTTCTTTGGTCGTCTCAGGTCTGTTATCAGGCTTGAAAAATCATATGTGGTTGTTTCAGTTTCTCCAGTTGAAGAAGCATATGGATCCTTCATCCCTGTGCCCTGCAACGTCTACCTCTCAATCTCATCCTTCATTCTTCCAAAATTGCGACAGGTTCAATACCAATTACTGTCATCCAGTCTATCTGATCGCATTCATGATGAATTTGAGACACTTCTCCCTGCTCTTATGGGAGAAGATGGCCCTTCCTCCTCCTCAAACCCTCCAGAACACTAGCTGCAGCTAATGCAGGTCGCTTTACAGAGAGGAGGAAAGGGGGAAAGTTGCGAAATCCTATGCCCTGACTACCCTGGAGACCCCCAAAATTGGCCCCTGGCAGAAACCCCCACTGTTCTTCGTTTGGACACGCAGCAAGTTACCATAATGCATCTAGATCTCAGATCTAGGAGTCACTATGACTCATTTGCAGTCATATCCCTTAATCAGCAGTGACCAGTGCGCTTACTCATTCCCCTTTTCGCATTATTCATCCGTTCCTTGATGACTCATTCTGTTTTCAAATTGATTAGTGATAATCTTCGTCATGCTTACTGGTTTTACTTACCAATTGCTTACTGTCCTTACTCATCCTTACAAAGCCTTACCAATCCTTTACCAATCCCCTTACCAATCGCTTACAGATCACTTACAAAGTGTTGCTCCATGTTTACTGCAGGCTACGCTACCTTTTTGTATATAAAGTACCAATACGTCGACAGCAATCAAGCAGCTACCAAGTCCCCTGCATAGGAAGCAGTCCCCTGTGTAAAGACTTACCTGCTCACTCATCATCATCATCATTAGGCCTAATCATCGTCGCTTTTAAGCCCCTCATCATCATCTCTATTCCTGCAGTATTTGAGGCTCCATTAAGGGTCTACTTACTGTTATCTTCATCATCTTACATCGCTTCTAGGCTCAGAGCAGCCTATTCTCTTCGCATTTTCAGTCTTCCCCTGCTCCCCCTTCATCAGGAGCACCCATACCCTCTGCCCTAGCCCCCTCTAGGTGCACGGAACCCCTC
The DNA here is from genome assembly GCA_024613185.1 of Pisolithus microcarpus. NCBI lineage: Eukaryota > Fungi > Basidiomycota > Agaricomycetes > Boletales > Pisolithaceae > Pisolithus > Pisolithus microcarpus. The sequence goes on from JANFAI010000007.1 coordinate 2,104,860, forward strand.
CCCCATTTTATTTTAACAGATCCCTCGAGCCAAAGCCCGCGTAGGAAAACCACCAACTCGGCAATTGTCTTTGTGTTGGGTTTTTTTTGGTGTTTTTGCCATTGATCCACACGTCGACTCACACCGGGACACGTGCTCTGTGTTTTCTTGGCAGATGTCTACGCGCCCTCTCGATTCGTCGTCCGATGGCATCCACTTCAGCTTTGGAGATAAAGTAGAATGGGTCGTAAAATGGGGGGCAATCACCCACTGAGCGCCGATGTCGGTGATGAAAATTACCATCTGTGGCAACATGGATGTCGCTGCCCTCTGCTAGTGGCCGCCCGAAGACACCACCACCAAAGCATGCAGGACAACGTTGCACCAGCAGCAGGGCGCAGGTGCCTCGAGATTGTATCGGTGTGCTGAAGGTCTCGGTGGTCGCTGACAGACGTGCATGAGAAATACGGACGCGGCATCTTGTCAGGATGGACTCAATCTGGCGCTCCACTTCAACCTGGAGAATGTCGAACCATTGAATGGCACGGCCTAGACTGCGCCTGAAGGGGTCTTGAACGGACTTTCCCTGAGCGATAAGTGAGTGCATACGTAGTGAGAACGTAGTGCTGAGTAGACAGTAAAACGTACATCGCGACCAGACATATGGAATCCTCTGTGAATATAGTGTGAGTTGAGTGCGGACGCCAGCGCATTCACCGCATCACAAGACCTCTCAAAGAGAGATCGATAAAATGATAGCAGCTCAACCGAGACCGCCATGCAGGGTTGAGACGGGGAAGCAGGGAAAAGCCTGTGGTGTAGAAGGACTTGAGGCAGTGATGCGCACTTGCACGAATACATGGGAATAGAAGAGAAATCTACACAATGTCAGTTAGATCCGAAAAACTTGTGAGATACACGCACGATCAAAATACAAGCATACGACCACACTAGTCTTGGTCTCGCATGCCTGCACGCAGTGACACATGGTTGAAGGGGGTGTTGAAACGGGCTTGCCCATAGTCCATGTCAAATAGGAGAGGAAAACGTCAACCAAAGTGGGAATTAATGCCTGCCAGTTGTGAAACGCAGTCGAGGGGGACGATTTCTTGACGGTAGGTCTTGGCATGCTGCTCTCAGGGACATCATAGTCGCCTGATACCTCGAATTCTGTATCATCCACTAATTCCAGTTCACCTGCTGTGTCAGGTTGGGGATTAGTCGTAACAGTAGGACTATGACCCGTCTCCAACTTAGCCTGTTCCGTTGGGTTTAGTAAGTCCTGGAGTTGTTTGAGGAGTCGCTGACGTTTGTGGTTGCGCCCCGGAATGCTGATGTGCACTTGTGTTTTTCGTTTGTCCCTGGCCTTGCGGGGTGAACTGAAATGGTGTCCAAGCCCTGTGGTTGTACTAGAGAGTGCCGCACGAGTGCCAGGACGCGAGGCCATAACTATGTACGTAGCACACAGTAGAGATCTGAAACTGAGGCCAGTATCGACCTATCTACGTACACTTCCTATTTTTGTTATTTTGTTACATGCATAGTCAATTGGTAAGCCCCTACAAAGCATATAACGACTGTGAGCTATGTACACCTTCTCGACGTCAATGCAATTGAAGGGATTGGTACTTCCTGCTACTCTCAATGAAGTGAGACCAGCTCCCTGATGCACTGAACGAAATCAAATACTTGGGTGAATTGCGTAGTACCAGTATGTACCAGTCCCAGAGACGTGCGATGTGCACCACGTTAACGAGCCCTATGGCGGTAAAAACGTACGCAGTAGGGAGATACCAGGGTGTATAGTATGCCGATGCACCATTACTTCCATGATTTGGGACGATACTAATTACAGCCTCGAGAAATCAGCACTAGCCACGTCAGTCGCAAAGGTCAACAGCAGTTCCAATCGAGATCTTGATTTTCTTGGTCGGCTTGTCGGTGTCGTTGCGAACCTTTCGCTTCAACGGTGCTTTGGTTTGACGAGCAATAGCCAGCATCAGAACATTTTGGCTCACTTCTTGAGTTTGCGAGTCGTTGAGTTGGGCAGCCTCACGTAGTACTTCATCCATCGGAGACTGGCAGGAAGTCAATAGTTCTGGTAGTTTACTGTAATGGGCATTCAGCGTCAGATACTGCCCTCTCAAATGGAACTGGAACTTACGACTTGCCCTTCATCGAAGAACTTGTACGAATCTGGAGATCGGATACGTGGAAGATGCTTATACATATAGTTTCAGGATCTACCTTGTTTGTCAAACCCATCAAACGATTCTCGACGGCAGGATCCGGATTAAAGTAGTCGTGATAGGCTTTGCTCCTCTTAGAAGGACGGAGAAATACGAATCTGGTTCTCTGCAGCTCTTTCTGTGTCTTCCTTGCTTTACTGCGTGTCTGTTTCTTTGTTTTCTTCATCAGCAAACTAGACATCAGCTGGCCAGAACTGGCCAGAACTGGCCAGACACCCAGCAATTCCAGAAAGGTCCCCCCCTAGCCAGGACTGGCCAGAGGGTTCTCCAGAAGTCCAGACTACCAGCTGGGCATCCTGGCTTCTCACTTCTTTGACTTATGCTGGAGACCTGGACCAACTGGAAGCTGGACACCACACACAACCAACTTTTCTGGTAACACCGGAATCCCAACTGGAACCTGGACACTAGACTCAACCAACTCTTCTGGGGACACTGGAATCTCGACACGAATGGAGCTTTAATTGCAAAAAAAAAGAGATGACACAATTATGTAAAGATGAAAGCGATGATAAGGCTGTTATATCTAATCGAGATAGGCAGTAAAATTGCGCCGCCCACTGGCAGCCACCGTGCCATTACCGATTGCCGGGTTCTTCGCACTGCAGATCTAAATTAGCTAAATGAAAAGCGTAGAACTACAACTTACCATCCTTGGACGGCAATATTTCTCAGTACCCTCCGTAAGCTTCGCAAGCGGTGAGGCACATTCTCGATGTTGCTGATCATGTCCAAAAATTGCTCATTAACTTTTGAGTAGCCTTCATGACGAAACTTGACAGCAACAAAAGAACCAGTCGAGTACTCATCCAGGGCACCGGTAAGCTGACAATAGCTCAGTCGATATTTCAGAAAAAGGAAAGGGAACTAACCGCAGTCGTGGCAAAGGCCAACGCACCAGCAGGAAGATCTTTACCAAAAATATCGGGAAACGATGCTGCAAGTGATGATTTGCCAATATAATAACCCATCACGCAAAGATCTCGCAACGCCGCGCTGGAAAAGTTGTTGAACTTGCCCTAAAAAGTCCTTGCGATATTAGATTTTGCTGCGAGTAAAAATGACGCACCTCTTCATCACATTCGCCGTGAATGTATTTCGTTCCCTCCGTTAAGTCATTATATAGTCCCAGGATATGGTCTGCTAACTGTTGAGGATCATCGAAGTCGCTGGGTTCCCAGTCCCAGTGTTTTACGATAACTTGTCGAGCTATCTTCTTAAAGTCTGAGCGATATGTGCCCAGATCTTCGAAAAGCTTGAATAAAGGCATTAGCAGGAGGACGAGAAATTAATGAAAACTTACGAGATCGCTCATGTGATGCTGATGTTTCCTCAGGAACGACTCGTCGGGTTGCACACCATCCTCCTTAAGTTCAGCAATGGCCTGGGTAATGAATTCATGGACTTTCTGGTTGATATATACGTGCCGTTCTGGGAATGCATTGCCAATGACAGCATCAAGACATGAGAGTAATTTGGCACGATTGAGGATGGCCTTCCACATCGTATCGTAGAACTTGAGGGTCGTGGGGTCATTATTAGTGCCAGTGCGAAGCTCGGTTTTGACAGAGTGCTGAACCTCGTTGATATTAGGATTCTGAACGGCGACAGGGGCTCCCGTGCCCCCGTCGGTCCGGGACTTGCTTGCTAGAGATTCGAGGTAGACGGGGTCAGGAGCGCGTGGCACACCGTTACGGCTATGATGTTTGAAGAGAACATCGTGAGAGGCCTCCAAGTCCGAGTCGTCATGAGGTTCCGATACTTGCCGAGAACGCACAGCAGCGGCACTACCACCACGGCCACGGGATGTGATAGTCGAATACTTCTTAGGTACTTTCCGCTGGATGGTGGTTGGAGGGCTGGCGGTGTGAGTCGACGTGTGGATCAATGGCAAAAACACCAAAAAAAACCCAACACAAAGACAATTGCCGAGTTGGTGGTTTTCCTACGCGGGCTTTGGCTCGAGGGATCTGTTAAAATAAAATGGGGGAGGGGTTCCGTGCACCTAGAGGGGGCTAGGGCAGAGGGTATGGGTGCTCCTGATGAAGGGGGAGCAGGGGAAGACTGAAAATGCGAAGAGAATAGGCTGCTCTGAGCCTAGAAGCGATGTAAGATGATGAAGATAACAGTAAGTAGACCCTTAATGGAGCCTCAAATACTGCAGGAATAGAGATGATGATGAGGGGCTTAAAAGCGACGATGATTAGGCCTAATGATGATGATGATGAGTGAGCAGGTAAGTCTTTACACAGGGGACTGCTTCCTATGCAGGGGACTTGGTAGCTGCTTGATTGCTGTCGACGTATTGGTACTTTATATACAAAAAGGTAGCGTAGCCTGCAGTAAACATGGAGCAACACTTTGTAAGTGATCTGTAAGCGATTGGTAAGGGGATTGGTAAAGGATTGGTAAGGCTTTGTAAGGATGAGTAAGGACAGTAAGCAATTGGTAAGTAAAACCAGTAAGCATGACGAAGATTATCACTAATCAATTTGAAAACAGAATGAGTCATCAAGGAACGGATGAATAATGCGAAAAGGGGAATGAGTAAGCGCACTGGTCACTGCTGATTAAGGGATATGACTGCAAATGAGTCATAGTGACTCCTAGATCTGAGATCTAGATGCATTATGGTAACTTGCTGCGTGTCCAAACGAAGAACAGTGGGGGTTTCTGCCAGGGGCCAATTTTGGGGGTCTCCAGGGTAGTCAGGGCATAGGATTTCGCAACTTTCCCCCTTTCCTCCTCTCTGTAAAGCGACCTGCATTAGCTGCAGCTAGTGTTCTGGAGGGTTTGAGGAGGAGGAAGGGCCATCTTCTCCCATAAGAGCAGGGAGAAGTGTCTCAAATTCATCATGAATGCGATCAGATAGACTGGATGACAGTAATTGGTATTGAACCTGTCGCAATTTTGGAAGAATGAAGGATGAGATTGAGAGGTAGACGTTGCAGGGCACAGGGATGAAGGATCCATATGCTTCTTCAACTGGAGAAACTGAAACAACCACATATGATTTTTCAAGCCTGATAACAGACCTGAGACGACCAAAGAAAGTCCTCCTCGATGTCAGACTGACAAGGAGAACTCGCTGTCCCAAAGCAATAGGATGGGAGGTCATGGACGAGGGAGGGATGAACCAGGAGGCTTCAGGGCGAATGCTAGTGGGGATTCCTGGCAAGTACTCGTAGTCATTCTCCCTGGCAAAGGGAATGAGCGAAGAGATCGTCGAAGAGGTGGCCATTACAATAAAAAGTGGCGAAATGGGCATTTGTTGGCAGAAATGATGCAGAAAACTGTGGAGGGCGAGGATCATCACCAAATTTGGTAGGCAGGATGGCGTGGTCGAGAGCTTTCTGTGAGCGTGGGAATGATGTCGATATCTTTAGAAATGGCTGAGATATTCGAAAAATCGGAATGCCGTAAACTGGCGCTCAAAAACTTTTATTCGGTGCTTGAGCGGTTTCTTCCCTAACGTTAAGGGTGGTTCTTGTGTGACGGATGACTGCTAGACACTCCAGTCATTCTGCGCATTAGGGCTAGGCTTCTCCATTCTTCATCATTCAGCTTTTTGGGTCCATGCTCACATCGCCAAACACCTTTGGTGCGTGACAGCGGGTCGTTTGGACGAAAATGGTTTTGAAATATCTTGCTCCACCGGTATTTTAGACGCTACATATGATTTCAAAATCTGAATTAAGGACAACAGGCTGTTTACCTTTCAAGTCGGGTCGACCAACAGTACCATCACGAGTTTGAACATTGGCGTTGTTGCCACGTTGTTTAACTGTCAGAACTGTTAGTTTGTGGGTATGTAAAGCTGTCTTGAAGTCTTACCGGACGGAGTGCTGGAGCGTGTGGTCTCAGGAAGCAACTCACTGCGGGGATGCGGAAAAAGCAAGCCATGATCATCATCCTCTGGAAGTGGTGCTTGAATATCGACGTTGCTACGTTGTTCACCTGTTGGAACCGTTGGGTTTCGGGACCACGGGACTATCTTGAAGTCTCACCGTTCGAGCGTGCAGCCTTAGCAAATAACAAGCGGCAGGAGTCATCATCTTCGTCTTCTGAAAATTGAAACCAAGAGGCAGCTTGTTTTTGGAATGTTAGTAGAGAGCGTGTAAGAAAACCTCTACTCACACTGATCGACCGGAGACGGAGCCTGATCAACCCGAGCCTCATGATCCATATTGATATCGTCAGAATCTAAAACTAAATAACCCGATGACCAACGTCTCCGAGATGTTGCTTGTACTATATACCTTGCTGTCGCATACGCCTTCTCTTGCTTAAGACTTCCGGTTCGTCATCAGAGCCATCCACGAGAGCTAAGAGAAAGTTGTAATTAGTTTAAGCAGCCGGATAGGCGTGCAGTACCTGTCTCTGGGTGCCTCCTGGCACCCTGTGCCGAATCGAATTGCTCGCCATCCTCGCCACATCGAGAGTTAACCATTTCTCCATCTTCAGAACTTAGACTAGCAACACCCTTGGCAATACCTTCAACACCGTCGTCATCATCCTGTTCACTAGGTGGGTGACACGACGAAAGTCTATGCGAAGGCTTTTAGTACGGAGGACGTAAATAAGAGGCGTATCACCTGTCTGGTTGGGTGAAAGGAGGGAGTGAAAAGTCTCTGCTATCGTAAAAGCCAAACGACTTCTTGGAACCGGCGGGTTGTTTCCTCGGCAGAACAGAAGAAGGCGGCGCAGGAGGAACGTAGGGGATCTCCATGTCTTCTATCAATTCCTGATCAAGAATAATAGAGCTTCACACACCTGTGGTCCCTTCCCTTTCTTGCGCGATGGTTTTGAAGGAGCAAACAAATTTTCTGGCTGTTGGCTGAGTGTGTCCTTGATTCAGCGCATCTCTGCATTCCGAGGCTCACGAGGAGCTGTCTGAATACTCTGGATGATCTCCATCTGCCGCAAGGCTCCTCCAATGCCCCGAGAACTACGTTTTGACCTCCGCGGTTCTTTACCTGCAGCATCATTGGCGGGGCAGATATCACTACTGAGCTTGCGTTGAGTTTTGGAGTCCATAATCGACAGATGTCCGAAGTCGTCAGCTGGTCCAGGAAGTGCAGGATAGTCCGCTATAAAAATGGGGGGAGCTGAAGTATGCGTATACGTACGTACCTCGCAAGTAACATGCTTCAAGCCATCGTACGCGATCGACTATAATCATGTGGTGCAAGACCACGATGTGCAAGTGAGGTTGTCAGCTGGTAGTGAAAAATCGATTCGCTGTGACTCGTGGTGACACGTGGTGACTTGCAGCAACTCGCTTTGTACGACAAGGTAAAATACAACAATGGGCACGTAGGTAAAAAGTAACTCCGAACGGAGGCGGATGAAACTACTGTGCGGACTGGATAGGGCCCCGCACACGACGCATAATCCGTCTTCTTTTCAAGTGGCGACCACCCCCGAAGTCCGGGATGTCACTCGAAGCAGTGCCACGCAGAACAGATGTACGTTCCTTCTTGGTAAGGTAAAATGGCTGAAGGAAGTCCCCCGACTCTGGAATCTGCCTGCCGCAAAGATGCAGGCACGTCTGATGAAGAATACTGATTACCGCGTCATGATTAAGTGGATCTTGTTCGTTGTCTTCGGATCGGGGTCGTTTAGACCCAACATAGTAATTGAATTGGGCGATGGCTGGGTCGCGCGCACGGCGTTGAGCATACAGCTGGCGTCTGACGAGTTCGGAAAGCACGCCAACGCATGCGCTAAGGACTCCATAGTAGGACGTGATGTCCTTAAGATGGCTGGCGGATGCCATACAACCCTCCTTGTTGTTTGCAAAAGCAATCAAATCATTGCCTTCGTACCACCCCTCTATGGCTAACTTGGTTGTGTTCTCGCGGAGCTGACTTTCCGGACCAGCGAAAAATGTGACAATCCAACACAAGAGGTAGACGAATGATTCGAGATCGTGAGCAGCAGTGTGCTTTACGGGTTTATTATCGACAGCGCGGAGGAGCTCGACGGCCATAAATGGAAGTGTACCCTGTTCATATGCATGAAGAATGCTCTGAGGAAAATTTTGGCCAACTGAACTCACCGTACGGTCTCCAGGTCCTACTGTGCAATTTGATCCATCCACCTTTGTTGCATAATCAAAATCGATGAGTAAACCTCGTACTCTAACGGTGCCATCCGGGAGTACTTCTTCATACATCATGGCATTGTTGATGCTAATATCTCGATGTAAGATGCCGAGAAGCCATATCTGCTTGTGGGCTGCTTATTGATCAGGAATCATACCACATTATAGCGAAAAACGAATTCCTTACCGATAACGAGGTCAAGCAGACAAGTGACAACCTCTAGGGGACTTGCAGCATGCGTGATCGGCCTCCCAGCAGGAGTAAGAACGAGTCGTCGACGGGTCCGATGATCACACGACCGGTTGAAATGAGACATGAATGCCGCAGGACGGCGAAGCGAGGTCGAGTCATCCTGGCCATCCCGCTGGATGGTCCAAGCTTCCTTCACCTTCGGAACACATTCAACGTCTTTGAGGGCTTCGAAAATCTGCTCTTCTGACAACTGGCGCTCTACGTTCACCCATGAATCCTTGACCACAAAGATATTGTTTGGATCGCTGCCCGCCGGAATTGATTTGGCGACAAACCAGACATTAGTGGCTCGGCCCCGAATGACACTGCTGGAGAAACACTTGGCAATGATGAAATATTGTGTGGCGTCTACAGTGATGACAGGATGGAGTCGGCAGTCAAATGTGTCATCCATTCCCAACCACGAAGCGGGAGCAAATGCGGTGGCACAGAGGATGCGAAGGAGCGCGAGAGGGGATTCATGGAGGTCGTATGAGCGGGAATAGATACCTCCAGCGCGGTCATACATATACAGACGATATTGGCCAGCGTGAAAAGAGAGCGAGTACGAGAATGCTCTGTTGGGCTGTGCGTCAAACATTGCTAGCGCTTTAAATTCGATTTGTGAGGTAAGTTCCAGAGTCTTTTTTCTGGAGGTCAATTCTGCAGTCATGAGAACGTCTGCCCAGTCCAAAGGTTGAGTGGTTCCGTCTGCAGGCCGTCGTATCAGAACACTATCCGGTTTGAGGTTGGCTATACCGCCCGACAGAGGTTGCACGGCTGCCACTGAAGACCAGAGTCGAGGGGGGGTTCCTCGCTGAGATGTGCGAGTGGATCCTCCACCGCAGTCAGAGTGTGGGCCTGAAGATGAGGAATGAATGGGAACAGATATGTCGGGGTTGGTCGTGGCGGGAATAGATGAGGTAGGGATGGATGCTGTGTCATCCGTACTCGAGGACAAAGACGGGTGGTCAGGAGCTGGGTCAGTGGGAGATGACGCCTCTGTCCCTTCAAAAGAAGGGGTTGCAGAGGGATCATTTTCGTCGTGGTAGCGGATCAGAGCATCCATGACAGCAGTCATGATCGCGCTTAGTTCCCTCTCCTCTTTTTCCGGAGGGAGTCTCGGTCGCCCTTGTGGTCCTGCCACTTTATGCAGTATCGGCGGCAGATAGCGCAGATCCCATTGTTTCGTCGATGAGTTATAGAGCGGCTTCCCATCTGGTCCTGTCAGTACAGTGAGTAGCTCAGCATTTGGGACTATCGGTAAAATCCTGTCAGGAAACCAGCAATCTGCGATAATATCCCCATTATACCTGTCACTTGGGAGCGTAGCCTCATCGAATATACTGGTGCCCAGTTCTGAATGGAAGTCTTCCTTCAAGCTTGGGGCGTCAAAAACCTTCACTTGACGAGGTATAGACGAAGTTTTCACTTTTCTAGGTGTCTCGGTGAGGAATTTAGGCTGGACTGGCATCATTGGGAGGGAGGGACGGAAATACAAACACAGTCAAAGAAAAGTGGACCATAGGCTAATAAGTACACGAGTAATAATGGGACATTCTATTAAGAGCAGGAATGGAATAGCTCCTTTGTCCAGTACTTGTTCAGCCAAAAACTTGACGAAAGCTCATCCGATGATTGTGAATTGAGTTGAGAGTTGGCCTTCTGGCCAAAGCGTGGGATGAGATGAGCTGGCGCACGAATTTGAAATAGAGGAATAATGTCCCCGACACGTTCTCCAGTGCTTCGCAACGCTCATTTGAGCACATGCATCCCGGCGTGTTGATCTACTGATGTGATAATGAAACGTTGCACATAGGCATAATATATGCTGGACAGCAGCGATTGCGAACCCGAGATTGGTTTAAAAATCATGCGAAGCTGCACAACTTCATGACCTTTTAAGAACAGCACACAGTTAGTAGAAATAGCAGGAGAGTACGTGGCAACCTCACCATGTAGGCCACTGTGCGGCCAGTCCTTGTTCCCATCTCTGGAAATGATAACGCTGTCGTAGCGACCAAACGGCCAATTCACAGTGGACGGAGATACATGGAGACCCTGGGAAGGTAGCAACGTCTTCGAATCATAGCTGGAGTAAGATTGGATGCGAAGTTTAGACCAGATTTGTATACGGTGGAATGGTAATTGACAATCCGGCATTGCTTGCCGTCTGCCTCCGATCGTATGAGTGAGGTTATGATGATGGCGAGCCAAGTAATCCGCGATGGCCGGTTTGAAGTCGGGAAGTCCATACAACTCTGCTGCTCTGTCAACAACTATGTTCGTCATTTTTGGTCTGGATGCGAGGTGGAAAGCGATGGTAGATGACGCAAATGTTCGATAGGGACGAGGAGCAGTCGGGAAGTCACCCGCACTGAGGGCGTGAGCTCGTTTGAAGTAATCAGTGACTTGCCTTGACCCCAGCGTATTTTCTTCGCCATCGGAGGAATCTGAGTCGTCTGAGTCCCCACGAAGATCGAGATCACGCCCCGTCGTTGCCTGCATAAAGACTTGACACTTCTCTTGACGATCAAGATAACGACAGATTTGTGTGTCAAAGTTTTGGTTGTTGCCAGATCGAGCCAGGTCCTTGATAAGGTCGATGTGAGCATGTTCAGTAACGTCTGCCGACCACTGTCCCAAAGTACCCATGCCCCTGATACTGGGCGCAACGGAGAGCATCATCTCCAACTTCGGGATTCGCCAGTGATCCAATGAGCCGTGTGCACCAGCCTCCATGAGGGCAGCCTTGTTATCGTGGAACTCCTGTAAACTTGCGGTAAGCTTGGCGATGTCAGCGTCTGTAAGTTTCGGCGCTTGAGAACGATAGCAAAAATCAGTCAAGGCCCGAATGGCGGTGAGAGCGCCCTCGGGAATGCCTCCTGCAACTACGCCCACGATATATCGCTGAACTTCCCGGTGCAGCTGCATCGACGTCTGCTTGAGAGTCGTGATCCCATCTGGAAAATGCCGATATCCACTACACGTTCATAGGAGAGAAAATCGGAAATCAAGCTCATCTGCTCCAAGCATTCTGGAGCACCACTTCCGGTCATGGTCCCAAAACATCTTGAAGAAATGGTGCAGGACCTCCGGGTTGAGGAAGGAACTCGGCTCTGCAAGGGCCCAGTCAAGCCAGAAAGGAGACGCGACCCCATTCAGCTGCCGTTTCCGACATGCTTGAAAATATGAGGACAGATTCCGGGCATGTGTTTCCCTCTTGACCGCAATAAGTAATTGACGAGTTTTGGATGTGGTACGGGCTGCACAGCGGAGGGGATCTCCGAATTGCTTGGAGATGGCCATGGAGACGGCCGAGGCATTGTCAGTGACGCATGCGATAACGTGTTGCTCTGGAGTATTGGCGATATAAGCAACAAGTGGAGTGAAACAGTGCTTAAGATTTCCGACGGGGTCGCTCATCATACGACCCACTTCAGCGGCCATTTTGAGAGGCTTCACGACGACGGAAATGACTTGATGAAGTAACCGACTTGCTAAAACGCCACGCAGACGCTTGTTCGGGTGGACAAACCGAGGAACGGGGAGCAGGGCAAGGAGAAGGTATGAATTCGTGGATCCCTTTCTGCGGACGTTGGCCGAGATGTTGGCTAAACTAATCAGAAGAGGATGAGCCTGGCGGTTCCCGACTTGGGTGATGTGCGTCTTGTCGGATGAAAGAATGACGCCGAGGAGTGTTGCTCCGTCGGGTAGAGCATCCTGGAGGAAATGTGAACAAATACATGGCCTTCGTGAGGGTACGTACCTGCAGTTCCCATGCCCGGTGTGAGTCGACGTGTGGATCAATGGCAAAAACACCAAAAAAAACCCAACACAAAGACAATTGCCGAGTTGGTGGTTTTCCTATGCGGGCTTTGGCTCGAGGGATCTGTTAAAATAAAATGGGGGAGGGGTTCCGTGCACCTAGAGGGGGCTAGGGCAGAGGGTATGGGTGCTCCTGATGAAGGGGGAGCAGGGGAAGACTGAAAATGCGAAGAGAATAGGCTGCTCTGAGCCTAGAAATGACGTAAGATGATGAAGATAACAGTAAGTAGACCCTTATTGGAGCCTCAAATACTGCAAGAATGAAGAGGATGATGATGAGCTTAAAAGCGACGATGATTGGGCCTAATAGGTAGGCAATTGAGTGGGCAAGTAGCTTCCTTCTTGCTGTCGACGTATTGGTACTTTATATACAAAAGGTAGCGTAGCCTGCAGTAAATATGGAGCAACACTTTGTAAGTGATCTGTAAGCGATTGGTGAGGGGATTGGTAAAGGATTGGTAAGGCTTTGTAAGGATGAGTAAGGACAGTAAGCAATTGGTAAGTAAAACCAGTAAGCATGACGAAGATTATCACTAATCAATTTGAAAACAGAATGAGTCATCAAGGAACGGATGAATAATGCGAAAAGGGGAATGAGTAAGTGCACTGGTCACTGCTGATTAAGGGATATGACTGCAAATGAGTCATAGTGACTCCTAGATCTAAGATCTAGATGCATTATGGTAACTTGCTGCGTGTCCAAACGAAGAACAGTGGGGGTTTCTGCCAGGGGCCAATTTTGGGGGTCTCCAGGGTAGTCAGGGCATAGGATTTCGCAACTTTTCCCCCTTTCCTCCTCTCTGTAAAGCGACCTGCATTAGCTGCAGCTAGTGTTCTGGAGGGTTTGAGGAGGAGGAAGGGCCATCTTCTCCCATAAGAGCAGGGAGAAGTGTCTCAAATTCATCATGAATGCGATCAGATAGACTGGATGACAGTAATTGGTATTGAACCTGTCGCAATTTTGGAAGAATGAAGGATGGGATTGAGAGGTAGACGTTGCAGGGCACAGGGATGAAGGATCCATATGCTTCTTCGACTGGAGAAACTGAAACAACCACATATGATTTTTCAAGCCTGATAACAGACCTGAGACGACCAAAGAAAGTCCTCCTCGATGTCAGACTGACAAGGAGAACTCGCTGTCCCAAAGCGATAGGATGGGAGGTCATGGACGAGGGAGGGATGAACCAGGAGGCTTCAGGGCGAATGCTAGTGGGGATTCCTGGCAAGTACTCGTAGTCATTCTCCCTGGCAAAGGGAATGAGCGAAGAGATCGTCGAAGAGGTGGCCATTACAACAAAAAGTGGCGAAATGGGCGTTTGTTGGCAGAAATGACGCAGAAAATTGTGGAGGGCAAGGATCGTCACCAAATTTGGTAGGCAGGATGGCGTGGTCGAGAGCTTTCTGTGAGCGTGGGAATGATGTCAATATCTTTAGAAATGGCTGAGATATTCGAAAAATCGGAATGCCGTAAACTGGCGCTCGAAAACTTTTATTCGGTGCTTGAGCGGTTTCTTCCCTAACGTTAAGGGTGGTTCTTGTGCGACGGATGACTGCTAGACACTCCAGTCATTCTGCGCATTAGGGCTAGGCTTCTCCATTCTTCATCATTCAGCTTTTTGGGTCCATGCTCACATCGCCAAACACCTTTGGTGTGTGACACCGGTCACCAGTGAGCCAATCTGTGTAGATACGCTGCGTGCGGTCCGCGGCACTGTAAATCTTCTTTGGCACAAAATGCACTTGCCCGCTGTTAGATGGCGAATGTATGAGGTGTTGGAGGCATTCAATGGCGTCTCGATAGAACACCTGCAAAGCACGTCGGGTGGGCGACTCGGTTTTGACAGACCGGTACTTCCACCGGGGTCCAGAAGGGAGCAATTCGATAAGTTTCCGAAGCGCTTTCGCTGTTTTGAAGGAAAATCGCTGTGATTTGATCTGAAATGTGCAGCGTCAGTACTCGTAGTAGATAATGAAAAGAAACCCACAACATCCAGAGAAAGACATTCGTCAATAGCGGCCATGCTCAGACCTGAATTGGCGAGCCACGAAGCAAACTTCCACTCAGCTCCAGATGAAAACGGGTAAAATAAGTTATGCCGGCACTCCGACGAGAAGGGATCAGCATCGAACGTGTCCATGAAAGTATAGCCTCGTCCGTAGTTCGCAGATGCACCAGAATAAAGCTCTGTAACTGGTTCGTGACTCCGAGTTTCCATTTCGACGTCGAATACTTCATCAGCGAGGCCATCGACGAGCATGTCGAAACTCGAGTCCATATCTATCCAGTCATCAGCGTTTCCATCGGCACTCGAGAATGGGATTTCGCTAGATTTGATACGAAGTTGACTAGTGATGCAACGTCCGCGTGGTTGATTCATGTGTTGAAGAAGTCGCGTATGGTTGGGAAACACTTTGCAGCAACCAGGGCATCTTGAGTTAGGCATGACAAGGACGACAACAACTCTCAGGAGGTGATGATAATTTAGCAGCCCCGGCAACTTCTGAAAAATTCGAGACTACAACGATGAACATGTCGAATCCCACCTCCACAGCTAAACCGCGTTCCCCAACACTGTTACCCAGGTGCGTTTATTGCAAATACTTTAGGATCGCAGTGTCCTAAAGGGATGCTTCGCTGTGCACAATAGGCCGCTGTCAGTGGTGCCTCCCACGCCGTTGGAGTCTCCTGAAGAGGCGGTCTCTCTACTGCGTCTCTTAAGAGCCGATCGTGACGTTTGCCTGGCCGAGTTCAACCTTCTCAATTGCGAAATCGTTCAGTGCACTGCTCACGTCCAATATTACACACACCAGGCTGAGAAGGCGAGAAAATGGATTGAGCATGCAGAGCACGCAATAGGTCATGGCCAGATGGTCATCACTAGGAGCGGGTACTTATATGAAGCTACGGTTGGATGTTCACATTGCTAAGGTATGTCAGGACCTTTCCATGTCGTCCCTACAATGGACTGATTTTACACAGTAGCACTTCATACTGTTCAGAAATCCCCATCTATACACTGAACATCCTGATGTATGTATGACCGTTTGTCTGTCATGTAAGGACTAGCTACCACACAGTACCTGCATTGCCATTACATGTGCTGATGTTGTATTTTGCTCGGGTTTCATTTGACGTTATTTGGCCATCTGCGGGTGTGATTGGGTGGCCCACCTCATTTGATGTTGTTTGCCTCTAAGTGTCGCAATCGACCTTTGCACGTTGCGGCTGCCACCAACGTCTTTGGTGGGTGTTAGTCGCTTATCATTCTGGTGCTGGTGGTCTCTCTGCAGGCTTTGGTGAGTTTTTCACAATTATTGCTCAACAATATCTCTACTAATGGTATCTGGTTCTGGCCGTGTCATCAGGTCTTGTCGGCGAAGCCCGCTAGGTGAAGAGGACTTTTCGTTGCGTGTATACGAGCACGCTGCATTGTGGTGGTGGGACTTCCATACCTGGGCTGTTGTGTATCTAGTCGTACGCGACGTTTCCATCAATATTGTCGACGAAGGAGACTGATGCGTCATAGTCGTCTAGTGGTTGGTCCCGTCACCTTTGCTTATCACCCGCACTTCACATATACTGATGCTGTCGTTGGGCACTTCTCCAGCTGATGATGCCGCCTCCCACCTGGGTCAAACAGGCACAAGCAGCCAATCCAGGATCCTCCCAGTCGAAATTCCCTCCACAGCCCTCGGAATGCAATGACAAGACTCTATCCACGTGCATTGTTTACCTCTTCGTAGCGACTGCTTGATCGGAATGTGAACGGAGTGCATTTCACTGCACACAGGAGGAATCAACATATTCTGCTGCCGCTTCCGCATGAGGAACTCAATTTCAATCAAGACCGTTGCTTACCGCCACCGTGCCGGACCAATACGAATATCTCCCCCCATGAGAAACAACACGGACTGGTGATCACACATCCATCTCCTGGTCATTTTTCTTATCTGTAGTTTGAACCATTGCACTTGTCTTAGTTGTACACTAGTGTGTGGCAAGCTTCGCTTTGTCTGGGAATCTAGGATACTGGAATTGTGAACCGAAAATTCGACTCCTGGGAAATTCTAAATGTATAGATGAATCTGGAAACTCTAGGATACTGGAATTGTGAACTGAAAATTTGACTCCTGGGAAAGTCTATATATATAGACAAAAAGTTTGAAACTGGAGGGCTGGACAACTGGAATGTGATACATAGAAAGCCTGGAAGGCCTGGGACTCTGGAATAAGGTGTACAAAAAGTCTGGAAGGATCTGGAACTGCTGGGAAGCTGGAAGGGGAATGTCTGGTTTGCTGATGTTCGTGATATCTCGGGTAGATCCAAGGCTGTCATTGACTGTGCTTTCTGTTGCGCTCCGTACTCTGGTGGTTGATAGTAGTAATTAAGACAGAAATGACAACGATTGTTACGAAGCCGAGTAGAAGGAGTCATTTACCTTAGGTCCTCGACATATGCAACAATTTCTTTCGTGTTGGCGAAGCGCACAGCTGACCCTCGCAGAGGGATCGTAAATCCACGTTTCGTACTCCAGTGGGATTAGGAGCGGCTCAGAGGAGGATGTGAGGGAG
This sequence comes from Pisolithus microcarpus, assembly GCA_024613185.1. Classification (NCBI taxonomy): domain Eukaryota; kingdom Fungi; phylum Basidiomycota; class Agaricomycetes; order Boletales; family Pisolithaceae; genus Pisolithus; species Pisolithus microcarpus. The sequence goes on from JANFAI010000007.1 coordinate 2,121,830, forward strand.
ATGCGAGATTGTACAAACTATTAATGAATTAATACGGATATTGCCAGCGCGGATAGCTGGCCTCTAAGGCAGGTTTCGCCTTACCAAATAACCCCACCTAAAAGGGGTCTATTGCTTCCAAAAAGTAGTGCCTTAGGTGCATGCATCTGTATTCCCTGGAGTCTTCAAAGGACAACCAGAAACAGCATGGAGTGTGGCACTGCTACTTCTCAAGGGTATCGCCTTGGCTCAGGTTTGTCACTCTCGGACAGCATGCAATCCTTCTGGTAAATAACCGCCTGTCTTCACCTAGACAGAGGAGTTCTCACTGCAAGCATTTCACAATTTTTCTTCAGAAAACATGCTGAAAAAATGGAGGGAAGAGATACTCTTTTATTTTTGTTGTTTGGAAAGAAAAAATGCAAAAATAATGTGTTATTTTCTTCCAGAGAACATGAATTGATGCTAATGCCAATTAGAGTAGAAGCTAATGGACATTACCATAAATCCATGTTTTTTGGACAAACATAAAATGTTATTTTTGCATTTTTCCCTGCCAAACATGCAAAATAAAAGAGTATCTCTTCCCTCCATTTTTTCAGCATGTTTTCTGAAGAAACATTGTGAAATGCTTGCAGTGTCTTTGCCTCCCCGAGACCTGCTTTAAAATGCATGCCCCTGAAATCCTCAAGTGCTCACTTAGCTCTGGAAGACCTCGCTGATCCCCTTTTCAAAGAGTTCAAAAATAAAGAAAGGAACCGGGATCTTGATGCAATAATAATGCTGGGGCAAATCACACTGGAATTCATACCACCGGAAAACCCACAACGTTGTTCAGCTCTCATCGATCTCGCTGGTCTCCTATCAGAACGATTCAATAATGAAGGCAGGAAAGAGGATTTAGAAGAATTAATCTCGTTGACATGTGCTGTGTTGGAATTTACGCTCTCAGACGGACCGCAGAGTCAAACAGTTCTTCTCGAGCTTGATGATCACACCTTTGTATCCCTCCAGCGGGGGAATTCCAATGCCGATTCACGGGGTATTATAACTCTTTGCCGAGCTGCGTTGGAACGTATTCCTCCACCGGATCGATGTAGACCGCTCCTCAATCTTGCCAATGCCCTTCACGAACAATTCCAAACACAGGGTACGAGGAACAGCGTAATTGAAGCCATTAGCCTTGCGAGAGCTGCATGGAGCCTCTGTACTCCAGGGCATCCGGATTATGTATTGTCTCAGGACCACCTTGCGGCTTATCTCGAAATGAAGATTGGGAAGAAGGCTTCCCGTGCTTATGTGAGGGGTCTGGAGGTCGGCCCTTCCAGTTCCAGTTCTTCCCACATCAAGTGGTTGATCAAGAGAGTCATCTCCGACAAAATTCAAAACATCCCTCTGCGTCTGCTACACACACCAACCGGTCTCTTGTGTGATCGGGATGCACAGATATCCCGTTTCTGTAGGCAACTAAGAACAGAGTTTCTCAGCCGTTTGACAACGCGCTACTACTCGTACAGTCCTGCTAACCTAAGAACAGAGTTTCTATCGTAAAGTGTCAGTCGTTTACCCATTCCACATATCATGAACATACCTCAGCCGTTTGACAACACGCTGAGGAAAAGAGAGAAAGAGAAAAGGAGTCCATACGTATGCATGTATGCGTCACGTGATCGCGACAGGTGTCAGCGCTGTAAAGTTAAAGTCTACAATACGAAGCATAGAGAAACGAGAAACGAGAAACATGAAACCCCTTCCAACACACCCCCTCAGCGCGACACCAGCGACAAACCTGTTCAATGACCTTGGAAGGAGACACGAGCGAGTGGCTTCGTGAGGAGATCTGCGACGTTCTGACGAGTTGGGATCCAGCTAGGAGAAAACTCTCCCTTCGTGACGTGTTCGTGAAGAAAATGATACCGGACGTCAATGTGCTTGGTGCGCGGATGGTTGAGCGGATTAGAAGAAAGAGATAGTGCACCCGTATTGTCCGCATGGATGATGAAAGGTAGGGAGAACATTTGGCGTAGAGACCACAACATCGACTGTAGCCAGAGGCCCTCCTGTACACATGCAGCGAGCGCCATGTACTCCGCCTCGGTGGACGAGAGAGCTAGCGTATGTTGTTTTTTCGACGCGTGAGCCACTGGTCCTCCGTAGAAGAACCACACGAAACCCGTGACGGAGACATGATCTGCTGGGCATGTCGCCCAATCCGAGTCGCTGTAGGTGTGAGGTGCATGATTAACGTTTGGATTTCCGTAGTGAACTCGAAGGGACTTCGTTCCTTTAAGATACCGGATCAAGTGTCTTGCTGCAGCGAAGTGACGCAGCTCTGCCGACGCGCACTGCTGCGCTAGGCGTTGTACTGCCTGCACTATGTCTGGACAACTGCACGTTGCAAGATAAGTCAGCTCGCCTACGATTTTCCTGTACGCGTGCTCCAGATCTGCGACGTCGGGATACACATCCGTGTCTCGTCCGAAGGGTTGATTCGGGTCCATCGGGAGCGACACCAGGTTCGCGTCTCCAAGCCCGTACTCCTCACAGATGTGATCGATGTATGATTCTTGGTGGATCCAGACCTCGCGCGTCTCCCGTCTTCTCTCGATCTCGATCCCCAGGTACAACGAGACAGGTCCCAAGTCGCTGATGCCGAAGCACTCACCTATCCGCCCCTTCACCCAGTTGAGAAAATATCTGCAGTTGCAGCCACCTAAGCCATCGTCAACATGCCAAACTATGACACATATTATTCTTCGTCCATCCTTCCCGGTCTTATCAAAGAAGAACACCGCGAGGTTGACGTCTGACCTGGAGAAACCGAGTTCCTCAAGTAGACTGCATAGGGTGACGTACCAGTCGAACGCGGCCTGTTTGAGTCCATAAAGAGAACATAGGAGTAGACAGGCGAGGAGTACTCCAGCCTCGTTGTACTGCTTGAATCCCCGTGGCTGTTTCATGTAGATCTCTTCCGTGAGTTTCCCATGGAGAAACGCCCTCTTTGCGTCAAAAGAGTCCAGCTCCCAATCATTTTGTGCCGCTAGTGCCACGAGTAGCTTCACAGACGCCTGTCTTGCGACGGGTGCATAAGTTTGATGAAAATCGACGCCCGGCACCTGTGAGAACCCCTGCGCAACGAGACGCGCTTTGTACTTTGAGCCTCCCTTTAGGTCCACTGGCTTGAACTCAAACACCCATCGATTTCCCACGAGTTTTCGTCCTGCCGGCGGCTCCACAAGTCTCCACACTCCCATCTCCTTCATCGTCCTCAACTCCTTGTCCATGGCCTCCTTCCATCCCGTGCAATCCGAACACTTCATTGCCTCCTCATACGTCGCTGGAGGAATGGACATATCGTAGCCAGACTGACTGGGGTCACGTCGTTTATCGCTTCTGATGGATAGGTGAGACTGTTCTGTTATGATCAGATTAACCTGATGCTCTGGGAAGACCTCATCCACTTCCTCATCTGCCTCTCCTGCGACTATCACCCCCTCGCCCGAACTGTCGTCATTCACCCCCTCACTCGTGTCCGGAAGATTGGTAGGAATCCGAGCCCTTGTAAATCTGTCCTTCATGCGCTGAACCTCGTCTGCCAGTGCCTTCCCCTTTTCCGTTAACACCCTGGTGCGAGTGGACCAGCGTGGCTCGTCCGGTGCCACTTCCACCCTTTGTGACACTGTGGAGGGCACGAGTGATGTAGATGGTGTAGGCGAACCTGCAACTGTGACTTGAGGTGAGCGCAAACCTAACGACAAATCTCTTGGGCGCATGACTGATTCCTCGTCGAAAATAACATCCCTGCTGTTGAAGAAGGCCCCGGTGACACAGTCTCGTAGCCGCCACCCTTTTATACCATCTGGATAGCCCATGAAAAGTGCCTGTAAAGAGTGTGGACCATTCTTCATGCGGCGCTCTGGCGGGATGCGAGAGAAGCACCTAGAGCCAAAGACTCGCAAGTGAGACATGTCGGGCTTGTAACCATAAAGCATCTCGAAGGGAGTTTTACTGTCGGGCAGAATCCGCGTGCCAGTCAGATTCCAAAGGTAGCCAACCGTGAGGACCACTTCCCCGAAGTACCCGGCCAAGAGACCCGCCTGATTCAGAGTTGCCAAAGCACGTCCTTCAATGGTGCGTATCCCTCGCTCTGCCTTGCTGTTCTGCTGATGAGCATACACCACCGACCTGCGATGCTCGACTCCAGCCTCCTGCAGACTTCTCGTAAAGAGGCTTCCCATGTACTCGCCGCCATTGTCAGTTTGTATCGCCTTCACCCTGACGTTAAACTTATTCTCCCAACGCGCTTTTACCATCAACCAAGCTTCGTGTGCCTGATCCTTGCTTGCCAGTAGATGAACGCTGACAACATTTGTGAAGTCATCTATGAAGACGATAAAGTATTGTTTGCCATGCAATGTTGGCGTTGGGAAAGGTCTGCAAATGTCCATATGGATCAGCTCAAGGAACGTTCGTGTAGGTGCCGAGGTGGATGACGGGTAAGGCTGACGCAGATGTTTCGCCATGATACAGGACTCACAGCATGTTTGAGCTGCAGTCGAGGTGACCCGAACTCCGTTAGCTGCCGTCGACAGAAACTTGGCAATATCTCCACCGACGTGTCCTAACCGTGCGTGCCAAAGGTCCCAAGTGAGTGAACTTGGTGTGAAAGCTGTGAGACCCAGTGCCTCGACTGAACCACTCGTGCTAGATGGGCGAAGGAACTCGACATCTAGGAAGCAAAGTTGACCCCTCATACTGACACTCCCAAGAGACTCGTTCTCATGTAGCAACTCGCAGCGGTTTGGATTCCCCTTGAATCACAATTCCCACCCGCGCTCCACCATGCAACCGACTGATAACAAGTTGACGACAGCGTTAGGTGCATACAAGCAATGCTGCAGCCGTAGACGAATTCACCTCTCGCCCAACTTCAGTATCGCAACGCAGTCGCCATAGCCCTCAGTGCACAGGCTGCCCTGGTTTGCCATCTTCATGGACACCGTAGAGTCACGAGTAAAAGTCCAGAAGAATGAGGGATCTTTGATGAGGTGCGTGGTCATTCCGGAGTCCAGAATGGTGGAGGAGTTTGTCGTTGCAAGACACGTCAGCTTCTCACTCGTTTCCCCCTCTGACAACTCTTCTACAGCCGCACAGGAAAGATTGCGAAAATAGTCATCTGCCGGTGGGTACTGTATCGCTGCCGCTGCTACCGGTGCACTCGCCTGTGCTACTGCAGGCTGTGATGTCGCAGGCACCACCGGTACCGGTGTTGGGGTTGCCACTGCTGCAGTCTGGGTGTTACTTGTTGTGGATTTTCCCTTCTGCCATGGCACCTGTCCCACCTTTCCACCCCCTGGCTGATAGCAATTACTCCAATCATGATCGACCCGCTTTCGGCCTAGACAAATGGGTGTGGTACAAGCGGTTCCACTTGGATTGTTTTTGGTCTTTCTCAGCCCAGTAGTTGGATTAACCTCTCCGCGTCCTGTCGGGACTGCCGCACTTGCATACTCCGATCCTGGGCCAGGCGCGGGACCTTCGTTCGTGATCTGTATAGCCTCCCTGATGATTGTCTGGGCTGTGTGTTTGAAAGTATACGTCCTGACTCCGGGTGACGCCACCTGCTGCCCGTACTGTGCAGGAGGCTGGGGGGGAGTGAGAAAGGGATTCGTGAACTGTGCCACTGGGGTAAACGGGTTTTGAGGCGTTACGGGTGTACTAGCTAACGGCGGCCATGCTGACTGCGAGGTGACTGGTACTGCCATGAAGACCCCGGCGCGTGCTGACTGCTCACTACGCTCCAACTCCGTTTCTATGTTTTTACGAACAACAGGCCAGATCCCGCTTCTTGGCAGGCCTCGTAGAAGTGCATATATGGCGTCCGCTTCTGATGGTTTTGCTCCCATATGAGCCAACCTGTCGTTTGCATGCACATGGGACGCCACGTACTTCTCAGCATCTGCGGCGCCCTTCATCTGAAGCGTGGAAACCTGTGTGCGCAGAGAAAACTGCAAGGAGACATCGGCTCGGTCGTAAACCTCGGCAAGTGTGTTCCAGACTTCTCTGGCCGTTATGCTAACATCATCAGGGATTAGCATCAAGACGGACGAGCTTATTTTTCTCAAGACGATCGACTTCACTAGACCATCATCCTTAAACCATGTCCTCATGGCTTCCTGCTCTGCCGCCATGGGTGCAGTCGGGACGAGGGGACACGGACAAGTTGAGGCGTACTTCACATAATCAAATGGGTTCGTCCCGTTGCTGATGTGATTGTATACTCCCTGTCCAAGGAGCAGCTGCTCCATCTGTCAATGCCACTCGTAGTAGTTCTCAGTTCCCCATAACTCCGGTATGTTCTCGAATTTCCCCATGACGCAGGCTGTAAATGCGTATATATGCATTGTATCTCTTGTGTGCCGGAGCTCTACTGTGTTGTCTCGTCTGTTCTAGTTGCCAACGACTTGAGCTTGCCTTCTATGTGGCGAGCTCGGGGCTCATAACCTGTAGGCGACTAAGAACAGAGTTTCTCAGCCGTTTGACAATGCGCTACTACTCATACAGTCCTGCTAACCTAAGAACAGAGTTTCTATCGTAAAGTGTCAGTCGTTTACCCGTTCCACGTATCATGAACATACCTCAGCCGTTTGACAACGCGCTGAGGAAAAGAGAGAAAGAGAAAAGGAGTCCATACGTATGCATGTATGCGTCACGTGCATCAGCAAACCAGACGTTTCCCCCCCAGCTTTCCAGTGCTCCCAGGACTTTTGAAAAATGATTCCAGACCTCCCAGACCCTCCCAGACCTGCCCAGACCCTCCAACCCTCCAGGTGCACAGCCACAGTGAGAACAAAAGTTGTAGCCCATGATCACAGGACCATGGGAATATGATTACCTCAGCAATATCTCCTTTTTGGGGTGAGATATTTGCAAAGTTCAGTTGGAGTCACAGTTTGTCAAAAACAAAAAGTGGCTGTACAGTGATGATGTCATAACAAAAGTTGTAGGGCTGGATCACAGGATCATGGGAATATGCTTATCTCATTGATATGCCCAAAACTGGGTGAGAAAAATGCAAAATACCGAAAAAATTGGACATCTCAAAAATTAAATTTCAAAGATGTCATAATAAAAGTTGTAGTGCCTGACTAGAGGACCCCAGAGGTATGCCTATCCCATCCATACCTGCAAAAATGGTTGAGATACAGGCAAAATACAATTAGTGTAGTGTAGTGTGCATTTTATTACCAAAAGTGTAGTGTTGTGGCGCATTTTTGATTACCTAATGAGTGTAGTAAACTCTGCTTCTTTGACTACCAAATAAGTGTAGTGTTGATTAGTAATTGACTAGCAAAGTGTAGTGTAGACTATTGATTAACAAAAGTGTAGTAAAGTCCGCATTTTTGACTACCAAATAAGTGTAGTGTTGATTAGTAATTGACTAGCAAAGTGTAGTGTAGACTATTGATTAACAAAAGTGTAGTAAAGTCCGCATTTTTGACTACCAAATAAGTGTAGTGTTGATTAGTAATTGACTAGCAAAGTGTAGTGTAGACTATTGATTAACAAAAGTGTAGTAAAGTCCGCATTTTTGACTACCAAATAAGTGTAGTGTTGATTAGTAATTGACTAGCAAAGTGTAGTGTAGACTATTGATTAACAAAAGTGTAGTAAAGTCCGCATTTTTGACTACCAAATAAGTGTAGTGTTGATTAGTAATTGATTAGCAAAGTGTAGTGTAGACTATTGATTAGCACAAGTGTAGTAAAGTCCGCTTTTTTGACTACCAAGTAAGTGTTGTGTTTGATTAGTAAAGTGTAGTGTAGATTTGTATTACCAAAAATGTAGTAAAGTCCGCATTTTTGACTACCAAATAAGTGTAGTGGTTGATTAGTAATTGACTAGCAAAGTGTAGTAAACTCCGCTTTTTTGACTACCAAATAAGTGTAGTGTCTTGTAGTGTTTGATTAGCAAAGTGTAGTGTACATTTGGATTACCAAAAGTGTAGTGTTGTGGCGCATTTTTGACTACCAAATAAGTGTAGTGTTTTGTAGTGTTTGATTAGCAAAGTGTAGTGTAGATATTTGTATTAGCAAAAGTGTAGTAAACTTTTTGACTACCAAATAAGTGTAGTGTTTTGTAGTGTTTGATTAGCAAAGTGTAGTGTAGATATTTGTATTAGCAAAAGTGTAGTAAACTTTTTGACTACCAAATAAGTGTAGTGTTTTGTAGTGTTTGATTAGCAAAGTGTAGTGTAGATGTGTATTACCAAAAGTGTAGTAAAAGTTCGCTTTTTTGACTACCAAATAAGTGTAGTGTTTTGTAGTGTTTTGATTAGCAAAGTGTAGTGTAGATGTGTATTACCAAAAGTGTAGTAAAAGTCCGCTTTTTTGACTACCAAATAAGTGTAGTGTTTTGTAGTGTTTTGATTAGCAAAGTGTAGTGTAGATGTGTATTATCAAAAGTGTAGTGAAGTCCGCATTTTTGACTACCAAATAAGTGTAGTGTTGATTAGTGTTTGAGTAGTTACATGTTGTGTACACTTTTGATTACCAAAAGCATAGTAAAAGTTCGCTTTTTTGACTACCAAAAAAGCGTAGTGTTGATTAGTGTTTGACTAGTGAAATGTTGTGTACACTGTTGATTACCAAAAGTGTAGTAGAGTCCGCTTTTTTGACTACCAAATATTTGTAGTGTGACTAGGAAATGTACAGTAGTATTGATTAGCAAAAAAGCGTAGTCATCATTAGGATTGTTGTGTAGTGGGCACAGCCACTAATGCCTCGAAATTTTGCAAAGTCACAAAAATACCCCAAAACGCGATATAGTGGACACTAAAACTCACGCCTTTCGCGCAAGCGGCCAAAGCTGACCAAACAAAGGCCAATTCCTACTATGGGGTAGTGTATGCCATTAGCCCACTACTACCACGCATTTGATTACCAAAAAGTGTAGTGGTATTAGAAAAAAGTGTAGTAGTAGTACCAAAAAGCGTAGTAGTATTAGCAAACGGGGTAGTAGTATTAGCAAAAAGTGTAGTACTATTAGTAAAAAGTGTAGTAGGTAGTGTTAATAGCAAAAAAGCATAGTTGTATTAGGCTATTATGTGGTAGTACTTGAATTTGAATATATTACTACTTTTGATTTGATTTCTGTGTGACTGAGTTCCTATTAGCTTGAAAGTGTAGTGGGATTAGGAAAAAAGCGTAGTAGTGTTATTAGCAAAAAATGGTAGTGGGATTAGGAAAAAAGCGTAGTAGTGGTATTAGGAAAAAACAGTAGTGGGATTAGGAAAAAATGGTAGTAGTGGTATTAGGAACAAATGGTAGTGGGATTAGCAAAAAAGCGTAGTAGTTGTATTAGCAAAAAATGGTAGTGGGATTAGCACAAAAGCGTAGTAGTGGTATTAGCAAAAAATGGTAGTGGGACTAGCAAAAAAGCGTAGTAGTGGTATTAGCAAAAAATGGTAGTGGCATTAGCAAAAAAGCATAGTAAAAGTATGGACAGAGGTGATGGGCTGGGATTCTGGGAACTCTGGAACCCTGTCTGGCCAGTCCTGGCCAGAGGGGGACCTTTCTGGGTGAGCTGGGAGTCTGGCCAGCTCTGGCCAGTTCTGGCCAGGTGATGTCTAGTTTGCTGATGTGATCGCAACAGGTGTCGGCGCTGTAAAGTTAAAGTCTACAATATGAAGCATAGAGAAACGAGAAACGAGAAACATGAAACCCCTTCCAACAGTTTCGAGGGTAGTCCTCAATACGAACGGCTACTGTCATTGGCGTCTCCACCTGACAATGATCAACTTGAAACGGAAATCAACAATGTGATATCGGAGTACTTTGAATTTACCATGCTATCTCACAGCCACTTGGAGGCTTGGAGCTGATCCAAGCTCGATACAGCATGTCCAATTCCAGACTGGGATGCCAGGAGATGGACTTCCCTCTGGGGACAGGCTTCTGTGTTGGGAGATGAAATCTTATCCTGGGAGTGTGGCCAGTGGCCAGCCAACAGGTCTGTGCAAATGACTAGAATCTTGTCATCACTCCCAGTAAATACATTCCTGGAATGTGTTCCATTATATCTACAGTAATAGCTTTTCCCTTCCCAATTTGTATTTGTAATAAAATCACACAAAGCCACATCTAATAAGTGTGAGAAAAATAGGCAGTGTGTGTACTCCGTGGCTGGCCACAGGTTTGGTTTATTGTATATAGTACGGAGACGAGTTTGGTGTAGGCCTTTGACTGTGTTTGCTAGCATAGTTATGCCAGTAGCGATGCGATGAGTTTTGGATGCAATATTCTGTGTGTGTTTTCGGAAAGTGAGTTTGGAATCGAACCAAATGCCGAGCCACTTGATGGAGTCTGAGGGTTTGATGCGATTCCGAGTCTTTTGGTACGTTAACTCGATCATTGGGAAAGTTTCCTTGTGTCGCCACGAGAAATGCGCAAGCTCCAATTTTGAGAGTTCTATCTGCAGGCCGAGGTCTTCCAAAATGCGAGTGATCGTGCAGAAGCATTCCTGAATTATGGTGACATCAAGGTCAAGGCTTGTGGATGAGACGTATAAACTGCCATCATCTATATAGCCCAGCAGGACTGCGGGGGTTGCTTTTGATGGTGGTAATCCGCGTGGTATGGTATGCGATCTTAACTGTTGATAGAATTCGTATAGGGAGCTGGCGTAGAGGATAGAGTGCGGGGGATACCGGTGAACCTTGGGGGATACCGTTCATCACGGGGGTTGATGGGGATAGTTGACCGTCTAAGCATATTGATGCCTCACGGTTTGCGGGGAAGGATGAGACCCATTTGACTATGGGAATAGGGAAGTTTTTCTGTCTAAGTATGTTGGCTAATTTGTTATGGTTGACGAAATCGAAGTGACCCTTTATATCAAATGTGAGGGAGGATGTTACGAGGCCATGGTTGCGAGCTGCTTCTATGTCATTTACGAATGTTAAAGCAGCGTATACTGTGGAACTACCTGGGCGGCCTCCAAATTGCGTTGGTGGTACTAGACCACGGGTGCGGATCCAGGATGATAGTCGACGTGCGATGATTGCCTCAAAGACTTTGCCGAGACATTCCTCTAGCTGGATAAGGCGGTAAGCCCTAGGGTTTGAGTAGTCTGCTTTACCGGGTTTGCGTAAGGCGACAGCTATGGTCTTGCGCCACACTAGAGGGTGAAAACCAACATTGGCACAGCGTGATATTAGCAGATAGATTGGAGTCGCATCTGCTTGCCATGCTAGGCGAAGTGCGGAGTATGTGATCTGGCTTGGAGCGGAGTGTATTTGAGGATACTATACATACCTAAAACTTGCGAACGTCCCCTTACCTGCAGTGAAACCCCCGTTCAGATAACACGATGGCTCCCCAACCCATAGTCATTGCGTATGTCGCATTTGAATACGTCGTTTCCACTGACTACACTCCGTCCCAGAGTGATGGGACCTATGGGGTCAGGGAAAACCAACGTAGGTGGACGAGGCAGCAAAGTGAACCATTGACGGAGGGGCACAATAGTTCATCAATAAACTCACAGGAACCAAAGAAGAAGAAGCGCACCAATTCAAGTCGTATACTCATGGCATCAAGGAGTTTACAGTCAACCTGTCTAGAGACCGACAATACGTGTTTGCGGACATCCCAGCATTCGACGACCCTTCCCGATCAGACCAGGATACATTCCGAACGATCGCTGAGTGGCTAGGGAAAAAGTGAGTGGTGAACCGGAGAGATCCACCACCACTCACCGGCTTGAAAGCAGATATCGTGCAAATGTCAAACTAAATGGCATTATCTATACACACCGCATAACCGACGAGCGGATGTCTAGGAGTGTGTGTAAGAACCTTGAAATATTCAGTAGGTTGTGCGGGGACAAAGCCGCCGGCGGTGTGTGGTTGGTGACCACTATGTGGGACCAAGTGGAAAACAAGGAGTTCGCAGAGAACAGAGTGTCGCAACTAGAAACAAACTTCTGGAAGCCACTAATCGATGCGGGAGTTCGCCACAAGCGGTTTGAAGAAAACTCTTCGAGATGCGCATGGGGGATCGTCGAGGACCTGACAGGGAAGGGAGAGGCCCTTCTACTTCAGCAAGAGCTGGTGGATATGAAAAGGAAGTTGAACGAGACGACTGCTGGTAAAATTCTGTACACCCAAATCCACAACCTCTGGCAAGAACAAAAGGAAACAATCAAACAGCTTCAGGAAGAGGCCAAGGCCCAGAAAGATCCGGAGCTGGTGAAGGAGCTCGAGGTTGAACAGCAACGCTTGGTGGCCGAACTACGAAAGACGTCGGATGAGATGGACAAACTGAAGATCTCCTTATTCAGACGAATCGCGCTCCGCTTTTCCTCTAATACTCAACCCAACCAGACAGCAATCCTGCGGTTTCGGTACGAAGCTGCCCATGAAAATTTTGTTGCTAAAAGTGATTATGTAATTTTGTAAGTCGACGGCAAACCTTCCTGCGAGCGTTGGACTAAGCTTCGACCGGGTAGCGTGGTCAGCCCTACAGGGGCACAAAAGACCTCGGTGATTTCCCCGCTCCTCTGTTAGCAGACTGTTCTAATTGATCTCTAGTTTACTAGGCAATTTTCCAAGAGTCACAGCGGGACTAGACATCTTCGCACAAAAAATGTGGACGCATGGAGGTGCGAACTAGGTAATGGTTCAGGCGACATCATAGTCGTCGACACGCCGTCCTTCCGTTCCGATCGTAATGATACCGATGCTGAGAATAGAATGGCTGATTGGTTAGAGTCGAAGTAAGTGCGATGAACGTCTGTTCGCGTTAACCCTGCATATATACTGTTGCAGGTTCACCAACGAATGTTATTCTGCCATCCTCTTTCTCCACTCTCTCGACTCGGATACAACAAGTGGTGATATGTCGATATCATGGCATCTCGAGGCATTTGCGAAGACATTTCGAAATAAGTTCACGGTGCCGTCCGATGTTTATGTAGTCCCGACCAGCAATCCGGTTTCTACTCTTCCCAGTGAAACGCTGAGCCAGCGCTTGTCGCAACTCAAAACTATGACGGAAAGGTTGAACGGTAACGGAGAGCGTGATTGGCATACATCTGTATTCCCTGGAGTCTTCAAGGGACAACCAGAAACAGCGTGGAGTGCGGCACTGCTACTTCTCAAGGGTATCGCCTTGGCTCAGGTTTGTCACTCTCGGACAGCATGCGATCCATCTGGTAAATAACCGCCCATCACTATCTAGACAAAGGGGTCCCTTGCCTCCCCGAGACCTGCTTCAAAACGCATGCCTCCGAAATCTCCAGGCGTTCGTTTAGTTCTGACAGATCTCGCCAGTTCCCTTTTCAGAGAGTTCGAGGGGAAAGAAAGGAACCGCGATCTTGACGCGATAATAATGCTGGGGCAAATCGCACTGGAATTCATACCACCGGAACACCCACAGCGTCGTTCAACTCTCATCGGTCTTGCCGGCCTGCTGTCGGAACGATTCGAACAGGAGAAGAGGAAAGAGGATTTAGACGAATTAATCACATTGAAACGCGGTGCATTGGAATGCATGCTCCCAGACGAACCGCAGAGACAAACACTTCTTCTCGAACTCGACGATTACCTTTCTGAACGCTTCCAGCGGGAGTATTCCGTGGTGGATCTGGAGGAGATTGTATCTCTTCGCCGGGCTGCGTTGGAAGGCACTCCTTCTCCCAGTCGACCCAGAGCTCTTCTCAATCTCGCCAATGCCCTTCGCGAACAATTCGAAAGACAGGATTTAGAGAGCAGCTTAGTTGAGGCTGTTAGTGTCGCGCGAGCTGCTTTAGTCCTCTGCGCCCCAGGACATCCAGATCACGCGTTGTGTCGAGATCATCTTGCGAGTTATCTCGAAACGAAGACTAGACAAAAGGCTTCCTGTTCTGGCATGAGGGCGCTAGGAGCTGGCCCTTCAAGTGTCAGTTCTTCCGATATCAAGCAGTCGATCGAGAAAGCTGTCTCAGACAAAATCCGAAAAATCCCGCTGCGTCTGCTACACACACCCACTGGTGTCCTGTGTGACCGGGATGCGCAGATATCCCATTTCGAGGGTAGTCCTCAGTACAAACAGCTGCTGTCGTTGCCGTCTTCACTCGACGACCAGCAACTCGAAACGGAAATCAACAATGCGATCTCGGAGTACTTTGAATATACCACGCTATCTCACAGGTGGGGAAGCGGCGAGCCACTACTGCGCGACATTGAAGGTAAAAGCATCTATGACTTGGGCGACACGGACGGTGTAACAAAACTTAAAAAGTTTTGCATTCATGCTCTCCGACGCAACTTCCAGTGGGCGTGGAGTGACACGTGTTGCATCGACAAGGATAACAACGCTGAGTTACAGGAGGCGATTGGGTCCATGTTCTCATGGTACCACTGGTCGTCTCTGACAGTCGTGCACCTCTCCGACGTCTCCAACACCGGTTCGTTTGCCAGCAGTGTCTGGTTCACACGAGGCTGGACACTCCAAGAACTATTGGCTTCACGAACCATCCTCTTCTATACATATGACTGGTTGCTCTACTCGAAGATCTACGCCGTTGACCATAAATCAGATCCTGCTTTGCTTGAAGAGCTCCAGAATGCAACGGGGATAGCAAAACAGCACCTCACGAATTTCTCTCCGGGCATGGATGACGCTCGGTCTAGACTGCACTGGGCCTCAAGGCGTCGTACCACTCGGCCAGAAGATATCGCGTACTCCCTTTTTGGAATTTTTCGGGTTCACTTGCCGATCTTCTACGGCGAATCCGCACAGAATGCGCTTGGACGTCTCCTGGGAGAGATCATCTCACGTTCGGGGGACATTTCGCTTCTAGACTGGGTTGGGAAACCGTCATCATTTAACAGTTGTTTTCCTGTCGACCTCACGCCATACCAGACGGTACCCCACCTCCCGCTGATTCCCAGTGACTCTTCCAGACGCAATAACCTGGATTTCGAAAAAGCACAGAAGTTGTATAGTTGTCTTAAAAGGCTACCCCGTGCTAGATTTGTCAATAGAAGGCTTACGTTACCCTCCATCGTCCACCCACTCACGGCGATCAAACTGCAGGGTTCCTCGACTAGTCTCTCACGTTACACATACGAGATTCAAGCATCACGCCTGCGGCCCCTCAATGTCACGCTACCGGTCGAACTCGATGAGAGTCTCGATACATATATTCTTGCGCGTCCTTGGCATCCAAAGACCCTTGAACAGCAGACAGGCCGTGACGTCGATGTCATGTGGAAGCTATTGGAGCAGCTCGAACAGCCCTTCAATGCACTGTTATTGAAGAGGTCTATTCACTACGAGTACACGAGAATTGCGTGCGATTGTACGATTACCGCTTACGTTGAGGACCTGGACAGTATCTTGGACAGTGAAGTGTTAACCCCGGAAATTGTATAGGTCATGCTCTTTGCGATGCATTTTCCTACTAATACTGCACCCCTCTTCTCGTTCGTCGTCGCACGAGTCGGTGCCAACAGAGATTGAAATTTTTATTGTCGAAAATTCAGGTTCAAATACTGCATGTCGTACTACTCACCCACGTATAAACATGACGGCGTATTTACACTGACTTTTTTTTTTTCCTCCACCCGTTGTTCATCGTTACGGCTATGGGCGAGATTTGTACAATCCTGTATTTTCCTCATCAATGGAAGACTTTCCTTATCCATTCTGGCGAGGTGGGTTGAAAGCGCTCATGGTGGTCGGGTCGAACGCTGGGATTGGCTTCGAGGCATTTCACTTGGCACAGATGAAGCCAAGGTCGCTACTTACGACATGGAAGGACGAGGAGAAGTGTGAACGGGCTCGTGAAGATAGGTGAGGTGCTTACCCCTCCCCCTATTCCGACGAGGACCCACTACGGCTTCGGAGTTAGCAGCCCAGTGATTGGCACCGTTCGTCCTGCTATGTAGTTCTGATGGAATGCATTGGAGACGATAGTACTGGGATAACTTCGATGCCGCTCGATTTTCGCAGTTTTGACAGCGCTGAGGCGCGTTCGCACCATGGGCTGAACGTGCTTGTCGCGAACGCGGGCACGTTCGTGCAGGAGTATACTGAGAAGTTATGTGCGTCCGACGGCCATATTCACCCTACGATGGTCGATGACGATCAAACCACGAGGCGCTGACATTTTTTACTGCCCAAGGTTTCAAGTTAATTATCTCTACGGCGTCACTGAGCATTCCGATGCTCCCGCACCTCGTCAAGGCCTCGAGTTCGGAATCCCCCTTGCGTCTGGTTGTGGTCTTCAGCTTCGGTCGCCATTTCAGCGTGGGGAAGTTGAAGAACGCGGCGCAGTGAGAGGAATTGCTGAACAACAGTCTACACGGCGCATTATCCCTCTACCAAAACCACCACCACTATCAGAAACGTTGAGTGTACCAATTACTGTCGCAGACAGAAGTGAAGGTACGACTGTCATCCGGACGAGATAAGGACAACATGACCTGTGCTCTTTCAAGACATAAAAGATGTTCCCACTGCCGACGCAAACACCGACACATTTTTTCCGCTCGCCGAGGACAAAGATGTATGTTGTTGCTGTTGCTCACCGGTCGAGGCCCTCTTGGCCGTCGTTACGGTCGCAAAGCTCCACGATCCTACGCGTCTCTGGTATAACAGACAGTGCACCAGCGATATATCCTTCGCTGATGTCGACGAGGTTGATAGTCCGACGGCAGAAGCACCTAGTAGGTCAAAGAGTGCGAGGACATTGGTAGATGAGGGTAGATTATGTAAGCTCCGATTTGCATCAGCGAAAACTTTCAACTTGTTTGCATCATGTTCAACAACATTGGCATAATTATAAGCATGCGCACAAAAATTCCTCCAATGGTCCAAGTGCGTGCATTTGTACACATTGCGCACTCTGTGACAACTGACATCCAAAGCATGCGGACACCCTCCTACTGGTGCGTTTTCATCATTCTCACGTCCCACTCACCTCAGGCAGTCCAACTATCGATTCCGCAAAATACACCTAGAACTACAATTGGTCTCCATATAGGTTGACTATCTCAAACAGAGAATGCATGGAAGACTATGTAATACGGCTATGTCCTACAGTGAATCTCCTTTTTTACAGATGCAAAGGGAAACAGCTCACCCTCCCACCAGACACAGAAGCACCCACATCACTCGCCTCAGGTAGTTCAAACACCAATTCCGTATATGTCCTTTGACCTACAGCCACGTTCCATATACGGTCAACTATCCTACACAGAACGTCTGAACGCATGGACTTGCGGATCTCGAATGCTGTTCACATTCAAAAGTTTTCTAGCTACGACTCTCTTCTTCATTACATCAACCAGCTTGGTAGATGGCGGGGCCCGCGACGACGTGTGGATTAACCAGAGACAGGTTGTAAGGAGTGACGTATGGATTGTCATCTGTCAGCGCGACAAACCTATTGAAAAACGTGTGAACAGCAGATGAACTTAAGCCTAAGGAGACCTACATTGTGTCGTTGAAGGTAGGTGCCGTGTTGTCACCGAATACCCGCCCACCAGGCTGGTATGCACTAGCATAATTGTTATCGGTGTCAATGTTATACAAAGGCGTATATGTCGCATTCAACTGCGAGACCCAGAGAGCATACTGTGTGGATCAACTTAGCGAAACCGGCGCCCTTCGGTGAAAAGGGACCACAAACCTTTGGAGGCCCTGCGGTCGAGCTCGTTTGGTACTTCAAGTCGTAGCTGACGTTCTTACCCGGGTTGTCCCACTGGAAGTTGACCTGATACCCCGGATACGAAATTGCGGAGACGTTGGTCGACACTGCGGCTTTGCTGTCATTCCTGATAGCAGTTGGGTTGTTCTGGCGTCATTCCAGTCAGAAATGGTACAGAAAAAGTATAGCCAGTCCCTACAGTGACATTCAGATAAGGGAAGATTTGCCACTTAATATAAGGGTTCCCTGGCGGACAGTGGACGAGGTAGGGCGACAGCAATGTCCATGCCCAAGCTTGGGGGATGCCGGCTATGAACCACACGGCCATGGGGAAGAGACCCTCTAACTGCCGGAAGGCCATCTGCTGTCTCGCCTCAGTAGTAATGGAGTTGATCAGCAACTCTGCAGAGGCACGACTGTCGAGGTGAGGCAAAAAGCCATAAACACCGGATTCACCCCAGCGAGTCAACTACGTAGCTATGAATATTGCGGTGTTCGGCGATCAGAAAAAAAGCACGTACCTTTTGGCAGAAGTCGAAGAATTCTCGGACGGTATTGAAGGGATATTGATATTCGCAAGGTTTTGCCCCGTAAGCTATGAGAGGAATCAGGGTGCGGTGACCGCGGCAGATGACGGCGACACGAACGATAGAGGATGTTGGTGATCATCTCGGCATGGCCAACTTCTTGATCGGCCATGTACTCGATAAGGAACTGATACTCGGGGCCAAGACCAGCATCTAAGAATTCATCTGGAGAAAACCTAGCGAGACCATAGTGGAAAAGGTCTAGTTCAATCCACTCTTGATTGAGAGCCAAATTCTGCAACGGTATTAGAAGCGAGCGACCGAAAGAACGCTGTTTGCTCTCACGAGTGACTGGAAGTCGAAGTCGCTCATAGGGCGGTAGACGGGCGGGGGGGAATCCGGTGTGACATCTACACCTCCGGACGGAAGGGGCGGTGGAGGTGGGCTAGGTGGAGAAAAATCAGCGAAGCGCCAGAGCGCCATAACGCTAGTGAGGAGTGTTCCAAGCATCTCGAGAGGGCGAGAGGCTCGTAACTGAAGAAAAGATGCTTGCACCCTGACCTGCGTCCTTTTATGCCTTGCGGGCATGGTAAAAAAAACCCCACATAAAACTCCACAATCGAAACACAGAAATTCCATTTGATGCGATGGTTCTAGCACGCGCTGACCCAGAGGATGACGATCGTGCGGCCTAGTTACTAATCACATTGAGATTGACTTTTGGAATACAAAGCTCCATGGCCCAGAAAAGACCGTGTGGCAAAGTTACTAAACGCATTGAGATTCCTGTTGACTCGTCACCACGTTTTAGTCCATCGGCACGCACCACATATCAAATACCCACCAGGAGTGTCGATAGAAAATGCGTTTCGAAGCCATATTCATTTGCAAGGCCCAGAGAGCCTAGTTCTGAAGATCTGACCTGCTGACTCCGTGTTGATAGGCCCCAAAATGCACTGTTACTCGTCACAGAGACTGTTAGACAACGATAAAGGGGTGGTATGACCGGTTGTAATGTCATTTCAAGGCTCCAAACCCCCGAGGAACCACATGTTTGATGTGCCGTACGCCAAGTGGTCCTTGTTTCGTTATGTATGATTCGGACTCCATGATCTGGCTGATGATCGTGCGTCTACGACGAAGTTCTTCGGTTCGCGGACTGGGAAAGAAAGTTGGCGGTTGGGAAGTGGTCAGTAGCAGTCCAGACAGTCCAAGCTAGTACTGGACGGTTACTTGCCACGGTGTGTGCGGGACCACAAAAAAAGGTGATACATTACACGCTACTGGGTGCAGGTCAGTGCATTCCGACAAGCCTTTAGTCTACGTGCGATAGAGTACTGACGAGCGCCGTTTCCTGAAAAGGAAAAGATTTCCGTCGTGCGGTAACACTGCACCTCTGTACCTCCGTCCCACAATATGACCGGTACAAGAACGAGGTTCGTGATACATGATATCATCACCACTCTTGGATCCAACAAAAACAGATTGGTGTCACCTCGTGGTGAGGGAACGTGTATTGCACTGTGCTATTCGGTTCCGGTCCTGAAACTTTGGCACCGGAAATCAATGGTGGTGCCCACTGGGAGTTCACAGGAGGCGGTGGAAGGTCGGAGTCTCCTCCCTGCCTGCTCCTTCCTGCCATAGACGTACACCATCGCAACCCCCCATCGATCCTGGGATACGCCCAATTCCCCAGGCGATCCGAACGACAGCATCACGCCGCTGACATGTCGAACGTGAGGCTGATTGTGTGACCTTGCCGAACTACAGGAAAAACCAATGACCTTACGGTGTGTTGGCTGACCAGCCGATGGTACCCTCACTTCACGACACATACTAATCAATCGAAGATCATGTTACCTTGCTGGAAGGCTTGAAAGTTCGAATGGTTAGTTATACAAAGGCTTCCCTAACTTGCAGATCGAGGGTAGCTGCGACCTGGAAGAACACCCCTCGATTTTCCCAACAGGCCTCTCTAGAATGAACCACCTGACTGCTCACGTGTGTACGAACAAATGAAACACAAGGTCCTGTGGAGCCTGCTATGATTGGGTTCATTTGGTAAACATAAGCTGTCTGCCCATTTATGGTCTACGTTGAAACAGAATATCTTTCTCGGGGAAAAACGGCATGGTTTGGGACTCTAGTAAGTGTACCCCACGATGGTGCTCTCGTTTGCCATGATTCTAATAGTAGGAGTGATACCTGTTGAGTGCAGCCTATCAAGCAGTGTCTCGATGCGCATGACAATCGTGGTATTGTGCAATGGTGCTATGGGGCTCTTGAAAGAGGCCTTGCGCGATTTCAGCATGATGCCAGGAGGATGGGGGGAAACGGGGGGGACTCCGGCGGAGGGTGGGATGTGCGGGTTCGTGGTGGGACATTTGGTGTTTGTGTTGTCAAGTTCGGTCCTGCATAGTGTCATTATTGTATAGGTAAAGTCAGCGTCTTCTGTAGCCTCTTCGTTGCATTGATGCTACTTGAGCAGACGTGTCCTGGAGTTCGTGCTGTTTAGGATGTATGCCATGTGCATGGCTTTTCTGCCGAGTGCATAGTGGAGTATATGACGTTCACTATCGTATCTTGGGTATTGGTGTAGGTAGTGGTGTGGCCAAGTAAGAACTGTCCGCATATCAACTACCGATGGGTACGTACGACCGCCGATGGAAATCGACCCCATATTCACGCTTAAACACGCGTAACAAAGAAAGGAGTAATCAGTCCGTTGACGAACACCGCCGCTGTAGCTAAGGCCCGAATTTCCATAAGGGGCGCTAAGAACCTCTCAAGGTATCCCTCTCAATGTCAACAACTTGTTCATAAAATAGGACTACAATATTTCTACGTGTCCGGTAACAAACTATGGAAAACCAAATGTAGATACCTGGAAGCCTTTTAGCCGAGGAGACCTCTGATATACTTTAAAAGGTCTCTGCCCTGTAACAGAAAATGCGTCAGAAGAAGTCAGCCATGAATGTCCCAAAGTGCCAGCTCACTCCTTTATTCTTCACACCAGCCACCATCGCCTCCACACCTTCCAACTCCTCGTCTCGCGCTCCCTCAGTACCCTCACTACCAGGGACGAACCGCGACATCCGTTGACGCTGGCTTAACTTGTGCCGCTGAGCAACAGTCAACACGGCACGCCATCCCTCTACCAAACCACCACCTTTATCAGAAACGTTGGGTGTACCAATCACGGTCGCAGATGGAGGTGAAGGTACGACTGTCGAACGGACGACGTAAGGACAATACGAGCGGTGCTCTTTCAAGACATCGAAGGGTCTTTTGGGTTGGGAACCCGATGTCCTCACTGCCGACGCAAACACTGACACGTCTCCGCTCGCCGAGGGCAAAGGTACATGTTGTTCCTCACTCGTCGACCCCTCCTCAGCCGGTGTTACGGTCGCAAAGCTCCACAATCCCACGCGTCTCTGGCATAACGGACAGTGCACCAGCGATATATCCTTTGCTGATGTCGACGAGGTTGATAGTCCGATGGCAGAAGCACTGTTAGGAGCCGCGTCATTCGCACGGCGCGGGCGAACTGGAGATGCGCTGAGTTGTATTCGGGAAGCGCTCCTACCTATACGGGGTGATGCGGACAGGCCCGACATCGGTGTAGGTGTTCCCTCCCTGTCTGTGAACGAACGCGAGACAGAACTTGCACGCGAGAGTGCCGGTGTGGTGGGCATCGACGCAGAAGCTGCAAACGAGCCTGAGCGGGACGCCGACATGGACAACGTGGGTCGGCGATCGTGAAAGGAGGATGATGGCGCGGGCTTCCAGCCGAAAAGGGCAACGATGAAGGATGTATCCGATAACTCGGATGTTGGCGCGGCGCTTTCGTCGACTTGCATGGCAGAAGGATCCCCGGAAGGCGGAGTCGAAACACCAGCTGCCGACCCGGCTGAACGAAGGGAGTTCAGCTGCGAAGGCGCCTGAGAAACAAGCGTTAATAGAAGTCACTGGGAATGTATTCAAGACCGCATACAAGGGGATGTTTTGTAGCAATTTTGGATACGATGGGACCCAGTGCGATCGCGGTAGTCATTATTTCGCGAGCTGTGAGACTTGGGGATTGAAGCGGCACGCGGTACACGGAGTCTGCGGATGGATTAGCTTACCCCTATGCCGCACCGTACGAAGTGATACACACCGTCACATTGCCTCGTCTTCCACGGGCATCCTTCCTTATGCATCCCCACGAGAGAAGCGCGTTGTTTTTCGACCAAAGCATTAGCTGGAGATCGGGCACAGAGCGACACAGCCCAACACGGGGGGGAGGGGAGGAAATGTCCTGCTCAGCGGCAATTACACGTTCCTAGAACCTACCTTCTTACCGGCTTCCTTGGTCATACCATCTCGTCCGGCAAGCACCCACGACACGTTGCATATCCCACAAACCAACCTGTCCTTTCCGTCGTTTACCCATCCACACTTGGCAGCAGCCACAGCATCAATTTGTGAGGGCTTATTCGCATACGTGGCAAGCTTGTATGTGGCGAGACGAGACAGAAAGGATTGTGTCGACGAGGGTCTGTATTCGGACGTTGCATGGCCTGGGGGTGCAGACGGGTGCTTGAAGGTAGCTGCTTTTGAATTGGACGGCGAATTTTGAGAAGCGCGAGATGCTGTGCGGGAGAGAATGGCGGTGAGGTGGGGCGCACATTTGGAGAGGTCGATGGTGTCTGAGCTGCTACCAATGTTTCCAATACATAAGCAAATGCGATTCCTGTTTACTGAGAAGTATACATTGGGACTGACCTGGGCGAGGAAGAATGTCTGATGTCGGCGCGAGATTCTATGCCATATTTTGCAAGTGTCGAGTACAGAGAGTGGGAGACATGAGGACGCTTGGCGAGGGAGGGTCTATCCGCCGTGCTACTAATCGATTGCGAGGTCGACGACGAGACAGCGACGTCCAACGACTGAATGGCATCCTCGAGTTTCCTCTGTGTTGCGGAGCCCATCCGTATCAGCAAAACTAGACAGAGTATCGTCGCGATAGCTGACCTTGGTTGCTCGAATGGAAGACATCGGAGACGGGGCTGGTGCCGGGACCTCTGTAGCCATCATCATAACAATATTTCTTGGTGGTACTAAGAGAGAGAGGATGAGAATAGAGATTATGTAAGCTCTGCCCGGTTGACGGAAGACCCCCAACTTCAGATGACCCAGAACCTCATCAGCACTCTCATCATTTACTTCCCTGTCTTGGATCCAACATCATGGGTACGTGTCTATGATGAGGGAACATATATACTGCTCTATTCGGATCCGGTCCAGAAATCAACTGGGAGTAGTTCCTGGACAACGAAGGAAAATACTGCAACTCAACGAGATACGGTTCGAGATCACTACTTGCCCTTGTGATTCACAGACTTCCAGCCTGGGCGGAGAGGAGCATGTAACACGGGATTCTAGGACTCAGTTAGTCCTGAATTACACGACAGAACCCCAGGTGATGGGTCTCAGACCACTTACCTGCGCGATGCTCCACCTACCTATTGGGGTCTGGCTTCGTGATGACTACCGTGGTTCCCAGCAGAGGTGTATGCGTGGATGGATTCAACTGCGGGAAAACCCAATGGTCCTACGGTGCGTCAGTTAACCAGTCGGTGGTACCCCTCACTGCTCGACACATGCTCATCAATCGAAGGCCATGTTACCTAGCCAGAAGGTTTGAATGATTGAATGGCTCGCATGACTTGTAGACCGAGGCTAGTTGCGGCCGACGCCTACTGCGGACTATTGAGAACCACGTTCGCTGTAAGTACCCCTTCATCCGTGAGTGGAGATGATGGCCCCCCTTTTGAACTAGTCTTGGCTGTAGCGAACAACGCTCTACTGCTCTCCACTGTTCTCACCAGGTGTGGTGAAGTTCACAGCCCCATAGCACACCAATGGTGCAGTCCTTCCAGAAACAGCTTGGATTTGAAGCGCAAGCTCCACGTTTTCTGGAGACAGTTGCGATGCCATTTGTTGCCTGATTATCTATCCAATCATCCGTCGTGTGTCCCAGTACCGCTTAATCGAGTGGTCTATCCGTGAGTGTACTACATACGTGGCCTGCAGGGAATTCGGTTTCGGCTGTTTAGGCTGACCGCACCTCCCATTCGGAAGCCCGCTCCCGCACTTTCCGTCACTCTTCTCTCCGCTACGTCTCATTCCATGTAGCCGGAGCGCGATCATGTATTATAGTTCCGCACTGGCTACTACTCTTTCTTCCGGTTATGCAGCGCTCCACATAGCCCGTGCATGTTCGTCCTGGGTCAACCGATACACCTTGTGACGAGAAGCCCAACCTCCAATAGTATAATTGCTTCAAACTTCCATGTCCCGTATGCCATGATCGCATAAAAGGCCCCAGGTTTTTCCCATCGTTTTTGTCAAGCTTTCGTCGCGGTAACACTTTGTTCCCATCACAATATTTTTACTTGTGGGTCCTTTTCGCTTCGTAATGCCACGACATCTGCATATTGACCGCAGTCAGCATCGACCGTCCGTAGATGGCTCCCCTGAGACCCAGCAGCCGATGAAGCTTTTGTGGGCAACCTGCTTATGCGCAGTCGTATTATCCATGGCCGTCGCCTTGAAACCCGTGCGTGTTTTGCGAAGGTGGGAGAGAACAGAACCTGGAGAAGGCGACGTGCAGGGCCAGTATCGGGCTTGACCTAAGCTTCCTCCGGAACCACTACTGCACCCGCTGGCTACGTGCCCGATTATACTGTCTACACATTACACCCTATAGTGCAACAATTCAGAGATTACATTGAGATGTCTACGCTACTTTCAACGAAATGTTCGAGTAAGCTCCTCCGCCCCAGAACGAGGACCAAGTAAAGGTAGGTAGCTTCTGTTTTTCATTGTTACACCGCTCATTGTATCCTAGATCGAAGACCGTGTGGACCTGACGGAGGCGATCGATACGAACCTGAAAACAGCACCCTGTTTAGCTGAAGGTATTCGCGCTATGGTAGCGGCTGTTCTCTATCACGGTGTCATTGTGCGTTTCTGCAACACCCGGGCTACAATGCATTCACCCGTCCTGTTGATGAGAGGTTCTGCAGGGTTTTCACAGCATGGCACGAGTACCTCACCTCGGCGTCGTCCACCGGTGTCGTCCACGATGGAGAGGGCGGCTGGCTAAGCACTCCGGCGTTCGATGCTACGGTCCTGAGTGCCGGTGGCAATCCAGATCGGGATATCTTTGAAAACGCCGTTGTTCGCCATACTAGCAATCCTCATTACGGTTTCCAGTCCTATGGCGAGCTCTTCGTCAGGGAGTTGAACCATTCACGGTACCGTTCTTTTTCCCTGGAAACCCAGCGATTGTCAACGCCGCATGCTCATCTACTGTTCACAAGCTTTACTATGACTAACCCTATGAACAGCGTCATCTTCTGTGCTTGCATACCATCTTTCAGCAGCTCGCTGGGGGACCTACCAATTACCACGTCATCCACTCTGGTCTACCTGTGTCACCAGTCCCACAGATTTAGGACGACACCAATATTTTGGTTGAAAGTGCGAGTTGGCAAAAGATACCTTATGCAGAAGGGAAAACAGCTTGAGTTGTGAGAGCAACCCAGTGTCACCATGCTTTAACAGCATCTGCTCTGTATCTCGACGTGTTTGAGTAGGATGAACCCGTTAGGTTTGTGGTCGACGGCGGTGACCCTCGGTGTCAGTTGCAGCTGCAGACTGTCTTTCTTACCAGAATAACCTTGTCACCGCAACCCTCTCACCTACCAAAAACTCAGCTGGGCCATCTTGCTGCTGGAGTGAGTTGTCACAATTTGCGCCACCATTATACTGTGCTCTAGTAGCATAATCTGAGTGAACAGATTCATGTACACGACGGCAGCTCCAGAAGTATGGTATCAAAAACTATATGATCGAGCACCTTTGTCCTGGAGTAAGTGATCAATCACCCATAAATCCAGGGTGTTACACATTTTATTTATCCCAGTGGCCAGAAACCGCCGGAGGGTAGAGTGAATACTACTACAAGCTGTAGAATCTTTTACGGAGGACCAAAGCATGCCATTTTGGGACACAGACTCGACTAAAAGTACAAATGGCACCGGGTTTCGTAGGTTACGCTCGAATCAAGGGAAACACCCTAACCTGAGAATATCTTTTCCAACTCGAACCTTCTTTCCTACCAATGGAGGATTTTCGTCCTCCTGCTGGATCGGCGACACGGGTACGCCGGGGCCAAAGATGAGGCAATGAGTCGATCCTCCAAAGTGGAACTGGCCCAACTCATCTCCTTTCTCGAGTTTATCACCCTCCTTGACAACAATGTTGCAAGTGGACACCTCGCCCAGGCCAACACCCACAAAGCACATCAAGCCAACGGGGCCATCTGCCTCAATGAAGATCAAGGCACGAGTAGAGATGGCCGTGACAAAGTCCTGCGAGCGGGAAACGACGTCCAAATCTTTGTGATCGTTGTCCAGGCAAGCAGCGTAGTAGGTCGGTGGCGGGTTAGGGTGCGTCGCACCTGAAATGAGGCGTGTCTTTACGACAGTGCCTTTCACAGGGCTGCGCCAGCGGTGGTAGTCGAGAGATCCAAGCATAGCCTGTAATAAAGTCCCACCAACGAAGTACTTTGTTCGCTCGTCGTTTGCGAGGATGTGGCTGAGTGAGTAAGGAGTTTTCTTGATCCAAAATTGATCTGTCTCCTTGAGGTCATAGTAAAGCTTGTGGACGGTAGACGAGCATGCAGAATTGACGATCGAGAGGTTGTCAGGCAAAACGACGGCACGGTGGATTTCCTTCAACTCCCTGATGAAAAGCTCGTCGTAGGACTTGAAACCGTAGTGAGGGTCGCTAGTATCACAGATGTAGAAATTGTCAAACGTCTGCTGCTCAGGGTTTCCACCAGCGCTCTGAACCATGGCATTGAGCGCCACAGTACTGAGCCAACCGCCCTCTTTGTCGTGAATGACATTGGTGGATGCCGAAGACGTAAGATACCCATGCCAAGTCGTGAACACACTGTGGAATCTCTGGTTAACTCCGGGATGGGTAAATGCCTCGTAGCCAGCATTGGTGTTGCAGAAACGTGCGATGATACCGTAGAAGGGGACCCCAGCTACCATGGCGCTTGGTCCCGGGCGATACGTGGGTGCTGTGGCAAGGTTGGTGTCGATTGCCTCCATTAACTCTACGTAGTTTGTTATCTTGACTACAATAAGCGGCGCGAGAGTCACAAGAGCCCGGATTACATACCTTTCTCTGTTGGTCATTATCGGGCTTCGGAGCCTGCTCGAACATCTTGTTGAAAGCGGCGTAGACAACACCCTCGGCCTCGATAAACTCCTTGAACTCCTTCACTACCGGGTGCAGCTCACGGACTTTGTAAGCTGGTTTTTGGTCGGCAGCAAAGTGGTAACAGTGCGCCACGCGGCTTAGGTCAAAGCCGACACCGGTTTTGCCAATCGCAGTCTCCAGGTCTTCCCCTACATTTGCAACTAGCTCACAGGTTTCGGTGTGACGTCCATGGATGAGACGACTGGTGTAAAGCAACTCGTGCACGTATGCATCGACGAGTGCCGGGTCTTCGGGCAACCACCTACAGACAGTTGTTTCGGACATGATCGATGCTGGCTGGAATCAGTATGAGGTCGAGTGACACCAAGCGGGGAAAGAACCCACAAATACAGCAGTAGAGACGAGGGCAAAGATTGCAGATGCAGAAGCCTAGGGTCCTAGTAAACGTCAAACCCGAGCCCTTTTATCTGGCCCACTTGGCAGTAAAAATACCGAGCAAGCTATCCTGGAGCGATGGTAAGACTGCAAGTTTGCATCTAGTCATAGCATCGGCATCAGTCGGCCCTCCACGAGAATGGATAGCACTGTTTATTTGTATGACCAAAGGAGGGAGGGGGCCGCTGTAGGTGTAGCTATCCGCACGGAGTACTCGATCCACTAGGAAAGCTGACACGGAATTCCTGATCGCAGAATTCACGCATGGACCAGCTAATAGGGTGTTTCCGTTCCACATCGCCGACCGTCAGGGAGATAATCGATGGCGTGAAGGAAATATATCCTTCGATCTACACGATGCAACTTTTCTTCCAGTCCGTCCTGGTTCAGAAGCAAATCGACGGCGTGAGCTGCGGTGCACTTTGCGACTGCCGATACATCGATAAGAACACAAGACTGACAGGATTTGAATCATTTGTGCATCTGACAGCTTCCTTGGTGCAGGCACGGGCATCGTCTATGCCCTAAGTCTCAATCACAGGGACGTAATTGCTATATATGCTTTTTTTTGAAGTGGGTAAGTACCCCTTGATGGCTGTTCGATTGTGAACACGTACCCGGATTGTCCACGATTGTAGTAAGGAAGACATGATCGAGGTACTAAAATAACTTGCCAAGCCTTAATCCACATCTGACGATCAGTAAGTATTTGCGGGGTCACTACTCCGGGGGCATCGATTGGCACTCGCTTGAGTGCCATAAATGTGGTCCGTAAATGCCAATCCAGATTTCATCGAAGGATCTTCCTCCAGTGCTCCGACGGCACAGCTCAGGGGTTCCCAAACACCCCCCTACATCTAGAAGTCAGGACTGTTTCATATGTCACTTAAATTTCCTCTGAGATACCTCCAACATAGGCAGGTAGACGGATGTGTCAGTCCAGACCGAGCAAGCCACCGCATACTACATAAGAATAACTCACCGGACAAGCCCGTAGAGCTTCTGTGTAGGTACGGGTACGGGGTGTCAGCTGGATCATTCTCTGCAGAAGCGATGGTTTCTTAGAATCAACGGGAAAGCAGTCTTCCTCCCCAGCACGAGTACCGTGCTGCGCTTTAGATTAGTAGATACTTGACATATTCAAAATCCAGTGCAATTCATATAATTCTCCGTGATCACGTCGAAAACGAGGGTGCCACCGAGAAACTGGCCAACAACAACACTACTACAGAGTTATCGATAGTTCCCACCAGACTTACCCACCGAGTACGGCCAAGCGATGAGAATCAATCGCACCTTTGACGTATGGGCGTATATGTGTTTGCTAGCGGAACCTGGCTGAGACAGGTCGCTTCCGGCTGCAGTGTGCACCACCTCTACCCTTCCCCCTGGGTTTGCTCTGCCTACTCGAGGGAAAACCTACCACCATCTCGCGCTCAAAGGTCGAAAGACGGACGGTGCCAGATGTGTAAGTGAGAAAGAGCAGTTTTACCCGTCCGGATCAGTGG
This sequence comes from Pisolithus microcarpus, assembly GCA_024613185.1. Classification (NCBI taxonomy): domain Eukaryota; kingdom Fungi; phylum Basidiomycota; class Agaricomycetes; order Boletales; family Pisolithaceae; genus Pisolithus; species Pisolithus microcarpus. The sequence continues at coordinate 2,151,261 of JANFAI010000007.1, forward strand.
CAACATGGAGGATGGTCATCGAGTCATTGGAACGGGTGCTATGTAGTGTCGAGTAGAGGGCAACAAGATTCCCACGATCCCTGCATCCCTCCTACAACTCAATTGCCCACGTTGACGCACGAGCATGCTCAGCGTCAAGGTAATGTAACTGACAAGTTGCGACCTGCGCACCCTTGAGCTACGTCCTACCACTCCCCGAGCCGCCGTCCGTTACACTGAGCAGTACTTCCGCGGACTATGTGCACGAACATCAGTTCACGTGGAGTGTTTACGATGGTGATACAAGTTTGTCTCATTCCGTTACAGACTTTTTCTTGACACTAAATGAAAGGTTTATGTAGTCGGAGCTGGGGAGCTACTCCAGAAGATCACACAGTGGTAAGGTGACCAAATTGTGTGTTTGGTCCACTGAGATGAGAGATCGTAGCGGTGACATGAAGGCTCGATGCGACAAGTGCCGATACCTTGGTGACTAGGAACAGCCGGTTGCTGGTGCAAATATCTTTACCATCTCCTACTGAGAGTCGTCGCTGCTGCGAACCTAATGCGACCCATCATGTTCAAACATGTTGGGATACAGACACGACCTTACAAACTGACGCTGGCCGCACCGATGATACTCAATTCGAGTTAATCTTCTCAGGTATTCGGAAAACATCCTTGCCAACTCGCACTTTTGGTCAATGTTGGTGACACGGGTAAGCCACAGTGAAAGACGAGGAAACGGGCAGATCCATCAGCGAAATGCTAAAAGTTCGCATTACGCAGTCATGACATACAAGGCTGAGCGCGGAGCGCTGAAATGTCACATCGTGTGCAAACACATCAAGATACGGATTCAACTACGCTATCGTACACACGAGAGACAACGCTGTTCGTAAAAGGTTACATCAACACATGATCGAACGTATCATCTCAAACCTGCTTAGCTACGGTGAGAATGTCTTTCCCAACCCGCACCTTTGATCCCACCAAGTCACTACCGTCTTGATCGATCGGTGTCACGGTCAGGTTAGGTTGGAAGATGAGGCAGTGGGTAGATCCTCCAAAGTGGAACTGACCCAACTCATCTCCCTTGTTCAGAACCTGGCCCTCCGTGACGACGATGTTGCAAGTGGACACCTCGCCTAAACCAACACCCACGAAGCACATCAAGCCAACAGGCTCGTCAGCTTGGATGAAGATCAAAGCACGAGTCGAGATGGCCGTGACGAAGTCCTGCGAGCGGGAAACGACGTCCAGATCGGTATGGTCATCGTCCAAGCAAGCAGCGTAGTAGGTCGGCGGCGGGTTGGGGTGCGTCGCACCTGAAATGAGACGTGTCTTCACGACTGTACCACTTACAGGGCTGCGCCAGCGGTGGTAGTCGAGAGATCCAAGCATCGCCTGGATAAGAGTACCGTCCACGAAGGTGTCAACAAGATCATCCTCTGCGAGGATGTGGTTGAGTGAGTAAGGAGTATTTTTGATCCAGAATCTGTCCGTCTTCTTGAGGTTGTAGTAAAGCTTGTGGACGGTAGACGAGCATGCAGAGTTGACAATCGTTGGGTCGTCAGGGAAAACAACGGCACGATGAATGGCCTTCAACTCCCTGACGAAGAGCTCATCGTAGGACTTGAAGCCGTAATGAGGATCGCTGGTGTCGCAGATAAAGAAGTTGTCAAAGGTATCTTGCTGCGGATTGCCGCCGGCACTTTGGACCATGGCATTGAGCGCCGCGGTACCGAGCCAGCCACCTTCTCCATCGTAGATGACGTTGGTGGACGCCGCCGAGGTAAGGTAGCCGTGCCATGCCGTGAATACTCTGCAGAATCTCTCATTGACTCCAGGATGGGTGAACGCGTTGTACCCCGCAGGAGTGTTGCAGAAACGCGAAATGATACCGTAATAGGGGACAGCCGCCACCATAGCGCTAACACCCTCACCGAAACTGGGTGCGGTCGTCAAGTTCGTATTGATCATTTCCATCAAGTCCACGTAGTCTTCGATCTAGGTCGAGATTAATGGCGGTACAGCCACGAATGCCGAGACAACATACCTTTGCTTGGTCCTCGTTCTGGGGCGGAGGAGCTTGCTCAAACATCTCGTTGAACGCAGCGTAGACCACGCCCTCCCTCTCGATGTAATCTTGGAATTCTTGTACTATAGGGTCCAGCGTACGGACAGTATAAACTTGCGCCTGGCCGATGGTGATGCGGTAGTGTTGACGAAGGCAGCCTACGTCAAACTCAAGGCCAACTCGGCTTGTCGCCGTCTCCAGGTTCTCTCCCACCTCCGCAAAGCGCGCTCGGGTTCGAGGGTGACGACCATGGATAATGCGACTGCGCACGAGCAAGTTGCTCACGAATGTTTCAATAGCTGCCGGGTCCTGGGGGAGCCATCTGCAGACGGTAGTTTGGGGCATGGTTAATGCTGGTTACCGTCAGTATGAAGGTGCGGTGATACCCAAAGGCGAGAGGGACCCACGAGTATAACTATTGAGATGGGAACAGGTGTTGCAGAGACGAAAGCCTGAGGCAAGAAGGAACAACCTGAACCTTTTTATCCGATGCACCCACCCCAAAGCATATGCGGCAGGCCGTCCTGAAGCAGCAATGCGATTGGAGCTTTGGCTTCTCGTCACAAGACGTGTCAGTTGACCCTGAACGAACCTGCATGTTTGCGCCCCGGCTACATGGAATGATGGGTAACCGGAGGAAAGAAAAATAGCAAGTGCAGGTGCAGGCTTCCGATCGGAAGGTCTGATCGACCTGGCATGGAAGAATGGAGTTCCCCGCAGCTGACAAGGAAACAACATTCACTACTAGGCCTATTCGACAAAAAAACATGTCCGATAATCAGATCGATAATCATGACCCGGATTGAATCAAATGGCATCGTAAGTATCCCCAGAAAACATGAAGAACTTACACTTCCAATTCAAGCTGGTTCTGGGAGGACCGTACCACCGGTGCATCGGTGCATTGTGGAGCCGTTAACACGCCTGATGGCAACGCCGGAGTGTGCCAAGGGACTACTCGTTGCAGCCAGGACGGACTCTAGGAGACAGGTCATCATCTTCAGTCACAAATGAAGAGATGCCAGTGAGGGCGTACGCTGTTCTCAAGAGTATGGGCCACGTCCAGATCAGGCACATGCCTATTCCGGATACAGCTACGTACCTGAGCGCTGGGCACGGACAGGGGCTAAAGAAGGAACAACGGTCATAAGGATTCTCTCAAGTCTACGAGCCATGTCATCTGACCATCCCACACGGTGTCCCAGGGGTAGCGGTCTCCGACCGTCCGCTCCAAAAGGTAGTCGGTTAATGCTTTCCAGACCCTGCCGGATGTTCTTCTTGAGTCCTCTAACGTCATTGGACAATGATTCCAATGCTTTTCCGAAGAACTACATGCTGCTGATCGGCATCCCGCAAGTATCATTCATGCTGTCAAATCACGGCGGGCGAGAATGCTGCCGCAAGTATACTCACCAGAAATGTTGCTGTGAACGATGCCCCCGTTCTTCCTGAAACCTATAATGCCATTGGACAATGACTCCACGAGGCTCCACATCTAGGTACTGTTGATCGGTATCCGGCAAACATTCCTTCTGTCATTAGAATGGCGGTGAACGAGAACGCTATCATGGGTGCACTTACTGTAGTACAATTCCATGCTATTTCCCAAAGAGAAGGATAGGACCATAGGATCTCTAAAGCCATAAGGAGACAGACAGATAACATAATGCGGTTTTAAAAAGTTGTATAAAAGTACTCTTTCGATTCTTTGGACACACAGGAGTCCGGTGGCCAGCCCAGAACGTGCAAAGGTATGCTGGGAAGATTGGAGTGTGTTCTTCCGGGAACGGGGGCATGCTTCGAATGCACCATTCGGGTCCGCAATTGGACCATCGTAGCCTAGATTGACAGGTGGATGAGGGTGTCGCCAATATGCTGCTAGGTAGCCAACGTACCGTAAGGACATTCGCTTTTCCCGCAACGTCACAGAATCAGCCCCACCTTCGACGGTATCGATGGCGCAACGTTTATCGTTTGAACCGTCCGCGGACCATGGCCACTCTGGTGTCCGACCGCGACAAGATGGAACAGCTTCCTTTTTGCAGCCAAAACCGTGCGAACGCGGAGTGCACGCTGGGGATTGAAAGACTCCGAGAGTTAGTATATCTGCCATGAGCCACAGTACTCACACACGATGCTATTGAAACTCTCGCAAGTGGAGTGAAGCATTACAGACTCCAACTTCCTCAAGTCCGCCATTCAATCTGCAAACCTACGCGAGCCATTACTGACCGTAACGGACACGTGTTGACAACGACGTGCCAAAAAGCACTTGCCGAGCACTCAAACAATTCAAAAACTGAAGGAGGCGGATGCTGTAATTCATCCAGTTTGCGGATGGCCCGCCGCTTCCACCAACGTCGTGACTCCGATACATCATTACCCCCGGTTCTACTGCGTAAATCAGGACTAACTGGGTGGCCTGCTGTGTGTGTGACGGAAGTGCTCTCCCACACTCCTGACAATGTCATGTCTGGATCGAAAGGGCAAGTCATGATCTCGAACTATATCTCCCAGTGAGTACTCCAATCGGTTCCCAGTGCCAATTTCTCTGCTCCAGGACCGGATACAATAAGTAGGCCGTTCCCTCACCCCATGGAGAAGTAACCTCGTTTGTGTTAGATCGAAGGCAGGGAAGCGGTCACAGAGAATGGGAGTAACGACGACATCATGTATGGCCAGTCTTCTCCACCTTTATCTCTCCATAACCCGCTTCGCTCGCAAGGACACCAGAGGGACCGTAGAAGACGGGACGATGCGGCGGCGTGTATCGTTTATACGGCGCAGTAAGGATAATCTAACCCATCCACGACTTCCCGTTTCGTGTCGTTTCGATACCTGTGCTTCACGACTCGCCACCTGAGAGCTACTAGCCAGGAACCCCATCACACCCAAAATCGCGATGGAATTTCAGCTTGTACGAATGCTCAAATATGCTTTTAGTGACTCTAACTAATGATTGTTTCTCAGATGTCCTCACCTGTGTTCGATCCCCGTCACCTGACGCTCAGCACGGTGCTTGTCCCGCATGGAGAAGTTTTCGTTGATTCTAAGCAATCGTCGCTTTGCCGAGAATGAACAACCTGACCCCTGACCCCCATACTTATACCGAAGCTTAACAGGACATCAGGCAAGTTGTTACTTATACAATATGCGGTGGCCCGCTCTGACCTGGACCGACACATCTGTCTGTTTGGTTGTGTTGCAGAAGCCCTTGACGAAATTCGAGTGACATATGAAACAAGCCTACTAATTGATTCGCAGATGACGTCTAAATGTGGGCGAACGTTCGGGAGTTATCATCCTACGCCGTCGGAGCGCTCGAAGAGGAACCTTCGAAAGAATCTATATGGCATTAATGGAACATATTTTTGACGCGCAGGTGAACGCCCGTCCATCTCCGTTGAGTATTGACTCCACAAACACTTAATGATCGTCGGGTATGGATTACGGGCTCGGCGCCTATCCTGGTACCTCTGATTTTTTCTCCTTTATGCTTGGGAGTAAGTGTCCACCGTCGAACGGCCGATATGGGATACTTATCCATCCCAAAAATCCATGTCTAGCGACTATGTCCCTCATGCCCAAGAATCGGTGCATGATTGGAGATCATGATGCCCCGTTCCTGCGCCAAAGAAGCGGTCGAGTGCATAAAAGGGACGAACGTTGTCCGTGTGGTATTCTTGTCGTTTCTACAGCGCCAAAGTGTGCCAGCGGTTACATTGTGAATTTATCCCAGAACAAGTGCGAATTGGAAGTCGGGCTGCAACATCTAGATTGAAGGATATCTTGCTTTCACATCATTAATTGTTTCCCTGACCGTCGGTGTTATAGATCGACGGCAGGCTATTGAACGGGCCACTCGTGAACTTCGAGATGTCGCCTTGTTTGGAATTCCCTCTTGGAGTTCCAGGTGGCTGCCCGAGAATGGGCCGGCGCTTCATGACGACGGATACGTGCACGACTTGCTTTACACTAGTCGCCCTCTCCATGGACGTCACCTAAGCCACGTGCGGTACCGTCACCACTTTGCTCTCATGGGGACGAAAGGATACCCATTCTGTTCGCTGCGATCCGTAGTGGAACGTTTCAAGACGTTTATCGAGAGCGATGGCACTCTCTACACCACGTTCCATAGGATGTTCATAGGAAGCTCCACCACCCCGGGGCACACGACAGCGAAAGGCGTGTACTTTCGGTTGTTGTAACTCTTACACCACTTATCGTAGTCCAGATAAGAAACTACGTGGATTTGATGGAGGTCATTAACCTCGACCTTATGATAGCCCCCACATACCGTGAGCCTAACGCCATGGTGGCCGGTGTTCCCTTCTGTGGTATCATCGCGCGTTTCTGCGGACTCATGAGGCATTCACAGAGTGACAAAACCATCTTGCGTCGACTAACTCCGTCGATGTCCTTCACAACGGAAAGGGCAGTTGGTTCAGTCCCCTGGCGCTCGAGGCCTTGGTCGGGAACAGCGATGAAGACCCCACGCGGAATTTCGAAGACATGTAGGAGTGCGTCCCCAACGATCCTCACTATTCCTCCTGAGGAAATTGGAAACCATCGCCGTTACTACTCCTGACGCAACAGCGGTCGTTAATTCTACATGTTCGTCTACCGTTCACGACATTTACCATACTCTGAAGAAGAGAGATCATTCTTGGATCAAGAGCACCTCTTACTCACTTAGCCACATCCGCGCAGGACGTGTACACCAAGGATTTCGTTGGCAGGACTCTGTTACAGGCTATGCATAGTCTCGTGAAAGGCATTGCTGTAAAGATATCCAAGCCAAGGTGACCGGATAAGTAGTAACGAGCTTAGTACAATCTCCTAAATCCACGCACAAGTGTCACCGATTCTTCAACGTAACTTTCGAGGAATGTAATTGACAAGAGATTTTCCTCCTTATATACGTGATAACAGTTCACGACGTCCTCATCCACAAAAGCCTATCGTAGAATCACAAGTGGTTTCGGGACCATTAACCAGGCGTACCTTCAGTCAGGGCGTGCCCAAGTCATGTTCCCGCTCCTTCGCATTTACATATTTATACCTTCCCTCCTCCACATTCAATATCTCACCGACCCTCCGAGCAGCTTCAGCGTCCCCCCTCACATAAAATGCCTTCACAAACATACGATATAGAGGCTTCACACGCCGCTCGAAATCCACATGCGAGGAAAGCCCGATTTTCTCCATGACTAGTGGCCGTCCTGCAGACGGAGACTCAAACGGTAGAGTCTGGGGGGAGTAATCGCCAGGAGGGTATCCTCCACGGATCAAGTGATTAAACAGGGCACGCAACCGGACATTATCGAACATGGCTCTCCAGCTTATCATCGCCTTGATGATGATGTTCACGGTGACCCTGTCCGGTTGGAACCCGCACTATCTGGTAAGATCTTCAATGAGCGAGAGTAGTTTACGAAGTCGGCGACGGTTGCGCGGGGTTGGTTGTGTAGAGACACCGTGCAAGAGAAGATTGCCGAGGTCGGCGCGACGTGAAAGAGAGACAACCGGCGCGACGTGGACGAAGATACGTTTGGCAACTCCTACGCGTCCGGATTTGAGGAGCTCCCCAAATAAGTAATCGAACGTAGGGTCCTTGTCAGAGAGATTACGTAGGAAGGAGGACAACTCGAGAGACGCAAGGTTTCGTGGGATGCTCCTTACGGAGGGAAGTTTAAGTGTTCCACTTGACTTAGTTCGAAGTCCACATCGGTTTTGCCAATCGCCTCCACCAGGTTTTCCCCTGGCTCCGCAAATGGTTCACAAGTATCAGGGTGAATGCCATGAATGAGACGACTGGTGTAAAGCAGGTCGTGCACGTATGCATCAACAACTGCCGGGTCCTCGGGCAGCCACCTACAGACAGTAGTTTTGGGCATGATCGATGCTGGTTGCAGTCAGTACGGGAATGAGGCGGCACTGAGAGGGAAATATCTTACGAATACGCCCGTGAGGATGAGAACAAAGGCTGCGAAGACGAAAATCTAAGGTCCTAGCGAGCGACAAACCTGTGGCCTTTTATGCGGTCCACCGATATAGAGCAGGCTATTCTGAGGCGATAATAAGACTGCAAGTTTGTGTCCTAATCATAGGAGCTCAGTTAACCCTCCACGAACATGGGTGCGATAAGTCATACTGATCGAAGAGCGACCGAAAGAGGACGGCGGCCGCTGTGGGCGTAACAATACAAACGGAACATTCGATCCACCCTGGAACGCCAAGGCGGAATTCCAGGCGAGACAATATGCAAAATCGACGAGTGGGCCGTCCAATAGGTCGTTATCAGTCCACACCAGCGATGGTCAGGGAGATAATTGATTATGTGAAAGGAAGATATCCTTCATAGTGGAACTGCGCTTCGAATCCGTCCCGGTTCCGGAACAAATCAACAGCGTGAACCAGTGGTGCACTTTGGAGCTGCCGATACACCGTGTCAAGAATACCAGATCGAGAGTGCTCGTACCTTTTGTGCACCTGACAGCTTCTTTGGCACCAGTGCGAGGCATCGTGATCTCCCATGATGCGGACGTAGTTGCTAGATATCGTTTTTTGAAAAGGATAAGTACCTCGTATTGACTCTTGGATTGCGGACACGTACCCTTGAGTATATCACGATTTTAGAAAGGGAGGCAAAACCAAGAGGTACCAGAATAACTCGCCAAGCCAGTAATCCATACCCGACGACCACCAAGTACTTGCGGAGCCATTACCCCAGGGAGATCGATTGACGCTCACCCTGCGCGCCAAAAATGTGGTCCGTAAATGCCACATCGAACATTCTTCCTTGAATGCTCCGACGGCATAGGACGACAGCTCTCAAACGTTCGCCCACGTTTAAACGTCGTCATCTGGAATTTAGGAAGGACTGTCATTTGAATTTCGTCCAGGATACCTGCAACATAACCGATTAGATGGATAGGCTAGTCCAAATCGAGTGAGCTACCACATATTGCATAAGAATAGCTCACCCAATGACCTGCATAGCTTCTGTGTGCGTATGGGGGGTCAGGTGGTTCGTCCTCGGCAGAGGCGACGGTATCTTAGAATCAACGGGAAAGCGTTCTTCCCAACGGCACGGGCATGCTGCGCGTTAGAGGCTGAACATATTGGAAATCCAGTGCAACTCATTTAACTCTTTGTGGTGTCGAAAACAAGGGTACCACCAACAAGCTGGCCCTGGACTTGCCTATCGAGAACAGATCAGGCGATAGAAACCAACTGCACCCTTCATATTGTGGGCATTACTTGGGTTTCTCCAAGGAAGTTCGCCGTGAGTGGTTAGTCAACGGTGAGCCCTTTCTTGTCGCCGTGGGCACCACGCGAAGGGATGATACTGGCCCTTCTTCGTTTCCTCAGCATACTTGGGAAAAATTCGCACCACAATGTGCCAAAAGACCGAGAAGCCGCAGGTACCAGAGTTGCAGGGGAAAACCGAAGTGTAGCTTTGCCTTCCCAGATCAGTGCGAACATTGAGAATCATCGTCGAGTCATTCAGATGGGCAGCTGCGTCATAGATAGGCACTGACTAGCGTCAAATCTCCTGGAATGAAGTGAAGGTGCATATTATAGTCTTGAGTCATACCTCGTAGCATCCATAAATTGGCGTGTTTGCGAAATTGGTGTGGGATCTGCTGCCTCCATGTTCGATCGTCAGTCGTCTGCGCAACTGCATGCATGATTCTGGAGCGCGGCCCACCCTCCGGAGTAGTAGGATAACTGTCCCAAAAAGTGAAGAAATCAACAGCAAGGTTGCCAGGTAAAAATTCATTGTGCCTACACAAGTTCATGTCGTGGGCATAGGTGTAGCACGACCGCGACGAACACCCACAGTTCCGTGAACATTGCACGACTTTGCTCTACAAGTCTAATCGGCACTTCTGAGCCGGTTCTTTCAAGGCTAATCTTGGCAAAAAGGAGAGGACATTTTGAGCGTGCGACCGGAGTCACAGCGGCGCCACGCTTAGTCGAACTCGCTTCTAAACTAGAACGATCACTGTGGCAAACTACTGGCATGCAGCTTCACTTCATTCCAAGAGACTCAATCTGCTCGATTATGTTGCAGTCCGTAGATGCCATCCAGATTCTGTCGAACGTTTTTCCTCAAACGTTCTCCCACATTTAGTCGTCATCGTATGGAATTTGGTGGGGATTGTTTCGTGTGTCATTTGGATTTCGTCCAGGACACCCATAATTTTGACACACAGGTGAGCGTCAGTCGATCTCCCTGGAGTAATGACTCCGCAGATACTTGATGATCATCGGATATGGATTACGGGCTTGGCAAGTTATTTGAGTACCTCCTGATTTTGTCTCCCTTTGTAGCATCTGATATACTCAAGTCAACACTGGGTAGTTATCCATTTCGAAAAGCCATACCTAGCAATTGCGTCCCAAGTACTTGGTGGTCGTCGGGTATGGATTACTGGCTTGGCGAGTTATTCTGGTACCTCTTGGTTTTGCCTCCCTTTCTAAAATCGTGATATACTCAAGGGTACGTGTCCGCAATCCAAGAGTCAATACGAGGTACTTATCCTTTTCAAAAAACGATATCTAGCAACTACGTCCGCATCATGGGAGATCACGATGCCTCGCACTGGTGCCAAAGAAGCTGTCAGGTGCACAAAAGGTACGAGCACTCTCGATCTGGTATTCTTGACACGGTGTATCGGCAGCTCCAAAGTGCACCACTGGTTCACGCTGTTGATTTGTTCCGGAACCGGGACGGATTCGAAGCGCAGTTCCACTATGAAGGATATCTTCCTTTCACATAATCAATTATCTCCCTGACCATCGCTGGTGTGGACTGATAACGACCTATTGGACGGCCCACTCGTCGATTTTGCATATTGTCTCGCCTGGAATTCCGCCTTGGCGTTCCAGGGTGGATCGAATGTTCCGTTTGTATTGTTACGCCCACAGCGGCCGCCGTCCTCTTTCGGTCGCTCTTCGATCAGTATGACTTATCGCACCCATGTTCGTGGAGGGTTAACTGAGCTCCTATGATTAGGACACAAACTTGCAGTCTTATTATCGCCTCAGAATAGCCTGCTCTATATCGGTGGACCGCATAAAAGGCCACAGGTTTGTCGCTCGCTAGGACCTTAGATTTTCGTCTTCGCAGCCTTTGTTCTCATCCTCACGGGCGTATTCGTAAGATATTTCCCTCTCAGTGCCGCCTCATTCCCGTACTGACTGCAACCAGCATCGATCATGCCCAAAACTACTGTCTGTAGGTGGCTGCCCGAGGACCCGGCAGTTGTTGATGCATACGTGCACGACCTGCTTTACACCAGTCGTCTCATTCATGGCATTCACCCTGATACTTGTGAACCATTTGCGGAGCCAGGGGAAAACCTGGTGGAGGCGATTGGCAAAATCGATGTGGACTTCGAACTAAGTCACGTGGAACACTGTTTCCACTTTGCTCCCAGCGAGGAACCCGTTTTCAGAGTCTATGCGCTGAACCCCATAGTGGCGGAATTCAAGACGTTTATCGAGACAGAGGGTGTCGTCTACGCCGCTTTCAACAAGATGTTTAGGGAAGCTCCGCCGCCCCAGGACCCATCACAGAGAAGGGTATGTAACCTTGTCGCTCGTAACCCCTACGCCGCTTATCGCAGTCTAGATACGTAACTACGTGGACTTATTACGGGCTATCAACACCAACCTTGCGACGGCACCCACGTATCGCCCGGGCCCAAGCGCCATGGTGGCTGGTGTTCCCTACTACGGTATCATCGCCCGTTTTTGCAACACCCATGCTGGCTATGAGGCATTTACCCATCCTGGCGTCAACGAGAGGTTCTGCAGGGTGTTCACGGCATGGCACAATTATCTTACGTCGCGGAGATCCACCAATGTCATTCATGACAGAGAAGGTGGTTGGCTTAGTACTGTGGCGCTCCACGCCATGGTCACGAGTGCTGGCGGAAACCCTCAACAGCAAACATTTGAGGAGTTCTATGATTGCAATCCCCGTGCTCCCCACTACGGTTTCAACTCCTATGACGAGCTCTTCGTCAGGGAATTACATCTCAGGCACCGCGCGCCTACTCACCCCGACAATTCATCGATCGTCAACTCTGCATGCTCATCTACAGTTCACGACCTCTACTATAACCTCAAGAGGACGGATGAATTCTGGATCAAGAACACCCCTTACTCGCTCAGTCACATCCTTGCAGAGGACGAGCTCACTAATGATTTCGTTGGTGGGACTCTATTACAGGCTATGCTTGGATCTCTCGACTACCACCGCTGGCGCAGTCCTGTGAATGGTACCGTCGTGAAGACACGCCTCATTTCAGGTGCGACGCATCCCAACCCGCCACCGACCTACTATGCTGCCTGCTTGGACAATAACCATACCGATCTGGATGTCGTTTCCCGCTCGCAGGACTTCGTCACGGCCATCTCGACTCGTGCTTTGATCTTCATCCGAGCTGCAGATCCTGTCGGCTTGATGTGCTTCGTGGGTGTCGGCTTAGGCGAGGTGTCTACCTGCAGAATTGCCGTCACTCAGGGTCAAACGCTTCGGAAAGGAGATGAGCTGGGCCAGTTCCACTTCGGAGGATCTACCCACTGCCTCATCTTCCGACGTGGTCTGACCGTGACACCGGCTGATGAACAGGGCAGAGAGTTGGTGGGATCGAAGGTGCAAGTCGGCAAAGCCATCCTCACCGCGGCAGCACATAATTGAGAGGATAAACTCCACCGCATGTTGTTGTAACCTTACAAATAGTGTCATCTCTCGCGTGTACGATAGCAAGATTGAGTCGGTGTCTTGACATGTTTGCATACAATGTAACATTTTAGGCTTTGTGACGGCAATGCCCTCTCCCAGATACATATGCAATTTGACTTCGAAGATTTTCCCACTTCGTCTCACCGATCCCGCAGGGCGAGGACGACTCACCTTTGGTAGGATGAAAACGCGAATCGGCAACAAAACTCTCCATGTAGGGTGTTTCCCCTATGCTCGGGCTATAAGTGTAACCTATAAACCCAGTACCACTTCTGGTTTACCGGAGACGTTGGGTCTGTATCTCAACAACTTTGACCTTCGGCAGAAGATACTGGAGATATTCGCACCAGCATGTAGCAGTTCCCAGCCGCCAAAATTACCTGGAATCGCCACCGATCAAGTAAAACGTGAGATGCTAAGCAGTCGTGTCGGACCTTGGCCTTGGAAGTACACTACCGTTCCACCAAGTCAAATACCTAATCGAATTGCCCTGCTCGGGTTGTATGATCCTCTGGATTTGATGTCCAACCCCAACAAAAGCTTTTGATGAGGCTTAGCAGAGAGAAGGGTGTAACGTGAGTAAGTAAATGTGCCAGCGCAGTGACGCTGTGCAGTGCCGCAGCATTTCATATACACGGTAAGAAGTGGGGTACCTGAACGTTGCCCACGGCGGGTGCAGGTTCGAAATGTAGCCGGGGTAGCAAGTGGTTCGTATGTATACATGCAGGACGCCGGGCCCGTCGGTGACCCTTACCCCGGCGTCGGGCGTACTTACGTAAAAGTAGGCCCTCCTCTGCACATACCGCACCAGGCTGGACCTTCAAAGCTTCAATATTCAATATTCAATATTCAATTCGCAGCGTCCTCACCTCCATAACTCTGGCATAGGGAAGCATTGAATTAACCTAAGGAACAGCAACCAACCGTACCTCCATTCACGTGCCTAAATCCCGCTCCCGTTCCCTCGCATTTGCACATCTACGCCTTCCCTCTTCCACTCTCAATATCTCAGCGACCCTCCGAGCAGCTTCAATATCCCCCCTCACATAAAATGCCTTCACAAACATACGATATAGAGGCTTTACATGCCGCTCGAAATCCACGTGCGAGGAAAGCCCAATTTTCTCCATTACGAGTGGCCGTCCTGCAGACGGAGACTCGAACGGTAGGGTCTGAGAGGAGTAATCGCCAGGAGGGTATCCTCCACGGATCAAGTGATTAAATAAGGCACGTAACCGGACATTGTCGAACATGGCCCTCCAGCTGATCATCGCCTTGATAACAATGTTCACGGTGACCCTGTCCGGTTGGAACCCGCACTGTCCGGTAAGATCTTCAATGAGCGAGAGTAGCTTACGAAGTCGGCGACGGTTGCGCGGGGTTGGTTGTGTGGAGACACCGTGTAAGAGAAGATTGCCGAGGTCGGTGCGACGGGAAGAAGAAGCAACCGGCGCGACGCCGGCGAAGATACGTTTGGCAGCCCCTACGCGTCCAGATTTGAGGAGCTCCCCAAACAAGTAATCGAACGTAGGGTCCTTGTGAGAGAGATTACGTAGGAAGGAGGACAATTTGAGAGACACGAGGTTTCGTGGGATGCTCCTTTCAGAGGGGAGTTTAAACTGCGCACGATACCAGAGGTAGAGTCTCGTAGATCGGTTGAGCTGGCCATGAAAACCCTCTGCGACTCTCGTTGCTCCTACTCGGGTTGCAGTGTTCGCTACCATGTGTAGCAGTTGGCGGGCGATAGTAGGATACAAGGATTTGACGACTGCGAGAACCTTGGCAGCGCTCTTGAACTGCCGATGTCGCAGCAATGTGGAACAAAGACCACGGAAGAATGTCGGCAAAAAATATTTAGGCGTATTGCGCGTAATATCACAGACCACATTCACGGCCTCTGAGGCGCGGCCGTGCTGACAGCAGACGAGAAGCAAACCTTCTAGGCGCTTCCGCAGGTGAGTGGGAGGAGATTGGGAATCATACAATCCCGCGATAGCATCCACGAGTAGTGCAAGAATCTTTGGAAATGAGCGGACCTGTTTGACGCCGTGAATACGAAGTGCGATGGCACCCACGAGCATATCGCGCGGCGCTCGAGTGAGTTGAGATTTCCAGTCTTTGAGAAACCGAAGTGCTTCCTCGAGCGTACCACCACGAGTGAATGACGCGGCAAGAACATCAAGAAAACCGGCATCGATCACCATTCCAGCCTTCTTCACAATATCAAGAACCGCCAGCGCAAGTTCAAGTTCGGTTAACGCCAACTCTCTCACGACAGTGGAGAGCACACCGCGTTGCCACTGAACGTCTTTCGAGATAGCATTAATGGTCCTAAGAACCATATCTGTATTTGGGCCATGCAGACGCAGGAGAGCGGCGACGTATTGAGCAGTCATGAAGGTGTTCGAATGGTCATTATGTTTCGTAAGACTTTTGAAAGATGCCGGTCCCCATAACATCCCGAGGTCACATAAGGCAAGGCAGCCTTCAACGAGTGATGAATCGTGCACGATACTGGCTAGTTTGAAGAAAGAAGCCATGACAGCACAGGCGATGTCGCGGGGAATCGTTAGGGCGTTCACGACTTGCAACCACTTCCCATACAAGGCACAGAGAATATCCCGAAAACCGTCCCGTCCTGGTAAGGGTCTCGACAGGGCGGATGCTTTCAGCAGTTTTTCTACTGTGGCCAAACCAAAGATGACTTGCCAGCAAGCAGCTGCAGGCGACTGCAACTGTTCCAAGGGCCCATCGTCTAGCAAAGCGCTACTAGTAATAGCAACGCTTGAACACGATTGAAACAACGCAACAAGGGTCATTGCCATCCACCGCTGGGATAACTCTTGAGAAGGTGACAAAACAGTGAAAAGTTCTTTCATGAACCAAGAACGGTGGCGATGTAGGGAGCGGCAATCCAGAGGCTGAAATAAAAGAGCCGACACGTAGCGTGCGACCCACGAGACATCCAGTGGATGATCAGGATGATAAGTGTCAATACCCGGTGCCGCACCGCCGCTCTCTGACTGAAGGTCGGCCAGACAAGCGCGGTGGGCCTCCTGCAGGCGGATCCAAACGGACGAAACAACGGCCTCTCGACTTCTGCGGGACAATGTCGTGCCATGCTTGAGGATCAGTTGATAAAACACCTGCAAAGTCTTGGGATTGCAATAACGATGCGTTCGTAACACGTATGACATATCCTTCGCAAGAATTTCGACATAGCACGGATCACTGGTGTTGAGTAAGGCTTGCAGATACGGAACGTGGACCCTGGGATGAAAAGAATGACTCCGGATTGCACAGTAGTGAATACGGGCGCGATTTATGAGGACAGCAAGTTGTTTCTGGGAAGCTAGACATCCAGCGTTCAGGTGCAGCCAAGGGGGTGAATCTATCGCCTACCTTTATCGCACGAACTGGAAATGAGAGCTTCCGCACCAGCCAGCGCAACTCGCATCAACCAGAACCGATCAGAGTCAGTGAGCACCATCCCAAGTTGCATCTTTAAGGATGCCGCATTGAGGACGAACGACGAATAGCTACGGCGGCCTACGTCGACCTCTCCCTGCACGCGAGACAGTAGCGGCGAATCATATGCACAGGTTACGCGGGAGCCGATGCGCAAGGAACCAAAAATTGAGATCAAAGTGCTCAACATGGAGGAGTCCAATCGTCCTAGTTGACCTCTCCATTCTGCGGAGCGGTACAATCGCCGTAACTTGTTGGCCGTGTAGATACGGATGTCTCCTGAACCTTGCAATAGGAATGACCGCAGAGTGTCTATAGCCACGGTGTCGACCTGCGTGCTCGACAGCAGCGGTGCGACCCGGTCCGCCCTAAGTGACATGCGTTTCCCATTCGAGTCCCGTATGCGTGAAGAAGTAGACGGAGTGTCCGAGTGCGCGACTTCAGGCGACATGTCAGGCCCAACCGGTGAAGCTGCCTTCGCATACGGGGATCTATTGGTTTGGCGGGTCTGTGTAATGACTCTCCGACAAAATCTGAAGTAATTTCAGCTGCTTGAGATTGTCAGGGATGTCGCCTGACTTACCTGTGATGCGAGACACCGTCAAAACCGCCACGGGTTCGGACGGTTGACATACTCCATCGCAACATTCCATATGTGCATGAATGACTGACTGCCACCCTGCCGAGCGTGCAAAAAACAACTTCACTGACTTTCCCACGAGTGCGGTACGACACGAACCTACTGACTCAATTTACCTTTTCAGCGTTCCTCTATAGATCCCTCTTCATATAGTTGGCCCTCAGCGAGTCGAGTCGTTCTTGACTTAGGCTCCCCGAGACGTTCCTGACAATGCATTCCTGTTGACTTGAAAAGGGTGCATCCGTGGAGATAGGCTAGTGACGATGTGGAGGGGTTGGTGAAGTGCGCAAGTTATCATCATCATTTTTGTTGCATCTCCAGAGTGCCTGCAAACTTGGAACACATGCCGACCTAGTCTCGGCACCAGACGTTTTGGTCTTCACCGCGCAAGACCTCGGGATCTTCCGAAGACTAAAATGTCTGGCGACTTTCAGTCGGCACTGCGGCAGGTATTACTGTCCACCCTAACCTTCCCAACACGTAAGCCTTATAAAGGACCTACTTAAAAAGTGTGCATGTTATCTGTGCATTTTTGACTATTGGTGCCAAAATAAGTATGAAAAGTACAAATAAGACATTGTCCATTCCCCGACTCCCACGAAGTGGAGAGGAGGGTTTTGTCGTCCATTTTTTGCCTTATTTGGGTGTGCCTGTAAAGAACCTGTCGTGTGTGAACGGATTATCTAATAAAACTGTATAGCAGTTCTTTCCAAGGCTGTTGTCGTCTCGTCTCGTATTCTTGTATCTCGTCTCATCACGTCGCCTCGACTCAACTTAAGCACTCCAACCAATAAACGGATATCGGCGTGACAGGTTTATTTTACTATCTATGTATGTATTCAATTTTTTATTTTCTCTCGCACAGCCGTGTAGTGCTGACCCATTGTTAGGTTCATCGTCAAAAGCCCTTGCACTGCACCCCGTCTTCTTGACGAGGTGTGCCTACCACCTTCCACTCCGCATGATCCCTGTTATTATCCTGTCTACTATGATCCGATATATTATCCACATATGCATCCTCAATGTTTTGACACATCTGAGCACTTTTGTATGTGGCTAAAATCCGCTTTGAAATCCCATCGTCTTCACTGTCACCAGTGCAATGTTGAATTTATTGGTTCGATATCCTTTGATGCTATCAATATTACGGTTTTCTTTGCACCCAAGCGCTCCTCTGTGGTTAAGGCTACCTCGTATTTTGCAGACGTGAGTTATACCCATTGTCGATTATTGCAAGATGTCATTAATGAGGTGCCACTCACTCGTTGCATTGATCATGCTTGTTTGGTTAATGGACGAAACCATCTTCCCCCTTGGTTCTTTTATGGTGACACTGTGTACCACTGCAACCTAGATACGTTGCCTCTCAATGAACTTCTGGTAGTTGCATCCTCTCTCGCTGTTGTGAGAGGTCGAACTAAAAAAACATGTATCGCTGCAATCGTCAATCATTTTATGCAGCATCGTGCTTCTCTTGCACTTCTTGATTCCAACTCCTTACCTTTGCGATGTACGCATGTTTTGCTGCCCAATGGTATGTGTGATCGTCTTTCTTATATAGCTGCCTATTTTGAACACTGTTATGGAGCCCAGTTTGCTGCTGTGATACGCAGACCTCCTCCCCCTGTGTTTGTCACCGACGAATGGGACGTCTTCGCTGTCCATTGGGCTTCCTTGTCCCTGAATGAGCTAGTAGATTGTCTGGGTGATGTATCCTTCCAAACAATCTCGTCTCGTATTCGCAATCTCATGCAGCATGACAGACTGCCTATAGTTACTCGTTCACGCCATGACATGACCTCTGCCCTTGTAAGACATGTCATCAACCGTGTACGCTATCTACTAAGCATAACTTTTCAATGTTTATGCGATATCTTGCTTTCTTACTTCCCCTTCCATCTTCTTACAGATCCCTCGCACGAATCGTTTATCTTGCAGATTCTTTCCATGGAGTATGGCAGTGACATCATCTCTTCCTTCCCCAATGCTTGCAGCCCTGCTGAGTGTGTTGCAGACGTATCTCAGTGGCCCAAAGTCGTTCCTCAGGATGTTATTCTCTCTTGTCTGAACCAGTATTATCAAGGGACGATTTGGACGGAGCGTCCTGTATGTGCAGTGTGTGCTCAATACTGTGCTGATGTAAGTCAACTTCATGTCAAGTCTGCTTCGAAAATTGCCCTTGATGTTTTACGTCTCGCTGACCCTTTTATTATCCGTAGATGTGTCATTCAGTCAATGTCAACGGAGTTCACATACTGCAACCACATGCTTGATGGGCTAATACTTGACCGAGGAGGTGTAGTCTTGGACACTAAGGATTCTGGGATTATCAACGTTTGTTCCCCATGCAAGTCTTCTCTTGCACGTAAGAAAATTCCCCGCTTTGCATTGGCAAATGGTCTGTACAGGGGCAACCTACCTCATGAATTCTGTGATATTACGTGGGTGGAAGAGAAAATATGTGCTATCTATTGTACTACTGCTCATGTCACACGGATTTTTCAGTCATCTGATCCGTCCCAACCAAAGGTTTTCCATGGAAACTCATGTGCGCACGATATGAACGTTGTATCTACTGCAGGTGTCTTACCACGAACACCCGCAGATGTTGGCGGTTTCATCAGTGTTGTGTTTGTTGGTCCAGGAAAATTCAAACTCGATCAGCTTGGAACCACATTTCAAGTGCGAAAAGCTAAAGTGTGGGCATTTCTTTTGTGGTTGAAACATCATAATCGGCTGTACCTTGACATACCTCTTGATCCACGCATAGCTGATCTTTATCCTGAGAATGGAATCCTTCCTGGCCTGTGTGATCATGTCGTCGAGGACAATGAATTGAATGCAAAGATAATTTTTGAGGAAGAAACTGCCGGGTTTGAGGAACATCCTGCATCTCTTTTGCAGCCAGCTTCTGATCACGCCACAGATGACACTGCTGATGGTTTGGAATCAGTTCCGTTCCTTGAGAAAATGGGTGTTTCTGACCCAGAGTCTGTAAACATCAGTGGACGAACCTTCACTGCTGCTGCACTGCGTAATCTAATCCCGAAGTCCTCAACACAGCCCGATCTTATTGTACACCGTGGGGCGCATCCCATTTCCGAGTACAACAACCCAGATTTATTTCCAGGTATGTTCCCTACGCTGTTTCCTTTTGGAATAGGTGGTTTTGAAGTCGAAAGTCGGTCCACACCACTCTCATTTCAGTTGCAGGCACGTCATTCATTGAATCTTTCTGATCGTTCTTTCCGATATCATCACTTCTATGTCTTTGTTGTATGGAACCTTCTTCAACGTCGCCTGGCACATATCCACACCTCATTCTCTTGTCGCAAATCCAACTTCCAACATGTTGCCCATAAGATCACACAGCTGTCACCTGAAATTCTTGAATGTGTTGCATCTCGTCTCGAACGTGAACATAAGGTTTCTGATATGTCCACAGATGAGAAAAGGGCATTGGATTTACTCAAGCATGTCAATGCTATATCAGCCCGTGTGCCAGGCTCTGAGGCTTCAAGGATATTTACCCGAAATGAGATTCGCAGTTACTACGGTTTTTTCGGCCTCCCACACCTCTTTTTCACCTTCAACCCAAGTGTTGCACATAGTCCACTTTTTCAAGTTATGTATGGTGATCGCACTGTAGACTTATCACATCGCTTTCCACGTCTCATGTCTGCACGGGAGCGTGCAATCCGTTTGGCACGTGATCCTGTGGCTGCAGCTGACTTCTTCCACTTCTCTGTCACGTCTTGTTTTCAGTATTTACTTGGGTGGGACTACAAAAATCATGCTTCATCTCCGTCAGGCGGTCTGTTTGGATGTCTCAGAGCCTTTTATGGCACCTCAGAGTATACAGAACGAGGTTCTTTACATGGGCATTTCCTTCTCTGGCTTGAAGGTGGGAGTAATCCGTCTGAAATACATCGCCGTTTACATGATGCAGGTTTTCAGAGCAGGTTTTTCGCTTTCCTTGATCAGATCATCCATCATCACCTTCCTGACATCGAAATAACTATTGATCCCAAGTTTGAGCCACGGGTCGAGCGGCCTCCCAAGCCTCCAAGTCCTGCCAACCTCTCTGATCAGATACCTTCCAATGTCCTTAGTGAGTGGGAATCCACTCTTGTTACTGAAACGAAGAAGTGTGGTGAAGTTCTCCAAAGGCATCGCTGTCGGCCTGTGTGTCATAAATATGGGAATGATGGTAAATGCAGATTTCTCTTCCCACATGACATCGTTGACAAATCCTACTTCGATCCTCAGACTAACTCCATCACGCTTATGTGTCATGATGGAAATGTGAACTATTTCAACCCATATATCCTCGTTTTCTGTCGGCATAACCATGATATCAAATGTATTCTTTCAGGTAAGAGTGCGAAGGCTGCAATGTTCTATATTTCAGATTACATTACAAAATCAGGTTCCAAGACCTATGAGATGCTGTCTCTCCTATCCCGTGCAGTTGCTCGCCTTCCTCTTGACACTAGAAAAGGTACTACCCTTGACAGTGCGAAGATGTTGCTTCATAAATGTGTGTCCCAGTTTAACCGTAAGCAACAAATTCATGCTCAACAAGCAGTGCGTTACATTCAAGGATTTGATGATACTATGACCTCACATCTTACGGTGTCAATGTTGTCATGTCTGGCCCATGCATATGTAAAAGAGAAGTGCAGAGGAGACCCATGTGACGTGCATCCATCCGCAGCCCCCCCCAATGTCCCTAACACTGACGATGGTGAATGTGGTGAAGATGTTGAGAATATATTCATCCGTATCTCAACTGACAATAAAGGCAAGCTTGTAGAATCAAACCAACTGCATCACTACATATACCGTGCTGATACTCTTGCAGGTATGAACTTTTACGATTTCTGCCGGTGTGTAAAATTGCAACCAAAGTCGAAGAACCGGAGACTGAAGAATATAACCTCACAGCTGGATCTTCGACACCATGGGTTAAAATCCTTACACCCGTTATACAGCACACATGAATTATTCGAACACACCAATGGGGCACATGGGAATAGGAAGCAAATGCTCGTCCCACGGGTGGTTGGAATGTCAATCCCTCGGTTGTCTCATGAGAGTGCATGGGCTCTTTTCACACTCCTCCATTTCAAGCCGTTTAGTCATGATGTACCCCTCATACCATTTGGTGAAAATGTAATTGATGTCTACTGCAACTACGAGTTCTCAACCTACAGTCGTACTGTAATGGACAATTGGGAAGCTGTACATGAATGTGAAGACGAGCGTGATGCTGAAAGACTTCGTAAACAAGCAGCACGAATGGCAGGTTCTGATCGTTCCAAGCAAAATTTGTCGAGTACGTCACAAGAAGAACAGGATATCATACCTATTCCGAGTACTTCAAAAGCCAAAGCTGATTTTAAAGTTCAACAGATGATACTTCTGTTGAAGGCTGCAAACTGGTTGATACCATCACAACGTGTTGATGATTCTGCAAATACTACGAACTACCACAGTCTCGGAAAGACAGGACAATCTACTACTGATTTGCCAAATTTCAGTGATACTCGTATGACTGCTTGGAAGGCTGAGGTTGAAGCCCAGGAGCGTGCCATTGCTGCTTCACGTCGGAATGCCTTGAACCCTGATCACCAGATTGAGGTATCCCAGCATGTCCCTGATACCATTGTTACAAGTGAATCCAGCTCCACTGCAATCCCTTGCGTGTCCAGTCAACCACCCCTACCAACTCAATCAACAGTTCTTCATAATGTTGCTAATGCCCGTGACGTTGAACTGACCAACCCAATTAACGTGTTGACCAAAATTGGGAAGGAACACAACCTGAATGAAAAGCAACAGATGGCATTTGAGATCATCACTAAAAACTTTGTGAAAAATCACATTCAGCGAAAAGGAAATGATGGAGATCAGCTCCTCATGCTTATGACTGGGCCCGGAGGTACTGGAAAGACTCACATTGTCAAAGCAGTCCATTCAGTCATGAACCACTACGGATGTGGCCATATAATACGGTATTTGGCGCCTACTGGCTCTGCAGCTGCATTGATTGACGGTATGACAGTACATAAGGGTCTTGGAATAAAAATAAAGTCCATGAATAAGGGGAAGGGAAACCGTTTGCCAGGTGAAAGCCAGCAAGATTATACTGTACTAATATCTGTTTCAAACCGTAGTAAATTGCGTGAAGAATGGAAGAATGTAGAGTACATCTTACTGGACGAGGCATCCCTTCTCAGTCTTGAACTTATTGCTGACATAGACCATGCACTGCGCTTTGCAAAAGAGAAACCCGATCTTTGGTTTGGGGGTATGGTCATAATCTTTTCGGGAGACTTTTTCCAATATCCACCTGTTGGAGGTTCCCCACTGTACACACCAATCTCACCTTATTCTGGGACCTCTGACACCGAGATTCGAAAGAGAATAGGTCGGTTAGCATGGAAGGCAGTAAACACGGTTGTTAATCTTACTGAGCAGCAACGTATGAAGGATGACCCTGAGTATGGGGCAGCTGTATGCCGACTGCGAACACGTGAATGCACCCTAGATGATGTTGACCTGTTTAACTCACGTGTAATAAGGTCACATATGAGGCCTGATGGTGTAGATATGCACAAAGATGGTAACTTCGATGCAACTGCCATTGTCTCAACAAATAGTATACGTGAGGCTCTGAACCAACATAAAGCAGATGTTGCCAGCGGGACAAATCCTGTAACAAAATGCTTGGCACTTGACAAATGCTCACTTCGATCACTCACATTGCAAGAACGGCACACTTTACTTGCACTTAATGTGACCTCCCTGCCTCAGTCACTGCCCCCTGCCATCCCAATGTACGTAGGTATGCCAGTCATCCTTCGCCTAAGGAATCTTTCCACTGATCTCGGTATTACAAATGGATCACAAGGCATTGTGCGCAAAATATTCACCTCAGTTTGTCCACAGGGTTTGACATATGCAACGTGCATCTATGTCGAGTTTCCCAACAGTAAAGTTCAATTGAGTGATCTTCCGAAAGGTTACTTCACTATCAGTCCCGTTAAATGGACTTTTACGACACTACTCACCCAACCTGACTCGAGTACACCCAATAAAGTTCGTATATCTAGATATCAACTTCCCATCGAACCTGCTTTCGCAGTCACTGGCCATTCAGCACAAGGAAAAACACTGCCAAGGGTACTTGTCAACTTATCTGAGGGAGGCTTTGCAGCATATGTTGCTGCTTCACGTGCACGCACACGAACTGGGATATGTCTTACTGAACCCATCACACTGCAGCATTTAAACAAGCCCATACCTGCCGATTTACATGCTGAGGTTAGGCGATTGCAGGCAATTGAGCATAACACATACATCCAGCATGGTCTTCGTTCAGGCAGTCTTATCTCCATTCCCGATCCTGAAGCTGAATGTCAACATCCACGAAGTCCTGCTCTCACTGTCAAGTTTAACGTCGATGCTGCAGTGAAAGATGATAACTCACCTGAGAAGATCAGTAAACGGAAAAAGTGTGATGTGGTCACCAGTGGAAAATGCAACGAGTCTGACTCTGAGGGTCATCCGACTGGACAGCAGTCAAAGAACAAGAAGAGTAAAACCTTCGACTTTACTGCTGCAGCACTGGTCGATTCGAGTAAACGACAGTTGGTATGCCCTGTGTCTTTGCCCCCTCCGAGTTCAGGCTGCACGTGGTCTGCAACTGACTGGTCATGTAGTTACGATGTTGTTTTCATGGCTTTGTTTCACATATACTGTGCAAGCGACAAAGTATGGAAAGCCACGTGGACTGCCTCGAGTGACAATGCCAGAACTCTTGCTGCGTCATTCAATATGCTTTCCAATGATCCTACGAAACTCACCTCTCAAATTTCATTCAATGAACAGCGAGACATATTTCGAGATCACTTGTATATCCAAGATCCACGGAGTTTCCCTCGTAACGGCCAAGTTGGTGCATCTGCCACTGAGATCCTTGAGTACGTGTTACCATCCACCTTACGTCTTGTATCTTGCAATTTTTCGTGTACTGCAGCCTCATGTCCTGCAAATGCCCTCAATGCGGCTTCTGACTCAAATAGTACATCACATCTTCCTGTGTTGTGCTCTCCGTTACGGTGGATGACTGAGGAAAATCCACTACCTGAGACAATGACTGTGCAATCGTGGGTGGACCATTGGTTACATATCAGCGGCTCTCGTTACCTTACTGAGAAAAGGAACTTGCATAGGTCTTCGCAGTGTGATGGCACGGTGCTGCATGATGATGCGTGCTTAGCGGCCCCACCACCGGTTCTCTTCTTCGAACAAATGCTCTCTTCCAAGGTCGAACCCTGCAGTGCCCTTCAAATTCCTTGTCTCCTTGGTGTTGCAAAGTATATACTGAAGGCAATCATTTATCTAGGTAATTATCATTTTACTACTCGCTTTTGTGCGGATGGCGGGATCTGGAACCATGATGGACAAGTGAACGGTGGGGTTCCATACATCGAGTCTACGGCATTGACCGATGTGGATCTCCACTCGCTCCAGAATTTCGGACTTAACGACGCACATCTTTTCGTATATGCTTTGTCCGATGGTCATCAGACTTAGCACTGTAAAACCTCTTCTTCTATCGCCGAAATCATTCCACCTTCTTACCTTTTTCTACTTGCAATGCCCTTTTATTTTTTCGTGTTTGTTGGTCCTCTCGTGTATATAAATCTGCTAACCTGCTTCCAGCATCACCCAGCCGTCCTTTCATCCCGCATTTCACTACGCACACTCCATCTACTAATATCATGTCTGATATCCCAACTCCGTCTCCCGTCTCCAACGATATTGCACCACCCTCCTATGATGCTGGTTCCTCCATCACCTGGTCCCGAAGCCCTACTCCACCTCCATCTCTTCGTAGTGCTACCCACTCTGAATCAGTGCTGTGGACTTCACTACTCCACATTGTGCAGGCCCCGGATGCTGTGTGTGACGACCTTATTGGATCAATTGCAGAGGAAAACAATCCACGGCCTCTTCGGACTTTGATGCGGGACAATGCTGAGTACTGGGTTAAGTCTACTGGCGACCTTCTCCATGTAAGGTTCCCTGCCAAAGTGGATCGCTCTGGCCAGTATGGCCGGCTTGGACCGTACTTCAATCTACCTACAACTGGTGTAAGGTCTTTAATTTTTGGATTGTCCTAATTTCCTCACTGAATTCTTATAGCTTGATATCACTGCACTCCAGAAAGTCAGAGCGCAGTTCGAGTTAGTACCCCTAGATGAGCATGACAATAACTGCCCTGAGGGTGCGATTGACTGTTCTGGCCGCACTCTTCAACTCCTTTTTGCACTGTTCAACGAAGTCGAGTCTGCTCGGAAGAAACAAGATGGTACGTAACTCTTCGTATACTGCGACTAACCCTCACTAATATTATATCTGCATGGTAATTTTATAGCCACCCAGCACAAGCAACCATCCGTCATCCCCTTCTGGCGCACGTATGAGCCCGGATCAGGTGATCACTATGCTCTTGTCATTAGTACAGACGCGCTATTCCATCAGCTCCCAAATGCAAGTAGAATGCCAGCTCCTAAATTGACACGTGCAGACATAGGCAGTGAGTAGTATGAAACGTAATGTTATATTTTCTTACTGACATATTTGCAGAGAGTAACGTCCCTCTCAGTCCAAGTATGTTCATGTCCTCTCAGGTTGACGAAACTCTGGTTCTGCATTTCTGACATCCACAACAGGCAAGGCACGAGTCTCACCTCAGGCCAATAGAGTGCATACCTCAAAGGATGGGCATCAATCTCAAGGTACGCCCCTTCTGAGTTGACTGCATACTAAGATACAATCTGATCTCTCTCTCTCCCTCACAGGTGCTCGCATTTGGGCACTCCACCAATTGCCTGACCCGGATGGCCGTTATGTTGGTTTACTCAACAGTCATCCCGACCTTGCCGATGCACAAGTTGTTTCGCCGGACGTTCGTGACCGGCATGGTGTACTCATTGCCCCTGGGGAGTATGATACGAAGATCTTGCAAGATGACTATGTTGAAGCTGAAGTCATCCTTAAACTGTACGCCATCATGCACTGCATATGCATCCTAACTAATTAATGGATGATGTGCAGTTGGAATATTCAGCCGAGTACCAGGTCAAACAATCAGAATGGTTCTCGCATCTACCAGTTGATTCTAAAGAGCATGAAACTTTTACCATACCATTCGTACACGCAAGCCAATCTGTTGAAGACCAATAAGGGTAAAAGGAGGTCTGACGACGACGACGACATACTTTCTCAGTCGTCACCCACTAAAAAGTCTCTTGTGCTCGAAACTGAAAAGGAAATGGACTTCGAAGTCGTCTAAACAGCATCTTCCTATTTCTTCCTTTATGGTGCAGTTTTTTTTCTCGATAAAACCTTGTATACGATTTCTGCCATGCGAGCAATCTATAAATGTCTGTCCCGCCTTTCCGATTAAACTACAATATAAAAAAGTATGTTGTACTTTTGGAGTCGGGGACTGGCGACTGCAGGCGCCGCTACGATAGTGATTTACTGATGCATTGAGGCCATGTTCTCTTGCTCACTATCATTATGTAAGATGTTGTTCGGCCATTTCCGACGGAGATTGAACCTTAATCGAGTGGCTTGAGATGATCGCCACAACCTCGCCCGCGGACAGGTTTTCCTCTACGTCG
This sequence comes from Pisolithus microcarpus, assembly GCA_024613185.1. Classification (NCBI taxonomy): domain Eukaryota; kingdom Fungi; phylum Basidiomycota; class Agaricomycetes; order Boletales; family Pisolithaceae; genus Pisolithus; species Pisolithus microcarpus. The sequence continues at coordinate 2,178,893 of JANFAI010000007.1, forward strand.
CCTTGAAAAATCCATTGACACGACAGAGGTCAATAGGGAGGCACTAATTTCTCGCTTTCAAGCCAGTTGTATCAACACGCTCACGTATAAATCGTAACCGCCATGGGTGCTACTCGCGCGCAAAAGGAGCTATACTTCCAGAAGCTCAGAGATCTCATTTCAAAGTACCGTGCGTACCACCTTGTCCGGAGTGCGTTTCATATTCACGGCGCGAATTACAGCCTCCATTTTTATCGTCAATGTCGACAACGTCGGTTCCAACCAGATGCATCAGATCCGTGTCGCACTCCGCGGGAAGGGCATCGTCTTGATGGGCAAAAACACCATGGTTCGCCGTGCCCTGCGTTCCATCCTCTCGGAATTCCCCCAGTTCGAGAAGCTACTCCCTCATGTCAAGGGTAACATCGGTTTCGTCTTCACCTCAAGCGATCTCAAGGAGATCCGCGAGGTCATCGTTGCCAACAAAGTGAAGGCTCCTGCTCGTGCCGGTGCCTTCTCCCCGACGGACGTTTTCATTCCTGCCGGTAACACTGGTATGGAACCTGGCAAGACGTCCTTCTTCCAGGCTCTCGGTATCCCTACCAAGATCGCTCGTGGTACCATCGAAATCGTGTCGGATGTCAAAGTCCTCACTGCCGGCAGCCGTGTCGGACCGTCCGAAGCCACTCTACTGAACATGTTGAACATCTCGCCGTTCACGTACGGTATGACTGTGGTCCAGATCTTCGACTCTGGCAACGTCTTCTCCCCTTCTGTACTTGATGTGGACGAGAAAGAACTCATCGACCGATTCATGTCTGGTGTCAAGTCGATTGCGGCTATTTCGTTGGCCCTCCACTACCCCACGATCGTGTCGGTCGTGCACTCCCTCGTCAACAGTTATAAGAACCTTATTGCCATTGCTCTTGTGACTGATTACGACTTCGAGGGTGCTGAAAAGGTCAGTTTCGTCACTACTGCGTCATTCATTTTTCGATTGGCGAGGGTGACCACGTGGAGGTGGGAGACATTGTATCGCAGCCTTTCCTCTTTCTACGTAGTTACCATGTTTGGCGCGAGCTGACTCGGCTGGACGTCATAGGCCAAGGCATTCCTGGAGAACCCGGACGCATTTGCGGTGGCTGCTGCACCCGCTGCTGAAGAGGCTGCCCCTGCTGCTGCTGAAGAAGAGGAGAAGCCAGCCGAGAAGGAAGAGGAGTCAGACGACGACATGGTAAGTCTACGGTACTGTGCTGTCTGGCACGTGATCTTATACTGTGGCTTGTGCAGGGCTTCGGTCTCTTCGACTAGATTACGACTCGTCATGTTAACTACCGTGCACTATCTCTCGTAATGCATTTACCATCATGACCGTCAGAGCTATCCGGAGTGTAACTGAGTAATGCGTGAAATCGAGGACTTTCTGTCAATTTCTTGTGGTTGGTTAGTCCGATATGGCAGGCGATTGGCGGGAGGGACCGGGGGCTCGGAGTATTTTTGCGTCATCGCTTTTGGTTTGAGCTATGTACGGTGGGGCAGACGAACACCCAACGGGTACGCCCACGAGCACTGGAACTATCCGCCAACGCCCCATACGTTCTGGTATTTAAAGGTTTGCCCGTTGTGGAGTTTGCAGACAGCAACGTTCGCCAGATCACTCGCTCGTCGCTCATCACACTAGTCCCGAGTTTTTTGTGCTCAGCAGATCCGATAATCTCCCTAATCCGGTTCCTTGCGTGTCTTCGCAGCAGAAATCGAGCAAGTACTTATATCCAGTCGAAGACCGGCTCATGTCCTCCTCGATCTTCCCTCAAGGCTTGTCCTCAGACCAGTCCTCATCAGACATGGACTTGTCCAACGGACACCATCTCATCGTGGTCTCTAACAGACTCCCTATCACTATCACCAAGGATGCTAGTGGCAACTACCACTTCAAGATGTCCTCGGGTGGCCTCGTATCCGCACTCTCAGGTTTCAAGAAATCCCTCAACTTCACCTGGATTGGCTGGCCCGGCTTCTTCATCCCTCCAAAGGACCGCGCATATGTCGACAAACGTCTCATGGAAGAGTACTCCTGTCAGGCGGTCTATCTGGAAGACGACATCGCCGACCGCCACTACAACGGCTTTTCAAATTCCATCCTCTGGCCACTCTTCCACTACCATCCCGGCGAAATGAATTTCGACGAGGAGAACTGGACAGCGTACCGTCAGGCCAACATGCGTTTTGCCGAAGCCGTACTGTCACAGGTCACTCCCGGGGCAATGGTATGGGTACAAGATTACCACCTCATGCTCCTCCCTATGATGCTGCGTGGTCTGGTCGACGGCTCTGCTGGTGGCGAATGGCAGAAACGCGAGTTGTCCAAGATTACGGAAGGCATCGAGGAACACTGCTCGCCAAGTACGGAACAAATACCTGGCGTCAAGATCGGTTTCTTCCTCCACACCCCTTTTCCAAGTAGTGAGATTTACAGGTACGTCATTTCTGTCGTCGAGGCCTGAAGACAATCACTAACGATCGTGCAGGATTTTACCTGTACGCCGCGAGATATTACTCGGCATCCTATTCTGCGACCTCATTGGGTTCCATACGTATGATTACGCCCGCCACTTCTTGTCGTCTTGCACGCGCATTCTTGGTCTTCCCACGATGCCCAACGGTGTCGAGTTCGAAGGACGGTTGGCCCATGTTGGCACGTTCCCCATTGGTATTGAACCTGCTTCATTCATAGAAGTAAGTCAGCAGCGTGGGCAAAAGAACACCTCTAATCCCATTGAATCGCAGAATCTGAAAAAAGAGTCCGTCACCTCTCGCATAACTCAACTCGAGCAGCGTTTCGCAGGCGTCAAGCTCATCGTTGGCGTTGACCGTCTCGACTACATCAAAGGTGTTCCTCAAAAGTTGCACGCTCTCGAGCTATTCTTGTCTCAGCACCCCGAGTGGATTGGAAAGGCACGTGACCCATAATCAAGCCTCGACGTCACCCTCTCATGATAAATTCTTGCAGGTCGTATTGGTTCAACTCGCAGTGCCTTCCCGTCAAGACGTCGAGGAGTACCAAAACCTCCGTTCCACGGTGAACGAACTCGTGGGCCGTATCAACGGTCGGTTTGGAACCGTGGACTTCATGCCCATTCACTTCATGCACAAGAGTTTGCCGTTCGACGAACTGTGCGCCCTGTACGCCGTCAGTGACGTATGTCTTGTGTCATCCACTAGGGATGGCATGAACCTTGTGAGACTTTTCTTTCGGCTCTTCTCGTCCGGAACATGATGGCGTTGACGTCAAACGCATTGACAGGTTTCCTACGAGTATATTGCGTGCCAACAGGCCCGCCAGGGTGTCCTCATACTATCAGAGTTTGCTGGTGCAGCACAGAGCCTAAACGGTTCGATCGTCGTGAACCCGTGGGACTCACAACAGGTGGCGGACGCCATCCACGAAGCTGTCACTATGGATGTAGACTCCAGAGCAGAGAAACATCGCAAGCTGTTTAAATACGTCAACAAATATTCCGCGGCGTTCTGGGGTTCGAGCTTCATCCGGGAAATGAGCAGGATTAAGGTGGCTGATGCACTACCGGTCGTGACCGCCAAGGAAGAACAACCCTCAGCGAAACCCATCAAGGCAGGGCAATTGAAACTTACACCACCCCCGGTTCCTACCCCAGAAACCCTCGAAAGGGACCCAGAGAATGGTGGAGTCACGATGACCGTGAATCGGGAAGCACCTGCCGCACAGGTGGTAAGCCCTGCAGCATAAGCTTCGCAAGGGAAATGACCTTGTCGTTTGCATGTATCTTATTTTTCAGATCACGGCCCCGTCATGTAGTAACGAGCTGGTGGCGTTTCCTATTTCCCATCGTCGTACTACACCGGGCCTGTCTATCCGTTGGCTGTTCTATATGGTTATTCCTTTTTTACGTAGGCACCTCCAGTCTACTGATCCCTAGAGCGTGCCGTGTATTTTTCCCTCCTTCCCCATATTCTTGTACGGTGGGTTTCTCTTAGAGTATAGATGTGTTTTGGAGTTTTACGTGCTCACGGGATCCCATCCTGTCGTCTGACTCAAAAGCACTTCAAAACACGTGGTGAGGCAATAGAAAAATACAGCACATGAGGACCACACGTTCTCCGAAACGGTGTCAGGGATGTGGCGGTCAGCTGGTCATGGGTTCAAGCTTGGAAGGTTGCATGCTGCTATTCGGGATCCCCGGTGGTGCCGAGGATGATGACTAGGTTGGTATAGAAAACGACAAGAAGGGTTTGAGGGTGTTTCAACATGATCAGTTGAACGTGTCTCGGTGCCACTGTGACTCGTCTCAAAGCCAAGGGGATTCTCGAGTCAGAAGCCTGATACTTGCAAGTCGTTTCAGTCTTAGTACTTACGCAAAGAATTCCTCATGACCTTAGGAACTTCAAGGTTTGACCCACTCACATTCAAGTTCTAATCGAAAGAAGGAGAGTCAAATTGGCTCACCGGGCCGGGATCCTTCTGACAGAACGGAACGCGTTATACGAGTACAGATCCAAAGCCACCAGGAACCGTTGATGGTCCTTTCAAAGTTTCACTGCTGAGCTCAGGACGCTACTGGCAATGGAAGGCAGCCAAATGATGTCACAATCTGCAAGTCCCTGGTAAGTGTCAGCGTTTCTACACGACTCCCTGAGAATGAACGTCCTACGCAAGTGACCTCATTTACCCCTTGGTGGGTCTCGGATCTGTTTTGTTCGTTGCTTGGCCCGTAATGACCCTGTGGACAGTGCGGTGGATACGTAGCTATGGCGCGGGCGACAGGGATCAAGCGCGATCATCGTCGACGTCAGTGAACACCAAATTACCGTACTCTATGTCAATCGGGTTTCCAAGTCTCGTTCTATTGGAGCCGCATTCCGTTCCGACGGATTCAATTCAATTATAGTTCACACAAACGGATGATGATGCAAAATGCCCCTGCGGTAGTAGCTCTGTGCGGCTGAGTCCAAATCAAACACGCTGCAGGAGCGCGCCTCCGCAGCCCTCTGTGGGCCCATTAGGGGTTATGGGTCGAGTTGCCGTCCCCGCAGTTCGCCTACCACAACTGGCTGTTTTCCCCGCTTTTTTTTACTGTACGATCCCAGCGGCTGGTGTGAGGGGGGGAACGAATGCCGACGTATTCCGCATTTGGGGCCACTATTAGTCCTTACAACACCAGTTTCGTCGTCCAAAGGTCAGACGATGCAACTTCTTCTCTGTTTAGATGTTTAGGGCATATCCGTTATCTCTGTCTCGCCCCAATTGGACACATTTCAACGCCGTAGACAATCAAACGTGCCTTGCTGTCATTGCCTCCTACTACTCGTATTCCGCGCATCAGGATGCGGCGCACCGTTCGCGGATTTCAAACGTCGTAATCGTCACATTGAACATCCACTTCTCTGTCAACAAGGCGATGTCAAACGTTCGTCTATTTTGTTTTGCGTGCTGAAGAGGGAGTGTCGAACTGATGGCATCACTCAGCGTCCTCACTTCTTTTTCTCCGTAGCGGAAGGCATTGCTCGAGCTCGAGGTATGCCCTTGAGCACCCATCAATAACAAGAATTTGTATCCTTCTCATGTTGGCCCCGCTGAACCTGTGCTCTCTTCTTCGTCGGCAGCCGAGTGCGAGATCACCTTGTCCATTTCTCGCTAGATTGAATCTGTGCTGATAAAATTCAATAGTACCGCATTATTGGCGCCTTTCCGTATTTTTGATCATTTCTAGCCTAGTTTTCCCTCACAGGAGCCTGCTCTGATGGTTTCAGATTGATTTGCTGTGTATATATGGTCGTGAGCAAACAAACTTTCTTAGAGCATGCTGCGTACATACGCCCACGGTGGCCGACAAGAGTTGCTCATTTCGCAGCAACCTAACCATTGATCGATGCTCCAAAAGCATACTACACCGTGATCGACGGACATTTCACCTTGACGACATGCGCTTTACTTTATCTGCTCAGTTAAGTCAACTTAAAGTTCAGTCTGAATCCTGTACGGCTCCCAGAGGACCAACAGACGCAGAACTAGAACTCGGTGAATGAAGCCACGGAGCGCATGAGAACAGCCTTTTGCCAACCACGTCGATTAAGGGATCGGGAGGAAAGAAACGACACGATGCAAGTGCGGTCGGCAAGCGACTAGAATGAAAAATGGTATTCAGCATGATCGTTGCCACAGGTCTAGAACGTTGCACGATCCGTTCACCGTGTACGACGCATGTTTATACCGGGCGACATTGTTCAACCTACCGACCGGCGGGTAGGTCAGCCCCAAAGGCGGTACAGCGCATGCATTCCGTTGCACGTTACCTGTCATTTTATCGTTCCTCGACGATAGCCGAGGTGGGTGCACGGAACAACGCATGGTGCACACACCCTTATGCATGTAGCGCGTTTTCAAACAATACCTGTGGACAGCCTTATCCTCTTGTCGCCGACATTCAAGTGGAAAGGCGAAAAGTCTCTTAGCCGCATACGGCATAAAAGCTCCGGATCCCGATTATGTAATGGGCTGCCGACACATAGGCCGGTGATGTCATTGCGGAGTTTATCCCAGGTCGGGCGAGCGGATACAATCGCTGACTGGCACCAAAGCACTGGAAAATGTTTGCCTTTGTCCCATCTAATCGGAAGCGGATTCTGCGCAGTAAGGTGAGAACAACTGAGCGTGTTTGCCTTTGTTCATTATCAGCAATAAGTTCTCGAAAGAATCCTCGAAAATGGAAGTCCATTTCACGTCAGACGCAGCAGGTCACTCCATTGTTCACCAAAGCAGGCACTTCATTCCCTAATGAGACGCTTAAGAAGGTTGGTAATGTAACCAGGTCGATTGCATGAAAACCAACAACAGCCGTCGAAACGTCGCTGGGTTGTCGTGACGTTCTTCGGGATCTCGTGGAAGTTTGACTACCAGCCTTGTATCCAGTGGCGATGTCCTGGTCGCCTCAGAAATATCTACAATGTCGTTGATTCACATCACGAGCGAGATGCGATACAAGTCGCATGTCGCCGCCTCAGAAAAACTTCACATATCTGTGCGCCATGCCGTCAACCAGTGGCTTCTTGGGTGACAGTATAACGAGATCTGATGGAAAGACAGAAGGGGAGAAGGTCCCTTGGTGAGACTCACCAATACTGTACAAAGTGCGTGATCAGAATCAGCAGCCATTAGCTGATTTGAATACGATAGACATTCGTAAATAGCGTATATGGCGATGCTGCCGCACTCGCTTCATGAAATATGAATCAGGATAGGCAAAGGACACACATCGTCAACTTGAGAAGGGTAAACAAGGGTGAGCCAGTACGTGGGCACAGGACGCAAGTTTTTCCCGGTGATCGTCCAGGATAGGAGCTTGTGCTCGGATGCCAGAACAACCCCTTAGCCCACCGTTTTTGAAATCCCAGACACTGTACCAGTGATATTGTATGCGTTGGTTGTGATGGGATCGATGATACGATCTGCAGTTGGTCGTGGGCTGCGACTTACTTCGCTGACATGTGTCCTGTGGGAGGCAGACGCCCGCCGACCAAGCGTTACCGCTCCTGGCCATCAATCCGTTGCGCAGGGGTTCAAATGGCGGTTTGAAATTATAAATCGTAACCTGCGGAACACTTAGAACAGGTGAGCTCGATCACAGTCTGACAGCTGATAACATACACGAGAGTTACAGGTAGAATCGATTAACCAGCAAGTAGCTTTGTAGAAGTTGTCACTCCCGGCGACGGACGGATTCCCGAGTGAACCTTTTTCGTTGATAGAACTCGTTGCGAAAATCGGGATCCCGTCATCATCCATGTTCCGCGGCGTCATGGTGCCTATCGTACTGGCGAACATTGGAGGAAGTCCCGGAGATGGTTGTAGAGAATGTTCCACGAGACTACGGGGGGTATGAATTGGATAGAAGGTACGAATACTAGAACGTGCGGCGTTCAACGCCGAATACTCATGGAATTTAGTGGAAGGCAACGATATATATTGTATAGCTGCCGTGGTTCCGTTTTTCTGTTGAGAAAACCCGAGGGTATTAGAGAACATAGAGAACATTCCGATGGAAAACGTGGTGGCTACCTATAAGTAGGTCGAGGCTGTGTGCACACCTTCCTTTTCGAGAGACTAAGTCGGCTGCTGCTACTGCTTGGTTCCCCGTATAAAGTACTAGCAAGTCCCCCGAGGGTGACAACATTCAGGATGGTCCTGTCCATGGCGGGCATGGTTGGAGGGGAAACGGAATAATACGTGTTGGCAGGTCTCCAAATATGGGGATGATGAGGACCATCTGAACGACTGCCGGCGTGATCCGAAAATCGGCCCTGCCTTACTGCAGAGCACCGGAAGCGGGATCCATCCCCTACCACGGTCCTGCATTTGCATACAATGTATATTTGTCAAGGAAACAGCGCATGCAGAGGACGCCAAGTACGCCCGTTAATTACCCACTGCCATAGTCCCCGTGCCGCAGCAACGACTGACAAGCCCCTCCGACTAACCAGATGACAAAACCCGGCTATGCCAGTAAGGTCTGCACGAGGGATCATCGGTGATTCGAGGGTGAGGGAGGTTGGGCATCTTAATTGTATGCCATTGGTCTGTTCGCCGGCCCACGGGTAGTAGACGAGGGAAAGTTTGGCCGTGTGCCCGTGTGCCCTCCACCAAGCGCTTGGAATGGTAATTTTGCCAAATCAATATCTAGGCGTCCAGCTGTGGGAGGTTAAAGCCAAAAACACGTGGGCACGAAAGCTTTTGGAGGTCATAGAATCTGTTCTCAAAGAGATGGCAGGACTCCACGTGTTTAGCCACAGAACCGCGCAGGGCCCGCGAGTAAGAGAAAAGGAGGGGGATCATACACACACAGAGGCCTAAACATGGGTCGAAACAGAATCGAGTATACTTCTTTGACAGCGTGTCCGAGAGTTCCAAGTAGCGTCGCAGCTGGCCTCAACTTTGAGTATTGTCCTCCCATTGCGTGATACGTGTGAGAAGGGGACCCTGGAAAGGAAACATGGCCATATCTTGAAACGAAGATGGAGGGCTTAGTGCCACATTCAATGGAACGGCTCCTAGTGGCGTCTGGTCGCTTGTCCCAGGTTCATCAGAATTCTCCTTGGAAAGACGGGTAGGAACACTTCGTAAAGCACTCCCTGGTGTTGGAATGCCAAATGGTCGGGTTGGTCACGTCTGGAAGCTGAGACGTGAAGCGAATTCAACCTCCGTATACCACCTAGTTCGCAGTCCTGCTGTATAACGATGAGCGTGGGTAAGAACTTGAAGGTAAGAGAGTGGATACCTGTGTAGGGTTGACGTGACTGGTTGCGTTATGCCCTCTTCACTATTAGACTGACGGAACGTTGTGGGGTGGACGCCTGACGCAAGGCGAACAGTAGGCACCTGCCTTACCTTCCGAGGATAAAATACATAATGACCGGATAATAACAAGTCGCGTGAACACGATGCTGAGGGGTGAGAAGGTGGGTGGGCCGCCACCACGCGCACGTAGATCTAGATCCTTGCTGCGAAGATTGTGTGGCACAGAGGGGTGTGATCGATAGCGGAGCCACATGTGAATTGCCATATGGCATGACGACAAGGATGATCCTATGAATCGTGAATACAAACGGCTCCCAAGTCACAGTGAATATTTAGAAATCTATCCAACCATATTAGGGAATGCCGATTGAGCCTTACATGATCTGACCCAAGGGTTACAAAGGACGTGGACTTGGCCCACCCAATTTCGAGCGTGGAATTAGCCCGTGTTAGTGCGGTTGACGGTCAAGGTTTGTGTGGGGGTTTGTCGACAGGTTACATAATTGTAGTGAGCAGAGCGCATCAGCCGAGCTCCCAGACGGATATCAATTTACAGGAACACGTGCAGCAGGGGAAAAGATCTGCGCCGAGACGACCATATCAGGCAACTTACAAAAGCATCTCACATAAGGTCACCATAGAAGCACTCCGGAGGGCTATCGTCGCGGGCGATGAGCACACTCAAGGTTAAATTCGAGGATGCCACCATTGCAAGGCGCAGGGACGGTGGTGGTAACTAATAGTAAGTGCTTGCCAAGCGTGTAAAGGGCGTGGATGCCAAAGATCTAGGGGCTGTGCTCCGTGTTCTACACAGAAATTCTTCGTGTTCATAATAAGTAAGTTTCTTTACAGAACGTTCGCTGGACAAAACTGTCGCATCAAGTGCCACGGGGTTCCACCTAGTTGCTTTTCTATAAAACTAGTGTGTCATAGCTGGTTGTTTTTTTTCCTTCCACTCCGCACCGTTTACTATGGATGCTAACAACAACATTCCTGCAATCGTCACGACCGACCTGTCGTCCAGAGTGTCCCTGCTCGACCAGCCTACGGACCCGCCGGCCGCTGCCAATGACCCTTTGGACTCACCGTCTTCTCATCAACCATCTTATCCCCCCTACCAACGAGGAGCATATTTGTCTCCTAATCCAAACTCATCCTCGGGCCGTAGGACGTCTCTAGACGTTCCCCACTCGTTATCCCCCTCTTCTACGTTCGTATCATCTTACGATGGTTCCAGTTTGGGCGCTCCTCCGTCACCCACGCTATCTACCCAATCATCCGTTCAGTTCATGACCTCCTTGGAACTTCGTAATAACAAACCTGACGAACGGAGCGGTCTATCTTCCCTCAAGCTCCTCAGTCCTTCGGTCGTTGACACTCCCATCCATCGAAGGAAGGGTAGCTTTGCAACATTTTCAAGTTCCCATGAGGGTCACAGTAGCCTGGATGAAACCGAGCCTGACCATGGTGGCAACGACCTTCCCTTATCGGCTCTGCGAAGACCGAAATCCGACGCTACCAGTCTTACAGTCGCGTCCCCCGCTTACTTCGACACTACTTCCGAACGCTTCAGATCACATTCCCATTCCAGTAAACATCCTAGCGAATCGGACGAGCACACCACAAACATTAATCCTACTCTACCTCCTCCGAAACCTTTATCGCACTGGGATAATACCGAAGAAGGAGGGGTTACAGGGGATATCATTGAGGGTACGGGTCTAGAAGATGAACCTGTCGATACAGGTCCGTTCGCATTCAAACCGTACAAGCTCGCCAGTCTTCTAGACCCGAAAAACTTGGACGCTTTCGAGGCTATGGGTGGGACAGATGCTCTTTTGAAAGGACTCGGTACCCATCCCACGCGCGGTTTACTGGTCGGTATACCCGACTTTGGAGGGGGCGCGCCACCTGGTGGCGGTGCAGGTGCAGGCTCTGGTGCATCCCAAAGGCACGACAGACCCGCACCGATGAATCCAGATGCCGTTGAGTCATCAGCACCGCCTGCCCCTTTGCACCCATCCGCATCCGGTGTGGGCTACACGGCAGAACATAATCGCGACCCGTACCTTGCGACACTGCAGGAACGCAAGCGCATTTACGGCGAGAACTTACTTCCGCAGCGTCCTAGTAAATCTCTTCTTGCCTTAATGTGGTTAGCGCTTAAAGATAAAGTTCTGGTAAGTTCAAGTGCTTGTTGTTCCCGTGTTCCGGAGGCGATTCAGTCTTCCGAAGGTGCTGTTGTCAATAGCAGCCATCATTTCATTAGCATTGGGTTTGTTTCAAGATTTTGGTACGCCTCGTACACCGGGTGAACCGCCTGTCGACTGGGTCGAAGGTGTGGCGATCATGATTGCAATACTCATAGTTGTGAGTTTGCATGTGTCATCAGCTTTGAGTCATCGCCCGACAACAAACGACTAGGTCATCGTTGGGTCTTTGAACGACTGGCAGAAAGAGCGTCAGTTCAAAGTTTTGAATGAGAAGAAGGAAGAGAGGGGTGTCAAAGTCATTCGCAATGGTGTTGAACACCTCATCGACGTCAAGGTACGTCTACAGGGCGATGGGACGGTACTGTCGGAATTCAACTGATCCTTGCAGGAAGTCGTCGCGGGCGACATCGCACTTCTGGAACCTGGCGAGATCGTTCCGTGCGATGGAATATTCTTATCTGGCCACAACGTGATGTGTGACGAGTCTGCAGCAACTGGGGAAACCGACGCTATCAAGAAGGCGCCATACTCCCATTGCATAGCATTGAAGGAAGCACGCTCTTTGCAACTTGCAAACGAACAAACCCACGTTTCGGAGGCGAAGGAAACCCTTGAAGTGCACCATGTCTCTACGCATACAGACTGTTTCGTTATCAGCGGTAGCAAAGTTCTTGAGGGTGTTGGCCGTTATGTCGTGGTTGCAGTGGGCACGAAGAGTTTTAACGGGCGTATCATGATGGGTACGCTTCCCTTGCTTATATACATACCGTGACTCATGTCGCCAAGCCCTCCGCACCGACACTGAAAACACCCCGCTCCAACTAAAGCTGAACATTCTGGCGGAACTGATCGCAAAAGTGGGAAGTATCGCAGGCATCGTACTCTTTTCCTCTCTTATGATCCGATTCTTTGTCCAACTTGGAACGGGCAGTCCACAAAGGTCAATCAAACTCACCATCGCTCCCCGCATCCTATCTAACTCGCTCAAAGGGACGCGAACCAGAATGGCATGGCTTTTGTTCAGATACTCATCATCTCGGTTACGCTCGTGGTCGTTGCGGTTCCCGAAGGTATGTCGGGTAACCTTACTCTGGTGCTCATATTCCTTACGCCTCTCGTTGGATAATAGGTCTTCCACTTGCCGTGACTCTTGCCCTCGCTTTCGCTACAAAGCAGATGTCGAAGGAAAATCTTCTCGTTCGCGTCCTTGGCTCGTGCGAGACTATGGCCAATGCCTCCGTAATCTGCACTGACAAAACCGGTACGCTCACTCAGAATGCAATGTCTGTCGTCGCAGGTTCCATCGGCGTGCACGCCAAATTTGTGCGTCGTCTGGAACAGAACCAATCCAGGACGAATGCGGCGGACGGATCACGGAGCAGTCACGATTCGATGTCTAATGCCGGCCACAAACGTGATTTCTCCATCGATCAAAGTGATTTGAACACGGTTCTCTCTCCCCAACTACGGAAATTGTTCAACGCTGCTATTGCCGTCAATTCGACGGCATTCGAGGATAAGGAATTGGATAGTGAAAGGACGGTATTTGTAGGGAGCAAAACGGAGACGGCGATGCTAAGTTTTGCGAAAGAACTGGGATGGGAAAACTACAGGGAAGTCCGGGAAACCTCCGACGTGATTCAGATGTATCCGTTTTCGAGCGAACGCAAGGCGATGGGCGTGGTCGTGCGGGTCGAGGGCGGGAGTTACAGGCTCTACGTTACAGGCGCCAGCGAGATTCTTACGAAGCTGTGCACACACCACGTCGTCACGTCCCAGAGTGGCGCACAGGCCGGCAATGAGGGTGAAGAGGTAGCAGTCGCTCAGATCAACGAGTCACAGCAGGAAAACATCTCGCGCACGATCATATTTTATGCGAATCAAACGCTGCGTACCATCGCAATCTGTTACCGCGATTTCGCGAGTTGGCCGCCTGCTGGCGTTGGGGTAACTGACAACGAAGAGGTGAGTGGCTCTTATTCTGAAGACCATGGTTCCTGATGGCGCGGAAACAGGTTCCATTCGAGCACCTACTCGGCGAGCTGACTCTCATCGGAATCATTGGGATCGAGGATCCCCTTCGTCAAGGCGTTCGCGAGGCAGTTGCGGATTGCCACAAGGCCGGCGTCGCCGTGAAGATGTGCACTGGCGACAACGTTCTCACAGCCCGGTCTATTGCACTGCAGTGTGGCATATTCACTCCAGGAGGAATCATCATGGAAGGCCCCGTCTTTCGGCAATTAGGTGACAAAGAAATACTTGAGATCGTTCCGCGGATTCAAGTTCTAGCCCGCTCATCTCCCGATGACAAGAAGCTTCTCGTCGAGAAGCTTCGTGCCCTTGGAGAGATCGTCGGGGTGACAGGTGATGGTACGAATGACGGTCCCGCGTTGAAGACCGCCAATGTGGGCTTTTCGATGGGCATCGCTGGTACAGAGGTTGCCAAGGAAGCTTCGGATGTTATCTTGATGGACGACAACTTCTCATCCATCGTGAAGGCTATCATGTGGGGACGCTGTGTCAACGATGCAGTTCGCAAGTTCTTGCAATTCCAAATTTCGACGAACGTAACAGCAGTCGTCGTTACCTTCGTCACGGCTGTTGCATCCTCATCCGAGTCATCGGTTCTCTCGGCCGTTCAACTGTTATGGATCAACATCATCATGGACACCTTCGCCGCCCTTGCACTTGCCACGGATCCTCCGTCGCCTACACTTCTGCTTCGGAAACCAGACAAGCTCAGCGCGCCGCTGTTCTCGGTAGACATGTACAAGCAAATCTTCATTCAGTCTACCTATCAAATCATCGTCGTACTCCTCTTCCACTTCCTTGGCCTCCAGATACTCGGGTTCGCAAACACGTCCGAGAACGATTCGATCGTGCAGACGTTGGTATTCAACACTTTTGTTTTCGCACAGATCTTCAACTCCGTGAACTCGAGGAGGTTGGACAGGAATCTGAACGTATTTGAGGGTCTTTTCCGGAATCATTACTTCATCATTATCACGTTGATCGGTGAGTCGTTTTTTTGCGCCTTTCTGTCGTGGCAGTGCACCTTAACTGTTGTATAGAAATCGTTGTCCAAGTGGTGATCGTTTTCATCGGCGGTGCAGCGTTCCAGGTCACTCGTATGGGGGGTCGGGAATGGGGGGTCTCCCTCGGACTTGGTGCCGTCTCGCTCCCGCTTGGGATATTGATTCGCCTGCTGCCCAATGAACCTTTCGAGCGATTCTTTATCTGGTTACGCCTCCTTCCTCGCCCAGAAGAACTCCCTACAGTGAGACCGGATGCCGCTGAATGGAACTCGGCAATCGAACTCGTCCGCGACAACCTCGCTACCTTTACCAATCTGCGCGGTGGCCGTGTCCGGTCTTCATCATTTGTGGGCAAAAGTCGTTCTGCGCGCTTACAAGAGTATCGGAAAGTCCCTCTGTACGTGTTTTCTCCTCGTTTCTTGGGGTGGGGAGGTGCATGCTCACGTGTGTTATAAACCAGCCCTTCGATTATGACGATGGTGCCCACGCTTATCGCCTCTTCCATTGGAGCCGGCTGGGCACCCCAAGCTCGTGGTTCTCTGTCTGACCCTGCGAGGTATGACCCATCGAGGTCCTCCGCGGCACTCTGGGAGGGCAAGTTTCAGATCCACCCTGACACGAAGCCAGACGACCCTATCTTCCAGAATTGGGGTGGTCGTGGTGGTAAGTCACAGTCACCGGTATAGGAAGGGCTTCTTCTCTTCGACCTTCGTTCCTGCGACGTAAACGACACCTCGCCACCACGCCGTACTTCATATTTCATCCTCGGATCATGGTACGATTACGGGACACATGGATTGCGACGATTATGGCTACCTACCCACTCCGAACGGCCCCACTGTCATACGCGTGGTAACGGACTCACGACGATACTATTTATCACACGACGCGACACGACGCACTTCGCAATGCACGCTTTTCCGATTCTAGTTAAGTAATACGCAACCCTACTGCTACCGGGGAGGAGGCCGGACTTCCCTTCTCGGGCGGTTTTCCCAACGACGACGCGCGAATTTCCACCATCCTGGGACTTTGAATGACACACGCATCTTCGCACTTTCACCTATACATACTAGTCTATTCTATTCCTCCGCTGATGCATCTACATGCCACGCCTTTCACGTTCACGTTCTCGTCATGCATCATAAAGTCTCACAAACCTCATATCTTATTTTCCCAACCACTCCTAGTCTCTCGCGCATTTATTTAGAATGAAAGTCAGAACAGCAACGGTCCGGCGCTTTCTTCTGACTAACTTATCGCGTGTGCAGGAACTCTCACGACCGACTGACTCCACGGCAACCACGTTTAGAGCACATTAGACGATCATATCGGTTAGACGCGCTCCCAAGGCATACCGTAATTAATAGTTATTGGGCGCTAGCCCCTCCACAATCATACGCACCTATTCATATGTTCAGGGGTTGCAGAAGCGAATGAGACAAGCGAGTATTGGCGCGCATGTCCAGACACTTGACGTCACGACGATAGGGGGTAATGCTGCAATGCAGCTTTGTTCCCCAACACAGACCGGGGTATGAGATCAGCCTGGACAGATTCAGCGCCTCCACGATAGAGATCCCATAAATAGAATACGACATTGCCAGCGCCCAAAGGAAAAGATAATAGGAGTCGTGGATAGATAAAAAAAAACAAGATGGTCGGTCAAGGTCCTGTGCATCCGAAGTGAAGCGCAATACAGAAAAGATTCACAGACACCAAGAAGAGACATGTCCAATGGATACATATGAGAACGGTTACGTGCAACTGCCACTGAGAAAGATGCACCGTGTTAAGATCGCGGTACATGGGACGAGGGGGAAGTTGAAGACTCACGATATGAAAGCGATGGCAGATCTCCGCTCGACTCGCTGTACGTCTATAGGTCCTTAACAGTGCCTGATCCCACGTGATACCTCAGTGCCCGGTCCGTGGTGTCGTTCCCCATAGGTAGTACGCTGCACGCTGTTGCACGACGACGAGTTGGGAAGGGAATATGCGGCAGATCCCTCTGAAAAGAAGAAAAAGGAGTAAAGAGAGGACGGAGACTGTGCTCAGTCGCGAAAGCAAAACGCAAACCCGCGTCAATGGCGAGCAGGGAAGACATGGGGACGATATAGATGCGCGCACAGAATATCATTTTCTCCCAAGGTTCGAGAGCATTTATTGCGAACGTTGTTTCGATGAGTATTTTCCTTCGCCAGAGGTAATGTCGTAGACGTGACGAAGTGGTCAACATTGGGATAGATAAGATGGAGGTCAACGTAAGATTTGAAAGGAGCGAAGGGTTTCTTTTTTTACAAGTACTTTGCGTTGGACGGTGGGGATTTGGCGTTTGCAAAAGAGAACAGTCGGGCAACTCTCTTTTCACTGGACACATGCAGCGTGTCACGTGGCGATATGACACTTGACTGCAAAGACGAAGGTGGACAGATGAGAAAAACAAATGACAAATCTGCCAGCTCCAATAGCAATTTGAGTATTACAGGTCATATCTCTATCTCAAAGGGAATCAAACGAAAAACAACACATCGAAAACACACGACTGGTATTACCGCGGTGTCGTGCCTGGTCATAAGAATTCATCTTAACACGGATGACACGAAACAGATGGCAATAGGCTACTACCCACCAGATCGACCTCATAGTTCCTTCATGGGCGATGGCGAATCAACCCACTGCCTCAGCAAACGTTCGTCCCCGTCTTGACCCCATAGGTAGTACGACGCACGCCTCTGCATGATGAAGAGGTGTTCCGGGAGGTACTGATATAGTCCAGATATCAGCAACAGCGTAAAGAGCGTGAATATAACCACTGTCAGAACACATATGCGCCCAGACACCGAGGGGGTGAAGGCACATGGATCAGTTTTTTGACTCGGGAATGACGAACGGCATTTGACACGCACTGCAAAGCAATTTCTCCCATGGCTCCATCATCGAGAATGCGAGTGTGGCCTCCAGCTTGGTGCGCTGTCGCCACAAATAGTCCTTCATTACTCTCATGGCGACTCAAACACGTTGTGGTTTGGTTGGGTATACGGTTCGTGGCAAAAACAAAAAAGAGAGAAAATCCCGGTCTTGGCTTTGTCTTTTGACCGTCTCTCTCGGCTCAGTGGCGGAAACGCTTCGACAAGACTGCGGTTGGTCACGTGATGCCAGGTGGAACACGAATCGCTCATGCGACTACACTCCTTCCTCCGAAACCAAACTGCATCGTCAAATGGAGACTTTTTGCGATGTGTTTGCGTATACAAACTTGCGAAGTCAACTTCTTCCCCTCACCGTTATCAGCGCATGCAACGTGGTTGGAGCTATTGGCATAACCATCATCCGCCATCGACCCTCAGCCACAGAAGTAGCGTAGGAAGGCGGTCTCACTTCCCTGTAGGACTGTTTCCGGAAATTTGTTCCAGGGTGAAGCCAACTACCCTTCGAATCTGTGGTACTTTGTCCTTTCTTTCCCGAGATGACATGTCAGTTGACGACGGGTGAGTATATCCATTTGAGGCTCACATTCCTTATCCAGCACAACCTTCCACCACGTGTTCGATGTCTGTTCGTCCCCACGTAAAGCAGCCTGTAGTCTGGGGAGCCACACACACACATTTGGATGACGTGTGACCTCCGCTCGCTCGCCGAGAACTGAAACCTTGCCTTGTTTCCCTTAAACAAATGTGGATAGCTCTCCGAGTGGACCGCCTCTTCATCGCTAGTACTTCACCCGCGCCGTGATCATCGATCTCGGGCTTGTATCGCATGGCTGCGATGTCGGAAGTACGTGGACCCATTCCTGCCAAGCTATGTTGCCTCCTACGTTTCAACTCGACGCGTGTCACAGGGGAGAACCGATCTCCCTTTAAGCACAAGTGCATCATTTATTGACCCTACTGTGATGTGACCACCTGCCAGCGGAGTTCGTCAGCTCTTTCCCTTCCACAATAGGTACAAGGAAGGGTGTCGGTGTTCCCTGACCAGCGCCTTTTTCGAGAATAGTCGCGGAGAATTTGTGGGCCCCTTCTCTTCCTTATTGAAGAACATACGTGACATCGAAACGGCTGGACAGCATAATGTAAAGCGCATTGCACGTACGTATGTTGCATCCCTTCAAACGTGAACTTGGCGAATCTAGATGATGTCCAGCACTGACACCCACTACGTACGGATTTCACGGCGGTGCAGATCGGGAATTCAGGTGAGTGCGTGAACGACGTACACGTATTCACGGAAAGTGATGAGTCTCACGGAGAAGGCTGTGGGAGTCCAAGCCAAACTTGGATTTTTGCGTGCTTTGTCCGAGTTGGATTTTGTAGACGTGGCTCTTCCTATCCGCACGGCACCCTACACACCATCGGAGGGAGGCGCAGAATGTGATAGGGCTGACTGGTTGTTGGGTCTGGTCGCACTCTTTCCCTTCGTGTGTGATGCATTATTTGGCACGTCGCTTTCTACCCATGCTTCAGGAGACAAGACGGATTATCATGCTGACTTCCAAGATCGCAATGAGAATGGGAAAGTATTATAAACCACTTCGGAATTTGACCTCTCTTTTTCGCAACAACCAGAGCCGCAATGTGACACCCTCGGAACCACCATCAAGCACAGCGTACACCGATCCTCTCCAGCAGCTGCAAGTGCACACCAGTCACGGTCAAGTTGGTCAAGGGTACAGGACTCATGTACGCCCTAATAGTACACGCAAAGTCGCGGCTGCCCAGTGTGTCTCTGAAGCGGATATTACTGGTGATGGAGGACGCCAATATGTAGCCCCAACTAGTGGGATATCCGTCAATTCCGGCTGACGCCACAACGACTCGCACGATGTGAATCACCAGCCGTAGGCTGGCCAACTAAAAGTAACTTCTATATCGTCGCTCGTCGTGCCAGATATTTTGTCCTCTGAACAAGCCTCTGAAATCGTCTGGAACTGTGCCAAACCCTGGCCGCGAAGGTCGAGGAACGCGAAACCTCCAGCGACATGGTCAAAGCCCAGCTGCAGTATATCTTTGGGTTTAAATGTCGGCGATTTAACGAGGCGGTAAGCTGGCGCCCCAGCATTCTAGAGTCTTGCCGCCCGAATCAGAAGGTATGGGTGCTGTCAGCTACGAAGAAGGAACGTCGATCTCTGGAGATAAACAGCACCCTTAGCCACTTGGACCGCCCGCTCATTTCTGGGGGAGATTCGGGAGAGCGAGGTAATCCATCCGGGGACGGGACGTCTAGGATATCTTCCGGGTGATTTCGGTGTATCTTGTGGTGGAGAACAGTGAATAGCCTATAATGCGTCCGCGACACCAAACGATAGCTATGGTTGAATATATGGTGATATCAATCCGAGCGCCTATATGATGCAAAGGCGCCCTACTGTAAGCATGTTGAGTGCAGATAATCAGTGTATGTGCTGCTTGAGGAGGAGGTCTCGCTTAGTACCGTCACGCGCGGGCGAGTACTAACTCCGCGGAGAGTCGACCGGTCATTGCACGGTCCTTTGTCTTTTTGTTTGCTCGCCTAATGAAAAATGGGCGTCCGACTGGTCCAGCTTCACTAATAGCAATACGCTGACGCCGTCGAACAGAATGGGTGACATCGTCGGTGCTGCTTACTCTCAACGGTTCGACTGCTACCAAGACATACCGACGGATGACATTCTGTCGCTATATCCATCCTCGTCGCGTATAAGGTCACTGGAACACTCATACAAAGACTCGACATCCACCACTACTACGACAACCAGTCGTACTACGTCGGCAAGCACAGAATCGACGAGCGACCTCTTCCCTCTCCAACAGCGAGTCGCAATACGACCAAAGGCGTCGTACAAACTCGTCGACTTCGTCATCCACCAGACTCTGGGCACCGGCAGCTTTGGACGTGTTCATCTAGGTGAACGACGAGTACCTGTCTAATGCCTCCACTCGACTGACTGACCTATTTATTTAAACGGGCAGTCAGAAGTCGGTATAACCACCGTTTCTACGCCATCAAGGTTCTGAACAAGGACAAGATCGTCCGAACAAAACAAGTAGAGCATACCAACAATGAGAAAACTCTTCTCGAGGCTGTGCAACATCCTTTCATAGTCAATCTATGGGGAGCGTTTCAGGATGCTTCCAATTTATACATGGTGATGGACTTTGTGCCGGGTGGTGAACTGTTCACCCTCCTACGCAGATCGGGGGTAATGTTTTACGTGGTATGTTTTCGTGAAGATTGACCTGACCGAAGGATCTTCGCAGAGGTTTCCCGAGCCTGTTGCCAAATTCTACGCAGCAGAAGTAGCCCTCGCCTTGAACTACTTGCACAGACTCGATATCATATACCGCGACCTTAAACCGGAGAATATTCTTCTCAACGGAGACGGTCACATCAAGATTGCGGACTTTGGCTTCGCAAAGCGGTGCTCGACCACGACGTGGACGCTCTGTGGCACGCCAGATTATCTCGCCCCCGAAGTATGGCAACGCTCGTCTCGTCTCGTAACCCAAGTACGCACAACTCACCTCCTCGTTAGATCATCCTTCAACAACGATATACCCGGAGCGTCGACTGGTATGCTCTCGGAGTACTCATCTTCGAGATGTTGACCGGCGTCCCACCCTTTCACCAACCCTCGGGCAACACGAGCGCGCTCTACGAACGAATCCTCCAAGGACCCAGATCCATCTCTTGGCCGGCATTCCAACCACACACCATAGATTTGATTCTCAAATTGATGGAAAGCGACCCTGTCAGGCGGTATGGAAAATCGGAGTATGGAACGGGTGACGTCTTCATACATCCCTGGTTCAACGAGGTCGACTGGGAGAGACTCAACAACCGAAAAATCACAGCGCCTTATCTTCCAAAACTACAAGGCGACGGGGACGCCAGCGCGTACGTTTCCCTATGCGTATTCGGTACATATGCTAAACGATCATAAAGCTTTGCAACATACCCCGAGGATGAGGCATCTTCGACCTATGGAAAACCATTGCACGATCCCCACGCATCGGAGTTCCCCGATTTCGAATATACCAGCCCGACGAGATATCCTAATTGTTAGATACACCGGGGAGTCGCAAGAAGTGTTCTATAGAATGTAACACTCGGTATTCTCTATTATCCTGTAAGTGTCGGGTCGTATCGTGTTTTACTGATCATACACATGTATCACACATATCATCACCCACCCTGCATGAACACATGTGTCTCGATATCATGGGTTGCATCGTTGAAGTATTGTCACCTTAGATATTTAGATGGTAACGATGACCATGGAGTATCTGTACGTTTACCTTGTGGTACTTGCGGTCCGAGACACGTGTAACGTCTGAGTCTGACTTCGTCGGCGAGAATACTGTCATTCGGACGCTTGCCTTGACACGCTCCGAACTTCGTTAACAATATCCTTGGACGTCCGCGGGTTCTTACTCGCAATTGATAGGGTGAATAGTATTGCACGGTTTGCAGAAGATCGCCAAATCGCCGAGTGTACCTCACCGAATCACGCGTCGCGAAGTCACAGATGACGTTCTCTCGAACCCTCCTTCGATTACGGGCGTTACGACTACTAGCTTGGAGATCGAATGAGCCAATGAAGTGATTTTGTCGTGGGTCGATGGTATTGGGTAGGTGCACAGTACATGACTCGCTTTTCCAGGGCAAGGCACTCAAGCCTCAGGTCCAACTTGAATCTCGAAAACGAGCTTCAAGGTACATACAGAATGTACCTTCGGAGTCTGTAGAACACTTGTAACTGAGTATCAGTAAGCACGTGTGAAAGACCTGCTCAAAGGAGACACAACACTTCATCTCCTCCACACTTGGGTCAGTGCGACTCTGCAAGTACCGCAGCACGCAACGATGGGTCTCTTGTTCTCCCTTCCACTAGCTGGGTCGCTGGGCGCCGTGGCAACGTCATGCCTCAGTGGTCTGGCGTTCTGTTTCACTAGTACAGCAGGTGAGATAGTCCAGCTAATAATCACTCGTCCGTCCGCCGTAACGTACTTGGTAACCGTGCAGCCTCCATGTTCTGCAAGTCATGCAACTGCAACTCCTCAATTGCTACTCGCGTTGGCTTTGCGGTGGGTCCGGGCTCTACACTGGCACCATTCACTACCGGAATGCGTATTCATGGCCCCGACCCTCCCCGCCTCTAGATCATATTCATTCTGAACTCACTACTGGCGTGGCTCATGAAGACGCCATTCGCTATACGAAAGATCGAAGAGTGGAGTTATGACTACATCAAGATGGACTGTGCGGAAGGAAAGTGCTACGGTGTACTTGCAGTCCGTGTCATGCTTCGCCTTCCCGTGCTGGCCGTTTCGTTCACCTTGGCACCATAGGTCCATCGGATATGTTTCGCACTCACCCTCTTCCATGCTATTTTGAGTTTCTCTCTGATTGGCGTTAACGATTCTAAAGACAAGCGTGCCGCTATACAGAATGGGTATGTTGCATCCCTTCCATATCTTCGCTCCCTCATCACAAGATGCTAGGTGGTGGGGCCCGAAGGTCCTTCTATGGCTCCTCCTGGTCGTAGTCACCTTCCTCATTCCAAACGGCTTTTTCATGTTTTGGGGAAACTACGTCGCCCTCATCGGCGCCACCATTTTCATTTTGCTCGGTCTCGTTCTCCTCGTCGATTTCGCCCACACTTGGTCAGAGACGTGCCTCGAGAAATGGGAGGCGACGAATTCGACCTTGTGGCAATACATCCTCGTCGGTTCTACCGCCATCATGTACGTTGCCACCGTATCTCTAACAGGCGTACTCTACGCCTACTTTACCGGTCCCGGATGCACGCTCAACCAATTCTTCATCTCCTTCAACCTCGCACTATGCATCCTCATCACTATTCTATGTGTACACCCCGCCGTTCAGGAGTACAACCCTCGCTCGGGTCTCGCTCAGGCAGGCATGGTGGCTGCATATTGCACGTATCTCATCGTATCCGCCGTCTCGAACTACGGTCATGGCACGTGCAACCCCCTCAGTCGGGCCAGCACGACGAGGATGACGACGGTCGTGCTGGGTGCTGTATTCACCTTTTTGGCAATCGCTTATTCCACTTCGCGAGCGGCGACGCAAAGTCGTGCGTTGGTTGGAAAGGGAAGGAAGATCGGTAGCGTACAGCTTCCGATCGACGACAGTAGTCAGCAGTCGGAAATGGGTGTTGTAAGTACCCAGCCGGAGCGCATGGAATCGCCGAGATACCAGGCTCTACTGGCTGCCGTCGAGGCAGGGTACGTTGGTCATCCGGACGTACGAATTTGTTTCTCTTAAACATTATTCTTTAGTGCTATCCCCGCATCAGCATTGAGAGAGGAGGAGGATGAGGATGAAGATGACGTGGATACGATCGATGATGAACGCACTGGCACTCGATACAACGCACGTCTTTCTCCTCCTGTGCCCTTACCCCTGTTAATGCCATTCGCTTGGTTAACAGTATTCATGGTTCCACGTCATTTTCGTGATCGGCGCCATGTACGTCGCGATGCTGCTCACGGACTGGTATGTCGAGAATGCTTCAGTACATACCACACAATCCATTCTCACTGATATCGCGAATGATTTGTAGGAACGTAGTATCGCAGGAGCAAGGTAACGACTCGGATCAGATCGTCCGCATCGGCCAGTCACACGTCGCAATGTGGATGCGGATCGTGAGCAGTTGGGTTTGCATGCTTTTGTACATCTGGAGCTTGTTAGCGCCAGTTCTCATGCCCGATCGGTGAGCGAAGGTTTTTCCGGTGGCAGCGGACACTTTTATCTGATCGTCGTGTCATTCAGGTTCGGCGATTAAGTTCTGTCCCCCCCGGGAGTGCCACTATGTATTTTTTTCCCCCTTCTTTCCCCTTTTATTGAGAAATGTGATGACGCGGTATTTATTTGAGCATTTCGCCATTGGGTGCCAGATCCATGATACAGGTAAACGACGGGATCAAAATAATGTGCCCTAGTTTTTTTAAAAACTGAGCGAATATCTCGTATTTGCTGGCACACGACCCCCACTGAACTGACATGTCGTCAGCAGGGTCGGCTGTAGACTTGTCGATCTATCTGTACAGCTGGCAAGTCTAAGAGATTGCCGAGTACAGCACGCCTCCCCGAATCTTGAACGTGCACCACGTCTTGGATTGCTGTGTTTTTTTTTGGAAAAAAAAGTACCTTCCATGTCAGAATCACGTAGTCGCATGAACGGGAAAATTTCCCTGAGGCATCTCACCGTCATTCTCGACCTGATGACCTCAGCCTCGTGCATACTAGCTGACTCCCCTTCTATATCTCCATGTTTAGAGAGCCATAGAGTACAATCGGTGAGGAAAGTAAACGAGGGGCCCAAAGCTGGTTTCCGGGTTGCAGATGAGAACGTAGGGTCGGAGTTTTGTTGCACCACTGCGGAGGTGTCGTTCACGACCTAATAGACACAAGGTGGAACCAAAGTCATCGGACCTAGGGTGCAGTGAAATCGGCCAAGTCATTTAAAGAAGCCTTACCGGAAACGTGAAGTAATGCGTGCGCGCGAAATCGCGAAGGTCCTGCATGAAGGTCGTCATCGTTGCATGTCCCTGGGCGGAGATATTGCTCAAAGAAGGTGCGAGGAGAGGTGTGATGGAATCTATGACTACGCATTTTACCCTGGGTCCTTCTGTTGCGGAACCGGCCTACTCCCTCCTAATCAGCTGAACGGCCATAATAATAATAATAATAAAGACAGGCCTTTCCGGAAGAAATGTGACCTACGTCTGCTCGCTCGTGAAGATCTGAAACGAGAACTTGGGCATCCTCGATACTTAGAGCGAGAGCTACCTGGAATCGTTCAAGGACGTCTGAAACATTCTCTCAGTGGTGTTGGCTCGATGATTTTTGGTACAGTTGCAGACGAAAAAAAAGGTCACCTCGGCACCGAGCTCGCTAGCCACTCGAGCGGTTCTGCCCACGGAGAAGTCGCCACACGTATCTATCCAAAGCACGGACGTATTGGGTTGCGCGATGAGTAGTCGCAGCGAGATTTGCAAGGCCAACGCCTAACAAGATTTCCATGAGCTGGTGTGACGCGAGCTGCATTCAATACTCACCGTCTTGCCCGATCCCTGTTCCCCGGAAATCTCGAAAACTCGACCGCCCCCGAACCCTCCAACGAGTTCATCCAACTCACGCACTCCAGAAGATAATTCCAAGAAGGCATTTTCACGCTGTTTGCGTAGTACCACCTCGACTTCTTCGTCACCGCGGATGGCAGGAGCAGATGCGCGCTCCGCGACCAGCGACACGTACTTGTCGAGTTCCCTAGTACAGGTTACGAGCCCGCGCGGTAGTTTCGCAAGTAACTCGAGGTTAGACCCGTCGAAGAAAAGGAGATCCGTATCTGTCTTGATTCCGCAGCTTTCGAATGCAGAGACGAGATCGGCTGGGATAGTCGGGACGAGTGTGCGCAGTCGCATACCTACGAACCTGGTCGAAGTCGAAGAACTCCTGTGGACTAATTACCGATCGTCCGGAGAACGAGTGGTGGCGGAAAGAGGTAGTAGTACAATGTATATTTGTCTATAATGAATTATGCACCACACTGTTTGGTCGCACATGAAGGTGACTTGTCTCGGGTATCGAGCTCCTCCATGATATGTCCAACTAAATAATGGGTAGTTTTACATCCAAGTCACGAAATGCTCTCGCCAATCGATCGATCATCGATCATCACGACAAGTCGCATGCATGGTCGACGGTTTGCAACTTTGAGTTTCCATGCAGCTCACCAAAGCCGTGTGTGTTCCTCCTGACGTCTTTTTCACGGTTGGGTACCTCGTCACGCACATTTCATGCTGGGCCCAATTCAAGGACGTTCTTCCGCTCACCATCAAGTGAAGCGGCCTCTGCGCTATCATGCAAGCTCCGGTGGACACCAAGATGAATGCTGGTGGCAGCAGCGCCTGGGACCGTTGCGTCCCCTGGTACCCAGCCCATCACCTATCGTTCGCGGTGAGATGGCAGTTCGATGCTGCGCTGACACGACGTAACGTACCCGTGATGTCCTCTCAAACGCACTACTTGTCATTTGCGATTTGAGCTTCTCACGCACCAGAAGCGTGTCCAGCAAGGTCTGTCAAGTTCGTTCGTTAGGAATACCGCAGGCATCTTGCAGTGGATAGGAACGAGAAACGACTCACGTTT
This sequence comes from Pisolithus microcarpus, assembly GCA_024613185.1. NCBI lineage: Eukaryota > Fungi > Basidiomycota > Agaricomycetes > Boletales > Pisolithaceae > Pisolithus > Pisolithus microcarpus. Next base: position 2,205,607 of record JANFAI010000007.1, read on the forward strand.
GAGTATATTCGACCGATCGGAATGGCAAACATTCCGTAAAAGTTCGTGGTCGGAAGGGCGAGGAAACTGATCAAGTCGCCCAGGGAGAATATACTTGCAAACAAACCAGTTTGGACTGCTCCGCGTATCAAACGCCTGAGAACGGTGTCTGTCGCCGACCAACCCGTCTTCGCACGAGCGAGAATAACGGATAGTGTGCCTAGAAACGTGTGAACAGTTGCAGTGAAAAGCCATGGATCCAGGCACGGAAACTGACCAGTTATGAAGATATCGACGACCACTTGCATGGTAAGCCAGGCCGTCGCGAGGTTGTTGATGCGTGGCATATCGGCAATTCTTGGGAAAAGGTATCGACACCACTCCTCTGCGCGGCACATGGGATGAAAGTGACTCACACAAGGATGATCCATGCTTTGATACCACAAGCAATACCCAGAGCAAACGTTGGGAGAGCCATCGCGATGATGATACCGAAAAGCACTTTGTTGTGGGTGAGACGGTATATCCTGTGTCGACGGCTCTTAGAAAGCTTTGGCAACATTGTCGGACACTTACCGGTCACCGAGGAACATATGTGTTACAAACGCGGCAAGTGCAGTGCCGATGGGCGTGAAGGGGTATGGCCATGCAGCGTCTGAAGGAGATCAGTCAGCCACAGTAGAACGGAAAGGCGGGCAACAACTGACATTGCAATGCAGCTGGGTTTGCGTAATTCGTAACCCTAACAAAGGTTTAATGCGTTACGAAGTGGGAAGAGAGTCCAGACGAACATGTATACCCAAGCCATATAGATCGCGCTGTCGGACGTGATGATACGTGAGGATTCGTTCACATAGGATAAGTAAGACGTACGCCGCGCTATGGAACGTGTCAAGGAAGAATAAGAACAACACCATGCATCTGGAGACAGGACGTGAACAAGGGGAGCACTGGGCGACCAAGGGAAACACAGACTTCACGGGCAATCGATCGTTGAAATCTGCGAGAAGACGTAGGTGATAAGATCGCATGCAACAATGAATCTTGCTTACTCGCTTGGTAATATAGCGCGAACTGATAACTGACGATTCCATATAGATAGGTGTTGACTTCCGTGGTATGTGATCAGCCCCGCAGTGCACAACAAAAATAAGGATATGATACCCACAGAATATCCCCACAAGGAGGGTACCTGATTGCCCCGAGTCGATCAGCTGCACGAGATGCCGAGTAGACAGACAGATGACTCACCGAGGGTCTCATCGTACAGGCCCATGGGAGAGAACGTGACTCGACAATCTGGAGGCTAAGACAAGGGTAGACGGGGAGAAACCTCCGTGATCTCCTCGACCTTGGGATTATTTATATGCTTTCTCAAGCAAAGTTTTTCAGCCCTGGATGATGGGAAAAGGTTTTTCTCACCGGCAGACTTGGTAGTTGCTGTATGGAGGTCACTCCAAAAATCACTTGGAAAGGTCATACTGTGTAAATTTCAAAAAGTACTAACCTTGATTTCGACCATGTATGAACTAGATCATTTTTGTTTTGCCGGGACATAAAAATCCGGGGTGGCACCACATGGCCTGTCAGTGCTAAACGGTAAGTGGAATGGTCGGTGGCAATTTTTTTGAGTTAAAGCTCACGGACCTTCTATCACCGCGGCATGGACGTGCTAGCTAACTCATGGACGCATCCCTGTCACTGTGAGAGTGGTTCGATAGGACCATTGCTCTTCGACACTTGCAAGAAGTTGGCTGTCTTGGACACTCAGAACTCCTTCATCGATTCGTGGGTGCTAGGCACACGTAGCGGAAACTGATATCGATATTGATGCGATTCGATCGAACATCGGGCGCCTTCGGAAGTTTTCTGGCCCACCCCAATACTCTTGCATGGCGTGTGACACCGGTCGGTCGGGGATGTCGTGGATTGGATCGGATAACCCAACTACGTTACAAGGTGTGCATGATGTATGTGATGGTGTCGGAATCCTCCGCATCTGTGATGAGCAAGTGGTGCCACAACTCCTACCTCCTACACCACATCGTACACACATTGGCAGGGTTCTGAATTCATTCAAAGGGGATTTGGCCTAGATCTCAGAGGTCCCCTCAGTCATGTCAGGATAAACATTACAGATCGTCAGTTTAGTGAACCACAGGGAGACTCGACTATATGCCGGATCCTGCCAGAACATGACAAGAAACTATCACAGTGGATCGGCCTGCCACACTTCGACATAGTATAAAGGAGACAGTTTTTCCGCCAGCCAGATCCAAGCTTGGGACAGGTGTTCGGAAGTTCCCGTGGTTGAGGTCGGTGGAACTGCGACTCATATCTGGTGCTGAGACTACGACAACACTTGTCGGCAAAATGAACCCCAAACTATACACTAAACAGCCATGGAGGACGCTCTATCTCGCTTACAAGGTCTCTACCATCCTTCTCGTGCGAGTGCCAGCGTGGTCGATAACGTACCTGTTCACACGACCTCGGCCGACGTGGTCGTGGCGCCATGCGATGGTGGTTGCACTCATCCGACACTTGACCTCTTTGTCAGTCGTGTGAGTGGCACAGTATTATAAAGTGTCTCCTTGCGAAGTGCCAAACATGCCCTCCACATTTTTTGAATTTCTAGCGTCGGAAAACTTGGACGATGGCCAAATCACCGAGCCATCGAGCCAGACGCGGAGGGTATCTGGATAGGCGGAGCACCGCATCTCATAACTGCAGAACTCAAAATCTGGTCAGCGGTGGCCGATGTCACATCGATACGCATCCCTGGATACTGGTATGCGAAGAGAGGTCTCAGCCCGAGACCTACTGCGCCGGTCAGGCCTGACCGGAGAGTTTTCCTGTTCCTACATGGGGGCGGGTTTACTCAATTGTCCGCACACCCCATGGCCGCGACATCTATTCTACCTCGCAGTTTTGTGGAGTTGGTCGATGATGTACCGTATGCGCTCGCTGTTGAATACCGTCTCTCGTCATCGTACCCGTTTGCTGAAGAACATCCGTTCCCCACTGCTCTCCTCGATGCACTCGCGGGGTACAATTACCTCGTCAGCGTCATGGGATACCGTCCCTCGAACATCATCGTCGTTGGTGATTCTGCGGGTGGAAATATCGCGCTCGCTTTGACACGATACTTGGTAGAAAATGAGGGTACTACGAAAGTACCGTTACCCAGTCCACCCGGACACCTCCTCCTTAGTTCGCCCTCGGTAGATCTGAGTATTTCTCATCTTACACCTGTTTCGTCTGCACTCACTCACAACATGGACATCCTCGGGGACTCCTACGGAGATGTGAGACACCTACCATACCGTACGTATGCTTACGTCGGTCCGTTCGGGTTCGGTATGGCGTCGTGTAACCGATACATATCACCGGCGTGTCTGAGCCTATTGATGCGAGCACGATTCAAGAATTTCCCACCCACATTCGTCATCGCAGGAGGGGCAGAGCGATTCCTTGACTCGATACGCACGTTGAGAGATAGGATGGTGAAGGATATGGGAGAAGCCCACGTTACATATTACGAAGCGGAAGATGCGATTCACGATTATCTTGTCTTTCCCTGGCACCCTTGTCGTGCTGCTACTCTTACAGCCGTGCGAGCGTGGCTCACCTGAGGAAGCCGGTTATGTCACTTACCGGTTGGATAACTTGATATATTCCACTGACTTTGGCTCTGTGGTGCGTTTGCATTGCTATCACTGTCTCACCTTCGCCGGCTCCTTTAGCTCAGTATTGCACTGTATGAAAAACCATTCAATGGGTGCATCTATGACGTACTTTTTAGCCTCATTTCGTAGTAGTTGCTGCCCACTGTTGGCCACTTCCCTCCCAGATCGAAGGTGATTCCTTGTCTCACTTCCAGTTCATCTGTGGCTTTCGCCGGGCAGGCTCTCAACTGGTCCTTCGACAGTCTTTCACCCGCACATGCCACCGCGACAGAGTAGTTCTGGAGCTCTGTCCACTGGCTGCCTTTCGAAATTCAAATGTCATTCCTTGCCGCTATGTGTCATGCTCGACATTTCGTGTTTCTGGTTCATAAGTAATACTGACCCCGCCCCACTCCCACAGCTTAGCTCCCCTGCCGGTGTTGCTCGGTTCGGGCGAGCCATCAACGCATGCTAAGCGTCAAATGGCTAACCATGCTGACGCTTCTTCCCCATATACTAGTAGGATAAGTTGGGTAACAGCACTTGCAACCGAGCACTCAAAGAATTCAAAAACTGTAGGAAGCGTATGCTGTAATTTCGGCCGTTTTGCTGATGGGGGATTCGAAAGCCCCTGGGCTTTACGTTCAACTTCTGACCATATGGATACAACGAAAGGGAAGTCCCGGCACATATGCTAGCCCTCCCTCGAGTGGAACGAAGCATACATTTACTCGGTACTCTCAAATCGCCTTCCCCGTCTCGTACATATTTCTCGCACCGTGGATGCCCATGCAGTGCCGCGGCCTAGGGGAGGTCTTTTGTGGACAGTGTCATATAGGAGCGTCGCAAAAGATCAAGGAGTCGATGACTATCGTGTTCCGCGCTTACCGAATGGGATCGTCCAGTACGTTTGTGATGAGTAGTTTGTCTACAGCTGCTTCTGGGGTCCATACCGGCGATTCCCGCAGTCCGAATTTTGGTTCCGCTTTTACGCTCAGACATAATTTTGAAGGGTCTAGTGCTAGTAGAAAATACTGTTCTGGTGTGGTGAGAGTCGTAGAGCCTTTGAACACCATGTAGATCCAACGGAGTGCGACTGGAACCCTGAGACTACCGTGTGGTCACCCTAGTCGATGGCTCCTTACCCGGGGGCAGCCAGGATCCTTCGAAACTTGGATAATGGGCAACCTAAGCAATGAGTCCGCCTTGCGCGGCCCTGCAGTGGCCAACAACCAAGCACCGAGATTCTTGCGTATGTGGGTGAGTTTGTACTTTTCCATTGGAATAACAGTTTTTGCTACTTCTTATAGTACCCCCGATGGCCACGTCAGGCAACGAAGCTACACAGCATCCACGGCGGGCGCCCAGTGAGCGATAATTGACGTATCCGCTGCTGTCTGCACCCTCCAATTCACCCGCAGACTCCGGCTATGTCGTTGGCACTATATGTCAAGCAGCCATGGAAGACGCTCTATCTTACTTTCCAAGCCCTCACTCTCGTCCTCGTCGTACTCCCGATATGTGCAGTAAAATACCTGTTCACACGTCCAAATCCAACCTGGTCATGGAGGCATGCGATGAGAGTAGCACTCACACGACGACTGAATCTTATCGGCGTAGTGTAAGTGGCGCACCTCTCGTCCGCTATGTCAGACGGCACGAAATTTATCTACGCTTCACGATAACCTAACAAAAACCGTCAGCTTAGGGAAGGTACCTTTCGACCCCGATTACCGTGCCATCGAGTTTGGGCCCGGTGTGGAAGGAGTTTGGATGGACGGAGTACCCCACCTCATGAACTCACAGCTCAAGATTTGGTCATCAGTAGCCAACGTTACGTCGATACGCATCCCAGGGTACTGGTACGCGAAAACAGGTGTGAATCCGAAACCTCCTACACCTATCGCGGCTGGTCAAAAAGTCTTTCTGATCCTACATGGCGGAGGTTTCACTCACATGTCCGCGCATCCCAAGTCCCCGATATCCATCGTGCCCCGTAGTCTGGTGGAGTTGACTGACGACGCGCCGTACGCGCTATCGGTCGAATATCGCCTCTCATCAACGTACCCGTTCACTGAGAAACATCCGTTCCCGACCGCTCTCCTCGACGCACTCACTGGATACAACTTCTTGGTCAACGTCACGGGATACGATCCCTCAGATATCATCGTTACTGGTGACTCCGCTGGTGGAAACATTGCCCTCGCTCTGACTCGATACCTCGTGGAGAACAAAGGTAGCACCGAACTCTCCCTTCCCGGACCACCCGGCCGCCTCTTAGTTATCTCACCCGTGACAGACATGAGTAATTCGCACGTAACACCAGGCTCTTCGACGCTCACTAACGACAAAGATATCATCAACGACTTCTACATCAACCCATATGACACTCCCTACCGTGTTCTCGCCTACCTTGGGCCCTTTGGAGCTGGTATCGCGTGGTGCAATCGCTATGTCTCGCCCGCTTCCCTGAGCCCGTTGGTTCAAGCCCGCTTCGTCGGATTTCCTCGTACATTTATCATCTCTGGCGGAATGGAGGTATTTCTCGACCAGATACGTTCGTTGAGGGATAAAATGGTCAGGGATATAGGGGAAACGCAGGTGACGTACTATGAAGCAGCAGATGCGGAACACGACTACTTTGTTTTCTCATGGCATCCCGACCGACCTGCTACTCTTAAAGCGCTCCAGGAATGGTTGGTATCAGGATGGGACCTGCAGCCGCGTCTTTGAACTAGTCAGGATAGCGATGAGCCCTACGAACATATACCATATTCTTGAAGTGCTGAGTCCTGGATCCGAGTCGTTGGCTTCAGTGACGTGACCACAGGTGCCTCCACTTCGGTAGCATGCTTGTTGTCCGCCCAAATAGCCCACCTGTAAAATACAAGAAATTGAAGTATCACGTGGCTCATAACGCGGAGGCAAGATCAATTCCTGGTCTTGTATTCGTGAGCACACCCACTAGTCAATCATGACTGGTCCGTCCTCGATGACAAGGTGATCTGCGCACTTTTCACGAGTTTTGCACGTGGGTGGAAGAAAATGTATATTTGATATATGAAATTTAGAGAGCATCTTGAATTCGACGCCGATATTCGAAGACCGCTCGCCGTGAAGGATTGCAAAGGCCTGGGGTTCGGCGACAATCACCGACGACGCAGAGGTTCTGGGCAGGCATTACAATGGTAGAGAATATCCGCTATACCGTGGACTTGCTTACCTTGGTCCGTTCGGTCTGGGAATGACATATTGTAATCGCTATGTTTTTCCTTGAGACCGTTGTGCTGGCCAGGTTTGAAGGCTTCCCGCGTACAATTATTATTGCTGATCGGTGCGGAAGAGGCTTGTCGATCAGATATACGCAACGCTGAGGGTCAAGATCATCAAAGATATGGGTGCGAACCACGTTGGGTACTGCAAGGGGGCGGATGTGGTTCACGATTTTGTCAATTCCACTTGGTATCCTTGGCGTTCTGCGAGTGTTAGTGGGCCAGCCGGTTGTCGATGGGTCATGCATGATGGCATCAGGGAAGCGAAACTAAACTGACTTACCCATGGGCTTGACACGCACATCTACTAGTAAAGACCCCCGAATGATGGGAAACTTGCCTTTGTCCCTAACCTACTGCATGAATGCATTGTACGTGAGCTGTGCAGACCGACGGGATTGGCGTCGGATCCTATGCCTTGGCACTGAGCTTCTTGCTCCAATCCTCTTCGATAGTGTCGACCTCTTCTTTTGAATTATTTTCTCTTAGTGCCTGGGACCTGTTCGACGGAGCGAAGCCCCTCCTACGATGACCATAACGCCTTATTTCTCACCAAAGCCCGGAGGAGCTCACACAAGTTTTCCAAATACTGTCAAATTATCTCCGTCCCCTCGATCGTCCGTTAGATCAGAGGGGGAGATGCGGCAGTTGGGACGAGTGCTTAAAAGAAGTGACGACGCACCTGGTTACTATCTGTTAGATATGGGCTTGATCGTGTAGTTGTGATAAGATATTAATTACTTCCCTTGCCCTATAGGCTCGGGTATTTATACTGTGTGAGAACATTATTCTCGAATAGTCTACTACAGTATGGAATGTTCAGCTACCTTTGAGATTCTTACACGGAATGCCGGTATCTACTCCGCGATACCAACACTCCCCCTCAAGCCGGGGTCATACCCATTTCTTTGGTATGCCTCTCGTGCTTGTCTCTAGGTAGCGCTTTAGTAAGTATATCGGCCGTTTGGTACCTGTCGGAACAATGACAAATTTCGACCTTCTTTTGGTCAATCTTCTCACGCGTGTAATGATGAGATATGTCGAAGTGCTTCGTCCGTGCGTGAAATTGGGGATTATAGGCTAAGGCTCGCGCTCCCTCACTGTCTGTCATTATTTTAGTAGGCCCCGTTTGTCTGTACCCCAGCTCTGCATATAGTTTCCGTAACCATACGCATTCTCGAGTACACTTAGCCAGCGCGGCATATTCCGCTTCGGTTGTTGACAGCGCAATTAAGGTTTGTTTCTTCGAGCCCCAAACAATGGCTCCTCCTTGAGCTAAGAATACATAGCCCGTGACAGACGCGCGGTTCTCAGTATTGGCAAAGCTTGCGTCTACGTACCCTTGGAATATTTGGGTAGTAGTACTGTCTTCCTTTGCTCTATACATTATACCGTAGTCCTTTGTCCCTTGTAGGTACCTTAATATTCTTTTGGCCGCTACCCAGTGTCTTAAGTCTGGGTTTGATGTAAATGAGGCCAGTCTATTTACGGCGTAGGCGATGTCAGGCCGTGTGGCAACTGCGGCATACATCAAAGATCCGATCAGGGAAGCATACTTATTTTGGTTAGTCGCTTCCTCCCGTTCCTGCTCCGGGAACATCTGAACCTTTGTGTCCGCAGGTGTCTTCACACTGTTTGCGCTCTCTAATCCCTGCGCCCGTAGTATAGATTCTATGTACCGGGTTTGGCTTATTAATAAAGTTCCTTTTGCCCGGTCTCGCGTGATCTCTATACCGACAATTTTCTTCGGGTCTCCGAGGTCGGTAACCTCGAACATAGACTGTATTTGTGTTTTTAGTGATGTCATAAGCCCCTGTCGTGATGTGAACAGTAGGAGATCATCCACCCATACGGTGATGATTTCTATTCCTTCTGCCATTCGCCGAACATATGCACAAGGGTCTGACCATAGACGTTTGAATCCGCCTCGCACTAACTGTCTATTGAGTTCGAGATTCCACTCTCTTCCGGACTGTTTCAACCCATACAGTGTCTTTATTAGCCGGCACACGCGTTGTGTTCCGTCCTCGAAGCCTTCGGGTTGTTTCATATAGACCTCTTCTTTTAATAGGCCGTTTAAGTAAGCCCCCTTTACGTCCATTTGCTGTATTTCCCAGTCCTGGGAAACCGCTAGTGCTAATATTGCCCTGATGGTTTCTAGCCTCACTACCGGTGAGAATGTGTCCGTATAGTCCATCCCCGGTATTTGTGAGTACCCCTTAGCTACTAGGCGCGCCTTATATTTTTCTAATCTGCCCTCTTTATTATACTTGCGAACGAGGACCCATTTGTTGGCTACTGGCGTTCTACCCTTTGGTAAGTCGGTTAGTTCCCACGTCCCCATTCGGTGTAATTGATCTATTTCTGTTTTGACAGCTTTTTCCCACTCCGGCCATTCGGGTGAGTCACGCGCCTCTTTCAGCGTTCTCGGGTTGTCAGGTAAGGCACTATTTTCATTTAGTGCTGCATACACTAACGCTGACCATTCTGCAGGGCTTTCCTCGAGTTCTCCCTCATCGGGGTCTCGTGATAGCTCTGGTAAGTCGTCACCTTCGCTATCTGACAACTCTGGCATAGGATCGTTGAGCGCCCGGTAGTCCTTGACTACCCTGGGCCTACTGCTCTTTCTCTGGTGAGTTTTATTTTCGTCTTCTGTCCGTTTTCGTTTACTGACGCGCTCTTGATCTCTTTTATCTTCGTTTCTACTATTCTCGGTATCCTGCGCGTCCTCGTCAGCCACGTTCCCGGGCTCCGACTCCCCCTCGCGCGGCATACCGTCTGTCAAGGTGGGTGGAGCGCTTGGCGTACTGACTGGGTCTTTCAGGAAACGAAAATTATGAGAAATTTTTATGGATCTGGTGCAAGCGTCGTAAAATTGGACAGCGCGAGGACCGTCCACGAAACCCACGAAGGCGAGTTTGGTGGATTTGGCGTCAAGTTTATTAATACTGACGTTCTCGTTCATAATCCACACAGGACAACCAAACTCTTGGAGGTGCGAGACGTCGGGACGCCATCCCGTCCATTTTTCGTATGGCGTTGCTCCCACCAACGCTCGTGTGTGGGATCGGTTTCGGACGTAGGCCGCATGTGTTATTGCCTCGGGCCAGAGGAATGCAGGAACGTTTCCTGCAATCCTCATGGCGCGAGCAAGCTCACCCAACGTTCGATTGAAACGTTCGGCAACACCGTTTTGTGCTGGGGAATAAGGTGCAGTGGTCTGTAGGTCAATGCCTGTATCGCGACACCAGGTGAGCATTTCGTTATTGACATACTCTCTCCCGTTATCAGCGCGTACAACCTTCGTCCGGCGCCCTAGTTGGCGTTCAAGGTACGTGAGGTATTCTTTTAACTTAGTCGATGCCTCCCCCTTACTAACCATGAATCTGACTTCACAGTATCGACTCGCGTCGTCGATAAATGATATGTACCAGCGCACCCGCCCGCTTAGGGCTTCTGTTCGTGCTGGACCCCACACGTCGGTGTGGATCATCTCACCCGGCTGTGTGTCTCTCGGCGCAGACTTTTCTGGGAACGGCAGCCGAGTCTGCTTCGCTTCTATACATGCAGGACAATCGATAATCGGCGATGGCATCACGGTGAGTCCATCCACCAACCGGTCGCGTTGAAGGCGCTGGAGTCCTTTGACTCCAATGTGTCCGAAACGCCGGTGCCAGTCGTCCCAGGTACGTGCCTGGTACGCGTGCTCTGCAGGTTCATGCCTGCGCACTCGTAATTCGTATATCCCACTATGTATATTAGCTATAGCGAATAGATTGTGTTGTTGATCAAATAATTTCATCTGTCCTCCCCCGGAAACAGAGGAACCACCCTCCTTATCGAGGCGTGTCAATGAAATTAAATTATGTACAGCGTCGGGGGCATATAGTACGTTCCGCAACGTGATGACGGAAGTTCTATTACCTATTCGTGCCTGTAGCACGATTGTCCCGACTCCGTACGCTGTGATTGTGTGGTCACCGATACCCCGGATCACCTTTTGTATAGGGATCATATCCCTAAATATTGTCTTATCCTTTGCTATGTGTGCCGTGCTTCCTGAGTCGGCTACCCACGTATACCACTCAACACGTTCATCTATTCCTTCGTACGATACAGTAAATGCGTCATGTATACTACTTCTATCAGATGTCCCTTTCCCATCTGTGAGTAGCACCTGCTCGTCATCCTGTATGTCACGTGTAGGCAGTTCCGTGATCGAGGCAAAATTAGCTTGTCCAGATTTAGCCTTTTTAGGCGGCCTGCCGTGCTTTTTCAGCACTCGTCTTCCGTGTGACCTAATTTTTTGACAGTAGCCGCATTTGGGTTTCCCCTTATGACGGCACTTGTCAGTCGTGTGGTTATCACGTCCACAGATACTGCAGGCCTTAGTGGGCTCCTTTCGTTTATTATTTACTTTCCTCTGAGTAAATAATGCATGATCTTGTGGAGTCCCCTGCCTGCGCTTGTATTCGTCTACTAGTACCGCCGTGAGTTCTTCGACCGTGACCGAATCAACACCTTTCCCGGCAATCCGGCCTGCCATGTATGATGTGGTAAACGTCGTCCAAGACTCCGGCATGTTTAATAATAGAATATCTTTAAACTCGTCGTCCGGGACTGGTTTCCCCATGGCTGACAAGTCATTCCGCATGCGTTTGAGTTTATTGATGTGCGCTGCGATATTTTCTCCCTCGGGACATTTAGCATTCAGTAGTTCCCTCTTTGCAATGAGAGCAGTCTGAACGCCGCGTGTCTGGTGAGCCATTTTCAAATTTTCCCACATCTGAGCCGCCGTTTCGGCATGCATGACATGGTCAATTTGTTGGTCATCAATATTAGTCAGTATAAGGGTTTGCGCGATTAGGTCTTCTTCTTCCCATGCCGCTATTTCGGCACTATTGGTATAATCTTCCTCTGGTTTCGGGCAGCTCCCTTCGGCGTACTTAAAGACCTTGTGCAAGCATAAGAATTTCTGCATTCTAATTCTCCATGCGTGCCAATTATTGTCTTTAAGTGTATCTACTTTGTATGAGGAGATAGCGCCGAGGTTTCGTGCCCTATTACCGGCTCCACCGGTGTTGTTTGCGGGTGTTGTGACGTCAATAAAGTCTTCGTTGCTTCCCGGCATGGTGACGCGAAGTTTTGGCTAGATAATGATAAGTTTGGTAGAGGTTTGTTTTTATAGCGTCGAGCCGGGGCTCATAACCTGTTAGATATGGGCTTGATCGTGTAGTTGTGATAAGATATTAATTACTTCCCTTGCCCTATAGGCTCGGGTATTTATACTGTGTGAGAACATTATTCTCGAATAGTCTACTACAGTATGGAATGTTCAGCTACCTTTGAGATTCTTACACGGAATGCCGGTATCTACTCCGCGATACCAACACTATCTAGTAGTTTCAGATGCGGCCGGCTCGCCGAGTCAGTCACAAGTTGTTTCACATAAACACACGGCGTCCCCGTCCGCGTCAATTCTACTTTGAAATTGTTTGCGAGGTTGTCTTTAGGGTCGTAATGGGATGAACGCATGACTGCCGCACTCGATCGAAACTGACAGCTACGGTGTCTCGAATACCCCTACAGCTGTGCGATCGATCGTTTTTTCGGTCGTGTGAGCACTGTCAATATGAACTTGATGACTGATCATCTCGACAACCAGGTAGGTAACATGCGTCAAATGACTATTTAAAAAATACCTTACGTAATATATATATGCCTATGATGGTATGGACAAGTATGCGACAATTGACTAGACTTTTATACATGAAACCCGCCCAAACTAATGATTGCTGATTTACACTGGATTCATAGATATGTTCTTCCCTTCCCCGTCGTATGAACTTACAATGTCCGTGCTGTCATGCAAGCTGCCAGAGCGGACTGCAATGTGAAGGTTAGTGGCCGCAGCTCCCGGCGTCACTCTCGTCGTCGGTATCCAACCCATCACCTATCGGTCGGTCCATAATAAGATAGCGGTCGACGCTGCTCTGGTAAGATGCTAACGTACCCGTGATGTCCTATCGAACGCACTGCTCGACATCTCCATCTTAAGCTTCTCACGCACCAAAAGTGTGTCGAGTAAAGTCTATCCAAAGTTCGTTAACGGCACGACGATAAGGATGACACAGGAATGGATAGAACCTCACGTTTGAGTAGATCCGACCAATCGGAATAGCGAACATCCCATAAAAGTTCGCGTCTGGAAGTAACAGGAAACTGATCAAGTCGCCCAAGGAGAATATACTTGCAAACAGGCCGGTTTGAATAGCCCCGCGTATCAAACGCCTGAGGACAGTGTCCGTCGTAGGCAAACCCGTTTTCGCACGCGCGAGGATGATGGACAATGTGACTAGGGGAGATGCGACGAAAGTTTTATGTGAAAAAAAGTCAGGTAAAGAAACACGCAGATACTCACCGGTCAAGAACGTGTCGACGGTGACTTGCATCGAAAGCCAGGCTATTACGAGCCCTTGTATACGTGTCATATCAGCATTCCTTGGGAAAACCGTATTAAAATCACTCTGCACGGCGTTTGAACAACTTACACATGGATGATCCATGCTTCGATACCATTAGCCATCCCCAGAGCAAACGTGGGGAGAGCCATCGTGATTATGGCACCGCAGAGCACTTTATTGTGGGTAAGGCGGTATATCCTGGGTTGACGACTATTAAAAAGCGCTGGTAACATTATTATGTATACATACCGGTCTCCAAGGAACAGGTGCGTCACGAGTGCGGCAGTTGCGGTACCGATGGGTGTGAAGGGATATGGCCATACACCGACTTAAGAGACAAGTCAGTCACAGTGCAAAGGAAGGACAAGTGGTGACTCCTGACATTGCAAGGCGGTCGGGTTTGTATAGTTCGTAACCCTGTTGAACAAAGGCTTTAGTTCCACATGAGGTATGAGAGGGTACAGACGCACATGTACACCCAAGCCATATATATTACCCTGCCGAACATGAGAATGGCTGCAGACGCCCCTGAGACATGGGACTTACGCTATGCTATGGACTGTGTCAAGGAGGAACAAGAACGCCACCACAGATCTGTAAATAGGACATGAGCAAGGGAAATATGGCACGAAGCAAGTGTACAAACTTCACGACGAGCCGGTCGTTGAAATCTACGACGAGGTATGAACGATAGGAGTTTTTGTAACGAGAATCTTACTCACTAGCTCGGTGATATGACGCGAATTGATACGTGACGATTCCATACAGATACGTATTGACTTCAGCAGCGGACGGTCAGCGTTGTAGCGGGCACCACGAATAGGAACACGATACGGACAGAAAATCCCTACCAGAAGAGGTCCTAATTGTGCCCACATCATCAGGTCGACGAACCAAACCACATTTAACGGGAAATCTTACCGAGAATCTCGTCATACAGACCCATGGGAGAAGACCGAGAAACGAGGCACTCAACCAACAGAAGGCTGGGTCTCGGAGGACCTCTGCGCCTCGCCCTTATATCCTGCTTGCTCGAAGACCCTTAGTAGATGCGAGGAACAAAAAAATATTTCCACCGAGGACTTGCAACGGTCGAATTTAAATTCCCTTCGCAATGCAATCCCTGGTTTAAATAAAAAGCTAAACCATAGTTTTGAACCTTAGACGTCTTCGTTTCTGGGGCACATTGTACAGAAATCGGGGGGTATCACATGTGCACGTCAACATGATTACTCTTTGTAAAGCACTATTTCAAATTTTCAAATACAGTCTCGTGTGTGTGGCTGTGCTCCAAGCGAAGGCAGATCTTAGGCAATCGCGAGAAAGTCGGAGTCCTGACCTTGCTAGTCTGACTGCAGTCAACACTTCGGCGTATGTACAGTACATACATACAACCGGCGTCAGAAATGACAGGCAGATACTTGGTTGCTTTTACGACCTGCGCCGTCATCGCTCTAATAGAGTTCAGTGTTGAATATAGTTGGGATATTCTCCCGCCCCCTACGTGGTGATGGTGGCCTGATAGAGTTCAACGAGTATAGTTCAACACCCTGCCCGCAATCCCCACAACACATCGCAGCGATCCAAATGCATGACTCATTTCCGCGGAGCCCCAGTGTCAAACATAGTTTGTCTACGGAGTGCCTTTCTCTAACGTCATCAGTTCCACCAACTTGTCATGGTATGGCCCGTGCAACTGCTCGGCAGTCACAATGCGGAGTGGCGTCCTGACATACTCCTTTCCGTAACCAAAGTTCTGGGAAATCAACGCTTTGATGGCACTGATACTACCCAACTTTGAGGTTGCGTAATCGCCCTGTCCCAACTGTGCCTGTAGATTCATTGCTTGGTCAAGATTTCCTTCCTGATACAACCTGTACAGCTTCATGTGTAGCTTTGGGACGATGTTAGGAAGGGCAGCGATGGCACCTGCACTGCCCGATAACAAGCCTTGTAGAAGTACGTCCGTCGTACCTGCGAACGTGGCGAATTCGGAACTCGGTTTAGCAGAGGTAAGTCGGTGAAGTTTTCCTATGCTTCCACACGACAGCTTCGTGCCGACGATGTTCGGATGATCGGAAAGTTCAAGGATAACATCTGACTCAAGGTTGATCCCCGCCGTGACGGAAGGGTAGTTGTATATCAGGTAGGGTAGGGGTGAATGGTCTGCGACCTTGAGATTACCGTTATTAGGTATCAACTTCAGAGATTTTTGTCGAAACCAACGACATACGTCACGATGGAAAGCCAGGATAGCGTCTCTGGTCATGCGTTTCACCCAGACTGACGGCGTGAGTACTAGTACAAAGTCCGCCCCCGCTGCCTTTGCATCGGCGCACAACTTCTTGGACTCCCTCGCAGACGGGGCACCGCATCCTGCGATGATCACGACGTCCTTGTAGCCATAATCGTCTAGCGTTTCACGAGTGAGGGTTATGGCCAGTTTCCGCTCCTCGTGGGAGAGGTGCTGGGCTTCGCCATTGCTACCCTGTACTACGATGCCCGTTAGGCCAGCCTGTGCGTCCGAGAGGGGTATGATGGCGGCTAACTTAGTACATCGTCCGAGATCAGATGGGCATCAGGGTCACCTGCGCGAGGCGGAGAACGTGTGCCTTTATGGCTGGGACGTCAAAGTCCTCGTTTTCGTTGAAGAAGAGGACAGTGGGCACATATATCCCAGGTGGAGGGGGCTTTGATCTGGACATGGCAATAAGGACAGGAGTAGCTGGCTGGTATGATCGTAGGGAAGTACGTGTCCCAAATAGGACATGCTGCACGTGACCTCCCTCGGCACAGACGTGATGTGTGTCCCACCCCAAGTCTTACAGCGTATCAGGCCAAACATGTACGCTCCAGTGCGACGCCGTCTGTTGTCGCAAAGAAAGGCCTTCACGTCGACGGCAGCCCAATCAGCTCGCAGGGCAGTGCACAAACAGCACGGAACACTGTTCACCTCGACAAAGACAGTTCGTCTGCGACATCGAATTGCGTCTTCGGCCGCCTATGTGTTCCGGAATTTGCATGTTCGCGCATTATCTTATTCGTCTATACCCAAGTTCGTCGCCAGGGCACTGAGAGTGCCCGTTGCAGGTGTTGCTGTGGGTGCTGGTGGGTTTGGTTATGCAAATTATAAATTCGAAGGTTCGTCCTTTGTCTCCGTTACGTCGAGTTATTGCTTATGCTGTGTAGAGATGCGTAACAAGACGACCGAATGGGTGACAACTGTCCAGGATGCAGCGTCAGACCTATTTGACTCAGCATCGGACGGACTCAAATCAGTCCAAGCCCGTCTGTCCGAAGTCAAGCTACCAGACGTCGATACACCCCAATTCCTCAGGGACCTCTTCGCCTCCGGTAGCGGCGGGACAGATGACGGCGAACATACCAATGACTCCTCGGGCGAAGAAGGCAAGAATCGCAAGCGCTCTCCAGAAGAAGAGGCTTTAATAGCGTCGCTCGTCGCTGCGACCATGTCGGCTCCGTCAGATTCTTCGGGCAACGACGACCCCTTAGATGCTGCCCGACAGAATGGGCTTGTGAATTTGACGAAGAAGCTGATCGAGATTAGGAGCATGCTTCTTAGCATCGATCAGAGCGACTCCTTGAAGTTGCCCAGCATCGTCGTAATTGGGAGTCAGAGTTCAGGCAAAAGCTCTGTGCTGGAGGCTATCGTTGGCCACGAGTTTCTCCCAAAGTAAGTCTCTTTTGCCCGTCGAAGAAGTTCCAGTATCTATACCATCTAACCTACTGCCGTGCCTAGGGGCAACAATATGGTAACACGCCGTCCGATCGAACTGACTCTCATACACACACCTCCAACAGCAGGCACCCCCACCCCTACCGAGTACGGTGAATTCCCTTCCCTCGGCCTTGGCAAGATTACCAACTTCTCTTCCATCCAAAAAATCCTGACCGACCTCAACCTCGCCGTGCCTGACACCGAAGCCGTCTCTTCGGAACCAATAGATCTCCGGATTTACAGTCCACACGTACCCGACCTCACACTCATCGATCTACCTGGATACGTTCAAATCTCATCTATGGATCAGCCAGAAGAACTGCGCGAGAAGATCTCCTCTTTATGTGACAAATATATTCGTGAACCGAATATCATTCTTGCAGTATGCGCTGCGGACGTCGATCTCGCCAACTCTCCTGCATTAAGGGCGAGTAGGAAAGTCGATCCACTAGGCCTGAGAACCATTGGTGTGGTGACAAAGATGGATCTTGTTACTCCTGACCAAGGTGTGGGTGTCCTAACGAACAATCGATACCCACTGCATCTAGGGTACGTTGGCGTCGTGGCCAAATCTGCGGGGAAACAGATTTCGTCTCTGTCGGCAAGAGCGGTCTCCAAGCAGGTCGAAGAAGATTATTTCAATGAGCATAAAGCATTCTTTGGTTCTCCATCGTCTTCGGCTTCTTCCTCAGCCATCATGGTGGGGACAGATACCCTTCGCCGGCGCCTAATGGAAGTTCTCGAATCCTCGATGGCTTCGTCTTTACACAGCATAACCAACGCTGTACAGCTCGAACTCGAAGAAACAACTTACCAATTCAAAGTCCAGTACAACGACCGACGTATCTCGTCCGAGTCATACGTTGCCGAAACCGTCGATGCGCTCAAAGCGCGATTCAGAGAGTACGCGACGCAGTTCCGGAAACCTGCCGTGAGGGAACGGCTGAAGGAGATGCTGGACGAGCGGGTGATGGATATCCTCGAACAGCTGTATTGGATCGATAAGCGAGTCGAGGAGCTCGGTGCGTTGGGTGCGGATGCAAAAGTGAAGACGGCGGAGGACGTCGATGCGTATTGGAGGCACAAGCTCAACGCGGCGTCGTCGCTGTTGACCAAGTCGGGCGTCGGGAGAGATGCGACGGTGCTCGTCGCAGATGGTTTGCGAGCGTTGATTGATTCGATTGCGAGCGGTGAACCGTTTAACCATCATCCACGTGCTGCAGAGAGACTCGTGCAGTTCTCCCATATCATTTTGAGGGACCGAATAGGAATGACTGCGGATCAAGTCGAGAATTGTATCAAGCCTTACAAGTACGAAGTTGACGTAGATAAAAGGGAGTGGGAGGTCGGACGGGAACAGGCAGTGGAGTTATTCGAGAAGGAGGCGGCGCTGTGTGAAGGGAAGCTGAGCGAAATACGGAAAAAGATAGGGGGCAGGAGGCGGTTAAGTGGGTTAATGAACTATGTGAGAGAGTTGGAGGAGAAAGAGAAGGACAGGAAAGCCAGAAGGATGAGGGGGGAAGATGTCGAAGAGGATGTCGAAGGGTATAGGTACCCGCAGGCGCAAGTTTTGGATGGTGAGCAGACGTCGGACTCATGGCCCCGCTTTCCTGACTGTTGACGTTCGTAGCTCGCCACGCCATGCTATACAGTGACAGACTTGCGATACTGAAGTTGCGCCTCGCAGCGCTCAAATCGAAGCGGTGTAAAGCTGGCCCAGAGAATGACGTCTTCTGTCCGGAAATATTCCTCAATGTTGTGGCCGATAAGCTCGCGCACACGTCGACGATGTTCATCAATATCGAGCTCCTCGACCACTTCTTCTATCAGGCAAGTCACCCTCACCTCTGACATATCGTCGCAATCCATATCTAACGGGGCTTATTGCCCATGAAGTTTCCCCGCGAGATTGATTCTCGGCTGATATATGACCTCGACCGAAAAGAGATTGCGGAGTTTGCACGAGAGAATCCGAGCATACGGCGACACCTTGACCTTCAGGAGCGGAAAGACAAACTCGAAGAGGCAAGTTTCAGATGCCTCCTTGATCATCTTTGTTTCACAGAATGTGACAACACTTTGTTTCTAATAGGTGATGAAACAACTCAACAGCTTGTCAACGCTTCGTGCAGATGCTGTTCCTACTCCGCGGCGACAGAGGGGCCTCTTTGGCGGGAGCATTTTTTGATCCTTTACCCTAGACACCACATCTCCTGCTTCATTCACACAGCTTCTACGTATTTGAGATCACGGTATCACCCAGCACCACTCCCACGTATGAAATGTTATTTACTTCATGTTTATCGATGGTAAGTGAAGACGAGTAAATTACCATCGCCCAGGTTGTGCAGCCTCGGTATTTCTTGTACGTCTGGATACCTCTGAGCCGGGTCCCGCGCGGCCGGGCCGATCGGCGCCCAGGGGAGAAGTGAGTGTTCAATACAAATGTCCAAGTCATTCACCAATCAGTGGTTGATTGACCACGTCTTTGTCGCCGCGACACAGGCGCATGATATATTGTTGCCTGAGTTCTGTGATGCGGATGCGTGCTTTCGGTACTGTGTTCACTCCGGAGTGTGTTCTCCGGGTCGCGTATCATGACCGGAACTTTGTAACTACGTACATAGCTTTCACTCAGGGATGGGTCCGGGTTTGTTCTTCGTTCTTAGATCACATGTGTGAGGATATGCTCCACAAGTACCCATTCCACCACTGAAAAACATCTTTCAGATTGCACATTCAGTATGCCATGATAAGGATAGTGTACGTTGAAAGGGGGAATGACGGTGTCGAGAAAGAGTTGCGTAAGGGAGACTACGAGCTTCTGGATTGAGAAAGTCTTCCCTGAGGCAAACCTACCACTATCGTCGCCGATTCAATGTGATGTTTACCTCACCCTGCGCTTGCGAACTCGACCTATTCTCAACCATTTGAATTGCTAGGGAGATGCTCCTGAGGTTATCTTGTGCTGGCGCAGGTCTAGAGACTAAGTCGAGATCAATGACAAAATGCCACCTCACGATATTGCATCCGCCGCCCACGCTGCGCTGGGTCGATAGCGTTATTTGAAAGAGTTTGAATTGACCATTGTATAGGTCGGATACGCGAGAGGGCCCACCTCGACACAAGCCCTTATGTATATGAGCTTTGATACCCCCAATATTCCTCCGGCGTGCGCGCATTCCATGACGTTCGACGATGTGGATTTGACAAGACGCTTCCCCACTGCATTATCCCGAGGCACCTAGTGCATAAGTGGTAAACGGGCTCGCGGTAAGATCGTGTACAGATGTGGGAATGGGTTGAGGCTCCGAAGGGAACGTGCATTCATTCCCCTTGGACGTGTGTAGATCGCCGAAAGGTTACCGGCAGGTGGGAATAGAATGGGACTCGTGTCGTGTGCTGCGCGTCCTTCGCTGGTAAAGAACATGTGTTACTGGTATGCTCTCACGAGACCCTTCGCCGGCGAGTGATTCATTGTGAGGAAATGTGCCGCCCATTTTCTGGATTAAAACTGACTTACCTCCAGGAATGTCAAAGCAATCTAACGCGAGTTGGAAGCAACGCGCGCGTGTGAAGCATCATTGGAATGGACGCAGCCGTGACTTAGAACGCGCCCACATATATCCATGTTAATGCCCAAGGCATATCACTAAAAACAGGCACTCACGATAACCGACCGCAGTCTGCAGCCATTGTTGCCATATACGCGACAGAAAACAACTATCGCAGCGGCAGGATGTGACGCTGGTGAGATGAGAACATTCTTTGCTCAGCAACTTACGCCCGGGCCCCGGCGTATCAGGCGAGTGGGAGTACTCCATCGTACGTACGCGAGTGGCAGGGCGCTATCAATCAGACTGTATATGGCGACCGCTCATGAATGCATGACCGACGACCGCGGACATAGTACCCGGATGACGACGAATGTTGACCATGCTGTGCTATGGCCAGTGGAAGGCATGAATAACGACGGGCTGCAAAAACTCACCTGTTAGGCGACATGACAGTTCCAGTGAACAGAGATAACCTCATGAACAGTAGCTTACGGAGCTTGCAGACCGTTTTACGCCTTTTTGTTTACCAAACACTTCCCTTATCGCCTCTTGCTGGCTGGGTCTACGCTCTGAGCAGTAGTGCCATTACTGCTCAGCCCGTAGACTCGGGCAGCCTTTCGGAGAGCGAGGTTGCAAATATACTGAAAAAACGTGTTTACTTGGGCAGTCATGGCGTGGCAGTAACTTGCCATTTTTATCCACAGGGCCGCCGGTTTCCCGTTTCGCTCAAAAGCTGCTAACACCGTTCGGAATATTCTCAACGCTCTTCATGGTTGCCCGTTGCAGGTCAGTAAGATGCCGGCTTTACCTCACAATGACGCGTTGGAGGGGAAGACGCCCAACCCGATCGACTAATCACCCAGGAGACGGCGATCCGGTAAAATAAGTGTCAAGCCGGTCCAATGGCAGCAAGTGCATTATGCTAGGATGCGGCATTCTGGCAACAGCTATGTAGTATGGTAATGCACCAATGCGAATAGGGTAGAAACGACGAAGGCGAGGGAATTTTGGGATTAGGATGATTCCCGGGCAAATACCACTTTGCCAATCAGGGGCCGTCGGTCACCTGCGGAGCGGTGAGTGGATATGGTATCGAAGCTCATTTGGCCCCGCTGACACCCCTGTCCTCCTTCAAAAATCCGGTCTTTAAAATGAAGGCTCGGCCAAAAAACCCTTTCGTGACGGATACGTTTTTAGGAGTTTTCTCCACCTGTCGACCGCAGGTTAGCTGCTCCGCCCTCTTCCATGTGGGCGTATCTGGTTGATCCTGATTCCATAGCCTCACGTCGTTTCAACAGACTACGACAACAATGTGGTAGAGGTATGTACCATCAGCAAAGTACCGCCTCGCAGAATGCAACACATAGAAATCTTTTAAATAATGCTTCCCTGACCTACGATCTCTACTTGAAAGGAGGTAGGTTAACAGTTGCCCGGATCAGATATACCAAAGGTTCTCGCGACGCAAACTCTCATGTGCGCGTTGAGACTGTCCTTCCTAGTATACAACTTGCCGCAAAACGTGCAGGGCAGCTTCACCCCTAGGTGACGCTCGACGATATGTCTTGCGACATTGCCCCAACTTATATCCTTGTGGCACCCTGGCCATGGACACGGCGCACGGTCGCGATGCCCATGGATGAGACCGTGTCGGCGGAGGTGACGGTAAACTGAGGTTGTCGTGCCCTCTAGAGGTACTGCGCATCCAGATCCCAGTGGGCATGGGTACGTTCTCTGCGGGTTACCAGTTGAATGAGCTGGCCACAACCCGATTGCGGCCGCACGGTTATCTGGTAAAGAAATGGTTGAGGGCTAGGTGAGCTCTCGTGAGTGTAACGTTCCGGCTCACAAATACGCACCTGCTCCTTCATTGGAGATGGGTAGCGCTGCCGAGATATCCATGAGCATTCCGTGGTATATGCAATACAGATCCTGGGAAGACTGTGTCGTCTGGCCATCATTCATCATCGAGGAGAGAAGTGTATCGAAGTTGGCGAGGTAAGGATAGGACATCTCTCCTTCCGGACTGGCCGTGTCTTGCAGTAGATAGATACAGTGTTTTTCCAGCTATATATAGCGGTCATAGTGTACGGGTTGTCCGAAATGATAATCGAGGACGTCTACCGCGTCTGAGTACTGCTTTTGAGAGTGGGGACGGTGATCACTGCGCATTTTCATTTTGCTGCCATCAAACTGGGTGCTGGCCAAGGTCACTAACCAAGTTTGCTTCGAATATCTCTCCGAAATTAACCCGGCACTCGGAATATCTGCGATCAGTCGGTATTCCTCCGTTGCTCGGACTTGCCCCATTCTATGACGTTTAGCGCATTCCTTGGCTAACGAAGCAGTGTCAAACCCGTACACCGGGGTGGCCTCTCTGCTTACATTATTTGTATTATTGGCAAGAAAACGCCCAAATAGAAATAGGAACACTCCAACTACCGGATCAGCAATACAGTGTCTTCATTGCAAGCGAACCGAACCACTTATCTGGCTTCGTTCAACCCTCAGAAAACACGGTCACTTTACAGTCATAAGGGGAGGGCTACCGTTCTATTCATCGAGTCTAATGCGGACAGCCAGCCAGGAGGATATCACTACCGTTCGACCTTCGTCGTTCTGCCAGTGAATGGCCTAGGCAGTTGGCACTTCAGCAATGGCCAAGGAGGAGAAGAAGCTTACTATCACCATTCCAGCACGCTTCGCATTCCCTCTGCCACCGGTTGACAATGATGTTGATAAGGAACTCTGCACGGTAGAGCTCGTTTCGTTCCGATGCAAGTTTCTGTAGCATTTTTCGAGACAAACCAACACTATTGAGTGTCCAGGAGAGGGCCGAGGTGGAGATGAGGATGTTGTGTTGAATTGCAAGCCAGATACAGAGCTCTTCAAGGTAGAGGTCGGAATCCTGAGATAACAAGACTTCCATTTCAGTCAGCAGAGCTCTTGTGATTGTTCAGGCATGCCCTGTCAGTGGCGAAGGTGGCCATTTGCAGGACCCATGTTCTTCTAGTATCTGTCCGACGCCAGCAATAGCAGCTGCTGGTTGAAATGCCAAGAGTGGCGCAGATATCCTCAATTTCCCAGCCAGAGTCCCAGAGACGGATCGCACAGTCCTTGAAGTCGTGACTGATACGGCGATACGGCATGGAGGAGTGCAGTACTAGAACGACGAGCGCGAGGGTCGAACGGTAGTACTGTTAGCGTACTGTACTACTCAATTTCCTACATTTCCTTTTCCGGAACAATTCACACATGTGCGAAATATTTTGCTTTTCTCAACGTTTTCGCACACAGCTGTAACCTAATCCTTCTCGCCCGTAGGGATTCTATACAAAGAATACGGAAAACACGTTTGGAAAAAGTGTTGCTTACTGGAGCGCGACTGTCTTTCCTGGCGGGCTTATCACCGGCAATCTACAAAGTTAGAACACCCGATGCGGGCGCGCCACAGGTGCAACCTCCCTGTGGCAGCCTCCGTAGGTCACATCGCACCGCTTCCGCATCCGCACATTCAATGACGTTCCAGTGGGCCGTGCAGCAATCATAGACGCCACATGTGGCCATCGGCTACCGATAGCGCTTTTTTTTCCAGCGCAGCAACCTCTAGAATCAAAGTCACTAATGAATTCCGGCCTGGTGTGGTTGGTGCATCAGAATGTTTCCTGATCCTCGAACCGCTGGCAGCGGGATGGCGGCCACTAACTTGTTGTAGGCGTAGTCGATGATCCTTTTTCTCTGGTCGCATCAGGACAGTGAAATGTGTTGGGACAATGGTCTTGTCAAGCCATGTTCACACGATGACCGCGGTAGTATGGCCATACGAGGCCATCCGTAGTCTAGAAAGAGAGAGACCCCACAAAAATACTAGAAAACATATATGAAGGTAGGTACCAGACACGAAATCATTATGAGACAAAGCCTATTACCATATTAGTTTCACCGCCTCGCCACTCAATCTACCACGACATGAACCTCAAAGAGGTGAGAAAGAGGGAGGGTAAGACCGCCTACTCATCTACATCTCCCCTATCGAACGTGGAGAACAAGGTCCTGGAGTCCATACTGCATCGTGCTGGTAGCGGAGCTACTAGCGTGTTGGATCCCGGTATCGGTTTCAACGACACCGCCGGCACCCGGATACGAAGGTACTCACCTACTAGTATCTAGGTAACAAATCGGATGGGGCACTCAAACTTCACCAAGGTTTGCGTCTGGACGACGTCTCCTTTCGCTTCTACTGCCACATCGTCGCCGCGAACGCGTATGCACAAGTACTAACACTTTCGACGTTTTCACACTCTCTAAAGATTATTCAAAGAGGGGAACAACATATTTTTTTGTAATTCCAGTTATCAGTATCTTGTAAATATTTATTCTGAGAAGACATATAAGATTTATCTAAAGTCCAAAAATTATGATATCTATTAAAAGACAATTGAAAACTATATATTGTAAGAATGTTTGACCTAAAACTCTCTCACAATATATAATTCCCAATTGTCTTTGGACAAATTTCATAATTTTTTGTCCCAAAATAGACTTTAGATAAATCATATATGTCCTCTCGGAATAAATATTTACAAGATACCGATAACTCGAATCACAAAAGAATATATCGTTCTCCTTTTTGAATACTCTCTAGAGTGTGTGATAACATTGGAACCACTGCTGTGTTGCGCTTAGTGCAACAAGGGCGGTATTTCGAATTCGGGTACGTTCTGATTCAAGACCTTGTAAATGAGTCGGGTGGTGGAATACTGCACTGTCGCAAAAATCCCGGACAGCCTTCACAGCACTCACAGCAAGCAATGTGGCAGGCTGGCATGGTGACGGATGGAGTTCTCAATATGTACTTTACATGGTGGTGTTGGACTGTGAAGCGTTGGGTTTTCTCGTTCATTTTCTTCCTGGTCCTTCGTTTCGTTTCGTAAGGTTTCACGGGCTGGCAGGGTATTGACACATGTTTGTACCTGAGTAGCGTAGTCAGCTTGCCAATCCCATCACATACCACCACTCAGTCACCAAATGCAAAGTCGGGTTTTCGGGTCCCTACCATGCGCATGAGACGATAACTCGGCCACAACGGCATTTCTCACAGACACTTCTTGTTGAGAGTGTCATTGCGCAATTACTTGATGGCCAAGGTGCCATCAGTATGGAGACCAGCGTATCCATTTAACTTATCTCTCCCAGATATTTGCGTCACGATCTCAAAGGTTACGTGCCGAGTATTACTGAAGTGGCAGGGTGAGTTGCCCTCCCTTCGGCACCATCTTGAAATTCTTCGAGCTCCGTCCGATACAAAGAAGCGGCTCTCCGCTACAATTTAGCTGGCGAGGTTCCCAGCTCTGATTTTTCTTCCCAGAAAACCGTCACGGTGTCTGTTATTTGGATCCTATCCTTACTTAGAAGTAAGTATCCGGCCTTCAATTCTCCCCCCCCCCCCCCCCATCCCGGCTAATCAACCGACTCCTTGTGAAGATATCCCTGATACCCCTTGGCCGTGGTTGATGGGACTAGGTTGATCGTGGTCAATTTCAACCTCCGTCGTAATAGCTCTATAAGCTACGCGAGTCCCGTCCTGCTCTTCTAATCATTGCCGGATAATGTTCTGTCGCCGGCGGTATTTCATAACCAGATGTGGAAGGTGAGAAATCGAGACGTAGACCATCAGATGGCCAGTGTGGCATGGTCATCATACGTACGGTGCCTGACGTCGGGGAATCCGGAGTATTCTCTAAAAAGATTGGCCGAGGCAAGTGCTTGTATCATATTTATAGAGCTATTAGAGAGCGAGGCAATAATGCTTCATCCGCTCCGCGCGCAGACACACACCCACACACACAGGATTTAATATGTAAGGTCGTGGGAGTGACGATGGGCGAAGCTGGGGAGAAATTTTCATTCACCGTGCTCGGTTATCAGCCTAGCTTGCGAGTGGCGTTCAATTCCTTCCCCCGTGCGAATCGTGTTCAGCACTATAGTACGTGCGCTAATATTCCTCCTATTTGCTAATATTGTACTACGTTCCCACCTGGAGGTCGGGAGTGACAAGTGAATGACAGTTGCTTCACCTGCTTTCCCCTTGGAGGTCGGGAGTGACTAGTGAATGACAGTTGCTGCACCTGCTTTCCCCTCCTAGATGGGGTCTTGAGGGGTGGGACCACTGTGGTACAAGGAGGTGCTTTCGGTAATCCGGGGGTGGCTGCTACCAAGTGTGATAAGTGGATGACGCACGGGCCGTGCTGAATTTGCCAACGTCGTACACAACGCTGTCTTGGTGACTCGAGGTGCATGGGTCTTACTTTAGCTATGCTGAGGCCTTGGTAGTACCCCCACGGAATCTTGCCCTTCTCAGCTCGCAGGTCCGATCATTGAAACGAGTTCATAAGTTCATCTATAGACTTCTACATGCCCGGGATATGCTCGTCTGGCAAACATAGGTGATGCAAGCCTAGTCATCCTAAAAAAAATGGTGGTACACATGTATATGAAAGGGGTGGGAGGGAGTTGTGGTGCGACTGACGTATCACCGACAAGAATATACCGTTAACAAGACGCCATTTCACACGGTATGTTGCATGCACGCGTTTTCAGCTGACTCTGGGCTGACATGCGCTGCCGCCTATGTAAAAAAAAATCAATATCGTTCACTGAAAATGCATATATGCAATAGAATACCGCAATGGAACCCTTCACACGCGATTTCCCCTTCCTTTTATATGGTTTTGTGCGATATTTGCACTGGCGCTTCACAGCAAAGTGTCGTTCCACGATGTGTCTGGCGACGTTTCCCCAAAGCGATGTCTTGGAACATCCAGGCCACGGGCAAGGCGCGCGGTCACGATGCTTGTAGTCATGGCCGTGTAGGGGAAGATGGGCGTAGAGCGACCCCGTCGTCGCCTCCAAAAGGAACGAGCATCCATCCCCCAGTGGACATACGTATGTCACCGGCTGGGATGAGGCGGGTGGGACCGAATCGAGTGCGGTTTGGGTCACGTTGTCCGTTGGTATGATGTTGTCGTGAGGGGTTTCCCCGAGAGGCTCTGGAGCCGGTGCACCCTGATTGTATACGGGAAGCACGGCGCAGGTGCACAAGCCAGGCATCCGGCACACGAACTGGACAGGCTGTACCAGATGCCCATCATGCGGCATGGAAGGGGGAGGAGCATTGTTTGTGAAGTAGTAGGGATTGAACTCGTGTCCTTGAGACTTGGACATGACTCGGGGGAAACTACAGAACGATATTTTTCCGATATGATATATATACATATATCAGCCATACCCGTCTGACGGAGGTTAGTCTCTACTTCTTCCACAGGAATGGGTTCACGGGAAGTTGTTCAGGGTCCGATCATAGATCATTATTCTATGCATTCCATTTCCAACACTTGCTGTTCCGAGCGGAAGTTCTTGGGCGCACGGCGAGACAACTCCAGGGTATACCAAGACGTGACATCCTTAACAGTTGCTTGCCAACTGCAAGCTTGGATGCTACGTGTGCCTGGGATATCGCCTCCTTCGTCGCGTCTTGTCAGGGAAATCCGCCGATGACGAGTACCGCCATCCAGCTAGGACGGAGGAAGAGATAACGCCGGCGTAGTACAGAGCAGCATCCAGAGCCTCGTTTATGGTTTAAGGTGACTACCATGGCGACAACAGACCTCCGGCAAGTATGGTATTCAGCGCACGGGCAGTGACGAGGAGCGAAGCGCTGGCTTTTTTTTTCGTCCTGTACTGACGGATCTTTTTTTTTTCTCTGATTGCCACTGTAAATGCAAAATAGGTATCAGCAAAGGGCCTTCCTGGATGTTTCACGGCTAGTAGTCATGGTGAGTAATATACGGACCCACAGCACTCCATCCCTTCGAAGCTCTGAGGTGACTCGATTCTGCATGCTGTGGCGCTTGTGTTATTAACTGACTTCGCTAAATGGGATAACCGATACCTTGCTACTAGTACTTGCAGTGCTTCGCAACCTGTGATAAAAAATGCCAAGGAACAGTTATCCTGCAGTGCGAGCGCGCAGACGTCTCTCACGCGCGACTAGAAGGAACAGAGCGAGGGATGGATGGAAAGAACCGCCTCGGTCTGGATTTGAAGTTCTGTGGCGGTGCCGAATGATAATTGTCTATGATCTGCGTGATCATCGTCCCGATCGCTCGTGGAACATGCGCAGAGTGAAGCAGTAGGAATCGCGGTAGCGGAAGAGGTTCCTGGTCGTCGAGTGCGATATCCTCTTTAATCCTTTCTATCGCGACGGTCTTGTTGTACATAACGGAGGCGATGGGGTGGTATGACAAAAGTGGTCGACGACCCTCTGAGGGAGTGGTTGAGTGAAGGAGAAAAGAGGAAGAAAAAGAATTTGAGTCGACCCCTCGAGGCTTTTAATGTCCCGGAAGCGTGCGCCGATCTTCCTACACGCCCTACCTTGAAACCACTCTGCACTTCCTCGCATCGCTTCGTCACGAGGAGGCACTTGCATCGCAACCCATATCTTATAAAAAAGAACACATTATGGTAATTACACCCAGCTCGACTCGAAGAAGTACACCCTCCAGCAAGTGGGAGTACACACACACGCAAGCTGGGTCATTACGGATACACGGACATACGGCGGGGGAAGCTGGTCCAATCGATATGTATGAAGGGGGACGGGAGAGCGGCGGGTCACGTGAATGGTGTCAGCTGAGGAGAATATTAAAGCTTGGCTTTTCCTTTGGCGGTCTGTTGGTCGTTTGTTTGATATGAAAACGTAGCGGGAAGACGGGAACGTGAGTGAAGGGTATATCAACGAAGAAGTCAGAGTCCACTTACCTCGAGAATAGGTGTCAATTTGGTAGCTAGCATGGCGTTGCCTTTGGTCTTCAGTTTACCAGTCATGAATGCCTTTTGACCGTCGAGCTGAGTTTCGGATCAGTACGAGGAGGAAACGTGACAGAGGGAAAGATGGGAAAACAAGGGGAGGGAAACGATCGGGCCGTACCTTTCCATCCGCAAGCTGTGCAAAGGTGTCGTCACTCATCAACAGCACGACACCGGGCTTAGACTGTGCAGGTCCCTTGTACACTGTACCCTTTTCTTTCATGTCGATTGTCCATACAGCTTCTTGTTTGTTTCCGTTGGTAATACGGAGTTCGAAGATACCGTTCGCCTATGTCAATGCGCGAATCCGTCAGTGTCATGTGCAGTGAGGCGTGAACGGTAGGACGCGCAACCTTTTTGATTTGGGTTTTCCGTTCTGCGTCTGTAAATCTTTCAAAGGCAGAGTCGAGTCTCGACAAGATCTCGGAAGCCTGTCAATCAACTTTTAACGTCGCAATACCCCTGTCTCGATGCAAGACTTGCCTTGAAACCCTCTACTTTGATGTCGGTCATGGTAGTGCGACTTTACTGCTGGTGAGCTGAGCACGACGAAGTAGGAGGAAGGTGAGAGTGCGTGTCTCGGGACCATACATATGGCTCTTTGTTCGAATCATGTGATAAGCTGGACTAATAGCCGACGATGGGCGTTTCACGTCAGCCCACTACATAAACAAGAGAACCTGTAGCACTCGACGGCGTCAGTGTTGGCGTATGTAGTATTTTGTACGCTCTTCAAAGTCGTGTTCAGTCGATGTACTTGCAGACCAATACAACGTGCCAGGCGGACAACGTGTGCGAGCTCGTCTGCACGTGTCTACCCTCGCCATAAAAGGCCATTACACCCGTCCCACACCCCCTCAATACCAGCGCCCAGCTCGCTGCCAACGACAAGCTTCGAGGAAGGATGAAGTACATCGAATGCCCTCAGTTGTCGCGCCTCGCACAGGCATTGACACACGAAGGACAAGAATGCTCTGTCCACACACGAATCGAGGCCTACTCGTGCAAGAACATCAAACGCGACAAGAGACTCTTCAAGTCTCTCGAACACGCATACACAGACGAAGCAGCCTGCTCGCCTCCTCTACCCTCGTGGCTCGAGCGTGAGCCAGAAGAAACGCCGTTCGGTCCAATGGACAAACCAGCGTCAAGAAAGACGCTCTATCTTCTCATTGCCACGCTCAACATTGCTTTCCCGGACCACGAGTTCTCAGACGTCAAGCCATCCCACTTCAACAAGGAGAAGAGCGGTGCAAGTGTGTTGAATGCTCTCAGCACCACTTTGCTCTCTCCACACGCTCACTCCCGTACAGGGAGCATACCCGCACCCAGAACATACTCCTCGTACCCACCCATATCTCCCAACGCCTTCCCGTCCTCAGTACCCACCGCATCGTCAACCTCACCCCACTCTCAAATCGCACGGAGCCCATATGCGCCGCCTGCCATCGTATCTGGCACGCATCCTACCCTGTACCGAACACTGGACGACGTCATCGGACTCGGGGATTGTCAGGTCTTTTCCTACACTCCAGACCCAGACTCGGACCCCCACGCCAACGATTACTCGGACGACGAAGACGACGTCGCCTCTGTCGCTGACGAGTACTCTTCTGACGACCTTGACCTCGACGAGGGAGATGCCACGTTCGAGTTCGACGCGGACGATCAGGACTTCGTCACCTCGACCTCGCTGTCGTCTCGCAGGAACACACGCCGTCCGCGCATACACCCTCGCAAAGACAGGAGCAACGCCAGTAGCACGGACACATCCTCTCCAATAGCCTCTTCTTCCCTGGCCAAGTCGATGCCAAAGTCTAACTCTCCAGACACCTCTCCTGACACACGCCCCTACACGTACTCTCCCCCTTTTTACCGTCGCGTCCGCCTCAAGCGGCGCGCAGGAGCACTCTTATGGTCCTCCCATTGGTTCTTTCTCAACCCCAAATTGAAACGTATCCTGTTCATATCCGTATGGGCCCATACGAAACGGGGATGGGAGGACGAGGAATCGGAGGAGGGTCTCATTGGGGAATCGGACGCGTCGTATACAGGGTATGGAGGATATGGATACGGAAGAAGGGGTTCCGGGTTTGGGTACGGCGACGAGTATGGTGGATATGGAGAGAAGAGCGGGGAACGGTTTTTCGGTTGGGAAGGCGGTGCGGGGGCAGGTGCGAGGGCTTTGGGACTGAGTGGGGTGGTCTGAGCACATTCCGAGCCAAGCTTCCCCTCATCCCCTTCCCTCCCTCTTCTTAAGTGATGACTTGCGACGCTGAGTCTTTTTGGTGAGTCCACGTTCGAAGGCGACGTTGACCGTCGTTTCACGCATGCACTGCGGAGAGTAGTGCGATGTTTCTTTTGTCATCTTGTCGATTCCTTCGGGAGGACCCGGCTCGAATGCGTCTGGGCGAATATATTTTGCATTCCTCCACGTTTCCTGTTTTTCCCTTTTCCCGATCCCATGTCCCGGCTCGATTCCCCCTCCAATATATGCCATCCCTCTTTTCCCCTAATACGGACCCGTCTGCATCGTAATACGTATATGAGCGCCTCCGTTCAACCGAGGTTTTCATCCATAAGCTACCGTTACCTCTTCGACCCTTCTCCTTTCTATTTGTGTTGGCTCGTTCCAACGAATCGCCTAACTCGATTTGTTTCGATTCGTTACTTTGCTTTCTCCTCGGTCAGCTGGACCCTGTTGACCGTGGTCCCGTATCCCTGTTACGGCTTCCGCGTCTTCTCTCAGTAGTCCCTCTTCTTCTACGGGCAATGAAGGACGGGACGGGGGAGGTGAAAGTAGTGTGTATTATGTCATTTATAAGAACCAGACATCTTGAACGTCCGATTGTCCCCGTAATTATCGTGCGCGGGCGTGTGGGAGGTGGTCATCCCAAGGATACCCTGTCAGAAGTCTCAGCGGCATAGTCTGTACGTACATGCGTCCGATATGAGATCTTGCAAAATGAATGACCCGGATGGAGAAAATCACGTTGAAAAATGAGAAAAAGATGCCGAGCCGAGGGCCTTTCATCAGGTCGTAGTCGCTTATCGGATCCCGGTTGTGCACTGCATGTCGGTCCAGTTATTTTGGTGGCGGTTCGTCTTCGTACTTACTCTTGTGGTGGTCCGTTCGACTGCAGCCACGAGTAGTTGATAATTAGGTACCCCATGATGAAAGATTCCGGACGGCCGCCAATACGGTAGGGTTAGGTGCCATGCAGGGAAACATGTGGGTGACATGCGCGGAGGAAGGGTCGGTTATTGGAGGAATCTGCGTATGTGTCAGTGTAGAATGTACGTGGGGCGTTCCCATGTTGCAGTCGGTATTATCTTTACTGTATGTGTTCGTGCTCTCCATGAACGAACCAGGTGCGTGTTTTCCGGCGTTCCATGTACCACGGTTATTGAAAAAAGAAAGTCCGTCGTATAGCCGTATTACTGGCTCTAGTTTCGAGCGGCTGGTCCCACGTACGCATGTATCGTTTCGTTCGAGGGGAGGGCCACTAGTATTCGCATTGCATATCCGCCTGGCCCAGTTAGTCATGGGACACCCGTGCTTCTACCCCGGAACGCTGTATGACACCCGGGTGTTCATAGCGAATCCCATCGTGCGACATACATTCCTGGTCTATACATGGTCCATGGCTATGGGCAAGTTCCGAATATACGATTGCGTTGAGAGCCGCATGCGTGACGTATACACGATCATTGACACCGGTGGAGGTGGGGAGTTGGAGGAAGTTGACGACATTGTGACAACAACGCGGAGCCGGCTCTGGTGCAGGACATGCATACTTGCATAGGTGGCAAGTGGGCGTAGTTGGTAAGGACTACCTAGCATAGTCCCGATAACTGCCGCTTTCCAGAGTAACCTTTTGCATTAGAATCTGTGCGTGATCAGCAAGTCTGTGAGGTGCCTCCAACCCACTTGCGCAAGCCTAGAAGAAAGGAAGATCGCATCAGTGCGCGGGTCGCGGCAACTTACAAGCTTATTCCAGACATGCTTGGAGATCCCATGCACGACGCCGCACGATCACAAACCAACTCAGGTGTTGCTCCAGAGTGCCTCTCTCAAAAAAGTAGCAGATATCCGGCTCGATTGTGACATCTGTGAAGAGCCGAAACGAGCGAATCATTGTCATCATCATCGATCCAAAGTCATAACCTGTCCCAGTATAGAATCAGACCGGCCATGCCCGAGACGGAACGGCGCGGAGCGGGACGGGGCACATATGCCTCTCCGTTGGGGCCGCTGGTGGAGGCATCCCACCTTCCCCGAGTCCAAACTGCCAAGTATTCAGACCGACAGTCTGGCGAAATAGTGACCTACGTAGACTAGACCCGTCGTGTCTTCTGATATAACGACAATACATACGTGAATTATCAGAAATCGTATTTGACTGAAACATTAAATACCAATACCGACACGCCAGCGTCCCGGGAATCACAATTAACAAGGCCGCGGACGTACCGTACGTACCGCTTCCGACCTGCGACGTCGTAAACAATAGCCTCTTCCCTACAAGCTTCGCCTATCCCTCGTCATCCCGGACCCGTATGCACGTGTCCTCGCCATATTCAAACTGTCTCCCTTCGACCCATCGTTTCCACGCAGCGACGTACCCCTTCTCCAGATTCCGCGTCCATCGCGCCGTATCGAAAAGAGGCATCGACTTGCGAGTCAGAAATAGCCGTTTGCGAAGCTCCATCAACACCCCTAAATCTTCGCCATCGTCGTCGTACGAGGATTCAGCGATGGCGGGCGAACCACCGCCTGCCCGACTACTGCCCTTCTGGAGCAGCCTGGCGGAGGGGGAAACAATCGTATCGTGACGCCGAAGTGAATTAGCGAGCGTCACAGCCCTGTCTTCGTACTCCTCCCGGCTGTGTACCACCATTTGCTTGCCAAGTCCGGTTGCGTATGCGGCACTCGCTGCTACGCGAGACGACATTTTATGTCTGTGATTTAGCCATGCACATGCAATGATCGGTGTGCCGGACCATAGAACACTGAGAACGATCAGTAGTCGTTTAACCGAATTGTGGAACGAGAAGAGATGGGATCACCCACTCGGTTGCAACTGTATGCGCACTGCACTGTACGGCGAAAGTTTCAGCCCCATGAACCCTCCAAGCACATGACAGCCACGACGTTACCTCGACCGTATCCAGTACCAAATCTGCCACTCTACATCGATATATATGCAGTTCTTTCACAGCGACGTCCGTGAACCGGATGCGAGACGCAACTTCAGGTCCAGCCCACGCAGTGGCAGTTTGTACGAGGTTGGCTTCGCCTGCCGCGGGGAACCGGAGTAGCCAAAGGATACTCCTTGGTACGCGATACAGGATGCGGAGCCATGTCCAGAATATTAACTGCCGAGACCGTCTGAGATCGTGAACAACGAAGTAAACGAACGATGCTCACAGGGTCAATCTGTGTCAATAGTGCCGGTGTCGACGTCGGTCATATGGTATAACGGCAAGAAGCAACGATACCTTATAGAGCTGGTGGCAGAAATCTCGTCAGCTGGAGCGCGAACAAAAGGACAGTACCTCATACGTACCTGATTGAAGTTCGCGAATATGACAACATCCCTAAAGCCATTATCATTCACGACACGTTAATTGGCGTAGCACGCTAGCTTACTTGGGCAGATCTGGAAAGATCGCGCATCGTGCTTCTTCGCGCCGGCGCAACTCGGTGAGCCACGGATCGGTGTGTGATGTGGGGTTAGAGGGTAGACTCTGTTCGTCTTGGCGGTACGACTGTTTGTGATCTGTCACAAAGAAAGTGTGCTGGGGACCATGTTTAGAAGAGTGTTGCGGTGTACACGTGCGGAATAGCTCACTGGCATGTAGATAGGGCATTCAGTACTAGTAGAGAGAGAAGGTTTTAGTCAGTAGGCACAATTAACTGGACGACATACTAGATCCAGTTTGTTGCTGGAGATGATGGGTCACATCCTTCATTGACGGGAACACCGACGTCTGCACGACCACCGTCCCCTTCTCTCGACGCACTCCGCGCCGGACGCGCACTAACAGTTGCGAATAGGTCCGGAGGGCAGGCTACCTGGTCACAAACCAAATAGTCGCACCAGCCTGGAACCTTGTCAGACACTACCACCGCACATCGACAGATGGCAAGATGCGTACCAGCTCCCAGCGTTCCCGCAAATCCCATGAGTGAGATCTGCACCGGGCAAGGACGTGCTGCAAATACTTCGTTCCTCGCTCCCTTGGTATACCCACCCAGATTGACAACTAAAACGCAAACACATATGGGTCCCGGTGTAATATGCAACCGAAAACACACGTACGGATATGGATCTGGTCTTGTACAATTCTGTCGACGATGGCGCTTACAGACCAGGATGAGACCTCGGTGAAATGGAAGGCTGTCTGGCGTTCGTAGTATTGCCTGTGGAGAGAGCCATCCGAGGGACTCGTAGCATAGAGAAAGACGTTGAATTGTTGTTTGTTGTGTAAAGAAAATACAGATTTCATGAGATGAGTCAGCGGATGGTCACTGCAGAACGGGTGGTGGTCAGGGGGTGTGATGTAATCAGGCACCGGTCGAACGCACTTGTAGTCGCTGGAAACATAGCCTATGTTGAGCTTTCCCCGAACGGGAGGAGGCGGAGGCGGGTATACGATAGCAGCTTTGTTGGTATACGTGGTGGCAGTGTAAAATGCATTGATAGCGTTTCGGTGTGCGATGAGCCGTATAGTTCGAGACGTGAGCGGTAGCGTGAACTATCAAATCCTATTGGTCCGCGTCCGGAACTGAATTCACACGCACTTACGGTGTGAAACGGTAATATGAAGGGCAACTTTGGATACCCCAGGGATGACAGGACACTACAGACGGGAAGGGTCGGTCGGTTGGCGGTTGACAACGAGGGTTGCGGCGTATCGGCATGAACGGTGCGACCATATGTCTTGATGTACCAAGCATGTTGCATTCGTGACAGGCACCACTCCAAAAGCCGTATCAGGAAGCTTGCTTCGTTGCGATTGGCTGACGTGACCGACGAGTCGTCCTCGAAAAACAACCGAAATCGTTGTATCCACTCTTTCTCTTCAACAGGCGAGAGTGGTCGTCCACGGGCAAATCGTACCAGAGCCATCCATTCCTCCAATGATTTCGTGCGTAGGAGCCCAGTAACTTGGGTGTCCGCGTCTGACAATTGCTTCTCACAGACCTCTATTGCCTTCCGCATCCAAACGTCTGACGGAGCAGATCAGCGTCGTACTGAGTGAAGCCTCACGTCCACGTCACCTCTCTCTCCCCATTGGCAAACAGCATTCATGGCATGACTAAGGCCACAGTACGCATCAGAGAAATTAGGGTTCACTGAAATGGCACGCAGATAGTAGGGTACAGCTTCTGCGCATTGACCCTGTTGCGAAGTGGGTTATTCCTCGAATGACCAGATCGATAACCGACCCTTACTGCATCCTTGAGCGTATTTGCCATGTTTACCAAAGCGATGTCCAAGTCCGGGTGAACCGAAAGTGTATGATGGAATATTCTCCAAGACAACAACTTGAGTTGGAAAGTGACAGAACATCGAGCGAGCGGAGGACGTACCCAATAGCATGCGTAGTATGACCTGCATCCTTGAGCAATGAGCCCAAGTTAGATAATAAATGAGGATGCGTCGGATCGACTTGCAGTCCCCTTTCGTAGTAGAGTCGTGCGATATCGCGTCCACTCATCGACTGGCCCTGAGGTCCAGTAACGGTTTCTCCAGGGCCGAGTCCACAGAGCATGACGCCTATGTCGTTATATATGGAAGCATTAGGGCACAGAGAGGCTGCGATATAATGTAGCAATAGGACGACGCTGTCCGTCGTGAAATAACATGTTTTGTGCTGGCCTAGTAGCGTGGTACAATCCGTGGTTTGATAGCGTCGAGCGAGACTTAGAAGTACAGAGGCAGTGGCGGTCTTGACGTTCGTCGAGTATTGGTCATTCGCGGAGTTCGCGAGACGCATCGTAAGAATATTGGGCGAGTTGCCTTTCCGAGTTGAGAACAGGAGGGTAGACAGTTGAAAGATTTGCTCCGGGAATAAGATGAGGTGGGGTAAAGTCCCTGTTGCTGGGTCGACCAAGGCCCGTGTCAGGTCGTCACCGGCATCATGGACAGCTTGAATGACGTCAAAGTCCAGATTACCTACGCGTGTAAGGATGCTAGCATGACCACCCGACTTGAGGGCGCTGGCGATGTGAGGTGGCACACGAGACTCTCGGACGAAGGATAAAGCAAGCCCTATGGTCCACGCTGCTAAGAGGAAGTCCTGATAGGTCACTTTTGATGTAGAGCAGTGCGATTGCGGCGGTTGGATTACCACCTCGATGGCGCGCATGTAACACTCGGTGGTTGCTGGCATGGTATTATCAATTCTGTGCATGAGGTTTGCGATGTTCACAAGGACATTGAACAAGCGATGGACGGTTTGAGGGTCTACCGCTGAAGACAACCGACCGTTGCCAGAGATTAGTTGACTGCAGGTGTGGCGGCACACATCCATGGTCTTTTCGGGCAGCGACGGAGACACTAGCAACATGCCGAGTATGTTGTCCTAGGTCAACGTAAGCCATGTGAGACATCAACTGCGACACAAGAGAGACACGCACAAGAAGATCCCAGTCCGGACATCCGTGCGCTGAGGATTGGAGGTTGTCCGTCAACTCCCCGAGAGAGCACATAATGGTTAGAGGCCAAGCAAGAGAAGTAGCACGATTTTGAAGTAGAAACCAGGCGTCAAGGGCGAACAACGAACCCATCAAAAAAGGGTAGCACTGACATGAGATGAAAACCAGTGGTTGTTCCGTAAGCTCGGAGCCCAACTGGTGTATTTGATTAGTCGGGTGGGGACAAGTATGGATGACATTGTGGAGAACGTAGCCTCGGCATCTCGGCAGCCAGACGGGAGGGCGCACCCCGAAAGATAAATGAGGCACCCCGTGAACTCGGCTACCCTCTTTTTACTCCACTCCGTGCGTCATAGCACTTGATCAACGACTGGCGTAGTTCGTGCAACCTACATCCAAAACACAAGCTGTATCCCTCCACATCGCGGTGCCTCAGCCAACATTCATGGCCTCCTCCGAACGGTTACCATCACCCTGTTTAGCCTCGACTCCCTTTCTGCCAAACTTGTTTTTCAGCGAAGCCAGCATAGCCCTGAACGCCTCCTCCCCTCCTGGATATACTCTCTCCCACGAACCACATGCTATGTTTGATTCTAGCGCGAGGTTCAGCAACTCGATTATGTGGTTATTTATAGGATCGATGCTCAGCGCCTGTGATTATCCAGTTAGCGGACCTTCAGCCACCACCAGCAGCTGGCTCACCTCGTGATACTTGACGATTGCTTTATCTACTTCATCTTGGAAATGGTACACCATTCCAAGACAGCCTAGGCCTTGCCGATGCCGTGGCTCTATCTCCAAAACTCGTTGGTAATTCTGTTTGGCCTTCTCGTAATCTCTACACCCGGATAAAATTAGGGCAAATATATCCACGAGGTTTCGCCCGGTGTGTAACCTACTTGAGCTTCCGGAAGCATGTTCCGAGGTTCAAATAC
This sequence comes from Pisolithus microcarpus, assembly GCA_024613185.1. Classification (NCBI taxonomy): domain Eukaryota; kingdom Fungi; phylum Basidiomycota; class Agaricomycetes; order Boletales; family Pisolithaceae; genus Pisolithus; species Pisolithus microcarpus. The sequence goes on from JANFAI010000007.1 coordinate 2,244,757, forward strand.
GTCACCATCCATGATCGTTCCGAGCTTTGGGTGACTTGGGCGAGCTCGAGCGAACGTTCGAATAGCTGAGCCGCTTCTTGGTATCTTCCCAAAAGAGTTCAGCAACTCGGAAACTTGGGTCGCAAATGAGACATACTTTCCATGAGTGAATGCCATCACCCCCATCTCGTTGATCAACAAAGGATCGCTGTCGCACGCAGCGTGCGCAGCACGCAAAGCTTCATCTGCTAACTGGTGATTGGAGAGGGTGATCTGCTCCATACCGATGAAAAGCAAGGGCAAGTGTGAACTGCCGTGGATCAGGAACGTACGCCACCTGTTGCCCGAAGGAACACACTCACCCTAAGAACATTCGTGCGCAGGTCGAATAAGCGGTGACGGCATGGTCGTGTTCTCCCTCCATCGCAAACGTATGGGCGAATGCTATCCAGGCGGGTGCAAAGCGAGGGTCCATCAAAGAAGTTTTGCTTGTTTGCAACTCAGCGGTCGAGTCCACTCGTTGATGGGGAGACATTATACCTGAAATACTGCCTAGCTTGCGACCACTTGTCGGCACAGAGGTACCATACCCCGACGGCATACCAACTAATGGGGTTTTCGGGTTCTTTATCCACAAGCTCGTGCGCCAAAACAAAAAGCTTCGATCGCAGGTGGAAGAGATGATACATGCATGCAATATGCAGTGTCAGTGCGGCATCGTGGAATGTCACGAGCTCAAGAATCCTACAGAATGAACGAAAATGAGGCTGGGAGGGGTGACTTGTGGTGAACAACGAATGACCTTGTGGTGATCACGTAGCAATCTGCCCAGCGACGCTGCGTAAACAGTGCATCTGCAAAACTATACAACACGTCTGGATTATCGGAGAGTCCGTAATCCTCGACTAGTCGCTGACGAGTGAGAGCGTGCGCTTCCGCATGTTTATACTTGCGCAAACGCGATGTGTACATCAATTGAATGAAATCAGCATCGTCTGGTGTTTGATGCTTGTAGGCAAGACCCTGAACGAACTCCCACTCTAATAAGACGGTCATTGAAGGTTATGACAGTCTGCCTACACGTTGCAAGACAACGCACCTTCGTCAGGGGTCATCATTTCTCCGCCAATGAGCTGACTGAATGCGTCGTAGCACTTGACGTCGAGGGTGAGAGCCTCCATGAAGCACAGTTTCGCTTGTTCTCCACGATTAAGCTTCAGCATGAGTATGCCTCGCAGATGACACATGGACGCCTCGACCTATTTAAATGAGCATTCATTCCGAAAAGTTTTTGTGTTGTTCGCGGAACTGACCTTAATACCGCCATCGACGTTGGGAACGGCGGCGCCACTCCGTTCTGTACATGTATGTCACCTTTGTAACTGCGAGGGGTGCTGAGAAACAAACCCGAATGACGAAAAGGATTTGCCTCTCCAAGCATCTCCAATGCATCAGACCAGTTACCTTGTCTTACCTGGCACTGGGCGGCGAGGTATCGACAAGCAACGCTCATATCTACAAGCCTGGAAACTCTTGCTTGGAGCTCTTCGGGAAGCCTGACGAGACCCGCAGGGCCCATGGGCAGTCGTGGCGTTGAGCCTACCTGTAGGTCGATTTCCTTGCTCTTGCCCTTTGGGTCGAATGAAACACTCCCCATTCCTGAGACACCTCTCATTGGGTGAACATCCCCGTTAGTCTCTCCTGGCTGCGACGGTACGACAGCAGGGAACGGACGCGTCAGTAGTCTTTCGGCGCGGGAATACTGGTGAGTCATGAAGTACGTCTGGGCTAGCCAGAATGCGTCGTTCGGATCGTCTGGATTTCGTATATGAGAAAAGAAATGGGGCGTTTCGGTAGGAAGGAGTTCGATTCGACTTACTCGTCCACGAGAGGATCTTGTCGCCCCAGAACGAAGCCGTCTCGTATAGATGCTGCATCAACGCGTCGTGTCTCCACAACCGCATCCTATCGACCATTCCCCACTCGCCATCTTCCGACTCCCCTCCCAGTTCTGACTCCTGAAAGACATCCACCGCGTCGTTTGCGAGTGGATGGCGACTGGTGCTGTCTTGGGCACGGCGATGACGTCTCGGGGACGATCTCGGAGAGTTATGAAGCATGGAACGGTTCGGGTCCAAGGCATATGGATGGGCGAGAGAAGCGTTGCTCATTTCGCCGGTGAAAGAGCTCACCATGGGTTGTGGTCCCAGGGAGAATGACGAGCCGATTGAGCTTCGGTTGCGCGCCGTCGAAGGTAAACGCGGGACCGGGGGGACGACAAACGCCCCAGCGGGTGGAGGTGTGGAGGTCATCATAGTTACTTGCACAGTGCATACACGACAGTCTCTCACTACTTGAAAGAAGTCGTCTTGACCAGGTGACCGGGGTCTGTCAGTCACCTCCTAAAGTGGTAAGACACCGGAATCCTCGTCCATCGAATATCAGACTCTTCTGTCTGAAAAAGCGAGAGCAAGTAGCTATAAGATCCTTCCCGTTGTGCCGTAGTTGCAAGTCTTCCAGCTTAGCATCAACGTCACAGGCCTTGCAAAGACTAGATATCATGCACAGAGACCTGGCGGTGCGCGCCAGATTATTGAAACGCAAGAAAAAAAACATACTATGGCACTCAGTGCCATTCTTTTTATTTTTGATGGTTTCGAATGAGTATGTACTTGAAGGCACGAAGATGATCGTTTTGTTATTTTATTTCGGCAATTCCAAGTCATCCTCGGATCGACGGGTCATAGTACAGTCAACACTGGCAAGCGCGACTCTACCCAAGCCTGAAGGGAACCCAACGGTGGTCAGACCTCGTCGCATTGCCCATGCAGGCGAGTGTCGTCCGTCGCAATGCCGGTCCACAGCAGCTTGTACGCCTCCACAAAAGGACACGCGCTTATTTGAACGTTGCCCGTGCAGCCACCAGCGACCCGGTGTGGAACCTGATACAGCGTCTGCGATGGGACAGCGATGTAGACGAGTGGACACGCAGGGCTCTGCGCAGGTGTGGCATATCTCGCGACGACTACTTACAGTGGAAGCCCGCTGTATTCTCTCCGTCTCTCCGGGTCGCACTACACATACTCGATGTCAGGAGCACAGTCCTGCCATCAGCCACGGACGACAACCCAACGGTACCCCCATGGGTCCTCCTGGCACTGGCATGCCACAAGGTCCGCACGCCTTCGGATGCTCAGGATCACCTGTTGAAACTGACATTTGGCAACATTGACGCCGTCCAAGCCCAATACAAACCTCCCCTCCTCGTCATTACTACCCTTTCCCTCGCGCATTTCGGAATAATTGCTCCCATGCGTCCCCTAGTGGATCTGTTCCTACGCCATACGACAGAATCCTGTCTTTTCCACTTTAACGCGTTTCTCCACGCTCTCTCCTCGTTTGCCAGGTCGGAGGAGGCCGCGAATTTGGCCCTGACCATTCTCGAGACCATGACTTCCCGTCAAATCCCGCTCCAGCTTCATACATACCGTTCTCTCATGACCGACCGTTTTGTCACCCTTCAACTCACGAAATACTTGCGTGCTCGTATGGCCCACGAGGGCGTCGTGCCCACAGCCGACCACCTCGAGGCCTACCTAAGAATCTTCTCTAACCACGGTGCCATCCACGAAGCAGGGCAGTATCTGAGAGCTATCCAGGAATACTGTGCAAAACATTCCCTAACTCCTCCTCATGGCCCCAGGACCAATCACGATAGATTAGACGCAGAGATACAAGGTGCCATACATCCAGCTGATACCCTCTACTTGAAATCGTTGCAGAATGATCGCGCCTCTGCTTTCCACTACCTGCACAACCTACTCCAGTTGGAGGGCCAGAAACGACCGGAGGCATCCTCCCTTCAGCCTGTAACAACTCACGCTCGCCATCCTCCGGCACCGACGACCTTCTGGGGCGGCAGTAAGCGTTCGGTCGACATCTATGACTGGACAACCGCACTTGTCTCTGCCGCAAATGACCGGAAGATCGCGACGTCGGCCTTGCTACGGTTGTTCGAGAATGCGCGTGCAAAGACCAAAGTCTTTCGCCCGACCATTGCAACGTATACTGTCCTTCTTCGCGGCCTCATATGGCGGCGGTCATACAACGACGCTCTGCGTATTTGGAATGAGCTGGTCGATAGTGGGTTGTCGCTAGATAGGAAGGCGTTGACCGTCGGTGTTCAGATACTGACCCGTTCTGGACGCCCACAGGATGCCTTCTACTTGCTGGACTTATTTTCAGACGGACGTTCCTTACAATCGTCCAAATCCACATTAGTACCGACCATGAGCAGTCCGTCCCTCGACACACGTATCCGTCTATCACGTCGGACGTCTCCATGGATCAATATCATCGTGATCAACGAATTTCTAGTTTCCCTGCTTCGTATCGGAAGGCCGGATATCATCTTCAAGATCTGGGACAATATGACGCTCTTGTACGGCGTTCTCCCCGACGACGTCACGATGAACATTCTTCTCAAAAGTGCGTTACTCGCTGTGAAGATGGACAGGGAAAGCGTGAGAGGTTCCGTGGCGCACTTTGCTCTGCAGACACCATTCCCCCGTCGGTGGGCCACATCATCATCGGTACTCGAAGACACAGGAGACGGTAAACGAGCTGTGGTAGTGAAGGACATCATGAGTGCTTTAGGAACATCCGAGCGTCCATCAGTGGTCGGGATATGGAGGGGTAGGACTGCCACCGATGTGGCACGAGATATTTTCAGGAGTATGGTCCTTGGAAATTGGCCTCCGACGCAACATGTCAAGGCGCCCGTCAGCGCTGTTCGTCCGCCCGGCAAGGAAGGCGCTCCCATCGCGCCTATCTTGGAACTGGCAAAGAGTCTAGTCGTCGGATTGTCCCACACCGCCGTCACAACCACGTCCCAGAAGGGGAAAGTGGCAGGCGATGGCGGACGATATAGTACTATACACGATTTCCCAAATCAAACCGAGAGTATTCCGGGACCAGGAGCTATTCCCTCTGTCCATCCGTCCTCGTCAACGTTTTTGGCATACATCAAGCTTCTCGGGCTTTCCTCTCCTTCATATGCACACGAGATACCACTAACTCTAGCTTGGATGCGCCACCTGTCTATCCCTCCGACACGTCAGGTGCTTTCCATAGCGTTGGTATTTTGGGCCGAGGTAGGGCTGCGGGGACCGATATTTGAAGAGTGGGCTGAGAAGGGAGGGTACAGCGAGTATGGTCGATTGGAGAGCTGGATTGCGGAGTGGGTTGGAGGTCTTGGGGAGGACGTGTTGAAGCAAGACGTCGAAGATGTACGGCCGACGGAGGAGGACATATGCAAGGCAATTTGGGCTGTTGCGAGGATGCGGGATAACAACTTTGGCAGGAAAGCCCGATAAAAGTGCTACATGGTCCTCGGAAATGCCGCCGCCGTACTCGACACGACTTACACTATATCTAGTGCTAGTAGCGAACCTCCGATGTATCCATAATCAGCGTGAAAACAAACTTCATTCCAGAAATGTATCTCAGTTGATTACCGGGTCTACCGTCTCGAGGACTGGAATACCCCCGCTACCGCGAGGTTGTTCATCAACAGAGAGGTGCCGCACGTTCTCAGACTCGTCTGGCGACGCTGGGATATAGGGCAACTTGAAAACGGATGCTCTCTCTGTGGGACGCGACATCACTCCAAAACGCATTTCTGGCTGCAAGCCTGTCCTTATCGCTGGTCGTCTCCTTCTTGGTGCCTGCATGGCGCATCCCTGAATTCACCCCTCGACAAATCATATACGCCAAGGATGTGTTCCCACTTTTGTTTGCACCATGGGCTGCTCACGCCAACGACGTTACTCGGACGACGTCGCGTCTCGTCCAGATTGCCTTGTCCCTGCGTCTGCCGCAAACCGCAATATTACCATGTTATGTCTACTGGATCGGCATCGCTCTTGCGAGGACGCTTACCGGGTTTCTGTTCACTCGTAGCGTAGGATGGGCATACCCTCGATTGTTCAACCACTGGGCTCTCTACGAGACATCGAGCGGGATCGGCCCTCCACTCGCGACCTATCTTCTCACCTTTGGGGCACGCCCGACCCTCGATTTCCTTCGAGGATCGTTCAAGGGCCGTTATTGGGAGAGCGGCTCGCGCGCAGAAGTTCTCTTAGTGATCTGTACGTGCATTGTCTTATGCTGGCTAGACAGGGCTCCGTGGACATATGCAATGGCAACCTTGCTGTCCATTTCGTTGACGATCTGGAGAACACTCATCGCTTCCCCGTCGCGTGACAGCACGAACGTTCCTTTTGGTGGATTCGACCTACAATGTTCCAACAACTCTCCCTTCCTGCGCCGCCCTCGCACCAGTCTTCAGGCCAGTGCATTATTTTTGCTGATCATACCCCTTCCATATATACTTGGATTTCTATTCCGTTTGGGGTACCATCCTATCCCTCATATTGCACCTTCATCTGCCAACTTTGGGAGACATCATCCTCTTCTTGAAATCCTCGTTCTGTCATTCCCCCGTCCGAATGATGCAGGTTCTACCCCGGTCCTCTCTCGAACGATATCGTCCTATCTACCCTACATCAACAACAATGGTAGTACGTCACTGTCGGTGTTCACGCATGCACAACTCTCGCATCATCCTTCGTTCGAGCTTGCGAAGAAAGAGTTTAGAGACGCTCCCGTCGTATTTCACGCTGATCGAGATTCGCACCCGGACGAGAGAGAGGGACAGTATTTGCATGTTGCGGAGGCACTCAGGTGGGTATACGAGCGTCGCCAGGAGGATGATATCGTTCCGAATCGCGCACCGGCGGAGTGGATCATGCTGGTCGAAGACGATTTCCCCTTGTGTGGGGAATGGGGGTGGAGGGGTATAGTTGGCGTAATGAGGATGCTTGAGGATAACCGAGCACCGTCGGCGTCCATGGGAAGGTGGGGTGGGTTTGTGGGTACAGGTGGAAGGTGCATCTGATCCACTATTCACTCTACCTGGTGCTGATCGGTCGTATCGAAGTGGTTTGATCATACATCGTTCAGTGCTGCCTATTCTCACCCACGTACTCCGGATCCATGCTTCCCTGAACTCCCCTCTACCTCACGGCATCCCCCGTCGTCCTCCAGACGTCATCATCCAAGATTGCCTTCTCGGCACCGATCCTCTCTGCCCTGCCTACAATGCCTTCATGTCTAACTCTAACGGAGGCAGCAGCAGCCTGGTCATAACCTCGAGACTGGTCATGGACCACATTGGCAGCGACAAGAGCACCGCTGCCGGCCGCGCATATAGCCCCGAAAAGTGGCGTTGCGGATGGCGCCATCCTTTCCATGGGCTTCAGGAGGTGGTCGTCGTTCCGGTGTAGCTTACGGACCTCGTCGTGCGGCAAACCACTCAGATCGAGGAGCTTCCTTTTGACTTTACGTCCGTATACAATCTAATGATCAACTTGGGAAATGCGCGGTCACTCGGTGGAGATGTGTGTTCGCCTGCTGCCAACTCATTTCACGGCTCTTGACTCCGCAGACCGGGGGTAGATTGCGGAAACACAAGGAAAATGGTTATTGAGTATCGGAAGGCCAAAGGGGACCTACACTATAACTCAAAATACAGTACGATGCAAAGTTGGTCTTATCGACGGCAGGAGACTGAGGTGCCCTGTCGAAGGTACGGACCGATGGATACCGAATAAGTGAAGAGACAGCCTCGTCAAGCTAGGAGTGGTGTCTAGCACTCGGTTGCGAAAGGGACAGCGTAGATATTTGTTGGTAACGACAATATCCAGTCGTTCCAAAGCGACGGTAGGATGACGGGCAACAAGGGTAGTCGAGTGGGCGATCGAATGAAGGCTCTAGTAGAAACACGTCAGTACTGTGTTACTTAGGGGCGTTCGAGGCCACGTCGGCACCAAATGTAAAATGGTATGTATGATGCTAGTGCGGGAAGGTCCGTGTGACTTGACGGAATTGGCGCCCGAGAAGTATTGCACACGAAGGGAAACTTCGACGTACTGCTTCATTTTGATCTTGCACATCGCCCTTCACATCCGTCTACTGCGAGTATCTCTTCGACACGTTCCTGATGCACACTCCTGCATTCGTTGATCATACTGAACCAGACTCTCCTACTCGTAGCACCGTCACCCCCGGTCCTCGTCTCCGAGCAGACAAGAGGTATTCTGCGGCTGAACTGCGCGACTTCGGGCTGAAAATCTACCGGCAAGTTTGGCGAGAGTTCTATGAGTGGGAGCCGGGATACGCATCCCGTGTGCTGGCGGATGTAAAGAACCATCCCCTTTTCCCGGTGAGGTCGAGGACTACGCAGATGGCAAGGACCATGGTCAAGAAAGTCGCCGACGGCGTCCCATCGCTTTCCGTGCGCAGTGAAAGCGATCCCGAAACCTGCATAGTCTCCTTCACTAACCATGCCACCTACGGCGCACTGACGACTGCCAAGGTGATACTCCCCACTGTCGTCCTAGATGCTAGTCTCTTTCCGCCTCATCCACCATACGAAAATTGTTCGCCAGCATCCAGAAGCATTTTGGTTAGCGAGGGGGAACGTGACACTGCAAAATTTTTGCCATATGCAGATGAGCCAACCTTTCCTGCGAAAACACACCTGGCAAAATTTGCTCACCTCGAGTGGGAGGACGAATTCGATGCTGATTGTAAGATTCTCCGTTTTTCTTCTGCTTGATGCTTGATTACACACACATAATGGTCAATAGTGGAGATGATTCGACTAGAAACTGCATGGAGGCTTCATGTAGCTCACAAGCTTTCTCTCAGTGACATCAACAGGATGAATATTGTTAAAGCCATTCGTACCTCTCATAATTCGGGACTTTTGTGGGACACTCAACAGAGGTATTGTTGTTATTTCACTTACAGACCTTTATTCATTTATTTTTGTAAAATTTGACTTGTTAAGGGATTTTCTGCACTGGCCAGGTGCATCACAGATCAATGTGAAAGATGGTCTACCAGTGAACTGGGTACCTCAGGAAGATGATTTGCATGCAAGGCTCACCTCAATGCTCAGAGTTTCTTGTCCAATAATTAATTGCCTTTTGCCTATGTGCTCTACCCATGGTAAGTGATGTCTCTGACTGTTAATTAGTTCAAGCTGGCAGATAATTACATTCAGCCTATCCCTTTTCTCCATATCTTCCTGCAAAAAAGCCTCAAATTACAGGAGAAAGCATGAGACTTTCTGAAGGCAACCCATGTGGGCAAGAATGCTTCAGGCTGGTCCCTGACATTGAGAGATATGCAGTAAGATCTTGCTGTGCATATCACTGGCTTTGAGTCTGGACATCTTCCCAGGAATCACTTCCACCACCCTCTAATGAAGCTGATCAGGTGGCCTTAACTGACAATCTTTCTGTGATACTTGGGATTGCCCCAGATCTCTTCCCCTGCCAATTATCAGTACTATGTTTCAGGTCATGCAAAGAGGTGTGTCATACTATGTATAGTATATGCACTCACCCCAATACCATGTACACTTCAGATTTTTGTGAAGCGCATGCAACTTTACCCTGATAATACCATCTTGCCCCTTGATAGAGAATCTTCTGCTGCCCTCTCCACAGATGGTGAGAGTGGTACTGAGAGGGGAACCATACAGGGTAAGAAGAAGAAAAAGAGTAGACCTCTGGTGCAGTATTGTATGTATCCAACTGATAGAGTATTGCACCATCTAACATCTTTAGCAGTTGATGACAAGTCACATGGAGATTTCACTGTGTCAGTTTGCATTTTGTCTCTGCTGTTTCATTTGTTGAGGAGGGGTTGCTCAGACTTGATCCATGTGCACACCCAGGCACATGTGCGACTGCCATGTGTCCATGTTATACAAACAAAATGCATTGCCAACCAGCTTGTAGGTGTGGGTTATCATGTAAGTAACCTCAAGAACAGATAGGGTCATAGATGATCAGAATTCACCCATCCTTTTGTTAGGTGTGAGACAATGGCCAGCCTGTGCATGTCAAAAGTGTGAAGATGCCAGCTGTCCTTGTGCACTGGGGAAAAGGGAGTGTGTTCCTGGACTTTGTGTGAGATGTGATGCTGGGTAAGCTTGAATATTATCTAATCCAGACTGATTCATATATGGGAGCACATACAGAGGTACAGATTCACACTCATTTCAAAATCTGTTTTCCAACTAGTTCTTTTGTCCACAGGTAGCAGGAAGAACCCATGCTCAAACACTAGAATGCAGAGGCAGGACAGTAAGGTAAGTAAGATATTGGAATATTACAACTGCACATATCACAATATGACCAATAATACCCTGTAGCTTCTTGAGGTCAAAACTGGATCATTTGGCCTTGGTGCATTTGCAACAGAGGATATGGGTGTTGATGCCTTCCTTGGCAGTGAGTTGCAGTGCAGTACATGACTTACACTTCTGATGATTGCCTTCCAATATAGCATATGTTGGTCACATCTTGACCAACAATGCTGCTGACCATACAAGGTGATTTGACCAATGTGTTCAGGGAATTGAATGATCTCAACTTGCTTCAGTGAAATTATGGCCCACAATGGTCGCAATTATCTGTTTGAGTTCTCTATTGATGCAGAAATCTTTGATGCAGCCCAGGTTGGGAACTTGACAAGGTTCTTGAACCACAAGGGCAATGGGATGGACAATGTTGATGCAAGCTGTGAGGATGATTGCCAGAGATATCAATTGATATTGACACCCCTAAATGCAGCAATACTTGTCAATGGGGAACATCAAATTGGATTTTTTACAAGTGAGTTTCCTGATGCCTTGTAACATGGACCACATTGAAAACAATGCAACAGAGAGGAGAGTGGATGCTGGAGAAGAGCTATTTTTGGATTATGGTCTGAATTACTGGTTAAATCATGGTGGTAAAAAGGGTTTAGGAGATGAGGGTACTGTAGCAGATGGGGCAGAGGATTTTGGAGTGATTTTTGAAAGGTCCCCTCAAGCCAATGTGGATGAGACTGTATGAGTTGGGTCATATCAATGAAGGTAGCATCAGGTTAATATATGTGGTTCCTTTAGTGATGGAACCTTTGTATGATATGTTGAGTCGTGGTGAACAAAGACCCCTAGTCATTTTCCCTAACTCCAGTAAGGATAGTACTGGGCTGGGCAGATTCTCAAGTCCAGTATCTAGCATGTACAGTATGATTCCAGCCCACCTCATGACAAGGAAATGAAAGAACATCATGCAAGTCATGACTTATGTTTACCTTATGTACCTTAGTATATATGGGCTTCCTATTTGCCTAACCTAGCTTCTCTTTAAATCATTTGGGACTTCAATCCCAAATACCCACTTCTAGCATCTCTCTCATCTTTCCTCCTTCAATCTAGCTTCTTGGTTGAGTGGACCCATAACTACCACTCTTTGGGCCCCACACAGACAGGAGGCAAGTCACATGGGCACAATGCCTTTCTAAGCTCAACAATAATTTATACAAACTGACAGTGTCTATGGCCAAAGCAGATGGATTGCCAAAGGGAAGGGAAGGGAGGCAATCAAGTGTTAACCATGGTGGATCCTGCAAGGGTCACCACAACTATCCCTGCCAACAGCTCTCCATATGACCAGGGACTCCCAATGATCCTCAGCTACTGGACATTGTCCCAACAGTTTAGACTGGAGGATAGGCTGCATCAGGAGAAAAAACTTACCTGAGTAGGCATGTACATAGTCTTTATATGTAGCATCAATGGCTATGTTGTTAAGTCCCCTATATGTAGTCTGTAGCTACAGTGTCAGATTACTACAGTAGAAGTTCTCATAGTGCATGATATCATAATGCATCAGTGAAGCCCATTTCCCATGTTGGTTAAGGGTAAAATTGTATATTGCATAATGCATACTAATCTAGGCAGGATTATGCATTAGTCATCAGGGGGATTTTAATGGAATGATTATGTTGTATAAGACTTTATCTACCCTGTAAAGCCCTATAAGGTACATCATAATGACATACACATTGGTAATGCTATATAGTCTCTGGGAGCCTTGGCAGCATAAGTCAAAAGTCATCATTAAGGTTGAGTAGATCATATATGTCTTTCATCATCAGACATTACCAACAATTGTCATTGACACCATCAACAGCTTAGAAATAAAATACAAATTGCTATAGCAACCCTCAATTGAACTTATCAACCACAATATTAAAAGAAAGCAATTTCATCCAGTATCATTTACATAATGAGTACCTGCTGAGTACACTACTAAGTATGATGAACTACTTGAACCCCAAAAAAGCAAAAATAAAGGGCAGAAAAACACTCACAGATGACTTCACACAAGGGTACGCTTACCTGGAGGTGAACCCTAAGACTTAGGGTCTTAGAGTGACTCTTGCTCCAAGGTAGAACTCAGAGACAAGAGTGAAGAAGAGAGAGAAGGGGAGAGAGGATGAGTTTATATAACATGTACTATACAGTCATTACAAAGACATTCCCACACTTGTGGCTGGTGAGGAGTTGTTCAAATGATATAAATGACATAGATGACAAGGCTAGATATTGATGATCAAAGTGAAATCAGACTGAAAAGAATATTGTCATTGATATGATGATGATATTATCTGATGAGCAACTATAATGTATTGTCAACTACATAGTATTATTATATATGGCATATCAGCTCTTGTCATCATTACATCATGATGACAAAAGTATTGTAATTCTTATATCAGGCCTATATGCAGCTGATCAGATAGTAAAATGTCTGCCAGGCTATCTAATGCATTACTTGACTATTATCATTATGATTTATAGATGATCATGCCACATACACCATTATCCAGTTCATTTCAGACTGATAACTACTTACCATAACTAACTGGGAATACCAGCACATCAAAGGTTCCCTGATGTATTGGCATGCTGGAGAGTACATGTTGGCTGAATGTCACATGGTTTAGAGGCTTGAGTGTGATTAGTGGGCAGGGAAAAAGTGCTAGAGGTTCACACTGAAGAATGGAGGAAATTTTCATAGGAAACATCTGACTATCTGCCTTGTGTTCCTAATGCCTGCTGACCAAAATTCTCTGGAGCCCAAGCAAATGCCCAGTACACATCATGGCCCCTAGAAACCATGCCAGCTGAAGGGCATTCAAGACAAAAATTTGCCAAGGGCATCTGCTCACACTACCCAACCAGTCAAGCATGCCAACCTCACCCTCCAACATTGGTTGACTGTGTTCTCATACATCAGGAAAAACCAATGTTGCCATTTTTCACTCTTTATTGCTATATATTTCTATTTATCACTATTTATCACTAAACATGCAAGAGAGACAAATATAGCATCTAGTGTAGTGTAGAGTTTTAATTAGCAAGAGTGTAATAATCTCTGCATTTTTGACTACCAAGTAAGTGTAGTGTTGATTAGTAAAGTGTAGTGTTTGATTAGCAAAGTGTAATGTCCATATTTATTACCAAAAGTGTAGTGAAGTGTCTGCTTTTTTGACTACCAATTAAGTTTAGTGTAGTGTATATGATCACTAGGAAATGTGTGGGAAATGATTAGTAAGCTAAGACTTGCACTTAGACTTGAAGTGCTGCAGTGGCCACTGGTCACATGACCATGGGAAGTTGAAATTTTCATGCACCCATGCACACACACTCAGCTGCATCTCCTTCCCCCCACCTCATGCCTCTCCCCATGCTCTCTCTCCACTGGACAAATCCATTCCAACAGCAAGCCTAGACCCCCAGTGAGTCCCCACACTCCTACTACTGACACTACCCCACCTGGAGCCTGCAACACCCCACCCAGAGCTGCAACATCTGCAGTGACTGCTGGGTAAGTCCCCCCCTCCCTGGCCCTCCCTGTCTCACCCCTCCTCCATCTAGCTCCTCTAGTTGATCTAGTAACCAAGGAAACAAAGTCATTAATGCCTGGTGTGAATACCCATACCCTTCAAGAGAAAACCTACCTGCCAGTTGAAATCAAGGAGTCCAATGACTCTGGAAAGGGCTTAGATGTCACAGATAGTGACCCCAGGGACTGGGACATGTCAAATGAACAAATCAAGAGAGCAGAGAGCTCACCAGTGACTGCCAATGAAGCACAATCAGCACTTGAGACTGCTGAAGCTGTCAAAGCTGAAAGCATGTATAGTAGATCAAACCATGTGCAGGAAAGAGACTCCACACACCTAGAACACTCTTATAGAGCTCCTCAATTGAACACCCAACCCTTAGAACCCCTGCTTGGACCTCCAGGTCCATATCCAAAGTTGCTACCAGTTAAGTCACATCACATGACATTGGATGGAACTGTTGTGAGCCCTATCTTAGCCAGAATAGCACCTACCTACTTTCTCAGCTACATCAGGAAAATTTTAATGAAATGATAATGTTATATAAGACTTTATCTACCCTGGAAAGCCCTATAAGGTATATCATAATGATATACACATTGGTAATGCTATATATTCTCTGGGAGCCTTGGCAGCATAGGTCAAAAGTAATCATTTAGGTAGAGTGGATCATATGTATCAGAATGTGAACAGTAGATCATATATGTCTTTCATTATCAGACATTACCAACAATTGTCATTGATGTTAGGCTGCGACGAAAGTCCGTGCCAGACAACGTGACTTGAGTCGAGGTCTAATGACAAACCCTCAAGATGAGAGAATGAGAGACCTGGCCAGCGATGGTACTTTGAGCTGGGCTTGGCGAACCCTTACTCGAGTTGTTCGACCAGAGTAGATCACAAGAATGTGAGAAAGGAGGTTCATTGCAAGGTAGCTAAAAGCTGGGGATCACAACGATCCACCAGCCTCTAAATACTACTACGATACATGAGGGCGGGCAAGCGAAAGCAATACCTGGGAAGGCAAATGACTCGGCAAGAGTCATTCGCACTGGTATGCGCAGCTTCGCAGTAAGTAGCTGTACCGTAGCAACGAAGACTGACCTGTGGCAGAAACCCGTAGGGCGCTGCCAAGCGAAGGTCGAGTCGGGAGGAGTCATAGGGGTAAGAATAGAACCAAGGACGTGACCTGAGCCGAAGGCTGCAGAAAGCGACGTCCTTAGCAACAGAAACGAGGTCATGCCGGAAAGGAAAGGGGGCACGACCAATACATAGTACAGTAAGCGACATACTGGGATAGGGGACTGGTAGAGATGCGTTCGTCACGTGATCGACGCGTTGCGTCTCACACGTGACTGGGGGCAGTGCCACCACGCGTGCTATGGTACAGGTATAACGGTAAAAGAAAGAAAAGAGAAAGGAAACATGCCAGAGTCAAATAGAACAACAGCCGAGTGTAGACGGAGTCGTTTATGAATGGTGAGGCCCAGCACGGCCACACGGTTAGGCGTCCAGGGTGTAACATCACCCCCCCCTCAGGCTCGTCGAACACCTGATCGACCAGGGTTGACAGACGGCCCGGGAGTCGGGGAGCGGCGGCGGTTGGAGCGAAGCGAACAGGTAGTCGATCGGCGCGGCCCCTCGTTCTCACCCTCGGCAGATATGTCGGTAGCGGGGGTCCACCTTGAGCCACGGCCATTACGACAGGACCAATGTCCGAAGTGACGGCAGTCGTAGCAGGCGTACTGATAGAGTGGATGGGCGAGGGGAACGGGGGTGCGGCCGGCGAGATAGAGTCGAAGCATGGAATCGACGACGACGGGATGGAAGGTAGCGGGCGGAATGGGTGTGGTGGTATTGATTGCATTATGGAGTGAATGATCGGCTTTGTTCCATGCAGCTGCATCTAAGAAGGACCTCCAGTGAAAGGAGGACGCAGCGGAGGGGACAGTCTCGGAGAGAAACTTAGCTGTTTCGCTAAAAGAGGCATCCCGTTTCTTGCTATATCCGTCGTCGGCTGTAAACTCTATCGGTTCCGCGGACCACGGGTCCGGCTCAGCTTCTTCAACCTTGACCGTTACGTCAGAACACTTCTCACCCACTGTCGATCCTGCTGTTGCTGGAGTATTTTTGCCAGAATTAACTCGCTCTTTGGCCTTCTGGACGTAGCGGTCAATCTCTCTGTTACGAAAGGAGCGACACTCGTCCGCGGAAATGATGGAGGCCAGCTCGAGGACGAGCTTGTACTGGATGGCGGAGATGTTGATGGTGAGATCGGCGAGAAGTCGATCGATGGCATCAGCAAGAGTATCAGCGGGGCATAGGCGGGTTTTGCTCAAGAGGTCCGGGACCCGGTCCAGGGCTATGTCTGTTCCTCTGTAGACCTCAGACAGCACCCGAATGCAATCGTTTTGTTCTTCTGTTTTCCCGTTGAATGGGTACCCTCTGTCGAAGATAGCAAGTGTCCAAACGTAGTTGAAGTAGTCTGGCGACGCGGGTACCAAGTCCCCACCGGAGGGAGGGACGAGTTGGGCTGGATCGCAGGAGGGGATAACTCGGATCTGGGGGACCTCTGGAGTAGTGCTGGGGGATGAGCCTTCCAGTTCACGTCCATGGGTGGAGTGGGCTGAGGCTGCCGACACACCACCAGGGCGGGAACCATCGGCGAAGAGAACGGATTGGTGAAGAGGGGGACCTCGCTCTGTCTTCTTTCCCTTGTCAAGTCGTCTGCGTGTAACTGGGACGCGGCGGATAGAGAACGACTGACCGGGGAAGGACCGGGGCGGGGGGACTTCGTCAAAGGAGCTGAAGGTGGATAGGTTGACTTGGGAAGATAGACTGGAGAGTTGAGGTGACGGGGAGGGGTCGTCGGACGATGAGTCGAATAACGCGTAGGGGCGCATGTTGAGCAGGGCATCGTAACCGTCACATTGCTGGAAGTCGGGTACATCGTTGCACATAATGAGCAAAGGGAGGCTTTAGGTGAGGGGCAAGTGGCGGGAAAGTTTGTACTGGTCGAGTAGCTCAGTTGCGTGGTCTTTTAACGAGCTCTCGGGTTCCCAAGAATTGTCCGCGTGCGTAAAGCCTTTCCATTTAACGAGGTACGTGCGATGCGCCTGTCGACCACGACCTGTGTTTTTATGATTTAGGATTGACTCAACTTCCCATTCAACTTCATCATCCACTACTTCGGGAGGCGGCGGAGGATTGGGGATTCCATATTCAGCCGTCTCGTGATAGGGGAGCAACCGACCAGTGTGGAACACTGGGTGCACACGCCACGTATCAGGGAGGTGCAGTCGAACTGCCACTGGGGAGATGACTCGTTCTATTTCAAACGGTCCGAAACATCTGGGGGTGACTTTAGGGGACTGCCCTTGAACACGGAGGTTACCCGAATCGAGCCAAACTCGATCTCCTTCTTTGAACGGAACATAGCTTCCTTTTGATCGGCGTTTCATAACTTCCTGTGCAGCCTTGTGAGCGAGTATGGCGTTGTCACGGCAGCTGGCAAGACGTTCCAGGCGTTCGTCAACGCCGGGCGCTGATGTGAGCCGTACTTCGGGATAAGGGGACGGGTCATAGCCATAGAGGAGGCTGTACGGCGTTTGTTGATGAACAGAATGGATACGGCTGTTATGCGCGAACTTGGCATCCGGTAGTTTGGATGACCAGCTGTTGGGGTGTTCTGCGCAGTAGCAGCGAAGGTACGTTTCCAATTCCTGGTTGACACGTTCCACAGCAAGCATTTCACAATTTTTCTTCAGAAAGCATACTGAAAAACTGGAGGGAAGAGATACTCTTTTATTTTTGATGTTTGGAAAGAAAAAATGCAAAATTAATGTTTTATTTTCTTCCAGAGAACATGAATTGATGCTAATACCAATTAGAGCAGAAGCTAATGGACATTACCATCAATCCATGTTTTTTGGACAAACATAAAATATTATTTTTGAAATTTTCCCTTCCAAACATGCAAAATAAAAGAGTATCTCTTCTCTCCATTTTTTCAGCATGATTTCTGAAGAAACATTGTGAAATGCTTGCAGTGTTCGCTTTCGCCATTGGTCTGCAGATGATAGGCAGTTGACAGCTTCGACTGGATACCAAGGGACTTGTAAAGTTTGCGGGTGAAAGCAGAGGCGAACTGCGGTCCTCGGTCAGAGATGACTGCTTCGGGGAGACCAAAGCGAGAGTATACGTGCTTGTGAAAGAGGCGTGCGATACCTAGCGAGTCAACGTCCTTCCTACAGGGGATGAACATGGCCGCTTTAGTGAGGCCTTGGTCGACTATGGTGAGGACGGTATCGAACGTATTGGACATGGGGAGGTCAGTGATCAGATCCATAGAGATCTGCTGGAAAGGGAAAGGGTTCTTTGGTATGTCGTTGGGAACTACCAGCAGCGTTACGGGATGAGTGATGACCTTGGCGGACTGGCACACGGCGCAGCCCTTGACATAGTCGCGGATGTACTTCCACATGCCAGGCCACCATACGTCCTTGACCATTTTGTGGGTCATCGCCTTGACTCTGGGATGTCCGGCAGATGGGTGATTGTGATAGGATAGAAGGCACTCTTTTCGAGCACCAGGGGGAATGTAGACGCGGTTCTTTCGACGTTTGGTTCCGTCAGGATGGGGTATGATTTCAGGGTTGTCAGTCGAGAGTGTTGAGTCCTTTTGCATTTCGCTCTTGGCGCGCTCGTACACTTCAGCTGACAGGGCGTAAATACCGCATTTTCACTCTTTGACCTTGTCCTCATTGGGCAGCGAAGGCGGTTTTGCCGAAACCGGGGGCGTTTTCGGAAGAGAAACGGTCGGAAATGTGGGTTTCACCCCCCCCTCAAGCCACGCGCTCGGCGGGAGCAAAGTGGCGACTACAGGTTCTAGGAGCACGGGTGCCACTTGTCGTCTTCGCCTTTCTGGGCCAGTACTGCTCCGGTCGCCGATTGCGAAGCATTGGTGAATAGAGCGAACGGTTTCGTGGGGTCTGGAATGTTAAGGACGGGGGAGGATCCTAGAGCGGCCTTTAATTTGTCGAAAGCCTTCTGTTGATCCGGTCCCCAGGTCCAGGAGACATCCTTCTTCGAAAGGTGATGAAGTGGGGCAGATATGGCGGAATAACCGGCTATGAACTTCCGGTAGAAGTTGGTGAACCCTAGAAACGATCAGAGTTGCATCAGATTTTCGGGTTCTTTCCATTCCTGAACGGCATCAGTTTTGACTGCATGGGTTTTGATCCGTCCATTGCCGATGACATATCCCAGGAACTCCACTTCTTCGGCTTCGAAGATACACTTTGAGATCTTGAGTCGGAGTTTCTCCTTATGACATACTTCGAGGAACTCGCGTACTCGGCGTCGAAGTTCTTCGCGGGTTTTGGCGTGGACGATGACGTCGTCCATGTAGCCTACCTGCTGGTGCTTCATCAGCTGCTGGCGGAAGGTTACGTCCATATACCACTGGAACGTCGGCGGTGAATTCTTCTGTCCAAAGAACATAATGAGCGGTTCGAATAGCCCGAGGGGCGTGACGAAGGCTCCTTTCCATATGTCGGAGTCCTTGACTCGGATATTGGTGAAGCCCCATCAGATATCGAACTTCGCGTAGAAGCGAGACTCACATAGTTCGTCAATGAGTTGTTGGACGTTAGGGAGTGGATAGGAATCATCGACTGTATGCTCGTTTAGATGACGGTAGTCCTGTATGAGCCGACGTTTTCCATCCTTCTTTCCTACGAAGAACACGGGGGCGGCCTGATCGGATTTAGACTCGCGGATCTTTCCACACTTTAAGTTTTCATCAACGAATTCGCGGAGCGATTTCATTTCGTCTTGGGACATCGGGTAGATGTGTCCTTTTTGGCGCGGAAAGTCCGGTTTGGTCTTAATCTCGTGGTCGAGGCCTGGTCGATGAGGGGGTAGAGGTATATCCTTTTCGGAAAATACTTCTTTGAACTCCTGATACAGATCGGGGAGTTTAACTTCTTCTTTACCGGCAGAGATGGTCGTCTTCCTTACTGCTCCCTCTGTACGGGGAGCTCTGGGGATAGACTCCTCATCCTTCCATCCTCGGATCTTGCGGGTCTTCCAGTCGATATCGGGTTGGAAACGCTTGAGCCACGGCATGCCCAACAGGATTGTTTCACGTCGAAGTGGTAGAACGTATGCTTTGATGCGCATTACTCGATTTTGGATTTTGGCATGCAACGTAACCTTGCGTTTGATTTGAAAACCTTCTCCACCGTTGTAAGCGGTGACCCCGAGTGGATACTCGATCGGGTAGGTTTTGAGTTTGTACTTTTCGACGACACACGGATCTATTGAATTGATCTCTGCGCCGGAGTCGATCATCGTTTGGATTGCCACGTTTTCTCTGTCAACCAAATAAAGAGAGCCGGTCGGGGAATCAGCACACATATCATCTTCATTTGCGATACTAGTACAAGTAGATCTTAGTGACAGAATCTTAGCGTTAGGGCGTACCACAGTGGCGGTGGTTTGCCCGATTAAAAATCCTTCAAGGTCTTCTCCGAAACCTCAAACACCTTTTCTCCAGATTCTTCTCCGGATTGTTTGTGGAGGATTTCTTCGGCTACCTTGGGGTCGATTTCGTAAGTACCGCGTTCGGTACGCTTGATACTGAATTTGGGAACATGTTGACCCTTCTCTTGGCACTCCCTCTTCATGTGTCCTTCCTTGCCGCAGTTGTAGCAAGTGACTGCGTGGACATTGGACCGGCATCACGGAGTATGACGGGCCTGATCCACATCCATCGCATAGGGATCACGGGTAGAGTGTGCTCATGGAAAGGTGAACGGGTTCGGACGGTGGTGAGCGTTGGGGCCCTTGTTGTAGATATCCTTCGAGATCTGCGACGTGTATACTTCACCAGCAGCCTTCACCCATTCGCCCACGTTGGTAGGCGGGTGCTGGTGGTCCAGGATGCGATCTCGGAGGTTTTGGGACAACCCTTGAGCAAATAAGACGCCTCCCTCGATAGAGGTCGGCAGAAGTCCGGCTTGATTGAAAAGACCCAGGAACTCGGCGGTGTAGTTCTCGAGTGGGCGGTTGCCTTGGGTAAGGGCTTTGAGTTTGATAACCGCTTGGGCTTTTTGATCACCAGCTTCGAAGGTCGCATATAAGGTTTCCTTGAAGCTGTTCCACGTGTCCGGATAAGTGTCTTCCCAACCGTCGACAAACTTGGCAATATAGTTTGATGCGAATGCTCCGGCTACTCCAGTTGTCATGTAGGATAGCACCAGCCCGATCTTGACATGATCGCTCGTGTACACATGAGCGTTCAAAGCGAGATAGGCGGCGACTTGGTTGAGCCAGGGGTGCAGCTCTCCTTGCTTGCCTGAAAAGGTCGATGGTTTGTTTACGTTGAACTCCCGGCCTCCATTAATGTCACTACGGCATGTATCGCAGTCTTCGGGATGATAGAAGCGATGCCAGTAGTCTGCCTGCTCACGGGTGAGCCACTGTTGGAGTCCGGTCGGGTTGTGAGGGGCAGGAGCGCTCTGCTGCTCGGACTGCCCAGGATTGGGATTAGGGTTTTCGGGAACCGCACTACTTTGACCTTCCTGAATTGACGTCATTGCTGCGAAGTTTGAAGCGAAAATGCCGACTTCTTCTTCGTGTTGAGGTATGGGGATATCAACGTCCTGATCGCCCAGGGCAGATCCTAGTTCAGAAGGTAAATCCAGTTCCTGATCAGTATCTGAAACATCGCCCTCGGTGGGGTTCCTAGTTTGCAGAAATGCGGGGTTTGATAAGGGTGTTGGAACGTAGTATGGGGGTAAAGCGGATCGAGATCCGGTTCGCTGTTCCGAAGCATAACGTTGTTTACGGGTAGTGTTGAAAGGACTAGGTGGCGGAGGCGGCGGCGGCCGATCTGCACGCTCCTTTCCTTGTTGGGGTGGAACTGGGGGAGTTCCTCTTGGGGACGACGTTTTGGGCTCCTAAGTAGGGGCGCCTAGACCTCGGGCCTGGCTAGAGGCTTGAATGACAGAGTATAGCGAGGTAAGGTCTCGACGCAGGGTAAGGACAATACTCGGACTAGGTACCGGATGGCTGCCTAGTTGGATCCAAGTAGGGTGTCTGTTGACTTGACCTAGTGACGTGCAAAGACAACGATCACGTAGGGTAGAGTCGATAGGGGTGCTTTGCTTTCGCTACACATGCCAGACAGCGTGCGGGCAGAAGCTAGGTGGAAGAGTTGGAAGGGGAGCTTTTAGCTTTTGTTAGGCCGCGACGAAAGTCCGTGCCAGACAACGTGACTTGAGTCGAGGTCTAATGACAAACCCTCAAGATGAGAGAATGAGAGACCTGGCCAGCGATGGTACTTTGAGCTGGGCTTGGCGAACCCTTACTCGAGTTGTTCGACCAGAGTAGATCACAAGAATGTGAGAAAGGAGGTTCATTGCAAGGTAGCTAAAAGCTGGGGATCACAACGATCCACCAGCCTCTAAATACTACTACGATACATGAGGGCGGGCAAGCGAAAGCAATACCTGGGAAGGCAAATGACTCGGCAAGAGTCATTCGCACTGGTATGCGCAGCTTCGCAGTAAGTAGCTGTACCATAGCAACGAAGACTGACCTGTGGCAGAAACCCGTAGGGCGCTGCCAAGCGAAGGTCGAGTCGGGAGGAGTCATAGGGGTAAGAATAGAACCAAGGACGTGACCCGAGCCGAAGGCTGCAGAAAGCGACGTCCTTAGCAACAGAAACGAGGTCATGCCAGAAAGGAAAGGGGGCACGACCAATACATAGTACAGTAAGCGACATACCGGGATAGGGGACTGGTAGAGATGCATTCGTCATGTGATCGACGCGTCGCGTCTCACACGTGACTGGGGGCAGTGCCACCATGCGTGCTATGGTACAGGTATAACGGTAAAAGAAAGAAAAGAGAAAGGAAACATGCCAGAGTCAAATAGAACAACAGCCGAGTGTAGACGGAGTCGTTTATGAATGGTGAGGCCCAGCATGGCCACACGGTTAGGCGTCTGGGGCGTAACAATTGACACCACCAACAGCTTAAAAATAAAATTTGCTATAGCAACCTTCAATTGGACTTATCAATCATGATATTACCAGAAAGCAATTCCATTCCATATTGTTTACATAATCAGTACCTACTCACTACACTACCTACTAAGTATGAACTACTTAAACCTCCAAAAAAGTGAAAATTAAACAGGGAAAGACACTCACAGATGACTTCACACAAGGGTACACTTACCTGGATATGAACCCTAAGACTTAGAGTCTTAGAGTGACTCTTGCCCTGAGGTAGAACTCAGAGACAAGAGTGAAGAAGAGAGAGAAGGGGAGAGAGGATGAGTTTATATAACATGTACTATACAGTCATTACAAAGACATTCCCACACTTGTGGCTGGGGAAGAGTTGTTCAAATGATCATAAAATGATATAGATGGCAAGACTAGATATTGATGATCAAAGTGAAATCAGACTGAAAAGAATATTGTCATTCATATCATGATGATATTATCTGATGAGCAATTATAATGTACTGTCAATTACATGACATTATTATATATGTTACGCCCCGCTCGCTTAACCGTGTGGCCGTGCTGGGCTTCACCGTTCGTAGGCGACTCCGTCTACACCAAGTCGTTGTTCTACTTGACCGCTATGTGTTTCTTCTCTTTACTTGTTCTCTTACCCTTGTACTTGTATCACAGCGGACGTGGTGGCACTGCCCCCAGTCACGTGTGAGACGCGACGCGTCAAGCACGTGACCGACGCGTCGCTGCTACCCCCTTTCCTGGTATGTGTTATGTATTGGTCGCGCCCCCTTTTACTTCTGGCGCGGCCCTCGTTTCTGTTGCCTTGGACATCGCTTTCCGCAGCTTTCGGCTCAGGTCATGTCCTTGGATCTATTCTTATGTCCCGACTCAGTCTGACTCGACGCGACTCGACGACGCGCTTGGCAGCGCCCTCCGGAGTTTCGCTAGAGGACGATTCCCGTCGCTACGGTACTGCCATGTACTGCGGAGCTGCGCACACCTGTGCAATGACTCTTGACCGAGTCATTTGCCTTCTCTGGTGTTGCTTTCGCTGGCCCGCCCTCATGTATCGTAGAAGTATTTAGAGGCTGGAGGATCGTTGTGATCCCCAGCTTTTAGCTACCTTGCAACGAACCTCTTTCCTCACTTCTCTGTGATCTACTTTGGTCAACCGACTCGAGTAAGGGTTCGCCAAGTCCAGCTCAAAGTACCACCGCTGGCCAGGTCTCCCCAACTCTCATCTTGAGGGTTTTCTCGTAGACCACGACTCAAGTCTCGTTGTCTGGCACGGACTTTCGTCGCGGCCTAACAAAAGCTAAAAGCTCACCCCATTCCCACCTTCTGCCGAGCTTCCGCCCGCACGCTGTCTGGCACGTGTAGCGAAAGCAAAGCACCCCTTCGACTCTACCAGTAATCGCTGTCTGGCACGTTACTAGACCCGAGTCGACAGACACCCTACTTGGATCCCACTAGGCAGCCATCCGGTACCTAGTCCGAGTATTGTCCCACCACTGCGTCGAGATCTTACCTCCGCCATACTCTGTCTTTCAAGTCCCTGGCTAGGCCCGAGGTCTAGACGCCCCCTATTGTTTTAGCAAGACGTCGCCCCCACGCGGAACTCCTCCAGTTCCACCGCGAAAAGGAAAGGAGCGTGCAGATCGGCCACCGCCGCCGTTGCCCCCTAGCCCTTTCAGTGTAACCCGTAAGCGACGTCACGCCTCGGAACAACGAACCGGATCCCAGTCGGTTCTACCCCCGTACTACGTTCCGACCCCTTTATCCAACCCCGCTTTTCTGCAAACTAGGAACCCCACCGAGGGTGACGTTTCAGATACCGATCAGGAACCGGATTTGCCTTCAGAACTAGGATCTACCCTAGGCGATCAAGACGTCCATATTCCCGAACCACGTGACGAAGAAGAAGACGAACAACTCGCTTCAGGCTTCAACGTAATGACGTCAGCAGAAGAAGGTCAAAGTAGCGCGGTTCCTGCCGCCCTTAATCCCAATCCCGGGCAGTCCGAGCAGCCGAGCGCTCCTGCCTCTCATCCTACCGTTGGACTCCAACAGCGGCTCACTCGAGAGCAGGCTGACTACTGGCATCGCTTCTATCATCCCGAAGATCGCGATCTGCGCCGTAGTGACGTTAATGGAGGCCGAGAATTTAATGTCAACAAACCCTCGACTTTCTCAGGCAAGCAAGGCGAACTCCGCCCCTGGCTAAACCAGGTAGCCGCCTATCTAGCACTAAACGCTCACGTCTACACGAGCGATCATGTCAAGATTGGGCTGGCGCTATCCTACATGACTACAGGAGTAGCTGGAGCCTTCGCGTCAAACTATATTGCCAAGTACGTCGATGGTTGGGAAGACACTTACCCGGACACGTGGAACAGCTTTAAGGAAACCTTATATGCGACTTTCGAAGCCGGTGATCAAAAAGCCCAAGCGGTCATCAAACTCAAAGCTCTTACTCAGGGCAACCGCCCACTCGAAAACTATACCGCCGAGTTCCTGGGTCTTTTCAATCAAGCCGGACTTCTACCGACTTCTATCGAAGGAGGTGTACTGTTCGCTCAGGGACTGTCGCAGAATCTCCGAGATCGCATCCTGGATCGGCAACACCCGCCCACCAACGTTGGCGAATGGGTGAAAGCCGCCGGAGAAGTTTACACATCTCAGATCTCGAAGGACATCTACAACAGGGGTCCTAACGCTCACCGTTCCAATCCCTTCACGTTCCACCGTACGCCCCCTACCCGTGATCCTAACGCCATGGATGTGGACCAGGCTAGACGTTCTCCTAGACGTCGAACCGGTGTCCGCGCCGTTACTTGCTACAACTGTGGCAAGGAAGGTCACATGAAGAGGGAGTGTCAAGACAAGGGAAAACCCGTCCCAAAGTTCAGTATCAAACGTACCGAACGCGGTACTTACGAAATCGACCCCAAGGTAGCTGAAGAAATCCTCAACAAACAAACCGGAGAAAGGTCCGAAGAGAAAGTGTTTGAGGTTTCGAGGGAGACCTTGAAGGATTTTTAATCGGGCAAACTGCTGCCACTGTGGTGCGCCCTAATGCTAAGATTCTGTCGCTAAGATCTACCTGTACTAGTATCGCAAATGAAGATGATATGTGTGCCGATTCCCCAACCGGCTCTCTTTATTTGGTTGACAGAGAAAATGTGGCAATTCCAACAACGATCGACTCCAGCGCCGAGATTAACTCGGTTGATCCGCGCGTCGTCGAAAAGTATAAATTGAAGACCTACCCGATCGAGTACCCTCTTGGGGTTACCGCCTATAACGGAGGAGAAGGTTTTCAAATTAAACGAAAAGTTACGCTGCATGCCAGGATTCAAGGTCGAGTAATGCGCATCAAAGCTTACGTTCTCCCGCTTCGACGCGAATCGATTCTTTTGGGCATGCCGTGGCTCAAGAAGTTCCAACCCGACATCGACTGGAAGACCCGCAAAATCCGAGGATGGAACGATGAGGAGTCTATCCCCAGAGCACCCCGTAAGGAGGGTGCAGTAAGGAAGACGACCATCTCAACCGACCTCGAGGTCAAGGCGTCTGCCGGGAAAGAAGAGGTTAAACTCCCGGATCTGTATCGGGAGTTCGAAGAGGTATTTTCCGAAAGGGATATACCGTTACCCCCTCATCGACCGGGTCTCGATCACGAAATTAAGACCAAACCGGACTTCCCGCGACAGAAGGGACACATCTACCCGATGTCCCAGGACGAGATGAAATCGCTCCGCGAATTCGTCGACGAAAACCTGAAGTGCGGAAAGATCCGTGAGTCCAAATCTGATCAGGCCGCCCCCGTATTCTTCGTAGGGAAGAAGGATGGAAAACGCCGACTCATCCAGGACTATCGTCATCTGAACGAACATACCGTCGACGATTCCTACCCCCTTCCCAACGTCCAACAACTCATGGATGAACTATGCGAGTCTCGCTACTACGCGAAGTTCGACATCCGATGGGGCTTCACCAATATCCGAGTCAAGGACTCCGACATATGGAAAGGAGCTTTCGTAACGCCCCTCGGACTCTTCGAACCCCTCGTTATGTTCTTCGGACAGAAGAATTCACCGCCGACGTTCCAGCGGTACATGGACGTAACATTCCGCGAACAGCTGATGAAGCGCCAGCAGGTCGGATACATGGACGACGTCGTAGTTCATGCCAAGACCCGCGAGGAGCTTCGCAAGAGAGTTCACGAATTCCTCAACGTATGTCGACAAGAGAAGCTCCGACTCAAGATCTCGAAGTGTATCTTCGAAGCCGAAGAAGTGGAGTTCCTAGGATACGTCATTGGCGATGGACGGATCAAAACTCACGCCGTTAAGACCGACGCCGTCCAGGAGTGGAAAGAACCCGAAAATCTGACGCAACTCCGATCATTTTTAGGGTTCACCAACTTCTACCGGAAGTTCATAGCCGGTTATTCCGCCATATCCGCCCCACTTCATCATCTCTCGAAGAAAGATGTCTCCTGGTCGTGGGGACCGGACCAACAGAAGGCTTTCGACAGGCTGAAAGCCGCTTTAGGGTCCTCTCCCGTCCTGAACATCCCCGACCCGACGAAACCGTTCGCACTGTTCACCGATGCTTCGCAGTCGGCGACAGGAGCGGTATTAGCTCAGAAAGGCGAAGACGACGAGTGGCATCCGTGCTCCTACCTATCGGAGAGTCTCAAAGGCGCCGAGAAGAACTACCCCGTATACGACCTCGAGTTCTTCGCGGTCATACGCGCCATTAAAGCCTTCCGACACTACCTCATATCCCCCGTCGCACCCACCATCGTCTTCACCGATCACAAGAACCTTGAGTATTACAAGGAACCACAGAAGTTCTCTCAGCGGCAAACCCGCTGGTTCTCGTATGTACAAGGATTCCCACTCAAGTTTTCTTATACTCCAGGCCGCCTTATGACGGCCCCCGACGCGTTGTCTCGACGCAGTGACCACTCTCCCCCTGAACCCGTAGTCGCCACTTTGCTCCCACCGAGCGCGTGGCTTGAGGGGGGGGTGAAACCCACCGTTCCGACCGTTTCCCTCCCGAAAACGGCCCCGATTTCGGCAAAACCCGTTTCGCCGCCCAGTGAGGACAAGACCAAAGAGCGAAAACGCAGTGTCTACGCCCTATCCGCCGAAGTGTACGAGCGCGCCAAGAGCGAAATGCAAAAGGACTCGACACTCTCGAACGATAACCCCGAAATCACGCCCTGCCCCAATGGAACGAAACGCCGAAAGAACCGTGTCTACATCCCGCCCGGCGCTCGTAAAGAGTGCCTCCTGTCCTATCACGATCACCCGTCTGCCGGACACCCCGGAATCAAGGCAATGACCCGCAAAATGGTCAAGGACGTGTGGTGGCCTGGCATGTGGAAGTACATCCGCGACTATGTCAAGGGTTGCGCCGTATGCCAGTCCGCTAAGGTCATCACACACCCCGTTACTCCTCCGGTGGTTCTGAACGACGTTCCGAAAAACCCCTTCCCTTTCCAACAGATCTCTATGGATCTGATCACCGACCTCCCCGTATCCAACACGTTCGATACCGTCCTGACCATTGTCGACCAGGGCCTTACGAAGGCCGCCATGTTCATCCCTTGCCGAAAGGACGTCGACTCTCTCGGTATCGCACGCTTGTTCCACAAACACGTATACTCCCGCTTTGGTCTCCCCGAGGCAGTAATCTCCGACCGAGGACCCCAGTTCGCCTCCGCGTTCACCCGCGAACTTTACAAGTCCCTCGGAGTCCAGTCGAAGCTATCTACCGCCTACCACCCGCAGACCAATGGCGAAAGCGAACGTGTCAACCAGGAATTGGAAACGTACCTCCGGTGTTACTGCGCTGAACATCCGAACAGCTGGTCTTCCAAGCTACCGGATGCTGAGTTCGCGCATAACTCCCGTATCCATTCCGTTCATCAACAAACGCCGTATAGCCTCCTCTATGGCTATGACCCGTCCCCCTATCCCGAGGTTCGGCTCACATCAGCGCCCAGCGTCGACGAACGTCTGGAACGGCTTGCCAGCTGCCGCGACAACGCCATACTCGCTCACAAGGCTGCGCAGGAAGTTATGAAACGCCGATCAAAAGGAACCTACGTCCCGTTCAAGGAAGGTGATCGGGTTTGGCTCGATTCAGGAAACCTCCGTGTTCAAGGGCAGTCCCCTAAAGTCACTCCCCGATGTTTCGGACCGTTTGAAATAGAACGAGTCATCTCCCCCGTGGCTGTTCGACTGCGCCTCCCTGATACGTGGCGTGTGCACCCAGTGTTCCACACTGGTCGGTTGCTCCCCTATCACGAGACGGCTGAATATGGAATTCCCGACTCTCCGCCGCCTCCCGAAGTAGTGGATGACGAGGTCGAATGGGAAGTTGAGTCAATTCTAAATCATAAAAACACAGGTCGCGGTCGTCAGGCGCATCGCACGTACCTCGTAAAATGGAAAGGCTTTACGCACGCGGACAATTCTTGGGAACCCGAGAGCTCGTTAAAAGACCACGCAACTGAGCTACTCGACCAGTACAAACTTTCCCGCCGATTGCCCCTCACCTAATCTCTACCTGCCTTTACCATGTGCGACGATGTACCCGACTTCCAGCGATGTGACGGTTACGATGCCCCGCTTAACACGCGCCCCTACGCCTTATTCGAGACATCGACCGACCACTCCTCCCCGTCACCTCAGCTCTCCAGTCTATCTTCCGAAGTCGACCTATCCACCTTCAGTTCCTTTGACGAAGTCCCCCCGCCCCGGTCTTTCCCCGGTCAGTCGTTCTCCGTCCGCCGTGTCCCGGTTACCCGCGGAAGACTTGACAAAGGGAAGAAGACCGAGCGAGGGCCCCCTCTTCACCAATCCGTTCTCTTCGCCGACGGTTCCCGCCCCGGTGGAGTGTCGGCAGCCTCGGCCCACTCCTCCTATGGACGTGAACTGGCTGGCTCATCCCCCAGCACTACTCCCGAGGTCCCCCAGATCCGGATCCTCCCTCCCTGTGACCCAGACCGCCTCTTCCCTCCCTCCGGTGGGGACCTGGTACCCGCGTCGCCAGACTACTTCAACTACGTTTGGACGCTTGCAATCTTCGACCGAAGGTACCCATTCAACGGGAAAACAGAGGAACAAAACGATCGCATTCGGATGCTGTCTGAGGTCTACAGAGGAACAGACATAGCTATGGATCGAGTACCGGACCTGCTAAGCAAAACGCGCCTCTCCCCTGACGACTCCTTCGCTGAATCAATTGATCGGACTCTCGCCGATCTAACCATAAACATCTCCGCCGTTCAGTATAAGCTCGTTCTGGAGCTCGCCTCAATTGTCAGCGCTGACGAGTGTCGATCCTTTCGTAACAGAGAGATCGACCGCTACGTTGCCGAGGCCAAAGAGCGAGCTGGTTCTGGCGAAGATACTCCAGCAACAGCAGGATCGACAGTGGGTGAGAAGTGTACTGACGTAACTGTTAAGGTTGAGGAGGTCACCCCGGACCCCTGGACAGCGGAGCCTTTAGAGTTCACAGCCGACGACGGATATAGCAAGAAGCGCGAAGCCTCTTTTGGCGAAACAGCTAGGTTTCTGTCTGAAACCGTTCCCTCCGCAGCGTCCGCCTTTCACTGGCGTTCTTTCCTAGATGCGGCCGCCTGGAACAAAGCCGATTTCACTCTGTATAATGCAGTCAACTCCACCACGATCCTTCCGTCCGCTACCTTCCATCCCGTCGTCGTCGACCCGATGCTCCGAATCTACCTCGCCGGCCGCGCCCCCGTTCCCCTCCATCACCCGCTCTACCAGTACACCTGCTACGACTGCCGTCACCTCGGACATTGGTCCTGTCGTAACGGCCGTGGCTCGAGGTGGACTGCCGCCAATGTACCCTCCGAGGATGAAAACGAGGGATCGCGCCGATCGACTACCCATCCGGTTCGCTCCTCCCGCCGCCGCTCCCCGACTCCCGGGCCGTCTGTCAACCCTGGTCGATCAGGTGTTCGACGAGCCTGAGGGGGGGGTGATGTTACGCCCCGCTCGCTTAACCGTGTGGCCGTGCTGGGCTTCACCGTTCGTAGGCGACTCCGTCTACACCAAGTCGTTGTTCTACTTGACCGCTATGTGTTTCTTCTCTTTACTTGTTCTCTTACCCTTGTACTTGTATCACAGCGGACGTGGTGGCACTGCCCCCAGTCACGTGTGAGACGCGACGCGTCAAGCACGTGACCGACGCGTCGCTGCTACCCCCTTTCCTGGTATGTGTTATGTATTGGTCGCGCCCCCTTTTACTTCTGGCGCGGCCCTCGTTTCTGTTGCCTTGGACATCGCTTTCCGCAGCTTTCGGCTCGGGTCATGTCCTTGGATCTATTCTTATGTCCCGACTCAGTCTGACTCGACGCGACTCGACGACGCGCTTGGCAGCGCCCTCCGGAGTTTCGCTAGAGGACGATTCCCGTCGCTACGGTACTGCCATGTACTGCGGAGCTGCGCACACCTGTGCAATGACTCTTGACCGAGTCATTTGCCTTCTCTGGTGTTGCTTTCGCTGGCCCGCCCTCATGTATCGTAGAAGTATTTAGAGGCTGGAGGATCGTTGTGATCCCCAGCTTTTAGCTACCTTGCAACGAACCTCTTTCCTCACTTCTCTGTGATCTACTTTGGTCAACCGACTCAAGTAAGGGTTCGCCAAGTCCAGCTCAAAGTACCACCGCTGGCCAGGTCTCCCCAACTCTCATCTTGAGGGTTTTCTCGTAGACCACGACTCAAGTCTCGTTGTCTGGCACGGACTTTCGTCGCGGCCTAACAATATATGACATATCAGCTCTTGTCATCATGATATCATGATGATAAAAGTATTGTAATTCTTATATCAGGCCTATATGCAGTTGACCAGATAGTAAAATGTCTGCCAGGTTATCTAATGCATTATCTGACTGTTATCATTATGATTTGTGGATGATCATGCCTTATACACCATTATCCAATTCATATCAGACAGATAACTACTTAACATAATTATCTGGGAATACCAGCACTTCAAACCTCCCCTGATGTAACTACTTTTTCCACATACCAAACTGGCTCGTACACAGAAAGTGGAAGGCAGGTGATTACACCACTCAATTAGTGGAAAGTTGTGGAGATACCTTCTTCGGTCTACATTTTTTCCCTATTCAAGTAGCATCTTAGACCGTGACTGTCCAATGTAGAGGATGAAACGACCACGTTTCTCAAATCACACCTGCATAGATTCCTGGGGTGGCCGCGCACCCCTTCCGCTTGCAAATGAACCACAGGCAACAATACAAAGCACTATAACTCCTCCGTGAACCGACTCTCCACGGGTGCCGGTCCAGGCGCTCCTTCCTGCTCACCGCTCCGGCTAGCTGCAGTGGCCGACCCCAAACCATTTGCTTGATTGGTCATAGCGCAGGCGCCACTATTCTCACGGCCGTCGTTCTTGTCGCTAATTGTACGAAGGGGGTTGTCTCTGGCAGAATTAACACTGCGTCCTTCTGGCGTCTTGTCTAATTGGCGTTGTGACGGCTGTCTCGAAACGTGTCCTGTATGGTCCTTCATCGACTGCGTACATGAGTGATCAGTAAACCGTCGGTTTGAACACGCAGGATGAACTTACCGTGTACCCGTTCGGTTTTCCAGGATGTGAATACGAAGGCGGCTCTTCATTAGTCTCAGCATCTTGGTACAGATCGTCTTCCCCTTCTTCGTCCTCATCCTCATGCTGTTCTCCTGCATCCACGTCCACCTGGCCCTCTTCAACGCTCGAACCTTCCTCTCCCTCCTCTTCGTCTTCTTCCTCACTGACGTACCCTGCGGAGCGTACCGCAGCCTCAACAGGTCCACCCCGATCGATCTGTTCCGAAGCAACAAGATACCTTGCACACAACATCCTGAGATCATTCCACCACTCCATCATATCCTCACGACTCCTTGCTCTGAACGCCCATGCATGGCCACCTTTCCCAATCCCCATGCCGCCCAGCACCGAACGACGTATCGAGCCGGACTGGCCGAATCCCTCACCATCTTTTCTCCCCTCGATATGGAACTTGTGCGACTTCGCCCGAGATGCGGATGGTGGACCTAGCGTACAAGCAGGTAAGAACAAGGAAAACATGGGTGGATTCATGCCGATGTGTTTCGGATCCGAAGTCGGATACTCGTGCAGAAACCCAGCCGCTGTTAACACATAAAATGATTCGCGATACGTCCTTGTGAATTTCTTCTTCCTCTCCAAATACCCGGAATGGACGGCTATCGCAGCTGGATCATCTCGTCCCGGATACACGATAGTACCGGGATTGCGAAGGGGAGTTTCAGGATCTAACAAGTGATCCTCCCGCGCTGCGAAAGCAATCCACTCCCTATCCGGAGCGAGAGATGCCATGTTCGTGTCCAAAACTCCCCACGCATCGGACACGGCGGCGTACGAACGATCACGCCATTCGGCGAAGGTTGCCCAGGCTGATTGGATGGCACGTACGATTCCCTCTTCGAAGTGGGCAGAGTTCTGTTGCATGATGATGATAGATTTCTGCAATGCGTTTTCTTCGTGAATCTGTTTCTGAAGTTGGTGGGCAACGGACATGTTGAGAACGTACCTATACACGAGAAGAACGTCAGATGTCGGTCTCCCGTCGATTGAGAGTGAGGAAGAGGGAGAAACGCACGGATCAGATTTGGGCGTCACGTTCATGGGTGTATTCTTGAACAAGCTGATGGCTGTCGCGAATTCGCCGATCATACGAGTGGACATTTCACGCTCTTTTGCGACACTCGTAGCGAGTTTACCCGTATCATTCTGAATGTTCTGCAAACCTTGCATGTCAGACACCACGCTCGACACTTCGGACTAGACAAAAAGACCGACCTTGATATGAGCCTTGATCTCGGTACGGAGTTTCTGGAGGTGTTGAACGATCGAACTATCCACCGTCCGCGCGAGACTGGCGTGTTGGTCGGCGATATGACGTGCCTTGTCCCGAATAGCATAGAACACGTCCTGGTCACGTCTTCATCAGTTTCCTTGGTGGTCGGCGGAAAACGAAGGACGAAGAGAGTGGAAATCAGACCTGCAACCCACTCTCTCCCAAAAACTGCGTTCCACTCTTAAAGGGCACCTGGACCACGGCACCCAACTTGGTGTACTCCCTGGCAACATTGCTTTCAATATCTGCTACGCCCTCGAAATAGGCGATCATCTGCTTAGCAATTGCCTTCCATGCTACGAATCTGTCGATGAGGATGTCAGAGGGTCTCAGGTCTGTTGGGGAGACGTTTTTCTTGATGAGTGAACTGGCGCGAGAAGGCCTGCGAGAGCGAGAGCGAGCTCGCGAGACAGAAGTCCGCGACGTCGAATGTGTTCTATGAGACGCTTTCGAGAAAGACTGCGCACGCGACAAAGAGTGCTCTTCGTCGTCGAACATCGCGGCCCCGCTGTGGTGAGACGGTCAGTGTTACGAGTCGACGTCATCCAAACTATCACAGCTTTTCCTATTATGGAAGAGGATGTGAAGTGTGACATCGTCACATGTCACGACACGACACGTCCTCTTTATTCCACCTTCACCGACGACCGACTAAGTAAATCAGGTGAGGACGGCGAGATGAACGCGGGACTACAAAATATCTTTGTATCTCTTGGAGCCATGCAATGTGCGTTCTGTTGTCCTTTTTCTATGTGAAACCAGGATATTGACGGTCATATCAAGTGGCAAGAAGAATCCCGTTCGACGATCCTGTCGTACTGAATTATGTTCGGTTGGGGTATATTACTAGCCAAATCATCATCCTCGGAACATATTTCTACGTGTCGTACAAGGTGCGTTCTGTTCCTTGAGCAAGGGGCGACTTTGACGCTAACGCGGCTGTGTTCTGTTTTGCGTAGGTCAAGCAAAAAAATGACCAGACTGTCCTTAAATACGGTGCAGTACACATTTTTTCCGAAGAACCCTGCATTCTCACGATTGCTTTTTCTGTTTTCGCGAAGCAGTCGACCAGCCTAGTCCGATGGTGCGTCTTCTTTACAACAAGAACGTGATATGTGATCATGGATACATACCCTAGTCCTCCTCCTCAGGTGGACTTGTTACCACGACTGTGCGAGACTATGATTTGAGCGAGACATCGAAACTCGTGCGTTATTCTTCGTACTTTACTCACCTCTTCACGTCGCTGACGCTCCTTAGCTCCGTGGGGCCTACTTTGGCATCGCCATGATGGCCTTTTTCCACTTCTATCTCAAATACACTCAACCTCTCTTCGTGCAGGCCCTTATGGGTCTCAAGAATCTCTACGATGCTAAACCGGTAGCCATACATATTTTTGGGAAACCCGCAGATGGGGACTTGAAACGGCCATGGAAGGCTCAAAGCATGCTTGGACGTGAGTCAGTCTTCCGTGTCAGTCTTCCTCTTTGTTTGAATCGTCCGTGTATCGCTACAGCCGCTGGTGGCCCCCAAACGGACAGCGCATCTATTACGGAGGCAGAGAAGAAAGTCGAGACGAAAAAAGAGGACTAATATGACCCGTCTCATCCATACGTACCTACACCAATTCATAAGTATGTGCATCCGTTTTGATTAGAGTCGACCATTCCCGCTCGCATGCGCGTAAACGTATATGTTAATGTGGATGATGTCGACTGTCTAGTGCACAATGCTTAGTGTAGATCGTACCCGACAAGACTCCTTCGTCCCAATATCTCACCAATCTAACCCATGAGAACATCAGTCGTGTTCACTCACTCCAGAGGAAGGCTGAAATGTACCTTGAATATCCCATACGCCTCCACCGCATACACGCCCACCCTTGCCCACTCTCCATTCGAAAATATGGTTCGCCAATACCCCGTGTCGCGCACACGAGCCCAGAGCGTGCTGTAGGCGTCAAGGACGGTGGATAGAGACCGAGGAGGAGCAAGGTTCTCGGCGATGTAGATTTGTTTGAGGAGTTCGCGGGAGACAGAGAGGTTATAGAGTAGGGGCTGGCGGTAGGCTAATGGGTTGCGGTTATAAGGACAGGGTCACCAGACGAGGGTGGAGATGATACATACATCCCAACAGGACGCCAACGCGATCCCCGACCGGAGTGAGAGTCTTTTTCGCGCATTCCAATGCCTTGGTCAGTGATTCCTGGGCTCTTTGTTGGGTGGATGTGCTGGCAAAGCGCACCCTCGAGGGGCGAACTTGACGTGCAAGGCGGAACATCTTAGTAGGATGTGAGACGACGAAGACTGAAATTGAAAACTGACAGTCGCAGTGTGTAAACGAAAACTGTGCCGGGAATGTCCGGACACCCCTGACCAACGCTAACATCGTCGTCGTAGTAACTATTAGAGCCACAGCAAGTTATTCATAATGCATCGAGTTTGGGTGGTACTTGCGTCGGGTACTAGAACTCCAGCCAATTCCAAGTACTGACTCCTTGTATTTCGCGCATGCCTGGAGCGAGAGTAGGCTGGTTACATAATTGGTTCCGCCTTATCTTGCCACCACCACCATGTCCGACAGCACCACTCAACCCGGTATCCTTACCTCTGCACGCTACGGGAAAGACAAGGTCCGTGTCTTTCGCGTCGTACGCAACAGACCTCTACACGATGTCGTGGAGTACAATGTCCAACTACTCCTGGAAGGTGACATCGCCGCTAGGTGCCTGCGGTTGCTTGTAAATCCACACACGATTTTGATGATGAACGCGAATGTAGCTACACAAAGGCCGATAATTCGGTGGTCGTGGCTACGGACTCGAGTAAGTATTAATGGATCGTGGTCGATAGCTTCGACATGATTGCTGAAAACTCCCTCAGTGAAGAATATCACATATTGTGCGTTCTGGTCAACCCCGTCATCCATCCTCAAGCCCTCCCCTAACCCATATTCGCGCTCTCTTGATCATCTATTCCTCTCATATATTAATTCCATGTAGATCTCGCCAAAATGTCACCTCACATACTCACACCCGAGCATTTCGCCCTCCATCTTGGGACACATATTCTGGCGACATACTCTCACATTCACAAAGCCCTTGTTTCCATCGAGAAGTTACGCTGGTCGCGGATTCCGGTTGGCACGGAAGGCCAGGAAACTCTGCATCCACACTCGTTCACCAGGGATGGCGAGGAGAAGAGGTTCGTGAGTGTGGAGGTGCGTACGCTAGTGATGTTTTGATCGGTTCCATGGTTCCGTTTCGTGGAAGGGTAACATGCTAGGCCCCCACACATCCTAGTGTTAAGTACCCCCGATAGTCCCACTCTTATTTTCCGCAACCTGGTGGTGGGGCTTACTAGTGCGTTCTGTGGAGCCCGTTTGACAAGGATGGGCTAGATTTTCTAGCTCCGACAAATCCTCGCCGTCCAAGTCTGTGGGGGTCTGGCCCCCCGGCGAGGGCCTCTCACTCCACGCACTGAGATGTTTAGATCTTTTCGGAAGATTTTATGGCTGAGATACATAAAGCGGTGAAGTTAATATGATAGGGCGGCAGTGGCCCCATTCCTTCTCAGTCCTTATATCTTCCTCGTTTCTCGGCGTGGCCGCCCCCTTCATTGGCCTTCAATTCTTTACGCTCCCTTTTTTTCCTGAACGGATGAGGACGTTTTCACCGATACTGCTTAAATTTGTCGCTCTCGTGGTTTAGGTAGACAAGAAATCAGATGGGTCGCTCGAGGGCAAGGTTACAGCTGGTCTCACGGATTTGTTGGGTGGGTCTTTGTATTTCATTCGCACGCCTCCTACTCATCGCTCAGCGTACCCGCATATCGTAAATGTCGACACGGTTCCGCCCCTCGACTCGTCCTCATGCTATACAACTTACACGCCCATACGACAGTCCTCAAAACCACCGGCTCCGGGTTCACAGGCTTCATCCAGGACGCGTACACGACCCTCACCGAAGTGTCCGACCGCATCCTATCCACCTCGGTGGATGTTTCCTACACCTACAAACACAATATCCCGATCCCATTTCCGACGGACGAGAGACGCCTGACGTTCGACGTGCCTGCGGAAGTCAAACACGCCGATGAAGTAGCAAGGAGAATTAGGAAGTCGACGTTGGATGTGTTCGCGGTGGACGAGAGCGAAAGCGTGCAGGTGAGCCAAGAATTCTGGCCGGCAAGGGTCGGTCCTTTTTTTAACGTCATCATCGTGGTTACATCTGTACTGACCACGAACTATGCCACTCCGACACTGTCCTCTTGGCTCCGAACCTTTTTTCGATGATATCTCTATTGACGAATTAACAATTTGCCACATCACACAGGCAACACTCTTCAAGATGGCCCAGCAAGTCGTCGCAGAGAACGATGACGTGGAGACGGTAACCTATACGTTACCCAATAAGCATTATATCCCCGTGGACATGAGATACATCGGGGTCGATAACTTGACGCCGTGAGTGAATTCCCTGCCTTTTTTTTCCTTTTTTTTTTTGGGGGGGGGGGGGGGGTTATTTGCTATGGTGAGTGAACGCACGGGCGCGGGCGCGTGGAAGAGTTTACCCCACGTCATCATTACCTAAGGGATGACGTCCCTTCCCTTTTCAGGGAGATGTTGGCCCACGTTATCATGAATCGTCTTATGGGTGTCACTGATGCAGGGCACACTATGAACGGACGAGGCAATGCTGCTGTTAGCAGTTGCCTCGGCTAGGCTGTAAATGGCGTTGCCGCCGAGGATGCGGAAGGTGACATCACCTCAGCCCACCAGGCCTTTGTGGGTGAGGATACGATGAACCGGATCGTGACCCGTTGGCGGTGTGCCAGTAGCACCTGGATTCAGGGCCGGATACCCCACATATGGCCTTATGAGTGTCCATGCATGTGTCCTTTCCCCTCTCTACTCCCGTCCCTTTTAGGGACCCGTAATGAATGGGGGACACGATATGATGATGATAGTGGTGGTGATCGAAATCTTATTGAAAACGTCCGTGTCTGCTGACGTCCTGCTGCTTGTTTTTACCGCCGGATGGTTCTTGCTTCTCGTTTTCCCCTTTGTGTTTGGCCAGAATTTCGTTACCCGATATAGACGTCGGGTTAGCTGAACGCACGGCCAAATGGGACGGCTGTGGAATGCAGTGTAATGCGTGGGATTCGCGAAGTTGGGATCGGGTAAGCCAACACAATGAACTTGCTTGCTTCTCGTTTTATGAAGACGCTTGTTCGTTCATTCGTGGCGAAAAGGCTGTGAGATGGGGTTGCTGCGCACGTGCGGGTCTCTGCTGCCCGGAGATGCATGTTGCGTCAATGGTGCGTCAGCGGCTCCGATCGGTTGCTGTCAACCCCCTACTTATGATCAAATGGGGGTCAGAGTTAGCATAGAAAGCAGATTTACTATGCTGGTGAAGGGAGAGAATGGTCGCAGCGAGAATCGGGTGTGCTGGACGACGGGGGTACTCGAGACGAAACTATGCTTCGTGTTACCGACCGAGCAACCGGGTGAGGGTCAGCACCCCCGCTCTTTCTACCGAGTACCCATACGAAGACAGGGCACATATCGGGATATTGAGGGGACAAGTATGATTTGGATGTCTGCGTTGTTGGGGAAAAACGCTTCTTGTCGTTTTCCCTTCGCAAGTTTTATCACCTCTTGACATGATACGCACGGAGCATTTTCTGCGATCGTGCGTTCCTTATGATTTCCGGTCTCGAGGAAAGGTACTCAAAACGGTCATGCTGACTCGGGTCGTTTCTGGTCGTTTCTTCATGACAGATCCAAGGCAGAAGTGTTCATGCCCGTGTCTGCGCCGAGGTGAGAGTGACACACACATTCAGGTCTTAAACTTTGGTCACTGACGTCAGGCGGCGTGTTTGTTGTGCTGTTCTGGCAGTGGGTTGATCTCCGCCACGATCTCGCGTAAATAGATGTAAGCACATTGCGTCATTGCGTCGAACATGCATTGTCTTGACGACGTCGGTAAAGCCATTCGATATCTTCTCTTGAGCTCTTGACTCTGTCTTATATATGGGGTAGCTGGATGACATTTTGGAGTGGGTGGGTGTTTCGTCGAGCACTGTGCAGTCGTAGGCGGTGTACCACCAAATGAAGTCGGTAGAAAGATAACGTGTCAGTAGTAGTTATGACATCATGCGGGAACACCCGATTTAGATCTGAGATCTGGGGTCTTGCCTTTCATGTAGGCGGGTTTTGATAAATATAATTACAGTGTCATAGCATCCGTTTCGTGAAGTCCCATCACATCTCGACTCTGTTGTTTCTGCTCGACACCTCTTCACTTCCACATTTTGAAGAAAAAAACGGAGTGTAAAAAGTATACCATGGGTGGTGATCATAAGTGCCCTGTGTGTCAGGCAACGTTCACTCGTCCTCAACATGTAGCGAGACACATGCGTTCGCGTACGTATCTTTTTTGTGTTGTTGGATTTTCAGTGGGGTGGTGTTCCACCAGCTCCACTTGGTCGGGATCGTTGTACTGCCTGGTCAGTGGTGTCGGCACACCATCAACCCCTCTGCCTCTCGTTGCTATCTTATATGCCTTGCTTGCTGACGACGCCCCAACTACAGACACTGGTGATCGGCCGTACAAGTGTCAACACTGCGGAGACCAGTTTGCACGAAGGTATGTTTTCACTATCATTCGGTCATCTTCGGCCCTCCCTTCTGACGTCTGCGTTTCTTGCCTCCCGACGACGCAGTGATCTACTGTCGCGCCACATCAACAAATGTCATGCAAACGAGAAACCGTCTCCGAACGCCGCCGGCGGTAAACGGAAAGGATCTGCTGCGGCTTCGAGGGCGACGACATCCAAGCAAGCTTGTGACCAGTGTGTCCAATTGAGTTTACCTTGCGATGGTTCTAATCCTTGTTGTACGTATCCCGTTTCCCTCCTTGGTCTGGCCTGGCTTGGCGTTTCATTCTTGTCGTCGTCATTGTTGTTACTGCGGATAGGAGAGCTAAATGTACATGTCCTTTCTGGTTTCCGCAGCAAAATGCATCTCTCGCAAGTGTCGATGCACGTACGTCAAGTTTCATCGTCAGACGGCTCCTATCGGCCCAGGGCATCAGCCTCCCCGGACGGTAGCGTCTTCTGCTTCTTCGTCAATTGTAGGCAGTGGCTACCCGCACTTGGATGATTTGATCCTGGGGCCACCACCAACTAGCGTACCCAGCATGGCGACGAGCATTTCGGACTCGTTGCTTAGTACCCAATTCTTGTTTAATCCTGCCTATCCATCAGCCTCGACGGTTGACCTTTCATCTATACCTGTTTCGGCGTCCGCCCCGGACGTTATGTCGGACAAATTTCGTACTCACACCGATTTACTACGACGGGGAGGAGGGTCTTCGTCATCGCCATCTACTTCTATTCACCCTGCAGCGACCACTGGAAACAATGTTTTCTCCGGCACATATACGAGCCAGTCTCAACCAAGTTGGTACTCGTGGGGTGATCCTGCGTCATCCTCAGCGGGCTTGTTTGATGCCAGTCGATTCCTTCCTCCATTAGACGATAAGGACTTCCCGACTGGTGTAACTCGCTCCCAGGTTCCTTCGGCTGTCTCAGATACGTTTGACCCTGACTTTTACAATCCCAATGGCCTTGGATCGGGATTTCGTGCCCGACGTGCATCGTTCGATTACAGCGATAGCAGCAGCGCTCCCTCTCATTCTGTACCCTCCAGTGCAACGTCGAGCAGTGCCCATCTCCCACTCCCGGGTCCAGGAGAGCTTTTCGACAACTCTCTGGACAACGTACAAGGTCAACGTGGGGATTCACAGCATCGAGATGCTGCTCCCTCTTCGCAACCGTCAAGCTATCCGACTTCGGAACAGCAGCGGCCCACTTCAGAAGGTGGATTTTCTTCCGCATTTGGCCTCATGTCAATCGAAGATCAGAATGCTCTCGCTCAACTTCAGCCAGATGGTGTCTCTTTCTTTTCCAACGTCGGCGTGGGCGGTGTCATGCCTCACTCCCCAAATGCGACCCCAATGCCTGCACGTCAGGGGTCTCAGTCGCACCAACCGAGTCAACAGCCCTTCAGGGACCGGGGGATGTCCCTTTCGGCTCTGCAGACTCCGGGTGAGATGCGTGATGTTTGGAAGGCGTATGTTCGCACGCCGCTTAGCGGACCAGGAGGTGACGATACCGCGGCGAATACGAACACCTCACAATCGCAGCAGGCTCAGATGTCCATGTCGCCATCTAGCCAACGCCGGCGTTTGCGCGTATCGTCCTTGCCCAGTGTAACACCTACCGTTGAACGGGGACACCCGCTAATGAATGGATACGCTGGGGGGCATGTGGAGGGATCGCGAGGCAGTATGCATGGAAACTCGGACGACTTACGGAGTTACGAGGCTGCTGTGAATGCTCGTTCCGCTTCACTGAACCTGAATCTCGTTCCGCGACGCCGTGGGACACGTGGTGGGGTGAGCAGAAGCCCAGTACAACCATCTGGTAGCGCGTCTGCAGAGAACCTGTCTGCTACGGATATGGCTGCTCTAAGTCGCCCTTCGTCTTCCTCCTCGGTGTCGTCACTTGCACATGCATTTGGTCCACATCAACAATCCTACGTGAAACCTCCACCGTTGTCGAATCCGTCGATTTCATTACCTATACCCTCCGTGCATGGTCACGGACTTGGTGGAGGATCATTTGGGAACTTACCGCGCGAACTGCCATCCCGCGAGTCGAGCGTGGCATCTGACGGAACCGGGAGTTCGGAAGGAGAGGTGTTTCGACCGTCGTTTAAGCGCTTGGCATCGCAAACACTTGGCCCTGCCAACTCGAAGCGGGCACTTGTGGAGAGGGGTGCGGGCGGTGGCAGTGAAACGATCGCAGTCACAGTTGCAGACGGGGGCGGGCTTGGCGCAGGTGGCAATACGAGTAGGGAGCTATTGGGTACCGGGAACGGCTCTATGCGACCTATTGCCGCGCTACCGGAACGTGCACGACGAACGAGCGAGGCGGGCGTGGCGTGATGGATCTGGCAATGACTTGAACCTGGACTTGGCGATGCAGGATTTGAAAGGAATGCGTCGAAACTTGATCTACTTTTTCGTTTGTTTAATGGCACGCGGACGACATTGAAATAGTCGGGAATGCACTTCTGACGTGTAGTCCTTTTGATCACATACTAGCTTACACCTTTGCTTTTACCCTAATATCATGTGGATCAACGCTGGCGAGTCTCTTGAGTTCTCTGGTTGAGTAAATATCATCTTTACCCCAAATTCGCAAAGGCGTGATTCGGTGTACATGACCACCATCCGCGTTGTCGAATTCGGCGACTGGGTCAGTGAGAGTGTCATCATATGGCATCATCATGACGTTGCAAGTTTGAAAGGATCGACGCGGAGACTCGTACACATATCGCTATGATTAAGAGAGACCACATCTTTCATCCCTTAACTTATTTACAATCAGACAGGACAGTGAATACTCGATACTTCAGTGCTCTGTGCTCACGCGCACGCGGCTCAACCCCTAGCAGATGGGAAAATCAAATACATCAAGGTAAGTCCATCCCTGTCAGCCCATGAAATGCTGCACTGACTCGAATTCCGGCGAAACGTGGAACGCTATAGGGGACGCTTCACTCGGGAGATCAAAATAACCATGGACGTGACTTACTAAACTCAATCAGGAACTATGAAACACTGCTCACCTGGCAATGGCAGTATTATTCCCCCGCCGCGACGATGAGCGCTCGTGCCACTGTACCGGTATACATTGAACTCGACATGTACAGAGTCTCCTGCCAACTCGGTGACTGTTGTAAATGACTTTTTTGCCTTTGGGATATCCCACTGTCAGTCACTGCTGCAGCGTATTGGAGAAGAGCACTGCAATTTGTCGAGAAGGCATGCCAAGTGCTACTGCGGAGCGTGTGTCTGTCTACATAATACGAGCGGCGAGTACGTCATTCTAGCTGATTTAGTTTGGCTTATTACAATAATGGTATTCAAAGCTGGCTCAGCTTGGGCTTAGCCAGCAAATCTCGGTGCGAAATTCCACCTGAGCTCATGGGCCATGCAGTAGAATTCAAGCGGAGTTTCAAACTATGCCTCCCCTTCGTCGAGACCTACGACGCTCCGCCCGCCTTCAGCTGAAGTCAAGGATCGCTATGCTCCCCTCTGGGGGTGGCAGGGGTTACCCCCAGTATTCTTTCGTCCCTCAACCTGACTTACGGATGGCAACGTCGAAGCCCAAGACGAGGACTACTACAGCCCCACCCGTGGAGCCCACCTCCCGTCCCCCCACGGTAAGATCCCAAGGCAAGCAAGCGAGAAAGCGCCATCAGGAGCCCCAAGAGGGATCCGGAAGCGCTGAGGCCATTCACTGGGAGCCGTACCCCCAACTTACAAGGGATCTGTTATCTTGGATCTTACGACATCCAGCCGATCGCGCTGTCCTCTTCAACGAGACGATGGATCAAAATGTTCAGGGAAAACCTCATTCTCGGAGGAAGAAGGATATTAACGCAGTCATCGCCGATGCTATCTTTCGCCAGGACAGGCAATACGGGGAGTCGTATGCCTCCCATCCAGCCAAGTTTGCGTCAGCAGTGGCTAGTCGCCTCGTAACGTACGTCTTTCCTCCACTTTCATAATGATTCTTTACACTCGTTTTACAGATTGAAGAACAAATATCGACAACATGTATCAAGGTTCAAGTCTACTGGCGAGGGCGTCAACCCTAATAACCCAAACTACCGGAACCTCCACGGTAAGTGCCGTCCATTCCGTTGTTATCACCCCGCCCACTCACGGTATTCTCTCAAGAGCAAGTTCTCGCAGAATTTCCC
The DNA here is from genome assembly GCA_024613185.1 of Pisolithus microcarpus. Classification (NCBI taxonomy): domain Eukaryota; kingdom Fungi; phylum Basidiomycota; class Agaricomycetes; order Boletales; family Pisolithaceae; genus Pisolithus; species Pisolithus microcarpus. The sequence goes on from JANFAI010000007.1 coordinate 2,289,387, forward strand.
TTCTGGGAGGAATGCGATCAGCTATGGCATGGAAACCCTACGTACGATGCGAGAGTATTCAATGCGACTCCTGGGGCCAATCGAACAGGTGACTTTCTTACTATTATCAAAAGTGGCGGCACTACCGCACCACCTGCATGCGATCGTACCCAAGATCAAGATCAAGGCGATGTAGTAGAGTATCCCGGTTCCTCCACAAACGCTGACTGGGATCCTGATCCGAACATTCCGATGGATGCATCTGAGCAAGAGGAGGAGGAGGAAGGTGAAATAGATGAAGGTCGGGAGGGGGAATGGAATGTGGTGTCGGTTCCGGAGTGTCGTGACGATTTCATGCCTGTGGATGAGCAACCACAGACGCTTGGCAATCATCTGCCATCTCAACAGGAGGTATGTACTAACGATTTTTTTTTTTCCTCCCTAACAAGAGAATGTAGCCTGGAAATTCTACCAACACGGTTCTGCCCCCAGACAAGCCTCCGAGCGCAACGCACCGTCGTACTGCATCTTCGGATAGTCGATCCGCTTTCCGCGTGGCCCCATACCCAAGGCCACCGGCTTCTACCATCTCTACAACGACTACATCATCTACACCTAGCAGTAGCGCTTGGCGCGCCGGTGCGGTTTCCGAGTCTTCCCGAACCAGCCTGACGAAGGGAAAGAATGTCCTCGCACACATGAAAGCTGACCTCGATGGGCGGCTTACCGGCCTAAATGAGGCTTCCCAAGACCAGCGTTTGCTCCGAGCTACCCTCAAGTACGAGCATAAAGTGGCGAAGACCCAGGCTTACATGCGAGAGAAAGAGATCGCTCATCTGGAGACGGAGCACGAGAGGGAGCGTAATGAGGCGGAGAAGGCGCATATTCGAATGCTGGAGCAGAAGAAATTGGAACTTGAAATGCTCAAGGAGGAATCGGAGCTGATGCGCCTCAGGCTGGAACTGGCGAGACTTCAAAATCAACAAGCAGGTGATGTGTCCGTTCCCTCCATTTCTACTACTGCTCCTCCCACCACGCAATCTACTTCTCGCGCCCCGCAATCAGATGGCTTGTAGTAGTTCGGCATCCGGTATCTTTTTTTTTTATACTACCATTTACATCCGTACGATGTCATGTATCCTTCATAGCTCAAAATCTGTATCGTCGTTTGCCTGAGAACAATCTGAATTTGATGCGCAAGTGTTTTTCCTAAGAACCGTTTGAACTACATGCGGAGACCACGCTGTTCGAACAGCCTTTCCATCAAATACCCACGGAAACGCTGTCCCTGCGTTCCGTCTCCCTGTTCGCCTCCACCGTCGTCTCCCCCTTCATCGTCCCAGCCTTCCGCCTCACCTATCGCCCACTGTGTGGTTTCTTCGCCTAACCTTTCCTCAAAACGGATGATCATATTGTGGAGAATTATGCACGCGGTGATCCAGTAAGCTGCAATGTGTAAGTCGTTATCTTTGCTCATGTGTAACCTGAGCTCCCGCAGCGACTGAAAACGGCCTTTGAGAGCGGCGAAAGCATGTTCCACCCTGACGCGGACCTTCCATACGCTGAGAAGACAAGCAGGTTTTTTTTTTCTAGTACGCACCTTTGACAGATAACGGTTGTAGGTGTTCTGCCTACGTGTTAAGTGTCCCCCGCGCGGCTTCTTGAACGGTACCACACACCACGTCTCCGTAGGATAAGCTGAATCTGCCCATACCCAGTGCCGGGCTGGAATCAAGTTAGCCGGGTCCTGCGATATTCGCGTTCCTTGGAACGCATATGCGTCGTGTACGCTCCCAGGTTGGCCCAACGCATAGTCGACAATCATCAAGTTATGGGGCATAATAATTGCCTCCAAAGCAAGGTGAGTCTTACTCTTCTGTCTGCTTTCTACGCTTACCTGGCAATTTAACGAGAAACGAGCCTTTCGATCATAGAAGCCATCTCCGAACATTCCAGGCCTGGCATACAGGTTAATCGCAGAACCATCCGCCGCAAACACTCCGTTCTTCCAAGCGCGACAAGTTCGAGATTCGGTGAATGCTCGTGCACGCCGCATTTCCTCTGACTGGGCACCAGGAATGTACACAAACTCGTCATGCTGATCTAGAAGGGCGGCAATCACACGGTGAGTACAGTTCACTACCGTTCCAACGCTAACACCAGCCCATTGGCCGACATCTTCCGGCGAGCACGCGTTCCCGTAGTGGCCGGCACGGTAGAGGAATATTGCGAGTTGTATCGAGACGGGTAATTGCTTGTTGTTTGATTGGTTTTGAAAGACTGGATGACCGCTGATTTGATCCAGAATGTCGTCAAATACCTCCGGATTGACACGGAGTTTCTTCCGAAATAACGAAGGGCGATGTTCTGCGAAGTGACTAAGAAGAGGGAGTTGCGAGGCCTTAGGTATGGGTTCCCCCGGATCTTCGAGGACGCGCGCAGCCTCAACCTCATCACGTAGTGCCTCAATTGTATCCAGAAGTTGGGTATACGGTGCGATAATCATGTCCGTCGTTGAGACGGTGCTAGTCGACTCGGAATCAACCGACATAGATCCCCAGGAAGAGGCGAGTGAGGACGCTGGAGAGGGGGGGGACAGTACCATGGGGCTCAGTGCAGGGGAAGACATCCCTGAGGTGTCGGACGACGTGTCCGTCCAATCTGTAAGGTCACTATCATCCTCAAGACTCGCGCTGATTTCATCATTCCGCATCCGTGCAGTAGCGAGCGTAGCATCGTCAAGCAGTTGAAGTATCTCTGTGCGAAGGGAAGTTCGGGGCATCCTGGTGATCAACGGATGTCGGTATGTGCAGTATCGAGAGCACTGTATTTTTTTCACTGTACTGTTATCTACACTACAATCTATACTACCATTTTGTTTGCCTTCGAAGCAATTTTGAAACTATCAATCTACTTCCATATGCGGACGAAGTGTCGGAGCTTCAACCCTCCAAAAAAAGCTGAAGACGAAGTTAGGGTTAGCTAGGGTTAAGCGCCTGAGCTTTGTCGGCTGAACCCACTCTGAATACCATTAATCTGTCATGGTCGCAGCCCTCATACTTCCGTTTATCCTTTTGTTATTCTCCTCCCTAGTGTGCCATTAGGTTTTTGCCTCTATGGTCCCTCCATGTCGCTCGTTTTCAACGTGGCCCGCTCACGGGCGCTCTTTTTTCCATCGTTTTTTGTCTCTCCTGGTGTCGTCCAACCTGTGGTTATGTGCACGCTCAGCATCGCTATCACCCGTAGACGTCATTATCCCTCAAAATGCAACTTCCCAATCGCCGTTCACAGTGGTACAAGATGATTTTCTGGGGATTTCCTTCGAACTCAATTCTTTCGATACCTTATGTATGGTTCATTCCCTCCTTCGTGCCCTCATTAGGAGACTCACTGTGTCCTTCCTCAAACGTCTACGATGTGATATGCATCTATAGGGGGAGAAACACCACTTTCGATGCCCAATCCCATGCAGAACTACCTCGCGAATCTTCGCGCTCGCATCCAGTCTCCCCTTCGTATTCGCGTCGGTGGTAACAGCATGGACAGTTCCACTTTCGTTCCGGACCAATCACAAATGATTATTCTCACTGACCCAAACGCATACTTCAACGATGTACCCGTCGACTTTGGCCCCACATTCTTCGATGTGCTCAACTCTATGGCGAATATCGTCGGTGAGATGAACTTCATGATTACACTGAGTATGCAGGATCCATCCAACGACACGGACGTGATTGAGCTCGCAAGGGCCGCTGACGAGATGCTGGGGGCGAGGCTGGATTCCATGCTTTTAGGAAACGTACGTGACTGGGTTCCCCTGTGTCCCGGAAATTTGACTGGACGTCTTTACTATATACTTCCCACTTTGCAGGAACCCGACCTGTACTCCGGACATGGGACGAGGGCGAACTACACGATACAAGACTATGTGAGTGATGCGTTAAATGTGAGGACATTTTCATCATTCGTTCAGATTCCAGAAATTGGGGATGTTCTCCATGACCTGGAGAATTCGGTGTACGGTGACCTCATACCCAACCCCGTTATTGGGGGTCCCACTATATGTTGCAGTTGGTGAGTTCCGTGGCTGCTACCCGTGCTGTGAGCTCCGCACGAGCGTGACCCGTTTGGCAGGGACCTGTCCGATGTGCTCAATGCAGGATTGACACAGTATCCCTACAAGTACTACACGTTACAACATTATCCCACAAATATTTGTAACGGTGCGAACGCACAGAATACAAACTTATCTTACTTCGTCTCGCACACGAACAGTGAGTTGGCAGGCTTTTTAAGTTGCATATTACGTCATCGCTGCTTCAGTTCCATCATACGCTCAGTGGCAAAGCACTGGAATCGACATGGCACATAAATTGAACATTCCGGTCCTTATGACCGAATATAACAGTGTCTCTTGTGGAGGCTCAAATGTTTCCGATACGGTGAGTGGCTCACTCACAGGCGTGTCTCAGCTGCACCTTATGTACCAACGTCGACCACTCCGCCTACCGTTCGCCTTTTTGCGCAACACTCTGTAATGTCCCTGTCATGTCGTGCCGGCTATGTAGTTTGGAGCGTCGCTATGGGCCATTGACGCGGCACTCAACTTTGCGGCGTCTGGTTTAAGTGCCGCCTTCCTTCACACCCGCGAGTATGGTGTCTTATACAATCTCTTCGATCCTCCGTCACCCACAGATTCTACCGCGTCGGGGTGGCGCACTGGCTCCCCTTACTACTCTGCCCTCCTCCTCTCGGAGACGTTTCCACCGAGCGGCGTTGCAGTCCTCGACATCAACCTCAACAATTCGATATACAATCCTGCAGCTACAGTCGCTGGTTATGCGCTCTATGGTCAGAATGGAACCAAGTGCGATCGGCTCGTCTTGATCAATTATAGTAATGACGGAGGGAACACCCGCAATTTTACGATCGGTTCAAACGTCGCCAGTACTGCAGGCGTGCGGATTCTCGAGGCGCCTAGTATCGCTGAGACCACAAAGATTTCGTGGGCAGGGCAGACGGTCGGTTCGAATGGCGAGCTTGAGGGGACACAAACAACGCAGTATTATACGGACTGTGCAAACGGGTGTAATATCAGTATCCCAGGCCCTGGTGCGGCCGTCATTGTGCTCGACGTCACTGCGAGCAACTCGTCTTTCTATGTTGGGAACTCGACCATTGCAGGGCCCGGATATGACGGAAATAGCACGGAGGGTTCTTCGGGTTCTAGCACCTCTGGTTCAGCACTGAGGAGCAGTGGTGGCTACGGGGAAGTGTGGCCATGGGCAGTAACTGGGATGTTGATGTTGGGGGCTCTACAATCCGTGCCCTGATTGTCTGTGCTATGTTCTTAAAAAATAGAAATAGAACTAAGGCTAGAGAGACTTTCATCGATACCACTCCACAAATTAGGATAGCAAGGATGGCTGACTACGCTACAAAGTAGCTCAGGTAGAAACATTCGTACGGCCCAAGAGTAAGAAAGGTGGTACGGAACATCGGAAGGAGTAAACGGTAAGCAAGGTGGTGGAGTCGGACGACACCCCAGATTCGGCCAGCCAGGAGGATCCCGCACTGTTTCGTGCCACACGCTAAAGAACCAAATTATGTTTGCATTCACAGACTTATGTAAGATTCCTCGTTTCAACCTGGACCTCCACTAGTTACCACTTGTTGGTTTTCCCCTTGGCCTGGTCATGACGGGAAGTACAATAGATAAAAGGCGACAGTTGTGTACAGTGTAGATGTGCAGCTTTAGTATACATTACGCTTTACGCTGAAGGCAGAGCGAAACGATGTAAGGGACCGGAAAACGTGGATGGAACAACAGAAGGGGGAAGGGAATTATGGTACCACTGTCCACCCACGAAAGCGAGTGAGAGGAAAACTGTAAGTGCTAGCAAAGAAAGCAAGACGACAATGACAACAAGGAAAGCAAAGGGATGTGCGTAGAGATTGTGTGAAGATGTGTATGATCATCGTACGTAAGTCGATGCCACAGACATAGTTTGGCGCATGGGGACGTATTGCCCAGATTGTCGAGCAGGTCACCGGGACAACAAGACTAGGGCTAAATAGATTCGAGAGGTACTCGTAGTCTGTGGATAGTGGATTGCGATGGTTGCGAAAACTGGTGTCCATCGAGGTCAAGTAAAAAAAAAAGGAAAGCGGGCAGCGTGTTGAGTCGATAGGAAGTAACTCGACAATCAAGTCACGCGACCCCGTTTTTGTCATGTCGACCAGTCACGTGTGCTTGGTTGTGGTGCAAGCACTGTAAACGAAGTCGAAAGCACCGAACCTTCAGATCGCCCGACCTTTACCCTTCGACTTCACCGTAGAGCTCCGCCTCTGCAAGGACAATTCGGGCAAGGTCGAGGTGGAAGGGGTGGGACTGGGGAAAGATGGCTCTTGAGACGAAGGAAGACGCGGGTGGACCCGGCTCCTGCCATGTGTCGAGCTGACGGACAGTGCCTGGCCCTCATGGCTCTGCATGAGCTGAGCATTGGTCATCGACTGTCCAGGCTCGCCCCTATATTCGAGCCCGGGACCCGGTGAAGGTCGGTGAATTGCAGGAACGTTGCTTGTCGACTGAGGGGATATCTGTTCACGTGAAACGCCAGAAACCGACAATGGATAATCATAGTTAGTTGGCACGGGGACTGAAGAAGCCCTTCCACTACCCTGCCTATGAGCTTCCCCCGGCTGCAGCGTCGTTTGTACAAAGGACGACGACTGGCTAGACCATCCAGGCTGGCTGTAAGAACTGAGGTCAAGGTTTGAAAGTGTGGTTGGGTACAAGTTCCGGGAAGAGGATGTGACGTTAGGGTACGGGATCCCTGCGCTATTTGTCCTGCGGGATCCTGGCCTGGAGCGTCCTTCGCCTACGAGATGTCCACTATCCCCTCGTAATTCCGGGTCAATAGCAGTATTATCGGTAGGGAGGCGACTGCCTGACGTGCTCTGCAACAACGCGACGGAATGCTGAGGTGGACAACTATGGACAGATTGTGGCCGCATCTCCAGACTCCCATCCGTATCATCGTCGAGTTCGGAGGTATCTTCCTCGTCATCATCATCCGAGGGGGTTGCCTTGGACGCTCTGCTGCGTCGCTTACGGGGACGTTTGTAACCTTCGCCCCCGGATACGTCAAGCTGCCAATAGCTTCCCTTCCCGGGGTCGGTGATGGGTCGTGGAACAGGACGAAACACTTTGTTTAGCGACAGATTATGACGGATCGAATTCTTTAATACCCATCAGGAAATTTTTACGAAAAGAGATGGAGAGGGACAGAAGGCAGACGTACTCTCCAAGCCCGCTCCTTGCGGTGCTCGCGGAACCAAGTAAAGCGTCTTTCCAGTTCGCTGTAAATCTCCTGAAGGGTCAACTGCTTGTTGGGACTGCCGTAAATCGCAAGCTTGATGAGCGTCGGATAGGGTTGATTAGGCTTCTCCCCTGGGGGAGGGTCGGGAAGAGACCATAAACTGACAGGCTCATGAGGCTTTAAACCAAGTTGCTGACGCAGATAAGGGCCTGCGTCTGGGAAGAGGGATCTCCCTGTAAGACTGGTTGTGGCGAGGGGGGGAACCGAAAAGGTTGGTGCGCTCCCTTGCAGAAGTGTGGCGGCGGACGACAAAGAATCAGAGTTGTGGGACGGAATGTAGTCCATTTGCGACGACGGATGCTTGTGAGGGTGGAGCTGGTCAAAAGTTTCTGGCGAGGGGACGTCGCTCAGGGGATACCCTGGAAATATAGCGTGGAAACAGTGTGTACTAAGGGTGTTGGGCAAGCGATCTCCGCGATTGACGGTCTCTAGACCAACGCGGTGTTGACCCTGATGTGCAGAATAATGACAATAAGGCTGCCGCTGAGATGTGGGATGGGGCAAGGGGACCTGCTGTTGGGTATATTCTAAGGGAGATTGCGAATGGGGTGGATCGCAGTGGCCTTTATGGGTAATACTGTAGTCGGAAGAGGATGCAGTCGAATTTGTTCTATGGCTGCTGCCGGCTGAGAGGTGTGAATCAGAGGTAATGGACTTTTCGCCCTCGTAGGAGTGCTGTTGGTGTGGCGTACATCCGTTCAGCATTGCGAGCTGCTACTAGAAGTAGAAACAAGGCAAAAACAACTCACGGTTTTCGCTGAGCCCTGATACCCAGGTGGGTCATGTGAATATGTGGCGTGTGGTACAGGGTGGGGGCAGACTTGTGGCGTCACGGATTGGTGTTGACGAGGAGGTATGTACGGTGTATTCCTTGGCAGGTTTGGTTTGCAATCACCGGGTGTCTGGTTCGAATGATGCCTGAAGTGCACAACCCCTGTAAAACGTGCGGAGGAAGGGTCGTTGTCGGCACGCCCGCCTATGGGGGCAGCGCCGGAGTCGGGATCGCTGCTATGGGAGCGCGAGTGGAAGGTTGAAGTGTCTCGTTGGAAGGACGTATTAGGAGACACGGCAGCACGCCAGCTGCTGATGGGATTTCCAGCACCGCGACCCATGGAATACTACCTGTGGCAGCCATTGTCATCCTGGAAAAAAGTTGTGGACCCACAGTGCCAAACATAAGGAAAACAGCACGCCGCAAGCAAAGATGTTCCAGTCGCGCGTCTTCGCGCCGAACCTCGTTAACGTACGGTATTAATATTATGTAAGGCCGCTCCCGTGAAGTGTGGCAGTGAAAATCAATCTCGGGATTCGGCAGGGACCGACAGATGCGTCACGTGCGCAGCTGCGATGAAAACACAAAAATTGTGCACTGCGACTGATGCGATTCAGCGGATGGTTCAAGTGCAAGTATTGGATGCTTCAAGCACGAAAAGATCGACAGATTAAATATTAGCCTGCAAGGACATAGGATCTGGCCTTCCAGAACTCATCCCTGATGATATCACAATGCAGTACTTCCACCATCGTCCTAGCCTTTTTCTTCTTCCCCCCAGCGGATTCGCCAGAGGACACCTGCTCTGAAACTGTATGTCCGGTACTTGTTTTCGAGGCGACCTCTGGTGCGTCCTGAGGCTACAACCGAAGTGAACGAAACTCGCGCCGGGTGGTGAGGGAGAGCACGTACCACTTGTACGAGGACGCTTCCTCTTTTGTACCTAGCTGAAATGTCATTGTAGTTGATGTTGAATTGTTGAAAAAGCATTTCATGTTTCGCGGCAGATGCGGTGCCCTAATAACCAATCGGTATCCTCGACGGCTGATCCGGCTTCTGCCTTACACTGAGTGTGGCATGTGCCTCAGCAGTTGTCTTTCCTCCTTGTTGTACGAGTGCCCAAAATACGGTGTTGTATAGGTTATTGATGTGTGCTGGACGCTGCCGGAGCAGCCACGGTGAAAACCCAGGCGACAATGACGATGATAAGGAATTGCTCACTGTCGACTTGTCGCCAAGCAAAGTAATCGCGTACGGATCGTTCGTCTGGATACAGAACGATGCGACCGTCAAACGAAGGAGGGTATCGCATCGGTGTGTCAGGAAAGTATTTCGACCAGTGGAATACATAGCAAGAAGTAAAATAGGACGTGAGAGCCGTCAGTATTTTGGCTTGCCGCCGGTTATACAGGTCCGTGGATCTTCTGAGCAGAAAGCTGTGACCCGCACGTTTTGGCACCTGCGATTACATTGCACGGGGGACGGCTCACCTGAATTCATCCGATTCACCAAAAGCAAGGACGATATCTTTGTATTCGGTCATGACGTCCATAGCAGCACGATCCATGAGTTCAAGAGCGCGCTTGTCGTTGGGTTTTGCGAACCCGTGCTCCTCAGAAAATCTGTGCCAAAAAGATGTGAACGCCGGCCGATAGATCGTGACTCCTTACTTGTGAAACGAATGCCCATCTAATCTGCATACCAGAAAGCATCCGGGTAACAATGAATCGGACAGTTCATAGTTACGAACGTAGGCATACTTTGAGTTTGCCATGATGTGTCGATCATAAGCTGATATCTTTACCTGAACTAATGGCCGTGTGGCGCGTGGGAGAAGCCCGGCCAACTCTGACTCTGCACCACACCTCTCACACGAGGTAACAACTGAACTCACAGCCAGCTGTGCATCCCTCGCTTTCATAGTTTAGCCCATATAACACTTCACTTTAAGCAGTACAACCGACGCTTATTACTCCATTGACCATCTCATCATGAGTACCGGCACAACCGCTCCAAACTCCCCCTACTCCTCCTACTTCAGGAGACGTCTGATTGGCCGTGCGTCGTCCCCACCTACCTGGGCTTGCTACGAGCAGATCCCGTATGACGAGGACGACGATGAGGACGATGATTACACGGATAGTCAGTCCGACGATAACTCATGCTCGGAGGACGGCGAAGATTACGGGCGTCCATCCAGTAATGACCCAGATGGTGACCGTATCGAGAGGCAGGACGATACGCAGAATATGGAGATTGACCGGACTGCTTGCGTTGGTGACGACAAATGTACCAACGAGAAGGCGGGTTCACCTCCGCCGCTGCAACCCCCGCTTAAGAAGGATATCAAGGGAAAGCAGCGTGCCGTCGATCCGGAACCGGAACCGACGAAGAGGAGGCACCGTAGAAAGGAACGTCGCCCGACACATACTCTCCGCCCTATCTTGACGATCCAGAAGAGTCAGGGATTTGTGTGGAATCAGGTTCGATATTTTCATTCACCGCACTCGACTACCTCACACTGAATCCTGGTGATTTGATTTGATTCTCTTCAGGATTTGTTCGTTCCACCCTATATCAAGGACCGATGTTCGTGCCCTCTCGTTGTTTCGAATTCTTCGGCTAACACTGATAATGACCTGTTTTGATTGCTGGTGTTATTTACAGACGTGGCGTCGACCTCACCTCCAGGTTCGAAATGCTTTATTTCTAATTCCCGGTCCAAGACGTCCTCCATGACGGATTACGAAGTGGAAGTAGTCGAGATCCGTGTTAGGGACGACGAGCTTTACGATATCATCCCTGCCTAAACTCTCCCGACTCTTTTCCTCTTCGCTCTTCCTCGATTTCATTCTCCTCCACTGCATCCCTTGACCAGAAAGTGTACATTTTCGCCCTCCGCTGTTTCCCGAATGTCTAGCGCGGTATAGCATTTCAATTATTCACGGGGGTCGCTGTTCCTCATCTGTCGTTCCCCCCCTTTTGCGTTATTTTTCCCTTCCTGCCTCCCATAGTTCTGTTTCCTGTTTCAATACTACTGTCCATAAGGCTGAGTCGGATAGACGTCACGATGTACACTGAATCGCATCCCATACATCTTCTACGAATACACCTCTACTCTATTTCCCATGAGTTCTCGCAACCATCCCCTCGACTGACATCCATCAGCCATGTCCCATCCATCCCCCGGCTTAGTCTCCACCGATCGTCGCCATTAAAGCGTCGTCTACTTCCTTCATACGTGCCAATTCGCGCATTTTCTCCTGCTCCTGCTCCCGTACGATATCGTTCTCACGGGCGACTCGGTATGTCGGCTTCATATACGGCTTGTAATCGAGATGGCGTTTGACGTAGAAACACATATAGGCGTTGGAGTTCAGGCATGTGCCCAGGCTGGAGGGGGTGACTCTGGGTAATTGTTCGGGCCGCAAAATTATGTCGGTAGGATGAGATAGCGATGGCTGAGTTTGGAATTCGTGGGGATGTACATGAGAGACTTACTTCTCATCGTCAAAACGATACCACTACTCGCACAGTTTCAAATCGTATATAAAGATTGAGCGCGTCATTGTAGTGGGGAGTAAGGGACCGTACCTCATCCTGAAATCGCGCGAAGTTGGTGTAGTGCCCGTTCTCCATCTGACCTTCGTGATTGATGACTGCGAAAAGATCGTATTCGTACATCGCGTCTGGCCCTGGATGCGTGCTTTGGACCAGGGAAAGGCATGGCCACAGCCAATTTCCAATCGAAGGTGAGCCATATGGAAGGAGTTGAAGGAACACCATGGGATGAAAATGGACGCACATGGTTTCGTCATTGTTGGGCACCGCGAGAGTGGTATAGGGTGCCATGTTAATCGCTACCGGGAACCGTACAGGTCTGTCGATCTTATGTGGCGTACCTTTGGAGACAGTCTTATGCTCGAAGCGCTATCCCGTTTAATTTAGCCATCTATCTGGTTGGGACCAAGAGGAGGGCAACAAGTAAGACGGACCTTGAATTGGAAGCTCAAGACAGGTGGGAGTTTACGTATGCTGAGTCGTCTGACTGCCTCGTGCGTTGGCTTCGCACATTTTGTGCAGCTGTACTCTCTGCCCAATTTTTCCGGCTTCGTATACCTGGATCAAGCGTGCCGCAGCATTTGAGCGGAGATGAAACGAACACGCCCGAGCAGGGTACATGAGCAATCGAGCCCACGTGGATTATGATGCGTGATGAAGAACATACCTGCGCAAGCACCCAGCAAGGGTGATATCCTTTTCTATCCCTGGATCTCTCAACTCGAGGCTGATGTCCAGCATTGGATCCACGGTGCGCGTGACGTTACCGCACCGCTCACAGGTCACCTCACTCTGTAGCTGCCCTGCAAACGTCTGGTGCACGATGCAATTACACGAGATGTTTGTCGATCCACGACATGTCCCGTGAATTTGATTGAGTGCAGTAATGAAAAATTCGTGGGCATCCTGTTGTGCATAACCCGACATTTCTGCCGATACTTTCCATGTCGTAGAGAGGAATGACGTTGGGCCGAACGGCACCGTAGAAGAGGAGTAAATCTAAGCGCAACACCAATGGTCAATAGCTAGACAAGTTATTGAAGAGAAAGTAACCTCTGTAAATAAGCTGTCCATCTCGCAGCAAGTACAGTCCGTGTGCTTGCACAGTCGGCTATTATGCCGATCTCCCAGAAAGTAATTACGGAGGAGCGGGTTGTGGATGAACGATTGAAGAATGACATTGAGAAAGCAAGTCTGCCCGAGATTTAATAAACCACGACAGCCTACGTTTGGGATTCGTTAGGAGAAAGTAGAAGTAAGATGCGCAGGTATTTGCCTTGACATGGAACGACGGTGGTATTCTTTAGGGACGTTGCTTCTACATTGTTTGGTATCCACGGGTGGTATGGTTCACGTACCCGCTTGGATACTGCAGCTGTCAGTCGAGCAATTCGCGCAAATGCAATGCGAAGTACCCTGAAAACGCGTCTGGTTTTCCTCCACCATGAGTGTCGTGGATAGGTACAAGTCTTCAAACGTGGCACAGTAGACAAAATCGTCGCATTCCAAGCAAAATAGAGATCCTGATTTGGTGTCAACACCTATGTAGGGCGACACATACCGACCGACCGACTATGTCATTGATCGTTAGTGCTCGTGGAAGCTAAACTTACAGAGTGGATGGCCGGAATCAGCGAGGTGAGAAGTGACGTGCCCCCATGTCCAACACCCGGCGAAGGAACAGGAGAGGCACACGAATGGACGTGGTAGCGTCAAGTGACAGATATCACATGTTGGTGCCGCCGTCTATTGCGTGGTAGAATTAATTGGGGTCAGCCGTACTAAAAGGTCTGTCCAGCAGTAAACTTACCCTCCTCCGCTTCGCCAGAGGCTGCGAAACTGCTTGCTCAGCCTTACCTGCATACCACGCAACAACGGTCTTATACTTGGTCTTCAATTCGGTTGACCTAGAAGGATCCGCGAGTGCCTTGGAAACGTGCGTACAAGTGATGTCTAGACCTTCACCCCGTGGTCTCAGGCTGGTCAGAGCATCTGGTATTTGGCCAGACTCGCCTCCAAAAAGAACGTCGCGTGTATTTTCGGGTGTGGACATGGCGGGTGTTCCAAGTGGATTTGTGGTTTCGACTGGAACTTACAGCGTTGCTGTGGTGGCCTGGCTGTTCGCACGGCGTTCGGTGTCAGATCCAAGCGGTGCGGGGAACGACACTGACTTCCATAAACGGAAGTACCTACGTCGGACAAATTTCCAAGGGAACTTCGAAAATTTGAGCGTGAACATCGTTGCAACTGGTCCTTCGTATTCTCCCAAGAGACGTCGTGTTTGACACCGAACAAGGCCGATAAGTGCGTCAACGGCCATCATGATTTATCACGGTGACTTCGTAACATTCGGAGATAGACAGCATACACGAATCATTACCCGGCTGGGTTGTTCATGGCAAGATTGTATAGACGCCGACCTTCACCCAAAAAGTGGCATCTTCCCGGGTGCCCGCCGCAGGCAGGTGGGTGTTTCTACTAATATTTTGTGCGTATCCGAGAGCGAGCAACGGTAAACGGATGAACTGGAACGACTCTCCCTTCAAATCTTTCCCAATTTGATTGTGATAAATGGACGAGGTGGAGCGCCTCGCCAGCCCTCACACTTGGAGGACTTGACTCTGAATCTGAAATGGTTCTCGAATTCCACACCGTAACCTCAATTCTTGTAGGCGTTTCCAACTATGTCTCTCTACACTGCAACTGCCGCGAATAGAATTGGCGACAAGGGAATATGATCTGCAAGGGAAGTCATTTACAGGGTTGCAGAAACGGGAGGATTCTAATAGCAAGTTTGTTTGGAAGCTTGTCGGATAGTCTTTAATGATAAGCTGGTGGGCCAAACTTGCTATACCACACTATGCGGGAAGGCCTGGCTGCCTCCCTAATATTGAAGATTGGCAGGCGACTAGTCCAGTTCTTGCGAGAGTTAGTTTTATACCTGTCTCATCAACGTCAGGTAGCCGCCAAATCACTGCACGAAATCAATCAAAGTCAAAGAAGTGAGGGTTCACAGTCCTTAGTTGTAAACGAGTAGCTACCAAGGGGTGATTTAATATGGAAAGTGCAGCCGCCAGGTTCCTAGGATGCGGAACTTAGGACGGTGATCCAGTCAGTCAACCCTGACACGGGACCATTTACTGGGTGAAAAAACTTCCATTCGCTACCGCATGGGAGTCAGATAGTCATGGAGACCTAACCCTGGGCAGATAATGTGTAGGACCGTTGATTTTTTTCGGCCCTGTCCCCTAACTTAACGGATGTATAGGTACAGAATGAGCAAACATCGTTGATACTTTTGAATGTCAAGTCGTGTCTATCGAGCTACTATGTTTGAGACCTTCGGCTTGCAAAGTAAGATCAATCTACATGTTCACGGGATAAGATTCAAGGCCCCATCAACTCGAACCGACTACAAAGGGATTGGATGAGTACACGCAGAAGATAAAAGCGATCTCGCAGTAGCCATCTCCATTCGTCAACGAACCTGACAGAAAATAAGATGACACAGAACTTCAGTTGAGGGCGAGATCCACGTCATTTCGCGTTGTGCGGACACGACGGCAGGATATCCAGCACAAGTTGACAGCGAGGACGCTTCTGGCGATCCCACATCGGTGCTACGAGCCTGTCAATGATGTCGAGTTAGCATTAGCATCCACCAAGTTCATTTCCAAGTTGTCAGAAAGTATCGTGTGAAAATCAAGGACAAAGCTCAGTAACAGCTTCTAGTTGATGATTTTTAAGAACTGTATCATCCTAGGGAAACGTGGAATGAAACAGTGGAAAACTCATGCTCACCTCAAAATACGTCATAGCCACATGCTGTTAGACATGATAACAAGCTAACCCGCATCCTGCCTGAAGATGAGTCAACGGGGTATACGAGATGAACATATGAGAAAGATCAGTGGGGTTGCCCGAGTATATGAGCTGTGGCGGGCATTTTCGGCAGCATAATACGAAGACCGTCGTGTATAGAACATCATCTAGAATATGGTCTGGAAGGAGACTTACACTGCTACTATCACAAGGTCTGTGGAAAACCTAAAGGCACCGTTAGCGTGTTGTTCGAGGCAGATAAGAGAAGGAGATCAGAAAAAAGTAAAACAGCCGGAAGTTATCAACAAGTGCGGCTCGATGATGAACAGCATCAGGCGGTAAATCCAAATTGACATCATAGTGAACGTAAACCATGAAGCGAGACTTACCTCGGAAATGTCACAAAACGGGTGAGTGGGTCAAAGTCTGGAAAGCCTTCAGTAAGCTTTTGCCCAAAACATCGCATATAAAGGACAAAGAATAGATCAGTGGATTGACAGATTGAAATGTAAAAGCATCGGGCTTCTGCAACCCTCAGATACTCTAGTTTGAATGAAAAGATCATCCCCAAGGCGATGCCTCATGAACTGAATTTGTAAACAGCAAGACTCACCCTCTCCCTCCCACAAATCCCAACCAATCCTGCTTGCATCAACATCCTACGTCAATCATTCTGGGTAGAACGTGAGCTGACTGATGTGTACTTGGGCGAAAGAAAGAATCAGTGTAACTATGACAATGTAAAAACACACTGTGTCGGTACAGACACTCGCCAACCATAAGATGATTCCATCGTGTTCAAAGGAGAATGAATGAAAGGCTTACCTCTTTGAACCGTGGCACGGAGGGACAAACCACGCCGAGTGACATTGAGGATCCTACTCAAGTCCTCGAGTGAGCTGCGAAAAAAAGGTGAGCTTTTTTATATTGCATTGATTACATCAGCCGACCAAGCATAGACAAATAACGAGGTGAATGTTGCGAAAACCCTGCAGAATTTATCAACTCCAGGATGGGTGAATGCATTGGTAGCCCGAGTGTTGCAGAAACGCGCAATGAGCAGCCGCTACCATAGCCCGAATGCCTTCAGCTAAACGGGGTGCTGTTCTCAGGTTCGTATCGATCACCTTGACCTTGGTATGATGTACGATTACTCTGCGGGTTGCGACTCGTACATGCATAAGTATCAAGTAAACCCGTTCCAGTCAATATTTCATGCAGGAGAGTGACATAGTCATCAGTGGATGTCCTCCACCGCAGATTACTGGTAACCAATCCTCCTAACGTCCCTTAGTCTGTGTTCGATATTCTGCGATCATCGGTTGAAGTTATGGCAGCGACGAGCCAAAGGCGCCTGACTGGCCTAGAAGTTACAGGCGAGGTGATTCGATTGATTATTTTGCCCCTCACACACTTGCATACTCGTACACACATCGACCGTTTACATGCATGCAATGTCACTAACTATGCACCCCTTCGTATCTTACCCCGTTCTACCTACAGGCCGACGACGGCCAAAACTAATACCAAGACGAAAAAAGCACGACAATGGAACAAAGAAATAAAGGAAACGAAATAAGAACGAAGTTCGAAAGTGATAAACTAATCCTGGAAGTGCACGAAGAACGAATAAGCGGGCGAGTGGTGATGGATCTGCGTGCGTTGATAGTGAATAATTTATAAATGTAACGGGGTGGTTATCACCCACGGGGCGGTGGAACCCCTGCATGATTGGCATGGATGTCGATTAACGCGATTAGCCCTGCGAGAGGCTTCATCGTCAGACACCGTCTTTTCGTGATAGACCCGCTTACCAAAATGATCCACGAGCTCGATGGGGCAGCTGCGTCAGCTATTAGGCGATGACGCAGTAGGCCGTTCCCCCAGACCCGCCGGTCTCCTCATCTACGGGGAAAGAAGATGTAGCGTCGACGGCATTATCAACCTTGGAAGGGGCGAAGATAGCGGAGATGGTGGTGAAAGCATCCATGATCAACACTGCTGTTTCGAGTGAAAGACCGATGGAAGTCAATAAGTCGCAGTTGCGGAAACGAGAGGCAAACTGGACTTGAGGGGAATCGGGGCGGAGCCCTGGAGACTTTATATCCTCAGACCCGGCATCACTAGCCGACCGGAAACGGTCCGTACTACTAACTCACAGTCTTTTCTTTCAGTTCCTGGTTCCAAGGATAAAGTTACGACGGTGGAAACAATGAAGATGGACCGAACTAGGCGTTTCCACTCCAATCACTGACGACAGCTCAAGGGACGTAGGTCGGTTAGACAAGAAATTCCGGTCTTGTTATTAGGTGAATGTGAAACTTACCACCGGCCCATGTCTCACTGTTCCCTCTCCTTCCATGCCACGGTGACACTGTCGTCAGCGTCGGCTTGCCGGTGCTGCGGGAAGCATACCCCAGCTCACTCGGAGTCCATAGATACCGGAAAAACGATAGGCAACTGAAAAACAAGGTTCATCCCACTTACGCACGATGCGCACGATGGAGATGTTAAGCATCTAGCTCGAAAGGCATGCGTGCAGCGTGTCGCGAAAAGACAATAAGAACGGCTTACCACGGTCAGGATTTGGCGGGAGACAATAAACGACCTCAGGGGTCGCACGTCACGGCTGCCTATGTTCGTAAGACATTAATTTAGATACGTACGTTGTCATTCACACCCCTCGCAGCAATAATAAAAGCCTTGCACTTGATTCGCCGAGCTTTGAGACGAGGTCTTGTGTCAGACCCACGCAAAGATCCATCCACAACAAAAAGGGTTTCCAAATTCGGAAGTGGACGAAAATTTCAAGTTCCGGGTGTCTCCCGATTCACTGCAACCACTGGCACACTGCAATTTTGGGGACCATCCGTTGAGTCCCCGTTCATTATATCGTGATCTGTGATCCCAACGTCGGTGATGCATTGATTGGATCAGCACAGCTGCGTGTGTGTCGTCTCAGTTTTTGGATACAAGACTGTCCTCGTACGAGTACGTTCAACTTGACGATGAGCAGTCTCGACCCTGTGAGCAACGTGATATGTACGCCGTGGCAATTACTATATCACCCAGATACAATGCGACTGAAACCAAGACACTCAGTGGCAGGAGTAAGACCGAGCTTACTTCCTCCGCTCATTCCTGAGCGCTATATTGAGGGCGCATGCCCACATTTTCATTTTTGATTCTTTTCTCTTGGGACAACTGGCAACGACGGACGCAGAGCAATAACGAAGGGTTCTATTTCCAGCTGCCTGGCATATCTCGCAGTTGGACTCTATACTGAGGAGGACGTCAGCGAAGCCTCGTCCTCGGGGTGGATATCTATGAGTACTCGTGTGTCGAAATGTTCATCACCTCCGGTCGAATCACGACCGGACTACACATTTCAATCAGATGTCGGTGAGTTCTTCCTCCAGACAACTTCCTTCTTCGTACGTGTATCTTAACCTTGGTTCAGACTGCTGAGTGATAGCGGTGCGAAACAAGATCCTGGAACCGAGCAACACATGCTATCTTAGTCGCACTCATGCGGTGAGGAGTTGCATGCCGTATTTGCTGAAAAGACTCATCGCAAGTACATATGTTAACTGTTGTAAGCCGCAGAGTCATTGGCTGACTCGATGGACAAATCCGACCCCTATCCCTCTCGACTTTCGGCGGGCAACGCAGATGGGTCCACGCTATGTTGCTTGTGACGCATATTCGGTTATTGATTGTGGCATGTGACCAGCATTTCCCACCTGCCTTCGTCGAGTAATGAATTCGTCATAGTTGATACGGTTCACCAGAAAACAAGCTCTTGCATGGTTCCTACCCGGGGGATTTTCCCAACGCTTTGCGCGGGCAGCTTCTTAACGCTGCGCCCGTCGCCCCTCAATGCCACAATGGGCCCTTCGACGCGTGTTCTTGTTTTCAGCGATTGAACACCTTCGGAAAGAATGTAATCTGATCGATGTCGGCCACTTGAAGCCCCGAATCAGATGGGCGCTTGATTCCCTTGCCTGGCCCGTAACTTGGCCCGACCTTGTATCCCACCATATCCGCTGCATCTGACTATCCAGTGGTGGCGTTGCGTTGGCTCGACAGAACTACCAGTGATCTCAAGTATCTCGTATCCCAGCGAATTCTCTTCCCCTTTCAGTGGCCTGGTAGTCGCGAAACCCTATATAGCTGTAAAGCTCATCATGCACCAGGTAGTGCGGTCAGATATACATCTTACACAAGTGGTACATACAGTTGACTAATGACAACAGGAGGCTCAAGCTCTAGTACAGTTTCTTACTCTATTGGTATGGAGATGTTACAGGGGTGGTAAGCTGCCCAGTCTCGCCAAGCACTCCAGAACAAGGCCAAGTGCTACCAAACCGAAGCTGCGTAATCCGAACAACGACTTGCCAGACTCGCTGGAAGTCTGTTGCTTCTCTTGACTAAAGATCCAGCCGTGCCATGCACTTGCTAACTTCGCCCGTAAATCTTCATCGGAAGCCCCGTACAACTCCCCGACAAGGTCCTGCCTCGTAGTACGAAGGAGAAACGACATACTCTCATTCATTGCGTATACCCGGTCTGACTTATATCGTCTTTCCGAGCAGTGTGCCAGGATAGTCCCCGTCACCAACTCTTCTTCGGTTAGAGGGGTTTTCGAAAGGGAATACGTCGTGGATACATATCCGAGCTCTTCCCGATATCCGGTGTAAACTTCGTCGATATCGCAGAATTGGCCCGGCCGACGCACATGGTCTCGCAGTTGGCGATGCACGTGTTGTCGAAGGGCATTCGATATATCCTCGCTCAGAGCGGACTCTGTGCCAGGGCGTGCGCCACTGGGTAGCTCCTCGAGCTTGATGTTGCGATACAGTTTCCCCAACGCCCTAGAAGATTCATAATAATCTGTTCTGCGGTTGTTGGATTGATTGGGCTGTTCTGATTCATGCCAATCGGGTTTGAAAGGAACTAGTTGCCTCGGCAAACGATAGGTTTCGACTTTGATACCGTTCTTGGGATAATCGACGGCTCGACTGTGTAATTCCGCGAGTTTGAGACAGGCGGGATCCAAACTTCCCTCCTTGCTAGCCTTTGAGCGCAACTTCAAACAAGGCTGCATAAACTTACATTTGACTGATCTAAAGGTGGTGTTAATAGAGGAAGACTACCAGAATACTACTTGCCTGCCATTATAATATGCTTATCGGATACTAAGCCCTGGGACTCAGATAAGCAAAACGACAAACACGTTGTGTGGGAAAGATCCATACCACAACATCGGAGTTAATGTACTCGACAATAAAGTCGCAGACGTCATGTACAGTGCTGGGTCGGTCGAGTGTGTATGGTTTTGTAGAGGCGTACGTGGCCGGGTTGTGATGCTCAGGAACCAGAAGTGGTTCATACTGCATCACTTCGTACATGTCTCTGACTCGTGATTCAGTTTACTTGTTCAACGGGATGTCCCTTTCAAAATTACCCATCCAGATCACCTCCTGCTAGTGAGTTCGGTAATGACTGAGTCCCTGCAAGGTGATTGGTAAAAAAGAAGGGCTGCGGAATCCGTTTGAATTTTACATACCTCTTGCAGCGAAAACCACGACATTCTTCAGCTTAGCAAATACGCACATCTGGTCCTCAGGCGGTTTTCCGATGGCGTACACGCGTTGTACTGTGGAACCGCGTAAAGGTGCGTGCCAGGCAATTGGTGGTGCACTCACCGTCACCAGGGTGTATGACTGGGCTCCTGGATATAAGGCACATCCCTTTAATCCACGTGGGTTCCTCATCACCGGGATTTTGAATACACGCTAGTTACGACATTTAAGGGTGGTATCGCGACTCGCTTGTTAGCTTACCGAAAATCTTTCCCTGGGGAAGGCAGTATACGTTCTTGTATCCCTTGTTGACATACGCTGGTCCTTCATCTGCAATACCGGGGAGCATATAGCTTTCGGGAATAGGCATATGTGCGCCATACTTGATCTCACGCAGAACATGGTTAATGGCTGACCCACGGATCCGCGCAAGGAATGGGGTATCTAGCGGCCGTTGCATATGGTTTGGGTGCAGCTCAAACCCTAAGACGTGCAACCTCCTGAGTATGTTTGTGAGCCAGAAACCTGTGCCAAGTTTATGCTTCTCCAACAGTTCGGTGAACAGCGCCACATTTTCATGAGCTCGTCGTGTGGCGGCCACTATTTTGTCTTGGAGTTCCAAAAATGCCCGCGCAGGGGCTCCACGATCCTCGAGTACAGTTATTAGTGGTCTGTCTACCCGTAAGCATCGCGATGGGCTGTAAAAACTTGGACTACCTATTCAGTTTGGGCATCTTTGGTTTGTGGAATGAAGACGCAATCTCTATGTCTGCGTAATCCATCCCAGGGACATCAAACTTTCTCATAGATGGGCGGAGACACATATGTATGCCTTCCAAGTATGGATCCACAGACACCATTCCCTTGTAGCCAAGGAAACGAATCTGGTACTATAATCGGTGAAAGGTCGAAGACTATAGTGAGCTTCCCAGGAGCGAATAGCTCAGCTGCGACATACAGCAGTAGGTTGAACGGCATTTCCACCGCGGTCTGAATAATTTTCGCACAAAGTTTGCCATATCCAATCGGCCACGCCTTGGGATATCGCTCCGACCCCATCTGTGAACACAATGCCCCTTTCCTCGATGTCAGGTATCTCACTCCACTGGGAGCTGTGCAGTCTGACGGAAGGGTCAGTCGCAGTAAAGGCTTGCTGGGTAGCCGTTAGTAATAATACCAAGTTTTGCGCCCTTAACTCACCGCCATGCGCGCACCGTACTTGGACGGAGAATAGATGACTCCTTGAAAATTTCCAAGGCTGGCACGTATGCTTTTGGCTGTTACCCAGCCCTTCTCGCGGTGGCGGAAGGGGCTTACAAACCACACCGTGTGATTTCTGAGAGCAGAGGATGAATATGCCAAGAAATCAAAATGTCTTCCTGCAAGGTCAAATCCCTCCTTTAGCACCTTTCCAACCCGTTCCTTCAGAAAAGATTCACTATCGATGTCTCGGGTCCACCTGTAACGCAGACGGTCTTCGTCACGGAAAGAGACCCGAAGGAAGTAATCCTCGTAATCTCCAAAATCACGTATTACCCTGTTGGACTGGGTGACATTCGGTCCTTCCAATAGAACTCGAGTCGGCGTGAACGTGACATGGCGGCAGAAAAAGTGGCCAGGTGGGGGAGTGAATCGTCGGCGACGGAGCTTCCTCTGCAGAACTGTCTTGAAACATTCCTGCAGCGGTTGCACCGTAGGCCGATTGGCTGCAGCCTCCGCAACGTAGCGCATAATTTCCCCTGCAAAATCGTCGTGTTTGCGGATAAGATCATCGATATTGGATTTAAGCCCTAAGACTTCGAGTGTATGGGCGGATCCGTTCCTTAACATAGCCTCGATCTGAAAAGCAACACCCCAGTCGGCGCGAAGCTCTCCTAAACACTTGTATACACGGTTGAGATTTCGAGGGGCGAAGAATTCTTTCCCCCTTGCGTCTATCTTTGCAACTTGCGGTGGGCGGAGACCAGCCACCATGCAGGACTTCCTAAACCTGTCGAGTATATCGCCCTTGTAAGCATCGCTGTCATCAAACAGAACAATACGAAGATGATGGGCATAGGGAGCAACGGCACCGTGGCCAGCGCACAATTCGCCCACGCGCTGACGGTATTTTTTCTCGGAATTTTCGTCCTGAGGGCGATGCATTTCCTCCTTCAGAAATACAGGGGGTGTCATTAAATCAAAACAGATATCTGTTATTATAGGACTCAGTAACCAACGTTGCATAGAACAAGCGACTGACAGTTTTCGGCGAAATCACAGCCCATTGCCAGTTTGTGTATACTGTTGAAGTTCACCACAACACTATAACGCGTAGCTTCCATCGTGGAATGACCAATCTAGAACGGCGTAAGGAAGACTCCGAGAGTAGGTAGCATTACGAATCCGATACCTCTATTCGCATCAGTTTGTGATCGTACTCAAAATTAAGCCACGCCATGCTTTTCCGCACGAGGTCCTTCTCCCACTCTATGGAGAAAGCTCGAGGATCACTGGGTCGTGCATTATCCGGACGGTAGAAAATTCCTGGATCGTACGCAATTAGACTCTGGGTCAAACGGTCAGGGAGCGAGATTCCAACCGATTTGAACCTTGCAAACAACAAAACCATCTTGAAGAGCAACAAGCTTCTTCTGGCGTTCGCGTTCGATGTCCGGATCGATGAATGGGGCCTTCTCTAATGTCATTTCTAACACCATTGCGACATTTCCCCTGGTGGGGCGGAACTTCAACTTCCTTTCATTGACGGTAACAGAGATTTCGTCCCGGTGGTATAGTTGAGAAAATCTTTTTCCAATTCCCTTTGTGACAGTGAATATACCGGTGCCATCGTTTCTGATACCGCCGCACTCGTTTGCATTCAACTTCACTTGGAAGTTGGGTAAGCGCTGTTCACTGTCGGTGACAAACAGGCCAGGACACTTGTGTAGTACCTGTTCTGCTATTGCTTTCGTCACGTCGTACTCGGTGGCTCGGGTATCTAGGTTCCAGATGGCGAACTCCATGGCGTCGAGTTGGAGATGAGACTGATAAGAGCGGAAGACCGAAGTTACCACTTCGGTCACCGGCTGACTTTAGGGCTGCCCTTCGCATTGGCACATGGTAGGACCTTATTTCGATGATTCAGTAACTCCCAAGTACTGTTACAGTCAAGTAGTATTAAGGTAGATATCGCTTGAGATTATATGAGCTCGACTACTACCACCATCAAGTATGCGTGTAAGTTGTACAAACACTCCCGAGTGTTAACTATAAGATGCGAGTTTGTCAAGGAGGGAAGCCCACTGGATTGTTCAGGGTACAGGTCTACCTTGCCCCCGTGCTCGTGGCAAATGCCTTGTAACATGAAGAAGGAATGACAGACTTTCCTTCATATACCAGAGCAGTGCGACGAGATCACAACGCAGGTTTGGAGAGAAATTACGGGGTAGATATATATCCGAGCTATTTCCATACCTGACACAGACCATGTTTCAGGTCTACCAGGGATTTGGTCTGCCGAAGGCTCGTAGCATGCGCAGTTTTACGTTGCAAAGAGTGGTAGAATCGCAATTTGGATGAAAGCTCGTCATGGGATCGGGAATGTAGTCCCTCAGACCGTAGGTCTCTTGTTGCAACAACTATACCGAAGATTCGTGCATGTGCCAATTCATTCACGTCGCGCCCGAATACCGTCGACACTAAACTCACATTAATTTATTCACCCTGTCATATCGACCGCACATGACATGACGGTCGTGTGACCCCCTGGCGTACATGGGTATGCAAGTTAGAGCTGACGGAGGATAGACGTACTATCGCTCCGAACGAAGGCTAGCGGAGTAGCTGAGACGACCGCCGAGCGACGCCTGGGATGGGAAGGGACAACGTGCACATGCACAAGTGGGACGAGTCTCCCGATGCACACCAGTTCACCCGCACCCACGTGTCCCTGCCATCCAGATCAACCTCTTCCTACCTTGATAATTCACTGCAGCATTCCCCGACGAATCCATGCGACGAGCCGCCGCATCCGCTAGCTCCGAGAACTCACCATCACTTCATCACAAAGACTACAACTCGATCGTGTCCTTCGCTTTGAATTTTCGCCCAGCGCGTTCCGCAGACCGATACCGGAACTGGTTGCCGTACAGCTCGAACTCGAAGTGGGGAATGTCGACAACGGTCGCACTCGCTAGTGGTGTGACTTGGTGTAGTCGTCGGTTGGTTTGTACAGATGTGTCATGCGGCGTTAGGATGGTTGATGGTAGCGGTAGCAGGGGAGTTGGCGCAGACGTTTGAGTTGCGACCTGCACACGACGTTGCGGAGGATGAACATCGGCAGGCTTGGAAATGGATGGGTTTGGGGTCGTATCGAGTGTGGAATAGAACGGAATCGCGAGGAGGAAGATGGTGTGTTGCTTCGGGATGACTGAATATGGATGAATGAGTAGAATGTCGATTTCAATGAAGGGAGTCGGCGGGTCGTACGTTTCACCTGATTGGTCTTGGTGATCACCCGGAACGCGTTTTCGCTTTCGAACAGGACGATACCCGATAGACCGACAAGACAAGGGTTACGGCTTTGGCGGACTTCAGTGGGAAAGTAAGTGTGTATCAGTGCGACATGCACGTGAATGCGGGCGGGCAGCGTGAACTTCGTGAAACCAACAAAAAAGAAAAATCCTGATGACATACCTGATAACAAGGACCCATGTAGATCTGCTTTCACGAGTTTAGGATACATCGAGACACAGTTGGGTACCCTACTCGCGTGCTCCGGCGACGACGGTAGTGACAGACCCAATAGTTCGGACATGTACCCCATCCAAAGGCGATGAAGGGGTACAAACAGGTCGAATCTCTCCGCCTCCTTCTCGAGCCGCCATCCGCCTTTGCGGGTTCTATCTCTGATAAGTGCTTTTGTGACACTCGTCTTCCCCGACGACTTCTTGGAGGCTGACTTGGCGGGACGGTCTTTAACGGGGTTCGCAAGAGACACGTGGCGCCCTTTGATACGTGCATTGTACAACCCAGCGGAGTCGGATACGCGGAGATGGGACTGGACGTAAGTTGGTGTGTAGGGTGACGCGGAGTCAAGGACAAGACGAGAAATGCCCAGTGCCTTTGGAATTGTTGGCAACGGTTTGTACGGGTCCACATCGGCCATGGGAGATTTCAATGTCTTGACATGAGGAAGAAGACGGATAATTCCGAAGGTAAATGCAAAGTATTATTTAATTTTGCAGATTAGTCAGGCTGACTAAAGTACGGTTCTTTACTTATAAGCTGGTAGTGCTGAGTCAGTTGTGATGCCGGTTTTCTCCCCACGACGCCGAAAAGATGTGGCCATGACTTGGAATCAGCCTACCACTGACACTGTTTTTGACCGTTTCAGTGTCCGTGACACTGCTATAGTACAGCGATTTTACTGTTTACAGTGTGTCGTTGACCGGACTCCGGTCCATAGTCGTACAAAGATAACTATGACATGCTACCGATCTCGCCGTTGATTCCAACCCACCAGGTCAATAAACTTTCATCTCCACTTGGACACACGCGACTGCGATTCGGAATTCGAGCTACAAGTGTCACTTGAAATTCCCGCCACTCGGCAGATAGTAATGAGCTGGCATCCCGTGTGGGATTGATAAATCCCTACCTCGTTCTTCATCGGCAGGCAGCTAGCCGTTTCTTTGCAGTGCGAACCAATACCCGGAAATGAGAGTGTCGCAAAAGTCGTATTGGAGACAGATATAGCGATGCAATACAAATCCAAAGCTCTAACCTGCGCATAGGATGAATGCTAGAGATGCGTACGCGGTATGTCATGCAGTGCTCCCGAATGCATCCTGAAACTCCCCATTCGCAACCATTTCTGTCACAATGTCCAATCCACCCACAAAATGGCTATCGACGATAAATTGAGGGTAGGTAGGCCAGTCATTGATTTTTTTCAGTCCTGCATTCATTGTCGTCGTCGCATGGTCAGAAACCATCGCTGAAAGAAAGAAAGATGATGAGTAGGAAAATTTACCTTGTCTAACAGCCTCGTCTTCCAATATGTCGAAATGAGTAAACGTGACCTTCTGCTCTCTCAGTAATCCAACTGCCTTTCTTGAAAACCCGCATCGAGGATCGTCGGGTGAGCCTTTCATGAAGAGGACAACTTTGGACTTCTTCATGATCTGTCTGATGCGCTCCTCAAGCTGTTCTTTCGATTCCTCACGACCGGGAGGAGAGGGTGGCGTAGAGA
Source organism: Pisolithus microcarpus (assembly GCA_024613185.1). Lineage (NCBI taxonomy): Eukaryota > Fungi > Basidiomycota > Agaricomycetes > Boletales > Pisolithaceae > Pisolithus > Pisolithus microcarpus. Next base: position 2,316,723 of record JANFAI010000007.1, read on the forward strand.
GAGAGGAAACACCGGAGACGTGTTTCGCGATAGCGTTTGTGAGTTTGGGCGCGTCAGCTCCAACTACCTTGTCCAAGAGGGCGTGTCCCTGCGGTTGGAATAGAGGGTGGCGTCAACATAAGTCAGCGAAGGCAAGATCAAGTGGGTGGACGTACTCGGAGCAACAAAACCATAGGTACGGATTCGACCTCGAAAGATGCAGAAATCTCTTCTTGTTCCTCTGCTTCTACCTACCCGTTCGTTTGGTCAGTTCCGTACAAGGATGGGGTGCGTTGGGTATATGTATGTGGACGCGGAGAAATGTAGGGGGGAGGGACTTACCTGCAACACCAGCACCTGGGGATATTTCTTAGCCAACTCAATAACGACCTCGTTCATCTGCTTGCATGGCCCCGCCCATGGTGCCCAGAAATTGATGAGCGAGACACGGTTGAGGTCGGCACTGAGGAGGTCCTGGAATTGCTCTGTCGATGTTATTTCGTAGAAGTTGGAGGTCGTGGTGGGGGAGGCGAAGAAATCGTCTGCCTGAGCCATGTTGAACGTGGAAAGTTGCTGAGATTAGATGGATTCGACGGAAATTTTTCTTATCTGATTCCGATTTTGTCTAAAGTCCCAAAAATCTAGCACCCATGCCAAGGCATTACCATAACTAAAAGTACAAACTACTTTTACTGGTGCCTTTAAGTGTATGATAATAATACAAAGGAAAGAAATCCATATCATATCTATGAGTGTACTCATCACATGATGGTGACTAGTGTCAGCACTGCAAAGTCTAAAGTGCAAGTGTACAGTACGAAAGCTCCACCACTTGCAAGCTCGAGGACGGCTAGACCTGTAGAATGTTACAATCAGCTGTCGAACATGGTGTCGCGGTTTCATAAGCCAATGGCATGGAGTGACGAGGAATCTATGTACATGAATGAGAGCCAGTGGGAGTCCCTGGACGAATGTCGCATGTTCTGCCACTCGACACTAAATGTCTTTCTCCGCGGCGATCACGTTTGGGTTTCAGGGATGGCGACCATGTCAGCTTACGGTGACATGTTAGGCTGTTCAACTTTCGGAATACTAATATGCGCTCGTCTTGACTTATCTATCGCGACATTGTAGGCTGCCGAGTTGCGGCCGTGATGCCAGCGCATGAATTGATCGATCGATGTCGAGATGCCGAGCTTCGGACCACGACTTGAAGAGGACTTACTTACTATGTATGCAAAAAAGTGGGGCAGCAATAATAACCGAAGGCACACCTCGTAAACATGTTTATCGAACAGTTTGTCTTCCCTAAAACCGATGCCCTGTTAACCCGAACCCGAGAAGCTGGCGATGACGTGACGAGTGAGGGAATTCCTCGAACAACTGTATCCAGTCAAAAGGCTCCGGTGCCTTGCGCTGCACCGTAAGGGGTCCATGATGATAAGTATGGAAGCGGACAAAAGACGCTCCGCTCCGTATGAACGGGCCGTCGGAAAGGTGGACGGCTACTTAGGGAATCGGCTGGCTGGAAAGTATACATATCCGAACCTCAAAAGCGTGCCAAAGGTTTTGCGGTGAATATCGCGACCAGTGGCGCACGGCGGCGGAGAGACTCGTAAACGATCACTAACGGTAAGCACCTTGCTACCCAATGGGGAACTCACTGTCTTCTTTGGCTTTATCTGAGGGTTGGCAGTGCGCAGCACGCACCATACATACACGTGGTCCAACCGTGTCGTATGTGTCTAACCCGGATCTGTCCGGGAGCCGCTAAGAGGGGATGTGGTGACCGGTAGAAGGTTGGGACGCGTTTCGTTCCTTCGCATCGCGCCCCCCCCCCCCCCCCCCCCCCGCTCATGCATACTTACTAACCTGAGTGTCACTCACAGTCCAAAACGTGAAGTGCTCCATGGGATGGGTGGACCAGGGCGTGGCCCAAGTTGCCATGTGTGGCACAGTGGATCATCCGAGGTATCACTTCTGTTGTGCCGAGTCGAGCACGGGCTTACAGTCCAGGTCACGTGGGATGGCGGCGACTCGGATATGAAGAAGCATTGTGCGACTGTAGGTCTAGGGGGGTTCTAGGTGTTCCGGCACAAGAGTATTGCGATACATACTTCTTATGGCAGTGTGTCGTCGTCGACACCCCAGCTGCGGCTAATGGAAAAACTGATCGAGAAAGAAATGCCATAATAGCAATTAACAGTGCAGACGGCATTTCGAAAAGTGCAACCGGTAACTGCACTGAAGGAAGTACTCACAAGCGCTGTCAAGGATCCGCCAGGCAACGCGAAACTTTCAATTGAAAGCCGTTCGTCTTGCCGCGGCGTTGTCACCTATGATATTCTTTTGGAAAGGGCGTGCTCTGATAGTTTCTATCGCGGCTTCGTGTCTTAACGCTGGTGACTCCTAGCTACGACCCGTCGGGAAGGATTATTCTACTCTTTCAACTTTCTAGGTGTCGGCAACCCGGTCGCCTGTGATATGCTGAGAGAACTGATTCAAATTTTACGAAGTCAGGCGAATTCTTAGAGTTAGCGTTATGTGTACGACCGATCGGATGCCGACTGGCAACAGTAGACTCGCGTGTCCCCGGCGGTGATTCCGCCATCCCCGCGTTGCACTTTCGGAAGATAGTCAAATCCACAGCCAGGCAATGGAGATACCAGCGCTTTCAACAACACTGGCTGGGGATACAATGCGAACCATATTCGTTGTTGGTATGTGCTGAAGAGGTGCCATTAGTGAAGCACGACCATCGACTGGGCACTTGTCGGGATCCTAACAATTTCCCCAGCGGTGAGTGCCTGTTTCGGTTGGCCAAACTGGGCAATCAGGAAATGGAATCACGAACCGGATCCGTGTATCCGAGGATTCCTCCTTCTATGGTTATTGACAAAGGCCTTTCTAACAGCGAAATGACCGCATCGAGGCCGGTCCTGGCGAGGCATGCATTTGCCAACCCACTATGGCGCAGTGCATAATGATGACTTTCATTCCCGATGTCGTCGCAAAATTACACGTGTTGATAACGCTGTCGACCTGAGCCAACCTATTCTAGCCTCGAGTGGTCTTCGTCTTGGTAGAACATTGCCAATTTCGAGGAGCTGAGACTGCGCGATCGGTGGAAGAAAACGTCCGATGGACCTTCACTTGCAGGTGATCTCCCTCGGTGACGCCGGTGATGGTAATACAGAACGCTGGTGACGCTTATTGTGACCGCCACCCGATAAAAATCATGCTGCAAGTCTGAGCGGATTTAGAATCCAGCGAATAACATACGAGGACACCCTGTCCAACTGAACAGATAGAACAAGTAATTAGTGGCCGGTCCGATACCAGCTACATGGCTTCTTCGAAGTCTACTTTGGTTACTGGACGATTCTTGAGGGATACGGAGGGCAGTGCCACCATCTATCGGGACCAGTTGGTCAACGCCATATGAGAAGAGATGAACTAGGTCTCAGTTCTGAGGCTGTGCGTACAGTTGAGCGCCTGGTCATGTAATGGTGTAACGTGTTAAAATGTAAGCGTTCGATTCAAAACCGAACATCCTCACCGGTGGCTGCACTTGTCAGTGGTCACATCTCTAGGCACGTCGGTGGCGATGGAGGGCTGTCGCAAGTGTCCCACGTGATGAAAGTGGCCGCAGTGCGTGTGAGGTGTTTCATGTTTAAGGACGGCTCGGGCCGCATCAAAGAGCGGGTGGAGTGATATGATGTATTTGTGCGAGTGAATTATTACAGATCGGCATCACCGAGTATATCTGTGATGGGGTGGGCTGGTTAGTTAGGGTCAGCGCGCATGAGGCACGACCTTGATCGGGTATATGGCGGTGGTCGGCTACGGTCCAACGCTAAGGCAACGGGATAAGTAATGTGCCACAACGCAGAGCATATGGAAGATGTGCCACAGACCCGGGAGCTGATAGGAGATGTCGCAGGCTGTCGTCGGGTTGATGCGAGGATACGGTGGATGACGAATACTCGTATATATATGTAGAGGTCACTACATGGTGCAGGTGAACGACTGGCAGCGTGTTGACAAAGAGCTCCGAGGTTTTTGCGGTGGAGAGAGAGAAAAAAGGGCCCAGAAGGGAAATGCGTGGAAGAGTACCTGAGATGCTTATTCTTGGGCAGAAGGGCGTGAGTTTGAACCTTCGGTACCGAGTTAACCCGATCAGGGACTGTTCCGGAGATCGAGGTTCTCATGAGAGAGAGAGAGAGGAAATGAGTTTAAGGTTTGGTAACCCGGGTCGAGGGAAGGAGGACCTCAGTGGAGTTGGGCTTCCGCGTCGTCCAGGGTGGATCCGGATCAATTTCGAGAAAGCGAGGGTCGCAAGCGATTTGATCGACGCTGTGCTTCTGAGGCACCCGTGAGCTCATCGAAGCTGAACACCCCAGAAAAGGCTATATTGCTTCTCGTTGGGCGAGCTGACAAGGCGTTCCTCGTCATCATCGGCTCAACGTGTGAGCATGGACACGTTTCCATTCACAGTCGAGCGAACGTGAACGTGTTTGGAATTAGTCGCTGGACGAACAGGACCGGGTCGCTCGTCCGCAGGTGGGTGAAAGCTTCTTCCGAATGATTGGTAAACCTTGTTTGACTTGGTCGGTGGGACTGAGGGGGCAATGCGAGTGGGTCCCCGCGAAGAGTTCGTCGAACGTCGGCCCTGATCGTGAATCTGGCCGGTGCCGAGTTTGGCGTCGAGTTGGAGGAAGTGGGGCGGATGACGGGGCGGGTATTACCATAACGGGAAGATGAGTTATCGCGCATGTCACGGAAATATCTCGATTCGATTACAAAACCCGGGCCTCGTCGACGTGGCCGGAGCAAAATTGTGATCCATCATTTCGCATTGCTAAATTGGCCAGCCTGCGCGGACACTGCAATAAACAACACACACACGCGGAGTCTGCTCCTTCTCTCTCTGCACACTTGCCTCCATTTGCCAATTTGCCTCTCGTTATATTTGTTCCTTCTCTCTCTCTCTCTCTCTTCCCACCCACACACACACATCCTCGGGCCACCCTTCGTCCGGACTCACCCCCTCCTCTCCTCTCCTCTCCTTCTCCCATCGACCACCACCATCACTCCCCCACACATGACTTCCGGACTCTTGCACGTACGTTGTCTGCCTACCACATGTTCATGCGACACCACAACTCACCCTCTCCTGGCGCTTCTGTAGGACCCCATGACTTCCGCTCACCCATCGTCGTCGACTGGCCACCGCTTTCTTCCCTACGCAAGCTCGAAGCATCAAGTTACAAAGGGCCGCTACATCACCAGCAACGATCGAAGAGGCTACATGTATGTCCTCCCCACTCCTGTCTTCCTTACTCATCTCGCCCCACAGTCCTGTATACGAGTACCCGCTAAACGGCCAATGGATCATGATGGACATCGATGATGGTTACGTCCTCTGGACCGGTATCTGGAAGGGTGCGCCCCATCTCTTTCGTCTATCGTCAGTTCACCCTCATACGCACCTATCCAGCCCTCGGCAATTCCAAGGGTGAGCCCTGTCTACTCATCGTGTCCCTCGTTCGCTCTGGTACTTACTCTCTCTTCCGTCTACCCGTAGCCGATATCGTCAAAATGATTGACTCTCAGCCTGACCTCGCCTCCGTCATCCGCAGAGTACGGGGTGGCTATCTCAAAATTCAGGGTACTTGGATGCCTTATGAGGTGAGTGCGGGCCAAGCACCCCCCTTCCGCCGACCCGTCCTAATCCCTTTCAAGGTTGCTCTTCGTCTCTCACGACGGTGCGCAGCTTTCAATCTCAAAACATGACTACCCTCTCATTTAGCGTTATGCAGAGTCGCATGGCCTATCAGAGACGATCTGATCCCACTCTTCGGGTAAGCAGTCTGTATCCGTTCCGCTCATCCACCTCACATCCCAATTCACAGCCCAAATTTCCCTTCTACATGTCTCTCCCCTGACCAAGTAGGTTACGGTCAAATCGTGCCCACCGCCACAGGGCGCCGGCGTCAGCGCCGCTCTAACCCGTTAGCGACACCCGTCTTCAGCGGTCCACAACCATCCGTGTCATCTTGGCCGAGTTCTGTTCCTGCAATGCCCGTGCCGAGTGGCCTTCATCTCAGTTCGGCTTCATTCCATTCCTCAGACCTAGATGCACAGCTTCCCCTCCCGGACGGCTACGCCTACCCGCCCCATAGATTACTCCAGCACGACGACGGTCGCCGAAGTCCGCGACAACGAGTCTACAACACTACCCCCTCTTCGTCATCAAGCTCCCCTCTTGTCCATGAGCGATCGGTGCGGTACTCGCCCTATCCTGGGTCGACAACGATCGCCGTTCGCAAGTCGTCCACATCCACGTCAGATTCCGTCTCAGTAGATATCCCATCCCTCGTGCTGCATGATCGAGGTGGCACAAACAGCAAGCTGCCAGGCGATCAAATAAAACTGCCACCCATCCAGCCCCTTGCCCCTCCTCGGACGATCAACAATCCCTCCTATGCACTCCCCCCGATATCAGCCCTCGAAGACCTCCGTGGCGTGTCATCACAAGATTCCGCAGCTGTCTTGGAACGACTCAAAATGGATGATGAAAGGAAGGTGGAGGCTGATGAGGATCACATTCACTGGTCTAGACAACGTTCTGGCTCTGTGTCCACCAGGTACGCCACGTTCCGTGGGGCGGCGGGTTCCCATGGTATGTTTAAACCTCGATCGTGTCTCTACAGGATCATGTATTCGTTCCCCACAGCGACACCGAATTCTTTGTCCTTCGAAGACCCACAGGGAAGTTGCGGACGCAATGGCGGAATATATAACCACCCCGACCGCGATGGCTATCGTGGAAGAAGCCAAACTTTCAGGGCTTTTGCCTACGAGCACACCCCCACTAGCAGTGGGGAGGCAGGGATAATAACCTCGCAACTGCAAGGTTCTTCCCAGACATCGGATTATGAGCCTAATTCACGCTCAGCCAGCCACGGTACGGACAGCAACAATTCAGCAGGCAGAAGTTCGTCCCCGTCTCTGTCATTACCGGCTGCGCCAACCCGACCTTTGAGGGCTTGTCGTGATGAAAGCGATTCCTCTGGATCTTCGAGACGGCCTATACGCCCGTGGTAGCCTTCACGCTTCGCTATCTCTGTTTCATTTTTTCTTCACATGCCCTCCCGTTTACCGTCATGCTGGTTTTTTATTTGCTTTGCAGTATGCGCTCGTCTTGCAGTTAACGCGTTATTTGTTTCTAGGTATGCTGTGGTTGTGGTTGCTATCGTTATACCCATCGTTCCCTATACGATGTAATGCCGTTTAGTAGTGTCTCCTTTCCATCTCTCCCTCGGCATTTCGTATATATACATATAAATATTTTTGGCCCTGTCTACACCAGCGCTTTTCCTTTGGCGGTCTTCACGTATGCACTTTGTTCTCCGGTCTCTGCTCTACCGTGTACAATATTCGTCACTATTTTATCCGTGGTCTGGGACGCCTTTACTATTCGATAAGCGCTCCTCGTTGTAAGTAGCTACTCAGTAATATTACTGGCCTCGAATTTTCACCGATAGTGCAGTGCTATGCAACCCCCCCCCCCCCCCCCCCCCCCCCCCCAAAGTGGGTAACAACTCATGAAAATTATGAGTTGTTGACTGCCCCGCTCATCCTAAAATCTCGGTGCCATTCCTCCGTCGATCGGGGTCGCCAGTCGGTCATCAACAGCATGCCCAAGAATATCAGTTAATATGTGCGAATCGAAAGCTCAAAATCCAATGTCGTGGCCTTCCGACGCCAGGAAGTCTGTCGTGTCTGATGTCCATATTGAATATATGTTGGGTTGTTCGTGTGGGGACACACTTATTCTTATTTTTGTACACGGTAACATTTTGACGTTTTTCCAACAAAAATGTTTTGACAATCTGATGACCTGGCAATTTTTCATCTGCAACTGACGTGATCGAAAACGCACAGGGGCGGGGAAAGGAACATAGCCATTTCCCACCGAGGTCACGCAGGGTCATGCATGCCATCGCTTGGCTATGACAGATACACGTGCCTGGCAACGTGGAGTAGTGCCGTAAGTACCCAACATATAAGCTGTTAGACGTCGACTCGATTGTCAATGAGTGGTGTCATCGACAGCGCGACATTGGTTCTTTTTTTGTAGTAGTCTCAGTGCGCGACAAGGCAACAACCCGAATGGCCGCGCCACGGATTCGCTCCAGGCGCACGTCCACTCAGCGTGAGGTGTGATCTCCCTCCCACACACACGCACGCACACAGCAGTCTTCCAGGGTACAATCATTGGACAAAGGGTTCCCGATTTGGGGACTGGAATCCTATCCTGTGACGGGTGCATGTAGTAAAGCGCACGCCCGGTGTAGAGCACAAACGTTCGTGCACAGAGTGGCAGGCGGGCGTGCCGCAAGGAAATATCGTGGATTCGTCATGGCAGGGAATGGCATCACATGCCGTACGGCGGCAGCTGTGCCACATGCACTGCGATCCCTTTTCTCTGACGGCTACTTTGTTCCTCTACGTCGCCTCCCGCTGTCAAACGGACTTATCGCCCTATGTGACAAGTCCTAGTTGACGGTGCGCAACCCATAACAGAAAAAGTGCACTGCTTCATAGAGGAACCTCTTCATTATGCAAGTTTCGGAAGGAGTTAGTCGCAGCGAGAATGTCTCTGGGCTCAGAGACTGAGATGCGGATGGAGGCGGTAATTTGCTACGGAAGCTGTTCCAGCTGGCAGTTGTCGGCATTCAAAATTCGCAGTACGACCAAGGGGTAGTAGTGATACCGAAGTATTTGATTGGGAAACATCGCAATCCGAGGATTAATACATGAAACCCTCATCAGCCAGTCAGCAACGACGAAGGATCATCAGGTGGCCCTATCACACCGACAGGCACGGCCTGTACACGCATCTGTTTCAAGCCAGTTCGGATTAGAAAATCTTTCCCGGACTAACGGGTGGGCGCGACCCATGGGACAAATCTCCAGATGGACAAATGCTAGACCATTGAGCCTTGGGCGCGTTCAAAAATGGTTAACTAAAGGGGAGAAGTCAAAAAAAAAAAAAAGTACCGATCATAGGACTAAAAATCACTCTGAGGATAAGGTTGCTGCAGGTCGTTAGGCTGTTTGCAGGACTTGCGAATACTGCGCGATGATGACGCCACTGAGGCGGCGTGTCCCTAAGGGCACCGCGACTGCGAAGATACACAGCTGAAAGGCGCATTGACGGTCCAGAGAGGTTGATATATATGTACGCACTGCCTAGTTGTTATCGAACAGAAAGCCCTGCGCATGCATTGCGGTGGTCCCGACATTCCAGGAAGCTTGATAAACCAGCCATGGTACTTGTTCCTCACGAGTACAGACAGATTCAGCTTGGGAAACGTCAGTAGAAGAACGATGATCAGTAGTAGCTTGATAGCTTGCAATCTGTCTCGACTTCGGCAGAGGAGAGGGACTATGGTTGTCACTTCAGATGGCAAGATAATCTTGGCACCTCCAGCGCGGTGCGACTGATTAGTAGATATTACAGCGCACTGACCTTGTGGGATATTCACCATCGTGATTAATGATGACTACACGAACAACTCTTTTGCTTATCCCTGCGCCACTAACCGTCAATCACTCGTCCCTTATAAACATACCTACACTTTGCCGGGAGCTGTTAGGGTCAAATGGTGGATGATAACGACATTTTAGCCGGGATGGCCACCACCTCTAACCACATATGTCTTACACACCTAAATGAACGGAGACTGAGTCGATAAGCAGTACGGAGCCATCGACATACACAGTTAGAACGAGAAAACAGGGTACTGTCACTGACCCGTTAAATCCTCGGGTGTGTTGCCGCAGCTCAATGATGAAAGTGGTCGTAATAAAACGACAGTTTGCCGATATAATGTGCCTTGTATCGGGCCCGAGCAGTTCGGATTGCCTTCGTATCAAAGTGATGGAGACTTGAGGTTACGTGTCGACCTTGCGTACCCACGTTGTGTAAGTTGAGGACTAGAGGGAGTCACGGTGCTTAGCAGGGTAAACACTTCTAGCTGTGAGGTGGTCAACAACACCAATTTGAGCTATAAGGTACCCACAACCGACTATTCTGCTGAGTCACTTGGGCCCCTCGACTGTCACTGATCGTGGAAGTATCTGAAGAGCGGCGTTAGCATCGTCAGCGCTAAAAGCCAAGTTCTCAGATTCCCTGACATTGCCAAGACGCACCGACGAAACCGGAACTTACACATTGACGTGCGAAGTTGAGGACCGGATGAGAGTTGGAACCAAGCCAGTTTGACATATAGTAAGTAACACATTACTTAGGGCTTATATGGGTATCTGTCTTGTGGGGGGCATTGACAATCTGGCCCAAAGCTTTGCACCGGTGGGAACAAAAAAGAATGCCTGTTCCCCTTAGTCAGAACCTACTCCACGACAGTGGTGAAGGGGTGCTAGACTCCTTGAACAATTCAGGTTTGAACATTGCACTGGACCTAATTGAAAAATTATTGGTTACCATCCATGGGTACTGACCATGTTGGCATTCATGTGGTTGGATTCCCGGTGCGACGGTGTCGTGACTTTGGTCTCCCGGACCGGGACCGCAAAATCATCGAACGTCTCTCAGGCTCTTCTGATGGCGTTCGAGAAGAGGACGCGTGAGAAACGACATCCAAGTCTTTCTTTGACCAGTAACTTTCAAGAGGGCCGCACTGTAAAAAGTAAAAGCACTATATTTCAGCGTCCGTGATGCTGAAATGGACAAAATCAGTGTCTGTGACGCTGAAACAGTGGACGCGTCTTTTCAGCGTTGTCGTTCGACAGTGATTTTACGTGTCACAAAAAATTAATGTTTGGTTTTCAGTGTCGGGGGAGAAAATCAGCATCATAAACTGACTTAGCATGGTCCACGAGAGATGCTTAGTCAGCAGGTACAAGCGTGTCTGAAGTGGGGTACCGAGTGCACAAATTGACTTATCTAATAAAATCAGATTCATGTTTTTATTTATTTATTTCTCGAGTCCTGGTGAAATTACGTAATGCGACGCTGCGTTCAATTCTGTCAAGTCCTGTCCCTACTAACAGCGTGACGGTCATGCTCACGTGTTTATCGCCAGCTCCCGTTCTTTGCTTCCTCCCATCTCTTTCCTCGACATGCCGCTTGCAGCAAGCACGGACCTATCGCACTCCGGATCTCAAGCACCTGTCCAGGCTGTATCCAGTATATTCGACACGCTGCAGAGCCCCACACCAACAGAAACAAGTTGGTATCTGGTAAGGTTGAACGAGTCCTTGCCTTCCTCGCAAGATAGGCTATTTTCTCGGGGTTCTCGCGTACGTCTCAAGATATCATCATGTTTCTATTAGGCAGGACTGACCGGCTCTATGATATGTGCAATATGAGTCCCTATATGCGCTGTTTAGCTGCAACCATATTCAAGTCTAGGGCCAGATCTGGTGTGGCAAGTATGGATTCGAGCTAGAGAACATGAGAGATCGTGCTTCTGAGTCCCCTGACCTTGCCCGGTATCTCTGTTTCTGCCCAGACCACTGGCTGACAGAAGAGTCTTCTGACCCCCAGGTTGCTTACTCATCAACTTCCTACGTGTACTGCATACCTTGTTGGGCAACTGAATTACAGCTTGAGCTGTTGGTCGCCGACGTGTCCCAGGCTTGGGTGAATACCTTTCAAATAGTGCCACATTTTTGTGTTATGCACTTCATTTCTCTGCGGAGAGCACTATGTGTCCTTGCAGTCATTCCTGCGCTGTTCGAGACATCGCTTGCTGCGGTACTGGCCATTGACTATGGCACTGACTGGATGAAAGCGTCTTTGATGAAACCAGGGGTTCCATTCGACGTCCTGCTGAACAAGGACTCTAAGAGAAAGATCCAGTCCTCTGTCGCGTGGAAAAGAGATGACAGGCTCTTTGGAACCGACGCGGCGAATCTCGTACGTCTCTATTTTCATCTGCGTGACACTTGCCATTGACCTAGCGCATGCAGGCTTCCCGTTTCCCCTCAGATTCATTCTCATCATTGAAGCTTCTCCAGGGCGTGCCCTGAAGGTGAATGTATGCAGTGACCTTTGCCACAACGCTACTCCACAACACTCTGTAGGGTGATGCTCAATAGACAGTCATGATCTTCGCGAAGCGTAAACTTCACCCTTGATGCCTCACATTCCCTACCCTGCCGCTACAGTACTTCGCCACTGGATGCCCATGTGAGAGATATTTCAAGGTGCGCAATATTCTCGCTTTCAGTGCCTCATATTCCCTGCCCCACCGCTATGTGATTCTGCCTGTAGCCTGCCTGCACATGCGATATTTTGAGCCGCACAGGGTTCTCGTGTTTGACGCCCCACATTCCCCGCTCGTACTGTTACGCATTTCGTGTGCCGGACCCCACTACAGCCTGCCGCCTGTCCCAGGAGTGCACACGTATCCCCCTGCGTCATGTATAGGATAGGATAGTACACCACTGTATTCGATCTGGACGGAATGAAGTCGATCGTGAACTATCAGAATTGATGCTGTGGCAATGAAAAGCAGCATATAAATTATTTTTGTTCAATGATCTCAACACTCTTGTTCGATGCCGGTGATGATTTTATTCATTGTCCTCGATGCTGATTTTTAGTAGGCCGCATGGGCACTTCAGCGTCATGTTAAGACGCTGAAATTCGATGACGGACGCTGATTTTTAGCTGTTGTGACGCTTACTAAAAGTGTTTTAGACACTTATTTTAAGTGTCCTGACTTTTCATAGTGCCGACATATGCAACAATTGTAGATAGGTACACATGAGTTACATCCGTGAACATTCGTGAGAATGGCAAAGGCGAGAGACACTGCGTCTGTCTGCACGCCGTTGTGCATGCCCGAAAAGCCAAGCTATCCTAGCCAACCCTCAGAGGCAATACTATCATAGTAGCAGCAGTGCTTCGGAGGTTAGTTTGTCTTACACCAGGGTCAGCTGGAAAGCCTGTGGCAACACCCAAATACTATGAGCGCAGAAGCCGAGGACAAACTGGAGGGAAACGCGCATCAGAGTTGCATGGTTGCAGTTCTCGTGACTGTAATCGCCTTTTGGCGGATGATCAGAAAGACGACCTGACAAGTGACATTCACTTAATTCTGATTTTTACATCCCGAATGCATGTAGTTATTACACCTAGCCACATAAAGAACGTCTGCCTTCCATCGAATCATTGATATGCCCGAGGGGGATTAACTTGGCTACAGAATACCCCCGTCATACCCCCGTCAGCATATCGAAGGGCAACTTGCGGCAAGCGAAGCTGAACGATGCGTTTTCGCCATCCGCAAACCTACCAACAGGAAAGCAAACACAAACGAAACCACCTTGAATCTTCGCCAGACACAACCGCCTAATTAATAATACGAGTTCCCCGGTCACCTGGCAGTGTCTCTATAGATGTCCAGTTCTCAAAGGCTAGTAAAAAAGATATTCAAATGCGTCCTATCTCGTGGAGAACCATACATACCCTATGGTCATCATGAGGACGAAGCCAACAGTAGCGACGACCTATCAGTACATTATTTGAGCGAAGCCACACATAGTCGATGTGATCGAGCTGCCTTACGAGAGCTGCGATTATACTGGCAGGGACGCCGTTCTTGAGGAAGTCTATGTTTGAAAGGTATAGTCGGCCCAGATCGTCTTCCTGCGTCGCTCTGTCCGTTCATATCGGACAAAGGTAGAGGTGTCAGAGTCAGCCAAGAGAGGACGAAGTGGAGCGTCATAGACGTACGCAGTCTGATTCGGGAAACCAGACACTGGCATGCCCATTCCAGTCGAGCAAACTAAAGCCGTGATAAATATAAGTAGATTCGACCGGTCGCCTCCCGGGATGTTCTTCCCCACTTCTTTCGCGATCGGGACGAGAAGAACGCTGGCAATGGTATGGCTTATGAAAGTGGAGATGACCTTGAAGAAACGTGTCAAACTCCTCGCCCTCTTACGTGATCTGACAAAAAAATGACACACCAACACGACGGCAGAGAGAATGAGTACGATGGTGTACAGTTGTTTACCCTCAAGCACTCTATAGAGGCCTTCGTCGGCAGTACTGAGAAGTCCGCTTGAAGTAACCCCCTTTCCAAGTGCGATCCCGCCCATAGCCAAGAACACAATCGTCCAGGCAAACTGCTCAAAGTCATCCTACACCAAGGTTGAATCCAGGTGCACAAAAGCAGCAGGCAAGGCGCGAAACACACGAACCTTTTTGAGTACGCCTGTAGCAAAGAACGCAACTATAGGTATGATAGCAATGATACCCATATCACCAACTAAACTCTCAATCTCATGTTCGACACACCAGAGCACGATTGTGGCCAAACAAACGAAAATGACTAGATACTGCTTTAGTGTGAACGGCTCTCTGTTTGGGCGAATAGGTTTAATTTCGATGTCTCCTTCGCCATCCGGAGAGCGGCAGGGCCGGTAGCCCACGATTAGAAGCAACCAGATGACAAGGATCGACACGATGGAGACTGGTAAGGAAACGGTAAACCAACTTGCCCAGTCTAGCTTGTGGTCCATGGCTTGGAGGGCAATTAGGTTTTGAGGCGAGGAAATAGGTGAACTCTGTCCACCGATGTTGGCTGCGAGTGCAATTGCCATCTGGGATTTGTTCGTGTCTAGTGCACACTCGAAGGTAGCGTCACTCACAATTAGGCAAGGCGCGAAAGACGAATGGACAGGTAGGGTCCGTAGAATAGGCTGTCCGGAACCCATCAAAAAGAGTATCATCTACACAGAAGGTGGAGTGATACGGACGCGAATCAAAGTGAAGCAAAGCGTCGGAGCAGCGACATTGCTATTTCCAAATTTGAGGCAATAAAACCGTGTGTGTATACAAGTACCCACCTGATCCACATACTTGCGAAGCAAGACACACCCATGAAAGCCAAGATAACCGTGTTTGGATCTGAACCGGCGAGGCTCAGAAGGCGTGTGATGAGTATGCGATCGATATTAGTCTTGCTCAGAGCGGAAGAAATCGTAAATCCTCCAACCAAGAGCATGATAGTTGGAGAGAACATGACGGAGAATATCCACCTATTTCGAGGATGTTGTTTGTTGGTGTGCAACAGAGATGCGGGACTTACTTGGTGGCCTCAGGCGCCGTCATTACGGCGCCATCGTCAGCCTTGATTACTTTGAATAGCACCAGCAAGAAAGGCACAAAGGTGGAGGTAACGAAAAGAGGTATAGCCTGCTACTGGTCAGCGAACCACATGTCAGTAAGGTAGTAGACACCTACCTCTGATGCCCACAGGACCGTACTGAACACAAGTATCGCAAAACATTTGTTGGCTTCGGCATTGTCAACGATCTTTATGTTCAGTAAAGTAACGAAGACGGCGACGGCCAGGATGAGACAGAATTGTTTGGTCGTCAGCTTGATATAACCTAGTGGCATTCGGATTTTGACCAGTCCTTTCTCCTCATAATCCACGACCATAGCCCCTGCGATGGTGGCGTCTGTACCCAGAGCTCCGCGCCGCTCTTGCCCGATCATCTGCCGCCAAACGGTGTTCCGTTCCCAAGCAATATTTTCACGCAAGTGGAGTTTTA
This sequence comes from Pisolithus microcarpus, assembly GCA_024613185.1. NCBI lineage: Eukaryota > Fungi > Basidiomycota > Agaricomycetes > Boletales > Pisolithaceae > Pisolithus > Pisolithus microcarpus. Next base: position 2,332,308 of record JANFAI010000007.1, read on the forward strand.
ACTCCTGAAGGGCTGCGGAGGAATCACCGCTCGTCACACACTTGGCATAGAGACCGATGAGTTGGTTGATCGCGCCATTAAGCTTATCCTTTGAATTTCGCGTAAAAGGGACGGCGTCCTCGACGACGTCGTGCATGTACCGGCCTTGAAGCTAAGTACGTCTGTAAGACATCTTTGCCACATCTCACAGATTGACCAGACTTACATCGCTGTCCAGCACTTTGTCGTATCTGTTCCCGTGACAAGTAAGTGTACAATGGGTTTAGTTAAAAGCATCAAAGCATACTTCTTCAGTATCTTCCGGAAGCCCGAGTAGTTAAGTTCAAGGTAAGACTTTAACGAAGAAAATGAAACGAAGAGATTTGTAATACGGCGCTTGAACAAGAAGCGAACATCCCGAGCGTAGTTTGACTCGGATGTCCAAACGGATTCGTCTTCAACAGAGGTTACGCTGTCCCTCATACCACGGAGTTTGTGTGCCAGCAAGCGCATTCTACGTATCGGGGATTGGGAAGGGTTGGTTGCACGACTTCCGGATGGTGCTCTGGAAGCCGTACTGTGGTTGGGGGGTACTGTACTGTTTTCCGTGTCTCTGGGGACGCTTTCGGTAGACGAAATGCTCCACCTGTGCATGCGTCTAGAGGCTAACCGGGAAATTGTGGATAAGTCCGGAAAAGAAGGTGGAGTGTCTGACCTGATGCACTTCGACGGCTGTACCCAGCTGAGCTCGACTTGCGGGTACGTCGCGCAGGGACATGGTCAAAGCGGACGTGTTCACCTGGATGTTCGTCGTCGTCGTCATCGTCATCTTCGTCATCTTCGCCATAATCCATGTAATGTTCTCCCCCTGTGAGACCTGCTGAATCCTGTTCGTCGATGAGTTCCTCCAGTGCCGCGAGCTCATCAAATAACTCCTTCTCTTGATGCTCGTAGAACAAGGTGACTTTCAAGAGTTCCTTGTCCAGCAATGGTACGAATAAGGCATCCGCAGCGGATGTGGTTATATTACCATCCATGAGGGAAGTATGTTCGTTAGCCTCCAAATCATTGGAGGGGCGAATTGGTTTGTGTTGTTGTTTCTCGAGTTGGTATATATATTGCTTGAGTGCATCGTAGCTATTGAACTAGTCAGTCAAAATGCCAAGTCGCACGTGTTCACCTAGAGAGCACGACGCACGCAATGTACTCGTCCCACCATTCTGCGACGGCGTTGAATTTGAGAGCAGAGCTGGGACAGATGAGAGGGCGTTGGGCGGGCGTCAATGCGGCGGACACGCACCTAAACTTCATCGCCAACCTCTGCAACGAGTCAATTTGTCTCAGAACTTTACTGATGGACCGTAATGGAATTTCTTCTGAGACCCCGCTGCCACCAAACTGCGATGGCCCCAACCACCGAGAGGAAATCGACGACACGGCGGGCTAAGTCTGGCTCGGACGCACGAACCCACGAAAAGGATAAGTTGTTATGGTCTATTTGGTGCTGCGCACGTCGATAGGGGCACTCGCCAATTTGAGTGACTCTAAACACAAGTCGACACCTACCTTGAAGCTTGAAGCTTGAAACTTGATGCACAATATAGCTCACAGACGTTCCTCGACTTACAACGTTCCTCCACCAAAACGACTGCAATTGTATTCGAATGAATTGTTCTCTGACTCACGCAACCATGGTCAATATCAAGGACCGATTCGAAACGTCCACTTACCTCGTACTACCACGCAAGGAGGTGGCACCATCGCGAAGAGCGACGATGGAGTGAGATGCGTCGTGGCTGGACGAGAATGTCAGTATTGGCCACTGGTGCTTATATTCTTCTCTTGCTTGATCCTGGTGTATTGCAGCCCTTCGGATACTACGTTTGTCGGCACAGGACGAGTCTCAGGCCTCGGACCACAAGTCAGCCGTCGGACGCGGCGGCCACCGTATTGAGGCATCTCGGAATTTATGGGAGGGAAGTGGACTTAAGATCGACAGTGCCAGCACGGACGTCGCATGGTGCAGTGGAAGTATGTCTTATGAGTTTGCCCGTTGCTCTTGCAGCTCACGTCTACTAGGTTATAACAACAAGATACTGACAAGCGCTCGTAATGGCGAACTCATCATGTGGGATTTGAACAAAGCAGGCAGTACCAAGTATGGTACGTGTCCTCTCAATCTTTCTGCGATCTCTTCATCGTTGGGTAGAGATGAAGACGAAGAACCACGTCCGCTCCATTCACAAACTTTCGTGCTCTACGATAGTACCGTACTACTGTGTCACTGGTTCCGCTGATGGGGACATGCGTGTTTGGGTACGTCCATCCGAGGTTCAATCAACAGGCATCACCTATCAAAGACTTGCTAGGATCTGCGTGACATGTCTCGGTCGTTAATGAGGATTCACCATCCGACCTCCGTCCGTTCTCTTGTTTTTTCACCGTGCACTTCGCTTCCTCTACAGGCTGTGGTGGGCCTCGAGAACGGTTCGATGTACCGTTGGGACCTCCAAATGGGTCAACGTGGCCAGCTTGATCGTCTTCCCGTCGCACATACAGGTGCAGTTCTTTCCTTAGACTGGTGTACTGGAGCGAGCGGTCCGACCGACGATTCGAGTCCCTCTATGGGTAAAAGCTGGATTGTCAGTGGAAGCCTGGACCATACTGTCAAGGTCATTGTTTTTCCCGGTTTACCTCGTCCTGTTTCTTACCATGAGTAGGTGTGGAACTTGTCAGGGTCCGCTACCTCCTCTCATGTGTCGGCTAAACCAGCCTATACATTACACCCCGCCTATCCTGTACGCCGAGTGGCCTGGCGACCTGACCATCCCTGCGAACTCGCCGTCGTTTCAAATGCAGAGTTTGGAAGTGGTAGTGGCTCTGAGCTAATGGCAAGTCCAAGGCTACAGAGTGCGAGCTCGGCGTTCATTTCGGCCGCAATTTCCACTACCGATCATATGGACAAAGCAAGCAAAGTTGGGACCTCTGGTGACTCCGTTGAGATATGGGACGTTCGACGAGGCTGGATTGCCAAGTGGACTGTCGATGCAAGCGTCTCGGAAGGTGGGGTGACAGGTGCGCATATGATATTGTTCAACAAGCTCGCACTTAGCATAAAGACGCACGATCAATACCCAGATGCCGTATTTTGTGACTCTCACGCACTTTGGGCCCAACACTCATCGGGGACGTTCGCACAGATCGATCTCAGGTCTTCAAATCGTCCTATAGATGCCATTACGCGAGTTGCGTTGTCCTGGAGTGTCAGGCATAGCACCGACGGCGCTCTCACATTCGTTACTGACAAGACAGCACGGTGGGAAGTGCCCTATGATGACGTGTAAGCTTACTATCCAAGTGATAGACATGTTGTCTGGTTCTGACGAATTCTACAGTCACCCGAGTAAACGCTCCCTACTTTCTGAGCGAAACTTGAGGGCAAAGTGTCTCAGTGACGAGAGTCGTATGCCCGCCAGGCAATGCCTCGGCACATACATTCGTATATCCCCGTCCGTGACACTTGAACATGACACCTTCCTTAGACTAGCCAAGAAATACCGAGTCCCAGATAACTTGAGCCAAAGAAAAGAGGCATGTGCCCAGAACGCAGAGGCGAGTAGCAGCAAGCCCCCTAATTGTTCATACTTTACGCGATATTCTTCAGATCGCCATGCAAGCAGGTCAATTTAGCTCTGCACAAGTATGGCTCATTCTGATGTCCCTTCTGACGGATGTCGTTCCGGACTCGTTGGTGTCTTCCGTCCATCGCACAGCCCACAAAGATGTCCGCGCAATGCCGCTACCCCGATCCATCTCAGCTCCTGCTGTTGGCAGCGCAACGGTAGTATCCTACACGTCTGGCTCGACTTCGGTGCCTGTGTCTGTAAACACGACGCCATCAGATCCCGCAGCTTCGTTCCACCACGTGCATGCACAGTTTACCACTCCGCAGTCGCTATCTCAGCCCCGTACACCTATACGTCAAACGCAGGGGCAGCAACTTCCTACATTTACCAGTGGCTCCGGCGCATCTGGCCCCACTCCTGCTCCCAACAGCGGTCGAAGCTCCGCAGATAAATACCAGCCACTTCTTGACCCGTCCCATCCCACGAAAGTCCCGCCAAACTCTCGCAGCCACACCCCTGCATCGTCAGCCACTTCATCTCCACGACACCACAGTGTGCCTCTCGGACCTACACCTACACCTGCGACTTCACACTCCTCGTCAGCAGCGATGACCCTGACTTCGCCTGCTCCCCTCTCAATTCAGAAGACGGCACCTAGCCCGATGCTCACAATGACGCCCCGCCGTCCATCGGTACTGGGACCAGCACCGCCGTATGCTCATCCCCCAGCACACGTTCATACACATACCCAGTCCATGCGCGGTCGTCGGCCTTCTGTGCTTAGTCGTTCATCAGTGGTTCCAAGTGCTCAGAGTGAAAGCCCCAGCGTAACGAGTAGTGGGAGCTTGCGACATGTCGGCGAAGGTGCACTTGATGATTCGGATTCTTCAGATGAAGGATACGAACGGGAAGAAGGCGCGGCAGCGGGGACGGGAACGGCTTTTGGGGACAAGAATCAAAATCCCGACTTAGCTGGAGCTGGCGAGGATACGGCATCGCCCGAGAACCAGCCAGTCCGCCCACCGGTCGCAACAATCCGGAGCCTCAGCTTAAGCAGGGCTGGTCCCACACAGCCAAGTCCATTGTCGCGCCTAGCGGTTCAACAACCGTGGCCGGACCTTCCTACAGAGAAGGCTCGTACCGAATCAGACGAAGATGGAAGCCCCTCTCCGCATTCCACAGATTCCGAGGGTGCACGCCGTTGTAGTGACGAGGAATGTGATAGAACGAAGCATCACGCTCGGAGAGCAAGAACTGGATCGATGGTGAAGATACATACACGGAAGACTTCACGTTTACGACCTGGTCGCAGTCGGAGCTCGACTGTTGCGTCCCTCGTCGTGCACCCCATACCTCCCGTTGCAGCGTTATCGCCGGTTGGAAGTGCTGTGAATACATCACTATCGGCACACTTCGAGCAGAACCACAAGCGAGAGAGGGAACTCACGAGGCGGGCGAGCCAGAGCAGCATACAAACAGTCATTGCTCCTTCGCTAAGAGAGCGCGTGCCAGACATGGGAACGGGCCTGCCGGACGAGGATGCTCTCGTGCTGGAGCGGTGGCATGAAATGGGTGACCAAGAGAAGAAAGTCGTGATGGAGGAAGAAGCGAGACTTCACGACACCACATGGCAAGCAATGAGAGACGCCCTAGAAGAATATGCTGATCAGGTATGGGCTCTCCCTCGCTTCAAATGTAAAGTAGGTAACCGCTGGAGTAGGGTGACATCCAGATGTGTGCGATGTTAGCCATTTTTGCTGCCAGAGAACTAAAAGTAGAGTTGATGAGGACAGTTCAATTTATTGAGACCTACATTGGTGCGTTTAAGGAGATGGTGCATCTCCTTTTTTCTTACAGAATGGATTGCAGATACATTGATGAGGTATCAGCTACACCACATCGCAGCGTATATCCGAAAACGTGTCCACACAGAAGACATCCGAAAGACTACAGGAGTATGTACGACCCTCCGCGTACCAGCTTCTGCTCATGTTTCATGTAGCTTGAAACTACCATATACACAGCCTGCGGGCGGTGCCGAAAACCAATTCTTGGATTCCGTACCCCTCCTACTTCACGTGGGGTATATGCACTCTGCTCATCATGCAGAGCGCCAGTGGTGCGGTGTGCGATATGGTACGTACCGTGGTGACTGTTTGAATTTAATCTGTGTTTTACTCCGTTGGCTTTGATGGTCGTTGTTAGTCATCTTCCAGTTCGCGCACTCCTTTTCCAGTGTGCTGTGTGCACCCATGGAGGTCACCAGGAATGTTACCGAAGGTACTACATGGAGCGACCGATGGACCCATTACCTTCGTCCACAGTGTCACGTGGACAACTCAGGGTGGCTACTGACGTGGTCGGTCGTGCACAGGTGAATGGTAAAGGGGAGCGCTGCTTAGCAGGTCATCCCTGCGCAACAGGGTGTGGTCACTTCTGTTGGGTAGCCACCACGGACATTAATGGCTGAGGTCGTGCCCGGAAGCTGGAACGCTGGGCCTTCTGCTTTCGTATGCTTACTAGCGCAGTTATTATGCGTGTAATCTGGAGAATCGGGATTAGCGAAGTGTGTATTCTGGAATTCAGCAGCGACCAGCGAGGAAGGGTGGGTGTCCACGAGTAAGGGGCGGGGTCATTGACTTATTCTGCCCTATTACATCGCCAGGATAATTATAATTACCAGTATCCTGAGGACCTGTGATTGAGTGATCTGTGTTTCTACGACTGGAATGCTGTCCGACGTCGGAAATTCCTGCAAACAGAAGTGCAAAGACAGCTTTTGGAAATTTGTGTCGTGCACACCAGAATTCAGTGGGAATCCCATCACCGAAGTTGAAAATCTCACTTGCGAGCAGAGAAACGTGTTATCTTATTTATCCCTTCACGCCGACGAACTTGCAGCGACCACTTGTGAATTCTTTCAGCTAAACCGACTTCAACTTGTCTATGCGTTTCGAATACGCCTCTAATACTTTCTTTCGCGTGAGTCCCGCGTATGTGATGAATCAAGACTGGTTTTACCGTCGGCGGTGAACTCGCTCTCTACTTTCTACTCTACGCCGCCATTCAACCCATCACTTACATCCGAATTCCAGAGCCCAGGTCGTAGTTTCTGTGACATACACACTTGGACTCCGCGGTCCTTCGGATATTCAGGCGTCTCAAGTAGGTAGCATGCCATCTACCACGTTGGGTGGGTGTCGCAGAGTGTTCTAGCGAGTGTGGTAAGTCATTACCCGGTGCGTCCTCCTAACAGTACGATTATCCAAATGAGAACGTAAGTTTGTTGGTGATCATACGCACACGACACAGGTCTTGATCATGATCGAGGCACGTGGAAGTTCGTTTCCGACTGAAGCTGCATGCTTCTCAGTCAGAAAAGCGCCGAATATCCAAAGTTATAGGGTGTGCGGGGGTCATCATGTTGATGCTGTGGTTGAGTGCTACCGGCTCACGATACGACCAACAACCGTGCTGTGTGACATGTGGCTACCTTGTGGTGCCTCGACATTCGTTAACAGTCCAACCATAGTTAGTATTCTTCCACTCCCCGTCTTCATGCTAGTCGTTGGTTTGGAATGATGATTTCGAGGACAGTGTATCCAAATTATCCCGTAACAAGGCATCATCAACCCGTCATCGTATGTAAAAGTCGTTTTCCGCCTTGTAAAACCCCCAACCTCTCTCGATGTCCTCGCTGACGTACTACCACAGCATGACCAACCACACCTCCAGTCTCTCTACTACCCAAGAACATACCGTCCTTCCTCCATACTAGTCCTGGACACTCTGAAGCAAGAGATCCGTCAACTGCAGGAGCGTGAAGGTCTCTTACAGTTGAACATCAAGCAACTACAAGAGCAGCTTAAGGACACACAGGCTTCCTTGTCAGAGACAACGATAAGGGCTACAACATTACAGAACCACCTTGTACCGGTTTCACGTCTTCCAAACGAGATGTTACTAGCAATCTTTGAGGAGGCCGTGTCGAGTCCACCGTCCGATAAAGAAATGTGGATCCCAATTGACATTTCTCACGTTTGCCGCCGATGGAGAGAGGTCGCGGTCAGCTCTGCACGCTTGTGGAGGAATATCTGGATCATGCCCAGCGTTAATCTCCATCTCTTAGAGGCGTATTGTGCCAGAGCATCAGCATCTAGTTTCCTTGACATCCACTTCGTCGATTGGCGAGAAAGGAAAGATTTCCAGCGTTTCGATGCAGCCCTGGAGTTTATTCTTCCATCTTCCGGACGCTGGCGAAGCCTCTCCATCCGGTCCATATGCGACACGAAAATCCAGCACCTTGCCAACAAACTCAGAAAGGATTTTCTTCCCATACTTCGCCACTTTTCCTTTCATGCTTTGCGTCCAGGTCAGACATGTATCGATTTGTTTTCGGCCAGCGACAGGTGTCTGGCCCTGAAAACGTTTGACGCCGAGAATTTTTCGCTTTCGGGAAATCTAATAGGAAATCGGTCGGGGATGCTTCAGGTATTTTCAGGATTAACCAGTCTTACACTCAGACGGCACAGCAATGACGCTAGGTCATTGCGCATCATGATCGATTCTGCCGTTTTCCGTGCTTTGGTCAATTCTATGCCAGGGTTGACAACGCTCGCTCTGCACGGGCAACCTCTCCGATTTCGAATCGAACCCCCTACTGAGGGTGAAACTTCCCTCATGTCAATTCCACACCTCCAGAATCTCATACTCCATCCCAAAGTCCTGAAACCGAGGTACTTGCAACAAACGATCTCGAGCATTCATGCTCCTTCATTGCGTCATTTTGAGCTCGTATTTCCAAATTCGAAAATGTCGGGGCAAAACGTCGTCGAGCTCCTTTTCGACACAAAGACGAAGAAGCCTCGGTTTCCGCTCGTTAGCTCGGTCGTGCTCCACAACGCTTCTAACTTGAGCACGGCATCTTCCTTCGTTCACGCTTTCCCATACGCATCTGACGTCACGCTCGGCGGCATCGATATCGGGTGCATCCCGCATGTTCTGCACGCACGAGTTTACGACGCGTATCCCTATGCCTATGGCTGCGCCTATGATCCTCGAGTATCTTGCCCCTACTGGCACTGGTTACGCTTACTTAGGCTCCGGTCCACGAAACCTGAGACCATGCGCGTCGTTCGCGAGTGGAGAAGGGCTGAGAGGGAGAGAGGGCATTCTCCTCTGAAGGTGTTCATCGAGAGGTCCGAAGGAAAGTGGGAATGCATGCATATGTAGTACTGTTGAGGAGTTTATGCGACGGTTCGTCTATTCAACTGGGCAGGAGTATGGTGGTAATAAGAGAATTACGCACACATACTCTAATCCTAAGTGTTTGTCCGAGTGGCAGATGTACGATGGCCTCGGTTTTGTTATCTTATTTGTTTTGTGTTCCTAGTATCATTACTTACCTGACGTTCAGAAGGGGTCCAAACAACAGCATTAAAACCGACGATTCTGATATTATGGAGAAGCCTGGGGGGTATTGCGGAATCCCAAACCCAAAGGGTTGGGTAAACTTGAGTACCCGACGTGCACGGCTTTCTGTCAGATCTTCCAAAGCCTTAAGAAGGGCTCGCATGAGTTGGAACAGTTACTCGGAGTGAAATGTCTTTCGAGAAGATGTCGGGAAGCTTCATATCGCGTGAGGAACTGCTGCTAAATTTACGATCTTGCAACTCACGGGTGCGGTCTTCGATGCTGGAGCCATCGTGCGCAGGCTACCGACACCTTTCTGTTCTGCTGGCCTTGAGGAATGGGCAGACGGGCCAGTCACCGGACAACTTGAAGAGAACTCTCGGCAAATGAAGCCAACGTGCAGGTTTCTTGTGGGCGGGTAGCCTATCAGAAACCTAGGTAGGGCGCGCATTGAGAGATGACTGACCACAAGCAACCGTATCTTCAAATTCGGCACGGAAATTTGGCGCGTATCAGGACGTCCCATCCTGTCGAAGGTTGAGCGCCAAGCTCTGCTCAGTCCCCAGCGATATGCGATGTTTTCCTCGTACTTTGATGGGTCGTCGTACTTGCTACCGACTAGCAATTTACTATGTTCCTGTTATCTTGACATGACCCCCAGTACTTTGCCCGTGGACACTCATCCACTTCAGGTCCGACATCAAGGAGGGGTGCTAAAAGGGTCAAAAGAGTGGCCAAATGCTCTGCTCGGGAAGTCATCGCAGCGAGACGGTGACTTCTTGGGCGACGGACAGACTGTACATAAACGGTTTTGTTTTTGCAGGAGTATTTGCTTTTGTTTGCGGTACGGTCTTGTGTTCTTGTATAAGAAGCGGCATTCCTCTCTTGTCCCCATTGTTTCACCTACTCTCTCGGGTCGTGCTATGCCTGGTAAAAGCAACGCCAGCTCTGGCTACTCCTACACCGGGAGTGGCACCAACAGCAGTGTGAGTGTACTCCCCTATCCGTGATGCCTCGTCGACGCAAGGTGCTCATGTACCGTTTCCAACAGGGCAACCACTGGTGCTCGCGCGATTATGGTACTTCCGGTACTGGGTACCATTATTCCAACAAGTAGGCGTCACGTTACTTCTGTCCATGTCGGGCCAGTACGTTTGACGCAACGTCAATCTCAGCGACGGCAGTTACTACTATAGTAACCCCAACGGGTCGACATACTATAACACTGGGGACGGTTACTCCCAGTACACCTCCCCCAGCGGTGATGTGTATAAGTCGTATGGGTCCTCCAAGTAGGAAGGGTAACCGTAGATCGCATACTACAGCAAAACGTGAACCTGTCATGAGAAGATGAATATTTACTCCTAACTTTGCATGTTTTATATCATCCTTTGGTTATCTCGCTCTGGCCTTGGGACGTTCAGGTGGATTGAAATCTATCCGGTACGAGGAAACTCCAGGCGATTGCAACACTACTGCAGCTGCGGGAGACGCTTTGAATACGACTCGTTATGAAACGCAAAAATTATATTTACTGGGTTTCAATGGCATCTTACTCGTCATGTGTCCGGCCTTCTGCAATGTCTCAGAACAATAGCAGTAACTCTGGTTGCTCCTAGAAGTAGGCATCGCGTTTCTTTCGTTCGTGGTCAGTGCGTATCCGAGTATCTGTCGTCGATTCTGAATCTGGGGAGTTATTGCTACAGCGACCCTAACGAATAGGTGTAGTACAACCTTGTCAAGTGCCGGCATACTAGATAGTTGGACGCTCCCAACAAAAAAAGGAATAGAAGCTAATTTGTGTAAGACTTCTATTCGGTTTGGCTGTCGGTGAAATGGAGCAGCCTTGGCTTTTCGCCCTGTTGACCGTGCTAAGATGGGCTTCCTTTGTCCATGTGTCTTTCTTTTCGTCGTCATACCCTACAGTCTTGCTAGCGTCACAGTATACGGCCAGATACCACTCGGACAGGCGACCCAATCTGCTTCCGCTCCTACTTACACTGCACCCGCTGCTTACGACCCGACCGTCCTTAACCCACCACCCGTACCTCCAAACCTCTCCACCCAGCTATACCTTTCTGTCCCTGCGACATCGAACAATGTGTCCCTCAGTCAACCCCTTAAAGGCTCGTTCCTGGGTTTCTCCATTGAGTTCAGTGTCATATCCCAAGTTTGTACGTCATCGCCTGCTCTCTCCGTTATGTGACCCACTCACCCGCACATGTCCGATCCAGTTGGAAAAAACACGTAAGTCTTCCGCATGTACATGGCCCGTTTACAAGTCAACCGACCCACTGGGTCAGGTCCTTCGTCCAAGTCCCCTTTTTAAACCTCATGTCCAACATCCGCCAACGTGCAGGCGAAGTACGCATCCGTGTCGGCGGAAACACGCAAGAAACGGCCTCTTTCGTCGATTCGCTCCCAGATGGTGACATGGCTTTGAAGGAACCTAGTAATCTCAATGATCCTGTACGTTTAAATCTAGTCAACGTCATGGGCTGGGAGCTCCTCGCTTATTTTTTTGCTGTGCTCGTGTGGCGTCACGTGAACAGACGTCCACGCCTGCCCTGCGCTACACCGCCGATGCACTTTATATGCTAGGGAATATTTCTTCGTTGGTGGATGTCAAGTGGTTCCTTGGTAGGTCATACCACGTCGAGTCGAACGAACCCGCGACCCCTGAGATCATTGTTCACTCAAAAATCAGGTATACCATTCAATGATACCACCAACCTCCGCCTCCAGATTGCGGAGGTAGGAGAAACAGTTCTGGACTCGGGTGGGTATCTCCTGGGCTTACAAGTCGGGAACGAAGTGCGCACACATATCCATTTTCTGTTCTATGCGGCCTCACCACGCTCGCATTCGCAGCCTGATTTGTATGCCGCGCACGGCGTCCGTCCATCGACATATAGTCCTTATGACTATTTTGGCGAAGTCGGAATCCTTGTGGACGCCGTAAACAATGACAATTCTATACCCGTCAAGAATAACCTCGTCGTGCCCTCCGTTTCTGGGACCTGGACGCCCGAAGATGTGTTCAATACTGGTATCGTTACCTCGTATGATAATTCATTGGGATATCTGGCGGTCGAACACTACCCCACCGACAATTGTTATGCCCAGTACGGGATCGGGTCCCCAGTCGATCCGCAAACGGTTTTTCCAGACTATCTCAACCACACCTCAGCTATCTCTCTCGTTGCACCTTACCTCAATGCATCGTCATATGCTGCTAGTGTAAGTAAGCCATTCGTGATGATGGAAACGAATACGGCGAGCTGTGGTGGGTTTCCTGGGATAAGCGATAGTTTTGGAGCGGCGATGTGGGCAGTGGATTACGCATTGCAAATGGGAGCGGTGGGGTTTTGGGGAGCAATGTTACACGTCGGTGGACAAGATGATTACTATAATGTAAGCACCCGTCTCGCCTGGTGCTGTGGTATGACGCTGATCCTGACGGGGTCGCGGATTTGGGCTGGCGACGGTAGCCGTTTACACGTGAGTCGTCATCCGCCACATACCTTGCGATCGTTCTTTAGTCTCGTCTAGCACCTCCGACGAACCAATCATCCTACCACCAATGGACTGTCGGTTCCGTATTCTACTCCTCCATCTTTGTCGCCGAAGCCCTTGGGTCCAGTGGGAGCGCTCAACTTGTCGATCTTACGAACACACTAACATCACCCTCCGATACGACGACGCCACCTGCGACTTCAATATACACGCCAGCATATGCAGTATATGAGAACGGTGCACCTGCACGGTTGGTCGTGCTCAATTTCGTTACGGATGCGAGTGGGTCGAGTACTATTCAATTCACGTTTGGGCTTGGAGGAGGGAGTGTACCTGGGAGTGTACAAGTCAAGTACGTGGTCAATCGATTCGGGGGATTGATGGTGGGTACATGACAAGCTTCTTCGTTTACCCTTCACATAGGTACTTGCTCGCGCCGTCTGTTTCGAACCAGGATAATATTACCTGGGCGGGTCAAGTAAGTGTTGTTTTCACATCCTCCAGATGATTTCGTCAAATCCTCGCTAACCTCACTCCCTACGCATGCGCACCAGACCTTTGGCTCAACATTTGAATCCGATGGGCGGTTCCAGGGTTCACCCTCGATCACAACCATTGACTGTTCTACCTCTGCCAATTCCTGCACGGTCCCTCTCCCTGCACCCTGTATTGCATTGATCTTTCTCAGCTCATCAGCCTACGCGGAAAGTAATCCTTCTACGACGGTCACGTTCGCGACGACGTCCCTCACGCAGACTTGGAATACGGCGACGATTAATCCGACGGCGTTGGCGACGAGCAACGGGATGTCAGGGAATGAGAGAGATCAGTTGGCGAGTACAAGTAGGGAAAACGGAGCGTCGTCGACGGTGGCCGGAATAAGGGTGCCGTTGGGACTGGGATTGTTAGGTATGGGCGTGGGAGCATGGGTAGGGGGAGGGGGAACGTGGTGGTGATATTGGATTGATCATACTGGTGACTCTGACATTTACATAAACAGCCACTGCACATTTTCCAATAAACTGACACAGCACAGGATGACTCGGGAAGTGCCCCCGGTGGCTGCGACAACCGTAGGTAGGTGTAAGTCAGTTTATTCCAGAAAATTTGCAGTGGGTAGTATGATTACATGGTGTTTTGCTTCAGATTTCAAATCGTCCGCGGGGAACACCACACTACATGACTCTACGTGATGCCATCACCTGCCATGGTGGTCTTTTGCAAATGGTCGGCCTTGCAAAACTGCTGGCATGTATGGGCTGCTTCTCATGCCTCCCATGCGGCGATGAGTGCTATGTACATTCAAACCCAGATGGCAGCAATATTAATGCGGTGAACTCGGTCTGTTCGAGGAATTCGAGAGCCCACCCTCAAGTAGTTCGGAATAGGTTCGGAACAGTTATGAGCACCATTAGGCCTGATATCAGCCTGACATGCGCTTGATGGCATCGAGAGAATCCTAAGTATGTACGCAACACGCGGCGGATCTGTGGACTTGGTCATTGTGGTCGTCGATACCGATTCGTTCTTGCCAGAGTCAAAGAAGGGACCCACCGGGGCCTCATGCCAGTCAAGCATCCACGATGCACAATGCACATGAACCCACAACTTATCACATTCGATTACGCACTGATCCGGCAAGTCAGCCACTCTCGTCGTCGTGTGTGGAGGACCCCTTTAACATCCCCCTCAAACCACGCGCCACCACTGGACCCCACGTACTAGTTAGAGACGCGTACTACAACAACGGGTTCTACTTCCTTGCAGGACGAGATGAAATTCAAAACACCGAAGGGCAATTATATCGGCCCGTTCACTGTCCGTGATTTTCTCGAGGTGTTCTTGCCTTGCAAGGAACAACTCCCAGATACCACCGTGGTCGACACCGAGAAATTTCGAAAGGTCGCAGAGGCCGAGTCGAAAAGTGAGCTCTTCGTAAGTCCTGGCGAAAAGCGACTCCATCCTCTCTCGAGTTTACCGATCATGCCATGCAGCTATCGGCATTGGAAGCATGTAGTTCTGGCATGGTATTCAAAAATGCAAACGATAGGGACAACAAAGTCGGAGCCCAGACTGGCGAGCACAGTGTGGTCCCTAACGCCTGCTTGTACAGTGAGGAGCATGAATCAGACGTTGATCCGTCCCCGCTAGAGCTATGCATTGCATTCAAACACGGCACGGCCTACGACCCGTTCGACGATCCCAGTCCAAATGTAACGAAGGCGAACGGCTCACAAGACAGCATCTCCACCTCGCTTCCATTCGAAAAAGACTATTCCACAAGGGGCTACGAGACTAAGAGCGCAATCACCTCTACTGCTCTCAATGAACTTGAGACTCATTTCCGTACATTGGTGTTCTCAGCCCTCATCCTCGAAGATGAAGTGCGCCTCATCCGTTGGGACCGTGCAGGCGCAGTCGTTACCAACCGATTTAATTACGTCAACAATACTCGCCTTTTATTCGAGTTCTTCTGGCGCTTTGCACATCTTATGTATGGGGAACGGGGTCACAGCCCATCAGTACGTAGTCTGGAACTGCGTATATCGTCAGGAGGACTGGGTCGTGCGACTTGCGTGTCACCCGATGAGGAGGCATCTGTTGCCCTGGACCTGCAGGCTGTTAGGCGAAGGGTGAAGGCGAGGAAGCTGTATGGAAGCCAGGTCCGGGGAAGATTCCAGTGTCCGCCACCCGTACAACTGCGTGGGCGGGATTGGGATTGGGAAGGGATTGTTGGAGAGCACGAAAATATGGCAGATTCGAAAGCGTTGGGAAACCAACAAGATAATCGTGATCGCGAGGCCGGCTACCAAATCTTGCTTGGTCCTGCTGGACGAATCCTCGCTAGTTCAGGATCTGCCTCAGAAATGATGCAGGGCGTGCTTGATGCTTTTCGAGGTAAGTACCATCGGTGTCCGTATCCAACTGACCCGTGCTGAAGTGCGTTTCATATCAAGGAACTAGTTATGCACATTTGAAAGCTGGACTAATGCACCGCAATATCTGTCCTGGCAACATTCTCCTCACAGAGCAAGGTCGTGGGTTCCTGATTGGTTGGGATCTCTGTGCGCTTATTGAAGAGCAGACCAGTGAGAGTGGATAATAGAGCTCGTATGTATCCAACTGTGTAGTGTCCATTCCTTTCATCGACGGAGTAGGAACGTTCTTCGGTGCAGACCCGGTACGTACAAAGATGTTCTATGTGGCCTCATGTGTGACGACTAAGAGAACTTGCCGGGTGGAACGATCCGTGATCAGCCATCCTATGTCCCAGCCACAGAGGGTGAGTGCTACAGTGGTATGCCATTACCACTGTCAACAAGGTTCCGGGGGTAGTAAGCGTGGAAGGGGCATGGCACAATTAACATGGAAGTTGTGTCCCCGCTGGAAATTTATTGTGGGTGACTTCGGTCTCGACTTGGGAGAGGCGACGTAAAAAATATGTGGATGAAACAATTGCGCTCGAGTTGGAGCGTCCTGCGTCCAGCGCTGGTACCGTAGGGCCGCATAGAAAGAAAGAAAAAACTCAAAGGGAATGGGCGACCGAGAGATTGCGCGTCATTAAGAGTATATATATGGGGAATCTGACACGTACAGTCGGAGGTCACATACGAGTAGGCAATGTCCCGGGAAGAACTGTCGAAGTAAGTGGGGTTCTACTCGTATCGACCAGTCACCGCTTGTATCGTGCAGACATGACCACGACATGGTAGGACAGAGTGGGATGACGCTAATTCGATTCCCACGCGTATCAGAGGATGTTATGTAATGCCTGGTCATCGACTCGGTGGCGACGACGGTCTCACTGAAACTATCAACTTGAAACAAAGAAGGTATCGCATTCTTCCAATACATCAACTGCTTATCCAGTGAGCAGGTGTTTTAGGAACTGAGAATTGAGAGCATTCGCCTCCCTCCTTCTCACAGATCGCTAGAGCGGTTTTGAAGAAGTGCTTTTTCCAACACTTCGAGTCCAACATTTGATCCTTTTCGGCTGACCTGTTCGGTGCCCAGCCCTCCCTCACAACTCAGCCCGAGGGCATTTTAGGCCGAAAAGTTCATCAGTTTTCGATCCTTCTTATCACGCATGCATACTGCATTTCGCACCTAGTTCAGTTCACATCCTTCCCTACGGTATTCGAGCAGAAGCGCTTAGACGAACAACACTTCTTTCTGTTCCCTTGCATAAACCAACCCTTACAAACATGGAATCCTCGCAAGTCAACGACAAGGCTTGGATCCGAATGTTACATAACGCTCCTCGCGTACAAAATCGCTTCACAGAAATATCTCTGGCGACTATGGCAGCGACCCGGGAGACCCATAGTCTTGCCTATGAAGATGTGCATCAAGTCATCCTCTTGCACGACCCTTGCCGAAGCAAATGCCATGCAATTCGTGGCTCTGCACACTTCCATACCAGTCCCAAAGGTATACTGTGCTTTCAAGTATAAAGGGCGCGTGTATATTTTGATGGAGTGGATCGCTGGCGAGCCCCTCTCTCGCGGGTGGGTTCAACGGTCTGAGGAATCCAAACAGAAGATACTCGATCAACTTAGGACAATGATCCACGAGCTGCGAAGTATAGAGCCGAAGAGTGATGTTGGGGTCTCGAATGTCGATGGCGGATCTATCTACGACCAACGTCTTCCCAAGAAGTCTCTCTGGGGACCTTTCAAGACGATCCAAGACTTCCATCGCGAGCTCCGGGACGGCGTTGAGGTCAAAGGTCTCACAGACGAAATACCTCCGGACCTCGACCGGCTTGTCTCCTACCACAATCAACACTGGCCCAAATCTGTGTTCACTCATGGTGACTTAAGTAGCTCCAACGTCTTGGTACAAGGCGACGAGATAGTCGGTATTATTGACTGGGAAACGGCAGGATGGTATCCTCCGTACTGGGAGTATGTAACGGCATGGAACGTTAACCCGCAGAATCAATTCTGGCAGCAGGAGGTGGATCTTTTCTTGACACCTATGCCCTATGACTTGGAAATGGATGGAATTTGGCGACGGTACTTTGGAGACTTTTAAGTAAAATGAGCATTGACTGCGTATCGCCTGCGTACTTTTGTCTAGTAAATCCCTGTACTTCCGTGTAAAGAAAAACATTGTTGCACTCTTCCTCCGCGATACATTTACACGTCTTATCATGAAAACATTTCCCTTCCGTGACCTCTAAAATCACCCTCGCCATTCCTGAGTATATCCAAAGTGGCGACTTTAGTAGCATCGAACTGCCCCCGTCCATCAAATCGATGCATCCGCGCTTTATAACCTGCATACCACATTGCGGCATCTCGAACAGTCTGCCAATTGGGTGCATGAGTGCCCGAGACCCCGCCATCCGCCATCAACGTCTCGTAGGCTTCTTTCACCCACGCAACACAGCTCCAGCTGGGGTTCCCTGTTCGTATCGGGACATTACGTCTCAGGATATTCTCCATGCGCTGCTGGTCCACGATCTTGGCAACAACAACGCGGACCAGGATCATGGCTGTCGGAGTCATGTTGATGTCCTGTTCTTCAAACTGCCGGATGGGCTGTGGTCGGTTTGAAACCATCGTCATCTGCTCCCTGGCGTGGAAACGTTTTCCGATCGAGTTATCGGATATCGACTTTGGACCGGTAAGAAGAGCCCAATGGTATCTGATGATTAACCACGGTGTCGGCAAGATGACTGACTGCAGTGGCTTGTCAAGGTAAAGCGTTGGATTGTTGACTGACCTGTCCTCTCCACCAGGCATGGTCGCCTGCCCTCCCCGGGCATACAGAGTAACAGACACGATTCTTGTTGGACGGCATGCTTGCAAGCGAAAAGATCAAGACGGAATGTCAGAACGAAATGGGGCATGAGGCCTTGAGGTGCGGCTTGCACAGCATACAAGACTACTCTCGTTGCGACAACCCGTACTGAAGCCTGAGAATAGAAATGTAGCCAAGACGCCCTCATAGCGGCCGCGCAGAACGAAATTTGCCCAGGTACGTATCCTTCACTTCATATTTGACGTAGAACAGTGACTACCAGTACGTCTCGCAAACGCCGCCTTCTCCAATGCCCTCAAAACACCCGGAATTGCACGTTCAAGCAGCAAACATGTCGACCTTGCGTCTGTCGGTCGACGATGGAAAGAAATTTCATGGATGCCCAAGCCTCTGTACATCCTCTACATACTATGCACTTCGATTCGTGGACCAATCTAGTGCTAACGCGACGACATCATCTGACACGAACCAGACCTTCGGTTCAGAAGTTACATTATCCTCGTTCCCAGAAAACCTCGCATTCTGTTCGTTTGAGTGAATCTATGAATATCCCACCGCGATTGCGACACAGGCAGCAGAAAGAAGTGGGTGTGTCGGTGGTGTCCTTGTCTTCCTTCTTTTTTCTGCTTCGGTTGTGACTATGCTTGCTTGGGTTCCTGGGCTCCATAGGACTAGCGATTGATAAGAATTTGCAGTAACGGTTCACCTGATCTCTTTATTGAAGGTTTCTTTGTCGGACTCAGTCATTTATACCCCACTGCACAGCGAACGCTGCTGTCTTCACTCATGCTCTGCACGCAACGACGCTCGAGGTGGAGACGGATACATACCAACTTTTCTTCAGTTTCTCCTTCTTCACACTTCTGTACGTGGTAATATCGTTGTGAATGATTGATGGAGCCAGTTTCGACGGAATGCTGATTAGATCGAGTTGAGTAGGGGTGTTGTCTCCCCCTGCAACTGTGGCCTTGGCTACTGGGGGATAGCCTACGTCGAAGCTGGACACTTTGGTATGTGCCCGCCAATTCATCGGGGTCCGTGTGAGGAGGTGCAGACCACCGTGGAGGATAAATACATCGGAAGGCCGTTTCCGCCCATGGCCTGTGACAGTCTGCACGTATCAACCTTATGTGAAATCGGTAACCCACAGTGGCAAAACTGCCTTTACCTAGTTGAAGGGGTTTCTTGCACAGGCTGTTTCAATGTCAACTTGTTGTTCGAAACCGAGTGGCTGAAACAGCCACAGCACGTGGAGGATACTTCGTAAAACGTCCTTTGGTCCCTGGCTTCTTTAGATTCCGACGGAGAACAGATCATGAAAAGCTGGGTGGTGGACCATACCCCTACAATTTTGAGGGGTGAGTGCCGTGGCTAAGAAATGTTCCAGCCCGTGGTCCGTACACCTGGAGAAAAAACGAAGTCGGGGAGGTGTACCTGAAACTCAGCCCAGGCGTATACCTTCATACAAAACAGAAGCTGGATATGATGATCAGTTTAAGATAGCGCATGATAGCATCATAGGCGTACCATGGGACGAATGTAAGGCAGGCAAGATCGCTTACGCCCGGAAGTGCGCACGTTAAGTGTTCAAACCCCTCCATCAATCCACTGCAAGCTGTGACTCGTGAGCGCTGAGCGCTGAGCGACGAAGCAGTCCTTAACAAAAAATCATCAGTGCGGAAATGACTAGTCGGTATCCAACGGTTCTCGACAGTCCAGACTGGCCCTGATGACAGTCCGGCCCACTGATCAAACTGCGCTGCGCCTTGGGTGATCTTGCGAGGATTAGTCAGCTAGCGGCAGTATTGGTAGTCGCTCCAAACCAATAAATAAATCATCCGACGTCGAGAGCGCTCCGTTGGCATTAGTGCCAGTAGATGGATGATAATGGAGAGGAACCTCGCAGGTAAGTGCGAAAGACGGACGACTTATCTGCGCATCATTGACCTGGCCAGCCTGGTATGCGTCCAGGCTAACTGAGGTGCAATCAACTCCAGTCGACTGTTCTAGCCTTGATGGCGAAGATGGTTAGCAAGTACCATCCAACCCATCTTCTGCGGGGGGTGCCACATCATCCAAGCTGGTGGTCTGCTGATCTGTCGCGGCATTATGAAACTTCGCGCGTTGCTCCCTTCCAAACGTTCGCTTTTATTAGCCCCGAAATTGCCTCCATCATCAGGGATTGCATGTGATTTTTTTCCGGGCTTGTCCCTTTCAGATCATATTCGTTGGGATCGAAGGAGTCTTCTGTAAACATCATGATGAACACAGGTACGTGGCCGAAGGTACACACACAGCCTTGTGGTCACCTTCGAGCGAGGCTCGAGTTTTGTCATAAACTATCCGTTCTATTATCATCGGACCTTACTCGCCGTGTTTCCCCCGCTTATTGAGTCCTCGATCATTTTTTAATAATTTATTGCTGGACACCATCCGCTCCCACAAGATTCTGGCGACCAGTGTCAGCGACGAAAAGATGTCTGAATCGCCCGAAATTCAAGCCGTCATAACGGGGTTCATCGATGCAATCCGACCTCAATACGTTCTTGTGGTCGCTGTCGCACCGTTCTGCGGCTGTCTATTAACACTACTTGCCGTCCTATTCGCCTTCTCGACACCTGCGTCACGCAGTCTTCTGGTCTTCAAGCTCAATGCTATCGCGATCCTGGTTGCACTCGTGACAGGTATTCTAAACGGCTACATAAACGCGCTAGGACTCTTAGAACCTTTCGCATCCGACGCCACCGTTAGCTTATGTTTCACATTCGCATTCTTTACTCTCTGCTCTCCCTTGTTTTATGATTCGATTCTTCTTCTGCGCCTCCTGGCATTCTATCCGATACGCTCGACACCGCTGTCTACGTTGGCAAGAGTGTTGGCGATTCCTGTACTTGTCAAGTGCGGGCGACTCGTGTGTCTGGTACGTCCACCGTCTTACTCGAGAATCTGCAGATCTGTCAACGCAGGCCCAGTCTTTGTTTCTTCATGGCTACTACGTCAGCTCTGTGAAATACGGGCCTGTTACCGATTGGTTTCGGAATCCGTACGTCACGAGCGAGTGGGTGTTGCAAGTCACCGATAACATGTAAGCGGCCCCCTTCCCGATTGTGTGGGGTTGACCCTCACAACATTCAACAGGTACTCATGTGGTTTCTTTCTGTACAAGCTGTACATCCGTAGCTCCGAGATATCCAATTTTGGATCAGGTATGCCGCATACCTTCACGTTCACTGTTCACCCCTTCTCTTCTGACTTTATTCTGACTATCACCTTCCACGCTGTATCAAACGCCAAGGTTCCACCATGGTCCGCCTGATCCGCAATATCTTCTTCATCTCTTGTGCCAACTTCGTATTTCCGGTCCTCTTCAACATCGCCCAGATCATTTGCATCACAATAGATCGGTCATACCTCACTGCTACACTCCTGGTACTCATCAATGGGTATGTGAGTGTCATTGGTGTGTTGGGCGCAACGATATGGGCACGTGCCCAGAGTTATACACAGGAAAGTCGAGAGGGCCAACCAGGCGCTGGAGCGGGGAAACGGTGTTCGCGATGCAATTGCGAATCAACATTTTCTCAAAGTATTCCAGGGTTACCGACCATCACATCATGTGGGCCTTATCTCTCTACACACCAGGAGTCGTTGGACTATGAGAAGGGGGTTCCGGAAAACGTCATCGTCCGTACCGGAAGGCTTTCTCACATTGCAGCGAGTCCTCGTTCCGGTGATATAATATACGAAGATGTCTTCCGCATCGCTTGAGAACTGACCCGTGTCATGCTCCCCCGTTCGAAGACACATCGAGAAATGCTCTGCTTAGATGTTCTGTAGGATACATTATGTAATAGCTAATCGAGCTTGCTTGTAGTGTTACTCGGTTATGATTTGTATCCAGATTGATCGAGATATTCACCGCCAGTGGGTTCAGGAAAGGATGGTCAACTGAGCATATGTACTTGCAATGGCGACCAGACTTCCGGGTGCTTCCCGGGAAGCGGCCAAGAAGGCTATGTCAGGACAACCGGCGGATGTAGTCCCCGATGAGCATGGGTAAATAGTTATACATCTGAGTAGAGCAGAAACGTTTACCCCTCAACGTAACCCCCCATGTACTACATCTACCTCCGCGGGTGCTGGGGCTGCAGGGTTCCAGGTGGTCAGGGCGTGCGGGCCCCGGCCACTGTCATCGGTTTTGGTCTCATACCTACATCAGTAGGTCGGCTGGTGGTTAGAAATGGTCCGTACCCACGGCGGACCAAGTTACCAAAAATTTAGTACGGTACCGAGCAGCTGCTACAGTACCACCCGGTAGCAGTCGGTAGCAGTCGGTAGCATATGGTAGCAAATTTACCACAGCCACAGCAGCACAACGAGATCTGGCTCGAATTGTCCCTACGAAAATTATTATTATTTTTCTTAAGATAGCTGGGTAGATGGATCTTATCAGTCTGGCACGGACTTATCTCGACTTTGATCTGATCGCAGACATGATTGTATTATATGGCCTATCGAAATAACACGAACACTAGACATGATTGCACTGAGCATCTGTAAAAAATGAATGTGCGATGTAGTACTATGTAGTCGACATAGTACCTGTAGTACCTGTAGCCTTCTTACCCTTATGTAGTACTACATAGTAACTTACACAGACGCTGCGGCACTATGTCGTACTATATAGTGACCTGCAGAGTTGCCGTGACACTATGTCATACGATGTCGTACTATGTCAAACTCTGTCACATATGTCATGCTATGTCGTACTATGTCATACTTTGTCACATGTGTCATAACTATGTCATGCTATGTCACAGTTTCCAGACACGTCACTCCTTCCATCCCACTATATAGTGGACAGTAGCAAACAAAGCATTAAATTTCTAGGTCGGGCAGTTGCAGTAGTAATAAGACAGTCTAATACGAATCATTAACATCAGCCATCTGGTAATCACAGATGGCATTCAAGAATGTGCGACTCGGAATAGCTTTCTTTTGTTCCTTGGTATTTTTGGCTGCGACACCGGCATGGATGCTAGCACGAATAAAAACAGATTAGCACTACAAACAGTGAGGAGCAAGTACTCACCACCCGGTACTGTAGACTTGCTCAAGGAGCTTTTTAAGGAGGTCTAGCTTACCCGCCGCCTTGCTAAATTCATCCAGTGATGCGAGATGACTGTTGAAGATGCCCGAATATTCATCCTCCTTAAACGAGATCATTTCACGTGAGCCCGATGCCCACTCATCGATCGCGCACTCGATCTGAACTCAAAGTCAATGAAGTGGTATACTTCGTAATCACGGAACCTACTGCTGTGAGCGTGAGTGCAAAGGCTACTCGAGGGAATGGGTTGTAGTACTTTGCCCACTTGATACCGTCATCCGATTTATTTTTGAATAGTACTTCGTTGATGACTTGTTGAATCACGGGATTGGTGTATAATCCAGTGTGTTCGTCGAGAGAAGAGCCGCGTGCCTAGGGTGTACTGGGTTCATGCACACCGTGTTTGGTGTGAAACCTAGTGAACTCACACGGAAGATGAAAGCCGAGTCTTGCTTCAGCTCACTGACGAGGAGATGATTCCTAGTCTGCACTCCAGTGTCGGCACTCATTTCGAAACCGAATGTAGTTGTCACGATGGGTCGAGCCTTCGACTTGAATTGCCCACGCAAGTGTGTGCTCCGTGCAACAATCTGGTCCATAGTTGAGTTAAGCAGGCCCTGATACTGGCGAAACCTCACCAATTTCAAAATCCCTCCGTCGTGACTGAGCTTGATGTTGTGGTGATGCCCAGCAAGACTCCAAGCATTCTTTGCCCAATCAACTTCCTGGACACTAGTAGGAAACGGATTTTCCATAAGTAAAATTGCACAGTAAATTTCAATCGCTGTTTCGAGAACAGCGCGGACATCCAAGTCATAGTCAGCCGCCTTCGGCCGCCCCTTGTTCGCATTATTGATCACCTTTACACTGGGGCTACTGTTCTGGTTGACTGCAGCTTCAGACTTGAGAGGCATGTCGGAGTCACCTGCAATCACGAGGGCATCCAGACCCAGAGACGGTGACCTGCACATCAAGCGCCGTGTGGTGTGCGACTTGTTGGTGCCTTCTGGTGTCTCATTCTCGTCACGGTCATAGAAAGTCGAATCACGATGTACCTGCTTCCTCGGTTGTTCATGATCCAGGGGCTGGTCATACAGGCTAGAGAATTGGAGTGTATTAGTCAAAGTATTGAAAGACCGACAACGGCTTACATCGCATCATCGTCATCGTCATCATACTCCATCCGCTCACTGAGGTGGAGAGTGGAGGTACATAGAATATGTCAGTCAGAATAGCGAATATATCATAGCAGACTTACTAGGGGAAGGGGGTAGTTTCACGTTCTCGCACCCTCTTACGGCCAATGACAGGGTCCGGGGTGATTTCTTCTTCATCCCTACTGGCGTCGTACTCTAAGACGTTCAGCATAGATGGGGTCCGTGTGAGGAAGCGCGCACACGCAGGAAGTGGTGCCTGAAAGTAGTGGTTAGTGTAGCCGAGTTGACATCGTTTGGTGAGCTGTAGAGAGAACTTACTTTAGGTCTAACAGCTGTCCTACCTGCAATGGGGGGGACGTTGCCCCTTCGCGAGACAAGTGGTGATGCTTGAGTACTGCGAGGATTGCCATGATCAGCCAAGGGGGTTACAACAGACCTAGAGCATCTCCTCCGTGGAACCAGACCCCCTGGTTCCCAATCTCAAATATCTCCCTCGTTTCTAAAGATATCGTCATCGTTCCCACACTCCCAAACAGCTCTCGAACATGCCAATCCCTTCCCATCCACATTTGGTAATGGATCCAAACCCTCCATGATTTTTCTACAAGCCTTTCTGCCAGTTATATGCCCAATTTTTGCCAATCACATCAGCAAAAACAGTCCATTTTGGCACAGGAGGTTCCACAAATGCCACAGTGATATCACAATGTCACAGTTCATGGTGCACAGTTCAGGTACAGTGTGACAATTACCCATGGTCCACACAGCCCACAGTTTACCCACAGGCTCCAACAGGGGTGACAGTGCCCACAGACACACACAGTGCTACAGAGATAGGGGTTTTACCATGGGCACCAACTGTACAGCCATGATTTCATAATGAAAGCTGGAATTCACAAGATGGTGGGGATATGCTTATCTCATTAATATGCCCAAAAATGGGTGAGAAAATTGCAAAATACAGAAAAAATTGGACATGTCAAAAAATAAAATTCAAAGATGACATGATGAAAGTTGTAGTGCCTGACAGGAGGACCCAGGAGGTTTGCTTACCTCATCCATCCATGCAAAAATGGTTGAGATACAGGCAAAATACAATTAGTGTGGTGTAGTGTACATTTTTATTACCAAAAGTGTAGTGTTGTGGCGCATTTTTGACTACTTAATAAGTGTATGGTTGATTAGTAATTGATTAGCAAAGTGTAGTAAACTCTGCATTTTTTATTACCAAGTAAGTGTAGTGTTGATTAGTAAATTGACCAGCAAAGTGTTGTGTAGACTTTTGATTACCAAAAGTGTAGTGTTGTGGCGCATTTTTGACTACCAATTGAGTGTAGTATTTTGTAGTGTTTGATTAGCAAAGGGTAGTGTACATTTGTATTACCAAAAGTGTAGTGTTGTGGCACATTTTTGATTACCAACTGAGTGTAGTGTTTCGTAGTATTTGACTAGTAAAGTGTAGTGTACATTTGTATTACCAAAAGTGCAGTGATGTGGCACATTTTTGACTACTAAATAAGTGTAGTGTACATTGTTATTACCAAGAGTATAGTGTTGTGGCACATTTTTGATTACCAATGAAGTGTAGTGTGGTGTGCATTTGTATTACTGGAAGTGTAGTGTTGTGGCACATTTTTGACTACCTACTAGACTATGGGGTAGTGTATGCTATTTGTTAAGTTCGGTCCTTCTCCGACGATCTCTGATGCTCACAGAGGCTGGGGGGATGCAGGTGATGATAGGCCGATGGTGGCTGAGGGTTGGCTGACACGGGCCGACAGAGAGCGACAGTGGCCAGAGGCTGGCCGACAGTTGCGATGGAGGTATGGGAGAGGGCGTTGGGTTCAGCTCATGCGCTGCCCCCTTGTATGAGCCCAGCCCTCAGATTTCAGAGATATAGGAGAGTCGGTTTGAAGCTGACAAACTTAGGGGAGGTTGGTCGTGGACCACAGAGGGGTAAACTATGGTGATATTCGTACTGAAGAATCGCCACCAAGTGCAGCGGGTTTATATACGGTACATGCGCCATCAAGGCGGTACAGTAATGGAATGGCAGAGCTGACATAATGAACACTATAAGTTTTCAAGGGGGACAGACATCAGAAAACTTCACACAGAATGCAGGCTTGACAGTGGAGGTGAGGGTCAGGATAAAGGGACTGAGTATAACAGGAAAGGTATGGGTGGTATGGCTTTGGGGTGCTCAGCTGATAGCCAATCAGAGAGTGGGCCAAAAGCCTAAAGAGGCAATGACCCTGCAGTACGCCATGCAGTATGGTTGCTGCACCGTGCTTAGGCCAGGCCATGACATCCAACAGGAGAATCAACCCCTATAGGGAGGTCACCTGACCAAGGTGTGATGCCGAGTAATGTTGGTGGTGGTCATGTGATAAGACCGACTGATGCCAACCAATGCCGAGGAGTGCTGACCGATGCTGACTGCAGGGAGGCAGGCGGATGTGTCGGCTGTGCAATATGCATGGCGGCCGTTGTCAGGTAGGGGTGGTAACTGGTTGGGTGTACCAGGGAGTGGGTCTAGGGCCGTTGGGGTGGCCTGGGGGAATGGAGGAGGGCCAGAATGAGGCACGGGTATGACAGTATCCCCCCCTTAGGCCTGAACCCTTGAAGGCCTTGGGTGGTGCGGCCAGACCAACACGAGTTTTGATTTTGCAATTGATAAGCAACATGAGGCGAGTGGTGATCGCTGCAGTGGGGTTGAGTTGGAGCTTGAAAGGTTGCATATAAGGTGTGTGCCCACATGCATGCCTACTTGTCTTCCAACTTTCACCATGTCCCAGCAACCACAAGGTATGAGCCGCCAAACCACTGCCACCCCCTCTCGGGACTGGACCTGGGTCCCCAACGAGGAACTAGAGGTCCTGATGGACGACTCCGAAGGGACTGAGTGGGCCAAGGAGGTCGAGAAGGACCAGCAGGAGATGGTGAAGAAGCAGAGAAGGGCAAGGTGTGTTGACAGAGGGCAGAAGAGGCCTGGCAGCATGAAGAAGAGCAGTGCCGAAGGTCGGAAGAAGAGCGCCTGGTGTGGGAGAGGGCCGAGCAAGAGCAGCAGGCACAGGAAGAGTGCAAGAGGCAGAGGGCCAAGGAGGTGGCCAAGCAGGCTGCCAGTAGCAAGGGCAAGGGGTGCATGGAGGAGCTGCAGAGAGAGGGGCAGCTCGTGCAGACGGCAAGGTGCATGGCCCACCCCTGGATGGCAAGCTTCTACTGATGTTTTCGTCTAGGATGGGCAGCATGCCCATCTACTCCCCCATGACTGGGGCCAAGCTCGGCGAGATGGCAGTCCTGATCTATCGGGCAGCCTGCAATGAGTGCCAGCAGCGAGGGGAGGCCCAAGAGTGTTGGGTGGCAGTGGGTGGTCGATCCTGTGGGCCATGTAGGAAATGAAAAAAGAAGTGCAGTTGGATGGCTGAGGATCGAGAGGTGTCAACAAGTGGCGCGAGGAAGCAGGCTGGGATGGGAGGCTCACAGGGCGAGAAGAAGAAGAGGGGTCGGAGTGGGGCTGAAGATGAAGAGGTCGACGAAGAGGTGGGGGTCGATGAGGGTTCCGAGATGTTGGCACCTTGTTTCAAAGCAGCAGGCTCATGCCTTGTTGGAGAAAGGGAGCTGAGGTGAAGGCTGCCCCCCGACAATGAGTACCATGGGCGGCTCCTTGTTGCCCAAGAACAACAGGTGATGGTGATGGAGCAAATGGCTGTGGCTCAAGAGGCCCAAGCAGTCGCTGTACAAGTGTACATGCAGGCGATGCAAGGTCAGATGTGGCCTCCATTCCCACCAACAATGATGCCACAGGTGGGGGTACCCCAAGGCGGGGCTGTGTCGGCCACTGGGGCAGTCGATGAGCAGGGAGGCTTGGGTACGAGGGAGGGTACAAAGAGTGGGGGGTCAGAATGGGGAGATTTGGGAGACGAGCGGGGTGATGAAATGGATGACAAATAGACTTTCTCTTTCTTTTTTTGTTTTTGTTTTTGTTTTTGTTTTTTGGCTTGTAAACTCCTGTATACTACTAGAACTTAGACTTTGATTTCTGAGAGATGAAATGTAAGCTACAGGGTGGAACACAAGGAAAAGAAAAGGCTTCGGCCGCTGGTGGGAAGGCTTCAGCCAAGGTGGCTGATGGGCAGGCAAGTGTCGGGCATGACCACCGATGGGCAGGTGAGTGTCAGGCATGATTATGAATGGGCGGCGGTCATGTCGGGGGTGAATATGGCCCAGGTTTATGCAGGTATCAGTTGTGGAAGGCAGCAATGAGTTCCGATGCATGTTCTAGTTCGGTGGCTAATAGCCATGAAGTTTCTTCGTCGGTACCTTTGTAGCCAGCCCACCTTGCCAGGTACAGTAGCTGGCAGTGTTGGCAGCAGTGGTCTATCTTCGAGTCGAGTATCTCGGATATCTCGTACTCAAGGTCACTGTCAACTTCTAGAGGTGGGGGTGGCAGCTGGTGCTGATTGGGGAAGGGGTTGGCCGAGGCAGGCTCCAGCTGAGATACGTGGAACACGGGGTGTACCGAATGCATATTATCTGGGAGCTTAAGAGTGACTGAGTGCATACCAGGTCAGGCAATAATGTCATAGGGGCCCAAGTACTTTTTGGCTAGCTTTTCTGATGGGTGGGTGGTGTGGAAGTACTTAGCCTTGACGAAGGCTTGGCTGCTGATGTCAAACTCGCGTGGCGGTAGGTGCCTAGTGTTGGCAGGTCCCTGGTAGCATTGCTGCACTGCGGCCATTTCAGTGCAGAGGAAATCATGAAGGGATGAAAGCTCCATGATGTAGTCATGGGCCTTTGGGGAAGTGAAGTCGTGATCAGCAGTGACCGACAGGTTAGGGTGGTAACCCTTGTTGGTGAAGAATGGTGAGACTCCAGTAGTGGCACTAGGGGCGTTGTTAAAAGCGAACTCTGCTAGGGGTAGTAGCTCGGCCCAGTTGTCTTGTTGGTAGTTACAGTAGATGTGGAGGTACTGCTTGAGGGTTTGGTTCGTGCACTCAGTTTGGCCATCACCCTCAGGGTGGTAACCCGAGGTGAAGTGAAGGTGCATGTCAAGGGCCTTACCTAACGAGTGGAAGAAATGGGAAACGAACTCAGGGCCTCTGTCAGAGGTGACATGAGCAGGTACTCCATGCTTAGAGAAGACATGGGTGAGGAAGAGCTTAGCGAGGTTGGCCAAAGTGATGGAGTCATGTGTCAGGATAAACACTGCTTGTTTAGAGAGGCAATCTACAATGACAAGTATGGCGGTAAAGCCATCGGAAGTAGGGAGGTGTTCGATGAAGTCCATTGAGATGGAGTTCCAAGGTCTCTCGGGGATGGGGAGTTGCTTCAACAGGCCATATGGGTGGTGCCACTGAGCCTTGCTGCAGCCGCAGGCGGTACAAGAGTGGACATAGTTCTTCACATTGGTCCGAAGGTTGGGCCATACGTACTCGCAGTGGATGAGCTCAAGGGTGTGGTTCTGCCCAAAATGACCTGCAAGAGGGTGATCATGCTTAAAATGAAGCACTCTGAGGTGGAGGTCATCGACGTCAGGGATGAAGATGTGGCTGTCGAGGTGGAGTAGACCATCAGGATCCAAGGACCATCGAGGGGTGGTCGGGATTGGGAGATGAGCAGCCGACGTAGGGTCGGCGGGTAGGGCGGCAATGATGTCGGAGTGTAGTGTGTCGACATCAAAGACCATGGCAGCATGTAAGACAGGGGCCATGAGGTGGGTGGTACAGAGGGATGATGTGAACTGTTCTTGAGTGAACATAGGGCGTAGGTTGTGTGGGTTGACTTTGGCGTAGTCCCTATCCCCCCCTTTTGGGTAGATGTCCCACCAGCGGGTGAGTGCATTGGGTTTGGCACCTAAGCAGCCTGGTTGGAAGCGGATTGCCAGGTTGAATTGGGAGAGGTACTCTGACCAGCGGGCCTGTCAACAGGTCAAAACCTTAGAAGTAGCGAAATACTCAAGATTTTTATGGTCGGTGACCACGTCGACAGGGGTGGTGGAGCCCTCAAGGTAGTGCCACCAATGGCGGAAGGCCTCAAAAATCGCCAGAAGCTCTTTGTCATGGGTGTCATAATTGAGTTCGGGAGCAGTAAGTGTGCGGGAGTAGAAAGTGACAGGGCAAAGCTCGCCATCAGGGCAAGTGATTGACAAAATACCTGCAATGGCATAGTCGGAGGCGTCAGTTTCGACAGTGATTGGCGCATCGGGAACCCAATGGGTAAGTATGGGGGCAGAGGTGAAGGCATCTTTGAGGCAGATGAAGGTGGAGTGGCATTCCTCGGAAAAGTTCCAAGGCATATTTTTTTGGGTGAGGTGGGTCAGTGGCACGACTATCTCAGAGTAGTTATGGATGAATCTTCGATAGAAGTTCGCGAACCCAAGGAAAGACTGAATGTCCCTGACTTTACATGGTTCAGGCCAATCATGGATGGACTGAACCTTGTTGGCTGACATAGTCAGACCAGAGGGAGAGAGGACATAGCCAAGGTACTCGACCGAGTCCTGATGGAACTCACACTTTTCAGGTTTGGCATACAAGCTGTGGTGGCGCAGGTGGCGAAGTACCTCTTTTACATGTTTTCAGTGTGACTCCAGGTCATGGGAATAGATAAGGATGTCATCGAGGTAGACCACAACACAGACATCTAGCATGTCAGCGAAGATGCTATTTACGAACCGCTGGAAGGTGGCTGGCGCGTTAGTGAGGCTGAAAGGCATTACTCGCCACTCATAGGAACTGTAGCAGGTGCGGAAGGCGGTCTTCCATTCATCACCATCAGCAATTTGGACGAGGTGGTAGGCATGGCAGAGGTCAATCTTGGTATAAACTTTTGTGTGGCTCGGGGAGTCGAGAAGGTCGGAGATGAGCGGTAGGGGGTAGCAGTCCTTTTTCATGATCTTGTTGAGACCTCGGTAATCGACACAAAGGTGTAGAGAGCTGTCCTTCTTCTTGATGAAGAGGACAGGTGCACTGTGAGCAGAAGTGGACTGCTTGATGAAGCCGTAGCTGAGGTGCTTGTCAATGAAGGTGTGGAGAGCTTCGTGATGAAGGTTGACGAGTGCAGCAAGGAAGGAACTAAGAAAAGAGTGACTCAGTTCGAGTGGTTCGAAACTACATTCGAAGATTAGCTACCTAAGAAAAGAGTGACTAGGTAGGATAAGTAAGTGTCCACGAAATGAAACATAGTAGTCTTACCTCAGTTTGAGTGGTTCAAAACTGAGGTAACTTCGGAGAAAAAGGAACTCCCTAAAAGAATGGCAGATTATGTAATACTACTCGCTGTAAGGTAAAGTCGAGAATCTCCAACACTTCGAGCTCTGGTGGCAAGAGGGAGTAGATCGTGCCGATGGGTGGGGAAGCGCCCTCCTCAATATTGATCTTCAGGTCAAAACCATGGTGTGGTGGTAGCTTGGTTGCCTTAGCCTTGCTAAAGATGTTGGCGAACTTGTGATAATCGGTGGGGACTGAAGAGACATCAAGAGGAGATGGCGGGACAGAGGATGCACATAGTTTAACATTGTCAGGGTGCAAGTGCAAGCTGAATTGTACTGAGCCTGGTAGGGCACAGGCATGAGCATAGGCAGCGGCCCCGATGAGAGAGATGTGTGGAGGTGGCGGCGAGTCGTGAGCCTTTGAGAAAGGCAGCGGAAGGTCGGGTGATGGAGCAGAGGGTGTCGGTACCGAAGCTGGAAGAGCGGTCAGTGGTGATGGAGGCGCCAGGGGCATCAGCATTCTCTGTGGCGGGGGTCGGAACGATATACTGCCCAGTACCCAGTCAATCAACAGATTGAAGCGGGTGAGCCAGTTGTGTCCCAGTACCGACAAGCATGAAGAATCCAATGGAGTAACATAAAAGGAGACGGAGGTGACATTGCCAGAAGAGAAACGGACAGATAGATCTACTTCCTGAGTGATTACAGCATTTGTACTACCATCAAACAGGTGAAGGGGAATGGGTGGAGAAACAGACTTTGTCAGGACAGAGTATTTACCGACTACAGACAGGTCTATGAAACAATGGGAAGAGCCTGAGTTGACTAATGCAGAGACATTGTCTACAGAGAGGTCAGGAAGGGAGACTGAGGGCATA
This sequence comes from Pisolithus microcarpus, assembly GCA_024613185.1. Lineage (NCBI taxonomy): Eukaryota > Fungi > Basidiomycota > Agaricomycetes > Boletales > Pisolithaceae > Pisolithus > Pisolithus microcarpus. The sequence goes on from JANFAI010000007.1 coordinate 2,364,968, forward strand.
AGCGAATTAGGGTTGGAAAGAGTGGCCACGTTGAGTCGGATGTCGGTGGATGCACAGATGGGGTCAATGCTTCCTCCAGGCCATGCAGGTGCCCTGGAGGAGTGGACTAATTTTTTGCCTCTGCCTTCTCCGCAGGTGGAGCAGGCGGGGCTTCAGCCGCAGCAGCACAGGCCTTGGCGGCACAGGAGGTTGACTTTGGGCAGCCCTTCATGGAGTGGCCACCCTTGCCACAGAAGAGACAAAGGTTGTTTGTGAGGTGGTGTTGGCGTTCAGCGGCATTGAGTTTGCCGTCCTTGCCAAGAAGGTGCATGATGTCAGATTTTACCATGTTGGGCTTTTGGTTGTCCTTCAACTTGGACTTGCCCTTGGCATCAGAGCGGGGAGTGGATGGGGAAATTGATGAAGATTTTTTATTGTTGGAAGATTTAGTGGACGATGACTTGTTGGCGGAGGGTTTGGCAGTGTGGGAGATTTCGGCCTTGCGTTCCCAATACTGCACATCAATGGTTTGGGCTAGCTTGCGCAATCCGACGAGGGTGGTGGGCTTGCCGATGCAAGAGATTTCATCTTTGATGTGGTCGGGGAGGCTGGTATAGAAGCAATGTCAGAGAGCACCCTTGCCATAGTCCTTGACCTGAGAGGCCCACTGGTTAAACTTGACAACATACTTTGGAATGTGGGAGGAATCCTTCATTGATAGATTTTCGAGGTTTTGGACAGTGTCGGCGACTGCATCATGTGGGCTGAAATTAGTTGTCAGCTTGTGGAGGAATTCTCAGTAGTCATCCATCCATAGTGGACGGTTGAAGTAGTCATCAGGGTTGAGCAGGTCCGGCTCAAACCAGGCCAGCGCTGTGAGTCGACGTGTGGATCAATGGCAAAAACACCAAAAAAAAAAAACCCAACACAAAGACAATTGCCGAGTTGGTGGTTTTCCTACGTGGGCTTTGGCTCGAGGGATCTGTTAAAATAAAATGGGGGAGGGGTTCCGTGCACCTAGAGGGGGCTAGGGCAGAGGGTATAGGTGCTCCTGACGAAGGGGGAGCAGGGGAAGACTGAAAATGCGAAGAGAATAGGCTGCTCTGAGCCTAGAAGCAACGTAAGATGATGATAATGATGACAGTAAGTAGACCCTTAATGGAGCCTCAAATACTGCAGGAATAGAGATGATGATGAGGGGCTCAAAAGCGACGATGATTGGGCCTAATGATGATGATGATGAGTGAGCAAGTAGCTTGGCTAGTAGCTTGGCAAGTAGCTTCCTTTTTTTTTTTGCTGTCAACGTATTGGTACTTTATATACAAAAAGGTAGCGTAGCCTGCAGTAAATATGGAGCAACACTTTGTAAGTGATCTGTAAGTGATTGGTAAGGGGATTGGTAAAGGATTGGTAAAGGATTGGTAAGGCTTTGTAAGGATGAGTAAGGACAGTAAGCAACTGGTAAGTAAAACCAGTAAGCATGACGAAGATTATCACTAATCAATTTGAAAACAGAATGAGTCATCAAGGAACGGATGAATAATGCAAAAAGGGGAATGAGTAAGCGCACTGGTCACTGCTGACTAAGGGATATGACTGCAAATGAGTCATAGTGACTCCTAGATCTAGGATCTAGATGCATTATGGTAACTTGCTGTGTGTCCAAACGAAGAACAGTGGGGGTTTCTGCCAGGGGCCAATTTTGGGGGTCTCCAGGGTAGTCAGGGCATAGGATTTCACAACTTTTCCCCCTTTCCTCCTCTCTGTAAAGTGACCTGCATTAGCTGCAGCTAGTGTTCTGGAGGGTTTGAGGAGGAGGAAGGGCCATCTTCTCCCATAAGAGCAGGGAGAAGTGTCTCAAATTCATCATGAATGCGATCAGATAGACTGGATGACAGTAATTGGTATTGAACCTGTTGCAATTTTGGAAGAATGAAGGATGGGATTGAGAGGTAGACGTTGCAGGGCACAGGGATGAAGGATCCATATGCTTCTTCAACTGGAGAAACTGAAACAACCACATATGATTTTTCAAGCCTGATAACAGACCTGAGACGACCAAAGAAAGTCCTCCTCGATGTCAGACTGACAAGGAGAACTCGCTGTCCCAAAGCGATAGGATGGGAGGTCATGGACGAGGGAGGGATGAACCAGGAGGCTTCAGGGCAAATGCTAGTGGGGATTCCTGGCAAGTACTCGTAGTTATTCTCCCTGGAAAAGGGAATGAGCAAAGAGATCGTCGAAGAGGTGGCCATTACAACAAAAAGTGGCGAAATGGGCGTTTGTTGGCAGAAATGACGCAGAAAATCGTGGAGGGCGAGGATTGTCACCAAATTTGGTAGGCAGGATGGCGTGGTCGAGAGCTTTCTGTGAGCGTGGGAATGATGTCGATATCTTTAGAAATGGCTGAGATATTCGAAAAATCGGAATGCTGTAAACTGGTGCTCAAAAACTTTTATTCGGCGCTTGAGCGGTTTCTTCCCTAACGTTAAGGGTGGTTCTTGTGCGACGGATGACTGCTAGACACTCCAGTCATTCTGCGCATTAGGGCTAGGCTTCTCCATTCTTCATCATTCAGCTTTTGGGTCCATGCTCACGTCGCCAAACACCTTTGGTGCGTGACATCCGCCAGCAACAAGAAATGCAATCGTCCCCGATTGTGACCAGAGCAGCAAACCCAAGTGGGCGAAAAAAAAACAAAGGAAAGAAAAAGAATCTGAAAAGAACGGCCGGGGATAGAAGAAAAAGGTGAAAGAAAATCATAAGAATTCATCAGAGTCGTAAGCATTACTCTCATTCTCGTCATCTTTGTCGCCATCGTCATTGCTTTGCTCTTCATCTCCACCGGGGAGGATATCTTCAGGTAAAGGAGTGGTGCGGGAATAGTAGGGGATGAGTCGGAATGCAGCAATGCCTCGTCTAGAGACAGTGCCGTCGAGTTCTTTGAGGACATAGGAACCTCCCTTGGTGTGACGGACAACTTCATAGGGACCAAGGTAACGTGGTTTGGACTTTCTATCAAGCTCCTTCTCGACCTGGCTATTGCGAACCAAGACAAGGTCTCCAGGCTGGTATGAGGACTTTGCAAGGCGTCGGGCATACTTTCTTTCAAACTGATCCTTGGACTGCAGACGTGACTTCTGTAGGGTAGTGAAGGCAGCATGGATATCATCCTGTCTCTTCTCCAACTGGCGAATGCGAAGTGAAAGAAGCTCCTCTGAGCTCATTCCTGAACAAAATCCTTCAACAAGATATGTAGATTCGAAGAGATCAAATGGGAGGATGGGATCAAGACCACGGAGGAGGAAGTAGGGGCTGAATCCAATAGACCGTTGAGTTGTAACCTTGTCTGCAAAGAAAGCATGATGGACCTTGGTAGGCCAGAGGCTGAGATCGCCTTCACAGGCTTTAACGATAGCTTCTCGAATGATGAAGTGTCCTCGCTCCACAACTCCATTAGCTCTAGAATTATAGGGCGAGATGCGAATCTGGGGGATGGAGTAGCGTTGCATGAGCTTTTCGAAAGCACCCTTGACTTCACTGCCATTGTCAGTTACAATCTGGGAGACAGTTCCATAACGACAGAGGATTTCTTCCCAAAAAAACTTGGTGAGATTATCTGCATTGGCATGTCTAAGAGCACGTCCTTCAGCTGCGAGGGAAAGATCATCTCGAGCAGCAACAAGATAGCGATAGCCACGAGCTTTGGGCATGAGCATGATGTCAACGTAGACCTTCATGAAGATTCTGGGGGATGCAGAGATAGTGATGGGGATCTCGGTCTTATGAGTGCTGCGAATCTGGCATTCATGGCATGAGCAAACATGGTGGGCGACATCCTTGTACATCTGAGGCCAATAGAAGCGCTCTCTGACCGTCTGAAAGACTCCAAAGACTCCTCTATGACCAAGCTCTTCATGGGCTTGGTTCAGTATCTGTGCACAGAGATCTGGGTTGAAGATAACTTTGACAGGGGTATGGGAACCTCGGCATTTAAAGAGATGGCTTCCATGAAGGAAGAACTGCAAGGATCTGCGAATGAACCGCTTTCGAGAGGTGTTGGAAGGGAATGTGGGAAGTTCGGTGGTGCGAAGGAAGTGTAGGATTCGGCGTAAAAGGGTGTCTTGGGTGGTATCATCAGAAAGGAACGATGGGAGTGTCATGGCGTCATAGGAAAGGGGATGAGTCTCTGCAAAGAAAAGAACATTCTCTAACCAATCATCGGCCTCTTCTGCATCAATATGACCCTCCTCATAGTCTTCCTCAGTAGGTTGACGTCGAGAGAGTGCATCAGGACCACGGTGCTTGAGAGCCGGTACATGGATCAACTTGAAGTCAAAGAGGAGTATACCTTCAATCCAGCGATTGATCGTTGCATTTGGCTGAAGATCTGGGTCATTGAGCATACCCTTGATATACTTGGCATCAACTTCGACCCATAGATGACGAACACCATAAAGATGAAGGCGGTAGTGGCGTAGTGCTCTGAAAAGACCGTAAAGTTCGAGTTTAGGCTGGCTGTAGCGTGATTCTCGCTCATTGATAGGGAGTGAACCATAGCGTGCAGGGTGTTTGTGACCTTGTGAGTCATACTGGGAAAGTATGAATCCTATGGCGACATTGCTGGTGTCGACAGAAAGAACGACAGGGGAGTCGGACAAGTAGTCAATAGGGCAAAGGGCAGGAGCAGTTGAAATGGCATGCTTCAAAGAGTTGAACGCCTCCTGTTGGGGCTCTCCCCACTTAAATGGAGCATTCTTGCGATAGAGGTCGACCAGAGGCCGAGCCAGCTGCGAGTAGTTCGCAATCCAGATACGAACAGTACCACAGAGGCCTAGGAATGACCGTACATCTTTGGGCGTAAGGAGCGTTGGCCAATTTACGATCTTCTTCACCTTGCTGTCGTCAGGGGAATGTCCATGAGGATGGCACTCTTGGCCAAGAATGATGACACGAGGACGGCAGATCTGAGATTTAGAACCGGAAAACATTCCACCAGCATGAGCAAACCGATGCATGATCCGATGTACGTCAATGGCATGTTCCCAAATGAAGCGACGGATGCCAGGGTTCTCAGGTAACGTTTCGGCATGACCATCAGCATCCTCATAGCATGTAGCTGGGCCTTTGATAGGTAGATCGTCGATGAAGACATTGGCAATGTGAGGGATTTCGTCTTGGAGAATGAACGCTGTGCAATTCTGGAATTCTGACGGCGAGTTGGTGTAGCCTTGAGGCATGGCAGTATGGCGTAGCAAGCCAAGTGGCGTCAGGAATGAGGTGAGATCTCGGCTATCGGGGTGAAGTTGGCGTGCATCGAAGCCAGAGAATAGATCAAAGACAGTGTAGCATTGGTGGCCAGCAAATGGCTCCACAAAGTCGTCCAAGATAGGTGGGACGCCAGCGTCTCGAATGGTAACCTTGTTTAGAGGCTGCAGATCATGGACGATTCGGATCTTTCCATTCTTCTTCATAACACAAAACCATCTTGAGCAGTAAGACGACTGAGCTGGTTCATAGAGTCCGGCTGCAATCTTATCCCGAAGAAGCTGTATGACTCGGTCTCGGATACCGGGGGGGATCGGAATGTTACGATATTCCCATGGTTCGTGGGGGAGGACAGGGATTATGTAAGGTGTGAAGTAGTCAGATCTGAAATTGCCTCGTTCTGATTCGTCAAAGGCTAGCGCACGTTCGTTTAGCTTCATAATGTGGCAAAAAAGTTTTTCCTCTTCTGGCCACAGGAAGTTGTTGGCATTTAATTTCATGGAGTCCAAGCGTTCCTTGGTAAGCTTCTTCGTGGGAATGAAAGTGGGGGGGTGAGGCGAGAGTGGAATAAGTGATTTGAGGGGGTCTTCGGGGAATCGGCGATGAACATGTGCGTCTTCTGGATAAATGCCTGGCACAGGCTTGACTTTGCGGTCAACACGTTTATAAGCGCCATATACCGAGCATACACTGTTGTCATCTGGGTTTTCTGTATCTGTAACAAGAGAGCATCTAAAACGTAACAAATCAAGGAAATCAGAGAAAGAAAAAAAGATTTTTTGTGGCTTTTTGTTATTTTGAATAGATAGCGAGTCTGAGAATGTCAGGGGTCTGGATGGCGAAGGAGAACACAAAACGTTACAGTAAAAGGATTTTTCGAAGCATTGAACCGAAGAGAGCATAGTAGGTGGTGGTACAGGAGTATCAGAGCGAAGAATTGTCTGTGGATTTAGGAGTTTAATGACTTCTCGGTCAAAGTGAGCAGAACAAGAAGTACAAGGAGAAGCATATGAATCAAGAGAGAAACAGTAAGTAAAATCAGGAAATTCAGAAGATAGACTCATCAGAGGGCCAGGATGAAGTCTGAAATCGAAAGGAGTCGGAACCAAAGATATCCTGGTAAAGTTGGCGAGCAGTACTGATAGTTGGTGTATTGGAGGGAGTAGGGGAGTAACTTGGGTAGGAAATGGCTTCAAATGGGGGTGGATGATGACTGGCTGAGACATGATTGATAGCATGGGCAAGGAGGGGAAGACCAGGTGGGGTGTAGGATTGCGACACATCAACAGTGCTAGATGAGTCTCCTAGCTCATTTACCTCTGGGTCTTGGAGTTGAGCTACCCATCCTGTCAAGGTACGATGCAGGGAAACCTGGTTATAAGATCCTGGCATGGCAATCTTCTCTCCATCGTCCATAATGTCGGGGGCATGTCCAGGGTCTGGAGGTGGTGCTGGCATGATGAGTGCATGATTGGGATGATGGAAACGGGAGTTAGCACCCAGTTCGAACATGTCCGATAAAATGGGAGACAGAGTGGCAGGCAGATGGTCAAAATGCGATGATGGGTGATGGGATGCTTCAACATATGGGGGACAACCAATGATACTCATGAAAATGAGGAGGTCTGGACCTTCTTCATCTGCTTCTTCCCTTGTAATCCTGTCGACGAACTGGCATCCTTGGAAAATGGGGCCTAACTCGAGCAACTCTTCTTCTCCAAGACCATCAGGCAAGGATACACGGTTAGTTGAAGTAAGATGCAGCATCATCTCACTGAAAGATATGGATTCTCCAGGTAAGTCATCGAACATTTCAGAGGCGATGCAATGAGAGGTGCAGTGAAGGGGGCAGGAATGTGATAGATCAGGTTCAGGGGGTGGATTATCAACCTGAAACAGGAGTGAAGGCTCAGATAAGTCGGTTGGAGGCACTTTGAGATAAGTGGGTTCAACAGGAGGTGAAAGCGAGGGATCTTGGCCTTCAAGGGTCCTGGTATTTAACTGCGAATGAGGGGATGGGGGATCTGGATTATCAGGAGGATCAGGGGATAGGATGGGATCGTTGGGAGGTGGACTTCGATCTGCAGGATCAGAGCGAGGATTGGGATAGAAGTGAACATAAGCAGAGCCACTGTATTCATCACGATCATTCCATGGGGAACCAGGAATGCGCTGCACAAAGTAGGTATGCAGTAAGAGGAAGTCCTGATAGTAGTGGTCGTCCTGATCAATGCCTCTCTGACCAGCAAGGGCAGTCAAAGTAGACATGGAAGAAGTTAGGGTATTGACGAGTAAGTCCTGTGAGAAGTGCAGTGAGGGACTGACGCTCTTCCCTCCTAATCTGACGTCGAAGTGCAGCAACAGTAGGATCATCTTCCAGCCCATTCAACTCAGTGGCCTCTAACTCCTCAGTGAGTGCATGCAGAAGATTCGAAGGCGAAGGGCTGGATGGTGGGGCAACAGTGATGATAGGGATGGGATGGAATTCTGGAAGTCCAAAGGTGCCATCTATGCCATCTGAGGTCGAGTTTGGATACAGGAGAGTCGATGTGGGTGTCTCAGAAGGTGGTGAAGGTGGTTCAAAGGTAATAGGCGATCCAGTAGCAGGAGAATCAGGCGATGATTGTCCTGTGAAGGTCCCAGTGTCTTCTTCGAAGCTAGAAGGCTGGAGAGTAGCCATGAGGGTAGTAGCAGTCGGTTCAGCAAGCCCTTCAGTGACACAGAGTTCGAGGGGATGATCTTTGTCAGATCCAAAGACTATGAAAGTTGCAGAACCTCTCTCAACGATGCTGACAGCGTTCCCATGTGCCCAGGGGTGTCCTAGAAGCAAATCAAAGCCTGCATCGATGTCAGGGGCAACAAATAGATTGGTCCAGGTCCTGGCAGCACCACAGAAGAGTGGTACATCTTTGATTAGACCGGTGAGCATTGATACTCCACCATTGGCATCTTTCATATTGATGCTTCTTGAAACATCGATGGGCATCTGAATGACAGATCGTGCTATACTCGATTTAACCACATTAAGAGTGGAGCCTGAGTCGATGACAGCTGTCACCTGTTGACCATTACAGGTGAGATTAATTGTGATCAAGGGACTAGATGTCAAAGCAAGATAAGATGCGATCGGAGGTGTTCCATTGACAGCTCTAACTGATTGAATGATGGGTTGACGCTTGTACCTGATGAGTTCCTGAAGATGATGGGATACATCCCTTGATGCTCCAATAACTTCCCCCAATGAAAGAGTCATAGGGGTAGCTAGAATGCGATCCACAATGGCCTTTGGGTCTGCAGACTGAGATAGTGGTGAAGTCATGGCAGCAGTAGGCTTGGATTTCCTCCCCTTGTCAGCAGGGGAGTCAGAGGCTTGATGCGAAGGTTTATTGATGGATTCATCCTCCATGATGGCATCATCATCATTCCCATCAAAGCCACGACAATGGACATCGACAGGGACAAAGACAGGGGCCTGTGGCACAGTGATGGTGGCATGTGGCTGTGTGACAGGTGTCAGATCAGCTCGCTTTGATGGCTGATGGATAGGGGCTGATGGGGGATCGACAGTGGCTGATGATGGCTTAATAGGTGGCTGAGGCTGATTGACAGGTGTCGATGAGGTAGATTGCTTCGGAAATTCTCTCTCTTTGCCCTTCCCATGTGACCGAGGTGGGAGGAGCACTCCATCGAAGACTTCCCTGCGCTTATCCTTCGAGATTTTGGCATTTCTTTCTGCAGCAGCAACAACAGCTTCATCTTCCAATTCATAGATCTCTGCTCCAAGATATTCATCGGCTTCTTCATGGATAACAAAGTGGACAGTATTGGTGGGTTGGGTCGCATTGACAGATCTCTCATAAGCCTGAAGGATCGTTTCATCTCCATTCCTATAGATGCGCTGTCCATTGGGATATATGACTCGATGGTTGTCATCTCTTGCCAATGAACCTTTCTTGACAAGATCATTGATTGCATCGCAGTTATCTAGGCCATGTCCAGTGACTCCACAGCCAAAACAGACGATGGGTTTCCTTGGGGGACGTGCCTGGGATGAATTTGGACTGATAGGGGGCGCAGTGGAGCTAGGAACAGGGGCGGAGTGGAGTGCAGGGGGACGAATCACCTTTGCAGCATTGGGATCCATCTTGATGGCTCGATAATAGAGCAATGAGTAATCAGGATCGTTTAAGGACATACGAGATAAGGATTTTATCAGGGTTTCGACCTCATCCTGCTTCTGAGCGATGCTTCCCTCCCTCTCCAGTGTCTCCAAGTGTTTCCTGGCTTCCTGGGAAGGTAGCAGTGGTCGAACACTCCCTCCTCTCGCATCATGCTGCTGTGGAGGGACATTCTCCTTCTCTGAGAGACTAGAGATGGATTGAGGGCCTAGGAGGTCAAGATCATCTGCATCGAAGCGATCTCGACGCAGGACTTCTTCTGCAGCCTTGCAGACTTCATCATAGGGGAAAGGTATGCTAACATCGAGGTTGGGGTCCTTCTGCTTGAGTCTGCCTTCTACAGAGCTTCGAAACAAAGGAGAAAGTCCAGCCCAGAAGTAGCGATCATGTTCATGTTCAGTGAGCTTTCCCTTGTGCTTCATCCAGCCTCCAACTCGAGTGAATTCTCGGTTATAGCCTCGGAAATCATGCAGGGACATGATAGGCTGATTCCTGAATCGCAGTACAAGAGATTTCAGGTCCCTCTCGAAGAACCTTTCGTCGAAGATGTCTGCATTGAAATAGCGAAGCAAGCTAGCCTTCAATCTGACCCAGTCTGGGGTATGAAAGTGAGGCATTCCTTTGATGATTTCTCTGACACGAGTATTGCAGTACTGGAGGATCGAGGTGACCATCTCCTGGTCAGTGGTGACATTATGGAATGTGCAGAGTCGCTCATAGTGGTCTAGGAAGGTTCGAACTCGAGAGCAGTCACCCTGAAAGAGTTCTGGAGATGATTTGGTGCCAAGGAGTGGCATGGTGAGGACAGAACGATTGGGATGAGCATTTGCAGCTGCCAGAGCTTGCAATGGCATGGTTGGGTTCGCAGTAGTGGAAGACATAGTGGTGGATATGTGGGATTATGTCGAGGGAAAGTGGAGGTCAAATAGGCGAGCTTCAACGAGGTAGAATGGATGGTTATTTGCGAGGATGAGTACTTCGAGAGGAAAGACGATGTATGAGTCGTTTACGAAAAATATGAGATGGATTTCGAGCCAAATGTAACCACCCCTCGCGGTGGGCTCCAGATGTGAGTCGATGTGTGGATCAATGGCAAAAACACCAAAAAAAACCCAACACAAAGACAATTGCCGAGTTGGTGGTTTTCCTACGCGGGCTTTGGCTCGAGGGATCTGTTAAAATAAAATGGGGGAGGGGTTCCGTGCACCTAGAGGGGGCTAGGGCAGAGGGTATAGGTGCTCCTGACGAAGGGGGAGCAGGGGAAGACTGAAAATGCGAAGAGAATAGGCTGCTCTGAGCCTAGAAGTGATGTAAGATGATGAAGATAACAGTAAGTAGACCCTTATTGGAGCCTCAAATACTGCAAGAATGAAGAGGATGATGATGAGCTTAAAAGCGACGATGATTGGGCCTAATAGGTAGGCAATTGAGTGGGCAAGTAGCTTCCTTTTTTTTTTTGCTGTCGACGTATTGGTACTTTATATACAAAAAGGTAGCATAGCCTGCAGTAAATATGGAGCAACACTTTGTAAGTGATCTGTAAGCGATTGGTAAGGGGATTGGTAAAGGATTGGTAAGGCTTTGTAAGGATGAGTAAGGACAGTAAGCAATTGGTAAGTAAAACCAGTAAGCATGACGAAGATTATCACTAATCAATTTGAAAACAGAATGAGTCATCAAGGAACGGATGAATAATGCAAAAAGAGGAATGAGTAAGCACACTGGTCACTGCTGATTAAGGGATATGACTGCAAATGAGTCATAGTGACTCCTAGATCTAGGATCTAGATGCATTATGGTAACTTGCTGCGTGTCCAAACGAAGAACAGTGGGGGTTTCTGCCAGGGGCCAATTTTGGGGGTCTCCAGGGTAGTCAGGGCATAGGATTTCGCAACTTTCCCCCTTTCCTCCTCTCTGTAAAGTGACCTGCATTAGCTGCAGCTAGTGTTCTGGAGGGTTTGAGGAGGAGGAAGGGCCATCTTCTCCCATAAGAGCAGGGAGAAGTGTCTCAAATTCATCATGAATGCGATCAGATAGACTGGATGACAGTAATTGGTATTGAACCTGTTGCAATTTTGGAAGAATGAAGGATGGGATTGAGAGGTAGATGTTGCAGGGCACAGGGATGAAGGATCCATATGCTTCTTCAACTGGAGAAACTGAAACAACCACATATGATTTTTCAAGCCTGATAACAGACCTGAGACGACCAAAGAAAGTCCTCCTCGATGTCAGACTGACAAGGAGAACTCGCTGTCCCAAAGTGATAGGATGGGAGGTCATGGACGAGGGAGGGATGAACCAGGAGGCTTCAGGGCGAATGCTAGTGGGGATTCCTGGCAAGTACTCGTAGTTATTCTCCCTGGCAAAGGGAATGAGTGAAGAGATCGTCGAAGAGGTGGCCATTACAACAAAAAGTGGCGAAATGGGCGTTTGTTGGCAGAAATGACGCAGAAAATCGTGGAGGGCGAGGATTGTCACCAAATTTGGTAGGCAGGATGGCGTGGTCGAGAGCTTTCTGTGAGCGTGGGAATGATGTCGATATCTTTAGAAATGGCTGAGATATTCGAAAAATCGGAATGCTGTAAACTGGTGCTCAAAAACTTTTATTCGGCGCTTGAGCGGTTTCTTCCCTAACGTTAAGGGTGGTTCTTGTGTGACGGATGACTGCTAGACACTCCAGTCATTCTGCGCATTAGGGCTAGGCTTCTCCATTCTTCATCATTCAGCTTTTGGGTCCATGCTCACGTCGCCAAACACCTTTGGTGCGTGACAACGTTTGGTTGTAGCACTTTTGGGGGCAGACAAATTATATTCGATGGGAACAATCCAGACAGCAACCTTCTTAATTTCACTCCAGAATGTTTGCGTATCATTGAATAACTGTTGCAACCTCAAACAGTGAGAACTGGTAGTGCACAGCCACTTACCATCCATGCCATAGACCTCTTGTACTGTGGGTAGAAGCCTATAGGAAAACATTGAGAACAGACCACAAATGTATCACAAGGAATATATTTACCTGCCTCAAGCTCACTCTGGTCTTCCTGGTATTTGACCACCAGCTCAATTATTTCTTCACTACACTGACCATCAACAGCAGTCTCGAGCCTAAGGAAAGGTTCCTCAGTGGCAACGTAAAGCCAGATCCTTGCCTTGGCCTCATCAAGTAGTTTGGTCCATAATGGAGGGTAGAATGCCAGTGTTGTCGGCTTCACAATGATAGTGTTCCGTGCATGCCCTAGATGCACACTGCCCTTACCAGAGTTGGCCTTTGCATTGTCTGCATCCATCAGCTCCTCTGCAGCCGATTGTTGGCCAGATGACATTGCATCGGGGTGGGTCTTCTTCGAGGGGCGGCAATCCTGAGACATGTGGCCACAATGTACATCGTTTAAATAGGTTGGCAAGGGAGATCTTCGACGATGATTTAGGCTATGATGCCGACCAAGCACATCGTAGTCAATTCCAGGCTAGTGGGTCATGGTAGTGGTGCCAGTAATCAACAATAATGTAGTATATACCTCTTGGTTAGCTTCGCGGGTCTCATGGATACCATCCCTTCGGGCACCAACAGCTTGCCTACCTGGGGTATGATGGGACATGACAGGAGATGAACTATGCAATAAAACAGGTGTTGGTGTTTGGGAACGTTCCCGATTCTGGGAAACATTCAGCTGTGGCATGTTTGACTGGACCTGTTCTGACTGATGAGAGGTAGCCACGAGACATAAGGAAATGCCTCCCCAAGAAGAAGGAAGTCAGGGAAGGGCATGCTGCTCGTGCACAGACTGAGAATGTGAATTGTGTGGAAGCCAGGATGGCAAGCCTCCCTGAGAAGGTACACTCTGGACAGGATGCTGGCGCTGCTGAGTAGGATGCTTCGAAGTTGTGCCTGGTAGTGGCTGAGTCTGCAACAGTTCAGCAGTGGGTGAAGTCAGCAGAGACAGCATGTCATCACTCCAGCGAGTGTTGGCATCCAGTGCTGAAGAGAGTGAGAGAAAGATGGAAAAGTAAGTATGGCATGAGACGACATAAGGACCACCACCCACCTCCAAAAAAGCCGAGGTGTGCATCTTGTTGAGCATTTGTCTCATCAACAGAGTGGACCTCTGGGCTGGGCAAAGCATTCTGCTTGTCATCACTCCAACGTTGCTCAGAGTACTGCTCAGTATCGGATCTATCAACTTGAGAGTTGTCGAATAGATCACCACTATCTCGAACATCTTCACGGCCACCATTACTGCTGTTCGTGTCTGATTCTTGGGAGTTGTCTGCCTCGGGAACGGCAGATAGGTTACCACCACTATGACAATGTAACCTCTGTCTTCCAGCCACAGCTTTACCTTGGGATGTGTTTGGGAAAGAACCAATCCAATGATGATTCTCCGTTGGCCCCGAGTCGCAGCCCTGAGTCACAGAAGAAAGACCTGTGGTTCGGTGGTAAGAACGGGCATGAGCACCTTCTGAGATGACTCCAACGCACCTCCAGTGGAAACATGCACCGAACTGGTACAGCTCTGCTCATAATCTTGTAGGGATTGCATACCAATGAAGGAGGGCTGCTGCAAGCCATCAGTCTGCAACCCAAAGCGGGAACTTGAACCCTCTGCCCCACTAGACATATATGTGTGTTGGTCCTAGCAGAGTTAGGCCAGAGTGAATCATTGTTTTGGCATGTCAGCTTACCTGGGCTTGAGAAGTTGTACGTGCACTGCATGGGGTCCTCCTTCCACATTGAGTGGTAGGTGCCATGGGATTGACATGTTCATCATTGGAAAGTACAACCTGTGGCTTGTGATGCCTGTGCGGAGTCTCGACCGCCTTACCTACTTTCTCTAGTTGGGTGACAGCGCCTCCTTGGCCAGCAGTAGGTCGTGTCGATCGACAGGTAGGACTGCCAATGACTGTTTCTTTGGTTTGTGCATTGCCATGTCTAACCATACCGACACCAACGTTGAGGTGACCGATGGTGACCACAAGACAATGTTCAGCAATAGTCGAGCTACAAGATGACAAATAATGTACTAGAACTAATTCAATCAGCACGTGTTCAGACAGGACTGAGAACATGCTCAGACATTATCGGCCTTGAAAAGTCAGTGAACTGGAACACTACAGCAACATAAATCACTGCTAGCAGGTGCACGTTCAAACATCTCTCATCTTACCTAACACTCTTGGGGTGAGGATGGACAAAAAACTCCATCCACTGCAATGAATCTGCTGAGCGATGCAAAAGCCAGCCCCCCAGCATTGAGTGGTGGAGGATGAAGAACTTCAATGATGGATGTTTTGTTACTTGCACAGTATCGAGGGGATGGTGTGAATCAGCCACTTTCTCAAGAGTCGGCACTGTACGAGATTTGAATGTTGTGTGGCGGAGAGCGGTGTATGTTCATCCAAGGATGTAGAGCGACTGTTTGTCGCTGGAGGATGTGGATGGAGAGCCGGAAAGGCAATAATCAATGACAGTGGGAACAATAGATGAAGATGTCATGTGTAGCATGTGACACAGACTGGAAAAAATAATGCGTATAATTACAAACGGGTGAACCATGCATGAGAGCGAACGAACATACCTTGCAGACAAAAGTTAGCATCCACGTCGTTCAACTCTGTTGCCATCAATACCAGCACCATCCCCCTTGCCTTTGTTTTCAACCATCACAATACAGATGCCCATACTTCTGCAGCTGCATGTTAGACTCAAAGGGAGAGACTTAGGTAGGGCAGCATGGATGGAGAATCGTGTTTGATGTAGGAGATCAAAGTGGCTGGATGGAATGAGGAGGTAGTGAAAGAGAGAGAAGAGGGTGGCCAGGAGGGATGTGAGTATGGGCAAGGGAAATGCATGAGAAGGGAGTGGAGGAGGTGGTCGTAGAGGGGCAAAAGGGTTGTGCGGAGGTCGTGTGAAGAGGCTGGTCGCAGGTGAGGAGAGGAAGGAAGGGAAAAGAGGGGCATGCACTCAAGGAGAGCCAGAAAGGCTTCGTGATCTGCAGAATCGAAAGCATCTTGCTGGTGCCGCATGACGTCTCCAGTTATGAAGAAGTCAGGACATGGACGCAGAGGGAATCCACTGTATTGGCAAATCGGATGAATACAGGGAGAAAACGAGTCGTTGCCACTGGTGGAGGGAGTCATGTAGGGATTGTCGATTTGGGGCGGGATGGGACAGTCTAAGCCATTGGATGACAATGTAAATGGTGACTCACAGCTATGCCATGGTTGAATTAGCTAGCGGAATTGAGTGCAGAGCACAGATGGACTCGTATGAGTGACTCTGCATAAGACTGGTGCTGGCAGTGGTAGTATGGTCGCTGATGCTCCACAGATGATGGGAGAAAGACTCTCACCTGAAGCATTTGACTCTCTTGATGACGCCGAGAACATCGCAGACATACGCCTCAAGCCCCATGAAGGGAAATGGAGTGATCAGATGTACCCCTCACATGCGACACCGATAACACATGACCACCACAAGGCACAACCAAATAACACCAAATGAAGTCATGGGATCACAATGGGTTAGAGCAGCCATCATGTCCATTGCTACGGGTGATCGCCCCTCGGGCCTCATGAGTTTTTTGAGTGCATATGCTGCTGGTGAAACTCATCTGCATTTTCATTTTGCATGTGGAGGACTGACATTGAATTTTTTGCGCTTGATATGTGAGGCCCTTCCTACTGCTACTCTGCTACCTACACTACACTGCCTATGAGCGTGGAGGATCGTAGTCCCAAGAATGTGTTTCGCATGATATAGAAAAAGGTGTGAACAAAAATTGCAGAGAGGAGAGTGATGGAATGCTGACCAAGTTGCACGAAAAAAAAGATAACAGTTACTGTAGTACAATAAAGCAGTGGTGCCATGTCCTCTCTCAGAAGTGGGAATATAATGTGGATGCCAGTCAGAAAATGCCACGTTATAGAGAATGAATGTAATAAAATATGTGCAGATGCCAGAACATGAAAAAAAAAGTAGACACAACGGTGCACGGTAGGGCCAAGAAATCTATCGACTGTAAGTCTGCGTATGTGGCGAAGGATATGCTGGCGAGCTCTGATGGTGGGATGCATGATGGTGGTGGTATGGATGCGGGTGCTGGCTGGCAGGAGTAGACGATGCTGCATAGAACTGTACGCCAGGAGGACTAGCATTTGAAAATGGTGCAGAAGGGATGGCACAAGTTCCGTCACCTCTCAACGGCAGAAGCTGCAGTGATTGTTCCCTTTCCACAGGTGACACCTTCTTGTATGTGTGTGCAGACCCACAGTTGGAAGAAGACAACTTCCTGGCCCAGATCGCATCGTGCAAATGGGGCAGTGAAGGCTGTCTTGTTGCAGCAAGGGTCACATGAGAGTCATGTGGACTCACAGAAGCCGACTGGAAATCCATAGGGATGTATGTGGTGGCTGCTGGACTGTGTATGATGGTGGTGGGACTTGTGGGGGTGGTTGGTAGCACTGAAATCTAGCCTTGCGGTTCCCCTTGGGCTGCTCCGAGTCACCATTGATGGACAAGCCAGCGAGGGAGTAATAATACAAGCTCTGCAGAATTAATGAGATCATGGTGCATACTACGACCAGAGAATGAATCATGCCTGAGGCACATTGACTGGATGGTCTGCATGGTAAGCGGCGATGAGGGTTTGCAGACGGCCTTCGATCATGTGCAATCTCGGTTGAGACTGCGCTGACTGCGCAGATCTCTGTGCATGCAGCGAAGAGGACAAGGACATTTTGGCAAGTGAATAGAGAGAATCGAGTGGTGAAGAACCAGAACTTGGGCAGTTGTGATAGCTGGTCTCAGGGATTTGCAGGGTCATACCTGTGGGATGCTTCAGGGGTGGCAACTCCTTGAAAGACACTGAGGTCGGACAGAATGCATCAGTTGTGGAATGCTCTGTGCCCAGGTGGAGTCACGTGATACATGGATGCAGGCGGATTCATGAGTCGCATTGGGGAAGTGGAGCATGCATGGTAAGATGTCGACTGGCATCTCCACCGATATGTGTGAGCAACAGACATGGACGTCATTGGTTGTGACTGTTGGCCATGGCATGAGGAGCGAGCACATACTCCGCACCATTTTCTACTCTCCATCTCCTTTGTGAGCACCAAGCCTTTCAGTAGATGGAGCCATGACGCATACTGTTTGCCAGACACATGCAGCGAGAAGTTGACCGCTGTCAAGAACTCCTCTCCATTTTGTGGATCTCGCTGAGGTCGATACTGGACACCTCTGACCAGGTCTTGTTTGTGTATGTGTTGCTGTGATGCATTCAGTACACACGGTTAGATGTGTCGAATAGGCACTCACTCATCCAAGAACTTGTTGGCCATCATCAGTGCAGCGACTGCTATCCAGAACTCGCTCCCTGGCAGACCATTTGTAAAGTGGTTGCATTCCTTGAGAGGCCATATGTAGTGCAGCGACAGGACGATGACAGACTGGCCGACTTGCATTGTTTCGAGCAGCTTGTGCATGAACTAAACAAAGGCAGCAGACGGAGCGAGTTGGAGTGGCAAGGTGGTAGCTGGTATCTCTGGTGAGTAAGGGGGACTCAGTATTTGGTGTGACGATGAGATGTGGGAGGAAGGGGAGGGGGAGGAGAACCAGAGATAGCAGACCATTTCGCAGGTCTTTTCTGTGATGAAGCTAGCGGGCTGTTTGAGGGTGGAGTCGAACCAGTCGATGAGGTGAGGAGCATCATCTGGTATGAATGGCTTGTGTTGGAATGGAGGGTCAAAGATGTCAACATCGTCATTGTACTGCTGCAGAGGAGAGTCCGACACGTCTTGAGAGAGGGGTAGCATGGATGGGAGTGGCAGACACCGGCTGGGTCAGCGGTCAAAGCATGTTATGGGGGGCAGCGAGACAAGTGCAGTGGACATGGGTGGAGTGATGAGGCCAGAGGACCTATGCCAGACATTGTGTGGTAGGAGCATAGAGGCGGCCATTGGTGGTGGTGGAGGGGGTATGGTGCTCGCATGTCTTGTATAGTTTTATAAAAACCCACAGGTCCTGTATGTATGTGACTATACACTCCACAAGTGCTCATCATCGCCTTCAAGCGGAAGTCCTCCTTCATGCATTTATTGCGGTGAACAACAGAGAATGAAATTTACAGGTGTGGATGAAAATGAACAGATAAATGAAGAATAGCAAGCCTGGGTAGAATGAAACAAAGATCAGCCAGGAAGAAAATGGATGGCAGTGGGGTGAGACTCACAGAAGGGGGACAGAGTGAAAGCAAGGAAGAAAAGGAACAAGAAAACACTTTGGATACACATTTCTTTCTGTTGACTGGTTTGCCATACCATCCACTTGTGAAAAAGGCCAGCGTCCATGAGATGAGGAACCAAAACACTCACAATGCTGGAGAGAAGAGAAGAGAAAGTGAGAACACTGTAGAGAACTTTGATTGAGAGCAAGGAACGGGTAATGACTCGGACATCGCAGGTCGTGACTGAGAGAACAAGGGATCCACAATACGAGAGAACAAGCGAAGCTGATATTACTGGAGAAGTAAACTTGTTCCTACTCTTGTATATCCCACCGATTGCCATAGTCCTCTCTCTGTTGTTGTCAATTCTCACTGTGTAATGCAGGGGAAAATAGATCATAAGGCTGACCATGATGGGGAAAAGGAATATTAGATACAGAGTGCAGCAGGAAAGATGACGCTGGATGTACACTGAACAGTAGTCTCATGAACACAACAATATGTGGATGTTGCTGAACCTGCCTTGATAGTGGTAACATGCCTCCCCCCCCTCCGACAGGGCAAAGAACCTGAAGACAATCCTTGTGGACATATCTGGATGTCATGAATACACTGGAAGGGTCAGTGAACATGGCTCATGCCTGTTTCTCTCTGTAGCTCCACTTGCCTTTACAAGCTTCTCTAATATGGCACCATCAACTTTAGGATTCAAGGAACAAGTTTCAAATTCAGAATAGTATGTCTGTGCAGGGAGCTAGATATTGACTTGAAGGGAAACCAATCAAAGAGACATACACAAGTCAGTGGTTGGTAGTGTAGAAAAAATCTTTGTCGAAGTATCTGTTTAAATAAAATGACTGCGAGGCATGAAAGCTGTTCATGTAGGTTAGCCTCTTCATCAGGGGAGGTTTGAAGCACAGGTATACCCAGATGATTCTGATAAACTGACACAAACTTGATATGTACTGATCATCCTTGACCACCACATGGTAATGAGTTGTCTATGCCCACCTACTTTAGAGAGAAAGATAAGAAGCTACAATTGCACCACAAGAAAGAGATGTAAATGACAGTTGGCCATCATATAGCTTTAAATATGGTCATGCTTTACATTCTCAGGCAGACTTTATATATTCTTGTCCAACTAATATCCAAATGATATGCACTTTTCAATCTTTTATCTGCCTGATCAATGCCTTGTCTGGCTTTGTCATTGAATGTAATGATGTTAATAGATTTACCATTACTCTGTCAATATGTGATGATGCTGGTAAATGCATGCAAAACTGATATGCAGTGACCATTCATGATCACCCCATGGTAATGTGTAACTGCCTGATGAATGCTTTAGTTGGCATTGTCAGTAACTATCATTACTCTGACAGTATGAGATGATGTTGGTCAACTTGCACAAATCTGATATGCACTGATCATTCATGACCACCACATGGTAATGAGTTATCCACACTGCCATGCTCTTGAATGATGCAAGTTGGATTTGATAACATGACAGAAATAGAAGCCACTTCACAGATGGGTATAATCAAATAATTTCCCCAATGTAGTAGAAAAGCTAAGCTCTGGCTTCCTTGATGACAAGGCCTTCCCCACTCTGCTGCAGCAGCTGTATGACTAAGACAAGATGTTACTCATATACTACAATGGATCACCATGGCATGACAGCTGACTCATCACCCATTGCTTGACAGCCCACTCACAGTGGGCAAGGCAGGGCATGACTGACCTTCCATTTCAGGCTGTGACCAGCACTGCCTCCTGCAAATTTTCTCGCACTAAGCCAACTTGAGGCATGCTTGGCCAATGAAAGGAGGACCAGGATTCAAGGCAAAGGATATGACATAGTGATCACCATAATCACATTATATTAATTAATGTGTCTGTCAATCTCTGGCAAGTATTTACATGACAGTGCTCTGTGAGACAACATATCTGGCTGATACTTGGTATGTATATCATGGTATCTCTGGGAGATAGCATTGACATGATGAGTTGGATGAGAACAACATTGGGTCCTGTTTCACAAAAGTGTGTTAACGAAAGCCCTCATCAGAGTCACAGACTACACCTGCTAAACCACTCAATGGCCATTGACATTGCAGGTGTGTTCAAGATGGCAGCGTCATATCAGCCAAATTTCCAGTAGTAGTCTGGTGCCCAAGCATGGATAGTAAATACAGAAGAGGTCCTCGTTGAATTGAAATACATCTGCTGTTGCAGGCGAACCTTGAACCAGACGAGGCATCAGAGAGCTTTTCAGCAGAGTCAAAAAAACAGGTTGGTGAGCGGTCGGGTGACCATAGATCCTGTAAAATATTGCCAATCACATCGTCGCCTGCACTTCCAGGAGGTAGGACCATGCATCCTTCACTTCAGTGAGGGAATGTAAATGTGGTTGCAGAGAAACTCACTGCTTGAGTTGCATCACTGTATGGGTCACATTACACCCAAAGCTGCACAATGCCTGGTTACGAAAGGGTTTGTGGCTGGACTGACCCTCACTGATTCTGTGGATGGCTTGATAATGTGGAGATCCATTCTGATCTGTGGGGACTGCCCCCGATCGAGTCACTACGTGGTCACCAGTACTATGTCAGCTATACGGGCGACAGGACATGTGAAACGACTCTATACCTTCTGCGAGAAAGTCGGACACATTCGAGGCCTATAAAAAGTATGAAGCTTGGGTCAGAAATCACCACAGCGACGAATAAAGACCCTATGTACCGATCAAGGAGGCGAGTACCTCAGCAATGAGTTTACAGCCCATCTAGAGCCTCAGGAATGACCCGAGTACTTACCATTCATGATATGCCACAGCAAAACAGTGTCGCTGAGCGACTGAATGGAATTTTGGCTGAAAAAGTTCGAGCCATGCTACACGACTGGGGGCTGCCACATTTCCTGTGGAGGAAACCTGTCAACCATGTGGTCTGGATGAAAAATTGTACCTCAACAAATGCGCTCAATGGCAAGACACCATTCAAGGCTGTACATGGCTGTCCTCTGAATCTTGCAGAACTGTCGATCTGGGCAGACAAATCAAAAATTGCCAGCCGTGTGCATCTAGGCCATTGGGTCAGCTGAGATGGACAGGGCAGAGGCCATCGGATCTATTGGCCTGAGAAGAGGTCGTAACTGTAGAACAGATCATTAAACTCGAAACTGGTGAGGTAGACTTACCTCCAGGAGATGTCATGTTTGGGGGGGACAGAGGTGAGGCTAGCAGCCACAGTGGGAATGCAGGGTGTCAAAGGTGAGAACAACATGTGGCTTGATATGCCTCTCGTGCGGGCAGGCGATAGCGAAATCTGTAGCGGTGGGGCAGGGTATGCAAGGCATTGAGTACGAGGATCCTGTGCAGCTCAAATGGGCGGTATACGTAGCAGAGGGGCGAGGGAATGCGAGGCATCGATGGCAGGAATAATGTGCAGCTCAAACAGGCAATATATGTAGCAGAAGGGTGAGGGAATGTAGTGCGTCGAAGGTGGGAGGAACATGGGGCTACAAAAAAGTTAAACAGAGCACAACTAAATACCCACAACCTGGCAGGTGTTGAGGGTGCACATCGTGCTAGCTCAGTGTATTGAACAATGGGGCACCCCTGCTGTGGTGGCATTGGACGAGTCCATGCACTGGGAATTTAGTAGAAAGAGTTACTCGCAGAAGCAGGTGCACACAATACAATGTAGACTGGGTAATCTTTCATGAAGATCATGGCCATCCTTTGAGTGTCACCCTATGGCATGTTGCAGAGTAGCATCACGAGAAAAGTGACTGCATATACTCACCTTTGGGTTCACAAGCTTGAATCCATCTTTGAAATCCCAGAAGCCCAGACTCGGATACGGTTGTGGCTAAGCAACGCATATAGGGGGGCCCATATCATGCATATCACAGAGATGGTCAGTTCTATCTAACAAAAACATGACAAGATCTTGAAACGTATGTGGGAACCCCAAGAGAACAGGCTATCTTGCATGACAGCCAAGGACCCATTCAACATACTCACATCCTGACTTCTTTCTGTTGGTATGGGGCTCTGCGGCTTGTCAAATACGTTGAGAATGGTCCATAAGTGGGTTTGAGATACAAAAATAGGTAGGTTTGTGCTTGTTGCAAGCAGTGGGTCGAGGAAGGAGATGGGGGAAGCAAAGAACGGATGGTGGGCAGCAGGTGATAAGGTTGTCACCCATGTGACAGTGACAGTGACATTATTAGTAAGCACGGGACTTGGCAGTTTTGAACACACCTTTGGATTATGTAATGTCGCCAGGATGAGCTTATCGACCAAACGATGTAACGTAGACCGGTGCTGATTCGATGCGAAGTGTGTATGATGTATTACAATTTACGATGTAATGCCATGTAACACAAGCATTACAATTTCCAATGTGCGATGTAATGTAATAGGATTCACCAAAAACTTTCCCACAGATCCTATGTCATCCGACTGCGACAGACCAAATCTGATGAAATCCAACCTGAGCAGCTCACAACCCACACGATCTGACACAGTTTTCACTGGGATGTTGAAGAACTACTGCCGCCGATAGCAGCCACATACTTGGCAATACACCAAGTGCAAAATAGATGTCTTTGGCCACCCATCTGAGGTCCCACAATTGAAACATGCATTCTTTCAAGTGGCATCACTGATATGTCGACTCACCATAGCTGGACAAGGTGGCAGCAGACTGTGACTGCTATTACTACAGAACTTAAGAGGTAGGTTAAGTCAGTTTGCATGTATATATGCTCTTATTTCTAACTTCCTGCGCCTACATCACTGCTGGCATGGGCAGTCTGGCCTTATCAGCACAGCAAACCTATTATGAACAAGAATGCCCTCTGCGAGACTATTCCCAGTCCCCTGACAGGGTCATACAAGTCCATTTGCACCATCCTGGATGCATGCAGTGATGGTATGTCCATTCCACACTCCAGATAGGCCTCCCCCCCACGTCGGAGGGTGTTCGCTGTAGGGAGTGAGTACTCCCTACCAGGATATTTCTTTTATTTTATAGTTTTTATTTTCACTTTTATTTCTGTTCATTTACTCTAGTCCTTACTTAGTTTCGAGTTTAGACATGTGAGTAGCTTATATAAGCACACACGCACTTACACTTCACTGTAGCTACTTACAAAAATAAGAACGAAGTTCCAAGTGTTAGGAGTTCGAGTTCGAGTTCGAGAAGGCTTGGAGTTGCCTTCTTCAGTGTCCAGACAGCCCCAGACAGCCTCAGACGTCCCCCCTCAGACAGCTCTCTCTTCCAGGCTATAGGAGCCCCTTTGGAAGACCTCCCCTTTCAGATCACTGCTCATCCCCAGACTCAATTTAATCTTTCTCTTCATCGCATGTGACCTAACTTTGCCCTCACAGTCTCAGCACCCCAGATTTGAGTAGATCAGCTGACCAGTGGATTTTGTAGACCGAGTGATTCAGTACGAGGTTGAGGAGGACTAGGTATGTCGTGAGTTGATCCAATTTCATATCCAATTAACATGAGTGCTCCCAGGCTTAGTAGAACCAGTCACAGGCATCGTCGGCTCGTGATCGTGTTTAGGTATGTCCAGTGCATTTGGGCTTGTGTTGATCCATGACAAAACCTTGCATCTGGCGTCATTTTCGACCCCTCCAGATTGTGTTGCCCTGACTACTCTCAATTCTTCACCAATTATTTTGAGACTTAAGAAGGATGTAGTTGAGACCTCAATCTGTCTATGTATGAAATTTGTTCATGTAGTTGCTGAGTTGTTGTGACGTTATTCAAGAATTCACAAAAGTTTTGCATCTGGTGGCCAATGATAGTACGTATATAGCGAGAGTGTGTAGTGGGATGGTGGTACGAACTACAGAAAGCAATCTACACTTGCCTCTAGATCCCTGTATTCTTGATCCATCCCTGACCAGTGCTGTCCTTGCTGCCCCTGCTAGCCTTGATAAGCGTGTATGGACCTTGTGGTGGAAACGAAAAAATCTTGTAGCTGCAGCCAGGGGATACACACGTGCTGACCTGGGCCTGCTTGATGCTGCTGTCAGCACTTACTTTCGATGCTGACCATGACTGGATTGAGCTACACGTGGGGCAACTCATGGGGAGAGATACACCCCACAGACGGCGATGCATGTGGTACCATGAATACCTGACCCCGATAACAGTGGGGCTAGAAGATACATCGATGGTCCTGGGTGCCATGCATTCTCCCAAACAGAATAGAAATGTATCGCTGTGCATGTGTAGCTCAATGGACACGTCCAAAAGGTCTACAAAGACCTCGTAGAGATCATGTCCTTGGATAAGGACACAGACACCAAATGCCATGATAAATGGCTTCATGATGGCACTAATAAATCGGTCGGCACTGAACACAACCATATGTGCGGTGTCACGCACCAAAGGTGTTTGGTGACATGAGCATGGACCCAAAAGCTGAATGATGAAGAATGGAGAAGCCTAGCCCTAATGTGCAGAATGACTGGAGTGTCTAGCAGTCATCCGTTGCACAAGAACCACCCTTAACATTAGGGAAGAAACCGCTCAAGCGCCGAATAAAAGTTTTCAAGCACCAGTTTACAGCATTCCGATTTTTTGAATATCTCAGCCATTTCTAAAGATATCGACATCATTCCCACGCTCACAGAAAGCTCTCGACCACGCCATCCTGCCTACCAAATTTGGTGACAATCCTCGCCCTCCACAATTTTCTGCGTCATTTCTGCCAACAAACGCCCATTTCGCCACTTTTCGTTGTAATGGCCACCTCTTCGACGATCTCTTCACTCATTCCCTTTGCCAGGGAGAATAACTACGAGTACTTGCCAGGAATCCCCAC
This sequence comes from Pisolithus microcarpus, assembly GCA_024613185.1. Classification (NCBI taxonomy): domain Eukaryota; kingdom Fungi; phylum Basidiomycota; class Agaricomycetes; order Boletales; family Pisolithaceae; genus Pisolithus; species Pisolithus microcarpus. Next base: position 2,390,478 of record JANFAI010000007.1, read on the forward strand.
TAGCATTCGCCCTGAAGCCTCCTGGTTCATCCCTCCCTCGTCCATGACCTCCCATCCTATCACTTTGGGACAGTGAGTTCTCCTTGTCAGTCTGACATCGAGGAGGACTTTCTTTGGTCGTCTCAGGTCTGTTATCAGGCTTGAAAAATCATATGTGGTTGTTTCAGTTTCTCCAGTTGAAGAAGCATATGGATCCTTCATCCCTGTGCCCTGCAACGTCTACCTCTCAATCCCATCCTTCATTCTTCCAAAATTGCAACAGGTTCAATACCAATTACTGTCATCCAGTCTATCTGATCGCATTCATGATGAATTTGAGACACTTCTCCCTGCTCTTATGGGAGAAGATGGCCCTTCCTCCTCCTCAAACCCTCCAGAACACTAGCTGCAGCTAATGCAGGTCGCTTTACAGAGAGGAGGAAAGGGGGAAAAGTTGCGAAATCCTATGCCCTGACTACCCTGGAGACCCCCAAAATTGGCCCCTGGCAGAAACCCCCACTGTTCTTCGTTTGGACACGCAGCAAGTTATCATAATGCATCTAGATCTTAGATCTAGGAGTCACTATGACTCATTTGCAGTCATATCCCTTAATCAGCAGTGACCAGTGCGCTTACTCATTCCCCTTTTTGCATTATTCATCCGTTCCTTGATGACTCATTCTGTTTTCAAATTGATTAGTGATAATCTTCGTCATGCTTACTGGTTTTACTTACCAGTTGTTTACTGTCCTTACTCATCCTTACAAAGCCTTACCAATCCTTTACCAATCCTTTACCAATCCCCTTACCAATCACTTACAGATCACTTACAAAGTGTTGCTCCATATTTACTGCAGGCTACGCTACCTTTTTGTATATAAAGTACCAAGTCCCCTGCATAAAAAAGAAGGAAGCTACTAGCCAAGCTACTTGCGAAGCTACTTGCCCACTCAATTGCCTACCTATTAGGCCCAATCATTGTCGCTTTTAAGCTCATCATCATCCTCTTCATTCTTGCAGTATTTGAGGCTCCAATAAGGGTCTACTTACTGTTATCTTCATCATCTTACGTCACTTCTAGGCTCAGAGCAGCCTATTCTCTTCACATTTTCAGTCTTCCCCTGCTCCCCCTTCATCAGGAGCACCTATACCCTCTGCCCTAGCCCCCTCTAGGTGCACGGAACCCCTCCCCCATTTTATTTTAACAGATCCCTCAAGCCAAAGCCCGCGTAGGAAAACCACCAACTCGGCAATTGTCTTTGTGTTGGGTTTTTTTTGGTGTTTTTGCCATTGATCCACACGTCGACTCACAGTGGGCTTGAATCTATCACAGCTCAAATACAATCCGGAGTGACAGCAGACGACAAAAAACTCACCGCACAACTGCTGCCTTCAGACTGTTTATGGATTCAGGGAATGCGACCAGGGGACCACACGACAACATAAAAATAGTTGAACCACTGACAAGATGTTGAGGGCGCCCAGAAAACAAGTATATCATAAACTAAGTAAATGAGACAGTGGAGGGGGAGTGCTTGAAAATAAATACACACCTCCTGGGGCAACAAAGCCACATCCTCATTATTTCCATCCTTCCCCATGAATAAGTTGCCATGCATTACCTCACTGTGTACCATGATGAATATGATCTTGTGTTTGAAAGCATCAACGCCAATCCCTACCGCCAATCGCTCAGCCTCTGACTCCCAACAACAAAGTTTTTCAGCCATGCTGAAATCGAAGATAATCTCATGGTAGCATAGTGTAGATTGATCATGATACTCCTCGAGCGTAGTGTTGAGTACATGGGGAAGGGATCCTCGGGTGTTCATGCCTGTATAAACAAAGTGTAGTATTAGGATTGGCCCTCTGCAAACTTGGGACTTCGAAGCTCGCTCGCAGACTCCTTTGATGAATGTTGGAGTCTTGCATGCCAGAAGTATTTTTCCTCGTTCTGTTCGCATAAACGCCTTGAGGTATATTAGCTCTGGCTGTATTTATTAAGAGGAACTTACAAAATGCAGCAATGGTTTGGATCCTGCAAGATGCTCTTCCTTCTCATGGCAAGCGGGACATTTGAATGATATTTCCGGCAGCCCAAGTATACCTTCGACTTCTGGTGGAATCTTGATGCAAGCATTGCAGACAACACGGGGGCAGATATGATTGGAACATGCAATTGTGTTCCCGCCGTCATGGCAAAGGTAGCAAAACTACGGGTTGCTATTAGACTGCAAAAAATATCTTATGGCATCCCAGACCTACCCGATTGGATCGTTCTTTATGTGTGGCTTCTTGAAGGATTGGAGAAGATGGGAGCGATGAGAGAGGACTCAGAGGTGGAAACATGGTGCTTCTGGACGACAGTGTATGAGGTCTTTTGTGACCAGCCAATTGGGCTGGTTGAGCGACACCTGACACACATTTCTTCGCGCCTAGCCTCATGTGGGCCATAAGTATTAACTAGTTAACTAGAGAGGTTAGCCATTCTCGGAGTACATTGGACGTGATGCACTTCCTTGATGATCCGTATGGTCATGTGATGATTCATGTTTCGGTTTGAGGAAATTTTAACTTGCAGTAGTTTGGCGAGTCGTGACCTGTTTGCCTAGCGTCTGTCTAGTTGGCGTACTCCTGTCGCCCATGCTGACGTAGCAAATGGTATGTGCCTTTATCATTGTCTCATTGTCCTCACTTTATGGCTAAGTTGTCAGTCATGTTGGCGTACTTTTGTTGCTCTTGCTGACATTGGCCCTGCCGATCCACCTCTGTTGCTCATGCTGAGGTAGACTTTTTTCTTTCGATCCAGTTTGTTATCGTCTCGTGTGCATCACTTGTGGTTAATGTCAGTCACGTTGGCATACTCTTGTCGCTCGTGCTGACGTTGGCCTCACCAATCCACCTCTGTTGCTCATGCTGAGGTGGATTTTTTTTGGGTCAGTGTGCTAATCATCTCATGTATATCACTTGTGGTTAGTGTCAGTCACGTTGGTGTACTCTTGTCACTCGTGCTGACGTTGTCCTCGCCGATCTACATCTGTTGCTCATGCAGCCACGCTGAGGTGGATTTTTTTTGGTCCAGTGCATTGTAAAGTTGGATAAGGAAAGGTGGGGGGAGATACCTTGAGGGTCTCCCTTTGGATAGGTGTGGGTCAGTTCGACCCAACACTGCAAGCATTTCACTGTTTTTCTTCAGAAAACATGCTGAAAAAAGGGAGGGAAGAGATACTCTTTTATTTTTGATGTTTGGAAAGAAAAAATGCAAAAATAATGTTTTATTTTCTTCCAGAGAACATGAATTGATGCTAGTGCCAATTAGAGTAGAAGCTAATGGGCACTACCATCAATCCATGCTTTTTGGACAAACATAAAATATTGTTTTTGCATTTCTCCCTTTCAAACATCAAAAATAAAAGAGTATCTCTTCCCTCCATTTTTTCAGCATTTCTTCTGAAGAAACATTGTGAAATGCTTGCTGTGCAAGGGGACTGGAGTTGCCTGGTAGAGGTCAAAGAGAAGTGAAAAAGACTTAGAACGTGCCCTAAAGTCCCAAGAAGGTCAAGATAACATCTAACAAAGGTCTGATAATGGAGAAGTAATAGTCCGAGTCCCTTGGGCTTGGAATTCCGTCTTTTGTCTCTAGTGGCTGTAGTTGTTATTCTTCCCAGTAAGTACAATGTATAGTAGGTGCGAAGGTTGGCTTACATAAGCCAAAATGCGACCAAATACGAAGTAAAAGTATAGTAGGGTAAAGTGTAGACACACAACTGTAAGGTAAAAACAAAGAAATAAAAGAAAATACCTGGTAGGGAGGATTCCCTCCCTACAGCGTTGATCATCTCATGTCCATCATGGTTAATGTTAGTCACGTTAGTGTACATGTGTCGCTCATGCTGATGCTGACCTCATCGATCCACGTCTGTCGCAGTATCCCCCAGACCGGCGCTGTTATACAGTGGTCAGCCGACACTACCGAGCACGCCCACATTGAAGTCATCAAAGATCCAGTAACTGCAATGAACAATCAGAACTACGACTCTGAGATCTGCCGGACCCTTGATCACGACGGAAAGTGCTGCCTCTTCAATGCCGCTGTCTTTCTGTCCGAGTGAACTGACATTCGTGATATCCTCACAGGAGACGATTTCAAGACTGATGCACCCAATCATGGTGGCTCGGACATGCCAGACAGTGCAGGCGACGCTGTGATTGGCAATATTTTACAGGATCTATGGTCAAAGGCAATGCCTGATCTTAAAGCGAGTAGGGGTAGGTGATGAGTTGTCGTAGAACAGGAAGCCTTTTCCTTTTTCATAGCCAGGCGAGCCGATTTTTTGCATGAGGACACGCAGGTTTTTCATGGCCATGCTAAAGTCAGCCTTTGCTGGATTCATTGGGGGCTCAGAAATAGTGCAGGGTGGTTTCACATCATAGAGGTGATGCCACATCCCGATTCCTTTTCGATAGCCACCATCAGATGTCAACCAATAGTTGTTGCTGTCAATGAACACAATGGCGCATAGTTCCGCAAGTTCAGGTGGAGCAGACTGTGAGTCCTCCATAGATTTTTCTTCAATGGTGGCCAGGAAGTGTGATGAATCTACCTTTATTTAAGGGATGAAAGTGATGGTAACAGAAAACATGGAAACTGACCTCGATATAACTAACAGTGCTTGGGGTGTGGTGGAGGGCATTATATGTCACCCTGGACGAAATCACTGCCTCCGATAACCTTTCCCAAATATCACTTCAATGTTTGCCATTATTCATCCTCATCAAAATGGATCGAACACGCACCACCAAACTAATGGATCTAGAACAGTCCATTGTCCCAATGGAACCTGCCATGAGAACTTTTCGGATTGAGGTGCAATGTAACAGCAAAAACATTGTATGCTCAGTCTGTCGTGGACAATTTCCGATGACACCCATGTATGCCTTCACAGATTACAGATCACAGGGTCAAACCTTGCCATATGTCATAGTAGACATTGCGACCCCACCCTCCGGCAGTCTTAACCTGTTCGACTTATATGTGGCACTGTCCAGAAGTTCTGGCAGATCCTCGATCCGTTTACTGCGAGAATTTGATAATGAAGTTTTTCAGAAATCTCATTGCAACGAGCTTCTACTGGAAGATGAGCGGTTGGAAGAAGAGAACAGCAAAACACAGAACTGGTGGTCAGTTATTAAAAGGAACATAGTTTAACAAACCTAGCATACCAGAAGGAAACTGTCATTGTCCATTGTCCAAGTCCGCTTAGTTAGCCTGCGAGTAAAGATCTGCAAGGCATCTACGGAAACTCTTACCACTGTCATTGTCCTGTCTATGTTCACAGTCTCGTATGGAAGGATGTGGCAGTGGGGGGGGCCCGTCACTGAAAAGATCGTTGGCATCTGCCGAAACTCTTCCCACACATCTGGCATCTCCCAGTAATACGTTCCCATGATTATTGGGGTTGGAGAAACCTTGCAAGCAAGGTAATGTCATATCCTTTGCCTTGAATCCCGGTTGCCACCTGCAAATTTTCCAGATTCTGGAAAATGTGGTGCCAGTCACAGCCTGAAATGGAAGGTTGGTCACGCCCTGCCTCGCCCACCATAAGTGGGCCATCAAGCGACCTGTGACATCAGCTGTCACACCTCGGTGGCACGTGGGCTTCACTCGGCAAGGTGGGCAAAGCCAACATAGCACATACAGTACGTCCATTTTTTCCCGGAGTGGTGTGTGACTCATGATGTTATATTTCGCGAAGCCAGCATCATAAGTGGACTTCGGTGTTGTCTACGAATATCGGTGTTAGCAATGAGTGACATCGGTGAGCGCGGATTTCATACTCCCAGCCCGACCATTGCCCCAGCCTGACCGCTGAGCAGAACTTTGCAGGGATTATTAAGCATTATTTTCCGGTCACACAGCAATATCCAGTCCGAATCTCCAGGTAAGATTTTAAAGCGGCATTCACCATGACACCTGGCACTCAATTCCTTAGACTCTGACCTCAAGCAGCTACTGACCATCGATCCTCCCAGCCCGACTCCATTGGAGTTGTCGCTGGCCCCGGCTGAAACTGTCGCTTCCAGTCTTCATGTGCACGATGATGATCACCTTAGTACCTACTCAGCGGGCAACACCCTCTACGACCTGGAAGGCTACGGGTTGGATATTCTCCCAGCCAGTGCAGAGAGTGACCGGCAGGTCATGGCTGCTGCCCAATACTTCGCTTTATCAGGTGAGTATGCGTGGCACTTTGTCATGTGAATAATCTTGATTGTTCGCTCTGTAACAGCGCCTCTCTTCTGACTTCTTCACACCGGAGCCTGCAACTGGTGGCTTTTAGCCATGGATTGCGTGATGGGCGTCTGCCACCAAATTCTGACAAGCAAAATTGACTTAGATTTGCTTGTTGAGTCTAACTTCAAAGTTGACAGTAGGACGATTGTATTGGTTGTTTACAATGTGCTTTTCTATCACCAAAAGAGCCAGTGCAATCCTACGTGGCAACCGATGGAAGGTGTGTACTAACTACTCATGCAATGTTATACTGACTTGATATTGTAGTTTCAAATTTAATCATGGCACCCAGCCAGCCAACGTTCCAGTCTTCCATAGATGACCTAGTCTTTCAACAACTTTTCTTCGAGGAGGTAAGTTCAGTATCAGAACATCCGTGTCTCCGCTCACAATGAACTCCGATCATATAGCTTGAAAATGTCGCCTTACCATACCTCACGCACATATGGCATATGGCGGATAGTTTTGTCTATCAGTATTATTCGCCTTACGGGTCCCCGCCACACCCATCTGCACTTACAACTACGCTCTCGCCCCATGCCCTTCTTTCTGCGGATGATGTCCGCTACATCATGTACCCAACGACCTTTCAACCGACGATCGGTTACCCGCTCTTCCATCAAATAAACCAGTGAGAAGGAACAATGTATTGGTTCATCAACGAGTCCATGTGCAGCATTTTATATTACACCCTTGTCAAACCTGACACAGCCGCCTGGATAGGAGTGCTTGAGATAGTCACCGATGCGAACCTCAATGTTACAATAAGCCCAGTCATTGGGTTTGTCATGGAAAAGTTCTCGTTCGTGCTTGCATGGGTAAGCTGCTCAATACTCATTTCGTTTGTCATGTCTCAATTTTGCAGGTAATCGTTGAAATACAGGATCTCTTACTCGAACAGTACTCGCTCTGCCACACCACACTGGGCCAGGATTGCATTAGGTGTGTTGCTGAATTGGAACGCCGAATCAAGGACTTCCTCTCTGGCATTTTGAACAGGACAAATGGGCTACCTCCAGAGACACACGAAAGGGCTTGGGTGTCACTGCTGGACCTTATACAGCTTACAGTACTAACCGCACCAAGTCCTGGTTAGGAGTTGTAATGTGGTCCATTGGTATAGTCTGTTTTTATATCTCTTGTGCATGTATACTGCCTGTTCGCTACTTTCTTTTGCGACATCAATTCTCACTGGGATCGGACCTGTTCAGATGTAGCCTGGTATCCGAAGCTACTATATTTTGTGTGCATTCATATGAGTGGCTATATGATTAGGCCCCAACTTGGAATGTTCACAGAAAACAGCCAAACAACAGCAAACATATGGTAGTGTGGCAGTAATGTGACAGGTTACACAACTTCATCAACTGAACACTGGACTCTCAAGTACCTTGGACATTGTCATAGTAAAATGTTGCAAGCCACTCCACAAGCACTGAAGGATTCCCAAACACCCATTCCTAACATCCAGTCTCTAGTTCATGTGCCATTCTACAGCTGGCATAGGAACCAGGGGTTATTACAAGCAAACCAGGTGTCATCCGCTCCTCCTTCACAACTCCATGGAGGGAAAGAGAAAGAGAAACTTGCTGCATCAGCAAAACAGCACTTGTCTTGACAGAGATATACAGACCTGTACAGACACTACAGAAAGGTACCTAGTAATACAGATCTGTACAGAGAAATAGGGGAACAAGATCTCAACAATTTGCATCTAAGTGTAGGCTAAAATTTTTATGGGGCAATCAGTATGTAGGTGACACCTTCCAGGCCAATTCTCATGATGATAGATGCAAATGTGGTTGTGTGGTGTGTAAAGACATTTTGGAGGAGAAGTGCTGTTTTGCTGATGTCGTTCTGAGGACCAGGAGAAAGGACCTGAAGATGCATCTGGGCTTTCTGAATACCAGAAAGCTCTGCAAGAGGCAAGCAAGTATGTGGTAGGTCTTATGATAATGTTGAGGGTCCATCTGCATTGCTAACTCACTTAGATGTTGCCATATTTTGTACCCCTGCCTAATGTGGGGGTCATGGTTGACAACTTCACAGAGATGCTGTGGAAGAAGGAAGTTTTCCTTACAGAACTAGCAGACATCCAGTTCACTTGCGAGGATTATGAGACTGCTTTGCGCCGATATCTTGGTGACGCAGAGGTAGAACGACTCATGCAGGTGAATTTTACTATCCAGAAGCCACAAACTGTCAAAGGGAGGTACATCACAGTGGTTGCTGCAATAGCTATGCACGATTTTTGTCTGTCTCGTGAGCCGCTGGTAAGTTCCTCAAATACTAACTGGGTACATAGTGGCGCTGACAGTTGGTTTCTGAACAAGCCATAAAGCCTCTCCACGAAGTCTGAGAAAGCAAGAGGGATTCTTTTAATCATTTTGCCACCATGTTGGAGTTCTAGTGATGTGAACAAGGGCGAACTCCTATTACTATTTTTCTCATGTGTCCCTGTATCTTCGTGTATCAATCGCACAATGGAAGACATGTAGACCATACTGATTGGTGCTCTGCTGGAACTTACAATTGTGACAATTGCTACTGAATGCATGATTATGTCACGAGTACGTGCATGCGGTGATCAGTGCCACCACCACTGCTCCTACAACTTTGAATCCTGCTCACCAAAGTGCTGCAAAAGCTGCAAAACCAGAACTCACCCAACTTTTGTTGAACAACTAGTTCTCTATCTAATATGGGAGCCTGGCATTTTTGCACTTTAGCTTGTGATCACCTCACAGATCATAGCTAAAGGTCTGCCGCCTAAGCCGTTGAATCTAATGCAAATACCATGTCGTTAATTACCTTTCTAGAGTGGCAGGTGCAACTAGAATCTCCATGTCGGAATTGGTCAAGAAGATTGCTGCACGGCACAGAATGCGACCCAAACAAGACCAAAAAACCTTTACCTTCTAACATTATCGTTCAGTGACACTTGGACAAGCTCAATGTAACTCAGAGTGGGCCAAGATATGACAACATCTTAGTGTCCATAACTGAAGTTTTAGGAAGACATGCTACTTATTACAGCTGCTAGCCAAGGATGTTTATTGTGAGGAGAGGGTGCTCTCCACAGTACAGCTGCCATTTCGTCACAGCACGCTGTGAGTCACTGTCTCCAGATATGTAGTTGTACTCTAATCCTCAACTGTGTTGTGTACGAATTGTAGAGGGACACTGAGTTGGACCCATTTCTCTGCCCTGCAAGCCAGACTGTGCACCTCCTTGCCTGCACCTGGGCGGCCTAGTGTTGCCACGGATCGGCTTGGCTCTATTTGGCTCGGCTTTGCCCAGTTTGGCGTAATATCTGTCTTGGTTCAGAAACTGAGCCGCCTTCGAGCTGCAGCTTCAGCTTGGCTCAGCTTCTGAACCAGCTCAAGCTGGACCCACTACTTAGTACCCAAAAAATTAGCTATTTCATATGGAAATGAGCCCAAATTTGCAACTCCAAATTCCAATGATGAGGTGGCCATTTTGGGCCATGGCGGAGGTCACGTGACCCCCGTCTTTGGCTGCATGCTCGGGGTACAGCGTGCACAAGTGTGGCCTTCTGCGAAACCTCCAAACGTCGTCGCGTCCTGCCATGAAAATATCCACACATAGGTCTACCATCTACGAAGGGCACTCCCACTACGCCATGAACATAGCATTCAACCCAAAAGACGCCAACACCTTTGCATCCGCTTGCCTCGACCGCACTGTCAAAATGTGGTCCCTTGGTTCTCCGCACCTTAATTTCACGATGGATGCCCACGACAAGGGCATCGACTACGTCGATTTCTATCCCAGCCCAGATCATCCATACATCGTTACCACCGGTGATGACAAGACTATCAAAGTGTGGGGCTATCTTAGCGAGAGTTGTGTACAAACGATGGAAGGACATATCAATAACCCCTCGTTTGCGGTCTCCCATCCGAATCTACCAATCATTATTAGTGGCAGCGAAGATGGCACCGTCAAGTTCTGGGATAGCAACACGTATAGGTTAGCGGACGCGCTGGGCTACGCCCTCGGGCGGGCTTGGTGCATCACGTTGCGCAGGGATGCCAACGAAGTTGCTGTGGGCTATGACGAGGGTATCGTTGTTATAAAGGTATGTTCTTCCTGATTGTCCCGCCCGCCCTCTTACGAGTGACGCTGCCACCGCCCTAGCTTGGCCGGGATGAACCGACATACAGCATGGACTCCTCTGGAAAACTTATCTACACCCGTAACCAACTAGTTCTTTCCAGTAATATCCAAAGCTTGTCGCCCGACGACCCCTTACCCGAAGGCACACGCATTCCACTCAGCATCAAAGAACTCGGTACCACGGAGATTTTCAGCAATGCTCTCTTTCACAGCCCAAACGGCCGATTCGTCACTGTCGTGGGTGATGGCCAGTATATCGTCTACACAGCATTGGCGTGGAGGAATAAATGTTTTGGAGTGGGGTTATCTGTTGCATGGGGAGGTGATTCAAACACATATGCGGTGTTGGAAAACAGGGTCAAGCTGCATGTGTACAAAAATTTCAAGGAGAGAGGTGGAGTTGGCATGAAGGGATGCGGGAGCTGGTCCATCGATGCAATATTTGGGGGACCTGTATTGGGTGCGCGTGGGAAAGGGTTCGTGGTCTTCTGGGATTGGGAGACGGGGGAAGTGGTGAGGAGGATTGATGTTGAAGTGAAAAATGTGCGTGCCTCCTTTGTTCACGTGGTGTCTCAGGCGGCCAGACTTTGGGCAATGAAGGTTGACTCTGACTCGAACCTTTCCGTGATAGATCTACTGGTTGGGGATGGGCTCGTTTGTTGTCATTGCCTCTGAAGACTCGTTCTATGTCCTCCGCTTCAATTGGGACGCATACAATGCCAAAGTTGAGCAGGGTGTGGACATCACCGATGAAGGAGTGGAGGAAGCATTTGACATCGTTGCTGAGATCTCAGATAGGTGCGTTCGTCGTTTTGAGTGGATTCGTGTCCTCGACACGCCTGACTTGTGTGGCGGCTGTGTAGTGTCAGGACAGCGAAATGGGTCGGGGATTGTTTTATCTACATGACGGCGAGTAACAGGATCAATTATTTCGTCGGGACGGAGTCATATACGATTAGCCCATCAGATATGTATGTCTTACTCCCTCTGTTCTCGTTTCCCTACTCACTGCATTGCTGACCTGCTATGCAGACCGCTGTACATTCTCGGATATGTCCCCGCCCACAACCACGTTTACCTGGCGGACAAGGACATGAACATATATGCATACAGCCTTTCTCTCAGTGTCGTGGAGTACCAGACAGCGGTGCTACGGGGAGACATGGACGCCGCAGCTGAGATTCTGCCCTCTATACCGAAAGAACAGTTAAATAAGGTGGCTCGGTTTCTAGAAGCTCGGTATGTTTCCTCTTTGGGCACCTTGTCCCCATTGCTCTTGTTGGAAAATGGAAATTTAACCGTTCTTTGTTAGACATGAAAGAGCTTGCACTTCAAATATCCACTGACCCTGATCACAGATTTGATCTTGCCCTTCAGCTCGATGACCTGGACGTCACGACAGAAATCACACGATGCATGCCCGAAGCCGAGGCAGAGACGAAGTGGAAAGCCCTCGGGGATCATGCTTTGGCGGTTTGGAGATTCGACTTGGCGAAAGAGGCGTTTGACAAAGTGGGAGATTTGAGTTCGTTGATGCTTTTGTCATTGGCTGTTGGGAATAGGGATGGGTTGAGGAAAGTGGGCGATTGGGCTGGTATGCATTCGCTTTTCTTTTCATTTCTTTACCCTCTACGCTTTGTATGAGGGGAAGTGTTATGCACTTGGAATACATGATGAGCGTCTGGTTGTGATTGGTGGCACGCCCACGAAGAATATACATAATTGGTAGAAGTCTAGACTTTGTCCCATGTGAATTTTCCTGCACCACTTGGAGTCGTCTTCAGCTAACGGTTGGCTCGAGTCTTTTTCTTCCACTAATAGCAAGGAAGGTTGGCACTGCCACGGCTTATGTAATAGTTTAGTGCCACACTTGCAGTTGCGAGGCACTGGGAACTGTCGTCTTGTTATCTGATCTGCAAGATGGCTACTGGGCATCGTCGAAGCAGTTCCGCTCATCGTGCCCGCGGTGCAGATACAAGGCGGAAAACAGGTAGAACCCGAGCAGCCCTGCCTCCCCAAGGTATGTTCGCTTTCGTTCGAGGTGTTTTTTTCTCTCATGGGTATGTGCCTTACAGACGAAACGGAAACATTCAACTTGGACCAAGTATCATCATCATCGGACGATGATCAGCCAGATCACCCTGCACCACCTGTACTCCCCACGATCCACAACGATGACACCGACAGTGCGGCCCCTCCCTACGATCCACTTTTAGATACCGCCTGTTCAGAGAGCCAGACTTCTTCAACGTATGACGTCGACCATTACTTTGAGCGGGAGAAAGATAAACCGAGTGTCTGCAGAGTTTGCTCGTAAGCCTATTCTTACCCTCGCTTTTTCATGACTCAAGCGACATTTTACAGCAATCTTTGCAACAAGTATCCAGCTGAATACGCGAAACAGAAGAAACATACAATCTCGTACTCTCCAAATACGACGACAGGTGTCCTCCGCGGTCACATCGGAAAGTGGCATCTCCTTCATTTTATTAATTTGGCGATGGAACCGGGGAGGGCATGGCTGATTCAAGTCTCACCTGTGAAGGAAATTCTAGCGCTCGGTTACACACTTGAGGAGTTGAAGGCTTTCTTAGAGAAAGGTGTTGATCTCAAGTCACTTCCACCCCGGTGTGAGTCGACATGAGGATCAATGGCAAAAACACCAAAAAAAACCAACACAAAGACAATTGCTGAGTTGGTGGTTTTCCTATGCGGGCTTTGGCTCGAGGGATCTGTTTAAAATAAAAATGGGGGAGGGGTTCTGTGCACCTAGAGGGGGCTAGGGCAGAGGGTATAGGTGCTCCTGACGAAGGGGGAGCAGGGGAAGACTGAAAATGCGAAGAGAATAGGCTGCTCTGAGCCTAGAAATGACGTAAGATGATGAAGATAACAGTAAGTAGACCCTTATTGGAGCCTCAAATACTGCAAGAATGAAGAGGATGATGATGAGCTTAAAAGTGACAATGATTGGGCCTAATAGGTAGGCAATTGAGTGGGCAAGTAGCTTCGCAAGTAGCTTGGCTAGTAGCTTCCTTTTTTTTTATGCAGGGGACTTGGTACTTTATATACAAAAAGGTAGCGTAGCCTGCAGTAAATATGGAGCAACACTTTGTAAGTGATCTGTAAGCGATTGGTAAGGGGATTGGTAAAGGATTGGTAAAGGATTGGTAAGGCTTTGTAAGGATGAGTAAGGACAGTAAACAACTGGTAAGTAAAACCAGTAAGCATGACGAAGATTATCACTAATCAATTTGAAAACAGAATGAGTCATCAAGGAACGGATGAATAATGCAAAAAGGGGAATGAGTAAGCGCACTGGTCACTGCTGATTAAGGGATATGACTGCAAATGAGTCATAGTGACTCCTAGATCTAAGATCTAGATGCATTATGGTAACTTGCTGCGTGTCCAAACGAAGAACAGTGGGGGTTTCTGCCAGGGGCCAATTTTGGGGGTCTCCAGGGTAGTCAGGGCATAGGATTTCGCAACTTTTCCCCCTTTCCTCCTCTCTGTAAAGCGACCTGCATTAGCTGCAGCTAGTGTTCTGGAGGGTTTGAGGAGGAGGAAGGGCCATCTTCTCCCATAAGAGCAGGGAGAAGTGTCTCAAATTCATCATGAATGCGATCAGATAGACTGGATGACAGTAATTGGTATTGAACCTGTTGCAATTTTGGAAGAATGAAGGATGGGATTGAGAGGTAGATGTTGCAGGGCACAGGGATGAAGGATCCATATGCTTCTTCAACTGGAGAAACTGAAACAACCACATATGATTTTTCAAGCCTGATAACAGACCTGAGACGACCAAAGAAAGTCCTCCTCGATGTCAGACTGACAAGGAGAACTCGCTGTCCCAAAGTGATAGGATGGGAGGTCATGGACGAGGGAGGGATGAACCAGGAGGCTTCAGGGCGAATGCTAGTGGGGATTCCTGGCAAGTACTCGTAGTTATTCTCCCTGGCAAAGGGAATGAGTGAAGAGATCGTCGAAGAGGTGGCCATTACAACGAAAAGTGGCGAAATGGGCGTTTGTTGGCAGAAATGATGCAGAAAATTGTGGAGGGCGAGGATTGTCACCAAATTTGGTAGGCAGGATGGCGTGGTCGAGAGCTTTCTGTGAGCGTGGGAATGATGTCGATATCTTTAGAAATGGCTGAGATATTCAAAAAATCGGAATGCCGTAAACTGGTGCTCAAAAACTTTTATTTGGCGCTTGAGCGGTTTCTTCCCTAATGTTAAGGGTGGTTCTTGTGTGACGGATGACTGCTAGACACTCCAGTCATTCTGCACATTAGGGCTAGGCTTCTCCATTCTTCATCATTCAGCTTTTGGGTCCATGCTCATGTCGCCAAACACCTTTGGTGCATGACACCAGGCTATGGGGGATTCGTTACCGGACCCTGCTGCTTCAAGCGATAGGGCCAATGTTCCGCCATTTTCCCTCCCCATTTTTCGGAAGTTCCTCGTTAACTTTATTATCGCTGATGACCAGTCACTCAATGTCGTCGAATGCAAGGAATTCCGTTGCCTCATCCTCCTTCTCAGAGATGACCTCAAGGACAGCAACATTCCCCATCACACGAAAATCCGGTCCGATATAATTCAAGCGTGGAAGGATTACTTCATGATTTTGAAGATTGACCTTGCAGTACGTATATCACGCTGATCTACGAACTATGTTTATGTCTGTGATGGACCAGAGTGCGGTTGGCGATGTATCGTTCACAGCTGATATTTGGTCTTCCAACTCTCGTTGTCCTTATCTTGCCGTTACTGCACATTGGATCACCGAAATCTCGCAGAGCCAATCTCTACAGCCGAGATCGGCCCTCCTCGCTTTTCACCGCATCCGTGGAAAACACACCGGGTCATCTCTTGTGCGCACGATTCTCTACCTTCTCGACCGGGCTGGAGTAACCGCGAAAGCTGGTCACTTTACTATGGACAACGCCGAAAACAACATTACTATGATGACTCATCTCAGTCAGCTCCTTGTTCCACGTGAATTACCTCTCGGGTTCGATGCTAAGGACAGACATATCATGTGCTACGCGCACATCATGAACATTTGTGTCCAACATGTCGTTGAAGCATTCTGTTCACCCGATATGTTGGCCGAAGCATGGGATGATGTGTTTGATGACGATGAGGTGGATAAGGATGAGTATTTAGCAGCAGTGCAGAGGGATCCGGTCTCACTTGGGCGTAGCGTTGTCCGTGCCATACGTGCATCAGGTCTCCGTCGTGACGAATTCAAGAAGCTCGTTGCAACTGGAAATGATCAAGACTGGTTCAAGTCTCCGGATGGACAGCCCGTCCAAGTTCCCGAAACCCAGCTCCTTCATGACGTTAGAACTCGGTGGGACTCAACATTTTATATGATCAACCGCCTTCGCACCCTACACCTACCAATCGACTGTTTCTTATCGCTGCTGGGTCAGAAGGACATCGCGCATTACCGCATGAGCGACATGGACTGGTTCGTCCTCCGGGAATATGAAATACTCCTTGATGTATGTATTGACTTTATATCATGCTGCAGGAAACTGACTGACATCACTCAGATACCTCACAAAGTCCAGCAACGCATGTCCGCTGAAAAGCGAGCCACACTGAACCGTGCTGTCCCCTCATTCGAATTATTCATGACTGCATGGGAGAAACTGCGCGAGATGAACAAGCGCATTGCGCCATTCATCGACGTCGGTCTCAAGTGGGCCAAACAGTACTACAACCGCATGGATAACACACAAGCCTATATCATATCCATGCGTAAGTTTTTGCATCACCAGAGGCATTTTTATTGATGCCAGTCTGAGTTGTTGTTGATCTGTCTCTTCGATTTCGGTGGATCCGCAAATACTGGGGGCAGGAGTGGATCACGCGTGCAGAAAACATCATACTAGCTTTGGTGAGTGGCGTCACCACTCTTCTCTTCTGTAAATCAGTTGATTTATTGTGCAGATGGAGAAATATTGTGCGACGAAGGTTTCAGCATCTGGAAACGTCGAATCCTCACCCCAGCCGGACTCCTTGGACTCCCTCGCTCGCCTCTACGGGCTTGACGACATGGAACTTGGGCCATCAAGACACGGTGCCCTTCAGGCTGTTGAAAAAGAATACCGGATGTATGTCGATGGTGAACTTGTGGATGGAAGTATGGATCCTCTTAGGTTTTGGGAGGTATAGTATTTTACTTTTGTATGCTCAACTTTTTGATACTCATCACTCATGATAACTCAGGTGAACCACACTCAATTCCCAACGATATTCACCATTGCGATGGACTACCTTCCAATTCAGGCGTCTTCTGTACCCTGCGAAAGAGTTTTTTCATCAAGTGCCGACACAGACACGAAGAAGCGGAACCTCATCAGCCCAATACTAATGGAAGCCCTCCAAATGCTGAAGTACCACTTGAGGAGTCAGCGAATCGACTTCCTGGCGAACTGGACTTCCCCTTATGCCGTCCTTGTTGAGGATGAACCGGAGGAACCAGATGATGCAGGCAACAAATGGAAGGGAGATGCTAACGTTCATGCCACTTTGCAGGCCCTTCTTGATAGGAGTGAGGCTGAGGAGGGGGAGGTGCTTCCAAGTAATGTCATCATATATGCATAACATCTTTACCAGGTTCCAACCCGACTATCAAACTACTAGCTATTCCATAGAGTTGATAGTTTACATCACATGGTCTTCTACACCCGCAATTGACTACAAATTCCCCGCACTGCACCGAAATGACCACGCACGTGACCATATGTAAGTGAATGTAACACGACACCGCATGTGTACGATTAGGCCAAGGACGGCAGCGGCTTCGAGGGCTATGTGCAAATTGGCGGATCCTACAATCGACTCGGTCAAGGACGGTGAGCACATGTCATTGAATCCAAGCTAAAGAAGTCTCATCAGCAAGATGGCAAAAAATCTGACAGTCTGAAAAAATCTGGCAGTCTGAGAAAATCTGACAGTCTGAAAAAGTCTGAAAAAATCTGAAAAAATCTGAAACTTCTGATATCAGACTATTCTCAGAGTGCCAGACAATCAGACAGTCAGAACAACAGACCTCCAGCATTCTCAGAGCCCTCAGATAATCCATCAGATATTCTCAGAAGATTCCAATCATCAGACAGTCAGAACAACAGACCCTCAGAATATCTCAGGTGTCCAGACAGTCAGAACACCAGACACTAAGATATTCTCAGAAGATTAAGATCATCAAATAGTGAACATAAGACTTCCCAGACATTTTCAGAAGTCTCAGTTTATCAGATAGCCAGAACTTCAGACTTTCAGATACTCTCAGAAGTCTCAGATGCCTAGACAGTCAGAAAATCAGAATGGCTCAGATCACCAGCTATTCAGAATGTCAGACCCTCAGATATTCTCAGAAGTGTGCAATCATCGAACAGTCAAAATAAGCCTCCCAGACATTTTCAGAAATCTCAGATCATCAGACAGTATGGGCTACCAGTCTATCAGATGTTTTCAGAATTCACAGACTACCAGAATCTCAGAGATCTCAGACCACCAGAATGCCAGTGATACAGACTATCAGATATTTTCAGAAATCCCAGACATTCAAACAAATGTTGACTTTCCAGATGGTCAGAGGGCAAGTTGGCCACATGGGAAAAATGTCAGCAACCACCTCAAACTTCCTCAAGCCATTCCACCTGAACACAGCATCAAAATTCCACAAAAAATGATACCATCTGGCTCTGACAGCATCAGAAAATCCATCTAGAATTGACCAATTCACAAAATCTCAAAATTTGTGATTTTAGGTATTTGAGCTCCTGGGATTTCTCAGTGCTGCTGCTAGTGTACTCGCACTTGGTTCCCAGAGATGCAACAAGGAAAGCAAAGCCCCTCAGAATCTATGGATGACTCTGGCCACAAATATACTACTACTGGCATGGTGAAGATAGTCATTGGTGCTGTCACTGACATGCAGTGTGAGTCTGACATGCTCCACCCATCCTGTTCTGGGGGCAGCAGGTGCCTGCTGAAATGGGGGGGTATGTCAGGGTTATATATATCTGTTTGAAATGGATGAGGGCCTGAGCCCTATGTTACACTGTGCTACTTGCATGTACATAGAGTAGGGGAGGGGAAGATGTCATATCAGACCACAATTTGGGTTACTTTACACATGTAACCAGCCAAACCTGTGAAGGTGAGGAGGATTAAAAGCTATGCTAAGGGTTACTGGAGGAGTAACTCAATAACAGTAGAGAGAAGGACACAAAGGGAAGCAAGTGATGATTGGGGAGGGGGAATTAGAAGAAGGCAGATACCTCAAGATTTGACATGTAAGTTTTCTAAGACAAATTTATGTTCCTGATAATTCTGAAAGTATATCCACAGCTTACAGAGCTTGTCTTTTTGTCTTTGTCATTCATATGCACAGGCAACTTGCTTGTTGATTCCTGCCCCTGTCACATGGGAGAGAGTGGAGGAGATGACAATGTGGAGAGACCTGTCTGCACACAGTGCCAGGCAAAATGGAGGGCTGCCTCAGAAGTGCAGCTTGATGGACATCTCTGTCCCACTGGGGGGGTGGTCCAGAATCTCTTGCTCCAGGACATAAAGAGTCCTGGCAAATGGAGGGGGGAAGTTGAGACAGGAGAGAACAGTGGTTAGCCATGGAGGAGGGTTGTTGTTGGGTACTGTGACACTGTTTGGTAGTTGAGTTACCAATTGAAAGGGCAGGGCAGAGGACTTGTGGAGGGGGGGTATTTGCCATCAGGGATGGAAGCCTCCTCAGAGGCCTGAGAAGAGGAATCACTGTGCTGTCACTGGCATGCCTCATGGGAAGTAATGTATGAGAAAATGCAGAGAGTGGGATGAAAGAGGAGAGTGGATTAAGATGGGCCAACTCAGGGCTGGGCCATTGGTACAGGTGGATCTGGGGGAAGTTTAATGAAGGTTGAAAGCCTGCCATGGGCTATGTGGATAGAGGAGATGGTATGCAAGGACCTATCAGTGCACACAGCCAAGCAGAAAGGTGGGCTTCCATGGAAGTGGAGTTTGTGCTTGTTGGGGCCAGCCTTGATGGTCCAGCTCCAAGTGGGAGGGTGGGATGCAAAGTGAGAGAGCATACACTTCAGCAGAACACAGGGGGGGGGGGGGGCAAAGCAAGCCTTGAAGGAGCCCTTGGGGAACTGGTGGAACTGTCTGCCCACCTCAGAGAGCCTGAGGGACATGGGATGAATGGGGAGCATTTGTGTTTGGGTGGAGAGCTTTCCCCATGTGGGGCAGAGGGGTGAAGTGTGCTCTAAATGTGGCTCTCAGGATGGAATGAAACCTCCTGCTGACATCAGAATGATGGATGGAGCAGGGAGTTGTTGTTGAACACTGGTGCCTGGGGGTGAGGGTTTCCCATGGGGGGATGGTGGTCTCAGAAAACTGACCAATTCTGACTGTCTGGAAGGCTGGTAAACTGAGAATGTACAATATCAGATCTTGTCAGAATGTCAAAACTTCTTCCATCTTGCTGGTTAGCTGCAATGACATGGTTCACCACAGAAGAGATGAGTAGAGACTTTCAAATACTGATTCTCATCAAAAAGCTAATCCAAAGGCATGATAGTCAGAGTACTTGTTAACATAGAATGAGCCAAATGCAGCAAGTGAATCTGAGTAATGTAAATCAGGTGGGATATACTCATCACCATAAATACCTATCAAATGTGCTGGTCGTAAGATGCTATCCAAGTGGATAACACTCACTAAATGATCACCATATTCATCATACTCATGCTCAACTTTCCACATGCCTGTGTTAATACAGGGTTCATTCCCAACAGGGGTGAACCACTGCACTAAAGCACAGGGGTAGAGCACATTTCGATAATGAAAAGAGAAGAACAATAGCACCTGTGCTACATATAGCCCTTGAAATCCTGGCAGAGTAGGGTCTTTTTCCACAAAGACACAATCATAGCAAGGTGCACCATTTCTCCATGAGGGTGAAGCATGGATACATTGGCAATGCATTCCATTTGCTCCAGAGAAATCACTTGGAGCATAGAATGTTGCAACTGCTGAGGAAAAAGAATATCCTCGGTCAATAGCTTTGGGGCACTTAGATATGTCAGGAACATCAACACCAGGATTTCTCTGCTGAAACAGAAAAATAGACACAAGGTCTGGCAATTCAGGATGACCAATACCTTGGCCCATCTCAGCTAAGGTTCTGAGTTTCCTGGGTGCTATGTAGAAGATGAATGATTTCTCACACCTTAAATGAACTTCAGGATGAATACTGAAACTTACATGGTTTATGTGCAAGTTGAACCACTGCATCTACTCTTTCACTACCATCATCTTCTGCCTCCTGAAGGTAAGGATCATCTGGAAAGGATGTATCCTCATGTACATTGTCTTGTGGGATTAGTGGTTTGTCCAAAAGCCCTGAAAAAAGGCTATTAAGTAGACTCAAATTGTCAATGGTCAATTCTCTACCTTCTGCAAGGCATTCTGCTTGAAATCGTGCCAGCTTATCTTGCCGCTGATTGACCAGAAGCACTTGTGCCATCTCCTCATTTTTATTCGATCGCTGGTAAGGCCTTTTTACTGCATGAATGTGTTTTGACTCCACAATAGATGTGGAAAGTCCATTTGGTGCTCCAAACAACTCAATAGCTTCATGGTAATGCTGAAGCGCATGGATTCGAGGAATGGAAATGCCATCTGAGTGAATGCCCTCAGCTTCAAAAATGGAACGGTGAGTTTCAAAGCGCTGAAGGGCCTTATCAAGTGCCTCCAGATCAGCTTCACCCAGGCTTGACTGACGAACAATATAGCAGAAGTCCATGAATGCTGAGAGAGCTTGTAGCATTTCATTGGGTACATAGCCTGCAATGGCAGGAAGATAAACCTACAGCCCTAGTATAAGTGTATAGCACTGATTCAATAGCATTATGCTAACCTTCATTAAAGCTTTAGAATCATTACCTGTCCATTGTTTAAATCCACGGCCTTGTGAAAAACGCCGGAGGCCAGGGAAGGGTGGCACAACAGCAATACTAATCTAAGATCAGCACAAGCCATAAACTGCTAGATTTAATGTACATACCGACGATCAATATCAGCCAGGACAGCTGCAAAGTCATTCTTGTAGTGTTTCTTCAAATATGTTTCCACCCATGAGACAAGGTGGTCCTTGAATGTCCCCTTGATGATTTGATGCAAAATATCTGGGGCAATAAGCTCATGGATATTTGCATGAGGGAAGCTAGCTGTGAAAGGCTACAGTCAGAGGGTGTCCTGTGAGCTTAGAGACATCATATCACTGTAAAATTAAATTTACCAATATATCATCCACTATTCCATACTTTTGCCACAGTACATGTGAAGCAAATGAATCCATTAGAAGCTGGGTATATTCATGATTGCGCAAAATAGCATTGGGATCATGGTCCAAATGAGTTCGATGAGCAGTGCATCTAGTAAATAATAGTGTTGAGATGAGGCATTTGATTAATTGATAACCACTTACTTTGGGCACCAACCTTGAACTATACAAGCTAACAAAGCTTGTTCAGGGTAATCAGCAATATAAGGACCAAGTCCATATATTGCTCTGCGATAATGACCATCAGCACATTTTATAGATTGGGGCTTTGTCATTGCTGGACACATGGCATGGAAAATGGCTTCCAAAGATGTATGGAAAAGGTGCCTCTGGAAGGTGCGAAACTCTGGATCAGCTTCAAACTCTTTGTCTGCTGTAATTAGCTTCTTAGTCCAAATATAATGGATGGTGTAATTTGAAAAACTTACTTTTGGGTATTGATAGAAACCCTAGTAAGCTCACAGCTTCACCATGTGCACGTCTCATTCCATTGTGCACATTGCCTGCAGAAATATAAAGTGGATAATACTCATTGTTGCCAGTTGCAACTGAGACTGTGGTTTTGTCACTACCCAAAATAATAGGGACAAACATTGCCCCATGATTGTCAGGGTCCTTTGAAAGTTCATTCTGCAGGCATCAATCCAAGCTAGTTTCAACTCAATGTAAAAAGGATGTGTGATTTGCTTACACATTGATCCCAGGCCCAATTCCCAGTCATCAAATCAGACCAGACACGTTGACCCTTTTCCCCAAATACCAGTCGTGGGGAGTAATCAATATGATTCTTGAAGCCAGGATTGGATAGTTGATGATTGAGTAGGATTTGTGGATCACGGAAAACCACCTCATATGTACCACTACACTTCCAACTTGGTCCACCTGAACCACCAGCCTCAACTGATTCCATGGAGAAAGAAGTCCATGGGGCATCTCCCTCTGAGATGGCATCAATTGTGCTATATAAATGCTCATGATTGGCATATGGAGGAGTACCAGCTTGACCTGGCATGCTGGCCCAAATGTGCATCAGTTCATCAATCTGGGCACCTGGCATTTCATTCTGACGGAAAATGAAATCAGCAAGCTCAAAGTGAGCTCTACTTTCAAAGGGGTGCCATGCCCTTTTACTGGGAGTATTAGGTTTAGGAGGTGAAGCACCCTCTGGAAGGTCATCACCATTTAAATCAACTGGTGTGCCTGGCTAATAGTCAGTTGAAATAATCTGGAAGAATTGAAGAGTAGATCCCACCATCTAACACTGGATGCTTGACATAATATGCCCCCTGAGGCTCAATGTTATCATCTCCACTGCCATCATGCTGGCCAGTTGGTTTCCATGGATGTTGTTGAGGACGAGATGGCCTAGTAGTATGGTGCTTATGCACAGCATTGTAGTGATGATTCAAACCTGCTGCAGAGATGAACCCCTTCTGACAGTCTGAGTTGACTGTGTCAGTGCAGTAGTATCTTCAAGGTTGGTACTTCAAAGGAATTGTAGCCCTTGGAGTGGCCATCATGTAGTACTAGCCTGTATGGCACTTGGGATGGTTCTAGTTTTTTTGGTTCAGGAGGTGGGGTACTACAGCAAATAAAAACTGATAAGTGGTTTGAACAGCACCAGTGACTGCCAGACATGAGAATAAAGAACTGTCATGGCATCAGTGCCAAGCTAGCACCTATAACAATCCTACTACTAGAGTTGTGGACTTGTGATACACACCCGTGGTAAAATAGTCACTTGAAATTTCGACAGCCAAGAAGTATTCTCCCTCTCTCCAACATACTACATGCACATTAGCTCATGCCGCCAACTACTCGACCACAAAATAAAACAAAGCATCCTGGACTACTAGACTTACCAGTAGTAGCTCCTGAGGCTACTGGACCACCAGGTTCTAGGTTACGGTGTGAGTCGACATGTGGATCAATGGCAAAAACACCAAAAAAAAACCCAACACAAAGACAATTGCCAAGTTGGTGGTTTTCCTACGCGGGCTTTGGCTCGAGGGATCTGTTAA
The DNA here is from genome assembly GCA_024613185.1 of Pisolithus microcarpus. Taxonomy (NCBI): domain Eukaryota; kingdom Fungi; phylum Basidiomycota; class Agaricomycetes; order Boletales; family Pisolithaceae; genus Pisolithus; species Pisolithus microcarpus. The sequence goes on from JANFAI010000007.1 coordinate 2,414,277, forward strand.
AATAAAATGGGGGAGGGGTTCCGTGCACCTAGAGGGGGCTAGGGCAGAGGGTATAGGTGCTCCTGACGAAGGGGGAGCAGGGGAAGACTGAAAATGCGAAGAGAATAGGCTGCTCTGAGCCTAGAAGTGACATAAGATGATGAAGATAACAGTAAGTAGACCCTTATTGGAGCCTCAAATACTGCAAGAATGAAGAGGATGATGATGAGCTTAAAAGCGACGATGATTGGGCCTAATAGGTAGGCAATTGAGTGGGCAAGTAGCTTCCTTTTTTTTTTTGCTGTCGACGTATTGGTACTTTATATACAAAAAGGTAGCATAGCCTGCAGTAAATATGGAGCAACACTTTGTAAGTGATCTGTAAGCGATTGGTAAGGGGATTGGTAAAGGATTGGTAAGGCTTTGTAAGGATGAGTAAGGACAGTAAGCAATTGGTAAGTAAAACCAGTAAGCATGACGAAGATTATCACTAATCAATTTGAAAACAGAATGAGTCATCAAGGAACGGATGAATAATGCAAAAAGGGGAATGAGTAAGCGCACTGGTCACTGCTGATTAAGGGATATGACTGCAAATGAGTCATAGTGACTCCTAGATCTAGGATCTAGATGCATTATGGTAACTTGCTGCATGTCCAAACGAAGAACAGTGGGGGTTTCTGCCAGGGGCCAATTTTGGGGGTCTCCAGGGTAGTCAGGGCATAGGATTTCGCAACTTTTCCCCCTTTCCTCCTCTCTGTAAAGCGACCTGCATTAGCTGCAGCTAGTGTTCTGGAGGGTTTGAGGAGGAGGAAGGGCCATCTTCTCCCATAAGAGCAGGGAGAAGTGTCTCAAATTCATCATGAATGCGATCAGATAGACTGGATGACAGTAATTGGTATTGAACCTGTTGCAATTTTGGAAGAATGAAGGATGGGATTGAGAGGTAGATGTTGCAGGGCACAGGGATGAAGGATCCATATGCTTCTTCAACTGGAGAAACTGAAACAACCACATATGATTTTTCAAGCCTGATAACAGACCTGAGACGACCAAAGAAAGTCCTCCTCGATGTCAGACTGACAAGGAGAACTCGCTGTCCCAAAGCAATAGGATGGGAGGTCATGGACAAGGGAGGGATGAACCAGGAGGCTTCAGGGCGAATGCTAGTGGGGATTCCTGGCAAGTACTCGTAGTTATTCTCCCTGGCAAAGGGAATGAGCGAAGAGATCGTCGAAGAGGTGGCCATTACAACGAAAAGTGGCGAAATGGGCGTTTGTTGGCAGAAATGACGCAGAAAATTGTGGAGGGCGAGGATTGTCACCAAATTTGGTAGGCAGGATGGCGTGGTCGAGAGCTTTCTGTGAGCGTGGGAATGATGTCGATATCTTTAGAAATGGCTGAGATATTCGAAAAATCGGAATGCCGTAAACTGGTGCTCGAAAACTTTTATTCGGCGCTTGAGCGGTTTCTTCCCTAATGTTAAGGGTGGTTCTTGTGCGACGGATGACTGCTAGACACTCCAGTCATTCTGCGCATTAGGGCTAGGCTTCTCCATTCTTCATCATTCAGCTTTTGGGTCCATGCTCAAACACCTTTGGTGCGTGACAATGGGCAAAGCAGAAAGCAAAGTCTAAGCCTGAACAGGACACTGTCACCAGACAGGTAGCAGCACTCGAAGCAGATCTACTCACACAGCAACAGCAGGCTAGGGCTTCCGCATGTCAGCCTCCAAGGCCCCCACAAGATAAGCAGCCTCGAGCACAGTCAACTATGTACAGAACAAAGGTGTCATCAGGGCCGGAAGGTACCCCCTACTTTGCTTACCTAGCAGTTATACTAACGTGACAATGATAGCAAAGAATGACAGTGGCAAAGGTGGTAATAGAAAGACTAGGAAGCGACAACCAACAAGTGGCGAGGAGTCAGAAGCTGTTGATGAAAGGAAAAGTTGGCAAAGAAAGAAGCAGAAGGGCACAACAGGGGAGGGGATCCCAGCTGCAACTCAAAATGGCACAGCTGCCAGTGTCCAGAAAGCGTCTAAGGTCCGAAGTTCCTCAGTTTTCACTGAGTCATGTCCAATATTTGAATGAACAACTCACCGTATGCACAGACTTCCATAGGCACCAGAAGTCAAGCAGTTACTGGCAGCAATGCAACAGAGCAGAGAGTTGCCCACACAGGGTCCAATCCTGAAGCAGCTATGACAGTGAGTAGGAAATAATCTGGTGTTTTTTTAACCTACTGATCACTACGATAGGTGGATAATGACACTACAGGGGTAGATGACGACTTGGATGAAGAGAATCCAGGCAAGATTGTGTCAAAAACATGACAGATGGTTGCTCGAATCAAATCCAATGCTACAAAGGTGAGTTATGGGAATGTTAAACTACCAAGATGAGTGACTTACTCACAAATCCTCCTTTCGAAGGCTCCCGATGTCGATGCGATGGGGAAGGAAGTCGGGGGAGTTACTATGAGGATGGTGGTCGACAACGAAGAGGGAAGACACGAGGAATGCGCAAGGCCAAGCACGGTGTCCCAGCCGAATGGAAAAGGAAAGTGTGTTGTGCTGCGGTGGTGAGAATTTCTTTCCTATCGTAACTAAGTCTCACGCTGACGGACTCAACGCTCACCGCTCTAACATCCATTGTGTTGCATGGATCTCATCCGCATTCCCATCGTACTTTATGGATCGCCCTACAAACTACATTCCAGCTCGCCGCACGAACCTGCGTCGCATTCCCCGAGGTCTCCCTTTCCTGTAGTCGGACTCGTCCCAAACTGGCGCTTGACTAAAGCGCATTTGGCTGTCCCTACTCAGTCTCAGCCTAACTCGAAGACTTCTAACTCAAAAGCCGGTGAGATATATGATATTTTAATTCGTTTTTCCGCATTCAAACTCTGACACTTGGATGTCAGGGTCTCAGCACCGTACAGACGGGTCTACAAGCAATCCTGATGGAGCGCCTCAAGATGGTAAGCCTCTTCTAATCAAGTAAAGAAAACTAATGAACGTGCTGTTATTTAATATGAAGGGTACAAGTCTTCGTATGGGGGACTCGATGATGGGGATGACGCCAACGATGCACGCACCCAGGTCCCGTATACCAGCGGTACGCCCACTTCCCGAAATCCATATTCTCCTCATGCTTCGGCCTTTCACCTTACACCAAACGGCGAGCCCACATCACCACTACTACGCCTGAAGAAGCCAGGGTCCTTTTCATCAGGCCGCGCAAACGTGGAGAGTGAACGTGGATGTCTGACCGTTGGTAAGTGTGGAGTTGACGATGGCAACTGTGGAGCTTACCATGGTACAGACAAGCATCGGGTTGGCAGTGGGGATGGAGACCGTGACTACGATGGGTATAGAGGTGATAGCGCGGGATCCGATCGGGATGAACGCTCCTCCTCCGACAACAACGACAACAACGACAACAACAATGACGACAACAACGACAATGACAACGGCAACAACGGCAACGCCCCCGCACCGACCTGCACCACTTCTCGTGCTGTGGAACAATCTGGACTCAATGCGAGGGCGTTCAAGAAGGGGCCCAGTAACTCATTCAAAGTAAGTTGCACCCTACTTAACAACGTGTACTGATGACCTATTTCTAGCCTGTTGTTAGGGTGTTCAATCATTCACTGACTCGCAAGGTCCCAAGCACGGAACAGCCTGGTCAGCAGGTGCGGAAACCTGGCCCATCCCAAAACCGGGCATCCGGTGCTCCGAAGCGCACGCAAGGCCACAGTCGTCGTGCTGTGGAAGCAGACGAGGAGAATTTTGAGAGTGAGTTGAGTGAGCCGTGTCGTAAACCCCGGCAGAAAGCCCATAAGTTCCGCAATGAAGACTTGCCAGGACTTCCGTATACCATGGTGCCGTTTCACGATATCATTCTTCCACGCTGGATCTTCTACTACTCTTCGCTCGACAGCCCGTGGAAACTTGCTAACCCATTACATGTTGCATATGTTCAAAAAATTTGGGCCAAAACCTTTCCAAATATTAAGTGCACAGTTGCACTTCGCAATGACCCAATTTTTGCTCTCGTACGTCCACTAGCCTTCCACCTGGTGACCATACTAATCATTTCGGAGGTCAAACAACGTACGTATGACTGGCGCAGTGAACTTGCAACTCGTGCCCTCAAGGCAGTCGAGGCGTTTTTTGATCGGTATGAAGAAGTTGACACCACCGAGGCCCGAGCGGCTTATGTAGCATGGGCTGTACCGGAAGTCACTGAGATTGTTGATGCCCACGGGCGCGTGAAGCCTGTTGCCCCTTCTCTGTTCCCATATATGTGGGAAAGAGTCGATGAGGGGCCAGACGGTCCAGTAAGTTTTCGAATCTTCATACTTTGTTATATTGACTATGTTACAGATCCCAAAGGGCGCATTCCAACACGACTGCATCCTCGACACTTTCGCTTTTTACTTAGAGTCTACATCCGTCATTAAGCCAAGTGCGAGAGAGAATCCTGCGCGTTTCCCCCGATGTGCCTTGACATTAGCGACCATCGCGGTGAGTTATTCATCGTCGTTCCATCGAAACGAAGGTAATATATTCCCAGGTTGAGAGAGCATTTCGGGCGTGGTCAACGGGCCAATATGTTCCCCTTCCAAAGGTGCAGCAAAGGTTCAGTCAAGCTCTCTGGGGATATGCTACCAATGAGGTGATGGAGTCTGTTGACTGTCTTTCGGCGAAGCAGTGGAAGAGGATTTTACTCGGTGCTGAGAAGTATGTGGGGGCATACCGTCCCCAGCCAACATTGGATGTTCTGGTGGCTAAGTTGAGGAAACCATCTGGGAGGGCTATGTGCTTTGAACCTGATTCTGAATAATTTCTCATTTGTGCAGTTACCTTGAAGTTTGAATCTGATATCATGCTGATCTGTCTGTCTGTGGAAACTGCTTGGCTATGATACTGATAAAATGTAAGAGTCTGAATATCTGACACACTATTAGGCTGTAACACTGAAAAAATCTGCAAGTCTGAGTGTCTGAGAGACTGTTCAGCTGGGAATGACTGAAATAAACTGAAGGCCTTGGATACCTAGTAGACTGGATATCTGAGAAACTGTTGGCCTGAATGAAACTAGACATCTTGACATTTGATGAACTGGAAGGTTTAAATACTGAAATAAACTGGTGAGTCTGGCATCTGAAAAACTTCCAGCCTGAGATAAACTAGATGTCTGGCACCTGACAAACTGCTGGCCTGAAATAAACTGATTACCTTAACATCTGGTTACCTGACATGCTGAAATACTGAATTAAACTGGACACCTGACTCTCTGATAAACTGCTGGTCTGAAATAAACTGAATGTCTTGACATCTGGTCACCTGACTGGTTGAAATACTGAAATAAACTAGATGCCTGACTCTCTGACAAACTGTTGACCTGAAATAAACTGGATGTCTGACCATCCTGGAAAACTGTTGGTCTGATCTCAGAAATGTCCATTTCTGACTGACTGGTAAACTGGCAAACTGAGAATTTCTGAAAATGTCTGAGAATTTCTGAAAATGTCTGAGAATTTCTGAAAATGTCTGAGAAAGTCTGATATCAGATTTTTTCAGACCATAAGTTTTTTTCAGACTGTCAGATTTTTTGCCATCTTGCTGATGCTAGCTAACAGGCCTACAGCCTCTCCTATGTTTCGTAGCACCGTCGACGTCCCTGCATCGGCTTCCTTCCATTGTGAATTCCTTCATCTATGTTGTCTCACCTGTGAGTGTTTCTTTTGTATAAATGGGACTCCTCGGAATGCCCATGCTACATGACTCAGATGGGAGCTACTGGGTCGTCCATCAAGGCTTCGGGAACAGCACGCTTCCCGACATCATTGCTCGTATTCGCAAGCACACCTCCATCCCCCTTGTTGTGAGTTTCATTCCGCAGGTAGTCGAAATCTTTTGCAGAGGCTCGGGGATAATCGTCTTGTAGCCTCTCTACTGTTCGAGTCCAAAGTTCGCAATACGATCACTTTGTCATCGCGGGCATATCTCAACCGACTGGATTCCACCATGCTTTAGCCATTTCAGCGGTCGGTACGTACTTGAAGCTCTTTTCGACTATCTCATCGAGATAGAGGGGACCTACAACACGACATGGAGTGATCCGACGTTCTGGGCCGAATTCGAAAGCCACTACAGATACATGCACCACCCTTCCATGTTATACTTTGCAGAGGGCTTGACCAAGTATGCTAATGGTGCACCAGTCTGGCTGAGAAGAGAAGTTCTGTACGTCCTGCCAATCACGCAGCACAATCGGCACCATCTCATCCTTCACAGAGACCAAACAGACAACGCAGTTGGTCAGGTACGCGTACCGATATTGGCAAACTTTCAGGCTCAACGTCGGTCAAGATCTTCCCCGGCGATGACTACGTCGTGCTGACTTCGAGAGAGCAGGCAATCCAGGACGATGAATATTGTTTCTTTGTCCTGGACTTGATGCTTAGAGGCGATGTGCGACGTGTGTATTTCTCTCTCTCCGTGATTTTGACCTAATATGTTTCGGCTCGGTTCATTTTGAAGGGTTAGAAACTCTTCCCGAAGGCACGGCGTGCTTCCGTGTGGTGAAAATCGCACTGGAACTTGCACATTTCCACGAGCACTACATCATGCATCGGTGCGTTCGGATGCTTCTCACAAACAGTTTGCGTCTCACTTCTCCCAACTTCAAACCAGACAGCATCCTCCTTGATTTCACCAGTCACTCCCATCTGACCAACATCAATATCGCTGCCCACTCCTCCGATTGCTGATTACTGACCTACAGTGGATAGTGCCACATAGCTGCTGCTACAATCACGAACCTGCGTTACAATTGACATCAGACTGGCCTGAAATTAAAGGGGAGTGTAAGAGGACAGTAACCTATGTAGATCTATGGAAAACTACGGAGTAGTCAGGCATACTTAGAGGTATAATGATGCGGAGAAATCAGCTATGGAGGCGCCTCATTTTCTATGGAGGTGATTCCCATTTATGGCACACGAAGATAGGTCCGATTCCGACTGGTTCCTTGGGCCTCGCCACTCATCCCACGCACCCCACGACGCACCATCGCCCACGTACATAACTCTGTTTACTAGCTTGTTCCCATGCCCGCCTCGTTTAATAAGTGCTATCGGTTGAAAGAAAGGCTCGGTTCGGGTTCATACGGTAATACTTGGGCTATCTCACTTTGTCATTGAAAGGTTGACAACTTTTGAGGCGAAGTCTTTCGTGTTCGCAATGTACACACTAACGAGGAGTTCACCGCCAAGTTTTCACCGGCCAATGACACAGACTCGATTTTGCGGCATGAATATGAAGTTCTTTCTAAGCTTCAAGGCATTACTGGCATACCTCGCATTACTTCGTTCGGGAAGGAAGCCTCTTACAGTGTAATGGTCTTCGAGCGCCTTGGGCCTTCGTTAGAGAAGGTATTCCACTCATGCCACCGGTCTTTTTCACACCATACTATCGCAGCAATCGGTGAACAGTTGGTGCGCAGTGTTCATATCCATTTTCTTTCTTTCTAATAATGTATAGATTCGTTGCCTGCAGAACATACATTTGCGCAGCTATATTCATCGGGATGTCAAACCCAGCAATGTCTTGATTGGCACTGGTCAAGATGCCCCTGCCATTTACCTTGTCGACTTCAGCATTGCGAAACCATACCGAGACCCCCACACGCACCTCCATAACACTTTCGGCAAATGTGGCGGCTTCCTTGGTAGCCCTGCTTTTGCGTCCGTCAACAGTCATCTCAGACTCGAAGCAGGAAGGCGAGATGACCTAGAGTCTCTTTCATATCTGCTTATCTACTTGGCCTGCGGCTCTCTTCCATGGCTAGGCCACACTCCGTGCCTGGAAAATGACGCGATCGTCAATATGAAGAGGGATATATTTCAACTTGACGACATTCCCAAGGTACTTTTAACTCTACTCTCCTATTCGCGATCTCTCCCGTTTCCGCAAAAACCGGACTATGTCTACCTTCAAGCGCTTGTGAAGACCCTTTGCACTGATCCACACTGCGATTCACGGCCCGAATGGGTTCGCAGCGATGGTACTCTATCTATGTCTATCCTCACAAATAACTCGCCGGCTTGGGGGCGCAAAAAAGAGAAGCCTGTGGTAGGGAAGAGACCCGCGATAGGGAAGAGACCAATGATGAGGTATGTGTCTCCGTACTTGCTATGCACTTTCGCATCGAGACTGACTATACGTGATTAGTGTTATTGCCAGCAAAACGGTTACCATTCGACCGAGCAGTCCTGCAACTCCTGCTACGGTGCAGTATTGCGCAGAGGGTTTACGGGGTGAGAGCTAAGGCGAACACTTGCCTTTAAGCTAATCAGTTGAGTCTTTGGACTTGAAGGTAGGAGTGAGTAGTTGTGTATGAACGATGTTAGAGATTGGGAGCTCTACCGTACTCTGGGCTAAGACATGGCCCTTATATACATTGTCGGTGTGCACAGACCAGGTGTGTCTGTCACCATGTAAACTACTACTATATATGTAAGTAAGAGGACCTTCCTTTCTAGGTTACCTCTGTCTTTCTTCTAGAACAATAAAGACCGGTAATCCGGTACAAGAGAACACCATAGAATGATGTGGAACTACATCATCATGTGACCGGGTATCATATATCCATATAGCTGTAGTGTATCCATCTAATATTTCAACATGCAGTCCGTACGACACAGCAAGAGGATTGCCCAACGCTCGGCTGCTCTGGACTGCAGTCGTGTCTCGGGATGCTTGTAAGGCTATATACTTGGAGGCCGAAGCCTTCTGTATTTCATTCAACTATGTTTTACCTCAACATGTAGCCCGTGAAATGTAGTATTCACTGTTCCGAGTTCTGACTTCATTGGGTACACTTTTCAATTTCTGTATTGACTTCTGCCGTGTCGTGTTTTGTGATGCATGACATGGCTGGAGCCGAGCTCGAAGCTGCGGCTCGGTTCAAACTGGCTAAGTGTAGGCTTGGTTACAGGATCCAAAATAAAGGTTTGTTTTCCCACAGTTCAACTTACATAATAGCTCGGCTTGGTTTGCAAGCTGGCTCGAGCCTGAGCTGTGGCAACACTACTGGGAGCACTGGAAAGCTGGGGGGGAAACATCTGGTTTGCTGATGAATAACGCGGTTGGATCCGTGATTTCATCATACTCCAGTGATGCCGCAATATCGTGCGTCTTTCCATGCTGAGTTCCTTGGACTGTAACTTCCCTATAATGAGCAGATTGTTTTTCATGGATTCTTGGAACTCACGTGGATGCCGATATGCTTGTTCAATTACTTGAATCATGCGATCCACATGACATACCAATGGCACTGGAATTGATATATCGGGGATGGTGCACTGTCCAGTGAACACCTCCTCCCAAAATCGGCTTTGCATATATTTGGCCAACTTTTCTGTCAACTGCATCCGCCAGCCATGGGGTACTTGAGACATTTGTTGCTCTTGGTGAATCTATCACAGGATATGGGATGGTGAGGGAAAATTTCGCGATTGTCTGTTGTGTTACGTCATGAAATGTCGTCAGCTATTTGCTTGCCATCATTGGCACCAAATATTAGCCTCCTGTAAAGGACCCCTATGTGTTATTCCTCCCTACTTCTAATCGCAGAAGGGCGAGCCCATAAGTTATGCCATCCAACGTGATATGTTGGTTAGGTTCTGAAATGAGTGCTGCCGACCAACCTCATATCACACATCGCCGAGCACTTGAGTTACGCCGTCTGACCTGATATCGCGGCCAAGCTAATTGGATGGGCCTACCAGTGACTGATGGTGTTCCGCTGTGAGTCGACGTGTGGATCAATGGCAAAAACACCAAAAAAAACCCAACACAAAGACAATTGCCGAGTTGGTGGTTTTCCTACGCGGGCTTTGGCTCGAGGGATCTGTTAAAATAAAATGGGGGAGGGGTTCCGTGCACCTAGAGGGGGCTAGGGCAGAGGGTATAGGTGCTCCTGACGAAGGGGGAGCAGGGGAAGACTGAAAATGCGAAGAGAATAGGCTGCTCTGAGCCTAGAAGTGACATAAGATGATGAAGATAACAGTAAGTAGACCCTTATTGGAGCCTCAAATACTGCAAGAATGAAGAGGATGATGATGAGCTTAAAAGCGACGATGATTGGGCCTAATAGGTAGGCAATTGAGTGGGCAAGTAGCTTCGCAAGTAGCTTGGCTAGTAGCTTCCCTCTTTTTTGCTGTCGACGTATTGGTACTTTATATACAAAAAGGTAGCGTAGCCTGCAGTAAATATGGAGCAACACTTTGTAAGTGATCTGTAAGTGATTGGTAAGGGGATTGGTAAAGGATTGGTAAAGGATTGGTAAGGCTTTGTAAGGATGAGTAAGGACAGTAAGCAACTGGTAAGTAAAACCAGTAAGCATGACGAAGATTATCACTAATCAATTTGAAAACAGAATGAGTCATCAAGGAACGGATGAATAATGCAAAAAGGGGAATGAGTAAGCGCACTGGTCACTGCTGACTAAGGGATATGACTGCAAATGAGTCATAGTGACTCCTAGATCTAGGATCTAGATGCATTATGGTAACTTGCTGCATGTCCAAACGAAGAACAGTGGGGGTTTCTGCCAGGGGCCAATTTTGGGGGTCTCCAGGGTAGTCAGGGCATAGGATTTCGCAACTTTTCCCCCTTTCCTCCTCTCTGTAAAGCGACCTGCATTAGCTGCAGCTAGTGTTCTGGAGGGTTTGAGGAGGAGGAAGGGCCATCTTCTCCCATAAGAGCAGGGAGAAGTGTCTCAAATTCATCATGAATGCGATCAGATAGACTGGATGACAGTAATTGGTATTGAACCTGTTGCAATTTTGGAAGAATGAAGGATGGGATTGAGAGGTAGATGTTGCAGGGCACAGGGATGAAGGATCCATATGCTTCTTCAACTGGAGAAACTGAAACAACCACATATGATTTTTCAAGCCTGATAACAGACCTGAGACGACCAAAGAAAGTCCTCCTCGATGTCAGACTGACAAGGAGAACTCGCTGTCCCAAAGCAATAGGATGGGAGGTCATGGACGAGGGAGGGATGAACCAGGAGGCTTCAGGGCAAATGCTAGTGGGGATTCCTGGCAAGTACTCGTAGTTATTCTCCCTGGCAAAGGGAATGAGCGAAGAGATCGTCGAAGAGGTGGCCATTACCACAAAAAGTGGCGAAATGGGCGTTTGTTGGCAGAAATGACGCAGAAAATTGTGGAGGGCAAGGATTGTCACCAAATTTGGTAGGCAGGATGGCGTGGTCGAGAGCTTTCTGTGAGCATGGGAATGATGTCGATATCTTTAGAAATGGCTGAGATATTCGAAAAATCGGAATGCCGTAAACTGGCGCTTGAAAACTTTTATTCGGCACTTGAGCGGTTTCTTCCCTAATGTTAAGGGTGGTTCTTGTGCGACGGATGACTGCTAGACACTCCAGTCATTCTGCGCATTAGGGCTAGGCTTCTCCATTCTTCATCATTCAGCTTTTGGGTCCATGCTCACGTCGCCAAACACCTTTGGTGTGTGACACCGCACCAAAATTATGGGGACTTGCAGGGGATTAATGTGTGCAGTATTACATTCTTATCATGGCCGGGCCCATTCATGGGCTGTGCACTGCTACCTGGTTCCTTGGACAGGCCCATCCTTTAATTGCACAGTATTACCTGCTTATCATTTCCAGGCCCATTAATTAGTTATGCACTCCTACCCGATGCCTTGGACGGGCCCGTCCATGGGTTGCGCACTCCTACCCAATATCTTGGACGGGCCCGTGCATGAGTTGCACGGTATTACCCTCTTATCATGGATGGGCCCGTCCATGGGTTGTGCACTCCTCACTGATGCCTTGGACGGGCCCGTCCTTAAATTGCGCGGTATTACCCTCTTATCATGGACGGGCCCATCCATGGGTTGTGCACTGCTACCTGATGCCTTGGACGGGCCTGTCCTTAAATTGCGTGGTATTACCCTCTTATCATGGACAGGCCCGTCCATGGGTTGTGCACTCCTCACTGATGCCTTGGACGGGCCCGTCCTTAAATTGCGCAGTATTACCCTCTCATCATGGATGGGCCCGTACATGGGTTGTGCACTCCTCACTGATGCCTTGGACGGGCCCATCCTTAAATTGCACGCTATTCCCCTCACACCATGGACGGGCCCATACATTTGTGATGGTATTGCCTTGGCTGTTTCACACAGGCGGGCCAGTCCACATGTTGTACATAATCACTCTATCCCTTATTGTCAGGCCCATCCATATGTTGCATTATCCAAACCTTCGTGGGCCTGTTCATGTGTGGTTGCATTCCTCTTTCATCCATATGACAGGCCCGCTCATTTGTTATTGTCACTCAGGGCACTCCGGCCCGCCTATTTGTCATGTATTAATTAATTCAACGGGCCCGCCACGGGCTCTCCATATGTGTTGGCAGTTTGGTGCGCAGGCTACTCATATGTTGTGACTAATGGTGACTACATGGGGTCAACAAACAATATCATCTGCATAGTCCATTTCACTGTGATTTGATACATAGGGTTGGTATGTGTTCTACATGTGCAACTTCTTTGATGGCATGGGTGACTTTGATTTAGGTGACAGTTGTCCCTTCTCTTTTCACCCTTTGCTACCTCACTTGAACTATCAGTACTAATTCTCTGCTTCTGCCGAGCTCTCAAAGACAAATATTTCAGGCACATTTGAATCAGATCAAGAATGGGCCAGCAGTTTTGGAAGCCATCTAAGTCTGGAAATATCGCTGTGGCCTGCATATTTTGTGGTGAGTAGTTATTGTTGTTGATGTGGAGTAAACTTACCAGCTCATGTACAGTGTTCAGTGCTGTGCAATCCTGCTGGCTTCAGCATTTGGTAGTATCCAAGTGTTTTTTTTATAACCTTATTTACAAACCACTGGTGGATGTCAGATGAGTGCTGGTATCATCATTAGATTGAGGTAAGTTCACCTTTAGACTTTTGAAGCCGCCTTCGCCCCAACTCAATTGCTCTTTCAAGTTGTAACCTCCACGGCCTGGCCGACCTGCTTCACCATTCGGCTTAGGCATTTTGTCGCCTGCACCCAGTTTGGATTCAAGAGATGATAGGCTTGACTCTGATGGCATAGGTAAGCCTTCTGAACTTTCAGAATTGGATGGTAACTGATTTTTGTTTGTTTGTGGGTGTGGGTGTTGGTCCCCTACATCACCAAAATTGCCCAACAGCAAGATATGAATATATACAGATATATCCAATGTAGACACTGGTGATACTGTAGAAAATGGGCAGGTATATATTAAGATCTACGAAAACGCTTATTTACAGCAGAAGCCTCATCGACACCGGTGTTGAATATATTATTGATATGTTTTCTAGCCTCGGTCGTTGTCGCTGTTCACGCTTCCATGATATACACACGACAATCACATAGATTATGGTCATCACATTGCAACGCGATCATACCAGTATACACCATACTACTATCTCTAGGCATTGCTCTGCACCAACTTCCTGCATCTTCATCGTGGCCACTGCTACGAAATGAGCTCAATTTGTTTCACAGAAGAAGGAGAGGAATATTTTTCACACTCTCGCAACTCGTCCTCTGTGGCAGGCGGGGACACGATAACTTGAAAGTGTTTACTGATTAGTCTTCAGGCTGTAAGGAGAAGACAAGGACACACCTGTGTCCAGCCCACTATCAAGGTTGAAGTGCTCAACAATGTGTACTTCCATCTCGGGTCCGTATCGAAGCACGGGTGTCCCAGGGCTGGAGGCTGAACCATGGAGGCTGCGGGCTATCCTGGGTGTGTTGCCTATCGACGTAGCTCGAACGTTCCTTGACCACGACCATGGCATGGTAGCTGCCTACCTCAGTGCATGCTCGAGAGAGAGAGGGAATGAGAAGGCAAAAAGCGCACATCTGTATGCCCCACCAGACCCTTTACTGTTTGGACTCCATGCAACGTTGTGAGTGGGACCATCCTCATCCAGTGTAACCCAACAATCAAAGTTATCGGCCGCACTGAGAAGGTAAAGCGAAGTCTCTCATGCTGGCATTGTCGACTGCAGTCCGAGTGATGATGAGTGCCCGGTTGTCGAGGTCGTTCCATTTGTGAGCAATCGGCTTTGAAGAAGGTCTTGGCACTAGAGGGTGTGGGGCTAAGAGCGAGGAAACCATATACCTGCAAGGTGGTACCGTCTTCGAGCTCGACTGCAAGGAGAGAGGGGTTTGGCGTGGGTGCCACATGCAAGACATGGGGACATACCAGGACATTCCCAGGTAAAGATGTAAGTACCACGAGGTGAGAAGTTGAGCTCGACAACATTCAGTTCCTGCATGGGAGTAGCATTTTCTGCCTGGGAGATCCTGACCCTGGTGGACAATGAGTAGGTGGAGGTGGTGATCACGCGAGTGGGACATACGAAGAGGGGAAAGCATAGATGAAGAGTCTGCCGTTGTTGCTGTACTGGTAGGTGCAAGCTGGCAAGCCTTCATCTGTAAATTCCTGGATGGGTGAGTAGCAGGGCGTGCCGTGAACAAGCCCGAGACGCTTTTGAGAGCAGACTGAGTTGTAGGTGTGTGAGACGGCTGCGGGAGAAGAATCGGGACACTCTGGTGATTGGTCGGAGCAGAGAGACATTCTGCAGATGTTAGCAGTCCTCGGCAACCCCTAGAGTCCATATATGCGGCAAAGTGTTGCACTTACACTTGTCTAAGGACTTCTCACAGGCCCTCCAGGATAGCATGTTCATCATTGGGGCCATCAGTACTGCTTCCAGTGTAAGAGAAACCCAGATCAATCACTTCACTGAGGTACGGTACATATTGAAGGCGCAGAGAATCGATCCTGTAGCATGGAGACACTGATGCCTCAAGAGCCAGCGGATGTTGCATCGACATCGTGGTAGGACGAGAGAACCAAACCGGCAAGTGCCGAACTCACTTGATCGAGTTAACTCCAGCTGCTGAGGGTCGCTTCAAAGTGGCTCAGCCCCGTACCAAAGTGCGCACAGTGTAATGGTAATTTGCAGGTCAACAGTACATTTCCAGTAATGTATATATCCGTCGATATGTATGAGAATGTGTGGTAGGTATATTATACGGCGGCTGGCGAGCGCCAGGCGCTAGTGTCGATCGATGGATACTTTGTCGTTGGCTCAGAGATCGGCAGGACACACGAAAGTGTGCGATATCGCCAGAGCGAGTCGCGGCGCATCGGTGGCACAGCCCCCTGAATTATATTCCTTATCGGGGAATAGCGGAGTTGGACAATTTTGGTGATGTAGAAGTCTGTTCCCTAGGAGTTGTTGCCCTGGGCATCTTTGCTCCAGGAGTCGTTGCTCTGTCCTCCGCAATAGGCGTTTTCGCTCTATGGGTTATCGCCTTGGGAGTCTTCTCTCCGGCTTCCATACTAGTCCATGAGGGAATATTCAACACTGTCAGGGAAGACGACTACAAACGCTCCCAGGCGCAGTCCATGGGTACCATAAGTGCTCTCCCATCCCCCAGAGTTAAGTTCCCACCTCACAACACAGCGTCACGCACACGAGCATCGATGTTCATGTCCCTTCTGAGCCGTGAAAACCCTATGCTAAGGCGATGCTAACATTCCTAAAAACACAGGATCATGAGGAAGCAGCGTTGGGGGATTGACTTCTGTATGTGTCTGTTCTTCATGAACGTCCTCTCCATCCCACTCCCTTACTCCGTACTCTTGCCAATAGTGACCCAAAGACAGTTGTCAAAACTCCTCTGCCCACGCTTGCGGTCGAATGCTCAGGGTCCAACCTCCACCAAGATCCCACTTCTACATTTCCGTGATGTGCGATATTGTAGCAACTCGGCTGCATCAGGGAGCCCTCCACCGTCAGCTACACACCTGGTAATATGTTACACAGGCAAGTACACTTTTTCTAGAAATGTCGACGGTTGCAAAGCCTTGCCTTGTCTGCGTGCCAACAAGAATGACGAAGCCAAATTCATAGCCCAGCCTTGGACAAGATTAGGAAGGAAGTTGAGAGCAAAGACATGGAGCTCAAGGCTGGTGCTGTCATGAAACTCACTTACGTGCGTACCATCCTCGCTCCTGTTGCGTGTCCAGGAAGTGATCTTCTGAGCCATAGCTCAACATGCTAGGGTACGACATGAACTGGGCATCCTTCCATATCATAGAGGGCATGTCCTCCTCAAAGATACACCTCAAACTCGTCTTTCGACGAAGATACCGATGTACTCATGCTTACCACCAATCTGATACAGAAGGTGGGTGGGTCGTCCGCGTCCGCTCATCTACAACGTTACATTTCAGTAGGACCTGAACTCTAGCCCTGCTGAGGTGGCAATCACCCTGAACGCCTTGTCCTCCGTCGTAACTCCCGGCCTTGCTCGAGACCTAGGGCCTGAAGTCTTCATCGTGCTCAACCACTCCCGTCCCCACATCCGCAGGAGGGCTGTCTTGACTCTTTACAGAGTGTGTGAGAAGTATCCAGAAGCACTCCCTCAGGGATCATCCGATTGCAGGAACGGCTTCACGATCCAGATCCAGGTAATCCTCTCCAGGCTGTAGGGCTTCGTTGGTGCTGACCGTGTGGAAGGTGTCGTTTCCGCTACGGTGAACGTTATCTGCGAGCTTGCCAGACGCAATCTTCAGGATTATCTCCCCCCGGCCCCCCCACTTATTTCATCTCCTGACTACATCGTCCAATAACTGGATGCTTATCAAGCTCATCAAACTGGTATGCGTACTCTTCGTTACATCGCCAAGTGCACACCTGACGGGGGCATTCGGTTCCCTTTCCCCTCACGAGCCTCGGCTGGTAAAGAAACTGCAACCCCCAATAACAGTTCTCATCTCCACGACGACCGCAATCTCCCTGCTCTACGAGTGTGTCCATACGTGCATCATAGGCAGCACGCTTCGGGGGCCTTCTGGCCTATCCCTAGCACAGACTTGTGTCTCAAAGCTTGCTGCATTCCTCCAGGACGCTGATCAGAACCGTCAGTGTTGTACCATACCACTACTCGGATCTTCGCTGATAGGTAATGTACGCAGTCAAGTACATTGCTCTCCTTGCCCTCGTCAAAATCATGCCCACCCATGTGGATTTGGTTGCAAGCATGAGGACGTTATCCTTGCCAGCGTGGATGACGATGATATCAGCATCCGTATGCGTGCCCTGGAGTTGGTCACTGCCTTGGTGAGTTACCCCTGCGTTGTCTTTTCGACAAGGATGTAAACGTTGTGGGTAGGTCAACAAGCACAACTTGCAATCCATCGTTCAACAACTCCTCTCCCATCTCATGCAGCCACAAACTTCAATACCATCTGCCATCCAATCTTTATCCCAGCATGTTGTCCCCTCCATCCCGCTCAAAGCACCCTCCACACCCTCCCACTCTCCAGCATACCGCCTTATGCTCTCACAGCGCATCATCTCAATGTGCTCGGACTCCATGTATGACAACGTTACCGATTTTGAGTGGTATCTCTCAGTCCTCGTCGACCTGACCTACGTCTCAGGCGTAGACATCAGCGCTCAAATCCGTGATCAACTTGTCGATGCCGTGGGAGGTACGGGCAGTGCGAGCATATGCTGTAAAGTTGATGGTGAAGTTGTTGTCTGGCGAGACGCTATTGGTTTATGCAGGGGAACCCGGGAGCTGCTCGGAGGTACTATGGGCAGCTGCGTGGATATGTGGAGAGTACTGCAGGTGTGCTTCTTTAATCGCTTTGACAAGGTGTTATTCCTTACATCCTACGAGGCTCACTCGTTGTAATGCAGTAATCCTCGACCGCAATTCTGGGGATGCTCTCTCGGTGAGCTGCAAATGACCATTTTGAGGCGTAGTTCGTGTTCATTTTATCTAGGTCATCCCTACACCGTCCCGTTCAGTGGAGACGATGACCACCATGTCGAAGTCGACAACAACCGACTTCGATTCAAGTGGACCTCCTGACACCTCATCCCTCATGACGGCATTGGAAACCCTCTGTTCATCAGTCACAACGACATCGAATACCTTGAACTCCACGACCAGCTTCAAGACAGCGGCTAGTAAGCAATCTCCATCCTCGTCTACTTCCCTAAGATGAATTCGTGTAGGTAATCACGATAAGGATAAATCGGTCTCTGGTGGCGGTGGGTCGTATTTTACTGCCTCGTCCTCCTCGGTTGTCCTAGTCGATCCCTCCCTACGACAAGCTCTGCATTACGGCCAACACCGATCAACCTCCCTCCCCCCTTCAAAAAGAGCGTTCGAAGGGCAGTGCAACGGCGGTTGAGGCGCTATGCTCGCGAGTTGGATCCCCACACTTCTGAGGAGGTCGAACTTGGTTTGTTGGATGCCATTGACTTGGCTGTAAGGATTTTAGAGAGGTCCCATAGGCCACAGGTAGCTCCGGCCTACTTACGCTGTCACGCCAATAACCGTTTACTTTTAGAATATGGTACCCTTCGTGGGCATCGTTGCGGCAAGTCACTCGCCTGTCACTGCTTCGACCACAACGCGTCTCCGCCCTACTACCCTCAGTTCCATGCTATGCAACGTCGCTAACCATGCGGTTCAAGGTTCTTTGAAGGCAATCCGTTTGAGTGGGAAGCATTTACTTACAGTGCTTAACCCTCCCGCTGTGGCTAAATCAACATTGATGCCCCACACTTATGAGATGGCGAGATTAGAAGTCCCGATACCTCAAGGACAAAGTCCCCTTATCCCCGGCGAGTGAGACTGGGACCAGAATTGAAATTAGTCGACCACCGTGCTGACTCTAGAATACGATGTATTACTTCACTCAGTATGTATTGCACGTATCGCGATCCATTATGTTGCGCGACAGTAGTTAATGAAATCACAGTGAGGTAAACTAAGCTATGAAAGCAAGGCAAACTTCCTCGAAAGACATCACTGTCCCATCTTGTGCAATGATTTTTCGGGCATTCTTTTGACAGTGCTTGATGTTGAACACTTCCCCCAATCGAGGTCCCTGTGTCACTACACAAAATTGATTTTTTGCGCTGGGATTAGCAGGTTTCAAGCAAGTCGCAGGAATGATGTGGGTTTGGACTGCCGAGCCCCTGTTGTGGCCAGTAACGGTCACACACACATGGCCGGCTGGAACAACACCAGAATTGCTGGAAAACGGATCAGGACACCTTGTTCGGACGATACGTTTGCCTAAGGATGCGTTATTATATGGCCGGTAGTGATCATTCACGGTGAAGCCCAGAAGGAAGCGACTGAAATCACAGAAGTTGGGCTGGAACAGCCATGAAATTTCGCCTGTGTCACATATATTACGGAATGAGAGATGTAGAAAAAAAGAGACCCGTACCGTAGCCAGAGGTAGTAGAAGACAAGTCTTCTGCTGTAACCGTCCATGCATCCGAAGTTGTCACTGAAGAGCCCTCCACAAAAGGCGGGGGCGCAGATGGCGGCGGTGTGATGCTACGAACCACGGGAACGAATGATCGACGCTGCAGTTCCTGCACTGCGCCAAGAGGGAGAAGCGTCCCATCTAGTACCAAGCCAGTCCTAATGACGAGATTTAAACAAATTCAAAGCAGTTAGCTAGGAATCTTACGGTGTAGCGATGTGATCGTTCCTCAACTGGACCACCCGGCCCTGCAGTGCGACGTAGCTAACACCTTGTCCGATCGACTTCAATGTCCCCTGGTAGCCTTTCTTTTCACCACGGATCACCCAGACATCCCGGCCGACCCATCGCAATGGTTGCACGACAGACCGCTCTGCAACCTTGCGGCAGAAGGTAATTGGAACACTTATCTAAACAGATGTTTAGACTCACAGATGAAGTCTTAAAAGGCACTTACATTTTGCCCATACATGTCACACACGAAATCTAGGCAGGCCTGGTCAAAGTGCACTGCCCGTACCGTGCCACTACTCCGAAACCATTTCCCTCTCGCTACTTCAACGTCGTCACCTACACAGACGTCGAAGCCTTTTTCTTTGGTGAAACTTATCGTACATGCAGCCCGGCGCACTCGACCGTCATGGATGTTTACGGGTACCATCTTGTAGCCAGCTTGCTGATCGGGGTGCTGTGTTGGGGCAGTGCTGGTATTGCCCTGTGTACTGAAGGAGTCGGGAACCTCCTTTACATAAATCCACGCTTGATCACCACCCCTGTTCATCCATTCTATAGGGACTTCAGTGCCCTTGTATGCTCCTTCACAGACAACGATTGTGTCACCGGGCAGGACTCCATCCATTGGTTCGGGAAGACTCATGCGCATGCCTCCATGATGCTTAGTCGAGAGTGAACAGACATGGTCTGGCACATGCGTTTCCAACAGTAATTTGGAAACTTCAAGCTACGTTGGATAATATTATGACAAACACAAGAAAAATAAGAGACTCCAAACTTACATGAGGTGATTGGCCATCGTACTGGAGGCTAACAGTACCACCATAAGCTGCGACAATATGGCCAACATAACCGTGGTAAGGACCCGCAATGACCCTCACTGCTTGACCAGTGCTGAAGACCCTGCGAAGGTCCTGTATAGATGAATGAATAGTGTCCCCCTTGCCACCGAGATCTCCTTCGTGTCCCTCAGCGGCATGGAGTAGTACACTTGCGGTCCGCTTGTGCCATTCAACGTCAACGAGATTACCTGTGCTACCACGAAGCTGCCCACCGCAAATTTCGACTGCATCAGATTCTCGCCAAAACTGGGCAGAAAATAAGTGCACTGTTTTCTCAACGACCAGTCGTTCAAAGTCCGTTATCATATGAAACGCAATATCGTCAGGGTAGGGAAGCTCGACAAGGGTGACTGAACGGGTCGGTACTGTCAGGCGAAGGAGGCCATGAATAAAGTCATGACCATCACACACGAAGCCAATCTCCACTCCAGTGGGGGATATGATAGGCTCCAGTGCAAGGCCTGCGAGTGCAGCCAACTCACTGGAGAAGAGGGACCTCTCTCCAGACTGTGCAGGTATATCATATGGGCGCTCACGAGGAGCGACTACCAAGACAACATCGGTTTGATCAGATCGCTCGACAAAGCCGACATCACCTTTGTAAATGCCCTTGTTGATACGGGCCCAAGTTTGGACTGGCAGTGTCTGTTGAGTCTTGAAGGCTGCGAGGGATGTGGCTTCTATTGGCGGCAAGAGCATTATTTCCTTTGTGAGGAAGCGGTGGGAAGGAGGTAAATGATTTTGAACCTCTGCTGGGGAGGTGCCCACCACATAGAGTCGGCGGGGTAACCAGGGCAGACATGTTACGTCGACTCCCCTTGACTGCATGTATTGGTGTACAAAAATTTGAGCACTTGCTATATGAAGGGATGAGATAAGGAATATAATTGTTCCCATGGTGTAAACATACCTGAGAAAAGGTCCACCACGTATATGCTCCTCATCAGGGGCAAGGGAACACCTTCTGGGACCTGCAGCAAATCCTGGGTGTGAGCATCTCGACGCTGTGACATACCATCATATCGTGCAGCCATGCTATCAATGGCCTGACTGAAAGTGTCCCTCCCAGAAGGGGCTGCGACCATGGAGCCACCTGAACTCCCTTGGGTTTGGCTGAAGTCTTCATCTTCATCCTCCTCGCTATTGCCCTCCTCAGCGGCCACATCGAGAAAGTCCATGATACTCGTCCTTTGGCGCTTTGATTTCCTTAGAGATTTGCCAGAAGGACATCGCTCTACACTCCGGGAGGAGCTGGGTCGACTTGCAGAGGCAGTAGGCAATCGATCGGCAGGAGCAACAAAGCGAATGCCTTGGGTCTGCATGGCGTCTTCGACAAGAGAAGAGGGTCGCTGCAGGTCTTCGTTAGAGGGGTCAGACAACGCAAATATCGCATTGATCAGTGGTTGCCACTCTGCATGGACATATCGTGGCCCAAACTCCCTGATTTTATTGTCAAATTCTGGGTAGCCCATTTTGTCTTGGGCCCAATCCATCACAAGACGCCATGCAGACGGATCTTGGAGTAGCGAACCCACTAAGTTTGGTGGATATGAGGAAATATCTAAGGAATGGGGAAGGGGTACATTTACCTGATGTTGCGCTTGGCGTACCTTTGCTACCATGGTCCTCAGCGGTTAAGTCGGACGTCTCGACGTTAGGTTGACCCTTGAGTGAAGGGCCAGCTAGTTTTGGTGGATCTGAGGTAAGTGAAACTACGGTGAACGGAAATACACAAGGGCGCACCAGTTGAATTCCTTGACTCCCGCTCCACCAGCATCTCCACAAATTCATTCTCCACTTCATTAAAGTGAAGTGGATCTAAGAGGATACCCTGTGTCAAGTCCATCCATTCATCTTCGTCGAAATCAGATTTAAGAATGAATTTTATCTCTTCCAGTGCAACCTCCAAGGTAATCATATGCGAGGCATATTGGCTAAGCAGACAGAGAGCTTCCTTGTTGATCATTCTTGGGGTGAGGCGGAATGGGCGGTTAGACATGACGAGTGATAAGTTTTGGGGGATGTGGTTTGCAGAGGGCAGGCGCTTTGGTTTGCAGTGCGGACAATCGAAAATGTACAGATATATTAGCGAAGGACAATGAGCGCAGTATCTTGAATTACCTAAGCCAATGTCAATGTTTGTCACCTGCCTCTACTAACATCACCGCCTAATAGTACCTGCAATACAAGCGTTATTAGCTTTGGAAGAATACGGGGAGGGATAAATGGGCACCGGACACCAGAGTTTCACGTTGTACTTCATACTGAACTCCTACATAACTTCGGTCTTCGCAGCACATAGAATTGACTCGGTGCTTTTTTCTCTCTCCATCAAGTGATCATACTCGTATACTATCATACATTTTTACTACAATTACACTACACGTTGACGACGACCATTAGTGGAAGAGTGGGTGTGGAAAATGTGAAAGGGGATGCCGTGTGAAAAGGGCGGCTTTATAAACTGAACAGCGCCAAACCCGCACGTGTCCAACTACGTGTCAGGCCAGAAAGTGAATAATGCAGACAAAACATGCCTCCACTTCGCTCTGGCAGTCTTTTTGGCCGTGGTTAACACACACAGTTTTTCACATGAAGTACAGTAGTATTTGTGTACAGAAAGGAGTTCATTGAAAGTAACATTTGCAGTAGTATCCTCGTCTGCATTAAGAGGCATGCGTCATCGCTCATTAGAGGGCACTACATAGTTGGCTATGGGAGAAAACAGGTCAGGTATTCTGCATTGAACGAGGAAAAAAATGGATTCGAAGTTAGATACTTCAATCGTTCATTGATGAAATGGTCCGGATCGAAAATAACAGTTATGAGACGGTCGGTCAGTAACAATCCAACAATAAAGGCGCTGAATTGACCATCAGGGCCCCAAAGATCTTTCTGGCAGTGCATAAGGGTCCTGTTGTGTGTGAGTAATTCGTACATGTCCGGTTGTATACACCACCGACAGTGTATTGGTGGGATATAAATAGGCAGTCCCCCATTCACGCCATGCCATACTACAGCTTCCGTGCTCGTCCTACAAAGTGGAAAGCATGTTGGATGCATGCCATCGAAACCACGTACAGCACTTGAAACTAACCTAACATTCAAGAGGCTGACAAAGATATGATTAAACAATAGTGGTCGGATGACTGCCAGCGGGTGACTTACACGGGAGCATGTGAACGAAGAGTTTCTGTACCTTGACAAAAAGCATGTAAACGAGGAACGTCAGGGTAGATGCTGTCTGCCATAGCTTGGGTCGAAGAAAGACGAGTGAAGATAAGCCACAGAACATACAGTACCACGCGCAGCTATCAAGATATTCACGATCTCATCCCTAATGACAGCACGATCTGTAACAGGTCAGTGAGTTTAGATTCAAGTGCAGAGTTAGGAAAACACCTTGCTTTCGGTGCAGACAGCGTCGCAACGAGGTGTCTTAGTAGCGTATCCTGAAGAAACCCTATCTCTTCAGTGTATATCAAAGTGAGCGATGCAGTCCTTGCCAAAGAACGGTCATGTCACTGAGCGACGGGACCTAGCTCGTGATGCGTATGAGCACGTCATAATCAGGGAGTTGTCTTAGCATGCTTACTTCCATGTTTCGCCTAGACACAAAACCAAGTCAACACATCAGTAAGTGCGGAATATAAGGGAACTCTACCGTCCGAGGTGAACACTCCAATTCCCAGTAGACCGCTTAGCTGGTCCCAGTGCACGAGTCCTGAAACCGCTGTAAGAAAAAATGATACTTCGACTCACATAGGAAGCTTGCCTCCATTGAAAGAACAGAATAGCATAGCAAGAATAGCCTGACAGCGGTCAAGCAACGACGGTGATGGAATGATAGTGTCTTACTCTGTTGTGTTCGGGTTGCGCTGTAAAAATCTGTCCGCAATCTTAGATGGATTATAGATGTCGCCGAACTGCGAGGAAAGCTGACCCTGTCCTCAAACATGACACTAACATTAATGACTGGGCCATAATCTTGGCAGTACCAGCGAAACACTGAAATGCTCGTGCCTCGTTAGCCAAGCAGCCTTGCAACAGATATCAAGAGACCCCGTGCTGCGCTTACCAATGTGCTCTGACCGAAAATAACTAACAACTGGGAGAGAAATGTCAAAGCCACCAGGCCATCCGAATGTGACGTACCAAATGCAGAACATTTATATAGGCCCCACCCCGCCCCAACGTAGATTGCCCAATACCAGCCCCAAAAGACATGCTATGACGCCTGATGCTGATGAACGTCACCGCGAACGAAGTTGCAGAAAGTGGAAAGAACACAAGCAACCACAAACGAATTCAGGTGACATATATATATATAATAATATAAGGCCACCAGCGATCACTAGTGTTTTTCTTTTCTTCCCATGACTTTTCCTCCGGTTCGAGTTGTTAGGTAGTGGTTGTTAGTAGTTAATATGCCGCTGCCAACGCTAATGTCAAGAGTATTTCTAGTAGTCAATGCGAAGCCGTAGTGCTTATCGTGCGGCCTCGTTGGCTGATGTATAATTACCTTGTTTTTCAAGCAAGGTCTCTCCAAACCCATAAATCGTGGGAAAGCGACTTGTATCTGAAAGACCTTCCTTTCTCTCACACCCCATACACCAGTGGAACGAACCTTCGAATGCTGTAGGCATTTTATGCTTTTGGCGATCAAGGCTTGTGCTCTGCGCATGAGTGGTTTTCGAGCAGTTAGTGTTTAATACTCCTGGTGATCGAGGATTGTGCTAACCGTTTAAACCCGAGGGATCAGTGTGACCTCTCTTTGTGTCGCCTCTACCGTTCGTGGGGAAGATTTCTCTTGTATGTGACTACGTCTTTTTACATGCTACTACCACTTTTGGGGGGTGTATCAGTGCAGAATCTTTACGACCCGCTTCCACTGTTTGTAGGGAAGACTTCCGCGGTCGTGTTCTCGTCTCATCAGTCACGGCATCCGCAGCTTCGTGAGTATATCCTTTCAAATGCTATTACTGCTTTCGTCTTTTCCCAACGTTTGCCACCAATGGAAAGTGCCGTTATCGAGTTGGTCCAATCCGTCGTTTTCAGCGAGCAGTTCTGGGCAGTATCCCAGTTGAAAAACTTTATCATCGAAGTCACGCAGAAGTCGTATCGAAGAACGTCCTCTGCTTTGAGAGAGAGCTATGTATAGGTTGAACAGAGACAAACCACCGGATGGGGGTGTGGCAATGTCAACTATAACAAAAGGAATGGTTTGACCCTGAGCTCGGTAGTCCATGAATGCATATGCTGCTGTCATGAGAAGTTGTTGGCGTCGTACTGTGCGTGATACTGTTTTGTTTTCATGTGATGTACACTGAATATGGAAGGATCTTGTTATTGGTTCGACAGGAATAACAGAATCTTCAAGATTTTTGAGCCGAGTGGCTCGAGTACGATCAAGTTTGACCATGATACAAAGGGGTAGGTGATCCAGTGTTAGGAACGGATCACAGGACTTGATTTGTTTTCTTGTGGGTTTAGAATAATGTCAACTATCGTTCCCCATGCTCCGTCGGTTATATCAAGGTCTGTCTGCACGTTTTCGGTTACCATCACCTTCATACCTATGGCGACAAGCACAGTATCAAGAAGATCCTATTTTCGTGTTGGACGCATGGCCCTTTATTGAATCTTCATCAGTGAACAAGATTTTAGTCAGAACCAGTCACAAACTGGTCCTGACCAGTCCTTACCAATTGCCGGTTCCCTGATGGCCCGCCCTTCTGCTTGACATGGAGGAATTTAACGTAGTGGTACAAAACCTGCGACAATTCCAAGATTCCATCGCTACTCCAGGGTGCCAGGTTGGAAAAGGTTTCATCCTAGCAGGAGGTCAAACTGGGGATCGCCTTAAACTACGACACCTCTTATTCGAAGTACGCCTGATTCCAGCCTGCAAATGCCATGAACGAACTGACGCCTACAGACACTCAATGCCAAAGAGACTACCGACCAAGGATTTTCCGAAACCCTTTTGAGCAACGATGACACCGGTATGTGTATCCTACCGTCTCCAACATTCCTATAAAACTACCTTCCCACGCGGATGTCGCGCCCTTCATGATCGACAACTGGCCGGTAGACGACAAGACACGCGATGAACTGGAAACCCTCAAAACTACCCACCACCTTGTCCCCCTGCCTGCCTATGACGTTGATGGCAACCTCATTCAACTGCACGCTTACCAACGTTCCCTCCAGGGAGCCCATGTCGCATTGTATTTCAACATGACACACTGGGCCATAGCCAGAAAGGGTGGTACACATGGAAATGACGTCCTCACAGCAGAAATCCAGATGATCCGTATCATCGAACCGCCCCACCAAACCACGATGCCAAGCAAGTGCAAAGTCAGCTTGTACATTCATCCTGACAGTAACTGCAATAAGAAACTACGTACGACTTGAGGTATGTTTGGCTCGTTTTCATAGACATTGCTCAATCTCTCCCTTCCAGTTCTTTCGTTTCCAATGGCTGTATTTGATAGTAACTGCGTCCCCCCAAAAAAAACAAAAGCCATCTTCGTGTTTCGTATGACTTCAGGTATGTTTTGCTTGCTTTCATAGACCTTACTCAAACTCTCTTCTGGCGTCTTCCAGTTCTTTGAAAACCGTCCTCGTGTTCTGTTCGACTTCACGTTCTCCTACTCTTCTCAAATCCGAAAAAGTTGCAACGTATGTTACGAATCCTGTACTTGTATTTATGTAATCATCTTGGTACGAGATATTCGCAAATGTAAAAGTGATTCGAAAATTCTCCATGCGGTAAAAATTAACCAACCTATGTTACGAATCCTGCATTTGTATTTATGTAATTGTCTTGGTACGAGATATTTGCGAATGTAACAGCGACTCGAAAATTCTTTCCGATAGAGACCAAAACCCATTCTTTGCATTCTACCGCTGTATCCAACCCACCAGCGACATTGCCAAGCCCCAAGCAAGGTCTCTCCAAACCCGAATTACGGTGGGAAAGCGACGTTCGACAGAATAACTTTCCTTGTATGGAGGTGTGGGAATATGGAGGAGGCGTGGGAATATGGGTACGACTTTTCGTTGTGAGTTCGTTGTTAGCTTCTGCAGGGTGCAGGAACGTGATGGGGCCGCTGTTGCTGTACAGTATGTTGTGAGAAAGTTTTGATCCTGCTGGGTACGCCTGTACACCCATCACATTTCGGTTCCCTATCAACAAGCAAGGTTTCTGGTGCCTCCCGAGTTCTACCGCACCCATGAATGCCGTAGGAACCGTCCCACGACGGAAAGTACTTCCTTTTCCGGCCACAATGTGTAAGCAACCCGTCGCTGGAAACCTTCGCTATTAGGAAGCCACTCTGCGTTTACGAGGTGCAGCTGACTTCCAGCTCCCCCCACACCATCCACATGCACGCAAACAGTCCCTGGCAGACGGGCAGACCCAGTTCAGCGAAGTGCCCGCTCCTCCGCCTCCACCGGGTCTGGCAAGTTCGTCGACATCGACATTCTCGCTGGCCCTCGATCCGATCGCAGAGTCTCCAGTGACACCTTACCCCGGTACGCCATCCCCCAAATCTCCCCCTATCAACGAACCCATCCGACAGTCACCTGTGCCGAAACGAGAACCCTTGCCGCACCTGCGACCTCCAACTATACAATCATCAGGACGATCCTTTCAACTTGGCTTAGGTCATGGCGCACCCCCACCCCGAAGTGCCATCTTCCCAGACTACGACACTGAACTTATCCTCTATTCCTACTCACAGCTTCTGGGTACTTTCTCGGTCGTGCCTCTTCCGGGTATAGCGATGTCGCCAGAACATGCCAAAGCACTGACTGCACTCCGAATGCGACTGCTCAAACGTCCTATCGTTGGTGGCGGCAGTATGGATATCACGTCGCAACATCGCGTACAGGAACGTAACAAATTCCGGCAAGGTCGGGCATTATCGCTAGCAAGTGGACTGTTTTCACTCCTTTCGCCATCGGGCTCGTCCTCTGCACCATCATCGCCCTTGCAGCAACCTTCTTCGCCTTGGAGATCGGGAAGACCGCGTACGACTTCGATCGCGTCAGCGGCGCCTAGCGCTGCAAGTTCCGGTCATTCGACGAACGGTCTCAACGACGTGGAAGAGGAAAGTGTCGATGTCGAGATGCCATTACCAACGTTCGAAGTACAACCTACAATGCTCACTGTCGATCTGTCCCTCGCTCCAGGAGAATCACGAACCTGTGAGCACCGAATTTTGCCAAAGAAAAGTTACATAAAAACACATTGTGGTGCTAACTTGCCATGCTCCGAGACACGTACTCGTTGATGTTACCTGCCAATCTGCCACCGACGTTTCGAGGCAGGTCGCTCAAGTTTTCTTACGAACTCATTGTCGGCACATGTCGTGCGAGCGCTTCAGCGATGCGGTCTTCGAGTAGTCTGGGTCCCACGGGCGCAAACAGTGTGAGTCGCATCATGAAGGTACCGATCCGTGTCTACGATCGCGTCGCCGGTACGAGTTTTCGTTTTTTTGTTGTTGTGCACTGAGCTTAAAAGACTAATTAATGGTATTTTGTGCAGTGAATGTCACTCCAAGGTCGTATGACTTGCTGTGGCCGGTGACGAGACAGCTTTGCACCCAAGGTCGTGGATAGCCCACTCAAAAGTGCGAGTGGGTCGAACAAGGGTTCAGCGCCACCACCGTCATCATGTACACGTGCCCATGCGTTACTGATTTATGAAAAAAAAATCACTCAGGTCGCGTGATGATTCGTAGTGAAAGCGAGCTCGCGTTCTCTAGATGAAACACGGGAGTACGGACGGCGCCTACTAGGGACCCTGATACCCGGTTCTATTACTAGTGGTGCCACTGCCAAATCTGTCGATGCAGGTGACCTCGAGCGTGAGATTGAGTCCGAGAACGGTTCGCTGACAGGGTGTAGAGAGGCTGTGGAGATCATAACTCGGAACCCAAGAAAGGGTAAGTGACAATGATAATGCATTACGCTGGGGGTGGGTTGGTGTGCCTTTTCACGTTGATGTATGCCCCCTAGTTTGTTACGATGTCAACAAAGATGGAGTCAAAGTTGCAGTATTGATTTTTCCTTTCCCAAATCGGCATG
Organism: Pisolithus microcarpus; assembly: GCA_024613185.1. NCBI lineage: Eukaryota > Fungi > Basidiomycota > Agaricomycetes > Boletales > Pisolithaceae > Pisolithus > Pisolithus microcarpus. The sequence continues at coordinate 2,443,842 of JANFAI010000007.1, forward strand.
TCGACTTGGGGAGACTGCTGGGTGTGGAATCCTCCTCGACAACGGCTCCGCTCTTCGCGAGCTATGGGCAAGTATGAACCCTCCCAAGGACGAGAACGGCAGTGGAGGAAGTGGAACAACGAGCAGACGTCACAGCGTCAGCGTCGTCCAGCCCCGACGGCCCACCATCATTGGCTTCAATGCCCCCGTCCACGCAGGGCGAGCGGGGTGCAGGGGTGCATTCACGCGTATTCCACGCTCCCTCGTTCGGTCGTGGTGGCTTCGTGCTCTCCGACAATGATCTCGCTGCAGATCTGGGCTTGCCGAGCCTCTCCAAAGACGGGTCTGGGCCTTCGTCGTCAGCTCATCCCCCAAGTCAGCTATCCTCACTTCCCATTTATGCCCCGGTATCGAGAAGTCCTCTGTCGTCAGACTGGATATTCCCCTATCAACGCATCAGCCTCAATATCCCTACTGGTACCTCTTGCATCCCGCCAGCGCTTCGGATCTCCGAGTGATAGTGGTTTGTCTGCTGGTGGCAGTCCTCCCTGCAGCCAGTTGGAACAACAGTTAATAGATGCCCAATACCTCGCTGGTGGCAACAACGGCCATGACCCTCAGCAGCAGCAACAGCAACGACAGCAACAATGTCCCTCACTGTTCGTTTCATCCCCGGGAAGGGCATCCAGTATCTTCCTCGGGGGAACAATGATCCCCCACCCTATAACCGATCGACCTCACAGGGTTCCGTCCCATCGTCGCTGTTGCCCACGACGGGTCGTCCGATCCAGCCTCAGCAGGGTCCGTTTTATCCCCAGTAAATGCAACATCATTTGTCCGACGCTCCCGTTCCGAATCTCAACGATCTTGGCAAAGGCGTGCTGCTGTCGTCTGTGCCAGCTTCGTGGCCACTCTACATAGTCGAGTTTAAAGCCGGTCGTACCGATCTTTTCTACCTGACTGACCTCAGTCTTGACATCCGGGTGGGTGATCTGGTCATCGTGCAGGCAGATGGGGGGAAGGACCTGGGTACCGTCGTCAACGATTCAATCACTCTCAAGGAAGTCGAGGCCTTCGAACGCGAGCAGAGGGGACGGGTCGATATGGGGATGGCGGTCCGCTGAGCCCTGGCGGTCAGCAAGGTTCCAAGAAGGAAATAAATCCAAAGATGATCTATGGGAAGGCCCAGCCTCAGGATAGACAGTACGGTTTATTTTCCCTGGTTATTGTTTTCAAGTTCTAACCTCCGAGCATTACAGACAACTTCTTGCCAAGGCACAAGACGAATTAAAGGCACTGCAGCTTTGTCAGAACAAAGTCAGACAAAAGAAGTTAGTCATAGATGCAGAATATCAGTGGTGTGTTTTGCAGAAATTCCTGGGACCAAATTTGCTGATGCGCAGCGAAACACAGGGATCGACGAAAATTGACATTCTATTTCATCGCAGAAAAGCGCATCGACTTCCGAGAGCCCGTGCGAGAGTTGTTCAGGTACGACACCGTCGCGTTGCCGTAGTACGCGCTTACTCACCGTCTTGTTCCTGAGGTTATACGAAACGCTTATTTGGATGGCCTCTCTCCAAGGCCCTGGTGGTTACGAACAGTAATAGGCCAACCCTTCTCCGAGACCAAAGAAAAAGTTACAGCAGTGTGCGAAAACGTTGAGAAAAGCAAAATATTTGGCGCGCGCACATTGTTCCGGAAAAGGAAATGTAGGAAATTCAGTAGTAGAGTATGCTAATAGCACTACCGTTCGACCCTCCTCTCGTCGTTCTGCTCGTGAATGGCTTAGGCAGTCGGCACTTTAGCAATGACCAAGGAGAAGAAGAAGCTTACCATCACCATCCCTGCACGCTATGCACATGCTCTGCCACTGGTTGATGACGATGTTGATAAGCAACTTTCCCTCCCACTCAGTAGTTCCGTGTCTCTGCAGCCGAAGCCCAGCAGTGTAGACGTGCATGAAGTTCACCAGGACTCGGAACCCGGTCAAGTATACCTTTCCACTAACTCTAATGAGCAGGAACATGGCTATATGCCCGTCTCTGATGTAGAGATAGTCGATGAACACGAGAGCCCAGGCTGCCCATCCCATAAGATGGATTCTTCAGGTGCATCCTGTCCGTACTACTTTTTTTTTTCAGCTAAGAGTACTACATGTACAGCGGATCATCTCGCCTTCATCAATATGGATCCATCCGCTTTCAATTCCGCTGAGGCTTACAACTGCGACGAGCAATTACCGCTCCCTAGACCACCGAAGAGATCATACGTTAGCATAGAAGATACCTCCACCAGCTTTTCTGCCACAAAGAAGAATCGGAAGAAGAAGAAGGTCCTCAAGAAGCCCAAGACGCATGGTCCCGTTGAAGATGCTGACAGTGTGGAAGAAGATTGGGACGAGCAAGTGGTACGAGATGCAGATGATGATGTACCAAGGACGTTCACGGTCTATGTTCAAGTTTGGTCAAGTTCAGCACTGTCCCGGAGCTCCAACAAGAAGTCTGCGAAGGTGTCCACAGTCGACGTCGTTTCGAAAGGCCCCTTCAAGTGTACAACTACTGACTCGTTCGCATCTTTCAAATCCCATACAGCGGCAGCATTGCCGTGTCGACTCTCGATGCTGCCCGTTTCAAAATTCGAGTGGAAATTTGAGAACCAAGCGCAAGGCGCTCCTCGTAAGAAGGTGGCGGACAGGACTGGATATGAAGCGCTGCTTGATGCAGTCAAGGCAAGGCGGCGACATGAAAACGTAGTCGTGTGGCTCTACACACCCGCACCGAAGAAAGAAGAAGAGGTACGTGTCTTATGTTGCACACTCTTCACTAATTACATGTATGTAGGATTGGGATACCGGAGCTCCAGATCACATTGACCAGCCATTTGATTTTGATCAGGAAGCTGACGCAGGTTTTTCTGATGCCAAGATCCAACTGGTACGTCAAGTCTATGGAGTCTGCCCTCGCATCTAAACTGTTGTATTCCACAATGACGGTAGGATGGCATGGTGCAGAAGGTGAAGGCTGCGCAAGCCGAGATTGAACGTACTTACCCGGTGGGGGGATGCGCGTTGTTCCCAGACAAGCGAGTCTGGCACAACAAGCAGAATGATACATACTTCGAACTGTCTCATGTCCGGACCAAATATTGGGCGGCGAACATTGTAAGTGTGATCCGTTCTTGGAGATTAGCAGATTTTTACGTGGATTAGGTTGCCGGACGGTGTGATATATCAGCTCCCCCGGTCTCAGCGCACTTCTCGGACAAGAGCAAGCTGAAGATTCCTACGCATATGCCACAGCCTAACCTGACCGTCCTGGGCCCCAGCGGCGCTGCCAGTTCGAACCCTATGTTTCCCCACGCCCCGAATCAATATTATCCAGGTCTCTACATGCTGCACCCGCAGTTCAACCTCCCTTATACTCACATGACTCCTTACCCACCACCCATTTTTCCTTCTGTCAACACTTCGGCAAGCCTTCACCCGCCTGGGCTACCCCGGACTATGTCCACATCATCGTCACCTGGATCTACAACATCCCACAACGTCACGCTCGAAGAATTTTGTGCGAAATACCATATCCCCGAGAGCGACCAAGATAAGCTCGCTTTGATGGAGTATCGCCCTGGGAATCGTGCAGTTGAGGATTTGGAAGAGTCAGAGTGGAGAAGTGTTGGCGGTTTCACAAAGCTCGGGTGGGAGGCATTCCGAGTCGCGCATAGAAAGTTTTGCAAGGCCATAAAGGCTGGCACTTGGGCATGACTTATATTCCACTGACATAAAACCGTATTACTTCTTGATACAATGTGGAATACACTCGCACGAATATCTGACATCATTGGCAATGGTAAACGTACAATAAAGTCTGACTACTCGAAGATGTACCCGGCATGTTTGAACCAACCATAAGCTTTCTCGGCCGTTACACAACTTGTAGCTTCCATCAATTCAATCACAGCATCTTCCTGCTGGCGTATCTCAGCTGCGTGGCGTCGTATGTGGGCCTTGACTGTACATCATCAGCAATACAGCCTGAGATCCGAGATAAGTACGGACGACAGCTAAACGACTCTTCAATTGGTGTCAAATCTGGCGAGTATGGAGGGAGGTACTTGACGATACACCCTACGTATGTTGCGCTTGTATCGGTTAGTCAATAAGTAAACTCACACACACCTGCATTTTCCACAAGTTCAACCAAATCGTCATTGTGGTGAATGCGACAGTTGTCGAGAATCAGAACCGAGCGTTCTGCTGGGAAAGGGTTCATCTGCGGCAGCTGAAAATCATATATGCGTGATTCTGAGTTATGTATGAATGACGTACCACCTCCTCTGTGATAAAATCATAGAATTTTTGAGTATCATAAGATCCCTCGACAACGTGAGTGGCGATGTAGCCCTGGGTCGTCAATGCTGCGCATAGAGAATACCGGATACCTCGAACAAAGACATCCCTGAGCTGGGCACGCCTTCCACGTGCTGCACGTCCATAGTGCCGGGCATAGGTGCGTTCATTTTTGCTGGTTTCATCAACAACAACGAATTCGGACCCGTCACCAACGAAGTTGTCTCGTAAATAGTTACGGAACTCTGCACGGCAGAGCTCATTTCGCTCTGAAGCAAGTTTCTGGAGAGTTTTTCGAGACAAACCGACGCTATTGAGTGTCCGGGAAAGGGCTGAGGTGGAGATAGAGATATTGTGTTGAATTCCGAGCCAGACACAGAGCTCGTCAAGGTAGAGGTCGGAATCCTGGGAGAACAGGTCTTCGATTGCAGTCAGAAGAGCTCTTGTGATCGTTCGAGTACGCCCTGTGAGTGGCGAGGGTGGCCGTTCGCAGGTCCCATGTTCTGCTAGTATCTGTCGCCAGCGATAGCAACTGCTGGATGAAACACCGAGAGCAACGCAGACATCCTCAATTTCCCAGCCAGAATCCCAGAGACGGATCGCACAGTCCTTGAGGTCAGAGCTGATACGGCGATATGGCATGGAGGAGTGCTGTACTAGAACGACGAGAGGAGGGTCGAACGGTAGTACTATTAGCGTACTGTACTACTGAATTTCCTACATTTCCTTTTCCGGAACAATGTGCGCGCGCCAAATATTTTGCTTTTCTCAACGTTTTCGCACACTGCTGTAACAAATCTGAAATCAAGATAATAATGCCACGATATATCACGACACCCCTTCCCCCTTGTCTGTTTGATCGTGTCTCGATTTTACCAGTAGATATGCAATCTTTCCCATCTGTCTCCGACTTTCTTCGTTTGTTAGATTTCTAGGTCAACCTAGATGCTCTTAGGTCATGAGTGTACGCGTACCCCGGCAGTCTTACTATTAATTCCAGCGCGCTTTGTCAAGAGATTTCTTCTATACGATCGCCACTCTCCAGTGTCTCTCTTGCGCCGAGTAGGTCGCGCAATTCAGACCCCAATGTATTACTACTGTACATAATCAGATTAGTGTTAGCGTTGTGAATGTGCAACATGTGGGCAGCCATGCCTCCGTCAATTGATCCATTAGTGTAGGATACATCATGTGTCTACGTATCGATATAAATGCGGTGGTGTATCTCTATGGCAAGAAGAATCCTCTACCAGATGATGGTATGGCATGTCAAGGTGCCTCGTTCCCGGTGTGGTTGTTGTTTTTATTGACCTTTCGTTCTGCGGTGACTGTGCGTGACGGCGATGAGAAAGGGTGTAAGAACTTGAGAAAAAAGGAGGAAAAGGTAGGGGGGACATACCCCATGGTCTACGGTCCATCGACATTGCTGTTTTGACGTGGGCGTTCCGAACCATTTGAGTAGATGGTGCATATGATAAGCATGACTGCACTGTCCCCACACCGTATTCGTTGTTCCGAACCTTCAGTATCACTTTTTTCCATGATGAAGAAAGACACGTACTGAGTGGACAATCATCTCCGGGCATTTTACATGCAGGACAGCATCCTTTATAGGGGACTCGACAGATCCCACAAACAAATAACAGTCATGGTAACTGTGGCCTTTCGCAAAATCTCTCATTTACGGCAAATAGCAAGTAAGATTGGCGCCACCATCGGCGGTACTTCCCGAGTGGAAGAGTGGGTGTGGAAAAAGTGAAAGGGGATGCCGCGTGAAAAGGGCGGCTTTATAGACTGAACGGCACCAAACCTGCACGTGACCGATACATGTCAGGCCGGAAAGTGAATAATGCGGACTTCCTGTCGGGCTTTGAAAATGCCATTCAGTTTATAAGGCCACTGACGACCACTTGTTTTTCTTTTCTTTCCATGACTTTTCCTTCGGTTCGAGTTGTTAGGTAGTGGTCGTTGGTAGCTAATACGCTGCTGCCTATGCTAGTCACGATATGCTAGTAGCTAGTAGTTAAGATGCCGCTGCTAACACTAATGTCACGAGTATTTCTAGTAGTCAACGTGCCACTGCCATTGTTCAATACGAAGCCATAGTGCTTATTGTGCAGCCCCGTTGGCTGATATGTAATGTGAAACCAACGGCGTGGTATTTGGTGTGGAATTCGGCGTTGGGATCGTGGGGATGGCAATCTATCTCAGGTACCGTAATCTGTATCCATATCTGGACACTGTCCTTAACTCAATCATAATTATAGGTGATACTAACGTGGATTGTTTCATAGTCAATCTAAACGCTGTCCCTGGCCTTCGTTTGTTATTTATATTATTCCCCTTCTATATTAATGTACTTGTAGGTATTTATCTACCGACTTCGCCTTGTATTGGTCTTAACGATCTCACAGGGAAGGGTGAGTCTATCCCGTTTTTGTCGTCGAGCCCTGAAGGATGAATACTTGAGTTGGAGCTGCACGAGGTCCTGAACTGGCCAGCACTCGAAGTCATCAAGATCAGGAAATTCAGCTATAGCCTAGGTCGCCTGGTAAGTGGGCATAACCATACCACCACAGGCGTTGCTTACCGTTTTGTTCACGGTTTCCAACGCCTGATGATCTTGCAGGCTCCAACATTTTGTTGGTTCTAGGTGTTTTTTTTTTGCCGTTTTCTTTATGAACCGCTGTCATGGTAAATCCTGAATGCTATGAGCTCCACTAGAAAACTAAAACTCACCTTCAGATTCCCGAAGCCGTCTTTGCCCCAGCCCAACTGATCCTCCAAATTGTAGCTGCGCCTTCCCGGCCACCCCACCTTGCCATTGGGTTTCGGAATTTTCCCCCTATCACTTTCTTCGTTTTCGTCCCGGGACCACAAAGTCGACTCCGACAACTCCGATGACGAGGGTGAGCAGGGCCTTCCTTCATAGTTCTCAATGATAGTGACCGACTTTTGCGCTACTTTATCCGAGGGTTTCGTGATAGGGGTTGCCTCTCTGGGGTTGTTGCTCTTGAGCTGATTCCAGGTGTAGTCATGTGCGGCATTTTGGTGGTCGACTTTGCATTGGTCGTGGGTACAGCAGTTGACAAAGACATCTCCATGGCAGATACACGCATGCGAGTTTTCGGCTGATAGTACATTTCCGACTTTGAAGACAACATGGGCAACTGTTGTGGCTTGTCTACGCCGAAGAATGCAGGGACTGGCTTGGAGAAGTGCGTGGTGCGTGACACAAATGGGTGTACAAATCTTGAGAGGGACTTACCGTATACCGCCTTTGGTTTGCAGTCTCCACTCCTTTATACCGCCCTTGTTGTCAATATTCAGCCAACTCGGTGACGGAGTGCCTAATCGGGGTGTAAAAAAAATGCTGCTACCACCCGAATACGCATACCACACAACAACTGTGTATTCTATTGGGAACCTTGGGGCTCAATCGCAGTGGTTATCTGACGTGTCGTTGGACCCTCTGTGATGGGATGGTTATCTGACGTGCCGTTGGACCCACTACCCACCCCAGGGTCTCTCATGGATAGTAGCAGTGGAGACAACAATCCAGTGCCAGCCGAAAGCAAGTTGGTGAATATGCGGCCACCAGTGGTAAGTGCTCACTACATACTTGGGGTCGGTCAACGCAATGAGGATGCAAGATCTTTGTACTTACAGATGGACCGCTATTTTGGGTCCTATTGAGAACCCTGGGGCTCAATTGCAGGGGTTATCTGACGTGTCGTTGGACCCTCTGTGATGGGATGGTTATCTGACGTGCCGTTGGACCCACTACCCACCCCAGGGTCTCTCATGGATAGTAGCAGTGGAGACAACAATCCAGTGCCAGCCGAAAGCAAGTTGGTGAATATGCGGCCACCAGTGGTAAGTGCTCACTACATACTTGAGGTCGGTCAACGCAATGAGGATGCAAGATCTTTGTACTTACAGATGGACCGCTATTTTGGGTCTTATTGAGAACCCTGGGGCTCAATTGCAGGGGTTATCTGACGTGTCGTTGGACCCTCTGTGATGGGATGGTTATCTGACGTGCCGTTGGACCCACTACCCACCCCAGGGTCTCTCATGGATGGTAGCAGTGGAGACAACAATCCAGTGCCAGTCGAAAGCAAGTTGGTGAATATGTGGCCACCAGTGGTAAGTGCTCACTACATACTTGGGGTCGGTCAACGCAATGAGGATGCAAGATCTTTGTACTTACAGATGGATTGCTATTTGGGTCCATACTAGGTGCACAACTTTTCCTTACTGTGTGCGAATGATCATTGACAACTCTCGGCCATCATGATTAGATTACTACCCTCGCATTCATCTCACTTTATAATCTTCTTGATTAGTCCGCATTTGTTGGAGTTGCCATCATGATATTCTGGATACCCCTGAACATGCTCATTGCGCTAATCCTCAAGAAGACGCAAGAACAACAGATGAAGAACTGGGATTCACAAACCAGGGTCATGAGCGAACTTCTTGCTAATATCAAAAGGTATGCTGCTTTCTGCGAGAGTCCAACAGATGCTTACACCGTCCAAACATTATACTCTGTGCATGGGAATATGCATTTATCTGGCATATTCTCCATGTCGGCAACGATATAGACCTCAAAATGTTTCGAAGGATTGTTACTGTCACGGTGCTGAACACAACGCTCTGGGGTGATATTCCGCTTGTGTTTTTGCTCTCGTTTGGGTCGATCTGCTTAGCGGGCTCCATTGCATTGGGCGTTTGCTGCCTTTCATGGCACTTGTGGTCCTGATGTGCTACTTTATCAACCAGGTCCTTCACCAGGTTCAAAGGGGCTTTAGATGTCTTCCAAGTAGCTCTTTCTTTCGACTTATTCTTCTTGCAGCGTTCCTTCCGGACGCTCTTTGTGCGCTGAGTATTTTTCTCAGGCAGTGCATCCACCTTGAAGGGCTTTACATGGTGCTGGTGAGTAGCACTTCCCTTTGGAGTTGAAGTCGCTGTCTGAGCGTTTGGGTTCCCCTTGTTAGAAGGTTCAGGTCCGTCGCTTTCACTCTCATTTGCCAATTGATGCGCGAAGTTCCATGAGGCAAGCGCAAAACGTTGTGCTTCGACGTCGAGCTTGTCTTCGCTGACATCCAACGTGCCCCAGTTCCTGGGGTCAATGCCTTTGCCATTGGATTCGGTAGGCTTACTCTTGGGTTCATGCATCGTGCCCTGTTGGATACTGGCTTCTTGGGACAAGGATCCCTTGACGATCCTTTCCCTTTCATCCGAGGCCAGGCACTTCTCAGCCTCTCTGATGACACACGCCTGTTCTGGTGTGAGCTTACCATAGGTACGTTTGTCGCGCGATCTCTTTCGCACCACTGTAGTCCATGGCTGCAGGTCGTCGCGCTCAGTCTTGTCTGGTAAGTTAATATGTACACTGTGAGTGGGTACCATGGCTCTAACAGCAGTAGCTCTTGTAGCCTCCAAGGAGCCGCTGTCCCTAGGATACTCCCGCGAGCAATCCCTCAAGCCAGGTGGGTCGATGGCAGCACTTTGGGGCGCCGGACTCGGACTTCTAAAAGTAGAACGGACAACGTCGCTGTACTTGTGAACAATGTTGCCAATAGACTTGTCCACTGGGGTCGAGTACTGACTTTGGAGAGGAGTCAGATTTGGTAACGGGGTATCGTTGACGATGCCAACACCGGGTTGGGTCGTCGGGCTAAGGGGTAAGGAAGCTGCTCGAGTCCTGGTGGTTTGGCGAAGGTTGTATCTGACGTTAGTCATTTTTATAGGTGTTTTTAGGAGATACTTGCTTGTTGTGCAAGGGGGGGATCAAGCCGTGAGTTGTCGAGAAGGTATCAAGAGGGCATGAACTCCAAAGGTAGACTTTGTTAGAGTCGGAAAAAAATATGCGATGCTGATGCGAAGTTAAGAGTCTTGCGACAGCCGCACAACCATAAGGAATCTTAGTCGCTACAGGATTTTCCAGACGCAAGGGCACATGTTTCGATGTAGAAGAAGAGTCCCCCGTACACTATGCTGTACATGGGCCCTTTTATACCTTGGGAGCTAGGTACGTAAATGTCAGAGTAGATGAACCGGTGTAGTAAAAACAGAAAAAGAGGACATCGCCGTCAGTCAATCATGAACATCTAACCAATCGATCCCTTGACGTGGGACCGAATCCTTACAGGTGGGTTCCCCCACTGACGAATGAGAACGTCTTCACATCGGGCACTTGTCCCTGAGCTGTGCAACGGTACATTGAACGCGTTGCAAGCAAGGTTTGAGTGCTGAGCCGCCGCCAGCAGCACTTGGCAAGTAAATTGACTTATCACTGCACCCAGAAACCAATATTTGTTGATGTTTGCATCAGCTATGCAGTTTGGTTCAGCCACCCTCAGCCTCCCGCCTCGGCATCCCCGTTTGCCTTCAACCACCCTCAGCATCCCATTCGCCTTCAGCCACCCTCAGTATCCCGTTCACCTTCAGCCATTCTCAGCATCCTGTTCGATTAGAAGCATCTTCGCTGACATCGTCATCCACACGTTAACCGTGCAAACCCCACCTTTGCACAACGGCAGTAAAAAGCTCTGCAGGTTTCCTGATATTGCTACTATGACCTCTCTTCAGGACCGTCTTCCTGTGTAGGTCCCTTTGTCTCTTCAGGCAGGCAGGTTGGATCTCTGAATGAGCAAGCAGATGGTTTTTGTCTGTCCTCACATGTGCACACAAGAATTTGAGTTCTGAGTCTCCTTTCAAAGTCTTCAGTGTGGTTGTTGATCCACAGGGACCAGACATACTGCTGTAGGTGTTTTATTGCACTTGTTTGCCATGACATCTTATGGTTTGAACGGTTCAGACTCTCTGATGAGCAAACTGGCCTCTCTCAGCCAATCTTGTCTGGTCTAAAAGATTACCTGAATCTTCAACTCTCAGGTTCTGAGTCTGACCACTGTTCCAACAATGCTAGCACTGAGAAGATTAGTGCTGCAGTTCAATCAGCTGACCTGGTGGACACCATGGTGATGGACGTTGAAGAAGAGTTGGATCTTGAGGAAGAGGATGAGATGGAGGAATCCAAGCTAGAGAAAGAGATAGAGGCGGAGGCTGATACTGACCCTGATGTGCAGGCACTGGAGGAAGGTGAGTTTCCCTAGGCTAAGGCAAAGCTTCAGCTGACTTTTGGCCATGAGATGTGCTTGTGGCTTGTGCTGCACAACTGAATCTAGATGAGGAAGGCAGTGTCTGTGATGATGATGGCAATATCGGTATGGATCTCTTCATTCCCCCATCGTCTAAAGGACCTGACCAGCCACTCCCAATGTCAGGTCCCTCATCCAAGATCCTTACCAGTGAGGGTGCATGTGTGGGTCACCACGGTACTACTGCTTCTCCAGAGTCAGAGCCAGATGAAGACTTCTCTCATGAGATGGCTGCTGTTTCCAGCTGTTCAAGTGATGAGCCAGAGCCCACCATTAAGCGCCCTGTTGCTGCCAAATCTCTTCCCATCAGAAGACCCGCCACTATGAAAGGACCACTGCCCGTGCCCACACAGACCATCCCCAGCATTCCAAAAGGCCCGTTTCCTTTTGTCCTCAGTGATAAGGAACTCCAGAAGGTTCCCCCTCCTGGTTCCAGTGATCCTGATGGGGCACTAAAGTGCTCCTTTGCTGTTGATTTGCAAAGGGTACCTGGAAGGACTCGCAGGTGGACTGGATTTGCTGGACGGTAAGTCAGTCATTCAGCTCCTTCCCTCATGGTTTACCACAAGGCTTGCCCCTGGGGCACCTAGGGCCCGCTTCAGCATCAGAGAGCTGGCTTGTGCGCAAGACTGCACCGCTACTCCAGTGGCAAACCATCTCATTGAGGATCCAGACCTCACCAATATTGGTTGTGCTTATATGCCGGACTATGACATCATCATTTGCAGGAATGTCCAGGAGGGGAAAATCTGTGGTTATGGAGTGCCTCTCACCAACCTGATGACCCATTGTGAAAGAGCTCACCACATTCCATTTTGCAAGAGGACAGGTACCAGCAGTGGACAAAAATACTACAAACCCCACCAAAAGGAGTTCCTGCACCGCATACTGGCTAGATATCCCAACATTGTTGCAACCCCACCTGAACTCCGAGATGTTCGCATGCGCCCTGACCAATTTGGTCCCATTCTCCACATTGGGGATCCCATTCCTGGCCATATGTGCACCCTCTGCGACTATGCTGTGCAAAAATCCCAGTCCACTCACACTAAGCAGCTTAATGACCACTGGAACTCTCATAGGAAGAAGTCACCCAGTGTTCCTAGCATCGCCAGGAAAGAAGATCTGACCTCTCCTAACTCTGAGAAGTTCAGACAGTGTGTTGTGCAGTCCTTTGACCGTGACAGAACCACAGCCCTCTGGCTGCCAGTACCCCCAAGCCAGTGTTCCACTGGTATGCCTTCCACAATGGGTCCTCAGAAGACATATGGGTCTCTCCTTGCCTCAGGGTTATCCAGAGGATCCCAGAGAACTGGTTGTATCATTGACATGACTACTGTCATACCATTCTTCCAACAAAATGGGGCACTTGATCTGATTCAGCAATTTGATCAGACTCACATTGCCTGCCTAATTGCCCTTCCAACTTTGCAAGAACCAGCTCTATGCACTTTGAAGGCTGTTGTAGTGGATCGCTTCAAACTACTTTGTGAATCCATTCCCAAAGTAAATATGCTAGTCAGGGAACTCTTGGTTGCCCCCAAGAGGTATGCATCTACTCTGATATCTTCACCAGCTCAATGATTTTCTATTTTCCAACCAGTGGCCATAGCAGGATGATGGATCGGTTCAACTGTCCTGCCAAAGACAGAACTATTTGTTCCTATGCTCTGGAGGAAGTTCGTCTACTGTGCCTGGTGCTGCGGTGTGTTCAAAAGAAGGCCTACACCACCTTTGGGCCATCCCTGCCATTGGGAGAAAAACCTCAGCTGGTGCTCACAAGGAAGCAGCTAACAGCAACTCAGGCTCTCTTGAAAGCTTTGTTGTCACACCAGCAGATCTCCCATTCACAACTAATGCCACTCATCAATGACCTTCTTCAGGACATCTACATGCCTGACAACTCCTTTGACATGATTGAAAACTCATTTGTCAATCCAGCCAATCTTTACACTTGCTTTCGATCCATGGCTTCCCAAGGTGGCTTTGAGGAGCCAAAGAGGCTGACTCATTTGTATGCCAAAATTCAGTTTGCAATGCGTCTTACAATCATGGACACTGTTGAGCAACTTCGCAAGAGCATGCGAACCACAGCCAGGAACTGCAGTGATGAGCAGCTCTATGACCACTTCTCATTGTAAGTTAGAATCTGACTGCTGAAACCCAGAATCTCATTGCACCACCAGAGAAATGCGCAAGATAATAAACCGCTGGGGCTCTGAGGAGCATATCTCACCACTCGCATTTGTTCGGGGATGGATGAGAGCGATGAGCCGAGTTGCTCGTAAAGCGCCATCAAAGAATCTGATCATGTGGGACATGGAGGGGACAAGACTGACCATCCAAAACCATCCTGTGGTGCTCTCAGAGTACTTCAGTGCCATTCAGACCTCCTTGGACACTTTGGTTAAAAAGGTGGATGGCGATGTTCTTTTCAACATCCAGTTCCCTCCTGGATCCTTTGATCTCCCCAGTGAGGACACCTACAATACAAAAACACCAGGCTTTGGCTTGTTTTCCCTACCTGATGATGCTGCAGGCTTGGATGCTCATCCCACTGCCTTTTTCTTGGAGAAGTTGTGTGAGGGTGGCAAAATTTGCGTACGACTGGATGATCAAATTGTCTGGCAGTATGACCACCTTGCAGAATGGCTAACTGCCATTGCAGCTGCATGGTCTGACACCTTCATTCTCATGCACCTTCTCTCTCTCCCTGCCCGAGGCACTGAAGCAACCATCTGGCAACACGCCAATTCTCCTGCCAGCCCCCGCCATCTCTTCCTGTCTTCCACACTTGGAACCCTGACTACATGCAGCAATTACAACAAGACTTCTGCCACGACTGGACTACACAAATATATTCTCCGTGTCATCCCATTCGCTCTGGCCACTGTGATCACCAAACTACTCCGCATCGTCCGGCCACTGGAGGCACTGGCCCTTGCAAGCCAAACTGTTTACAGAAAGGAAGAAGTGCATGATATTCACAACACCTATGTGTTTGTGACTATGGGGAAAATCTGGGCCAGTGACAAGCTATCGGCTGCACTGCGTAGCTGGTTCACTCACAATCTGCGAGTCCCCTTTGGCCTGAATCTTCACAGACACTTTGCTCAAGCACTACAGCGAAAATTCCTGTCGTATGAAAAAGGGAGCAATTTAGCCAAGGCTGCCAACAGGGCGATGGGGCATGGGGAAGAAGTTGCAGATCTTAACTATGCACGAGAGGCTGGAGATCTGAGCATGGATGTATCTGGTCGATGGATGATGGAGCGGGTTGGTGCCGACTGGCTCAGACTGCATCATGTCGATGTTGGCAAAGCTGGTACCGGTGTAGAGTCTCCTCCTTCATCTTAAATCTCCAGGCTTTGTATTTCAGTTGGCAGTCTCGCCTTTGGTCTCTCATCTGATACAATGATATTTACGACTTGATTGACCACATCAACACCGTTGTAACCAACCTTGAACCAAGCTGCTACCAGCCTCGGACCGCGATCCTAGTGTGGCCCTGAACTTCGTTAACCCGTGCGGTCCTATCGTGCACAATGATGACAATGACATCTTCGATGACATACCTGACTAGGGAAGCTCATGGAGTAACGATGATGACGAGTTGGGAGATAGCGTAACCACTGATGAGGATGACCCTATCGCCGGAATGAGGATCCACGTCTACAAGTGATCAGTTCCGGGGGGCTGGACCTACCAGGACCAAGATTGGGACGCCCCTAGAAGACAGGGCCGTTGACAGACTGTCAGGCATCTGTTACCCGGGGAACGACCCAAACTCGTTAAGCACGTTTATGGACACTCGGTTTGTCATGTATAACCTTCATGACGGTACACGTGCGATCATAGAAAGTGAGCGGGACGTGCGCGGGCCAGATGACATGATCACCATTGAAACTGACCTTCTGAAACGACCTGCATTCCGATTGGACAGTTGGTACTGGTTCAGGAAGGGGGAATGCACTGGTGTGTCGAGGCCCGAATTGAAACGTCAAGATCGTGAGCGTGTCTGGCACTCCCCACCGATGGGATACCCTATCGAGGCGATTACCACGAAACTAGAGATGCATGCTTTCCCGCTCCTGGAAGATAGTCAGGCACGATTCCACTGTGTCAAGACAGAAGAGGACACTTACGAAGTGCGCGACTACCAAATGGCATTGTCCTTCGAACTCCCTTCGAGTAGGGTTGAACTACCTAAATTTGATATCGTACACCAGCATGCAAAGGCACTGTTCCACGCCTGTTTGACGCTGGTCAAAGATGGTCCACTAGATGGAAATGGGTTCACATTGAGAGACCTCTATGGACAGGACAATGACCTGGACAATTTTGCCTACATAAGCGATCGGGAAGACACTGTTCTGTGCAATTCTACTCAATTGAATGGAAGTAATATCCGTACAGAGGATAGACTCACCTTGCAGCGTAACGCGTCAATTGCCAAGGACTTTACAAGGAAAATACTCAAACCATTGGTTGTAGTGGTCCACGTGAACGGACACCCCGCATGAGCGTTGATCGACACTGGATCTCTGGCTGACTTCATGTCAGTCAAGGGTTAGACGCCTACTGTTAGAAAAGCCTCTCACTATTCAACTGGCTGTTCGGAGTTCACGTCCCGAGGTAAACTCCGGTATGCCGTTTCTGTATCAGCACAAGGTGATGGTCGGATTACATTTGCCATGCGTGGTGATTGGTAGCACGACACCGACTGAGATGAAGGGACCTCAAGTATCAGTACTGGAATCATGGGCTACTGAAATTTACCATGATACCGTTGAGAAAGCCTGGCAGTACCTGAAAGAGTTGGCCAAGCCTTTGTGCTCGCAGGTCAGGGCCACTGCGCTACCTCCATTCTGTGCAATAAATCATGAGATACCTTTAATCGACGAACAAAAGATTTATCACTGGAGACCTTTGAAGTGTCCCGAAGCGTTAAGGCCATTATGGATTGAAAAGAAAAATGCGTACCTAAGGACTGGTCTCTGGGAAGTTACAGCTGCTGGCAACACCTGCCCCATGCTACTCATTCCTAAGCCAGGAAATTCCCCTTGGTTACGGATCGTCGTCGACTTACGAGAGCGTAACAAAAACACTCGGAAACTCTCTTCTCCTATGCCTGATATGGACAGTATATTGAGACACGTGACGAAGAAGCCCTATCGATCCATTATTGATGGGGCGGACGCGTATGAACAGATACGAATCATACCTGAACACGTCGAGCATACCGCAGTCACCACTCCTGATGGGAACATGGTTAGTCTTGTAGTGCAACAAGGTGACTGCAACGCGCCTGCAACTTACCAGGCTTTGATGAACTACATCTTTGAGGAGTATATCGGCTCCTTCATGGACGTATACCTAGATAATATCATCATCTACCAAGACATGTTAGAAGATCACGTACGACAGGTAAAGAAGGTGCTTGAAATACTCACGAAAGAGAAACTATACCTAGTGTTGTCCAGGCCTGGCTTTTGAGGGCTCATGGCTCAAGAAATCTCAGGCCGGGTCTTGAGCCGGACCAGTCCCTACATGGGGGCTCGGCCCAGCCTCAGGCCCCGGCCTGAACAAGTCAATCACTAGGATAATGTCCCCAACTACAGCCCCATTAACCTTGGACAGCGGCTCCAAAACGTGTCAATGCGGGGGGGGCATCGAAGTCAGGATCATTAATCCAATTCATGTATTCCCGCAAAATCTCTGTCTTCGTGCCGTCGAGGCATATCTTCACCATATTTACTCCTGCTCCACCTGCATAAGCTATGCCTTCGAAGTTCAGCTCTTCCAGTATATGATGAGTGTTGACCTAAATGCTGTGGAACTGTGCGGTCACGACATTGTTGCATTAAGCTCTCTAGGGTCTTCATGTGGTTGTCGATGGCAGCATGCATTTCGGAGAGAATATTCTTTCCGGTTCTTATCCCTGCAAATGTATCGTATCAGGATCTGCAGGCGAAGCGTGTATGACTTACAAAAGTTTTTAGAGGTGGAATAGTTTATGACGAAATGTGCCGAGTTGCTTACCGCTTCTGCAATCATTGCAAGAGCAGCTCTATCTAGAATACTGATCGTATCCTCGCGCAGAAGCCACCTGTAGACATTTCGCACGGTATCGAGGAGGTCTGACACTGCTCTGTCCAGATTCACTTGGTTCATGAACAACTGCCGACAACGCGTCAGATGAGCAGAGGGAATTGGAATCAGGAAGGTACCTAAGAGGTAGGAGTCAGGATTCCCAACGCAACCTGGGCGTAAGGGTGGACCTGGTGAACATGTGTGATCACTGTCCAGATGCGAGTAGTGAAGTACTTACGCTGGCAAGAGCGGACACAACTTGATTGAAAACTTTGAAAGGTTTGAGATATGTATCACTCAAGGTTTGAATCCCGCAAGCTGTGGTATTCACGATACCGACGGCATTTACAATGCCTTTGGTGGCATCTGAGATGGGATCAACGCCGCCAAATTCTTTTATCGCAGCATCGATATCATGGCCGGCCGCCGCTGGCATGGGTTCTGGCTCTGGTTTCGGTTTCAGTTTTAGGTCTAGCTTCGGTTCTGGAGCTGGCACTGGTTCTAGTTTTGGCTTTTGTTCTGGTTCTGGTCTGACCAACTTTTCGGCCTGTCCAACAGAATTACTTGATTATTGCATAACTGTACATCGCAAATCACATACGTTCTTGGTCGGAGCCACCTGGGGTTGCTCTTGTTGCTCTTGCGCCCCGCTACCGGTGATTGTTGCAGCAGCCTGTTCATTGAACCGCTCGGCGTCGGTTTTCTGAACATGAGGGCGGAAATTTGGATGTGGCCTTCCTAGTTCTAAATATTAGAAGCTGTATTGCTCACAAAAAAGAATGACATCCGCATTTATGATTGGGGTCATTGGCGTGACATAAGTTCATCGTCTAACGATAATACAAGAACACTTCGCCTGGCAATTGTCAGGCCTCCTTTATAAGTTAACTCGGAAATCACAATAAGCGTATCACGATCACCGGATAAACAGCCATTGCTAAGGTCGCACTCCAGACCATAAGATCGAAACGGCCAAAAAAGTGCGACAAAAATAGAGGAGCCCTTGTGTCGTCCCCTTTGCGGCGTCCCCATTCCTGAAGTTATACCAGTGTCAAAAGCGCGACCAGTCCCCGCATTCTACGATGACAAGCCCCACCTATTATCAGGGGGGCATGTGCGTGTCAGCGCATCTGAATCAATGACTGTGCTGGAGCTACAGGTTCTCTCACAAACTAGTGTGGAAACCAGAGCACAAACTCCCAGGGCCGCGACTCCCCAGGCGACGACTTCCAGAGCAACAGCCCCCAGAGCAACAGCCCCCAGAGCAACAGCCCCCAGAGCAACAGCCCCCAGAGCAACAGCCCCCAGAGCAACAACCCCCAGAGCGACAACGCCCAGGGCAATAACTCCCAGAGCACAAAGTCCCAGGGGACAAACGCCTGCGCCCACTGCCAGAGGAAAATCGGCTGCCATCAGATTCCCTTCCCCTGGTTCCTCTGAATCGGAAGGCTCACCTGCGCCATCTGAGTAGAGCCTCTCATCTCTTGAATCAGAGCTGGGTGAAAGTGACAAATTCTCTAAGTCGAGTAATGAAGCAGTCAACCTGGCCGTGGAGGCTACAACCTAGAGGAGCAGTTGAGCTGGGGTGATGACGGCTTCAAAAGTTTGAAGGTGAGCATATATCAACCCAATGACACCAGCACTCATCTGACGTCAACCAGCGATTTATAAATAAGGCTATTAAAAAACAATTAGATATTACCAAATGCTGAAGCCAACAGGATCACAAAGCACTCGACACAGTACGCGACCTGGTAAGTTCACTTCGCATTAATGATGATAAATACCCACCACAAAATCGGTAGGCCATTGCAGAGTTTCCAGATCTAGGCACTTTCGAAAATTGTTGGCCCGTTCTCAACCTGATTCAGATGCGCCTGAAACATTTGTCTTCAAGAGCCTGGCAGAAGAAGAGAATCGCTGATAGTGAGGTTGCAAATCGTGAGAAGAGGATGCGGGACAGGTCGCCTACATTAAAATCTCCCGGACCGTCGAAGAAATAGCGAGTCAAACGGTGGACTCTGGTGGGGAGACATTAATCCTGTTCACTGTGGTCCGATGCTGACTTACGGTGAAAGCGGCCAACGTGCACTCGTCTTCCATACCATACCACAAGGGTCATGTACCTTGTATCTTAGATAGCAGGTAGTCTTAGACATTATTTTTTACTTGTCACTACGAGCAGTGTGAGAAGCGGCAAAAACGAAGTACAAATATCGCACCTTCTTGGTGTAGTGGACTTCGTTACTTCGATGGTTGTTTCGGATGGTACTCAGTCTTGGCGTTCATCGTAATCATATTAGCATTACAACGACAATGACAACTACGCCGAATACTGCGCATCGGACCACGCACTGTGCAGTCTTAGACTTCGTATCACTATGAAGCGGTGTGAGAAATGGCAAAAACGAAGTACGGATATCGCACCTTGTTCAGTGGTTTACTGGATTTTTCTTGCCTTCGATGATTGTTTTAATGGTATTCAGTCTCGGCGTTCATCGTACTTATGTTAGTATTTTACAACGACCAACTACGACTACGCCGACTACTGTGCCACAGACTACATAGTGATGATGAGGAGAAAGTAAGGGAGAGAAGACTTGTGGGAAAGTATTGACCGGCTTGATATACTGAACTGTTTTGGCTGAGCACGTGAGCTTACACGTTGACGCTGAGTGTGGTGCTCACGTGACACTCAGTTCGTTTCAGTTTATGAACAGTTCAAGCTAAGCTCCGTTACTACATTCCTCTTCTCCTTTCCCTCAACTCCCTCAACATTCTACTATGTCGCAACGTAGGTGTAGTATCAATAGCGTTGGTGTCAGCAGCGTAGCGTAGTACTAGGTATTTCTAAATCCCCCGTTTTTGGTGGGTTATCCATGGTAAAGGTGGAAGGAAAGGCCGTAATATGGCAAAGAATAAATACGTTGCTGAAGTTCGTTGAAACTTTAATCTGAGATGTGGGGGTATGTGTATTCTGTTTGGGTAATGTAAGGCTTTACTGGAAATCTATGTCCCATGGGTTTCAATCCGTCATCCGAGTTCCTATGGTGTAAGATCTGCACACTTATTTTTGCCACGCTGCGCTGCCATTCCCACCATGCTTGACCACCACCCTGATCTACATGCCCACTGTGTCTGCTCCCCCACCACATTCTATCTATTGCAATTCACCATACCCACTGCATTTTGCTCCCCACCACATTCTACTTTCCCATCTTGCTTTGATTACACTGCCCCAGCTTTCCCACTGCATTATTTAGAGAGTGGATGACATAGAAACATTGTGCACCACATATGACCCCATGTAGTCACATTAGTCACAACATATGAGTAGCCTGCACACCACATTGCCAACACTTATGGAGAGCCCATGGTGGGCCTGTCAAATTAATTAATACATGACAAATAGGTGGGCCTGAATACCCAGAGTGACAATAACAAATGAGTGGGCCTGTGATAGTTGGATAAGGCAACATATGGATGGGCCCGGCAGGAAGGGATGGAGTGAGTATGTACAACATATGGACTGGCCAGCCTGGTTGAAATAGCAAAGGCAATACCTAACAAATGTACAGGCCTGTCCATGAAAGCAGATCAGACTGAACAACTCATGGGCTGGCCTGTCCATGATGTGAAGGAAAGATTGTTGGAGTTTTGTGGTTCTACCCCTTTCCTCTTTGTCTTAGTCATCGCACAGCCTTACATAATACCTTTCCGCCATTCAGGTTGAACATTCTTCCTTCGTTGTACCTCAGACTTGTTGACTAGAAGTCTGAGGTAAATTCCTTTCATTGTACAGTTTCTTACATTACTGAATGACTTGTAGTCTCCCTCTCACAGGAAAAACCTAAGTCTGACAGCCAACTTCTAAGAAAGATAGCACAACTCATGGATGGGCCCATCCCAGGTGTCAAGTAGGAGTTCATAGCCCATGGACAGGCCTGGCCATGCAATGAAGGGTAATACCGCACAATTCATGAAGGGGCCCGTCCAAGGTATCAGGTACGACTGCATAACCAATGGACAGGCCTGGCCATGCAATGAAGGTAATAACACGCAATTCATGGATGGGCCCATCCAAGGTATCAGGTAGGAGTGCATAACCCATGGATGGGCCTGGCCATGATATGAAGGTCATACCACACAACTCATGCATGGGCCCAGCCATGATATGTAGGTAGGACAGTGCATCCTATGGATGGGCCCATCCAAGATATCAGATAGGATTGCATAACTAATGAGTGGGCCCAACCACGATATGCAGGTAATACTGTGCAACCCATGCATGGGCTGTCCCAGGTATCAGGTAGGAGTGCGTAACCCATGGATGGGCCTGGCTGTGATATGAAGGGAATAATGCACAACTCATGCACGGGCCCATCCAAGACATCAGGTAGGAGTGCATAACCCATGGACAGGCCAGGCCGTGATATGAAGTTAATACTGTGCAATTCATGGACAGGCCTGGCCATGATGTGAGAGTAAGACAGTGCAATTTGTGGACCAGCCCACTGGTGATATTAAGGTTAGACCGTGCAATCCACTCTCAGGACAGTCCCCATGGTGTGGACACAGGACGTCATAAGTCATGCGTTGGCTCATCCATGATATGAGGACACACCACACAAAGGATGGATTAGCTCATCTGCGATATCAGGTCGGGGGGCATAACTCAAGTGCTCTTAGAAGTTGGCTGTTGGACTTAGGTTTTTCCTGTGAGAGGGAGACTCAGACTTCTAGTCAACAAGTCTAATATTGTAGTACTCTAACCTGTGAGAGGGAGACTACAAGTCATTCAGTAATGTAAGAAACCGTACAATGAAAGGAATTTACCTCAGACTTCTAGTCAACAAGTCTGAGGTACAACGAAGGAAGAATCACTGCAAGCATTTCACTGTTTTTCTTCAGAAAACATGCTGAAAAAAGGGAGGGAAGAGATACTCTTTTATTTCCAATGTTCAGAAAGAAAAAATGCAAAAATAATGTTTTATTTTCTTCCAGAGAACATGAATTGATGCTAGTTCCAATTAGAGTAGAAGCTAATGGACACTACCATCAATCCATGTTTTTTGGATGAACATAAAATATTATTTTTGCATTTTTCCCTTTCAAACATCAAAAATAAAAGAGTATCTCTTTCCTCCATTTTTTCACCATGTCTTCTGAAGAGACATTGTGAAATGCTTGCTGTGAATGTTCAACCTGAATGGCGGAAAGGTATTATGTAAGGCTGTGCGATGACTAAGACAAAGAGGAAAGGGGTAGAACCACAAAACTCCAACAAGTGCTTGGTGATATGTGATATGAAGTTGGTCTGCAGAACAGACCCAACCAGCATATCATGTTGGATGGTATAACATATGGGCTCATGCTTCTGCGATTAGAAGTAGGGTGGAATGACACATGGGGGTCCTGTCCAGGACGCCAATATATGGTGCCCATGATGGAAAGGAAATAGTTAACAACACAGCATGACGTAACATGATGGACAATAGCAAAATTTTCACTCATCATCCAATATCCCACATAAATTTACTAAGAGCAACAAATGTCTCAAGTACCACATGGCTGGCAGATGCAGTTGACAGACAGGGTCACCGAGTATATGTGAAGCCAATTTTGGGAGGAGGTGTTCACTGGACAGCGCACCCTCCCCGATATATCGATTCCAGTTCCATTGGTATGTCATGCAGATCACATGATTCGAGTAATTGTACAAGCATATAGGCATCCCTGTGAGTTCAGAGAATTCATGCAGAACAATCTGCTCATTCCAGCGAAGTTACAGTCCATGTAACTCAGCGCAGCAAGACGCATGATATTGTGGCATCACTGGAATACAATGAAATCACGGATCCAACCGTGGTCTTGGATGGAAATGGAAATATCAAGCTATGGTACCTTCCAGGAGCCATAGACCACATATACCAGGTGCTTAACTCTGTATATTTCAACATTGCCAGCATCAGCAAACTAGACATCACCTGGCTGTTATGCCCTGCCCATCTAACCATGTGGCCCGTCTGGTTCTCACCGCACGTCGGTGACTCAGCCTACACTGTATTTCTGTTCTATCTTACCATGGCATGTTTCCTTCTTTCACTTCTCTTCTTACCGTTGTACTTGTATCATAGTGTGCATGGTGGCACTGCCCCCGGTCATGTGTGAAGCACGACGTGTCAATCATGTGACTGACACGTCTCTACCTTTTCCCCTATCCCAGTATGTGACCACTACGTTATGTATGGCTCACGCTGCTCTTCCCTTTCAAGTGCGAGCTTGTTACTGTTGCCTAGGAAATCGGTTTCCGCAGCCATTGTGGCTCGGCTCATGTCCTAGGAGCTATCTTTATGTTTATGACTCTTGCTGAGTCGTTCCGCTTGGCAGCGCCGATCGGACGCTCTTCATAGGTTAGTTTCATTTCCACAGTACAGCCTGTCTACTGTGGGACTGCACATGCCTGTGCCAGTGACTTGTCCCTGAGTCATTTCCCTTTGGTGGCATTGCTTTCCCCAGCCCGCCCTCATGTATCATAGGAGTATATAGAAGCTGTGGATCGTTTGTGATCCCCAGCTTTTAGCTACCTTGCAACAAGCCTCCTTCTTTCACCTCTTGTGATTGCTACTCTGGTCAACTGACTCGAGTAAGGGTTTGCCAAGCCTAGCTCAAAGTACCATTGCTAGCCAGGTCTCTAACTCTTGTCTAGAGGGTTTGTCTAGTAGGCCTTGACTTCAGTCTCACTGTCTTTGCACAGACTTTTGTTGTGGCCTAACAAAAGCTAAAAGCTCCCTTTACCCATTTTCGCCTAGCTTTCGCCAGCATCGTTGTCTGGCACGTGTAGCGAAAGCAAAGCACCCCTATCGACTCTACCCTATGTGATCGTTGTCTTTGCACGTCACTAGGTCAAGTCAACAGACACCCTACTTGGATCCAACTAGGCAGCCATCCAGTACCTAGTCCGAGTATTGTCCCTATCACTGTGTCTCGACCTTACCTCGCTATACTCTGTCCTTGCAAGCCTCTAGCCAGGCCCGAGGTCTAGGCGCCCCCACTTGAGGAAGACAAGATGTCGTCCCCACACGGAACCCCACCAGTCCCGCCTTGACAAGGAAAGGAGCATGCAGAGCCACTGCCTCTACCTCCTGCCCCCTTCAGCGCTACAGGGAAGCGACATCACGCATTGGAACAGCGGACCGGAGCTCGATCCACCTTACCACCATACTACATTCTGACTCCCTTATCCAACCCTGCCTTTCTGCAAACTAGGAACCCCCTTGAGGGAGATGTTTCAGATACCGATCAAGAACTGGATTTGCCTTCTGAATTAGGATCTGCCTTGGGCGATCAGGATGTCGAAATTAATGAACCCCATCATGATCAAGAAGTCGAACGTTTTGCTTCAGGCTTCACAACTATGACATCAATCGAAGGGCAAAGCAGCACGGTTCCCAATCCCGAACTTAATCCCAATCTTGGGCAGTCCAAGCAGCCGAGTGCTCCTGCCTCTCAACCAACCGTCAGACTCCAGCAGCGGCTCACACGTGAGCAGGCTGAGTACTGGCACCGTTTCTACCATCCTGAGCTAGATCATACCCAATCGAACTCTAACGGTGTCAATGGAGGATGGGAATTCAACATAAACAAACCCGCAACGTTTTCCAGCAAGTATGGAGAACTCCGCCCCTGGTTAAACCAAGTCGCCGCCTATCTCGCTTTGAACGCTCACGTCTACATGAGCGATCATGTCAAGATCGGGCTGGCGTTGTCCTATATGACTACAGGTGTAGCCGGAGCTTTTGCCTCCAACTATATTGCCAAGTACGTCGACGGCTGGGAAGAAATGTATCCTGACACGTGGGCCAGCTTCAAGGAAACCCTCTACGTGACTTTCGAAGCTGGAGATCAAAAAGCCCAGGCGGTCATCAAACTTAAATCCCTCACTCAGGGAGACCACCCACTCGAGAATTATACAGCCGAGTTCCTGGGTCTTTTCAATCAGGCCAGACTTCTCCTGTCTTCTATCGAAGGCGGAGTCTTGTTTGCTCAGGGTCTATCCCACAACCTCCGAGATCACATCCTGGACCAACAGCATCCACCCTGCAATGTAAATGAGTGGGTGAAAGCTGCTGGAGAAGTTTATACCTCGCAGATCTCGAAGGACATCTACAACAAAAGCCCTAGTGCCCCTCACCACCTGAACCCATTCACCTTCCCATGCACTGTCACGCACCAAAGGTGTTTGGCGACATGAGCATGGACCCAAAAGCTGAATGATGAAGAATGGAGAAGCTTAGCCCTAATGCGCAGAATGACTGGAGTGTCTAGCAGTCATCTGTCACACAAGAACCACCCTTAACGTTAGGGAAGAAACCGCTCAAGCGCCGAATAAAAGTTTTCGAGTGCCAGTTTACGGCATTCCGATTTTTCGAATATCTCAGCCATTTCTAAAGATATCGACATCATTCCCATGCTCACAGAAAGCTCTCGACCATGCCATCCTGCCTACCAAATTTGGTGACAATCCTCGCCCTCCACAATTTTCTGTGTCATTTCTGCCAACAAACGCCCATTTCGCCACTTTTTGTGGTAATGGCCACCTCTTCGACGATCTCTTCGCTCATTCCCTTTGCCAGGGAGAATAACTACAAGTACTTGCCAGGAATCCCCACTAGCATTCGCCCTGAAGCCTCCTGGTTCATCCCTCCCTCGTCCATGACCTCCCATCCTATCGCTTTGGGACAGCGAGTTCTCCTTGTCAGTCTGACATCGAGGAGGACTTTCTTTGGTCGTCTCAGGTCTGTTATCAGGCTTGAAAAATCATATGTGGTTGTTTCAGTTTCTCCAGTTGAAGAAGCATATGGATCCTTCATCCCTGTGCCCTGCAACATCTACCTCTCAATCCCATCCTTCATTCTTCCAAAATTGCAACAGGTTCAATACCAATTACTGTCATCCAGTCTATCTGATCGCATTCATGATGAATTTGAGACACTTCTCCCTGCTCTTATGGGAGAAGATGGCCCTTCCTCCTCCTCAAACCCTCCAGAACACTAGCTGCAGCTAATGCAGGTCACTTTACAGAGAGGAGGAAAGGGGGAAAAGTTGCGAAATCCTATGCCCTGACTACTCTGGAGACCCCCAAAATTGGCCCCTGGCAGAAACCCCCACTGTTCTTCGTTTGGACACGCAGCAAGTTACCATAATGCATCTAGATCCTAGATCTAGGAGTCACTATGACTCATTTGCAGTCATATCCCTTAGTCAGCAGTGACCAGTGCGCTTACTCATTCCCCTTTTCGCATTATTCATCCGTTCCTTGATGACTCATTCTGTTTTCAAATTGATTAGTGATAATCTTCGTCATGCTTACTGGTTTTACTTACCAGTTGCTTACTGTCCTTACTCATCCTTACAAAGCCTTACCAATCCTTTACCAATCCTTTACCAATCCCCTTACCAATCACTTACAGATCACTTACAAAGTGTTGCTCCATATTTACTGCAGGCTACGCTACCTTTTTGTATATAAAGTACCAATACATCGACAGCAAAAAAGAGGGAAGCTACTTGCCCACTCAATTGCCTACCTATTAGGCCCAATCATCGTCGCTTTTAAGCTCATCATCATCCTCTTCATTCTTGCAGTATTTGAGGCTCCAATAAGGGTCTACTTACTGTTATCTGCATCATCTTACGTCACTTCTAGGCTCAGAGCAGCCTATTCTCTTCGCATTTTCAGTCTTCCCCTGCTCCCCCTTCGTCAGGAGCACCTATACCCTCTGCCCTAGCCCCCTCTAGGTGCATGGAACCCCTCCCCCATTTTATTTTAACAGATCCCTCGAGCCAAAGCCCGCATAGGAAAACCACCAACTCGGCAATTGTCTTTGTGTTGGGTTTTTTTTGGTGTTTTTGCCATTGATCCACACGTCGACTCACAGCGCTGCCACCCATGACCCCAATGCCATGGACATCGATCAAGCCCAGCGCACCCCACGTCGCCGCCAATCCGTCCGTGCCGTCACATGTTACAACTGTGGCAAGGAAGGCCGTATTAGGAGAGAGTGTCGAGAGAAACCTGTTCCCAAGTTCAACATCAAGCGTACCGAGCGTGGTACTTACAAAATTGACCCCAGGGTAGCCGAAGAAATCCTCCACAAGCAATCCGGAGAAAAGTCCGAGGAGAAGGTGTTTGAGGTTTCAGAGAAGACCCTGAAGGATTTTTAATAGGGCAAACCACCACCACTGTGGTACACCCTCATGCCGAAATTCTGTCACTAAGATCTACCTGTAATAGTATTGCAAATGAAGATGATATGTGTGCCAATTCCCCAACTGGCTCCCTTTATTTGGTTGACAGAGAAAACATGGCAATCCCAATGACTATTGACTCCAGTGTGGAGATCAATTCCATCGACCCCTGCATGGTCGAGAAGCACAAGTTAAAAACCTACCCGATCGAGTATCCTCTCGGGGTTACCGCCTACAACGGAGGAGAAGGTTTTCAAGTTAAGCACAAAGTAACGCTGCATGCTAAGATCAAGGATCGAGTAATGCGTATCAAGGCCTACGTACTACCGTTAAGGCGCCAGTTGATCCTGCTGGGCATGCCTTGGTTGAAGAAGTTCCAACCCGACATCAATTGGAAGACACGAGCTATTCGAGGATGGAAGGATGAAGAGTCTCTCCCCAGAGCACCCCATATGGAGGGTGCAGTAAGGAAGACGACCATCTCTACTGAGCTCGAGGTCAGGGCTTCTGCCGGGAAGGAGGAGGTCAAACTCCCAGAGTTATATCAGGAGTTTGAGGAAGTTTTCTGTGAAAAAGACATCCCCTTACCGCCTCACCGACAGGGCCTAGATCATGAGATCAGGACAAAGCCAGACTTTCCCCAACAAAAAGGACACATCTACCCGATGTCCCAAGACGAGATGAAGGCGCTTTGCAACTTTGTTGATGAAAATCTTAAATGTGGAAAGATCTGTGAGTCTAAATCAGATCAGGCTGCTCTGGTGTTCTTTGTGGGAAAGAAGGACAGAAAGTGTCGACTCATACAGGACTACCGTCATCTAAACGAACATACCGTCGACGACTCCTACCCTCTCCCGAACATACAACAACTCATCGACGAACTATGCGAGTCACGTTTCTATGCGAAGTTCGATATCTGATGGGGCTTTACCAATATCCATGTGAAGGATTCTGACATATGGAAGGGAGCCTTCATTACGCCCCTCGGATTATTTGAACCCCTCGTTATGTTCTTCGGGCAAAAGAACTTGCTGCTGACATTCCAGTGATACATGGACGTAATGTTCCGTGAGCAGCTGATGAAGCGCCAGCAGGTCGGGTATATGGATGATGTCGTAGTCCACGCCAAGACCCACAAAGAACTTCATCGCCGTGTGCATGAGTTTTTAGAAATATGCCGTCGAGAGCAGCTCCGGCTTAAGATATCAAAGTGCCTCTTTGAAGCTGAAGAAGTGGAGTTCCTAGGATATGTCATTGGCGATGGACAGATCAAGACTCACACAGTCAAAACCGACACCATCCAGGAATGGAAGGAACCCGAAAATCTGATGCAGCTCTGATCATTTCTAGGGTTCACCAACTTCTACCGGAAGTTCATAGCCGGTTACTCCACCATATCTGCCCCACTCCATCATCTATCAAAAAAGGATGTTTCTTGGAATTGGGGATCGGACCAGCAGCAAGCTTTCAACAAACTAAAGGCTGCGCTAGGATCCTCTCCTGTCCTCAGCATCCCCGACCCATCCAAACCTTTCACCCTTTTTACCGACGCTTTGCAATTGGCAACAGGTGCAGTATTGGCCCAGAAGGGCGAAGACAACGAGTGGCACCCGTGCTCCTACCTATCCGAAAGTCTCAAAGGTGCAGAGAAGAACTACCCCATGTATGACCTTGAGTTTCTCGCGGTCATATGTGCCATCAAGGCTTTCCGGCACTACCTCATATCCCCTGTCGCACCCACCATCGTCTTCACTGATCACAAGAACCTCGAGTATTACAAGGAACCTCAGAAGTTCTCTCAGCAGCAGACCTGCTGGTTTTCATATGTACAGGGGTTCCCCCTTAAGTTTTCTTACACTCTGGGTCGTCTTATGATGGCCCCTGACACGTTATCTCGGCACAGTGATCATACTCCCCCTGAACCTGTAGTCGCCACTTTGCTCCCACTGAGCGCGTGGCTTGAGGGGGGGGTGAAACCCACAGTTCCGACCGATTCCTCCCCAGAAATGGTCCCAATTTCGGCAAAACCTGCTTCGCCACCCTCTGAGGAGCCAGTTAAAGAGTGCAAGTGTGGTATCTATGCCCTATCCACGGAGGTCTACGAGCGCACCAAGAGCAAAATGCCAAAGGACTCGACCCTCTCCGCCGAAAACCCTGAAATCTCCTCCCATCCCGATGGAACTAAGCGTCACAAAAACCGCATCTACATTCCCCCTGGTGCTCGTAAAGAGTGCCTTCTGTCCTATCAAGATCACCCATCTGCTGGACATCCCAGAATCAAGGCAATGACCTGCAAAATGGTCAAGGACGTGTGGTGGCCTGGCATGTGGAAATACATCTGCAACTACGTCAAGGGTTGTGCGGTATGTCAGTCCGCCAAGGTCATCACTCACCCGGTCACCCCTCATCAGCAAACCAGCCCTGCCCTGTACAGAGCCACACAGATCTGTATATGGTTACAGACCTAACAGAAAGGTACCTACTATTACAGAGCTTGACAATGCTGTATAGTTCAAGTCATTCTACTAGTATATTGTAGTTGCTTGACAGTCATCCAAATGTATGCAAACTTATGGCTGTACAGCATTGACAGAGGCAACAGAAAAACTGCACAGAAGACGTCACATTGCACATGGTAACATAACGACATACAACCAATGGTATTGAATGTGATAAAAGATATGACGGCTAATCCAGCACCACCTCAAAATCGTCCTCGGATGTAATTGCTGTCTTTCCACTTAACGACACACTGCACCAGTCCTTGATTAGAGCCGACACGACAGTAAAATGTAACCTTACCTCCCAGTTGTTGCCCAACTCACTCTGAGCGCACGAGTCATTGCAGTGTGTTTACGATTACCATCTATCTTGGTCTGCATAGCCATAAGCTGCACGAAAACCTTGGAGTATGTACTAGATTCGAATTGACGATCCTGTCAAATTCCCGTGATGGCATACTCGTCTATAGCAGCTCGTAACTGTAAAGAATGAAGAAAGGTTTACAAAACAATAAACACAACTTACCGCTGTTGCCACAAGGCAGACGACAGGCTTGGGAACCTCCTGCGCAAATACTTCCGGGAAAAGATTGCCAAGGGCAGACGGTGTAGCATAAAAAAAATCAATGACGAGGCCAGCCAGAGCAGGTGACGCCATGTTCCTTGTTGTACCCTACAAAAAAAAAGAAGTCAGCCGGATATCGTCCAAGACGTAGAAACAGACATCTTCAACGCCATCCCTCACGAACTTCGCTCCCTGAATCAACTCTTGTGCATTTGCCAGGTTCTCCTCAGCCAGTTGATTGCTGCCCAGTAGATAGTGCCACACGACATATTCGCGAGCCTTGGCTTTGAGGGTCGATCGCCATGTCATGAGTGCCTCCCAAAGCTGCAGAAGGCATTAAGGCATGCTACAAAATTTTGAGAAATATTACCAGGATGCCAAGATCTTTGCGGTAATCGGGCCAGTAACCTGTTCATCGGCAATGAATAACTAGCTCAAAAAATAACATTGCACTCACCAGGGGGAATAAGCATGCCCATTTGCTCACATTCAGCCATTGCTTCGGTAATGTACATGGCGCTCTTCTCATCAACAAACCACGCTCTGCTGGGGAAGGGGTCTGAGGTGGCACCACACTGGGCAAGCTGTTTAGCTCGTTCAATAATTTCGCGGAATTTGTATGGGTAAGAACGAAGCTTTGTTGCAGGTCCACCTAGTTCACCAGAGGAGACTACTGGCATGAGGTGCTTTATGTCAGCTGCAGCAGGTGAACATTCATGCAGTGGCAGATCTTGTTGGAGCAGAGCTGAACCAGGAAGCGGTTGATGGACATCACGTAGGTGTTGAGGATCCAGAGCACGAGGGAAACGGTTTCGACAGTGATGTTCTTCGACTACGTCAATTTCAAAGCGCGCATCCTCAGCAAGTAGCTCTGGGTCTGAACTGATAAAATTGACTGCTTTATACTTGAACATCACTTACCAATCGAAGAAGGAGCACCATGCTTATAGGAGGTCTGTGGCTTTACTGACTGGGGCTCGTAGGACGACACGGAGTGGGTAACAGTTGGTCAGTGACAAAATACTCACCTTGTTGCCAACTATTTCGAATCAAGCTCTCTGCCGCCCTATCATCCTCACCAGAAGATGCCTCGTCAATATCAAGATCCTGCACAACCGAATATACAGTGGTGTGAAAACGGAGAGAAGTGTGGTGAAAGCTTACAATACCACCACTAGTCTGCGAACGCTGGGTACCTTGATGACAAAAACCATCATCGTTGACTGGGACATTGGGAAAGGAGTAGTGGTGATCCGGTAGCTGGCTGTCCTCCTCCTCAGATCTATAGCCACAGTAGGGACGACAAGCGTGTATCGTCGTTGAGGGTAGATCTGCTGAATGGCCTTGTGACCTAGGGAGTGCACCAGTAGCTGATAACGACCCATGCCACAAACCAAAGACTACATCAGTGGACGTGCTAAGACGTTGGAACAGACCTACTATGAGAACTCGGAGGAATGGATCCCCCACGAGAACTTGGGGCGATAGAACCTCTGTGAGACGCTGGGACAACAGAACTTCCGTGAGACACTGGAAGAACAGAACCCCTCCGAGATGTAGGGACAACGGACCCTCGACGAGACGTGGGTGCAATGGAACCTCCGCGAGACATAGGCGCGACAGACCCTGCACGAGACGTAGGAGCCGTGGTGATATTATCTTGTTCGTGTTGCTTGTCCAACCCTGCAAGACGAAAGCCATATTGAGAGCCTTCGACAGCTACCTGATATGTGGGTGGAGACGCTCCATCGAGGCTAGTGGGCTCCTGTAAACTCTTGGGCTAGCTTCGTTGTCAGTAATGGGCCTGCAAGGTTACAGATGCGTACCAGTTGACCATCATTCGATGCACAAGCAGAAGACATCTTCATGCGTGGCTTTGGCTTTGGCTTCGACTTCGACTTCGCTGGGGCCAAGGGATTCAATGGTTCATTAGCAGTAGCCATCTCGAGGTAGGATGCATGAGAAACTTTGGATGTGGCGGTCTGTTCAGTCTGGATACGTTCAATATTTCGAAGCTGAGCAATTTGACTGCCGCTCCCTTTGGTCGTCCTGGAGGAGCGACGCATAGACTCGGTACCAGCGACATCTGTAAAACGACTGAGAAGCAAGTCGTCTTTTAACACTGTGGAATAAGGCCTTACGAGTACTCGTATCAGCTGGGTTAACCTTTCGTGGCTTTTTGCGAGTGTCAGGACCAGTCTCTTGTGGAAAGGTGTGGTCGGACTGAGTCGACCACTTTCTTGGATCAGATGCAGCCATCGGTGGGGACGAACCACAAAAGCGAAGAAAGACGGCTTGAGGGCTCACCTCGTCAACCGCTTGCTTTAATACTGCACACTGCTAAGGCCGCGTGTCCTATTACAGATGTGAGTTTGTCACAAACGCCCATTCGGAAAGACTCGGAGAGACCATGCCAGGGGCGCACAAACTGTTTGAAAAACGTTGTAGTGCACAATTATATAAATTGATAGGCAAACGACACATACTCTTGAAACATTTGCGGATATCGTTGAGTCGACAGGTAAGTGAATCACTGAGGTGGAGAAAGTGTGTGTGTTATGTAACCTACAAGTCAATTACCGCCCAACAGACACCGCTAGTTAGGTTACTTATGTAGTTTCAACAGTGACTGGCCGCATCAATCAGCACGAGGCAGGGCAAAAACTAGGCGTATTTCATAGGCTTAGCGTAGTACAACATGTATGAATGCAGCGGTATTGTAGTTCAATGACAGCGCCGACGAACAACCCGGGTTGTTGCATAAGAGGGGTACTTGCGCTTTGCATTCTCCCTCAGTAGGCCATATCCATACACGTCCTTGTGGCCACTCCAATTTGGTACCTCTTCAACCATTCCAAAACCCTCCAGCAATATATCCCTGATAGTCTTGTAGTTAAGTGCATCGTCAGTTGTAGACCAGTTGGACCCAAGAGCTCTGAGCAGTTTGTCGACTGTTGAACAAAGAGGCTTGAAGAAGGTGGTAAACTCGTCGGTCACCATACTCGGCTCTGTTGTCAAACCTCTTTTGTGCAACCCAAGGTTCACCGCATCGGTGGGGTTGGTCACAGAAACCCAGGGCTTCAAAACTGTTTGAGTAACGTGCTTGTCCTGACGAACGGTCCCGGGGCCAGCGTAAAGGACACACATCCAAACAAGAACATAAATGATCGATTCTAAGTCATTGCTGGCAGAGTGCGTCATCTCGTCTTTCTTATAGCCGATGAGTATGCTGGCCGACATGAACGGTATCGTCCCCTGTCCAAAAACAATAAGCAACGATGATTGAGAGGGGGGGAGGGGGATTACTTACGGTGCGGTCACCAGCAGTCAAGACTCGGGGTTGAGATTGATCAAGTTTGGTCGCATAATCAAAATCGATGAGCAGGCCATTACACAAGATACCGGCCTGGATCTGTTGGCACCTTTCTTGATCCCACCGACGGAGCTTTTGTTCGTGTGTTTCCTCCTTTCCAATGTCCACTGCATCACTATGACGAGATTCTGCATGAGAATCTCTATCGTCGTCTTGGGAGCCTTTATCATCACGAAGGCATCTTTCACTACTCGAGGCTTCAACCTTGCGACGTTGCTTAGTTTTGCCCTTGGGAATATTGCAAGGATAGATCATAAGGTTGTTGTCGCTGATATCGCGGTGCAGAATGAAGTATTGCATGATGAGAGTCATATGCGCTACGGGCGTTGTCAGAATTTGTACAGTAAATCTCTGCTCTGACGTACTGTCAAGGACGTCGATGAAAACACTGAGAAGTTCGCAGATAGAGTTGAAATTAGATAGGGGAGTAGCAACCGGCCGCATAACAAGTCTACGGTGGATTTGAACATCATCCGAGGGGAAAATTGACTCACGGTGTAGATGCGTTCCGTCATCCGAGCCGCCGATTTCAACAGTCCAAGCAGCAACAAGCTGCGGAACCCCCTTCAAGTCCTGGATCTTGCGAAGTATATCTTCCTCACGGCTCACCCAGTTTACACACGTCCAAGAATCCTTCACCACATAGTGTTCGTTATTGAGGCGGACGTGCCAGCACGATGTAGCCCGACCACAGATCAGGAAGCTGAAGAAGATCCGGTCTACAATGTTGTACATTGTGGATGCGACCTGGATAGTGCTGGGGCTAGTGTTCTGTGATGAAATCTGTTGGGGAATAGACGGGAAATAAATCAATGTCGGATCGTATCCAATGTGTTCGGGATCACCAAGCGTGAGCATCGCTAGCATGCATAGCAACACACGGGGGCATTGATGTATGTCATAGGGACGGGAATGGATAACTCCAGAGCAATCGAACATGTGGGCGCGAAACTTCTGACCAGCGATAGACAACGCAAACAAGAACCGTCAACCTGGTTGGGATGCGAAGACTGCGTAAGCTTTGCACATAACAGCATTGCGAACAGTCCCGATATCATCGGAGAGCGAGTATGTCCCAGACGTTAGTTCCATGAACGATATGACATCCTTCCATGACAATTCTGGTTGAGGTCCGAAAGCACGCCCAAGGGAGTCCTCCCGCAGAACCACGTCAGGCTTCCATGACATTAAATTGTCCTTGATTGGTTTACAGGACGATTCTGCGAACCACAGACGATGGTTCACGCCATGCAAGGCAGCAGTGGAGCGCATAATTCTTCTGTGTGTGACCGTAGACCCCAAGACCGCAGTGCTGGGACTACCAGGGATAAAGGCCCACACAGCAAGTGCAAGCTTGTTCAACCACTTCGTGACCTGCCACTCCTCTGAACCGGCAGTAGGTAAGAAAGTTCCCTCAACAGCTTCTTCCTGCAAAGTCCTGGGGATATGCCTTTGAACAGCTTCATGTCTGGGGCGGTTCCGTCGAGGCTGGGACAAAGTAGTAGACGGTGACTCTGAAAGTCTCAGGATTTGGGGAAGGTCCGTCGGCTCCCAGCGTCCATTGCGATAGAGGAATTCATCTCCATTCTGGAGCGACGAGATTGACAGCGGCGAGTTTGCATCTGCTTGGGGTATATGTTTCATTATCACAGGTAGCATCTTCTCGCAATGATCCAGGATATAGTGAGACCGAGTTATGAGCAGTTGTTCATCGATGGTGGCGCCCTGCAGCTCAACCAGAAGGTCCTGGTTGATGTCCTGCGCCCTGAAGAATTTGCCTGTCGTAGGAACAGATGTAGTTTTCAGTTTTAAAGGGGAGTTCTGCGTTACTGCATACTGCACATGCATTGGAGGGCGGGAAATGTCCATGGTGGAAGTCAGGCCGGTAATACTATCACAGATGCATTTATGGATATAGCTGTCTATTACAAGCAACAAAAGGGACAAGGACTATGCAAAAACCGATTGACTAAGTGACAATGCATAAAAGAATTCCTTGTTCCAATACTTGTTAAGCCAGAAATCGTTCGACAACTCGTAGCAATTGTGACGTGTTAGACGCGGATTCGCCTCTTTCCCAAAGCATGGAATAACATGAGCTGGCGAGCGAATATGATGCAATGGAATGACCTTTCCCACTCGGGCACCGTCACTCTGGATTGTACATTTTAGTACGTGCATGCCAGCAGCAGCGTCAGTGGTATAGGACGATGAAGAAGGGAAGGTGGCATTAAAGCATTGAATGTAAGTGAGGAAAGTATTGCTGCGATAGAGACAGAAAATAAGGCGAAGTTGTGCAACGGCATGTCCTGTGTAACGGTGTGCATATGGTAAGATATTTTAATGGAGAACGCACCTCTGAGACCGTTCGAGGGCCAATCGCTTTCGTCCGCTTGACTAATGACAGCAAAATCATATCGACTGCCGGGAAGATACGCTGAGGGAGGGGAGGCGAGAAGACTTTGTGGTGACTCGAGCGACGATCGGTCATGATAGCTGGGCTGCTGAACCCGAACTTTGAACCAGATCTGTACCTTCTCGGCGGAAGGATTGAGTACTTCAGTCATTAAACGATCATCACGGCAAACGTAGTCAGTGATTGCCGGCCATAGGTCGGACAAACCGAATGTCTCCGCAGCCTCATCAATCATGACACGCAGTGATGGTTTGAAAGCCAAACGGAATGCAGTTGTGGAAGACGCGAAGATTCTATGGGGGAGTATGGCATTGGGAATGGCACCACTAGCACAGCAAGCATTTCACAATTTTTCTTCAGAAAATATGCTGAAAAAATGGAGGGAAGAGACACTCTTTTATTTTTGATGTTTGGAAAGAAAAAATGCAAAAATAATGTTTTATTTTCTTCCAGAGAACATGAATTGATGCTAATGCCAATTAGAGTAGAAGCTAATGGACACTACCATCAATCCATGTTTTTTGGACAAACATAAAATGTTATTTTTGCATTTTTCCCTTCCAAACATGCAAAATAAAAGAGTATCTCTTCCCTCCATTTTTTCAGCATGTTTTCTGAAGAAACTTTGTGAAATGCTTGCAGTGTAGCCAACGCTTCGGCAGACTCAAAGTAGTTAACGGATGTGCGACTCGGAGTGTAGTAGTGGGTAACATGAAGTGCTTCAAAGTCCGGCTCATGTTCGTCCTCTTGGTCTTCGTCATCTTCACCCAATTCTCCTTGTTCAGCAGATGCAAGACGGGTGGTGAGGTCGAATCGGAAACATTTTTCACTGTGGTCCAGGTGTCGGGCTATCTGTGCGTAATAATCCTGGTTGTTTCCAGCGCATGCAGGCTGTTTGATCTCAGTGACATGTGCATGCTCTGTAACATCGGCTGTCCACTGCATGACAGCTCCAGAGTTGTGGATAGATGACACAACATGCTGCAGGAGCTCAAGCTTTGGGATCTCCCAGTGCTGAAGAGGTCCATTACTACCCTGCCTTCTGCCGCTAGAAATGATAGCTGCCTTGTTATCGTGAAATGTTTTCAGCGCCGTCTCGACTCTAGCCAAGGTGTCATGATTGAAACGGGGCATCTGAGCGAGATAGCGAAAACTGAGAAGGGCATTGATAGATAAGAGGAACTTCGGAGGGACAGCACCCGCGATGACTCCAACGATGTACCTTTGCATGCACGATGATCACGACCTGTCACCTGCTTAAGCTTCGATACCCCTTCTCCGAATGAGTGGTACCCGACTGGTGTTTGAATGAGAGAAAAGCAATAGTCAATCTCAGCCGGTCCGAGAACGATACTACACCACTGCAAGTCGTGGTCCCAGAATAAGCGGTGGAAATGGTGTAGGACCTCTGGCATGAGGAATTTCGAAGGGTCGGAGAGCGGCCAGTCTTGCCAAAATGGCTCGTGTACACCGCTAAGAGAGTAGCGCTTAGCGGCCTTGAGAAATTCTTCGAAGTCATTCGGGTCAGCCTCAATGCACGCCCGTTCAATGTCGTCAAGGGTTCTCCCGGCTGTGCGTGGGGGATGGGGGAAAGGGTCTCCAAATTCCTTGTATACCGTGGTCGATACTGGCGAGGCCTTGGGACTAATGCATGCAAGTAGACTCTGCTCTGGTGTATCAGCGATATAAGCGATAAGGGGGGTGAAACAGTAACGCAAGTTGCCAACAGGGTCACTCATCATAACCCCAACGGCCGCTGCAACTTTGAGGGGCTTCAGTACAAAGTCTAGACTCTTGTGGATGAGCCAGTCAGATAACAGGCTGCGAACGCGAGTCTTCCCATGGATGAATGATACAACCGGTAAGAGTGCAAGGAGAACATGGCCATGTAGTGACCCCTTACTCCGAATGTCAGCGTCAATGTTGGTGAGGCTAAGGAGTAGTGGGTGTGCCATCCTATTCCCAGTCATCACCAAGATGTTGGTCTTGTCAGAAGACAAGACGACTCCAAGAAGCATTGCACCGTTTGGTATCTGATCCTTTGTCAAATCAAAAATGCATCGAGCTTTGAGCGGGTAACGGCTTACCTGTAAGCTCCAAGCATGATTGCCTGACATCCACTCCTCGTAGATACGGACTATCCGCACAGACAACGACCAAACTCTCCGTGGGATGAAGGAGATGTGGGATGTAAATAAGGGATGACTGAGAAGGGACTGAAGACACTCGAGCAGATCTCGATAGTAAATGATGGGTTTGCGCTTAGTCAGAACCTGAGGGAGGAGTGTGTGTGATTTCCAGCAGGGACCGGATGGTAACATCTCTGTGCAAAGGTGTAGCTCCTTTGCAGATCGAAAGGAGATGGGAAGTTGCTTGACCTGGGATGAGTTGCATTCAACAAAAAGTAGCCAAAGAGAAGGATGGCTAGACGCACCAGTTGCAGAGATAAAAAGTCGTCAATGGCGGCCATACTTAGCCGTGAACGCAGAAGCCACGATGCCAACTGCCAATCTCCCGCCGATGCGAAGGGATAATATAAATTTTGCCACCGAAGTGTCGCGTATTGGTCGTCGAAGAACCGGTCCATGAAGGTGGTTCCCCCTGGATATATCGAAGGCATGTTTGGGTGACTATCGATAACGGGGACGGGAGTACAACCTTGGTGCTCACTGACTGCGTGGCTCACGGTATCTTCAACTGCTCCAAGTCCGAATCCATCCGAGGCTAGTCCATAGTCAGCGACGTCTTCTTCAAGATCTCCGTTGCAATTTGCACCAGCTTGATGTTGAAGCTCGGTTGGATGGTGAGTTTCTGTGCCATTCCGAGTGGTGGTGGAGGCGTTGCGACGCAGATATGATGAGAAGTGGTCCATCCACAAACCGCACACGTTTGAGGGCTGATTCATGTGCTGAAGAACTCGTGTTTCGCTTGCAAACCTCTTCCTGCAGTCGGGGCAGTGCGATATCTTTTGCGATCGACAAAGCTTCCGCTTGGCCTTAGGCATGGTGGTGAGGACGCAGGGAGATGAACACGGATTAGAGTTAGATTACAAGTGTATTCATGTATGTATAAAATTAATGCCACCCCGACTCATCAGCAAAGTGGCTGTGCCTAGCAAGACCTACAAGGACCGCCAGAAATTGCAGCGCTCGCCTGGAAATACACTTTCTAGCAAGCGCTGCAATATCTTGCTAGCAACGCACCGTCCTTGCTACATCTAAATAGGTACATTCGTCCAGCAAGGCCTTGCTAGATCACACCCGTCCCCAAAGTCATGTTACATTACAACTTGTATTACAAATGCTTGTAATATACAACAGTCGCAGTTACGAGCCTATTTCGGTGCCGGAAGCATGCCCAGTAAAGACTTGCCTGCTCCTTGACCGCTGCCGGACGTGATACGTGGTTTCTTGGTTGGGGGCTCGTCGTTATCATTTTGTGGAGGGGGAAGGTTTATGGCTATCCTCTTATGTCGCTTTGGCTTCGCAGACACTGGCTAGGGTGGAGGTGGTTTGGGTGGAGGTTGATTGAAGACTTGTCGGGAGTCGTCGTTGCTGTCGACGTTGCTGCTGTATTGTTCAATACCTAGCATGTCGTTCGAGTAGTTGCAACTTGTCAAATACCAACTAAATAGGGGAGACCTCACATGATGACGACCACGATGGCAGCGTTCGATTCACCACTGCCGCGCAAGAAACACAGACACAGGACACCCAGACAGCCCTCGAAACCACCGAGACAACGAAAGCTCAATCCCGAGTGGCCCGATGAATGCACATCTGCACTCGAAGTCCCTGACAAGACAAGTCAGTATATAGATGATGAGGTTATAATACAAAGAGTCGGGCCAGAGGGCGTAGACCTGGAGAAATTGGATTTTTGCACGTATGAGCCTGGCACTGTATGGATATTCGCAATTTTTTCATTATTGTTGATGCAGGCTGAAGTGCACTGGACATACCTGGACACGATCGCATAGAGACAATACCCGGAACTCGTTCTATTAACCCCGAGAACACCCACTTGAATCGCAAATGAAATTAGATCAACTCGCGACATACCCGATGCTCCTCGACCTCATACTGAATTTCCCAGTCTGCAAAACCCATTGATCGACCGACCCACTCAAATTCGGGATGCTACGACTGTGAGAGCAAAGTTAGGTCACATGCAGACACTCTCCGACATGGAAGAGACTTATCTAGAGCGTGGAACGGCCTTACCATCACTACATGCCTCTGAGATGATGCAAACTGACTCGTGTGACCCTGGCAGAGGACCGGAAGTGGTCTTGCACGTAGAAGTTTTGTCGTCCTCCTGGTGAGGTCAGATAACTCGTGCCGGTGGTGATCTAGATACAGGATGTTAGAAATAAGAGCATACATGCATGAAAACTTACCCAGACACGTATATCTCATCTTCGCAACCAGAATCGAGCCTCGATCGAAGGTGGGAAGGGTGGGAGTTAGGAGAAAGGGCATGGCAGGGGAATAACACTGAGATTGAAATTCTCGGAAAGCGCCGGAAAGCCCAAAATTGTTCCAAGTCATATCGCACTAGTAGCGTCAGCACTTAGCATAGATTGTCGTTCGTTGATTTGTAATCAGCAGTGTTTCTTGTCGTGCCACCTAGTAGACACTACAGTCACATATATCACGCTCATGACCGGCCTCAACATTCCTAACAGCTCCGTGGATTGTGAAGGTTCTCCGTTCCATTCCTCCCTATTTTGTTCGTAACATCCACTTTTTCACATGTCGTCGACTATGCATTCACTGGCTATAGGCTTCTATTCCACTTCCAATTCACCTTTAACGGTGCCAGCATCACCCGACGATCCCTCTTCGCCTTCAAACCAGCAACACTTCTCGGTATCCACTCCTGGGGGCGTCTCCCAAAAGCTGGAGGAGGAGGAACAGTCTTCTGGATGCGCTGCCGGCCCACGATCCAGTAGAGGATGCGACGTGGTGAGTAGTCTGACTCTGCATTCTGGATTCTAGCCAACCGCGACTTAGCCATCGGAGGTTCTCGCACCTTCGGTGATCTCTTCCCCGGACAATCTGGTGGAGGCACATCTACTTTTAGAAACAGCGATCAGCAATTGCAACGTACACCACATCCAACAATCTCTCGCAGAGCAACTCGTTCGTTGTGATATGCTACAGCTACAGTACAATCGTTTGCAAGTTGAGAAAGCACGGTCGAGGCTGGCCACCGCAGAGCTACATGTTGGACGGGTGCACATGGTTGTGAGGTGTTGCAGCTATAACCCTGATGTTGGGGTACCTACCACGTCCTCTTGAGTGTTTTCAACCTGTAGCCATCATGTTATCTGTGTAGTCTACTACCCATTGCACAAAATGTATTGCCATGATGTTGTGCTCTTTTTTTACCTGTTTAAATTTTGTGTCATCAATAGTTCTTGGCTGTCATCTCTGTGAGCTCTGTGATTAATATAGCTACTAGTGACTCAAGTGTAGGTAACAGTGTACAAGAGTACATGTAGTGTTAATGAGTCTGTCCAGGCTATGATGGCTACAGGTTGAAAACACTCAAGAGGACGTGGTAGGTACCCCAACATCAGGGTTATAGCTGCAACACCTCACAACCATGTGCACCCGTCCAACATGTAGCTCTGCGGTGGCCAGCCTCGACCGTGCTTTCTCAACTTGCAAACGATTGTACTGTAGCTGTAGCATATCACAACGAACGAGTTGCTCTGCGAGAGATTGTTGGATGTGGTGTACGTTGCAATTGCTGATCGCTGTTTCTAAAAGTAGATGTGCCTCCACCAGATTGTCCGGGGAAGAGATCACCGAAGGTGCGAGAACCTCCGATGGCTAAGTCGCGGTTGGCTAGAATCCAGAATGCAGAGTCAGACTACTCACCACGTCGCATCCTCTACTGGATCGTGGGCCGGCAGCGCATCCAGAAGACTGTTCCTCCTCCTCCAGCTTTTGGGAGACGCCCCCAGGAGTGGATACCGAGAAGTGTTGCTGGTTTGAAGGCGAAGAGGGATCGTCGGGTGATGCTGGCACCGTTAAAGGTGAATTGGAAGTGGAATAGAAGCCTATAGCCAGTGAATGCATAGTCGACGACATGTGAAAAAGTGGATGTTACGAACAAAATAGGGAGGAATGGAACGGAGAACCTTCACAATCCACGGAGCTGTTAGGAATGTTGAGGCCGGTCATGAGCGTGATATATGTGACTGTAGTGTCTACTAGGTGGCACGACAAGAAACACTGCTGATTACAAATCAACGAACGACAATCTATGCTAAGTGCTGACGCTACTAGTGCGATATGACTTGGAA
Organism: Pisolithus microcarpus; assembly: GCA_024613185.1. Classification (NCBI taxonomy): domain Eukaryota; kingdom Fungi; phylum Basidiomycota; class Agaricomycetes; order Boletales; family Pisolithaceae; genus Pisolithus; species Pisolithus microcarpus. Next base: position 2,486,856 of record JANFAI010000007.1, read on the forward strand.
CAATTTTGGGCTTTCCGGCGCTTTCCGAGAATTTCAATCTCAGTGTTATTCCCCTGCCATGCCCTTTCTCCTAACTCCCACCCTTCCCACCTTCGATCGAGGCTCGATTCTGGTTGCGAAGATGAGATATACGTGTCTGGGTAAGTTTTCATGCATGTATGCTCTTATTTCTAACATCCTGTATCTAGATCACCACCGGCACGAGTTATCTGACCTCACCAGGAGGACGACAAAACTTCTACGTGCAAGACCACTTCCGGTCCTCTGCCAGGGTCACACGAGTCAGTTTGCATCATCTCAGAGGCATGTAGTGATGGTAAGGCCGTTCCACGCTCTAGATAAGTCTCTTCCATGTCGGAGAGTGTCTGCATGTGACCTAACTTTGCTCTCACAGTCGTAGCATCCCGAATTTGAGTGGGTCGGTCGATCAATGGGTTTTGCAGACTGGGAAATTCAGTATGAGGTCGAGGAGCATCGGGTATGTCGCGAGTTGATCTAATTTCATTTGCGATTCAAGTGGGTGTTCTCGGGGTTAATAGAACGAGTTCCGGGTATTGTCTCTATGCGATCGTGTCCAGGTATGTCCAGTGCACTTCAGCCTGCATCAACAATAATGAAAAAATTGCGAATATCCATACAGTGCCAGGCTCATACGTGCAAAAATCCAATTTCTCCAGGTCTACGCCCTCTGGCCCGACTCTTTGTATTATAACCTCATCATCTATATACTGACTTGTCTTGTCAGGGACTTCGAGTGCAGATGTGCATTCATCGGGCCACTCGGGATTGAGCTTTCGTTGTCTCGGTGGTTTCGAGGGCTGTCTGGGTGTCCTGTGTCTGTGTTTCTTGCGCGGCAGTGGTGAATCGAACGCTGCCATCGTGGTCGTCATCATGTGAGGTCTCCCCTATTTAGTTGGTATTTGACAAGTTGCAACTACTCGAACGACATGCTAGGTATTGAACAATACAGCAGCAACGTCGACAGCAACGACGACTCCCGACAAGTCTTCAATCAACCTCCACCCAAACCACCTCCACCCTAGCCAGTGTCTGCGAAGCCAAAGCGACATAAGAGGATAGCCATAAACCTTCCCCCTCCACAAAATGATAACGACGAGCCCCCAACCAAGAAACCACGTATCACGTCCGGCAGCGGTCAAGGAGCAGGCAAGTCTTTACTGGGCATGCTTCCGGCACCGAAATAGGCTCGTAACTGCGACTGTTGTATATTACAAGCATTTGTAATACAAGTTGTAATGTAACATGACTTTGGGGACGGGTGTGATCTAGCAAGGCCTTGCTGGACGAATGTACCTATTTAGATGTAGCAAGGACGGTGCGTTGCTAGCAAGATATTGCAGCGCTTGCTAGAAAGTGTATTTCCAGGCGAGCGCTGCAATTTCTGGCGGTCCTTGTAGGTCTTGCTAGGCACAGCCACTTTGCTGATGAGTCGGGGTGGCATTAATTTTATACATACATGAATACACTTGTAATCTAACTCTAATCCGTGTTCATCTCCCTGCGTCCTCACCACCATGCCTAAGGCCAAGCGGAAGCTTTGTCGATCGCAAAAGATATCGCACTGCCCCGACTGCAGGAAGAGGTTTGCAAGCGAAACACGAGTTCTTCAGCACATGAATCAGCCCTCAAACGTGTGCGGTTTGTGGATGGACCACTTCTCATCATATCTGCGTCGCAACGCCTCCACCACCACTCGGAATGGCACAGAAACTCACCATCCAACCGAGCTTCAACATCAAGCTGGTGCAAATTGCAACGGAGATCTTGAAGAAGACGTCGCTGACTATGGACTAGCCTCGGATGGATTCGGACTTGGAGCAGTTGAAGATACCGTGAGCCACGCAGTCAGTGAGCACCAAGGTTGTACTCCCGTCCCCGTTATCGATAGTCACCCAAACATGCCTTCGATATATCCAGGGGGAACCACCTTCATGGACCGGTTCTTCGACGACCAATACGCGACACTTCGGTGGCAAAATTTATATTATCCCTTCGCATCGGCGGGAGATTGGCAGTTGGCATCGTGGCTTCTGCGTTCACGGCTAAGTATGGCCGCCATTGACGACTTTTTATCTCTGCAACTGGTGCGTCTAGCCATCCTTCTCTTTGGCTACTTTTTGTTGAATGCAACTCATCCCAGGTCAAGCAACTTCCCATCTCCTTTCGATCTGCAAAGGAGCTACACCTTTGCACAGAGATGTTACCATCCGGTCCCTGCTGGAAATCACACACACTCCTCCCTCAGGTTCTGACTAAGCGCAAACCCATCATTTACTATCGAGATCTGCTCGAGTGTCTTCAGTCCCTTCTCAGTCATCCCTTATTTACATCCCACATCTCCTTCATCCCACGGAGAGTTTGGTCGTTGTCTGTGCGGATAGTCCGTATCTACGAGGAGTGGATGTCAGGCAATCATGCTTGGAGCTTACAGGTAAGCCGTTACCCGCTCAAAGCTCGATGCATTTTTGATTTGACAAAGGATCAGATACCAAACGGTGCAATGCTTCTTGGAGTCGTCTTGTCTTCTGACAAGACCAACATCTTGGTGATGACTGGGAATAGGATGGCACACCCACTACTCCTTAGCCTCACCAACATTGACGCTGACATTCGGAGTAAGGGGTCACTACATGGCCATGTTCTCCTTGCACTCTTACCGGTTGTATCATTCATCCATGGGAAGACTCGCGTTCGCAGCCTGTTATCTGACTGGCTCATCCACAAGAGTCTAGACTTTGTACTGAAGCCCCTCAAAGTTGCAGCGGCCGTTGGGGTTATGATGAGTGACCCTGTTGGCAACTTGCGTTACTGTTTCACCCCCCTTATCGCTTATATCGCTGATACACCAGAGCAGAGTCTACTTGCATGCATTAGTCCCAAGGCCTCGCCAGTATCGACCACGGTATACAAGGAATTTGGAGACCCTTTCCCCCATCCCCCACGCACAGCCGGGAGAACCCTTGACGACATTGAACGGGCGTGCATTGAGGCTGACCCGAATGACTTCGAAGAATTTCTCAAGGCCGCTAAGCGCTACTCTCTTAGCGGTGTACACGAGCCATTTTGGCAAGACTGGCCGCTCTCCGACCCTTCGAAATTCCTCATGCCAGAGGTCCTACACCATTTCCACCGCTTATTCTGGGACCACGACTTGCAGTGGTGTAGTATCGTTCTCGGACCGGCTGAGATTGACTATTGCTTTTCTCTCATTCAAACACCAGTCGGGTACCACTCATTCGGAGAAGGGGTATCGAAGCTTAAGCAGGTGACAGGTCGTGATCATCGTGCATGCAAAGGTACATCGTTGGAGTCATCGCGGGTGCTGTCCCTCCGAAGTTCCTCTTATCTATCAATGCCCTTCTCAGTTTTCGCTATCTCGCTCAGATGCCCCGTTTCAATCATGACACCTTGGCTAGAGTCGAGACGGCGCTGAAAACATTTCACGATAACAAGGCAGCTATCATTTCTAGCGGCAGAAGGCAGGGTAGTAATGGACCTCTTCAGCACTGGGAGATCCCAAAGCTTGAGCTCCTGCAGCATGTTGTGTCATCTATCCACAACTCTGGAGCTGTCATGCAGTGGACAGCCGATGTTACAGAGCATGCACATGTCACTGAGATCAAACAGCCTGCATGCGCTGGAAACAACCAGGATTATTACGCACAGATAGCCCGACACCTGGACCACAGTGAAAAATGTTTCCGATTCGACCTCACCACCCGTCTTGCATCTGCTGAACAAGGAGAATTGGGTGAAGATGACGAAGACCAAGAGGACGAACATGAGCCGGACTTTGAAGCACTTCATGTTACCCACTACTACACTCCGAGTCGCACATCCGTTAACTACTTTGAGTCTGCCGAAGCGTTGGCTACACTGCAAGCATTTCACAAAGTTTCTTCAGAAAACATGCTGAAAAAATGGAGGGAAGAGATACTCTTTTATTTTGCATGTTTGGAAGGGAAAAATGCAAAAATAACATTTTATGTTTGTCCAAAAAACATGGATTGATGGTAGTGTCCATTAGCTTCTACTCTAATTGGCATTAGCATCAATTCATGTTCTCTGGAAGAAAATAAAACATTATTTTTGCATTTTTTCTTTCCAAACATCAAAAATAAAAGAGTGTCTCTTCCCTCCATTTTTTCAGCATATTTTCTGAAGAAAAATTGTGAAATGCTTGCTGTGCTAGTGGTGCCATTCCCAATGCCATACTCCCCCATAGAATCTTCGCGTCTTCCACAACTGCATTCCGTTTGGCTTTCAAACCATCACTGCGTGTCATGATTGATGAGGCTGCGGAGACATTCGGTTTGTCCGACCTATGGCCGGCAATCACTGACTACGTTTGCCGTGATGATCGTTTAATGACTGAAGTACTCAATCCTTCCGCCGAGAAGGTACAGATCTGGTTCAAAGTTCGGGTTCAGCAGCCCAGCTATCATGACCGATCGTCGCTCGAGTCACCACAAAGTCTTCTCGCCTCCCCTCCCTCAGCGTATCTTCCCGGCAGTCGATATGATTTTGCTGTCATTAGTCAAGCGGACGAAAGCGATTGGCCCTCGAACGGTCTCAGAGGTGCGTTCTCCATTAAAATATCTTACCATATGCACACCGTTACACAGGACATGCCGTTGCACAACTTCGCCTTATTTTCTGTCTCTATCGCAGCAATACTTTCCTCACTTACATTCAATGCTTTAATGCCACCTTCCCTTCTTCATCGTCCTATACCACTGACGCTGCTGCTGGCATGCACGTACTAAAATGTACAATCCAGAGTGACGGTGCCCGAGTGGGAAAGGTCATTCCATTGCATCATATTCGCTCGCCAGCTCATGTTATTCCATGCTTTGGGAAAGAGGCGAATCCGCGTCTAACACGTCACAATTGCTACGAGTTGTCGAACGATTTCTGGCTTAACAAGTATTGGAACAAGGAATTCTTTTATGCATTGTCACTTAGTCAATCGGTTTTTGCATAGTCCTTGTCCCTTTTGTTGCTTGTAATAGACAGCTATATCCATAAATGCATCTGTGATAGTATTACCGGCCTGACTTCCACCATGGACATTTCCCGCCCTCCAATGCATGTGCAGTATGCAGTAACGCAGAACTCCCCTTTAAAACTGAAAACTACATCTGTTCCTACGACAGGCAAATTCTTCAGGGCGCAGGACATCAACCAGGACCTTCTGGTTGAGCTGCAGGGCGCCACCATCGATGAACAACTGCTCATAACTCGGTCTCACTATATCCTGGATCATTGCGAGAAGATGCTACCTGTGATAATGAAACATATACCCCAAGCAGATGCAAACTCGCCGCTGTCAATCTCGTCGCTCCAGAATGGAGATGAATTCCTCTATCGCAATGGACGCTGGGAGCCGACGGACCTTCCCCAAATCCTGAGACTTTCAGAGTCACCGTCTACTACTTTGTCCCAGCCTCGACGGAACCGCCCCAGACATGAAGCTGTTCAAAGGCATATCCCCAGGACTTTGCAGGAAGAAGCTGTTGAGGGAACTTTCTTACCTACTGCCGGTTCAGAGGAGTGGCAGGTCACGAAGTGGTTGAACAAGCTTGCACTTGCTGTGTGGGCCTTTATCCCTGGTAGTCCCAGCACTGCGGTCTTGGGGTCTACGGTCACACACAGAAGAATTATGCGCTCCACTGCTGCCTTGCATGGCGTGAACCATCGTCTGTGGTTCGCAGAATCGTCCTGTAAACCAATCAAGGACAATTTAATGTCATGGAAGCCTGACGTGGTTCTGCGGGAGGACTCCCTTGGGCGTGCTTTCGGACCTCAACCAGAATTGTCATGGAAGGATGTCATATCGTTCATGGAACTAACGTCTGGGACATACTCGCTCTCCGATGATATCGGGACTGTTCGCAATGCTGTTATGTGCAAAGCTTACGCAGTCTTCGCATCCCAACCAGGTTGACGGTTCTTGTTTGCGTTGTCTATCGCTGGTCAGAAGTTTCGCGCCCACATGTTCGATTGCTCTGGAGTTATCCATTCCCGTCCCTATGACATACATCAATGCCCCCGTGTGTTGCTATGCATGCTAGCGATGCTCACGCTTGGTGATCCCGAACACATTGGATACGATCCGACATTGATTTATTTCCCGTCTATTCCCCAACAGATTTCATCACAGAACACTAGCCCCAGCACTATCCAGGTCGCATCCACAATGTACAACATTGTAGACCGGATCTTCTTCAGCTTCCTGATCTGTGGTCGGGCTACATCGTGCTGGCACGTCCGCCTCAATAACGAACACTATGTGGTGAAGGATTCTTGGACGTGTGTAAACTGGGTGAGCCGTGAGGAAGATATACTTCGCAAGATCCAGGACTTGAAGGGGGTTCCGCAGCTTGTTGCTGCTTGGACTGTTGAAATCGGCGGCTCGGATGACGGAACGCATCTACACCGTGAGTCAATTTTCCCCTCGGATGATGTTCAAATCCACCGTAGACTTGTTATGCGGCCGGTTGCTACTCCCCTATCTAATTTCAACTCTATCTGCGAACTTCTCAGTGTTTTCATCGACGTCCTTGACAGTACGTCAGAGCAGAGATTTACTGTACAAATTCTGACAACGCCCGTAGCGCATATGACTCTCATCATGCAATACTTCATTCTGCACCGCGATATCAGCGACAACAACCTTATGATCTATCCTTGCAATATTCCCAAGGGCAAAACTAAGCAACGTCGCAAGGTTGAAGCCTCGAGTAGTGAAAGATGCCTTCGTGATGATAAAGGCTCCCAAGACGACGATAGAGATTCTCATGCAGAATCTCGTCATAGTGATGCAGTGGACATTGGAAAGGAGGAAACACACGAACAAAAGCTCCGTCGGTGGGATCAAGAAAGGTGCCAACAGATCCAGGCCGGTATCTTGTGTAATGGCCTGCTCATCGATTTTGATTATGCGACCAAACTTGATCAATCTCAACCCCGAGTCTTGACTGCTGGTGACCGCACCGTAAGTAATCCCCCTCCCCCCCTCTCAATCATCGTTGCTTATTGTTTTTGGACAGGGGACGATACCGTTCATGTCGGCCAGCATACTCATCGGCTATAAGAAAGACGAGATGACGCACTCTGCCAGCAATGACTTAGAATCGATCATTTATGTTCTTGTTTGGATGTGTGTCCTTTACGCTGGCCCCGGGACCGTTCGTCAGGACAAGCACGTTACTCAAACAGTTTTGAAGCCCTGGGTTTCTGTGACCAACCCCACCGATGCGGTGAACCTTGGGTTGCACAAAAGAGGTTTGACAACAGAGCCGAGTATGGTGACCGACGAGTTTACCACCTTCTTCAAGCCTCTTTGTTCAACAGTCGACAAACTGCTCAGAGCTCTTGGGTCCAACTGGTCTACAACTGACGATGCACTTAACTACAAGACTATCAGGGATATATTGCTGGAGGGTTTTGGAATGGTTGAAGAGGTACCAAATTGGAGTGGCCACAAGGACGTGTATGGATATGGCCTACTGAGGGAGAATGCAAAGCGCAAGTACCCCTCTTATGCAACAACCCGGGTTGTTCGTCGGCGCTGTCATTGAACTACAATACCGCTGCATTCATACATGTTGTACTACGCTAAGCCTATGAAATACGCCTAGTTTTTGCCCTGCCTCGTGCTGATTGATGCGGCCAGTCACTGTTGAAACTACATAAGTAACCTAACTAGCGGTGTCTGTTGGGCGGTAATTGACTTGTAGGTTACATAACACACACACTTTCTCCACCTCAGTGATTCACTTACCTGTCGACTCAACGATATCCGCAAATGTTTCAAGAGTATGTGTCGTTTGCCTATCAATTTATATAATTGTGCACTACAACGTTTTTCAAACAGTTTGTGCGCCCCTGGCATGGTCTCTCCGAGTCTTTCCGAATGGGCGTTTGTGACAAACTCACATCTGTAATAGGACACGCGGCCTTAGCAGTGTGCAGTATTAAAGCAAGCGGTTGACGAGGTGAGCCCTCAAGCCGTCTTTCTTCGCTTTTGTGGTTCGTCCCCACCGATGGCTGCATCTGATCCAAGAAAGTGGTCGACTCAGTCCGACCACACCTTTCCACAAGAGACTGGTCCTGACACTCGCAAAAAGCCACGAAAGGTTAACCCAGCTGATACGAGTACTCGTAAGGCCTTATTCCACAGTGTTAAAAGACGACTTGCTTCTCAGTCGTTTTACAGATGTCGCTGGTACCGAGTCTATGCGTCGCTCCTCCAGGACGACCAAAGGGAGCGGCAGTCAAATTGCTCAGCTTCGAAATATTGAACGTATCCAGACTGAACAGACCGCCACATCCAAAGTTTCTCATGCATCCTACCTCGAGATGGCTACTGCTAATGAACCATTGAATCCCTTGGCCCCAGCGAAGTCGAAGTCGAAGCCAAAGCCAAAGCCACGCATGAAGATGTCTTCTGCTTGTGCATCGAATGATGGTCAACTGGTACGCATCTGTAACCTTGCAGGCCCATTACTGACAACGAAGCTAGCCCAAGAGTTTACAGGAGCCCACTAGCCTCGATGGAGCGTCTCCACCCACATATCAGGTAGCTGTCGAAGGCTCTCAATATGGCTTTCGTCTTGCAGGGTTGGACAAGCAACACGAACAAGATAATATCACCACGGCTCCTACGTCTCGTGCAGGGTCTGTCGCGCCTATGTCTCGCGGAGGTTCCATTGCACCCACGTCTCGTCGAGGGTCCGTTGTCCCTACATCTCGGAGGGGTTCTGTTCTTCCAGTGTCTCACGGAAGTTCTGTTGTCCCAGCGTCTCACAGAGGTTCTATCGCCCCAAGTTCTCGTGGGGGATCCATTCCTCCGAGTTCTCATAGTAGGTCTGTTCCAACGTCTTAGCACGTCCACTGATGTAGTCTTTGGTTTGTGGCATGGGTCGTTATCAGCTACTGGTGCACTCCCTAGGTCACAAGGCCATTCAGCAGATCTACCCTCAACGACGATACACGCTTGTCGTCCCTACTGTGGCTATAGATCTGAGGAGGAGGACAGCCAGCTACCGGATCACCACTACTCCTTTCCCAATGTCCCAGTCAACGATGATGGTTTTTGTCATCAAGGTACCCAGCGTTCGCAGACTAGTGGTGGTATTGTAAGCTTTCACCACACTTCTCTCCGTTTTCACACCACTGTATATTCGGTTGTGCAGGATCTTGATATTGACGAGGCATCTTCTGGTGAGGATGATAGGGCGGCAGAGAGCTTGATTCGAAATAGTTGGCAACAAGGTGAGTATTTTGTCACTGACCAACTGTTACCCACTCCGTGTCGTCCTACGAGCCCCAGTCAGTAAAGCCACAGACCTCCTATAAGCATGGTGCTCCTTCTTCGATTGGTAAGTGATGTTCAAGTATAAAGCAGTCAATTTTATCAGTTCAGACCCAGAGCTACTTGCTGAGGATGCGCGCTTTGAAATTGACGTAGTCGAAGAACATCACTGTCGAAACCGTTTCCCTCGTGCTCTGGATCCTCAACACCTACGTGATGTCCATCAACCGCTTCCTGGTTCAGCTCTGCTCCAACAAGATCTGCCACTGCATGAATGTTCACCTGCTGCAGCTGACATAAAGCACCTCATGCCAGTAGTCTCCTCTGGTGAACTAGGTGGACCTGCAACAAAGCTTCGTTCTTACCCATACAAATTCCGCGAAATTATTGAACGAGCTAAACAGCTTGCCCAGTGTGGTGCCACCTCAGACCCCTTCCCCAGCAGAGCGTGGTTTGTTGATGAGAAGAGCGCCATGTACATTACCGAAGCAATGGCTGAATGTGAGCAAATGGGCATGCTTATTCCCCCTGGTGAGTGCAATGTTATTTTTTGAGCTAGTTATTCATTGCCGATGAACAGGTTACTGGCCCGATTACCGCAAAGATCTTGGCATCCTGGTAATATTTCTCAAAATTTTGTAGCATGCCTTAATGCCTTCTGCAGCTTTGGGAGGCACTCATGACATGGCGATCGACCCTCAAAGCCAAGGCTCGCGAATATGTCGTGTGGCACTATCTACTGGGCAGCAATCAACTGGCTGAGGAGAACCTGGCAAATGCACAAGAGTTGATTCAGGGAGCGAAGTTCGTGAGGGATGGCGTTGAAGATGTCTGTTTCTACGTCTTGGACGATATCCGGCTGACTTCTTTTTTTTTGTAGGGTACAACAAGGAACATGGCGTCACCTGCTCTGGCTGGCCTCGTCATTGATTTTTTTTATGCTACACCGTCTGCCCTTGGCAATCTTTTCCCGGAAGTATTTGCGCAGGAGGTTCCCAAGCCTGTCGTCTGCCTTGTGGCAACAGCGGTAAGTTGTGTTTATTGTTTTGTAAACCTTTCTTCATTCTTTACAGTTACGAGCTGCTATAGACGAGTATGCCATCACGGGAATTTGACAGGATCGTCAATTCGAATCTAGTACATACTCCAAGGTTTTCGTGCAGCTTATGGCTATGCAGACCAAGATAGATGGTAATCGTAAACACACTGCAATGACTCGTGCGCTCAGAGTGAGTTGGGCAACAACTGGGAGGTAAGGTTACATTTTACTGTCGTGTCGGCTCTAATCAAGGACTGGTGCAGTGTGTCGTTAAGTGGAAAGACAGCAATTACATCCGAGGACGATTTTGAGGTGGTGCTGGATTAGCCGTCATATCTTTTATCACATTCAATACCATTGGTTGTATGTCGTTATGTTACCATGTGCAATGTGACGTCTTCTGTGCAGTTTTTCTGTTGCCTCTGTCAATGCTGTACAGCCATAAGTTTGCATACATTTGGATGACTGTCAAGCAACTACAATATACTAGTAGAATGACTTGAACTATACAGCATTGTCAAGCTCTGTAATAGTAGGTACCTTTCTGTTAGGTCTGTAACCATATACAGATCTGTGTGGCTCTGTACAGGGTAGGGCTGGTTTGCTGATGAAACGCTGATCAAAGGGAAGCTATGTACTGTTCAAGGAAGGAGATTGAGTTTGGCTCGATTTGGGTAACCTCCGTGTACAAGGCCAGTCCCCCAAGGTTATGCCCCGCTGTTTTGGACCGTTTGAAATAGAACGAGTCATCTCCCCCATGGTGGTTCGACTGCGCCTCCCTGATACATGGTGTGTGCACCCAGTGTTCCACACTGGTCGGTTGCTCCCCTATCATGAGACCCCCAAGTATGGAATCCCCGATCCTCCGCCACCTCCCAAGGTAGTGGATGACGAGGTTGAGTGGGAAGTTGAGTCAATACTGAATCACAGGAATGCAGGTTGTGGTCGTCAGGCACACCGCACTTGCCTCGTAAAGTGGAAAGGCTTTATGCATGCGGATAATTCTTGGGAACCCGAGAGTTCATTAAAAGACCATGCCACCAAACTCCTTGAGCAGTACAAACTTTCCTGCCGCCTGCCCCTCACCTAGACCAAATGCCCTCACTATGTGTGATGATGTACCCGACTTCCAGCGATGTGACGGTTATGATGCCCCGCTTAACACGTGCCCCTATGCCTTATTCGACACATCGTCCGATGACCCCACCCCGTCACCTCAGCTCTCCAGTCTGTCGTCCCAAGTCGACTTATCCAGCCTTGACTCCCTTGACGAAATACCCCCACCCCGGTCCTTCCCCAGCCAGGTGTTCTCTATCCATCACATCCCAGTGTAAACTCAGATAAATGAGAGTGAGGGGAGAAGCTAGAGAGTCTCCCTTTGGAATGGTGGGGTCAGTTTGACCCAAGGGGACTGGAGTTGCCTGGTAGAGGTCAAAGAGAAGTGAAAAGACTAGAAAACATGCCCAAAAGGATCCAAAGAATGTTGAGATATCATCTAACGAACATCTGATAATGGAGAAGTGATAATCCGAAGCCTATGGCCTTCGAATCCTGTCTGAATCTGTCTCCTAGTAAGGTGGTTGTTCTTATTTTCTAAGTACAGTGTATCCTAAGTGCGAAGGTTGGCTTACATAAGCCAAAATGCGACCAAATACTAAGTAAAAGTATAGGGTAAGGTATAGACATAAAACTGTAAGGTAAAAACAAAGAAATAAAAGAAAATACCTGGTAGGGAGGATTCCCTCCCTACACTGGTCACACATGGACGACTCGGAAGGGGAAAGGCGACTGAGCATGGCCCCCCACTTTACCAATCCATTCTCTTCGCTGATGCTTCCCGCCCCAGTGGTGTGTCGGCAGCCTCTGCCTGTTCCACCCATGGACGTGAACTGGAGCAGCCATCCTCTGGCTCTACGCTCGAGGTCCCCCAAATCCGTATCACCCCCGCCGAAGTACCTCCCTCCCCAGTCACCCCCAGTCCAGAACCCGACCATGGGCACTTGGTACCCACGTCACCAAACTACCTCAACTATGTTTGGATGCTTGTTATCTATGACGCAAGGTACCCATTCGATGGGAAGACAGAAGAACAGAATGGCCACATTTGGTTGCTGTCTGAGATCTACCGAGGAACAGACATAGCCCTCGACCAAGTCCCCGAACTCCTCCATCACTCTCGCTCTGTCAAGTTGGATTTGGTCGCCAGTTCCATCGAGAAACTCCTGTCTGACCTAACAATTAATGTATCCACCCTTCAGTATCGACTGGTTCTCGAACTCGCCCTTATCCTTTTGCCTGAAGAGTGTTGATCCTTTCGTAACCGAGAGGTCGACCGTTACTCCGAGGCCCAAGTTTGAGACGATCCTGGCAAGAATACTCCAGCAGCAGCAGGATCGACAGTGGGTGAGAAGTGTTCTGACGTAACCATCAAGGTCGAGGAAGCAACCCTGGATCCCTGGTCTGCGGAGCCATTAGAGTTTGTAGCTGACGACAGATATAGCAAGAAGTGGGATACCTGTTTCAGCGAAGTAGCTAAGTTTTTATTGGAAACTATGTCATTCGCTGCCTCCGCTTTTCACTGGAGGACTTTCCTAGATGCTGCCACTTGGAAAAAAGCCGATCATTCACTCCATAATGCTGTCAACACCACAGAGGCCCTTCTGCCCACTACCTTCCATCCCATCATCGTCGATGGGATGCTCCGTCTCTATCTCGCCAGCCACACCCCCATTCCCCTCGCCCATCCCCTCTATCAGTACGCCTGCTACGACTGCCATTACTTCGGACATTGGTCCTGTCGCCACAGCCGTGGCTCAAGGTGGACCCCCACCACTAACGTACCCGCTGAGGACAAGAATGAGGGATCACGCCAGTTGACTACCCGTCCGCCTCGCTCTGCACGCTGCCACTCCCCGACTCCCGGTGTGAGTCGATGTGAGGATCAATGGCAAAAACACCAAAAAAAAACCAACACAAAGACAATTGCCGAGTTGGTGGTTTTCCTACGCGGGCTTTGGCTCAAGGGATCTGTTTAAAATAAAAATGGGGGAGGGGTTCCGTGCACCTAGAGGGGGCTAGGGCAGAGGGTATAGGTGCTCCTGACGAAGGGGGAGCAGGGGAAGACTGAAAATGCGAAGAGAATAGGCTGCTCTGAGCCTAGAAATGACGTAAGATGATGAAGATAACAGTAAGTAGACCCTTATTGGAGCCTCAAATACTGCAAGAATGAAGAGGATGATGATGAGCTTAAAAGCGACGATGATTGGGCCTAATAGGTAGGCAATTGAGTGGGCAAGTAGCTTCGCAAGTAGCTTGGCTAGTAGCTTCCTTCTTTTTTATGCAGGGGACTTGGTACTTTATATACAAAAAGGTAGTGTAGCCTGCAGTAAATATGGAGCAACACTTTGTAAGTGATCTGTAAGCGATTGGTAAGGGGATTGGTAAAGGATTGGTAAAGGATTGGTAAGGCTTTGTAAGGATGAGTAAGGACAGTAAACAACTGGTAAGTAAAACCAGTAAGCATGACGAAGATTATCACTAATCAATTTGAAAACAGAATGAGTCATCAAGGAACGGATGAATAATGCGAAAAGGGGAATGAGTAAGCGCACTGGTCACTGCTGATTAAGGGATATGACTGCAAATGAGTCATAGTGACTCCTAGATCTAGGATCTAGATGCATTATGGTAACTTGCTGCGTGTCCAAATGAAGAACAGTGGGGGTTTCTGCCAGGGGCCAATTTTGGGGGTCTCCAGGGTAGTCAGGGCATAGGATTTCGCAACTTTTCCCCCTTTCCTCCTCTCTGTAAAGCGACCTGCATTAGCTGCAGCTAGTGTTCTGGAGGGTTTGAGGAGGAGGAAGGGCCATCTTCTCCCATAAGAGCAGGGAGAAGTGTCTCAAATTCATCATGAATGCGATCAGATAGACTGGATGACAGTAATTGGTATTGAACCTGTCGCAATTTTGGAAGAATGAAGGATGGGATTGAGAGGTAGACGTTGCAGGGCACAGGGATGAAGGATCCATATGCTTCTTCGACTGGAGAAACTGAAACAACCACATATGATTTTTCAAGCCTGATAACAGACCTGAGACAACCAAAGAAAGTCCTCCTCGATGTCAGACTGACAAGGAGAACTCGCTGTCCCAAAGTGATAGGATGGGAGGTCATGGACGAGGGAGGGATGAACCAGGAGGCTTCAGGGCGAATGCTAGTGGGGATTCCTGGCAAGTACTCGTAGTTATTCTCCCTGGCAAAGGGAATGAGCGAAGAGATCGTCAAAGAGGTGGCCATTACAACAAAAAGTGGCGAAATGGGCGTTTGTTGGCAGAAATGACGCAGAAAATTGTGGAGGGTGAGGATTGTCACCAAATTTGGTAGGCAGGATGGCGTGGTCGAGAGCTTTCTGTGAGCGTGGGAATGATGTCGATATCTTTAGAAATGGCTGAGATATTCGAAACATCGGAATGCTGTAAACTGGCGCTCGAAAACTTTTATTCGGTGCTTGAGCGGTTTCTTCCCTAACATTAAGGGTGGTTCTTGTGCGACGGATGACTGCTAGACACTCCAGTCATTCTGCACATTAGGGCTAGGCTTCTCCATTCTTCATCATTCAGCTTTTGGGTCCATGCTCACGTCGCCAAACACCTTTGGTGCATGACACCGGCATACATGATGCGGTCCGCATCATGGCCTGGGCCTGTCACCTTGTATATCTTCAACCAGTGCAAAGTCTGGTTGACCCATTTGTTGAAGGCGTCGATGTCGTCTTGGCCTTTATAATATTTGGGTTGTGCGATCTTTATGGCTTTCACTTCTGGTCCTGCAGGAGCTG
Organism: Pisolithus microcarpus; assembly: GCA_024613185.1. Lineage (NCBI taxonomy): Eukaryota > Fungi > Basidiomycota > Agaricomycetes > Boletales > Pisolithaceae > Pisolithus > Pisolithus microcarpus. The sequence goes on from JANFAI010000007.1 coordinate 2,502,072, forward strand.
TGTGATGGCCTACCGCTTCGTATATTCTCTGACGATATTTTTCTAGGAGTGATTCCATGTAGTCACTCATGCCGGGGGTCAGCCCTTGGTGTGAGTGAATTCCTTGCAATTGCCCTCGGTATCGGCGATCGCGTTCCTCCTCCTCCTCGTCTCTCTGGTTTCAACGAGGAGGAGCTGGGGGTCCTCTTCTCCCACGATCATCGTCACGATTGTCATGATTATTTCTTCGACGGTGATCCTCGTCTGGATTGTCGTCTGGGTCGTCATCTGGGTCATCACCTGGGTCATTGCCTGGGTGTCCTGTGCCAGTTCCCCAGACGTAGGTTTCTTCTTGTTTGAGACCTCTTCCCATGTGAGGTGGGATATCGTGATCCAGCCAGTCATTAGCTGGTTGATATCTGGCTGTCTCCACTCCACGAGGGTTCTCTCCTCATGGAGTGTCTTCGTGTCTGTGGGCATATCTCACAGGCTCGTCTTCATAGTGGACTTCCCTTCATATCGCACGTGCGGGGGCTTGGCCTTCCTCGCCAGTTCCATCGTGTGTGCTTTCGATGTCGGGCATATCCACGAGGTCATATAACTTTCTGAAGGTGTGTACCTGGTGACCCCGTTCAGCGTGGTCACCGAAGTTCTCCCATTGGGAGGTGCACTTGGCCAGGATATCTTTGAGTTCTTGGATGAACTCAGGAAGGTGGGTGGCTTTTTTCTGGTATCAGGTCCTTCTTTTTCTTTTCCTTTCCCTGATCCTTCTGCTCTCGTATTTTCTATGAGAGCAGTTTCGGTAGTCAGCTCGGTCAGGGCACTAGGCCCATCTTCTAGGATTATGGTGATATCGGCCTCATCAGGAGTCTCTCGCGTGATCGTCTCAGACGATCGCACTTGCTGGTATCCATCTGTCCTCTCCGATGGTGGCGGATCGTCACCATATAAATCCTCTCGATCCTTATTGGGCTTGAGGGGTTTTGATGCACTGTGAGAATTCTTTTTCTGCAGTGCAGATCCCTTGTTCGACTTGGGTGCCATAACATGTTCAGGTGTTTAAAAAATTGTAAAGGTCTGTCCTTCTGTTCCACTTAAGTACTGATCACTCGATATAAACATGACTGGTGTTATATTTGAGTGTTGAAGTAGGGTAGAATAGAAGTTACTCTTTGTGTATCTGGAGTGCCCATTATGTATGGGCACTCATCCTTATATAATCTATACAGTACCGGAGTCCAACTGTCCTAATGGACTCCGCACTGGCCCCTGACTCACATAGGGGCTAAGCGCACTTCAACTATTAGGTACCTATCTACAGGTAAGGAGGGGCTAGCCCTCCTTACACATACATAACATAGCAGTCACATACCAGGATAGGGGAAAAGGTAGAGACACGTCAGTCATGTGATTGACACATCGTGCTTCACACGTGACTGGGGGCAGTGCCACCATGTGCACTATGATACAAGTACAACGGTAAGAAGAGAAGTGAAAGAAGGAAACATGCTGCGGTGAGATAGAACAGAAATACGGTGTAGGCCGAGTCACCGACGTGTGGTGAGAACCAGATGGGCCACACGGTTAGACGGGCAGGGCATAACATCACCCCCCCCTCAGGCTTGTCAAACACCTGATTGACCAGGGTTGACAGATGGCCCGGTGTCACGCACCAAAGGTGTTTGGCGACGTGAGCATGGACCCAAAAGCTGAATGATGAAGAATGGAGAAGCCTAGCCCTAATGCGCAGAATGACTGGAGTGTCTAGCAGTCATCCGCCGCACAAGAACCACCCTTAACGTTAGGGAAGAAACCGCTCAAGCACCGAATAAAAGTTTTCGAGCGCCAGTTTACAGCATTCCGATTTTTCGAATATCTCAGCCATTTCTAAAGATATCGACATCATTCCCACGCTCACAGAAAGCTCTCGACCACGCCATCCTGCCTACCAAATTTGGTGACAATCCTCACCCTCCACAATTTTCTGCGTCATTTCTGCCAACAAACGCCCATTTCGCCACTTTTTGTTGTAATGGCCACCTCTTTGACGATCTCTTCGCTCATTCCCTTTGCCAGGGAGAATAACTACGAGTACTTGCCAGGAATCCCCACTAGCATTCGCCCTGAAGCCTCCTGGTTCATCCCTCCCTCGTCCATGACCTCCCATCCTATCACTTTGGGACAGCGAGTTCTCCTTGTCAGTCTGACATCGAGGAGGACTTTCTTTGGTTGTCTCAGGTCTGTTATCAGGCTTGAAAAATCATATGTGGTTGTTTCAGTTTCTCCAGTCGAAGAAGCATATGGATCCTTCATCCCTGTGCCCTGCAACGTCTACCTCTCAATCCCATCCTTCATTCTTCCAAAATTGCGACAGGTTCAATACCAATTACTGTCATCCAGTCTATCTGATCACATTCATGATGAATTTGAGACACTTCTCCCTGCTCTTATGGGAGAAGATGGCCCTTCCTCCTCCTCAAACCCTCCAGAACACTAGCTGCAGCTAATGCAGGTCGCTTTACAGAGAGGAGGAAAGGGGGAAAAGTTGCGAAATCCTATGCCCTGACTACCCTGGAGACCCCCAAAATTGGCCCCTGGCAGAAACCCCCACTGTTCTTCATTTGGACACGCAGCAAGTTACCATAATGCATCTAGATCCTAGATCTAGGAGTCACTATGACTCATTTGCAGTCATATCCCTTAATCAGCAGTGACCAGTGCGCTTACTCATTCCCCTTTTCGCATTATTCATCCGTTCCTTGATGACTCATTCTGTTTTCAAATTGATTAGTGATAATCTTCGTCATGCTTACTGGTTTTACTTACCAGTTGTTTACTGTCCTTACTCATCCTTACAAAGCCTTACCAATCCTTTACCAATCCTTTACCAATCCCCTTACCAATCGCTTACAGATCACTTACAAAGTGTTGCTCCATATTTACTGCAGGCTACGCTACCTTTTTGTATATAAAGTACCAATACATCGACAGCAAAAAAAAAAAAGGAAGCTACTTGCCAAGCTACTAGCCAAGCTACTTGCTCACTCATCATCATCATCATTAGGCCCAATCATCGTCGCTTTTGAGCCCCTCATCATCATCTCTATTCCTGCAGTATTTGAGGCTCCATTAAGGGTCTACTTACTGTCATCATTATCATCATCTTACATTGCTTCTAGGCTCAGAGCAGCCTATTCTCTTCACATTTTCAGTCTTCCCCTGCTCCCCCTTTGTCAGGAGCACCTATACCCTCTGCCCTAGCCCCCTCTAGGTGCACGGAACCCCTCCCCCATTTTATTTTAACAGATCCCTCGAGCCAAAGCCCGCGTAGGAAAACCACCAACTCGGCAATTGTCTTTGTGTTGGGTTTTTTTTTTTTTTGGTGTTTTTGCCATTGATCCACACGTTGACTCACATCTGGAGCCCACCGCGAGGGGTGGTTACATTTGGCTCGAAATCCATCTCATATTTTTCGTAAACAACTCATACATCGTCTTTCCTCTCGAAGTACTCATCCTTGCAAATAACCATCCATTCTACCTTGTTGAAGCTCGCCTATTTGACCTCCACTTTCCCTCGACATAATCCCACATATCCACCACTATGTCTTCCACTACTGCGAACCCAACCATGCCATTGCAAGCTCTGGCAGCTGCAAATGCTCATCCCAATCGTTCTGTCCTCACCATGCCACTCCTTGGCACCAAATCATCTCCAGAACTCTTTCAGGGTGACTGCTCTCGAGTTCGAACCTTCCTAGACCACTATGAGCGACTCTGCACATTCCATAATGTCACCACTGACCAGGAGATGGTCACCTCGATCCTCCAGTACTGCAATACTCGTGTCAGAGAAATCATTGAAGGAATGCCTCACTTTCATACCCCAGACTGGGTCAGATTGAAGGCTAGCTTGCTTCGCTATTTCGATGCAGACATCTTCGACGAAAGGTTCTTCAAGAGGGACCTGAAATCTCTTGTACTGCGATTCAGGAATCAGCCTATCATGTCCCTGCATGATTTCCGAGGCTATAACCGAGAATTCACTCAAGTTGGAGGCTGGATGAAGCACAAGGGAAAGCTCACTGAACACGAACATGATCGCTACTTCTGGGCTGGACTTTCTCCTTTGTTTCGAAGCTCTGTAGAAGGCAGACTCAAGCAGAAGGACCCCAACCTTGATGTTAGCATACCTTTCCCCTATGATGAAGTCTGCAAGGCTGCAGAAGAAGTCCTGCGTCGAGATCGCTTCGATGCAGATGATCTTGACCTCCTAGGCCCTCGATCCATCTCTAGTCTCTCAGAGAAGGAGAATGTCCCTCCACAGCAGCATGATGCGAGAGGAGGGAGTGTTCGACCACTGCTACCTTCCCAGGAAGCCAGGAAACACTTGGAGACACTGGAGAGGGAGGGAAGCATCGCTCAGAAGCAGGATGAGGTCGAAACCCTGATAAAATCCTTATCTTGTATGTCCTTAAACGATCCTGATTACTCATTGCTCTATTATCGAGCCATCAAGATGGATCCCGATGCTGCAAAGGTGATTCGTCCCCCTGCACTCCACTCCGCCCCTGTTCCTAGCTCCACTGTGCCCCCTATCAGTCCAAATTCATCCCAGGCACGTCCCCCAAGGAAACCCATCGTCTGTTTTGGCTGTGGAGTCACTGGACATGGCCTAGATAGCTGCGATGCAATCAATGATCTTGTCAAGAAAGGTTCATTGGCAAGAGATGACAACCATCGAGTCATATATCCCAATGGACAGCGCATCTATAGGAATGGAGATGAAACGATCCTTCAGGCTTATGAGAGATCTGTCAATGCGACCCAACCCACCAATACTGTCCACTTTGTTATCCATGAAGAAGCCGATGAATATCTTGGAGCAGAGATCTATGAATTGGAAGATGAAGCTGTTGTTGCTGCTGCAGAAAGAAATGCCAAAATCTCGAAGGATAAGCGCAGGGAAGTCTTCGATGGAGTGCTCCTCCCACCTCGGTCACATGGGAAGGGCAAAGAGAGAGAATTTCCGAAGCAATCTACCTCATCGACACCTGTCAATCAGCCTCAGCCACCTATTAAGCCATCATCAGCCACTGTCGATCCCCCATCAGCCCCTATCCATCAGCCATCAAAGCGAGCTGATCTGACACCTGTCACACAGCCACATGCCACCATCACTGTGCCACAGGCCCCTGTCTTTGTCCCTGTCGATGTCCATCGTCGTGGCTTTGATGGGAATGATGATGATGCCATCATGGAGGATGAATCCATCAATAAACCTTCGCATCAAGCCTCTGACTCCCCTGCTGACAAGGGGAGGAAATCCAAGCCTACTGCTGCCATGACTTCACCACTATCTCAGTCTGCAGACCCAAAGGCCATTGTGGATCGCATTCTAGCTACCCCTATGACTCTTTCATTGGGGGAAGTTATTGGAGCATCAAGGGATGTATCCCATCATCTTCAGGAACTCATCAGGTACAAGCGTCAACCCATCATTCAATCAGTTAGAGCTGTCAATGGAACACCTCCGATCGCATCTTATCTTGCTTTGACATCTAGTCCCTTGATCACAATTAATCTCACCTGTAATGGTCAACAGGTGACAGCTGTCATCGACTCAGGCTCCACTCTTAATGTGGTTAAATCGAGTATAGCACGATCTGTCATTCAGATGCCCATCGATGTTTCAAGAAGCATCAATATGAAAGATGCCAATGGTGGAGTATCAATGCTCACCGGTCTAATCAAAGATGTACCGCTCTTCTGTGGTGCTGCCAGGACCTGGACCAATCTATTTGTTGCCCCTGACATCGATGCAGGCTTTGATTTGCTTCTAGGATGCCCCTGGGCACATGGGAACACTGTCAGCATCGTTGAGAGAGGTTCTGCAACTTTCATAGTCTTTGGATCTGACAAAGATCATCCCCTCGAACTCTGTGTCACTGAAGGGCTTGCTGAACCGACTGCTACTACCCTCATGGCTACTCTCCAGCCTTCTAGCTTTGAAGAAGACACTGGGACCTTCACAGGACAGTCATCGCCTGATTCTCCTGCTACTGGATCGCCTATTACCTTTGAACCACCTTCACCACCTTCTGAGACACCCACATCGACTCTCCTGTATCCAAACTCGACCTCAGATGGCATAGATGGCGCCTTTGGACTTCCAGAATTCCATCCCATCCCTATCATCACTGTTGCCCCACCATCCAGCCCTTCGCCTTCGAATCTTCTGCATGCACTCACTGAGGAGTTAGAGGCCACTGAGTTGAATGGGCTGGAAGATGATCCTACTGTTGCTGCACTTCAACGTCAGATTAGGAGGGAAGAGCGTCAGTCCCTCACTGCACTTCTCACAGGACTTACTCGTCAATACCCTAACTTCTTCCATGTCTACTTCGACTCGGATTATGCCCTTGCTGGTCAGAGAGGCATTGATCAGGACGACCACTACTATCAGGACTTCCTCTTACTGCATACCTACTTTGTGCAGCGCATTCCTGGTTCCCCATGGAATGATCGTGATGAATACAGTGGCTCTGCTTATGTTCGCTTCTATCCCAATCCTCGCTCTGATCCTGCAGATCGAAGTCCACCTCCCAACGATCCCATCCTATCCCCTGATCCTCCTGATAATCCAGATCCCCCATCCCCTCATTCGCAGTTAAATACCAGGACCCTTGAAGGCCAAGATCCCTCGCTTTCACCTCCTGTTGAACCCACTTATCTCGAAGTGCCTCCAACCGACTTATCTGAGCCTTCACTCCTGTTTCAGGTCGATAATCCACCCCCTGAACCTGATCTATCACATTCCTGCCCCCTTCACTGCACCTCTCATTGCATCGCCTCTGAAATGTTCGATGACTTACCTGGAGAATCCATATCTTTCAGTGAGATGATGCTGCATCTTACTTCAACTAACCGTGTATCCTTGCCCGACGGTCTTGGAGAAGAAGAGTTGCTCGAGTTAGGCCCCATTTTCCAAGGATGCCAGTTCGTCGACAGGATTACAAGGGAAGAAGCAGATGAAGAAGGTCCAGACCTCCTCATTTTCATGAGTATCATTGGTTGTCCCCCATATGTTGAAGCATCCCATCACCCATCATCGCATTTTGACCATCTGCCTGCCACTCTGTCTCCCATTTTATCGGACATGTTCGAACTGGGTGCTAACTCCCGTTTCCATCATCCCAATCATGCACTCATCATGCCAGCACCACCTCCAGACCCTGGACATGCCCCCAACATTATGGACGATGGAGAGAAGATTGCCATGCCAGGATCTTATAACCAGGTTTCCCTGCATCGTACCTTGACAGGATGGGTAGCTCAACTCCAAGACCCAGAGGTAAATGAGCTAGGAGACTCATCTAGCACTGTTGATGTGTCACAATCCTACACCCCACCTGGTCTTCCCCTCCTTGCCCATGCTATCAATCATGTCTCAGCCAGTCATCATCCACCCCCATTTGAAGCCATTTCCTACCCAAGTTACTCCCCTACTCCCTCCAATACACCAACTATCAGTACTGCTCGCCAACTTTACCAGGATATCTTTGGTTCCGACTCCTTTCGATTTCAGACTTCATCCTGGCCCTCTGATGAGTCTATCTTCTGAATTTCCTGATTTTACTTACTGTTTCTCTCTTGATTCATATGCTTCTCCTTGTACTTCTTGTTCTGCTCACTTTGACTGAGAAGTCATTAAACTCCTAAATCCACAGACAATTCTTCGCTCTGATACTCCTGTACCACCACCTACTATGCTCTCTTCGGTTCAATGCTTCGAAAAATCCTTTTACTGTAACGTTTTGTGTTCTCCTTCGCCATCCAGACCCCTGACATTCTCAGACTCGCTATCTATTCAAAATAACAAAAAGCCACAAAAAATCTTTTTTTCTTTCTCTGATTTCCTTGATTTGTTACGTTTTAGACGCTCTCTTGTTACAGATACAGAAAACCCAGACGACAACAGTGTATGCTCGGTATATGGCGCTTATAAACGTGTTGACCGCAAAGTCAAGCCTGTGCCAGGCGTTTATCCAGAAGACGCACACGTTCATCGCCGATTCCCAGAAGACCCCCTCAAATCACTTATTCCACTCTCGCCTCACCCCCCCACTTTCATTCCCACGAAGAAGCTTACCAAGGAACGCTTGGACTCCATGAAATTAAATGCCGACAACTTCCTGTGGCCAGAAGAGGAAAAACTTTTTTGCCACATTATGAAGCTAAACGAACGTGCACTAGCCTTTGACGAATCGGAACGAGGCAATTTCAGATCTGACTACTTCACACCTTACATAATCCCTGTCCTCCCCCACGAACCATGGGAATATCGTAACATTCCGATCCCCCCCCGGTATCCGAGACCGAGTCATACAGCTTCTTCGGGATAAGATTGCAGCCGGACTCTATGAACCAGCTCAGTCGTCTTACCGCTCGAGATGGTTTTGTGTTATGAAGAAGAATGGAAAGATCCGAATCGTCCATGATCTGCAGCCTCTAAACAAGGTTACCGTTCGAGACGCTGGCGTCCCACCTATCTTGGATGACTTTGTGGAGCCATTTGCTGGCCACCAATGCTACACTGTCTTTGATCTATTCTCTGGCTTCGATGCACACCAACTTCACCCCGATAGCCGAGATCTCACCTCATTCCTGACGCCACTTGGCTTGCTACGCCATACTGCCATGCCTCAAGGCTACACCAACTCGCCGTCAGAATTCCAGAATTGCACAGCATTCATTCTCCAAGATGATATCCCTCACATTGCCAACATTTTCATCGATGATCTACCTATCAAAGGCCCAGCTACATGCTATGAGGATGCCGATGGTCATGCCGAAACGTTACCTGAGAACCCTGGCATCCGTCACTTCATTTGGGAACATGCCATTGACGTACATCAGATCATGCATCGGTTTGCTCATGCTGGTGGAACGTTTTCCGGTTCTAAATCTCAGATCTGCTGTCCTCGTGTCATCATCCTTGGCCAAGAGTGCCATCCTCATGGACGTTCCCCTGATGACAGCAAGGTGAAGAAGATCGTAAATTGGCCAACACTCCTTACGCCCAAAGATGTACGGTCATTCCTAGGCCTCTGTGGTACTGTTCGTATCTGGATTGCGAACTACTCGCAGCTGGCTCGGCCTCTGGTCGACCTCTATCGCAAGAATGCTCCGTTTGAATGGGGAGAGCCCCAACAGGAGGCGTTCAACTCTTTGAAGCATGCCATTTCAACTGCTCCTGCCCTTTGCCCTATTGACTACTCGTCCAACTCCCCTGTCGTTCTTTCTGTTGACACCAGCAATGTTGCCATAGGATTCATTCTTTCCCAGTATGACTCACAAGGTCGCAAACGCCCTGCACACTATGGTTCACTCCCTATCAATGAGCAAGAATCGCACTACAGCCAGCCTAAACTCGAACTTTACGGTCTTTTCAGAGCACTACGTCACTACCGCCTTCATCTTTATGGTGTTCGTCATCTATGGGTTGAAGTTGATGCCAAGTATATCAAGGGTATGCTCAATGACCCAGATCTTCAGCCAAATTCAACGATCAATCGCTGGATTGAAGGTATACTCCTCTTTGACTTCAAGTTGATCCATGTACCGGCTCTCAAGCACTGTGGTCCTGATGCACTCTCTCGACGTCAACCTACTGAGGAAGACTATGAGGAGGGTCATATTGATGCAGAAGAGGCCGATGATTGGTTAGAGAACGTTCTTTTCTTTACAGAGACTCATCCCCTTTCCTATGACGCCATGACACTCCCATCGTTCCTTTCTGATGATACCACCCAAGACACCCTTTTATGCCGAATCCTACACTTCCTTCGCACCACCGAACTTCCCACATTCCCTTCCAACACCTCTCGAAAGCGGTTCATTCGCAGATCCTTGCAGTTCTTCCTTCATGGAAGCCATCTCTTTAAACGCCGAGGTTCCCATACCCCTGTCAAAGTTATCTTCGACCCAGATCTCCGTGCACAGATACTGAACCAAGCCCATGAAGAGCTTGGTCATAGAGGAGTCTTTGGAGTCTTTCAGACGGTCAGAGAGCACTTCTATTGGCCTCAGATGTACAAGGATGTCGCCCACCATGTTCGCTCATGCCATGAATGCCAGATTCGCAGCACTCATAAGACCGAGATCCCCATCACTATCTCTGCATCCCCCAGAATCTTCATGAAGGTCTACGTTGACATCATGCTCATGCCCAAAGCTCGTGGCTATCGCTATCTTGTTGCTGCTCGAGATGATCTTTCCCTTGCAGCTGAAGGACGTGCTCTTAGACATGCCAATGCAGATAATCTCGCCAAGTTTTTTTGGGAAGAAATCCTCTGTCGTTATGGAACTGTCTCCCAGATTGTAACTGACAATGGCAGTGAAGTCAAGGGTGCTTTCGAAAAGCTCATGCAACGCTACTCCATCCCCCAGATTCGCATCTCACCCTATAATTCTAGAGCTAATGGAGTTGTGGAGCGAGGACACTTCATCATTCGAGAAGCTATCGTTAAAGCCTGTGAAGGCGATCTCAGCCTCTGGCCTACCAAGGTCCATCATGCTTTCTTTGCAGACAAGGTTACAACTCGACGGTCTACTGGATTCAGCCCCTACTTCCTCCTCCATGGTCTTGATCCCATCCTCCCATTTGATCTCTTCGAATCTACATATCTTGTTGAAGGATTTTGTTCAGGAATGAGCTCAGAGGAGCTTCTTTCACTTCGCATTCGCCAGTTGGAGAAGAGACAGGACGATATCCATGCTGCCTTCACTACCCTACAGAAGTCACGTCTGCAGTCCAAGGATCAGTTTGAAAGAAAGTATGCCCGACACCTTGCAAAGTCCTCATACCAGCCTGGAGACCTTGTCTTGGTTCGCAATAGCCAGGTCGAGAAGGAGCTTGATAGAAAGTCCAAACCATGTTACCTTGGTCCCTATGAAGTTGTCCGTCACACCAAGGGAGGTTCCTATGTCCTCAAAGAACTCGACGGCACTGTCTCTAGACGAGGCATTGCTGCATTCCGACTCATCCCCTACTATTCCCACACCACTCCTTTACCTGAAGATATCCTCCCCAGTGGAGATGAAGAGCAAAGCAATGATGATGACGACAAAGATGACGAGAATGAGAGTAATGCTTACGACTCTGATGAATTCTTATGATTTTCTTTCACCTTTTTCTTCTATCCCCGGCCGTTCTTTTCAGATTCTTTTTCTTTCCTTTGTTTTTTTTTCGCCCACTTGGGTTTGCTGCTCTGGTCGCAATCAGGGATGACTGCATTTCTTGTTGCTGGCGGATGTCACGCACCAAAGGTGTTTGGCAACGTGAGCATGGACCCAAAAGCTGAATGATGAAGAATGGAGAAGCCTAGCCCTAATGTGCAGAATGACTGGAGTGTCTAGCAGTCATCCGTCGCACAAGAACCACCCTTAACATTAGGGAAGAAACCGCTCAAGCGCCAAATAAAAGTTTTCGAGCACCAGTTTACAGCATTCCGATGTTTCGAATATCTCAGCCATTTCTAAAGATATCGACATCATTCCCACGCTCACAGAAAGCTCTCGACCACGCCATCCTGCCTACCAAATTTGGTGACAATCCTCACCCTCCACAATTTTCTGCGTCATTTCTGCCAACAAACGCCCATTTCGCCACTTTTTGTTGTAATGGCCACCTCTTTGACGATCTCTTCGCTCATTCCCTTTGCCAGGGAGAATAACTACGAGTACTTGCCAGGAATCCCCACTAGCATTCGCCCTGAAGCCTCCTGGTTCATCCCTCCCTCGTCCATGACCTCCCATCCTATCACTTTGGGACAGCGAGTTCTCCTTGTCAGTCTGACATCGAGGAGGACTTTCTTTGGTTGTCTCAGGTCTGTTATCAGGCTTGAAAAATCATATGTGGTTGTTTCAGTTTCTCCAGTCGAAGAAGCATATGGATCCTTCATCCCTGTGCCCTGCAACGTCTACCTCTCAATCCCATCCTTCATTCTTCCAAAATTGCGACAGGTTCAATACCAATTACTGTCATCCAGTCTATCTGATCACATTCATGATGAATTTGAGACACTTCTCCCTGCTCTTATGGGAGAAGATGGCCCTTCCTCCTCCTCAAACCCTCCAGAACACTAGCTGCAGCTAATGCAGGTCGCTTTACAGAGAGGAGGAAAGGGGGAAAAGTTGCGAAATCCTATGCCCTGACTACCCTGGAGACCCCCAAAATTGGCCCCTGGCAGAAACCCCCACTGTTCTTCATTTGGACACGCAGCAAGTTACCATAATGCATCTAGATCCTAGATCTAGGAGTCACTATGACTCATTTGCAGTCATATCCCTTAATCAGCAGTGACCAGTGCGCTTACTCATTCCCCTTTTCGCATTATTCATCCGTTCCTTGATGACTCATTCTGTTTTCAAATTGATTAGTGATAATCTTCGTCATGCTTACTGGTTTTACTTACCAGTTGTTTACTGTCCTTACTCATCCTTACAAAGCCTTACCAATCCTTTACCAATCCTTTACCAATCCCCTTACCAATCGCTTACAGATCACTTACAAAGTGTTGCTCCATATTTACTGCAGGCTACACTACCTTTTTGTATATAAAGTACCAAGTCCCCTGCATAAAAAAGAAGGAAGCTACTAGCCAAGCTACTTGCGAAGCTACTTGCCCACTCAATTGCCTACCTATTAGGCCCAATCATCGTCGCTTTTAAGCTCATCATCATCCTCTTCATTCTTGCAGTATTTGAGGCTCCAATAAGGGTCTACTTACTGTTATCTTCATCATCTTACGTCATTTCTAGGCTCAGAGCAGCCTATTCTCTTCACATTTTCAGTCTTCCCCTGCTCCCCCTTCGTCAGGAGCACCTATACCCTCTGCCCTAGCCCCCTCTAGGTGCACGGAACCCCTCCCCCATTTTTATTTTAAACAGATCCCTTGAGCCAAAGCCCGCGTAGGAAAACCACCAACTCGGCAATTGTCTTTGTGTTGGTTTTTTTTGGTGTTTTTGCCATTGATCCTCATGTCGACTCACAATGGGTGGTATGGCTTCGGGGCAGCCAGCTGATAGCCAATCAGACAGTAGGCCGAAAGCCTAAAGAGGTGACGACCCTGCGGTGTACCATACGGTACAGGTGCTGCGCCATGCCTAGGCTGGCCCGTAACACCTAAGAGGAAAGCTAGCCCCTGACAGGTAGTCACCTGACCCCAGAGAGTTGCTGAGCTACACTGGTAATGGTCACATGAGAAGTTAGGCATATGCCGACTGATGCCGAAGGGTGCCGATCAATGCCGAAGGATACCGACAGTATTCTGATCGGCAGCTGCATCAGCCGTGGGATATGTGTGGTGGTGGTCATCGGGTAGGGGCAGTAGCTGGTTGGGGGTACTCGGAAAGGGGTCTAGGGGTGTCGGAGTGGCTGACGGAATTAGCGAGTAGCCAGGGCAAAGCACAGGCATGACACTTTGGCTCAAGGGATCTGTTAAAATAAAATGGGGGAGGGGTTCCGTGCACCTAGAGGGGGCTAGGGCAGAGGGTATGGGTGCTCCTGACAAAGGGGGAGCAGGGGAAGACTGAAAAAAGCGAAGAGAATAGGCTGCTCTGAGCCTAGAAGCAATGTAAGATGATGAAGATAACAGTAAGTAGACCCTTAATGGAGCCTCAAATACTGCAGGAATAGAGATAATGATGAGGGGCTTAAAAGTGACGATGAATGAGGCTAATGATGATGATACTGAGCTGATAAGTAGGCAAGTGAGCTAGGCTAGTAGCTTGGCTAGTAGCTTCTTGATTGCTGTTGATGTATCAGTACTTATATACAAAAGGTAGCATAGCCTGCAGTAAATATGGAGCAACACTTTGTAAGTGATCTGTAAGCGATTGGTAAGGGGATTGGAAAAGGATTGGTAAGGCTTTGTAAGGATGAGTAAGGACAGTAAGCAATTGGTAAGTAAAACCAGTAAGCATGATGAAGATTATCACTAATCAATTTGAAAATGGAATGAGTCATCAAGGAACGGATGAATAATGCAAAAAGGGGAATGAGTAAGTGCACTGGTCACTGCTGATTAAGGGATATGACTGCAAATGAGTCATAGTGACTCCTAGATCTGAGATCTAGATGCATTATGGTAACTTGCTGTGTGTCCAAACAAAGAATGGTGGGGGTTTCTGCCAGGGGCCAATTTTGGGGGTCTCCGGGGTAGTCAGGGCATAGGATTTCACAACTTTCCCCCTTTCCTCCTCTCTGTAAAGTGACCTGCATTAGCTGCAGCTAGTGTTCTGGAGGGTTTGAGGAGGAGGAAGGGCTGTCTTCTCCAATGAGAGCAGGGAGAAGTGTCTCAAATTCATCATGAATGCGATCAGATAGACTGGATGACAGTAGTTGGTGTTGAACCTGTCACAATTTTGGAAGAATGAAGGATGAGATTGAGAGGTAGATGTCACAGGGCACAGGGACAAAGGATCCATATGCTTCTTCAACTGGAGAAACTGAAACAACCACATATGATTTTTCAAGCCTGACAACAGACCTGAGATGACCAAAGAAAGTCCTCTTTGATGTCAGACTGACAAGGAGAACTCGCTGTCCCAAAGCGATAGGATGGGAGGTCATGGACGAGGGAGGGATGAACCAGGAGGCTTCAGGGCAAATGCTAGTGGGGATTCCTGGCAAGTACTTGTAGTTATTCTCCCTGGCAAAGGGGATGAGCAAAGAGATTGTTGAAGAGGTGGCCATTACAATAAAAAGTGGCAAAATGGGCATTTGTTGGCAGAAACAATGCAGAAAATCATGGAGGGTGAGGATTGTCACCAAATTTGGTAGGCAGGATGGCATGGTTGAGAGCTTTCTGTGAGCATGGGAATGATGTCGATATCTTTAGAAATGACCAAGATATTCAAAAAATCGGAATGCCATAAACTGGCACTTGAAAACTTTTATTCAGTGCTTGAGCAATTTCTTCCCTAACATTAAGGGTGGTTCTTGTGTGATGGATGACTGCTAGACACTCCAGTCATTCTGCGCATTAGGGCTAGGCTTCTCCATTCTTCATCATTCAGCTTTTGGGTCCATGCTCACATCACCAAACACCTTTGGTGCATGACAGCACATGTCGTAATTTGGCACGATTCACTGATGAGTGGTAGTGGGTGGACACAAGGCTTCATTTCAGAATTGAGCACAGCAGAAACTGATAGGTGTGGTGATTGTAATAAGATTTGGGGCAGAAACAGATGGGACAGCTAAACATATAGGCACTGGTAGATGGCATGGACACATGGAGGCTCAGGCAGGCAGATGACGATGTGAGGGCAACGAGCAGATGTCTTGTCTCATGATGATCTCATTGGTGGTAGCTACCTTTATATAGTTTTCCTGATATTTCATATTCTGTTGGTCTGGGTGGGACTCACCCAGACCCATGCCCCTGTCACTATGATTTCAGCTTACCAATACTTGAAGTCGGGTTGTTTCGAACAGAGTCTCAACAGATTGTGGCATTACCTTGCTTGCAAGGTTTCTCCAACCCCAATATTTGTGGGAACAGAGTACCAGCAAATGCCATGTGTGTGGGAAGAGTTCCGGCAGATGCCTGTGTGCAACACTACATACTCATCATCATAGTACAACAGTTCTTTGAGATGTCTACGTTAGTCTGAGCAGGAGTTGTTCACAATTTACAGATCTGTATACGATCACTCTTTTTGAACAACAGGGCAAATGCCATGTGTGTGGGAAAAGTTCCTGCAGATGCCCTTGTGCAAGGCTACGTACTCGCCATCACAGTACAATAATCCTTTCACATGTGTACAGATGACTCTGACACACGAGTTAGAGCAGTACTGGCATGGCGTCCATCTCGGCCTGACGTCTACACATGGAACTCAGCAAGATCAACATTGAAGGATGTCCAGCTGGTGCATTCTTCCCATCTTCCGCTTCATTTTTGACCTGAGATACTATTCTGGCACAGGGATCAAGCTCCTTAGCACAGATAATTTCGACACCTGGTTGTTCTCTATAGAGGTCTTGGGTGAAAGTTTATACCAGGTATGTATATACCCATTCATGATACTCTCCTACTTATCCATCTTCTGGGTGCATGCGACAATGGAGACATTTTCAAGCTCATGTTTCGCTTCAACACCAATTACCCTATTTCAGCACCAGCTGTACAGTTTGTCATAGATCACACAGCAGAGGCACCTATCCATCTAGTTCATGAATCTTCTTTCCCAATTGGCCATCTATACATGGCATGCTGCAATACCTGACATTGGAAAGCATCCCATTTTTTGAGCATGTATAGATATGCACATCTATTCTTGGGACAGAGTGGTCCCCAGTGTTGAGCATGTCCGCTGTGTGCATCATGCTGCAGAGTATGCTCACATCTTGCAAGGTATGAGGGATCCCTCCTCTTCTTTCTGTGCTAGAGTAGAGAGGTCCCTCCCCAGGTCAAGGAACAGTTCATCTCCTCGTCAATCTCACAATGTGCAACCTAGTGGAGTCTTGTTTAGGCCTGTGGATATCGACAAATACATATGGACCATGCCTGACAATCTGAGGAAAGTACATGTCCTTTTGTTCCAGTGAACATTCCTGGTGCTCACCATTCCATAGTGACTCAAACACAACGACACAGAACATATGATTCTGGAGTCTCCCAATGTGCCTGGTATGCACATATAAACTAAGCATAACAGATATTAAGTTCACAAACAGAGAGTGCCAATTTTCTTCCCCAAGACCAGAGTCTCAGCTGTGAGGAAACCTGCGAAGAACTTTACCTGTTGGAGACCACACACAGAATCAAGCCTCTTCGTGCTTACAACGTCAATGGGCATCTCATCCCCCCCAGCACATACCAATGATTGCTCGAGAACACCATCGTCGAGCTTCAATTTAACCTCTCACACTGGCCCATCACATCCAAAGCAGGTGCCACAGCATATGATTCTTACACTGCTGACATTAATGGTATTCAGAGTGGGTTCAGCCGACAAAGCTCAGGCGCTTAACCCTAGCTAACCCTAACTTCGTCTTCAGCTTTTTTTGGAGGGTTGAAGCTCCGACACTTTGTCCGCATATGGAAGTAGATTGATAGTTTCAAAATTGCTTCGAAGGCAAACAAAATGGTAGTATAGATTGTAGTGTAGATAACAGTACAGTGAAAAAAATACAGTGCTCTCGATACTGCACATACCGACATCCGTTGATCACCAGGATGCCCCGAACTTCCCTTCACACAGAGATACTTCAACTGCTTGATGATGCTACGCTCGCTACTGCACGGATGCGGAATGATGAAATCAGCACGAGTCTTGAGGATGATAGTGACCTTACAGATTGGACGGACACGTCGTCCGACACCTCAGGGATGTCTTCCCCTGCACTGAGCCCCATGGTACTGTCCCCCCCCTCTCCAGTGTCCTCACTCGCCTCTTCCTGGGGATCTATGTCGGTTGATTCCGAGTCGACTAGCACCGTCTCAACGATGGACATGATTATCGCACCGTATACCCAACTTCTGGATACAATTGAGGCACTACGTGATGAGGTTGAGGCTGCGCGCGTCCTTGAAGATCCGGGGGAACCCATACCTAAGGCCTCGCAACTCCCTCTTCTTAGTCACTTCGCAGAACATCGCCCTTCGTTATTTCGGAAGAAACTCCGTGTCAATCCGGAGGTATTTGACGACATTCTGGATCAAATCAGCAGTCATCCAGTCTTTCAAAACCAATCAAACAACAAGCAATTACCCGTCTCGATACAACTCGCAATATTCCTCTACCATGCCGGCCACTACGGGAACACGTGCTCGCCGGAAGATGTCGGCCAATGGGCTGGTGTTAGCGTTGGAACGGTAGTGAACTGTACTCACCGTGTGATTGCCGCCCTTCTAGATCAGCATGACGAGTTTGTGTACATTCCTGGTGCCCAGTCAGAGGAAATGCGGCGTGCACGAGCATTCACCAAATCTCGAACTTGTCGCGCTTGGAAGAACAGAGTGTTTGCAGTGGACGGTTCTGCGATTAACCTGTATGCCAGGCCTGGAATGTTCGGAGATGGCTTCTATGATCGAAAGGCTCGTTTCTCGTTAAATTGCCAGGTAAGTGTAGAAAGCAGACAGAAGAGTAAGACTCACCTTGCTTTGGAGGCAATTATTATGCCCCATAACTTGATGATTGTCAACTATGCGTTGGGCCAACCTGGGAGCGTACACGACGCATATGCGTTCCAAGGAACGCGAATATTGCAGGACCCGGCTAACTTGATTCCAGCCCGGCACTGGGTATGGGCAGATTCAGCTTATCCTACGGAGACGTGGTGTGTGGTACCGTTCAAGAAGCCGCACGGGGGACACTTAACACGTAGGCAGAACACCTACAACCGTTATCTGTCAAAGGTGCGTACTAGAAAAAAAAAACCTGCTTGTCTTCTCAGCATATGGAAGGTCCGCGTCAGGGTGGAACATGCTTTCGCCGCTCTCAAAGGCCGTTTTCAGTCGCTGCGGGAGCTCAGGTTACACATGAGCAAAGATAACGACTTACACATTGCAGCTTACTGGATCACCACGTGCATAATTCTCCACAATATGATCATCCGTTTTGAGGAAAGGTTAGGCGAAGAAACCACACAGTGGGCGATAGGTGAGGCGGAAGGCTGGGACGATGAAGGGGGAGACGACGGTGGAGGCGAACAGGGAGACAGAACGCAGGGACAGCATTTCCGTGGGTATTTGATGGAAAGGCTGTTCGAACAGCGTGGTCTCCGCATGTAGTTCAAACGGTTCTTAGGAAAAACACTTGCGCATCAAATTCAGATTGTTCTCAGGCAAACGACGATACAGATTTTGAGCTATGAAGGATACATGACATCGTATGGATGTAAATGGTAGTATAAAAAAAAAAGATACCGGATGCCGAACTACTACAAGCCATCTGATTGCGGGGCGCGAGAAGTAGATTGCGTGGTGGGAGGAGCAGTAGTAGAAATGGAGGGAACGGACACATCACCTGCTTGTTGATTTTGAAGTCTCGCCAGTTCCAGCCTGAGGCGCATCAGCTCCGATTCCTCCTTGAGCATTTCAAGTTCCAATTTCTTCTGCTCCAGCATTCGAATATGCGCCTTCTCCGCCTCATTACGCTCCCTCTCGTGCTCCGTCTCCAGATGAGCGATCTCTTTCTCTCGCATGTAAGCCTGGGTCTTCGCCACTTTATGCTCGTACTTGAGGGTAGCTCGGAGCAAACGCTGGTCTTGGGAAGCCTCATTTAGGCCGGTAAGCCGCCCATCGAGGTCAGCTTTCATGTGTGCGAGGACATTCTTTCCCTTCGTCAGGCTGGTTCGGGAAGACTCGGAAACCGCACCGGCGCGCCGAGCACTACTGCTAGGTGTAGATGATGTAGTCGTTGTAGAGATGGTAGAAGCCGGTGGCCTTGGGTATGGGGCCACGCGGAAAGCGGATCGACTATCCGAAGATGCAGTACGACGGTGCATTGCGCTCGGAGGCTTGTCTGGGGGCAGAACCGTGTTGGTAGAATTTCCAGGCTACATTCTCTTGTTAGGGAGGAAAAAAAAAAATCATTAGTACATACCTCCTGTTGAGATGGCAGATGATTGCCAAGCGTCTGTGGTTGCTCATCCACAGGCATGAAATCGTCACGACACTCCGGAACCGACACCACATTCCATTCCCCCTCCCGACCTTCATCTATTTCACCTTCCTCCTCCTCCTCTTGCTCAGATGCATCCATCGGAATGTTCGGATCAGGATCCCAGTCAGCGTTTGTGGAGGAACCGGGATACTCTACTACATCGCCTTGATCTTGATCTTGGGTACGATCGCATGCAGGTGGTGCGGTAGTGCCGCCACTTTTGATAATAGTAAGAAAGTCACCTGTTCGATTGGCCCCAGGAGTCGCATTGAATACTCTCGCATCGTACGTAGGGTTGCCATGCCATAGCTGATCGCATTCCTCCCAGAAGGGAAATTCTGCGAGAACTTGCTCTTGAGAGAATACCATGAGTGGGCGGGATGATAACAACGGAATGGACGGCACTTACCGTGGAGGTTCCGGTAGTTTGGGTTATTAGGGTTGACGCCCTCGCCAGTAGACTTGAACCTTGATACATGTTGTCGATATTTGTTCTTCAATCTGTAAAACAAGTGTAAAGAATCATTATGAAAGTGGAGGAAAGACGTACGTTACGAGGTGACTAGCCACTGCTGACGCAAACTTGGCTGGATGGGAGGCATACGACTCCCCGTATTGCCTGTCCTGGCGAAAGATAGCATCGGCGATGACTGCATTAATATCCTTCTTCCTCCGAGAATGAGGTTTTCCCTGAACATTTTGATCCATCGTCTCGTTGAAGAGGACAGCGCGATCGGCTGGATGTCGTAAGATCCAAGATAACAGGTCCCTTGTAAGTTGGGGGTACGGCTCCCAGTGAATGGCCTCAGCGCTTCCGGATCCCTCTTGGGGCTCCTGATGGCACTTTCTCGCTTGCTTGCCTTGGGATCTTACCGTGGGGGGACGGGAGGTGGGCTCCACGGGTGGGGCTGTAGTAGTCCTCGTCTTGGGCTTCGACGTTGCCATCCGTAAGTCAGGTTGAGGGACGAAAGAATACTGGGGGTAACCCCTGCCACCCCCAGAGGGGAGCATAGCGATCCTTGACTTCAGCTGAAGGCGGGCGGAGCGTCGTAGGTCTCGACGAAGGGGAGGCATAGTTTGAAACTCCGCTTGAATTCTACCGCATGGCCCATGAGCTCAGGTGGAATTTCGCACCGAGATTTGCTGGCTAAGCCCAAGCTGAGCCAGCTTTGAATACCATTATTGTCTTACTTCTCATTCTCATTCCCCCTCCACCTCCCATCACTAACGACCTCAACAAAAAAAGAAAGATCCCGTTGTTCCTCGACCCCGATGCTGTGATCACACCATGCAAAAAGAAACAGAAAATGGTAAATGCTCCTCACCCACATTACACTTGCAAACTAATGTTGGTGTAATGAAACAATTCCTACAAACACTCTCAGGAATCATACAGTAAGTAAGTCTGCCATAGCAATCACACCAACCTCCTAACCTAATTAAATGACAGCAAACCAAATGACATGACTATGCCTGTACAATAGTGTAGTGAGACAAGTTTACCATCCAAGAAAATGTACATTAGGGTTGTCACATAATCCCACATACTCAGTATCCATATTCCATACACAAAGCAGAAACGAGCAGTGCAAGCAAGGTTGAAAGCCACCCTCTGGCAGCATTTCCCAGGTAAGTCAGTTTATTCCGGAAAATTTGCAGTGTTTCCACAAACATTTACTAGGCTGGACAGTAAACTGAAACTGGCGGGGCGGCCAAATTCATGTTGGCAGGATGGAAGGTGATTGTGAGATGTCAATTTACACATTTAGGGATAGATTGGGGCATGTGTCGACGTTGTCACATTGTAATACACTCGAAAGTAATGCTTGGATACATTTCACTATAGCCTGAGGGGGACTCGCCAATCTGCAATGCAGTATAATTACGTTCACATTTGCACTGCGCTTAAAGACAATTGAATGGTGGTGGTTATGCACTCAAGCGGAGGCTAACCGAGCACTTGCCAAATGGGCCGGGTTTGCAGATGCGGCAGCAGCCTCGTCTTCTCCGTTGGAATACTTCCACACTCAATAGTAAGGACTTTCTACAGCGACCACCATTAGCCACATGTCCTTCTGTCAGATAAAGTCGCCTGCCTATAAGTGCAGGGTGTCCTGTTCCCTTCCACCTCCAACTTTCTGCCCCCTCGGAGTCTCTACTAGTGAGGTATGCCGCCATTCTACGAACTCGCAGTTGCCCGTTTCGTTCACGCTGGCCCCTCTCCATCGTCACCCTCATCCACTCCACAAGATTTCTCCCATTGGGCAATCACCGTCACCTTCTCCTCCGCATCCGGGTCCCTCCTTTACCAAATAATAGGCACGCACGCCGACTACTCCCTTGCAGCCCCTGCCTCCATCACCCTCTCACTCCCGTCCTCCGCAGAATCCTCTCCGTCATCCGAGTCAATCCCACACCAAACCTCACATGATTCTGAAGGAATACTCCTGGGTTTCCACTATGCGGCAAAAGCCCCGATAGGATATGTCGACGCCGACATACTCCCTACCCTACATGCCACACTCACGATGATCCCAGTCGTACATGGCGACCCTACCTGGGGGTCCCGAGATTGGGTGCTGGCTGGAGTGAATGAGCTGAAAAAAGTAGAGGGATTCTTCGTGGAAAAACAGGTGTGCGAGCAATGGATCAGCGACAAGTTGGGTGAAACGTAGAGGTGCGAGGCAGAACTAGTTAAAATTATACTTCCCCCTGGCTCGGACCTTTCGCATACTCCACAATTTGCATAGACCAGCAAGGGAACACTTGATGATGTGTTGTAACATTCTCCTTGCTCTCTTGCTCCACACATTGCTTTCCCTTCTTGCATTCTGTCGAGATGACTCCCCATCGTGTGATTCTGTCTTGTCTACCTAGCACGTGTCATCTACTTCGAGTGCGTTGTACACACTCGGAATAATAGCAGATGATCGATGAGTACTTGAGTCACCACGGACGGAATTACAGCTGCAGACGCTCTTTAGATATGATAATCTCGACTTTCCTTTGGTTTCGAAGACACGTTGTTTACTCCTTTCCACACCCTCTCTGGCTCACAGTAAGCACCTCCGACCTCCTGGGTCGAACTGACCACTCTCTTTCCACTAGGAAACCTCCACCTATCCCCCAGGTTTCTCTCTCTCAACTTTACATCTGGAGCCCACTGTGAGGGGGCTATTTTTCTTGATTCCCCCTTTCTGCCCCTACCTCCTAGCTCATACACACGTTTTCTCACCAATCCTCGCACTACTCCTCTCGCTTTGTGCAGGACTAGGACTATTCGTCGCAGACTTTCGAACGATATCTTTTTTGTCGTGTCCGCTTCAGCACTTCTGGAGATATCCTGCCTTTTGTGGAGAAAGGCACCTTCAGACGAATTTTGCAATAACTTGGGACCGGGTGTGCAGTTTTCCTTGTTTCCTCGTTCTCCAAACTCCTATCGCCTCCCTCTACCGCCTTCTGAGATCTTGTGGAATTTTTCCCAGCTGCTGTCCTTCGACGCACCACCTCTCCCCCTGCCTCTGAGCTCGTACCGCGTTTTCTCCTGAAGGGTTGTGCCGAATCTCTTGATTTTTCAGGACGTGATTCAACTCAACGAGACCTTCCGGCCATATATTTTTCGTCACGTCTTCCCCAGCGCGTCCAGAGATATCACCACTTTTCTGGAGAAAGGCCCTGTAGGACGAAAATTGGAATTACTTGGGATTGGGTCTGCCATTTTCTATAATTCTTTGTTCGCCTCACTCTCCTCGCCGCTCTCTACCATGCCCAGGGGTTTCATAGAGTTTGGCAAAGCACTTCACCAACACGATGCCGTCCTCCTCCCCTGCCACAGCCTCGCTCCCTGGCACTGCCCCTCGCATTTTCGCACCTTTTCAAGTCGTAGGAATCCATCCCTCACCCCCCTTGGGTCAGTAGAAAGCCACTTCAAGACCCCAGATGCTTTGAGATGCATCCCATCCCTCCAAGACGCTTTCAAGACATATTCAAGACTCTGAAACCCTTTCCAGCAGCTCAGCATCTTATCAGACTTGGTATGGACCCCTTGCTGGCATCAAGGTCGCTTCTCGAACCTCAAAGTGCCCTTCCCCTCGACGCGAGCTCACCCCATGCAGCTCGCACCCTCACCAAGTTGCGGATGGCTGCTCTTGGCTGGTCCTACACCAGAACAGCAGGCGCGTGGCGCGGTCCTGGGGTCACCTCGAGGCACCCGAGAAGATGGGCACTATTGTCGTCACTCAGTCAGTCCTTGCGAGGACTACCCCGGTGAGCACTCTCGGTCTCATTCTAGAAGACGCTCCCAGGTCAGTATGCATTTGTATACGAGGCAGTACCAGTATGAGCACCCCTTCAACCTCACGAGCATTCGAACTCCCCCCCAACTCATCTCGAGCCCCCTTCGAAGCACTCCCCTCGTCTCGACTCCTGCCAAGGTAGCTCACCCACATGGCACAGGGCCTCGACTCTGAAGCCTACCCCTGGATGTACCAAGGTGCGAGCAAGTCCCCCAAAAGGCTCGCCTTCCCTTCGAGAGGCCGCGACTTCAAACGAGCATCCCCCTATCTGTCAAGAAGCCTCCGGGCTCCAGGTACCTACTCAGAGGTTTAGTTTTTGCTTCTTCCGTGGTTGAGATGGTCACATTTGGGCATGCTGTAGGATCTGTACTTCGTATCTAGTTGCAGGCAGGTGCAGGATAGTTCAAGGTCAAGTGGGTACTACCTACCGGTGAGGTGAGGCGCTCAGGCGCACCCCCCAGGCTTGATTAGACTTCTGGCACTATGAAAAGTCAGGACACTTAAAATAAGTGTCTAAAACACTTTTAGTAAGCATCACAACAGCTAAAAATCAGCGTCCGTCATCGAATTTCAGCGTCTTAACATGACGCTGAAGTGCCCATGCGGCCTACTAAAAATCAGCGTCGAGGACAATGAATAAAATCATCACTGGCATTGAACAAGAGTGTCGAGATCATTGAACAAAAATAATTTATATGCTGCTTTTCATTGCCACAGCATCAATTCTGAGATCTGATAGTTCACGATCGACTTCATTCCGTCCAGATCAAATACAGTGGTGTACTATCCTATCCTATACATGACGCAGGGGGATACGTGTGCACTCCTGGGGCAGGCGGCAGGCTGTAGTGGGGTCCAGCACACGAAATGCGTAACAGTACGACCGGGGAATGTGGGGCGTCAAACACGAGAACCCCATGCGGCTCAAAATATTGCATGTGCAGGCAGGCTACAGGCAGAATCACATAGCGGTGGGGCAGGGAATATGAGGCACCGAAAGCGAGAATATTGCGCACCTTGAAATATCTCTCACATGGGCATCCAGTGGCAAAGTACTGAAGCGGCAGGGTAGGGAATGTGAGGCGTCAAGGGTGAAGTTTACGCTTCGCGAAGATCAT
Source organism: Pisolithus microcarpus (assembly GCA_024613185.1). NCBI lineage: Eukaryota > Fungi > Basidiomycota > Agaricomycetes > Boletales > Pisolithaceae > Pisolithus > Pisolithus microcarpus. The sequence goes on from JANFAI010000007.1 coordinate 2,527,146, forward strand.
GACTGTCTATTGAGCATCACCCTACAGAGTGTTGTGGAGTAGCGTTGTGACAAAGGTCACCGCATACATTCACCTTCAGGGCGCGCCCTGGAGAAGCTTCAATGATGAGAATGAATCCAAGGGGAAACGGGAAGCCTGCACGCACTAGGTCAATGGCAAGTGTCACGCAGATGAAAATAGAGACATACGAGATTCGCCGCGTCGGTTCCAAAGAGCCTGTCATCTCTTTTCCACGCGACGGAGGACTGGATCTTTCTCTTAGAGTCCTTGTTCAGCAGGACGTCGAACGGAACCCCTGGTTTCATCAAAGACGCTTTCATCCAGTCAGTGCCATAGTCAATGGCCAGTACCGCAGCAAGCGATGTCTCGAACAGTGCAGGAATGACTGCAAGGACACATAGTGCTCTCCGCAGAGAAATCAAGTGCATAACGCAAAAACGTGGCACTATTTGAAGGGTATTCGCCCAAGCCTGGGACACGTCGGCAACCAACAGCTCAAGCTGTAATTCAGTTGCCCAACAAGGTATGCAGTACACATAGGAAGTTGATGAGCAAGCAACCTGGGGAAGACTCTTCCGTCAGCCAGTGGTCTGGGCAGAAACAGAGATACCGGGCAAGGTCAGGGGACTCAGAAGCACGATCTCTCATGTTCTCTAGCTCGAATCCATACTTGCCACACCAGATCTGGCCCTAGACTTGAATATGGTTGCAGCTAAACAGCGCATATAGGGACTCATATTGCACATATCATAGAGCCGGTCAGTCCTGCCTAATAGAAACATGATGATATCTTGAGACGTACGCGAGAACCCCGAGAAAATAGCCTATCTTGCGAGAAAGACAAGGACTCGTTCAACCTTACCAGATACCAACTTGTTTCTGTTGGTGTGGGGCTCTGCAGCGTGTCGAATATACTGGATACAGCCTGGACAGGTGCTTGAGATCCGGAGTGCGATAGGTCCGTGCTTGCGGCAAGTGGCATGTCGAGGAAAGAGATGGGAGGAAGCAAAGAACGGGAGCTGGCGATAAACACGTGAGCGTGACCGTCACGCTGTTAGTAGGGACAGGACTTGACAGAATTGGACGCAGCGTCGCATTATGTAATTTCGCCAGGACTCGAGAAATAAATAAATAAAGACATGAATCTGATTTTATTAGATAAGTCAATTTGTGCACTCGGTACCCCACTTCAGACACGCTTGTACCTGCTGACTAAGCATTTCTCGTGGCCACATATACCATGCTAAGTCAGTTTATGACGCTGATTTTCTCCCCCGACACTGAAAATCAAACATTTATTTTTTGTGACACGTAAAATCACTGTCGAACGACGACGCTGAAAAGATGTGTCCACTGTTTCAGCGTCACAGACGCTGAAATATAGTGCTTTTACTTTTTACAGTGTGGGCGCTCTCTCGTGGCCCAGGAGGTACAGTCTCCCCCTTCAAGTTCCCGGCCAATTCAACCAGCTCCTTGCCCTTTATCAAGTCATCTCCGAGCCTACCGATGAGCGCCTTTGGGCTTCGAAGGCTACTTGAACCCTGAGGGTGTGCCCCAGCCAAATTCCCAGGCTCGCTACAGTCTTTCGAAGGCACACTTCCCCTTCGCAAATCCCTCCTGCCCTTTCGAGCCTATTCAAGCTTGATGTAAGGTTCCTAGCCCCACATACAGTCCGACCACACTATCCGGTCACCCCACGAAGCTGAGAGATCACCTTCGACCCCCGCTATGGAGTACATAATTGAGATGGACCATACAACGACCCCCAGATTTGCAACATACTATATACCCGCGCTCATCTCGCCACCAACCATGTCCAATACGCTGAACAGGAAGTGGAACAGGTATGTCTTCACCACTGCGTAAACGAAAAAACACAGCGCACATCCATAGATCCTGCTCGAGACAGTTGCCACCTCCTTTTTACCCCCTGCAGACCCACTCGAGGCGTTCGCGAAATGGTTGGACTTGCTCGACCCTACACTTCATCCAGAACAATGGTCTGCCCTACAAGACGCCATCGATCCTGTCAGAGATGTCTTTCCGCCCCTCGGTGAGCCCAGGACCGAGAGATGTTGTCCTGAACTACAAAGTGACCCTCGTAAGTCAGCAAGTGCATGCATATAGTCTCACAGGAACACCATACCATACACAGACGACAGAATTCCAAGTTGTATAGACCAATGTCACCAGTGCTAACTCAGTGAGTGAGGTGCGAAAAACCCAAACTCGGATGTACAGGAACTCTGCCCTCCATCCTACGAACTATGGATCGCTGCAGAGTCACTTGAGCCTGAGACCAGTCACCAACAAGGTGATCATAGACCCTCCCACTCCAGATGTGAAACGACGTCCTGTTAGTACCAATGCAGTCGGAGTGGGCTTGCTTTCTAACGATCCCTGCCTAGGGAAGTTCAGTACAAGCTGGATGCGACGTCATAGTCGACCGTTTGTTCTCTATTTATATTTCAGCCTTGCAAGAATGCAACAGATGCACCGAATGTTTTCAACTTCTTGAGGTCCGAGTCACCCACCCCTCGCATTTCTCCACTAGATTTGCCTCCACTCTTCGCACGCAACTACGGGAATGAACAACCTACGAGCAGGAAATATTGGTGAGAGCGCTCTTGGTGTCAATTGTCCAGCTGACTGCGATGTGGTGCCTAAACTCGAACATGCAATAGGACCAGTCATTGAAGTCGAGGAAGGCGGTCTGAACAAACAACATGCAGGGGGAGAGAGGATCGTGTATGTCGATAGTGGCCTTGTGTTTCTCTGTACTCGATGTTGGAAAAGAATGGCATCTCTTCTCATAGCACGCGTCGTTTCCTCCCCACCGCCCTACCACTTGGATTCATTGTCAAATAATGATGTCGACAAGTTATGGGACATTTCACTACCAGCATATCATTCCACCAGTGTTGCAAAATGACTAGAGTTGCAAACCATCAATTATAAAGCAACACACTTTGTTCAACACTGTGTAATTGTACATGTAGAATGATTTACAATAGCCTGCTAGGACTGTTTGCTTTTTGAATAATTTCTAACCTCGTATCCTGGAGATTGGCATCACCCCTCCGAGAGCAATTATATATGGGCATGATGGTATAAAAATATCCAAAATGAAAACCCCCACCACACATGGCCGTCCTAGATAGCCAATGTATACTAGGAGGTTCTTCAGGAAGATACTCTGGCACCGTTGGCTCTGTTGGCTTACGCAACCTCTCAACAATCTTCGGACCAAGATCCAGCACAACAGCACTCGCGAACCGTCCTGCCATCGCACCAGTTACGGGGCGGAATAGAGCCGCAGCCTTTGCGTACTCGTTCATCTCCAGAGCATACAACTCGGGACCCTGGTCGTGCATCCGCGGAGGAATGGATGCGTCCGATCCTGGTTCAGCATATGCACGAAGGAAAGCAGTGTATCGAGTCTGCTTTTTGGATTAGAAATAAATGGCTGGAACCCGCGCAAAGCTGCCTCTGCAACGTGGACTTCGATGTGAGGTATTGGAAACCAGGGGACGTCTCAGACGATGCAGTAGTAGTGACATCGTCAGCGGATATAGAGGGCACCGAACGGCCTGCGACGACTTTCTTAATTTTTTCTTGACCTTTCTTGGACATGTAATCAAAAACGGACCGCGGCGCGGCAGGAAGAGGTGTCCCTCCAAGAGCGGTGCCTCGCTTTGCGTGGACATTAATTGACTGCCAGACGGCGAACACTCCTACACTTACTTGGTCAGGGGCGATACCTGCCTTCCATTGAGCGTGGGTTTGGGGTTTTGAGGGGACGGTAGTCGGTGTAACATTCTCCTTGTCATTATTGCGTGATTTCGTTTGGTCCCAGACTTGCTTTGGATCGGGAGTCCATCCTTGTGGCACGTCCGGTATGGGAAACCTAAGAGAATAGAAAAGATGAATTTCTTCGAACTGTACAATGAAACACAACATACGTACCACATGTCTTCCGCCACTGGTTTATTAGATAAAACGAAGCCGGACAACACTGGGGTACCGTCCTGGAAGGTGGCACGACTGGTTCCTCGTCTCTTGAATACATCAGATAAACCGTCCCGTTAAAAAGTGACTGAGAAGTATCACTTACATCCCATGACTGCATTTTGTACCGCGAGGCTCCGCGATTGAGTCGATGAAGGACCTCCTTTACCAGTTACAAGGCGCTCGTCATCCTGAATTTCCGTGATATCAAAAGCAATCCTATTCTTGCCAACACCTGCGCCGTGGTCAAATACGTCCAGATCATCCTCATCCGCATCATTCATCGCGCCCAGCCCAAAACCCCCTTGGAAATCTAAGTTACAAACTCTAGCGAGAAAAGATGAACAGGCAAACTTGCCAATCTAGGTCCAGCTTTCGCACTTGTACTCCCTTGAGTAGTGCCTAAACTTGCATGTAAACCGAGTCCCTTGTGATATCCAAGTCCGTGAAAATCATCTTTACGCTCCACAACAAGCAGCGTGTCTTGCGGTGGAAAAGTGTGTTTCTTGGCCTCCTCATCGACCTCCACTGCGTGGGGATTCCGGCCGTACTGAATCTCGTGTCGTCGCCGAGATGCTCTAGGACCTATCCCCCAACCTAACCTCCAGCCCATCTTCTTGAGTATACGTGCACCAACGGAGTCCTTCGGTGAAGGAACTACCGCTTCTTCGAGAGCAAGTGTAACAGGCTGATGTCGACATGAGCAGCGAAAAATAATAAGTGGAATGAATACAAACTCTTTCTCCGTCTCCTCCAGCCTATCTCTGCGCCCTCTTTCCGCCAGAGTTCCACCAGCAATATCTATTTCATCGCGTTCAGACACTAGGTTCTGGTCCGCGTGCAGTTCGGCAAGATCCTCCTCGTCCATGAAGTCCTCCGGCCGAGCAACTCGAGCTTTGGCACGGTCAGTTCGTGAGGATGAGAATGTAGCAGGTGTCCATCCTAAGGGCAGCTATGCGTCTTCATCAACGTTGAGAGGTATCGTGAGGCGTACCTTCCTTGGAACCGACAGTGTTGAAATACCCTGCTGAGAATCCACCCGTGAAAGCACCATGCAGCCTCCTTCGTCCTTTTTCATCTCTGATCTAGACCGTACGTTCAAAACGCACGTGAAGCAGGAACGACACGGCACTGACCTCTTGTTTCCACAGCGGTACAAACTCGCCAGTATCTTTGGATTTCTCTAGTGGCGGCAACGGAGTGCCGATCTGCAGTGAACTTATATTTCGTCTGCTCGGATGGTGGCAACAAGAAGGACTCACCAGGCAGAAGTTTCCACTAGCTTTCCCGCTAGAAACGTCAACCCCGAGGTCCCCGGGTTTTCGTTTGAGCTTGGCCTGTCCGGAATCTCGACTGTTTTTAAGCCGAGAGGTCAGGCGGCGTGGGAAGTAACTGCTGCGTGTAGAATACTGTGGTAAGCTCCGCAAATGGAAGGTTGCGTGGCGGCGGGAGGCGGTGTAATGCCGCCCAAGCATTGCCGACAGGTCACGTACACCCCTGGAACGGTGAGGGAAAAGGAGGAAAACGTACAAGTAAAGACACGATTCGGGGCAATATTTAATGCTGGTGGTGGGGTATGCGAGTTGTCGAGCCTTAGTTAACTTAACGAGACGTGTAACCAGTCAGTTTAGTAATACTGACTTATTGGGAACTACAGGTGCGCTGGACAGCGAATCAGGGATTTGCTGATACGGTAAATGCATCCCACTCAAACGGATCGCCTTCAAAGAACCTTGAACCGCATGGTTAGCGACGTTGCATAGCATGGAACTGAGGGTAGTAGGGCGGAGACGCGTTGTGGTCGAAGCAGTGACAGGCGAGTGACTTGCCGCAGCGATGCCCACGAAGGGTACCATATTCTAAAAGTAAACGGTTATTGGCATGACAGCGTAAGTAGGCCGGAGCTACCTGTGGCCTATGGGACCTCTCTAAAATCCTTACAGCCAAGTCAATGGCATCCAACAAACCAAGTTCGACCTCCTCAGAAGTGTGGGGATCCAACTCGCGAGCATAGCGCCTCAACCGCCGTTGCACTGCCCTTCGAACGCTCTTTTTGAAGGCGGGAGGGAGGTTGATCGGTGTTGGCCGTAATGCAGAGCTTGTCGTAGGGGAGGGATCGACTAGGACAACCGAGGAGGACGAGGCAGTAAAATACGACCCACCGCCACCAGAAACCGATTTATCCTTATCGTGATTACCTACACGAATTCATCTTAGGGAAGTAGACGAGGATGGAGATTGCTTACTAGCCGCTGTCTTGAAGCTGGTCGTGGAGTTCAAGGTATTCGATGTCGTTGTGACTGTTGAACTGAGGGTTTCCGATGCCGTCGTCAGGGATGGAGTGTCAGGAGGAGGTCCACTTGAATCGAGGTCGGTTGTTGTCGACTTCGACATGGTGGTCATCGTCTCCACTGAACGGGACGGTGTGGGGATGACCTAGATAAAATGAACACGAACTACGCCTCAAAATGGTCATTTGCAACCCACCGAGAGAGCATACCCAGAAATGCGGTCGAGGATTACTGCATTACAACGAGTGAGCCTCGTAGGACGTAAGTTGAATGATGACGATGGTGTTGGGGAGGGCCTGCCTGCAGACCCAACAAGGTATGGCTGATATCGAGAAGAGCTGCGGTTCTGGCGAAGAGAATACCTCATGATGTGTGATACGTGATACTGGCGGCATTGGGATTCGATAGGTTCGGCTTAAGTACACCTCACACTCAACAGCGCCCATGGACCCTTGAGTTAATCTCCTTGAAAGAAGTTGCAGTAAATCACGGTTGGACAATAACCTCAGAGCACCCATGGAACTTTACATTAATTTCTTTGGAGGAAGTTGAAATAAATCGTCGGTGGACAATAACTTCAGTGCTAGGACAGAAACGAAGTCGCAGTAAACCACGGCGGGACAATAACCCCAGAGCACTCACAGAACTTTGGGTTAATTTCTTTGGAGGAAGTTGCAGTAAATCGTCGCCGGACAATAACTTCAGTGCTAGGACAGAAATGAATTTCAGAACATTAACGCACGAAAAATAAGTAGTGTCCCAACGGAGGTATCATCGTCAGGATACTGGAATGAGGCCTAAAGATGACCGGACCCGAGATCAGTAAGAGGGATGATACTCTAATATCGTTATCATCATGCAGTAGCATGATTCCGAATTGTAGGAACCTTGGATGTACTACGGACCATGTTAGATTGACTACATAAATCCACTGCGTCACTCACTATAACACGGTATGAACATCATCTCAAGAGCCCTATCAACGGGTGCGAATGGATGTGGCAGGAACGGCCTTCTCTGTGCTTCATTTTTCTTTTGTATTCGTCGCCCACAGATTTGAGCGAGTCAACTCAGTTTTTCTATTACCGTACTATCTTGGTTACAACTACGATTGCTAGCCACACTTTGGAAGAGGTGGAAAGAAATGTCGGGTGAAACTGGCGTCCTTATAAACTGAACCGCGTTGCCCCGCACGTGACCGTTACCTAGGTACGCGTTTTCCACAGCACGGACTTCGCCGTAGGTGAATTATTGTCCGCAGTGCGGACCAATTGTCGGGGCTTTGTCGGGCCTCGAAATGCCATTCAGTTTAAGAAACCGTCGGAGTCGCGATTACAGCTTCCTCTTTTTCCCTCCATACATCCGCACATATAATTTTCTGCCCCTCCTACGACGACAAGTAGTAGTAGTAGCAGTAGCAGTAGCAATGAATCATCAGCGTATCAATTTATGCATGATCACGATAACGAATAATCTCCACTGAACGAAGTGGTCGCAAATGCATGTCGCCGCGAAGGCCATCCCGCGACTCAAAAAGTTCTATTTGAACGGTTCACTAGGTACGGATGTATCAACTACTGATACCACTTGCACTTACGAATCACACCACAGACCATCCCGCTGTGATAGCCTTGTCAACCGGCATCGCGACACTGCATCCATCCCAACGTCCAATGCTAACATATGGTCGCGAGAACGATATGCGATGGCTTGGGACCGTACTAATCTGGTATATCATTCTTCGTCTTTTAATCTGGTCTATTTTCCGTATCTTGATATATGTATCTGTAGGCTCCCCTTCCCCTCCCCATACCGATGCCGAACACGTTGCCACCACGACAGTGCTACTGCGTCTCGATGGACCAGATTTCCAATACTGTACTGGCGATGTTTCGTTTAGCTACCGAAAATTGAGATCATGATGGAATTATATCGGCCGAATCAAGCAATTCCCGGTGCTCATCGCAACTTTATCCTATCCAAAGGTCGAGCTATTAATTAATCGCACCACTGCGAGTCACCCGCCAATTGTCTTGTCTAATATGTGTTACCGGTGCGTCAGCGGTCCTTTCGTCGTCTCAGTCTGCTTATTATCAGCAAGATCTAATTATTGGTATAATGTTCCCATGTGTATGTGTATTGCCTGTATTGCCGGTACTCATCGTAACTTCGTCGGTAGGTCGTCCTACGCGAAGATCGAGCTATTAATTAATTGCACCGCTACGAGTCGCCCGCTAATTGTCCTATCTAATATGTGTTACGGTGCGTCAGCGGTCCTTTCGTTGTCTCAGTCTGCTTATTGTCAGCGAGGCCTAATCACACACACCGGTACAACGTTCTCGTGTGTATTGTCGGGCGAGGATCCCTATCCTGAATTTATCCAGGCAGTAATAATGATAATGCCTATTGTCTAGACTAATTAATCACATAACGTTGGGTATAGTGCTTCCTTATTGTCGGGCGAAGATTCTTGTATTCACTTGTAAGTTTATTAGGCGAGCTATCTCTGCTATCGGCAGTAACTACGCCCAGGATTCAGGGGTTGTACCCACCACCAACTGCGAAACCCGCCCAAATATTTACTGCCTGCACTGTGTCCCAAGTTACCCCCTCACACATACCCGACGAGTCGGACCTGTGCTGGCCACCCCTTCCAGCTCGTCAATTTCTAATGCAAGTTGCACAGTGGTCCCCATTGAAGCGCAAGCATAGAGAAGATTCTGTCGGAGTGTACCGGCAGAAAAAGGCTACTTTGCCGGCTGCGCTGGTAAGTACCCTATTTCTAATGCCTGACAAGAAAACTGACGGTTACGAAGAAAAGTGGACCTCGCGGTCGCAGAGCGGTCCCCCTGAAGCCAGGCCGTAATGGGAGGTCTCTCAGCGTTCATCCGCCGTTCAAGGTTACTCGCTTAGATTCTTCCGTAATTGCACGTTCTCCGAAGCCCGATCAGACACTAATAATTACAAAGGATGGAGGACCTTCCGGTCACCAAGTGATCCCTTTGAAGCGCAAGCGTAGCGAGGAGATTCTCGAATCTCGTCCCCTCAACAAGGTTGCTCGCATAGCTGTGCAGGTAGTCACGCATTCTTTGCTGCCCGACTAACAAACTGAGTGGTTCCGAGTGGGGGATTGACTTGCCCCCCTCATGTCCACGGTCCAATGAAGTTGGTAGTGAAAACCTACAGGGCTGTACCTCGGTATGTTGCATTGTACTTTAGAGAGCATACCTAGATTTGTAAACCTAAACCTAGACCTTGGTGATATCTAATTGTTTTATTTACAAATCGCTGGTTGACGTCAGATGAGTGTGTCATTGGGTTAATATATGCTCACCTTCAAACTTTTGAAGCCGTCACCACCCCAGCTCAACTGCTCCTCTAGGTTGTAGCCTCCGCGGCCAGGTCGACCTGCTTCACCACTTGGCTTAGAGAATTTGTCGTTTTCACCCAGCCCTGATTCAAGAGATGAGAGGCTGGACTCAGATGGCGCAGGTGAGCCTTCCGATTCAGAGGAACCAGGGGAAGGGAATCTGATGGCAACCGGTTTTTCCCTGGCGGCGGGCGCAGGGGTTTGTCCCCTGGGACCTTGTGCTCTAGGAGTTATTGCCCTGGGCGTCATCGCTCTGGGGCTTGTTGCTCTGGAAGTCGCCGCCTGGAGAGTCGCGGCCCTGGGAGTTTGTGCTCTGGTTTCCACACTAGTTTGCGAGGGAACCTGTAGCTCCAGCGCAGTCATCGATTCAGATGTGTTGACACGCACATGCCCCCCTGGTAGAAGTGCTATTTTCCACCTGAGAGGACAGTACAGGTAATAGGTGGGGCTTGTCATCGTAGAATGCGGGGACTGGTCGCGTTTTCGACACTGATATAACTTCAGGAATGGGGACGACACAAGGGCTCCTCTATTTTTGTCGCGCTTTTTTTGGTCGTTTCGATCTTATTGTCTGGAGACAGACATATTCATTATTATAATGCGATTACGGATGAGGTTTTTCCTACGGCACCCGACATGTAAAATTTGACATCCTCCAAATAAGGCAACTGCCATTATTCTTCTTTTAGTAGGTAGAGTGAAAATATACCTCCTAGCGCACAGACCAGGTGGCCCAGCTATATAAACTCCAGGGCTGAGCTTCCTCTCCCCAGAACAAATACACATTTGTTTCTACCTCCTAGTCTCTGCCCTGCTGTGATCTAATACACAACTATGTCCTGTGACTCCATGGTGAGTCCTCCATTGCATTTGTTATATTTCTGGCCCCCTCTACATTTGGTCCACCTCATCTAATTTTTCCTTTTAGTGGCCAGCTGAGTGGAATTCTCTCTATGAGAGGTCAGTTGTAGACCATATGTTATTACCCAAAAAAATCATCAGGTATGTCTCACTAGCATTAATTTAGTGTGATAGCCTTACTCTGTTCCATCAGTACTTTGGATGGCTTGACCCCTGAGGGTAAAAAGGCATTGGATTCTGCTCTCTTTGATGGAGCATTGTCAGATCCTGCAGATGATGTGGGCAAGCAACAAAAGTAAGGTTCCATTGTCACTTCTCACATTTGAATGTCTCACCAAATCACACCACAGGAAGCAAAGGGTGTAAGTTCCACTTTTGATAAAGTAGGTTATCTGTATTAACATGTTTCAGGAGGGAACCAAGTGCAGAAAAAAGACAAAAGAAATATCAGAGGAGCATCCTCAAAGGTATAACTAAGAAAGCCATTTTCTCTGTTATTAACAAAGGTAAGCCTTTCCAATTCCCAAGCTAACCCTGCTAACCTCATGTCACACAGTCACCTTCCCAGCCTTCAACTTTCTGGCAGAGGTTCAAGGCAGCCATCAGCACACTGGCCAACAACCCCTTTCCTATGTCTGGACAGATAATATTCCTCGATCAGCTGTGAGCAATGATGGAGTCCCACTCCTTCATTACTTACCAAATTTTCTAACCCTTGATGATGCTGTGGGTACAAGTTTGTTTATTTTAGGGCCAGATCTAAACCACTTCATAGGCATCATATTATGCAACCATAAACACCTACTCCACAATAGCAAAACCATCCATGGCCTCTGCTACAAGTACTACTGCCAATGGACAGTATATTATCAGGGATGGCCAAACTGCAGGCATGCTTTGCTTGGCCAAGTATTGGCATTCAATTGGACAATCCAAAGAAGATGTATGTAATATTCTCTCCACCTGCTGACCTATGCTGATATTGTCTTAGCCTCATCCAGTTCCTGCTCGTGACATTGTAAAGAGTGGACACAAATTCAATGAATTTGTGAACTACATCCAGAAAACTCAGCTCTTGTCCCATAGTATCAATAGGGCACTCCAGGTCATTGATCCTAGCCTTCATGCAAAACTTACTCACCTTAGGGAAGTGGTGCACCAAAAATTCCCTGCAGTAAAGGTGTTTGATGATTATGACCCTCTTCTTTTTGAAGGAAGGGAGATCATCTTTAATAGGCAGTCTGGTCCTCATGTGGACAAGCAAGATCCTCAGCTAGGGTGGGTAGCCCTTGTGGCCTTAGGAGATTTTAAAGGAGGTCAGCTTCACTGCCCACAACTGGGTCTAGATGTCAGGCTAGAACCCAGTGATATCATATTTTTGAGGGGAAGGGTGGTCAAACACCAGATCAAAGGTTGGGATGAGGGTCAGAGGATCATAGTAGCTCATTTCACTCATACTCGTCTATGGAAGGAAGTTGGCCTGGTGGATCAAGTATCTATTTAGTCCATTCAATCAGACACATACATTTACGTCAGGACAGTTACAATGAATCTCCTGTACCTACACCAAATAAGTCGGACAACTCAGACTAAATTACTTTGACAATTGCAGTCGGTGATCAGGACTGATCCCAGTCAGAATTGTAGCTAGGGTGGAGGGGGACACAAATGTAGCCTGTTAATACTTTCTGTTATGGCGCATCTGCAAACAGGACACACACAGATGCCTGGTCGTCGCATGCTATCCCGCCGCGTATAGACTTGATTGATATTTACCATTCATCTTGTCAGTGCGTCGGGAATGATTTCGTAGCCATATTTGTATCGTCAATTTGCAGTTTCCTGTTGAGCATGGAGTACCAGCGCTTTGACGTCAGCTGTATAATGTCAGTCAAATGGTAACGTAACACCGATGCCGCATGGCTCACCCGTCAGACCAGTCATCAGGCATCCGATAATTGGGATTGTACTGTGAAGATGCGTGAAAAAGAACGCGTTGATGGGCTTATTCTACGATTCTGTCAGTGACGGCCCTAGCATGAACGATGCGCGTGCGTACGGAGGTAGTCAATGCACAATCACGCCCAAGACCCAGCTACACAATACACTGACTTAATATAACCAGCCTCCTGGTAAAGATACATTCAGATGCAAGCCAGTAAGTAAAAGCACTCAGTCCAATGCACTGGATGGATACTGACCTGTGGTAGGATGTTCCTGACATGGTTCCAGCTAAGCGAGCCTAGTAATACATGACGCGCAAGTATTCCGATCGTCAAGATAACCCTCTCGTCCACTGATATGCGTTCACCCACTGCTGTCGTGAAAGGCAAGTTGACAATTGATTTATCCACCGAAGTAGCGTCCTCGTTGTGCCCTCCGACGGTATTTAGGTACCCTGGCCGCAGCGGCACGACGACGATGCTTGTGCTTTCCACCGAACCCAATACCATTCGACAATATCTTTCGAGCCCACAGCGCCGATGCCAGAAATTCATCTTGAACACGATGGCTGGATTGCGAATGCGCTGGCTAACGAAGCCACGCAGGTCAGCCAAGTTACTTTCGAGTATCACCGCGACATAAGTTGGAGACAACCCATGATAAGGCCGAACGGGACAGGAGGGGGAAACCACTCTACAATCCGAGCTGTGAAGCTCCGAATGAGGCAGCATGAGCGACAGATTGGATGCCACATATAACATAACGAACTGCTCTAAAAAAAACGGAGGAGGGGGATGAGATTGCGACGAACGAAGGGAGTGTAGATGAGTGTAAAATATGTCTCGATCTGTCTGGTCTCGGTCGATACTCGATGCCACGGCTCTTGAACTCCACTTCTACGGGTTCCGGAACGCGACCTGGCTGTTGCGAACAAATGAGCACGTTTCGCCCTTGTACTGGCACTGGGACATGGACTGGCCTCTCGCCCGGAATTTGAGAAGGGGGTTGAAGAGCACAGGAATCTCGTACTTGCCAGTAAGGGTAGAGATAATCCAACCATATGTCACCCTAGCTGGAATTGTCTTCTCGATCTCATTTTCGTGAATGCATGGTAATCGGGAGGCATGGGGGCTGTGAGTCAAGCGATGAACATACCATGGAGGTTGAACCTGTTACGAGAGGACAGAATTGGGGCTGGAAATGTCACGTACGTGGAAGAATGGGGTTTATCTGCTTGTGACATAATGGTGTGAGGGAGACGCCGTCGTCCATCTAACCTTCTGATGGTGCCAATGTCGAACAGCGGTCATACAGGACGCACATATGTTTTTGTTTACTTCTGTGCGAGTGACCGCATTGAGTTCAAGCTTCAAGCTTAGACATTTCGCATGGTATCGAGGAGGTCGGACACCGCTCTGTCCAGATTCACTTGGTTCATGAACAGCTGCCGACAACACGTCAGATGAGCAGAGGGAATTGGAATCAGGGAGGTACCTAAGAAGTAGAAGTCAAGATTCCCAACGCAGGCCGGGCGTAAGGGTGGATCTGGTGAACACGTGTGATCACTGTCCAGGTGCGAGTAGTAAAGTACTTACGTTGGCAAGAGCGGACACGAGTTGATTGAAAACTTTGAAAGGTTTGAGATATGTATCACTCAAGGTTTGAATCCCGCAAGCTGTGGTATTCACGATACCGACGGCATTTACAATGCCTTTGGTGGCATCTGACATAGGATTAACGCCGCCAAATTCTTTTACCGCAGCATCGATATCATGGCCGGCCGTTGCTGGCATGGGTTCTGGCTCTGGTTTCGGTTTTGGTTTTAGGTCTAGCTTCGGTTCCGGCTCTGGTTCTGGTTCTAGTTTTGGCTTTTGTTCTGGATCCGGTCTGGTAACTAACTTTTCAGCCTGTCCAACAGAATTACTTGATTATTGCATAGCTGTACATCGCAAATCACATACGTTCTTGGTCGGAGCCACCTGGGGTTGCTCTGGTTGCTCTTGAGCCCGGCTACCGGTAATTGTTGCAGCAGCTTGTTCATTGAACAGCACAACTGGTGGCCACATATGCACCAACTTGCTTTTGACTGGCACTGGATTGTTCTCTTCATTGCTACCATCCATGAGAGTCCCTGGGGTGGGTAGTGGGTCCGACGGCACGTCAGATAACCATCCCATCACAGAGGGTCCAACGACACGTCAGATAACCCCTGCGATTGAGCCCCAAGGTTCTCAATAGAATACACAGTTGTTGTGTGGTATGCGCATTTGGGTTGTAGCAGCATATTTTTTTACACCCCAATTTGGCACTCGTCACCGAGTTAGCTGAATATTGACAACAAGGGCGGTATAAAGGAGTCGAGACTGCAAACAAAAGGCGGTATACGATAAATCCCTCTCAAGATTTGTACACCCATTCGCGTCGCGCACCATGCACTCCTCCAAGCCAGTCCCCGCGTTCTTCGACGTAGACGAGCCACAACAGTTGCCCATGTTGTCTTCAAAGTCGGAAATGTACTATCAGCCAAAAACTCGCGTGCGTGTATCTGCGCTCGGAATAGCCTGCACACTTGAGTCAAGAGCCGAAGTGAATCTCAGGGAAGATAAGTCAGGGCGAGCATCAACAATTCGATCGGTAAAGACCACAGGGAGCATTTTTGGCTCTGCATGATGGGTATGCTCTCTAAAGTACAATGCAACATACCGAGGTACAGCCCTGTAGGTTTTCACTACCAACTTCATTGGACCGTGGACATGAGGGGGGCAAGTCAATCCCCCACTCGGAACCACTCAGTTTGTTAGTCGGGCAGCAAAGAATGCGTGACTACCTGCACAGCTATGCGAGCAACCTTGTTGAGGGGACGAGATTCGAGAATCTCCTCGCTACGCTTGCGCTTCAAAGGGATCACTTGGTGACCGGAAGGTCCTCCATCCTTTGTAATTATTAGTGTCTGATCGGGCTTCGGAGAACGTGCAATTACGGAAGAATCTAAGCGAGTAACCTTGAACGGCGGATGAACGCTGAGAGACCTCCCATTACGGCCTGGCTTCAGGGGGACCGCTCTGCGACCGCGAGGTCCACTTTTCTTCGTAACCGTCAGTTTTCTTGTCAGGCATTAGAAATAGGGTACTTACCAGCGCAGCCGGCAAAGTAGCCTTTTTCTGCCGGTACACTCCGACAGAATCTTCTCTATGCTTGCGCTTCAATGGGGACCACTGTGCAACTTGCATTAGAAATTGACGAGCTGGAAGGGGTGGCCAGCACAGGTCCGACTCGTCGGGTATGTGTGAGGGGGTAACTTGGGACACAGTGCAGGCAGTAAATATTTGGGCGGGTTTCGCAGTTGGTGGTGGGTACAACCCCTGAATCCTGGGCGTAGTTACTGCCGATAGCAGAGATAGCTCGCCTAATAAACTTACAAGTGAATACAAGAATCTTCGCCCGACAATAAGGAAGCACTATACCCAACGTTATGTGATTAATTAGTCTAGACAATAGGCATTATCATTATTACTGCCTGGATAAATTCAGGATAGGGATCCTCGCCCGACAATACACACGAGAACGTTGTACCGGTGTGTGTGATTAGGCCTCGCTGACAATAAGCAGACTGAGACAACGAAAGGACCGCTGACGCACCGTAACACATATTAGATAGGACAATTAGCGGGCGACTCGTAGCGGTGCAATTAATTAATAGCTCGATCTTCGCGTAGGACGACCTACCGACGAAGTTACGATGAGTACCGGCAATACAGGCAATACACATACACATGGGAACATTATACCAATAATTAGATCTTGCTGATAATAAGCAGACTGAGACGACGAAAGGACCGCTGACGCACCGGTAACACATATTAGACAAGACAATTGGCGGGTGACTCGCAGTGGTGCGATTAATTAATAGCTCGACCTTTGGATAGGATAAAGTTGCGATGAGCACCGGGAATTGCTTGATTCGGCCGATATAATTCCATCATGATCTCAATTTTCGGTAGCTAAACGAAACATCGCCAGTACAGTATTGGAAATCTGGTCCATCGAGACGCAGTAGCACTGTCGTGGTGGCAACGTGTTCGGCATCGGTATGGGGAGGGGAAGGGGAGCCTACAGATACATATATCAAGATACGGAAAATAGACCAGATTAAAAGACGAAGAATGATATACCAGATTAGTACGGTCCCAAGCCATCGCATATCGTTCTCGCGACCATATGTTAGCATTGGACGTTGGGATGGATGCAGTGTCGCGATGCCGGTTGACAAGGCTATCACAGCGGGATGGTCTGTGGTGTGATTCGTAAGTGCAAGTGGTATCAGTAGTTGATACATCCGTACCTAGTGAACCGTTCAAATAGAACTTTTTGAGTCGCGGGATGGCCTTCGCGGCGACATGCATTTGCGACCACTTCGTTCAGTGGAGATTATTCGTTATCGTGATCATGCATAAATTGATACGCTGATGATTCATTGCTACTGCTACTGCTACTACTACTACTTGTCGTCGTAGGAGGGGCAGAAAATTATATGTGCGGATGTATGGAGGGAAAAAGAGGAAGCTGTAATCGCGACTCCGACGGTTTCTTAAACTGAATGGCATTTCGAGGCCCGACAAAGCCCCGACAATTGGTCCGCACTGCGGACAATAATTCACCTACGGCGAAGTCCGTGCTGTGGAAAACGCGTACCTAGGTAACGGTCACGTGCGGGGCAACGCGGTTCAGTTTATAAGGACGCCAGTTTCACCCGACATTTCTTTCCACCTCTTCCAAAGTGTGGCTAGCAATCGTAGTTGTAACCAAGATAGTACGGTAATAGAAAAACTGAGTTGACTCGCTCAAATCTGTGGGCGACGAATACAAAAGAAAAATGAAGCACAGAGAAGGCCGTTCCTGCCACATCCATTCGCACCCGTTGATAGGGCTCTTGAGATGATGTTCATACCGTGTTATAGTGAGTGACGCAGTGGATTTATGTAGTCAATCTAACATGGTCCGTAGTACATCCAAGGTTCCTACAATTCGGAATCATGCTACTGCATGATGATAACGATATTAGAGTATCATCCCTCTTACTGATCTCGGGTCCGGTCATCTTTAGGCCTCATTCCAGTATCCTGACGATGATACCTCCGTTGGGACACTACTTATTTTTCGTGCGTTAATGTTCTGAAATTCATTTCTGTCCTAGCACTGAAGTTATTGTCCGGCGACGATTTACTGCAACTTCCTCCAAAGAAATTAACCCAAAGTTCTGTGAGTGCTCTGGGGTTATTGTCCCGCCGTGGTTTACTGCGACTTCGTTTCTGTCCTAGCACTGAAGTTATTGTCCACCGACGATTTATTTCAACTTCCTCCAAAGAAATTAATGTAAAGTTCCATGGGTGCTCTGAGGTTATTGTCCAACCGTGATTTACTGCAACTTCTTTCAAGGAGATTAACTCAAGGGTCCATGGGCGCTGTTGAGTGTGAGGTGTACTTAAGCCGAACCTATCGAATCCCAATGCCGCCAGTATCACGTATCACACATCATGAGGTATTCTCTTCGCCAGAACCGCAGCTCTTCTCGATATCAGCCATACCTTGTTGGGTCTGCAGGCAGGCCCTCCCCAACACCATCGTCATCATTCAACTTACGTCCTACGAGGCTCACTCGTTGTAATGCAGTAATCCTCGACCGCATTTCTGGGTATGCTCTCTCGGTGGGTTGCAAATGACCATTTTGAGGCGTAGTTCGTGTTCATTTTATCTAGGTCATCCCCACACCGTCCCGTTCAGTGGAGACGATGACCACCATGTCGAAGTCGACAACAACCGACCTCGATTCAAGTGGACCTCCTCCTGACACTCCATCCCTGACGACGGCATCGGAAACCCTCAGTTCAACAGTCACAACGACATCGAATACCTTGAACTCCACGACCAGCTTCAAGACAGCGGCTAGTAAGCAATCTCCATCCTCGTCTACTTCCCTAAGATGAATTCGTGTAGGTAATCACGATAAGGATAAATCGGTTTCTGGTGGCGGTGGGTCGTATTTTACTGCCTCGTCCTCCTCGGTTGTCCTAGTCGATCCCTCCCCTACGACAAGCTCTGCATTACGGCCAACACCGATCAACCTCCCTCCCGCCTTCAAAAAGAGCGTTCGAAGGGCAGTGCAACGGCGGTTGAGGCGCTATGCTCGCGAGTTGGATCCCCACACTTCTGAGGAGGTCGAACTTGGTTTGTTGGATGCCATTGACTTGGCTGTAAGGATTTTAGAGAGGTCCCATAGGCCACAGGTAGCTCCGGCCTACTTACGCTGTCATGCCAATAACCGTTTACTTTTAGAATATGGTACCCTTCGTGGGCATCGCTGCGGCAAGTCACTCGCCTGTCACTGCTTCGACCACAACGCGTCTCCGCCCTACTACCCTCAGTTCCATGCTATGCAACGTCGCTAACCATGCGGTTCAAGGTTCTTTGAAGGCGATCCGTTTGAGTGGGATGCATTTACCGTATCAGCAAATCCCTGATTCGCTGTCCAGCGCACCTGTAGTTCCCAATAAGTCAGTATTACTAAACTGACTGGTTACACGTCTCGTTAAGTTAACTAAGGCTCGACAACTCGCATACCCCACCACCAGCATTAAATATTGCCCCGAATCGTGTCTTTACTTGTACGTTTTCCTCCTTTTCCCTCACCGTTCCAGGGGTGTACGTGACCTGTCGGCAATGCTTGGGCGGCATTACACCGCCTCCCGCCGCCACGCAACCTTCCATTTGCGGAGCTTACCACAGTATTCTACACGCAGCAGTTACTTCCCACGCCGCCTGACCTCTCGGCTTAAAAACAGTCGAGATTCCGGACAGGCCAAGCTCAAACGAAAACCCGGGGACCTCGGGGTTGACGTTTCTAGCGGGAAAGCTAGTGGAAACTTCTGCCTGGTGAGTCCTTCTTGTTGCCACCATCCGAGCAGACGAAATATAAGTTCACTGCAGATCGGCACTCCGTTGCCGCCACTAGAGAAATCCAAAGATACTGGCGAGTTTGTACCGCTGTGGAAACAAGAGGTCAGTGCCGTGTCGTTCCTGCTTCACGTGCGTTTTGAACGTACGGTCTAGATCAGAGATGAAAAAGGACGAAGGAGGCTGCATGGTGCTTTCACGGGTGGATTCTCAGCAGGGTATTTCAACACTGTCGGTTCCAAGGAAGGTACGCCTCACGATACCTCTCAACGTTGATGAAGACGCATAGCTGCCCTTAGGATGGACACCTGCTACATTCTCATCCTCACGAACTGACCGTGCCAAAGCTCGAGTTGCTCGGCCGGAGGACTTCATGGACGAGGAGGATCTTGCCGAACTGCACGCGGACCAGAACCTAGTGTCTGAACGCGATGAAATAGATATTGCTGGTGGAACTCTGGCGGAAAGAGGGCGCAGAGATAGGCTGGAGGAGACGGAGAAAGAGTTTGTATTCATTCCACTTATTATTTTTCGCTGCTCATGTCGACATCAGCCTGTTACACTTGCTCTCGAAGAAGCGGTAGTTCCTTCACCGAAGGACTCCGTTGGTGCACGTATACTCAAGAAGATGGGCTGGAGGTTAGGTTGGGGGATAGGTCCTAGAGCATCTCGGCGACGACACGAGATTCAGTACGGCCGGAATCCCCACGCAGTGGAGGTCGATGAGGAGGCCAAGAAACACACTTTTCCACCGCAAGACACGCTGCTTGTTGTGGAGCGTAAAGATGATTTTCACGGACTTGGATATCACAAGGGACTCGGTTTACATGCAAGTTTAGGCACTACTCAAGGGAGTACAAGTGCGAAAGCTGGACCTAGATTGGCAAGTTTGCCTGTTCATCTTTTCTCGCTAGAGTTTGTAACTTAGATTTCCAAGGGGGTTTTGGGCTGGGCGCGATGAATGATGCGGATGAGGATGATCTGGACGTATTTGACCACGGCGCAGGTGTTGGCAAGAATAGGATTGCTTTTGATATCACGGAAATTCAGGATGACGAGCGCCTTGTAACTGGTAAAGGAGGTCCTTCATCGACTCAATCGCGGAGCCTCGCGGTACAAAATGCAGTCATGGGATGTAAGTGATACTTCTCAGTCACTTTTTAACGGGACGGTTTATCTGATGTATTCAAGAGACGAGGAACCAGTCGTGCCACCTTCCAGGACGGTACCCCAGTGTTGTCCGGCTTCGTTTTATCTAATAAACCAGTGGCGGAAGACATGTGGTACGTATGTTGTGTTTCATTGTACAGTTCGAAGAAATTCATCTTTTCTATTCTCTTAGGTTTCCCATACCGGACGTGCCACAAGGATGGACTCCCGATCCAAAGCAAGTCTGGGACCAAACGAAATCACGCAATAATGACAAGGAGAATGTTACACCGACTACCGTCCCCTCAAAACCCCAAACCCACGCTCAATGGAAGGCACCCTCCCACTCTCCAGCATACCAGAGCACATCATCTCAATGTGCTCGGACTCCATGTATGACAACGTTACCGATTTTGAGTGGTATCTCTCAGTCCTCATTGACCTGGCCTACATCTCAGGCGTAGACATCGGCGCTCAAATATGTGATCAACTTGCCGATGTCGTGGGGAGGGTACGGGCAGTGCGAGCATATGCTGTAAAGTTGATGGTGAAGCTGTTGTCTGACGAGACGCTATTGGTTCATGCAGGGGAACCCTGGAGCTGCTCGGAGGTACTATGGGCAGCTGCATGGATATGTGGGAAGTACTGCAGGTGTGCTTCTTTAATCACTTTGACAGGGTGTTATTCCTTACGTCGCTCGATTTACGTAGTGAATTACTCGCGCCCGAAGAGTTACTCCCCTACCTCCTTCACTCAGAAGTCGCCAATTTAGATCCGGACACCGTGGCCGTGTATCTTCAGGCAGCAACCAAGGTTTTTGGTTATTGGTTCACAAAAGCTGCCCAATAGTGGACCGACGACCTTCTGGACAAAGTAAAGGGTGCAGCTGACAGTGTGATGGAACGACTGGAGGATTTCGTATCGGGCCTGCATATCGAGGTACAGGGACGGGTAAGTTTGGCCGTTTTCCACCCTTGGCCCGTCCGCACTGGGATAAACTGGTTAGGCAGCGAACATCCACCAGCTGTTCACGTTCGTCAAGCACGACCTTACCACTTCCCGACCCAAACTGGAACCCACATTCTCA
This sequence comes from Pisolithus microcarpus, assembly GCA_024613185.1. Lineage (NCBI taxonomy): Eukaryota > Fungi > Basidiomycota > Agaricomycetes > Boletales > Pisolithaceae > Pisolithus > Pisolithus microcarpus. The sequence goes on from JANFAI010000007.1 coordinate 2,548,807, forward strand.
GACGGTTATTCTGCTTCGCTCTCGGTTTTTGACACCCCAGAAATTGACAGCGCCACAGCTTTTCCGAAGAGCTCGTATCCGATCCACCCGTTGTTTTCTGCGTACGAGCTTAATCCGGTAGCGTCGGCTGCTCCAGCAAGCGTACCCATTCCTGAGGGGCTCGATCTGGATACATGGATTGTCCCATCGATACAGGTACCCGTTCACGACGAACATGAGAGTGAAGTGCTGGTCGAGAACAAAGTGTAGAAGAAGAGCAAGAAGGGTAAGGAAAAGGAGTCACCGAACGGGACAAGATCAAAAGGAATGAAGAAAAAGAAGGGAGATGAGGAAGTACTTGTTCCTTTGGAGGAATATGAGACGCCAGAGGAGTTAGCGGAGCGGGAACGAGTAAGCTTTCCTTTTTTCCTCCGCTACTAGTATCTGTGTGATGATCTACATGGACGTCATCCAGCTAAAGGCGGAACGATTGGAACGAATGCGAGAGGACCCGTATTACATCATAGATGACCAAACCTCCAAACCCCCTGTCGACGACGTCGATTCAATTCCGATCGCACAATTAGATGAGCTACCACCTCCAACGCCCAAAGGTACAGTCGATGGCCATCGTCTTCATCGTAGATACGAACTGACTTGATCCTCGCACAAAACCCAGTTGAACCTCGTCTGTTCACACTCAAAAGCAGCTTAGTGCGCTCCAGTTCTCCCCGATTTGTCGTAGAGAAGGAGGGAGGGAGAGATGCCCGAAGGCGCGATGCCTGCAGCCCCTCAGTCACACTCTGCCCCCATAACCCGACAACAGACGCCAAGTTTGTTCGAGCGAATATCGGCCCTGCCTCCCATTCTACCTTCTTTCCAGCAGTACGACGTACCCGAGAGCGATGTTCGTGCTAGTACACCAGAGCCAATCAAGGTCACCAAGGCAAAGAGGAAGGGCACCGGCACCGGGAAGAAGAAGCGCACTACGGAGGCGGGATAGCTAGTGTTCAAGTTGGAGCACATGTCATCCGCTCGCACTCCTGAGGAAGGTCGTTGGACTACACATTAGGCAAGTGATAACATCGCATCCGTTACTTAGCGCATCACGATAAATATAAAGCAGTAGAATTTACATGTACAAATGCCCCATATATCACTAGGAGTTATCACGGTAGACACAACCACTAGCACCATTTCAAGCATACCTGTCGAAGTTGGGGATGGTACGATAGATCCCTGTCGAAGGAACTTGAGATGCACCGGTCAGGCAGGGAGGTGATGGAAATCAAAATCTGTACCTAAGTCCCGTCCCCGTTGGAGCTAAGCAAGTCTGACCTGGTGGACGCCGCCGGACCTCGATACTGAGCTTGCAGTCCTGGTTTAGCTTAGCACGGACAGTAGACATGTCCGCGTCACCAGGTGCAAAGCTGATTTCCCACCCGTAATGACCTATCGGTAGAGAGACATGCGATGTGCAACAGTTTCACCCAAGCAAGCTGTACTCACAGTCATGCTCCATATGCCATGCATCTGCTACTACATCCAATCTGTCACCCTTTTTAGCAGAGACTGTAATCATCTCAGGTAGGATAGTACGTGGAAGGACAACGGCAAAAGTGTGAAGTGTACTTGAGCTCTGTGTCGCCATTTCTGGACAAGAGCCTGGAGGCGGAGAGCGGCGGGAATGATCAATTAGTGGAGAAACTGCTGACAAGTATGATGGGTCTATGGATGAGCGAACACTTAGAGATGAACTAGTGTTACGAGTGGGGTCAGAATTGCTGGACAGTGAACTCATGGTCGTACTTGAGACAGTGACGACGATGACCAAGCAATCCAAGGGAATCGAGGCTTTTCGCATTTTGCCGAGTCACTCCATCTTCTGCACTGATTTTTGGTTGACAAGCGTTGAAGGACTTCGTTTGGCAGACGCAGTTTTCCTCTTGTAATTCCAGAGGAATCTCTGTTTTAAGCAACATGTCTACAAGGCTGGAGGACATCCAGGATTCTGACGACACAGATAACTCAGAGAGCCCATTATGTGGCCAGCGCGATGTGAGAATAGGGAGGTACTCCAAAAGCGAGATCACGTGATCCTCGAAGACGATAGATTGGCATGCCGAATGCAAGCTGACCCCCCCCCCCCCCCCACGTCCATCCCGATCCTCGAGGCCTCGTCCCCCAACTTCTTAAATCCTTGACAACAGGGTTGACAACATGTGGCCCTGTGTATCCCCCCATCCCTTTTCTCCTCAACGCGACACGACTTCATGACCTATTATTCCAACATCCAGCATGATGGCTGTCTGGATGTCCATTGCAATTCGGACCACGACTTCCAGTTTTGTGTTCAGGTAAACACACTGGTCGTTCCCTCTTTCACATTCGCTTCTAATCCCCTTCTAAGCCTAGAGTAAAACGAGCATTGTCCTTTGAGGAACTACAGTCGGGTTCATTCATCCTATCATTAGACGAGTCTGACCTTCAGTTCTTTCGTGTGTATGGTCAACCGGTCGTCATCCGTCAGTAATGACTCATGTGGGGGCTTTGCACTAAACAATCCTTCGCCATTGCATTATCCCTATCCTCATGAACAGTGGGCCCTAATTGCCTCGGATTGCGCCCCACCTCCCTACAGGTCATATGCCTTGGTTGGTTCGCTAGGAGATGCTCCTTCATATCAGCCTGGCCATCTCGCGATTACATCTACCACCGCGACGTATCCTCGTTCTCAACCAATGGAACAACCGGTTAGTAACATCCTTCTGCCTATGATCTATTCGCTCAACGTCCTGTTAGCAGTCATCTACGCAGACGTTGTATTCATCGACTAGTCCATCCGAGTATCCGCCCACCGATAGCTCGTATACTCGAGACTCATCTTCATCGTTGCGATATTCCAGCCTGGACTTCTCGTGCATTGGCTATGGCAGTAACTCGGTCTCACCAATGACTGACAACGGCGATTCCTTGATGGATCACTTTCCAGTACCCCCTCCCTCTGTCCCAACGGTCTCTTCATCCTATTTCCTGTGTTCGTCTCACCAGGATGCGGAGCAGTTTTTTGAGCAGACCTTAGCAGCTGCACCACAACCACCACAGTCCCTTACAGCTTCATCGGCTGAGGAGTCGGGTGATCGGACGGAGAGCGACTGCAAAACTCGCATGACTGTCCCAAGCCAGGCATGTTCAAGTAACGATCCGGCTCAGGTGAATACACCAGTACCATACAAGCAGACGCCTGCGTGCGACTTTTCAACATCTGAACAAGCGCCGAGCCGTCGGACTCAATCTCCATCTCCGAGGACTCATCAACAGGCACAAGCATCTCTGATCGCTCAGCAACTTCACCCCAGGGGCAAGTCAACGGGCAAGAAACCAGCACTTGCCTGTCTATTCTGTCGAAAGCGGAAGATCGCGTGTGGTCCTCCACTACCTGGAACTATCAAGACGTGCAGGTAAGCCCTTCATTGGCTTTACCGTCTTCTTTCCTCTCCTTTTTCCATTCTTGCTTCTGGAGACTGCGGGGACTGGACAGCTGTCTGGTCATTCACTTCCCTTTTGAACGGAGTGTGGACGCCTTTCTGGGAAGACACTCTACTCAGAGGGAATGCAAATGGTGGGTGCCGTGAAAAGCCATCCTTGTTGGCTTGGTATTGGCACGTCCCACCAGTCACCATATTTAAAGATGGGGGCATGCATACCTGCTGATTTCCATACTACCTCTTCGATATTCTGTTGCCCATAACTCTGCAAACTTTTACTGATACTCTCCGTTTGACTAGTCAATGTGCTCGACGCTGTTTGAAGTGCGAATATCCCCTTGAGAGCCGACGCGGGATGCACATGAAGCGCAGGTCGCGGGTCCCGCCGGCTGGGTCTCCTTCACCAGGACTTTCCGGCTCGAGCATGGCCTTGCCAACAAGCACGACCAATGGAACGAGTGGACCTACTGCGAAGGCAGACGGTGCCTCCAGGCCCATCAAGGCCCTGTACAAGGGACGGAAACGTTCATCGGACAAGCAGACCTAAATAACTCGCTATCCCGTTTCATCGTTCTGATCGCTCCTCCTTTGGTTAGGCGGGGCTCACGGTCTATTCCCCCGACATTCGTTCTCCCATCATCTACCTCTACTTTACCTTGGCATGTTTTCACAAGACACTGATATTCCTCTCGTCAGTGTACACTATGAAGTGGGACTGGGCATGGATTGGGGTGAGGATTTTTGCTATGTGACTCGGCACATGCAGCTCCGAAAAAGGTGTTATGTAACTACTGTACCAGAGCAGTATAATCAGGATGTGCACCTATCCATGACATCCAGACGAGATATACTGCGATGCAAGGCCAGAGGGCAGGTATTGAGCTGTTTTTGGTTTTGACTCGTAGCTGATCTGTATGCAATAAAAAAAGCCAGGGAGGACGCACCAGAGATACAAAAACAGCGAGATGCAAATTATAAGCACGGTAGACCAGACAGCAACTGCCAGTGTCTGTAACCTGCGCTTTCGCGGTATCCTAGTAGGTACAAAGCTGTAGTGAGCAAGAAACGCCTTAGTAGGTGATCTTTTCGAGATACGGACGATTGCTCAGCTCGACGGAGGCACGGAGAGCCACAACAGCTCGCAGTGGAGAGGTAGTTAGGTCTGTCAACTTCTCGTGGAGTGCCGATGCAGAAGATATGCGTGAAGAACAGGTGAGTGTCCTGCCCTCCATGTCTGCTGAACGTCCAGAGGATGATGGAATGGTGTCCACTCGAGATCGAAAGAGCGCAGTCGTAATCTAAAAATCAGATTTGTTTGCAATAGCATCGAGGTCTCCCTTGCTGGTCCCACGGCGTGACGTCTTTACTAAAGTCAAAAGTCGGTCGGGAAAGTCCAGGCAACCCCCTTTCCATGGATTCGATACTGCAGAGCACCTATCAAAAATTCAAAATTGACATGCTTATGATTACAGCTGTGCCTGCTGATCGTGGACTTAGGTACGTGATGCATGATGCATGATCGACCCTATTGGAAGTACTATGGATACTGTGATTGTGTCAGCCACATGCGGTAATGCCATCGTCAGGCGCTGCAGGATTGGGACATACCAGTAGACAGATTCCGCACCACGGCTGCGGCTGTAGACAGCTAGAAGAACAGAATCTCAGCCGTTTGATAACGTGCTAAACTACACATGACCACGCGAACCTAGAAGAACAGAATCTATCACGAAACGTCAGTCCCATGTATCGTATGAAGTCCTGTATGCGTACCTCAGCCGTTTGATAACGTGCTGAGGGAAAAGAAAGCGAGACGCGACTTGTATCTATGCGTGTATGCATCACGTGACCACGACGAGTGTCCGCGCTGCAACGAAAAACCTAAAGTAATATGAGTCCGTACTTAACAAGTTCCAACACACCCCCTCAGCGCGGCACCAGTGACAGACCCGTTCGATGACCTTGGAAAGACGCACGAGGGAGAGGTTTCGTCAAAACGTCCGCAACGTTCCGGTGCGTTGGAATCCACCTGGGTGTGAAACGACCCTTCCCGATGTGTTCGCGAAGAAAATGATAACGAACGTCAATGTGTTTGGTGCGAGAGTGATTAATTGGATTGGAAGAGAGAGACACCGCCCCCGTGTTGTCCGCGTGAATGGTAAAAGGGAGATCGTGTACCTGATGAAGAGACCGCAACGCCGTCTGCAACCACAAGCCCTCCTGAACGCACGCTGCGAGCGCCATATACTCTGCCTCAGTAGATGAAAGAGCTAGCGTATGTTGTTTCTTCGACGCATGGGCTACTGGCCCACCGTAAAAGAACCACACGTAGCCTGTTACCGAGACGCGATCCGTTGAGCAGGTTGCCCAGTCTGAATCGCTGAAGGCGTAAGGGGAGTGATTGACGTTTGGATTTCCATAGTGAATGCGGAGAAACTTTGTCCCCTTCAGATAACGAATCAAACGCTTCGCGGCGGCGTAATGACGTGGTTCTGGACACGTGCATTGCTGAGCGAGACGTTGCACCGCCTGCGCTATGTCGGGTCTAGTGCACGTTGCCAGGTAAGTCAGCTCCCCTATAATCTTTCTATACGCGTGAGTGAGGTCGGCGACATCGGGGTATACATCCGTGTCATGTCCAAAAGGGTGATTCGGGTCCATCGGGAGAGACACGGGATTGGCGTCTGCGAGTCCATACTCTTCGCAAATATGGTCGATATACGACTCCTGGTGAATCCAGATCTCGCGCGTCTCTCGTCTCCTCTCGATCTCGATCCCTAGATACAACGAGACCGGGCCCAGGTCACTGATGCCGAACCGTTCACCTATCCTTCCCTTTACCCAATTGAGAAAACGTCTGCTGTTGCAACCCCCAAGTCCATCGTCGACGTGCCACACTATAATGCATATGATCCTTCGCCCGTCGTCTCCGGTCCTGTCGAAGATGAAGACCGCCAAGTCGATCTCTGACCTGAAGAACCCAAGTTCCTTGAGTAGACTGCATAGCGTGACGTACCAGTCAAACGCCGCCTGCTTGAGTCCGTAGAGTGAACGTAGGAGCAGGCAAACGAGTAATACCCCCGCCGTGTTGTACTGTTCGAACCCCCGAGGCTGTTTCATGTAGATCTCCTCAGTAATTCTCCCGTGAAGAAATGCCCGTTTTGCGTCGAAGCAATCGAGCTCCCAGTCGTTCCGAGCTGCCAAAGCCACGAGGAGTTTCACCGACGCCTGCCTCGCGACTGGTGCGTAAGTTTGGTGAAAGTCGACGCCCGGTATCTGTGAGAACCCTTGTGCGACGAGACGAGCTTTGTACTTTGACCCCCCCTTTAGGTCGACCGGCTTGAACTCAAACACCCACCGGTTTCCCACGAGTTTACGGCCAGGTGGTGGCTCTACCAGCTTCCACACCCCCATCTCCTTCATCGTCTTTAACTCCTTATCCATCGCTTCTCTCCATCCAGCTGAATCCGAACGTTTTATCGCCTCCTCGTAAGTTGCTGGGGGAACAGACATGTCGTACCCTGGCTGACTGGGGTCACGTCGCTTGTCGCTTCTGATGGAGAGGTGAGCCTGCTCCGTGATGATCAGATTAACCTGATGTTCCATGAAAACCCCTTCCTCGTCCGTCTCTTTCTCCTCTGTGTCTGTCACCCCCTCGCTGAGGTCACCATCACCATCCACCCCCTCGCTCGTTCCCGAGACAGAGTCGAGACACTCAGGAACCGTCGTGAGTCGTTTATCTCGTATACGTTGAAGATCCTCTGCTAACGCCCTGCCCTTCTCTGTCAGTACCCTGGATCGGCCAGATCGACGTGGGACGATCTGCTCAGGTGTTGTCTCCGCCGGCGAGGGTACGAGTGACGAAGAGGAAGAGGAAGGACCGTCTACGTTCTGTGGAGGTTCGGTTGGATGCTGGGACGAGCGGTGACCCTCTGTCAGATCCCTGGTGCGCATGACCGAGTCTTCATCGAAAATTACATCTCTGCTATTGAAAAACGCCCCAGTGGCACAGTCTCGCAGCCGCCATCCCTTTACTCCATCCGGGTACCCCGTGAAGAGCGCTTGAGAAGAATGAGGCACGTTCTTCACACGACGTTCCGGCGGAATGCGAGCAAAGCATCGGCAACCGAACACACGAAGGTGGGAGACGTCTGGCTTGTACCCATAGAGCATCTCGAAGGGAGTCTTGTTATCGGGTAGCACACGTGTTCCAGTCAGATTCCAGAGGTAGCCAATCGTCAAAACAGCTTCGCCAAAGTAACCTGCTGGAAGATTGGCCTGACTCATGGCTGCTAGGGCTCGCCCCTCGATGGTTCGTATTCCCCTCTCGGCCTTGCCATTCTGCTGATGTGCATACGCCACCGACCTGCGATGCTCAACCCCTGCTTCCAGCAGACTTCTCGTGAAGACGCTTCCCATGTACTCGCCACCGTTATCAGTTTGTACGGCCTTGATCCTGGCATTAAACTTGTTCTCCCAACGCGCTTTCACCAACAACCATGCATCGTAGGCCTGATCCTTGCTCGCCAACAAATGAACGCTGACCACATTTGTGTAGTCATCAATGAAGACGATGAAATACCGCTTGCCATGCAAGGTTGGAGTTGGAAAAGGCCCGCAGAGATCTGTATGAATCAATTCAAGGAACGTTCGTGTTGGTGGCGAAGTGGAAGTCGGATGAGGTTGTCGTGGGTGTTTCGCCATGATGCAGGACTCGCATCGCGTCTGACTCGCGGTTGAAGTGACCTGTACTCCCTTCACCGTGGTCAAAAACCTAGTAACATCCCCCCCTGCATGGCCCAGTCGCGCATGCCAGAGATCCCAAGTGAGTGGAAGCGGTGTAAAAGCGGCGAGACCTGACGCTAGGCTGCCTGTGTCAGGCGGACGAACGAACTCGACATCTAGGAAACACAGCTGTCCCCGCATTTCGACGCATCCAAGGGGCTCGTCCCTATGAAGCAGCTCGCATCGACTTGGTTCGCCTTTGAACCGTAGCTCCCATCCACGCTCCACCATGCGACCAACGGACAGTAGATTGACAATAGCATTCGGCGCATACAGACAGTGTTCCAGCTTCAAACGGATTCGCCTGTCGCCTAACCTCAGTACGGCGACACAATCCCCATGCCCCTCAGTGCTTAGGCTACCCTGGTTTGCCGTTTTCATGGATATCGTAGTATCGCGAGTGAAGGTCCAGAAGAAGGATGGATCCTTGATGAGATGCGTAGTCGTCCCCGAATCCAGAATGGTGGAGGACACTGCTGTCGCCAGGGAGGTTAGACCCCCGCCTGTCTCCTTTTCCGACAACTCTTCTATGAGCGCGCAGGATAAATCTCGAAAGTAGTCACCAGCTGGCGAGGACTGTATTGCAACCGCTGCTACGGGGTTCGTCGTCTGCGTTCCCGCTGGTTGCGACACTACCGACGTCGTTGGCGTTGTGTCTGCTGCAACAGTGCTTGTTCCCTGTCCACCTGTCGAGACCGCCTTTCCCCTTTGCCAGGGTGCCTGTCCCGCTCTTCCACCCCCTGGCTGATAACAATTGCTCCAATCGTGATCCACTCGCTTTCGACCTAAACAGATTGGCGTGGTACACGCTGTCCCGCTAGGATTATTTTTTGTCTTCCTCAGGCCGGTTACGGGGTTCACCTCCCCTCTTCCACCTTGAACTGCTGCGCTGGCATACTCCGAGCCGGGGCCAGGTACGGATCCCTCATTTGTCATCTGCATGGCCTCCTTGATGATCGTTTGCGCTGCATGTCTGAAAGTGTACATTCCGGCCACCACTGGCACCGTGTGCTGACTGAATCGAGGGATGAAATGCTGAGGCGGAGTGAGAAAAGGGTTCGTAAACTGTCGCGTCGAGACAAATGGATTCTGAGGCGTGACTGGAGTATTGGCTGGTGGCGGCCACGACGACTGTGACGCAGCTGGTACTGCATTAAAAAGACCTGGCGTCACCACTCGTATCGACTGTTCGCTGCGCTCCAACTCGGTTTCAATGTTCTTTCGAATCACCGGCCAAATTCCAGTCTTCGGTAGGCCTCGTAAAAGCGCATATATCGTATCCGCTTCAGACGGCCTCGCTCCCATACGAGCTAGTCTGTCGTTCGCGTGCGTGTGCAACGCCACGTACTTCTCGGCGTCCGCTGCCCCCTTCATCTGATAGGTGGAGATCTGAGTTCGTAGAGAGAACTGCAGAGAAACGTCGGATCGATCATAAAGATCGGCAAGTGTATTCCAGACTTCACGAGCCGTGATGCTGACGTCGTCGGGAATCAGTGTCAGAACCGAGGAGTTTATTTTTCTCAGGATAACGGATTTCGCGATTCCATCATCCTTGAACCACGTCCTCAATGCCTCTTGTTCTGCTGGCGTCGGTGCAGTCGGAATCAGCGGGCACGGACAAGTCGAGGCGTACTTGATGTAGTCGAACGGATTAGTTCCGTTGCTGACGTGACTGTATACCCCTTGTCCCAGAAGAAGTTGTTCAGTTTGCCGACGCCATTCGTAATAGTTCTCCGTTCCCTTCAACTCCGGTACGTTCTCAAATTTTCCCATGACGCAGACTGCGAACGTGAATATATGCGCTCGATCTCTTGTGCGTAAGGTCTCGTTATCTTTGTCTCGTCTGTCCTAGTTGTCAACGAGTCGAGCTTGCCCTTCTAAGTGGCGAGCTCGGGGCTCATAACCTGTAGACAGCTAGAAGAACAGAATCTCAGCCGTTTGATAACGTGCTAAACTACACATGACCACGCGAACCTAGAAGAACAGAATCTATCACGAAACGTCAGTCCCATGTATCGTATGAAGTCCTGTATGCGTACCTCAGCCGTTTGATAACGTGCTGAGGGAAAAGAAAGCGAGACGCGACTTGTATCTATGCGTGTATGCATCACGTGACCACGACGAGTGTCCGCGCTGCAACGAAAAACCTAAAGTAATATGAGTCCGTACTTAACAAGTTCCAACAGCGGCAACCACCTATCATCCGTGCATACGCTACTCTTTCCAGGCTGCTGCAAACCATACCAGCTGTACAATAGACTTACACATTCGCATCCGGAGTTCTAGCAACGGGGTGTGTTTCCCCCGAGTCCGCTCCGACGTGCCTTCCTTAAGGAGTGACTAGTGAAGGATGAGGCAAGGAACTGTATTCTCAACACAGTTCTTCAATTGCCTTCCCGACACACATCACGAGGTCACCACAGCCCCACTGGCCAACTACGCTCACGCCTACTGGGCATCCATCAGCCCCTTTCCCAACAGGGACGCTGGGCACAGGAAGCCCAGCAAAGGAGGGACAGTCATAATATGCTGTAAGTACTCACTCAGCCCGGGAACAACTTTATCACCACCATGGCTTCCATGCTCGCCCCTCTCAAGTAAAGGCGCTGTGCGGATGGCGGAGGGGTGGAGTAAGACGTTGACACCATCCCTGGGGGGATGCGGCTCTGCCAACAGGACACAGGGATGGCGAAACACTTGATCAAAGTCTCTTCTAAGTGAAGGCGGATGCGCTGGGCCTGCAAAAAATAATTGTCGAAGGCACTAGAGGCAAAGAGTAATTTATCGACACAACGCAAAGTATGATCTGGCAGGTGCGTATGTTCCGAGCAAAATGCGTTTCTGAACTTCCTTCCCAAGACCGGCGGAACGCGAGTAAGCAAATACGTCGCTGGATTTCGAGATTTTAGCTCCCAGCGGTGTCGCGGTGCAAAGACCTGGTCGTGTAACAACGTATCAAGATGGACAGGTCAAGTATTAGACAAGCTGGTGTCTGCTTGCTTCATTTAAAAAAGGCGAGGACCACAACGTACCATAGCGAACGGAGTCAAAGCAGGCGAGGTTGCTAGAGACTTCCACACTTGCAATGACATAGTACACACTAAGCGTGTGCTGGGTTGCAGGAACAGTCTCGTAAGAGTCGCGCCAGCTTCACCAAGACGGCGGAGAACCGCACGCAAGACGCTGACAAGACTAGGATCAAGTTCTGAGGGGAAGTACTCCAATATGAACGTCGAAGGCCCTCTAATGAACGGGGTTGATGTCGGTGTCGCGATATAGCCAACCGTGTTCACACCCGGCCAACGCATGCCCATGTCTGTGATCCTCGATTACAATGACGGCATATGGTCGATTGATTCAGGCAAGGCTAACGACTCATTGCCGAGAAGAACGTCTTGACGTGGATGGTGGGAATAGTTTCTCGACCGTCTCCAAAATTTTCTCTCAGTTACTGTCGTATCACTGACAGGGAACGATGCTCGAGAGATTTCTCGTCCTTCCGGAGCCAAAGTTCAAGAAACTACTTCGCTCTTCGCCTGAGTCTGTAGATGATTGCGATTCACAGAGGGAAGCGTACCGCTATGCCATGGTGAGTTTGTTTTTCGAGTCATAGTCGAACAGTCCTGCAGTGATGAATACTTTTGTACAGTCTGACAGCTTCGTCATGCAGTCTCAACTTGACTGCACGGACTCACCATTACCGGGCACTCGTGTGTTTGACATAAAAGCTCGGGCTGCAGTTCCCATCCGACTCGACATACTAAATTATGAGGTGTGCAGAACAAATCGCGTTCCACTTTATATACGCTTATCTGGTGTCAGCTCCCCCTTCCCCCTTCATAGGTTATCTAATTAAGAGACTCACTGGAGGGCTGGAAAGCTTTGAGAAAGAGTATTATGACCTTGTTTGCAGTGCTTTTCTAAAATACATGTAAGTAGCTATTCTGCTGGGCGATCCTTTCTGTTTTTTAATGGTGTCAGCACAGCTTTCAAGCTCGGATCGGGAATGTGGGCGGCGTCCTTGTTGCTTACCACAATACAGCTCGAATATTCGGATTCCAGTACATTCCTCTAGAGGAGGTGGAGGCGCATTTGTATGACCCTGGAGACGGATCCCGCCTGTTCAATAAGTGTCTCCGCCTGCTCGAATGCATCCTGGAAGAAGTGGTGGGGGTGTATGACCAGCAGGTGTGTATCCGTCCCGTCTCATCTTGTCACTTGTTGAATGCAAACCATGTGCTCCTTGCGTAGAGCGTGAGGTGTACCTTCGACAAGCGGGATCACGTCGACGAAATGGTTGTGTTTGTTGAACCGGCAAACTGGGTCGAAGAAACTGAAGGTAAACCGTGCCCAATGACCCAACTCGAGGCGAAGGTGGAAAACCATCTCAACGATGCGCCTTCACGTGGGTCGATGGCAGTAGCATCCGACCAACCGTGTAAGTTCGGTTCCCCACACTTCCTCATCCACCACACAGCCTTGTCTACCCATTACAATTATTTAGTAGGTGACGGCTAACTGACACTTGTACAGGGCTCATCCACTGGGCGATATCCCATTCTGCCGCCGATGGAGAAGACATACGCAGTAACCTTACGCAGAGCCAAAACCGCCAACTCAATGCACTCCACTTCCCAGCCGGAGTAAGGACCCTCTCGGAGATGGTTGCATACTGGGATAACATTCATTTCGGCGGTCCAATATCGAAACCTTCTACTGGGGACCTATCGTCCTCTTCTTCCAACGCAAATGCAAGTGAAGACAAAACCGAGGGCGACGAATGGCGTACCTTGAATCGATGTCTCGCATTCCGTACTGCATCCCCTCAGATCGAATATTTGAGGAGGCTAGCTCGGGAGGGACATGACGCCACCATGCGCGCAGAAGCCGAGGAAGCATCGTCTGGGAAGGGAAAAGTCGTGTGGGGTCCAGCTGATTTCTTGAGAGACGTTGTGGATGATGATCAGAACCGTCAGCTTGTGCGCGACGTGTCTGAGTCAACTGTGGATGGAGGGGAAGTCGGTGGTGTCAGCGTTTCGGTGAAGGAGTCATGCGATTCAGCTGCCGGTGTTGGGGATGGTGAGGTTTCGGATGCAGGGGCCGTTTCTGAGTGGCTAAATATGGCCGTCGAAATACAGGGTCCAGAGCCAAGTGTAGCCTCGACGGATCATCACATGGACACTAATGTTAGTAACACCACTCACCGACACTAGATCAACGGATGACCGTTGTACATATGTAGTTATAGCGTAGATGAACCTAATCATCGCTGTCGGCTTGCATTGATTGTATCAGCGAGCGTTCCCGTGAATTCTTTCGGAGCCTGGGTTATATCAATCGTGGTGAGGTCCGGAAAGTTGTCCAGACTTGAGTTATGCATTACTCCTTCAGCGTAGCCAACTTGGAAGTTTGGAACCCAAAAATTCGGGGACGCATATAATTTCGGAATTCCTCGCCGCCTTTCCATTCCACTCAGGTTGTTGTACTGGCCAACAGCTAGCACTAGTAGTGACTTGCAAAACGATCAAATGTATCTTGAAGGTATCGGCAGAAATTACAATAGAGATTCAGAGATACAAAGCACACCTAGTCGCGATACATTCCCAGCTCATAAAGAAAGTTGGGTACGACCTATGAAACTATAAGTTGATTCTTGCGCGTTTTGCACCATCCCACACCCAGAGGCATATTTACATTGAAGACGAACATATTCATCACTAACCAAAGCTAGAGTCGTGGAAAGTGTCAGGGGAATCAACCTTCAAGTTGATGAAGATGACATGCCTACCTGATGAAAGGGTTACTTGGTTGGTTGAAGGGTCGTCGAACACTTCTCGGTTGAACACCACAAGTAGCTGGAGGATGCGAATAATGTACGAAATTAAGGCTGGGGAGCAATGGCGACGGGTCTGTTGCCACAGGACTGTGTTGCGAGTAAACCTCGCTACCAGATGCAGAGCCAACTGAGCTACTCTCAAAGGCAGTAGATCGGGCAGTCGCTCCAGCAATCACTATTGGTGGGGACTGGGGATGAATAGAATCCTCTTTGAACCCTGTAGATACGGGCTTCTCCTTTTTCCGGCGCCGTCCTGTCACAACGCGTCCCTCCTTTTTCGCACGGGAGCGGGCGTAGCGGAGACCGCACCTGTGCCACACGTGAGGAGGGAATTGTTCAGCAAAATAGCAATAAGCTACGTACGCATTGCAAAGTGCTTTCTGCCTGCTAGGTCCCTTCCGCCATTCTGGACTCTGCATCGTCTTACAACTGGAACACTTCAATGTACCAATCGGGTGGTTTCCTGTCCGATCGAAGGACTCGCGTGAAGCTCCAGGACTACCACAATGCCTTGGGGGTGGTACAACATCTGGAAAGGAACTGGACAGTCCAGTAATGCCGCTTCTGCGCCTGTCTATGTACTCTGCATTTGGGTTTGCTTGGCTTGAGTACCTATGCTGTAGTGGACGCAAATAACTGGAAATCGGGGAATCACCTCGAGATGGAACTCCATACGTTGCTTTGCGGACGGGGCATGACCCACAGATCGAGGTCATTTGTGTTGACCTCTTGCTGGGCCACCGACTGTAGTCCAATCGCGAAGAGCACTCTGGGTCTCCAGTCCAGGACTGGGATGGATACTGTGGTGGAAGATAACCACTAAGATGAATATAGGTTGGGACCGGTGCCGTCACAGGTGGAAAAGTATAAGAATTGGCAGAGATATCATAAGCATGTTGGGGCGGATGGGATCCATGACCTTCGTTGGTTCTTGGTGGATACTACGGATGTGATGAAGTGTCAACTGCATTGTGAGGGGCGGGCTGGAGTGTGTGACAGGCAAACATAATAGATCCTACATTGACAGTGAGAAACACATGGCGCGAGGCGTGACATCAAGCAAACCATGAACCATGGGGTATGAAAACGCTCTCCACTTCGTCATTGATTGCGGGCATTGGGCTACCAATCCGCCACCTCTTTGTGCAGCTCGTCTTGACATTAGCATCGTGGAAAGCTGGCAGAACACCTTCCGCTCTCCTAGCAAAATCTTTTGCAGATGGTTTGTTGGAGTATTCATGGAGAGTGTCCGGCGGCCAGGTGAACAGTAGATGGTAATCTTGATTGCTGGAATTGGTCAAGATCTGGAACATCCTGCTAAGCACTCCGGACTGCGGACTGCAGCATTGCAGCCGTTGGTAAAGAAGTTATAAATGACTCGCGCTCATCATCGGCGTTCCGCACCAAGTGGTCCAAGGTGACCTGTGGTGTTCATTAGTATCTGCGAGGTCGAGTTCAGGGATCGCATGGATGAAACACAGGACTAGTCCTCCTGCGGCCCAGCTGATCACGATATCGACGGGCATGTACAGTTCACTAGACGACGCCTTGTCGAAGTCGTTCCATGGCTGGTTCAGACCAGCATATGCGAGGAGGCGGCGAACCTTGGGTAGTCGACAGTATCTTACCCTAAAAAAGGGGGCGGTATATGAAACTGCTGACATCCCTGGTAATGTGGCAGACGGACCTTGTCACACTCCCGTGCATAGTTTTTTGCTCCAGGGCATCCGTCAGGTCGTTGTGAGCGGTTTCTTGCTCGTCCGGATGCACGAAGCATAAAAGGGACTTTCCGAGGAGTAGTGACGCCTCATCGTCGAGATGATTAGCAAGAATGGTATCAAGATAGATGAAAGAGAGGTCTGATGACAACAGGGACCAGTCTAAAGTGCGAAGGGTGTCAGACCGAGAGACAGTGATCGGGGGAGGGCTGGGCGGCGAGTAATGAATTCATTAAGGGGGGGGGGGGGACATGACGGGTGCTTATAACAGCGTGTTTCCCCAACCTGTGGTGGAGTGTGTGCCATTGGATCTGGGGGCAGAAAAGGAAGAAAGCAAGTATTTGAGGCGGATGGCACGCCCTGGTGGGGGGTGAGGGTACCCTTGAAAGGAGGAAAGGGCCAATTGCGATCTGTCTGGATGGTTATGTATGGAAGGGTGGTCAGTTAATGTGTGTTAGACCAAGCCTCGTTGCGACGACACGAGGAAGTTCATGACTGTCTTTGGAACGTTGACGCTGTCACTGTGACCGACATGGGGGAACACGGCCTCTTCTAGAGATCCAAATCGACACTGTTAACTTTTTCTCGTCATGGTCACTGTAGTAATTCGGCGATAGCCGCAGCGCCCGCAGTAGTAAACCACGTAGCCTCAAGAATGGAAAGGAGGACACCTGGTCATCGTGGATTGTTGCTACAACCTCTCCCTTCCTCTTCTTCCTGGAGGGGTCTCCAGAAATCGTTGCCGCAAGCGTGAGGAGGGACGACCTAATCCCAGGCTCGGTGCTGAAGTCTTCCCGGGACTCGGAAGAGTTCGTCATCACGACGACCTTTGCAACGCTTGACTTTGATGCCAATTTATCCGAAGACTCTGCAAACAAAATAATGAAACCACCAGCGTACCCTCTGTAAAATTTGGTGACCTCCAAATTCCTTCTCCACAAAGTGTACCACATCCTTACATTTCTATGGAAGAACTGATTGAGCATGGCGGACGGTGCAGGTCGTGGGTGATCCGTGCAAGGGTGCATCCTCCCTGGGGATTCTATAAAAGAACGACACCGCCTGGCCAGGCACTCCGAACTGATACGCCGCGCCGCCAGGGCTCATCTTCACGAGTCACCGGGATTCCACGCTTAGTTAGGTAACAAATTTTCGAGGGATATATTCAGCACCCTTGGCATAAGTGTTAGGACATGGAAGCAATGCAGTGTCAGCTCCGAGCAGCCTAATGGGCACTCGAGGCAGTGCTGGTGAGACGAGAAATCGTAGTATGCGCGCACAGCCACCATGTGACCATGCATCAGTACTTGCAGTTACTGGCAATCTGGCAGTCTGACATGCTCGACTCGGGCCAAGGAATGAACCTTACAGTAATTCAGTTCATTTGAAGGCTCAACATTACATTCATCTATCTTTGTCGGCGCCGTATGCACCTATCTGACTCACACAAACTAGAGTCCTTGTAACTGCTGGTGGCCGTACGTTCCATATGAGGGCCGTATACTGCCCTAACCGAGGCTCTGGTAAGTTCATTTATCCTTCGAAGGAGTGACAACTCGGATTTATGATCCACCTACGATCAAGCATGTAATGGAATATGTCGAGCGATCGGATAAGCCTTTGTCCAATTATAAAGGGCTGGCAGCTCCGCAACGACGCGGGGTGCTGGCAATGCTGCAGTCTTTACACTGCAGCTGAAGTTGGTCATGGACCAGTCGGCAGTCTCGGCGCCCGTCGACTAGTTTCTCGTTTGTCATTGTGCCTTCGATGGGTCACGCATGAACCAATCTTCCGCGGCAGTATCTGAAGGCCACACTGGCCCGGCAGGTGATAAACACACCAGACACACGACCACCATCATGATGATTCCACCTCGCATACTGTAAGTACAGTTCGACTTGTTCCACTCAGGCGAAAACCAAGCTGCGATGGCCAGACTGTCCCACACTGCGCACTATCAGGCTACGCCAGTCCACTGCTCAACTTGGCAAATGTAAATCACTCAGTGCTGCCATACCTAGATTGTGGCTGGTACTTCGTCCGAGGCCAAGTTCCACAGCGCTCCAATGCCCCTAACTTGATGTCCACGCATGATTCCATACCTTCTGCGGTCAAGCCATATTATCTGGGTGGTTGTCGATGATGGTGTGTGCCTTCATTCTCAAGTATCTGATAGGCTGGAGCAGTTTGTAATTGTACTTCGCACAGAGGCCCAGGTGGATTTACATAAACTCCAAAAACGAACACGGTCTTGGGCAGTATAAAAGACCCGCAGGGTTGCGGTGGACCATGGTTCTCTCGTGCAATGACCGATATCTCCCTCACAAACCATGTTCTTGCTGCTGCAACCTGCATCACTGCTCCTATAGTCGCTCTCGAGCTGTTCAAGTCATCAAACGTAAGAACCTACAATACCCCTTTCTGCACGCAACTGGTACTAAGTACTGTACTACGCATTCTAAGCTTGATCATATTCCGTCCATGGGATACTCATACTGGCCCGCGTCCTACATTTCTGCCTTCAAGTACATGAGCAATGCTGCCCAGATTTTACAGGAGGGTTATGTCAAGGTATGTCCTATGACGATCCGTAGATCACGTCCTCACCAGTCCGGAAGTACAAGGGATCACCTCTCCAAATCCCGACCTTAAATCGCTGGGTCGTCGTCATCGGTTGCCAGAACCTCGAGGATATCAAGAAGGCCACTGACGACGAACTATCTTTGGTAGAGGCGGTTAATGATGCGGGTGTACTAGTGTTCCGATCGAAGAGGCGCTAATAGGAAGTGCACCTATAGACTATCAAGATTGACTATTTGATTGGCCCTGCGATCAGCGCTGACCCATACCACATCCCTCTTGCGTGAATACGTTTCCCCCGAAAACTAGGTCTTTATTACCCCGACATGAAAGACCAGGTACACATTGCATTCGAGGAGCTACTCGATCTCAAGGACAATGGTGCCTTCAGCGAACTTTTTGTCACGATCTATGCTGGCTCCTCCGGCAGCGTGGAAGAGCGTTGTGGCGGTAGCAACCATACTACAGATCGTATGCAGAGCCAGCAATAGGGTCATCGTCGGTTTACCACTCTGTGAGTCAGCTCTTCCGACTGCTGTGAGTTGCTAGATAGCGATATGTGATAGGCCGGGATCCTGATTGGATCGATCTCAACGCTCGTTATGCGGTCGATGTGGCTTTCGATGCAAATATCTTGAACATGTTCCCTAAATTCCTTGTGCCGTGAGTGACCTGCTATGTCCAGTCCTGCCGTCCCATACAGATTCACGTCCTGACCAGGTTTGTGTCGAAAGTATTACCTAATTCTGCCGCAGGCATCAAACGCTCCATGAAACACCTTGACCCCCTCATCAAGGAACGCTGCAGGTGTATGAAGGAGAATGGGGACGGACGGAGTGACAAACCTGTGAGCAGGAGCCATTATCGACGTTGACTGATCACCTGATTATTCAAGGCAGAACGACTTTTTGCAGTGGCTGATCGACGAGAAAGAGGAGTGTACCACCAGGCAGTTGACTCTGCGTGTGTTGACGCTGAGCTTTGCCTCGATACACGTATGTTCTTTCCCACAGTCAGGGGGTTCACTATTGGAGTATTGACCCTCTCGGAACACCAAAACAGTCAACCACGAATGTGAGATTCCATTCGGTGTCCTGTAGACGTTATCTAATGTTCTGGCAGACTTGCACACAAGTGTTCTACAACTTGGCAGCCAATCCACAGTACGTAGAGCCCCTTCGTGAGGAGGTCGACACTGTTATCCGGGAACACTGGTGGACGAAAAAGGCGATGGTACTGATGCAGAAGGTTGACAGTTTTCTAGCGGAGACTCTGCGCCTCGAGGGTGTTCTCACAAGTACGTATACGAATGCCTACCGTCTTTATGAAGCTGAAAGACTGCATCCATTGTTCAGCCAGTGTACAAAGAAAGGCATTGCAGGTTTTGACTCTATCGGATGGGACTTTCATTCCGAAGGGGACTCACCTATATGTTCCGACGTATGTCTTTCATCGCGACAGTGCCATCTACGAAAATCCCTGCATCTTCGATCCTTTGCGCTCCTTCCGACTTGGCGAAGATGGGAATGAAAGTGGCAGACATCAAATGGTGGCATGAATCGAGACTATTTTCCCTTTGGATATGGGAAGCATGCATAGTATGATGGATTGTGCTCACCTTGGAGCATCAATGCTTACCTACTCTTCCACCCACCAACAGCCCTGGGAGATTCCTGGCAGCTGATGAGCTGAAAACCATGTTCACACATATCCTCACGTCATATGATGTCAAGTTCGAAGATCGTGTCTCCCGCCCAGCAAGCATATACTGGGACTCGAATGTTATAGCAGATCCCACTGTTAGGCTCTTGTTCCGGAAGAGAGTTTGCAACTGATCCGGCGTACGAAATGTCTACATTGGTTTGAGATCAGTAAACGAAAACGCGTATCACCCTTTGGATGAGCCAACTATGTTTCACATAATGGTGACTTCCTCTTCGTCAATTCAGTATACTCACTGCTACGTCGACAATTGTTCTTCTGTTCACGTCGTATCTTTGTAACTAGCCCAAGGGTTTATATTGTTTTCACAAGCGAGATGTCAATGTATGGGTTCGGCTGGTGTTTAGTGGTTGGGGGAGCGGGGGGCGACATCTAACGGGCAGGATTAACAAAACGCACAATAAAGGAGTAGTTAGTGAGGGCCCTCGACAATATCGTGGTGAGCTGTGGAGAAGGAACGACAAGTTCACTGCGATGTCTAGCTAGGTACTGCCGTCAATACGTCTTGTAATAACGTATCGACTGTCATGCCGGCCGCATTGTCTATTCCTTCAGGACCTGCAGCTGAACATGTTCGTAATAATCTCCTCTCAGTGTGAGAAGCTCGTCATGGGAGCCAGCTTCGCTGACATGGTCATCCTTGATGAAATGACTGCGCGGGGACAAGTCAATATTTTTAGGGGAAAACCCAAAGAGCGACACGTACATGCAGTCTGCATTATGGATAGTAGACAAACGGTGTGCAATGGCAATCGTCGTCCGGCCTTTTGCAGCCCTGTCGAGTGCCTCTTGCACAGCCTTCTCTGAGGTGGAATCGAGGGCAGACGTTGCTTCGTCCAACAACAGAACCTTTCGATTGCGAAGAAGAGCCCAGGCGATGGCAATTCGTTCTGTGTCGATGTAGTCGATCACCCGTGGTTATGTAATACGCAGGTGCAAAATGACGCTTACGCTTTTGACCACCTGAAAGCTGTGAGCCCTTGCCACCAACCTCAGTATCAAACCCGCTAAGGAACAAAAAGTCAGAATGTAATGAGAAACTTCGAGGCAACTTCCTACTTCGGCAAGGACCAGATAAAGTCCAATATGTTAGCGTCTCGGCATGCAGCCTCAATCTCCTCTTGGGTAACTTCGGAAATTGGCTTGGTTGCACCAAGCAAGATGTTGAGACGGATAGTGCCGGAGTAGAGTGTCTGCAAGAAGAAATTAGTCATACTGTCGCATCATTATGATCGCGTTGATGCCAACGGGTTCCCGTGAGACCAATGCGATCTGTTTCCTGTACTCTTGCACTCATTGATAGGTTGACAGTCAAGAAGGATCTGACCAAATGAAGGGTCGTAGAAACGCTCGATCAATTGAATTCTGCCACGGTGTTAACAGTGCTTGGATACAACATGAAATGCACTTATACAGTACTTTTCCTGCAACCGCTCGCACCGACTAGTGCAACATAGGTACCTGGTGCGACCGTTAGGTTTAGGCCACGCAGCACGGGTACAGTAGGCCTCGTCGGGTAGTAGAAGTGGACATTTCTAATTGAGTCCGACCCTTGACATTTCTTCCCTCGAATGTCTTCCTTTCAGAAGCCTCATCCTCGTTCTCAGGGATGGATTCCAGTAACTTGATGATAGCTGCACCTGCACCACAGGCTGAGGAGATGTCAGGTACCCACGCGAAGACGCTCCGGGCTTGCATAACCCCGAAGGTGACAACCTGTTGTATTCTGTGTTTAGATAGATCCTACCAAGTATACACAAATGCATACCATGAGGGCGGTGAAGAAATCGGTGCTTGATACTTCCAAACTGGCTTCAAGCCCCAATTCATACCAGAAGATGAGGGCAATCGTCCAAAAGGTGCAGGACTGAGAAAACACGTAGACCAGGTTGCTCCAGATTGCACTCTTATTCGAGGTTCTGAGAGATTCCTCCAGACTGCTCGAGTACAATTTCAAGCAATCATCTTCGCGGTAAGGGAGGCAACAGTACGAATGGCACTAGCAGCTTCGCATGCCAGCTTAGCAGAGTCATCGTGCGTGGCCTTATTTTGCTGATCTTTGAGCACAACCACCCGCTATGAAAGGTCAGCATGTCGTGTTGATCGAATCCCACATTGGCTCACGAGTCGAATGAAACCCGCAGAGAAGACAAGCAGAACGCAAGCTAACAAGAGCAGGTTGAAAATGGCATGCGACAGAAGACGGTACAAGTAACCAACCGATTCCGACTAGAGCTGAATTCCATGCGTAGGCAAAACCAATCATTGAACTACCAATTAAACTCGTAAAGGCTTGGATGATACTGTTCACGGTTATCACAATGAGGCCACACGAGATATCGAGGATTGAATACGAACGCTCCAAGAGTAACTCCAGCAAGACCTTCGACCTTCTGTGGATGATCATTCACTCTAGTGATGAGCGTCCCGGTCTAATATGCCATTAGCAAGTATCCCTGTCGTACAGGGAAGTCACGGTATTCACGTTGTTTTCGACTCTATCGAAGAGTTGTACTGGTGAACAGTCAGTGTGAGGTTTTCCAGAGCCACTCGAGGATAACCTACTATCTTGGCGAAGGATTGCACGGAAGCTGAGTGTTCGAAGCTTTGTTGTCAAGTTAGAGGCAGCTAAAGTGAAGACATTGTCACATGGTTTTGAGTGGCGATGGCTACAGATGAGACAATGGCTACGATGAAGAGCCTATTTGAATTCACATTGAACACGACTGTCAGGACATACAAATTAGCCCTGAAAGATACTTACCTGTGAGCATTCATGTTACCGTCTTGGCTTCTTACGGAGGAGTCTGGTTGTGAGAACCCGGAGAGCGCCTTGCCTGCAGTAGGTTACATGCATTTTGACGGAAAGGCAGTACCCAACGCACCATAAATGATGGCAAACACTGGGTATACCATCCCGCTCGCCAAATCATGTTCAGCATCTACGATTGCTGGTCGTACGGAGGACATACTTATTGCAGCAACCGTGCCGATGATGTATAACCGATAACCATGTGGATTCAGAGCACCGATGTGTTTAAAAAGATAGAATAAGCCATATGACTTTTCATCGAATTCACCCTTTCCTTTCTCTCCATTCTTTGGATGGGCCAGACCTGGCGTTACCGGGTAGTGAGTCTCGTGGCAGTTGAGCGGAACCTCATCCTCAACGACCTTGTCCATGTCTGCTGTGTTACTGGCCACAGCAGGATTTGTGTTGATTTGTACTTTTTTGGCTTCTCGCACTGTGAAAAGTAAAAGCACTATATTTCAGCGTCCGTGACGCTGAAATGGACAAAATCAGTGTCTGTGATGCTGAAACAGTGGATGCGTATAGCGTTACATTTGCACAAATATTAGTTGTGTGGGACAAACAAAAAAATTGCGGGACAAACAAAAACTTCGTGCAGGCTGTTTGGATATGGCCCCGGTGGCAATTATTTCCGCTGCTGAATACTTCCCCGCACGTCCCTGACGTGTTCTCAGTGTCCAGAGCCAAAGACATCCCCGACTGCATCAAGCATTTGGACTGCGTAGGGTTTAGGCATAGATTAGCGGCCCGCATCATCTTAGGTCGTTGCATGATCACCGGCTTTTCACGCTCAAGGTGCCAAACAGCACAGATCTTTCGGTAAGCGCATCATCACTGCATCGAGCACTGGTTAGGGTATGTCATAAAAAACTAGTATCTAGCTGTTCGCCGTCATGCATGACATTGACAACGGTCCACAACGAATGAAGGGGTAAAAGATGTGTGGTCACGAACAGCACGACCAAGCTAACAGTAGAATTGCGGAGGCGTATGAGAGCCTCGTTACGACCTTTCGACTCCAAAAACCTGTGCTTTGCATCGTTTAATAGCCAGGTCTGAGACTGACTACTCACCGCCGCTCCTAACCTCTAGATCATGTCCCCTCTTGACACACTCGTCGCGATCACTTTCGCATTCATCGCGCTTTCGTTCGTATTGCCCCACTTATTAGCCTATGCTGACTAGTGCGCTGACACTACCTTACACCCAGCGTTCGCGGGACCAGCACAACATTTTCAATGGCAGATCCATACAAATAAAGTTGACCCAAGCGATCGCTGGAATCCAGGAAAACACCCCACACTTGCGAGAAATCCCACGTCAAATGGCTCCCACTACCGGAACACCAAAATCGTCTGGATCTCGGCACACGATATGAGGCAAGTTATGATTGCCAGGGTCAGATACAGAGCAGCAGATCAGATCCAAGCATACAACAATACGGGCAGTCTGGGAGAGTGATGCCATCAGACTTTTGAGTCTAGAGAATGTCTATAAATGTGGCTTGTGTCGGGCTGAACGTTAACTCGATGCTAGTTCACCTTCGAGACGCTAGACACTCTGTAATGCCGTGTCACTCTTCAAACTTGGGTACTTCTGGCAACAAAACACTCACAGCAAACTACGGCGGCCCTCGCCTCCATCAATGTCTATAACGATTATCTGGGTCCCCTTCAAAGGCGTTGTCACTACGAAATTGACACAAGGTACCTACATCGGCGAGACGACTCGTCGATTGCACAGTATTGTATTTGACATCTCCGGCAGCAGTCCAGAAGAAAAGCCGTGTGCCGTTCTAAGTTGCAGATGTCAGCATCATAACACAACCAGCGAGGGCAGCTTACCGCGTATGCATTCATAGCCAGAACAGTCAAGACAGTGACAATGGTTGCTGTTGGGTTCATAGGTGGGTGACTCACCTCTTTATGAAGAGTGGTAGGTATGACCGTGCAACGTCTTCGATCTTTCTCACCCAGGGGGAACCAGTCGGTGATAGGAATGGTCGACGGAAATGCCTAATTCGTGGGAGTAATCCTTGGCCACGGGGACCTGTTTTCAGGGTGAGAAACGTCGCCCAATAGATTCTCAATATTGAGTTGGGAAGTTGGGAAATGGTCAGCGAAGCGTAGCAATAGTAGTAATAGCCAAATCGACATTGATCAGGTGCTCCACGTAATAGAACTAGAAACTTCAAGTGTAATATGCCAGCAGTGGATCAAATGTTCACCATGCGGGTAAGCGTGTAGGCAGCATGCACGTACAGGCAGGTTGCATACGTCTTATGGAGGGGCCCCAGTGATCCTCGGCCTAGTCCAACCAGGATTTCATTTGCACAAAACACTCTGGAACGGGAGTCCAGAAGCAGACAGATCTCCGCCCACGAAGTCTTGCATATCTTTGGAATATTTTCTAGAGATGAAGGTGAAAGCACACCGCAACTTCCACTCACCAATTGCCAACCTTCGAAAGATTATATAAGCATAGTACACCGGCCTCTTTCCTGGTACCAACACTCGCCTCGTGATTCCTGCAAGGCAAAACATGTTGATGCTTCTCGCCAATACAGAACTCCACCCAACTTTCCTATGGGGACCTTGGCGCATGAGATCGCCTGTGAAGGAGCAGAAATCTCCGATCGTTTGTTCATGACACCCACAGCACCAGATTTCTTTCATTTCATCGCGGCAATTATATGTAACGCATCATTTTATCACATAAGAGACCACAAACGGGCTGACGCCGTGGCCGCAGTAAAACTCCGCTTTCACTCAACAACGAGGTGACCCGCATGCATTCTCCTCGTGGTATAATCTCACATCGTACTGGCCACATAATGGGCTCTCTGAGTTATCTTTGTCGTCAGAATCCTCTACTATTCTCCGGATGTCCTTCATGTCCTGCAGCCTTGTAGACATGTTGCTTACATAAGTGGGAGTATCAGGTGCGATTCACAGAGGGAAGCGTACCGCTATGCCGTGGTGAGTTTGTTTTTCGAGTCATAGTCGAACGGTCCTGATGAATACTTTTGTACAGTCGGACAGCTTCGTCATGCAGTCTCAACTTGACTGCATGGACTCACCGTTACCGGGCACTGGTGTGTTTGACATAAAAGCTCGGGCTGCAGTCCCCATCCGACTCGACATACTAAATCATGAGGTGTGCAGAACAAGTCGTGTTCCACTTTATATACGCGTATCTGGTGTCGGCTCCCCCTTCACAGGTTATCTAATTAAGAGACTCACTTGAGGGCTGGAAAGCTTTGAGAGTATTATGACCTTATTTGCAGTGCTTTTCTTAAATACACGTAAGTAGCTATTCTGCTGGGCAATCCTTTCTGTTCTTTACATAAATTCTACTCCTGCTTCAAGATACGAGGGACTAGCCGCATTCTTCCGCAATTCATGATCCTTCCGAGGCTTCCCAGATTTCCGCTTACTTTGTGATGGGTCCGCGTCCCCGATCCCTTCAATAAAATGAACTATCTCCCAGCGTTACCTCTCCCAATTCTACGGCGATCTAAGTCAGCCCTGTTAGATTTTTGCTGCCTTCCTCGTCAGACCCGTCATGGTAGAGAGCCGTATCCCCCTCATCACCAGGAAACTTTTCTCAATCGAAGACATTAAACCTCGCCGCTACAATTTGAAGGGTTTCTGTGGGAAGAAAGACAAGGGGAAACAAAAAGAGGCGTATTCCGTGGAGATTGACACAAAGTTAGTGGAACAACCTGCATCGTCCGTCGGGTTCACTCAGTTCCTCTGGTGTGTGCCATACAATATATCTGCCATACGCCTCATCCGTGTGGTAGATATGCTACGCCCTTCGAGCTGTTCCTGGATGCCATTGGCATTGTTGGTGCTATGGCTGCACGCGCCGCACAGGTATGACATCTCTGTTTAGTTCCTACCCATTCACTCACGCACGACACTAGCCCCTTATGACTCTAGTTTTGGAAGGTTGATCCAAGACTTCGTTACGTTCACGAGTGCATTGGAAATGTATCAGTCAACAGATTCTTATGGGAACGCCACTGGAATATCATCTGCGTGGCATAATTTTGATTCCGCAGCGCAAGAGCCCCGCAGGGCAGCTGCTCAAACCTGGCCTACGTTGGTATGCTGGTCATTGGTCATAGGCTGAATTGTATCTAACGTTCGTTCAAGGTGTTGGCATGGTTCTTTGTACTTGGATCTACATGTTCCTGTGGATGTACACCGGCGAGGTCGGTGCGAGGCGCATTCGTGGGAAATACCTTCAAGCCATCCTCCGACAAGACATTGGATATTTTGATCACGTCGGGGCTGGTGAAGTGGCTACTCGTATTCATATGGATACTCGTAGGTCCAAAGCGACTCCCCGTCTCTCTCTATTTACTAATTCAGCATAGATTTAGTCCAACAAGGGATATCGGAGAAGGTTACACTCGTTATCAACTTTCTCAGTGCTTTCTTCGCCGGCTTTATTCTTGCGTATACCCAGTCTTGGCATCTGGCTCTTGCCATGTCATCTATCCTCCCATGCATAGTGCTAACCAGTGTTATTATGAACAAACTCGTTGCAAAATATACACAGTAAGTCGTCACTTGCGTCCAGCTTACTGTGTTGCCCGCCCTAAATACATCGGAGAAAGAGCAGCGCTTCAGTATGTCGCTGAGGGTGGTATCATTGCCGAGGAAGTCATTTCTACCGTCCGAACTGAGCGCGCTTTCGATTCGCATGAAGCATTGGCTTCTC
This sequence comes from Pisolithus microcarpus, assembly GCA_024613185.1. NCBI lineage: Eukaryota > Fungi > Basidiomycota > Agaricomycetes > Boletales > Pisolithaceae > Pisolithus > Pisolithus microcarpus. The sequence goes on from JANFAI010000007.1 coordinate 2,576,458, forward strand.
TTTTCGATGAAAAGATACATTCGATGCGGACTCTGAACAGGAAGTCTTCCATCTGGCACGGGTGTGGTCTGGGAGTCCTTTTCTTCTTCCTTTATTCTGCCTACGCACTTGGTACGAGTTTGCACATGTCGCCTTTTGCCTGCTATGACATACATTCATAGCTTTCGATTTCGGCACCGCTCTGATCAACGGAGGTCATGGTGAAACCTATCACTGTCATAGCTGACCACAGATATTCATATTGCTCTTTCGGCCGCGGCTGGTCAAGTCGTCAATGTCTTCATGGCCAACCTCACCGGCTCATACTCTATGGTCAAGATGGCACCAGATGCCTGAGGCAAGTGCATACGACATGTTACGAACCAAGTTGTCTAATCCATCCGCAGCTAAAATCAATGCCCGCGGGGCAGCCGCGCAGTTATTTGCTACCATCGAACGCGTTCCCGATATTGATTCTGCCAGTTCTGATGGTCTTAGATTGGAAAATGTCTTTGGCATGATAACTCTGGAGGACGTGCGATTTAGCTATTCCACTCGAAACGACGTTCCGATTCTCAAAGGCATCGACATCACCTTCGAAGCTGGAAAAAGAACTGCTCTTGTTAGCGCTTCCGGCTCCGGAAAGTTGATCATTATTTCGTTTGCCGAGTGTCTCTATGACCCTCTCAGCGGTACTGTTAAGCTCGATGGAGTTGATCTCCGCGACCTGAATGTAAAATGGCTCCGCAGCCAGATCGGCCTGGTTTCTCAAGAACCCGTACTGTTCGCCACGACTATTAGAGCCAACATTGCTCATGGTCTTATCGGTACACCCTATGAGCACGTGTTAGAAGACGAAAAATTCAAACTCATCAAGGAGGCCTGCATCAAGTCCAATGCTGATGGCTTTATCTGTAAGCTGGCACAAGGCTATGATACTATGGTCGGTGAACATGGTTTCCTCCTTTCTGGTGGTCAGAGGCAGCGAGTTGCGATTGCGCGTGCAATTGTTTCTGATCCACGCATTCTTTTGCTTGACGAGGCGACCAGCGCTCTCGATACACGATCGGAGAGTGTCATGGAGGATTCTCTTGATAAAGCGTCGGCTGGTCGAACGACGATTACCATTGCTCATAGACTCTCGATGATTAAGGGTGCCGGCCAAATCTTCGTCATTGACAAAAGCGTAGTCTTGGAACGAGAAGCTCACGAGGAACTCATTGCCAGGAACGGACCATATGCGTGCTTCGTCCAAGCTCAGAAACTCCGAGAAGCCAAAAAAGCGCAAATCAACACAAATCCTGCTGTGGCCAGTAACACAGCAGACATGGACAAGGTCGTTGAGGATGAGGTTCCGCTCAACTGCCACGAGACTCACTACCCGGTAACGCCAGGTCTGGCCCATCCAAAGAATGGAGAGAAAGGAAAGGGTGAATTCGATGAAAAGTCATATGGCTTATTCTATCTTTTTAAACACATCGGTGCTCTGAATCCACATGGTTATCGGTTATACATCATCGGCACGGTTGCTGCAATAAGTATGTCCTCCGTACGACCAGCAATCGTAGATGCTGAACATGATTTGGCGAGCGGGATGGTATACCCAGTGTTTGCCATCATTTATGGTGCGTTGGGTACTGCCTTTCCGTCAAAATGCATGTAACCTACTGCAGGCAAGGCGCTCTCCGGGTTCTCACAACCAGACTCCTCCGTAAGAAGCCAAGACGGTAACATGAATGCTCACAGGTAAGTATCTTTCAGGGCTAATTTGTATGTCCTGACAGTCGTGTTCAATGTGAATTCAAATAGGCTCTTCATCGTAGCCATTGTCTCATCTGTAGCCATCGCCACTCAAAACCATGTGACAATGTCTTCACTTTAGCTGCCTCTAACTTGACAACAAAGCTTCGAACACTCAGCTTCCGTGCAATCCTTCGCCAAGATAGTAGGTTATCCTCGAGTGGCTCTGGAAAACCTCACACTGACTGTTCACCAGTACAACTCTTCGATAGAGTCGAAAACAACGTGAATACCGTGACTTCCCTGTACGACAGGGATACTTGCTAATGGCATGCCCTTCGGTATGCCACCGCGATTGGCCACGATGACTGTCATCGTCGATGAGCTTCGGTCTAGAACGCCGGCCTCCACCCCTAAATTCCACCCTAAATATGTCGAACCACCTAATGGTCGGGGCACCAAGCCGTGGGCATGCCCACACGCGGCTTATGGGGCAGTCGCACGGATCTGTCAAAACCGAAACCATGGTAAACCTCCTTACAATATATGCCATGTAGTGTAGTTGGGAATGCTGCGACCACACACCAAAATCGTCTGGTTCTTGGCACACGATATGAGGCAAGTTATGATTGCCAGGGTCAGATACAGAACAGTAGATGAAATGCAAGCATACAACACGTGCAGTAGGGGAAAACTGAGTGCAAGGATACAGCGGAGTCTAGGAGAGCGATGCCATCAGGCTTTTGAGTCTAGAGAATGTCTACGGATGTGGCTTGTGTGGACATGAACGTTAACTCGATGCTAGTTCACCTTCGAGACGCTAGACACTCTGTAATGCCGTGTTACTCTTCAAACTTGGGGGTATTTCTGGCAATGAAACACTCACGGCAAACTGCGGCGGCCCTCGCCTCCATCGATGTCTATAACGATTACCTGGGTCCCCTGCAATGGCGTTGTCATTACGAAATTGGCAAAAGCGGGATACCTACATCGGCGAGACGACTCGTCGACTGCACAGTACCGTATTTTATATCTCCGGCGGCGGTCCAAAAGAAAACTCGTGTACCGTTCTAAGTTGCAGATGAGCATCGCAACACAACCAGCAAGGGCAGCTTACTGGGTATGCGTTCATAGCCGAAATAGTCAGGACAGCGAACAATGGTTGTTGTTGGGTTCACAGACGGGCGACTCGACACTTTATAACCAGTGGTAGGTGTGACCGTGCACCATCTTCGATCGTTCTCATCCAGCGGGAGCCAGTCGGTGATAGGAATGGGTCGACGGAAATGCCTAATTTGTGGGAGTAATCCTTGGCCACGGAGACCTGTTTTGCAGGGTGAGAAGTGTCGCCTAATAGATTTTCAATATTGAATTGTGAAGTTGGAAAATGGTCAGCGAAGCGTAGCAATAGTAGTAATAGCCGAATTGACATTGATCAGGTGCTCCACGTGATAAAGCTGGAAACCTCGAGGAGTGTAATATGCCAGCAGTGGATCGGATGTTCACAGTGCGGGTAAGCGTGTAGGCTGCATGCACATACAGGCAGGTTGCGTACGTCGTATGGAGGGGCCCAGTGATCCTCGCCTAGTCCAACCACCATTTCATTTGCACGGAAGCCTCTGGAACGGGAGTCCAGAAGCAGACAGATCTCCGCCAGGTACTCTTGCACATCTTCCGAAGGAAATCCTATATTTTCTGAATATGAAGGTTTCGCGGTGAAGCACACCACAACTTTCACTAATACTTGCCAACCTTCGGAAGATTATATAAGCATAGTAACTGGCAGCTGAGATGTCTGTTGCGAACCTCATTCGAACCTGCCATGTCGGTCATTCTTGTGACGGGTTCATACGACCATGAAATCAGGTTCTGGGAAGCATGGAGTGGCATATGCTCACGTACAATCTCGAGGTCAGGGGAAGCAGGGGTGAGTGTTTCTCCTCCCCGTTGACTTCCTGTGCGGCTGCATTTCATCTCTAGCAAGTACACAAACTGTCTTGCCGTTTCACCGGAGTAACTTACTTCGTCATCCTAACTAACGGACTTCACTCATGGGTGCTACTAGCAAACGCCTTCTGGCCGCGGCCATCCACAAGAAAGTCTACATTTACGAAACTGCTAGCTCCTCTTCGACACCAGTGTGCGTTTTCAAACAGTTTATGAATATTAGTCAATGAATCACGATCTAAGTTAACCTCCCTCGGCGCTCATACCATGAACATTACTACTGTTTCCTTCCACAGCGAAGGGAAATGGCTCGTTACTGGCAGTGAGGATGGCACCATCAGGATCTGGGATCTCAGGTAACTGATCTCTGTAGTTACGACTTTACATTTTGACGGTTTCCATGTCTGCAGCAGCCGGATCAAAGTCAGGCTTAGAAAGCCACACTGTAGACCAATTTGCACACCTTCTCAGCGTAATAGCAGAAGGAATTGAAGACTCGCCTTTCGGTAGGTCGGTGTAAAGGCTTGATACACCTCTCGACAATTCTACTGCCTCAAGGTCTGTACGAATCTCCTGTTATGATGGGTAGCGGAGCTCAGTAGCGACTTCACCACAGGAACCCTCAAGGTGGTCCAAACGCTCGTAACGCGCTGTCTCGACGCATGCACTGGTCGGCATCGCCTATACGGTGGTTCATTGGAATTGAAAGAATGTTATCTAGAACTGATCGCGAAACATTGCTCTGACAGAGTGGGTGCAGTGTTTCGTATATCTAGTCTTTGCAGCTGATCTCGTTACCACAGCCAGCTGCTGGAGCATTTGGTCTCTGCCCTGTAAAATCTTATCGTGGACCACCGACCACGATACCGCTACCTCCTTTGCCATTTTTCATTGTATTATTCCCACTGCGGCGTGGCCTTGTTATACATACGCTCCCGCATCTAGCCTTCGTCCTGCATTGACTACTGCTGATAACGAAGGGCATGCATCCCCAACTAGGAACCAAGCAGAAAAAACTCGTCGCTGGAACGCTTCCGTTCTGGGTTTCACCTTCTCAGCCGCTCGGCATTTCAGGAAGCCATGCTTTCAGTCGACTTCTTACTGTGCTTACCACTAAAACTGTACCTCGTACGCACACAACCCAACAACACACCGTGGTTGCCGCCGAAACGCAGAAAGCCAGATCTCTTGCAAAGCCTTTCACGAAGCATGTAGGACACGTCCTGCTAGCACACATCGACTCTATGAACGACCCATTGTGCATCCTGACACCGGAAATGCGGGGGGAACTCGAGCCTGGGTTGTTCTCGTGGTGTGAAATGCTGCACGAGTACAACAGAGATGCCGTGATGGCCTCTGCATTTGATTCTGGCGGCAAGATTATCATGAAGTCACTCTGGAGGGAGTACGAGAGACGGCGGTGTCGGTTAGGGCTAGTGTTCGTGATCTTTAAGGCGTCCCAAAAAGCTACTTGACCTACGACGCTAAAGGGCGTGTGAACATCCTCAAACTGGTGCCAAGGGTGCATTTGTAACTAATGTAAGTTGCTACTTCATACGACAGGCTGCTGAAAATGCAGGTTCGGCAACATATGCACAGGGTTAATTTTTTGGCAGCAACTGGCTGCTGCATGTTTCTTCACAACAACTTAGCAGAGTTCGACGCAACCTGGAATTGGTATGCGAAGGCCTGTGCAATCAGGAAGTCGCGTATTCATTGTGACTAGCGACGCAGGAAAGCTATGTATGAAGGTTCTCAGCAATGGCTTTCCATTCCGCAGAGTCGCTGGGTGGCGCATCGTTCAATTATTTCGGAATCCTGGCAACCCTGTGCATGCATTCCGAATTATCGGTTGCCTCGTCGCCATCGATTCCTTGAAGTCGACGGCTTCCGCATGTCCTGGAGGTAGTCTCGTTACGCGGCTCAGCGCCCATAGCCCACCGCCTCCGATGGGATTTGAGACGAAGCAATCATACAAGGTGAAGGCTTCCGGTACTACACACCAAACCTCGCGAATAAAGAAAAAGAAAGAAATATGAAGTAGCTATCGTGCGTTTCCATCAGTCGCGCACTCCTTCTCAGAGATGACTCTATCGGGGAGGTGACGTGGGACCCCGAGAATGGGTAGATTTTCGGTGTCCCTCGTGGCCTTTCCATTCCACTGAGGTTGTTGTCCTGGCGGACTTTGCTGACGGGACAATCCGGCATGCAGGAGCAAGCGACAGGCAGACAGTGCACATGGTGTATAACGGGTTTATAAGAACGCTCATGGACCACTTGGAAATCCCATGTAGCACAGCAAACCTCTGACAGAGATCTTCGTTGTACTGGTACCTGGAAACAGGACAAGTGGCCACGAGATGTACTGTAAGGCTAAAGCCACCTGTTGTTGGCAGGTTGGAAGTCCAAGACAATGTGAAATGTGACGGGGTGGCCGGATTGACATCGCGTGGTCCGAGTGGTAGAATGTCAGTGCTTCAGCGCGCGTCAGAAGTATACACCCAGTATTGTTGCTGCCATGTAGACGTAAATAAATTCCAGTGTCCACTTCTAACCTTGCAATATAAGTAGGGAATCATACGCAAGCTAGGTACATGAAGATTGGTATAAGCGTGCATGCGGCCACCACCGTCCATCAGACACCAAGTAAGACTTGCCCCGCCATCCTCACATTCGATTCTTCCTTTGTACGTGCGACCACCGCCGTCCATCAAACCTGTGAAGTACTTGCTCCTGCCCCCGATGCCTCCAGTTGGCGCAGCAACTGCGCGATCTTTTCTTCTGCCGCCTGGCGTTGCTCGCGTTCCCTTTCCTTTTCCTCACGTTCCCTTTCCTTTTCCTCGCGTTCCCATTGTGCAACTTCCTCTGCTGTCCTTACTCTTTCCTCTGCAGCCTGGCGTTCTTCCCGTTCCTGCTGCCTTTCTTCTTCTTGCTATTCGGATCATGATAAGTACAAATAGTGAAATCGAACAAGAGACGAGGTACCTGAAGTTCAGCTCTACGCTTCTGTTCTATCTCCTGGGCCAAAGCGTTTCGAAGTACATAATACTCGTTGCGCACCTCAACCACACTCTCCTTTATCGGGACTGATATGCCATGCCACTTGCCTTTGCTTCCTGAATGTTTTGTGACATTTTCCTCGGCATCAACAAATATGCACTTGAGTGCCTCAAACACGGTTGCGGCGAACCAGTAGCACTGCGTGTTGTCGATGCGGTACTTCTGCTCATGTTTCGACGTCACATAAAGCAGAGTCGCTATCTCGTTTGCGGTCGGTGCAACACCGGGGAACGTTAGCGTACAGACACAATCAGCCTTCTTGTACTTGCGTTCCAGCTCACCACCGGCGGCACAGTCCGAGGTTGCGAATCTGGCGTTATCATGGGCGGCCATTTGGGAACTGGAGGACATAGATAAAATTTGACCCGAACGCATCGCTTTTTGGTTTTTCTTCCTTTTAGTCTTTGGACTCTTGGTAGGTGCCTCCTCTACATGAGGGCTGCTATCGTCGGCACTACCCACAGGAGAATCCTCGGCGACATCCGGTGAGCTTAATGGTGGCATGGTGGCACCTGGCATAGTATCAGCCCCTGTAGAGTCTATCGTGGCAACGGTAGAGTCACGTTGTGTGGTGTCTATACAACTGTCAGCGGGTAAGGTAATGGATTGAACATGAGAACGTGACTATCAGGGTCTTTGTCCGGACTGCTATTCCCTCCACCCCTCTCAGCGATGACAATGGTCCCGTGCACTTTGTCGGGGGAGTAGATGTCGAACCGCACAAACTCGTGTCTCGCCCCATTCTGCATCTTGTACCAGCCAACTTCGAAAACCATGCAGTCCGATGTGACGGGGTTGTCACGGATGCTTTCTAGGTACCATGGCTTGATGGTATGGCAGAAGTGGGCCTTTTCGCCGTATGCGGTGAACAATCCGCGAATCACAGGAGGTTTTGGGGCCATTCCGAGCATGCAAAGGAGTCGTCGTAGAAACCTGGGTAGATTTTTGAAAATGTTTCTCTTGTTGAGGGCCATCTTTATACGCAATGAGTTTGGCTGGTGTTTCCGCTGCTGTTCCGTCCTTCAAGCTTCAAGCTTCATCGCGGGCAACATGCACTGGAAGGAAAATGCTGCACTACGTACTATGAATTATGTAAGCACACTAGTCACTTAGCACGGTGCCCGGTATCACGGCGGGCAAAGTCCGTGGGGAATGGCTTCTAAATCAAGCCAGAAATTTGCCATGGACGTAAAATTTGAACAATGATACAAGAAATCAAAACCATAGAGAGAACATGACGATGGCTTGATGGCTTAGAGGTCCTGTCCCAGTAAGAGTATGAGAAATTCACACCACAATTAAGTGGGTTTGTCAAGGTGCAATAAGTTTCTCAAATAGCAGCTGTGATGAGCCATTGAAGTTGCAGTGCCTTTGTGAAGCTTAGTGGCAGTGCCTTTGCTCTGTCCACGAACCCAGTACTTCGAGTTTTGAGCACAAAATAAGAGGCCTTCCTCATCTCGCACTGGTGAAGTTCCTCACATGATATGGCACCCCTGTTTCGACACTTTATTTTCATGTCACAAGCATGTCTTTTCGAGCCTAAGGTAAGCTCACTGCATCATGTTTTTTGCCTGCAGTAAGTGGCAATAACTCTGAGCTAGATCTCAAATTCCTTCTGCCATCTGATGTGATTGCATCACACCCAGGACATCTCGTCTTCCATCCACTGTGATCATGAAATTACACAGACTATCATGCAACTTGTTGGAGATTGGCGGTTTTACCTTCGAGTTGACAGTGCACAGCCTTACATAATCATACTCATACATAGGTTGATTCTTTTTTCCACCTGTGATTCCCACGTATGTAGTCTAATTAGATGTGGACGTTCGGTGTGTATGTCGGTCTAATTAGAGGTAATAAAGTGCCCTGTGGGCCTCCTGCAATATCTCTCAAATACTGTGTACACTTAGAATCTACTTAGAACAGTGGAATAGACCGTGTGACATAAGCTTGACATCAGGGACAGGTGCCCCACGTGACATATGACACCCCAACGCCAGTACCTCGGCGCCACCGTTTGACACGATGAGCACGCACCTGTGCTCGCCGTCTCACACGTCGAGCAGTGGTATCTCCCCCATTTCTCCACTGATCAACACCGGACTTTTTGCTATGTATTCCATACGTTGATACCAGTCATACTCCACCAAGAAAAAAACATATGATGTAGTCTAAATGACGCTATTCCTCTCCACTAGTGTGCTCGATGTCCATAGTGAGGTGGACAACGTCCTGGAGTGCACACCCCGCCCGCACTACGTTCTCTTCTATATCTTCCTCCTCTTCCAGCTCATCCACAGTGTCGGTAGCTTGCAGATCAAGATTAGAGGGCTGAGGGAGTGGTGGAGAGGCCAGTTGCGTTGGGACAGTAATGGATGGCATTGTCCCACTATCCCCAGTGGCCTTGAGTGCACTTATACTGGGAGCGAGCGTTCCATTGAATCCACGGAGTTGCGATATGTTGTAGAGGTGTTTAAGGTGTAGAGTGTCGAAGCAGCCATGTACATTGCGACGAATTGAAATCTGGTGGGCTAGCGGGCCATGTGTAGCCCTCAACTGCTCCTCGCATCTATGTAAATACCGATCTTCATCTTGTATATAAGTGATAAAGTGACGTATCTCGATGTTAAGGCATTGGACTTCTTCTAATGCACGGCACTTCTTGAAGTACCAATCCATCATGAGACGTGCAGCGGGCGTGGTCCACGGTTGCTGGGAAACGTCTTGTCGCGAATCTCTTAGGAGATCGAACTCAGATAGGAATGCGTACTCGACGACTTCGTCCCAGTGGAGTTGACACCTGGGCGGGTTCATCGCGCGAGCAGCCGTGTTGTAACGATCGAGAGCTGCTCGAATAGCCGAGGATCGGGCCTGTAATGCCTTTGCAATGTGTTTTCGTAACTTATAACCTGTATCAATGATGAAGTGTGAGCGGCGCCGTGAATATGAGTGCGTACCGGTACTGGCCCTGTTCATCTTCGACAACTCAAATATTCGTGCAACCACAAGACCTTCGAGACGATCAAGGGCTCGCTGGTATTCTCTATTGGCGACCAATCTTCCAGCGTGCTGCCACTCTGCATCCTCTGGCTTCCAGCGAATGTCGATGTTGAGCTTCCTTTCAAGTTCTTGCACACACACCAAGTCTTTCTCATAGTTTTCGAGCACATGTCGTCGAAGGGCTTCCTTCTTCTTCATCATGGTAGCGTCCGAGGCATATAGCTGTGTATTTTCCGCAGGGAACGCAGCCCAAGCATCTCGTGATGCATCAAGGTCGTGCCTGTTACAAAACATATTGTAAATACGATAGAGAAATATAATATGTGATACTTACTTACTTGCAGTAAGCTTGACGAGTTGCTCCCAGTACTCCATTTGAAGCATCTCCTCTGGAGGTTCGTGGCTAAGCTGCTCAAGGTATGCCTTTTCCTCCACCAACCACTTCTCGAAAACTTGCTCATTTGGCACGTTCTGCTCTTTCATGAGACCTGTAAGGGTGGCCTCACACTCACGGATGGTATCCAGAGCTTGCTTGTAGTTGTCGTATAGGAATTTAGCTATGAACAATAGAATCAGTAATAGACGTACATCCAAATCTAACACTTACAAAGGTTTGTGTATACTTCATAATCGTCATTGTGTTTGAAATATCCCGAGATTGCTTGCTTCTGATGGAATGCACTTGCATACCGCACTGTTGATGTTGGAGATTGAATCACCCCTGTGTGATACTTATTATGGTGCGCATTTTTGGTTGCTTACATAAGCACTTAGAGCGTACACTTAGAGTACATTCTGGTACTATTCCCTCAGTAGTTCACAGCCTACTGAGGGTAAGCACATCTATTTCACAGTATATTCCTTACTGACATCCTGTAGTAGCCTACAGGTACAGTAAACTACTCAGTAGTTCACAGCCTACTGAGGTAGCCTACAGATTATATTTCAAGAGGTTATGAGCCCCGCCTAGCGCGGAAAATTTTCCTTGTAGGCATAACCCAGTCAAGACTACTCAAACTTGCTACGAAACGACTCTAGTACTCGAAAGTAACTGGAATATACTATGGAACCTGAACTCGCAGCAGATGGCTGCAACTGGCACACCTATGGTAGTTGGGTGCTGAAGGCCATCTCGGAAGACGACTTAATAGGTTACCTCGACGGGTCTGAAACACGACCTACAAATCCAAGATTACTACTGGGAGATGGTGATGGTTGGACACCACAAACCGACGAGGAACGGGAAGCTGTCACGGCCTGGAAAACCGCTGACGACGTGTGGCATCAACGGGCTGCCATGGCCCACCAATACATCATCTTCGGCCTACCTGACTCGATTCTAATGCTCTGTATGCATTTAGATACTCCTCATGAGACTTTCGTCTACCTCGAGAACCGCTACGGCCAAATTCCGAGACCGGAGATCCAAAAGACAGTTGATGAAGCTGTACAACAGCACGACTTATCCTCCAAGCAAGGTGTGACTGTGGAAAGTGCTCAGGGCACTTGTGACAGCGACAACGAACCCGAAAGTTCACCTGATGGGTCAGATGACTCCCTAGACAGTCCTAGTGACTGCACCGAGACTCAGACTGGGCACATGAAACCCGAGCCTGAGGTCGCAGATGTGCAGCAACTCGAGGATCACCTACTGGTGGTTGAAGCTGGGGCTGTGGACTCGATACAGCCGGACGAACGTGCGAATGCGCTCGAAGCACCTGACGAGGGTTGTCAGTGTGCTAGTGACAAGATCGAGGAGAGCCAGGACTTGCCAAGGTCGAGCTCGAAGTCTCTCGAGCCCAAAGGTGACACCACCAGACTGGCTGGTGGACACTCTATCGAAAGTGGGCTGCTACCATCTATCGAGGAGAATCAGCGCACCCGGTCAAGCAGCGAGACGATCGCCAATGTACCGGACCCACCCGGCACTCATGCCGAACTTCCAAATCCACAAGTCGAATCTTCTACACTACGGAGCGAGCCCGAGGTGACAGGAAGTATGCTAAAGGACCCCAGTAAGGAGTCAGAAAGGTCTTCACAGCTGCGAGAGACCGAGCGACCCGAACCTCATCGAGATCGCACGTCCGAAGGAAAATTTCGCATTTACGAAGGACGCTTTACCTCGGACACCCCACCTAACGAAGCCTGGGGGATGGGGGTGCATAGGCCTACCCAAGTGGGTTTGGGGGATAGCACAGATGTCGAGGCGAAAGCGACGAAGCTGGAGATAAGGCCTGTTAGCGCCAAAATGGCTGGGATGCAGGATACCATACCTGTGCCACCAGAACCACCTCCTAATGCCCCCACTCGCACTCCTAGTACCTTCGTGGACCCACACCGATATGGAAGACCAACATCGAGAGCTGAAAGGGTCAGCAACAAGTGTACGAGGCGAAACGCCTGTCGTGCACGAGCGGTCTTCGTGCGGCCACTTACATTCCTCTTGGCACCCTCGAGACGGTCCCGATACCCTGCTGGAGGGTTATGGATGACGAAGATAGGCTGTAGAAAGGTCAGGTATGCGAAACGAGTCGAAATGAGAGGCTACACGCACCGTGGTAGCCATACAAGTGTTTCGCCACCCCACGAGGTCTTGCAGTGCCTCTGGAACATCTCGAATACCTTCTGGCTGCAGTGGGTGCCCCCTGTATCGATGCTGAATGACACGGGATGGCCGACGAACCTGCCTATGGCCGAATGGCTGCCTGTGAGCAGTGGTACAAGGCGAGAGTACGAGTGCAGGGCCAAATGGCCAAACGACTTACCTGTGCCCTCGAAACCCGCTCGAATCGACTTCGCGCACACTCCTGGGACCCTCAGGGAGCCACACCGACGTGGCAGGATCAAGACGAGATCTAAAAACGTCAGTACAGTCAAAACGAGAGGCGCCAAAGCCTCCATACTCCCTATTCCCACTTCGCCACCTTGCGACATCTCGCAACACCTCTGGAATGTTGCTAATACTTACTGGCGACATGGGATACCCCCCGAACATACTCGCAGTGTTGACAAACCCTTGTTATTCGAAACGGCTGCCTCGCAGCAGCGGCACAAGGCAGAGGACGAGCACACAGCAAACGGATTCCCGAAATGGAAGTTGCAACAACGCGGCGCGTCAAACACGACCAAACATCGCCCGTACTCACATGGACTCGAAGCTCTACTAGCAGAAGCTTGCACACTCATTTATTGGATTTATTATTGAGTATATGTTCATTTGAGTTATATTTTTCTGCAGTCTACTTATCACACAGTGGAGCTTCAGGGGGTGTGTTGGAGATTGAATCACCCCTGTGTGATACTTATTATGGTGCGCATTTTTGGTTGCTTACATAAGCACTTAGAGCGTACACTTAGAGTACATTCTGGTACTATTCCCTCAGTAGTTCACAGCCTACTGAGGGTAAGCACATCTATTTCACAGTATATTCCTTACTGACATCCTGTAGTAGCCTACAGGTACAGTAAACTACTCAGTAGTTCACAGCCTACTGAGGTAGCCTACAGATTATATTTCAAGAGTTGACACGAGCGCATTTGATTTTGAGAAAGTGCGCTCACAGGTCTCGAGGTCCTCTAGACCAAGCCCCTTGGTATACGTAGTCAAATGGTCCAGTTGACAGAGACATCGATGGGCATGACCATGGAAGGCGCCAACCAAGCACGTGTGGTTGAGAGAGTGGGCCAAAGGACCAAGAGGACTTTGGTCGAGCATAGTTTTGAACTGGCAACCGATATCATAGCCCCCGCCAAGATCCTTGCCAAATACCTCCAAAAGCTTGGAGATGATGGCAAGGGGATACTTAGCACTACTGGAATGAGTGAATGGCCATAACATGAATCCGTTTACTTACAGTTCACCGCTCTGCACCATGTCCACCATCAAGAGAGAGAACCCATGTCTACAAACAGCAAGTACGATCCCAGTCTCGTCATATACTCCCCAGGTTTTCTTAGTCTTCTGGTCATCCATGTTTTTCCAACGGCCGGCACATGGATTCACTTCAGAGTCCTGAAGATCCAAGTAAGCTAGTTAATCGCTCGTATGCGCAAATACACACCTCATTCCGAACCATGCTGACTACATCTTGACTGGCATACTGATCGACAAACTTGCATGACAGGTATCGATCGCAGGTAAGGACTTGGCACATTGGAAGCTCGATGGAAGCACTCTGTCCCTCACCGTCCTTGCTCAACAGCTTGTGTTGGATGCACTTAAGTGAGTCATTACCATCAAGAGCATATAGAATGGAAAATCGGAGTGGTTGTTCCCCTTCAAGGGTATACGTACAAGCCGGGCAGCAGTGTTTGAGATGCCAATTGGGTGAGTCGTGATGGAGGACTTTGTCTACTAGAGAGTCGACACTTGCAGTCAGCTGTAAATAGACATCAAAAGTGATGGAAAATTGACTAGACAAATAACGCCGAAACTCGTACTAGCGCAAGTGATTGGCATCAAGATTGGATGGAAGGTAGAGTAGGAACTCACGCCGTGTAGATCACATAATGTCTTCACATATGCCTGGATGGAGAAGTGTGGGTTGCAGTAATACAAAACACGGTATAGCTCCAGGGCTCGAATGGTAATAATGACTGTTGGTGTGATGGGTGAGCAGGGAATGACGCCTTGACGGACCAATGCTGAAGCTACAAAGTTGTCATAAGGCTTCGTTGCAAAGCCAATCTTCTCAGCGCCTGAAACATGGGTGGTTGATGCCGAAAACACGGCAAGTTGCACGTGTACTTACTAAAGACATCCACCACTATTAGCTGTAGCATTCGTGTGGTGGGATCATCTCCTCCATCTACTTCTGGCCTCCTCGTCTGTTTACCACCGGCACACCACTGGAGGTAAGCGCTTGTCATGGCATCCAACTGACACCTAAATGCTTCTGTTCTCTGTAGAATGCGGTCGCGACGCATTCAATTGTCCTGGCGCGCTCGTGTATTCTCGCATGTTTTGCTAGGGAGCAGGTTCTAGGTAAGTCCCCTAGGTGCAACCGTACACTTACAATTTCATAAAGTCTCCCATTATCCCACGTGCAAGATCCAGAAATTCTATATGTTTTTCTAAATACGGTTAGGGTGATAGTAGGCTTGAGTAGGGATTTATAATTTAGATGGTCGATCTGCGCAAAAACAAGGGGGTCCCGTTTTGCGCGATATGCACATTTCGGTTTACACGAGATGTTTTAAAATAGAACACATATACCAAAATGAAACAAAAACGTGTAAAGCACTGTGATTATTTGTCCGGACCACATGATTTGCGCCGGAACGAGGCAGTGATACTATGGGAGATTAATGTAAACTCATGTTAATACGACTAAAATGCGCAAATGAATGATGACCTCGATTTGCGCAGATCGTAGGGGTAGATTATAGTTGATGTCGATCAATTAAGTCACAAGATTGTATGGCTAATACATGTCTGTGTAATATATATGAACATATTGTACGCATTAGAGAAACAATAAGCGTAGAGGTGAAATGATACATGTGATGTGGCGTGTGAGTTGTGACAGAAATGGAAATGTTATGTGGAAAAAGACGGACGGTTTGATCTTGTGCATCCCGACCCACCATCATAATCTGTACAACCCACCCACCATCATCACGAGAAATCGATGCCACCTAAAGCAACAAAAGGAGCGAAGGGGAAGAGTGCAGAAGGCAGCAAGGTGAGTGGATCCAGTTATGAGGAGACGATGAAGTACTGACAGAGAACGGTTGGATGTGGGAACAGGGAAAGCATGTGGAAGACACGCACCTCATGGACGTGAGGAAAAAGAATCAACCGCAGTTAGAAGAGACGATCGAGGACGTGAATATGAAAAACGACCGACTTAAGCAAGCATTACTGGGATATGCGCGACTCGACGTTCTGGAGCATCGGGAGCGGATCGTATTCGGGAAATGGAACCCGCGGACGATTCAGAAGACAGAGATCGCAGGATTGGTGGAGTCGTTCCAAGTGAACGGGCTCGACCGGTTCAATCCGACGCATGCGATGCCGCTGATCGTTCCGAAGTCGATCTTGAAATTGGGTATGTACGTTACAGAAGTGAAAGGTATTAACGAGGTTCCACTACTACAAATCAACGCGGAAGCGGGGAAAGATTGGACGATCTCAGCGGCAGGTGGACAACATCGGGTATATGCGCTGGAGGTGTGGTTGGAGAGAAAGAAGAAACAACTGGAGGACCATCTCGCCGTGGAGAAGTCGATCAAGGCCCAAGATGTGGACAAGATCGACGAAGCCGAACTTCAAAAGTGGAACAAATCCACGAAGAAGGAGAAGGATATGCTGGAAGGTATCATCGCATACGGTGGACAGTGGTTAGTGTCGCTGTTCGACGACAGTAAGTGTTCCAATCGACAGGTGGTATTCGCGCAAAAACGGGGGTATGAAGGAATGCGCAAAACGAGTGGGGATGGAAAATGCGCAAATCATGATGGGGGTGTTTTTGCGCGACCAGCTCATCAGTATTTACGCCCACTATACACCCCCCTGGGTAATTATAATTACAAAGTACAAACCATTTTCTGGGAAAAATAATGGTGGGAGTAGTTAGATAGACCCATTGGGAGGCCCCACCTCGATTTTTAAAGAAAACGGCGGTCGGAATAATTTTCCATGGGGGGTAGAAGTTTGGGCATGCAACAGTACACTATCTTGTTGGGAAAAAATCCAGGAATCTCAGAACCACTTGCATCGTCTTCAGAGAGGTTCATAACCCCTGGGACAGCACATCTCTACATGATACAGTGCCATCTTGATTTTATTGGGCACTGTACTGCCTGGTATGGGGAGGAGGGTGAGCATGTTGATGAAATAAAATAGAGCATGATCTCCAGTGGCTCCCCCATGGTCCTAGGACTCAATAGAGATCAGGGAGACTTGATAGGGACCATCCCTGAATGATGCTGATTTTATGCCTGAGGTCAGCATAGGATGAGCAGGCACATGTAAGGCATCACATTCTAAGGACAAAACATAAACCCCCTTAGGGTTAGGCATGGTAAGAGTAGCCTTTTTACTCAGGACATGCTGGTCTGCGCATTTCCTGCGATGTCAAAAATGCGCAGATCAGGGGTTGTGAACACACATAAGAATAGGAGGGGTGAAGTAATGTACAAAAGCTGAAGACATGGATATAGATAGCAGTTGAGGTAGATTACAGAGAATGGTCACCAGTGCAGTGGTGTGCAAATATGACTTTAATATATTTGCGTGAAACAGGGTGGAATATGTATGTATGATGGATACAGGCAATGTTGTGCACAAATAAGAAGAAGAAGAATTTGTGTGAAACAGGGATACAACATGTATGCATGACAGGAACAAGTGTTGTGGCATGCAATTATGAAGCAGACTGATTTGCATGAAACATGGACACAGGATGTATGGATGGATGTGTGAAGTGTGCTAAGAGAAGATGGCACTGGTGAGTCAGGTCTGTAGGAGGACAAGCAGCAGATGGCATGGGAATGAACTGTAGAAAAGGTAGCATATGGTGGCACAGATTTATCAACAGTGATATGGACATTTATGCAGGGATATGATAGTAGCCTTCTGAACCAGGAACCCCTGTCCTGCGCATTTTTGACATTGTGGGAAATGCGCAGATCAGGGGTTGTGGATACACATAAGAGTAAGAGCAGTGGTATAGTGGATGAAAGTTGAAGGTATACACCATGAGAAATAGAGAGAGAATATGACCCCTGTTCTGCGCATTTTTGACATCGTGGGAAATGCGCAGATTGGGGGTTGTGAACACTCATACAACTAGGAGTGGTGAAGTAATGTACAAAGTATGCAGCACAGTGGACCATGAACGATGTTGTCCAGCAATGGCCCACTAGCAAATGCCAACTGCCAGCTGCCAACTACAGACCACAGACCACCAAGCAGCAGCAACTACTGACTACCAACTGATCACCATCCACTACCATGGGATGTGCCAACAAACATCAATGACGACTTGTACAAGTGAGTACCAACTAGTTACTGCAGCCCATGACTGCTACCAAGCAGCAAATGGACCAAGAAGACCACTACCGACCACAGAACAGCAAGCACTGACTAGTAAGCAGCAAGCAGACAACTACCAACTGAGAAGAGTGACAGTACAGGCAAATAGCAAGCAGATGACTCATAAGGATCAACTACCAATGGTCACCGACTATGACCGACTGGTAACTAATGAGTACCATAGGACATGGCAGGACAAATGATGGATGAGTGGGGCCAAGCAGCTAGCAACTATGAGGACTAGGCAGCAAGCACTGACCACCAAGTAGACAGCTACCAAGAAGAGCAGGCACTACTAGCAACTAGCAACTAGCGAATGACTGATGACTGGCAACTACTAGTGACTAGCAGACCAAGTGGACTAAGGACCAAGGACCATGACTACTATGAGCACCTAGGGCATACTGACAAGTGAGGACTGGATAGCGACTATGGAATGAGAGTGATAGCAACTAGCAGCTACAGAGAAGTGAACTAGGGATGGTAGCATGGGTCATAGGCACAGTAGTGCTCCTGACAGGCACAGCCACAGGGATGGTAGGACCCCTCACAGGCACAGTAGTGGAGCTATATATGGAAGGCAGTGCTGCACAGCCACAGTAGGACCCCTATGGATGAGCCTGCACAGTTTGTCAATGAGTTGTGCAAGGGTAGTGTAGCAACTAGCAAGTGACCAAGTACCAAGTAGCAACTACTGACCACCAACTACCATAGGATGTGGCAGCATAAATCGTTGATGAGTTGTGCAAGTGACTAGCAACCACCAACTAATAAGTAGACTGGTGACTGAGGACTAGGATGACTACCACTGACGATGAGTAGTACTGACTAGCAAGAAGAGTGAGACTACTAGGAAACTAGGGACTGATGACTGACTACTAGCAAGTAGATGACTACAGCAGCGACTAGCAACTAGCAAGTAGTGACTACTGACTACTGATGGCCACCACTAGCAACTAGTGATGAGCAAGTAGCAAGAGCAGCAACTACCAACTACCAACAAGCAACAAGCAACTAGCAAGTGGACTGACAGCAACTAGGGAGTACTGACAAGTGACTACTGATGGGCAACTAGCAAGCTGGAACTAGCAAGTAGATAGAGGACTTCAGACCACTAGCAACTAGGCAAAAAAACAGCTGACCCCCGCAAGCAAGTGACACCAGGAAGGATAGTGACTAGTGAGGACCAAGCAGACAACTACTAGCAACTGATGACTGACTACTAGCAACCAGTGACTAGCAAGTAGATGACTACTGAGTGACTACTGACTAGCCAAAAAAAAAAGCAGCAACTACCGACTACGACTACTAGCAAGTAGCAAGAGCAGTGACTAGTGGGTAGCAAGTGACAGCAACAAAAAAAATGACCCCCCAAGTGAGGGGAGTTTTTGAGACCCCCCCCAGATGACCAGAGTAAGTGCCCCCCCACAAAGTGACTGGGGTACATGCCCCCCGAGGTGACCAGGCCAGCACGATGCATTGATGAGTTGTGGCAGGCAGTGTAGTGAGTAGTGACTAGCAAGTGGATGAGCAGTAGGGACTAGCAAGGACTGACTACTGAGTGAGTAGGACTAGACGAGGGACTACTGACTACTGATGATGAGCACTGGTGACTAGTGAGTAGCAAGAAGAGTGAGACTACTAGGAAGCTGGAACTAGCAAGTAGACAGAGGACTTGAGACCACTAGCAAGTAGGCAAAAAAAAAGCTGACCCCCCCCCCTCCCAAGTGAGTGTAAGCTAAGAGGACTAGGGACTAGTGAGGAGTGAGTAGCAAAAGCAGGGACTACTGGGTAGTACTACTACTAGCAAGTAGGCAGAGCAGGGACTAGTGAGTGAGGACAAGGAAAAAAAAGACCCCGCTGACAGTGAGACTACTAGGGAGTAGCGACTAATATTCTTACCCGGGCCGCAGGGGCCCTGCGGCCGGACGCGCCTCCTAGATGGACGCGCCCTTTGGACGCGCCCTTTGGACGCGCCTTTTGGACGCGCCCCCCATATATGGACGCACCCCTCACAGCCACAGACGTGCTCCCCATATATGGATGGACGCGCCCCTCACAGCCACTGGACGCGCTCTTTGGATGTGCCTCTAAGACGGACGTGCCTTTTTGGACGCGCCCCTCACAGCCACTGGACGCGCTCTTTGGATGTGCCTCTAAGACGGACGCGCCTTTTGGACGCGCCCCTCACAGCCACTGGACGCGCTCTTTGGACATGCCTCTAAGATGGACACGCCTTTTTGGACATGCCCCTCACAGCCACGGACGCGCTCTTTGGATGCACTCTTCACAGCCACGGACGCGCTCTTTGGACGTGCCTTTTTGGACGCGCCCCTCACAGCCACTGGATGCACTCTTTGGACGCGCCTTTTTGGACACGCCCCTCACAGCCACGGACGCGCTCCCATATATGGATGGACGCGCCCCTCACAGCCACTGGATGCGCTCTTTGGACACACCCCTCACAGCCACTGGACGCACTCTTCACAGCCACTGGACGCGCTCTTTGGATGCGCTCTTCACAGCCACGGATGCGCTCTTTGGATGTGCCCCTCACAGCCACGGATGCACTCCCATATATGGATGGACGCACTCTTCACAGCCATGGATGCGCTCCCATATATGGATGGACGTGCCCCTCACAGCCACTGGATGCGCTCTTCACAGCCACAGATGCACTCCCATATATGGATGGACATGCTCTTCAGACATGCAGCACAGCCACAGTAGGACACCTATCATCAAGGCTGCACAGTTTGTCGAGGAGTTGTGCAAGGGTAGTGTAGTGACTAGCAAGTAGCAAGTAGCAACTACTGACTACCACTGACTACCAACTAGCAACTACCGTAGGATGGACCAGCATAGTTCGTCGACGAGTTGTGCAAGTGACTAGTGACTAGCAAGGACTGACTAGTAGGGACTACTGAGTGACTAGCACTAGACCAGCAACTAGCAACTAGTGACTACTGATGATGAGGACTAGCAAGTAGCAAGTAGCAAGAAGAGTGAGACTACTAGGAATCTGGAACTAGGGAGTAGACAGATGACTTGAGACCACTAGCAACTAGCAACTAGCAAGTAGGCAAAAAAAAAAGCTGACCCCCCCCCTTGCAAGTGAGCATAAGCTAAGAGGACTAGGGACTAGCAACAAGTGAGTAGCAAAAGCAGCAAGCAGTGAGTGATGAGGACAAAAAAAAAAGACCCCCCCAGTGTGGAGAGTTTTGAGACCCCCCCGAGAGCAACACTACTAGCAAGTAGCAAGTAGCAAGTAGAAAAGTGACAAGGAGAAAAACTGACGCCTTCCAAGTGAGTTTGGCAACACCCCCCCCAACAGTTGAGGTGAGTGGCCCCCCCAGATGAGTGGAGTAAGTGACCTGGCAGGTGACCGGAGTACAAGCCCCCCCCAAAGTGACCGGGGTACAAGCCCCCCTGAGGTGACCCGGGTGCGAGGCCCCCCCCTAATAATATGCTTTCCGAAACCAAGCTTGACTTTGCATGCAACCGCCCATATAAGGAAGTCGCATGCATGCAACCTCTGCCCATATATGGAAGTTGCCTGCAGGCAACCTCTGAGGCATGCAAGGTTGCATGCGACCGCTGACTTGGTGGAGTACAGAGAGGTTGCATGCAGGCGTCCACAAGGATGTAACCTAGATGGACTTGTAGCAGGGACAAAAAAGGTTGGATGCAGGAAATCACTGAAGTTGCATGCATGCAACCTAGATGGACTTGTAGCAGGGGAAAAAAAAGGTTGCATGCAGGCAACCACCGAATGAGGAAGTTGCATGCATGCAACCTCTGACACACAAGGTTTCATGGATGCAACTAGCAAATAAGGAAGTTGCATGAAGGCAACCTCAGGAACTATGAAGCGACTACCAAGGTGGAACTAGCAAGTAGATAGACAACTTGAGACCACTAGCAACTACAGAGTGAGACTACTAGCAACTAGCCAAAAAAAACAGCAACTGGTGACTACTACTACTAGCAAGTAGGCAGACAGTGACTAGTGAGTAGCAAGTGACAATAACAAAAAAATGACCCCCCCCAGTGTCCGGAGTTTTTGAGACCCCCCCCAACAGCAACACTACTAGCAACTAATATTCTTACCCGGGCACCAGAGCCTCTGGTGCTGGACGTGCCTCCTAGATGGACGCGCCTTTTGGACGCGCTCTTTGGACGCGCCTCTTAAAGATGGACGCGCCCTTTGGACGCGCCCCTCACAGCCACGGATGTGCTCCCATATATGGATGGACGCGCTCTTCACAGCCATGGACGCGCCCCTCACAGCCACTGGACGCGCTCTTTGGACGCGCCCCTCACAGCCACTGGATGCGCCCTTCACAGCCACTGGACGCGCCCCTCACAGCCATGGACGCGCTCCCATATATGGATGGACGTGCTCTTCACAGCCACGGACGCGCTCTTCACAGCCACTGGAAGCACTCTTCACAGCCACGGATGCGCTCTTCACAGCCACAGACATGCCCTTCACAGCCACAGACATGCCCTTCATAGCCACTGGACGTGCTCTTCACAGCCACGGATGTGCCCTTCATAGCCACTGGACACGCTCTTCACAGCCACGGACATGCTCTTCACAGCCACAGACGCGCCCTTCACAGCCACTGGATGCGCTCTTCACAGCCACTGGACATGCTCTTTGGACATGCAGCACAGCTACAGTAGGACCCCTATCATTGAGCCTGCACAGTTCATCGATGAGTTGTGCAAGGGTAGTGTAGTGACTAGCAAGTAGCAAGTAGCAACTACTGACTACCTAATATTCTTACCCGGGCACCAGAGCCTCTGGTGCCGGACGCGCCTCCTAGACGGACGCGCCTTTTGGACGCGCTCTTTGGACGCGCCTCATAAAGATGGACGCGCCCTTTGGACGTGCCCCTCACAGCCACAGATGCGCTCCCATATATGGATGGACGCGCTCTTCGCAGCCACGGACGCGCTCTTTGGATGTGCCCCTCACAGCCACTGGACGCGCTCTTCACAGCCACTGGACGCGCTCTTCACAGCCACGGACGCGCTCTTTGGACACGCCCCTCACAGCCACAGACATGCTCCCATATATGGATGGACGCGCCCCTCACAGCCACGGACGCGCTCCCATATATAGATGGACGCGCCCCTCACAGCCACTGGACACGCTCTTCACAGCCATGGACGCGCCCTTCACAGCCACGGGCGTGCCCTTCACAGCCACAGACATGCTCTTCACAGCCACTGGACATGCTCTTTGGACATGCAGCACAGCCACAGACATGCTCTTCACAGCCACTGGACATGCTCTTTGGACATGCAGCACAGCCACAGTAGTGCTCCCATATATGGAAGGCAGTGCAGCACAGCCACAGTAGCACCCCCTATGGTTGAGGCTGCACAGTTTGTCGACGAGTTGTGCAAGGGTAGTGTAGTGACTAGCAAGTAGCAAGTAGCAAGTAGCAACTACTGACTACCACTGACTACCAACTAGCAACTACTGTAGGATGGACCAGCATAGTTCGTCGACGAGTTGTGCAAGTGACTAGTGACTAGCAAGGACTGACTAGTAGCAACTACTGAGTGACTAGCAACTAGCAAGTAGACTGATGACAGGCCAGTGCGATGGGTCAAGGAGTTGTAGCAGGGAGTGTAGTGAGTAGTGACTAGCAAGTGGATGAGCAGTAGGGACTAGGCAGGACTGACTACTGAGTGACTAGCACTAGACCAGCAAGTAGCAAGAAGAGTGAGAGTACTAGGAAGCTGGAACTAGCAAGTAGACAGAGGACTTGAGAGCACTAGTGACTAGCAACTAGGCAAAAAAAAAGCTGACCCCCCCTTGCAAGTGAGGATAAGCTAAGAGGACTAGGGACTAGCAACAAGTGAGTAGCAAAAGCAGCAAGCAGTGAGTGATGATGACAAAAAAAAAAGACCCCCCCAGTGTGGAGAGTTTTGAGAGCCTGGCAACAGCAAGACTACTAGCATGTAGCAAGTAGACAAGTGACAAGGATGAAAAGTGACCCCCCACAAGTGAGTGAGGCAACACCCCCCCCCCCCTCCCCAACAGTTGAGCTGAGTGACCCCCCCGGATGAGCAGAGTAAGTGACGCTGCAGGTGAGTGGAGTACAAGCCCCCCCAGAGTGACCGGGGTATGAGCCCCCCCCCCGAGGTGACCCGGGAGCGAGGCCCCCCCCGGAAATGACGTGGGTACGAGTGTGGGCATGGAAGACGGTAGTAGTAGTAATAGTAATAAGTGTAGTGGTAGTAAGAGGTCAGACGAGGGTAGTGTTGGTAGTAGTAGGAGTAGTAGGAGTAGTTGGTAATGTGGTAGTTTTGACGAGGGTAGTAAGAGTGTAATGGAGGACAGTGGAAGTAGTAGTTGGTAAAAGAGTAGTAGGTGTAAGGGTAGTAATAGTGTTGGTAGTAGTAGGAGTAGGTAATGTGGTAGTTGGGAGGAGTGTAGTAAGTGTAGTAGTAGGGTAAGGAAGTAGAGTGGTAGTAGTAGTTTGGAGGAGAGTAGTGTTGGTAGTTGGAATAGTTGTTTAAGTGGTAGATTTGAAATGGGTAGTAGTTGGGAATAGTGTAGTAGTGTTGGGAATAGAATAGAAGTTGGTAGTAGGGTAGATGGATTTTGTGTAATAGTAGGGGTTGGGAATATGGTAGTGTTGGGAATAGTTGTAGTAGTTGGTAGTAGGAATGGGAATAGAATAGAATGTTGTGGAAGTTGGTAGTAGTTGGGAATAGGGTAGTAAGGAAGTTGGTAGTGATAGTGGAATTTTGGGTAGTAGTTGGTAGTAGGAGATGGGAATATGGTAGTAGTAATAGTGGTGATAGTGGTAGTAGTGGTAGTAGTTGGTAGTAGAGTAGTGGTAGATGGTAGTTGGTAGTAGGGATAGGAGTAGGGGTAGTAGGGAATATATGTTTGTAGTTGTAGTAGTAGGAGTAGTAGGGCGAGTTTAGGGAGAGTAGAGTGGAGTAGTGTAGTGTAGTGTAGTGTAGTTGTAGGAGTAGTTTGTAGTAGGAGTAGGAGGGTTTTTTGTAGTTGTTTTAGGTTAGGTTAGGTTAGTAGGTTAGGTTAGGTTAGGTTCGGTTAGGTTATGGATTAGTTGTTGTGTTTTAAGTTAAGTGAGGTTAGGTTAGGTTAGGTTAGGTTAGGTTAGGTTAGTTAGGTTAGGTTAGGTTGGTTAGGTTAGGTTAGGTTAGGTTAGGTTAGGTTAGGT